>OY728121.1:1899200428-1904000428 GCA_963277665.1 Viscum album | reverse complement strand
CATATGAAATTTTTAGTATTTATAAGAATTAATAGAAAATACTTTGCCTCATGATTCTTGGAAAATAGATATTGGAGTGGATAATTTCCCCATAACCTTTTTATTTTCATAATTACAAAACTATATCTTTTTTTTTTATTTTATTTTTTTAGAATGATGTTGACTCTGATAGATTTTTAATACTTAGTATATTAATTTGTTTAATATTTATACTTTATTCTCGTGTTTATATCAGGTTTTCAAAATTTTCTATAATTATAAAAACATATGTATTGTTTTTTTAGAATTTTGGATAAGTTTAAAAACTTATGTATCTATTTAGAGGACTTTGACAACTTACTTATGATGTTGAATTTTGATAAATTAAATAATCTTATATATGACTTTTTTATCTTCTAATATATCGATTTTGAAGTTATTATGTATAATTTTTTTGATAAATTAAAACATATTACATATGTTTTCATATATTCTTACATATCGATTATAAATTTATTATGTATCTATTTTTAACCTCATACATACCAAAATTTGGAAAAGTACACGACCCATATTATTTTTTGTTATGTCCCATATGGTTTCGAACATAAATTTTTTTTTCATTACAGTGAACATATTATTTTTAATCATATATATTATTTTAGATTAATATTTGTTCTTATTTATTTTTATGTTCAAATAATGTTCCATTGTTCGTATTTTTTTTATCCTTTTACAGAAAATAAATAACAACATTCAACGCAATTAAAAGATTATTACAGTAATATTAAATGTGGAGATTAATTTTTGGAAATTTTTTTACATATCTATGACTGAACATTTGAGGATCTGAATGAATATGTTATTCTAACATAGAATTAGTTTATTATCACGAAATTGAGAATATTGGAGTAGACATTTTTAGGATGATAGATGAAATAACTAAGAAAAACAGAATGTGACGAAGGAATAAATCTCTATGAATAAATATTTAAAACCCCAATGTGAATGAAATATGTGAATAAGAAATTTAAACACAATAATAACTTGAAAACTTATTGTGTTCATTACTGATATAATTTGTTGAATGGCCTTCAACGAATTATAATGTTACTTCCTGTGTGATCAAAATTAGTGTCAATGTTCTAAACCTAAATCATTTTAACTCTATGTTTTTAGTGCTATATTCATTATTCTATTGTGGGTTTAGTGTTGTTCAATTATTTTTTCATGAAATATAATTACTTGTTTAGTTATATGTTATGGGGATTATGGGATCATTTTATTATTTAATACATTCAGAAAACCCCCCAAAAAATAAAGTCTGATCCATATTAATGGAATAATGTGCATGAAATTTATGAAGATATTTATACTTGAAATGTTTTAATAGAGGCCTCCATATTTTTATTTGGTGTAGAAGGATTTATGATGATCACCAAATTTGAAACCAAAAACTTCTATCCTCTTAGAGGATTACACTAGATAGTGGATCCAGGAATGTTTCTTAAGCACTCTCGTACACCGTAGGGGTCCTAGTGCCTTCACTGAGAAAAAATTAATTATGTTTTCGAAAAAAGAGTGATTTTATAAATCAATAAATGAACTTGGTGATCAAAATATTCCTTAAAAACATGTTAAATAATTTCACACACACACACACAAACACATATATATATATATATCTCAACTTTATTATCATTCTTAAATGAATAATGCGTCAACCATATGTAACACTTTAGAAGAATTGTTTGGAGGATCCATTGAACCCATTAAAAAGATTCTCATGCATTGTATAATACATTAACAATGTATTTAATTCATTGAATCCATTTGGGAATCAACATAAAATATGATTTCATATCATGATGTTTATATAATAAGGTGATATTATATTATGATACATCCTATAGTCGCATCTCAAGATACCCTTATAATAGACACCTATCATATCCTATGATATGCATCGCATTAGAGGGTATAATTTAGGAATATGTATAACAAAAATCATCACTATTTTATGTTTATATCCATAAATATCCCACTTTATCTTAAAATCACATAAGTAATTTGTTTCAACGCATCATAACTCTTCATAAATCCATAAAAAACTTCTTTTTGATAATTTTTTGTCTTGATCTCTTCATATTGAAACACACACTTTTTTCAAAACATAATACTTATCCAAAGGACTAACCATGTCACCTAGTGTTCCTTTGTATCATTGACAATAAAAATGAAATCCATCTTTCATAAATGTAAGCAAAGAGTGACCTATATAAAAGCATTAGTTCTACTCAAGGGTTATGATGTAATATATTTCAAACATACTCATATCTCTATACGAAAATATACACCACAAGATGTATCATATACATCATATTTATAAATATATAATCCATTTTTCCATGACATTAATTGATAATCAGACCATAAAAAATTCAATATACTAAAGGCCACCTCATTTTTTTGCTTCTCCAAATAACAAACTAGGTCAATGAATACATCGCATGTCGTTCATCAAACTAATGAGTATGACATATATTCATTTTTCAAGTATCTAGAAACATCATATTTGACCCAAATAATAATTCCCGTGAATTTATTTATCCTAATTCAAACAATGGATAAATGTATTTACTCTTCATACAAATGGGAAAATCTCATCTTGGTTGTGTTCTAATCAGCAATATGATTAGTACCATACCAAACCACAGCTGATTAGATAATTCATGTTGGTTTGTGTAAGTAATATATAAAATTGTGAAGGTTATCATGATATATATCTCTTTAAACTCATGTAAAAAAATATTGATAATAATAAAAATCCCCTATGTATATCTATGACTATATGATATTCCATGAGATATACTTTATAAAGACAATCCATGTAATCAGCCTCCACTTACATCCTTATAAATCAATTATTCATTATCACAAATACAACCCTGTATAATAATTATAAGATTATATTCATGATAACCGTGACATATCATCACAACCCATGATACTTCATCATGTTCATCATTTAGGGACAATTCAAAGTCACACTTTAAGGGTATTTTATCATTACACTATTCATTAAAAGTAAATTTTTGCACACATGCATGAAGGATATATAGAGATTTCATTTATTATAATAACATCATATATTTACAACCATTATATCCAAGATATCATGTCTCTATTACCCATATAATCTATATAAACATTGTTTTATTTCTACCGTAATGGTTTTTTCAATGGATTATCTATATTCTTCTATGTTTCCACCCAACAAAACTCTACATCAATCATCTCATTGATCACTCATATGATATGGTATTTGTGAAGGATTTTCTTAGTCCTTTTGTGGGACTAATGTTCCATAGTCTAAGAAATAAAACTATTATTTTTAGAGTAAATCTCTATTTCTCTTTAGATATTAGGCTCAAATCTATGTTCAGTAATAATCTTATTTATACATACATATTCATTTACAACATCTGATACATGGATGTACTCCTCATCAATTTTCCAGTCTTCTATGGTGTCTTGTTTATCACTCTTCCGAAAAAATTTCCACCATTTATGAAAAACACAAAACCAGATTGATGTTTCATGTGATATTTTTTATATTTGAAACTATAGTTTGTGTAAACATTCACCCAAATACATTCCACTCCTATAAAAATAAAGAATATATAATTAATTATTCTTAAGTAATTAAGAATGTTCATCACTATAATAAAGTGACTCTTATAATAATTGGATTGTCATCTATTGGTTATTCTCAATGAATAAGTGACATTGGTCAAAGTACACAACATGATATATATGATAGTTCTTATGGAGGAAATATAAGGAGTTAAATCAATCATTTATATCTCTTTAAAACGTTCTTGAAATTTCCTAGAATATTTACCATCTAATAATGATAAAGAATCTTTCTTAGAGTTTTATATGAATTGTTTTTAGGAAATTACCATCATAAGTTGTCTAACTTAGTCTAAGAACCCTATTAGATCCATCTCTATAGATCATCATACCATGCATATATTCTACTTAACCCATGTATTTCATTGCGAAGTATTTTTTTAAACACATATTCAAAGAGTGAACTATTGGTATCTAATTTCTGATAAGGACTCTTTCATTTAAACAAAATATCAATAATACTATAAAACTCCCAATAATCCACTTATATACATAGAAATAATCCATTTTGTTAATGAAAATAATGTATTCAATTACATCATAAATCTTGATATTCCAACTCTGAGATGTTTGCTTCATAAGATAAATTGACTATTGTAGCTTTCATACCATAAAAGACTTATTTGGAAGTTCAAAACCTTCAATCTATATCTTATACACATCCTCAACTAAATTAAAATTATTGAAATAGGTTTTTACATCCATTTGATATTTCTCATGATCAAAAATAATCTATTATGGTAAGAAATATTAAAATTGACAATATCATCACAATGTGTGTAGAGTTTTATTCATTTTCAACAACGTGAATTTTATTATAAACTTTTGAAAACAAGAATAATTTATTGGTAGAATATTTATCGTCCATGTCATCTAACATTTATAAATCCCACTTTTCCCAATTATTTTCACACCTTTGGGCGAATCTACCAAGTTTCAATCATTGCTAGTGTATATAGAGTCTATTTCAGATTACATTTATTTTATCCATTTCTCAGAATAAAAACACTCAATGGATTCTACGTAGTAATTAGTTTAATCTATTATGAACATTACCACATCATCAGTAGCTATAAAATAATCAATCTCATAAGCTCTTAAAAAATTCTAATATAATTTTTAGTTTCTTATGTTGATTGGTCTGTTCTTCTTTTACAACTCATTATGAAACCAACTCAAATTTCATCTTAGGAAAACTTTTTTTGTATGCTCTAGAACTTCTCCAAATTCAAAATTCCTACCATTTACTCATCAATTAATAAATACTTTCTCAATGAAAATACTAGTTCAAGCCACAAAAACTATTTGTTTTGTAGGACTATAGATATAACATCCCATTGTTTCCATAGGATAACAAAACAATTAACATTTTTCTAATGTGGGACCTATATTTCCATAATACAGTCATCCCATGAGTTCTTCTCAACCCAAAATCATCATAAAAGATATTTTTGGTAAATTTTTGAATCCTTATCTCATATGGTGTATTTATGAGTACTTTAGATAGAATATATTTTATTAATACTTAAGTATTCATTGTAGTCTACACTCAAAATGAAATAATATTTTCACATAATTAATAATCATCCAAATTGTGTACAACATTGTACGATTACTCCTTTCATTCACTCCATTACATTTTTTTGATTTGGGAGGAGTGAGTTTGGAAATAATTCCAAAGTCTCTTAGATGATTAATGAATTCCTAAATCAAGTATACACCACTATAATCCAATTATAAAATATGAAAAGTGTTTATTTATTTGTTTATTACATTAATATAAATTTTTAGTAAATTGTTTATGAAATTTCTATATTGTGTATGATAATTTTATATTATAAATTTATTTCATGAAATTTATCTTTTCATTTCCGACTAGCTATAATATCATAAGATTTATTTTTCATCTACCTTAACATTGGTTTTTTATTTTAGTTATGATCTTTAAAAATATCTTTTCAATATAGTTTTTTAATATTAGGAAATAAAGATATCCTGAATTAAATTCTATCTTGAGTAAAATATCCCTTGGGAATGGGGCTTAGGGTCAGACTACCCCCCAACATGGAATATTATTCCTTCTCCCAGAAATGTGAGGGGCTGGTAATCTATTTCCATAGGCTTATTTATTCTGAGTTTTTCAATCTGATATAACTCTAATTCTTTTCATGAAGAGTTTATGTACCTTATACATGAAATGCATTCAGATATGTACAAATTCTTTTAATGTTTATTTTTGGGTCAGTAACATAAATGTGTGGTCTGTGTAAACAGTTACACATTAATGTAGAGTGAACGCATTGATTTTTTGGATGGAAGAGATATTTCAAAACAAAATAATTAGAATAATGAATAAATAAAAGAATAAAATACAAGGTAAAATAAAGATTTCAAATGGTGTAATAGTTATGAACTCAATATGAGTTTGATTTATACTAATTTTGTAAGATTCAATCCCACATACATATAGTATTTTACAATCTAATATTTAATCATAAATATGACTCATATAATATATTATGAATGATTGAATTATAATCATGTATCATATTAAATTATTGATTATATTTCATATTTATGATATGATCCCTTGTTTTTTAAAAACTATGGATTGAGTTTTATTTTAAAATATCATATATTGTTTGATACAAAAAAACGAAAATACATGGGTTTCTAACAAATAACTTGTTTTAATATATTTCTATCATACAATTCGACTATAAAAAATAAAATAAATATGACATATTTAATTTTACAATACATCCCAAATGTAATAATATATAAAGTATCTTTGAAAAAATTGTAGATTTAAAAATTTAAACCATGAATAAAAAGAAAATAATACCACTAATAGGTTTTAGTGGATCATCGTGTGATCTAACACAGTGTAAAAAATCATGAAAAAAACTAAATCTATCTTTATAGAATAATGTTCATGGAATTTCTATATAATTGAATACCTTGAATGATGTAATAGTGTCCTCCATGTTTTTCTATGATAGAGAAGTCTTAATTGTTATTACAAAAGTATTAAACAAGATTCTTCTTACATGTAAGTGTATTACACAAACAATAGGATCTATGAAAATTTGTTTATGACTCTTATACACTGAAATGGTTTTATCCCTTTTTCAGAGTAATGAAGAACAATTTATAGGAAAAAATAGTTCATATAAATTTTTTTTCATGAATACAATGATCATCATCTTCACCATTAGTAAGGTTATCCATTCACAATATATATCAATCCTTGACACTCCTTGAAGAAAATTCACATCAAATATATGTAACTTATTTGGTGTGTTTCATTCGGACGATCCATTGAACCCATTCAATGGATATTTATGCATTATTTAATCAATTTGTAATTAAACTTAAGGAAACCATGTGGGAGTTTATGTGGAAGAATCATTTATATGATGTTGTGTATATCGTAATCCATAGTATCATACAATATAGCATATATCCATATCTCAATTTTCCCTTACAAAACACATCTACCATATCCTATAATAGGCATTACATTCATATCATAGGGTATGATTTAGGTAGTTTTATAATATGATTTATCACTCTTTTAAGTGTATATCCATTAATATCTTTATTAAAAGGCTGAAATTATTTTATTTTTCCTCCTGGTTGAAAATGGTGGGTTGTATTCTGTTGTGACTCCTTATTAAATGTTATATTATTACATCAGTTATACCTCCAATAAAAAATGTAGGTTGTAATTGGGTTGTGAATCCCCTTCAAAATTTAGTTTTGTTAGAGAGATCTATTTTTCTCAAGGTTAAAGACAAGTAAAGAGTTGTTGTATGATATTATTTTATCCAAACTAACATAATAAAATTGTTATTTTTTTCACTGCACTTACATTTTTATTTTAACTCAAATATAACTTTAAATTTCCTTTCAAATTTTTTAAACATGTCAATTCATCCCCCTTCCTTCTAAATTATATCAATATGGTAAATAATTGGCATCAAAGCTAGGTTCCATGAAAATCTAAGTTATACCTTTAGAGATCTAGTGGGTATATTTTTTACTAACAATATTCTATATAACTCTATATAAGGGATAAATATCATTTTGATTTGGTACTTTTAAATTCCAATGATTTTTGAATTCCTCAGAGACCACCATTCATTGATGATAGACATTATGGTTAATATAAATCTTGAATGGAATTATTCCTTATGAATATAATCATTGATCATTTTAATATCTTGATAAAACCATAAAAACAACCAAAGACTAATCTATAATCTTTAAATAGTAATAACGTAGAGAAATATGTCATGAATTTCATGGTGATAGGTAATTTATATTGTAATATTATTAAGATTTTTTCAGAAATGTATGTTTTTGTATGATTACTCATGATACCTAGATATGTTTTCAAGTCATACACTATAAAATAGATTAAATAAAGATAGATTTACTTGGGATGTTGTAATATGGATATCAAAACATCAAGGTGAGAAAATAATAATTTGTTAATCAGATGTTCCATTAATAAACTAGTATCATGAATGGGATGATCACTTTAGGATAATCCTTAGAAAATAATTTTTTTTAATGACTACTAATATCACTACCAAATAAATAGAATTTAAAGAATTTTTCTATTTTTGGAAAAACAAACTTCAAAGAATACGCACTTGAGGAACTCATTAGATTATTATGATAATATTAACTGGATCTGAATAATAGTATGCATGAAGATACTTATAATATAATGGGTGTTGTTAATAAATAAATAAAAATATTTCATCTTAAAATTAAGATTCTAAAATTCATGGTTGCAAAAAAATAATGTTTCTCGACTAGTTAAAGGTGTCTACAAGGGAATCAAGAAGAATAAATTTTTTAAAATATGGTTTCTAAAGGATTATACTAGAGCTGGAAAAAAAGGAAAAATATAGGTAATAATGTTTCTAATAATGATTCAATTATAACTTTTTATAAATGTAGAAGCAAATACCATATTAAGATAGACAAAAAAATATTTAAATAATAATTAAAATATAATAAGTTTTATAAATATGAAAAACGAGTGTCAGTTGGTTAGAGTTTCATTAAAGACACGTATTTAGGTGGAGAATCTAGTATAGAAAAAATGATTCTTAGTGATTGCTTCATAGCTTCCTGAAATGATATAAATGACTCTTATTATAGTTTAGATCATAAATATAATAATGATTCTAATATTGGGAAACATAGTGTCTTGTAACTTAATAAATATATTGAAAAATATCAAAGTGATATTTTAAGGGTTGGTATGTTATATAAGGAAATCAATGGATGTTTGAAAAATATTTTTGAAGTGAATCAGACCCATGAAGAAAATGAAAAACTCAAGAATTTAAAATATTGATCAAATAAAAAAGTATATGATTAATTTTTTATTACTCTAAAGTAAACTGAAATGTTTAGTAAGGAAATTGAATGGTAAAAGAAAACTCTTGCTACTTTTATACAAGTTAAATAAATATATCATAAAATTATTTCTATAAAAAAAGTAAATATAAATAATTTTTTTGTTTTTTATAATAAAATATTATCTAAAATATATAAAAACTTCATTATGAAATGTTATAAAGGAAGCATTTCAACTATTACATACTTTAAATGCATAATTCATGGTCATTATGTTAGATAATGTTGCTTAAGATTTCCACAATATTTAGGGTACATTAAATAATTTATTTATAATTAATTTTATTCAATATTACTTATGAAAAAAAATTTAAAATATTTTTTGTTCACATAAATTCTTTTAATAACCCCATTGTTCCTAAAGATTCATGCTTTAGATAACTGTCATCTAACTAATTTTATAGGGAAAATTACTTAAAAGTTTCAAAAATTATATATGGTATATAGATAGTGGATTATCTATACATGTTATTGGAGATCTATAAAATTTATTATCATTCAATAGTTGTGACGAAGGAACTACTACATTTTTAGAAATCTCAATTGAAAAAGTCCAAAGTTTCAGTGAAGTTGGTATTTCTAACAATGTGATTATTTATAATGTTTTATATGTTAATGGTTTACAGTATAATCATATTAGACTTTTCCAATTATATATTGATGGAATGTTTGTAAAGTTTTAAAATTATAAATTCCTTGTTTTCAAAGATGAATCTATATTATTTTATGATTACTATGAGGATAATATTTATTCTATTAATTTTGATGAGATAACTAATAACAATATAAAAGTGTTTGGAAAATGTACATATAGATTATATTTTATAACATGTGAGGATTGATCATAAAAATATTCATTTACTACATAATATATCAAAATAACATCAAACACTATAGTTTCTTATAATCAAAGTAAACAAAAATCACATATGAGAGCCATGTATAAATGGAAAGAAATTACAAAATTTTCAAATTTATATAAGATTATAAAAATCTATGACCTCTTGAATTTTTTATTTAAGATACCGAACTGTAATGGCCTGGACCTCTCCGGCCCATTCCTTTTTCAAAAAGAAGGTCACGAAGTGTTCTGGAGGGTAAAATGGACTTTTCCAACACTTTTCAGAATTTTGAAACTACACACCGTGTAGTGTTAGTACACGCCGTGTACCCCCTCGTTAGGTATACCCCGTGTTCAAGGCCATATCCTTGCCATGTAAAATAAATTGGTACACACAGTGTACCCCAAACTACATGCCATGTAGTCCCTCCCCGTGTATGTGTTACACTTGAACCGTGTATTGACCAGTCAATGGTCGTGTGCCATGTTGGAACCGTGTCCTTTCTTTGTGAAATAAATGAGTACATGTTGTGTAGCCAATACTACATGCCATGTAGTCCTTCCCCGCCTATGCGTTACCATCAAACCATGTGTTGACCAGTCAACAGTCATGTGTTATGTTTGAATTGTGTCCTTTCCTTGTTAAATAAATGAGTACACGCCTTGTAGCCAATACTACACACCGTGAAGTCCCTCCCCGCGTATGCGTAACCTTCAAACCGTGTGTTGACCAGTCAACGGTTGCGTTCTGCATTGAAGGTCATATTGGAAACCGCGTGGTGACTGTGTGTAATGGCTGAGTACACACCGTGTACTTTTGTTTTTATTGCCTATAAAAGGAGGGGTCCCCTCTTCCTTTTCAACTCACCCCTTTACTCTTCATTCCTCTGAGAAGAGCTCTCCCAAGAGACTCGAAGGCTCATTTTCTTCCATAACTTCTTCGTCTGAGCTCTGATTTACGATCTCTCAGCGTCCATAGGATCGTAATGACGAGGTGGAACTTCTGAGCTTGGATCCGTTGTCTTTACTCCGGCCTTTCCTTTCCAACATCCAGCTAAGGAGGTTTTTCCGGGACTCGATGGATGTGACGAACGCCGAAGGACGTCTTCTAAAATTGTTCAGGGGGAGCGTTGTGATCAGAACCTATTGAGGTAGGAATCTTACCTTTGTCTCTCTAAATTTTGCATCATGTGGGGTGGGTAACATCTTGTTTTCATGAGAAATGGTTGAACCATTAAATGAAGATAATACCTGGTTAAAGAATAGGAATGTGAAAGTTGTTATGTTTATCTTTTTATCCTGTGATATTATGTTGTGAATTGAATAGGCTTATGCCTACTGAAAATCACGGTCATTGGGGGCCTTTTCTTGCACAATTAAATGTTTCCCTATCTTTCTAACAGTTTTTTTGAATGGAACATTGTTGAATGTGGAATTTGGTTAATCACGTAAAGTCGACTGATTAAATGAAAATCTGGAACCCTTGTGTGATCACCCCGGTTGAACGAAACAGAAATAATAAACATGTGGGTGTTGTTTGGGGTTAATTTTTGTGAAGGGGGTGTTTTTGTGGGTTGTTGTCGATCAGGTGAGCAGTGGGGTTGTGGTTGGCTTGGTTGTGGGTTGGTGTGAATTCTATGTTAGTGATGGGTAGTGGGGCTGCGATAAATGGTATCAAGGGGTGATGATGTACAGTGTGGTTGTGGTTATTGGCAGTGAAGTTGTACGGTTGGGTTTGGAAGGTGAACAAACTATGGGTTGTGAATAATAAATAAAATGTGGAAGAGTTAATGAATGGTGGGTCTTGGTAATGAAACAGGAATAATAATCAATGGGGTTGGATGGTTAATAAGAAGGGATTGTTTGTGTTTCTTTTTGTTTTCCTAACATGATTTGTGGATGTAAGGGATATGTTTTACGAACGATTGATATGGTTGGTTATGGTTGATTTCCCGGTAGTTAAGAAACTAATAAACAAATTCTGTTGAAACATGATAACCTAAATGGGGTTGGGGTTTTTTGTGGTATGCATGCTTCATAGTAGCAGTGTTGAGGCACGTGCTTAGTTCTATTTTTAGAAGCCATAGGTTGGGCTTAGTGTTTGGTATGTATATATATATATATATGTCTGTATCTTTTTGTTGTGTCGCACCCCACCCATGTTGAGTACTTTGTACCGAACACTCCCATTTCATTGGAGATGGTTTTTTCCCCATAGTTACTAGCCCCTTCCTGCTCCTTCTTCCAGAGGCTGTGATGGATTGAAGCATCCTTACACCCAAGACTCTTCGGGTAGGTTTCGATTGGGGTGGATTTAGCCCAAAACTCTTTGGGTAGGTTTTACTGTTTCCCAAGAATCTTCGGGATGAGTCCCATCTGTGTGCGGGTGGGATGTGTGGTTGTGAGGCCTAGGTGTGTGAAGGCAGGATGTGTGGTTGTGAGGCCCAGGTGTGTGTGGGCGGGATGCGTGGTTGTGAGGCCCAGGTGTGTCCGGGCGGGATACGTGGTTGTGAGGCCCAGATGTGTGCGGGTGGGATGCGTGGTTGTGAGGCCTGGGTGTGTGCGGGTGGGATTCATGGTTGTTAGGCCCAGGTGTGTGCGGGCAGGATGTATGGTTTGTGGGGCCCAGGTGTGTGCAGGCAGGGAGAGTGTGGAAGCATCAGGACGTTCGCCATTAGGAAGAGCAGCTAATTAATGGGAAATGGTGTGGGGTACCCAATACTCTTGTTCTTATATACTACTACCTGTTGTGATTGTGTTTCTGGTGAGTGCGTCTAGTAAGGTTGGGTGGATATATTTCCTTGCTAGGTTTCTTCTGTTTTTTTCACGGGACATTAGGATGTCTCCCCACATGTGCACAAGAGCTTTAGGTTTCCCTACTGAGTATACTTGTATGCTCACCCTATGTTTACTTTCAGGTTTCCAGGAGGACTATCAGGGCCGTGTGGGACCCTACAAGTCGGGACAGTTGGAGTTGTTACAGTTGTTGTACTCTTCTTTCTTTTGGTATTTTACTTTTGAGCTTTCTTTTACTTGTACCATGTTTTGGAAATATTTAAACAAGCATGTGGGATTGGATTGGGTTTATTTATATACACATGTTCTTTTACATTTTGGTGGTTGACATGTCCTATTTCCCGATCTTAAATAATAAAAAAGGGCAGTGCCTACCATATTTTTAAAAACTCATACCCTTGGTGCTAGTCGCCACCCCGGGGCCTACTGGAGGTGGGACTCGTGAGTCATTATCTCCCTTTCACCACTACCAGCTCAGGAGGGGCATCTTTGGTGGGAGGGGGTTGTGACAGAATGGTTTCAAAGGTGATGGTTGAGAGATAGGATGGAGTCTGGAGTTAGGAATAGTGAAAATTGCATGGGATGGTTGGGCAACAGTGTTGGTAAATCATGGTGCTTGACATAGGCCAGGGAAGACCGGCTAGGACATGGGATTTTAGGGGGCCCCGTAATCAAATGCAAGGACTCTGAGCCTACAGAATTACCATGTAAGACTACATTGATTGCAGGGTAGAGACCCTAGGGAAGGTACATGCATCATCATGATTGTGTTTTACTTGATTTGGGTGTTCTGGGTAAAGAAATTGAAATAAAATGATAAAATGAAACCCAGAGAAATTTCCTTACTACTTGAGCTTAGGAGATCTTTATTTACCATATAGCTATGGAAAATGTACGTCATCCTCAGGTGGCTCAGATGGCTGAGGACCTACAGATTCAGGCGGTCGATCAGTTGGGGATTCATCGAGAGGAGGAAGATAGCCAGTGGAAGAAGACTCTCTGTTCCTTCTAGAGGCAATCCCTCAAGAAGTACGAGGGTAGTAATTCAGATACAGAGACAGAGGGGTGTCTTGAGGAGCTAGGGATACTTTTATCTTGATCCGTGCTCTGAGGGAGTACTGAGTTCCCCTAGCAGTCAGTTAGCTGAGAGGTGCGGCATGAAAATGGTGGATGCTCTACCTCGGAGAGATGATAGAGGCAGAGGTTCCATGGGCTGACATTGAGAAGTAATTCCGAGAGTAATTCCGTTCTTCCATGATCAAGGAGGAGAAGCGACAGGAGTTACTCTCCCTTCATTAAGGGAGTATGCTAGTGCGAGAGTTGGGGATCAAGTTCAAGGATCTCCTACGCTTTGCTCCAGATCTCTTCCCGGATGAGGCGTCTCGAGTGAGATGTTTGGAGGAGGATCTTCGTCCTTCGCTCTAGTATGTTGTCACCCCCTTCACCCTTCCTACATACTTGGCAGTACAGAAGAATTCAGAGGATGTAGAGAGGATTCACTAGCAGTGAGGTGCACCATGAGAGGAGATCCATCCGGGTTTTTCGAAGGGGAAGGCAGTTAGCAGCAGGATTCCTGTGACGGGACCTTCTAGGTTCAGGCCAGTGGGGAGCAGCCCCCAACAGTTCAAGTTCAGATCTTTAGGTCCTCGTCCCTTTTTCATGAGCCCATGACCAAAGTGTATTTCTTTTGGAGGTTTCAATCATGTCCAGATTCGATACCTGACCCGACCTCAGTATGGTGGAGGTGGGCAGGTTCAGCGCCCACCTCAGTAGCACCAATTTCCTATGAGGCCCTTCCAGCAGCAGCAGGACCATGCTACTCTGAGGGTAGACTTTGCTGGAGGAGTCCAACCTCAGGGTGCTCCTCAGGGACCTCGACCAAGGCATGGTTGGGGAGGTGGGTGACATCATAGAGGCAGATGAGCTGGGCGTGGATAGTTTCACGCAACAGAGTTGAAAGCTCCGGCAAGACCAGAGGTGCTGCGAGTTACGATTTGTTTGTTCATCACTTTTGTTTCTAAATTGTTCGATTTAGGAGCGTCGCACTCCTTTGTTGAACCTGGTCTAGCCCATGCTTTGGGACTAGAGGGGGAGAGAATTTCCATACCACTGGTGCTGAGTACACCAGTTGGAGGCCAGACCATAATATCTTGTGTTTTCTGGGCATGTGGGCTGACGTTGGGACCACATCGATCTAGTGGGGACCTTCTTCTATTATAGATGCAGCCATACGATGTCATCCTAGGCATCAATTGGTTGTTTTCCGACAGTTCCGTTATCGACTGCTTTCGAAGAAGGGTCATGTTCTCCAATGTGGATGGGAAACATGTCGCTTTTGTTGGCGAGAGGAGCTGTCAGGTTGGATTCCGACATGTGGAGCCTCTCGTTTCCTTGTTTGGAAGGTTATGAGTGGTCCCACCTGATACAGAGATGATGGATGTCCCAGAGGTTATTGGGGAGTTCCTCGGTTTTTTTCCTAAGGAGGTTGTGACTCTACCCCCCCCCCCCCCCCCCGACGTGACGTTGAGTTCGAGATAGACTTACAGCCTGGTGCCTATCCGATTTCGATGGCCCCTTATCAGATGGCAGCTTCAGAGTTGCGGGAGTTGCTGATTCAGATTGACGATCTGATGGAGAAGGGTTTTGTTCGCCTTAGCGTATCACCATGGGGTGCTCCAATTTTGTTCGTGAAGAAGGAAGATGGTGGTATTAGGCTATGCATAGACTACTGAAGTTATAACCAGGTAACAGTCAAGAATCATTACCCCCTTCCAAGGAAATATGATCTCTTCGACCAACTGAGGGGAGTAGGTTGGTTTTCTAAGATTAATCTATGATCTGGATATCATCATCTAAGGGTGAAGGATAGTGACATCTCGAAGACTACATTCAGGTGCAGGTATGGGCACTTCAAATTTGTAGTGATGCCGTTTGGAGTTATGAATTCACCGGCTGTGTTCATGGGACTTATGAACCTTGTCTTCCAAGAGTTTCTAGACCGGTTTGTCATCGTGTTTATCGATGACATCCTGATCTACTCAAGATTAGAGGAGGGGCACGTTGAGCATCTCAGGGAAGTCTTAGAAGTCCTTCAACACCACCAGCTTTATGGGAAAATGTTGAAGTGTAAGTTATTGACACAAGATGTACACTTCCTTGGGCACGTAGTGTCTCAGCATGGAGTGTCAATGGACCCATCGAAGGTGGAGGCAGTTGTTTCTTGTGTGGAACCCATGAGCGTGGTGGAAGTTTGTATTTTCTTGGGGTTGGCAGGTTACTATCAGAGGTTCGTTTCGGACTTCTCTCGAGTTTCTGCTCCATTTATAGCTTTGACTAAGAAGAACCAGGTATTCTTATGGAGCGAGAAGTTCCAGAAATCTTTCCACTACCTTAAGGAGATGTTGTTCATTGCTCCAGTTCTCAGGTTTTTGAGAGGAAGGGTACATGTATGAGGTGTTTTGTGATTATTATAGCCTTGGTCTGGGGTGCGTACTGATGTAGAAGAAGGGAGTGATCTGTTATGGGTCTAGGCAGTTACACCCTCACGAGCGTAACAATGCCACCCATGACCTAGATCTTGTAGCAGTAGTGTTCACACTGAAGTTGTGGTGACATTACCTATTGGGGGAGCACTTTGTGGTCTTCTCAGATCACAAGAGCCTGCGTTATATCTTCTCTCAGCCTGACCTAAACATACAGCAGTGGAGATGGGTCATGTTCCTCCAAGACTATGATTTCGAGATCTCTTACACTGAGGGTAAGGGCAACGTTGTGGCTGATGTCCTGAGAAAGAAGTCACATAAGGAAGTGGTTCGGGAATCCGCTGATGCTTGGAAAGCTATGGGAGAGTTGGACGCCTTGCACTTGGATGCAAGGGGAGAAGGTGTTAGAGGCTGTTTGTTTCAGATGACGGTGCATTCCTCCTTGTTTTAGCAAGTGGAAGTGTCACTGTGGGGGGACTCCGAGGTAGAAGTGATGCCAGATCGTGTCGATAAGTGGAACGCTCCAGAAGGTTGGTCAGAGGACAGCTGACATCGGATGCTTTTCCATGGAAGGTTGTTTGTTACAGAGGTGATGCATGAGGGAGTTCTTCGTGAGATCCATAGCTCAGCCTTGGCGGTACATCCAGGAGTTTCAAAAATGTACCGAGGCCTGAGGGAAAAATTTTGGTGGCCCGGAGTGAAATGAGCAGTGGTAGAGTTTGTGGCTATGTGCCTAGTGTGTCAGAAATTAAAAGCTAAGAATCGTGTTCCAGTGGTTTGTTGCATACATTAGATGTCCCTGAGTGGAAGTGAGACGATATCTCAATGGACTTCCTCACAGGACTACCCAAAGATTAGGGAGGTTTTGATGTTATCTTGGTGGTGGTGGATCGTCTGACGAAATCAGCTCACTTCTTAGAAATTAAGGAGTTGGGCCTAGTGAGTACCTTACTGTAGAGGTACGTAGACGAGGTGGTTCATTTACATGGAGTTCCGAAGACTATCATCTCAGATCTGGATACTAGGTTTACCTCTCGAGTCTGGAGGGGGTCACAACATGCTTTTGGCACCCAGATATGCCTTAGCACTGCTTTCCACCCCCAGACCGATGGGCAGACAGAGCGGACTATCCAAACATTGGAGGACATGCTGCGAACATGCGTTCTGGATTTCGGAGGATCATGGGTACGAAACATTCCTTTAGTTGAAGATTCCGACAACAATAGCTTCCACTCTAATATTGTCATGACACCGTTTGAGGCTTTGTATGGTAGACCATGTCATTCACCCATTTGCTGGACATAGGTTGGTGAGACGATGCTCTTGGGCCAAAGGTAGTGCAGAGCACCGCAGAGAAAGTTCAGCTTGTACATGAGAGGATGAAAGCGTCTCAGGACCGACAGTAGTCTTATATTTATCGTCGGAGGAGGCCCTTGGAGTTTGAGGTGGGATATCATGTGTTCTTGAAGGTTTCCCCTCGACAGGGGTAGCGGAGGTTTGGGAAAGGGATCAAGCTCTCACCTATGTTCATCGGACCTTTTGAGGTGCTGAGGCGAGTCGGCGAGGTGGCATATCAGCAATCCTTACCACCTCAGTTGGAGAAGGTTCATGACATCTTCCACATCTCCCAGCTATGTCGATACTTACATGATGACTCTCACATTATCGACTTGGGAGAGTTAGATATGGGAGATGATAGTACCATCAAGGAACGACCAGTCATGATCAAGGATCTTAAAGAGAAGGTTCTCCGTGGATAAACCATTCCCTTGGTTCATGTGTTGTGGAGTCATGGAGGCCCTGAGGAGAGAACTTGGGAGTGGGAGGCCCAAATTCACGCTTAGTACCTGGAGTTGTTTTGACTTGTGATTTCTTTGTTTTTATGAGCTTTTTGTTTTATTTTATACTATGTACCTTTGATATATGGAATGCTTGGCTTGTCGGTTATGAGGCCTTTTGTTTCCTTGTTCTCTGGAAGTGTGTAGCATGTCTGGATGTGTGGGGAAAGGGAGATCTCATACCCCTAATCGAGACGCATTAATGAAGATGTGATTGAACCCATATAGGCGAGTCAGTGCCGCCTAAAGCGGATAATATCTCGACGTAGGAGAAGTAATTTTCCCCACACCACATGTTCGGGAATTGTGTGGGTTGTATGGTGTTGGGGGCAGTGTAAGTTGGAAAATCCTAATATATGGAAGTGGGAAGTCCCAATCCTTAATCGAGACGCATTAATGCGTATGCGATTAAACCCATGTAGGTGAATCAATGCTTCCTAAAGCGGATAATATCTCGACATAAGAGAGGGAATTCCTAACACCTATGATTAGGGTTGTCAGTTGGGATACTGTTATAACGAGGGCCCTAAGAGGTATCTTTGTGGGTTCCTCTGGGTTGGATTTTGAGTTCTCGGGGATGAGAATGTTTTAATAGGTATCTGATGTAATGGATCGGACCACTCCGGCCCATTCCTTTATAAAAAAGAAGGTCATGAAGTGTTATGAAGGGTAAAATGGACTTTTCCCACACTTTTCAGAATTTTGAAACTACACTTCGTGTAGTGTTAGTACACACCGTGTACCCCCTCGCCAGATATTCCCCATGTTCATGGTCTTGTCCTTGCCATGTGAAATAAATGGGTACATGCTGTCTACCCCAAACTACATGTCGTGTAGTCCCTCCCCTCATATGCATTACCCTTGAACTATGTGTTGACCAGTCAATGGCCATGTGCCATGTTGGAACCGTGTCCTTGAAATGTGAAATAAATTAGTACACGCTGTGTAGCCAATACTACACGTCGTGTAGTCCCTCCCTGCATATGTGGTACCTTCAAAACTCATGTTGACCAGTCAACGGTTGTGTGCCGTGTTGGAACTGTGTCCTTACTGTGTGAAATAAATGAGTAAACATCGTGTATCCAATAATACACACCATGTAGTCCCTCCCCGCGTATGCGTTACCTTCAAACTGTGTGTTGACCAGTCAATGGCCGCGTTCCGCGTTGAAGGCCATGTTGGAAGCCACGTGGTGACCATGTGTAATGGCCGAGTACACACCGTGTACCATAAAGTACATTCCGTGTAATTTTTTTCCTCGCATATAAAAGGAGGGGTCCCCGCCTCATTTTCAACTCTCCTCTCTCATCCCCATTCCTCTGAGCAGAGCTCTCTCATGAGACTCGAAGGCTCCTTTTCTTCCATAACTTCTTCGTCTGAGCTCCAATTTACGATCCGTCAGCGGCCACGAGATTGTAACGACGAGACAGAACATCTGAGCTTGGATCCTTTGTCTTTCCTCCTACCTTTACATTCTAACTTCCTCCTGAGGAGGTTTTTCTTGGACTTGACAGAAGTTACAAACACCAATGGATGTCTTCTAAAGATGATCCGGGGGATCATTGTGATCAAAACCTGTTGAGGTAGGGATCTTACCTTTGTCTCTCTAAATTGTGCATCACTCGGGGTGGGTATCATCTTGTTTTCATGAGAAACGGTTGATCCATTAAATGAAGATAATACCTGGTTAAAGAAGGGGGATGGAGAAGTTTTCATGCTTATCTTTATATCCTGTGATATTATGTTGTGAATTTAATAGGCTTATGCCTACTGAAAATCACAGTCATTGGGGGTCTTTTCTTGCACAATTAAATGTTTCCCTATCTTTCCAGACCATTTTTCTGAAGGGAACTTTGATGAATGTGTAATTTGGTTAATCACGTAAAGTTGGATGATTAAATGAAAATATGGGACCATTGTTTGATCACCCCAGTTGAACGAAACTGAAATAATAAACATGTGGGTGTTGTTTGGGGTTAATTTATGTGAAGGGGGTGTTTTTGTGGGTTTTTTTGGATCGGGTGAGCAGCGAGGCTGTGGTTGGGTTGGCTGTGGGTTAGTGTGAATGCAATGTTAGTGATAGGCAGATGGGCTGTGATAAATGGTATCAAGGGGTGATGATGCATGGTTTGGTTGTGGTTATTGGCAGCAAGGCTGGAGGGTTGGGTTTGGAATGTGAACAAACTATGGCTTTTGAATAATAAATAAAATGTGGAATATTTAATGAATGGTGGGGCTTAGTAATGGAACGTGAATAATAATCAATGGGGTTGGTTTGTTAAAAAGAAGGGACTTGTTTGTGTTTCTTATGTTTTCCTAACTTGATTTGTGGATGGAAGGGATATTTTTTATGAACAATTGATATGGTTGGTTGCGGTTGATTTCCTAGTAGTTAAGGAACTAATAAACATAATCTGTTGAAACATGAAAACCTAAATGGGGTTGGGGTTGTTTGTGGTATGCATGCTTCGTAGTAGCAGTGCCGAGGAACATGCTCAGTTCTCTGTTTAGAATCCATAGGTTGGGCTGAGTGTTTGGTATATATATATATATATATATATATATATATGTCTTAATATTTTTTTTTGTCGCACCCCACACATGTTGAGTACTTAGTACCGAACACTCCCATTTCATGGGATAGGGTGTTTTTTCCATAGTTAATAGCTCCTTCCTGCTCCTTCCATAGGCTGTGATGGCTTGACGCGACCTTACACCCAAGACTCTTCGGGTAGGTTTTGATTGGGGTGGTTTTAGCCCATGACTATTCGGGAAGGTTTTACTGTTTCCTAAGAATCTTCGGGATGAGGCCTAGGTGTGTGCGGGCGGGATGCGTGGTTTTGAGGCCCTGGTGTGTGCGGGTGGGATTCGTGGTTGTGAGGCCCATGTGTGTACGGGCGAGAGACATGGTTGTGAGGCACAGGTGTGTGCGGGCGGGATATGTGGTTGTGAGTCCG
Source organism: Viscum album (assembly GCA_963277665.1). NCBI lineage: Eukaryota > Viridiplantae > Streptophyta > Magnoliopsida > Santalales > Viscaceae > Viscum > Viscum album. The sequence continues at coordinate 1,903,979,400 of OY728121.1, read as the reverse complement.
AGGTGTGTGCGGGCGGGATGTGTGGTTGTGAGGCCCAGGTGTGTGCGGGCGGGATACGTGGTTGTGAGGCCCAGGTGTGTGTGGGCAGGATGTGTGGTTTGTGAGGCCTAGGTGTGTGTGGGTGGGGAGAGTGTGGAAGCATCAGGACGTATGCCGTTAGGAAGAGAATCTAACTAATGGGAAATGGTGTGGGGTACCCAATACTCTTGTTCTTATATATTACTACCTATTGTTATTGTGTTTTTGGTGAGTGTGGCTGCTAAGGTTGGGTGGATAGATATCTTTGCTAGGTTTTATCTATTGTTCTCAAGGGATATTAGGATGTCTCCCCACTTGTGCACAAGTGCATTATGTTTCCCTACTAAGTATACTTGTATGCTCAAACTATGTTTAATTTTATGTTTCCAGGAGGACTACCAGGGCCTTGCGGGACCCTACTGGTCGGGACAGTTGGAGTTGTTGCATTTTTTGTACTCTTGATTCTTTTGGTATTGTACTTTTGATATTTCTTTTACTTATAACTTGATTCAACACTATTTATACATGCATGTGGGATTGGTTTGGGTTTATTTCTATACACTGGTTCTATTCCTTTATGGTGGTTGACATGTCCTATTTCTTGATCTTAAATAATAAAAAGGGTTATGCCTCCCATATTTGTAAAAAGTAATACCCTTGGTGCTATTCTCCACCCTGGGGCCTACTGGAGGTGGGACTCAGGGGTCATTATCCCCCTTTCACCATTGCCAGCTCGGGAGGGGCATCTTTGGTGGGTGGGGGCCGTGACACGAACTTTCATGAATTCACATAATTGATGTAATTTTGGTTAAACATCGATTTTTTCATCTAAAAAATTGGTTATTGGGTGTATGAGAAGTTTTGGGGGTATCCCGAGGGTGTAGGACATGAATGGAGTAGTAAAGAGCTAGTAGAGTGTGAAGCGCATGGTTGTAACATAGTTAGAACAAACCGTGTTCCTGGTCCAAGAAACCATGTGGTTTAGGGACCCTTTTCTACTTAGGATAGTGCATGCTTTGATGTTGGGGTAGGAGTGTCTCTGTAAGATGGATTGGTTCAGGTTTTATGTTAATGGTTTAGAGAGAGATATATATATATATTGGCCTTTTAATAAAGTAACAGTAGTTTAGGGAGTTTGTATAATTTTATCTCCAATGATATCATGGGAGAGATGATGTTAGGGTTGTTAGTTATTTTGGGTTCGTATGATGCTAGCAGGCATTTTGGACTTTGTAAGTGGCACATAGAGAGTGTTTCTTATAGAATATGTGGTGTAGAGGTATAAGTGCGATATTTAATGGATTTGGAAATGTTACTCAATTGGTGGTTATTAGAGATAGTTTTTGGAAATTGAGTGTAGACTCAAGGAAAGTTGGCCCAGTGTGGAAGGTTCCAAAAGATTTCAAGCACAAGTGGTTTCTATAGAGGTGGAATCGGTGCATGAATTGTGACATCTAGTGTAGTGAACTTGTATGGTTATGCCTTAGTTTCATTCTCAGAAGGTGTTTTAGTACTTGTGTTAGGTAATAAGTATATTTTTTGAAAGATTAATGGTTTTTATGTTCCTTGATCTATGCTCTTGATGGTGGTCTATGTGGGTACTGATGTTGATTTTGGTAGAACGGGAAAAAAGTGACAAAAGCATGGATTCAAACTTCTAGTGTGAGACTGACACCTAGGAGTAGTGGTGGTCACATAGTGTGTATTTCTTGTATAAAAGTTTTTCCTGTTGGTTTAGAATTTTGATAATTCCTTGTGTCTAATGAGGATGATGGACCAGGAGGCATGTTCAGATAAATGAGTGGGTGATGATCCTAGCTCTAGTGATGTACAATTAGTGTGAACTTGAATTAGGTTCAATGCATAGTTGTCGGAATGTACGGTTCCTTTAATAGTTTTAGGAGGTCTAGATGTGGGTTTTATTTGAAAATACATGATTCTATTTGGGATTGGTGAATGAGAGGCTCATAATAGTAACTTATCATATTTTTGTGTTATTACATTGAGATGCATAAGTCATAGCCAAGAAAATTTTGTTTTTCATTGGTGTGGTGGCTAATACATTCCGTGAAAATCTCCAAAGTCGTGAGGGAAGATTCGAGTGGGTAGTGGTTGTGGTACTGATAGGGAATGATGGGTCATGACCATTGTACATAGGATCATGATGTGGTGGTGAGTTTTGGTGGGAAATATTAGTCAATTTGTTGTGTTTGAACATGGATGAAACATTGGCTGGTAGGGAATCCTAAGACATGTGGCCAGGTAAGGTGTACCCATAGTGTGAGGTGACATTAGTGATGGATAGTTTGTGTTGGTGTTTTTATATGACATCTTTCCATACTTTTCACTAGTTATTATCATGTTCATTATCATGACATCATCTCGGGTGCACTGAGAAGGCTCTGGTATTATGCCGAGCATATTGAGTATTTTTTGGTTTGATATGGTACAACTTGGAGGCTATGCTATTGGGGATACATATGTTGAGTCATGTGTTGGGTATTCCACCCTCGACTTGTTGTGGGTGAGGTACTCTGGATGGATGGGATGTTGTTAAATTCCATGAGTGACATTCTCATAAACCAAGAATGGTTAGCAGGTAACGTTAGTTTTATTATTGATTTAGGAAAGGCTGGAAAACCACGTCTAAATTTGATGTTCAGCTTCTGATCAAATCCTGGTCTATGGTGATTTAAATGGAATGAGGTAAGTGGTGAGACCAATACTCTCATGGTGGGGAGCGGTAAGTCATTCATGGATGGATGGAGCAGTTTATATATTAGAAGTGGTGGCATTGTGATTACAATGGTAATTTTTAAGGGCATGTTGAGATTCCTTTGGGAAGGATAGGTGGGCCAATGATGTAATGGTAGGAAGAGTCGAGTAATGGATTTGAACTCAAGATCATTTTTGTGGTGATCTATGTTTTTTCAATGGAAACTATTGGTGGGTGATGTAAGGATAACAATGGTTCAAAAAGTAATGGATTTTATGGTAGTGAAGTTTCAGCAGAGGTCGAGATTAGACTCTAGTGGGTGTGTGTTGATTATGGGATATGCCTTAGGTATGAAAGAATCATGCCCAAGTAGTGGAAGACATTCCAATAATGGATGTTGCGAACCAATGGAGTGGGTTATCTTGGAAGGTCTGATTCAGTTGGAAAAAATAGAATAAGTGTGGTGGGTTGTAATCCACATTCAGTTAGTGTTCTGATGTTATGTGTTCTCTAGTATGAGAGTGGGTTTTTTGTAAGAACTGAGTTTTCTTTGATTGATATAGGACTACGAAGGTGTGATTAAACTGGGTGGTCCCAATGGAAAGGATGAGTAACAATGTTGGGTGGAGTTTCCATGGATGTTTGGGTTAGCAATCTGGATAACATGTCGGGTATGTTTTGAATAAAGATTATTTATTCTATTTGTATCCTTGTGGATGTTGGATGTTCCCAACATTATGTGATGGGGGAGGTTCCCAACACCAGGCGATGGTGGAAGATAGATAAATTGTATGGTATAGATAACCATAGTGGAAAGTGTTCGGTTGATGATTTCAGTGGTAGTATGATTTTGATAGACACTAATATGAGCCATCTTGGTGAAGCAGTGTTGGTGAGAGGTGTTGGGTCATGTTTTGACAGGTTGAGTTCCATGTGATGATGGTTATTCTTCGATGTACATTGGATGTTATGAAATTGGTTAAGGTTGTTCTACCTTTCATATTCAACCAATAAAGGTCGGGGTGTGGTTAGAATCTATGTACCCCTTTAGTGATGTTGAACTTGGGTCACCATTATACTTTTTAAAACCATTTGTGATGGTGCTAAACGTTTTGGCCATGAATGGTGGAGATGATTGGGCTAATGGAATTTTGATCAGCTCTCCGAGGAAAATGTAGTGCCTTGTTGGTGTCCTTTTAATGGTAGACCAGTTATTTTACCCAAACTCTTCCCTTGTGTTGATGTTGGTAGTGATGAGGTTGAGGTTGATGCATCCTGGAGGAGCCTTATGTTCAAATTTTTAGTTTATGGTGGAGAAGGTCTCTTCGGGTGGGATTGTTTCCTATGTTTGAGTGTTATTATTGTATGGATGTGTTTGGGAGAAAGGTTGGGAAAAAATTTTGATTTCTGGGCCTCATGGTTTGACCATTGCTCTTGGGGAATCAGTATGGTTTGGAATTAATGCCTGAGGATGAGCTTTTATAAGGTGGGGAGGTTGTAAGATCCCAACCTTTCTTGGATGTACTTCCATGTTTGAATTTTGGTCAAACATTTTCTATTTTTACTAATGAAGTTGTTCATGGGTGTATGGAAATTTTTGGGGGTATCAAAGGGGAGTGGGACACAAAATTATGAGAAAAGAGGGCACTCATCATGTAGTGCATGGTTGTCCTAGGGCTAGAAAATATTGTGTGTCTGGCCCAGGAAAACATACAGCTTGGGGAAACATTTGGATAGAGGCTAGTCCATGGTTAACACATGGTTTTCATACCCATGTAGGTTCTCCTAGAAAACCATTCATCTTAGACCCTCTTGGATAGAGGGTTCCACATGGATGGTGTATGGTTTGGAAAACACTATATCTAAACCATGGGGCCATTAAAAATAGGATTTTTACCATTTTCCTCCTGATTCTATATCTGTCATCCCCATTTTTCCCTCATTCAACCCCCTTTATTAGGAGTGACGAACCAGTAGTTCCTTCCTTCTCAATGGGAGATTCCCCTTGGATTCTTTGGAATTTATAGTTTTATCTCATGTGAAGTGAAGCTCTAGGTGAGTCTAACACTCTTCTTTTCTCTATTTTCTGGATTATGCCTTGTGGAATCTCCCCTCTCTTTATGAATCCCTAAAACCCTCATTTTATTAAATATTCTATGTTAATACATTAAATAGTTTTCTATTTTTCATAAAAGTGTATTTGTGTTCTAGTAATCATCTTAGATCTTTTGGTAGGTGTGTTTACATTTTTTCCCAGAGTTTTGATGTTTTATATGTGTATCTAGTTGTGCTAATATGTCACATTTTTTTTGTTTCATTGTCTTTCATAATAGAAATTGATTTGTGATTTACATCAAGGTGTGAATCCCTTCCCAAACCCCATTTGGTTCATTGGTTATGTGAGTGAAAACCTAGTGATAACCTTGGGGTGTGTCAAACCCTCAAAACATAGAAATGAACATGGGAATATTGAGTTATAGGAAATGTGAAAGCAAATGATTGTAAAATTTTAACTGAGTATGTTGGATTGGTTAAATTATAATTTTATATGATTATACATTGTATTTATGAGGTTTTCAAGTGTCTTTTAAAAATTAATTGAATGATTTGTTTTGGGTTTTTCTCTAACCATGGTTTTCATTGATGAAATTTCTGTTTGAATGTGGGAAATGTTTTGAAAGGAGATGTTGACCTAAAATGTTTTGAAGAGGGGTTCTTATCAATTGATTTTAATTGATGAATTAAAATGGGGTGTTATTCCAATCCTTGTGACAATTCATAATGATTATTTTGAGTGTTTGAAAATGGAAATAAAATCCTTGGGGAATTTTTGGTTTTTCAAAGTGGGAGGATCGTGTTTTAAAGGGGGCTTCAAGATGATTTCAAATAAGTATTTTGAATTGTGTTTATTTCCATGATTTATTTTGTAATGAAATATGAAACCATAGTAATTGAAATATCATAAATTTTAGTGAGATAAAAGCCCTAACGATTATGTTAGCGTGTTGACATGATCATGAAATGAACTAAAAAATGAACGTGATTAGTTGATGATATAGCATAATGGGATGTTTCGAATGATGTGAAAAGGGGTTAAATAAAATAACATTAAAGTGTTAAAAGACTCATAATTTGTATGGATATGCGTAAATGGGTTAATGTATGTGAATTGATGAATATGCTAAATGGGATATGGTATGAAAAATGGAAAAGGGTTAAATTGGATAAGAAAAGTGAATGGTAAATGTGATACAAGGTTAAGTATTGAATATGATACTTATGTTGTTTCAATGTGAACAATAAATTTTATGTGTAATGGTTTTGAATGGTTTGTGATATCTTATATTTGGTAAATGTGTAAATAATCATGTACACATGGCTTGATAGTGTGGGGTATTGGACATAGGGATATACACCCATGGGTTGGGGTAGAATGATGCTATAAACCCCACCCCTATAATGCATAGGTTAGGGAAAGAGACTGAGGCTCTATACTCTTAATGGTTTCATATGATGAGACTACGAGGACTAAGGATCCAAGGTATGTGTAATGTGTTTTTTTATGAAATATTTAACACAAGTGATATAGAGAACTTTACCTTTCCCCTTATGTATGGAAATTCATCGGCTTAGTTCGTAGTGTAAATGTTGTAAATATTGAACCCAAGGGACAAATTATGAGAGTAATCAAGTGAATATTGTAAACTAATTTGTCATGTGATTGTTTTTGATTAGTGAATTCCCCTTGGGGTTGAAAGTGTGTGTGTAACCCCTTGTTCCTTGTCTTAGATTACTAGTGTGACAAGAGTTAGTTTTTTTATTGGTTGACTCTAGAGAACATAATGGATAAATAAATATTAGATAATTACATAAATGATTTCCTTATTTCTTTGTTCACATGTTGCACTGAATTATTTGAATACATTGTTGCACTGACTATTTATTCTTAGATACCATTGGTGGTGGCCTACTGATTTGTACTTACACCCTTCTTAGGCTGCCATGGCACATGGGTACCTAAACAGAAACTACCTGTATTCGAATATAGTTTTAGGATATGGACTTGGTGTTCGGTTCATGCATGGGATATTGGGTGGAGCATGGGATGTTTGGACTGAGTAGTGACTCATGTCCGTACTTGGGATCTTTGGTAGTTTTTCTTTCAATATTTTACTTGTATGACTACCTAACATGTAGTGAATCCATCATATTAATATAGCATGTGTTTCCTAGTCACTTGTTGTAATTGTCTCATTCTATCCATTTATTCATTATTTTTTTATTATATTTGTTTATATCATTTCTGTTTAGTCGTTACTCTAAAAAGTGCGTTTAGTATCCCGGAGGATTCTCTATAAACCCACGCTACTAGTTAGTAGCCTTTGGAATATGGGGAGGAACACCTAAGGTCATGTGATGACCTGGATTGGGGCACTGAAAATGGACCACTGTCTCGGGTATGTTATAGTATTATTTAGATTTATTTAAACCTTTTCACAATTCTACTCTCACCATTTAGAAAAAAATGAATTTATTGGTGATTTTAGTATATTTACATGAGTTTATTTTCAATATCATAAAATTTAAACTATACCAAAGTCTTTGGTTTCTTTAAATTAGTTCACAATGAGAAAAGTTAATTAATTATTTGTATTAGAAGTGATAGAGGTAGATAATTTTTTTTGTTTAGATTTTAGAATTTTTTTATGAGATGGATTATTTTAATAAATATTAACCCCTAGATCACCCAAAAAAATTGAATAATTGGGAATAATAAAATAACTATTCAACAAATGTATAGAATTATATTGAATTAATTATATTTAACTAGGTATTACTTCATAAAATAAACGATTAAGGAATTTTATTTTTATAATAAAATTATTATTAATCATAATTTATGCCATACGCCTTATGAGTTTTATAAATGAAAGAATCTGAATGTTTGATATTTTAAAATCATTTAGTGGTAAAGTTTTTATCCTTAACACCAAATATTTTTTGGATGCGTTTGATGAATATTTATAAGTTTTTATAATTCTATTAATGATTATCATGTTTATAATAAGATAACTATGGGTTTTTAAGGAATTTTTATATAGAGTTTCATGATAATTATGTAAAAGAAAAGAATTATAGTTTAGATCATATTATATAAGATTTTATATATTTTAATTTTGGTGAATAGAAACCTCAAGATATGATTTTCCATGTTTAAGTTGTTCATGAACCTCATAAAAACTACATAAAACACATTTAGAGAACACTTTAGATAATATTATTGGATGTAATGACTCTAGAATTCATAATTGAATTTCAATAAAAATATATTCCTCTCACTTAGATTTTATTTCAAATTATTTATAGAATATTTTTTAACCATTCTTAAATGAACCTAATTGTATTTTATATCTATAATTTTTTCTTAACAAATTTTCTACAAATTATTCTTATAATTTGGAAAACCACCTAAAGATAAAAAGAATTATCAAAACAAAATATATTTTAATTGATAAATTAGTTAAGTGTGGAAGAATTATATGGGATAAAGATAGACTGGTTGCTAAAAAAATCAAGAAAAAATAATTGATTAAAATGAAAAAAATTCACATGTTTATAGATTATGTTATATTCAAATTTTTCAGTCTTATTCTTCTTATAAAGTATTTAATCATTTTCAAATGGATGTGAAAAGTTCATTTTATAAAATAATAGTTTTAGAATTTTTTTATGTTAAATATCCACTTGGTTTTGAACATGATAAGTATCTTGATCAAATTTTCAAACATTAAAAATCCTAATATAAACTTAATCATGCCCCTCAATCATGGTATAAAAGATTATTTCATTTTTTAATATTGTTTCTGTGAAAGGAAAAGGTGTTCCTAATTTTTAAATAAAAAATATTCTAAGGATATTTTAATTATTAAAATTTATATAAATGAATTAATTATTTGATCTTATTTGGAACTATTGTGTAAGTAATTTTCAAATTTAATGTCTTGTAATTTTAACATGAGTCTTATATGATAATTGAAATTATTTTTTAGACTTTCCTTTTCGAAGAGATAATATAATATTCTTAAATCAATGTATGGTACGGGATTGGATAAGAGAGCTTGGATTTATTCAAGAAAAATTTTAATTAACCCCATGAGAAATACGTGTAATTTATGCTACTACTAGTGAAGTAATTGATATTAAAATTTTTATATGAATGATTGGTTGTTTTTTCTTTATTTAACTATTAGTATACATGATCTTATGCTCAGTGTCTGCATGTGTACTATATTTCCTATTGTCCCAAATGAAATCCACAAAAATTCTATAAATAGTTATTTAAATTCCGATTCTGGAAGATAAATAATTTATTGAAGAAGTAATTATAGTATGCATCATTTTCTAGTTAAATATATAGTTTCTTAGATTAAAAATAAATATTTATTGGTTTATTTATCTATGTATGAAGTATAATATATTATTGTTACTAGCTAGTGTGGTCTACATTTTTGGATTAGATATACTAAATCATATTTTAGTTTATATATTTAAATGGTTTCTATTTTATGTGATAATTATTTTTCTATTTCTATTTTGAAAAATCCATTTCAGCATTCTAGAATTAAGCTTATCGATGTGAGATATCATTTCCTTAGACAACATGTTTACAAAGAAGATATATTTTTTTATTATGTTTCTATATATGATCAATTGGAAGATAGTTTTACTAATAATTTGGATGTGGTGAAATTTGGGAGGATTGAATACAAACATTGAATATTGGGAGTTTGATTTTGATTTTGGATCTCGTATATGTATAGAGGGAGTATCAAATATTTATTTCTACATGTCAATATTTTTTATTTATTGTTTTTTTCATGGATCTTTTTTAATATTTTATTGACTATTTTACAGGATATCTTATTTAGGTATTTTGATATTGATTTCTATATCAATTTAAAAAAGTTAAAGATAAAATTTAGGGAAATAATCACTGTTTTAATATTTATTTCATATTTTTTTATTTTCTAACTTTGCAGTAATTTAGGGGATCAATAATGTTAATCCATTTTTATTTATGAATGCTAAATTTAATTTTTTAATGTAGATAGTTATTTCAAAGGATGGAATTATATTTAAAAATAGTATTTTAGATTTAATTATTTGTATTCAGGAAAAAGGGATGATTTTTTATATTTTAGATAATTGGTTTTCTAATTATTAAAAAGGGGGAGATTTTTAGAGTGTCTCCTTTCCCACATTAATTTTTTTAATTATAAAACATTCTACTTTTTGTTTTTATATTTTTAATTTTTTTAGAATGATGTTGACTGGAATATTTTTAATTCTTATTTTATTATTATTTTTATTTATTATTGGTGTGGATTCATGACATATTATTATGTGTTGATTATAAAATGATAATATATTAATTTTTTACCTCTTATATAAATGTTTTTGAAAGGATATCACAATTATTATTTTTTGTTATGACCCTTATGGTTTTGAACATAATTATATTTTATCATAATATTGAACTTATTATTTTCACTCTTATGAATTATTTTAAATTTTGAATTATTATTAATTTTTTTTATATTTTAATCATGTTTCATAGTTTATTTTATTTTTTCCTTTTATATTGAAATAAAAATGGAGTTCAAGTTGATTGTCTGTTGATTAAACATGCATTAAATATGAAGATTAATTCATTTAATACATTCTGTAAAATATATGACTAATCATTTGAGTTTTTGAATGAAAATATTTTCCCAACTCTGAATTCGTTTGTTATGATTTCCTGGATGTTATTATGGATAATATTTTTTGAATGATAGATGAAATATTTATGATGATTTCAAGTGATGAAAGAATAAATTCATATAATTAGATATTGTAATAAATCAGGGTAAAAGACATATATGAATAAGATTTTTGATCTTTGGACTTACATGGAAACATAGAATGATCATTAATAATTCAATATTTTGGTTGTACATTTTTATATTAGACCTATACTACCTATGTTATTGAATGCTACTCAAATTTTCCAAACATCAATTATTTTATCATTAGTTGTGTGGTGCTATTTATCCATCTGTTTTTCTATATATTTAGTGTTGTTTTATGATTTTCAATTTAAAATAATGTGTTAGTTTATTATATGTAAGAACCCGGTTTTTATTTTTGAGGTACGAGTTTCTTATTTTCTCTTTTCCTTAAGTGTTTTTGTGAAAATAAGGAAAATGGGAAAAAACAAAAAATTTGGAAAGTACACACCGTGTACATTTCCACACACTATTTACTTTGGCCGTGTGGTAAGAGTACCCTGGGTGTGTAGCCATGTCAGTGAGGAAGGGTGTAAAAACTGACTACATGCCGTGTAGTGGTCCATTGCATGTCATGTAGTCAGTCGGCAGGCGCAACAGTAAGGTGGTGGAAGCAGCCGCCATCTGGGCGAGGGTACATGCCGTGTATTCGGGAATACACATTGTGTACTCATATCGACGGATGAACAGTTTGGTAGTGCCTCCAGGTGAACAGTTAAATGAAGGAAGTACACGCCATGTAGTCAAAAGTACACACTATGTACTTTTTTTTCTTTTAAAATGGGCAATAGCCAACCTTGTTCATAGGGAAGGATTAGAACCGGACAAGAGAATAGGAGTGGACAACCGAATCTTCGAGGATCCACTTATCGGGTGTCGGGAATCTGTTTCCACCTCGGAAGATCTCGTTAGAACCACACGGGTAATCTGTCCACTCTTCTTAAACCGTTATTTCCAATTATTCTTCTAATGGGAGTTATTTTAGTGTACGAGATTTTTCTTTTACATCAGATCTACATCGTTCTTGGGTATTCCTAGAAGCGACGTTCGAGTATATCGTTCTTGGGCATTTAAGGTAGGAGTCATGGTGTTTATATTCCATCTGTTGTGTGTTTTTTTGTACCATTGTTCCACGATCCCATGTTGGGGTGTCGTGTGGGTGAGGCCATGGCTATTTTAAAAACCGATAATTGAATAGGAAATTAATTATGATAATAAACTTCTTTTTGGGATCGTTGCTTGGATCCAGGACTGTCCCGGGGGTGCGTTCCTCTGTTTAGTCATTTGGCCAGGATACCCGAGGGTCTGACATTAATGTAATGATTGTATAATTTCCTTGAGATGAATTTCTTGTGTAATGCTTGTTTACCTTTTGGGCATGGCCCAGTTACCTGTTTAACCTAAGGGTAGTGTTGTGATTATCCTGTGGGAAATATACTATTTATCATATGGGAAACTTCTCCTGTGCCTGTGGGTAGTTGATTATGTGCATGTATATGACACTTCTTAAGCCCGAGGGCAATATCCGTGTGCCTGTGGGAAGATTCTTGTGTTTTAATTCTCTTTACCTAGGGGTAGGGGTTTACATGTCTGAGGACATTGGCTGTTTAAATATAATATTCACTGTGGTGATATGTTAAATTAATTGATTAAATGGACATTAAAATGGCAATATAACTGGTTAAGTTGGTTACTTTTTAGTACTACTTTATTGAATTTTAATACTGCACATTGTTGTTGGAGTCTTTCACACTGTTGGGCACAGGTCTTTGGTTGGTGCCTACTGTGATTTATTTCTCACACCCTGTTTGGGTCATGCTTTTCAACCCAAACATATTATATTACTTCAGGTGTGGATATGGGAATGAGTCCTTATACAGGTACTTGATTATTGTTGAAGAGTATGAGGGAATGGGACAGAGACTAGGCTCGCGATGCCGCTGGGTGCTCTGTTTGGATTTTATGTACTTTTAAGTCAGTTGTAATGTATTGTATTGCAGTGTAACACGTTCTCACTATTTTATAGAATAGTGAAATGCTGCATCATCAAATATATATAATTATTGGTTTCCATCTTTTTATCAGTTATCCATTTCAGTTATATATACTGTTATTGCATCTTCTGATGTTGTATGTTTATATTATATTCTACTATGGTACACTTTGAAAAATGAGGGCATAGTTTCCCCACTATCATACATTGGCCCTCAATGATAGTCGGTAGCCTCAGGCATTTGGGGAAATGCGCTTGAGGTCATATGGTGAAACGGGTTTGGGGCACCCATTGAGTGGCACCCGGAACTGGGATGTTACGAAGTGGTATTAGAAGAGTTCTATTCATTGACATAATATTTGGATCTGTATTCAGCGATAGGATGGAAACGGTAGTTGGTAATAATTTATGCCCGGGCTAAGCTAACTCGTGTACAGGGAAAAGCCAGTATATCTCATATTTTTGAAATTTTCTGATTTTGAAAGTTTTACAGTTGATATGATTTTAACCGTTGGGTGATGCACTTTTGATTGTGCTATTTATATGTTATCCATGGGTTCTATTTTTTGGCAACCCGATGAGATGAGGGAATTCCATCTCATGCATCATTTAGGAACATGCTAGGAATCACATGTCATGCATAGTTCCATGCCATGTAGGTGCATTAGAAATTGTATATTGTTGTGATAGCTGTTGTGCTAGAAAAGCGTGCTGTTGTGATAGCTGCTTTGATAAAAAAATACCTGCTATGTGATAGAGTATTATTGTATAAGCTTGTTATTAGAATGGACACAAAACATTGGTTTTTGGGGAGTATGGGCCCCCATTGAGCAGAATTTGGTGGACCATTGACTTTTTACTTTAGATATAACATAGATAAGATTTAAAACATTGATTCGTGGGGAGTATGGCCCCTCACGGATCAGAATTTTACCCTTAGGTGTTGTTTTTCAATATTTTTTGGGTTCTAGGGATGTTTTTGAAGCATACTATCCAGGTAACCCAGTATACAAGCCGGGTAGTACCTTAAACACGTCATATATGTTCTTCGGTTCGGGAATAAAAATATACTTTTTGAGTACACGCCGTGTAGTCACTTCCAATGTCACAAACCATGTGGGCGGCGACACGAGGTATGGAAAGGCTTTCAAAAAACACGCCAGGTACCTGATATACAAGCCGTGTAGTGTTGAACCAGAGTTCACCCATGTAAATAAAAACACAGACGAAGGAGACTTTAGTCATACACTTCATGTCAATAATGAACATGTCATGTAGTCTATCCTAGAGTCCATCTGTGTACCTAACAACATGGGTCGGTGAACTCTTTTGTTGAACACTTCGTGTCAATGATGAACACGTCGTGTAGTAAAACCTAGGTACTCGTCCATGTAACTAACAACACAGGTCGGTGTCATCTCTCCTAGAACACGTCGTGTACCTGTGGGACATGCCGTGTAGTCTTGTTAGAGGACCGACAGTGTGGACCTGACCGTGTGGTTGGGAAACGGGGTGGTGTACACTCTGTGTGAAGATGTAACAAGCCATGTAGTGTCAATCTGAGTAGTCGTCCGTGTCACAAACAACACGGGCAGTTGGAAAATTACACCATACACACCTTGTAGTTGATATAAACACCATCTAGTTTTGTTCAATGGGATCTGTGTGGCTTAACCGTGTAGAAGGACCCAGGAAGGGGAAGAGAAGTTAGGTACATGTCGTGTCGTCAGTATACACGCCATGTAGTCATGTTTTGAAAATTTTGAATTCCTTCTTCCTTCTGTTCCCTTTTTGGGTTCCTTCATTACAATATTTAATAATCTTGAACCTAAGGCATGCTTTGACCTTGTAGTGTGATGATGTCGAGACGACCACGCGTTGTATTCCAGGAGAGCGGCAACGACTATACTCCAGAAATTGTGGGCCATGGGCTACCAGTTGATCCCCTAGTAACTCCATATGCGATTCCAGCCGTTATACTAGACACAGGCGCCGAGGTGCAGTTCCGTGAATGCTTTATGTGGTTCATGAAGACCTTCCAGGGAGCACCGCCGGCTGCCACTTCTATGGCTGAGCTAATTCATACATTCCAGCAGCAGCATCCGCTGACATTCCCTGGATATGGCAGACCATAGGCTGTAGAATCTTGGCTGGGGTCTATGCAGACTATCTTCGAGAATCTTGAGACGCCTCCAGGGAAGAGGGTTAAGCTCGCGACATATATACTACGTGATTCTACCAAGAGGTGGTGGGATGTCACCACCCAGTCAGAGGATCACAGAGACATTGTGTGGGAAGATTTTCAGGTAGTCTTCTATGACTTTTCTTTCCAAAGACGCTGAGAAAAGATAGAGCTCGAGAGTTCATGAATCTGCAACAGGGATCTATGTCGGTGATGGACTATTCTACTCGTTTCACTGAGCTTCATCTTTTCTCACCCATTCTGGTGGGTGATGAGATGTTGAGGGCCAGACGCTTTAAGGATGGTCTTCGATATGACATACGGGCACTGGTGAATGTTTTCAGGTTTCCTTCGGTACATGCTATTGTGAATCAGGCACTGATTACATAGAGGAACCTGCGGGAAGCTAGTGGTGTGGGACAGGGCAGTTCAGCACCAGTTTTTGGTACTATTTTCACTAGTAAGAGGAAGAGATATATGGACCTCTTTTAGGATGGATGTACCAGCCATAAGAATGTTTTAGGTGGCCAGGTCATGTGCTACCAGTGTGGTAGACAGGGGCACAAAAGGCCATAGTTTCCACGTGACCCAGTGGAGTGGTGAGATTGCGGCAGGATGGGTCATCTGCAAAGCATTTACATTGAATTTATACCAGTGGCTAGTGAGAGGGGTTCTGCACAGACTCTGCATGGAGGAGCAGGACCAGTAGCTTATTACCAGTCAGGACACTTGAATACGTTAGGGCGTGCAGGTAGAGATGGTGGTCGTGGTCGTGGTAGCCAGACACCAGGATCTCAGAGGCAGTAGGGTAGGACAGCTCAGGGTATCCAGGCCGTGTCGTAGGGTCATGGCACTAGGCAGGCATATACAGTGCAACAGACCCAGTAGGAGCAGGATCCTAGACCTTCTAATGTCATAGGTATTATTCTAGTAGCTTCTTTCTTATCTTCAGTACTATTCGATGTGTGTGCTACGCATAGTTTCATATATATACCCATTGTGGAGATCCTTGGGCTTTGTGTTTCTTTTTCTTCCAATGTTATGACTATAGACACTCCATTGGTAATGGGAATGACTTGTGTGCATTAGTGCAATGAGTTCCCCCTATATTTTGGTGGGTGTCACTTTCATTGGGACCTCTATATCTTAGATATTATAGCTTATGATGTCATTTTCGGGAAGGACTGGTTGGTTCCCTTCCAACCCTTTGTATATTTCTATCGTTGTAGGGTGAGTTTCACATCACCAGAGGGATGAGAGTTTCAATACAAGGGAGAATGGGGTGTTCACACGAGTCGAGCTGGACCAGAGCATCGTGGGCGAGGAGGAGTCACAGCCCAGATTGCGAGTTTATATCTGGATGATTAGGGGACTTGTCAGATGGATTTCCCTCCAGTGGTTGATCGTTTTAGGGATGTATTCCCAGAAGACTTTTCAGGTCTACCTCTGGAGCAAGAGGTGTATTTATCTATTGAACTTGTTCTAGGAGTAGCACTAGTGTCCATTTTTCCTTATAGGATGGCAATGCCCGAGCTGTTGGAGATTAAGAGAAAGTTATAGGAGTTATAGTCAAAGGGTTTTATCTTACCCAGTACTTATACTTGGGGTTCTCCAGTCCTCTTTAGAAGAAGGCGGATGGTATCCTCAGACTCTGCGTGGATTATCAGAAGATGAACCAGTTGACGGTTAAGAACCGATATCCATTGCCAAGGATTGATGATCTGTTTGATCAACTTCGTGGAGCACGAGTGTTCATGAAGATTGAATTGAGATCAGGATATCTTCAGTTCCACGTTATACCATCTGATATACCTCTCACAGATTTCTAGAGTAGGTATGGTCTATTTCAGTATATCGTTATGCCGTTCGGACTCACGAACACACCGGCAGTTTTCATGGCTCTGATTAATCGTGTCTTCCATCCCTATCTAGATTATTTTGTGTTAGTATTTGTGGAAGATATCTTGGTGTACTCTCACACTCTACAGGACCATTACAACCATCTTCAGATCATATTCAGTACACTGAGAGAGCATCAGCTTTATGCTAAGCTCTCAACGTGCCACTTTTGGATGGACCAGATTCACTTCCTGGGTCATATCATCTTAGAGGCTGGAGTTTATGTGGACCTATAGAAGTTGCGAGGAGTAGTTTCCTTGGAGAATCATAAGAACATGCTTGAGATAAATAGTTTCTTAGGGATAGCTGGTTACTACAGAAATTTCATAAAGGACTTCTCCTGCTTAGTATCATGGTTGACGAGTTTTATTAAGAAGGTTGTGTGGTTCATTTTCTCAGAATATTGCAAGATAGCATTTCAGAAGCTGAAGGGAAGGTTGAAATCATAACCAGTCTTGATACTCCCAGAGAAAGGGAACAGCTATATAGTTTACTATGATACATCATGTATTGGGCTGGGAGCTGTGTTGATGCAGGGTGATCGAGTTGTTGTGTACGGGTCTCGGCAGTTGAGGCCACATGAGAGGAATTACCCAAAGCATAATCTCATGTTGGATGTAGTTGTTCATGTGGTGTGTTGTTGGAGACATAACCTCTTGGGAGAGCACTTTGTGGTTTTCACCGACCACAAAAGCCTCAAGTATATAGTTACCCATCATGACTTGAATCTGAGGCAGCGAAGGTGGGTCGAATACCTTCAGTCCTTCGATTTTGAGATAGCCTATAAACCCGGTAAAGGTAATGCAGTAGTCGATGCACAGAGTTGGAGGACTCAGATATAGGTGGTGCAGGAGGCCAGTGATGAGTGGTAGCTCATGGCTTTGTTCTATAAGATGCATTTGGTGGTGCATGACAGTCATGGGTAGACTTATCTTTCATCATTTTCTGTGACTTCTACCCTCCTGGATAGAGTGAGGATGATACATCTATCTGATTCAAAAGGCCTAGTTCTACGGCAGTCAGTGGAAAATGTGGACCCTCCTACCAGTTGGACGAGAGGCGATGAGGAGATTATGCATTTCCATGGACGAGTGTGGGTTCTAAGGGATATTTGCGAAGAGTTTATTTGGTAGTTTCATGCTTCAAATTGGGAAGTTCATCCTGGGGTTACCAAGATGTACCAAGTCTTGAGACGTTAGTACTGGTTGCCAGGTATGAAGAGAGAGACAGCAAATTTTGTTACGTGATGGTCCACCAGTCAGCAGGTGAAGGTGGAGCATCAGAGACCAGCATGGATGTTATAGCAGTTATCCATCCCGAAATGGAAATGGGATGATGTCGTGATGGACTTAATGACAGGTTTGTCGAGGTCTCCTCGAGGCAATGATGTATTGTGGGTTGTTGTGGACAGACTCACAATGGTAGCACACATTTTTCCAATCATGGAGACCTTCATAGTTGACGAGCTTGGGAAGTTGTCTATCTGAGAGGTCGTGCATCTTTTTGGGTTCCCTCATTCTATTATTTTAGATAGGGACTCCCATTTTAGATCTCGTTTCGAGAAGAGTTTTCATAGGGCCCTGGGTACACAGGTGATTCTTAGCACAGCTTACGACCCTCAGACCGATGTCCAGTCTGAGCATACAATATAGGTGCTTGAGGAAATGTTATGTACATGTGTCCTAGACTTTGGGGGATCTTGGGAGAAGCATATACACTTAGTTGAGATTGCCTATGACAATAGTTTTCAAGAAAATATTGAGATGGAAATATATGAGGATTTATATGGTAGGCCATGCGGATCACCATTGTGCTTGTTAGAGGCATGTGAGGCAGCTTTACTGGGACCACAGCTCATGCAGGAGACTTCTGAGCAGGTCCAGTTGATTCAGAAGCCGATGGATACCACACAATCTCGTCAGAAGCCTTATGCTAATCGCCGCAGATGACCTTTGGAGTTCATGGTCGAGGATCAGGTTTTCTTGCATGTTTCGTCAAGGCTGGGACACAAAAGGTTCAGGATATAGGGTAAAATTTCACTGAGGTATGTGGGGCCATTTGAGATTTTGGAGAGAGAGTCGGGCTGGTTGCCTATCGGTTGAAGTTACCGCAGAGGTACCAAGCCATGCACGATGTATTCCATGTATCTCAGTTGTGTCTCTATCGTTCAGACCCTTCTCACGTCTTTCAGTCCGAATAGGTTGAGTTATTGATCGATGCATCCTTGGAGGAGCATCCAATTCGTATCATTGATAGGAGCATGAAGGTTATCTGAAATCAGTCAGTTCCTCTCTTACAGGTGCTATGGAAACATGGCCGGGTGCAGGATGATACCTGGGAGCGGGAGACCGATGTATGTGCACAGTGGCCAGAGTTGTTCACGGCTGTATCTTCACAACCCTTGTAAGGGAAATTCACGGATGAATTGCTTTAAGGGGCGAAGTTTTTAAGAACACAATTTTAATTTTTGAGATACGGTTTTCTTCTTTTCTTTCTTCCTTAACTGTTTTTCAGAAAATAAGTAAAATGGGAAAAATCCCAAATTTTTTAAAGTACACACTGTAAACTTTTCCACACCCCATGTACTTTGGCCCTGTGGGATGAGTACACAGGGTGTGTAGCCATGTCAGTGACGAAGGGTGTAAAAATTGACTACACGTTGTGTAGTGGTCCTTTACACGCCGTGTAGTCAGTCGGCAGGTGCAACAGTAAAGCTATGGAAGCAGCCGCCAGCTGGGTGACGGTACACGCCATGTAGTCCGGAATACACGTTGTGTACTCATGTCGACAAATGAATAGTTTCGCAGTGCTGCTAGGTGAACAGTTAAATGAAGGAAGTACGTGCCATGTAGTCAAAAGTACATGTCATGTACATTGATTTTTTACTTAAAATGGGCAGTAGCCATCCATGTTCACAGGGAAGGCTTAGAACTGGATGGGATCTCGGGAGTGGACGACCGAATCTTCGAGGATCCACCAATTGGGCATCGGGAATCTATTTCTGCCTCAGACGATCTCGTTAGAACCGCACTGGAAATCCTTCCACTCTTCTTAAACTGTTCTATCCAATTATTCCTCTAACGGGAGTTATTAGAGTTTAAACGAGTTTTATTTTACATCAGATATACGTTGTTCTTGGGCATTTTTGCAAGCGACCTTCGAGAATACCATTCATGTGCGTTTAAGGTAGGTGTCTTGGTGTTTATATTACAACTGTTGTGCGTTTTTGTGTACCGTTATTCCACGAACTCATGTTGGGGTGTCCTGTGGCGGAGGCTAGGGCTATTTTAAATACCTATAATTGAATAGGTAATTAATTATGATAATAAACTACTTTTTTGGGATTGTTTCTTGGATCCAGGACCACCTTGGGGGTGTGTTCCTCTATTTAACCATTTGGCCAGGATACCCGAGAGTATGCCTTTAAACTAATTATTGTAGAATTTCCTTGAGAGTAATTGCTTGGGTACTTCTTGTTTACATATTGGGCATGGACAGGTTACCTATTTTGCCTGAGGGTAGTGTTGTGATTAGCCTGTAGGGACTGTAATATTCAACATATGGGAAACATCTTTCGTGCCTATAGGAAGTTGATTCTATGCCTATGGGTGAAATTTCTTATGCTCGAGGGAAAAATCTGTGTTCCTGCGGGCAGATTCTTATGATTGGATTCTATTTACCTGAGAGTAGGGGTTTGCGTGTCTGAGTACATTAGTTGTTTACTTAGAATATTCACTGTGGTGATATTTTAAATTAATTGGTTAAATGGACATTAAAATGGAAATATAACTAGTTAAGTTGGTTACTTTTCAGTACTGCTTACTTTATGGCATTTTACAACTGCACACTGTTGTTTCATGCTTCCACACAGTTGGGAAAGAGTCTTTGGTGGGTGCCTACTGGGATTTATTTCTCACCCGCTGTTTGGGTCATGCTTTCTGACCCAAACAGATTATATTGCTGCAGGTGTGGATAGGGGAAAGAGTCCCTATAAAGGTACTTGATTGTTGCTGAAGAGTAGGAGGGCATGTGACCTAGCCTAGGCCCACAATGTTGCTGGCTATTCTGTTCGGATTTTCTGTACTTTTAATTCATTTATAATGTATTTCATTTCATTTTAACACGTTCTGGCTATTTTATAGAATAGTGATATGATGCATCTTTATATATATATATATATGACTGCTGGTTTCATGCTTTTTATCAGTTATCCATCTCAGTTATATATACTTTTACTTCGTCCGATGTTGTTGTATGTTTGTATTATATTCTGCTATGCTACACTTTGACAAATGAGGGAATCGTTTCCCCACAATCAGACCTGGGCCCTCACTCCTAGTCAGCAACCTCTGGAGTTTGGGGAAATGGTATTGAGGTCATGTGGCAAAATGGGTTCGGGGCACCCGTTGAGTGGCACCCAGAACCGGGACGTTACTTTATACCTCCGTTAAATGGTAGTAATTATTAGGTTATTCCTCCAAGTTGAAAATGGTAGAATGCATTCGGTTGGGACTCCCCATTAAAAGTTTGTCTATTATGTTGGTTATGCTTCCTCTAGAAAAAGTTTATTTGTAATTAAGTTGTGACTTCCCTTTAAAATTCACGATTAATAGTGAGTTCTATTTCACTCAGGGATAGAGCATGGTGAATAGTAGATGTAGTGTTCTTTTTTATCCAAAATACAATAAAAATTCATCTGTTCTTATTTATTTTATATTTCACTAGAATTTTTATATTTACTATTTTATAATTTTGAATTTCTATTTAAATTTTTTAAAATGGTTAATTCACCCCATCCCACATCCCTCTTGATCCTCTCAACTATCTGAACCAGATAAAAAATTAGATTTGTATTGTAAGTCTCAAGAATTTTGTCTATTGGGTCAAAAAAATCATTGAGATATCGCATCATTCATTTGAAGTCAATTTATATGCCTATAATATATTTAGCTTTTGACATGCCAAATGTTTTCTATAATGATATATTAACCATATTTAATTATTTATTTTTTATTTTTTCCGAGTTTTTCTTTTAAGAACACCATTGGAGCAACTCTAAGCTGAAATTAAGTTTTTGTCTCCTCATCACTACTTTCTTCTTCATTTATGTTGGATTATTCTTATACACTAAAAGAATATTTGGGGTGATTTTATTTTTCTAAGAAGGTTGTTTTTCATTTATTCTATGAGTTTATTATTCTATTTTACTATAATCATACCAATATGTGGCTTCATTTAGTGGGAAAATAGTTTTCTTTATAGTTTTATTTTGATGCCTTTTTTCCTTTGAATAATATTTCTCTTATGCGACGACTTTTCATTTCTCTCTTCTTTGATGTTCTTTTGCTTTGATAATATTTATCCTCAATTTATTTAATCTTACGGGTACCAACTAACAATAGGTAAATATTTCAATAATTATAACATTTAAATGGTATATTTCCTCTATATTTACATTTTTATTACTACATTACTTCTATGAATAAATAGATGAAATATTCAAATTCTATGTGATCTTATTGAGCATCAATTTCTTATTTATTGTACTTCATTAAATTAACATGATTTGTGAATTTTAAATCATTGAATGTGGTATAAATCTTTAATTTTTTTAAAATATAGCCTCTTTCTCATCTTATGAGTGATGAAAACATTATTTAGTTTTTTAATGCTCTACTCATCCAAGTCTTCATCCTAAAGAAATGAAATTTTCATGTCATCTATGTTGGGGGACTCTCATAATATTATTCATGATATTAGAATATTTAATAATTTCACCATATCTAAAATTGATCTTATAGTTTTGTTCATTGTAAAAAGGAAGTCATCCACAGATTCATATTCTCCCATTTTATATCTTTAAACTAATCCAAACACATTTATAACCAGGGAACATTCACCTACTTGAATCATTTATGGTTATCAAATAATTTTACCTAGATTTTTTCTATTGTCTCCATTCCCATAAATCATGAAAAATCCTTATCTATGAGTGATGTGGGTAATTAATTACATTCTCTCCCATCATCTTTAATAATCGTTTATCTGTTAAAGTATATTCCACCCATTTTTTTGAAGAAATTAACACTAATTTTTGTGATATTAATAATTTCCCAATGGATTTTTAAATGATATGGAGCCATTCTCTTTATCTCAATATAATTGGAATCCCTTTCTAGTGGAAATGGGGACTCCTTTATTACTGTTGACATTTATATACACAATGGATTTCATTAATAAATGATTTATGTAATGAAAAAGAAAACATATATCTTAGGTAATAATAACTATATACATTTTATGAATGAAATGTTACTAATTATAAGGCCCAAGAGAAATAATACAACCACTTTTAAGGGTTGAATTAGTGTCTTTTTGTAACACCAACTCTCAATCAATGTAATTACCATAAATGTTTAGTGAAAATATATCTCTATGGTGATGATGTGAGATAGAGTGAGAAATAATAAAAATGAACAAAAAGTTTTTTTCCAATATTCCATCACCTTATTATCATGTGGATAATCCTTAGTGTAAATTAGATGAAATTACACAACCCAGGTTCCAATTTATTATCAAAGGAAGAAGGAATAGTGAAACAAGATTATCATGAACTCTAATTGAATGATAAAAAATAATAATCAAAAAGTAAAACATGTTTAGTTATAATATATGGATGGTAGAATGGTTAATATGGGGGAGAATTGACATCTTTAAAAAAAATTAAAACTAATCATAGAGTGACATAAATTGTGCAGTGGAAAATAAAATTGGACACACGTGATTATACTTTTAAAGGGAATGTCAACCATTTACAATAACTTTATCACATCCATATGTATAACCCTTATCCCACACTTTTCTCACCTAGAGTAATAACCCAAAACCATAATTTTAAATTGTAGTAAGAACCAAAATTTCCTTTATCATGAAAAAGGAACAATTAAAACCCCTTCCTTTTATTGGAAAAAAAGAAAAAAATAAACCAAATTATTTCCCCTAGAGTCACAACCCAAAATGAAAACTTTTTTAGGTTAGTCTAACCTAACATTAAGATCCTACTTTTAAATAAAAAATTATAAACCAAAAATCATGCCCGAGAAAATAATAATAAAATGAAGCACCATAAAAACTAGATTTATGATGAATGATTTAGTGTCAAATCATCTTGTATCTTGATTTTAATATTAGAAAGTATAATGATGAATTCTATCCAAATATGATTTCAATAGTACTGATCTCAAAGTGTAAAAATAAAATACCCTTGAATAAATGGATTTATATAAACTTTATCTATATTATTATAAATATATTGACTTATTTCATCCATAAAATTTTCAAAGAATATTTCAAAATGAATAAAAACATAAAATTTATAGTTATTATAGTCCTTGTTTTCTCTAATCCATAGTCACATTTTTAAAATCAACAAACTACATCAGAGTTTTGTGATGAATATTTCCAAAAAAAAATCATGTGTATTATCCATTTAGTCCACATTAAAAATACATTTAACTTTCATAAAAATAGATCCATCGTTTCTTTAATCAAATAACCCTTGAAACCAGAAAAATATGATTTTTGAAAATAAAATTATGGTGTTACAACTACAAATAAATTATGAAAATATAAAACTATTCAACCTGCATGATCTTAATTTATTTTTTCATAAAATATTTCCAAACTATTTTTTATAGTATATAAATAGACAATAAATAGCTAATAAGTAATTATATTAATTATAGGAATTGTAGCAGTCACTCTTTGGCACTATAGTAGCCGATAATATGCCCCTGTTTGGGCCTTCGGGCCACCGATTTGGTCCCTGAGTCCTTTAAGGACTTCGGGACACCCAGGCCTTCGGGTCATTAAGGCCTTAGGGCCACAACAAGGCCTTTGGGACACAATTTAGTGCTGATGCAATCGAAACAACCTATAAGGAACAAGCTCTACAAGGAGGATCAGTAAAAAGCATTCACCATAACAGAAGCTAAACCGATTGCAATAATGAGAGGCTATAGAACCTGCCACCGGGTCAAGCCTGTGCATGCACGGGAATGCCTATCCATATAGACATGTGAAGGTGGAGAGCTGATTTCACGATGAAGATGCTCGGGAGGAGAAGTTCCAAGTAGTTAGTCTGGGTTTAATGTAATGTTTGGAGCCTACGGGCAATGAATGAATCTAAGACCTACAGGCCATGTAATACATTCCCCTATGGGCCTTGTAAAGGTTACACCTCACCCATTGAAAGGTGGATTATCAAAAATCAATAAAAAATTAAAGGCATTCGGGCCATTAGAGAGGTGGAGAAGTAAAATATATCATATTTTGGATTTTTGTGAAAAAATGTTATTTGATTAATGTAGGTCTTTTGAAATGATGTATAATTTAATAAATTTATATGAATTTACAAAAAAAATTTGAATTTGAAATTTCAAATGACTTAAAGATTAGAAAAAAACTGATGATTTTTTAAAACAGACACCGGGTGTCTAGAATTAAAAATAAACGTGAATTTGAATAAAATAATAATAAATGAATAAATGAATTTTTGATAAAGTTGAAAAGGGAAATATCAATTCCATTTTCTCTAATATTGGGTTCAAGGCTCTAACTCATTTTTTATACTGACCATATGATTATGTTTCTCTAGGGAGGTTTTTGTAATATTGATTATATCAAGGAGGTCCTAGAACATTATGGGTCCATTTCTGACTAATACATAAACTAAAATAATTCCCAAATTTTCTTCAGCCATAATTTTATTAGTCATAAAAGGATAATCATGAACAGAAGTTTGAGAATTAAATATGGAATTATACCCTTCATTTATCAAGGAATGCCACTTTCCTAGGGAAGTCTTAACTCTACACATTTCATAGAAATTTAAAAAAAAATAAATAATAGTTATGCTCTTGGAAAGGGAAATATATATCTCTGGTGGGAAGGATTTCTATTGTTAAGGGTGTTATTATTCAAAATCTTGTATACACATTCATGCATTTTTGATGGCCTAGTTTCTTGGCCAAGATACTAAACTAAAGAATCTTAAAATTCATATGGAGTGGATATATATATATATATGAGTGGAATTCAGTGGTGTTCAAAGGAAATATGTAATGTAAACCATTTGGGAGAGGCATGGGAATTAAAAACACGTCCTTGTTTAATTATTCTCTTAACAATAAATTCTTATAAAGGCTCCAGACTATTAACACTTATAATAACCAATTTTTAAATAATGGATTAATCTAGTAGATGGGTTCATGAAAACTAAAATATATTATATCCTTGATTAAGACTTGTATTAAAAGGACCTATATAGTTTTGATGAGTCATAATAAATGGATAGATTCCCTTAATATTAACCTTGTAATATAGAAAGAAAATTGGATTAGTTTTCCAATATTTAAGAACTTTTATGGGTTAATTACTGCTCCAAATGTAAGTATTTTAGATATCATTGTATCATCCTTGGAAAAATTTCATTCCCCTCTTAGGGAAGAAATATTCGCCTATCCTTTCATGCCCCTAAAGTATTCCCTTATTTGGGATCTGGAATGGCATATTTTTCTCACTCTTATGTTGTACTATAAATTTTTCATGGGTAATCCCACAGACATGAATTCCAAAAAAATACATTCCCATAATCCATGTATTTTTTCTTCTCAATACTCACTAATATAAAGTTTATCTTATAATTGTATTCTTACTAATGAATTTCTCATGATCACTAGTCTGAATAGTTTTATTATTTTCAGTATCTACAAATCTGGGAAAGAATCCATTTACTATGTCTTATTTCAATTTTACTTTTCCAAAACCCTATAGAATATCATGGAAATTCACTTTGATGTGGATACTCTAATGTAATGGATTTAAATTTCCTTCCTTCATGCTAAATCAACTAAGAGTATTATGCCCCAAATGTAGAGTCTTTTGGACTACAATCACAAAAGTCATCCATTTGATATAGTAGAATAAGAATTTTAATAGACATGATAGACATGATATCCTTCTAAATATGGATTTGAGAAACATTTTATCTAAAATAGATGTGGATACCTTTATCAATACTTCTTTGGATAGTAATTCATTTTGAGAACTATCAATATTTTATGTGTGGGGAATTCTAGGTCATTATAAAAAATATAATGGATTTATCTATGTTTTTTAGAAACCTCTATTTATTGGTTAGATTAATATTAATATGAATAGTGTTTCCAAAGGTAATCTAGGGCCTACAGGTTTTGGTGGAATCATTAACTGCCTGAAGGGTGGATCACTCTTGAGATTCTTGAAAGGTTGGGGCATAATCATCACCTATGAATCTTATATGGAAGAAATGATATTCGAGATACAGACCATGAGATTCAATAACATGATCAATTTATGGATTGGTTCAGACACTTTTTTTATTATAATTTCCAAAATGCTTAATATATCCTCTCCCTCATGTTTGATTTTAGTGATTTAGAATGTATTTTTTGTATAATAGTAAAATAAACTTTTTATACCATAATTATATAGGAGGTAATAGACATGTTGATGCTTTAGTTAACTTGGGATCTGGGTTGGGGGTATATAACTATAATTGGTTCATGCCTAATCCAACTTAGCATCGCATTTTCTATTACCTTTATAAAACTAAATCTTTCCATTTTTTATAATATTTAATGGGCCATAATTTTTTTCTTTGGGGAAAATATAAAAAATAATAATGAATAAATATACAATTTTAATAGAAAATATGATTAAACAATAATTAAATAATGATGTGATAAATTATACTTATCTAAATATGAAGACATCAATATATTGGTAATAAACCAACTCATACTAATGATTTTTTTCTAAAATCAGTTCATAATATGAAAAACGAATGTGAAGTACAATTTAATAGACATGATAAATAGTAATATTTTCTTCTCAAGTTGTGAAATCATAAAAATCATTTCTTCAATTATGTTATAGGGAATAAAATATAATTTTATAATTATAAATACATATCTGAGTGAATTGGAAAGGATTCAATAAACAATATCCCTCTTTTTATAATTATAAAAACAAATATAATTTCCTAAACATCCCACCGTTTTAAATTATCGAAAAGAATTAAAATAAACTAATAAATCATATTTTCCACTTTTAGAAACATAAACTCAAATAAATTGAATATTTTAATTATTTAATAAAAAATTATATAATTAAAACATTTTAACACTCATTTTTTACACATAAATAAAAATATATATTAAAAAATAATAAAAAAAGAATAAAGGGTTGTTTCAAATAATATTTCATGAAAAAAATAGATTTAATCATTAGAGTTCTCCTAGGAATCATTCAGTTTAAACATAGAACGGAACAAGAATTAAAATAATAATAATTTTAGGATATAGATAATAAAATTAGATAAAATATCTCTTAATAAATTATTGAAAATACCTCTTAATACAATCATTTTTCAATTCATAAAACATCAATATCTTTAAAATGGATTTTATGGAATTTAATTGGGTTGTGTTCATAATTTCCAAAATTATTTTATGAAATATTAAAATATCCTACATGGAAATACTCTAAAATACCAAAGTATCCATGAACGCATGTTCAATAATATTCAAAAAATTTATAAAATATTATATATGAATTACAAATAACTAATTATAATAGATTATGCCAATATACAAAAGAATGAAATCGGTTTCAAATATTCACTGAACAAAAATCAAAATAGATAGATGTTAATATCAATAGACCACAAAATTCAAATAGATTGAGAATGATTACTGACTAAAGCTAAAAATATGTCATAAAAATTATGAATTCAAAACTAATAGAGTTTACCGGATGATGGAATATAAAGAAAAAATTATATTAGCCTTCATGAAAGACCCTAATAAACATATCATCTAGTTTATTATCAGTTTGAATATATTCAAAAAAACCCCTTCTAGAACATGTTCTTTAATATAATGATATCATACATAAATATGTTTTATTATAGAATACTATAAAGGGTTCTTAGATATAGATATAATAGAAGAATTTTTTCATAAAATATGTAAATTATCAACTAAAATATTAAAATCAATAATCATTTTCTGGATCCACAAATATTGAACACAAAAACTTTTAGAATCCATGTATTATACATCAGTAGTTGAAAAAATGAAAGTTTTTTCATTGATCATTAAAACATAAATATTTTACCTAGAATGTGACACACTCTAATTGTACATTTTCTATCTATTTTCATCCACTTAATTATAAATATGAATATCCTTTTATCTCAAGATTAGTTCTTCTAGGATAAAATAAACAATGTCTTATTAATCCATTAATATTTATATTGATTTTTTAAATATTTTAAATAAAATTCCTTTTGATTAATTTTAATCCTATCCCAAATAGAAATCAATGATATCAAATTAGTCTCAGATGAAATTAAATATAATAAACATCCAATAATACATCTATAAAATTTATCATCTATTGATTTTCTAAATTAATTAACATCTAGTTTACATTAAGTACTCAATGGAATTTTTTAACTTATACAATTATCCTAATTAATTTCTTAAAAAAATTAACTAGCATAATTGTATTGAGTTAAAAGTATTCTATCATCACTTTGAAAAGATTAATGTTTAATGAAAAATTTTAATTCTCCCATATGAATTATATAAAAATCACTTCTCATTATATCTAAAAGTTCATTACATAAATTATCATTTAAATATACCAAAATAATATCATTCACATATATTTTCACGGAAAATATATATTTACAACTTTTAATTATAAACAAAGGAAGATTAATCGTTCCTTTTGAAAAAAAAATTTCCAAAGAAAATTATATAATCTCTCAGGAAAATTTCTTGGAACATTATTAAGTTTATAATGTGATTTATAATGATTTATAAAATGAATATGAGGTTTTTAATTTTATAAACATGGGTGATGTATTACACACGATTCCTTAAAAACAAATACATTTACAAATTAACTTCTGAAATCTATTTGAAAAAACTATAATCCATGAAAATATGCATAATCAAAAAAGACTCTTATAACCACTAATATTACAACTAGTGAAATTTTTTCTCATAATATATGACTTTTCCTTGTGAGTAACCTTATGCTACTAATATGGAATTTTTTCTAATAATATTTCCATATTAATTATGTTTTTTGAAGATCCATTTAGTACAAATCACATGAAAATAATTAGGGGGTTTAACTAAATTCCAAAAATTATTTTGAGAAAATTGGTTTAAATATTATTGCATTGAAAACTTCCATTTTGAATAATTCAAATCATGATCAATATTTTAAGGAAAAAAATAGAAAATTAAAGCATAACGAGCATCAAGATATTTTATGGAATATCTTATTTGAATTCTGGAATCAAAATTTCAAACCACTAAATCTAACGGATGATCTTTCTATGATTTCAATTTTCTTTCAATAGAGTGACTCCATTCTCAATATATACATTTTCATTTTAGGATTCATCCTATCCAAAATTAAAATCTATAAACCCCTCTTCAAGCCTTTATAAACCTTCATTTGTAAGAACCTAAATCTTAATTTCAGGTATGGATCTCGATTTCATGTGTTTTTTAGAAAAAGTAGAGTTTTTTAAATATTCTAATTGCACGCCATGTACGTCTTAGTACACATTGTGTCCCTAGTTACCACAGACAACCGCGTCTTAGGCATGTAATGGCTAAGACATAGTCGTGTGGGGTGACGTGATAGACTGCTAATGTCTGGGGCCAGTTGAGGCAAATACATTGTGTGTTCATTAATAGTACATGTCGTGTACATTTTTTTATTAATCGAATTAGGTTGCATATTGTCTCCAGAACGATCTTCTTCTAGTTGTGACTTGCGACAGAGTGTATAGAATCAAACAATCTTCTCTAAGACATCATTTATACATCCAAGGTTAGATTCTATCTTCATAAGGTATGTTGGAATCCCACTGGTGAGTCATTCCTTTTTATAGAGCATCACCTCCTGATTCCTCATCTCCGATGAAATATTTAAGGTTGAACATTGTGACCTTTTTATAGATCTATGATGTTCTAATCTAATTCAAGAGCCGACCTTTGGGAGTTTTCATCATACAACATAAAGGTAGCTGGTTTGTGCCTTTCCATAGTTTTTTTGGATTATATGTGAGAAAAGAGCCGAATACCCTAGATTACAGTATTGCGTGTTTGGGAAATTTCACCATATTTGATTCCTGCAATGGATTGGTTCTTGAGAAAATATTTTTGATTATGAATATGGTTTATTACATTTTTTATTGATTTTTTTACCCATTTTTGTTTGATATTGATCAATGGGATTAGAACTGCCTATTAGTATTCTTTGTTTTCCATGCCTAATGTTGTTAGGATGGATTTGATATTATATGAGATTCTAGTGTTATGAAATTTAGAATCTTAGACTTGTATTAGTTAAGATTACTTTGGCTGTTGGATGTCATTTTTGCATGATGTAATTACATTGGGATGTGACAACCAAGTGTAGTTATACAATAGGTGGAATTGACGTTGAGGGCTTCCCTAGAGTATCTATCATACTTTTTAGGTTTTGAGACCGTAAGGGGGATTGACGGTAAGTTCCCTCTTAGAGTTTCTATAGTATATTATTGTTATACCACAGGGAGGTTTGAAATTGAGTGATTCCTCATAGATTCTATAGTATACCATTAAAATTCCACAAGATGAATTGACGGTGAATGATTCCTCAGAGAGTCTTTGTCTTTATGAGACCAAGGGGTTAGACCGTGTGAGATTTCCTTGATGGTAGTTATATCATTCTTGAATTAATGATAAGTATAACCGTAGGGGTTAAACTATGAGAACATTACTAGAGGGTTTCTTGTGAACGATTGGTCGATTGTGATGAGGCTGCTAAGAAAAATCACAAACATGGACTCAGTATTACTTGTGAGATGGTCTTCTAAGACAATTGTTTCCTATTACATGGGGGATACAGAGCTCATTTTAGATCCCCTAGATTTCATTATTCAATGGTTTAAATAATTAATTAATTTACATTAATGTAATTTGGAACTGTAGGATTGTTTACTTTTGAGTACTTCCTTGTTTATTACTTCATTTTTCATATTGCCTAATATATATGTTCACTGACAATTAAGCACAGATGATTTGGTCATTTCCTTATGGGATTCATCTAACACCCTGTTTGGGTCACACTTTTGGGTACAGGCCAATTATATGATTGAATGTATTGATAATGGAAAGCACCCTTCGCCATTAGGTACTTGATTATTGTGGAGATGGAGACCATGGGACTACGTTGAGGCATAGGATGCTGCTGGAGTTTACTTGTTTTATTTTATACATTTTTTAGTACTGTATTTATAGTATTGTGACTTTTTTTGTTACATTCCTCGAAATTTGTGACTTGTATCATTTATATATGTGCTTCAGTTTTTTATTTACTTTCAGTCTTCTGATGTTTACTTATTTTATTGTGTTACTACTTCCAGTAATATTTATTATTATTTTCGGTTGTGTTACTCTTTCAATGAGGGAATTTTTTCCCCACTATCACACTCAAGGCCCTCTCTACTAGTCGACAGCATTTTTCATTCGGGGAAATGGTCTTCAGGCCATGTGACCAACCCTGTACGGGGCACCTTGGGGCAGCACCTGGATCCAAGACATTAAAACTGGTATTAGAGGGAGGTTTTGATCCTCCATCTTCTGGGTTATGGCTCCACTTTTGTCAGAATTTTTTGGATCATGTATGAACATTAGTTTAATTTTTCCGAGATGTGATGTGAATAAGGATTGCAGAAATTTATTCTTCGGAGTATAGGCTCTCTCGGGTCGGAATTTTTCATTCCGTAGACAATATTCTAGGTTTTCTGGGGTTCCAGAGACGTTTCAGAGTCCTTTTGTCCAGAAACTCAGAAAACATGGCATGTGGTATTATATACATAGGTCATGGGTTCCTTTATTCTTGAATAAACAACTTTTCTTATGTAAACTTATCATACTGAATAAACACATCGTGTAGTCTTTAACCATGTTACTGACTGTGTGGGTAGAGACACGAGGTTGGGAAATGTTTTGTGGAACACACTGTATACTCGGAGTACATGTCATGTTGTAGAGACCATGTATCTGACCATGTGACTTATGACATGGGTGGATGGTACATAGGATGTACACACCATGTTCTATTCGTACTCATCATGAATATTTGACCATGTCTCTAACCATGTGACTAATGACACGGGTGGTTAGAACAAAATGGGTACACATCGTTTCTAGGGTGAACACACTGTGTAGTGTTACCTAGGATAGAATCATGTGTTTATCAATGTATAAGTACTCGAAGAGGGGGTAATGATTCAAGTACATTCCATTTTATGGGATTACCATGCCATGTGTATGGGTGATACACGACCAGGGTAGGAAGAGGTACATGCCCATGTTAAAACCTAAGGGAACACATCGTGTAGAGGGTATACATGTCATGTAACCATATTTTGAAAAACATGAATTTATTCTTATCCTATTCATTTA
Organism: Viscum album; assembly: GCA_963277665.1. NCBI lineage: Eukaryota > Viridiplantae > Streptophyta > Magnoliopsida > Santalales > Viscaceae > Viscum > Viscum album. The sequence continues at coordinate 1,903,946,180 of OY728121.1, read as the reverse complement.
TTTCACTTCTATGTTTATGTCCTTGATAATATTAAATTGTGGTGTGTGATTGACCTTGAAAAGTTATTCCACTGAGATGTACTCTGATTGTACGCAAGATACAGGGCAACGTTAAGTCACTAGAAATAGTATAATAGGAACTACCGGTAGTTCCTCCCATCATTACTATTTTCTCATCAGTGTTTCTATTGGAAATAGGTGTTAATGAAAAGTTCTAAGAATTCTTCATGAGGTATGCATACCTACCAGGGATCACCACATCATGCCCCATATATGGAAGAGATGACGTGGGTTTCTTCAGCAGCATCATCCTCCAACATACTATGGGGATGGAGGACCTTAGGAAGCAGATTCATGGTTAGAAGTCATGCAATCTATATTTGAGACAACTTTAGAGATGAGGGTGAATCTTTCTACCTACATGCTACGTGATTCCTCCAAGATATGGTGGGATGTTATCTCATAGGTGGGGTGCCAATGATTTATGGCTTGTGATGAGTTCCAATAGACCTTTTATGAATATTTCTTCCCAGAGACCTTGAGGTATGACTGATCCCAATAGTCCATGTGTCTTGAATAAGTACTCTTTCAGTCATGGATTATTCTTCTCACTTCACTGATCTGCAGTGCTTCACACCCCTTTCGGAGCGTGATGAGTTTTTTCTTGTGAGGATGTTCGAGGATGGTCTTCGACATGACATCTAATCTGAGGTGAACATATTTAGGTTTATTTCCATATATTCTATAGTCTATAAGATGTTGATTATTGTGAATAATATGAGAGAGTCTATAGCTATGAGCTCGGGCGGTTTGGCATCCAGAGTTGGTACGACTCCGATTGATAATAGAAGCAATGTAGGGAGTCTATGCATATAGATTAGAGTAGATGGGATACTACTTCAGGAATCCAGTTTGTATTCTACCAGTGTGGTAAGAGTGGGAATACGATACCTCAGTCCCTGAGAGACCTAGTCGAGTGCTGATCTTGTAGCAAGATGGGCCACCTTTAGTGTTTTTTCTTGTTTTTCACACCAATAGCTCGTGATATGAATTATGTTATGACTCCAGGTTGAGGAGCAAGACCACTTATTTCTCATCCATCAAAGAACTATAGTTCTTCCCAAAATTCTGGACGAGAAGGAGGTCATTTTCATGATAGAAAATCGACAATATTTCAGCAACATCCTGATGGATCAGCTCAGGGTATTCATGTAGGGACACAGGGCCGCATTATAGGTCAAACTTTTGTAGTGGAGTAGACCCATCAAGAATAGGATCATGGACCATCTAAAGAGAGAGTTATGATTCTAGTTTCCTTATTTTTACATTATTTTCTTTTTGATATAGGGTATTCCCATAGTTTCTTATTTGTAGGTATTGTGGAGATCCTTGGGCTCTTATCTTTACCTTTGAGGATGTTATGACATTAGACACTCTGTTGGGGGTTAGGACGGCTAGTGTATGTCAGTGAATGGATTTTTATCTCAAGGATGGCGGGTGTAACTTCCTCTGAGACCTCTATTTCTTAGAGATGATAGGATTTGATGTCATTTCTGAAATGGACTGGTTAGTATCTTTCTAGGCCTTTGTTGAAAACTATCACCGTCAGGTGATTTTCAAATCACCAGATGGAGGTACATTTCTACATAGGGTCGAATGAGATGTTTAGGTGAGTATAGATGACCCAAGAATCATTGTTTTGGAGGAGTGATATCCAAGATTTCTAGTTTATATTTGGATGACCAGGGGACTCTGCAGATGGACTTTCCTCCAGTTGTGGATCCTTCAAGGTATGTATTCCTAGAAAAAATTATAGGTTTAACTCTAGAGAAAGAGGTATATTTCTCTATTGAGATTGTTCTAGGAGAAGCACTAATGTCCATTCCTCCATATAGGATAAATGCACCAGAGTTATAGGAGCTTAAGAAGTATTTAGAGGCGTTACATGCATAGGGTTTCATTCAACCCAGTACTTATCTGTGGGGTTATCAGGTCATGTTCGTGAAGAAGGAGGTTGGTACCATCATACTTTTCATGGATTATCAAAATCTGATGTAGTTTATAGTTAAAACCAATATCCTTTTCCTAGGATTGATGACCTCTTTGATCAACATAGAGGAGCCCAGGTGTTCTTGAAGATTGACTTGATATCTAGTTTTCATTGGTTTCACGTTAAACCCTCAGATATACCACTTAAAGCCTTTCATAGAAGTTATGGTGTATACATGTATTTGGTTATGTTGTTAGGTCTCACAAACACGCTAGAAGTTTTCATGGAACTGATGAACCAAGTATTCCATCGATAATTAGATTCTTTTTTGGTAGTCTTCATGGATATTATCTTAGTGTACTCTCACATTTGACATAACCATGCCACCAATCTTTAGATCATTTTGATTACACCAAGGTAGCATCAGTTTTATGCTAAGCTCAAAAATTCCACTTTTGGACGGACCAGAATCACTTATTATGTAATATTATCTAAAATATTGGAGTATCAGTAATCCAAAATAAAGTAAGAGAAGTGGTTTTATAGGGATCAACAAAATAATGTATTTGAGGTATGGATTTTTCTTTGGAAGGCTGGTTACGACTGACATTTTATACAGAACATTTAGTGATTAGTAGTTCCAATAATGGGATAATCTATGAAGGGTGTGAAGTACTCATGGACTGATTCTTGTGAGTCTTCCTTTTAGGAGCTAAAAGGGTGGTTTAACTCAGCACTGATACTGATTTTTCTAGAGTCTAGAAAGAGTTATATTGTTTATTTTGATGTGTCAGGTATCAGGCTGGGACCAATACATATATAGGTGGAAGAAGTCATTGCATACGGGTCTCGGAAGTTGAGGCCATTATTGAGTGGCATTTTATGGCTATGTTCTCAGATATTCATTTGGAGGAGCACGAAAAATAGAGGAATACATTTATTTCTTTTATAGTTTTTATCTCTACTCTTCTGGATTGGGTGTGAATGAGGAAGCTATCTGATTCCGAAGGCCATGTCCTATGAGAGAGTGTATCGAGAAAGAACCCTACTCTTGTATATACCATTGGAGAAGATTAAATCTTGTGCTTTCATGGAAACATACGGGTGTTAGTAGGCATACACGAGTTTCTAATGTAGGATTTTCATTCCTTAATATGGGAAGATCATCCTGGTGTTACTAAGATGTATCATGATTTGCATCAATAGTATTTGTGGTTAGGTATAGAGAGGGATGTTGCTGATTTTGTTATGAGATGTTCCACCAATCATCAGGTGAAGGCAGAGTATCAGTAACAAATATGGCATTTATAGTAGTTACTAATTCCTGAGTAGAAGTAGAATGATGTCACGATGGATTTCATGATAGGGTTACCATGGTGTCATTGAGGGAATGATGCGGTTTGGGTTATCATTGATATACTCACGACGGATTGACACTTATTACCTATCAAGGAGACCTTCAGTGTTATTGATCTTGGAAGTATTTATATCCGAGAGATTGTACATTTGGATGGGGTTCCCAGCTCTATTGTTTCATACTCAGATGCATGTTTTACTTCTATTTTCTCGTAGAGACTACATAGGGCTTTGGGTACACATGTACTTCTGATTATAGATTACCATACCCAAATAGATGGAAAATCCAAGAGCATGATTTATGTGTTGGAGGAAATGCTTCTAGCATGCATCCTAGATCTCAGGGGTTCTTTAGAGAGAAACATACACCTAGTGGAGTTTTCCAATAATAATAGTTTTTAAGTGATGATTCAGATGGCACATTATAAGTATTTGTACGGTAGTCCATGCCGATCACACCTATGATAGAAGGAAGAAGGAGAGGTAGATATGTTGAGACCTCGTCTTTTCTAGGAAACCACTGAGAAAGTGGAGTTGATTCGAAATAGTATGGATACCGCACATGCTTAGAAAAAAAAATTATGCTGATTGACGAAGACATCCTCTGGAGTTCGATGTGAGAGATCAGATTTTCTTATGTGTCACACCGAGGTTGGGACGAAAGAGGATTATGAGATATGGGAAGCTTTCACTGAGATATGTCGGTTCATTAGAGGTATTTTAGAGAGTTGTTCTAGTTTTATATCAGTTGCATTTAACTCATGGATATTAGGATATGCATGGAATCTTCAACACTTATCATATACATGGTTACTTTTCCGACCTATCTCACATTTTTTAACTCATGGAGGTTGAGTTGGCGGTGGACACATCCTTTGATAATGACCCTTTGTGGGTTGTGGGTAAAAACTCAAAGATTCTCTATAGTCGGTTTGTTCCTCTAGTATGGGTGTTGTGGCAGTACATGTGAGTACATGATATGGTTTCGGAGAAGGAGACTGAGGTGCGATCGGAATGGCTAGAGATGTTTGAGGATTCTTCTTCGGCACCTTGTTAGGAAAATTTGGAGATAAATTTCTTTAAGTAGGGAAGATTATAATAACTTGGATCATCATTTTATGTATGGATATTTATTTCAGGAGTTTTTGAGAAAAGGGGAGTTTTGGAAATTCTCTATGTACATGTCGTGTACCTTTGAGTACACATCGTGTGCCCATTTATGGCAGACAAATATGTCTTGGGCATGTTACAATTGAGACATTTCCATGTGGGGTGATGTGTCAGAACCCTAATAACAGGGACCCATTGAAAAAAATACACTATTTGTTCATTAATAGTTCACACCACGTACTATTCATTTTATTTGATTAATCAGACCGGGGTACTGCCTCGTCTCTAGAACAATCATCATCTAGTCGTGGATCTCGATAGATTGTATGGGATCAGTGAATCTTCTCTATGCCACTGTTTCTCCATCTAAGGTTTGATTCGATCTTTGGTGGGTGTTGTTTCTGAAACTTTCGTCGGGGTGCGTGCATCCATCACATAGAGGATGTGAAACTATTACCCCGCATTCCCACTTTCCAAAGGTGGGTATCATCCATTCCTTATACAGGGACATCTGCTCTTCGATCGAAACGGGATGATGGGATGTCAGTTCATCCTTACGTGGATTCCTCCTCGGGTTTCGTCACCTAGTCTGGGTCTCCCTTATTGATTTAAGACGTAGTTCATGAAACTCTTCGTGGAGCCCTATCTTCATGGATGCCAGTTAATTACACTTCTTCTGTTCGGACATTCCAAGGGGTTCAGTCAGGGAAGCAACCTTCGGTTAGGGGAGTATTCATGTTGGGCATCACTGGCATGTCTAGATGCTGGTGTATTGGCATTTCTGTCTTATATCCCATATTAATAGGCTTCTCGAGGGCGGGGAAGCCCAAGGCATCCAACATCAAACGTGATGAATGCTATGCCATGGACATGTATATGAGGTTTTTCTCAGATTCCCATGTTTAACAAAGGGTATGCTGCGAGATTTATGTTTAGTGGGGACGGATCGGACTGATCAGAACACTGGTTAGAGTGGATCATATTTAGGAACCCCCCGAAAGGAACCCCGATGTTGGGGCCAGTATGCGGGCAGCTTCCCGAATGCTGTTTAATGGAATGGGGAATATGGGGTTCATGATCTCACTGGGATTTGGATGACCGAGTAAGAATTAGGATTGATGATGGCTTTGGGTTTGGGCCTCGAAGAAACTTCCTACATAGCCTCGTGGTAGGGAATAAATGCCCGCAAAGTTTGATGAAATGATGGGACACCTGAGGAGGAGACCCATGAGAATGGATGCATGGATGGGACCCATAGGAAGTAGAACCTCCAGGTTAAGGAATGACCTTTCTTGAGAAACATAGGCTTGAGGGAAAGGTTGGTATGAGACATGAGTGATGGACTTGAACCTCATGGAGGCTTCCTACATATCCATGTGGTGAGGAATCAAAGACCACATAGTTCATATGGAGAATATAGTTTAATTTCATGCAGGACAGGGGAGAACTGATGTAAAGGGGGTTTGAGTGACCGGTTGGTGGGGTTGAACCTCATGGAGGGTTCCTACGTATCATGCCTTGACATGGATCAATGTCCCCGTAGTTCCGGATGGATTGGGGCTTAAACTCTGAGGTGGCCCATAGTGTTGGGACTTGAACCTCATGGAGGCTTCTAATGAACCATGACTTGACATGGATCAATTTCCCAATAGTTCGGGATGGATTGGGGCTTACACACTGAGGCGGCCCAAGGTGGTGGGTCTTGAACTTCATAGAGGCTTCCTACATACCATGCTTTGATAGGGATCAAAGTACCCGTAGTTTTGGATGGATTGGGGCTAACACTCTATGGCGGCCATGTTGGTGGGGATTGAACCTTGTGCAGGCTTCCTATGTACAATGCCTTGACATGGATCAAAGTCCCCATACTTCAGTATAGATTGGGGCTTACTCTCTGAGGTGGACCAAGGTGGTGGGGTTTGAACCTCTTGGGGGATTCCTACATACCATGCCTTGACATGGATCAAAGTCCCCGTAGTTCGGGATGGATTGGGGCTTACACTCTGAGGCGGCCCAAGGTGGTGGGGCTTGAATCTTGTGGAGGCTTCCTACGTACCATGTCATGACATGGATCAAAGTCCCTATAGTCCGGAATGGATCGGGGCTTACACCCTGAGGCAGCCCAAGGATGGGGGGTCTTGAACCTCATGGAGGATTCCTACATACCATTCGTTGACATTGATCAATGTCTAGGTAGTATGGGATGGATTGGGGCTTACACACTGAGGCGGCCCAAGGTGTTTGGGGATTACACTCTCAGGCAGCCCACGTACCATGACTTGACATGGATCAAAGTCCCAGTAGTCCGGGATGGATTAGGGATTACACTATGAGGCAGATCAAGGTGTTTGTTATGGTCGGTTCTCACTCTAAGATCACGTGATTCATGCTTGGTGTGAGAAATATGATATAGGAGAGACCTGACGATCACATCGTGAAAGGTGCCTCTGTTGGAAGTGAAGAGGGGCTTACGCATGGTTATCAGCCTAAGAAGATGGGACTTACTCATGTATGGGGGCCTGAGGGAGACCATGCACATCAGGAGAGGGACTTGGGACCAAAGAAAGTATTATCCATGTTTCCCACCACATCCTTCAATGGAACTGGGGACCGAAGATGAAAGGAGGAGTAGGGATGTTTCCTCCTTCAATAAATGCTAGGGGATTACACCAAGGTGGTTGCCCTTCCCTGCAGAAAAATGACACTTGATAATGAGGATATCAACCCCCGTGAGGTGTGTTCCCATCCCCGTAGATAAGAGTGCGCGTTGAGTATTTCCAAGGTGGGGGGGACCCAGCGTGCGAGGCACAGGGCCAGGTCACAGTTTATCATCATGTGATGAGGACGATGGTGCTTGTCAATTTAACTTCTTACAGCTCAAATGAGGCGAGTTTACTCCGCATCCCTAGGACTTACATAACTGGTACACTATGAACCTTTTGGAAGGGAAGGCATCGGTAATTCCATGTTGGGGGTGGAGGGTTTCGCGAGAAGAACCATCAAGTGGTCCACATTAGTGTGGCTATGAGAAGAAGCAATAGTTGTTAGTGTGCCTATGCGAATAATCATGAGGGAAACCAACGCAATGGGCGGTGTCGACTAGGGGACTTTGAAGTTACTTTGTACAATTTTAGAATGTCACATGGGAAAATGGTGTATGATGCAGATGCTCGGAGTGTGAAGGACACCTGTGAATGGCATCCATTATAAGGGCATTGGGGACTCGTGCAAAAGTACGCTCAGGGAGTGCCTAGGTGAGGGTTCCCAGGGAATTTTATGTAACCATTGAGGCTTCCGTGTGAAATAAGTAGACCTGTGTGAAAAACACCAGGATGGTGTTAAATCAGTGATGATTGTGCGTAAATGAAGCTGAGGTTTTGTGCGCAACTTGGAGGATTGGGCGCAAGGGGCTGAAATATGCACAAACGGTAAAGAATGCATGCAATGAACGGGGTGTGTGAAATTGAAGGGGTTGCACGCAATTTGAAGGGATTGCCTGCAATGGAAGGTGTTGTGTGCAATTGGTCGGCATGCACACAAGTAGAAGGGATTGCACGCAAGGGGTAGACACTGAAGGGATTGGAATTCAGTCAAAACCATGGGGATATCACACAAAGGAGGACCCTGGGGAAACATGGTGCGAAAAGAGACAAACCGGAAAGACATATTTGTGCGCGCAGAGGATGAATTTTGCACAAGAGATCTGGTTTATATACTTCAGCCCTGAAATGGAAGGGGGTTGCCTTCTATTTATAGGAGACTGGGGGTGCAGAAAATAGGTCAGAAAAAAATAATTGTGTGCCGAGGTTGGTGGTGGGAAATGTCAACAGCGCGGGGTGGGGGCGTGAAACTATTTCACGCCGGAAATGAGGACTCTTCGCGAAACCCTGAGCATTCCGCACAGGGCACATTTTTTCGTGCACTTCTGAATTTTGTTCACGCACCTCTTCTGGGCCCCCCAGACTATGTCCCCAGGTCTGAATATGACATCCCTTTGTCGTTTGAAAACATTCTTCAGCACTTTATCACTTTTTGGCATCTACAAAATACCCCCCTCAGAATAGGATCAGTGAGGGGTCGCAACAATTGGATTCCAAGGGAAACGACGAGATGCAGAACTCTGTGGGGTCCCTGCATGCAAAAAACCAGGAGCAGCATGCAAAACCCAAGCATGGTGGAATCCACTTCTCATGCCCGTGTGTAAACATGGGCATGCCCATAAAAGGTGTTGTGGGTCCTAGGCTCCGTACAAATTTTCTCGCGCGATAGGCTCCAAGCCCTCGTGCGAAAAAATTTCTCTAGTCCTATGCAAAAAAACGCTCCAGATGCGCGCAATTCCACCGATTTCGATCATCATTTTTCACACAAACATGGGTTTTTTCACACCGTAGTCTAATATTTCACGACAACCATTGAAATTTCCTAACACCTTCTCATATTTCATTCCAACTACTCAAACACTCATTGGAATAATATGGTCACAAATCAGGCTGATGAGGGACAAGCCGCTGCTTGTAGGGCTAAAATGGTTTCCAACGCATTGGTGTATGGCGCCAAAAGGATTGTTTCCAATAACTGTACTCTTTTGAACCTTCTAAACCTCACCCAAAAGGAGTATGCCTTTTCCAACAATCTGCCACTATGAGACATTGGTATCTGGAGGAGGTCCCATTGTAGGGCTTTGAGGTGGATACACCGTAGTCATGGGTGACCTGTGAGGATGACCTTCATCAATTAAACATCACCAAAAATGTTCATCCAGCTAGATCAACCAGTCTTATGGATGTATATGCCCTGAATCCTAGGAATAGGACCATTGGAGTGGGTGACCATGTCGTGGAGAGTTCTTCGGACCTCTATGTGAGCACCTTCAATCATAACATCAGTGATGAGGCTAAAGGCTGGCTGCAGGACTGGGACATGCAGTACAAAGGAAACTTCACCAGAGAATGGGCCTGGGTGTACTGGGTTCTCAATACATGTGACCAATTTGGATCCGTGCTATTTCATATTTTCTTGTTTGAGGCGGTGTGGACATCAAAAATTCACTTCTACCACCAGCCTGAGCTCGGGCCAAAGCAGTTCACCTGATGGTCCCCTGATACCAACACCTTCCACCTTCACCATGGAGATGTCGGTTTCAGCCTATGGTACATTCACTGCATTAGGGGGTATCCCCTTGTAGGGCCACCAATATGATGAATTCCTCCCTCCAATGAGCACCTGGGGTGACAGATCACAAACCACCATTCTGACGTGGCACCTACTGGAGATGGCCAAGGATAGGTAGGGGGTCAAATACTTCCTGAACGATATTACCTAATGGGATTGGTTTAGCCTATTCCTATATAGGGAACCAGAAGTCACGATGGTAGGGAGGGGGAGACGGTATCCAACCGTGCCATAGAGGAGCAAGATCCGATCTTACTAGAGGATCCTATAGGTGGGGCACTACCAGTCATGGTGCTAAAACATAAATGAGATCCAGAACCTCAATGTTCGGTATGCTGTATTCCTCACCACATTCCTGAGTTGTTGGCTCTTTCCAGTGGGGGACACAAGGATGGGCGTCCGTCCAACATCCCTATTTATGGTGGGCATCATGGCTGCCAAAAAAAGATTCAATCTGGGGATCCCTGTGCTGGCTTGTCTCTACTCCATTTTGGGGTGCATCTTAAGAGGGGGGTCACCTAGGATAATCTATGGATCCTTACAGATCATCTATGGTTGGGTTGCATCTCATTACGGCGGATACACCTTCCAGAATGCCATCTGTCCTCAAGGAAATGGCCTGCAACCCTCCCTACTGAACATTACTGAGGTACTACCATTGACGCTCAACGAGGAGGGAGTAAGGATCAGAATTGGTTATAATGACAACATTGCCTTTAGAACGTTACCCACCCCAACAATACAAATGATAGATAATGGGAAAGGCTCATTGAAGCAGAGGGAGTACTTACCGATCATCAGAGGCAGGTTGTTTGAGGCTCAGATCGATGGGAAGATCTCTTGTGAGCCATATGTGTCGTCTAGGTTCGCCAGCCAGTTTGGGTACCTCCAGCGGATGCTGAAAAATTTATACACATATGTTTGGGAAGAAATTCATCCATGTTTCCATCGCCAAATGTGTCTGATTTCCAAGACTTATGGCTCTGGTGACGGCATCACCTTTCATCTGACCAGAGTTGATGCTGGCCTCTCAACCGAGTATGCCGAACATTGGATCATAGCAAACCCGTAGGGGCTTTTTCAGAGGCGAGTTTGGCTACTCAAGGCCGCCAGTGTGGAACTCGGGTGGCAGGAGAGTAGGAAAAGGGTCGTTAATGGGGGAAGATCAGAAGCGCGTCGGACAATGGGGCCCACACAGGCTGAGACCTCAACAGCGGGGGAGTCGCATGGCGTGGCCACACCCTCATTGCCTAAAGGAGGTGGGTCCCATAGAGCGGCCAAAGAACTTACTAGGAAGAAAATATGATATATTATTCAACCATCTATTTATGTGATATTCCCTACACTATGGTCGGCCTGGCTATCCCTGCCGAATTCGGTGAGTATCGAATCCCTCTGGCAGATGATAGTGCGGGACAAAATCCAACTGCCAGAAGTCAGGCTTTTCTGGGTTCTCAATAGAGTGAACGTCCATCGATGTCATGCATATCTAATGGCCATGGACATGTACACACGACGAAGGGGTTAGAGAGTGGAGCCCCCTTTCTTGGTGAAAGTGATTCTCATCCAAGAGCATGATCCAGAAACGATGTCGTCGGGGGATGATGACAACAACGATGAGTCAGAGGGTAGAGAGAAAGAAGAGGAGGAGTTAGAAGGAGAAGGTGAAGTATAAGGTGAAGTAGATGGTGAAAGAGAATATGAGGCCAAAGGTGAAGGGTCTCAAGGGGCATCCCACCAAGGAAGTCTCCGAGAGAGTAGTGAGATCGTCGGATCTGATATGGAAGTGACTGAGATACTCGAGGTAAGATTCAACCCTTATCTACCCTCCTCCTTTTACCCATTTTCCTTTTCAATCCTTAGTCCACCCTCATTGTCTTTTGCAGAAGCATATTGGTGCTGGTGTCGATCAAGAGTCCCCAATCAAAGGAGGGGAAGCACAAATGGGACAAGGTGGTTAACCAATCCCATTATTGAACTGACGAGCATTGAAGGATCCACTACCATGATAGCACCTGTAGCTTCTAGGATACTGGAGGCTGGTGCCTTGGGTTCTTATAAGTTCCTTTCTTCGATACTGATACTTATCGTCGGAGGAATCAGTTGATGAGGGCACTCTTTTTCTGTATAGAGATCATGATTTTGGAGGCTCATCAGGCTGTTGAGCCAGGACCATCCGCGAGCATTTCAATGGAAAACATACCGCCCCATCGAGGACATGCCTCCCAAACTGATTCGGCCATGGAAATTGGTGAGAAAGGGAAGTTCATATCAGTGGAGATGCTTTCAAGGCAGGGCCAGGACTGGATGAAGGTGTCACTAGGATCGAGTTGGGAGAGGAAGGTTTCTTAGATGCTAAAGAGCATAATTCCCTGGGAGGAATAGTCGAGGAAGACACTGCTGCCAGCCTGTTGGTTGTCTTTCCTACCTATCGGCCCACTGATCCTAAGGAAATTAATGATTCAGACTCGGAAGCGACCGAGGAGATCCAGATGAAGCGACACAAAGTGTGGTAGTGCATCCATTGTTTTCTCAGTCATCCTCAGACGGAATGGCTGAAGATGATGGAATCACTATACCCCTGTTGTGTTTCCTGTGTGCTGGAGGGGCAGATGCTCAACGCCTTCACTGGACGGTTCGTGATTACATGGATGAGAAGGTGCGTGAGAGCAGTTGGTGATCCGACATCACCCAATATCTGGAGGAGTCGGGGAGTACCCGACCATTCTTGAAGGCGGAGCAGGAGGTTCAACGCCTCGAAGAATAGGTGAATGAAAAGTTGATATTAATGGAAAAATGTTCTGAGCTCATGGAGCAGAAGATGACCTAGATGGAAGATTCCCAAGAACAACTTGTGGAAGCGAGTCACAAGCCGACTGATCTCTAAACTAAATAGGCGTGGGCACGGGGTAGATTTAGCAAACTGCGCTCCATAGCCGCTAATGAAGAGAGAATCCTCAGGGGAGGGAAGCAGTCATGGATACCACCATCCATAAGGTAGAGGTGTTGGAAAGATCCTTCTAAGAAGCCAAACAATTGGGCCTTATTTTGGCTGAACCCATAAAATTATTTTGCCTTATTTCTTCTTATTTTGAACTGTATGTATGGACAAAGTTATTTAATTTTCACTTTTGTTCAACATGCTCAACCATAATCACAAAATAAATAGAAATTCTTCCCTAAGCTCATGTGGGCCATACCCAATGTGAGAAACCAGGGTTTCTCATTCTATCACTTCGTTTGATCGCGGGAGTGTCACGCAAGATTCAGGCATTTGAGATTCGAACCCTGATTTCTGAGGAGAAGAGGGAGGCCCAACCAAAAGAAGAGGACCTCAGAACGATCGATGTATCATCTTCTCAATGCACTCTAGCGCACGTGCGGGGAAATTCCAGGGGCATCAGAATCAGTCCGAACATAGGGTATTGAAAAATGTGAGTCATGTTACCCAAATTCAAAACACTATGGGAGGGGCCTGACAATAAAGGAAAACTATTGACCATGTTCAAAACACATCATCCCTATTGCGTTAGCCTGAAATAAAAACAAAAAATGATGTTCAACCACTAACCATGTTCGAAACATGGGACTTAACACAAATATCGCCCATCAGTCTTCCAGAATGTTGGCCTAGGACAGTAGGAAGACCATAGTTCGAGCATCCATACTGTTAGGGGGTCCCTCCGGACATGAAATATGATGAGGGTCTGAATAAAGGGGCATGAAATGCATGGAAAATTAAGTGATGGTTTGTTAGAATAGATTCCAACACTCATGGAATTATGCCACTGTGGTGGATGCATGTTAGGCGGGCGCATTAATCTGATCATAGATCATCTCTAATTTTAGACAGGACCTCTCTGGTGAGGGAACTGTCGCATCACAATGTCATTATGGGGAATACCAAACTTGTCCAGGGAAAATGTTGTAGCTACACAACTCCCCGAGGGGTTAGGCCAAGGAGCCAATGGTGGGAGAAATGACGGGATTTTTGATTCTCGGGGCAGGACCCGAGACGAAAAGTCTGGGCGTTCCTACGTATCACATAAGGATTGGAATCAATAAATATGTAGTTCTGGAAAAGGTCTTAGTTTAAGGACTATGAACTCAAACCAAGGATTGGTAAGGAATTCAGGGGACACATGGTAAGGTGTTTATCAAACCTGACGTGAATGAGTACATAAGTCTAGATTACCATGTGTTCCTTGGGGAAGTGTTTAGGTTAAGGGACCAAACACGAAAGTTAGACTGGGTCTATGGGGCAGGGTGTACAGGCATTCATACGTATCTCATGAGAATGAGAATCAAGCCATACATAGTTCTGGAAAGATAGTATAGTAAGGTATTCGTGAAAAGGATGAAAGGGGTGTGCGGGTCTCGCCGTCACACCAAAATAAGGGGTATTTGATGCATCTTGTTTGTCCTTTGAGGTGATTGTTTTTTCTTTTGTGAAGCAACATGCCTAGGGTAGAAATTCCTAGCATCACCACAAGAATGAAGCCATATACAAGTGTTGAAAAATGGTATGATAAATGACTGATACCCAACATGAATCCCCCTAGGATGAGGTCATCACAACGCAGTGTCGTTTTTAGTCATGTGGCTGGGACGATACTATCAGAGTTTAGTGTCATGTGGTAGGACCAAACAGCACAATTTAAATTCATATGGCTTGGACATGGAGGAATGTGCATGACACGATAAAGAATACCTGATGTGAATGAGGACGAGGTCCATATCATCACCGTGTGCAATTCTAGTAAAGGAGCCTCATGCCAATAGGCTAGTGAGGGTCAGAGTATAAGAGGCAACAGAAGATATCTTCCAGTTGAGCTGGACATGGAAACGCAATGTATGGGTGATCCCACGTATCCCATTAGGATGAGGATTAGGACTCACATAGCACTTATAGAAGATCTCAGTTGTGGTCTTAGCGCTCGGATCACGAGAGCCCAGAGGACATCATATTGTAGCTTGTTCCCCTGGCGTGCAGAGGTGCACTGAGGGATAGTGACAAAAGTGTTGAGATTCCACCTAGACATGATGGGGTGGAACATAATGTGAATCATGTAACCTACATTCAAGTCTTGAAGATACTGGTGTGACGAAGAAGGATTACTGCTGACCATGTTCACAACACAGCATCCTATCGCATTATCCTGAAATGGGGACAAACAAATGAGCATCGACCATTGACCATGTTCGCAACGTGGGATTTGTATCAATTTGTTGTATAAAATCCTCAAGGGTGTTGGCCCATAATGGTAGGAGAGCCCTTTGGCCTAGAATCCATGCTGTTTTTTGGGGGTCCCTTCGGGTGTGAAAGATAAATGGGGCCTAAATGAAGGGGAACACGAGTCTTGACAAGTGTATGGAAACATGCCCAAGATGAATCCAACACTCTCGATCCTATACTAGAGTACTCTTGGACACATCGGTAAACCACTGCAAAGGGTCTGGGGGCTCATCTTGAGAGTGGCCAAGAGATGGAGGATCCCCAGGATAAGGGTGGGCACAACACCCAAAACCCAACGTGAAGGAGGGAATAACCTTCTACCACCCATACACATCCTTCTCATGGAAAGCAACAGGCCAAGGGGCCTAGGTGACTGGGAGATCTCTAAGAAATGGGGTTGGACACAAAATCTAAATGCTTGGGTGGTCATACTTATCCCATAAGAATGGGAATCAAGCCACCCATTGTTCTTGAAGATGCAGCTTGATGTCATGTGGGACGAAATATTGTTTAATGTAGTGAGGGAAGACATATAGTTTAACGTCATGCGGGATGGCATACAGTTTAACGTCATGTGGGACGATAGTCAATTTAACGTCATGTGGGACGATGTACAGTTTAATAACATGTGGGATGATATACAGTTTAGCATCATGAGGAACGACATATAGTTTAACATAATGAGGGATGAAATATAGTTTAACGTCATGTAGGATGAGTAGTTTAAGTTCATAAAGGACCAGCAGTTTAAGGTCATGTGGGACCAGCTGTTTAAGGTCGTGTGGGACCATAATATATTTTATGGTCATGTAAGACCCAATAGCTTAGGCAAAGTATTTTTTGAGGAACTTGGCATTCGTGGGAGAGGTTATATGCTCACTATACATGGTCACCATGGAGTATGATCCTTTGGGATAAACCTTCTGAACAATGAAAGGTCCTTCCCATCTGGGATCCAACTTCGGTGGTTTCTAGTCAGGGATCATTGGTTCCATAAGGGCCAGTACCAAGTCACCATGCTGGAAAGAGCGGAGGTTATCCTTCTTGTTGAAGGCTCAAGCCATCTAGCTCTAATGCCTTTCTCGATTGTGCAGGGCACGAAACCTACTCTAGTCATGTGATTCCAATTTAGCTAGATGAATTTCAACTACATTATCTAGTTCCTTCTGGTCATAGACCGTGGTGCGTAATGAGGGAAACTGAATCTTGATGGGCAGGACAGCCTTAGTTCCGTACACTAGAGAATATGGGGTCACCTGGGTAGAATTACAAGTCATCATCTGATAGGCCCAGAGGACGTTGGGGAGCTTATCCAGACAACTCTTCTTGTTCTAGCCAACCATTTTTTTGAAGAATGTTATAGAGGTTTTTATTGAACACCTCAATCATCCCATTAGCCTATGCGTGATAGCGGGAAGTATGGTTGGAGCAGATGTTGTAAATGGCGTACAACCTTTTCAACTTGACTGCTCGGAAGTTTGTGCCATTATCAGTGAGGATATTGTGAGGAACCCCAAATAGATAGATGACATTGGAACTCACGAATTCAATGATAGAACGGGACATGAATTCTTTTAGTGGAATTTCCACTATCCACATGGAAAAGAAATCTATAGCGATCATAATTAATCGACATTGGTGAGTTGTTTCCAGTGGGTACGGTCCTACGACATCTAATCCCCAGACTGCAAAGGGCCATGAGTACTTGGTAGTGTGGAGAGGATCTGGTGTCTGATTCACAAAGTTAGCATGAAATTGGCACACATGTAACCTCTTGGAAAACTCTATGCATTCATGGATCATGGAGGGCCAAAAATACCCTAGTCTTCGGATCTGGTGAGACAATTTTGGCCTAGCCTAATGGGCACCACAAGATCCGACGTGAACCTCTTGCATGACCTGTGGAATATCAACCCCATTAATGAAAAAGAGGATAACACCATCAAATCATTTCTTATAGAGAATATTCTCAAGATTGGGACCACTCAGGAGGGTAAACTATAGTGTGAGGCATCTGATTCGCTCACGCTCAGCCCAGTCTGATGGGAGGTGACCATTTTGGAGATACTCGACAAAAGGAGCTCTCCAGTCGAGAGTCTCTTCAACCAAAACATCTGAGGAACCTAGGGTTCTTAACATAGAAGCTCCGGTAGTAATATGGATTACTTGCAGGCCATCATCATCCTCTGGGGTGATGGGAGCAATGACTCTCTGATGTGCCACATGTATAATTAGATCATCCTGCTCGGGTTCTGAAAGTGATCTGGCCAAGCTGGCCAAAGCATCCGCTCGACCATTCTGTGACAGAGGGACATGGGTAACCTCTGGTCGAGAAAGAAACTGGTCCATTAGCTAGAGGTTGAACTCTAACAATAGTATGAGCTCTAGATTCCTGACAACATATCCATCGTTGACATGCACAATTACTAGTTCGGAGCCCCCTTTCACATGAAAATGGGGCACATCGATCTCAAGGGCTAGCTTAAGGCTAGTAATGAGGGCCTGATACTCTGGCTCATTGTTGGTGTATCCTTATGAAAATAAGAATGAGTATGACAAAATGGCCTGCACTGAGGTAATAAAAACAATACCCAGACCCACTCTATTGAGTCGAGGATCATTGAGCCTCCTGCCGGTGGGGCTCCGGGAGGCGCCATAAAAGTGCATCTGCCAACACAGAATGGCATGATATACAGAGAGGATTTCCTCTTCAGGAAAATCCCTTTCCAAGTACTGGTATGTGGAGTTTTGATGGGCATTAGGGAAATCAGCCAACGCTTTCCCTTTGATATAATTCGGAGGCACAAACCTGATGTCAAACTTTTAGAGGATTACCACCCATCACGCTAGACGGCCAGTCAACATGGGAAGACTTAGGATGTACTTCAACGGGTCTACTCGAGAGACCACCTGTACCTCATGGTGTTGTATTTAATGTCACAATTTCTGTACAAAAAAACGAGCGCAAGGCAGCTCTTCTCGACGGGGGAGTATCTGGTCTCTGTATCGAGGAGCATGCGGCTGAGGTAGTAGAGGTTGTTCTTTGTCCCCTCATTGTTCATCTGGGAGAGAAGGGTGACGAGGGACCATTATAGGGCAGTGACATAGAGAACAAGCTACTTCTCGGGGACAAGTGGCATCAAGACCGGACGATAGAGAAAATATTTCTTGATTTCCTCAAAGGCGGTCTAGCACTCCTAATCCCACTCATAAGAAGTTCCCTTCTTCATAAGCCATGAAAAGGGCTTACAATTGCCGGCTAGAATCACAATGAATCGGCATGTGTAGGACAAGTGGTATTGGAGATCTCGAAGCTCCCAAATATTACTCGTGGGAGGCATTTGGCTGATGGATTTGATCTTCTCGTGGTCAATCTCGATGCCCCAGTACCTGACAACAAAGTCATGTATCTTGCTAGAGGTGACCCCAAAAGAACACTTTAGTGTGTTCATCTTCAGGTGGTGGGAAATAAGATATCCAAACACTTTATCGAGATCCTTGAGATGGTCCTGGTGCTGGCAAGATCTGACCACCAGATTTTCCACATAGCATTCCACCAATGTCCCGAGAATTGTCTCGAATATGCGATGCATTTCCCGCTGATAGGTGTCACCTGCATTCTTCAGGCCGAAGGGCATAACCTGGTAATAGAAAGTACCTTGGGGCACCCTAAAAGTGGTGTATTTTTCATTCTAAGGGGCCATTAGGATCTGATTATACCTATAGTAACCATCCATGAAGGAGAGGGCTTAGAACACAGCTGTTGCGTCAATCAACAATTATGTCATTGGAAGGGGAAAATCATCGTTCGAAAAATTGAAATTGAGATCCTTAATGTCGATATAGACTTTGATATGTCCATTATTCTTCCTAAATGGTACTATGTTGGCCATCCATTTGGGGTACTAGACCTCCTTGATGAATTTGGCCCTGATGAGCTTTTCAGCTTCGGCCTCGACCATGGCATTGTGAGACGGATGCATCTTTCTGGGAGGTTGTTTGAAACAGTGATGATTTTCTAGAAGATTGATATGGTGGACGGCTACCAAATGATCTAGTATCGACATCTCATCGTAACGCCAGGTGATTACATCACATTCCTGTTTAAGGAAGTCTACGTACCACTCCTGCTCTTCAGGGGACATAGCGGCACTGATCATTGTGGTTCTTGGATCTACATCACTAACAAGGTTCACCTGTACTAATTTATCGATCGTGGCGGAAATGCCTTCCTCAAAGGATGGGGGAGCATCCTCTATATCCACTTCTCCACTTATGGAGGGATCTTCTGTGGTGGAAGTTATTTCTAAGTTACGAGACCCTAATGGGAGGCTGCTACCAGCTTGAGTGGTAGTGGTTATTGCAATAGGGAACCCCAGCGCTGCCGAGGTCATAGTAATGAAGGATGTCGACCCGATATCATCTGGTATCCAGACCAAGGGTCCATGCATGATAACATCAATGAAGTAGTGGTGAATCGGTCAGAGCCACCTTATTCCATCCTGGAAAAGTAGACAAGTATGACTTACTATTGTTTCCATGAGCCGGATGCCCTGATAACTGATGGGAGTCAGAGGCTCAAGGATCACTGGGGCCTGATTCGTATAAGAATATGAGGTGATCTTCCGAAGCTTCCTAGATTTGGGAGCATGGTTCCCTCTTTTCCCTGAAACGAAAAAACTTTTCCCCATATCTGGGGTCATATCCTTCAACCGATGGATTGGGAAGACGTATGCATCATTCAGGCCTACCCAAAGGTCGGTCGTAGTGGTGACTAGCTCAACTTTACATGCTTGTACTTGTTTATCCTTTCTCTTGTAATAGTCAATGTATAGATAAAGAGCTTCACAAGAGGAGAAAGGAGATGCATCACCTTGGATTATGCCTATATGGCCATTAAGAGAGTAATTGAGAAATTGGTGATACGATGAGGGGACCGCTGCATGCAGGTGGAGTCATGGCCTACCCATCAATGCATTGTACACGGTGTCCTGGGAGACAAACATGAACTTAGTATTGGAAACTGGGCCACCAAACTGGGTCTTCAAATGGATCTTGCCGAATTGGGTCTGCTCTGTCCTGTCGTATCCCTGGATTTGTAAATCAGAGTGATTCAGGTCATCTTCAGATAACCCTATCCTCTGTAGTGTCCGCATCGAGATAAGACTGATCTTGGAGATGATGTCAATGAGACAGTGTATAACCGCCACAGCATTCAATTGGTCGGTGATATACATCGGGCAGATGTACAACTGTATGGGAGAAACTTCATCCTCTCCTGAGAATGAAATGATGGTCGAGCATTCAGAATCCTCAACTGTTTCAACATCAAAAGCCTCTATAGATGATACCTCCATCTCAAACTAGAGGGGGATTTTTAAAGCCTTAGTGAGTGATTCACACATATCTGGAGACAATAAAAGGTATTCAAGGTTAGAAATCCTTGTTGTGATGTCGCAGAGATACTTGATAACATCGTACTTCTACACCAGGTGGGATCTTCTTCTTGCGAGAGGCCACTCTATGATAGATTCCATGGTGGGACCTGCTAGTCGGATCAACGGTTGACTAGTACTAGGTATATCCCTATGCTCACTAGTCGAAGCTCAGAGGGTTGTTTTAGGATGTGGACTGGATGGATGGGATCGGCCCGTGGCAGGGTGAAGATGCTCTCGGCAAGGCCAGAGGGGTTCCGCTTGATCCAGTATCATAAATGGTGGTGGAGGTGGACCTATCAACACCGAATGAAGAGGCTGCGTGTGCTGAGTTCTGCGCTGGGCATGCTGTCTAGTCCTAGCAGCATGCATGTCCTGGCTAGAGATATCGACTAACTCTCCATGACAACCCGTATGGTCGTGGTTCCGCCAATATCGGCGTCAGCTGGGAACATTGGGGCGGTTCTCCTGGCGCACCCCTTCATCGGGAGTCATATAGGGGTTTACCAACTCGACGGTGTTAAATGAAGTGTACCCTTGACTATCACTTGAAAAATCATCCACCACTACGTGGATTCTAGGTGGGATCCCCATCTTAGTTGGATTGAAGTTACTGAGAGTGCAGAATCACGACGTTATTGGCGGGGCACATTGCTTCTTCTTGGACCGCAGATGCTTTCTCTTCAAGGAAGAGGCCGACTGAGATGATGATGAAGAATTGGTGGCCATAGATTTTGAAGGATCGAGACAATTCAGGCATGCACATTAATTTCCATGTTCATGGGCGACCGTTTTTCGGGCCATCCACTCGTTATACTTATAATACCCGCGGTTAGAAACCATCTGCCACTCGCCTTCATTGTCACTACTGCTATCTGACCTCACAAAGACACCTACCACTTGTGTCGGAGCTAGGCCCAAACTGACTATGTTGTTGTCAATCTGGTCATGGATCCTATCCTTTAACACATAGCATTGCATGAGGGTGTGCCCTGAGATATTGTCATAAGGGCAGTAGTTGGGGTGATTAGTGAGATGTGCCTCCTCTGGCTTTCTGTACTCACGCAGTCATACAATTCTCTGCAATAAGGCGTTGTGGAAGTAACCGGGGCACTTAAACCTCTTTTAATTAGTAGGACTGATTTCTTCTAACCTAAAAGGGGGCTCTAGGAGCCTGGACCTAACGAGGGGCCAGAGGATCCTACCGAGAAGGCGGAACCTGATTGTCCCGCCTAGGCGGTGGCGCTGCATTCCGAGGGGGTGCCTTCTGATTCTGGGGATGCTACTGAACAGGAAACTGTGTATGAGGTGTATGGCCTCTGCGAGGCTGTGGGGCTAGTGCTACTGGTAGTAATTCGAGTTTCCTCGGGGATTCTATTTGGTCCACTGTGGTGGACTTGACTCTAGAAGCTCTCTGTGCTAGGATTACATGGGGCAACGAACCTTTCTGGATGGCCTATTGCAGGGATTACTATAGGTGCTAGGCCTTATCTAAGAAGTCCCAGAACCCTTCGGGATAGTTCTGAGTGATCAGGGATGGAACCAGCTCTATCTTGACATTCCCCACGCACATCATCAGTAATTTCTCTTTAGTCAGTGGCATGTCCAGGGAGTATGTGAGCCCCTTCCACCAGGAAATAAAGTCTGTGACTCACTCATCAGGCCTTTTCTTGCACTTGAAGAGGCCTATGATGGTCGTTTTCATGGTGGTAGAGCTGAATTGGTAAAGGAACTGCCTGCGAAGGTCCTCCAAGCTAGTCACGGATCGGAAGGGGAGCTGGTTATACCAGACGAATGGCGGCGCCTCCAGCATCTGGAAAAAACAACGTAGCTTGGAGTCCTCCTACTGCACTAGGGTCCCTAACATAGGCCCACCCCTTGAGTTGAAATGGTCCAGGTACTGCGGTGGGTCTCACATCCCATTAAAGGGGGAGAAGGTGGAATTTACGAATCCAAGGGTGCTAGAATATCATCCACCCATGATGGATAGGGGAATCCATCAGGTGGGATAGCAACCTGTCGCATTTCCAATGCCTCTAGGTGGGCGATGAGTTCCACCATTAGATCATCCTGATGGGGGGGGGGGGGCTGTCCTGACAGGTATCACTAACCATGAGTGCATTTTCGGGTACTTCAATGTGGTAGAAAATATTTTTGGCTCGTGGAGTGGCTAGTAGAGCGACCCTTGGGGTGGCCAGGGGAGCCCAAGTGGGGTTCCTTGTATTGTCACCCTGTTCAGGAGGGTTTGGAGAGTCATACCACTCCCTTTTATAGTAGCTTTGGCTGTGGACCTGTCAGCGAGAGCGGAATGATCCGGGTGGCATGGGGGATGCTCTCCAAGGGGAAGCTGTTCCTGCCGCTGCTGCCCTGGCCTTGGATCACCATAGTCAGGTCGTCGCTCTGCAATGCATTCAGCTTGTAGATCGTTAACCAATTTTTTCTGCAAAGCAAGTTGTTGGTGCAACGTGGCCTTCTCGGGGTCCTCTTCAATCTTCTGCACTGAAGGAGATGGGTCAAAGTGCTTCATAGCTCTTATGTGCTCTTTTCCTTTACTGGGATTCTAGCTTAGAACTAGTGCCTCGGTGTGTGGAGGGAGACCTAAGAGGTTCCTCTACAGATGACTAACCCTCACTGATTGGTCCAGTATTGGTGAATGTCCCCAGGGAGGACATGTGCATCAAGATGTTCCAGCATGTTTTCCCCTCTCAATAGATTGGTCATGTTGACCGCAATTCTTCTCAGGGGCATGTCATTAATGTTTCCTAGCGAGTTGGGTTTCCAGAGAATTGCACTAAAAAGGAGGGCATCATAATTCTCCCAGCCACGGACTTGCACATGGGGGGTAGCCTCCTTAATAAACTTTTGGAGTACTTAGAAACCTTGAACGCATTGTTGTTGGAGGTCCCAATAGTGACCAGGTCACTCAGGGTACTGGACCATGGGATGTGCGGCCAGGTCAACAAGATGGAATTGTTCGCCGATTTATTCAAAGTTCACTTGGCTGTTCGGATAAGTCACCTGCTGGTGGCGGAGCCGGAAGTGAGTCGCCTATAGGGTCCGATAAAAACATTCAAACTCCTCCAGGGTGAGTGATTACGGCACACAAGAATTTGGTCCTACGACCAGCGAAAAATTCTCCGGGAAGTGGTCTGCTGCGAGGATGGTCCAGAATCTCCTCAGCTCAGATGCAAGGCATGGCCCTTGATTTCCCCACTCATCAACTAAGGGTGGCTGAGGAACTGGAAATGGAACTGAGGCAGACCACTCGGACGGACGACTGAGGGGAGGGCTCCTGTGCTAATTCGTACTCTACCTCGATGTTTGAGAAGCGGGCAGTCCTGATTCCTATACATCCCTCCCAAAAATTCCTCTTTTGGTGGAAACGACCCGCCTTCTTGCCCCTAGGTGGCTCATCAGGATAATGATGATTTTCTACATGGGGTACTTCAGCCGCAGTAGTGTTGGGATGGAGAGGGTTTCCACCCGAGAAAGTTGGGGTGCGAGGAGCACCAAGACAAATGTCTAAAGGGACACAGGGGACCTCCATGCTAGTGAGTGACTAGATATGTAATTTCTCCATACCGGTAATCTGCAGCATGAGGAGTGACCCCGTACCCAAGTGTAGTGAGCGCGGGAGAGACCACCAAATGGAGTGTTATTGTCACGGGGAAGACTCTCTCTTGGGTTGAAGGTGGCATGTGGATGAACTCCAAGATGAGGTTAGGAGAAGGGAAGATCTGCGCCATCCGTAGTGGTGGCATGGAGTCAGCCTCCGTGCAGGGCATCATTACAGAAAATTATTCTACAACGGCGATTTCCTATGTCAGCAACCGAGAGAGTCAACCCAGCCTGCCCATTGGGCGGTTGGGGCCTCGATCCATGTCGTGCGTAAAACTGCCCCTGCTCAATGTATGCAGGGATTTGGGGATATGAGTCATCAGTGGCTTGGGCCACAATAGTCGATGTCTTTGACACCCCACGATGGGAGTCCTCTTCCATTTGTGCCCAGCACTAGCATCAGGTTAGATGAACTGGAGCCAGTGGTGTAGGCGCGTGGCTTACCAGCTTCTTGGCTCAGGGAACAGAACGGTGGCGCTAACGTAGTTTGGTGGGGGGTCCCACCAGGAGCCATTGAAGTGGGACTCCAATCGGTCTGACCCAGGAAACTCCTACACCATCAGTGCAGGGGATGGAGTTGTCATGATGTTCCAAGGACAAACTCCCAAAATGATTGAATGCTGGGATGGGGAGTAGCAGCTCCCTGCGCGGCCCTCAGGGGTGGAGTTGACGGCGAGGTGCAGCCGCCTCAAGATCATGGGGGGCCATATCCTTGGTGGGGATGATCCCCTCCTCCTCATACATGCGTACAAGGTAATTAATTACCCTTCGCTGGATAATTTCTGATGGGGAGATTGGGCGTGGTCTCCCAGAGGTCGTGGAGGTCGAGGCTGTCATGGATGAGGCAGAACTGTGCGGGATAGCTTCGTCGATATTGCCCCTGCCCCTACGCCGGTGTCCAGGTGATCGAGCTCCGGATGCAACAACTTGGTTCTTGATATTAGGGAGATGAACTCATTAATAATGCTTGGAAAATAAATCGACAACCAGTGCCCCAACACCGTTCTATCTTCTGTGGCTGGATAGAGGGATCCACGCTGACAACGTCGCAGAACGGAATGCTCAACGTCTTTACTGTCCCGCTTCTGGTGAGTTTCACGTCAGGTCTGCTATTTTCTTGGGGGACCTGGTGCCGGTTGATTGGGTCTGATGAAAATCTAATCCATTGGTGCCTTAAACACAAATAGTCTCCATATTGAGGAGAATGCTTTCACATTGGGTTCACCATTTTTGTTTCCAACGCTTTCGTCGGGGCACACGAATCCATCATGTAGAGGATGTGCAGCTGTTACCCCGCATTTTTTCTTTCCAAAGGTGGTTGGAATTCATTCCTTATTCAGGTACGTCTTCTCCTTGATAGAAATGAGATGATGAGATGTCGGTTCTTCCTTCCATGGATTCCTTCTCAGAGCTCATCACCTAGTCCAGGTCTCCCTCATAGATTCAAGAAGAAGTTCATGAAACTCTTTCTAGCACCATATCTTCATGGACACCAGTTAATTACATTTCTTCTGTCAGAACATTCCATGGGGTCTGTTAAGGGTAGAAACCATTGGTTTGGGGAGTAGTCACATTGGGAATCACTGGAATGTCTGGACACTAGGGGATTGGAAAGTCTGTCTTATGTCCCTTATTATATGGATTCTCGAGGGCGCGGAAGCCCGAGGAAACCCACATCAAATGCGAGGAATCCTATACCATGGGAATGTATATGAGGTTTTCCTTAGCTTCCCATGTTTATCACAGGGTATTCCATGAGTTTAGCATCCAACAGGGACGAATAAGACTGATCAGAACACTCGTTAGAGTGGATCAGATTGAGGAACCCATGGAGGGAATACCGATGTTGGGGCCAGCACACGAGCGACTTCCCGAATGGTGTTTGATGGAATGGGGAATAAGGGTGGAATGATCTCACCGGGATGTGGCGGCCCGGGTATGTACCCTGATGGATGATGGATTTGGGCTTGGGACTCGATGATACTTCCTACATATCCTCGTGCCAGGGAATCAAAGTCTGCATAGTTCGATGAAAGGATGGGACACCTGAGGAGGTGACCTGTGAGAATAGATGCATGGATGGGACCCAAAGGAAGTGGAACCACTGGGATAAGGCATGACTGTAACATCCCAGATAAATGAATAATATGAAATTTTCATATTTATTAATATTTTTTAATTAAATATTAATTTTACTTTAAAGGGGTTGCAATGTTTGATAGCGTACCCGATATGTAACAACATGTTTCTTTTAAATCTTACGTTGCACACTAATAATATAATATTATTATTTTAAATGGTAGTTAACTACTAGTCATTATATTGGTGGGAATGATCAAAAAGAACAAAAATTTTATTATACATGTTTGTTAAATGTATTTACATTGATCCAATAAAAGTTAGAGGCTAAAAAAATAAATGAATCTAATTTTAAGAATAATTTACATTAAAAGGCCGATTTACCGCCTGTTAATGGGGAACCCTCATTAAATATAGTTTTGGTCACTTTAATACATTATAATTGACCAAATAAGTTCCTTCTTTAGAATGGGGACATCAAATTTTATTTGGGTAATTTTTTGGTATTTTTCTGATAAGTTTTATTTTTTAATGAATAGTGAGAAATATTGTATTTTAATTGAAAAGTGCCTTTTAATATAATTTATTAATATGGTTATATTGTCATTATAATTTCATTTAAAGGGAAATTAAAATATATTTTTACCATTTAATCAAATTTTGGTCATTTGAATTAATTTCATATTGAAATTGGACATAAACAAGTATCAATCTTTTGATAGTTACTGTTTCATAAAAACATGCTATTTGTTTTGATGATGGGAATTAATTTTAAAATTAATTAATTTCAATTATATGTTTTTAATTTGAAAAAATAGTCATCATTTTTGAATTCAGAATATCAAATATATCTTAGGTTAAATTTTTTGTATTTTTCTGAAAAACATTAATTTTTGATGAATAGTGAAACCACTTAGTGGTAGTTAAAAAAACTGAATTTTTCATTTAAATTAAATTTTACCACTTCTATAAATTGAATTTTGAAAATCTAACATACATGGTAGTTATTATTATGTAAAATTTGGTTTATTAAGATGAAAATAATTTTTGGTGAATAGTAACTTTTGACTTTTATTTATCGTAGTATGAGGTAAATAGGGTAATTCAAGGTAAAAATAATATTATAATAATTTACAATTACCTTAAAACATTTACAAACCTTATTGGTTGATTCAGTTTCGACCATGGTCATCTTTGGGTCGATTTTGGGATCCCATTGACCAACTTGGTATTGATAATGACAATTTTGATTAATTAACATAAACTAAAGGCAAAAAAGAAAAAAGAAAATATATTTTAGTAAATTAATTTTTAGAAGTGGATATATAAATTTTCATTTAGAATATAAATATTCATTAGGAATCTGAAAATATTTCATACACCATGGTGTTTTTTACAATTTTTAGACATTAAATAATTTAAATTATTTATGACACAATAATGATATAGTGTTTACCTCATTAATAAATCATTTAAATAAATAATATTATAATGATTAAAATATTACCCAAAACATGTCCAATTCTGATTGGATGAATTTATTTCTACCATGAATCATCTTATCTTTGACTATAATTATTTTTGGACTATTTGAAACCAAATATCATTATATAATAAAATAATGTTTTCACACTTTCCTAAAGAGCCCCTCCTCTCCCTTATAAAAGGAGACCATTTATAACTAATTCATCACACCTCTCAAGACATTTGGCTCGTCCAAACTATGACCAATTAATCTCCCTACATAAATCTTCTCTACCTATATTCCTTACCTTAGGAAGAAAGCACTTCAAGAAGTCATTTGGTTGAAACCAAGGGGAGTTACCCAAATTAAAGGTAACAGTTGCTCTTAATTTGTTTTCTCTTATTTAACTTCTCCAACCCCTAAAATCATTTTATTCCTTTATTTTGTAACAAAAATATTATCCTAAATATACTATTATCTTTTTATGAGAAGGATTCTAACTACACTTACACACACCTCTATCTAATGGATGAAGAATATAATTTTTCTGGGGATGGCAAACAAACGCCTCACAAAATGATGATTGTTAAAATATCTCCAACCACCTCGCATGGTGTCCATTATGATGGAACTGTATTTATATATGATATATATTATGTTTATTATTTCCTTATTCTTTTGTACTTCCCATTTATAGGACCCCTTTATGGTTTCCATAGTGGGTAAATATGATAATCTCATTTGAGGAAGTGCGGACTACCGCCCCCTAAAAGTTATGTGATTCATTAATTCCTTATGTGGGATGTATAAAGTATGGAGTTAATGATATTATATAAGATATTATACTGAAATTATAATATAACTATGTATAATTATATTTTAATTCCATTAAAATAAGAAATAGAAATGATAGTAACGTTCATGTGTACGTACGGCTTACCGTCTCCATGAACGATGCATTTCATTTCTTACCTCTAAATATTATGTACTATTATAAAACATGTATATGCTGGATATATTTGATATATATGATATCCAAATAAGGAATATATTTCTCGATATAATGATCCTTTGACCACATGAACAACATGTAATTATAAGAAGTCCATTTTTGACTGAAGTACCAAATATTGACAAAATGGACTTTATTAACTTAATTGATTACATAATATTTATAAAATGATAATATGTGATATAAAATCAATAATAAAAATTAAAATGTTTCTTAATAAATTATAAATTGACTTTATTTTATTATTCAGGATATTAAAGAACGATCGAGTCAAGTCGGACATGAGGTAAGGGATTTTCTTATCTCACTTTTAATTCCATGAGATTTCCATTATTCTTCACTTAATCATTGCATGTGGTGTATTGTGTAATGAAATTTGATATATATATATATATATTATCATTATTCTCATTAAAATCATGTTATTCTGTGATTCATTTGGTGGTTATTATCTTTTTTTCATACATCTCAGTTGATTACAACATGGTAAAGGGTTTCTTCTCACTTTTATTCCTGTGAGATTCATGCTATATTTGCCACTATTTCCTTTTGTGTGGTTTATGTAATGCACATGATTTTAATCTTTGTGTAATATAATTTCATTTATGAGTATTTACATTTTCATTGTATGATCCTTCTTTCTTGTGGCGTATGTTTTGTATGTTTCCAAATCGGTAAGGAATCATTTCACCCTCCTCTTTTTAAAAGACTTATTTTTGTTATGTCTTTTAATTTACATCTTAATATGTTGGAATATGTTCTTATATATCCTACTTGATTTAAATATTAAGTCCAAGTGATGATATAGCATTATTATCTCATCAACTCATTTTCTGAATTTTAATGTGATGTCGTTAGGCTGTTGAATTTTTACGAGGTAAATTCATAACCCAATTTCAATTCTTTGGGTTAAACTTGTACTTCATGATTATGTCATCCTATGAATATGTGTGAATGACCTATGAATTTTTTACACTTAATATCAACTTCTATTGGGTGTATTTATATTTTTCACACATAATTTTGTGAATGATTTATCCTTATTTTAATGATACCATCTTTATAAGTGATTTCACCTCAATTTACATTTCCATTGAGACTTCATTGTTTTTATGCACCAATTCACTCTTATGTGATGTATATAATTTCCTTTTTCATAATATATTAGTAATACCTTTATTCTCATGATATTATAATGTTTTGATTAAATTTTATTCTTCAATTATGAGTTTTCAAGAATCTCTCATTTTTGTTAAAAAACACTTTAACTAAAAGATCATTTTTAATGTTTTAAAGTTTTATAATTATAAATATTTCTCATTAATTTCCATGTTTTAAAAATGGGTTTTAGGATTTATTTATATGGACATTAATTTTTTTAAATAATAATTCATTTAAAATCATCAAAGTGGTATGGGAAAATTTGATTCAAAAATCACTTTTTAATTGGTTTTGAAAATGATTTGATAAAGAATTGTTTATTTCAATATCTTGATTGGATATATTGGAATGTGGAAATGTAATCATTCTATTTAAATTGTGTTATGTGTTATGATTATTTTATGGTTATTGGTCATTGTTTACTTATACGGGTGGTTCTGTACTAAACCTAGGGCGGGTGAGCCCAAGATAGCTCTCCAATGCATTGGGTAACGTGACAGAGGTAAACATGATGTTTCTCCTAATAGATTTAGGGAATATACTATTATGGGTATTCCAAGTGTAACTCCCTACGTAGATCTGATAGCTACAATGTCTGTTTGATATGGATTCCATAAGTAACATTTATGATTTTTGATTTGTGTGTTTTATTCATAAATTGTAGGATTTTGTATGGCCTGTTAAGATTGAAAAATATAGTTTCATTGATTTGTATTTATTGTTGGGCTAATGTTTTCCTTCATTATTTTATAACTGTTACTGAGCTGTTTATGCTCATCCCTTGTTTTTGAAATGTTTTCCAAAGGACTTAAAGATGAAGAGGGTCAAGGATGGGATCAAGGAAAATTCATATTGTCTTAAACATGGAACTAGACGTGACTATTTTTTTCAATAGGTCATGTTTTGTAATGAAAAAAATGTAAATTGTGTAGTAGTGTCTACTTTGTAATCTTTTGAGATGTAAAAGTTATGTTCTAATTATCTAAAACTCTAAACCTGAAAAGATCCTCAATGTGAATTATTCATTTAATTCCATATTAATTTTAGTTTAAGGTCGGGTCCTTATAGTTGGTATTAAAGGTCGGTTTAGATATCTTTAGAGGATATGGTATTCTTTAAGAATATATGACATTACCATAATGGTTAGGATTACATAAAGAGTCATAATTTTTTTTAGATAAGGTGAATAAGTTTAATATAATATTAATAAGTATATCTTAGTGTTTACCCTCCTCATAATATATTATATGATGATTTTACTGATATACTCACACTGACCTTTTTGGTATTAGTAAATGGCTAGATCTAGTAGGCACCAAAGTAATATAGGATGTGAAGAAAACTATGACAGTTTTCTGAATGAGAAACTGAATGATATGGGAGCTACAATAAGAACTCTTGTGGTTATTCTCAACCAACTATATGGATTAATTATTGACCACTTGAACCTTGGTGATTTTTATAAGACATCATATATGTGAGAAAAAAATCCCTATGGATGTTCAGGTAATAATCATAATGGTATGTATGTTCAAAAACCTATGTCTCTAAGATGTGGAGTGAAACACATATTAAAATGTTTCAAAGGTATAGAAAGATGCTATAGATGTGGAAATGAAGGTCATAAAGCAAGAACCATCCATGAAAAAAGGAAGCATCTATTTGACTCTAGGAAATGGAAAGAAGTTCTTTCTGAAGGATCAATTGAATGTTTTAAATGTGGTGAGCATGGTCATTATGAAAACACATTTCTTATGAAGATGTTTCAGGAATGGGAACATAAGGTTCATACAAATATTTTTTACCAATACCTAATTCCATTCCGATTGAGGATAATGAAACCGACAATGACCAATGAAAGGTATGGCTTATTTCTTAACATATGTTTTGACATTATTGAATCTTAGGATATGATACATGATTTTTTTGATGGAAAGAAGTATTTCAGAATAATTTGAAAAGGAATGGTTAATGGATCATGAAAAATATTGAATGAGTAATAAGTCAACATATATGGGATTCAAGTGTTGTGGTAGATTTTAGGATGGTGAAATTCTTAAAAGTATTAAGGATCTTTTGATGATGGGAATTACATTAGAATACATTTTATAGTATGTTTAACTTTGATGTTTGATATATGAAAATTTTATTCAACGAATAATTATCTTCTCTTTTATGGATATAGTTATAAATAACCATTTGGGTTTATATGATCCTTGATTTGGAGGAAATTACCAGTTAATACGTTTTTCGGATTCAAAACAAATGTTATTAGATAACCTTTGTGGTTTAAATATATTATGGTTATATTTGATGAATTTATCCCTTTTTGGGAATGTTATAAAATTATGTAGTCTTGGAAAAGGGACAACACGCAAACTGTGTGACAACCCATCACGTCGGACAAAGCTATGGGAATCGAACCCACAATCGAAGTGCGACTGGAATTTATCACCTACCACTGGACTACGTGAAGTCCCTAGTTAGTATGACTAACTATTTTTAGTTAGATGATCTTATGAATTAGGAATAAGATGATTTTGGGTTATCTATGGAAATGATTAACCTATCATTGAGGATATGTGATTAGGTTAATTACTTTTCAGTATGATAATTTAAGTGTAACTGATGTTATTTGGAGATAAATGTTTAGATTTTCATTGGGAGACTATGTTATTAAATACTTCAGAGATTTGGGTTTAAATATTAATTTGGATTTCTTTGGTGAATTTTAAGGATAACAGTTTATTTAATGGTCTTTCATGAACCTTGGGTTCTTTTTGTTGATTTTTGGAGATTAAGAGTAGTTTCTATTTATGTAAATGTTTATCCTTTTGGAGATTATCTAATCTTGTACTAAAAGTTTTGGTTTTAGTTAATATCTATAAACATGGGAAATATATAGTTCATATTTTGTGGATTATTTGGTTCTCTAAAAGTTGATTATAGCACTTTTAATGTAAACAGGTCATCCTTAATACTCATCGTATGGAGGAAATATGAGTTTCTGTTAGAAATCTAGTGAAGGATAAAAGTCTACATGAAATGTAATTTTGTTTCCTTATGTTTTTAGTTAAGCTCATAAATATATTCCTTAATGACAATTAATTTAAAACAATAACTTTGTGTATTATCTTTTCTTACTGGGGAATCAAGAACCGTTGAACCCATCACATGTTTGTGATTTTTGGTGGTTAACTTTCTCCTAATCATGTTTTCTATCACTCTCCATCAGAACATGACCCTTTGTTTTCTCCTGCACATCCATGTTTTCATGGAATCTTAGTATGGGTTAACTCGGGTAACCTTTGTACTTCTCTTCCTTTGTTTTAAAGTGATAGTTTTATTGACTCTTTTTTTCGTTGTGGGACCTAAAGTTATGTTCCCAAGCCTAATTTTAAAATGGCGAGGATGCAATTCCCAAAAGGGGGAAGGATGTAACATCCCAGATAAATGAAGAATATGAAATTTTCATATTTATTAATATTTGTGAATTAAATATTAATTTTACTTTAAAGGGGTTTCTCTGTTCGATAGCGTAGCTGATAGGAAACAACAAGTTTCTTTGAAATCTTACGTTTCACAATAATAATATAATATTATTATTTTAAATGGTAGTTAACTCCTAGTCGTTGTATTGGTGGGAATGAACAAACTAACTAAAATTTTAATATACATTTTTGTTAAATGTATTTATATTTATCCAATAAAAGTTTGAGGCTTAAATTATGAATGAATCTAATTTTAAGCATAATTTACATTAAAATGCCGATTTACCACCTTTTAATGGAGAACCCTCATTAAATATAGTTTTGTTCAATTAAATAAATTGAAATTGACCAAATTAAATTCTTCTTTATAATGGGGATATCAAATTTTAGTTTGGGTAATTTTTTTGGTATTTTTCTAATAAAGTTCATTTTTAATGAATAGTGAAAAATATTGTATATTAATTCAAAAGTGTCTTTTAATATAATTTATTTATATTGATATATAATCTTTATAATTGGTTTTAAAGTAAAATTAAAATATATTGTTACTATTTAATCCAATGTTGGTCATTTGAATTAATTTCACTTTGAAATTGGACATAAACAAGTATCAATGTTTTGATAGTTATTGTTTCTTAAAAATATGCTATTGGTTTTGATAATGGGAATTAATATTATAATTAATTAATGTTACATATATGTTTTGAATTTGGAATAATAGACATCATTTTTGAATTTGAAATATCAAATATAGCTTTGGTTGAATTTTTGGTATTTTTCTGAAAATCTGATTTTTTGATGAATAGTGAAACCACTTAGTGGTTGTTAAAAAAACTAACTTTTTTCATTTAAATTAAATTTTACCACATATGTAAATTGAATTTTCAAAATACAACAAACATTGTAGTTATTAGTAAGTAAAATTTAGTTCATTGAGATGAAAATAATTTTTGGTGAATCATAACTTTTGACTTTTATTTACCACAGTTAAAGGTAAATAGGGTAATTCAAGGTTAAATTAATATTATAATAATTCAAAATTAAATTAACACTTGTCAAAACGTTATTTTTTGAGTCATTTATGACCTTGGGCATCTTTGGGTCGATTATGGGACCCAATTGAGCCCCTTGTAAGTGATAATGACAATTTAGATTAATTAACTTAAAGTAAAGGAAAAAATGACAAAAGAAAATACTTTTAGTAAGTTAATTTTTAGAAGGAGTTATATAAATTATCATTTTGACTATAAATATTCATTATAAAGATAAAAATATTTACTAAATCATGGTATTTGTTTTATAATTTTTAGAAATTAAATAATTTAAATTATTTTTGACACATTAATGATGTTGTGTTTACCTCTTTAATAATTCATTTTAATAAATAAGATTATAATGATTAAAATATAATACAAAACATGACCAATTATAATTGGATGATTTTATTTCGACCATGAGTCATCTAATGTTACAATATAATGATTTTTGGACCATTCGAAACCGAATATCATTATATAATAAAATAATTTTTTCACACTTACCTGAAGAGCCATTACTCTCCCTTATAAAAGGAAACCACTTCTAACTAATTCCTAAAACCTCTCATTCCATTTGGCTCTTCCAAACTCTGCCCAATTAATCTCCCTATATCCCTCTTCTCTACTTATAATCCTTAACATAGGATGAAGGAACTTCAATAAGTCATTTGGTTCAAACCAAAGGGAGTTACCCAAATTAATGTTAATGATTTCTCTTAATTTGTTTTTTTTATTTTACTTTTCCAACCCCTAAGCTCTTTTTATTCATTTTTTTGTAAAACCAAAAGTATACTAAATATAATAGTTTTTTATGAGAATTATTCAACTACACTTATACACACCTCCATCTAATGGATGAATAACATAATATTGCTGTGGATGGAAAACTAAAGCCTCACGAAACGATGATTGTTCAAATATCTCCAACCCCCTCTTGTAGCGACCCCTGACCCAGGGTGCCTATGAGACATGATACACTTATCATTTCATTACATCATTTACAAATAGGATATCATGTCCCATTACTACAGAAGATCGTGAGGCTCAGGATTCTGGGAAACCAGCTGCTTCTGATTAACTTCATTAGTACCAGCCATGCCTAAATTTTTTTTAACAAAAACGTAGGGTGAGAAAATATGCCCAGTAAGGGGTTTTTAAAAAGGTTTTAAGAAAAATATTTCTCAATTAAGTCCTTTTGAATAGAATAAAACAATTTCCTAAAAACGAAACATTATCTTTTCATAAAAACATGAAATCCAACATTTTTGAAAATCACTTGCACAAAGAAGTACGTACTTGATATAAGATTTAATGTAAACATGATCAGAGATCACAACACATGAAGAATCGACAATGCATAATATTCAAACAAGGATTCTTAAATTCTAAAAAGAATCTTATGACAAAGTAGGGAAAACATTCATAACATGATTCATGAGTATATACAGTTCTTCTAACAGTTTACCACATGAAATTCAGTTCTTAACACATAGTTACATTTTCATAGTCATGGGAACTTTCAACTAGGGGATGTCCTGTTAGTTGAACTAACCCCTGGTTGACCAATTATCATCACATGATGAGGGAATGTATAATTCTGGACTTTTTCAAGACCTTTCGTCAAGACCGTATAACATACTTAACAGGTCAAGGATTACTGCCCACCCCATTTCCATTGTAGCACAAGCCGAGGCTAACTGCCAAGACCGTTGAACATAATATCTCATGAGACTCTTGCTTTACCCAATGCATTGGAGCGCTGTATAATTCCGGGCACACTCGTCACATCATTCATATTGCGCTATATAATTTCGGTCGCACCCGTCACATTTAAGTCCAATACATCCCTCATATATCTTGACATGGTCTTTCATTCATAGGGTTTCATACATTCTTAATAAACCGACTTTTTACTTACATATTCATAACTTTAAGACAGTTCAATCATAAATAAATTGAGACATGCATGCTAAAATCTGTACCATAAGAAATTAACTTAAAAATTGAAACATGGGTTTTAAGGAAATGAACATAATCACTTAACACTCCATAACATCATAATACCTAGTTAAAACATGGTCATTCACATATGCTGATCAATGGATATTGTGTGTGTTTAATTAAAACTGTGTAAATATACAAGCAGTTAGGGATACAATGTGCATAATCAAGTCCATCTTGGGACAATCATGTACATAATTGTGTAAAAACTCTTTTATTAGCACTTTTAAAAAGATAACCCCCTTTTCTTTGTAAAGTTTGCAAACATCATAAAAGAACTTGTAATTGAAGACAAAAAATGATACCTGGCTATTTATACACCTATATATATATAAATTTAGGTTCGTATACACATATTCATGGGTTTACCACATTAAAACACACTCAAAAATATTTCCCAAGTTATACATTAAACAAAATTAATGTTTGCCAAAATGAGTGGGGTTCTTTTATATAAAAGTAAGGAACTTAACTTTCATAAAACCCTTATTGGCATAAAACCAATCTTTTATGCAACATGGTTGATCCATAAACATGTATATATATACATGAATACGTGTATATAAAAATTTAAGTAATTATTACTATCTATTTTCTCAAAAACCAAAAACCTGATTTATCAAGAATGATGATAAATGAAAATTTTCCACTGAAAAAATTATTTTAATATCAAACTAACCCTAAAACTTCATCATACATATAAATATGTATATAAATGGTTTTTGGTACTTTTCTTGAAATAACATACTTTTGAGTAAATAAATTATCATATTATATTGTACAAAACAAAAGAGCCAAATTCATCCCTTATGCACATTGATGTACATGTACATCTATATGATTACATGTACATATACATCTTTTTGCTCCATGTAATTGCATGATTTACATGTTCATGAAATTATTCGACAACTCCATTTTTCATAGGCGAAAAGAAATTTAGGGTTATAAACATGTGAAAGAAAGGTGTACATATGCAAGTATCATCTTATATATATATGTACTAATACAAATATATATATGTAAAAACATATTCATGAAGTGTATATACATATATATAACTGTGTACATTCACTGAAGTAGGTGACAATTTAATACAAGAATACATCCCCTACTCAGGTTCGGTCCTAGGAAGAGGTAAAATGGGTATAAATAGGTTAATATAGTCATGTATATTCTTATACACATTTATATAACATGTGTATATAACTATGTAAGGCTTATAGAAGCAATAGGAAATGATGAAGAGGATTTCCCCTTACTCTTATTTGGTCCTTCAAGCTGAGAGGGAGATCTCATGGTCTGGGTTTGAACCAGGTTCATACACACTGGAAATATATATACATATAACATATTTATATACATTTTTTATATAAACCGAAGCTCAACAAAACCAAACAAAATAAATCAGGACCCCTTACCTTAGCTTAGGGAGGAGTTGAGAAGGAAGCAATGAGGGAAGTGAAATCAGAGGTATAAACACAGAAGGTATACATATACACATACCACGTATATATGTATATATATAAAAACCGAAGATCAAACAAAAAAAACAAAATAGAACTTCTCCTTTACCTTTTCTAGGAGAGGAGGAGGAGAAACGATGCATCGACGAGGACCGGTGGTCAGAAAGATCAAGGAAGCTGGGTGATAACTCTGCAGCCCTCAGTGCAACCAGTGTCTAAAAAAAAGAAGTGGACTCTTCATGGAGTCATCGACCTGGGTATCCGAGGCGATGTCGGTACCAACCTGTGGAAAATAGGGAGCAACGCGGGTCCACTCATCGGCCTAGATGAAGAAAACGGTCTTCCCCACACCCTACTGGTTCGACGATGTGATGAATAAGAAGAAGAAGTTGTGGGACGTGAGGTAGAAGAAAAACTGAGAAAGGGCGGATGGCCAGGATTAAAATGGGGAGATCGTGCAGCTTAGAAGTGGTGTGGTTTTAAAAGAGATGGATAAATGTGATCAGAGGGGAGAGATCGGACGGACTGGTTTTGTTGTGGCGTTTACTGAAACATGGTTCAACAGTTTTAAAAAAAAGTTGTTTTATTATTATTATTTTTTTCATTAATTTATTACAGCATTGTTTTTAAAAAAAGAAAAAGTTAATTATTAATCCAACTTTTATTATTTTTTAAAAAAAAGAGGTCATTGGTCAATAAAAATATATTTATTCAATCGAAATATATTATTGTAAAAATAAATATATATATATATATATATATTTAAAACAGATTTAATTTTTATTAACCTTATTATATTACTATTATGATTATTAAACCATAATTATTAATTACTTAATATTACATTATGAAGATCAATGGTTCACTTAATATATAAGGAAAACATTGGTTAATCAACGAATATCATATATATATATATATATTTTTAATTCCCTTTATTAGCTAATTACCTTAATTTACTTAATTAAAGATTAATATTAATTAAACATTAAACATAACTACATTCAATCACACATACGAGTGCATTGATATAAATATTATCACCACGAAACACATAAGTGAAAGAAATCATAGTTTGACGTAGTTTCCAAAACTGTTTATCAAAGTTATAAACATTTGCATTAATATTATCTCTTATATTTAATTCAGAGAAAAAGAATCATTTAATTTGATGCAAAGTATATATATATATAAATCAAGAGTTAGTACATGATTAGACAAAATAAAAACCCATCAGTTTTTATATAATTAAAACATAAAATTTTAATTGCTCAAATTAAGGAAATAAGTGTAGTGAATAATAATATTAATTTTCACCATTTTGTAAAATAAAACATAATTCATATTTTTGGGGAAACATGAAATAAATTGATTAAATTATCATTGATGTCATTCTTTAAACATTAAAGCGAATTTCATAATTAATTTTCCGAACATTTTGGGGTAAGCCATTCTTATCTCCAATGGTCAAAATAAAAACATAGTGGATAGGATAATCCAACGGTCATATTTATAGTCGTTTGGGTTCAACGGTCAGATTAGTGTGCTTATAAAGGTTCTGGTCTCGGGGTGTCCCTTACTCGAGGTGACAGAAGGAAAAAGGAAGAGATGGTTCGTGTGATTCCCTTGGTGCTCAGCACGGTTGCAGTGGCTTCGGTCATCCTCATGTTCATTCTGATGGATTCCCGAAACCCCTACGACATTCTTGGGGTCTTGGTGGTTTAAAGTGGTCACCCCATTATTGTAATATGGTTCTTAATAGGGATTTTTGGTTAGCATATCTTCTTTTTCGGTCAGTGGGAGTTGTAGTCAAGATGTTACTTATTTGAATAAAAGGATCTTTCATTCATTTGAAGCTATTTTATTGTTATCACCTTATAAGTTGTTTGTTTTCTTCACATAGTGGGTGACATTGCAAAACAAACTTGTCAAAATTCAAAACATGGTTTCTCGGGTCATTACATTACTTCTTCCTTCAAAGAATTGCACCCTTGCAATTCTATCATAAAAAAGAAAAACTGAAACCCCATACGTACTACATTACCGAAATAGTGGATCCAGCTCAATTAACGGGATACCAATGTTGGCACATAGATCTTCTGTTTCCCTAGCCCAGAAACACTTCGAACACGTCTTGAACTCCTTCTCATGCGTACTATAAACGGGCTTCCAAAGGGACGCTCGTGCGGTGAAAAGCTTAAGAACGTCCGAGTAGATAAACTCTTTGATAACTCTTCAGTCCACATCACGCTCGCGGTAGTCAATAGGAATGGTGCGGTTGAGGAGACTGAAATTCAAGACCTGGAACATTTAGGTTGCACTAAGGTTTCCATTCTGAGCAGCTACAAGGAAGCACACTCTGGCAGAAAAGTTCTGTGCCAGAGTAAAACACTGGAAGAGACCTTCAAAGTATCTTCCCCTTTATCTGTAGCAGGGGAGTTGAGTCGTGGTGATGAGGTGAAAAACATGATCATCCTCTTGAAAAAAATTAAGAATCTCAGGACCATTTGCTAGATCGAGCAGACGCTTGAAAGACCCTCACAAGTGGATAAAGGATGGATAATCCACCATGCATGCCCTGATCAAGATGACTTCTACTAACTCATTGGGTAATGATGAGAAGTTCATTTGACCAGTCATAAAAAAAACATCGAAAGGAAATTCATAACAACAATGATAAGGTAGAGACATGAAATGAAACATGAAACTTCCATTTATGAAAAATTTTACATGACAATGCCTGAGTTTACTAGACGTACACCACAAAGAGTGGAAAAACATCCTAACTCTTCAAACCATACGCAGGCTGAACAGACAGGACTAAACTCATGGGAACATCTATGATGCCTCCTGAGTTTAGCGTGAGGGGTATGGAGTTAGGAAACATCAGTATACACCTCTTTCCTAAGAGACAATCGGGTGGACTCATCTTCCAACACTCTAGGGTCCATTAACTGGCCCCAGAAGCCGTAGTGGAAAATCTGGCACAGGTAAGCCGCATGGAGGTCTCCGACAGCCGCAGCTTCTTGAAAAGGGTTGTCAACCATCATTCCAAATTCATCACTAGTTGTGAACACTCATAAGAGTCCCTCGTGATACTTTCCCCAACGTGTATAAGAGGGAAATTGGGTCATCATCATTAGGAGATAATCCATCACCAATTCCTGGTGAAGACTAAGCACCCTAGGTGAGTTTGACACATCATATAGGTTCTTACATGTCATGTGAATTCGAGCATAATTTAGAATGTTCTCACGGGTAGCTAGAGATACAATGTTCTCTAGACCATCAGTGGGAAGTGACAGTAGGTCGGTAGGTGCATTTTCATTATCCATCTGTAAGTTATAACATTTTTACATAGTTAGTCATAGAAATGCATTTATACCACCTGGTTTTCCAGAGTTTCCTGAACCCATCCTCTGATACCAACTGTAGAGACCCCTGACCCAGGGTGCCTATGAGACATGATACACTTATCATTTCATTACATCATTTACAAATAGGACATCATGTCCCATTACTACAGAAGATCGTGAGGCTCAGGATTCTGGGAAACGATCAGGTTCTGATTAACTTCATTAGTACCAACCATGCCTGAAATTTTTTAAAAAAAACATAGGGTGAGAAAATATGCCCAGTAAGGGGTTTTTAAAATTTTTTTTAGAAAACTCTTTCTCAAAGTAGTCCTTTTGAAGAGAATAAAACACTTTGCTAAAAACGAAACATTATCTTTTCATAAAAACATGAAATCCAACATTTTTGAAAACCACTTGCAAAGAGAAGTACATACTTGATATAAGCATTAATGTAAACATGATCAGAGGGCACAACAAATAAAGAATCTACAATGCATAACAGTTTACCACATTAAATCCTGTTCATAACACATTGTTACATTTTCATAGTCATGGGAACTTTCAACTAGGGGATGTCCTGTTAGTTAAACAAACCCCTAGTTGACCAATTATCATCACATGTAGAGGGAATGTACAATGTCGGGCTTTTTCAAGACCTTTCATCAAGACCGTATAAAATACTTAACGGGTCAAGGCTAACTACCTATCCAATTTCCATGTTAGCACAAGCCATGGCTAACTTCCAAAACCGTGGCACATAACGTCTCATGAGACTCGTGCTTTACCCAATGCATTGGAGCGCTGTAAAATTCCGGTCGCACCCGTCACATCATTTATATTCCGCTATATAATTCTGGGCGCACCTGTCACATTTAAGCCCAATACATCCCTCACATATCTTGACATGGTCTTTCATTCATAGGGTTTCATACATTCTTAATCAACCCACTTTTTACTTACATATTCATAACATGAAGACAGTTCAATCGTAAATAAACTGAGACATTCATGCTAAAATCCGTACCCATAAGAAATTAACTTAACAATTGAAACATGGGTTTTAAGGAAATGAACATAATCACTTAACATTCCATGACATCATAATACCTAGTTAAAACATGGGCATTCACATATGCTGATAAATGGATATTGTGGGTGTTTAATTAAAACTGTGTAAATATACAAGCAGTTAAGGATACAATGTGCGTAATCAAGTCCATCTTTGGAAAATCATGTACATAATTGTGTAAAGACTCTTTTATTAGCACATTGAATAACATGACCCCCTTTTCTTTGTAAAGTTATCAAACATCTTAAAAGAACTTTTAATTGAAGACAACAAAATGATACATGGATATTTATACACCTATATATATATATAAATTTAGGTTCGCATACACATATGAATGGTTTTACCACATTAAACCACACTCAAAAATATTTCCCAAGTTATACATTAAACAAAATTAATGATTGACAAACTGAGTGGGGTTCTTTTATATAAACGTAATGAACTTAACTTTTATAAAACCCTTATTGGCATAAAACCAATATTGAATGCAACATGGTCGATCCATAAACATGTGTATATATACATGAATACGTGTATATAAAAAATTATGAAATTCTTACTATCCATTTTCTCAAAAACCAAAAACCTGATTTATCATGAATGATGATAAATGAAAATTTTCCATTGAAAGAATTATTTTAATATCAAACTAACCCTTAAACTTTATCATACATATAGATATGTATATAAATGGTTTTGGGTACTTTTTTTGAAATAATATGCTTTTGAGTAAATAAATTATCATATTATATTGTACAAAACAAAAGAGCCAAATTCATTCCTTATGCACATTGATGTACTTGTACATCTATATTATTACATGTACATATACACCTTTATTCTCCATGTCATTGCACGATTTACATGTTCATGAAATTATTCGACAACTCCATTTTTCATAGGCGAAAAGAAATTTAGGGTTATAAACATGTGAAAGCAAGGTGTACATATGCATGTATCATCTTATATATATATATACGAATAAAAATATATATATATATATATATACACATATGCATGAAGTGTATATACATATATATAACTGTGTACATTCATTGAATTAGGTGACAATTTAATACAAGAAGACCTCCCCTACTCAGGTTCGTTACTAGGAAGTGATAAAACATGAATAAATAGGTTCATATGGTCTTGTATATTCATATACACATTTATATAACATGTGTATATAACTATGTAAGGCATGAAGAAATGGTAGGAAACGAAGAAGAGGATTTCTCCTTACTCCTATTCGGTCCTTCAAGCTGAGAGGGAGATCTCATGGCCTGGGTTTGCACCAGGTTCATACACACCAGAAATATATATACATATAACATGTGTATATATATATTTTATATAAACTAAAGCTCAACAAAACCAAACAAAATAAAACATTCCCCCTTACCTTATCTTGGGGAGGAGGTGAGAAGGAGGCAATGAGGTAAGTGAAATCAGAGGTATAAACACAGAAGGTATACATATACGCATACCACGTATATATGTATATATATAAAAACCGAAGCTCAAACAAAAAAACCCAAAATAGAACATATCCCTTACATTTTCTCAGACAAGAGGAGAAACGATGCAGTGACGAGGACCGATGGTTGGAAAGATCAAGGAAGACGGGTGAAAACTCTGCGGCCCTTGGTGCAACCAGGGTTTTAAATAAAAGAAGAAGAAGCGGACTCTTCATAGAGTCGTCGACCCGGGTATCCGAGGCAATGTCA
Source organism: Viscum album (assembly GCA_963277665.1). Lineage (NCBI taxonomy): Eukaryota > Viridiplantae > Streptophyta > Magnoliopsida > Santalales > Viscaceae > Viscum > Viscum album. The sequence continues at coordinate 1,903,902,396 of OY728121.1, read as the reverse complement.
GTGCCAACCCGTGGAAAAGAGGGAGCAATGCGGGTCCACTCACCGGCCTAAACGAAGAAAACGAGCCGCCCTACACCCTAATGGTTCGACAATGCGAGGAAGAAGAAGAAGCCGCAGGAAGCAAGGTAGAAGAAAAACTGAGAAAGAGCGGACGGCCAGGATTAAAAGGGAAAGATCGTGCGGATTAGAAGTGGTGTGGTTTTAAAAGAGATGGACAGCTGTGATCAGAGGGGAGAGATCGAACAACCTGGGTTTTTTGCGGCGTTTAATGAAACACGGTTCAAGAGTTTTAAAAAAAATTTGTTTTATTATTTTTTTCATTAATTTATTACAGCATTGTTTTTACTAAAAGGGAAATTCAATTATTAATCAAACTTTTATTATTATTTTTAAAAAAATAGGTCCTTGGTCAATAAAAATATATTTATTCAATCAAAAAATATTATTATATAAATATATATATATATATATATATTTTATTAAAACACCAATAACTTTTATTAACCATATTATATTACTATTATTATTATTAAACCATAATTATTAATTACTTAATATTACATTATGAAGATCAATGGTTCACTTAATATATAAGGAAAGCATTGGTTAATCAAAACATATCATATATATATATATATATTTAATTCCCTTTGTTAGATAATTACCTTAATTTCCTTAATTAAAGATTAATATTAATTAAACATTAAACATAAGTACATTAAATCACACATACCTGTGTTTGGATATAAATATTATCACCACGAAACACATAAGTTAAAGAAATCATAGTTTGACATAGTTTCCAAAACTGTTTATCCATGTTATAAACATTATCATTAATATTATCTCTTATATTTAATTCAGAGAAAAAGAATCATTTAATTTGATGCAAAGTATATATATATATATATTACTCAAGAGTTAGTACATGTTTAGACAAAATAAAAACCCATCATATTTTAGATAATTACAACATCAAATTTTAATTGCTCAAATTAAGGAAATAAGTGTAGTGAATAATAATATTAATTTTCACCGTTATGTAACAAAAAACATAATTCGCATTTTTGGGGAAACAATAAATAAATTGATTAAATTATCATTGATGTCATTCTTTAAACATTAAATCAAATTTCATAATTAATTTTCTGAACCTTTTGGGGTAATCCTTTCTTATCTCCAACTGTCAAAATAAAAACATAGCGGATAGGAGAATCCAACGGTCATATTTATAGCCGTTTGGGTTCAATGGTGGGATTAGTGTGCTTATAAAGGGTCTGGTCTCGGGGTGTCCCTTACTCCAGGAGAATGAAGGAAAAAGGAAGAGACGGTTCGTGTGATTCCCTTGGTGATCAGCACGGTTGTAGTGGCTTCAGCCATCCTCATGTTCATTCTGATGGATGCCCGAAACCCCTACCGCCTTCTTGGGGTCTTGGTGGTTTTAAGCGGTCTCCACATTATTGTAATCGGGTTCTTAATTAGGATTTTTGGTTAGATTATCTTCTTGTTTGGTTAGTGGGAGTTGTAGTCGAGATGTTACTTATTAGAATAAAATGATCTTTCATTCATTTAATGCTATTTTATTATTATCATCTTATAAGTTTTTTTTTGTTCACTTAATGGGTGACATTGCAAAACAAACTTGTCAAAATTCAAAACTTGGTTTCTTGGGTCGTTACACCTCTCATGGTGTCCATTATGATGGAAATATATTTATATATGATATATATTATTTTTATGATTTACTTATTCTTATTTACTTCCCATTTATAGCATGGCTTTATGGATTCCATAGTGGGTAAATATGATAATCTCATTTGAGGAAGTGCGAACTACTGCCCCCTCAAAGTGATGTGATTCGTTAATGCCTTATGTGGGATGTATAAAGGATTGAGTTAATGATATTATATATGATATTATACTAAAATTATAATATTCCTATCTATAATAATGTTATCATTCCATTAAAATAAGAAATAAAAATGAAAGTAACGTTCATGTGAAAGTACGGCTTACAGACTTCATGAACGGTGCATTTCATTTCTTACCTCTAAATGTTATGTACTATTATAAAAACATGTATATGATGGATATATATGATATATGTGATATCCAAATAATTAATATGATTCTAGATATAATGAAACTTTGACCACATGAACATCATGTATTTATAAGAATCCCATTTTTTACTCAAGTACCAAATATTGACAACATGGATGTTATTATCGTAAATGATTACATAATATTTATAACATGATATAAAATGATATAAAATCAATAATAATCCTGAAAAATCATCTTAATCAATTATAAATTAACATTATTTTATTATTCAGGATATTAAAGAACGATAGAGTCAAGTCGAACATGACGTAAGGGATTTTCTTATCCCATATTTAATTCCATGATATTTCCATTGTTCACCACTTTTTAATTGAATGTGGTGTATTGTGTAATGAAATTTGATATATATATATATATTATCATTATTCTCATTAAAATAATGTTATTATGTGATTCATTTGGTGGTTATTAACTTTTGGTCATACGACTCAGTTTATTACAACATGGTAAAGGGTTTAATCTCACTTTTATTCCCATGACGTTCATGCTATATTTTCCACTATTTCCTTTTGTTTGGTGTATTAACTTCCCATGATTGTACTCTTTGTGTAATATACTTTCATTTATGAGTATTCAAATATTCATTGTATGATCCTTCTTTCATGTTGCGTATGTTTTGTAATTTCCCAAATCAGTAAGGAATCCTTTCACCCTCCTCTTTTTAGAAGACTTCTTTTTGTTATGTCTTTTAATATAAAACTTATTATGTTGGGATATGTTCTTATATATCTTTATTGTAGTAAATTTTATGTCCAAGTGATGAGATACTCTTTTTATCTCACCAACCCATTTTCTCAATTTTAAAGTGACGTCATTTGGCTAATGCATTTTTTCAAGGGAAATTCTTAACCCAATTTCAATTCTTTGGGTTAAACTTGTACATCTTGATTATGTCATCCTATGAATATGTGTGAATGAACTCTGATTTTTTACACTTAATATCAACTTCTATTATGTGTATTTATATTTTTCACAGATAATTATGTTATTGATTTATCCTTAATTTAATGATACCATCATTATAAGGGATTTCATCTCAACTTACATTTCCATTGAGACTTCATTATTGTTATGCACCAATTAACTCTTATGTGGTGTATATATTGTACTTTGGCATAATATATCAGGAATACCTTTATTCTCATGATATTATAAAGTTTTGATTAAATGTTATTCCTCAATTATTTGTATTCAAGTGTCTCTCCTTTTTTTTAAAAAATCTCTTTAACTAAAATATCGTTTTAAATTTTTTAAAGATTATTATTCTAAATATATTTCATTAATGTCCATGTTTTCAAAATTGGTTTTAGGATTTATTTATATCTACATTAATGTTTTCAAATGATATTTTATTTAGAATCTTCACAGTTTCATGGGATGATTTGATTCAAAAATCACTTTTTAAATGTCTGAAAATGATTTTATAAAGCATTGTTTATTTCAATATATTGATTGGATATATTATAATGTAGAAATGTTATCTTTATTTTAAACTTGTGTTATTTTTTATGGTTATGTTATGTTTATTGTGCATTGTTTACGTATACGGGTTGTTCCATGATAAACCTAGAGCGGGTGAGCACGAGATACCTCTCAAATGCATTGGGTAACATGACAGAGGTAAACGTCATGTTTCTCCTAAGAGATTTAAGGAATATACAGTGATGGGTATTCCCCGTGTAACTCCCTAAGTAGTTGTGATAGCTACAGTGTAATTTTGATATGGATGGGATAAGTAACCTTTATTATTCATGATCTGTGTGTGTTATTCATAAATCTTATGATTTCATAAGGTATGTTATGATTGAAAAATATAGTTTCATTGATTTGTATTTATTGATGGGCTATTGTTTTCCTTCCTTATTTTATAACCCGTACTGGGCGTTTTATGCTCATACCATGTTTCTGGAATGTTTTCCACAGGACTTAAAGATAAATAGGGTCAAGGATGGGATCAAGGAAAAGTCATGATGTCTTAAACATGGAACTAGACACGACTATTTTTTTCAAGAGTTCATGTTTTGTAATGAAAAAATTGAAACTGTGTAGAAGTGTCTACTTTGTAATCTTTTGAGATTTAATAGTTATGTTCTAATTTTCTAAAACTCTAAACCAATAAATATCCTAAGTGTGAATTATTAATTTAATTCAATATTAAATAAGGTTTATGGTTGGGTCCTTATAATTACCTTCTCGAGACACATAGGCTCGAGGAAAAGGTCAGGATGAGACATGAGCGATGGGATTGAACCTCGATAAGGCTTAATATGTATCATCGTGGCGGGGAATCAATGACCATGCAGTTCAGTTGGAGAATAATGTTTAACGTCATGTGGGACAAAGGAGAACTGACGTGAAGGTGGTCGGAGTGACCGGTTGGCGAGCTTGAACCTCGTGGAGGCTTCCTACATACCATGCAATGGCATGGATCAAAGTCTATGTAGTTTTGAATGGATTGGGTTTTACACTCTGAGGCGGCCCAAGGGGGTGGGGCTTGAACCTCGTGGAGGCTACCTACGTACCATGCCCTGACATGGATCAATGTCCCCGTAGTTCGGGATGGATTGGTGCTTACACTCTGAGGCGGCCCAAGGTGGTGCGGCATGAACCTCTTGGAGGCTTCCTACGTATCGTGCCTTGACATGGATCCATGTCCTTATAGTTCGGGATGGATTGGGCTTACACTCTGAGGTGGACCAAGGTGGTGGGGATCGAACCTCGTGGAGGCATCCTATGTACCATTCCTTGACATGGATCAAAGTCCCCATAGTTCGAGACGGATTGGGGATTACACTCTGTGGTGACCCAAGGTGGTAGGGATTGAACCTCGTGGAGGTTTCCTATGTACCATGCCCTGACATGGATCAAAGTCCCCATCATTCTGGATGGATTGGGGCTTACACTCTGAGGCAGCCCATGGTGGTGGGGCTTGAACCTCGTGGAGGATTCCTACGTACCATGCCATGACAGGGATCAAAGTCCATGTAGTTCGGGATGCATTGGGTCTTACACTCTAAGGCGACCCAAGGTGGTGGAGCTTGAACCTCATGGAGGCTTCATACATACCATGCCTTGACATGGATCAAAGTCCCCGTAGTTCGGGATGGATTGGGTATTACACTCTGAGGTGGCCCATGGTGTTTCAGGCATATTCTATAAGGCGGCCCACATACCATGTCTCGACAAAGATCAATGTCCCCATAGTTCGAGATGCATTGGGACTTACACTCTGAGGCGGCTCATGGTGTTTTTCATGGTCGGTGCTCTCTCTAAGCTCACATGAGTATTTCTCTATGTGAGAAACAAGAGATAGCAGAGACCTGACGATCACATCATGAAAGGTGCATTTGTGGGAAGTGAAGAGGGTCTTACGTGTGGCTAGCAGCCCAAGAAGTTGGGACTAACTCCAATATGGAGGCCTGAGGGAAACAAAGAAAAATGGTTTAGGGACATGCGATGGAATAAAGGAGAAGCCCCATTTCCCACCATGTCTTTCATTGTCCCTGGGGACCAAATATGAAAGGAGGAGTAGGGATGCTACCTCCTCCAAGAAAGGATCGGGGCTTACACTAAGGTGGTTTCCCATCCCCATGGACAAATTCCACTCCGATAAGGAGGATATCAACCCCCATGATAGGTGATCCCATCCCCATAGAGACAGGTGGGTGTGGAGTATGTACAAGGTGGGGAGACTCTGTATGCGAGGAATAGGGGTAGGTCTTAGTTTAAAGTCATGTGCTGAGAATGATGGTGTTTGGCAGTTTAACGTCATGCAACTTGGACGAGGTGGGATTACTCTGCACCCCTAGGACTTACATGACCGGTACCTTCCACTCCTTGTGGAAGGGAAGGCATCGACAATGCCATGTTGGGGGGTGTTGCAGAGCGAACCATCAAGGGTTCCATGTTAGCATGGCTATGAAAAGACGAAATAGCTATTAGAGGGACTATGCGAAGAATCATAAGGCCAAGCAACGTAATGGGCTGTGTCGTCCAGGGGTCTTTGAAGTTACTTCATATGAGCCTAGAAGGTCACATGGGAAAACGGTGAATGATGCGGATGCCCGGGGCATGAAGGACTCCCACGAATGGTATCTATGAGAAGGGCATCGGTCACTCATGAAAAAGTATTCCTGATGAGCACCGAGGTGAGGGGTCCCGAGGAATTGCACACAACATTTGAGGATTGAGCACAAAATAGGTAGACATGTGCAGAAAACACTGGGCTAGCATGAAATCAATAATGACTATGTGTAAATGAAGTATAGGTTTTGCGCACAACTGGGAGGATTGTGTGAAAGGGGCAGAAATGCATTCAAGTGGGAAATACTGCACACAATGACTGGGGTGCGTGCAATTGAAGGGGTTTCACACAATTTGAAGGGATTGTGCACAATTGGTCGGAATGTGCACAAGTGAAATGGATTGAACAAAAGGGAAGGACCATGAAGGGATTGGAATGCAGTCTAAACCATGGGGATCTCACATGAAGGCAGACCCTGGGGAGACTTGGTGCAAAATTAACCATACCTGAAGGCCATCTTTGCGCATGTGGAAGACAAATTTCACGCACAAGAGCCGGTTCAGATTCGTCGTCCCTGAAACGAAAGGGGTTTCCTTCTATTTATAGGTGCCCGGGGGTGCCAAAATAGGTTGGTGCAAAATAATTGCATGCAGAGGTCGGTGGCATAAAATGTCAACCACACGGGGTGGGGGAATGAAATTATTTCACGCCGGCGCTGAGGACTCCTTGTGATACCTAGAACATTCCACGTAGAGCACATTTGTTCACACACTTCCGATTTTTTTTGCGCACCTCCTCGGGCCCCCCAGACTGGGTCCCCGAGACCGAATATGACTTCGCTTTGTCATTTGGAAACATTATTCAGCACTTGAGCACTTTTCAGTGTCTGTAGGTGTGTTGGAATCCCACTACTGATTTCTTCCTTCTTCTAGTGCCTCTCCTCCAAATTCCCCTTTTTTTGTGAGTTATTCAATATTGAAATTTTGTGTCCTTTTTATATATCTAGAATGTTATAGGACAATTAAAGGGCTGAAGTTCATTATTTTTCATCATACAATGTTGAGGTAGGTGGTTTGTGCCTTTTCGTAGTTTTATTTGGATTCTATGTGAACAAAGTTCCAAATACCCAAGTTTAGGGTATTGAATGTTTTTGAAATTTTAACTTTTTTTATCCCTTCTATTGTTTTCTTTCTTGGGAAAGTTTTTTTATTATGAATATTGTTTATTACCTTGTATATTGATGTGTTTTCCCATGTTTTCTTGATATTCTTCATTGGGTATAGAACTGCCTTTTAGGATGCTTTGTTTTCCTTGCTTAGTGTTGTTTGGAGAGAGTAGATATAATATAAGATGCAACTGTTATGCATTCATTCTACTTAGAAATTTAGTAGTAGATATTACTTTGACTGTTGTATATCTTTTGTGAGTGGTTGTATTACAAATGGCTGTAAGAACCTGGTGTAGTTAAATCATGGGTGGAATTGACATTGAGGGATTCTCTAGTATATCTGTTATACATTTTATATTGAGAGACCAAATGGGTGATTGATGGTGGGTGGTCCCTCATAGTGTCTATAGAATACAATTAAGAGACAATAGGGGGAATTTATGTTGAGTTCTCCTTCATAGAGTCTATAGTATACCACTAAAAGACAACATGAGGAATTGATAATGAGTGCTTCTTTAGAGAGTATTTTTCTTTGTTATACCAAGGGGTTAGACCATGTGAGCATTCCCAGAGGTTCATTATATCTTTATTGAATTAATGATAAATTGAACAAGGGTGGTTATACTGTGAGAAATTTTCCAGAGGATTTCTTGTGAATGATTGGTTGATAGTGACCAGCCTGTTAAGCCAAAGAATAAGCATGGACTCAATCATACTTGTTAGATCGTCTTCTCAGTTATTTATTTTCTATTACATAAGGGATAGAGATATTAGGAGAGATCTTGGGATGTCATTAATTAATGGATTTAATAATTTATAAATGTAAATGATTGTAATTTGAAACATTAGGATTGTTTACTTTTGAGTACTTCCTTGTTTATTTCTTTATTTAGCATATTGCCTACTACATATGTTAAAAGATAGTTTGGAACATATCATTTGGTGGATACCTACTGGGATTCATCTCAAACCCTGTTCGGGTCATGATTTTGGGCCCAAACAAATTATATGGTTGTCGGTATAGATAATTGCAAGTTCCCTTCATCATTAGGTATTTGAGTTTTGTTGATCTGGAGTGCATGGGACTAAGATGAGGCTTGCGATGCTTCTGGATTTTACTTGTTTTTTTTACTTTGGTTTAGTACTGTATTTCCAGAATTGTGACTTGTTTGGATGGTTTCCTAGACATATGTGACAAGAATCATTTATATATGTTTTCATGTTGTGTATTTACTTTCAATATTCCATTGTTTACTTGTTGTACGGTATTACTGCTTATGCTACAATTTATTATTTATTTCTGCTATGTTACTCTTCCAATGAGGGAATAGTTTCCCCACTATCACACCCAAGGCCCTTGCTTCTAGTTGTAGGCCTTTGGAATTTGGTAAAATGTGCTTAACTCCATGTGACCGACCCGGTACGCGGAACCTTTGGGGGGCACCCGAATCAGGGATGTTACATTATTCATATTATTTAAAAAAATTACATCAAATTTAATAGTATATACTCTTCAAATACCATGGTCATTTTATTATAAAACCTATAGTATTTACTATAATTTAAATAAATAAAACTTATCCATTCATATGTTCATGCAACAATCTTATATAAGGAATATTCGGTGTTACAACTATAATGTGTACATCTAAATACATTAAAATATCAAAATTAATGTTTTCTTCTTTTCCAATGTTCATAAGGTGTATTCTATAAAATAGGTCTTAGTAGAACTCTATTAGAAGTATATAATTATATATATGTCTCTTCTTAAAAAATATCTATGATTTTTAAATTAATTTAGATTTTTTCTACACATTTCTTATAGAGTATTTTATTTCACTTCCACAACTAGGATTTTGTTGTGGTGTCAAAGGGGGTGAAAAATAATGAGAATAAAAAATTATTTTATACATTTTTTCAAATTCCATATTTAAAAAATAACAAAATATATCAATTTTTATATTAAAAAATAGATATTAATGTTTATTTTGAACCATATTAGAATATTAAATAATGATATATATGATTTTAGATTTAGGAGATAGAATATAAACACATATGGATTTTATAAAATCATCAATAATTACAAAAAAAATAACTTTCTAAAGATACGAAAAGTTAGTATTGCTCCTAATAGATCATCTAGAATGTATTTTAGAGAAAATTTATTTTTAACTTCCTTAATAGATCACAAAATGATATTTTTGTTGTTTTCCTTACAATAAAGATTCACATATTTGGCATTTTCTAGAATCAAATCAAGAATTTGAAAAACATTTTGGTGTTTGGAATGCTTTCATAGTAGCCTAAATCTTGTTTTCCCTAGACTCATATGTCATAATATTTTATCTTACAAAAATATTAAAAACTATATATTTTAATCAATAAGTTTAGTAAAATCGATAGAATAAATAGTATCCTTTCGGTTTTCATAAATAGGATAAATACATATTTTAAAACAATACACATATCATTTTAAAATTTTAGATGTATCCTTTTATCACATGGTTGGGAAATGATAATATAATTATCCATTTATCCTATAACATATAAAACTTTTGAAATGATAATAGTTTTTTAAATTATAACATTTCAAAACCATTATCTTTACTTATTTAATTATCACTATATGGAACATTACCTCCTTTTAATTTGTTAATGATAGAAAATTTCAATGAAACATTTAATTTTCCTTGAACATATATTCTCCAATTTCCATGTTATATTACTCAAACATTCAAGACAAATATCATAAAAATATAGATTTATAACATCCTTGGTACCCATGAAATCAGGGTTCCAATTAAGTTGGTAAAATAATTTTTAGAATCCCATATAGTTTTCAAATATTTATCCATGGGTAATTATGAAAATAATGATTTAGAAATAAAAACATTAGTGTGACCAATTTATTGTGTAAATTTCAATAAACCCCCACATATATAATTTTGTTTTATCATGCATTTAAAATAAGAAGTCACAAATACAGAACCTTTTGATCTTTCAATAAAAATTGACTTATAAATATTTAGTAATTGATTAACTAATTTTATTTTTATTGAATTTTTTCAATTCTATTAATTTATCATAAGATTCCTTTCAAAGAAAATTTATTGATATACCTAATTTTAATTTTTCACCTTCATTTATTAGATTATCATATTCATCTAGAATATTATTAAACATTATTTCTTTATCTACAGAGTTATTAGAAAGATAATACTTTAGTTTAATATATTTCTTTTAAATAAATTATAAATCAGAACAAATTTATCAATAGAACTAAAAGTTGTATTATTTCGTTTATAATTTTTTCATTAGTTATTTTGTTTTCTTCAACAAGTATATTTTATTTTTCTTGAGTTCCTTATGAATATCTGAGATTTTAAATACCTCATTTTATAACATTTAAATTTAATTATATAGATCATAAAATATGGGTTTGTATAAATCAAAATCACTTTAATAATCATAAAAATCACTTACTTGATTTGATCAATCCATTAAATCTTGATTTTTTTCATTTTCTGAACATGATTAATCACTAGAATCTGAGTCCATAATACAACTCCATCTAGGTGAAAGTTCCCTCCTCTACTTATTCAAATGTTTTCTTTCTTTCTTCATTTTATATTGGGAATTCAATGATAATATTCCCTTTCCACATTTATTTATAATTGATAAATTTCATAACATCATTAAGAATTATATTACCTTTATAGATTCCATTATTATCAGTCCTAGGATAATCCCTTATAGCTCATCTAGAGTATATTTTCATCATTTTATGTATTCCCTTAAAAAAATGACGAACCCATCACTATTATTTCTCTATATCTCATAGTCTTATGATTATGTAAGAACATTCATATATTTAAATAAAATGCCTTTATTTTTGTTTTATTCTTCCCCAAAAATATTTTTTTTGATCCAATTAATATTTTAGTGAAGAACAATGAAATTTATCAATAGTATATTATTTAATGTTCTTATTTTCACCAATTTTAACTTTCTTAGCACACCAATTTTTATTTAATGATCTATAAAATATTTATAAAATTATTTTATAATCTAATTATTCCCTTAAGGAACTCATATAATTAATTATGATAATAAATTGCTGAAAATTTTTATTAAAAATTTCCTCTCAACTTGTTTTATTTTCTTGATATCCAACTCTATGTTTTCCAATTTTAGTTATTTTTAATTTCTCAATTTTATATTGAAAGACTTCTAATATCCTAGAAATATCATGTATAGTTTTACAATATAATATATGAATGACAAATTTCTTCTAATTTCATAATATAAAATATTCATTACCTAATAATTTAGAACGTATGTAAGAGAATCATTACTCAAAAATGTTTCTGAAACACTTTCTAGAAACTTATAAGGTTTTACCATTAGGGGCCAGTGAAATATCATTAATTAATTATTTAATTATTCCATAAAAACCAAATAATATCAATAATAGGTTCATATAAAAATGGTGGGTTTGAGGTATCTAATCATAAATTGAATTTTAGCTCTCCATCTCAAATTAATCTCATATTTTGATAGTTACTAACATAATATGGTTAGAAATTATAGAATATATAGAATAGATATAATAACACTTTCTATTACCTACTCCAATTCCAAATTTTTATTCCCAATATGAGGATGGTAGAATGTTCAAGAGGGGTTTAATTTATCTCATTAAAAAAATATATAACTTATATCGAAGATAAATAAATTATTTAGTTAAAAATAAAATATGGACACAAGTATTTTTTTTATATTTCAGATCAAATTGATCCTATATCTATTCTTTACACTCGCAACATGAGAGTCTAGAGCCCATTATATAATTGACCTAAGGTTTTAATGTATTGACATCACTTTATAATGAATATTTCACACATGGTGTAACATACATTATCCTTCATTTTTCTCACCTAAAGGAACAACCTAGAACCATCCTTTTAAAGTTGGTAAAGAACAGAATATACCTTCATCAAGACCAAGGAAAAATCAAAAACCATACATTTTATAGAACCAAGTCATAACCAAGAAATTTTATTTTTTTCCCTATAGGATCAATCCCATAATATAAATTTTGTAGGGGTAGTATAACCCAACACTAAGGTCATGGTTTTAATACAAAAACATAAACCAAAAAACAATATTAAGAAAAGAATAATAAAATGGAGTACCATAGAAACCATATGGATATTTTGTATTTGGGATCTATTATTTATAAATAATAACTTATTTTTATTTAGTGTATGTACTAATCACATCGCTTTGAGGGTGGCGGTAGTCCACACTTTCTCAAACAAAATTATCATATTAACATCATATTTAAAGTACAAAATGTTTGAGTTATAAAAGGAATTCATGAGTCTAAAGACATAATAAAAATAATATATTAAATATATAAACATATTTTCCATAAAAATTTATACCATGAGAGGTGTGTTATAGGATAAAAATTTATACCATGAGAGGTGTGTTATAATTTATAAATTATTTTTATTATAAACATGGAATAAATTTTTCAAAATTTTGTTCACAAAATAGGTAGAAATAAATTTAAAATTAATCCCATTGATGGGACAACATTGTGGGGTTTTAAAGTAAAAATGACCATACATTGGCTAAGTTTTTATACCCAATATCAAAGTGAAATTGATTCTAATGGCCTGAATTGGATTAATATATAAAAATACTATCCAATTAAGAATTTAAACATTTCTAAAATATCATTTAACATTATTAACAAATTAGAAAGAAATCAGTTCTGAATTAAAATCTGATATTTTACACTATTCATCCAAAAATGAATTTTCCCAAAAAATCCCAAAAAATCACCCCAAGATAATTTTGACATTATAAATTGAAAAATGAAGTTAGTTTTATCAAATTAAAATTATAAATGTTTTTAAAATAATTTTATTATTTTTAACAAATGGACATTAAAATATGTTGATTTAAAAAAATAGTATTTTTAAACATATAATGACTTAACGAAAAATTACATCTTCCATCATTAGTATTTTTTATTTATAAAAAACCATTATAAAATTTTTTTAAGGTAATTATAACTATTAATATTTCTATGATTAGTGGTTAGATTATAATTATCAATTAAATAATTATAAAAATAAAAATATTTTTCATAGAAACTAAGTGTTGTGTGTTGTGTATCCCAAGTCAATGTTACATGTAATGTATGCTTATTCACAAGATAACCTATGTATTCCATGTAGTGAAGTTAAAATTTATATTATGCGTAGTGAATTATTAAATTGGTTTTGTGTATAACCAAATCCAAACATAGTGCTTTAATATAAAACTAACTATTTTCAGTGTTATGTGAAATGAAAAATATGGAAGTGGTTAAGTATATTTGAAAAACAATAATTCAAAAAATCTCAGGGTGTTACATTCCATGTGAAAAATATCACCATCTGATACCTCTACCAAAACATGTTGAAAAAATTATAAACCATGGTACACATATAATGTAGTACAAATATTATATATTTATCATTTAACCATATGGTTAGAAATAGTCTTCAAACCATTTATAGGACTATAAAATACATATAAAATCCCTACAATCAATGAAACTTAGTCATTATATATCATCCACACATATGTCTCCATACTTTCAAGTCAAAAATGGAGGGGATAAATATGTCCCTCTTCACCACTAACTCCATCTTATTCATCACCAACATCCTTATTAGCATCATTTCTTAGAGCACCAACATTGGTATCTTTGTATTATCATCAACCTTGTCACCATAACCGGGAGTATCATCACCTCAGCCACCAATAGGAACCCCATTTAAATCACTCGATGTATCATATAAAAAGGTTATTTTTATATACATGAATCAAAAACCATATATGTCTTTAATGGAAGTGATGGGAATATAATTTTCATAACACTGAAGAATTGTTTGGTGACCAGTTTAGCATTTTCGTGCTCTTTTATAGATTTTTTTGCATCATCATCTTCCAAATGAGTGTTTTCCAACTGAATAGTGTGATAGATTTGAGAGGTGATCTATGGAGACTAATAACTAGTGGGTAAGATGATTCTCCTAGTTTGAAATCAGACTCTCCCCTAGTACTCCTCACCTAATAATGTTCTCAAATGATCATTTGGACCAAACATATCATCTTCATTCTCATGGAGGGCCTCTAGGTCACACTATTGAAAAAAAGAATAATATGATTAATCAATAATTACATATAAAAATTTGAAATATCAATAAAAACACTTACAATATATTCTTATGTATGTGAATTTATAGTACTTCCATCTGTTTTCCTCCTACTCGGGAAAAATTACTTTTCTTGAGGTAGATGTCCTTCGATGCCATAAGTCACTTACGAAAAATGACATTGATTACTATAGTAGTACATTATTAAATACTATAAAATTGATAAAAAATAAAATTTTATTTAAAAGAGATGTGAGACAAACCATCTAATCATATCAAGTTGAAACCTTCCAACATTAGATTAAATTATATTGGTGTGTCACATTGTGGTATTAACATCAATTATCATGAGAGATTAAGCTATAAGGGAATGAATCAACATGTGATTAAGTGAAATTAAATCTAAAATGAGGATCATATCTTAGAACAAAGGTATCATTGATTAATAATATGGTGATCATATCTTTCTAATGTAACCAATTAAAGCTATATAGAAGTTAAAGATAACCTAGAATGAATTAAAATTTTATATTTTGAAGAAAACCATCAAATGAAGAAGGAGGTAAACTAGATTTTTTACTACACTTCATAAAAGAAAATAATATCAGTTAACCACATAATCTCTATCCATTTTTTTTTAATTATTAACAAACTAGATCATATTCTATAATTCATAAATTAAAATAATATAAGTTAATTTCAGGGTCTTTATCCATAAATATCCATAATAGTGTGTAATTATACACTATTATAAAAAAACCACATATAATTTAGTATTTCTAGTTATTTATTATCATATATAACATATATATTAACAGTTTCATATGAAAATGATATAGTTCCATGATAGTGTATAGTTGTATAGTTTTATCTGGTTCTAATACATAACCCAATGCAATTTGTATTAGTTTCATATCTTATCACATATTATTTTTTTGAAAATTCACCTTGTATCTCTCAATACATTTTCTAACTATAACCACCACTATATTTCTTCATCTAATTTTATTAGCCTATAAATAATTTATATAACCGACTGATTTTAGAATATTTCCTTCCAAAAACTAGATTCTTTATGACTGTATACAATTTTCTATACCATTTCCATGCATTCTATACTTTTGATAAGATATCAATAACATGACCAGTTTTAGTATTTTTCCCACTCATTTTAGATTTATGATAACGTAACTATCATTTTTCTAAATTGTATCAATAGCTTTATTTTATTTTTTTCTTCATAATTTTTTTAACTCATATCTAATTTAAAGTTCATTTATACTTTTGTGCTCCATTTATAGTCATTTAATTTAAGATCCATATAATAATATCTATTCTAAAGATGTTTTCTTAACACCTTATCATAACTTTGGAATTTGGTTAGATATGTCTTCAAATAAAACAACATGTAATAAGGAAGTTAGGCTTGGAAGAAATATGAAAACTTTGAATAAAAAAATCACCGAATTTTTATGTTTGGAACCATTTATATTATAGTATAATTTCATTATATGTTTTATAGATTAATTTATATTATATTTTTTGTTGATTTAACCATTAACACACTACCTTCATCTATTGGTTCATGTGTGGGAACCATTTCATTACAATCTAAAAGAAAAATACCAATTGGTAATGATATAAATGAAATGTATTGTATTAACATGAATATAAAAATTCAAACAATTTTCATTTTCAAAATTACTAGAAAATGGCTTGTTAGATTATCTATTTTCTATCTGAACTACACACTAATCATAATTAATACACCACTCTACTCGAATAATTTATGATCATACATTATTTAATGTTACAATCTAAATTTTATTAATAGAACAAATTCTACTAAGTAATCTAATATAATGTGAAAAGTTTTTAGATGCTTGCCAAAAAACATCCCCCCCAACATTAACTTCATCAAATAAATCTCTTAGACTTATTTAATAATTTAAATATTGATATTATTTCTATTCATATTAAATTTTCATTGTTTTTTTATTTAGATTCATTATCCCAACCTAGTTCATTAATCCAACCACTATTCCACATACTATTCAAACAAATTATTCCGAATAAATATCACAAGAGTGACCATTATATCTTTATACCATTAGGTTTTAATTGTACAATTGGTCAGTAATTCTTAAAAATGATTATTTTATAGTCTAATGATTTATAATTTTAAATTTTAGAAACCATTTCACAACAAATCATATTCAAAAATTCAACCCAGTTAGTTGATATGCTTTAAGTTGATTCCACTTTTTTAAATGTATTTCTATTTACAATATTTAAAGAAAAAAAGTTCTACATAACTATAAGATATGAATTTAATCGATTATACTTCCATGAATATGAAAAATGGATTCATATGTAAATAATATAATAATATCCTTTCTAATATATAGATTATGTGATACATCATGGTAGAAAATTTACACCCAACAAAATTAAGTCTTTGACCCGAATTGTAAGTACATTCATGACGTTTTTATAAAAGTTTTCATAGTAAACATATGATATATCCTTATATTCATGTCTCTTCTTGGGTTGTTGACATTCGTAGATCATTATTAAGAAGAAATAATTTTTTTATCGACATGATATTAAAACTATTTATAGCTAAACTTTGTATTAGGTTCATTGTAATACCCATACAAATAGCTATTTATTGATAATAATAGGGGGTTGGGTGATTATAGTTTAAAACCCATATCACAATAGGGATGTGTCCTTCCATTAATATTAAAAACCTCATTAAAAAATTTGTTATGTTTATTTATTTAATGCATCATTCTGTGTAATCAGATAATATTAATGAATAATCATGGTATAAATGGAAGGGTTTTGTGAAAATACACATACAATTATCCCCCTCTCAATGTTAATCACCCCACATGTGATCCTAATAGGTGCCTAGAAAAACATAATTTGTCAAAAATTTACCTATATCCACTCATGCTTCAGTATTTTTGTTTTCCCCAAAGTGTTCATATACATTATATCATCCTTGTTCTTTTTATTGTTTATGATACATTCTGAAGAAAAAAATAAGTACAATTAATAAGAAATAAATTTTCAATACCATCAATTAAAGATTTAGAATAAATTAAATTCATTACTCTTCCAATATATAATCATTTCATGGAATTTTATAGATCAATGGTCATTGAGTATTGGTACTTCCTCTAAATCTGAGCCAAATCTACTCTTCCAATAAAAATATATCTCATTCTTAATTACTTCCACACCTACCAATGTTCCATCAATCGTGCGGCCTTAGCAGCTTGACCAATAATAATGATAAATAGAATCTACAATAAAAATTCTAATTCATATAAAAAATAATAATACATATATAAATTTAAATTATTTTCTTACCCATATATCCACTTGTGCATTCACATTGATTTCATGACCAGTATCCCTCCCTTATACTGGTATCACTGAAATTATATCATTGTGATTAGATAAATATTCCATCAAAATTTTACATTGTCTAGAATTTTACCTATCTTTTGATTGTCTTAATTGTAATCTACCATAATTGGTGTTTGATGATTCCAGTATTCATGCATATGGGTGATCCCATGTCACCTATTTTAATATCCCATTGAATAAGAAAAAATAAAACAAAATTGAAATAATTCACATTACAGTTGTAAAAAATGTGGTGATATAAATTGACATGCTTATAAAAAACTAATCCAAGCCGATCATTAGGCTCTAATGGATATGTAGACTATCCTGGGTTTGAAGCCTATGACGTATGTGTCTATTCCAATATGAGAATTATATTATCTATATTTAGTGGAGTGGAAGTTTAAGGAGTACATTCATCGGATCATGGACAAATAGTGCGAAATAGAAGTAGTATAAACATAGTCGGATAGGGATTGAAGCCTTAGGATACATCATAGGATATGCATATGTTATAGATGGGAAAATCCCTAGTCTATGTGTAGATATTTCATGAGAAGTATATCCTAAATAATATGATTATTAAGGAATTGGTGGTAATATCCTTACAGGCTCAAGTGGAGGAGGAAAAAGTGTGGTGGATGGGATATATGTTGGCAGGTCAAGGTGTGAACGGGTGTGATGCGTGTTCTTTTTAGCTCTAGGATCACCCCCGCTTATACCCATAATAGTAGGATGGAGAGAGGTCAACTTTGGTTCATATGAATTTATTTAAAAAATATAAATAATAATAATATTAATTTATATGTAATGCATAAGAAAAATATTACAGTTATTATGCTCACTAAGGGAACCATAGTTGGAATACCTAGTTCATGCAGTCATATATAATTATCAAATAGTATATCCCCTAAAATTTCTTCAATATCATTCAAAATATTCATAATAATTTAATGTACAATTTTTATAAATAATTTTTAAAAATTATGCATACAACATAGAAGTAAAAAAACCCTAAAAAATATAATTACATGTTTTAGCAACTATAATTTAATACCATGTTTTACATGTTTTAAAAAACCATTTAAAAACCCATTTTAGACCCAATTTTTTTAATTGAAATAAATATATTTAAATGAAATGAAAACAAAAAATACTAAAAAAACATATCATTTAAAACTGAAACTAAATTAAAGTAATTACATTAATACCAAACAGAGAAACCCACATCAAGATAAACTGAATAAATTGTGAACATATACTGTTTCATTTACATATTACATACAACTAAATTAGGTTCAACAAGAATTATCCCATCTAGAAAATTTGAGTCATAAAATATAATATTTTATTCAACACCAATGGGGAAATTAATGGTGTCAATATTTTTCACACCATAATGATAAATATGTCTTGGTATTACTTAAATAATGGCACCATAATCAGGCCTTAGATGATATTTCACATAAAACCCTAGTTTTTTCATTGATTAAGAAATATAAAATTGATCAATATCCAAGAAAAGATTAGTTTTAGTAACTTTGAATCCATTTTCATTAATAAATGTACCATTTCACATCATTAATTCAAAAAAATTACATTTTATCGTAGTGACTTGATATGAGATTAGTAATCCAATAATATTATTTTCTAAAAAATTATACAGTGAGAAAAATTTTCATATCTATTCCTACTATATAATGAAATATAATAATATTCCATTGTTATAATTAACAATACACCATTATTTTGTGTTCTATTATTCACCACTCGATCAGTTTTAACAAATTTATACCCATTGTTTATTAAATATTTACATTCACAAAACCAAGAATTGGGACCAAAATCCAACACTCCTAATTCTTGAGATATGGAGTCAAAAATTAAACTCAATTCTTGAAATATATATAAATAAAAAAATTAAATGAATATCTATATTTTAATTAAATTAAATTGATGGTTATACTATTGATTTGAACCTATAATAAAACACATTTCATTGAAAACTCACAATCCATCTCAAATAATGAACTCTTATTATAATTTTCTTATGTTCCATAAATAAAATAATAATAAAAGTTTATGTTATATATGAAATTACATATTATGAGATAACATGTTGATATTCAAATTACATACTTTATTTAGTCATCGAACAAACCAGAGTTAAACAAAACCGTTTAATGGGTTATATCCCTCTCTTCAAGGATAAATGTAACTAATATATATAAACTAGTAAATCCTCATGTTTGTGTACGATATGGAAATAGGGGATAAATTTCCCCATACTAATCATCATTATCACTTATTGGCTAGTTAAGTCTTGTGATCACAACATACATGTACATTGAAAAAAAATACATTCTTCAGCCAGATAAACTCTCACAATGGAACCTTAAAGATTATTCTTATTTTAGAAATAATATTTCATTGTGAACATATTTCATTTGGTAGTACATATCCATAAAAAATAAACAGTTCCCCCATAATGTGTTTTAATTAGAATATGAACTATTAAATGAAACATGGAAGTAAAAAAATGATAAAGGAATATTTTTCTATAACTCACAAAAAATTAATGGTGCCTCATATATAATTTTTATTAATATATAACTGGATAATATATTAGGGCAAAGGTATATATAAACATGGCACAAGACAACAACCATCACCCTTACATTATTTGATAGTAAATGATAGATATTTTTTGAAATTAATATATGAAGAAGGATGTGATAATGATGTCTTTTTTGAATTTTTAGTTTCAACTCTCTTATGTTGAATCATTTATATATATTTCTAGAGTACCCATACATATCCTTGATATTCTATAATAGTTATAGAAATTGAATCTTCTCTAAAGGATTCATCACATAATAATCATTGGTAACTTTCTATTTGTTTTCACCGATACTCACAGGATGTAGTTCTTGTCAAATACCTCAATCCAACAAGTCCCACCAAGATCGAAATACATATTTCGTCAAATAATTGATATATAAAAGAATATAAATTATAATTTCACATATATTTTTTCCAATGTTCATTATTTCTAAACAATAATGTAATGAATTGGTTCACCAATATGGAAACTCAAAATAGTAAATTTTATTTTTTACAACTATAAGAGGATTTTGTGTCAGCATTATTATACTTTTTAGATGTCTTATAAACTTAGTGTAATAAATAAATAACATATTGAAATTGATAACCACAAATATCCCTAACATAAGTTGAGTTTTTTTAATGGAAATTGTATTATCAAACCTCCAATGATTCTTCCTATATTGATGATCCTTTGGAAATAATCATTTTTTCCCAAGAAAATAAAACTATGATGATATTTATGTATTCTAGATCATGTTTTATTCATACAAATAGGAAATGTTTTAAATTCAGGATCCGTCTAGATAACATTTAATAAGTAGGGCATTAATTTATAAAACATAGAATGATAGCACACATCTGAAATATATTTTCTGAAGAAGTATCAAATGTGTGCACACCCATATTCAAAAGTTCCTTCTTCTCATTTGTTAAAGTTTTCAAGTAGAAATATATATCATTTCCATGATCATAAGGTCCAGATATTAGTATACTGAAGAAAGTGAATGGTTTTCTCATACACATACATGGAGGAAGATTATAAAAGTGAATAAAAACAGGTCACGTGTTGTGAGATGTAGATATCAAAACAACCTGATTAAAACCTTCATAGGATAGACCTACCCTATTATTACACTCCTCTTATAAAAAATAAATATGTTGTTCATGAAATGTCTTCAATGATAATCCATCTACTAGATGAACTTTCCGATCATTATCTTTAATTCTCTCATCATCATTCTATCATATATTACTTGATATTTTAGCAAACATTAATTGATTTTGAAACTTTCGAATCAATGTAAATAGAAAAATAACTTTATATGACACATGATATGGTACTTCATATGAATTTTACATCCAATGAGATGTACCACGTTATTTATAGTCATTAAGTCCTTCTATTTCCTCTTAAAATAAATCACAGTCTTTTAGAGAAGTATGAATTTTCTTAGTATAAAATCCAAGATGGTTAATTAACTTCCATTCCATATAATTACTTGAGAAAATTTCTATATCATCCCAAAGAAAATACTTCAAAAATGTAATAATATAATAAATGGAGACATTTTAAATTCCATACAAGATTTTTCCATTATATAACTACATTAAAATTCCAACTTTTTCATTTTAGTACATTCCTAACATAGAGGAGTTCTGGAATCATCCATTAATTTAT
The DNA here is from genome assembly GCA_963277665.1 of Viscum album. Lineage (NCBI taxonomy): Eukaryota > Viridiplantae > Streptophyta > Magnoliopsida > Santalales > Viscaceae > Viscum > Viscum album. Next base: position 1,903,880,149 of record OY728121.1, on the reverse strand, counting down.
TCACTCTATCAACATCATCATATTCATTATATTCCACATGTGTATTCATATAATTGACTTATTAAATTTAAATACTATCATTATCATAATTATTCATAGATATAAACAAATCAAATATCGAATTATCCATTACAATTCATTCTTTAATTAATAAACAATATAGGATTGTCTTGTCTCTCTATTATGATACGAAACACAATAGTTTGTTTGAAATTCAGATTTTGTTATATGGTAGATAACTTCCTCCTTGAATAAGAAAGGTCTTCCAACATAAGTATAACAAGTAAAATGTATACAACTTCATATAAATAATTTTTAAATTTAAAATCTAAAAAAATACAAATTGTTTTGAAACTCGATTAAAATCCAATCAGTATGATACATATGGATTCTATACATTCTATAAGAATGAAAAATGTTATATTCAAATCAATAGTGTATACCATAATTAAAAAATTCATTACAAACAATTTTAATATGAAATTCATCAAATCATACTAGTAGTTATCCAAACATTGAATAATGGAAATAACATATGCTATAAGTGATTCCTAAAAGTAACGAACCAAACAAAAATAACACATGGAATTTGAAAGAACTATTAAAATATCCAATGAAATACATATGTCTTTATGAAACAATTATTTTGAAAACATCCATGTTTTGAATATTAAATTGATCCAATTATATACACATACTATTATGATGGAAAATATTTACTCATGAAAAACAAAAATTGGCCACCCAATGTCAAAACCACAAAAACATGGTATAATAATATAATGTAAATTCTCCTAAAATTAATATTAATATAATTAATCATCCATTACTAATATCGTAGAAACTAAGATTTATTAAAAAACAAAAATATATTTAAACTGTAATAAAGGAGATGGAATCTAGAAGTTATATGATATACAAGATGAAATACAAAATTTTTTAGAAACAAATTACTCATATGTAAGTGGAATGAAAAACATGTATCACTTGTGTCATTTCATAGGCCTGAATAATATCCAATGACCATCCCCTAACTAAAATAATAACTTTTAACTAACATCATCATAGAAAATTGGTTTACATATACATATAATGTGCATAAATTATGAAAAAGATAACTATGACTAGGATTACAATAACTTATCCATTACTATGCATTTTATTATAATCCAGGATATGGTAGTTTGAAATAACACTATTAAACTAATTTTTATGTTTTCAATAAAAAAATAAAAGCATAAAATAATGGATTTCTCTCTATCTCATTGGAGACATGAATGTTATCCACTTTTAACATATATTTCAATCTATTTTATGATATTTAATAAAATATGGGAATATAAACCAATTTGATTTAATTTATGATTAGGAAAACTATATTAAAAAGAAAATTATAATGAGGATTTAGGAATATCAATAGACAAGGATCACATTTTCATTCACATAGAAACATATTTGGGTTAAATAGAAATAAGAATTTCAAATAAACAATAACCTTATAGCCAATGAACCTGATTATGAAAAATTAAAATACCTTTTAAATTACATTGAATATAAATAAATATTGAATATATAAGATAGTGGAATTAATAAATAAGAATTCCATTATGATGAACATAAATAACCAAAAATAATTAAGAAAATTTAGATTATGTGAGAATAATTAGATGAAATAAGTACATGTTAGGAGAATATATCATAATAATGTTTCACAATAAGGATCATGGGTAAGTAACTCAAGTGATAAGGTTGGGAAATGTTAGATATATTTTAGACTATCATGTCCTTGTACTATATTTCTATAGGAGAACCACATCAATGTATTTCATTTTATACAGTAGTTCACTATCATTGGGTTAAATTTTCAAGGGTGCGCCATTTCAAAATGGTTTAATATTAATGGAAGAACCACATCCCCAAATTATTTACTCCATTAGAGTGACATCTCCTCATAAAACTCCACATAAAAAATTATATCATATAAAACCAAATTTCATATAGAAGAATAACTAATAATTTATTCTAATTTCCCACTGAATCATTCATGTTCTCTCCCATAAATTATTCTATATAATCACTATACATATAATGACCCCTAATAAAATAATAAAACAAAAAAATTAATACATTCAATAATTATATAATCGGTTAATTTATATTTCAAAAAACATTATGTTGGATTTATATAAGAGTAGTGGATAACTAAATTAAAATGTAATATATATTTATTATAATCACATTTATTATGTAATTATATAACAAAAAAATTAAAATAAACCTTTTTCGAAATAATTGGGAATAATTGTGACCTTAAAGTATCTCGGTAAGGTTTTTATAAATAAATAAAAATGATGACAATACTCAGTAGAAGAGAAGAAGGATTCAGAACACACTAATCTAATTTTGATGATGATGGGAATAAAAAATCCCTAAAAAGGGGAGAATGTTGGAGGAGAAGATAAGGTCATCTCTCGCTCGGGTGAGGGAATATTAGGGATCGTAGGAGGGGAAGGTAGGGAGGGCGGTCAATGGTTATGTGAATAGCCTATTCTAATGGTTTTCAAAAAAAATTATTTGTATAGCCCAACATATACAAATAGGTTTTTTAAAATTGTTGGTATAACGTTATATATACCAATAGTTTATTCTATATATTGGTATAAACTAATTCTAAGATCTCTATGCCAACTATTCATGTAAACTATAGGTATAAATGTCTATAAATATCCACCTTTATGTAGATCAAGGATTAAATTAATTTTATTTTGGAAATTTTGTGACATAATTTTTAATAATTTATTTTGGTTTGGATTCTAGTTAATAAGGATTTAAGGAGTTTTTGAATTTAGCTATTTTTTGATTGAATTAAGTATACCTTTAGGTAAAATTATTGAAATCGTTGAGATTAATATTTCAAATGATGTTTTATTAAAATTAGTTATCTTATCAGGTACTATAAATTTTTTGTTTTAGTAACTCAATAAACATAGGAGGAATATATTTTCATCCTTTTGGAGGTATTATGATCTATTAAAAGTTTATTTTAGTACATAATACATGGAAAAGTAATATTATTTATTAATCATTAGAATATGGGATAAAAAGAGTTGGAAACAAATTGAACCATGCAACTAAAGTATAAAATTACAAATATGGGTTTGAAGAAATCATGTATGTATATTTCCTCATATTCCATGGTAAAAACATTCCTAAAGTCTTGTAAAAAGTACCTTAAAATGATTTTTTTTATTTTTCACAGTTATTTCTAACGAATAGTTTGTCTTTTCTTCCCCTCACTAAATTATGTTTTCATAGTCATCAGTAGACTCTTGATCATGTTCTCTATCACTCACCATTACTATTTAGACATTATCTTTCTCCTCCAAGTTCATATTTTCACATCATATTAATTTTATTTTTTAATGGGAAATTGATTATAATTTATTTTAGTTACCCTTTATATTTCTTACTCCCCCTTTTCAAAGTATGTTTGATTATTTTTTGGTAAAATGTTACTTTTCAAAAACGGTATTTTCAAATATTGAACCATGGATTACTAATATAAAAAATTGTGATGATGAAATTTGTTTAAAGGAGGGATAATTTTACACCTTCAATATTTAGTATAAACGAATTTTAATCTCGATATCTTGCTTAAACCATAACACCAAGCATTAAGTAAACTACAATATACTATTGTAATATTATTATGACCATTATAATCTGGTCATTAAAATAGCGGTATAGATATGAATAACCACATTAAGAAATAATATGTATAAAGGTTTTATATAATGAAAATTTATTTATTAATTCATAATAAAATACTAATACATATTTAGTAAAGTCATTTTATGGTTCAAAGATATGTTTTCTTCAAAAATGGGTTTTATTTAAATTTTTGAAAAGGCATTATAATTAATTTCTGACATTTTTATAAATTTTATTTTCAGTAATTAATAATAAATTTAAAATCATAATTTTAATATTATACTAGGATGATATTTTGGGATTTTTCTAAAAACATTTATCTTTAAGTGAATAGTGATAAATATTTGTTTTTTAAAACTGTCATGTCTTTTCTTTAAATAATGTAATTTAAAAGTTTTTTTTGATTTTTACTTTTAACTTAAAATTAAATAATTCAACTTTCATTATAAATAACTGATTAATTATGTAACACCCCGAGATTTTATGAAAAATATTTTTTTAATTTCATTAATGTCTTATGTTGTACGCTACACCAAAAGGAGTTTGCACAACACGCATCATTGACTTGCCTTGCATTGCACGCAATCACAACCTTCCTCGATAGCGTGTGTAGTACGCAATACCGAGTTTCACTAAACAATGATATGCTATTAAAATATTATTAAAACTAGCTGTTATGAATAGTAATAACAAATTTTTGAAATTTTGTAAATTTTATTTTTTTCAAAATGGACTTCATTTTTGCATCTTGAATATCTAAATTAGCTTAGGGTGAAATTTTGGTACTTTTCGGATAACTTTCATTTTCTAATGAATAGTGAAAATTACTAAATTTTAATTAAAAACAACCTTTTTAATAGAAAAAATTAATAGTGATAAATTATTAATTTGAGTGGTTTTAAAGTATATTTAGAATATATTTTTACAATTTAATACAATTTTGTTCATTGGATGTAATTTCATATTTAAACCAGACATAAACAAGTGTCAATCTTTTGATAGTTATTATCTCTTAGGAACACGCTATTTGTTTTGACGACAGGAATTAATTTTTAAATTAATTAATGCAACTGATATGTTTTGAATTTGGTAAAATAGACATCATTTTTGAGTTCATAATATCAAATATATCTTAGGCCTAATTTTTTGTATTTTTCTGGAAACATTCATTTTTTGATGAATAGTGAAACCATTAAGTGGTAGTTAAAAAAATGAATTTTTCATAAAACTTAATTTTACCGCTTCTTTGAGTGGAATTTCAAAAATCCGAGAGACACGGTTGATGTCAGTAAGTAAAATGTGGTTCAATGAGATGAAAATATTTTTGGTGAATAGTAACTTCTTACTTTTTTAACCACGATTAAAAGTAAATAGGGTAATTAAGGGTAAAAATGATATTATTATTACCCTACCACAAGTCCTATTTCTATTGGATAAGTTTAATTCGACCATAAACAACCTTAGTAATAATATATGACCATTTAGGCCCACTTGAATTAGATTAGGACATTTATTATTAATTTATTTAAAGAAGGTTTAAAATAGTTAAAATCAATGTTTAATAAGTATATCATTTTTAATATAGGGTTATATATAATATAAATTTGACTATAAATATTAATTATAAAGTTAAAAATATTTCCGACATAATTATATTTTATTTGTAATTTTTAGACTTTAAATAAGTTAATTTATTTATGACACAATGATGATGTAGTAATTATCTTATTAATGAAATATTGACATAATTGATGTTATAAATACCCAAATAAATGTAATTTAAGACTTTTTATGAATTAAACTAATTTTATAGGTTATTATGACATGTTAGTATTTATTTAATTAACTTTTTTAGAAGTAATCATTCTGTTATGACTTTCACAAAAATCAATTACTAAATAGTGTCAAAATTGACATAAAATAGTTTTTAAAATAAATATTTTATTATTTATTGTTATTTTATTCTTAAAAATATAAGGTTCATCGAAATGTCTTTGATAAGGTTATATATATTAATAATAAACAACCTGGGGTTCTTTTGGCTTCATATAGTATTTTTATTAACCTATAGTATAAGAACACAAGAAGACACGGTAAAAGTAAAATTATTTAACATAATGTTAAATCTAAATGATAAGGTTAAAATAAGAACCTAAACTTGTCTAAATTATAATGGATAAGATAATTTCGACCCATACCCACCTTAGCTTCAAAATAAATCAATTTGGATCTATTTAAAACCAAATTTGACTTTATAATAAAATAATAGTTTTAGTTATTCCAAAGGTACCCATCTCCTCCCTTATAAAAGGGCACCTCCTCCCCCTCTTTCTCACACCACTATGATACTTCATTCTCGGCCAATCCCTGAAAATTTCTCCTCTCCACTTCCCTAGAAACATCCTAGTGGTTCTGGTCATCTTCAAAGACCAATTTTAGTGCCCTAAAAGGAGGTCTCAAAGAAGCACTTCAAAGAAGAGGTAATGTCCGTTACCGATTCATTCATCTTTATTTTTCCACCACTTCTTCTTCTTTTGTTGTTTCATTATGAAGTAATAACATCAGTATAACTCACATACTGATATGTTATTATAAGTATTAAATAACCCTATTTCACCATCTATCCATCCTACGGAAAAAGAAATCACCGCGCGTGCGTACGTACGGAATACCATCTCCACGTCGTGGTGTAATCTATTTTCCACCACCACCTTACTTGGACGGGTATAATGGTGTATATAATGACTATATATGACTATTATAAAGTGAAATTGATTCTGAAATAGTATACATACACTCCAATACAATTCCACGATCATTGGAATGATATCATCACTCGTGCGTACTTATGGAATACCGTCTCCACGATGTAATGCAACTCGTTCTACATGATCATAATTTCATAATGATTATATAAATAAATTGAAAGAATTAATATGATATATATTACACCCATACCATTCTGGAAATGAGGTATCTATAACCTAAAGAGAATAATAATAATTTATTCGACAAAACACGCATAAGAACAAAAAGTAATAAACACCCGAATAACAAGTAGTAATGAAATATTACTAAAAAGAAGCTAATAATATGACCATATATGATATCATAACAGTAAGTATGATTATGTAATAAGTCAATAACATTATTTAAATCATTATACAGGAGTTTCAGACACTTATGAAGCAAATCGGACCTAAGGTAAGGGAAATATCACAATCTCATTTTTATCCGAGATTGTTTTTACATTGGTATTTACTGGGGTGTATTTTATCATCCACATCCTTGTTTCCTCAATATGTAATATTTATATACTTCTACAATAGTTTAAATCCAATTTTACCCTTCGGTGAGTTTTTAGTAAAGGATATGAAAGGAATCTTTTGTCGTTTTTCATATGAGGTACTTTTTGACTTTTTCGACAAAAGTACGAAGAATATTTTTTTAACTTATACGGCATGAATGGATTTTTAAAAAATTATTTCCAAGAATCTTACTTTACAAGTTTCCAAGTTTATATTTAATCAACTTCTTTTAGTTTAAAATTGTATGACATGTTAAGAAATGAAAAATGTTTTTGAAGTAGAAAGGATATTTTCCTCAAGAATGGAGTTCAAGTGTTTTATCAAAATTATTTTTCCTTCTAAAGATAATATAGGGTTCTGTTTCTATCCCTATTATTACATGGATTTGATTATGTTGTGATTGAATTATTTTTATGAATTCCTTTATCTTATATGAATTGTTTTATGAATTGTTTAAGAATCCTATTTTTACTACATGGGTTATGCAATGATGTATGATTTATGATTTTGTGGAACACATAATAATGGTATCATTATGAGATGGGTGGGACCTATATCTCCCTCCAATGCATTAGGTAAAGATTTTTTATCTCATGAGATAGACATGGTTTGAACGGTAGGTTATACCAGATCAGTGAAATATGACTGAAACGAGGAATGAACTTGATTCAGAAATGGACTTTGTCCACTAAGATAGTCTTTGCAATGAGTCTTGACTAACAAGAAATGATTCTCTATTATTATGTGTGTATGCCAAAAAAGTTTCAAGTTTTATGTTATGATTATTGTTATTACATTTCACTACTATTATTTATCCCATGTTATGAAATTTTGATCTCTTTTGCAGGTTATGATTTCCAAAAGATATGTTCTTATGAATATGATGTGATTGATATTTCTTTTGTTTAACCTTACTGAGCATTTGAGCTCACCCATTTATGTTTTCTTTTCCCCAGGATATAAAGAAAGGTTTTAGGTTAAAAAAGGAATATCTTTATGGGAGATGTTGAAGATCATTCAACATTATTAGAAGATTATATTCCGAGTTTCCAAAGACACTAAACTATTATGGGCCTTATTTGTGTGTGTTTTTATGTACTTAGTATTCTGAAAAAGTAATGTAATGTGTATGTACATTAAGCTTCGGGTCTCTATAGTTGGTATCAGAGGAAAAGTTTAGTCAACCTTTGGAAACTAGGATGCGAAAACATTAGTAAGATCCCTAGAGATATTTCTAAGGTATGTCTAGGGATGTCCCTAAGGATATGTATACGTATAGGATATAGTCCTAGAACTATGGTAACGATATTAGATTAAACCAAAGATGTTAGATATTGATGTTACTCCCCCTTTATTATGATTTTTGCCTCTCACAAAATTCTTTTTGGGTTTTAGAAAATGGCTGGATACAAGATGATTCACGATAATAGAGGATATGATGGACAATGGAATGATATTATTCATGAGAAACCAAATGAAATGGGATTTGGAAGTCCAAACATCATTATTATGCCAAATCAAAAATCTCATAATATGATCAATAAAGTAATATTTGTTATGTTTCCTGACTCGGTTAATAAGAGAAAGTTGGAGTTTCATGATGATCATAGAGTAACGAAAGTTCAATTTCCCCTATGTAAATCATGTGGGAAGAGGCGTCAAGGAGAATGTTTCAAAGGAACTGGAAGATTCTTTGGGTGTTGAAAAGAAGGACACAAATCCAGTAAGTGTAAAGGAAATGGTTTAGTTAACATCAGGGATGAGGATAATGGTATTGCTACGACATCAACAATGGTTAAATGTTTTAAATGTGGAATGTACAGGAATTATGAAAACCAATGCCCTAAGGTAAAGTCTCATGAAGAGAATTAGTATGGTCATATGGGTAGTATTTATGTTGATGGTGATGAAGAGACTACAAATGATATGTGAGATGAAAGAATTGTTGAAGCTCGGTCAATGGTTTAATAATGTAGTGGAATGATTACATGTTTATCATGTGTAATGTTGTATAAGTAATCTCATGGTACTATGGAATAAAGAGACATCTAAGGATTGTTACACTATTTTCATTCCTTGAGTTTTGAAAGTGTATGATTAATGGTACCAGTATCCATGAAAGGTTATTCGGATATTTTTGGAATATAGATGATTTGCGCATAATGAATGGATAAGGAGAAAATTAAATGTTTGATAGTATTCATGAGATCATGACTGATATAAGGAGAAGGTTATATCATGGTTTGAGCATATAGAATTTTTGGATTTTGGTATGTGGAAAGAGATAACTTTTGACTGCATTCATGTTTTCACTATGGTTCAATGGGTATTCATTCTTCATGAGAATACATGATTAATGTATTCACATGTTTGTAATTTTACCAACAAGATATATCTTATGATATATGGGGGATAAATGATGGCATTCACATGATCATTTTCTTTATACTATGAGCTTGGATCGAAGTATTTTAGATAAGCCTAAAGATTGGAATGGATTATGTTGGACATAAGTTAGTATTGTTTAAGGATAAAACTTTTTTGATATTGTTGATGGGATGTTATAGTAATATAGCTTTATAAAAAGGACAACCTGCAGGACGGGCGATGACCCATCGCGTCGGACAAGGATGTGGGAATCGAACCCACAACCGAAGTGCGTCTAGCCTTTATCACCTACCACTGGCCTACAGGAAGTCCCTATTTAGTAGAAAGTTGTTTTATTATATTAAGCAGTATGATATATAATGTACAAGTCCATTTTAGGAACCATATATGATTAATTTCACTATAGATGGACTTATGTATTTTTGATAACTTTTATAACCTTTTGTTTCAGACAGATGGAATGACCCATCATTCTATCACATGATCTGATAACACATAACAAATAAAAAATTAAACTTCATTTCATTAAGTTATGAAGTGGAAATTGTTCAATTAACTAACAATAGTGAGATTGTACCAAAATCATGTAAGTATTTCTTTTAATTCATCAACTTTAGGGAAATGATCTTGAAAACCAAAAATGTTGTCCTAGTGCCCTTATATCCGATGAATCAGACGGTACCTTAGATCATCACAAACATATGGATTTGTGATTGCTGGCTTTTTCATAGCCATGTTCTCTACCACTCTCCATCAGAACATGATGGTTAGATTTCTCTTACATATCCATATTTTCACCTATGTGGAAACCCAGTGATTAGTTTATTTGGGTAACCGTTACATTTCATATTTTTGTTTTTAAATATTGGTTTCGGTATTCCTTTTAATGATGTGGGTTTCTATTAGAGATGATTTCAAATAGTAAACCATTTATAACCCTGACGAACTTTGAGGGCGAAATTAATTTTAAGGGGGGTAGAATGTAACACCCTGAGATTTTATGAAAAATATTCTTTTTAATTTCATTAATGTCTTATGTTGTATGCTACATCAAAAGTAGCTTGTACAATATGCATCCTTGACTACCCTTGCATTACACGCAATTGCGACCTTCCTCGATAGTGTGTGTAGTACGCAATACCGTGTTTCACTAAAAAACAATATGCTATTAAAATATTATTAAAACTAGCTGTTATGAATAGTAATAACAACTTTTTGAAATTTTGTAAATTTTATTTTTTCAAAATGGACTTCATTTTTGGATTCGGAATATCGAAATTAGCTTAGGGTGAAATTTTTGTACTTTTCGGATAACTTTCATTTTCTGATGAATAGTGAAAATTACTAAATTTTAATTAAAAACAACCTTTTTAATCGAAATAATTAATAGTAAAAAATTATTTATTTGTGTGGTTTTAAAGTATATTTAGAATATATTTTTACAATTTAATACAATTTTGTTCATTGGATGTAATTTCACATTTAAACTAGACATAAACAAGTGTCAATCTTTTGATAGTTATTATCTCTTAAGAACACGCTATTTGTTTTGATGACGGTAATTAATTTTTAAAATAATTAAAATAACTGATATGATTTTAATTTGGTAAAATAGAAATCATTTTTGAGTTCATGATATCAAATATAGCTTGGGCCTAATTTTTGGTATTTTTCTGGAAACTTTCATTTTTTGATGAATAGTGAAACCACTAAGAGATAGTTAAAAAAATGAATTTTTCATAAAACGTAATTTTAATACATCTGTGAGTGGAATTTCAAAAATCCAAGAGACACGGTTTATGTCATTAATTAAAATGTGGTTCAATGAGATGAAAATAATTTTTGGTGAATAGTAACTTTTTACTTTTTTTACCACGGTTAAAAGTAAATAGGGTAATTAAGTGTAAAAATGATATTATTATTACCCTAACACATGTCCTAATTCTATTGGATAAGTTTAATTCGACCAAAAACAACCTTAGGAATAAAATATGACCATTTTGGACCACATGGATTAGATTAGGACATTTATTATTAATTTATTTAAAGAAGGGTTAAAATAGTTAAAATCAATGTTTAATAAGTATATCATTTTTAATATAGGGTTATACATAAGATAAATTCGACTATAAATATTCATTATAAATCTGAAAATATTTCCTACATAATGATATTTTATTTGTAATTTTCAGACCTTAAATAAGTTAATTTATTTATGACACAAAGATGATGCAGTAATTATCTTATTAATGAAATATAGACATAATTAATGTTATAAATACCCAAATAAATGTAATTTAAGATTTTTTATGAATTAAACAAATTTTATATGTTAATATGACATGTTAGTATTGATTTAAGTGAAGGTTTTTGAACTAATCATTCTGTGATGATTTTCAAAAATATCAATTACTAAATAGTGTCAAAATTGACATAAAATAGTTTTTAAAACTAATATTATATTATTAATTGTTATTTTATTCCTAAAAATCTAAGGATAGTCCAAATGACTTAGATACATTTATATATATTATTAAAAAACAACTTGTGGTTCGTTTGGCTTCTTATAGTATGTTTATTAACCTTATAGTATAAGAACACAAGAAGACACGGTAAAAGTAAAACTATTTTACTTAAGGTTAAATATAAATGATAAGGTTAAAATAGGAACCTAAACCTGACTAAATTCTATTGGATGAGATAATTTCGACCCATCCCCACCTTAGAATCAAAATAAATCAATTTGGAGCTATTTAAAACCGAATTTTACTTTATAATAAAATAATAGTTTTTGTTATTCCAAAGGTACCCCTCTCCTCCATTATAAAAGGGCACCTCCTCCCCCTCTTTCTCACACAACGTTGAGCCTTCAAGCTCGGCAATACCCTGCCCATTTATCCTATCCACTTCCCTAGAAACATCCTAGATGTTCTGGTCTTCTTCAAAGACTTATTTTAGTGCCCTAAAAGGAGGTCTCAAAGAAGCACTTCAAAGAAGAAATAATGTCTGTTACCGATTCTTTCATCTTTATTTACTCTTCCACTTCTTCTTCTTTATTTGTTTCATTATGAATTTATAACATCAGTATCACTAACATGCTGATATGTTATTATAAGTATGAAACAACCCTATTTCACCATCTATACATCCTACGGAAAAAGAAATCATCGTGCGTGCGTACGTACGGAATACCGTCTCCACGCCATGGTATAATCTATTTTCCACCACCGCCATACATGGATGGGTATAATGGTGTAAATAATGACTCCATATGACTATTATAAAGTGATATTGATTCTGAAATAGTATACATACACTCCAATACAATTCCACGATCATAGGAACGATATCATCACTCGTGCGTTCGTACGGAATACCGTCTCTATGATGTAATGCGACTCGTTCTACATGATCTTCATTTAATAATGATTATATAAATAAATTGAATGAATTAATATGATATATATTACACTAATAACATTCTATAAATGAGGTATCTATATCCTAAAGAGAATAATAACAATTTATTCGACAAAACACACATAAGATGAAAAAGTAATAAACACCCGAATAACAAGTAGTAATAAAATATTACTAAAAAGAAGCTAATAATATGACCATATATGATATCATAACAATTATTATGATTCTGGAATAAGTCAATAACATTATTTAAATCATTATACAGGAGGTTCGGACACTTACGAAGCAAATCATACCTATCGTAAGGGAAATATCAAAATCTCATTTTTATCTGAGATTGTTAATACTTTGGTAATTACTGGGGTGTATTTTATCATCCACATCCTTGTTTCCTCAATATGTAACATTTATAACCTTATAAAATTGTTTATATCCAATTTTACCTTTCTGTGGGTTTTTAGTAAAGGATATGAAAGGAATCTTTTGTAGTTTTTCGTACGAGGTACTTTTTGACTTTTCCGACAAAAGTACGAAGAATGTTTTTTTAACTTATACGGCATGAATAGATTTTTAAAACATTATTTCCAAGAAGCATCCTCTATAAGTTTTGAAGTTTATTTTTAGTCAACTTCTTTTAGTTTAACATTGTATGACATGTTAAGAAAGGAAAAATATTTTTGAAGTAGAAGGATATTTTCCTCAAGAATGGAGTTCAAGTGTTTTATCAAAATTATTTTTCCATATAAAGATAATATAGGGTTCTGTTTCTATCCCTATTATTACATGGATTTGATTATGTTGTGATGGAAATTTTTTTATGAATTCATTTATCTTATATGAATTATTTTATGATGTCATGTTGTTTAAGAATCCCATTTTTACTACATGGGTTATGCAATGATGTATGATTTATGATTTTGTGGCACACATAAGAATGGTATCATTATGAGATGGTGGGACCTATATCTCCCTCCAATGAATTGGGTAAAGATTTTATATCTCATGAGATAGACATGGCTGGAAAGGTAGGTTATACCGGTTCAGTGAAACAGGACTGTAACGAGGAATTAACTAGGTTCAGAAATGGACTTTGTCCACTAAGATAGTCTTGGAAATGAGTTTTGACTAACAAGAAATGATTCTCTATGATTATGTGTGTATGCCAAAAAGTTTCATGTTTTAAGTTATGATTATTGGGATTACATTTCACTACTCTGATTTATCCCATGTTATGAAATTTTGATCTCTTTTGTAGGTTATGATTTCCAAAAGATATGTTCTTATGAATATGATTTGATTGATATTTCTTTTGTTTACCCTTACTGAGAATTTGAGCTCACCCTTTTATGTTTTCATTTCCCCGGGATATAAATAAAGGTTTTAGGTAAAAAAAGGAATATCTTTATGGGAGATATTGAAGATCTTTCACCGTGATTAGAATATTATATTCTGAGTTTCCAAAGACACTAAACTATTACTGTCTTTATGTGTGTGTTTTTGTTATGTACTAAGTATTCCGCAAATGTAATGTAATGCTTATGTATGGTAAGCATCGGGTCTCTACAAATTATGTAAAGACATTGAACCCAGTAGCCCAAATTCAGTGGTTATATTATTACATTGGTCAAAGATACAAGTGATCACATCCCAAATAACCGAATAGTTTAGTAGTCTTGGTAAACTAGATGCATAGTTGAATATCATATAACAATATAAAACATAAACTACTACATTATGAATGTAAAAAATTATACATACTTTAACTAGTTTAAAGATTCCTTCTTCATATCACATGGAAAGGAAACAAAATAAGGGTGATCATAGATTCTTAGTATGAGTTGCATATATTATAATCTATCATAAATAAATAAAGAATAATTAATAAGGCATAATCAATATTAAAAATTAAATATCTAAACACACATTCCATTTTATCAATAACTTTAGAAAAAATGGATCCATGGAAACTATTAATGCAATAATCTCATTTATAATAATATCTAAATTATTAATGAAGAATATTATTAATATTGGATATCATGATTTCAGATATCATGATATCAATATCGTCAATAACATTCACTAGATGGTTTAAAACTATACTTAAAAAGCCATTTATTTCTAGCTTACTGACTCTCCAATTTAGACTATCTATGTATCAAGGGGATATATAATTCTAGGCCACACGAATCACTTCATGTCCAATGTATTCCTCATATATCAAATGATTGATTTAATTTTTGAATAATATACCTTACAAATAAATGTCTATATTGAATAAAGAATAATTTATTTAAATATTTCCATAATAAATAAATTGAATTTCAATGTAAAATACCGTATATAGAAATAATATATGGTTTAAAAAGTAAGCATATTCATGATAAATAATATGGTTATTTAGGGGAAATGTAATGTCCAGTGATCATAAGAAAATGAATTTTTCAAGGGAAAGTTAATTATCACAAAAATTAATCATGAAATGTAATTTTAATAATTTCCCCATTAATTTTTACCATAAATCATCTAGATAAAGAATAAGTATGGTGACATTACAATATATTTCTAGTGGATTATATGTAAAATTAAGGTTTATGTCATTAATTATTATAAATACCATGAAAATATCAATACAAACATTCTTATGGAAAATATTCTAATCACTTGGAAAATCACTTTTAAAAACTAAGAATGTCAAATATTAAGAAACATGTTTTCTTTAAAAATAACCCTTTAAACATTGAATGAAATATTCAATGAAATTAGTGGTCATGGAAGAAGTAATGTCTCATTCATCCCATGGAAATTAAAAAATATTCCATTAACATTTTATAAGAAAAGTCAAAAGTCCCATGATTGGAAATTGATAGGATGATTCCCTTTAAATAAATTAAAAAATCCAATTATGAGTAAAATTTAATTTAAAAAATCATACTAAAATCGTATTTAGAAAACAAAGTTAGAAATAATTGATTTAAAAAAGTTGGATTTTTGAGCGAAGAGATAAACGAAGTCAAATATTATTAAATACATTTTCTAAATAATTTTAACTAGAAAAGAGAGAAAATATGTAATATTAAATACAAAATTCATGAATTACTATAGGAGAATAAAATTATTGGGGTTTATTACAAAATTATCAAATAATTTATCTCAATGAATATTCAAGTATAAATAATCACAATTAATATGATATTGAAGCATAAACTCTTACGACTTTGGTAACTTTTGAATCATAACACCCATCAAAGAGATAAATTCAAAAAAAAATTAAATTCCATTAATATTAAGAGAATCGTGATATAACAAATCAAATTGGTTGTTCAAAAACATCAGAAAATAAGATAGGTTCATAACATGACATATATCCTAATGATTATAGTTTGAGATGAGAAACCCGTATAATGATCATAAAGATGAAGTGAAAAATTTATCAATGATTATATTATGTGTGTAAATTGTAAATATACATAAAATAAGTGGAAATACAACATAATATAATCAAAAAAATCACATGCATAATTTATAACATCCCCAACCTAGAGGCCACTAAACTGGTGCCTCGAGTCAAGTAGCCACATGACCGTAGGCGCACCTCCCCATATGCTAGAGGCAACTAACTAGTAGTGAGCATATAATAGATCATACAGAGAGAATATAAACAATTTTTCAGATTGATCAATAGTATATGGACATAAAATAACTGGTGAAATAATAAATAAACAATGATCATGGATTACCAATATTTCCACAAACTAAGTGTAAGCCCATAACATAATGAATACATTCTATATAATTTCAATACAATGTCAAGTGCAAGGAAACCCCCAAAATAAATAAAAACTAAAGAAACCCCAAAATTGGTTCTGACACCATGTTTGGTCCCCTACTTCTAGCCTGTCTCATTCCCAAATCACCCTTCTAGCATTGGGCCTTTTCCCTTGTCCTAGACTACAACCATGAAATCTGCTCAGGTACCCAATAAAGGCCCGAGCAGAGTTTGAGTAAAAATTAGTAGGCCACCATGAATGGTTTCTATAGAATATACTATGAAAATAGATAGTTTATGAATATAAAAAATAAATACAAGATGAATAAAATATAATCTATGTACCATTATTTAATGTTATTCACTTATAACATTTTCATTATTCATTGCATTGGTTTTCAAATTCATTTTCAATACAGCAACATATGTTGGTCAAATATTATGAATAAGAGGATATTCAAGTTCCATATCTCAATAGGTAAAACATTTCATAACAATTACATCACACGTACCTTGTATCCATAGTCCATATTGTCTCAACTAGTGCAACCATTATGGGCCAAGAGCCTCAGTCTGAATCCCTAGCCCCATGAATTCTAAGGGTGGGGTTTAGATCCTTAGTCTAACTTAACCCATGGTAAGAGAATTCATCCAATACCCCACATACCACCAATCCATATTCACATGATTCTTTAACCATTTACCAAATATACCACATCATAAACCATACTCAATCAATACACATAAAATTAAAAAAAATATATCATTCAAAAGATAAATTATCTTCATGATTTATACAATTAACATGTTTGACACTTACATTTCATTGATACTTTTTCCCATTCACATTATACAAAATCTCCTCTTATTCAGTATTACCAATTTAATACAATAAACATCAATTTCATTTACAAACCATTTTATCCAACCAACACAATTCCCATGGATTATTTTCCTAGACATTATTTAACATGAAAAATATAAAAATAATTGGATTATCCCATTAAACTCATCAATTTCCTTTTTAATAACTCAAATCCAAATTCATGAGTGCAACATAGCCAATGGGTAGCCTCTATTCTAGTCTATCCAACCTCAACATATCCCAAATGGATTATGAGGGGTTTAATTTACCATTTATTCAACTAATTAACTAAATCATATAAATGGAATCAAATACTCAATAAGAAATAATCCTACCAAAACCACATAGACATAAAATAAATTTAAAGACTAATGGATATAAAATTAAGACCACCTAACTTGATTCCTTAGACACCTTCATACCCTACTATAGCCTTTGAACCAGATTTAAGCACCCTTCAAATCCCCAACTAATGATATGATAGAAAATTAGTGTTTTATGGATTTAGAATAAAAATAGCTGCCACACAATCCATAATTTGGAAAAGAGATGTAAGAGGAGTTTTAGAATAACAGGAAGCTTAAATTCTCACCCAAATGCACTCTAAATTGATTAAAATCAAGGGATATTGGTCCTTAAAATTTATTGGGAGTTTTGGTTCATCACTAGTCTCATGGATGAAGAATAAGAAATAAAATTAGGTGATACATCATAAATCTAAATGGGTAGAAAGAGTAAAAATCCACTTTTAATGATGTGAACAGTTTAACAACATAGTTTTCCAAACCATGCAGTAATTGTGCACCATCCTCTATCCAAGGGGGGCTAAGACACATGGTTACTTGGGGATCAAACATGGTTTACAAAAACCATGTTCCAACTAAAAATAATGGCTCTATTCAAGACTATATGGTTTGGCCTCCCCATTGCATGGTTTACTGACTTTGTTCCCCTCCTCCTTGCTAGAATTTCATGGGTTCATGGTTACTTCTAACCATGTTCCATCCATCCAACATGCACAAGAGAGTATGATTCTCTTTTATTTAATGCCCAAATTCCCAAGAACACCCATTAACCTCTTCATAAACTAGTTAAAATTTTCATTAACCATTATAGGGTATTTATCATTTATTTTAAACAAGTATATACCTCACAAGAAGTTTTTGATATTTCAATCTCCCAATCTTATAACAGCTCATCCTCAAGCCACCCTTACTAAGAATCACTAAGCTTTCAAGGTAACAAGATTAGACCACTAGGCCACCATATCTATATCCATTTCCCAAGATTCTTTCTGAACATTACCATGTTTCCACAAAACTTAATCCAAGGGCACAATCTTTCCCTAGAAGATATTCTCACAATGATTAATGATACAAACCTGATGCTCTTCAAAAGATGCATCAGCCTCAGGATCAACATCATCAACATCAATAACATGGGATGGGTCAAGGTGATACTACTGAAGTAATAAAACATTAAAATGATCAATCATAACACTATAGAATTGTGGAAGATCCAATCAGTACACCACTAGTCCAATCCTCTCCACAATCTCAAACAACCCCATATATTGAGGCACCAACATACTCATTTTCTGAATTTGATGGTGACCCAACCTTTGAAGAAACTAAAGAAACACCAAATCACCCACTCAAAACTGAAGTGGTCGACAACATTGATCTGCATAGGACTTCTTCAATCTCTAAGTCATAACCAATCATATCTGAATCAACTTGTGACATCCTATACCCGGATGCCACTTAATAGTTTCCCCGAGCCCCATGGGCCACATAGCCTTAAGCACATCTCCCCAAACACCAGAGTCAAATGAATAGTAGTGAGGGGCTAGGATGTGTTTGTTGGAAGACTATGCCTTCATTTCCAAAATATATCACAGAATAAAAATATAAATAATGTAAATAGTGGATTCAATATAAGAAAACCAACAAACTTAATAGATAGACAATGATAACAATTGTGTCAACTATAATAACTGAGGATAATATGTAATGTTACTAGAAAAAATGGGTACAAGACATTAGGAGTAACATATTACACAAAAGTATAAATGAAAACAAAAGGATATCCGAAGTATTGTGAGCTCCAGCATAGTCATCTGTTATCAAGCTCCATCGTAAACAGCAATCAATCATGTTTTAGAAGTTGTATGCTTCCATTTTCCAACACATTCATACATGTAATCTTCTCTGAGTAACAAAGGGTACCTAGAGAGGGTGTGAGAAAAATCTCATTGGTACACCACCAATAATTTCTATAACATATAGCCCCTGTAATGAAAATATAACAGTTTTCATGCATGTATATATAAAGTAAAGTTGTACAATGTAGCTAAAAACCCATGTACCTGCTTCACCCCTTGGATAGTGTATGGACATGTAACCAATTTATTATTTGGTTATTACCAGTTTATAATTATGTTACATGTTAACAATAGTAAAGGTTCCAAGATATAATAAGTAAACTCGTAATGATATTTATTAATGAAGTTTCAAGGTAATAACCAAGGAAATATAGACCCCAAGGGTCATCAACTCAGTAATAATTGTACCCTAGCTAGGGGAAAGAGTGTAATCCAAGGAACATATTCCAAGGAATTGCAGAATAATATTCCTCCCAAATCTAAGGAGTTCATCTAAGGTAAAATAAGGCTATGAAATGACTGGGTCGATGGTTTTTACCCATATAACCTACTTTTCAGTGCTGGATCCACAGAGTGTATCAAAGGAATCTTGTAGTACTACAAGAGGGATCATATAGTGTCATATCAAGCATCCAATGTTATATAATTATTGGGTTCTAGGTGGGCCTCAACCAAATCAATCCATATCCCTGAATTCAGAATGCGGTCCTTGAGAGATCAAGTCATTCTCTCAGGAATCCATGGCAAGTTCAATTAAGGCCACTCTAACTTTTATTAATCATTCATATATAATTAATATGGTTCAATCCATTAAATTTCATTATGTTGATACGTATAAATAAACATTAAACCATTTAATCAAGTCAAAATATATTGATAAATCCATTTGGATCATGCCTTTCATTTCATTATTATGACAAGACCAAGTATTATGAAACCATTCATTTAATCCATTTAAGTAATTTTCCAAAAAAAAACAAGGTTCACTCTACTAACTTAAATTAACACGGAAAGGGGTCATATGGACATGAAAACTACTATTCAATTACATTTAAAAAGGAAAAGTCATATACATAGTATACATACCAATTTTTATTTCATATAGGTTTGTTAAATGAAGCACATACCTTATGTAGATCAAGAGGCTAGCAGAAATGGTACATTCCATTATAGAATTCACAATATAAATAAATCCATTTAATATAGAAAATATTACCCTTAGGAAGCTCAAACCACGTCACACCCGAACAGTGGATAAAATGTGATAAAATGATAAAATGATAATTATGACATAAGATCCAACATCATATGGATGATGTTTTGGGTGTAACCACTAAAAAATAAGTACATTTTTTGAAATATAAAAACTATATGGTTTTAATGATTATAATAATGTCATATAAACTCAATACACAACAGTAGATGCAATCAGTGGGCCCCACATGACAATTCCAAAATGAATGAACTTGTGGGGTGAGTTGTAGAACAACCACCTTAGTCTTGTACAGATCTCATCATCTAGTATTAGCCTATATTTTTTCTTGGATCAGGGTAGATCTAAGAAAAATAAAAAAACACTCACACCTATATAACTAGGTAGATAGAAAGATAGATAAAGAATGGCTCAAAAAATTGATTACTTACCATTGCACATCCAACATGAAAAATAGAAGCTTGAAAAGATCCTAGATGTAGGAGATCTTTCGATCACTATATTAGGCCTTCAAAAATATCCGAAATTATTTAAATGGAGCCTAATCTCACTATAAATCGTATTAGGGAAGAAAAAGGGGGCCTAATTAGATTAATAAGGGTTAAAATGTAAAATTACCCAAAATTTTCCAAGTGTATGGTTTGTTTTCTTGCATTGAAAAACTATTCACAAATCATGCACGAGTACCTAGAGAAGAGGGTGTATCGCACGTCTAGGATGCAAGGTTAGAGAAATAATGCACCAACTCTGTGAGATGGATCTGCTTAAAAAATGCAATCCATTTGTATAGTTAGATCTAATCTTATATCTTACCTACATGGTTTACTCTAACAATATTATAGGTCCATCTTTCCCCAAAAGATGGGTCCTAGGCTTCGACAAGTCTTGGTCACCATCGAAACCTTCCCTAACTCATTAGGCATCCATACTATGTCCAAAATAAATTATTAGACCAACATTTAAAGGTTCAATACCTTAGTGAAAAATCCAGTTCTTACAGTCTTCCCCCATTAAAATAACCCATCCTTGGGTTAACCTTCCAAGGGTGGTGAAACACTATCTGAGAAAATCTCTGGCCACTGGGCATGTATGTCAGCCTCCCACTCCCAAGTCTTTTCTTGCATGTGGCCATGCTATCATAGCACCTGTACTTGAGGGTAAAACTGACATTAGAGTGCTAATGTTTTTCAATCAACGATGCATACTAGATACTCCTCAAATGTATCACTATAATCAAAATCAACTTTATTGGGGTCAAAGTTATGTGATTGGTCGGAATGATATTGGAAAAGCTATGAAACATGGAAGATGTCATGCATGGAATGGTTCATCTGAGGTAGTTTCAATTGATAGTCTACCATTTAACTCTCTCTATAATCTCAAATAGCCCCACATAATGAGTCGACTGCTTCGATTGTATTCATAACCATTGATTCCCTATCATGGGTGATACCTGAAGGAAAACACGATCATAGACCATTAACTCTAGAGTTCATTGATGGTGATCTTCATAAAATTTATGTCTAGACTGAGAAGTATTCATACATTTTCTGATCAACTGTACCTTCTTTGAATTATCCTAAATGAGATGTGGACTTATTAGTGTTGTATCACCTTCCTCTAGCCAGCACAGGGGTAAACATAATAGTCTATCATACAAGGCCTCAGAAGGATCCATCTGAATCATCACATGGAAACTATTATTATAGGTAAACTCAATGATAGGGAAATGATTCTCCCAATAACCTTTGAAATCATGGAAACATCCTCAAAGAATATCCTCTAGGACATGTATCATCCATTCTAATTGTCCATCAGTCAAAGGGTGAAAATTTTTTATTAGAATCACCTGTGTTCCAATATATTTTTTCAAGCCCTACCAGAAATGTGATGTGAAATGAGAATCCCTATCAAAAATGATATTATGTGAAACCCTGTGTAGTCATATGATCTCACAAACATTTAGTCTTACTATCTCATTGACTAAGAAATTATCTCCAATAGGAATTAAGTAGGATGCTTTAGTTAGTTTGTCAATAACTACCCATAAAATATTTCTATATCTCAGTGAACTATGTTAGATGACTAAAAAATCCAAAGTAATATCTTCTCATTTCCATTGAGGAGCTAGAAGTGTCTATAGTAAGGCTATAGGTATTTGATGCTACAACATCACCTATTGACATGTGTAACACCTAGTGATAAAACCTAAAATCTGATGTTTCACCCATGACCACCAATACTAGCATTGCATATCTTGATGCGTCTTGGAGATGCCTGGATGAACTACCCACTGAGAAGTGTGGGACTCATGCATAAAATTCTATCTCATATCTATAGGATCCAAAAAACATCTATGAATATGAAAGATGTCAACTTTTTCCATTGTCCAATCTGAAGGTGGGTTATCTCCTGATATACTCTCATGGAGAACCAATCCCTCAATATCCAAAACTTTTATACCCTTCACCTTATCAACGAGGGAAGAGGTAAATATCAAATATAAGAGGTAATAATGCTCGTGACTATCAGGAAACTTCATATTAATATTAGAGAATAGGTCAATTAACTTCCATTCATTACTGGCTTCCTATACATTCGATGTTTGTGTTTTTTGACTTAGTGCATCTAAAACCACATTGTCTTTCCCGGGCATATATGCAAGCTCAAAATCAATGGATTGTATATAATCTTCCCATATTTTTTGTTTGAGGTTCAATTAATGCTGTGAAAAGATATATTTGATGATCTTGTGGTCTATGTACACCACAAAGTTCTCACCCAATAGATAATGTCTCCAGCAATGTAATTCATGCACAACTGTTGCTCGATCAAGGTCCTGAATTAAGTAGTGTCTCTCATGAGACTTCAATTTCTGTGATCCGTACACAATTACTATGTCCTCCTGCATCATCACTGCTCCTTGTATGATGTTTTATGCATCATAGAAGATGGTATCACCTATGCATGGCTCTAGAAGTGTCAGAATAAATGTAGATACAAAACTCCATTTCAACTCCTGAAAGGACATATCACATGGTTGTTACAATAGGAACATGACACCCTTCTTTGTAAGACCAGTGAGAGGTGAAGAAAGGAGTGGTAATTCCTGCATGAAATGCCTGTAATATTCAGCCAGCCCCAAGAAACTCCATATATCAAATAGGTTCATGGGATTATCCCAAGAAAATACAACACTAGCCTTTTTAGGGTCAATGTATACACAAATTTTTGATATAATATGACCTAAGAAGTGAAAATTTTTGATCCATAAGTGGAACTAAGAAATATTGGTGTAATGTTAGTTCTCTCTCAGTATACTGAAAATGATCTCAAGTATTTTGGTATGATCACTACAAGTGTGATAATACACCAAGATATTGTCCACAAAAAGAATGACAAAAGAATCCAAATAGGGGTGGAACACTCTATTCATCATATCCATAAAAACTTAGGGAACGTTCGTCAGACCGAACAACATATCTAGGTACTCATATAGATAATTACTACTACGGAAAGCTATACATCGTATGTATGAGGCCTAACTCGAAACTGATTATAACCAAATCATAGGTCGATCTTAGATTATATTCTTTCTCCATGGAGATGGTCGAATAGATCATCTATTGGAGGGAGTGGATATCAGTTCTTGATAGTAAGCTAGTTCAACCATCTATAATCCACACATAAATGTAAGGTTCCATCCTCCTTTTGGAAAAAAGAATCAGAGAACACCAAGAGGATGTATTGGGCTATATAATTCCCTTGGCCTTAGGATCCTTTAACTTCCACATGAGCTCCGGGAGCACAGTATGTGCCATCCTATATAGGGTAATGGACATTGGAGCTTCTCCTAGAACAAGTTCAATTGTAATCTCAACCACCCTCTGAGTATGAATGCTAGAAAACTAAATGGGAAATTCATCCATGAAATGATCCACTACTAGAGATAAATTAGCTTGATGTATGCCCTGATCTTCCATATACATATTGGTGATTTGGGTGGTCACTCTACCTATCCCGTGATTCTTTGGTTCAGCTATACCTTCTTGTACATCCTAATCTCCCTTATGTAGATAACTACTACACTCTGGTGATGTAAATAATACCCTGTGGTGATAGTAGTCTACAAAATTTTGATATTGAACCAACTGGTCCATCCCTTGAATGAAATATAAGCCCATTATCTTGAGATCAAAGAGTTTCCATATGATTGTTTAACGGACTACCTTAAAAGGATATCCACTACACTAGCATATACCCTCTAACTGTATCTTCAATAGTGTATCTAGGTTCATTACTCCCTAGAAATAATGTATCATAAATCTTAGTAATTCATCAATAGATACAGAGATAAAATATTTTGAAGAACTTGTATCAAATAAAGAATATACTATATTTGATACCACTATAATAGTACCTCATTCTATAGAAGGTCATGAAACCTGATCCTTGGGTATCGGCTATAGTGCATGTAACTAGACTGATCCATGGCCATGTACAATAGCTAGACTACAGTAATCAAAACCTCTCTGTTGGTGCTGTTGGATTTAGGGGTTCTCTACCATGGCCACAACCTCCTACTTGGCTAGACCTATCAGTACTATTCAAACAACCTGCCTGATATGGTGTAAAAGAACATTCTTTTAAAGGTGGAGTTTAGGTGGATAATTTTTTTCTCAAAGAAAGTTTAATGGTTTTATTTAAATGATTAATATTACACATATAGATGCAATCCAATCACTCCATTGGACTCTATCAAAATTAGGCTTCAGGTTCCCTCATCATCCACATTGATGAAACCCCATAGAGCTATCTAAATGGGTACTCTTTCTATCGCTTACCTAATTAGAAACATCAAGGGAATGTTTCCTACCATCGAGAGAACTGTTGGTTTGTCTGTACAAATGGTATACTAGAGCACATCCTCAAAGTTTCTTTAACATGAAATTTCATCACATGCTAGAAGCAGTGAAAAGCACTGCTACTCTATGTCATGCATTAAATATTCCATAACTAACATAGAACCCTATTCGAGATGCATGAACTCTTTTAATGTATCATCTATCAGTTTCTGAGAAAATAACTAATCATATAAAACAATCTTGATGTGAATTGATATCATGTATTGACGAAGATCAGCCTTGGAAAGCACATCCCACCAACACTTCGTTGAATCCCAAAGCATATATCTTTCAATATTGACCCTCATCTCTGATGTGCTTCCAAATTCTCAAATATAGATAGGATGGCCTCTAGAAAAGAATCAATAGACTTAATACCACCATCCCCTCAGAATGTAGGAGGATACTGCTACTATAACTCATGAGTCAAATTAGTCATTATAGGTGCAAGCTCTGGAGAACCATGCATGGACTACATCAGATATAGGAAACTATCACAAATGTGGTTTCTAATGCCCAAATCAGGTACAACATGTGGTGCCTCAAGGTGCACTCCTAGAGGTATGACTGGTGGAATTTGTCCAACCACATCTGAAGTAGGATTGTCACCGCCTTCTTAGCGTATGATACAAGGACATCGTGGACGAACTGGTCCAAAAATGCAAAGAACATTCATAAGAACATGTTTTATGTAGGTAGATAGAATCACTAGTAGAATACCAATATAACAAAACTCACTACCCAAAGCATACATCCCCCAACTACATTCTTAGACAGCCAGTCATCGATAAGTTCTCAAGTATAAGATTCATTTCATTTTATATTTAATTACCAGGCTCAGTCATTTACCTTTCATAAACATGATAATGTGAGATAAAGGAATGAAAAAATATCATATTATAAGTCATGTCTCACATTATAATGGATACTCATTCCCATTGAATCAGTACCCATACACCTTATCAATGAAAATGACGCCGATTTGTTTATAGCATTGTGGCTTGACTTGTTAAATTACACATCCCAACCAATGAGGGACCATACACCTCATGAATTGAGATATGTAATCACTCAATCACATCCATGTGTAATGAAATCATAATCTAACTATTAAAACATCACTTAACAATCACATAAATATAAATCAATTAAAATAAGTGAAATGCACCAATATGTAATGGAAATATGCATGACAAGAAAATTATAGGTGCCAAATATGATGCATGTAATAATCCTCATTTCCATCATATAATTGGGCCAAGGATGAAAGAAATAGTCAATCCAAGTAATAATATAAAACATCATATAGAATGTGAATCACCCAATTGTGAAATGATATCAACTGTAATATGAAAAATAGAAGAAAAAAAATTAATTCAAGTTACTCACCTTTACCCTAAACATGGGTTCAAAATGTTCAAGAAGAGCTTATGACCATGTTTAAAGCATTCATAATCTCCAATATATTGTCTCTAAATTGTGATGAAATAAAGAACCCCCCCCCCCCTTGATACAAATTTATGATGTCGTAGGCCTGGATTCCACTTAATAGGTACCCCGAGCCTGGTGGTCCACAAGGCCCCAGGTGCATCTCCCCAAACACGAGAGGCTGCTAACTAGTAGCAAGGACCTGGGGTGTGTCCATAGGGATAATATTCCCTCATTAACAGAGTGTATCACAACAAGTAAATATAAAGAAAGGAAAATAGCGGAATCAATGTAAGTAA
Organism: Viscum album; assembly: GCA_963277665.1. Taxonomy (NCBI): domain Eukaryota; kingdom Viridiplantae; phylum Streptophyta; class Magnoliopsida; order Santalales; family Viscaceae; genus Viscum; species Viscum album. Next base: position 1,903,852,677 of record OY728121.1, on the reverse strand, counting down.
ACATTAGAAGAATATAAAATTAATAGATAGACAGGGGTAACAATAATTATATCAACTTGAATAGATGATGATGATATTACTTGTCACTAGAAAACTAGAAAAATGGGTCCAAGAAATCATGAATAATATTTTCAACAAAATTATATAGGAAAAAATGTCTATCCCAAGCATCCCGATCTCTAACATGGTCATATGCTATCAAGATCCATCATACACTATAAGAAATAAATTGTTTAAATATTTATGATTACCTTTTTCAACCCCTACATACATGAAATCTTCCCCAGGTACTAAATGGTGGCTGGAGTGGGTGTGATATAAATCTCAGTGGGCCACCATCAATGGTTTCCATAACATTCTTCTAGTGTAATGGAAATATAACAGTGTCAAAACTTGCATATATAATGTTAATTAGTACAATATGACTATGTACCCATGTACTTGATTCTCCCATCGACTGGTGTCAGAACATGTAAAAAAATTTTTATTTGGGTATACCACTTTATAATTTAGTCACATGTTAACAATAGTAAAGATTCCAATATATAACAAGGAAACCTGTAATGATATTTATTAATGAAGTTCCAAGGTAATAACTAAGGAAACATAGACCACAAGCATCACCAGATCAGGAATAAATGCATCCTATATAGGGGTAAGAGTGTAATCCAAGGAGCATAGTCCAAGTCATTCCACAGTAATAGGCCTACTGAGTCCAAGGAGTTCATCCAAGGTAAATGGGGCTATGTAATTTCTGGGCCCAATGGGTTTTAACCATGGAACCTACTTGTCAATGTTGGATCCAAGGAATAATATAATACTACATGTGGGATTTTATATTGTCATATGGGAATCCAAAGTAATACAGTGATCGGGTTCTAGGTGGGTCTCAATCTAAAAAAGTTATATCCTTGAATTCAGAATGGGGTCCTCGATAGCTCAAGGTATTACCTTAGGAATCCAAGGTGAGATCAAGTCAAGAAAATCCTATTTTGATTGAGAAGTCCTATATAATTCTTAAGGTTCAATAAATTACATTTCATTAGGGGGAAAAGGCTAATTAGGAATGGAACCATTTAAACAAATCATAATTAATCAATAAATCGATTTGGTTTAAGCCGTGCCATTCATTAGTGTGACAGGGCCATGTAGAACGAAACAATTTATTTAATCTCTTTAAGGAATTTTCCAAAAATCATGGATCACTCCACTACCTTCCATTAGAATGGTAAGGGGTCCTACAGACATGAAACCTATTATTCAATTACATTTGAAAAGGCCAACTCATTTACATATTAAACTTTTTAATTTCCATTTCATCAAAGTTTATTAATTGATTCACATAGCATAGGAGGGTAAAGTGGTAAACATACATTCTAATTTCCATTATCAAATTTACTATATAAATCAATCCATTTATTATTGAGAATCGTACCCTTAAGATGGTAAAACCATGGCACATATGAACGCTTCCTCAAATTTTCCAAAACACTAAAATGACAATTATGGCATAACATCCTACCTGGAATGGATGGTGTTACGGTAACAAGCACTAACAACTAAACACATAATTATAATGATCATAACTATATAGTTATAATGATTACATACATTTCATATAATCTCAATAAATGGAAACCAATGAAATCAGTGGGCCCCACACGACAATTCCAAAATTAACAAATAAGAGGGTTTATATATAAACCACCCACCATAAGCTTGTATGAATCCATTCATATATTATTATCCTATAATTCATCTTGGATCTATGTAAATATGGAAAAAAATACACAAACGCCAACACCTTTATAACTATGTCAAGATCAATAGAGACAAAGAACGACTCAAACTGACTTGAGTACTTACCGTTTCACATCAAACGTGCTGAATATAATTAAGAAAAAATCTTAGATGATGTATACATCTTTATCCCTATAGTGTACCTTCAAAAATCTCCAAAATGAGAGAAATAGAGGCTAATCCCACTAGAAATTGTAACAGGGAATACGCAGATTAATTAGATCATTAAGCATAAAAATGTAAAATCACGCAAATTTTGGCCTATGAACTATTTTTCTCCATTGTATTACGAACCATGTGAAAACCATGAAGGATTTACTGAAAAAAAGAGCATACCCCATTGTTTGACACCCACAGTTAGGGAAATCGTGTGACTGTGAAAGATGAATCTTCTCAAAAATGCAAACCATCTACACTGTTACATCTATCTATGTGGCTTACCCACACAATTTACTCTAATCACAAGACGTGCCCCTTTTTCCTTAATATATGAGTCTCGAGCTCTATAAAATCCTCAGTAACCCTCACAAATTTTCTAAATCATTATGTATCCATACTAATTCAAAAATAAATAACTAGACCAAAATTTAATGGATCTATACATGAGTGAAGAACATTGTTCATAAATGAATAAACCTATTCCAACATCTCCTACACGAGGCTAGACCCTAGAAAATATGATTCCCTGGCCTCCATCCAACATAACAGAGATATAAACAGCCTCACATTGAGTGCCTCATATGGTTCCATCTGAATTAATGCCTAGTAAATATTATTACTGGGGAACTCAAAAATCCCCAAATGTTTCTCCCTTGATCCACCAAAATATAGGACTCATGCCCTCAACATGTCTTCTAGTACATGAATAGTATGTTCCGACTGCTCATCCGACTACGGGTGGAAAGCGATATTCAAAAACACCAGGGTACCAATGGCCTTCTATATCCCTTTCCATAAGTGTGATATAAAATGTGGTTCAAAATACAAAACTATCGTTAATGAATCCCCATGAAACTGAACTATCTTCTAGAAATAACAATCTCCCAAATGATCAATGCTGAAGGTCTCTTGAATCAGTCAGAAATGATCCACCTTAGTCAACTAATCCACAACTACCCATAATGTATCACTCTTCTAGTTCATCCTCAAAAAACCACCACAAAAAAATCATCATGTCATCCCACTTCCACTCTATAATGAGAAATATTTGTAACAGACCACCTAGTCACTGATACTTCGCCTTTACTTGTTGACAAGTGTGTCATCGTATCAAAAAACCTACAACCAATTTCCTTATCCCTAACCACAAATAATTCTTACACATATGTCGATACATTTTTTTCAAACTAGGATGCACCACACACTTCAATTCATGAACTCATGCATCAAATCTTATCACATTCATGTATGAATGACGACCTTTCCACATACATAAATGGTATCACAATCACCAAAATTCCATCCAGATGTTTGATTCCCACCATAAAGACTTTCCCTCAAGTCCAAAAAAATGGTATTGTCATAATGTTTTTCCTTGATCTAGAATAGAATATTAGAATCAACTACCAAGGATGTAAGTTTCATCTTCTATTTCCCATCATGAACCTCCAGATACAACTCAAAACAATGCCACCATCCTCCACTCAGAGATAGATTCATGAATAGCCTGATTTTGAGTCTTTCGAATCAAAGCACCTGTAACATTTTTCCCTTTTCTTGGTGCGTAAATGAACTCAAATTCTATGTACTGTATGCACTGAACCCATCTTTGCTTCTAATGATTAATATCATGATAGGATAAGATTTACTTGAGGATTATTTTAATTTATATACACTAGAAACCATTCTCCTAATAAGTAATGGATTCAAAACATCAAAGAGTAAACCACATCATCCAATTCAATGTCATGTGTAAGATAATTTCATTCATGATGCCTACATATTCATGACACATATTACAAAACCTTGTCATCCTACATCAACACTACCCCAATCCCAACACTAGATGAATCAAAAAATAAGTTATACTTATTAACTGTTTTGTGTAAGATCAAAATAAATGTATAATTCAATCATTTCTTTAACACATTGAAGTAATTATCTCATACCCCAGACCACTCAAACTTGATTCCCTTATTTTTCAAGCCTATGAGTGGCACATCCAAATAATAAAAGTCCGTGATGAATCTTCAGTAATATCCCACCAAACCCATAAAACTCATAACATCAAATACATTCATGGGTTTCTCCCAAGTTAAAATATTTTTTACTTTCTCAAGGTCCATAGACACACCTTCCTCGGAAATGATGTGATCCATGAAATTTACCTTGTAAATCTAGAATTGAATATTGGATATATTGGGGTATAGCATATGCTCTCTTAGTGTAATTAGGACGATGTCTAGATGTTTAGAATGATATCAATGGGTTTTTATGTACACTGATATGTCATCTATAAATAAAACTACAAACCAATCCAGGTATTTGTGAAATATTTAGTTCATTTGGTCCGTAAACATTGTCATGCATTGGTTAACCCAGACAAAATGAAAAAAAACTCATATAACTCATTAATTATCCAAATTTTAGCCCACGGTACATCATAAGGATTTACCCACACCTGGTGATAGTTTTATCATAGATCAATCGTATAGAATACTGATGGACCTATCATCTTGTAAAAAATCATTGATTCGAGGAAGAGGTTACCTATTATTGACTATCATCTGATTTAACTTCCTATAATCGAAACATAAATGAAATTATTGATTATCCTTCTTGGAAAAAAAATCTGGAGATCCCCAAGGTGACATAATTGAATGAATAAATCCCATGTTCTCTATTTCCTCCAATCATGTTTTAATCTCCTTGAGTTTTATCGGTGTAATACTATATGGATGAATAGAAATTTGTTATTCTCCTAGTAGAAACTCTATTTTGAACTCAACATATCACTCAGGTGGTAGCCTTGATAATTCCTCAAGAAACACATCCTGAAACTAATCCAACACATTGGGGAAGACATGATTATATACTCCCCAATCATTAAGCATCAAACAAGCCACTTGGGATATGATTTCACCCAACAGCTGATAGACCGACACTGCACGACCTACCTAGATTTCCCTCTCCCCATGGTGAACAAATGTATCCACTTAAATGGAAATGAATGTTACCCTATACTGGAAAAAATTAATATGGGCATCATATAACACCAACAAATTCATACCCAAAATTAGGTCAAAAAATGTAATCTTAATTACAAACAAGTCCCAATGAAAATGGTACCCACCCACCTTGAGAGCACACTCCTTACAGTACTGGATATTTTCTTCTCGCACCCCTATTGATGTATCAATTGACATGACCTTCCACACATGTTCTTTTTCTAGGCCCAAAACACTCACAATTTTTGTAGATATAAAATTATTTTAATCACATTTATCAAATAGAGATGTATCAAGCATGGAATCTAAAATAATCATACCTTGAATTGTCAATGGTCTGGCCTCTCCACCCACAAAAGTATGATGAACTACATGAAGATAACGTATTCTCTTTCCTTGGGATCTAATTTGAGTTCCTATTGTTGTACCACCATGATAATATATATGCTCTTGTCTTAGGGTACTATGTCCTCCAGCTCGACCGGTACGAGCCGTAGAGCTCCAATGGCATGTCTGATATGGGGAAACATAACCCCTACCTACACAATGCAATGGACTTGTTCCCCCATAATTTTCCAACTATTAAGGATTCCTATAGAACCTCTACACATTCCCCAAACTTCCATATGCTTGGCACTTAGCTGGTGGTAGGGGACACATCCTGTACATGTGCCCTGTTTGGGCACACTAATAGTAGAAATTTTAGTTACAACCCTGTGAGACTGGTTCCCTATTTCCATGTTGTAAACTCTTGATGTAGTGCTTCCTACTATCAGAAGTCATGCCAATGGATCACCCAAACAGAACTTCATGTCCAACTACAAATGACTCCTTGAGGATCACTACTAAATTAAGGCTCTAATCCACCACATTAGTATATCCCTTCAAACAGAAGATATTCACTTGATCATTAATCTCATTTCTGAGTCCATCTTAGAACCCTCTCATCGTAGCTACCTAATCCCTTACTAATACAAAAATAAAGCATTGCAAGTCAGTGAAACATCCAGCATAATCCATCACCCGCATAGTCCATGGGGTCAACCTCATAAACTCCACAACCTTCTTCTATCTCAAGGAAAATTTTCCATAATATTTTCATAGAAATCATTCCATATCATACCATCATCCTATTGGGTCTGAACTTGAATATCCCAACAGTTCATTACTTGACCCCACAATATGTAATCTACCAACTTGAATCTCTTCTTAGGAGGAGTCTCTATGTGATAAAGAATCATTTTAATAGAACCTATCCAAAATTATGTTGTATTAGGTCCTTCCCCTCCAATAAAATTCATAGGGTGTTGCTACTGAAACCCCCAAATCAACTCAAACATACATAGCACAACTCATCCTAGGACTCACTCCATAATCTATGCGAAACGAAATAATTTCTTATGAAATCGATCATATCCCCTATTAATATAGTTCACTGGGGTTCCTTTCTCTACTTCTGGAGGATAATTCTTAGTGAAATCCTCTTATTCGCCAATCGGTAGGTGATTTCATGGTGGAATCTCCTTATAATTCCAAGAAAGCATCTCAAAACACATTACACAAATCATTCACATTTTTTTCAAGGAAATCTATCCACTAGGAACAAACAACCCATTTCATATACACTATCCTAATGGATATCATCACACCTCTTTCACTACCTTTATCCATCCCTACCACAGTTCATAGTCATCATTGGGTAAAATGACCAACATAGTCATGAGTATTTCATTATACATCCTTTTGATCCACCTTAACATCAAAACATAAATCATTCTCTCTTATGAACCTTACCCTCATCACAAATTACCACAAACAAATTTTAACCCATTTAAAACCATTAATTAAGAATTTTTATTTAACCATTCATTCATATTTATTCCATTTACGTATTTTTCATTATATTCATTCCATATACCTATTTAATCACATCTTTTGATTTTTCAAGAAAATGAAATTCATTTTATCTCTCATGTCTCAAACATCTTCCATGTGTGTGTCTACCATGATGCATTCCACCTATATATCTAGGTGCATAAAATTATGCATGAATTTATAACCTCATTCAATTCTAGTCATGAGAAAAATACTATAAAATATTAATACCACACAACTTTTGAATCTCCCCAATGGTGAAACATCATTCAACTATATCAACGCACATCAAGAACAAAAATCCCACCTCGGGAACATGGGTGTTCTCTCATAAATGGGTCAAATAATCTTAATAATGGGCTCATTATCACGGCCCTAACACAAATAAATATTCCATTACAATCCTCAAATTGTATGAAGACATAAAATAATCATTTTGATTCCACTTTGTAACATCCCCAACCCAGAGGCCACTAAACCGGGGCCCCGATTTGACTCACCACATGACCCCAAGAGTGCCCCCTGGTACACCATCGGTTTTTTGACTAGTAATAAGGGTCTAATAGATAATTTGGGGAGACTATATCCTCTTTTCCAGAGTGATCCATAGTAGATTAACATGAAATAAATTAATCAATAAAAAATAAAAAATGAGAATTAATTACAAAAATTTCCCAAAACTGGGCACAATCCCACAACCAAAAGTAAATATTCTACATAATGTAAATATAGTATTAAGTGTAAATAAAATTCCAAAATAATGAAAAACAAATTAGCCCCCAAAACAGGTTCTGGCACCAAGTATGATCCCCTTTTCCATGCACATCCCATGCACAAATCATCAACAACAGTGGGTGGAGATTTAGTCCAATACCCAACATACAACAAAGCCATGTGCACATTCTTATTTAACAATATACCACATATATAATTTCAGAAACCATACTCAATAAATACACATAACAATCAAAATTTATATTTCATTCAAAATGTAAATCATCTTTATTCCTTAGCCCATTAAAACATTTACCACTTACATTTCACTGCTTATTTTTCCCATTCACATTCTACCAAACACCCCATTATTCCATATTACCAATTTAACACAATCAACATCAATTTTATTTGTAAACCATGTTAACCAACCTAAAAAAAATTCCCATGAACTATTTTCAAAGTCCCTTTTTAACATTCCTGACATAAAAAATCCTAGTTTAATCCCATTAAACCCACCAATATCATTTTTGACAACCAAAATCTAACTTCATGAGTATGTAAAACCCCATGGGTAGCCTCTATTCTAGTCCATCTGGCCTTGATATATCCCATATGGACTGTGAGGGGTTTAATTTAAAATTTAATCAACTAATTTACCAAACCCTTCAAAGAGAATCAAATAAACAGTATGAATGTATCATAGCGCAACCACAATCACATAAACTAAACCTCAAGACTAAGGGATATAACTTATATAACACCTACATTAATTCAAAAGAAAACTATATGCTCAACCCAAGCCTTTGAACTAGTTCTTCAAACCCTTAAAATCTGCAACCTAATATCTGTGAAAAAAAGGATGATTTTAGGAATTCAAAATAAGAAGAATGGACACAGAATCCTTTATTAATAAAATATAAGGAAATTAGTGTTATAGTCAACCAAATCTTTTATTTTCACTAAAAAAACTCCAAACATCTTATAATTGATGTATATCAATCCTTCAGAGGTCTTGGGATTTTTTGTTACTCATTAGGGTTGTAGGAGGAAGAATGAGGAATAAAATCAGGTTATAACTCATAATTATATAAGGGAAAGGTAATAAATCACTTTTAATGAGGCGCACAGTTTGACATCATGATTTCCCAAATCATGTGCCAACCATGTTCCAACCTCTATACAAGAGGGGCTAGCTCACATGATAACCTAGGGATCCCACATAGTTTAAAAAAACATGTGCTAACCGTGTAGAATGGATTTGTCTAAACCCTCATGGTTTTGCCTCTCCCCTTGCATGGTTTTCATAACTTTGATCCCCTCATATTGTCTCTAATTGTTTTGTATCATGGTTATCTCTAACAAAGCACCAACCACACAACATGCATAGGATGACCTGATTCCCCTTTTTTTCGTGTCCCAAACCCATAGAACAACCTTGAGTTTAATCATACACCTAGTAAACATTTAGTTAATCATCTTTAAGGTATTTATACTAGAAATTAAAAAATATCATACCTAAAAAAATTAAGGATCTTAAATAATGTTTTTATATCAAAAACAATTAATAAGTAATATAACCTAATAAAAATAAATTATGCTATGAAATTCTATATCACTTGGTAATTTTCAATTCAAATCCCCTTAGATCAAATAATTCAAATTAAAACGTAAAATACCAAGAATTATGAATTAATAATGATATTACATGTGAAATGTGTATTATATACACCATATAAAATATATTATGTGTATAACATTACAGTATGCCTCAATGAAAGGAAATTGAGACAAAATCCCTTAACACATGTTTTCCATTAGTTGGATGTAATTTAACCACATATATAATGGTTTTAAACATTCTATTAATTAATAAAAGAACCATATTAATATTTAAAATCTCAAAAATTATCCATATATAATATTTTTTCACCCATTCGTTAACAATATTTTATTATTACTATTATTTCATGTGTTAATTTCCTTATTTTCTCATGCATATTTTTTCATGGAATTTTCTATTATTTTGCATTGGATATATATCCTTAATATGAAGAATTATATTTATGTTTTAAATTTTATATATAATAATTAGATACATTTTTATTATAATGAAATGGAAAATGAACCTCGTCACCTCATGGAGACAACAAGTCATACATACACACAAGCGACGATATCATTTACATGATTGGTGAATGAGTAATGATGTGGATGATGTATTAATTTTAAAAAAATTAATATAATGGCCTAATTATCATATATATTTATGATTTATATCATTATGACTATCCATGTGAGTCGTTGATGGGAAAAAATTAAATAGGTTCATGAGGTGGTAGTCTGGTATACACACAATTTATGGATTTGATTCACATTTATTGAAGAAGGAGATGGATAAATATTATAACATAAACATAATAACATATAATTATATATATATATATTAATGTATTTTAATTTTTAATACCTAATTTCTTTTTGTAATATAAGGAATAAAAAAAATCGTTATGTCGATCACCTTCTCTTAGATAAATCTACATTGGATCTCATCGTAAGAACCCATGGTTTGGTCTTTTGGGAGAACTAAAACATCTATAATGTGTCTAGAATTTTTATATATATTTTTATATGTTTTGTTTGAGAAAAATGGATTTATATTCATGAAGTAGTGAGGGGATGTATGACCCTTTTATAATTGGTGAGGAGGGAACACATGGAATTTTTCTAAAGAATAAACCAAACCAACATTATTCACAAACCAAAACGCTCCAAAATAGATCACTGTCAAACCTTATATATTATAAGGTCAACATATGGCTTTAAAATAATATTTATACAAATATTTAGGCCATTTTACCCCTTATCTTTATAGTTTAAACCCTGATAAACTTATTTTTACCTTAACCATAGTAAATTATTTTTACTCTTTTAACTATTAATTATGAAAAGAAATTATGTTAACCTTATTATATAATATAAATTAATCTAATTAAAAATATATAACTGATTTAATAAAATTAAATTCATAGATTTTGTTGAATTTAATTTAAAATAAAACCCAAATACGTGTCGAAAAATGGGTTTTCAATGAATAATTTTTTCAATTATATGATGCTCTTATATGAATTATATGACTACTAATAATCATGAGAATGAATTAAGTTAAAATACATATATTTATAATATATAAATTTAATTTAAATAATTTATTATTAAATAATATTTTAGATGACAAAAATGGAAGAACATTATGCATTTAAAAATAGTTTTTAGAAAATTATGCTCTTAAGCCTAAAAATAAACTTATATCAAAATCAGGTATAAAGATGATTAAAATATAATTAGTTATTTTAAATATAATTAAATAATACTTTTAATAATTCTAAAATAAATTCAAAGAGTATTGGGTCTTTAAATTTACTTAATTTTATGAAAATACATAACAATATTTGAGAAATTGGTATTTTTCACTATTCATTAAAAAATAAACATTTTTTAAAAATAAAAAAAATTCACTCTAAGATTATTTTAATATTATACTTTAAAATATGGATTTAATTTTACAAAATACATTTTATAAAATTGAAAAAAATTAATTATATTATTTTCTCATAATGATAAGTAAATTGTTTTTGAAGAAAATATATTTTATGATAATCGAATTTACTAAAATTTGAGTGATTGTTATAAATAAATTTGTATTTATTAAGACATATATATATATATACTAATTCTTTTAATTCTTTTAATAACCTCTAATTCAACATCTTGGTAATAATGGTCATATTTAAATAGTCTATCATTGTTCATTTAGGCTTGTCATTCCATGTCATTTACATTATCGAACATAATGTTATTATTTTAAAATTTTAGGGTGTTAAATTCTCCCCAACATTAATAAATTTTTTCTTCACAATTTTACCATTTTCAGAAATAAAGGGTTTCATATTTTAAAATACCTTTTTAAAAAACCCACATTGTTAAATGGATTAATAACACTTTTTTTAAAAAGATTGAATGAGTAATACGATGTTCATCTAGAATAACTCATAAGTAGGTTTCCATATAAGATAGTATTGGTGGGATGTGAAAATGTGGACATGAAAGAAAAGTTTATATAATTATGGAGAGTGATACATATCATTGATAATAAGAAATTTAATATTTAATTGAAAGTTAAAGACCCCAAAATCATAAATATGTGTTGAGTTAAATCACCATTGATTCATACAATATGATGGTAATGGGATAAATTTTTTGTTCCAAGATACTTTCACTAAAGTTGAGGAATTATTTTATTTTATAAGAATATAAAAAATATACTTTATAACATTTGGTTTTGTAAGAACAATATCAACCTTTGGTTGTACTACGATCAATTTCCTCTTCATATCATACTCTAATAAATGAATATCCAAAAATGAATTATTATTCCTAAAGCACTAAAATTTAATTTTAATGGGTCATAAGTTCCAATATGTGTGAGAAGAATTTTTGTGTGTTTATAAATATTTATAAAAAACAAAATGGTTTGTAAAAGTATATATAACACATTAATCTCTAAAACTCAACAGTAACTCCTAAAGTTAAACATTATAATTATCTGTAATATTTTTTAAGTAAAATAAATTCATATTAAGCATTAAATAATATAGTTTAATGGTAGTAAATTTACTCTTGTCACCATTTGGTTTTTGGCTTAAGACCTGTGGCCTTGTCGGATGCGATAGGATATCACTTGGCATACGGGTTGTTCTTTTTTCCAAATCTATATTAATATAATTCTTAAAGTGTTTCAAAATTGTGATGACCCAAAATTAATACAACATAAAAGATAATAAAAAGCATAAAAGATACCAATATCATTAATGAGTCCACAAAATTTAAATTCCTTCTTCCTTAAATTTTTTTTCATATACTAAACCAATTGATTTTATTTCCATTAATGTCTCAATAAATTTCTTTAGTCTTGATAAACTCTCATCACATAAAACATAAAAAAATGGGGGTGGTTAAGATATTGAACTTATTATCTACCTTAACGCATAAAGCCATGATGTTAACAATAATTTTAGATTTAATATTATTTTAATACATATATTCTTACAAAAATTTACACAATCATTAGATGTTTTATGTTTCTTATAACCAAAATACCATCAATAAAAATACTTCAACAGTTTTATTATTAAATCCCAATACATAAATACTTCACCCCTTTCACTTACACACAATTTTTTCCTTGGTTTAGGAGTTAAAATTTTAAATAGTTAATTCACTTGGATAATTATCATGTTCCCCATATTGAATAAAACTAACTATAAATGGATTCCTTGGATAAAATTTATTTCTCTAAATGAAACTCTTTTGTATTCCTAAAAAATTCATCACTCTATGCCCTTATTGTCCAAACATAAAACATTTTCAGGTACGTTTGATACATTATCCTTGGTGTATATTTCTAAATTTATGACATGAAGTAAATCAGGACATTTTTCCTCTATGGTCTCCACCACTCAAGCTCTTAATATACTCTATCCTTCTTTTCATTAGCGAGTCCAACAGTTGGTTAAGGTGTATATTATTAATCAGATATTGTGATAACTGTTTAAGCATAATCATGATATATATCACTCCAGTCATCATCCTATTTAGTTTCAAATAATCACTAAATTGTATATAATATTCAATGTTAACAATCATCCTCCAGATTCTATCCACTAACTAAAACCAAATGCATATTTTGAGCGATATTAACCACAGTGGGATAACTATATAATCATTTTTAAGACGTATAAATCATGAAACCTTATTTTCAATATAAGAAATATTATTTTTAACTAAGTTTATCCATTTACATCAACTATTCAAATACTTCATAATGGGTTTTAAATAAAATGTTAATTATAAAAATCATATCCCATGGGAGTTTCAAACCTGGTGTGAAATAAAAACCATTTTCATACACTATATGCTGATCGAGTGAAATCTAAATGCACCATTTTTAAAGTAATCACCCTTAGGTATTACTATTCAAAAACCATGTCCACTTATAGTATCCATACTGGGATTTATTTACTGGGAAACCCACATATTATCTTTAAAAAATGTTAGGATGTTCTTCAATAATTATATTAATTTTTTACAATAAGGTTATATTTTATAATCTATATTTTCCTGAATATAGTTTCCAAATTTTTTACTAAACACTCTCTAATACCAACTATAATGACTCCAACCACAGTAGCAAAGAGTTAGTGGTAACATTATTATATTGGTTCTAGATACAAGTGAACACATCCCAAATGAATAAATAGTTTAGTAGTCTTGGAAAATTAGATACATACTTTAATCTCATGTTACATTTGAAAACATGAAATGATTAATTTTGAAAGTAAAAGAAATTATGCATCCTTGTATTCATTCAATTATTCCTTCATCATGTACAAGGGAAATGAAATAGAATAATAATGGGATTAGATTCTCAGTATGAGTTACCTAATGGAAAATATATCATGAATAAATGAACCATACATAATAATGAATAATCAACATGAAAAGGTAAATATCAAAACATAGATGGAATTTAATCAATAAATTTTTCAAATGATTTATCCATGGATATTATCAATGCAATAATAACATGGATAATATAAATGAATTATTCATAATGTAAATTTTTTATATTATATTTAATGATCTCTTACATCATGATATCTATACCATCTTGACCATTCATAAGATTATTTAAAACTATAGGTAAAACCCATTTATTGTTAGAATACTGATATTCCTCATGAGAATATTGATTTATTGTGGGGCTATATAATTGTGGGCCCCCCATCACGGAATTTCCAATTAATTCCTCATATATTTAATGATTAATTTAATTAATCTACAATATTCCTTATCAATAAATGTCCTTATTGAAAAAGGGATACATAATATCAATATTTCCCTAGTAAATTAACTATCATTCAATGTAAAACCACACATGTATAAATAATATAATATTTAACCAATAAGAATATCCATGATAAATAATATAGATATATTGGGGAAATATAATGTCAAATGATTACAAGAATGTGATTATCTAAAAAGAAAGATAATGATTACAAAAATTAATAAAGAAAGAGAATGTCAATACTTTCCCTAGACAAACTAATTATAAACCATCTAGAGAAATAATAAGGATGGTACAATTAAAACATATCCCTAGTAAAGTATAAGTAAAATTAAGGGTTTTTGTAATTTATGATTATAAATACCATGGATATATAATTAAAAACATTCTTGGGTAAAATAACATTTTCACATTGAAAATAACTTTGAAAAACAAATAATTTCCAAAGTATTAGGAAAACAATTTTATTCAAAATTAACCTTTTCAACTTTTAATGTAATATTCAAAGAAATGAGTGGCCATGGTAGCCTGAATGTTATGTTTATTCTGAGTATGTTAAAAAATATATTCCTTTCACCTTTTGTAAGAAAAGTCAAAAGTACCTTGTTTAGAAAATGATATAAATATTCCTTTTTAATTTTTTTGTAAAAATCAAATTATGGTTAAAAATTACATTAAAAATTCGTACTAAAAAATGAAAATTAATCTATAAAACTTGTATTTAGAAGAAAAAAATGTTTGACCTAAGAGATAGATGAAGTCATATTTTATTAAAATCATTTTCTCAATCAGTTAATGTTTGAAAGAGAGGAAAATGTTAATATTTATTGGAAAATTATTGAATATCTATATGATAAGGAAATTAAAGTTCCTTATTACTAAATGATCAAATAATTTCCTTCAAAGTAGATTCAATTATAACAAATCCCGATTAAAATGAGATTGAAGTATAAACCCTTATCACTTTGGAAACTTTTGAATCATAACCCCATCAAAGATCTAAATAAAATTAAAAAGTTAAATTCCTTAAATATTAAGATATTCATGATATAACACACCAAAGGAGTAGTATAAAAACCTCATAAAATAATAAATATATAGAACATAACATATTTATTGAAGAATACTCTTTGTGTTGATAAGCCCTTATAATGATCATAACATTGAAGTGAGAAGTAACAAATGAATAGATTGTGTGTATCAAATTTAAATCCAAATAAAATAATTGGAATTAAAAAAACATAATAAAAATTAATTAAATACAAAATATTATAATATATACTACAATGAAGAAGTAATATAACCAAATGAGAAAATATTTAGTTATGAAATTCATTACCAGTGTAATTTTCAAGTCAACTCACCTTAGAATAAATAATTCAAATTTATAAATCAAATACCATTAATTGTGAATGAATAGTTATAATATGTGTATAATGGGTAGCATATAAACCATGTAAATGATATTAGTTGCATAACATTACAATATTCCTCAATGAACGGAAATTGAGACAAAATCTCTTACCACATGTTTCCATTTATTTGAACATGATATAAACATCTGTATAATGGTTATAAACATGTTATTAGTTTATCACATAAATATATTCATATTTATTATATCTTTTATTATCCTCTTATAACATTTTATTATCCTTTCCTCAAGAATATTTATTTATTACTATTGTTTCGAGAGTTAATTTGTTTTTCTATCATGCATATTTTGTCACGGAATTTCAATTTATTATAAATAGGATATATATATATATATATACATAATCTCCATATTGATATTAATTTTTTTAAATGAAATATTTTATCATTATATTTATTTTTAGTACCATTCTTTAATCTTTGACATGGAAAATGAATAGCATCACTTTGTGGACATAGTAGGCCATATGTACGCACAAGCGTCATTATCAATCCCATAATGGGTGAAAGGGTAAGTGAGTGGATAATGTATTGATTTTTCAGAATCAATATAATTTAATTATTAATATATATATTTCTTATTTCCATCATCATGACAATCCATATGATTCAGAGGTGGAAAACTAATTACATCTTTTCTCAAAGAGGTATTCCTCTATACACACGAGTGATGGATTTGATTCCCATTTAATACAGAAGGAGATGGATATATTTTTTTACTTAGTCATAATAACATATAATTATATTTAATATAATATTTTTGATATATTTTAATTCTAGGGACCTGATTAATGGTTGTAAAAGAAGGATGAAAAAAATAACTTTGTTAATATGATTACCTTCTCTTAAAGATACTACATTTGCATATCTTCTAAAGGATCCTAGGATTGGTATTTTGGTATTAAATGAACCTATATAATTTGTATAAGTATTCCAAGTATATGTTTTGGAATGTATTTTTTGAGAAAAATGACTTTAGAGGTGTGCATAAGTGAGGGGAGGGAGTGCCCATTTATAATTGAGGACACAGATGGATTTTTTGAAACAATTAAATCATAACCATATTTTTTAAATTCTATGAGGCCCAAAATGAATCGTTATAAATCTTTATATTCTATAAAAAGAAAACTTTCAATAAAAATAGTATTTAAGAAAAAAATTGACATTTTATCTCGAATCTTGTTAGTTTAACCCCCTATAAACCCATTTTCACCTTAACAATGGTAAACTATTTTTTCTATTTTTACTATTAATTATGAATAAAAACATAGTTTAAATTATTATATAAAATAAATTATTATTATTATAAATTTAGACGTCATTTTTTCAAATTAAATTTATATAAGTGTTATAAATTAATTTAAAATAAAATACACAAATGTGTCGAAAAAAAAATTTTCAGGGACAAAATTTTTTAAAAATAAGATGATCTTATATTAACTATATGACAATTAATTATCTTTATATGGATTTAAATTAATATATATCTAATCTAAAAATTTAATTTAAAGTATTCATCATTTAATATTATATTAATTAATTAAAATCTATGAATATTATGCATTCAAAAAAAATTGAGAAATTTGTGTTTTTAAGCCTAAAAATAGTCTTATATAGAAGTCAATTATAAAGATGATTAAAATGTAACTAAATATTTTAAATATAATTAAATAATATTATTTTTAATTTTATAAAAAATCCAAAGCATAATGGGACATCAATATTACTTAATTTAATGTAAACACATAATAGTATTTGAAAAAATCTGTATTTTTCCTTATTCATTGAAAAAATAACCTTTTAAAAAAAATACAAAAAAAATAACCCTACCCTATTATAATTTTGATATGATGATTTAAAATATGGAGTTAATTTTACCAAATAAATTTTATGAAATTTGAAAAAATTATTTATATTATTTTCTCACAAAGAGCGATAAAAATCATTTTGAATTAAATTTTTTTTTGAAAACTAACTTTACTACAATTTGAGTGATGGTTATGAAAAAACATTATTTATTATGACCTATATATGTATTTCATAATCCATTTAATCATATTTATACCCAAAAATTAATCCTTTAGGTTATAATTTTCATATTTAAATAGTATCTCATGGTTCATTTAGGCTCGGTATTATATTCTACATTCACAATCAGACTCAATGTTCTTTTAAAATTTTAGGGTGTTTTATTCTCCCCACATTTAAGAATTTTCATCCTCATAATTGTAACTCTTTATTGGGAATAAAAGTCTTAATATTTTAAAATAACTTTTTTTAAACCCACAACGTATAAATGGTTAGTAAAACTTCTTCTTAAAATAGGAAAAGTATCTTAGAAAAGTCTTATGGAATTACACATAACAATATTTCTATATTAGAAAATAATGGTGGGATGTAAAAAAATGGACATGGAAGAAATGTGTAAATAATTATGGATAGTAATATAGATCATTGATCAAAAGAAATTTAATTATCAAGAAAAATTTAACAATCAAAAAACCATAAATCTATGATTATCTAAATAACCATTGATTCATCTGATGTAAAGATGATATAGTAATATTTTTGTTTCAAGATCCTTTTCTAAAAGTTCGGTAATTATTTAACTATCTAAAGGAAATATATATACATGAAATTTTTCTTTTTCATAAAGAAAATATTATCCTTTGTTTATGCTTGTATTAATTTCTATTTCATCTCTTACTCTAATAAATGAATATCCAAAAAAAATTATGCCAAAAGAAAAAAAATTTACTTTTAAATGATCACTAGATCCACAAACACGTAAAACTTATTTCCATATGTTTCTAAATATTTACCAAAACCAAAATGTTTAGCACAAAATAATATAATACATTAATCTCTAAACCTAAATAGTAAGTTGAAATATTTAACATAATATTTTTTATTGTCCTAAACCTAAAATTCTAAATTTGGTGCTACAAAAATATTCTTTACATTTCTAGATTTGATACTGATAAATATGACCCAATTTTTTCCATCCATACCATAAAACATCAAAATGAAATTTTGAATTAATTGTATACCCAATTATCTTTAACATTTAGAGAACTAGATAATTAGGACAAATTCTTACATAAATAATACCCATGTCATAAAATGTGTGGTCCCCCTACTAAACCCATCTTTTATTATTTCACATTAAGTCATCAAAATAATCCATATGAAACCCTTTTATACATTATTAATTTAACATCATTCTTGATATCCTGGGAAAAATAAAATATAAGAATAGTGAGATCAAATTCTTAGTAAGGGAAATTATAAGCATTGAAAATTGAATTTCATTAGTGGAAATAAGAAGTAGATAATGTTATGATAACATAATTAAAGTACATTATCATAAAATAAGAATATTCATACCCATCATGTAATGTTTCGTATATTCTCTATATTTTTTTGGATATAATATGGATTATTTTTTGACCAGGCACCGAGACAACATGAAATTCTATGGACTGGTGTGCTCGGAATAAATGTTTGAAATATATAAAATATATTAAATAGCATGTGCACACAAATTTTCAGAAATATTGGAATAAATTATAAATGGGTACCTGGATTAGATATCTAAGGGTACTGTTGAGTTCAAAGTATGAGTTTTACCATAAGTGTGACTTAACCTTTTTCGTCCCAGTTCATTTAAAGAATAGTTAATGGAGGTACAAAAATGAATAAAATAAACTATTTCATTTCATTTTTCTTAATGCAGTGATTAAAAAAAATTAAATAGATAGTTATATAAGAATTATAAAGTAATCCAAAATATCTATGGAGATGTTGCAGATCCCTTGGAGACACAATTATAGAATTCTCTCATGTGAATGATGACATGATCATAGTATGATGATCAAAACACCTAGAAATCAAAGGATCTCTCTGATGACAATGACATCACATCGTTCTTCATCCATGATCAATTCAAATCGATGTAAGATATGTTTTTTGATTTTATTCTTCCTCATTATTGATTTATACATTTAATTTGATTCAATAAATGAATATATTGATTGGTAGTTCGATTATCATGAGTGATGGGTTTATTTTATTTGTTTTCTATGGGTGATTAATATTTTGGATTAGATTATTTTGATTGTTGTTCAAATGGTGGTAGATCGAGATTCACATGACCATCAATTGAGTTTCATTCCTATAATCTGTTCTTGTGATTTTCTCCCCCATTCATCATTCATTGTGAGCATTATTCATTCGGCCCATCACAGCACAATGGAGGTGTGGTGATGGTGATAGAAAGATTCAGATGATGGTTGATACCTTATTTCGCATTCATTGATTTTCTTTAGTGCAAAACGAATATCGATGGTTTGAACTATTTTTCAAGTATTTTTGACTACAAAAGCAATTGTTTATTAATGGAGATATTTGAACAAGTTTTTTTCTTCAATATTGGTTTGAAATGATCATTGTATCAGAGGTTATATATGTTTGAATAAATGGTAAGAATATTTCGGATTGTAGAAAATCCCACACTACGTGACGTGTGAACTAGATCTACACACTATGTGGGGCCCCTATGTGAAAACTGCGGTTTTGAGATAATGTTAATTATCATAGGGATTGTGACCCCTATCACATGACATTTGGTGTCTCCCGAGGGACTCAGCATGTACTTTGGATGGTACATAGACACAGAGTAGAGTACACGGGTTGACTACATAGTGTGTACTCCACTACTAATACAAGGATTGATGACAGAGTCTATTTATACGAGTAGGATCCAAGGTCAATGGACATGGTATGGGACCCATACTTTTCACCGTGTACTATATTATTCATGGCATGGATCTATTTTCCTTCATATCTTGGAAAAGTTTCATTATTATTATTTTCCATTATTCTTTCCCTAAAGATTAGTATGGAATTGTTTCCTACACTGAGGACTATAATCCCTTCAGTATGAATTCTTGGATAGAATTTTTGGACTCCCTTTAAAAGGATTTGAGTGAAATACTCTATTCATATTCATACCCAAAGTGGATTTCATAGAATCATTGTGACCAACACTTGGAGGGAGTTGATCCTCTACTTAGCTTGTTAATCTACATTGAGTTTCTAGTATCGCCCCATGGACCTGGAAGTGATCCTTGTATATTTATTATATTCTATTAGAACAATCACCGTGTTCTTTCACATGAAGATTCAAGATAAGCAGTACCTCTCAAAAAAATGTCATTAGTGTTATCACACTCAAGAGTGTTCCTTGAAGAGTGCTTTGTGGAATCTTTAATCTAGTATCCTATGCTGGTATATTATGGCTGGAATATTGTGTTGGTGACTTACATATATAATGTGGTTCTTTGTTCAGTATATCTAGATACTCTAGTAATATTATTTGTGGATATATACATGGGTAGAGATTAATGTACTTTCATTTTTTATGCTTTGTGGTTTCGGGGTGTCCTACGGAGTATTTTTATACTCACCCCTAAACAGGATTTTCCCACACATATTGTGTCTTGTGTAGATGATCATCCTTTTGACATTGTTCTAGGAGGACCATGTCCAGACAGTGCAAAGTGATACCAGAATGACTGATGTTTGTTCATGCTGATTTTTGATAGAAGTCCCAATACTTAATTTCAAGTTGGACATTTTTTTTCATACTCTTTTTAATTGGAAATTAATTTTCCCTTTTTAATTTCTATTAAATCCTTTCATACTATAGTTATGAGATTTATATGTATGAATATAAGTTTGTTCAGTTTTTTTTTACATTTCAGCATTGTATATGCTTGGATATGTGTACGTGTGTACAGGTACATAGGCTAAATCCTACCATGTCATTGATATAACTACTCAGAACTAGTCTCCAGTCCCTGGCCTATTTTAGGTGGGCTTGGGTGTTATGGTATAAAAAACACATGGACGGGTCGTGATAGAGTGGGATCATTGTGGCTGGTTAAACTTTAGTGAAAGGAGACTATGAAATTGGTTGGGAAAATGGTGTAATGTGTTTCGAGTTCGGCTGTTAGGATAGGGACTCTGGTGTTTGTGTGGTGGAAGATGCATACATGCACTAGGACATTAATCACATTATTTTCAATTTGTTATATGAGAACACGATTTTCTGGGAATATAATGGTGCATGCATCATATAGGAATTTGTTTTTTTCTCCATGTCCTTTTTGAGTCATCTCTCCTGATAAACTCAATAATTGTGTTACATCTTGTTTACTTTCAGGATCCCTATATGACATATATCATCTAGGATTTAGTATGTTCATCATGAGGATGATACCCTTAGTGATGAGGCCTTGATATATGGACCATTTCTCAATATGTTACATTAAGGTGGTGCACTAGCCATAACACCACCTGTAGAGTAGCAGGAGGTGCCCAGAGTACTAGTCGATGAGGGGTATAGGCTATGTGTGCTTCACTAGTTTCAAAGATATAGAACCCTCAAGTTTCAGGGAGAGAATGACCCACAATTAGCAGAGGACTATCATGAGGTGTTGACTTGATTTTTATGTCTAGTCAAGATATTGTAAGGTCATATAGTTGTCCTAGAAGTAATCCTTATTTATGGATCAGTAGGAAAATTTTGGAGTTTAGTGACCTTGTCTTATGATGAGGTGACTCTTTTATGGATAGAGTTTGAGAACCATTTCATAGATGAGTTATAACCATTTATGCTGAGATCTATACATATATAGGAGTTTCTACAGCTCTAATAGGGAAACAAGATAGTAGTTGAGTATTCATTGAGGTTTACTAACCTCTCTTGGTACATGATGGATATGGTTCAAGATCAGTTCATTAGGGATCATTCCTTTGAGTGAGGTCTGTGTGGAGACATCCAGGATAATGTTATCCCTAGATTCATTCCTACCAATGATAGGGTTCTAGAAGCGAGCTTTGGTGGTTGATAGTTTCTTGTCTGTGAAGATATAGTTGGTGGTTGTCAGCAGTGGGTAAGAAGAAGAAGATACCTTAGCAGTAGGGAGTGAACAGCAGTATCAAGGACCTTGATGTACGAGATATTCTTGGAGGATGTCCCAACCAATTGGATCTGGTCTTAGAGGGTGGGTCTAATCATCCCAAAGTGAGGTTGAACTACTAATATGACAGCAGTGGACATATTGTATGAGATTTTCTAACCTACACTATAGATGACAAATAGATCAATGGTGGGCCACCAAGGAAGAGACAACGGTAGGATCATAAAGGTTTGAAGGGTTGAGAAAATGTCCAAGGAGCAGGGAAAGAATAAATTGGTGTTCGACGTTTTGACTTGTTACCAACACCACCACACCCAGGTGTCCATTCCAGGATGAAGGAGATGGTGGTTAAGGTAGGGGACAACTATAGGCAATGAATGATTATAACCCAGAGGCGCCAGTAATGATTTGAGGTATGATCTATGTTTTTTCTACCTTAGATAGAGCAATGATATACACTAGTTCAATTCATTCCATTCTCTCCACATACCTTCTACAAGATATAGAGATTATTTTTTAACGTTTGGATATTCATTTACTTATAAAGACTCCTACTAGGGAAGAATCAGTGATCATTACCTTGTTCAGATAGTGTGACCTGAATTTTGGAGGCCATAGTTTTTTTGGAATCTCTTGGTAGTATCATAGAGGCCTTATGACATCATTCTTGGAAAGTATTTTTTATGTACAATTCATTCCCAAATTAAATATTTTAGTTGAAGTGTGAGGTGTGTCTACTGTGATGGATCTAGGTTCTCATTTTTTGGTCAAAATGAAATAAAATCAGTATAGAATAGAATCGTGCATGGGAGGGTGTATAAAATTAAAAATATTTTGGCTTTCCTTGCCCTTGGTGAAATGGATTTTATGGGTTTCAATTTTCCTATAGTAATGATGGAGGATGAGGATGTCGTCCCTAATGATGTTCTAGGTTTACCTCTCCACCAAGAAATAGAATCTCTAATGATATACACCTTAGGATAGAACTAATATTTTGGATAGAATATCATATAACTCCCACATAGCTTCATGAATTGAAGCTATATTTGGAGACTTATAGAGGAAGGGATTTTTTTTACCAGTTGTTTCACCCTGGACAGCCCCATTTTTGTTTTCCAAGAAGGCCTATGGGATCTTGAGGTTGTGTGTGGACTATCTGGGCTTGAACTAGGTGACCTTGAAAAAAAGGTATCCATTACTATGGATAGATAACCTATTTAATTAGTTGGTAGGGGAAAAATAGTACTCAATGGTTGACCTTAGGTCAGTATATCACCAGTTATGAGGAAAGAATGAGGATATACTTAAGACGACTTTCAGATTTCATTACAGTCAAAGGGAGTACTTGTTGATGCCATTTGGCATAGAAAACGCCCCATTAGTGTTCATAAGACTCATAAACCAGATCCTACAGCCTTTCCTAGACTGGTTTATGGTAGTATTCGTCTATGATATCATTGTGTACTCAGCATCTGAGGATGAGAATGTGAGACACTTAAGTATGGTTCTAGATGTACTCTGAGAGCACCAGATTTACAAAAAGATATATAAGTTCTAGTTCTGGATTCATGTAGTCCACTTTTAGAGAAACATTCTCTCAGTAGATGGAGTGGTAGTGGACCCATCAATGTTCGAGGTAGTGTTAGCTTGGGATCCACCTAAGATTGTGTTGGAGGTTGGGAGTTCCATGGGATTTCAAGATATTACCTATGATACATACCTAATTTCTCCTAGATATAAACAAACATGAAATCTTTTACTTGGAAGGGACCACCTTTCATGTGGACAGAGAGGATCATGTATGATTTTTAGTTGTTGAGGAAAATTTTAACTTGAACTCCCATATTAAGATATTTATATGAGTTTACTGAGTACGTAGTGTTTTTTGATGCATCAGGAACCTCTCTTGGTTGTATTCTGATGTAGGTAAATGTGGTGATTTTCTATAGTTTATGTGACCTATGACCGCATGATAAAAAATTTGTGACCCATGATCTTGAGTTATAAGCGGTATTCTTCACTTTGAAGATGTGGTGACATTACATGATTGTTGATCAGTTTATCATCTACTCTGATCACAAGATTATCAAGTATATCTTCTCTCAAAAGGATCTCAACTTGAGATAAAGTCAATGTCTAGATTTCAAAAAATATTATGACTTTGAGATTTTATATACTCATGTTAAGGGGTACGTTGTGTAAAATGATCAAAACATGGGATCTTGTTCACAGTTGTTGAACTATGTGTCTAATCAATTGGCCTCATTATAGTTTTCCTTTATGGATGGAGATAGATCAATTTACCACCATTCTATTGTTGTTACCCCACTACTCTTACAGTGAGTTAGGGAGGCACAACCTGGGGATGCCAACTATGATACCCGACATACTGAAATATCCAATGGGCATGATCCTTATGGATTTTCTAATGATTGAGATCACATCTTAATTTTAGAGGATGGATTATGGTATTAGTGACGCTGTGGGAGGAGGTTATAAGAGATTTGAATACATCTCATTTAGCGGTATTTCCAGGTGTGGAAAAGATGTACCGTGACCATTGATAGCAGTTTTTTAGTACCCTCATTTTCTGTTATGTAACACTTTTTTATTTTTTTATATATATAAACTATAAGGGTGAAGGTTGGGAGATTTTTTTGGAACTTTCAAGTATTTTTTGAGGCTAAAGGGAAAGTACATGGGAAACACATGATTTTTCAAAACTGGGCAGAAATTGTAGGATAAATTGTGCACTTGGATGATGTTGGATAGTAGCTTCAGCATGGTCTGTGCACAGTTATGGATAATATATTATGAGGTCATGTAAGGATCTTCCTAGACAATAGGTAACACATGGTTAGCACATGATTTGTCTAAATGTGTGAACTAACCATGCGCTGGATCAATGTGAGATCCTATAAAAGTGGATCACATATGATTTTGACTCTAAATCCACCATTTTTTCTCCTTTTTATCCCTAACATTGTATTCTTCTACATTTAAGGATGTATATCCTCTCCCAATAAAATTGGGATTGATATTAAGCCTTACGTTGGTGTTTAGAAGCCTGATTCTTCTGGTATGTCATCGTTCTACATCTTTCTTATCATGTTTCCTTAGATATATTTTGCACCACTTCTTGGAATATTAGATATACATGCATTGTGTTTAAATATATGATTTTGGATGACAAATAACTTTATATTTTTTCTTTATCATCTTATGGAATGAAATCTATGGTAGTTTTGAGTAATTCATACCAATTTTCTTGAGATTTCATTGTCTATTTTCTATTTTCTCCAAAATAGTTGAGGTAGGTGGCTTCACTCTCGAATACTCTTCATATAAATGTTTGGAGTGATTTCAAATTTATTACTTTTTATGGATTTTTCTAGAATTGTTGTAATTGGATTTGATTAAAGTTTTTTTAACAAATGGAATGTTTTTTTTTTGAAATGTAATTTTTTTTATTAAAGGGTTTGTTTAATTTTATTAATAAAAGAATAGTTTCATTGAAATTGATTAAATTGGATAATATGAAATGGTTTTTGCATATATGGTTTGTGTGTGTTCATGTTCAATGTTCCCCTAGATAAGGGACATGTACCAGTGGGTTAAAAGGTGTGTGACCCTAGATTGGGGGTCTGTGTCTGTGGGAAATAAGTTAATTGGATTAGAGACCACTCATGAGTATGGAACTATCAAACAAGAATGTGTGTGTGGGTTTGTAGTGAAAAATGGAATGGTTATGCCAAAATGATATTGAGAAATGTTTTTAAGACATTGTTTGGTTACTTTTTTGCAAATGTGATTCTCTTGAAAGTTTGTTAAAATAGAACTTGGGTACTTTTGGTTATAAATGGTTTTGGAACCTGTTTATATTAACTTATAAAATATTTTGGGAATTTTTTTATATAAATTATCTTATATAAATGTTTCTAACCTATCTATCCTAGTCGAATGAGTAGTGAAGTCTTTGGGGAAAAACTACAATGTTTCATACTCACCCCTACTTTGGAACTATGGTTCTTTGGTAGATGTTGTCTTTCGGGACATGGGAAAAGGCAATGTATCAAACATCTTTAGTACCACCTTGTGATACTTGGACTATTTGGTGATTAGATCATGGATATTATAGAGAATGGAGTCTTTTTGTCATCTTGGAGTCTTTATTTTTTTCCACTATTTACTTTTATAGTTTCCTTCTGTTCTGTTACAGTATACTTTGTTGTCGATTTGATATAAATAAAGTGGTTGAGTGCTATTTCATTTATTCATTCATCATATAGTGAGTTGTTTTGTTAAGGATTGTTCGGATAATGGTTTTATTTCATAAAGGTTAAATCATCCCCCCACATATGTTTGAAACCCAATGAAATTTATTTCTAGAATTTTGTATCTTGGGGGTGTCACTTAAGGCCAAGTATCATCTCACCTCCACCCAGCCAATGAGAATAAGTGGGATGTTACAAATGGAATCAGCTTGTTCGGACCTTTCCTGGAAAGTAGTATTCAGTTTCTTTGTTTTGGAGTTGAATTTATTCTTATCTCTTCCTTGGGTTGGAATATTATAAAAGAGTTGTATTTTCAATACTTGAAATGTAGAGAATAAAAATACCTAGCTAACCTTTTTATTTTGAACATCATGTTACTAGGGAGTTGGGTATACAAGTGTTTTGGAGATAGTTGTAGGATTATGGAAATCTCATTGTCATGGGTTTAACTAATGAGATGATAACGAAATGCATCAGAGGAATGAATTCCCACTAGGATTTCATATTTAATTTGGGAAAAATGTTATATAATGTGATGAATTTTGTTTATTTTTGAAAAAATTCAAATATATTTTCAAATGAAAGAATTTGAAAAGTGAATGGTTGTGATATTTAATGAATGTCTTGATTTTCAAATGAAAGTTGAATGTTTTCGAAAATGGATTAACATGGTAATGGTTTATTTTGGAAACAGGTGTTGTAATAGTCAATGTGAGATAATTTTCAATGAAATGCCTTCAGTTTCTTGATAGTTAGACTTATGGTGCTGTAGTTCATATAGAAAATGGCACCCGATAGTCTTTTAAAAAAACTAGAAGAAGTTGTGGAGAATGTGGTTTCACCTAAACCATAGGTAAAACAAAATCTAGTACAAAGTATCATCCAAGAGTTCCAAGCTATGAATGTGGAGAACCAAAGTGATGATCTATGATATGTGGATAGTTCTATCTAGTTAATGAAGCAGAATACATCCATATTTTTAGGTGATTTTGAACTTGAAATGGTAGAGGTGTGGTTGAATAAGATGAATCAAATATTCTTATTTCATCATCACACTAACAGATTTGAAATTCAAACATTAAATGTATATACTCAAGGATTATACATGCCATTGGTGGGACCTATTTTTGCTGCATAAATTGGATCAAGGACTTATTTGGGCGGATTTTGAAGAATTGTTCAATAAACAATTGTATCCTCACATGTTTATGGACCAGAGAACGATGGGCCCCTTTATACTAAAGCATTACAATCTATCTATCACATAATATAATATTAAATTCATGAATTTAGTTTGTTTTTCACTTGATGTTGAGGGAAGGGCAACCATGAAGGTACATAGCATCAAATCTGGGCTAAGGTAGGAGATTCAATCAAAGATTGCAGTGCTCTTTATTTCCAAGGTAGCAGCGAGACTCAAAATTAGATAGTTGGATCAGTGAACCTTCCTACATGACCCAAGAGAAAAGTGGGTTGTTTCCAATGTCGTTTACTTGAACATATAAAGAGAGAGTGTACGAAATAACCTAGATCATGTCATAACTATATGTAGATGGTGTATCTTCAATGCAATTGTTTTAGTGCTCAGAGGTCAGTTACGTGAGACACATCTCATGTGTCGCATGCATCATATGCTTCGATGGGGCAAGGATAGTAGAATGAAACTCAACAACAGAGATGTGCTATCCACGGTGATTCTAGGAATACCATGACACCTAAGTAATGGAAATCATAGCAAGGAAATAAGGATTTCAGTGCCACTATGAAGAAATTGTATGAAGCTTAGAAGGTGGTTGTAGAAGATCAGGATGGACCATCTATGGTGATACATACGATTTTATTGTATTATACACTTATGAAAGTTTTGTTTTAAAACATATCATCACATTCCTTCATTTCTTCTTTTGTTATTGATTTCCTAATTTTGAAACTTGATATGATTCCATTCATGTAAAAACTTCTAACTCCACTCGGTAAAAGAGAATGTCGAGCCATTTTGTGTATATAATGATCTATTATTGTTGATGGAGTTGTGATACAGTGGTACTACTCAGTTTTGGAGATGGATGTCTTTGATGTAATCAGGGGTATGGATTGGTTGATGACATTAAAGGCTAACATTGACTGATATAGTAGAATAGTCAGTTTTACAACTAAGGATGGCATCAAGAATCTCTTCAGAGGTCAAAGGGTTGTAAAGACAGGTGAAATGATATTGTTTTCACTAGATGTGGGATATATTTCTTACCAGATGGAAGCATTGACCTTGGAATTGATATAATAGATCGAGGATATCAATTTTCCAGTAGTTGTGGATCAATTTCTAGATATATTTCCGCAGAACATCTCAAGTTTACCACTTATAATGGACATGGAGTTTATGATTGATCTCCTCACTGGGAGCAGTACTATTTCCCTTATGTCCTATACGATAGCACCAATATAGTAAAGGGGATTTAAATTGTAGTTGTAAAAGTTATAAATCAAAGGTTTCATTTGGCCATCATGTCTCCTTGGCAGCACTAGATTTGAACGTAATGAAAGTAGATGGAATTTTAATGTTATGTGTGGACTATCATAAGCTGAACCAAGTTTTGATAAAGAATAGATATCCACTTCCATGTATTTATGAACTATTCAATCAATTTAGGGGAGATCATTGGTTCTCTAAAATTGACTTGCGATCAAGATATCACTAATTATGAGGTTGGAAGGATGATATTTTGATGATATATTTTAGAAGTAGATATGGAAATTAAGGATACATAGTCATGCATTTTGGTCTTATGAATGCACCACTAGTATTTATGGAATTTATGAATTGGATATTTCAAAGATATCTAGATTCATTTGTGGTGGTTCTTGTGGATGACATATTGGTGCATTCATGGATAATGGATGAGCATGAGGAACACTAGGATATAGTGTTGGGAATCTTGATAGATCAATGGTTTTTTTTCAAAATATCCAAGTTATATTATTGGATACAAGGAGTACACTTTATTGGATTCTTAATTTGTAAAAAATTTGTTTTAATGGATACTGACAACATAGAATCCATTATCTCTTGGAATCTTCATAAAAATTTCTTTGAGATGTGAATATTTCTTGGTCTCGTGGGTTATTTTTGACATTTTTTTCATGAAATATCATGACTATAATCACCTATTATATCTATGAAAAAAAATAATATTCTATTCTGATTGACTAAGGAATTCCATAAGTTTTTTCAAGAGATAACGGTTCACCTAAAATCAGCACGTATCTGGATTTTTCTTGAATCAAGATAGGTGTATGTGGTGTATTGTGAGGCTTCGGGATCTGGGTAAGGATGTGTAGACCATGGGGTTGCTTATGGTTTAGGTCTTTTGATATTTCATGATAATAATTACCCATCACACTATTTGGAGTTATTTGTGGTCATCCATGCCTTGAAGACATGACATCATTATCTCTTTGGTGAGAAATTTACTATTTTCACGTATCCAAAGAGCTCGAAAAATATTTTATCACAAAGATATTTGAATATGATGAAAAGGAGATTGATGGAATATATTTTGATTTTTGACATTGACTTGATGAATACATCAGGGAAAGGTAATTTGGTGGGTAATGAATCAAACAGAAATTCATATAATCAATTGGAAAAAAGAAGCATTATATGTGTGGTAGTTTATGTTGGTCCTAGACAATATGCATGTTGACTGTTGAGACTAAGGTGATGTTTTAGTTTTCTTTTCAGTTTCCATGATTCTTGATTTGGTAAAGATGGTAAAAAAGTCACAATCATCTTATGCATAATTCCTAGTTATGAGTTCAAAACTCAATAGTGAGGAGACCATTGGGGGATGAAATGTCGATGGGAGTTTGCTTTTGTGGTTTAGAGATCATAGGGTTGTACATATGCCTTGTAAAAAAAACTTCTTCATTCTTACCACCATTAGATATGGTAAGTACATTTAGGAATACAGAATATGTATAAGGCATTGAAGGAAAAGTTTTGGTGAATTGTTATGAAATGGAAGGTGGCTGGGTTGGTTGCATAGTTCTTAACTTGTCAACAAGTAAAGTCATAACATCAACAACCATTTTTTATGTTATATTCCTTACCTATCCTAGTGTGGAAAATATAGAAGAAAGTGACATATTTTATAATAGGTATCCCAAGAATGGTTCAGAAACATAATTCCATATGGGTGATAGAGGATCGGCACACAAAGTCGGATCATTCCATCACTATTTGTGAAAATAATATGGTGGAGGATCTATCCAAAATCAATATACATGAAGTGGTAAAGAGACATGGAATACCATCTTTTATATTCTTAGATATAGATATGAGGTTCACATCTCATTTTTTAAATCCTTACAGAAAGCCCTGGGGACTCTGTTGACAATGAGTATGACATATCACCCTCAGATGAATAGTTAATATAAAAGGATGGTAAAAAAATTTGATGACATGTTTCAGGATTACGTAATGGATTTTGGTGGTTCATGTGAAGATAATTTTACATTGTTATATTTCTTATATAATAATTGCTATCAGGCTTTAATAATAATGTATCCTTTTGAAGAATTTTATGGGTTTCCTTGTCATTCTCCACTTTATTGGGTAGAAATAGGAGAGACTTTACTAGTTGGGTTGACCCTTTTAAAAGAAATAATGAATAATATTTAGCTTATCATAAATATAATGTATAAGGATTAGAGTCATTAGAAATATTATGTGGACTATCGTCAATGTTCATCATCATTTTCAGTATGTGATCATGTGTTCTTGTGGATTTATCCAAGCCTTGGACATTTAATTTTGGGAAGAAGGGAAAGATATCTCCAAATTAAATATTGCCTTCTGAGTTACTTGGACGGTTTGGAGAGGTGTCCTATCGATTGGAATTTCCACCACAGTTTAGTTCATTTCATATTGTGTTTCAGGTTTCTCATTTGAAAAGGTATCAACCAGATCATGATGATGTGATCAGATGGGATCACGTTGACCGATAGTCGGATGCTTCATCGGTACGTATCCCAGTGTGGATAGTGGATAGGTAAGAGTAAGTATTTCATTGAAAAATCATTTGTCCAATTCATGTTTTATGGAAACATGGTCAGAATCTGGAAGAGTCTTGGGAACGTGAGAATGAAACGAAAGAGCAATGGGGGTAACTCTTTCAGGGCAGGGATGGTTGTCTACTATCCAAGGATGTAAATACCAATGGTTGGGAGAATTTAGTACCCCCATTTTCTATTATTTATCCCTTTTTTTAAGTTATTGAGTATATAATGTATATGGGGGAAGTTTTGAAGATTATGTGGAACTTTCAAGGAGTATTCAGGGATACAGTGGAAGTACACGGGCTGCACATGGCTTGTCAAAACCGTGTAGAAATCCTAGTAGAAACCATGCACTTTGGAAGATGTTGGATAGTATCTATGGAATGTTGTTTGTATGGTTAGGGAGACCATGTGAGGATTCCATGTCATTATCTTCCCAAATAGTAGCTAATACATCGTTAGCGCACTGTTTGTCTAACCATGTGAACTAACAATGTGCATGATAAAAGTGAGATCCAAAAAAATTGGATCTCACATGTTTTTTACTCTAACTCCATAATTTATTCTTCTATTCATCCCTAAATATGTATTCTTCTCCATTTAATGTTTTATAACCTCTCCCATGTGAATAAGAATCGATCGGGATCCTTCATTTGGTTTTTAGAAGCCAGATTCTTGCTGTGTGTCATCATTCTACAACTTTTTTGTCTTTTTTCCTTAGATCTAATTCTCACATATAATTAGATTCATATATATATACAGCATATATAGTTAGATCTAATATTATGGATTCCAAATAATTTGATATTTCGTCTTGATCATGTTAAGAAAATAAATCTAAGGTGGTTTCTTGGAATTCTTACCCAGTTTTTTGAGTGTTCTTCGTTTGTTTTCTCTTTTCTCAAAACAGTCGATGTAGGTGGATCTCTCTCGACTCCCCTTTGTAGATTTGGTTTTCATTATTTAAAATGTATAAATTTGTGTGGATTAGAATTTACTAGTTTTTTCACTATTTTTTAAAACCCTCTTCAGTGATAGTTTGTGGAAATTTGGAAAATTGTTGTTCTTGAATAAAGTTCATGATTATTGCTTTTAAAATGAAGCTTTTTAAAATGTGATTTTTATGGAATTTTGGTAATTGTATTTGATTAAATATTATTCAATAAAAGGAATGATTTTTTTAAAATGTAATGGTTGATTGCAATCATTTTGTTTAATGGTTTCCAATAAAAGAACAGTTTTATTGATATGGTTTGAATTTGTTTATTTGAAATGATTTTAGCATATATGGGTTGTGTGAGATTATGTTCGAACTTCCCCTAAATAAGGGACATGTAACAGTGGGGTAAATGGTGTTTGACTTTGGATCATGGGCGTGTTTTAGTGGGACACATGGTAATTGGATGAGAGACCACTCATGAGTATAGAATTGTCAAACAACCATGAATTTGGGGGTGTGTGGTGAACAATGGATGGTTATGCCAAAATGATATTGATAAATTGTATGAAGACCTTTTTTTGTTCCTTTTCTTGAAATTTGACTTTCTAGAAGATTAGTTAAAATAATACTTTTTCATATTTGGTTATAAAGTGTTTTTGGAACATTTTATATTTAGTTGTAAACTATTTTGTGAAATTGGGTTGTTTAAACTATATTATATAAGTGTTTTTAACCTTTCTATCACAGTGGAGTGAGTAAGAAAGTCATTGGGGAAAACCTATTGAGTTTTATACTCACCCATGCATTGTATCTTTGGTGCTTTTACAGATTTTGTCTTCTGATATATGCGAAAAGGTAATGTATCACACGTCTTTAGCACCACTACATGATACATGGGTTGTTTGGTGATTATAGCATGGAGCTTGTGGATCTTGGAGTCTTATTTTCATCTTGGAGCCCTTAGTTGTTTTTCTTCTATTTACATTTATATTTATCTTGTCTTCCACTATAGTACATTGTGCTGTGGATTTGATATAAATGTAGTGGTTGATTTGTCTTTAATTTATTCATGCATCATATAGTAATTTTTTTGTTATGGTTTGATGGGTTAAATGTTTTATTTATTAAAGGGTAAATACCCCCCCACCCCATTATTTTTGAAACCCTATGTAATCTATTTCTAGCCTTTGGAATCTTGGGGGTGTCTTTTATGGATAAGTATAATCTCACCAACATCAAACTGATGATAATAAGTGGGATGTTATATTTTTGGTGGTCCGGGATGACGAAAGGAGTTGTAGATTTTTTTTCTTGATACCTTACTTTTCAATATGTGAAGTTCAAGCACCAAGTTCCAGAATGTTTTGATGAATAACATGACCTGACATAATGGATGTGGGAAGGGATATCATTTTTCTTCATTAAAGTCTTTCCACATAAGTCCAGATGACCCGATTCCATATGGGTGATCATAGAATGACTCACCAAGTCAGTTCACTTCTTATATTTATGATAGAAGAATCCAGTAGAGATCTTCATATTCCTCTACATGTAGGATATATTCATACTTCATGCAGTTCCATCAATGATTTTTTCTAATTGTGATGTTCCCTTTCCATCCTGGTTGTAGAAAGGATTGTAGGAGGATTTGGGACCAAGTTACACTTGAGAAAAGGGTTATACCCTCAAACTGACAACCAAACTGAGTATACCATTTAGGATTTAGAAGATATGTTGCAATCTTTCATGATAGACATTATCCACAGTTCAGATGATCACCTACCACTGGTGGAGGTTTCATACAACAATATCTACTATTCCACCATCGGTATGGAACATTTCAAGGCATTTATGGTCGACCATGTAGGTGAAGAATATTTTGGAATGATCTATGAGAGTCAGCACTAATGGGCCTAGATTTGGTATAAAAACTACTAAGAAAGTGATGATCATTTAGTATAAAATGAAGACTACACAGATCCATCAGAAGTCTTAAGCTAATAGGTGATGGAGGCCTTTGGAGTTTCAGGAGGGAGATCATGTGTTCCTAAGGGATTCACCGCGATTTGGATTACAGAGATTTAGTTAGGGTAGAAATGTCTCCCCGATTTTCATCATCCCTTACCAGAGACTTTTTAGATTTGGTGATGTGGCATACCACTTATCTCTACAACTGTAGTTAGACAAGGAACATGATATCTTCTACATGTCAAAGTAGGGGAGGTCTGTGCATGAACCATTGCACATTATCAACTAAGGAGATATGGACATTGAGGATGGAGAGAAAGTTGCTGAGTACCCGATAGATATCAGGGATTAGTAAGAGAGGATCCTTCTTAGGCAATAGATTCCACTAGATTGTTTCCAGTAGTAGCATGATAATATTTTGGAGAGCACATGGGAGCGGGAGGCTCAAATTTTTTCTTAGTACCCACATCATTATTAGTAGACCTTGTTTTGGATTTCATGGATGAAAATCCCTATGGTGGGTAGAATTTAATGTCTCAGATTTTTTATGTATTACTTTTGGATATTATATGGATTATTTTTTAGATTAGTAACTCAGACATTATGCAATTTTGAGACCCATTGTACATTGAATAAATGTTTGAAATATATTAAATATATTAAATAGCACGCACGCACATTTTTTCTAAAAAAGTGGAATAACATATAAATGGGTACCCATATCAATTATATGATGGAAATTTAGAGTTCAAAATATGAGGTTTACCCTAGGCATGAATTAACATTAATCGGTGTGGGTCTTTTTTAGAAAAGTCATTATGGGCACAAAAATGAATAAAATAAATTATTTCCTTTCATTTGTGTTGACACAGTGATTAAAAATATTTAAATATAATTTTATATCATAATTATGGTGTTAAACACATATCCTTGGAGACATTGGATAACACTTGGAGAGACCATTAGATAATTCTCTCCAGTGAACGATAAAGAAATTGTCGATATAAAATCGACAGACATCGTATTCGAATAATTTCGCAAAAAATAACAATTCTATATCATTATTCATCAAAAATTGATCTAAATTGAGGTATCTTGGGTGTTTTTATTTCAATCTTCCACGTTCTTTTGTTTTATAATGAAAATGAATTAATCGACAAGTATATTGATCTATAGATTGATCGTCATGTGGGATGGGATTATTTTACAGGGTTTTAGTTGAAGATTAATCTTTATGGTTTGATTATATTGATTTTAGTTCTAATAGATATAGATCTAGATCCACATGAACATCAGTCAAGAATTTTCATTCTAATATATTCTTGTGTTTTTATCCCCACAATCATTGTTCATCATGGGCGTTCGTCATTTGGCCCATGGCTCAGCACATCACAATCGATCTATCATTATACACCAATTTCTAGGTGAAATGATCTGATATCGTATATCTAGGATAGATGCATCACAACATAGGTGATAAGATGGAGATTGGGTGGTTTGGATGACGGTTGATACCCAATTTCACATTCATCAGCATTATTTAGTGCACAACGAAGAATGACAGTTTGATCGGTTTTTTGAGATGATATGATGGTGGAACCTTTTGTTTGTTGAGTTATATGTTTGGAAGAGTTGTGATCTTCAATCTTACGAAGATATAATTGATGAATCAGAGGTCATATGAACTAAACTGATTAGGAAATAGATATAGGATTCTATAAAATCTTATGTTTTATAGCATGTAAACCAGAACTATGTGCCTAGTGGGGCCCCGTATGTGGTATCTATGTTTTTCGGAGAGTGTTAACTATCACATCGTGTGTAACCCCTATCACACGGTATGTGGTCTATCCTAGGAGAATCAGCGTGAAATATGGAAAGTAAATGGACATGGGGTGTAGTACACGATTTGAATACATGACGTGTAATCCACCACACACACATGACATGATTTCATGGGTTAATTACACAGGCAGGACCCTAGGTCAAGGTACATGGCATGTGACTGCTAATACACGTCGTGTACTTTTCTATACATGACTTGGATTCATTTTCCTCCATACCATGGATATGTTTTGTTCGGGTTAATTCACCTTATCATTTCCCTAAATGTTACTATGGAATTGTTTCCTAATCCCAGGGCTATGATCCCTTCAACAGGACTTCTTGGATAGAGTCAATGGAATCCCTCTAAGAGGCATGGAGTGGGATCCTATTTTAATCTTCCTGCCATAAGTTGAGTTCTTGGTATCATCATGACCAACACTCTACGGGCATCGATCCTCTATATAGTGGGTTAATCTAGATTGAGTTGTTGGTATCACCATATGGCTCTGGCAGTGATCCTCATCTGTGCATCGTATTCTATTTGTACTATCATCATGATCTTTCTCATGATGAGACCCAATGAGCAGTACCTCTCAAACAGAAATCATTAGTTCTATCAGAATCAAGAGTGTGCTCTCCCATATGAGTGCCTTTTAGAATCTTCGAGATGGAATCCTAGGCTGGTATACAATGGCTAGAATACTACCGTGGTGACATACCACTAGACTATGTTTATTTGTTGAGGATATCTAGATATTTTTATTACATATTTTGTAGACATATACATGCGTAGAGTTGAATGTACATTCCATTGTTGTATGATTTTCGGTCTTGGGGTTTCCAACTGAATATTTTTTAACTCACCCCTACATAGGATTTTCACATATGTGACATGTCTTTTGAATATGATCAACCTTTTCATGGTGTCCTAGAAGAACTAGGGCCAGATTGTGCTTAGTGATACCCGATAGCACGATGTGTGTTCCTATGGTTTTCTAATAGTAGTCCCAGTATATATATTCATGTTGGAATTATATTTTTAGTTACATTTTGGTGGTCTCATATTAGTCCAGTTTTACTTTCTTTTACTTCCTAATGTACTCTAGTTTATGGGATTTAGATGAATGCATGCATATTTGTTCAGTTGTTTTTATATTTCAGCATTATATAGGCTTGTAGATGTGTGTGTATGTGTGAAATTACTTAGGCTAAGGCCTCTCATGTCAATGATATGCCTACACATTTCTAGTCTCCCACCCCTATCCTATTGGAGGTAGGATTGGGGAGTCATGGAATGAGCCCCACTGGGACAAGTTGTGAAACATCAATACCTGGATTATAGGTCATAAAACCTGCAACAAATCTTTATCAACGTGAAGATTCATAAGAATAGATAATCATGAACCATGTGATTCCAAACATGGTCAAAGGAATCATTAAAAATAATATTTATAATAAATTAAATTTGTTAGTATCTTTGTAACATTATCTTGATTTCCCATTTTAAACTAATGTTAGATATAATTGGATCATAGTTAAATCCATAGAAGAAACCCTCTAGAAACTCCCTCATTCTTGACTCTAAATATGAATAACATTATCCAAGTAATTTGAGTTTTATCTGGGT
The DNA here is from genome assembly GCA_963277665.1 of Viscum album. NCBI lineage: Eukaryota > Viridiplantae > Streptophyta > Magnoliopsida > Santalales > Viscaceae > Viscum > Viscum album. Next base: position 1,903,814,097 of record OY728121.1, on the reverse strand, counting down.
TCACCCCTCATATAATCTATATTAGGATCACCTAATGCTATCTGGGAACAACCATCGTATAGTTTTATCAGGATCACCCTGCACTATTTGGGAGAACCCATCATGTAAGATATATCAGGATCACCCAGTGCCCTTAGGGTACACCAATAATATAATATATTTCGGTCTCACCTATTTTCATCATTAATTTACAAGTATAATTCAAGAATAAAATATTTATAATATTTCACTTGACCACAAAATAATATTTTTTTTTCATATATTAATTCATCCCCGAAAAATAAATGGCTTCCATGTAAATCTCATAATCTATCCAGAGAAATAATAAGAATGGTATCACTACCACATATCCCTAGTGGAGTGTTTATAACATCATATTTTTTTGTTTTTGATTAATGATAATACCATTAAAAGGTCATTAAAACATTTTTTAATAAAAATCCATTTCATTTTGAAAATCACTTCTAAAAACTACAAATTCAAAAATATTGTGAAAATACATTTCATTGAAAATAACCTTTTAAAAATAGAAATTAATAATTAAGAAAAATAATGATCATGATGGTGGGGAAATTTTTTTCATGATGTAAATGTTAAAAATAAAAAAAATTCAAAAAATTGTTTAAGTAGGTCAAAAGTGACACATTTGGAAAATATTAAGAAATTTACATTTAAAAAATTTTAAAATACGTTCAAAGTACATGTAAAATATATTTAGTAAATCATTTTTTTTCATAAATATAATTTTTTAAAACATTTTAGAAATCATGAGTATGGATGAAAATGATAGCTGATATAAAAGAAAATACAATATTAGTAACACTTGCAAAGGACTTTCGTAGTGTTTATTTAATCAATAAGGGATGAAATATAAATAAAACTTGTTGAACAAATTAATAAATTGGGTATAATAAAGATATTATTTCAATAAAATAATAGCATTTGATTTCCCCTAAATAAATCTTGGACATAAAAAATCATAAAAGAATTGAGATTGTAACATAAAGCCTTTTTCAATTTTGTAACTCTTCAATCATAATCCTCATGAATGAATAAATTGAAATGATAAATTAAATATAATTAACATAGGCAGATTCATGATTTTTCATCTCAAAAGGGATGTATATGCACCACATAAAATAATTTAGGTTCTTATCATAAACATATGTCTCAATGAAAGATAATTTGAGATGAATAACTCTAATAAGGATCATACCATTGAATTTGAGAATTAATCACTGAATTTATTATTTTTGTCAAATGTAAATACATGAAAAACTATTGGAAATAAAACATTATATAATAAGAATTCCTTAAAAACATAATATTATTATATCAATTTTAATGAAGAAGTAATATAATCAAATGAAAATAAATTGAGTTATGAAATTATTTACAACTTGGTAACATTCATGTAAAATCCCCTTGGATAATTTAATTCAAAATAAAATTTAAAAAAACCAATATTTATGAATGATTCATGATATTAAACTTTAAATGGGTATTTAATACACCATATAAAATAAATTAGGTTTATGACATTAAAATATTCCACAATTTAGTAAAATTGAGTTGAAGTCCCTTACAGTTTTAGTATTCTCTAGATAAAAACTCATAAAATAGAGAAACACATATGGTTTCAAAAAACACAATGCTTTTTATAAAAATATTCGTAAAATAAATTCATGGTTATTATATAAACCACACAATAAAAAAAGTGGTGAATATGGCATATGTCACATAGAAATGAAAAGTGAGACGATAAACTCTTACCTTGAGTCTAGATTTTCATTGTATTTCCTTTCACATTAATATAATAAGCTTGAATTAATTATTTTATTTATTAAGGACATTTTATATTTTTAATAACTTATAATTAAATTATTTATTTTATTTATTTTTAATTACATATTCAAATAAATAATCAGTTAAGCCTACATTGAGAGTTTTGAGGACATTATGTTCATTGTCTCATAACATATTCATTGTGTTGACTATGGTCAAAGGGGTTATTATTTCAACATATACAGAATAATAATAAATAAATATTTAAAATATTCTAACATAAATTACACTTTTAAAACCAATCATGAAATATAGTAATGAAAAATGGACAATGATATGATCAAGGAAATGGTAGGTCATACATACACATGGGGAACGTTTGCATTTTTCAATGATCATTACAAATAGATGGTTAGTAATATTTTATCACTTTATAATTATAATAATATCAAAAATAAAATTTTTATTTAAAATTAAATATATATATATATATATCATTCATTTAATTTAGTGATCAAAAAAGAGTCGCATCGCTTCTTGGAGGTGGTAGTCCATGCATATGCACAAACAACGTTATCGTTTTTCAGTGTAAGAACGACAATGATATATTAAATTGTAAGAATAAAAAAAATTTAATTAATATAATTATTATATAATTAATATCACATCTAGTTAATAAATTTATAATTATTACCTTCCATATAAAGTGTTACTAAAAAGAATCACTTTGCTTTATGAGGTGGTAGTCTGCCATACACACGAGCAATGCTATCCATTCTCTTGTAGAATGGAAAATAAGAAGGTATATGTGACTTAATAACTCCATAAGTATAAATATGTTATTAGTATTATAAATTTACATTAAATTTATAATTATAACAATCATTTAGTGGTGATGATTCAAAACAAATGACATTAGTTCATAAAGTGGTAGTTCACAATACACAAAAATGATGATTTTGTATCCCATTTGATGGAAGAGGAGAAAAATTTATACAATTAAATTAACATAATAAAATATTAGTATATTTGATAATTTTTATTATTATATAATACTAATTTAATAAAATTTTAATTATATGTAATAATAAATAAAATAAAAACACACTGTAAAGCATGATACCACTTCTTTAGACAACCTCCATAGGTAAGCACCAAAATCCATCTTAGGATGAATTTATGATAAAACTACTGGGAAATTTTTCTGAGTATTTAAATTATTATTTTATTTTGTTAGGTATTGTCTGATCAAAATGGATTATAATGTTTCAATAGGAGAGGATCATGGGTGGCCTTTTATAAATGAGGTGAGTGGCATAGTTGTAATTTTTGAAAAGAAAAAGGTGTACCTATATTTTATTCATTCTAAAAGGAAAAAAAATTAACCATTTTCAATAATTATACTTTATAATGTATAAATATAGTGATAAAATATATTATATACCTTTTTTAGGTAATTTAAACCCTTATCCTTTTAGTTTTTCCCTTGGTATATCCATTTTCAACTTAACCGCTATAATTAATTTTAATTGTTTTCACTATTCATTATGGTCAAAAATTAAGTTGAAATTATTATATAATATAAATTATTATGATTAAAAATATAGAATCCATTTTACTATATTCAATTTATATAATTTTAAAATTTTAAATTTAAATTAAACCATCAAATGTGATGAAAATGTAGGTTTTCCATAAGTGTATTTGTCAAGAAAAAGATGATTTTATAATTACTATATGAAAAGTAATAATAACATTAAAATTTTAAATTTAAATTTATTGACATAAAATATATAAATTTTATTTAAATAATTCCTCATTTTTTTTATGTTAATTAAAATAAGGAAATGTTATGCACGTTAAAATAGTTTTCAGAAAAACTAATTTTTAAACCCCAAGATTTACTTATACTAAAATTTAATATGAAGATGATTGAAATGTAATTAAGTGTATTAAATAAAACTAAATAACAATTTTTTTAATTAAAATCATATTTACAAGATAATCATACTTTTAAATTACATAATTTATTTAAAAGAAAATATTGCATTACCAAAATCAGTATTTTCCACTATTCACTCAAAAATCAACATTTTCTTAAAGATCCCAAAATATCACCCAATGTAAATTTTTATTTAATTAGATAAAAAATTAATTTAATTTTATAAAATAAATTTTAAAAAATTTATAAAAAAAAATTATAATAATTTTTATGAAAAGAAATAAGAATAATTTTTAAAGAAAACGTATTCTTGAAGAAAAATATTAATTTACTAAAACTTTATTGATTTTTGACTATAAATATATCAATTATTTTGTAATTCAATAAATTTTCCATGTATTATTATTTTTTAAATATTATATGGAATTATTTCGAGACCATGCGTGAAAATGACGAAACATTCCGAGGCCCAGTGAGCCCAGAATGGTGGTTTGCACTTTTTTTAGTTTAGTGAGTCGGCACATGTGCGCGGCTATGGCAGTTTCTGATTGGATGCCCAGATTAAAAATCTGAGCACACCTTTATGTCCGGGATGATGAAATTAAATAATAATGAGTATAACCTTGAATGGCGCGAGTCGTGGGAAAAATTTAATTTCCGGTCGTTTTAAGTATAATAAAATAAAATAAATTCGCATGTTTATTTTATTTCTTATATGGAAACATCCACTATAGTACAACAATGGGGAAACTATTTCATTAATTAATGACGCATCATAATGACTCAATAATGGCATATTGGAGTCATTAATTTCTCCACGTAATTAAATGCCAATCATGTTTCCCTTTTTATGGGTTAAGCGATTGGTGGTCGTTAATGAACTTTGGAGAGAAACCTCTTGAGAATTCATGGAGACATGGAGGAAATTCTCGGTGACGAATGACAATAGATTAACGCTATGAATTTTTACACCAACGACTTTGAAGGATCTCAACAATGGTGTCAGCGCGACACCTTCATCAGAAATCAATCCCAGTTGAGGTAGGGGTTTGTGTTTTGAATTCTTTTCATGATTATGTTTTTAAAACGACTAATGCGGATCAACCACGAAAAAGTTGATCTGTGGATTTGTACGTTCTTGTGGGAAGGATTTCTTTGGGATGATTTCGGGTTTTTGATCCACCTTTGTTTTATTGTTTGATCCTACTCCATTTAAGCCTACTAACGGGAGCGGATCAACTCTATGACGAACGACTATGTGGGTTCGTTCGTCACTTCGTTTATTGGATTTCTTCTCCCTTTCTTTTCTCATGCGTTATTCGTGTTCTCCATGGAGAAACGAACAACAGATAGTTTCACATCCATTTTATGATGCAACGATCCCAAATCAAAGGTTCGACACCACAAAAAACTTGCAGAGGTGCGGCGATGATGGCAGGCGACGAATTAGACCAAATCGGGAAGGACAGTTCTTCAAGCATTCTTCACGCTGGAAGATCAAAATATATTTTTGGAGCTGATCAGAGGCCCAAAAACATAGGAAGAGTTTTTGTAGCATCAGGGTGACAAAAAAATAAAGGTTTCGTGGTGATCGGGCGGTCGAATCAATGATCGGAGCAACACGGGAGGTGCATCGGTGAAGAACGTCGTTTCTAGAAATTTCCAAAACACATGGTGTGTACCTCCGAAGAACACACCATGTAGTACTGGAAGCGGATATGGTTTTGGGGGTTAGAGAGGAATCACATAGCATGTGACCTTGGGCACACGGCGTGTTGGACTTTCCCCGATGCTCGGTGTGTATTTTGGGAAATACACGGACACAGGATGATCTACACGGCTTCAAGCGACACGGTGTGTACAGCATGGCAGAGTTGGCAACATGAAGCTCGGCATGTATCTAGGGGATACACAGACACATGTTAGAGTACTTGGGTTGATAACTGTGTACGGACACCTGACCAGTGACACGGGGCCAACCCCATTCAATCGGACACGGCGTATACATCATACTACACGTCGTGTACTATGTTTTCTACACGACCAGTTCTATGACACGAGCCATTGCACATGTTCAGTACCTGGGGTTAGACATCACGACATGTAACCCTTATACATGCCATGTACTTTTTGGAAAATAGCATGGTCCTTTTTTTCACCGTATCCTGGACATCTTTTTTTGGGGTTAGTGCCCCTTCTTCTTGTTCGCCTGAAGGTCAGGCATCATTTCCTCACACAGGAGTATGATCACTTCCGCATGACTTTCTATGATAGAGTCAAGAATCCATCAAAGAGGCCTAGATCAAGATCCCTTATGTATTCATGACCCTAGGTAGAGTTAGGCATCGATGTGAACCACTATATCAGGTGTTGATCCTCTAACTAGCTAGTGTATCACATAACTGGTGAATCTGGATGAGTCGCGGTATCCTTCATGGCCCTAGCAGTGATCCTCATTTGTGTATCATGATCTTTCCCACTCATAAGTGTGTCTCTCATAATGATTGCTTCTATTCTAGTTTAATCCTTCCCACTCAGGAGTGTGTCTACCCTAATGAGTGCATCTACCTCTCATGGAAGTTCCTGATGAATATCACTTCTCGGATGGACGTCATCGGAACTACCAAACTTGTGGAGTGTGTTCTATCGGAACGAGTGGTTCGTGGAATCTCCAAACTGAACTTCTAGCTGAGTGTATGTGGTTGTTTGATTTGTTTCTAGACTGTGGGTCTGGGTTTTAGTATATCTGGTTTGTTCTATATGTTCTGTAGATATATATTGTTCATAGATGACTGTACCTTTTTCATTATGTACTGCTTTGTGGTTTTCAGGGTCCTCTATTCATTATCATTATACTCACCCCTGCATGGGTTTTTCTTGCACATCTAGTGTCTTGTGTAGATGAACAACCTTTTGACAGAGTCCATGGAAGACCAGGACAAGACTGAGCATTCTGAGTTCCCTATAGGCTGAGGCGTTCCTACACCTATGAGCAGCAGTCCTAGTACCTTTTGTGTTTACAGGTTGGAATTGGAATTTTTTAGACTTTTGTTTTTGGAGGGATTGTATTTTAGCCCAGTTTACTTTTTAGTACTCTAAATTTCGTCGTACTCTGTTTGTTGGGTTTAGTTTATGCATGAATTGTGTTCCTTAGTGGTTTTTACATTTTTGCATTGTGGGCCTGGAGATGTGTTCGTATGTACAAGTACCTAGGCAATGCCTCCCATGTTAGTAATATGCCTACTTGGTGCTAGTCACCAGCCCCTGGCCTATTAGAGGTGGGCTTGGGGAGTCACATAGTGGCCCCACTAGGACGGGTCAAGACAGAGTGGTATCATAGGTGGTTGGTTCAACCTTAGGACCAAGAGTCTGTGATTTTGGGAAACAGTGTTGAGTGTTTCTGTTTAGGCCGTCAGGCCAGATACTTCAGTGTTTGTGTGTTGGCTGACGTATCCATACACCAGGACTCCGATAACCTGATTTTCGGCTCGGTACACGAAAATACTAGTCTTCGTGAAATAAAAGGTACATGAATCATATAGGAATGGGTTGGTTTTTCCATGTCTTTTATGTTAGCTATCTAGATATAATCATTGACCATAGTACATATTGTTTCCTTACAGGATGCCTCCACGATACATACCCACTAAGATTCAGCAGCATGATCATGAGGATAACACCCCCAGTGACGAGGCTTTGGTACAGGGACCAGTTCCCCAGGTGTTTCCATCGGGGGGTTCACCTGCTATGCCACCACCAGTGGAGCAGCCATTGGTAGCTGCAGTACCGACCGGCGAGGAGCAGAGGATTAGCGCGCTCCATGATTTCCAAAGACATAGGCCACTCAGGTTCTGAGGAGATCCTAACCCTCAGGGATTTGAGGACTCTCTTGAAGCGGTTACTAGGGTTTTCCATCTAGTGAGGACACCAGTAGACTAGATGGAGATCTTAGGAGTGAGCCTTCTTCAGGGTTCGGTGGGACGATGGTGGGGTCTAACCACATAGAATCATGATGAGGATACTAATTCGTGGATTGATTTTGAGAAACTCTTCAGGGAGGAGTTCTCTCAAGTTATGCTGAGATCTGTGCGCATCCAGGAGCTTCTTCAGCTCCAACATGGCAGTGTGACAGTAGCTGACTATTCATCGAGGTTCACCAGCCTTGCTAGGTGCTCGATGGATATGGTCAGGGATCATTACTTCATAGCTCGAACCATCGAGCGAGGTTTACGAACATACATCTAATCTAGTGTCGTGCCTCAATGCATATAGACTTATGTTGGAGTGCTCGAGTGTGCTTTGGTGGTCGAGAACATCTTAGTGGAGCAGATACAGCCACCAGCAGTCAGTTGTAGGTAGACAGTTTTGGAGACCTCGGCGGTATGGAGTCAGCATCAGATGCACGGATCAGGACATTAGAGATGTCGGATGATGACCCAGGATACGGGATCGATAGTCCAGGGATCATAGAATGGATCCAGTCAGCCTAGGGAGAAGCGATGCTACACATCCGACAGTTGGGTACATCTCTCTTAGAATTGCCCGACTCGTTGAGCTGCTGATAGGGAAACGGTGGATGGACCACCGAGGCAGAGGCAGAGAACAGAGCAGGCAGACCCGCCAGGTGGTGGACGTGGCAGTGGAGCTGGGAGAGCTGTAGGTGGTGGCAGACGCTTTGAATTACTTCCACCACCACCCACAGTAGGTCCACACCAGGCTTAGGGAGCTGGGGTATAGGGATGTTGACAGCTTCATGCGGTCGAGGCGTATGACCCAGGGGCTCCAGGGATGATTCGATGTACAATCTGATTCTTTTTGACCTTAGCTGCAGTACTTATAGAAATAGGTGTTAGTCATTCCTTTATATCCACATGTCTTTTACGAAACCTAGATATTCTTGTAGAACTTTTAACTCGATCCTTATGTTTGGATACACCTACAGTAGGAGAATCGACAATCACGCACTTTTGCAGACAGTGTGATATTACCCTTGTAGGCGAGAGTTTCGGTTGGAATGACTTGGTGGTAGCATCGTGGACTTACGATGACATTCTATGTATGGATTGGTTATCTTCAGTCCATGCCTAGATTGACTGTTTTAGGCAAAGAGTGTGGTGTGTCCACTGTGATGGAACGAGGTTTTCCCTTGTTGGAGAAAGGGGAACCCATGCAGCACTGAATGGACTTTTCCATAGGAGGGTGCATCCAATCACTCATGAGTTGGAAAGCCTTTCCCTCGAAGCAGTGGGTGTTGTAAGCTCCCAATTCCCAGTAGTGGTGGTGGAGTATGAGTACGTCTTTCCCGAAGATGTTTCAGGATTACCTCCCTGCCGGGAGATCGACTTCTGCATCGACTTACACCTCGAGACGACACCAATTTCCTCATCATCATATCGGATGGCTCCCACAGAGCTTCGCGAGCTGAGGGGTCAGTTGGAGGATTTGCAGAGCTAGGGTTTTTTGAGACCCAGTGTTTCACCCTGGGCGGCCCCAGTCTTGTTTCCCAAGAAGGAAGACAGATGTATGAGGTTGTGCATATATTACCGACACCTGAACTAGGTGACGATGAAGAACAATTATCCACTCCCAAGGATTGATGACCTCTTTGATCAGATGAGGTGTTCACAGTGGTTCTCGAAAGTTGACCTTTGATCAGGCTATCACCAGCTATGAGTGCGGGACGATAATGTTACGAAGACTACTTTTAAATGCCGTTATGGTCACTATGAATACTTGGTGATGCCTTTTGGGATGACGAACCCCCCCGCAGTATTCATGGGGCTAATGAACCGGATCTTCCAGCCATACTTGGACTGGTTCATAGTTGTCTTCATCGATGACATCCTTGTGTACTCGGTGTCAGAGTAGGAGCACGCAAGACACCTTCAGATGGTTCTAGATATACTCCCGGAGCACCAGCTTTATGGGAAGCTCTCAGAGTGCTAGTTCTAGATTCAGGGGGTCTAATTTCTGGGACATGTTATCTAGGCAGATGGAGTAGCTATGGACCCAACCAAGGTGGATGGTGTGTTATCATGGGAGCCACCTCAGAGAGTGACGGAGGTGCGATGCTTCCTTGGGTTGGCAGGATATTACCAGATATTCATTCCTGATTTCTCCTAGATACCATCACCAATTACTGCCTTGACTAGGAAGGGGAAACCCTTAATATGGATGGAGAAGTTCCACCAAGCTTTTGGGTAGTTGAGACAGTATTTTACGAGCACGCAAATCTTGAGATTGTTAGAGGATGGTGTCGAGTACATAGTTTTCTACGACACATCAGGGACTGGGCTCAGCTGTGTCCTGATGCAGCGGCATGTAGTAATTGCTTATGGATCACGCCAGCATAGGCCACATGAACAAAACTATATGACCCATGATCTCGAGTTGGCAGTGGTAGTCTTCACATTGAATATATGGCGACACTACCTCAGGGGTGAGTGGTTTATCATCTACTCTGACCACAAGAGCCTCAAGTACATCTTATCATAGAAGGATCTAAATCTGAGGTAGAGACAATGGCTAGAGTTCCTCCAAGACTATGATTTTGTGATCATTTATACTTCTAGAAAGGGCAACAAGGTGGCATATTCTCTTAGCAGGAGGTCGAGCTCACATTTGTTCAGTGAGGTGACACAACAGTTAGTCACGCTGCATTTATCCTTTGTGGATGAAGAGGATAAAAATTACCTATAGTCGATATTTGTCACCCTTCCACTCCTACAATGAGTTAGAGAGGCACGGCTTAGGGATGTCGACTGTGAGGCTTTACGTGATCAGTTATCCACAGGACATGCTCCTTATGGATATTCGCAAGGTGGGGAGCACGTACTTATTTTTAGGGGACACACTGTTGTACCAGTGGAGTTGTAGGAGGAAGTCCTGAGGGAGTTTCATACATCCCCTTTGGTGGTACATCCTAGGGTGGAAAAGATGTACCGGGATATCTAACGATAATTTTGGTGGTTAGGCATGAAGAAGGAAGTAGCAGAGTTCATTTCCCAATTCCTTATATGTCAGCTGGTGAAGGCAGAGCACCAGGTTCCAGTGGGATTAGCTCACCCTTGGATGTTCTAGAGTGGAAATGGGATGAAACAATGATAGACTTTGTGACAGTCTTACAAAAAATGTCTATGGGGCATGATTCCATCTGTGTGATTGTTGACAGACTCACCATGTCGACCCACTTCCTATCTATCTGGGAGCAGAGTTCAGTAGAGGGCATGGGACGCCTCTACGTGCAGGAGATAGTTTAGGTTCATGGAATCCCTCGACAATAGTCTCATATCGAGATTCCCGCTTCATATCTCAGTTGTGGAAGGGATTCTGAGAGGATTTTGGGACTCAGCTACACATAAGCACAACGTTTCATCCCCAAACTGTTGGTCAGACGGAGAGGAAAATTTAGGTTCTGGAGGATATGTTGTGAGCTTGTATCTTCGACTTTGGTCGCAGATGAGAGGACCTCTTACCACTGGTGGAGTTTGTGTAAAACCATAGCTACCACTCCCCCATTGGCATGGCACCGTTCAAGGCCTTGTATGGGAGACCTTCCGGTCACCGCTTTGCTGGACCGATCCCGGTGAGTCGGCACTCATGGGTCCAGAGTTGGTGTGAGCTACCCTAGAGAAGGCGCATATCATCTGCAAATGGATGAAGACTGCACAGACCTGGTAGAAGTCCTATGCTGACCAACGACGGAGATCTCTGGAGTTCGAAGAGGGAGACCATATCATTCATCATGTCTCACCTCGATGAGGGTTATGGAGATTCAGTCGAGGCAACAAGCTATCTCTGAGGTTCATCGGACCCTTCTAGATACTATATAGGGTTGGCGAGGTGGTGTACTTCCTAGCACTACCGCCACAGTTGCATCACATACATGATGTCATCCATGTGTCGCAGCTGAGGAGATATGAGCACGATCCATCACACTTCATTGACTGGGTCGAGCTAGACATTGAGGATTGAGTGACATTCATTGAGTACCTGGTGGAGATCGAGGATTGGCAGGAGAGGATCCTTCGTGGGCGATTGATTCCCTTGGTGCACATCATGTGGCGGCACGAGAATCTTTAGAATAGAACATGGGAGTGGAAGGCCTAGATCTACACCCAGTACCCTCATCTTTTTGGGTAGCCTTTGGTTTGGCTTTTCGGGGACATAAAGCCCCAAGGTGGGGAGAATGTAATGCCTTGGATTTTCCATTTATTATTATTTTTAAATATTATATTGAATTATTTCGAGACTAGGCGCGAAGACGAAGAATCATTCTATGGCTCGGTGAGCACGGAATGGTGGTTTGTACTTTTTTTAGTTAAGTGAGTCGGCACTAGTGTGCAGCAGTGGCAGATTCTGAACGGATTCATTGATTAAAATTATAAGTACACTGTTGCATCTAGGATAATGACATTACCTAAGAATGAGTCTATCCTTGACCGGCGCAGGTCGAGGGAAAAAGTTAATTTTTGGACATTTTAAGTAAAACAAAATAAAATAAATTCGCATGATTATTTTATTTCTTTTATTGAATCATCCACTACCGTGCAACAACGGGGTAACTATTTCTATAATTAATGACGTGTCATAATGAATCACGATAGGAAAGATAGAGTCATTAATGTCACTGTATAATTAAATTCCAATCATGTTTTCCTTTTTATGGGTTAAGTGATTGGTACTCGTTGATGAACTTTTGAGAGAAACCTCTAGAGAATTTGTGGAGCCTTGGAGGAAATTCTCAGTCATGAATGATGAAGGATAGAAACACTGAATTTTAGCGCCAATGACTTTGAAAATCTCAACGGTGGCGACAGCGTGACACCTTCATCAACAATTGATCCCAGTTGAGGTAGGGGTTTTTTTTGAATTCCATTCTCGTTTATGTTTTTAAAATGATGAACGGGGATCAACCATGAACAAGTTGATCCGTGGATTCGTAAATTCTTTTGGGAGGGATTTATTTGGGATGATTTTGGGGTTTTGATCCACCATTGTATTATTATTTGATCTTAATCTGTTTAAGCCTAATAATGGGAGTGGATCAACGCCATGATGAATGATGGTGGGGGTTCATTTCCCAGTTCGTTTATTGGATTTCTTCCCCCTTTCTTTTCCCACGCGTTCTTCATGTTTTTCATGGGGTGACAAACAATGGATCATTGCACATCTGTTCTGCGACGCAACAATCCCAAAATAATGGTTCAACACTGCAACAACCTTGCAAAGGTGTTTCGATGATAGTGGGCGATGAATTAGACCAAATTGGGAAGGACCATTCTTCGAGTGTTCTTCACGCAGGAAGATCAAAACATGTTTTCAGAGCTGATCGGAGGCCCGAAAATAGCGGAAGAGTCTTTATGGCGTCAGGGTGACCAAAACCTGAAGGATTCGTGGCGATCGGATGGCCAGATCGATGATCAGAGCAGCACGGGAGGCGTGTCGGTGAAGAACGTCGTTTCTGGAAATTTCCAGAACACATGTTGTGTACTTCTGAAGAACACGTTGTGTAGTACTGGCAGCGACTAGGTTTTTGGGGGTCAGAGTGGAATCACATGGCATGTGACCTTGGTCACATGGCATGTTAAAATTTCCTTAAAGCTCAGCGTGTATTTTGGGAAATACACGGACACAGGATGATCTACACGACATTAGGTGACACGGAATGTACATCATGGTATAGGTGGATACGTGAAGCTCGGCGTGTATCCAGGGGATACACGGACATGGGTTAGAGTGCACGGGTTGATAACCATGTATGTCCACATGGCTAGTGACACGGGGCTAACCCCAGTCACTCGGGCATGACGTGTACATCTTACTACACACCGTGTACTAAGTTTTCTATATGACCAATTCTACGACATGGGCCATTGCACACGGGTAGTACCGGGGTCAGACAACATGATGTTTAACCTTTTTATAAGCCATGTACTTTTTGGAAGACGACATGGTCTTATTGTTCATCGTATCCTAGACATCTTTTTTTGGGGTTAGTGCCCCTTATTCTCGTTCCCCTAAAGGCCAGGCATCATTTCCTCACACAGGATTATGATCCCTTCAGCAGGACATTCTGTGAAAGAGTCAGGCATCGATCCGAGAGGCGCAGATCGAGATCCTCAATCCATTCATGACACTAGGTAGAGTCAGGCTTCGACGTGACTAAATCTACCAGGCTTTTATTATCTACCTAGATGGTTCTCACCAAACTAGTTAATCTAGATGAGTCACGGTATCCTCCATGGCCCTAGCAGAGATCCTCATTCGTGTATCGTGATCTTTCCCACTAAGGAGTGTGTCTCCCATAATGAGTGCTTCTTTTCTAACATAATCCTTCCCACTCAAGAGTGTGTCTCCCATAATGAATGTATCTACCTCTCATGGTGGTTCCCAACGAATAGCACTTCTCGGACAGACGTCATCAGAGCTACTAGACTCGTGGAGTGTGTTCTCCCCGAATGAGTGCTTCATGGAATCTTCAAACTGAACTTCTAGCTGGGGGTATGCGGTTGTCTGATTTTTCTCTAAACCACGGGTCTAGGTTTTTAGTATTTCTAGTTATTTCTATATGATATGTAGACATATACTATGCATAGCTGAATGTACCTTTTCCTTTACATACTACTTTGTGTTTTTCGAGGTCCTCCACTAGGTATCGTTATACTCCCCCCTGGATAGGTTTTTCCTGCAATGTCTTGTGTCTTGTGCGGATGGGCAGCCTTTTGACAAAGTCTAGGGTGGACTAGGATAGGACCGTGATTTCTGAGTTCTCTATAGTCTGAGGCATTCCTATGGCTACGAGCAGCATTCCTAGTACCTTTTGTGTTTACAATTTGGACTTTGCAGTTTTCAGACTTTTGTTTTTGGTGGGCTTGTATTCTGGTCGAGTTTACTTTTTAGTACTCTACCTATTGTCGTACTCTGTTGGTTTGGTATAGTTGTATGCATGCATTTTGTTCCTTAGTGGTTTTTGCATTTTAGCATTGTGGGCTTCGAGATGTGTGTGTATGTACAGGTACCTAGGCAATGCCTCCCATGATAGTAATTTTCCTACTTGGTGCTAGTCACCAGCCCCTGGCCTATTGGAGGCGGGCTTGGGGAGTCACGGCGCGGGCCCCACTAAGATGGGTCGTGAAATATTTATATAGATTTTGATATATATATATATATATATATCTTAAATTACATAATACTATCCCAATAAACCAATTTAATTTCTAGGTTATAATGGTTATATATATATAATGGGTTGTTTAAGCTCGGTGTTGCGTATCAAATATGATGTTGAATGTAGTTTTCTTTTCTATCATATTATGGTGTTATAATATTTATCAATCAAATTAGTTATGGAAAAACAAATTCATATTGACTTGTATATCACATAGGCTAGTAGTAGACCCTGAAACCTTATCGGCTTTCAGTAGTGGGTTCAATCCTTACAGCCTCACCGGATGCGATGTGTTGTCACCCGCCATACAGGATATCCTTCTTCCAAAACTATATTAATATAATTCCTATAAAATTCCTAAATTTTGATGACCCATAATTACTAAAAAATAAAATATAATATAAACCTTAATGTTTACCAAATCCTTTAATCATATTTCCATGAAACATAAATGCATTCTTCCTTAGTTAATATTTTCATATACTAAACCAATGGATTCTATTACTATAAATTTTTTTAAAAAATATCCTTAATTTTGATAAACTCCCAAAAAATAATTCCAAAAAATGGTATATTTAATACAGTGAACTTATGATCAACTTTAAACTCATAAACCCGTGATGGTATCCAAAATTTTAGAGTTAATCGTATATGATGGCATATATGCCTCTTAAAATTAAAACAATCCTTTGATGTTTCATGATTATTATAACAAAAATTCCATTGATAAAAATAATTTTACATTTTAATATTGAATACAATTATATACATATTTCAACCATTTTACTTCAATATAAGTCCTCCCTTATTCTAGGAGCAAACAATTAAAAGAGGGCATTGACTGGGATTATGTCTTTGTTCCCCACATTCAACACAACAAACTATAAATGGATTACTAGGATGAAAATTAATTCTCTCCACTGAAATCCTCAATTTTATATGATAATTCCTTTAAATTCAAAAGAAATTACCCTATTCCTTTGAGACATTATTTTGGGTGTCCCTTTCTATATTACTGACATGAATGAAATTGAGCCTTTTTTCTCCATGGTATCCACCACTCAAACTCTTAACAGACTTTATATTTCTCTTCTTTGGTGAGTATGAGATTTTGATAAGGATTATATTGTTAATTATATATCATGATAAATAATTAGGAACTATCATGATATATTTTCCTCCAGTCATCAACCCATTTGGTTTCTCATAATCACCACATTTTCCATTATATTCATTGTTAACTTGATTCCTTCAGGTTTTATACATTGAATAAAACCAAAAAACATAATGTGAACAATCATAAAGATAGAGAGAAAACCATATAGTCATTTATATGATGTCTAAATGATGATAATTTCTTTTTAATCTAAAACACCATAGGTTTAACCTAGTCCATTAATTGTCATCATCTATTCAAATCCTTCTAAATGGATTGTATGGAATATGTGAATTATCAAAAGAATATCCCTCGAGAGTGTCGACCTATGTGAATAGTGAGGCATGTTTTCATGAACCAAGTGATAATCAATCCAAATATCAATGCACCCATTTTTGGAATTATCACCCCTGGGTAAAAATATGATAAAATTGAATCCACTTTTAGTATCTATATAGGGATTTATTAATAGGGTAAATCATATATTATCTCCCTTACCAAAACATTAGGATGTTCTTCTATATATATCCTCAAATTCTACCATAGGGTTATGTTACCTAATATATGTTTTCCTAAATCTATTATCCATGTTTTATACTAAACATTCTCTGATAATAACTGTAAAAAATCTTACCCAATTATCCCAGAGTCTATGAATACATTATTAAATTTGTGTCAGACACAAGAAATCGCATACTAAAGGAACAATTTTTTAGTAGTCTTGGTAAATTAGATACATACTTTAATATCATATTATATTTGAAAACATAAAATACAACATTTTCAAAGTAATAAAATTCACACTTGAACTCATTCAAATATTCCTTCTTCATACCATAGTGAAAGGAAACAAAATAAGGCTGATATTAGATTCTCAGTAAATGTTACATAATTTGAATGATATCATGAATAAATAAATTATAATCAGTGAGGAATAATTAATTTGTTAAGGTAAATATTTGAACACATATTCAATTTAATCAAAAAATTTATCAAAAATGCATCCATGGATAATACCAATGCAATAATATCATGGATAATAATTTATAGTTTCTTAAAGAAGGAATTTTTTAACATTGGATGTCATGATATCAGAAATAATTATATTTATACCATCTGTAAATTTTTTAAGATGGTTTAAATATTTGGTTAATAACCCATTTAATGTTAGATTATTGATTTTCATCATGTTTTTATCAATTAATCAAGGTTAATTATTATTTTTTCATTACATATCACCACATGTCCAAATTATTCCTCAAATATCAAATGATTGATTTCATTCATGAACAATATTCCTTATCAATAAATGTATGTATTGGATAAAGAATATGGCATATCAAAATTTCCATAGTCAATAAAATAACTATAATTAAAAAAACTTAATTATATATAATATATGGTTTAATCAAAAAGAATATCAAAGATAAATAATATGTTTATTTAGGAGAAATATAATTTCCAATGATCACAAAAAATTAATATTTCCATTGAAAGTAATTTATTATTAAAATTTACCACAGAAAAAAATTTCAAAATGTTTCATGGTAAAAATGGTCACAATGCATCAATATAAACAATAAGGATAGTATCATTACAATATATCCCCATTGTATTATATATAAAATAATGGTTTATTATTGTTAATGATTATAAATTCCATGAAAATATATTTAAAATAATTTTAAGAAAAATACCCTTTTCACTTTGAAAATATAATTTAAAAATTTATAACTTCCAAAAATATTAGGAAACATGTTTTCTTTAAAATAAAATTTTAAATTTATTTATTAAACTTAAATTAAATGAGGGCTCTTGGTTGTGAGAATGTATCATTCTTGTGGGGTATTTAAAAAAATATTCCTTTTATATTTTTTATGAAAATTCAAAAGTACCTTTCTTGGAAAATGATAAGAAGATTCATTATAATTTTTTATAAATATAAAATTATGGGTAAAAATTAATTTAAACAATAATATTAAAATATTATTTGAAAACACTTTTATAAATCATGTATTTCTATGAAAATGTATTTTCTACTGGAGAGAGAAATGAATTTGGATTTTATTAAAAACAATTTATCAATGATTTTAAGTACTAAATAGAGGAAAATTGTAATGTTAATTGAAAACATCATCAATAACCAGATTATATGAAAATTAAATGGGTTTTTTATACAATTATAAAATAATTTCATTCAATGGATATTAAAGTATAAAAAACATGATTAAAATGAGATTAAAGGATAAAATCTTACCTCTTTGGTATGTTTTGAATCATAACCCCCATCTAAGAGATAAGTTAACATAAAAAATTAAATATCATTAATAATAAAGGATTCATGATATAATACATCAAAGGTGAAGTAGAAAAATCTCATAAAAGAAGATATTTTTATATCATAACATATGTCTCAAAGAATACAATTAGAGATGAGAAACCGTTACAGTGATCCTAACATTAAAGTGGGAATTAATAAATGAATTGGTTGTGATTATCAAATTTAAATCCACATAAAAAGGTTAAAATAAAACATAATATAATAAAAATTCATTACACACATAATATTATAATATTAATGTCAATGAAGAATTAAAATATCTAATTAAAAAGACATTCAGTTAAGAAAATTATTTACCACTTGGTAATTTTCAATTCAAATCTCCTTTGATGAAAAAATTCAAATTAAAATATAAAATTCCAGGAAGTATGAATTAATCATGATATTTTATGTTAAATTTTTATTTTATATACCATATAAAATAAATTAGGTGCATAACATTACAATATGCCTCAATGGAAGGAAATTTAGGCAAAATCCCTTACCACATATTTTTCTTTAGTTGAATATGATTTAGCCTCATGTATAATGATATTAATAATGTTATTAATTTTTAAAAGAACTATATTAATATTTATTATATCATATATGACCATCTTATAACATTATATCACTTATTCATTAACATAATTTATTATTACTACTGTTTTGGGTGTTAATTGTCTTGTTTTCTCATGTATATTTTTTTCACAAAAGTTACAATTATTGTGAATAGGATATATATCCATCAGCTACATAATTATATTAATTTTTAAAAAATAATATTTACACAATATATATATTTTTATCACTATTCTTGAATGCCTGACATGGAAAATAAATCACATCACTTCGCAAAGATGATATGTCATGTGTATGCATAAGTGATGATATCATTACCTTAACAGTGAAATGGTTAGCAAATAGATGATTTATTATTTTTAAATAATAATGATAATTTCATAAGTATCATATATATATATATATTATTTATATCATTATTAATATCCATGTGATTCTCTGATGGAAAACAAATTACATCGAATCCTTATGCGGTAGTCATTCGTACACACAAGTGATGGATTTGTTTCCCATTTGACGGAGAATGAGATGGATAAATGTCATTCCATAAAAATAATAACATATTAATATATGTAAAATAGTGGTGTTATTATATTGTAATTTTTAATACATTATGGAATTTTTTAAAAGATTAAAGAAAAAGAAAGATCTTCCTTAAGATGATTATCATCTCTTAGAGAAACATCCTTTAGATCTGTTATTAAGGACTCTATAATTTGACTTTTAGGAGATTTACAAACTTCATAATGTTTATAAATATTATAAGGAGATATTGTTAACTTTTTTTTCAATAGATATGACTTTATATGAGTGAAT
Organism: Viscum album; assembly: GCA_963277665.1. Lineage (NCBI taxonomy): Eukaryota > Viridiplantae > Streptophyta > Magnoliopsida > Santalales > Viscaceae > Viscum > Viscum album. Next base: position 1,903,794,326 of record OY728121.1, on the reverse strand, counting down.
AAGAGTGGGGAGGGTGTTCTCTATTATAATTGACGAGGACACACATTGAATTTTTGAAAAGAATAAACCAAAGCCACATTTTCACATGCCAAAAGGCACCAAAATGACTCATTATAGAGCCTTAGATGTGATAATTTTGAAATATTTCCCTAAAATCGAATTTATACTATTTTTAGGTCATTTTATCCCTTAGAATCTAAGTTTGACCCCCTCATAAACTAATTTTCACCTTAAACGTGGTAAAATATTTTTACTGTTGTCACTATTCATTATTGAAAAAAATGTAGCTTACCTTATTATATAATATAAATTACTATAATTAAAAATATGGAATCAATTTTCACAAATTAAATTACCATAATTGGAAATAATTTATTTCAAACAAAACCCATAAACGTGTTGAATAACATGTTTTCAAGGAATGCATTTTTCAAGCATAAGATGTTATTATATTAACTATATGAAAAGTAATCAGAATGATATGGATATAAATTAATATATATAGATATATAATCTATAAATTTCATTTAAATAATTCATCCTTAAATATGTTTTTATTAACTAAAATGAAGGAATATTTTGTATTTAAAAAGTGTTTTCAAAAAATTGGGTTTTTAAAAATAAAAATAAACTTATTTCAAAATCAAGTGTAAATATGATTAAAATTTAATAAATTATAAAAAATATAATTAAATTATACTTGTATAAATTTTAAATCAAATTTAAATTATATTGGGACTTTAAAATTACTTAATTTAATGAAAATACATAACAGTATTTGAAAAGTCGGTATTTTTTACTATTCACTAAAAATCAGGAATTTCACAAAAAAAATAACCTTAATTAAATTCTTATATTATTATTTCATATATTTATTTCATTTTAACAATTTAATTTTATAAAATTTTAAAAATAATAATATTATTATTTTCTCACAAAGAGAAGTTAAAATTTTTTTAACGAAAACACCTTTTTGCATAATTGACTCCAATAAAATTAGAATAATTATTGAAAATAAATATTTATTTTTTAGAAACTTTATATATATTTCATAATTCATTTAACATTATTCATACCCTTCAATTAAATGGCTTGGTTGTATAGATAATGTTTAAATTGTAACTAATGGTTTGTTTGGCCTCATTATTGTGTTTCATATATGCTATCAAACACAATAATATTATTTTTAAATTTACGGGTGTTAAAAGTTAAATATAAATCAACATTATAATTTATTTTTGTTTGACATCATTTTTTTTCCTAAAAATGCATTTTTCTAAGAAGTTTTTTTTGTGTTTTATGCTTTTATATTAAAATTGATGTATGAAAATTCTAGAACTTTTATTGTGAAGAATGGATTATATATTTGGAGTCATAAATTTAAAATTATTAAAAATAGGACCCTTTTATTTTTGGTTATTATAAATAGAATCCTTGATTAAAAAATCACATCAATATTGGTAAAATTGGTAAAATTGGGTAAAAATTATAGGGTAAAGCATTAAAATCTCTCTAACATTTGAATTTATACTTTATAATGATTTTTCTGACAAAAATATATTTCAGTATTTAAATAATATATTATAAAATATAACTTTAAATTTGGTAACCCATTCTTATCGTTTATGAATTTAAATTATATTTTATTCAAATTTAAAACTATTTTTAGGTCATTGAATTTAATGGTATTGTTTAATGGTTAAATTATATTTTAGATTGATATAAATTTTCATTAACCATACTTTATTTATTATTTAACCAAAAATTCATTTAATTCATCTTCTTGCTTTATTTTAAGTTGAAATAATTTTTACACTTAAATCATGTATTTTCTTAAAAAATATTTTTATGTGTTTTTCATAATTATATTAAAAATAATTTCTACCACCTATAGATTTTGAGTCTAATAAAATGGATTAAAAATATTTAATCATCATGTATAAATTTTTTTAAAATTCTGATTTTATTTTAGTGTTTTGAGTAAGTTATCATGGTAAAAATTATGTTATCACGGTAAAGGTTAAATTGGGTTTAAAGGGGGTTTGACTAGAAGCTAATGCATAAAATGTATCGAAAAAATTTCTAAATGTCCCCTGTTTAGTTTATTTAGACCCTGTATCATGTTATCTATGAATTTATGGTGCCTTGGTTCCACATTACCAAGAATAATACCTTATATTAATTAAAAACATTGATTTACTACAAGAGTGTCGCTCCACTCACTTTTAAAAGGAAACAACTTCTCCTCTCTTCTTCGCACATATTTAGAATCTTATCTTTACTATTCACTATCCAAAAAACTTCTTAGAACCCTTATATTCATTATTTATCTTATTTTATTACCCTTAGTCCATCTAAATAAACCTTACGGTGTAAGCTAAATGTGGTTAATCAAATAAGAGGCAATCATCTTACCCGACTCGTTCAAAACTTATTTCTTCTTATAATTACTATAAATCTATTTTATACAGAATAAAAAGATTAATATAGTATTATAAATATAATAATATTTTGTTATGATTATGTAACAACATTTTTCACCTTTTTCATCAAACTTAAAATGAAAGTATCGCTCATGCGTACGTGTGGACTACAGCCTATATGATATGATTAATTTTCTATAACCTTATTTCATGGTGGGTTATTATGATGGATTTAATGTTTATATGTGATATTTAAAAAATAATTAGTATTTTTAAATTGTAAAACCTAATCTCACTTATTACCATACAATCTATTGGAAGACTCTAATGTTGCTCATCCGTACATGTGGACTTCCACCTCCATGAAGTAATATGAATTATTTTTCATTAATGATTTACATTGATGATAATTATTATGTATTTAATTAATTTATGTGAAATTAATTATATAATATTTATTATTTAATGGTTAATTATTGTTTACATTTCTCTGTTTGATCCATTAAGAAGTAGAAACATTACTCATGTATATGTATGAACTATTGTTTCCACGAATTGATTTTTCATCATCACATTATATGAATGGTTATAAAATTTAATATAATTAATAAATATGATAATTATATCATAATTAATATTTTGGATATGATGAAATCATGATTAAGTTGCATGTACCAGAACCGTTGAACTGAAACATTCCTGGAAAACAGACCAGTTTTTACATGAATAATGATTTTAATAAAGAATTGTTAATAAATATATAATGGTATTTTAAAATGGAATAATATATAGTAATATATATATATATATATATATGAATATGGTAGTTTTAATATTAATAATAAATAAATATTTATTATATAAAAGGTTTATATGAATAATAAGCTGGAGGAAACATGAGGTAAGAGTTTCTTTTCTCACTTCTATTTTTATGTGACTCATATCATATTCACTGCTTATTTATTTAATTTAGTATATATACTTCCAATTTGATATAATATATCAGGAATAAATTTAAATTAATTAAATTTAATGTTTCATTTTATGTTATTTCATTATTTGGTGTTATAATTCAAAATTAACCAAAGTGGTAAGGGATTTATGTTAAAATCTAATTTATTTTTGAGATTATCTATGTTTAATTTACATCAATTGAAATTATATAATAGTTATCATTTAAAACCCATATATTTTATTATCATATTATTATTCCTATAATTTTCAAGTAATAGTAACATTTTCCTCTCTTTGGTACTTAAAATGGTCGATAATTTGTTTTTGTGAAAAACCAATATTATTTCCTCATTGGACCATAAAATTTTTCATCCATGTCCATGTTCATTTAAAATTTTTAAATAATGTTATTCTGTATTATCCAATGATTTTTTTAAATTTATTTTAAACCATATTTGATTTTATTTTCAATGTCTTAAAATTTTATTTTTATGATTTTTTTCCAAACTAGTTATTTACATCGTTTTACAATAAACATGAAAGGAAACAATATTTTAAAATTTACCACAAAGGCAGATTTTCCCACCGTCATGAATATTATTTTCTTTGAAGATTAATTTAAATGATTCCTTTTTATTTTTTAAGAAAATATTTTTCTCAATGTTCTGTTAATTATATGTTTTTAAAGATACTAAAATAAAAGGATATTTTCAATATTTTAAAAGAAATTTAAAATACTCTTTTTAAAATATATTTCATATCTGTAAATATCCTTTAATGTTTCTTATGATTCATTGGGGATATTATCTAATGATATCAAATGATTTCATTCTTTGTATAGATTGTGATTATGTATTTATGTAATTTTTGTGAAACTCTTTTCTTTTCCATTGGTTAATCTATTATGAATTGATGAATTTTATTATGATTGTATAGCACCCATATGTATGGTTTCCATTATTTGTTGTGTGGTTTCATTAAATCCCTCCAATTCACTAGGTAATGTGTTATAAATATCTCATTAGATGATGATGATGATAAACATGGACATGATTTCAACAACATATTGGTGTATGAGTAGAATTTCATAAAGCTATTCTCACTTGATAAGTGTGGACATGCACTACTAAAAAAGTAGCTTTTAACAGCACTGGAATTTATCAAATCTCCAAAAAATGATGATAAATGGTATATTTATCAACGCTAAGAAAAGAGCTAATAAATTTAAACTTTTGCTAGAACTTTTTTAACTCATAAAGGGTACATTTATCAACACTTTATTTTTAGCACTGATAAAGGATAACATTTATCAATGGTTTATTTGTAGCACTCATAAATATTATTTCATTGACACTTCTTTTCACCGATAAAGGTTTGAATAAATAATATGTAAAAATTAAATAAAACCAGTTTATTAAAAAAATATTATAAATTTTATTACATTAAATAATTATTTATAAAATTGAATAAATTTATTATACATTATTAAATATGAAACATTTTATTAATTAAATAATTATGATTATTAATTTCATTAAATTGTATATATTTAAGATAGGGATATATATTAATGTATATAAATATGATTTATATATTATAAAGTATCTATATGCTTTAAATTAAATAGTCATATATTTAATGACTAATGGTTTATAATTAAAAATTAATATGAAATAAAAATATTAACTAATAGCATAGTACTCGATATATAATTTAATGTTTGAATTTTCAATTCAACATGGATCAAATTTGTGTTACATTGATTTCACATATGCGTAATTAATGCATTCTTAGATATAATGCACACAAATAAAATTTATACAATTTTTCAATATTGTTAAAGTGTACTTATTCCAAATTTATTCCATTTCAATCATTTCCAACATATACGCATGCACATAAAATTATATATTTGTTAATAATTTAAAAAAAAAATTTGTAAATAAAAACATTTATAAATAAAAATATTTATAATTGTACATTTACTATATTTATAAAATTACATATTTCAAATTAGAATTAAGTAAATATTTTTTAAAAATTATTTCAATAATTATAAATAAATAATTATGTATATTTAAATAATTTATAAATTTATAATAAATTTCCTGAAAGAATGAATATATTTACTATATTTATATTTATATATATTTATTAAATATATATATGTGTGTGTAAAATTATATAAATATATATAATGATATAAGTATTATTTTTTAATATTATTATTATAATTATAAATAAATAATTTTAAAATTAAAATAAATATTTTTAAAAATGAATATATTTACTATATTTATATTTATAACTATTTATTAAGTATATATAAGTATTTATTTTTTTTATTTATAATTATAATTATAAATCCATTAACATCACTTATGTAATAAGAGATGATAAAAGAATCTTTATCAGCACTTTTTCACACTAAAAAAATGAGTCTTTAACAGTGCTTAAAAAAGCACTGATAAAACAAAAATTTATCATCCCAATAAGTTTTACTACCAAAAAATATTGGTTTTATCAGCAATTTTTTAGTGATAATAAAGAGTTTTTTATCAGCACTTTGGTAATAAGAACTGATAAAAGGACTCTTTAGTATAGATTTTTTATAAGAACTGATAAAAGTGTCCCAATATAATTAAAAAACCCTAACCATTTATGAACCTGTCGTGATATCAGAATCTTTCCATAGTAGCCAGAAATTGTCGGTGCTCCTCCTCAGTGAATTGAAGATTGAATAACACCACTCAACTGCCTATAGTTTCTCAAACTTCTTGTCCAACATCTAGTGTTCAATTGAAATTAGGTTTTCTAAAGAGGGTTTCAAATTTTATTCAACCAAATGAGGTAGTCCTTCTTCTTTTTTTGTATTTTTGGTTTCGTTTATGATTCCTTCTTTGACGGTGTCTTTATTTGTGGTTTGGTTATTGTTTACTAGTGGGGTAGGCCTTCCAATTTTCTCAGTTTCCCATTCTTATTCAACTCTTGATCACTCATGGAGATTTTATTGTGTATGGACTCAATGGTGATACATGGAGTTTAGTTGGTTTTTTTATTTTGTTTATGTTTCCCAAATTGATCTCCAGAAGTTATCATACATATTTTTCATTCTTTATTTTATCAATGTATTCCATACATATGAAATTTTAGAAATTGAAACTAGGGAATTTATGTGTGATGGAGATTAAGTTAGGTTAATGTATTTATTTTATATTATACTACATCATATATTATTTTTTCTACTTATTTAGATTGGTTTTATAATAAAATGTATGGATGCATCATGATAGTTTTTATTTAAATTTCCATTCGACTAGTTTTATTTATTTTTTGGCCCAGATTATTTCCATTGTGTTGTTTTTCATACCTTGGTGCTTGTTGCCTACCCAAGGGGGATTGATAATGTCCCTTTGACACTATCATGATATAGATTCACATTCCACCCACAAAATTTGAAAATTATATTAAGTTTTCTATGGGTTTTAATCTAGGTTTTCAATATACCTTTTTAAATAAGTTAAACACTTCCCTCATATACATGTATTGGGAAATAAATATCCTATGAATTCTATGAGTCGGACATAAATGAAATAAAGTTTCAACTCACTAATCATCGCCATTTAATCATTGGTAATTGTTATTGTGGAAAATTATTATCATCGTTCATCTCTTGAACCTCTAAATATTTTTTCATCCACATTGATAAACACTATCAATCTATACATAAAATTATTTTTTATTTAATGAGTATGATCAATTCCTTAGTTTTTAAATTAATGTTTCTTTAATAATAAATCTAACATTTAGTACCAAGATATTATTTCTTGTTTCAATTTATAAATCACTTTTGTCAATTTAAAAAAATTATTCTCATATTCCAGAATCCAAATAAATTTATTTTTCTATTTTTAAATGACTATTTTAAAAAATTATTCTCATATTAAAGAATGATAAAACTATATGTTTGTTTGATGTAAATCTTATTCATGTAATTCATTATAGTAAATTCTTATTTTACATCCAGTTGGTGTACCTTGAATTCCCTTGGGACAGGTCAGTGTGGTGATATGACATCCCGAGAGTCTTGATATGTTTTAAATTATTGATATACCATTAATTTTAAATTCAATAATTCCTTTGGTTGCTATATCACTTGTTCCAATACATTTTTCAATCTTTTAGTTGATTTAATGAGAGTTTATTATTCTTGTTTATCATATTTGAGATCTGTAATACTCCTTAATTTCTTATATTATATATTATTTTGTTTATGGGATTTAAGAAAGATTTTATGTGTAGTAATTCTTTTCTTAAATTCAATTAGACATTTTATTCAACATACATAAATTCTTTGAAACAATCAAATATTGATTTCCCCTTATTATAATTGTCTATAACTTTCACATTCAATAATGAATATATAATGTGTATTTATTTACATTTTGTATAAAATTAATATTTTATGAAACCAATAGGATGGATATGATCCAAAAATTGATGTACGCTAATAGTTTGACAAACGAATTTGAATATGGAGTTAATGATTTTATCAAGTTTTCAAGAGAGCATGTGAAAAACCAGTCTAAAATCCTCTGTTCATGTTTAAATTATTTTTATTCAAGAAAAATTAGTCAGAATGATTTGGAAGAATATTTATGTATATTTGGATCCAAAAAAATGATTGGAATTTCATCACTCACAAATCTAATAACAAAACTAAGGATTCTCTATGCACTTCACTACTGTCAGTTAACTACCGCTTATCATAGCATCTGACCAGAACTTCTGGTCCATCATCCCCATGATGCTCTCATCCCATACATAGAGAAAACCAAACTAATTCAATTCTTGAACATATAGAGAAAATTTTATAGAATAATAAAATTCCTTGGGTAATGGTTTTTTGGAAAACACATATGATTTAAGAAGAAACATGAAAATCAAAAAAAAATTATGAAGGAAAAATATCGCCACTTGTTAAAATAATGAATAAAATTGAGAGGAAGAGATATAAAAGTGGATGTTCAATGGTGATATAATATAGATGTTGGATAGGGTGTGTGGTATGAGAGCATCATGGGGATGTCGGATAGGAAGTTCAGGTCAGATGCTATGTTAAGCAGTAGTTAACCAGCAGTAGTGATGTACATAGGGAATCCTTAGTATTGTTATTAAATTTGTGAGTGATGTATAGAAAATCCTTTTTTTGCTCTATTGATCAATGGATCCAAATAGATATCAATATCATTAATTATCTCATGGTTTCAAAACATCCATATAATCTTATAAACCATAATAAAGTGCACATAGAATTCATATTTTTTATTAACTTATATTTGGAACAAATAAAAACATTGAAAATATGTAAAGGTAATGTTATGATATACTTTCCATATTTTACCGAAAATTTATATAATTAATTGTTTGTTTAATTTTTATTATTCTTTATTGTGTTTATTTATTTTAAAAAATTTATGTCCATGTGTCATGCCTTTATAGGGAGAGGAACAATGTTATCTAGGCTCAATCACAGAGGTGATCTTATTGTTTTCACAGTAAAATCATTATCCATGGAATTAATGTATTTTTTCATATTTATTCTTAATTTCTTTATATTACTCACATAATAATTTTTTCTTATATAGGTGTATTCTTTTTTTCATGTTGTGGTGATCTGTCCAATATTCTTTCTTGTTCTCCCTTAAAAAATTTTCACCCCTACAGTGGTGAATTTATCTCTTTCCATCAAATTACCAACACTGACTTTTTAGGAACAGAAATGGGGCCCCCTCTACTCAATCACAGAGGTAATATTGATGTTTTCATGGTAAAATTATTGTCTATGGAATTAAATTATTATTTCACATTTATATTTAATTTCATTCTTTCTAGTATTACTCTTATAATAATTTTTTTCTTATACATGTAGATTCTTTTGTTCGGTTTGGGGTGATCTGTCCAAATTTCATTCATCTTCTCCATTAAAACCATTTAACCCCTGTATAGGTTCATTTATCAACTTATTTCAAATTACCTCCACTTCTATTTCAATAATATAAATGAATCCACCTCTACTAAATAACATAGGTAATCTTGATGTTTACGTAGTAAAATCATTGTCCATATAATTAATGTATTATTTCATATTCATGTTTAATTTATTTTTTTATTATTACTAAGATAATAATTTTTTTATTATAAAATCTGATTCTTTTTTTCGTGTTGAGGTGATCTTTCCAACTTTCATGCATCTTCTCTCAAAAAACATTTTCACACCTATAGTGGTTCATTTATCACTTTCTTTCAAATTACCTCCACTACCTTTGCAGGAAGAGCGATGATTCCACCTTTTCTCAATTATATAGGTCATATTTATGTTTTTATAGTATAATCTTTGTCCATATAATTAATTAATTGTTTTATATTTCTGTTTAATTTAATTATTTTTAGTGATACTCGCATAATAATTGTTTTCTTATATAGGTGTATTATTTCGTTTTAGTTGGGGTGCTCTATCCATATTTCATCCCTTTCTACACTAAAACATCCATATAATTCATCTCCCTCAAATACGTTCACCCATAATGTGTTAAAATTTGTCACTTTCCTTCAATTTCCCTCCACTGCTCAATCATAGAGGTAATCTTTATATTTTCACAAAAAAATCATCTTCCATTCAATTAATGTATAATTTCATATTTATATTTATTTATTTTTTCTTTAGTATTACTCATAATAATTTTTTTCTTATACATGTGGATTAATTTTTTTCAATTGATGTGGTTTGTTCAAATATTCCCATGCAATGCTGGTAGTTCATCAAAAAATGTCAATAAATGCCATGCTAACATTGAAATTTTGGGATTATTTTGAGACTTTGGGATGTGTAGGAATCAGTCTCACCTTAATCTTACACACAATGTGACTGGTATGACTCCCATTACTTCTTTATATTTTAAATTGATAGTAATATTAGTAAAAATAGAAACATTATCAATGGGTACATTATCAGTTTAAAATTGACATTTGACTTTAAAAATTTTCACTCGTGGAAAACTAATAAAACACACTTTTATTTTCTTGATAATTTAAGGAATAAATTCATATATCATTTTTTCTATGTAGGAATTAGTCTCACATCAAACTGATACATGATATGATCCGTATGAGTCAAATTATGTATTCTATGATTAAAATTAAATTTAAGTAAAAAAAATGAGTAACGTACTCAAAACTGATCAAACACATTTATATTGGTATGATTCTTTTGTAAAACAATATATAAGGTATTTTAAACATTTAATAATCAGCCACACCTAAATGTGATTCATGGTGTGACCAGTAAGACTCTAAGTGCGTCTATTTTTAAAATTGCCATCAATTTTAGTAAAAAACAAAACTGCTATAATCAAAAACTTAATAAAAATGTTAATATTATTTTTTACATTACAGAAATTAGCCATAAGTGTTTGAGAAGTTCATGAATTATTCGTATCTCAATCAAACACACTGTGTGACCGATATGACTCTATGTTTGTTCTTTTCAAAAAATTGACATCAGTTTTAGAAAAAAGACCAACCAAACAAATCAAAAATGAGAAACCATATTAAATTTTTTTAAATAATTTATGAAAATAATAAATAAGTCATTTTTGATGTGTGGAATCTATCTCACCTCAGTACGATACACAATGAGAATGTTATGAGCCAAAGTGTGTGTTTCAATTTTAAAATTACATTTTAGTAAAGTAGACAAGTGACGTGCTCAAAACCATGAAAACACATTCATATTTTTTATACTTTATGAAAATGATCCATAAGACATTCATAACATATAGGAATCATATGCACCTCAATATGATGCCGAGTATGACTAATATGACTCAATGTGTGTCATTTTAATTAAAATTGTCATTAATTTTAGTAAAATGGACATCTATCCTACTCAAAACTGATCAAACACATTATAATTATTTTGATACTTACTAAAATTATCCATAAGTAATTTTTGTTGTGTAGGAATCATCCTCACTTCAATTAAATGCATGATGTTCCCAATATTACTCAAAGGGATTTTTATTAGTTTAAAATTGAAATTTTAGTTCAAAAAGTTTTACTCACTAAAAATTGATCATATTTGCTTGAATTTAATTGATAATTTAGGAAAATGATTCATAAGTCATTTTTGATGTGTTGGAATCCCTTTCACATAAAACCAATATATTATGTGATCAGAATCAGTCAAAAGTGCATGTTTCCAGTTTAAAATGACATTCTAGTAAAAATGACAACGGACATACTGAAAACCAAGAAAATGCATTCATATTATATTTATAATTTTGTAAAATTATCCACAGGTCATTTGTGATGTGATGGAATCATCCCCACCTCAATATGGTACATAGTTTGACCGGTATGACTCCAAGTGCATCTCTTTATTTAAAATTGACATCAATTATAGTAAAATTAACACTTTCGGTTAATTTATTTCTTTATGTTAATAATAATATAAGAATTGTTTCCCTATACATGTTCATTATTTTCTTGGAGAATGGGTAGTTTTTTTTGGGAATAGAATGATTTGGGTCAGGATTAAAATATAATGTAGCATTGATGTTTTTTAATGTATGTAATAATTTTTTTATGTAATTGTATTAACCAATGTTTTAAATGTATATAATATAGTGTTTTATTATTATTTTTTAATTCCATCTCATATAAATACTATATTCGGACATGTTTTTTATATATAGTGGGTTTCCAGTGTTACAGTATGTTATAACAACACACTACAGTGGGCTATTGCAGCACACTACAGTGTGGTCCTTTATCAGTTCTTTTAAAAGAACTAATAAATGGTTCCTTTAGCAGTGCTAAATTAAATAACTAATAACTTTTTCATTTATCAGTGATTTTGGAAGAACTCATAAAGGTCCCATTTATCAGTTCCTTATTTAGTGCCAATAAAAGGCCTCATTACCATCATTTTTTAGTGCTAATAGAATACTATGTCTTTTAACCTCACTCATGTAGTTAGTGCCTTTTTACAAATGATAAAGTCCATTTATAGTGTTGTTAATGGACGGTTTGTATTAGTGATGATTTAGAATATCTATGATAACATTTTGATTCATAAATAAGATTTATTATAGTTTTTTCTACAAGATTATACGTGAACAATATTTTAAATAACTATTTTTACATTTTCATTCATTATTATGATTGTTTCTATTTATGCCCACAATATTATGCATGGACATGACTATGAATATATATAATCAAATTTTGATGTGTGATTATTATTACTTCTATCTATGATCATAAGGTTATGTGTGGACATTATTGTGAATATATATATTCACAATATTATTATTTCATATTTTTATAATTCCATATACCTATGTTCTGAATCTTGAATGATGATTATTACATTGACACCCTCATCAATCATGCTTTTGGATATGACATGATTTTGGAGTTTATGATGTAATATATTCTGTCTCTGTATCCTTTATGTTAAAAACATGAACATTATTATGTTATCATACACTTATGATAACCTTATGCTCTATTATGATTTATATCTCCCATATTTACCCTTACTGGTCATTTAAAATTAGCCTTTCTTATGTTTTCCTTCCTCATATTTTGATGGAAGGTTTTAGGTATGATATTCCTAGAAGGAAAGTAATATGAAGAACATTGTGTGATACTTTTAGTATATTTGAGGAAATAATTTGATTGTGTATATAGTACCTAGAGACACTAAACCTTTACGGTCCTTGTGTGTGTTTAATAGTGATATGTATTTAATATTCATAAAAAATATTTGTAATATTTATGTATATTAGGACTAGATCACCTAAAAAATGATTAAACAGCTTTTAACAATTATTGTGACGTTAAATAATGGATTTTATTATTGGATTGATGTTATTTTACTTGATGGTTATGTTTTGTTTCTTAGTTCATCACTTGAAGGTCTGTTGAATACCTGGGAAAATTGATTTTTTCAAATGAAATGAGGGGGTTTTATAAATCGTTTGTGAAATGTTTTAAACCATTATGGGTTACTTAAAATTGATTATTTAGATTTTGTTCAATGGATATTTTTTACAAAATAATATTTTATAATTATTTTGGAAATTATGTTGGGGAAAATGGAAACATTATTTTTTTTAAATGTTTGACAATGTTTTATGGTGAATGTTTTTCTCATAAATGTGGGAAGGTGTTTTGGAAATGAGGTATCCATAAAATTTTAACAAAGTTGAATTTTTTATTATTATTATATGTCTTTAGGTAATGTATGATTTTGTAAAATGGGTTTTTTAAAGAAGCGATATTTTTATGTAATATGTGATATTTTGGAGAAAGAAGAAAATTGTATGCATTTAGTTGAGTGAGTTTTTTTGGAATTATATGAATTATGAAGGTGTTTTGTGGTATTATTTATAGAATATGGAATTATTGAGGATCATGTATTACATATTATGAATATTCCACCCAAATATTATTTGAATAAAAATTGGAAGTCTATTCATTGGGATAATATTGAGGACAAATCCTCCCATCATTTATGAGTGGTCTCTCCTCTCATCAACTCCACCCAAACTCAGGATCAATTGGTGGAGCTAAAATCATACTAGTACTTAGAGTTCATCCAAGTATTATTTAATCATCATCAACCATATTTTTGTATTGATCAAGACCCCCTTAAGGAAATAGATTGGATGGAAAATATTGAGGGAGTATTCAAGTCTCTCAGAACAATTGAAGATTAAAGGTAAATGTCAATGTTTCTTTTCTCAAACGACCCAACCAAGTGTGGTGGGAGATAATGGTTCTTTCTAAACTACATTAGTGAATTTATTGGGACTTCTTCAAGAAAAAATTATTTAAATGGAACTATCCTGAAACGTTGAATGTGGAGAAGTCCAATAAATTTATAAGCCTTCACCAGGTAGAGTGTCCAATGAAGGAATCTTCCAACTGTTTCATGAAGCTATGAATACTGTCCCTCAATATAGCTAGTAATGAAATTTTGAAATATATTCTACTTTAAAGGGTTATTCATCCTAATCTCATATTTTTATTGTATGAGACCGGTTTGGCGTCATATGAGGATCTTGTTCAAATGTCATTATTATTGGAGGCTGGTCAAGAAAGATAGTTGATGGTGAGTAGTGATTCTATCTCAATATATTCATTTATGTATGTTTTTTCTAGTGATAAGTCTAATTAGGTTTAGATCAATATTAAAAAAATGTTTTTGAGTTCTATTCCATTAAAAATAATAATATAAAGCCTTCAGTGTACTTATAGTTTGTAAAACGAGGTCACTATAAGTCTTTTGTATAAAATATTTGAGGGGTTGTCTTTGGTGTGGCTATATGGGGTGCCTTTGGAGGTTATGTAAGTTTATTTATTATAAAATTAAGTTTTTCGTGTAATTGGTTCTTGGGGTTTTTCATATATTAGGGTTTTAATATGGTACATATTGGAGATTTTAGGTTTTCCCATTTCTAGATGATGGTGATTTACGATTTTTTATATTATTTATTGTTGTAGTATTATTTTATTGTGATATCTTGTTATTTTTAATCCATTTTTAGGTTTTATTATTGATTATCATAAATTATATACCATTTGGTTTTGTACATGGTAAACTAGGACTAATGTTTCCCTTGTGAAATCTAGAAATTAATTGCGCTAGTTTTTATTTTTTTTATATTTAACATGAGATGGAGTTCTGAGTTTGAAGTCCTATTTTACTCACTGAAGTGTTTTTACTTGAGATCTAAATCCTATATTATTTCTTATTGATGCATGGTTATTAATTAATCTTCATGGGTTTTATGGTTGATATTGGTTCTTGATCTTATTATTGGTTCTCATTTTTTGAATGTTGTGTTTTCTTTAGGTCTTGTTTTTTTGGGAGATAGGGCGAGTTCCATGGGTAGTTATTCAGGATTGATGGATTTGTATGGTTATTATTTAATTCATATATATTTCTTCTTGTGGTTGATATTTTGGTTTGGTAGTGTTTTATTCCTTATATTTTACTATTTTATATAAATTCTAAATAGTTTAGAGACTTGGGATCAGTCTTCATTTACATTGGGTATTTTATCCGGAGATCATAGAAGTTTTTTTCTTGGATATTTTTTTGGTATTTATTTGGATTAATTTCATTAGATTATATATGTTGTTTAATTCTATTATATTATTTCTTTACAACATTTCTAGTTGGTTACCATATATCCTACCTATTTAAATGAGGTGTTAGGGGGGTCTTAATTCTCATTCATTCTACATGTATAAAAAAATTTCTTTAGGGAAGAAAGTAGAATAGTAGAGGGTATGTAACCCACATGTCATTATTATAATCCATAATAAATTAATTTTGGGTTATTTTATGTTTTCCTAGTGTTTCCATTATTTTTGGGTGTTTTAAGTGTTTTGAGAAATCATACAACATGGATGGTTTTTCTATAGAGGACTCCAGACCATAGCATGGAGGGATGCACAGTGAGGGGTGTTTTTTTATTGGGAAAATCCCTCTACTAGTTTTTCCACACCTGTGTTATGACCCTATGGACACAACATAATGATTTGGGGTGAGGGGTAGAGGTCCCTCTTCCTTTTTTAGGATGTCTACAACATGGTCTATTGTCCATGTTGCAGTAGGGTCTCCATGAGTAGCATTGCACTATAGTGGTAAGGACCACACCATTGCCCTACCATCCCAAATTTTTAATTGTTATGTTTTCCTACTTTCTTCCCATTGAACCTTAGAATAATTATCCACATTTTTTCACTCTTTGTCATTTGATAATAGAAACATGTGATATTATTTTCTACTCCCCTCTTACATAGATTTTTTTGTCTTCTCTTCCATTAATTCAAAGAGAATCCTCTAGGTAAATACATATGTTTCTTTGTTTTCACTTCTCTTATTCCTCCATCTCATATTTACCTTGATTTTTATTTTCTCTCATGAACCATAATGTACATGGTTCATGAGATTAATGTTTAAGTCAGTTAAAATCATGGGTATTGGGATATTTAGGGATTATAGAGTGATTATCCTTTCCTAATTTGATGGTCTCCATCTTAAGCATCATATTAAAACTAATTTAATATTATAATGAGGTGTTTTTACTTGTCTTGAGGTAGATGATTTTATTAATTTCATTTATTTAAAATTTCATTTAATGAATGTGATTTTGAAATTCCTTTTTTATTAAATTCTACTAATTTATGGTGGTTTAATTTGATTTTATAAATGTTTTGAAATGAGTTCACACTTGTCATAATTGGTTTTTTAATGTATGTTGATTTATAAATTATAATTGAGTTCCTAGTATTCATAAAAATAATTCAATTAGTTATTTCATTTGAAATAGAATTTGTAAAGGTTATTTGACCCCATTAGAGTTTTGAATCAGGTCAATGGTTAGTTATTAGGAAATGGGTACAAATAAAATGAATATTTTCATTTCCTAAATGAAATTAGAGTTTTAAAAGTGGATTTGAATGTGGTTATGAAATATATGATCTTAAATAAGTGATTTGAAATAAATTTCAATGGTTGTAAGGGATACAACATCTTGATTCATTTTTCAATGAGGCATGTTTGGCACTATGAAATTATTTTTCATGGTGTGTTTTTTAGTCCATCTTGTCTCCTTGTTTTTATATGGATTATGACCCATGATAGGGGATATTGATTATTATTTTGATATGGATGAAAAGTTTGGGTATATTTCTTACAATGGTGTTGGAGGTGGGGTGATAGTTATGTTTTTCAATCATGTTGAATTTATGAATTTTTTGATTTCTCGCCACTTGTTACTACTTTCATGGGTATAATAGGCACTAAGTGATAGTTATAGACTTATTATACATTAGGTCATCCCACAAACTATCATGTTCCTCCTAGAGTGATGTGTTATAGTCTAGAAGTGTTCCCCCATGGAAGTTGGTGTTAGTGTAATTGAGTGTCCTGTGGTTGGTTTGGACATAACATAGGCTGATATTTGGTCTCGTGTTTTTAGTAATGTCTAGTTCAATATTACCATAAGAATTGTTGTGATTCCCATTATACATGATAAAATACATAGGGGACTCTCATTCCTTTTATTTCTTAGTTCTATTAGCCTATATATCACGATGAACTGTCGATGCTTGTTTATTTTTATCTCAATGGTAAAAGGGTGACTTATTGTTTTAATTTATTATTCAGGTGTTTCTATTTATTTTATTTATCCACTTCCAAGTGTATTTTCAAAAAATATATTTTTATAATGTATTTAAAAGATTAATTTTAATAGAAATTTTAATAATGGATTCATAGATTGATAAAATATTTTCTAAATGATTTATTTAATTTAAAGAAAATAATTAATTAATTATATAAAATGATCATTATAACACCTCAAACATTTTATGTTAAGTTGATCATAAATAATTTCTATTAATTAGATAGCCCATATTAAATAAAGAACTAAGTCTTTTTTGAAACAAAACATTATAGAAGAATTTTATACTCAATCCATTAAACATAAATTTTAAACTTCAATGTTTTGAATTTTGAAAAACATTCGTCTAGAGTTGTGACGAGTAAGTCGTTTGGAGACTGATAGAACCAACTTGATTTTTTGATGAATAGTAACATACCCTTATGAATAGTAATATGAATAGTAATATTACCCTTATTAATAGTAAATAATGATAATATATTGTTTTCTTAAGGTAATAAGATAATGAAAAGTTAATTAATTTTTTCAATTTAATACAAAACTAATTATACCATTAAATTGTTATTTTTCAAATTAACTTTGATTTTATTTAATAATTAAATTAAAAATACATATAAAGTTTTGTCTAAAAATGGAGTTCATTTTTAAATTCTACATGTCAAAAAATGGTTAGGGTTATTTTTTTGGATTTTTCTAAAATTCTTAAATTTTTTCGTGAATAGTAAAAGTATAGATTTGAGTTTTCTGTTTTTTAATGGCATCATAATGATGTAATTGATAATATAATGGTATGGTCGTATTTTTTATTGTATCTTATGACATGAGTTGTCCCAAATGGCTTAAACCATGGTAAACTACCGTGGGAAGCCAATGGTTTTGCGAAAACCACCAATGAGGTGTCCCTTGTAATTAATAAAAAACTATCTCGTAATTACTATATATACCCACTCACACCCATCGTTTTATTTCATTAAAAACTCAATATCCTTTAAGATCTGGTGTTATTACCTCCCTCAGATTCCTCCCAAGGTGTCATTAATCCCCCAAGGTCTCATCCATCACGATCTATGAGTTACTCTACAAGGTAAGGGAATCCTTCATTCTCTTCTTTTAGTTGACACTTATTTTATGTTATCTATTTGATTTTCCATTATCATACATTGGGGTTTGATTTTATGTGTTCTTATTACTGTCATTTTGATTTCAAAATTTTGATATACCTTTTATCTCTCATCATTTCATTTTATGAAATTTTAAGTGACGTTGTTAGGCTGCCGAATTTTCATAAGGGATCTCTCACCTTTTCTTTTATTTTCATGTTCTCCTCTTTTATTTTTCTCTCCTCACATCCTCTATCAAAATTACCATGATAAACTCCAGTATCATATATATACTAGAATTATATAATGTTGATGAAATATCCATCATCAATATTTTTACTCCCCCTTTTTATTTTTATAAATGAACTCAACGTCCATGAGGTTCCAATTTATAACCTTTATAGGTGGTGGAGTTTTGTTCTTCGCATTCTTCTTCATTAGTGGTCATGAAACCATTTTAATGGTTGAACCAGATTAGAATATATTTATATCAACTCATTAATGTTTTTTAATATTTACACACTCAAAATATGATATAATAATACAAAACAAGTTCATTATAAACAGAACGGCCAAGTTAATCCAAATATTAGTAATAAACTTTTAACTAATGAATCATAATGGTACAAAACCCAAAATAATTATAAGATCATTTATATATCTTTAATGTTACTAATAATATATATTAACAACTCTGGTTGTTTAGCCACATTTCAAATGAACATCCATGCATGAAAGCAAGTAAACGAATCATAAAAACCAAGGAAGAAAATGCTTCCAAAACAATAAAATTTATTCACCTAAACCCATTAAAAGAGTAATAAATGAACTTAATAAGGTTATATTAAATCAATTACATGTATAGTAGGTTCTATAGTTATTAATTAATGAATCTAAATTTGATTACTAATTTCATTAAAACAAGCAAATAACACACTCAAGAAAAAGGTAAGGGGTTTCTCATCTCACTTTCATTTCTGTGATATTTTCAGTGTTGGACACTTATTTCTTATATGTGTTATATGTGTACTTCTATTTGATATATAATAACATTATTCTCTTTATATTCATGTTATTAAATTATTCATTTTAGGGTTATTATGTTCTGGATATATGATTTGACCAATTATATTGTGGTAAGAGACTTTGTATCAACTACTATTTTGTTGTGACTAACTTTGTATGGTGATCCTAATAATCCTTATGTGGTGTACCTACTTTCTATTTGAGATAAAATTTAATTTTAAAATATATTTATATTAAATATCTATATTCTCATATCATGTATATGTTTTTTTTCTAAACCATATTCCATTTTACATGCAATGTTTATTTGGAAAGCTAATTCAATTATGGAAATATTGGTAAATCTGTATACTATAATCTATATGGATATTGAAAAGGAATATTTCTCATATATTGAATTAATTTATAATTAATTATTTGGTCATTCAGTGGTGGGTGTGGCTCGCTATAACCCCTCTATGCATCATTAGGTCTCATGAGACAAATCAGTTTGGCGACAAACCCTTCGAGTTTGTTTCCACAAATATGACGGGTTTATACCCACAGAACTAAACCGTTTTTACTATATTATGATATCATGTACTGGAATACAGGACATCTAGTTAATAATCATTCTATTTATTCATTATCATTTATTACTATCCATGAGTTTTTAATTATGAAAAAATCTATGGATAGAGTTTCATTCTCAGTTTATTAATGGAATTAATTTTTCATTTATTTTCCATGCCATATTGATTATGTCAGATTGATTATGATTCACTTATTATTTTATTCATGCATCAATTTTTTGTAACCCTTACTGAGCATTTGAGATCACCCCTTTCATCGTTTACCTTCAATAGGTGAGTAAGAGAAGTTCATTTATTTAGTTCATGTTGTTATAGTTTTTAGTTTTGTTATTTATTATGTCTTGTAACCTTTTTCATTGAAATTTGTGTTGCATATAAGTATATAGTTTTTTCAAGACTACTAAACAGATTGTTCCTTTGGGATTTTTATTCCTTCTAACTATGCCAATATCATAAGTAATGCACTGGGTCCAGTCTAGAGGGGTCGGGGTGTTATAGTTGGTATCAGAGGAAGTTTTGTATAAAACTTGGAATCTAGAGTAGGAAATTTATAGTATGGGAAAATCTATAAGGTAGTATTTGGGGATAAACATAAAAAAATATCCTGGTATTTTTCTAAGGAATAGATTATGTGAATCCTTCTAGCAAATACATCCCTGTCTGGATACGAGCCGGTAGAGGTGGTTCTGGCACAGAGCTACCTAGTAGTGAAAGAACCGACAAGGAGTTTCGAGCTTGACCCGGTGTATCCTGGTACATGACAACGAGCCCTGCTTCAATTTTAGTTATGACACTCCCATGGGATATGCTTAAAATAATTCGTATTTTCTTTATAATACATTGTGAAGGATTTTAATTTAAATTTTTCCTCAGAGAAACCATGTTTATAAGATTAGCTATGTTGAGAATTTCAATCTATGTTGAGTGATTTTTTATTTAAGATTCATAAAATAATATAGTGTATCCAATTATTTAGAAATGGTGTCTAATTGAAGAAGGGGAATCAATACTCATGGGCATTGTAGGTATCTCCCTGCTGATCTAGTCAACACAGTCAATGTTGGAGCAGATCAAATCATGACCATATTGGGACAACTTACTCCGGTTGTAACGAATAACCATTCCACACCTATGTTGGATCATTTCATGTGGTAGAAGCCCCCATCATTCACTTGGACTACTAACCCATTAATTTTTTATCAATGGATCAAGTCCTTTGAAAAGATATTCATGGCAGTAAGATGCAATGAAAGTAATAAGGTAGTACTGGCAGTATATTGTCTCAAGGGTGATTTTGATCAATGGTGGTTCTTGATTCAGAATACCATAGAGGAAAATGAAATATAAGATATGGAATGGAGGACTTTTAATGAAATATTCTTCATAAAATATTTCCCTCATTCACAATGAACCAAAATTAAGAGGAAATTCATTGGCTTAAAACAAAGAGAAGAAGACAGTGTTGCGGAGTATGAGGCTACCTTCACAAGGCTATCTAGGTATGTCATAGATTATGTAGGTGAATCGGAAGACTAGATTGATCATTTCATTTAAGGTCTTAAGCCAAGCCTTCGAAGGGAACTGGATTCTCAATCATTTTCATCATATGATGAAATTGTATCAGGTGCCATCAAAACCATGAAGGAATTTTCTAGATCAAATCATTTCAAAGGAAACCAAGATAAGAATCGATACTCTGATAACAAAGGTGAAGTAGAAGCACCAAAGAAGAGGAAGTGAACAAAGTTATTTCCATTATGTGAGAACTATTGAAGCAATAATCTCGGGAAATTCTTGAAAGGCATGGGAGACTGCTATAACTATGGAGAAAAGGGTCAACAATATGTTGAATGTAAGGGAAGAAACAATTCAATTATATTCAATGATACAATTGTAGAGATATGGGACACTATGAAAATGAGTTTCCTAAGCGCCAAGGAAACATGCCTTGGAAAAATCCAAGGGAACAAGGGAGATCCTATGCAATTACAACTGCAGAGGTTCAAGTTCCTAATGATGTGGTGGAAGGTACTTTAATTTTTTAATCAAACTTAGCCAACACTTTATTTTGATTCTAGATCATCGTATTCTTTTATATCTTCTCAGTTTTCCAAGAAAATTCGATATGTCCATTTTGATTTAATAAAGAATTTGTTGGTCGAAACACTCAGGGGATGTATCATTGCAACAAAGGCATGTCGACTAGTCCCCATCTACAAACCTAAATGTGCTTTAGTTTCTCACCTAATCATCATACCAATTAATGAATTTGATATAATTCTTGGTATGGATTGTTTTTAAATTTTGATGCGATGATTTATTGTAAGAATAAAGAAGATAAATTTTTTTAAAATGGTGTAGAATCCCTTGTCTTTAGGGAAGAAACTTCCCCACATGATTCTTATCTAGAACCACCCCTAGTAGCTCTATTGAATTCAATACATGGAGAGGAAGAGAAACCGATATCTATGGGCAAGGAAAGAAATATTCAAATTGAAGATGTGAACATAGAGTAAGAGTACATTGATGTATTTCCAGAGGATTTACCTTGACATCCTCTAGATCATGATGTTGAGTTCCCTATTGATTAAATTCATGATGCATGACCTATATCAAAGACTCCTTATAGAATGACCATTGTGGAATTAGTAAAGCTAAAGAAACAACTAAATTATTTTAGTGAAAAAAGGGTTTATTCGACCTAGTGTTTCTCCAAAGGGATCCCCTATCCTTTTCCTCAATAAGAAAGATGGATCCATGATGATTTGCATTGATTACAGGGAAATAAATTCTATTACAATAATGAATAAGTATCATATGCCCAAATTGATGATTTATTTGATCAACTTCATGGATCTCAATAATTTTCAAATATTGATCTTGGATCCGGATATCATTAACTGCGTGTGAGGATGGAAGATATTTTGAAGAAAACATTTCAAAAAAGGTACGGGCATTACGAGTTTACAATGATGCATTTTGGAATGACGAATGCACCATCTATTTTCATGGATTTAATTAATATAGTTTTCAAGGAATATCTTGATAAATTTTTGTGGTATTTATCGATTATATCCTTGTATAATCAAAAATCTATGAAGGCCATGAGAATCACATGCGGGTTATTCTAAAAACTCTTATAAGAAATAAATTATATGGGAAGTTTAGAATGTGTGAATTCTGGATTCAATTAGATTCTTTTATAGGACATATTATCTCTAATATTGGAATCCTAGTTTATTCTATAATGAAAAAGGTAATCCAAGAATGTCACATTCCAAAAACATAAGTAAGGTACGCAGTTTTATTAGCTTGGAAGGTTACTATTGGCGTTTTGTTCAAAAAATTTCCCCACTGGCTAACCCGCTAACCAAGATCACACATAAAGGATTTAAGTATGTGTGTAAAAAAGAGTGTACGGAATGCTTTAAATAATTGAAATGAAGATTGTTCAATGCTCCAATTTTGAGTCTTCCATCTGGAAGTTATGGATTTGTGATATACAGTGATGCATCAAAAAAAGGGTTGGGTTTCATCCTTATGAAAAATGATAAAGTTATTGATTATGAATCAAGATAGTTGAAGACACATGCGAAAAATTATCCAAGTCATGATCTTGATTTTGCAGCAGTAATGTTTGCTCTGAAAATATAGAGACAATATCTCTACGGAGAAAGATCTGAGATTTATATGAACCATAAATGTTTAAAATATATTTTCACACAAAAATAACAAAACATGAGGCAAAAGAGATGGCTCGAGTTACTCAAATATTATGATTGGTCAATACACTACAACCCAGGAAAGGCAAATAAGGTGGTAGATGCATTAAGGAGGAAGGATCATGGACTTCTGACTCAAATGAAAATTGAGAGAGATCCTATATTTTTTGATATACTAAAGATGGATATGGGAATTGTTAAGGAATGGGAAACATATTTTCTCTTTCAAAATATTTCTAAACCAAATTTTTTAGTGAAGATAAAAAGATCTCAATCTGGTGATGAGAATATGCACAAGAAAATTAATGTTGTCAAGGATAGGAGAATGGTAGACTTCGTGTATGAATAAGGAGTTATAAAATTTGGGAATAGGTTATGTTTTCCATCAGTACCTGGGATAAAAAAGGGAACTATTAGAGGATGCTCATAGCTTAAATTTCTCTATATTCCCAGGTAGCACAATGATGTATAGAGATATGAAGGATTATTTCTGGTCGGATAATATGAAGCGATAAATTGCTGACTATGTGTCAAGGTGGCTATTTTTTCAGCAAGTGAACACAGAGAGACAACATCCCAAATGATTGATCCAACCTCTACCCATTTATATGTGGAAGTGGGATAACATTACAATTGATTTTTTCACCAGACTACAGAGGAAATCCAGAAAAAACTATGTAATATGGGTAATTGTTTATCGTCTCATAAAATAATAACATTTATTTCCTATAAGAGAAGATTTACCACTTGAGATCCTCATATGAAATTATATTAATGAATTTTTAAGACTTAATGGTACAAATATATGAATTTTATCTGATCTATATCCTCGGATTTACAGAAAAATTCTGGAAAAGTCTCCTGAAGGCTTTGAATACTGAGCTTCGTATGAGTACTTCTCATCACCCGCAAACTGACGGACAGTCTGAAAGGACTATTCAAACTCTAAAAGATATGTTGAGGTCATGTTCTCTTGACATCCAAGGTATATGGGATCAATACTTTCCTTTGTTGGAGTTTTCATACAATAATAGTTTCCATTCTAGTATTCAAATGGATCTATATAAAGCCTTATTTGGAAAGATATGGCGAACTCCAACTTGTTGGGATGAAGTTGGTGAGAGGAAAAATATAGGCCCAGAACTTATTGAAAAGACCATAGAAAAGGTGAAGACAGTACAAGCCCATATTAAAGCATCCCGAAGCAGGCAGAAGAGTAATGCTGACAACTGGAGGAAGGATTTGGAATTCTAAGTGGGAGATCATTTCTTTTTTAATGTATTTCCATGGAAGGGTGTCTAATGGTTTGGTAAGAAAGGGAAACTGAGCCCCAGGTACATCGGACCATTTGAAGTTCTAGAAACAATCGAATATGTATCTTACCAATTAGCGATGCCACCAAATCTATCCAGAGTTTATAATGTCTTCCACATGAAATTTTTAAATAAATACATGTTAGACCCAACACATGTACTCACATATGAAGAAATAGAACTAGAACATAACTTTTCATAAAGTGAAATGCCTATTAAGAAATCAGACAACTCGCCTAGTAAAGGTTCTTTGGAGAAACCATAATATGGAGGAAGAAACATGGGAACCATAGGATTACATTGTGGTAAGAGACTTTGTCTCAACTACTATCTTGTTGTGACAAACTATGTATGCTGCAACTAATAATCATTATGTGGTGTACCTACTTCCCATTTGAGATCACTTTTCATTTGAAATTATATTTATATTAAATATCCATAATCTCTTACCATGGATATGTTTTTTTCTAAAATGTATACCATTTTACATACATTGTTTATTCAGAATATTATTTTAATTATTGAAATATTGAAGAATCCGTATAATCTACTCTCTATAGATATTGGAAAGGCATATTGCTCTTATATTGAATTGATGTATAAATAATTATTTGTACATGCAGCGGTGGGTGGGGCCTACAATAGCCCCTCGATACATCGGTAGGGCTCATGAGACAAATCAGTTTGGCGACAAACCCTTTGAGTTTGTTTCTAAAAATCAGACGGGTATCTACCCACTGAACTATAACGTTTTTATGGTATTATGGTATCATGTCCTAGATGCATGATGTCTAGTTAATAAGTATTCTATTTATTCATTATCATTTATTACTATCCATGAGGTTTTCCTTATGACAAAATCTATGGATACTGTTTCATTATCAGTTTATTAATGTCATTAGTTTTTCATTTATTTACCATTCCATATTGATTATGTCAGATTGATTTGGATTCACTTATTATTGTATTCATGATTTCATTTTTTGTAACCCTTATTGATCATTTGACCTCACCTCTTTCATTGATCACCTTCAACTGGTGATGAAGAGAAGTTCATTTATTGAGTTCATGTGGTTGTAGTTTTTAGTTTTCTTATGTATTGTGTCTTGAAACCTTTTTCAAAGTAATTTGTGTTACCACTATGTATCTAGTTTATTAAAGACTACTAAAATAATAATTCCATAAAAATTTTCATTCCTTCTAACCATTCCAATATCACAAGTAATTCACTAGCTCTGGTCTAGAGGGGTCGAGGTGTTATAATCATGGGGTTTTTTTGTTTTTATTTATATAATGTCATATGAAAAATCACTTTTCTAGTTTTATATCAATCTGGAATGGATGAGATTTCATTTTAATGGAATAGTAAATACACCATTGTGGGATTATACAAGGAAATGGTTTACTCACAACCAGAATACACTGATCGTGTATGCAGATCTCATTGTTTTTTCAGGATCTCTAGCTTTTGTTTCCTACAGGATTTGGGTTTCCATGTTATTTGGTGTTGGATGCCCAGGAATTTGGAGCATGACCACTAATTATATATATATGGTTATTAGTGTTTTAGTTTTGGTTTTTATTTGTGGATTCTCTTATATCATCCTTATCAACTTGTTATTTTATTTTGATTTAACTTGAATCTTGATGCTTATTGTAATTATTTATTTGTTTATAATATTTGTTTCATTGATTATATTTATTACTCTCTTTTGATGTTTCTATTTATTTAGAACTACTTGTTTGTTATTAATGTGAATATGATATATATATATATGGTCCATATTCAATTATCAAGTGTGATTTTTGTTGTGTTATTGGATTTCTATGGGTGAAATCATTCCCATGTAGTTAATTGTGATACCATGACACTAGTTTCCAAGATAGGTTTATTGGGAATGCTCCCGAATCCTTTCCACAGCCTAGCTCAACTATCCAACTTAGGGGTGAGTTTGGTGGCTCATTATAGTGTCTAGAATAAGAAAAATAGATATGAATAAAAATAAATGATTCAATAATAACCATTGATAGAAAGATTTAACAACATGTAAATAATGATGTAAGAAATTATAATTATCAAATTATGAAGACCCTGGTGTATAATTAATAACCCAACTCATACTTGGGTGTATTTTTCTCCAAATCAATTTATGATACACGTAATGAATGTGGATAATGATTCAATAAAAACATAAAAAATAATATTTTCTTATAAAAGTAGTGAATGATTAAAACACATTTCTTCACACAAGTTAGAGGGAATAAAATATATTTTTTATAATTATCAAAACATAATTGAGTAAAGTGATAGTGATCCACTCAACAAAAAAATATTTTCTTCCTATACCTGAAGTGTTTTTGAAATTTGGACATAGTTTACACCCTTGTAATTATCCTCAATATCCTACAAAATAGGAATTTATTTAATGTATTTATAAAATTTCCTTTCTATTTTATAACATCCTATGTTCTATCCAACAATCCCATGGAAGTAATAACTCCTTGGATAAAAAAATTATATATTTTCGTTTATGTGGATGGATACATACCTATTATTTTTAATCACTGATATATTTAACATCCATACTAACTGAAATAGATTTTCACTAAGATCAATAAGTATAATACTCAAATTTAAACCCTTATATTTCTATAACACATGATTATTTACTTCTAAGACAATGATCTTGATTCATTAATGATACAACCTTTTCTTGGAATTTTAATTTGTGACACTTTTAAATTTAAGTAAATTTTTATTAGTGATATGCTTGAAATTAGATCCCATATTTTATTTTTTGTAGTGACTACCACTAATTCCAATATTTCTATCGTCCTTTTCATCCATTAGAAACATCAATTAAATCATTAATGATTTTAGAATTTAATTAAATTTTCACGTTAAAATCAATAACATTTTCACTATCTTTGTTGATATATAACATATTTATATCCCATATTAAATATTTCAACCCTAGTACTTTCAGAAAAAAGTGAATTCTTATACTTTATAGTAACTTATCTAGCTTAATTTACTATTATAATTCATATTTCATGTTCTTTCAGAACACATTCAATGTTCAACATCCATTTCAACAGCACATTCCCGTTTCACTTCACTATATGTAGCATATTTAATTTTATCCTATTAATAAATTAATTCCAATATATAATTTTCATTAATTTCTTTGTAGCCTTTTATTTAATCTACCTATGAGTCACTCTCATCATTATGATATTCTTTTCATGGAAAACTCTTCTTTTGAAATATGTATGGGTTCTTATTCATATTACCACTATCGTAATTATTCATTTATTTTTTTATAAAGTATTCTTTTATTTCATTGTTTTCCTACCTAATGGGGCAGTATGAAAAAAGGTTCTTCACCTTATCACATTTAAAGCATTCTAGTTGGAGTTTCCTTTAAAACTTTTTCATTCCATTCTTGATGTTTATTGATATAAATTTCATAAAATTATTTATATCTTCTAGATCATCCTTTAAAATGTTATTCTTGAACGAAATAAATTTCATTTCCTTAGAAATATTCTCATGACTCAATGAACCATCAAGTATCCTCATTTCATATGAAATAAGAGTGAATTATAAATCATCTAGAGGCACTATCGTATTGTCCATCCCATATAATTGACGTGTTTTCATTAATGTGATAAAAAAATCTTATCATGATATATTTGAAAATAATATATCATTAATGAATTATCCAAAACCTCTCATAGAACTAAAAAACTTAACAAATTCATTAATCATGGTTTCAACAGATCCTTTGTGTGTTAAATTATAGAAATTCAAACTGATTCCTCATAACATAGAGTATTTTCTATTTCACTACAATTCACCCCCAGGAATATTAATAAACATATCTAAATTTTTCCTCTAGTCAACTAAATGTCACACGTATTTCTTCTCATATGAACCATTTCTGGATTCATGCCTCAAATAATTTAATTTGTGCATCTTAAAGTTATTCAATCAATTTAATATGTTTATGATATATTAATGTATATATCATATATAATAAATAATGAATTTTATTTTAAATCTGTAATAAAATATATATGTTTAATATTTACCAACATAAAAAAATGCATCATGTGAAAATATTGAATGAAATTAAATTCATGGAATGTATTAAAAATATAATCTAAAATTTTACTATAAATCATGATTAGTATAAAAAAACTTCTACCCTCTCTTTTTTAGAGAGAGACCAAACCCCTAAATCAGTGTGAAATCTAATATAAATTCTCATTATCAATAGATAAATATTTAAGAGTGATTTATGATCCAATAATGATTTTTATTCCAATATATACAATAAATCATTAATTTTGAATTATAATAAGAAAATAATTAATCTTGGTTGAATCAAATTAAATCACATAAAATACGTAAGATAAGACATTATAATTGCACGATTTGACATATATATGAACAATTAAATAATCAAAATTAAGAGTAAAAATATTCATTATATGAAATCCTTAAATTTTTTAATATTAATATATATATATAAAGAAATAACCACTATAAATTTATTAACATATTTTTGCACATTTTATACAAATGTGAATTTAAAAACCTTATAATTTAAACCAATAAACATATATAATTTCCATAATTAAGCAGTAAGTATGAACATTTCTCATTTTAAAATCTATTTATGAACACTTCATATTATTATATTACATGGTAAATATAAACTATTCATATTTATTAAAATATATAATAGACTGAAAATATAAAATCATAATATTCATATGAACTCATTATACTATCAGATATTCATATATTGTATAACATTATATCAGCTTTGAATTTTAATAAAATATCATAAATTGTAGCATTCCTTACTCTACATTAAATGATCGATGAATAATTAGTTAAGATGTGTTCTGAGATACCATACTGAAGGATCCTAGATACATAACCAAGGGTATTCATTACTTCACTAATAATTCCTAAAATTTGTTAATGAAATCTCATGGAGAACATGAATTTGACTTGATATTATCCTCGAAATTTTTCATACTATTTAGCTAAACTAAATCTATATAATTTTTTGGATTATATCTAAATGTTTAATTGTTAAGAATTTAAGTATGGAATAGACATAATATTTTTATCTCTATAGAGTATAAACATCATAATGGGTATATAAATTACAAAATATTGTATTAATTGACTACGAACTATCTTTCCACAACTGGTTAGGAGTATTATAAATTTATATTCATCGTATATTGAAATTATAGGATATATATGATTCAAGTTTTAATAAACTATTTATAAACTATAGTTTACAACAAAAAAATTAATTTTTAAAGAAATAATATATTGTTGTCTTACATATAAAACTGAGATAAATGTTTTGTACCACTTAATTCAAGAAATAACGTTGTGAAAATAAATCCACTTTGTAACCAGATGCCATTTGTTTTTCATTATTGACAAAAGAATCGTGTTTTCCCAGCCAGTGGATGAAAACACCATACTTTTGAAGTCAAGTGTTTCTCGCTACTAATATAGGAATCAACCTTTCTCTCCCAATGGGAGAACCAACCTAACATATTTTAATTTTTCTTTTGTGATTATAACTTTTTTCATAATAATAGCACTTTATTATCCATGAGAGTACACACTTTACTTAATTGGATATAATTTTTTATAATTTTATTCAATACCCAATAAGTGATATATAAACCTTATATATTATGATGACAAACTTCTCAGATTATATACAATTGATTATTTTTTCTTAAATTCATTATATTTTACTTTTTAAAAGGTAATTCTACCTATATAAGTAGTAAATGATCTCATGTTCACTACGCCTCTAAATCAGTAGTTTCTTTGAAATAATTTGTTAAGGACCCATTGACCAAGAGTTCATAATGGTTTTTTTCAACCATTCCTTTTTATCTTTTTTACTATAAGGGTTATGTAATGGAGTTCCCTATAACTCCTATTAATCATGTGAATCATAGTCAAAATATTTATGAGTTGTTTATAAATACTATTCATCTCATAATCTAGATGAATAAAAAGAACCTAAAAGGTAATGTTAATAAAATTAGATTAACTGATAATCTATTCTGTATATAAAATCCCAAACTTCACTAACTAATCCATTTACTTTTATATATTGAAGACCATATCAATATCTAAGTATCATCTTCTAGTTTCTACTAGTATAGTGTAGCGACAAACTCATTTCTCTAAAACCACTCTTTGTCTCTCTAAAATATAGGAGATGATACATCATGTTATATGCATCCATATCTATATATTGAATTATTAGCTCCTTGACCAAAAATGATATCAAGATGTAATATAAATTTGGAGCATACCCATGTCCCTCATATAAGAATCATTGTCTCATTTGGTTTCTCTATGAGATGGTCGAACATGTATCAGGAATTTCAGTACATAGTATAAATTTTCATGTAATAGTTCAATGTATAAAATAATAGTACCACTTTATATATTTTTTTTGGTGAGAAAACTGTATGTTTCCTAAAAAATATAAATGTTTAATGATATTTTATCTTTCCTAACTCTTAATTAAATATAATTTGTTTTATCTTTCATCTTTATTACAAAAAGATGATATATAACGAATTTTATTTATTAGCCTCCCAATACTTTATCAATACCCAATAACCCTCACCATTGGATTTGGAATATCCTTTCATGTGGATATTCTAGTGGAGGAGATCTATATTTACGTTCTCATAAATGAGGAGAGGGCCTGGTCAATTACTCAAAGGTTTTTAGGTAGACATGTATTTTACAACAATAATAACTTGTAACTCTTTGATCTATTAAGTGGACTCCATGATTTTAAAATATTGTATTTGAGTTTATTCAATAGTTTCCAACAAATGTACACCAATTATAGAGAGGGATACTTATTTGGATGTAAATTTGGTTAAGTTGCCCCAATAATATATTTGCAATGCCATGTTAAATGATAGTGTCCCAGTGAGGACCAGATAAAACATTATGATCTAATGGTTCCATTATAAATCAAGTGATAGAATTCTATACCAAAAAATATTTTAATTGATGGATTTTTTTATTAAAAAATTTCCCATTTTATCATATTATATTTTAGTTAATATTAATAATATTTTACTTATGTTATTAACTATGTCTATATAAAATTCATGCATAATAAAAAAATTTATAAATACATATTGCATGTTTTTTAATTCATTTTTTAATAGATATCAATAATACATCTTGAAAATGAGAAAAATAAAACAATAAATGTTGCATGATCATGAGCTTGCCAAATGGTTGGATTATCTAGAGGATGATGAACTAAATCCATGACCTAGAGAAAAACTACTTGAACTGTAACTTGGATTGAATTGTAGTATTCCACTTGTACTCCAATATATCTCTTTGGTTAGTTTCACCTGAAATATAAACATAAAAACCCTCCACTAACTTGAGATATTTATCCATAACACATTCTTTCACTCACATGTGGGTTAGTAGAACTAATGGAAAGGGTATGATATTTTCATAAAATAAATTAAAGGCATGTAAACCCATACATAATATAAAATGGGATGAATTATAGGATATCATATTAATTTAATAAAATATTTATTACAAAACTCATTTAATTTTCATTAAGTTTAGAGAATCCAAGCACATACATTGGTCGGTCTAAGCTCATGATCATTTATTTATGCCAGAAATACATAATTGAAAACTAGCTAACATTCACTCTAATTTTTAATTTTCTTAAGATAAAATCACCAAAAATTAATTCAATTAATTATCTTATTAATTTATACATTCATTCATTTTAACTTTTACAAAAATTACTGTAAATTGCATAATTTTAATTTAAAAAATTATAAAATTATTTTTATTAAAAAATAAATAAGTAGACAGTGTGTACTCAGAGGTAGCATGGAATGTGATCAAATTAAACATCTTTATTCATATATTATATATTCACATGTCTTGTTAGTGCACATATCTTGTGATGTGATTAAGTGGCATGAAATTTTTTATTTCCTAAAACCAAAATATTAATGTTGCATTTATGAAAATTGAAATGTGTTAAACCACATGGTATGTTCCACTATAAATCCCAATAGTAAATACATCAACAATTATGGTGAATTAATTATATGAAATTAATTAAGAATTTATGTACTCTAAAAACCCTTATGTAAATTAGCATCCCAACTACTAGCTATGAAGTTTAGTTTTGATGCTATAATTAATTAATTATTCCCTAAAAAATTATTATATTGATTACTATTCAATTACATGGTTTGTTCTAATGAGATACACACCATGTCTATCGCATTTAGTGTCTCTAAGAACATTCTTGGGGAGTTGGGTGTCTATACCTTATTGAAATTGAATTGTTATATCAAATGTACATAGGGAACATGGCATGTAATCTCATTAAATAAATTCTAGATAGATTTAATTCATTGTGTTTCATGTGACACATTTATTAACTGCATTATTTCCATGAAAATCATTAGTCAAACTGCGTAAAAATCTACAACATGTATGCGGATTTACTTGCACGTAATCCCTAAAGATGGGTACCTATCTAGTCAACAAACATGTGATGTATTAATTACTATGTTTATTTCAATATAGTGATCCATGTATTCTATGAACCATCCAGATATGGAGAATATCGTAATATAATGTGTACTTTTCAATTACACATAATGTAACTATTTCATTCAACCAGATCCCTTGGAACCTACTAATAAAACTTCTGGGCATTCTTTATCTCTTTTAGATCATATAATAGTGAAGGAACACATAATATCATATTTTATAAGAAAATATCAAATAAAAATAAATAAAAAACTAATAAAAACATTTATATCATTCAGTGATTAATAAATTATTATAAATTATTATATAACCGCTTCAATATCACTTAAATGTCCTAGAGCAAAATGGAATTAGTCTAACTCATTCCCAATAATGAAAATTCATTATATTCATTAATATCTCCTTAGAATTAGTAAAATTAAAACCCCAAAATCCACATGACATGATCTTCAAATATAATTTATAATTATTTTGATTCGTGATAATTAATTACCTCTTATTGGAATTATTTCTTCATTAATGATTTGGTTGAGATCACTTATTGTGTCATCATTGTGAAAAATGGAATCAAAGGAAAATACCCTCTACTAGTGATCCACAAATATTACATGAACCTCTAATAATAAAAATATAATTATTTGGGTTATACTATATATATTTCTAATACTTTCATCAATCATCATTGATGGAAATAGAATCCTTTGAGATGAGAAGGAATCACTCTATTGTAGGAGAAGAATCAGTCTTTATTACTGAGAGAATTCAAGAAGAAGATATATATAAGGATTGGAAAAATTCACACAAGAATTTATTGTACACAATGGTGACCACGTTTGGCTAGGTTAGATAATAACATAAATAGGTATATTTTAACCAAAGGTTAGAGAATATATAATTGAAAAAGGGAATTTATTATCCCTTTAATCCTCAGTGAATATTATATCTGAATAATATCAGTTTTATTATTATTTACATGAGATGAGATAAACTCACAGATAAATAAATATTATTTCCTTTAATAAATAAATTAATATTTATTTTAAAAAAAATTAATATGTCATTTCTCAAAGAACCATTAAACACAATATAACAGTACTCCTCAATATTTTTCAGACTCTAAATAATTTCTATTTATTTAAATAAATAAATATCACTACACTATTTTCCAATTAATAAATTAATATTATATTCAAAAAACTAGAAAATAAATATTTATCAATTATTAATGTAACTAAATAAATAAATATTTTTTACCTTGAAAATAAACCAGAGATAAATAAATGTTTATAAATTCATGGGATTAAATAAATAATAATATAATGAGTAGATATAGAGTTAATATTCAACTCACATAATTTTCTCTCAAATAAACAGTGACAATATATATTCGATCAATAAAACATAAAAAATTATTAAACCACATATGATGATAAAATTTAACCAATATGTCAAATTCATATCGAATTTAACTATGTTTTTTTATTCTCGTAGTGTGTGTGACCCTTGAGGACCCATTCTCAGTGGAATTAGGAATAACCACTTAAAGTATAAGGTTAGCATCTAAAAACACATCAAGTCACCCATAGATAATGAAGTTAAATGTCCCAATGATAATAAACACATAAAAATAAAAATTTTGTTATATAATTTAATATTCTAGATTTCTATAATCAAGCTAGTTATATAAAATTGTCCTCAACTTATGTGCTTGGTGTTTCTTTATTTAAATTTTCATAAATTAACTTACAGATAGAACATAATATACATGGATTTTACCATGTTTTTTCATTTATATCAAAGGTCATAAGATATTAAAATATGTTAAAGAACATATGGTAATAATACTTAATCATGTTATTAATTTATAAATATCACTCACGACACACCCAACATACATTACTTCTTATGAAAATATATTTTCATTGTTTATATTGTGAAATAAAGTATATGCCTCATAATATTCATTAATAAAAATCTAAAATTTTAAGGACCTTTAAATACATGAAAATATAGTGACATCCTATGAAACATATAAATGTGGATTTCCTACTATGGGGTCTTGTTCTCATAATATATTCTCTAGAGATAACTAATGGTGTATATCGTGAGAAAGTACCTCAGAGTTCTATGAGTCTCCACCTTTGATAGCCTATATCATTTTTATCCCACAAAATGATATCTTCTATACATAGAACATATATTTAAAAATATTATCATAAAAACATATAGGTCCTCATCATAATGGGGAACTATCATGACATTTTGGTGTGAAACGTACTCCAATAACATTATCAAATTCATTGTTATGCATTGTAATGATCAGGATGTGATAATATATAATTAATATTCAACACTGTGGATATTCCAAAAATATAATCTATATAACAGTTGGTTCTAGGGATCCAAATCATTTAGAAACATATGAAATAACACTTCGAAATTCTATTAGAATTACTCAACTTTGAATTTGTAACTCTAGAATAAAATGAAACACCAGAGATCTTTCACTAAGATTTTTTAGTATCACTCGTTAATAGGTTCTCATATTATATAAATGTTCCAATAAATTCAACCAAACTTAAATTTTAAATCTAATTCCTATAATTTATGGTTATTATATTTTACTCCCATTCCTTTGAAAATATATCAATAAACATATCAAAAATACATCCATTTGTGATATTTCCCTCAACAATAGATTCCATGCCATTCACTATAGTCATAAAATAGTGATGAGTTTGTTCCACTAATTAACCCAAAATAATATCAATGTATTGAAAATAATAATAACAGAGCCTCCATGAAAGCATTGTAACCTTGATATTTTAATATGGTCATCGCATATTGTCTTTCCATGGAACACCAATTCCCCCACAGACATGTGTTTCTCCCCTTTACGGCATACCAAACATGATTTTTTGGGTAATGAAACTATCGACTACACCCACAAGCCAACACATCTTGTTTCAATGTTTTTTTCCCTCACACACAGACACCCTAGGAAACATTGCAAAAAAAATTCAATACAGAAAAATTTTCAGGACATGCCCTCTTAACTA
This sequence comes from Viscum album, assembly GCA_963277665.1. NCBI lineage: Eukaryota > Viridiplantae > Streptophyta > Magnoliopsida > Santalales > Viscaceae > Viscum > Viscum album. Next base: position 1,903,757,261 of record OY728121.1, on the reverse strand, counting down.
TGGGGTATTAATCATCTAATCAGGTAGGCTTACAAAGATAAAGGTGCACCTTATTAACATAGTTAGTAACATTTAGTCTATAAAACCTTTAACTTTATGGGGTGTTACATCTCCTCCCCCCACAATACACAACATTCTCATTATGGACATTATATTTCAACCTATGAAGTGAAACTACACCTTTTTCTATGTGTCGCTGAGATACCATATAAACAAGTGGTCCTCACTAACCTAACTAGAACCCCGACATTTTAATATGATCATCAAGTCCTGTCTCAGTTGGTGCCACTAGTTTCCTGATAGACATATGTAGTTCTTTTCTAGGTCCCACTCATGTAGTCAAATGAGTCATTGGACTAATTACTATCCACAAAATCTAACACATCTTTTTGAGTGTACTTTTTCATCATTCACACACACCCTAGGAAACTTCCTAGGAGGTCACTAATCCTAATACTAATTTCAGAAAATATTCACCACCCATGGAATTCTAATTAGATAGACTCCCAAAAATAATGGTGCACCTTATTTATATGGGTAGTATCATTTAATATTTTAACATCTTAACTTTCCAGGGTGTTACAATAATCATCACTCAACATATATCCCTTTATCATTAATAATTATAACATTATAAAATTATTAACCTCAATATTTTTAGAAATTCTATATTAATGATTATAATATGATAACTAATTATACGTATTTCATTGAATAGTGCATTGAAGAGTGTCTAGAACTCTAAAATTAAATTAAAATTCCAAATTGTATTCATGAATGAAACTATGAATCATCTTATCTAAAATATTATAATTTTTAGCAATAAAATAAAATTATAAAATATAGTGCTAATCCGATATGTATCCATTTGATATCATCAATATATATATAATTAAATCCATTAAAAAATTGTGGTTTGATTTAGATTCAAATTCTATAAAGTTACTAATAGTGGAACTACTATAGAAAAAGAAATATTTCCTCTACTACATTTTAGTGTAATGAAATGGAAACTAAATCATAAACTAAATGTTATCAAACATATCAGGAAGATAATAGAGTCTATTTGTAATTCCAAATTTTATCTCAGATATAGAAGTTTCAATGGGGGTGAATTGAAGTTGAAAATAAACATATAATTCTTTTCCACTCAAGAATGTAAATTATTCAAATGTTACAAAATATGAACATATTAGAGTGAAATAAAAAATAATATAATGTAAATAAAACACCAAGGAGTTATGAAGTTAACAAAGGTAAATAGTATGTATTATAATATCAATGAAAATAGAAAAATAATATGATTTTTAGGATAATAATTCTTAAATTTATTTAAGAAATACTATAAAGGGTATAAACAAGCTCCACTCAAGGGAAATATTATATTTTACTCTAAATTAATGGGAGTATCAGTATCCATATTAAAGGGATACAAGTCCTAATCACTAAAACTATATCGATCAACCTGATTAGAAAATAAAAAAAATGGAACCTAGAAATTTTTCATAAAATACTTGAAGCTTAAGTTTTATCCCTGAGATCCTCTTTGATCATCCTTCTTAGCATTAAGTCATTCCATATACTTTTCCAAACACATCATTTATAAAAACCTTGATTTTTATCCCTAGAATCTCATTGATCTTAAAGGATCAAAAGTAAAAAATAAGAAAAAACATAAATATTTTATAATAATCACCTCACATAAAAAAATATACGTAAGAACTATAATACTCACAAAATCCTAATCTATTAAGTAATTTGGTAAAAAACTCACAATTGAAGTTTTTCTAAAATGTTTCATTCCTCGAATCTAAGACTCAATTTATAACCACCAATAAAATAGACATATGTATGTTCTTTGAGAAATATTATAACAAGCACATAAGACTTAAAATATTTAATTCAATGTATTTTATTGTGAATTTACACGGATTTATAAATTAAATTCTTCTTAATTAGATCATCGTAACTTATTAAATTAAAAGATATATATGAAAAAACAGAACTAAAAAACTTCAAGTTAACTCAAATTTGGAATAAAGTGTATAGTGATTTTAAAAACCAATGATAAACAATGATTCATTTATAAAATAACTCAATCATGGAGAATCCTCTTTATATTTCAGCCAAGATCCTATTTTCTCAAATAAGGAATGTACGACAGAATTGAGTGTGGGGAAATTAAAGTGGAAACCCAACTTAAAATTTTAATCCGACTCATAAATTAAATCATTCAAAATATATATGTTTGGAAAAATAATATTATATAAAGGTATATATGTACAAAATTATTATGTTAATTGTGAAAAATAAAAAACTCAAAAATTAAAATTTTAATTAATGTTAAACTAAAGAGCTAATCCAAAATTAAAATAGTAATGTAATAAATTAAAAAAAATATAAGATAATAATATTAATACTCTTAAAATAATATTATTATAAAAAAATAAAATCATTGAATTATTCACATTTATCTAGAAGTTTAAAGTGGTTTTCGAATAAGAATAAAGTTATAAAGGATCTTCACTAAGAACTTCGTCAACAAACCTTCTCAGAAGGTACAAGTTTATTGCTATGAAATTCATTGAAAAAACATTAACAAAATGAATCTCTATCACTGATCTAATATTCAATTATCATAATCATAAGCAATTCTACACCAAGAATATATATAAAAAACTAGTTTAGAGGATACATTTTTTTTCTCCCTAGAAACTCTATGATAATGTATGATTATAGGAAATAATTAAAAAGAAAAAAATTAGATCTTTTATAATGTAGTTCCTAATAAAGGAAACTCTATGAAAAAAACTAAAAAATATAATTATAAGAACTCAAATAAGTGATATAATACAATCCTAATTATTGTAATATTTCTAACATATTCTGTTTCTCAAAGTCATCAATTTAATTTATAGGCATCATTGTAACAAAATTTCAATGGTAATATTAGAGTTCTTTAGGTTTGCTTATAATAGAATCTTAATTAGAGCACATACTTATTATGAATTAAATTCAATGCTCATTCTAAAATCTCAGTGAATTTTTATGTAGCTTATTATGTTAATTTTACCACTTTAGTTAATCAAAACATAAAAAATTGAATCTTATATTCTACACATGATAACTTAAAAAAATTAAGTAAATTTATATTCAATATAAATTGTATTATGATTTTACAAATAATGATTCATATGTATTATTTTAACTCTATAATATCATTATTTTTTACAATCATAAGAAATAAAAAAATGTTGAGTTTGATTAAATATAATAAGAGAAAATTAATTAAATTTTTTATAAAACTCACTTATAATTTTAACATCTATGAAAAATAGAATACTTCCCCTTAATACAACATCAGAAAACATGGTAATATAATAAAACACTCACCATGAATAGAAGGATAATTTAACACACATGATTATCTTTAAAGTATACATATCTTTTATTTTCAAAAATTAAATCACAAAAAAGGAAATATATACATCATGAATAGTTATGTGATAAGTAAAAAATACATTTGTTAAACCTAGAAATTAAAATAAAATAAGGTAAAGCATAAACATTCCTAGAATGTTCATATAATTTACTCCCCCTTAAGATATTTAGTGAATTTTTATAAATTATTCTCCAAATTTATAAAAAAATAGATGTGTATAAATAGGCTCCTCCTAGGACACACTTCTTGCATCATGATTTTCAACAATTAAATTTGGTAAAAAAATATTTTTCTTAACTTCTAATAGTATCCCCTAGACTATATCAATATAAAAAATTAATATATCCCACTTTTATAATTATCAAAGAGAAAATATGAAACTAAAAACACAAATAGATAATATAAAATAAGTAACAAGATATAAATTTCTCATCTATCAACAGTAAAAAATAGTAATGTTTTTTTAAACGATAATAGAAATATTAATCTCCAAAAAAATTCTTTAATATAAACTAGAATATAGAGATAAATTATAAATTTATTCATCCCTTAGTGATATTGAAACAATATTTTCTTGTCTCTTTGGCCTCTTCTCCTATGCTCTTAAAAAATTCTTCACATCATTAACCTATTTATTTTGATCCACCATTTCACATTCCTACTCCTTTAATTTCATTTTTTACTTTGTTGAAATTAATTTGACTTGATCTAACTCTATGCACATATTTTTATTCTAATCTAGATAATTTTGAACATCAATTTCTGGTGAATTAATATATTTCTCCATACTTTTGGGTTTTTGAAACTATAACTACCATTTACCTTTAGTGTTTAATATATCTTCCTTCAGATCCACTTCTCGATAAATCATTTTCTTTTGAATCCATGAAATTTGAAAATTCATATTATACTCTTGAAAAATATTCAACTTTGAGTTAATATCAAGTAATAATTACATTATAAAGATATCCCCACTATCTTTTTGGATTATATGACCATGAAATCTTCTGGTTTTTTCATTTGAGATTTTTCAATCGATATTTCATTTATATTTCCCCTAAATTATATGTTTTTACGTTACATCATATTCTGGATGAAATTTAATAAATATTTTGAAAACATTTTCTTATTAACCTTTTTTTCAACTTCAATTCCATTTAGATCCATAACATCCATTGTTTTCTTTTTTTCAGTTTCTAGTGCATCCACTAACTTTCCTTGGTTAAGAGAATATTTTGATGAATATTTCATTAACTTCTCTAGTTCATTATAAGAATACATTCACATATGGATTTAACCTTCCATTGTATTTTATATTTAGATTAATGTAATGTATATGATGTATATTACTTGGAATAGGTAGATACCAAAACTTCACATTGAATTTACTGAATAGAATTTTTACTCAATTCCAATGGAATAGAATAATGGGATTTTCAAGGAAATTATTTAATACAATCTATTACTTTTCCTTTCCATTTTTCAGTTTTGTTCTTCTAAAAAAACTTCCTTTAAGTCATTTTATTTTTTTAGTAGGATCATTAATGGTAACTGTTGGAAGAGTGCCTTTAGAATCCTTTATTTTTTAGAAAAATTATTTTAACCTACCATGTCTTGTTTCTTTTGATTTTTTCTTCCCTTGGGGCCTTAATTTCCACTTTTTTAAGCCTAAAAGATATATTCCCTTCCTTTTTTTCTTCAGTATTATTTATAACTTCATTAGCCTTTTTTTATCAGTCAACATTATACTTTTCAACATGTCTTATATCATTTTTATCCAAATTATATAAAATTGTTATCCCTTCAAGTTCAATACCTATATAGGTGGTTAATAAGGGTATAAAAAATTTAAACAAGTACCACTTCATGAATCTTATTTGATTTAAAAAAAACTATCTTCTCTGTAATTCTAATAGTAATGAATGAATAGAAATTAAAATATTCATAGTACATAGTTATTTTACTTATTTCACCTTCATCGGGCTAAATTCAAGGAGAATAAAATGAAAATATACTGATGTACCAAATCCACTATTGTGAGCTGCCATTATAATTTTTTGATTGGACTTTATATCCTTTCTGGTTCACTAACAATCACACTTTGAAATCTTACTACTCTCTCAACTAAATTGTGCACACTAATCCTCTATAATACTCTTTTGTTGATTTCTTGAATCAATATTGTATTCACCCCATTTGGTGTGTCATGAAGATCAACTTTTATCCAAATGATGAATATAAATTTACTATATAATTTATAATCAATTCCTTCTAGTTTATGAAACATTAAATTTTAAGTAACCATTTCAAAAGTTTCACAAAATTAAATAACTTTCACATAAATTTCCATTTTATCATGGAACTCCTAACATTCACAAAACTTCTAGGTTGGTCACTAAACACTAAAATTTCATGAAAATTTTGGTTTTTAATATAACTCTCCCAGTAATATATAAAAAATTCATTTTCTTCACATAGTTAATTATTTCATAATTGGTTAACATAATATTTTTCTTCTTACAACTCCAAAAAAAATTTAGATCCCTGGTTTTATATAATGGTTTTACGCATCAAATGAGGGGGGGTAGTAGCCTTTTTATAGGCTTGGATGAACCTTCATGAAACTACTTTATTCACCACTAACCCTACATGAGACTTTCTAGGTTCAAAAAATTTCATTGATTTAACATCTCCTTTAGCAAGAAACGTTATGCCATTTCCAACTCTAATATGAATTTATTGGGTTCGAATAACATCATATTTATTTTACAACATCAAATTTCATGAAGCGATAAAACATTAATAAAGGGATTTATCATTTTGTTTTTAATGTGGTGGTCTCATATATTCAATTTTTCAAAACATTATGAAACACTTTAACCTCTTCGAACAACATTTTATATTGAGTGAAAATATTTCCTTTGATTCAAAAATAACATTCCCCTTAATCTAAATTTTGTACCACAAAAATATATAAATAACTAAAAAACACTTACACTTTATATTTATAAATTCCTTTACACTTTCTATAGTGTATATTCATCAATTATTATATTTATTAGATAGTTTCAACCCATCCTAGAGAACCTTCCACCATCCTATATATTTTTCAACATACTTTGTCAACAACTATGATTGAACATCAAAAATAAACTTTTCAACTAGATTTGTTAGCAAACAAAACCATACCAAAATCATTTCAATGTCACCATGGAGGATTTTTCATAAAAAAATATTTTTCTATTTCTTAGGTGATTCAATAGTAGATGAAATTCATTATAATATGGTGTGTTTCTTCTAAGTTGTTTTCATCTTCTCTACTTCCAGAAGTGTAACTTTCAATCCTCTTTCAAAAAAATATTTTGTACTAAATAATAGATAATATTCGTTATTTTATTGGTTTCATTATTTAATGGATTTTATTTCACTCTTTTAAGAGTCTCAAGATCAATGACTCTCCATTATCTAATATTCTCAATAATGCCTGATTTTCCTTCTTTAAGTATAGACGGATTGTTAGCTTAACCATAATAAAAAATATAGCTCATGTGTAGTCCCAAATGAACTTTAGAAGTTTAAACATTTCCATCCCATATAATTATTCAATCACATAAACAAATTTAATCTTAATCTGGTACTTATCTCCCTTCCTTTGGAATAATATCACTTGAATACACTCATATAATACTTTTACTTTTTATTCTAGGTAGATTATTTTATAATCAATCTCCTTAGTTTGGAAAAAGTTTATTGGTATATTTATTAATCGAATGATATGGAAGTTGTGAGAGATAAATAAAACACACCTTCTAATTGAATTCCAAGAACTTACATAAAACTCTTAAAATGAAAAATAAATTAATGATATAATATCATGAATTTAACTTTATTTTCTCCATCATAATGATCAAAAACTATTATAGAATAAAATTACCAGATGATTTTTTGTACAAATATATGATACTATTTAATTATTAACTTTATGTTATCCTATCCTTGAAATTGGATCTCCCTCTTTAAAATTAAATCATATTTTAATAAAATTACAAATCTATCAATATTTCATGAAAAAAAATATCTAATGGAAATATTTCCTTTAGAAAAGGCTTCGTAAGATTTCATTACAAATCAAAAAAGAAATATAGTTATCTAAAAGTTAAGTCTTAAAAATGATAGAAATTTTCAATAATGGAAACAAACCTAATCATGTCTACATGATTTTATATAGGTGATCTTCCAAACAATTAATCTATTTCTATTTAGAAGATCCAAATTTTTTCTCACAAAAATTCATGATGTCAAATATTTTAAAATGTATATATTTCAAATTTATCCTAAAAAAATTTGGTTACCTAGAAATATTTAAATAAATAAGGGAAAAATTTTAATATATCAATATTTAAAAATTTCATAAGGTAATAATAGAATGAAACTAACCTCACAAAATTTATTTTCTAATGCTTGAATTATTTTCTTCTCATGAAAATGGATTTATATGTTGTTATCAAATCATATCTCTTATAATTTTTTGAATCTATTATAAATTATAAACATTATTGGTAGAAAAATTATCTAAAAAAATAAAAGCCCCCTTAACCAAGGAGTTAATGTATAAATAAAATCATTTCAAATTATAAAATCATATATATGAAAGGAAAAACTTTATTTATGATTATGAAAAGTAATACATAAAATTATAAAATATGAGATGGTAAACATGAAAAAAGGAATAAACATAATATATAAAATAAAGATAATAAAACCATAAATGTAAATTATTACTATGTACTGAATGTTTTAGTTTAGCTTCTGGTATACAACTTCTTTTTTTCATTGCAAATTATGATCATGGTACCTGAACCTGCAATGGTTTAGAAATGTTCACAAATAATACCTTTATGCCCATATCATTCCTACTAAACTATGCTCATCTAACATGATACCCTTTGATATAAATGATCAGTCAGTTACAAATTATTTTACTTTTTTAATGAACACTTATTCATCAAATGTTTACCCCTTGTAATTTTATGAAAAAATGAGTCACTTTTCGCACGAAATAGTTTCCCTGGTAGTGTGATATTCTGATTTTTTTACAACCTAATATAAAATTTTTAATTTTTGGATTCTTATACTTTTAAAGATTGTAAAAATTATTCCTTATGGATTTGAAGTTTTAAAACAACTTTTTTAATCCTACAACTTCATATATTAACTTATTACTTTCACTTTTATCATCCAATGTCAAAACTAATGCAGTCTTTGTACTATGTTCAGAATTTAATGTTGAAAAATTTATTTTATAATTAGTTAACTCAGTTTTATTCTTGGAATCATCATATCTATGATATTAATACTTATTAGAGAGATTCAGATAATTATCCTAAATACCTGACACAAATTTCTTCATTTTCTCATTACTAGTTGAAATAGAAGATGATTCGTCCCTCAATTCTAAAGTATGTTTAGAAATTCTATCATAATCTATTAGAAAATATTCTTTAGTTTGATCAAAATCCTTCCTTAACCAATTATTTATTTTATTTGGGGAATTCACATATTTATCTATCACTTAAAGTGGTGGATTTTCATCCTCATTTTCATATAAAGAAAATTGGAAAGTAGAATCTAAAGATAATGTCATAAAAACATCAATAGTAAACTTTCCCAAGAAACAAATTTCAATTTGAGGGGCCTTTTCATAAAATCAAGTAATTTTGTTACTTTAATCATTATCTAATCAATATATCATCCTATAATGGAACTTTATTCTGGATCCATGTATTTTTTATGTCACTAAATGATTTACTTCCTTTTATATTTAATGGTCTCTTAGCTTCTTTCTCTTTCTTTTCCAATCAAATACACTCAAGTCTAATGTGTCCATATTTCATAAAAATATAAAAGGTGACTTATAATGAATCATTATTCTCATACTTATCTTTAATATCAATATAAATTTATTTCTAAGTATTAGCATTAGAATTAAACACTTTTATATTTGAATTGAATGGAAATCCATTCTTATTTCTTTATTTCTCTTTATCTCTCATTAATCTACTTTCATATTTCAGAAAGGTACTAATAATATCATCTAAACTAATATTTTTTAATTTCTTAGTTTCATCAATAGCTATTCAATTCAATTTCAATTACTTTGGTAGAATATTAATGATATTTTCAACCAATTCATCATCTAATAATTCTTTTACACCAACTAATTACAAACTATTCATGACCATCATGAATCTTAAATACATTTAATCAATAAATTCACATATAATAAAGATATATGACAAATAATTAACTATAAAAATATAACTCTTCATCTCCAAAACCCAGGAATTTATGAAATTATTCAATTCTAATTTATTTCATATAATTCATATAGTTATACAAGACAAAATAGATTATAAGTGTTCTATTTAATATCACACAACAAAGTATTTTTCACTCCAAATTTATGTTGAAATTCATTGTTCTCATCATGAGTAAAGTTATAAATAGGTTTATAAAGAATCTAATGTTTATCTGTTAGCATAAAGTAATTTTCAAATTTGGTATTTAGGAAATGTGTTTCCATTTGATCTCTCTAGTACTCATATTCCACACCCTCAAAAGGATGGTGGATGATTTGGATTTAGATTCATCAAGATATTTCATAGTTACCCAAGCCTTTTATAAATATTATTACATGATAGTTAACATAAATATCTAATAAATACAAACCAATGATCATTAAGATGTGTGTATTTAGAATATTAGGTTCATAATACATCAAAAGGAAACTAAAACCTAACATATTTATTTTATTCTCCATAATGAGACTCTAAATCCCTTTGAGATCCTAAAACTGCATATGATAACCTAGGAAATACATAAAATAATGGAGTGAGATATAAATCTCAGTATGGGTATAAACATGATAATGAGGCATAACATGTGAGTCAAACGGTATAATATGACATCATAAAAGATAAGTTTCAAGATACAAGTCTTGTAAATTGGGATCATAATGGGTGGTGAGCGGTGGTATTTATAAGGGGAGTAGTGGGGTATTTTTTAATATTATATTCATTAGTTTATTATTTTTGGATTGAGAATACTAATCGTGTTTTTCATTATGACTATATATCATAAATGGTGAGTGTGAGTTCAAACTAATTGGTTATTATATCATCCATTACTCAAAAATTCATGTATTTAGCTTATAATGTTAAATCTCATCTTTTACATTATTTCATTATTCACCCAAAATTAAACTATTTTAGAAAAATACCAAAACATCACACGAATAATTTTTCAACATGTAGATTATAAAGATGAAATCCATTTTATGAAAATAATTTTCTAAATATGGTAAATTTATTTATTTAAATACTCATTTATTCGAAAAATATCAATTTTAATATTATGATCAATTTTCTTACTTTTTAAAAATTACTTACGGTTTCATGAAATTATATTATCAACATAATAAAACATAATTTTAATCTTTAAATCAATTTTATTGAAATAAAATTTCATTTAAATAATTATATTTATAATAAATGTGTAATTTGAACATTAATGTTTTACAAAAAATACAAATGCTTAATTTATCAATTTTAAGACATTTATTTACTTTACCATGGTATAAATATATCAGATTTTCATTTTATAAGATGATTAAATATTATTTTACACTTACATACATGAGGATACTAGTCTAATAGTTAGGTTACAATTCTTAATTTTTAGATTGCTATTCCAACAATCATGTAACTATTCCAATAGTCAGTTTTATATTCCAGTGGTCAAATTTGTAATAGTCATATGGGATCCAAACATTCTATAAAATAATCATATTTTATTCGTTATCCATTCACTTATATTTTCAATAAAGGATATATATATATATTTTAATTTTAAAAATTAATATGTTATTATTAATTTTTTATCTCACTTTAAATAGTCTTATTTGTGATAGTAGTTATTCATGTGGATCGATCAGATCCAATTTTTCATATTTTATATATCTTATATTATATTTTTCCCCATTGTAATATTTTCAATTCTTATAGAAATTTTTACTCTATAAATATATTTTTCAAATTAATGTAATAAAATATTTTTGTTTTAATCATGTGGTGCCTGTGATTTATATTACATTATAAAATGTGAAACAATTAAAAGAATGGAAATTCCATTGATGAAATTATGGGTCGTTGCATTTAAAATAGTATAACAACTACCGTACATAAATAAAATATGTTTTTAATTTTTATATTTTAGTACAATGAGTATAAATTTCAAATATATTAGAAATTAAACAAAAATAGACTATCTCTAAAACTAAGTGTTTTACCAAGTATAAAAAATATGGAATCTTCAATATGGGGTTGATTGAAGTGGAAAATAAAACATATGATTTTCATACAATTCAAAATTTTAAACATTTTAAAGAAAAGTGTTTTTAACAATAAAAGTAAATCATGGTATAAATATACAAAAGATGTATGTGCACAAAAGAAAATAAAATTCTCATAAGATTATATATTTTTCAAGGTAAAATTAAATAATCAATTGAAAATTAAGACAACAATGTAAAAAACTCTTGAGGTATTAGATAATAGTATAAATACTCTTAAAAGAATATTATTACCCAAAAATCGAATCACACAATTCTTTACTTTTATCCCAAATTACAACAAGTTTTGGTAAACTGAATCAATGTTTACAAGGTCTTCCATATTAATTTATTTAAATAACCCCTTTAGAAGGTATAAGTTTGTACCAAGAACTTATTCAATATAAAATCAGTATAAGTTATATTTTTTATCAATATACTCTTTGATTAAAATGATTAGAAGAAAATGTGTATTGTAACTTCATCGAATGCACTAGATTGGAAGATGTAGTTTCCTAACCTTGGAAACACTTTGATTATACAAAATTGTAAGAAACAATTACAAAGGAAAAACATAATGATTTTTAATGCAGTTCCCCGATAACAAGAGCTCTATGTGAAACATTAAAAACAAAATATGATCATAATAAATCAAGAAAGTGAAATCATATAATCTTTATTATTCTAATATATCCAAAAAATTTCGTTTCTCTAAGTGCTTGGTTTAATTTATAGGCTTCTTTGTAAAAAAACGTCCAATGGTGATATCTGAGTTCTTTGGGGTTTGTTGTAATATAATAAGAATCAGATCACCTTTTTCTAATGAATGAAATTCAATGTAGCATCCCAAATATCATTATGTCTTTACATAATTTATAATTTTAAGGGAATCACTTCAGTCCAATGGAATTTAAACAATCAGATTTTATATTCTACACATCTAAACATAAACAATTACTTGAAGTTAACTTAGATTAAATCTAATGTGTATTCTGATTTCTTAAAAAAGGATATGATGGTAGAATTTTGACTAATTATTTCACAGTTCTATTTCAATATAAAAACATTTGGATTCTTTATGTAAATTTATTCATCTACGTCTCCATGAATAAATTAAATGTTTATATCTAACTTAACTAAATGCAACCCTAACTTAGAAAAAATAGTAAGTACCATTTTAATAGTCATGTTTTAAAATATTTGAGAAATGGTCTTGGAAAAATATACACATTATATTTGAGGAAAAAAATTCACGGCATTCCTCACCTTATATCACCTTATACATTCCACCTCTGCCTTCAACTAATAAATCCATTTATTCTAATGTAATATCTTCCTAGTAAGCCATTCCATTAGATCACATGTCCCAAAAACATGTATGGAATCCATATCATCCCTCTTGGATACTTAACACTAATTGGATCCATTCATAATTTCAATGTCTTATATGATTTTAGATTATCGGTCATTTGTGAGTGTAAAATAGTGAAAGTCACTTCCACATCTATGAACATGGCACTAAATCCTAGTATACCTTTGTAACAAATTTTGTAGCTCTATTCATTTTAGAACCACTAGTTCTAGAAATTCAGTTACTGAATAGCTTCTCCAACATTTTATATTCCCTGATCTTTCTAGTACCTCTATCCTTGGAAACACTATCAAAATTTACTTTCATCCAAAACATTTTTTGGATAGAATGGTGTTTGCATAATTAAAATACTCCCTAAATATTTCAAAACATTTGACACTTTCGGATGTATATTCAATTCAAACTCGGCTTATGATGAAACTTTTATCTCATTAGAAACTCCCACTTTGTTCTAATGTTTTTAAAATATCTCTTAATTAAATGTATCATTCCTTCTTTTAAAAACCTTCTATAATTTTTTAATTTGATATCCAAAATCAAAAATTTTCATCATTATAACCTATAAAGTAACATGTTATGAACATAGCCTGTAACTTTTCCCTTTATTTTTAATTAATGTGGATGTAGGGGAGTGAACTAAATACTTTTGATTGGGAAATTTTAACCTTTATTCTATACCAACATTTGTTGGGAAGTACCTACCCCAATAGAGATGATGGACTTCTATTCACGAAGTAGACCTCAAAATTCATGACTTCTACCAAAAACTCCTTAAGAAAACAAGTGTGAATCCTCATGATTCTTTATTTCTCCACTAATTACTAATTCATCCTCTCAATTACATTTTTTTTGTTTTAGATTACCTAGTTTGGGATTCTCCAACTATTTGAATTTTAGCTAGGAGTGCCTATGGAATTCACTACTTCCATATTCCACACCCTTATCAAGCCTCAAAAATTTTAGTTTACTTATGGAATATTTTTCCACATATATCTCAATATAATAAAGGTTATAAATAATTTGAACTTTTTCATGATAAATAATAGTCTCACTTTATATATTACATCATCAATAAAAGTAATATAGTGTATTGATCCTTCGTGAGAACAGACTAGAGTTATCCCCTATACATTTTTATAAACAAATGATAACTTTCTATCCTAGGGTATATTACCTTCCATTTGGAATGAAGCCTTCCACCATATACCAAGGATATATTCTTAAAATGTTACATACTCTATGCTTATAGTCTTAAGCATTCCTTTATTATCAAGGATGTTCATCCCCTTCAAACTTAAAATACCAAGACATTCAGGACATAACTCTACAAAAATTATTTTTTGACATGTATTTCACCTTCCAAAACTCTTTTTAGGTACAATGTTACATCTTATACTACCATAGACACAATCATTGGACCATGTGTGAATATCCGCACTCCATCCACAAACTTTTTATATAAAATCACATTGAATAATGGTACTACCAAAATCATGTTCTTCCATAACGCTATTATGCTCCATACTCATTATAATTTCAGTAATATTATATTATTTTTATGGATAGAAACATCTCAATTTCACAGAATATCAAGAGATTCATAATCCATAATATGCACCTTGTATAACCTTCAGAATGTCTAATTCCTCAAACTCTATATTTTGGATTTCTATTGAAAAGAAACTCAAAAGTCTGTAATCTTAGTCTCAAATGAAATGGTATAACATAGAATCAAAACTCACATATCTTCCAAATTTATATTTTTATATGAACTTCTAGAAGAATATATTTTGGAATTAATAATTTATTCATTGAAATCATTCTTTAGATAAACATTCTTCCCATAATATAAACACATATCCTCCTTTAGTTGAGCTACTACAATTCATGCTTATTCTTTCATTTCCTTTATTATATATCTTATGTAATGAAATATCCATTACCTTCTTCAATATAGGAATTTTTTATAGGTTCTTTATAATGGCCCTGAAACATCACTCTCAAATTCAATGCTAAAAATATAATTTTTATATTTTTGGATATTATACTAATAAATGTGACCCAATTTCAACCATCCAAAAATTACAACATCAAATGAAAATATCATATCACTTACATACCTAATGACCTTTTAGGTATTTAATTATATATAATTATTACAAACTCTTAAATAACAATACCCTTGTATTTAGGTGATTATTTTTTCAACTATACATATATTTTCTTTTTCAATTTTTATTATTCATAATTGGTCAAATTCAACCATAAATATTATAAAAAGCAGTTGAAAATGTGATATGAGTAGAGAAATATTAGTAAGTAGAATTAAATAAAAGAAACCTGACAGTCCATTTGAAAACCATGAGACCATAAAAGAGTAGTTTTCTCTAACATATTAAACTTGGGCTTAAATAATCATTTACATATATGAGAAATGAGATTTAATGCCCAAATGTTTTACAAAACATTTCATAAGAAAACATAAAGGAAAAAATAAAACCTGTAAATGTATATTTTTTATCATTAAAAATTTATGAAAACATTTTCACAAATTTATACATTCCACACCTAAGAAGTATCATAACCTTCCTTTCAAACTAAATCTCATTATATTAACTCTTTAAATCATAAGATATCCATGAAAGCACATATAAATAATTGATAAATAATGTAGGTAAGTTGGGATGTCATTTTCATATCACTCTTTCAATCAATATTACAAATGGATAACGTACTCAAAAAATTCTACTAATCTCTGAGGAGAAACCTATAACCTGTTAAAATTTTCCAATTACAAGATAAATTAGAGAGATAAATTAGTCTCACATATCATCATGATCTATATAGAGCTAAACCTTCATAATAAACTATTTCCAACAACCATAACATAATCATAACACTTAAAATCTTTCATTTCAAAAAAATCATTATTTCTACCCATAAGAAAAACATTTTTGGATATTGAAATATCCATTCCATTTATAATCCTTATTGAAAGTACCCAAAATTTAATCAGTAGGGTTTTTATTAAAAGAAAATTTGAAATATTTTAATGGATTCCAAACATTAAATAACTATTTCAATGGTGTGAAACCCCATTTATTTCATATATGTAAAAATAGAGCAATCCTTTTTCCTTTTTGTCAAAATGTTCCATATAAAATATGTTAATAGATTCCTTTTGAAATATTTGGAATGAAATTTAAAGGAGACATAAAATTTAATTTATAATTTATTTATAACCATATAAATTCATTCATAAAACTATTTTAATAATATGAGCATACAGGAAAATTATTTACAAAATATATATTTAAAACATTTAAAATGTGGTTTTTGTAAAGTGATCCATTCAACTTTATAAATTTTGATTCAATAAAACATTGAAGGAAAAAACTTTTATTTTATTTTTAATAATTATTAAATAATTATCTAAGGAATTATTATACATCATACAAAATAAAAAATGAGGTGAATATAGTTTAAGTTTCAAAGAAAGGGAATCGAGACTAGAAATATCTTACCTTGAGTCCAGACTTGTTATGTAGGACCTTTAACAACTTTATAATAAAATTATATAAATTATTTTCTTTCTAAATGAAATTTTAATTTATTAATATTTTAACCTTAAATAATTTACTAAATTTATTTTAATCGCACATTTATTTACTTAATAACTTAATTCCACTTCGGGCAGCTTAAGGATGATCGATTCATTACATGAAAATGGATTCAGTGTATTGAATGTAGAAAAAAAGTCCATTATTACAACATAAAAATTAATAATAATTAAATAATTGTTATTTTTATACATTAATTATTATTTTATAACTAATCATGAAATATGGTTTTATAAAATGAGTTATGTTGCAATCATGGAGACAGTAGGTTGTTTGTACGCATGAGTAACGTTTCCATTTTTTCAATGAATATGATGAAAATATGATAATTATTATTTTATCATTGAAAATTATGATTATATAATAAATAAAATATTATATATTAAAATACACGTATATATTATATCCATATGATGTGGTGATGAAAAACAAATCATATCACTTCATGGAGGTGGTAATTCACATGTACGCTTGAATGATGTTATCATTTTTCAATGGATGGAAATATAAGAAAATAGTTGTTAGATTATATTTAAATAATGATAATTATTTCATAAATATCACATATATATATATATTAAATTCATCATTATAATTGGTTGTGAGTGGAGGTGATGGAATATAAAATACCTCAGTTCTCAAGGCAGTGGTATGTTGTACACATGAATGATGGACTCACTTCACATTTGATGGAATAGGATATGTATATAGGTTATTAAATTAACATAATAACATCTATGTATAAGTAATAATGTGATTTTATTATATCATTGTGGTTGAATAATATTTTAAGTATATGGAAGAAGAAATAAAACAAAAAACTCTCTGTTAAAATCTATATCTCTTCTTTGGACTACCTCCTTTTCATTGTAGCTAAATCCCCCAATGGTAGGTATTATCCAAAAAATAAAACCACTATGACATGATGAGGGATTATATTATGGAATTTGGGTATATATTTTCCAAAATTTAGTGATCAAAAGGTGTGAGGATGTGAGGATAATAGGTGTCTTTTTATAAGTGAGGGGAGGGGAACTCATGGAATTACTTAATGTATAAAATTAATATAAATCAATTTTCATGGAAAATAGTAACCAAATTGATATATTTAAAATATATGATTATTATTAGTATAAATAATCTCATAAAATAAATAATAAAAATTTTAGGTGATATTTTCACCCTTATATTTTTGGTTTAACCACCTTTTATACATTTTAACACTTTCTACAATATCAAAGTTTTTAACTATTTAGGAGTCAATAAAGTTATTATAAAAGGGAAATTTACCCATAAATGGTCCATGGTTTATATTTTAAACCATATACCATTAACATATCTGAATATATTATATTTATGAATTTTAAACCATTTAATAAAATATTTTTTAGCATAAAATATCATTAATATATTTTTATGACTATTAATTTAATTTGAATTTAAATTTATCAAGATAATAATGGAATTAAAATATATAATTTTATCAAAGAAATAATATTTTTAGTATATATATATAATTCATTAATCACTATAAATTACCAAAAAATACTTTTAGAGTTTTTAAAAATCAGTTACTTGATTTTTATAATGCTTGTATAAGTATTATGTTGATGTTGTGTAAGCATTTAAGGTAATAATTTCATAATTGAAAAATAACAAAAAATAAAAGTCAAAAAAATTCATTATATTTAAAATATCCTTTATCATTAATTCAAAACTTATTTTTATCCCTATGTCAACATATACGATAAATTTAAAAGCAGGAGAGTGACATTTTTTATTTTTCTTTATATAAAATAACATATGAGTCATTTTCAAAGAAAAAAGAAAAGAAAACCCATAAATTAAAATATTTGTTCTGAAAGGTCTAAAACCACTCATATAATATATTAAATAAATTTTTAGGGTTATTTTTCTTCCTTATAATACTATTTTTAACTTTAATTATCTGATTTACTCATATCGTGGTGAAAAATATTTATTATGGTAAATATTGACAATAACCAAAATTAAAAGGGTCCTATTTGCCAAATTTGAACAACCTAATTCCAAATATGGGATAAATATTTTAATATTCAATTGAAATAATTGTAATATTTCAATTATTGTATAAATGCATAGAACGCAATGAAAAACTACTTTTAGGAAAATGCATTTTTAAGCCAAAAAATTAAATTATACCCAAAATAGGTGTATCAATGATTGAAATGAGAATAATTAGATTATATATAAATAAGTAATTATTGTTATAATATTATATTAAATTAAAATCAAAATGTATCTTTTTAATAACATTAAATGACATTTTTACAAAAAAATAGTTTTTTCACTATTCACTAAAAAATCAATCTTCTTAGAAAAATCCCAAAAAATTACCTAACGTAATTTTGAAATGATGATTTAAAAAATTATATACTTTTTAAATAATAAAATTTATAAATTTTTTATAAATTAATTTTATATTATCTTATAAAAAATAAAAAAACATTTTTGAAGAAAATGTATTTTTTAAGCATATAATGAATTTACATAAAATTGAGTGCTTATTTCATAAGAATTTATAATTACATTTTTATTTATTAGGACCTTTATATATATATATATATTATAATGTTTTAATCTTTTTCGTACCTTCTAATTAAATGAGTATGTTATAACAATCATATTTAAATAATAATATTTCATGGTTCATTTAAGTTTGGTGTTGTGTGTCTTGTATGCTGCTGAACAAAGTGTTATTTTAAAATATCAACGTGTTATATTCTTGGATGTTATTTCACAAAATATTATCATTCATAATTATATCCATAACATCCATAAACACCAACTTAGTCTTACCACATGATTTTGTTATTGTGGAAACCATCACATCTGATTATTTTAGGAGTTATGAAAGTAATAGTAGTTTCAAACCAAAATCCATACAATGTTAGCGTAGATAGGGTAATGGAAGATGGTCTAGATAAGGGTATATATAACAGATTAAAAAATCAAAAAAATATATTAATTATCTAAATTAATTGTGAGTGTTAATTATTAGAGTTAATTTGTAACAGAATAAAAGAAAGAACATGAGGATGCTTTTACAGTAGTTCGATCCATAGAGGGCCTACTCTACTCTTACACCTCTCTAATCAGTGAGAGATACATTGTGAAATAAATTGATATTTTAAGGGTAATCATAACCCAATTACATAATCCTTTATATAATGTGTAGGTATAACCCCTAAAACACTTACTTTGGTATGAGGAGTCACAACCCAAATACAACATTGACATTTAACTATAGGTGTCACAACCCAAACGGTCCTGACATTAGAATTTAGGAGTCACATCCCATGGAAGATAAGAATAAATACTTTTTTATGTAGAAGAATATAAATAATAACATAGTGTTTGAGAAATATATGAATAAATGTTATAGACTCAAGAAACCAAAATAATATAGGTAGAATGAGAATAAAACATTGGTAATGGTTTATTAGTTTTTGATTGGCTTGATCATTTCATCAAGGTAGTAGAAAAATTCATTGAATTTTTCTTCATCCCTTAAGAGATCATACAACAGTAGTGATAAACCACCTCACTTTGATGGAAATGGTTATGGCTTCTGGTGATTCATAATAGAAGCACACCTCATACAGTTAATCATAGAACATTGGTCCATTATGGAAAAATAATACACGCTACTATAAGATAACTTAGATACACTAATAGGAAATTATTATTTTAGATATGTTTTAAATAAAAATGTTTTGAATATTTAATACAATTATATTAATAAAAGTGATTTTAGTCATGTGTCTCCTTATCAGATAACTCGTGATATTTAAAAGCCTCTACAAGTTACTCACATTAGATTAGAAAAATTAATACAAACAAAACATGGAATTATTCAAGTAGA
Organism: Viscum album; assembly: GCA_963277665.1. Taxonomy (NCBI): domain Eukaryota; kingdom Viridiplantae; phylum Streptophyta; class Magnoliopsida; order Santalales; family Viscaceae; genus Viscum; species Viscum album. Next base: position 1,903,736,534 of record OY728121.1, on the reverse strand, counting down.
GTACCAGGACTCTAATATGGGTGAATATGAAACTATAAACCAAATTTTCCAATGATTCAAAATCATTTTTAATAGAATCAATTCCATTTTATAATATGTAGAGGACCTCATACTTATTTAATGAGTTCTTCGAGCACTACTATAAGGACCCGGTCCTAAAACATTACATAGTCTAAAATTAAATGAATAATTATCATTGAGAAACTTTTCAATTTTAGAGTTTTAAAGAATTAAGTTATAACTATTACAAGACATCCCAAAAGTTTCTCTTCTACTCAGTTCCCATATTTTTCACAAAATAAAAATTCTTGAAAAAAAGAGTCATGTCTAGTTCCATGTTTTAGACAACATGATTTTTCCTTGATCCCATCATTTCCCCTATTCCACTTTATATCCTGTGAAAAACATTTCAAAAACGTGGAATGACAATAAAAATCCCACTAAGGGATACACAAAGAAGGAAAACTGTTAAATTATTTAAAACAATATGTAAACCATGAATACATTATAATTAGTAATACTTTTCATGTTTATGAAGTATTAAATACTCTTCACCGAATAAAAGATAATTGATTACACTTTTGTAACCAAAATATTACCATAAAACCCATATAATGAACTCATAACATATAAAGGAAACTTGGTACATAAACATACTTAAATGGAATAACCATACAGTTGACTAAAACACATATCGCTAAATATAACAGTCGTACGAACTTCTTCCATAACCAATGCATTTGAGTTTATAACGTAACCACATGTCTTGGTTTATCACGACACCACCTATTATTTGGTTTATTACAGAACCACCCGTTATTTTTTTTATCACATAACCACCCATCAGATGTCCAAGTACCATAATTAAATCATAACACATAAAATATTGTAAATATAAAAATTTCACTAATAACATTTCATTTGAAATCATAAGAAGTCATTTAAAGATCTTGAAATAGTCAATCTATTTCAAAATCCATTTTCAATACCAAAACCACCAAAAACAGAATACAGGATTTCTTTTCCTTTTAATAAAACATTAAGGCTTATAGAGGAAGCCAACTTACGATTACAGCGGTGGAGAGGTCATTGTCATCACAAATGTTAAAAATAATCCTTTTTTAGTTTAGTAAAATTATTTGTAGATAAATGATTCCATTTGAATGAAATTAAAATTCAAAGAGGTTTATACCCAGTATAAAACTAAGTCGTTTATGCACCAAAATATGCCTCAATGAAACGAGATTGAGATGAAGTCCCTTACAAAGATAATTTTGATAATAAAATAGATGGATTATGTGTATTTAACATAATAATACATAAATAAATTATAAATACATGATAATAAATAAAAATTAATTTCACACATAATCAAAGAATGGCATAAACAAGAAAGAGAAGATGAACCCAAAAAATAGAAATTGGGTTAAGAGGATCCCTTACCTATTTCCGATTTGACCCGTTCATTCATTAATATTCTCAATTATAAACTAATGTTAATATATAATTTCTTAAGAACAATTTTTTTAATATTATCATTATTTTTAAATCACTTATTACCATGTTATAACATTATGTAATCATCTAAGATAATAACGATCATTTTGTCGATATTTAGTACTTGAGTCAAAAATTAACTTCTTATAATTATATTTTGTTCATGTGGTCAATAGTCCATTATCTCAAAAATGATATCCATGATTTAGATATTATATATATCATATATATCATGTATATATATGTATTTTTAATAGTACAAAACATTTTGAGGAAAGAAATGATATACACCGTTCATGGAGACGGTAAACCGTACGTACGCATGAATGCTACTTTTATTTCTATTTCATATATTAATGTAATTAAAACATAATTAAACATAGTTATATTATAATTATAGTATAATATCATATATAATATCATTATCTACATCATTTATACGTCCCACATATGGCATTAATGAGTCATATCACTTTGAGGGGGTGGTAGTCCGCACTTCCTCAAATGAAACTATCACATTTACCCATAATGGAATCAATAATAATATGATATAAATGAAAAATTCATAATAATATAGAAACCATAAAAATAATATATATCATATATAAATATACTTTCATCTTAATGGATGAGGTAGGATATAATCGATCAATCATCATTTCTTGAGGCGTTAGTTTTACATCCACAAAAATAGAATGTTATTCGCCCATTAAATGGAGGTGTGTGTAGGTGTAGTTTGAATAGTTATCATAAAAACATCCTAGTATATTTAGTATAATAGTGTTGTTATAAAAGAACGTAATAAAAAGTGTAAAGGGGGTTGGAGAAGAAAAATAAAAAAATAAAATAAAAGAATTTAAGAGACACTGTTACCTTTAATTCAGGTAACTCCCTTTTGTTTGAACCAAAATAACTTCATGACGTTATTTATACCTATATTAAGGATTATATGTGGAGTAGAGGGATATTTAGAGCTTATTTTTTTAGGGTTCAGATGATCCAAGGGGCTTTAGAGGTGTGAGAAAGGGGTTAGAAGTGGTGTCCTTTTATAAGTGGGAGGAGGGTCTCTTTAGGAAAGCTTGAAACAATTATTTTATTATAAACATAAATTCAGTTTCAAAAATAAATAAAAATAATTAAAGTCTAATATAAGATGATTCATGGTAGAAATAAAATCCTTATATATGAAATGGACATGTTTTGGATATTATTTTAATCATTATAATCTTATTTAATTAAATCATTTATTAATTAGGTAAACACTGCATCAGTTTTTTGTCATAAATAATATAATATATTTGATGTCTAAAAATAAAACAAAATCCTAATTTAGGAAATATGTTTATATTTCTAATTAATCTTTAAATCCTAAGATATAACTTATATAACCCTATGTAAATATTAATTTACAAATAGATATTTGTTAATGTAATTTTTTTCATTGTATTTAGTTAATTAAAATAAAGTGTCATTATCATCATTAAGTGGCCCCATGGGGTCCCAAAATCGATCCAAAGATTCCCATGGTCGGATATTTATCATCCAATTGGATTATTACAAATGTTAGGGTAATTTCATAATATAATAATAATATTTTTTTACGCTTATTTACCATCTTTACCCTTTAACCATGTTAAATAAAACTTTTACTAAAGTAAATATTCATAATGTCTAAAAATAAAATATACCTATTTACACAATTTGGACCTCATGATTCCAAATATGAAATCCATTTTTTCTATATTCAAAACACAGAAGTGGAAAAAATTAATTTAGAATTAATTCCCGCGGTCAAAACAAAGAGCGTGTTTTTAGACATATTTACTATGAAAAGATTGAAACTTGTTTATGTCCAATTTCAAAGTGAAATAAATTAAAATGGCCAAAATTAGATAAAATTTTCAAAATGTATTCTAATTAAAATTTAAAATCTATTATAAGGTTAATCTAATAATCTAATTTAATTACATTAAAATGCAGTTTTGAATTAAAATACAGTATTTTCATTATTCATTAAAAATGAACATTAACTGAAAAATACCAAATATTTACCCAATGTAAATTTTGATTTCCCTATTCAAAAGAAGAATTATATTTTTTTCAAATAGAACATATATAAGTGACAAAAACTATATTTAAAGAGGGTTCACCATTATAATGTGGTAAATCAACCTTTAAGGTAAGTTATGATTAATATTAGATTCATTCAGATTTTAAGCCTCTTCAACCATATGGTTTTTCCAAAAAACCATAACCTAATGAATTACCTTATTCTGTGACACTTTATATTTTTGGTCAATAATCTATACTGGTTGTTCCTCATATGATACATTCTCTTCCAACTTAACTACCTCTGGGCTCAAAACATGAGATGGATCTACATATAATTTCACAGCATTGAAACATGAAAAACATTGTTTACATGGGAAAAACATTGTGGTAATTCCACTCTATACGCAATTAAACTAATATTCTCTAGGATTTCATAGGGTCCAATGAACCTCAAACTCAACTTTCCCTTCTTACCAAAACGCACCACACTCTTCCATGGAGAAACATTGAAAAATACATGATCACCTACCTCAAAAGAAGGATCCTTCCTCCAATTATCAGCATAACTTTTCTGCCACTCTAAGATGTTCTCATGTGATTCTAAATTAACTGATCCTTTTTAACACCTCTTCTACCAATTCTGGTCCCATAAACTTCATTTCACCTACTTCATCCCAAAAAGATGGAGTTCAACACCACTTTCCATAAAATGCCTCAATTGGAACCATCTATTTACTGGGAAAAACTGTTATTATATAAAAATTCAACCAATGAAATATGGTGGTCCCAAAATCCCTGATAATCCAGTGAACAAGCATGTAGAATATCCTCAAAGTTATGAATTTTTTGTTCTGACTACCCATCTGATTGAGGATAAAAAGCTGTAATAAAATTTAATTCAGTACCCAATGGCTCCTGAACGCCTTTCTAAAATTTATAAGTAATCCTATTATCACGATCGGATACAATGGAGAAGGGAAAATGATGTAACCTGAATATATCGTTTACATACAACTGAGAAAGGTAATCTAGATACAAAGAATATAAAATAGAAAGTAAATGAATAGATTTAGTCAATCGATCAACAACAACCCATATTGCATTGTTACCTCCAGATGTCTGGTAATCCCAGTATGAAGTCCATGGATATATTTTCTCATTTCCAAACTAGAACTAGTAAAGGCCGAACCAACACGTTTGGTAACTGCCGCTTTGAATTAACCTGCTGAAAAGTCAAACACATCATAGTAAAATCAGCAATATCTCTTTTCATTCCATCCCACCAGTAGTACTCCCGAAGATCTCTGTACATCTTAGTACTGCCATGGTGAACTAAAAACGGGGAACTATGAGCTTTTCATAACAAGTCATTTTTCAACATTGAATCACAAGGCACACATAATCCCTTCCAAAACCACAGAAAACAATCATTATCAATGTTAAAAACAGGAAACATATCCTTTTGAACCATCTCTACATTTTTCTGTAACTCACTATCTTCCTTCTTCCCTTACTATATTCGGTCTAATATAGATGATTTTACTGACACCTAAAACAAAACAGAGGAATTTCCTACACAAACAACTTCAATACCAATGTTTATCAAATTAAAAAAAAGTATCTCATTCCAAACATAGCATGGTTAATGACGAATTAATTTCTCGGCTCAAAGAATCAGCCACTTTATTTTCTTTTCCCAGATGGTAAAGGATCGTGCAATCACAATCCTTGTTTAATTCCAACCATCTCCTCTATCTCAATTCCAATTCTTCATTAGTGAATATATACTTTAAACTTTTTGTGTCAGTATATATTTTACATTTTAGTCCATACAAATGATGCCTCTAAATTTTTTTACAAAAAATAGAAACTAATTCCAAATCATGTTTAGGGTTATTTAACTCATGAGGTTTCAACTGATGTGAAGAATATGCAATTACTTAAAAATTCTGCATAAGGACATAACAAATTCCTTTCAACGAAACATCACTATAAATAATAAACACTCTATTTTTGGAAATTAGTGCCAAAACTGAGCATTCACCAATCTTCTTTGCAATTCTAGAAAACAATCATCACATTCTTTTGTCCAAATGAACATAACAACTTTTCGAGTTAACTAAGTCATTGGACTAGATAACCATTCCAAATTCTAAATAAAACCTCTAGTAATATCCTTCCACACCAAGAAAACTACGAATATCAGTTATATTTGTGGGTCTTTTCCATTATTATACAACATTTGTTTTAGCAGGATCAACAGTTATGCCATTTTTTGAAACAATGTGACCAAGGAAGGAAATTTGTTGAAACCATAACTCACACATTCTAAATTTCCCATACATTTTCTTTTCTTTTAAGGTTATAAAGACAACCATTAAATGAACTTCATGGTCCTATTTTCTTTTATAATAAACCGAAATATCATCAATAAAAGAAACCACCATTTATCACCTGATTCAACTGAGCCATCACTACAACAAACTATGAAACCCTGGTTCTGGCCATATTAGGATACTGATTTGGAAGGTCATTTCCCTCGGTATGCCATCCCATCACAACGTCCCTATTTTCTCTATGAATGACCATTCCAAAAATGGAAATATCTTATGTTAAGCAACATGGTAATGTATAAATAATATATTATTAATATAGATTAATTTATGGGCATTAATTAAACAATATCCTAACACCTAAAGTTATCCAAACCATCCTCTGATACCAACTATAAAGAACCGACCTTATAATATTACATAATCATGAATTAATTGAATCATTCACATTGAGGATCATTCAGGTTTATAGTTTTAGATAATTAGGTCATATTTGTTACATTACATCCCAAAAGTTACAAAGTAGACTCTTCTACTCAGTTCCCATATTTTTCACAAAATAAAAAATCTTGGGAAAAAAGAACCATGTGTAGTTCAATGTTTTAGACAACATGACATTTCCTTGATCCCATCCATGAACCTATTCCAGTTTATTTCCCGTGAAAAACATTTCAAAAACATGGTATGAGGATAAAAAGCTCAGTAAGGGATACACAAAGAAGGAAAACTATTAGTTTTTTAAACAATAATTAAACCATGAATACTTTATCATAAGTAATAACTTCACATTTATTAAGTAGTAATTACTCTTCACAAAATAAAAGATCATTGCTTACCATTTTGTCACCAAAATATTACCATAAAACCGATATAAAGAACACATAACATATAATGGCATCTTGGGACATAAACATACTTAAATGGAATAACCATATGGTTGACTTCCACACATATAGCTAATTGGAAAAGCCATATAGCTAACATCCATACCCAATGCATTGGAGGTTAGAATGTAACCACATGTCCTGGTTTATCATGGAACCACCCATCATTTGGTTTATCACGGCAGCACCCATCATTTGGTTTATCGCGTCACCACCCGTCGAATGTCCAAGTACCATAATAAAATCATAACACATAAAATATTGTAAATATAAACATTTCACTAATAACATTTCATTTGAAATCACATGAAGTCATTTCAAGATATTGAAATAATCAATCTATTTCAAAATCCATTTTCAATACCAAAACACCAAAAAACTGAATAAGGTATTTCTTTTCCTTTAAAAAACATTATGTCTTATAGAGGAATCCAAATAATGATTATGACGACAGAGAGTTCATTGTCACTAAAAATGTTAAAAACATTCATTTTTTCATTTAGTAAAATGTTTCATAGGGAAAAAATTGCCATTGAATGAAATGAAAATTCAAAGGGGTTTATACACCATATAAAATAATGTCGTGTATAAAACAAAATATGCCTCAATGAAAGAAGATTGAGAAGAAGTCTCTTACAAAGATAATTTTGTAAATAAAATAGATTGATTAAGTGTATTCAATATAATAACACATAATGAATGTATAAATACTTAATAAGATATAAAAATAAATTTCTCACATAATCAATGAATGACATAAACAAGAAATAGAGATCAACCCAATGAGCGGAAATTGGGGTAAGAAGTTGCCTTACCTATGTCCGATGAGACCAGTTTGGTATTTAATCTACTGAATAATAAATTAATGTTAAATTATAATTGATTAAGAACCTATTTTTAATTATTATAATTCCTTTTAAATAACTTATTACATTGATATAACATTATGTAATCATTCAAGTTAATAACGGTCATTTTTTCGATATTTGGTACTTGAGTGAAAAATGAACGTCTTATAATTAAAAGTTGTTCATGTAGTCAATAGTCCATTATCAATAGAATTATATTAATGATTAAGATATTATATATATTCATATATATCTAGTATATATATTTATATAAAATAGTACATAACATTTGGAGGTAGGAAATGAAATGCACCGTTCATGGAGATGGTTAGTTGTACGTATGCATGAATGCTACTTTCATTTCTATTTATTATTTTAATGTAATTAAAACATAATTATACATAGTTATATTATAATTACAGTTTAATATCATATATTATATCATTAAATAAATCCTTTATATGTCCCACATATGGAATTGACGAGTCATGTAACTTTGTGGGGGTGGTAGTCTGCACTTCCTCAAATGAAATTATCACGTTTACCCATAATGGAAACCATAAAGATAAGCTATAAATGAAAAATAAAGAATAATAAAGAAAACATAAACATAATATATATCATATATAAATATATTGTCATATTAATGGACACCATGAGAGGTGTTTGGAGATAATCGAACAATCATCATTGTCTGAGGCGTTATTGTTCTATCCATAAAAACAGTATGTTGTTCATGCATTAGATGGAGTTGTGTGTATGATTAGTTCAAATACATCTCATAACAACATACTAGTATATTTAGGATACTTTTTTTATAAGATAATGTAATAAAATTATTTTAGGGGGTTTGATAAGTAAAATAAAAAAATAAAACAAAAGAATTTAAGAGAAACTGTTACCTTTAATTCGGGTAACTCCATTTTGTTTGAGGCAAAATTACTTCTTGAAGTTCCTTATGCCTAATGTAAGGAATATAGGTGGAATAGAGGGATATTAGGAGATTATTTTTTCTGGGGGTGGTCTATCCAAGTGGCTTTTGTGGTGTGAGGAATGGGTTAGAATTGGTGTCCTTTTATAAGGGGGGGAGGGGCTCTTTAGGAATGTTTGAAACAATTATGTTATTATAAACTTCTCTTCGGTTTCAAATGATTAAAAATAATTTAGGTCAAAGATAAGATGACTCATGTTAGAAATAAAATCATCCAATAACAATTGGACATGTTTTGGATATTATTTTAATCTTAATATTCTTATTTATTTAAATAATTTATTAATGAGGTAAATATTGCATCATTATTGTGTCATAAAACATTTAATATATTTGATGTCTAAAAATGATAAAAAACACCATAATATAGAAAATAGTTTTATATTTTTAATGAATATTTATATCCTAAGAGGTAGATTATATAACCCTATGTAAAAATTAATTTACTAAGTGATATTTGTTAATGTCATTTTTGTCTTTACTTTAAGTTAATTCAAATAAAGTGTCATTATCACTCTTAAGTGGCCCCATGGGGTCCCAAAATCGTCCCAAAGATGCCCATGGTTGGATATTTATCAGAAAAAATAGGATTAGGACACATTTTAATGTAATTTTATATTATTATATGAATATTGTTTTACCTTTATTTACCAGATTTACCATTTAGACATGGTAAAAAAATCACTCTAGTAAATATTTATAATGTCTAAAAATAAAAGATAACAGTTTACATAATTTGTACCTCATAATTCCAAATATGAAATTCATTTTTTCCAAATTCAAAACACATAAGTGGAAGATTTTAATTTCAAATTAATTCCTGTTGTCAAAACAAAAAGTGTGTTTTTAGAAATATTATCTATCAAAAGATTGACACTTGTTTATGTCCAATTCAAAAGTGAAATTAATTAAAATTAAAAAAATTGTATTAATTGTTAAAAAAATTTCTAATTGAACTTTAAAACAAATTAAAATTATAATCTAGCCATATAAATTAATTAGATTAATATATAGTTTTTAATTAAAATACTGTATATTTCACTATTCATTAAAAAAATGAAATTTATCAAAAATATACCAAAAATTTGCCCAAAGTAAATTTTTTTGTCCCTATTCTAAAGAGTAATTTTATTTTGTCATATAGAACATATAAAAGTTAAAAAAAACTATATTTTATAAGGTTTCTCCATTAAAATCTAGTAAATCAACCTTTAAGGTAAATTAGGCTTAAAATTAGATTCATTCACATTTTAAGCCTATAAATATTATAGGATAAATGTAAAGACATTTAACAAACATGTATAATAATATTGTAGTTATTTCTATTAATTCCCTCTAATACAATGGCTAGGAATTAACTACCTTTAAAATAATATTATTATATTATTAGTGTGTAATGTAAGATCTCAAAGAAACATGTTGTTGCATATCGGGTATGCTATCGAACATAGAAACCCATTTAAGGTAAAATTAATATTTAATTGAAAAATACTAATAAATATGAAAATTTAACATTTCTTTACTTACATGGGATGTTACAACTACTAAATAAATGGTAGGAAAAATGGTCACCATTAATGAAAGAAAGAAATTCAAAGAGTATACTCTCGATGAATTGATTGGATAACTTATTAATTATTAATTGGAAATAAAGTACGTAGTTGATGAAAATACAATAAAAAAGAAATGGTATATCATTTTAATCTATACATTTCTTCTACTAAATATTCTGATTTTGATCTGCAGGGAAAGGAAAAGAAGATATGGACATTATTATTATTGATGTTTACAAAAGATTGAAAAAGAAAAGATTCAATAACTGATTAATAAGAAACACTAAATATAAAAAACATGAGGGAAATAATAAAGGTAATACTAATTATAATACTTTATAGCTTACTTGTTTTTAGTACAGAAAGAAAGGTCATATTAAGCCAGACTATCCATAAATAAATAATAAAGAAATATGAAAGATAAAATGGAAAATAGAATTAACATATAATTGGATTTTTATAGAATAATTTTAATCAAGTAAAGTGTATGGAAATTAAAATGCAACACCCTAAAATTCTAAAAGAATAACATTTTATTCAATTGGGTATGTGACATGCAACGCAAAGTGTTTCAGTGAATATAACATCTTGATACATTATGATATATTAACTATTTTAAATAAATTAAATGTATTCTATATTTTTCAATGCATGGAACACTTATTTCAACTTTTATTACATGCAACAACAGGATTCTTTGATAGCTTTCGTTAAACTCAAGACTATTATTTACTGAACAATAATATACTATTAATATTATTATTTAATATGATAGTTATCACCAATCCATTTGAATCTTAGGAAATAATAGGATTAAAAAATTAAATATTTATTTTACATGTGTTTATTAGTTATATATTAATTTAAAAAAAATAATTATAATTTATAAGAAATAGAAATGTTTTATAAAAAGTAATATTTTTTCTAAAAGACAATATAATCGCATTTGGAACACATAATTTAAAATTAATATTTACCAATTTTAGAAAAATTATATTAAAAAATAAACTTTGTTTTTAAATACATAATACTAAAATTATCGTATGGTGATTTTTTGGGTTTTTATGAAAGTTTCATGTTTTGTTGAAATGTGAAAAATACTGAATTTTAATTGAACTTTTCCTTTTATTTAAATAATTTATAATGAAAAATTATATTTTCAATTGGTTTTAATGTAAAATTATTTTTATTATAAATATATTAATCTATTTGAGGTCATTTGAGTCAATTTCACATTAATTTTGTATATAAACACATTGTAAACTTTTGAATATTTTCACTTTAAAAACATGATTTCTCAACACGTCTGTGGGATTGATTTTAAATTATTTTTTCCTTTCACTTTTATAATTTGAATTCAGAAATATTTATACCATATTTGGGAAAATAATTTAAAATTATAATAATTTCTGATTATTTGTTTTACCAAAATGAATATTTAATGCGTTAAAAATTAATTACATTAGTTAAGGTAAAAATTGATTTATCATGGGTTAAACTAATAATATAAGGGTATAAATGACATATAAACTTGTTAGAAAACTATTTTATGAATTTATTTTGACCATTATACCTCTTAGGTTCAATAATTTTCATTTCATACATATGTGAAATATGAAAAATGCAGGGTCACTCAATTATTTTTTAAACTACTAAGTGTGTCCTCTCCCCCACTTATAAAAGGCCACCCCCTATCCTCTCTTATTCACACCGTAAAACTAATTTTAGTTGGAAAATAAATACACAAATAAATTTCTATATTACCTAACCTCATCTAATAATCCTTATTTTGGTAATAAATCTAACCAAGGAAGTCTTTAGTGCAAACCTAAGGAGGATACCCGAAGAAGAGATAATGTTCTTGAACAAGCATCTTTATTTTACATCTCTCTCCACCTCCTTAAATTTTCATTATAACATGATGATATAATAACATAATTACAATACATATAATATGATTCTTTAATAAAAATTTAATGCTCCAAAACCATTTCCAATGCCATCAAATTGGTTACGAAATGATCATTCATGTGTAAGGTAGACTACCGCCTCATGAACTAATGTCGTTTGTTTTTTCCATTTCCACCTCTCAAGGTGGGTATGATGATGGATATAAAATATATATATTATATTTATAATATAATTTCACTTTTTTATTCACTATATCATATATATTTTTTACTATTCATTCTATTGGGGACACGATAACATTTCTTGTGTGTATGGAAGATTACTTCCTCACAAAACGATGTTATTTGTCTTTCACTAATGCTTCACATAGAAGGTGATAAAGATAATGTTAATAATTATATGTGATATAAATTAAATAATTAGGATATTAATTGAATATTTATCATTATTTAATGATAATATATATCATTTTCTTTCTTTCCCATTCACTCACATAAAGATGATACCATCGTTCCTGTACGTATGGACTACCACCTTCACGAAGCGATGTTACTCTCTTTTCATCACCACACAACATGGATAATATATATATATATATATATAATATAATATATATGATATTTTTATAATTATTTAAAGATTCTATATTTCTTAACTTCTTTCTATAATGAACATTGGAAAATGGAATCTTTACTCAGGCGTATGTACGGCCTACTATCTCCATGATCGCAATGTACTTCATTTTACACAACCATAACTCAAGATTGATTTTTAAAATATAATTAATTTATAAATATAAAATTTATTTCATGATTATAATTATTTATATGATATAACTATATAATATGTGAATGAATGAGATATTTCATGATGAAAAATAAATGTGAAAACAAGGAAATTAATACTCGAAACAGTGAAAATAATGAAATATTATTAATAAATGGGTAATAAGGTGTTATAAATGGATAATATATGATATTATAAATATTTTTATTTTTATTTAATAATTTAATAAAATTTTTAAAACCACTATAAATTAGGTTAAATCACATTCAACTAAAAGGAACCATACTGTAAGGGATTTCATCTCAAATTCAATTCATTGAGTCATATTGTAATCTTATGCACCTAATTTATTTTATATGGTGTATATACTACCTATTTGAAATTTAATATCATGGATAATTTATTCTTCTTGTCATTGTATGTTTCAATTTGAATTATTTCATCTGATGGGATTTGAATTACAAGTTACCAAGTGGTAAATAATTTCATAAATAAATTTTTGTTCATTAGTTTAAACTTATACTTCATTGACTATATAATTCATAGATTATGTGTAAAATAAAATTTTATTATATTATGTTTTATTTAAAAAAATTGATTTAATGTGGATATAAATTATCTATTCATTGGTTGATTCTCACTTCACCATTATGATCTTTGCAAGGGTTTACTTCACAATCTCATTTCAATCGATATTGTTTATTCTTAAATTTCAATTGAAGGAAATTATCTGATACCTTTTTAATAAACAATTTAGAATTATTATCCTCTATTTATTCATGATATTTTTCATGTAATAGTATCATTTTTCACTCGTGGGAAATTTAAATTATCAAGAAGCTTTTTTAGAAAATCAAACTTCTTTTATATCATTATTGAAAAATATGTTTTCTTCCAAAACCATATATTATAAAATATAATTATAATATTTTGTTAAACTTTTAGAAATTATTTATCAAAATAATTTTCACCAATTTTAATATTTGAAAAATGTTTTCAATGGAATCTCATGTCCTCTTCAAAATAATTCTCTGTTGGATTTTATCAAAATGTTGAAAGGAATATTCTTATCATTTTCTAAACAAGGAAATTTCCTAAAGTGTTTATATTTAAAAAGGAATATTAATTTTAAATTTTATAGAATTTTCATAATTACCCATCATCTTGATCATCATTTCATTGAATACCCCTTTGAAATTTTGTGGGGATATTTTTAAATTGAATTATTTTAGAAGAGATTTTCTAAGAGATGGATTTTTAAAAAATAATTAAAAATTAAAATAATATTTTCATCAAAAATGTTTCTAAATATATTTTCATGTTATTTCTATTGATAAATGAAAAAAACCCATTTATTATTATTCCAAGGTGTATATGTTGTATTGATACCATCCTAATTCTTTCTATGGATGATTTATAATCATTTTGATCAAGTAAAGTATTAATATTCACTTCCTTGATTAAGTTTTGTAATAATTAAATTACCCTTGAAATATTCACATTCATATGATAATTAGACATTAAATTTCCCCAAAATATACATATTATTTTTCATAGATATTATTATTTATTAAGTTATATATCATTTCTACATACGGTGTTTTACTTTAATAGTTTTTTTTATTGGCGAAGTATTAAAAAATTGATATCCTTTACTCACTATAGATATTTTATGTAAAGGAATAATGATTCATGATTTAAATATATTTTTTTGTAATATTAGGAATTTTTTGTACATGTAATGATGTGTGGGGCCTGACCTTAAATATCCCCCCAATGCATCAGTATGTATCATGATCTAAATTAGTTTATCTAACATTAAACAAGTTTTTACCTATAGTTTAAACCAACTTTTGAAAGTTATTTATGATATAGGTATCATGTGCATAATAGTTTACTCCATTAATTATTAATTTCATTTCTATAAGAGTTAAATTATTATTAATCATGATATTTTCACAATGATATTATCTTTGGATGCATTTCATTCTCATTTTATTCATTAAATGGAATTTGTTTTCCATTATTTACCTTTACATACTGATTATTCCATATCCATTTATTTAAATAGAATCTATACTTAGTTATTTACCTTATCATCCCTATTAAGATTATTGATTCATGATAGCTTCCTCTATATTTAACCCTTGAGAATTTGAGTTCACCCTTATTTTATTCCTTTCCCCAGGATTCCATGAAGTTTACTATGACTGATATTTAGGTATATTCAAGATGGTATAAAGTTATTCTATAAAGAAAAAAATATATGTTTTAATTTTTGTACTGAAATGTAATGTATGATTAATATATGTATCTAGTGTACCAATTCTACTAAATTTATTGGTCCTTTAGGATGTGATTCTTTATATATTATTCCAATAATATGGTAACATACATTGGCTCTAGGAAGTTGGGGTTAGGTTCGCTATAGTTGGTATTAGAGCAAGTTTAGTAGAAACATTAAGAACTAGATTTAGAATAACATATATTATGGATCATGTCCATATGATAGAATTTAAGGATGTGTATATAAGACCATCCTAATGTTTTGTTCAAGTTTAAATTATGTGGTTTTTCTTAACAATATATCATTGTCTTGATGCTATAAGTGGATGTGGTTCTACAAAAAAAATCATAAGGGTAATAAATCAGAAAATTGTGTGTCAAGATTGACTTGAGCATTGATTAATAAACAAAAATGGTCCTTACTATGCACCTGGTTTGACATTTCCAAGGGATATTCTTAGGATAATTCACATTTTATTTTTGAACCATTATAATGGATTTAGATATATAATGACAATAAATGACCTAGGATAACACCTAGACTTAGGAAGAAACATTGTTGAAATTAAATAAATAAACTATTTATGTATTAGTATTCATGAATTGAATTTTACATGTATTTAAACAATTCTATTCTATTTATAATAATTATAAAGCATATAAGGATTATATTAAAGTATTTTTGTATTCATTAACTTAATATTTATGGATACCATAATGGGTTTATGAGTTTAAAGTCGATGGAAAGTTCAATTTCGTAAACATCCCTTTTTAAAAAAATTAGTAGAAATATAACATGATTAAGGATATTTTTAGATAAATGTATGGAAATACAGACCACTAGTTTAGTATATGTTTTAGTGACAAAATTATTTTAGGAATAATTCCATTACATTTTATAAACAAAAGTTTAAATGTATTGAAAACCTTTAGGGTTAATTTGATCATTAATGACAATTTAATAATAGTCAAATAAGATTATTAGACTTTGTACAAAAAATAATTTGTATTGAAAACCTTATTAAAAATGTTATATAATTATTAGTTTTATTTCTATGATGTCCATCCGTTTTTTTGGGAATGTTATTAGAATTATATTATTATATTTTGGAAAAGGGACTAACCACATGCTTAGTGACAACCCATCACATCTGGAAAGGTAGTGGGCCTTGAACCCATTATCAAAGGATGATAAGGGTTTCACGACTAGAAATGGACAATGTGATGTCGTGGTAAATGTGTCATTGTTTTTAGTTAAATTATTTGAAAAAAATATTTAGGATGATCCAGTCTTGTTTATTTTATGGTTTATATATTACTGTATTAAATTTGATATCTTTTTGTGACCATACTAGTTTTGAAATTAGTTATAGGTATATGGAAATAATATTCAATCTTTTATGTTTCTTATTATACATTAAAAGTTATATTTAGAGATTCTGGTACAAAATAATTCATTCTTGGATATTCTTTTTTTGGAGTAATAAATAGAATAATAACCGAAGGATGAAATTTCTTTAATGAAATAAAAATGTATCAAGTAATTATATTCCTTATATTATAAGATAGTAAAATTATTCCTCATCATTAGTAAAATCATCTTGAAAAAAATGATACCATATTACATTCATATCAGATTAATCAAATAATCATTTAAATCATCATAGACTTGTGGTTTTGATCCCCATAATTGTCTATTGTTCACTCAATTTCATTGTGATCAATGACTTCAATCACTCTTTATAATTTTTTAAACCTTTAATAATGTCTATATGTTTACTTTACAGTAATGTTCAACTATTTATAATCCTAATTGTATGTTATTTCAAAGGACCTTTGTACTCTCATTCTCTCTTATTAAGAGGGTATTTTGTTAACCCTTTTATGATGTGGGTTTTTTAGCAAATTAATTTAAACTTTTCCAACATATAATTATTGAGAAAAAGTTTAAATATCTAGGATGTTATTTATTTAAGGTGGGGAGACTTTAGCACCCAGAAATTCTAAAATAAAAACAATTTTTTCAATAGCATATGTGACATGCAACACCAAGTGTAAAAGGGAATATAACATCCCAAGACTTTATGATATATTTACTATTTTAAATAAATTCAATATATTATATATATTTTAATTCACAAAAGACTAATTTTATCTTTTTTGATACAATAATGAGATTCTTCGATAGCTTGCGTTACACGCAAGACAAAGTTTTACTGAACAAAAATATACTATTAATATTATTATTTAATGTGATTGTTATCACATATCCATTAGAATGACTGAAAGGAATAGGATTAACTAAATTAATAAAATATATATTTTACACATGTTTATTAGTTATCTATTGATTGGAAATAAAATGGAAGAAAATTAAATGAAAAATAAATGTTTTCTGGAAAATAGATTTTTTTTATAAAAGGTTATTTAATCATGTTAGACGCACATGATTTTAAATTAATTTTTACCTATTTCAGAAAATTTACATAATAGAATAAAATTTATTTTCGAAACCAAAATACCAAAATTATATTACGGTTATTTTTAGAATTGTTCTGAAAAGATTTATTTTTTGATGAATAATGAAAAATACTAAGTCTTAATTGAAAACTACATTTTTGATTAAATTATTTATAATGTATAATTTTAATTTTAATTGGTTTTAAAGTAAAATTAGTTCAATTATAAATCTATAAATTCAATTTAGTTCATTGGAATAAATTTAATATTAAATTATAATTTAAAAAACATTGTAAATTTTTTAACATTTTCACATCAAATACTCACTTTCTCATAGCGATTGTGGGATTAATTTTAAATTTATTTTTTCCAATTTCATAATTAAATTTATACAAAAAGATTCAATATTTTGAATAAGAATAATATATAATTTATAATATGTTCAAATTAATTTCTCACTAAAATGAAAAGTGAATTTAGTCAAAAGTAATTACCACGGTTAAGATAAAAATTGATTTGTTGTGGGTTAAACTAAAAAGTTAAGGGTATAAAGGTCCTATAATCTTGTAAAAAGCACTTCTATATCTTTATTTATACCATTAAACCTATAAGTTTTGAAAAGGGTCTATTTTTTACACTTTTTATATATGTAATATTTGGGAGCACTCAATTAGTATAAAAATTACCAAGTGTATCCACTCCCCTACTTATAAAAGGTCACACCCACTCCTCTCTTATTCACACCATTTAACCGCTTTGGATCAGCCAATGTATACATAAATCAATTCCCAACTTCCCTACAATCATCCTAGAATCCTTATTTGGGTCATAAAACAAACCTAGGGAGTGAAGGACCCCAGAACACCCTAAGAGGGGATGGGTGAATCAGGGTGTCAACTTTTTATTTTAAAAAGGATGGATATTGTTCCCACATTGGTAGGAACCTGTTAAACATGTCTCAAGAGACAGTGAAGAAAACAAATAATCACATGCAAAGATATGACATAGCAATTTTACTTTCTTTAAGACTCATGGCTAGTCCAAGGAGAATAAGCTGGCAGTGTTTTGGTTATACCAAAATCCACTAATCATCACTAGTTAAGGTGTACAAAAGTTTAGACATAGTCACTTTGTTCCAAGAACACTACCTTTACATGATTTTAGGGATAAAACATTGCATCCCTTGGAAAACTTCTGTCATCTCCCCCTATCTCACTTCCCTAGGTGAAGTCTAACTCAATATATCGACAGGAAAGTATCATTAATAGATTTTCATTGAAGTCATTGTCCTTATTTATCATGATACTATGCTCACATAAAAGTATTAAATATTTTACTCAAAAGCACTGAATGAAAAAACTGGGTAAACAAAGCCTATTAAAAGATCAATTATGCACTTGTGCGGGACACCACTTCTAGCAAGAAAGTATGAGAATTGTCACACAAGCTAGCCTCCATGCAACCCTTACTTTTCATGTAACCCTTCTCTATCACACAACCCTTATCTTTCACGAAACCCTTATCCGTCACAAAACCCTTATCTATTACATAGTTATATCATATGTTTCATTTGGCCTTTTAGTGAAAAAACGAATACATGCGCACAAGTTTTACTACATGCAAGTCATTCACACGCAACTCCCTTCTATGCTAAGACAATGAATCTTCATTAGAAAACCTGTTAAGTCTTAAATGGGGGTACTCACCTATTTATAATAATTTGGGTTACCCTACACATGAGTCATTCAAATTTCCCCGACATGTACATGTATCAACCTCCTTTGCATCTATCACGTAACTCAACTTGCACGCCATATTATAACTTGTGCACCCTTCCTTCTTTTTCCATATATTGAAAAACTGGTCTTGGAAAATTTTTGGTACATAACTTTTCAATCCTCCTTTACACTAGCATGAACCTCCCTTTTCCAAAGCACTTCTCTCCGTTCTCTAGTTTTTGGACCCCAAAAATTTGGCAAACAATGGCAAACAATTCTACCTTCAATATTGTTGACTGCTTGAACATTAATAACCATTTACTTGAAAACTCCATAATCTTCCATGTGAGAATTGACAACAAAAAATCATTCTCTATTTATATAAAATAACAACCTTTGATCCAAAATTCTCCCCCTTTGGGTTTTTGGCAATCATCAAATAGATTCAATGAAGCAACAGTCATTACAAAAACCATATCCACAAGAAACAACTCATCCAACACTCAAGGTATATTTAAAAAATTCTCTATGTAGAAATCAAGAGGGAAATATTGAATTGGGTTCTCATGTTTTGGAATGTTTAATGATATTTAAGCTAAGCTCTGACTATTTCCTCATATCACAAAATTATTTTCTCCATTATAATTTTCTCCCTTTATTTTCCCACATTTAACATTGAATTTTTCCATTCTCCCCCATTGGAAATAAACCCAAAGAACCTAATTTTAGCTTATAGAGATCAAAAACACAGTCCCCCTAGATCGTATCTCCCCCATAAACCTATATCACGTTAATAAACATATTAAAATATTTAATTCAATAGGGTAAAGGGTGTAACACCCCGAACCTAGTTACCCAGATTCGATGCATTATTACCTATCATTGGCATGATCACAAGAGATCAAGTCCTGAAAGACTGATTAATTTAGTAGCCTTGGAATTACTAGATACATACATAAGTTTTACATTACAACATGAAATAAATATATAAACATTATGTCACTTTTGAAAAAATTCATATCCCTTATCCTATTCTTAAAGGTTAATCATGATATACTTCTTCACATCCTGGAAAAAATAAATCATAGAAAGGGTTGAGCTCAGATGCACAATAAGGATAACAATATAGTAGAAACTTTCCTAAATAAACATAAACATTTAAGACAATGTATAAGACTAAAACACAATCCTTTTAAACTTAAATTTTAGCATAATATGGAGAATATAAATCAAATAATTCCATTTACATATTCACATGGATATTATACTTTTCAAATAATCGCATGTAATATCAATAGCTAATTTCATAATTATAGAATGCATAATTTCAAACATCATAACCACAAAGTCAACGCCTCGAACCAAGACTACAAATAATATTTTGTCAAGGACTTATGCCAAGACCCTAGTTTGTCTCATTAGACCGACAGATGCATTGAAGAGATATAGAGGGATCCACCCATCACTTACTATGTCCAATTCATTTTTAATAAGAAAAGGATGAATCATAATCTAAACATTTGTATTAAAACTAGCACATGAAATGCCAATAATTTAACCACAAACCATGAATGGTATAAAATTAGCACATCCACAATCAAACATAAATCATTCAATGCAATATGGAAGATTTTATTATAATAAATTAACCTCAATCGAGAATAATGAATGATAGTGACATAGATGAAAATAATCATCAAAATTGTTTAAGAGAAATATCCCCCTTTTTCATGGAAACATTTACAAGTCTCACTATTTATCAAGAATCTGTTTAGAATAGTTTTCTGAATCAATGTGTCCCAAACATATTTGAAAAATTAAAAAGGAATTTTAATTTTAAAACATTAAATTTCATATAAATAAATCCTTAAAACCATTTTTAAATCATGGACATTAATGATAAATATTTTGAAGAATAAATAATTAGAAAATTGAAAATGATATTTTTGTTAGAGTACCTAACCGAATGAGAGACCCCTGAATAAAAATAATTGAGGTAATAAAAACATTATAATATCATGAGAATAAAGGGATTAATGATATACTATGTCAAAGTATAGTATATACATCATATAAAAGTGAATTGGCGCATAACAACAAAGAAGTCTCAATGGAATGTAAATTGAGATGAAATCCCTTATAAAGACTATATCCTTAGGTTAAGGATAAATCAATGAAATTATTATGTGTCAAAAATATAAAAACACTCAATATGATTGGATGTACAGTGTAAATAAATCATAGTTCATTCACAGAAATTCTTGCAAAAACAACACAAATGACTTGGATGTTTAACTCAATGAATAGAAATTGAGTTAAAATTACTCTTATCAAGTTCATATCGATGACATGAGAATTTATCAGTGGATTGATTATGTGTATAAAAATTATATCCACACAAAGGGGAGTAAAAATTACTAAATAAGTAAATAAAAAGTGATTTTACAGATAATCTTGGTGTAATATAATCAATGAAGTTTGTGTAAAACCCAATGAGTGGATATTGAAATTTTAAATTACCTTACCAATTTTGTAAATAAGGAAACATACACCATATGAAATAAGGATCATAAAATGATTATGTAAATTCCAATAAATTAAACTATATTACACAAATAATAAAATCATGGGCAGTATATACACCACACAAAAGGTAATAGTGGGAAATATAGCATGAATCTCACTGGAATAAAAGTGAAATGAAAACTTCTTAGCTTGTAAATTTCCTTAGTTGATGGTACATTAACCTCCTGTATAATGGTAAAATAATTGTTATTAAGTTATACAAGAACTATATATAGATGTATGATATCATATATGATCATTTAATATTTCTTTGTTAATAATACTTTAGTAGTATCATTGTTTCAAGTATTAACTAATTCATTTTTCTTAATATGTTTTTTTACATAAGTCATGTATATTATGGATAAGATATATTTTATTAATATAAATAATGAAATTATGTTCTTAAACATAATTTTTTTAACCATAAAGTTATATTTCATCTTGAATGGTAACGATTGGGAATGAATCTCATCGCGTTCATGGAGACGGTAATCCCTACGAACGCACGAGCAACAAAACCATTCTATTAATGGTGAAATAATATGTAATTGGATGATATTTCATATATACATAATAATTAAGATTTTATATTTATTATTTACATTAATTATACTCATTATTATACCCATCCAAATAATTAAGTGTTGAATAAGAAACTACACCACGATGTGGAGACAGTAAGTCGTACGTTCGCACGTATGGTGGCTTTTCCATTCATAGGATGGATATAAGAATGAATATGGTTGTAACATGTTTATAATAACATAAAACAATATTGATGTAACTGGATTTATTATTTTGGTATGGAAACAACAGAGAATGAGGAAGTGGAAGATGAAAATAACATTGAAAGATGTGATGAAATAATTACCACTTCTTATGGTGATACCTTTTGATTTGATCAAAAGGGATCATTAGGTTGGATTTATAATAAAATTAAGGCACCTAGGATTATGTGATTTTAGTTGGGAGGACATTTTAGAAGGGGTTGTCCGATCCATAGTGCTTTGGATTTGTGATTTTGAGAGAATGGGAAGTACCCTTTTATAAGAGAGGTGAGGGTCGCTTTTGGAAAACCATGAAAAATTATTTTATTATACAATAATATTAGATTTATAATGTCTCCAAAAAATTTTATTTGGGGATAATGTGGCGATTAGTCTAAAACCATTCAACCAATAGGTTTAGACAGGTTTGGGTCACCATATTAGATTATATTTTAGATTTAACTCTTGGTTAAATAGTTTAACATGTACCATGTCTCCTTGTATTTTTTATATTATATGGTTAATAAAAATACAATAATATGTCAAGAAAACACCACGTGGTTCATTAAGGAAATAGATATTATTATATAAGTCCTATGGAATATCCTTATATTTTTAGAACTATTATGTCATTTAATAAAATAGTATTTGTTTTAAAAACTCATTTATGTCAATTATGACAGTATTTAGTATTTGGTTTTTTTGAAAGTCATAACAATCAGATTTATTCGAAAAAAAATTAAATTGAATCAAACCTAACACATAATATTAATCTAGAAATTTTATTTAATGCATTAAAAGTCTCAATTTACATTTATTGTAATATTTATAATATCAATTATTTTTAATCATTCATTAATACGGTAATTACTGCATCATCATTGTGTCATAAATAAATTTAATTATTTAATGTCTATAATTATATATAAAATAAAATGATGTAGGAAATATTTTTAGATTATTAATTAATATTAATATTAGAAATTATCTTATGTATAACCCTATATTAAAAATGTTTTAGTTTTTAAAATTTGAATTTAACACTTTTAACTCTTCTTTAAATAAAATAATAATAAATGTTTTAGTCTAAACCATGTTGACCCAAATAGAAAATATTTTATTCCTAAGGTTTATTATGGTCGAAATAAATTTATCCAACATAATTATGACATGTGTTAGAGTAATTATAATATCACTTTTTACCTTTAATTGCCCTATTTACTTTTAACTGTGGTAAATAAAATTCAAAAGTTATTATTCACCAAAAATTATTTTCAACTTATTGAACAAAATTTTACATACCGATTTCAACCGTGTCTCATGGATTTTCGAAATTCAATTCACTGAAGCACTAAAATTAGATTTCATGCAAATTTACTAATGTTGCTAAAAGGTGGGTAAAAGACATTAAAAAAATCAATAAAATTTTATACATATATTATTATTATAAAACGACTCCAATGAATTAAATTGAACTAATATAGGTATTATGTATCTAATTTGACTTAAAATAAAAATAAAATAAATAATTATATAAATAAAAAGTCATTTTTAAACAATAACGTAGTGTTTTTCACTATTAATCAAAAATTGAAAGTATTTAAAAAAATACCAAAAATTCACCCAAAACTAATTTTGATATTTCAAATCCAAAAATTATGTCTATTTTACCAAATTAAAAGCATATAATTTGATTAATTAATATAAAATTAATTCCCCTTTTCAAAACTAGAAAGTTGGTTTTCGAGAAATAAAAACTATCAAAAGATTGATATGTGTTTATGTTCGGTTTAAAAGTGAAATTACTTCCAATGACCAAAATTGTATTAAATGATAAAAATATAATATAATTATACATTAAAACAATTCAAATATATAATTTAACATTATAAATTATTTTTATTATAAAACTTGTTTTCAATTAAAATTTAGTTTCTTTCACTCTTCATCAAAATATGAATGTTATAAGAAAAAAACAAAAAAATTATCCAAACTAAATTTTTATGACTCTATTATAAAGAAGAATTTAATTTAATAAAATTTAATATATAAAAGTTTCAAATATTGGATTTCCATAGGGTTCTCCATTAAAAGGTAGAAAAAATGCATGTTTTGAAAAATACTTCTTTTATCTGAAAAATTGAATTTATCCTTATATTATTAATAAAAAACCCAAAATATGAATGTTAGAATTATATGGGATATATATAAAATTCAAAAAGTGGTTATTACTATTAATAATCTCCATCTAAATGGCTATTTTGATAGGTCGTGGTGCATTTGAACTCAGTGTTACGTACATCGCACACTACTGTATTATTCAAAGAGAAGAGTGTTGTGGATGTTTGGGGTGTTATAGAGGGTACCACTCATATCATCCTTATGCACTTGAAGGTGATTGAACATAGAGGATCATCTTATTCTTCGTGGACACATGTGCTGATAATGGATTGTTTAGTATGTCAGCCACTTGATCATCAGTTCTAACATGATCCAGTTTAATCATGTTGTGTTCAACTGTTTCCTTGATAATATGATATCTTATATCAATGTTTTTCATATTAGAATTTTGAATAGGTTTTTTTTAAGATCAATTTCACTCTTTATATCATAGTGAATCACCATTGGCTACTTCACCTCATCACCAATATCATCTAGTTGTTTCTCTATCCACATTAGCTGAGTGAAAGCCTTTGTAGAATTTATATACATAGCTTCTACAATACTAAGGGACGTTCTTTCCTATTTTTTACTCAACCATACCACACATTACATGCCAGTAATGAAATCTCCACCACTTGTGGAGTTTCTCTCCACCACATATTCATCTCAGACAATATTAGAAAAAGTCAACAGTTCATTATATATTCCTAATGTAAAGTATAATCCATGATTGGGAGTCACTTCAATATACCTCATGATTCATTTAACATCCACCATATTTTATTCCTTCTGTTTAATTTGAATGTATACTACTATATATGTTGCAAAAACAATATATGCCTATGTTTTAGGCGAGTAAAATAGGCTTCAAATGATTCTCCTATACATGGAGGGATCCACAAAAGCCTCATCTTCATGTTTTCCAAGTTTTTTTCTAACAATAATTAGGGTCAACATTGGTTTGGAGTGTTGCATATTGAATTTTGTCAGAAACTCTCATACATACATTTCTTGTGAAATTAAAAAAAAATCTTTCTTCTATATCACTTACATACCCAAGAAGTTTGTGAGTTCACTAATCATAGACATTTTGAATTCTAATTTCATGGTATTGGAAAATTCCCCCACTGATCTATGCCTGCTTCCACTATATATAATATCATCCACGTACACCAACACAATAAATTTATCTTCCATTAAATTCTTTACATTTAGGTATTGGTAGAAACCCCCTATTTTAAATTCTAGCTTCTTTAGATAGTAATCCAGATGAGAATACCAAGCTCATGGTTCTTTTCTTAAACCATAGAGATCCTTTTTCAATCTACAAACCTTCATTTTCATCATTTCCTATTACAAAACCCACATGTTATTCGATATAGAATTATTATTCAAGAACAAAATTTCATAATGATGTTTTGGCATCCATCTAATAAACTATATATTCCCTTTGAATTTCCATAGAACGGAAAAGCCCGACTGACTCCAGCCCTTCCCTTGGAGAATATTTTTCATTGAGTTCAACTCCTTAAATATGTGCATAGCTTTTACACACCAATTGAGCCTTATTTCTAACTGAATTTCAATTCTCATCAAATTTATTTTTTAAAACCCATTTCATACCAATCATAGTGTGTTTTTTGGGTCCCTTAACCAGTTCCCATGTTTGGTTATTTTCGATCTGATCCAACTCTTCGTTCATGGTTTTAACCCGTGATTTATCATTCACAACATCTTCAAATGAGGGTGGTTCCACAACAGATAGGAAATTATATTGTGCATTATTCATCATTCTCCTTTTCTGTATGGGTGTTTTCCAATCCCCAATGATATTAGATTGATCAATTTCTTCTCTTCAATAACTCCAATGAGTTTCAGAATAATTTCATCAACCACGGTTTCCTATTATAATTCTTCATCAAAATGAAAATAATTTTGTGATTGTTGAATATTTTTTACACCTTCCTATACTTATAAATTTGAATTCTTTCCATGTCCACTATATTCTACATCTTCAATTATATTAGCATAGGATACCCTCAGGGTATTTTTGGCCTTAACTTCAATGAATTTAACATCACTGCATTCCAAAATTCTTCTAAGATGATTATTGAAACATTTATATGATTTTCTATTCATTTAATATTTGAGTAATATTCTTTCATCTACTACATCATCATACTTCCCCTTATTTCCTTCCTTATTTCAAATGAAACATTTACATCCAAAAACATGAAAATAATTCAAAGAAGTATTTCTTCCATTAAGCAACTCATATGGTGTGTTTGTTTCACTCAAATAAGGCCCCATTTAATTTTGAATATACACTAAAGCTTGAACATCCTCTTTCCAGTAATGGAGAGATATACGAATCTCAATTAAAATTGATTTGGCCATGTTGTTCACCTATCGATTCCTACACTCAACAACTCCATTTTTTTGTGGAGTTCTCACAATAGCCACCTCATGTTGTATTCCATGTCTCTACAAGTAATTTTTAAATTCAATGGATGTGTATTCCCCTCCATTTTTAGGCCTTAACACTTTGATTTTCTGTCCAATATCATTCTTGGGGATTCGAGGATAATTTTTCATGTAATCAAACATTTTTTATTTCCTATGTAAAACCATAACATAAGAGATTATATAATAATCCCCAATGAAAAGGATTAATTACCATTCTCCATATGTTTTTTCAACAATTATCAGACCACATATTTCTATATGGATGAGATCGAGAAGATTTGATGTCATTTTCTTCATTGTCTAGTATGAACATTATACTGACTTCCCTCTTAAGCATGAATCACTATTATATTCCCATTCATGATTTAGATTGGGGATATCCATGAATATATTCTGCTTAGATATCTTTTCCATTCCTTTTTTGATTAATGTGACCCAATATCCAGTGCCACAAGTTGTTTTTTTCCTCAACAATTATGTAGAAAATATTCTCTCTTCTATCAACCTGGTATAAGTTTACATCTGTTTGGAAACCATTTATGTGTGAATTTCCTTTATTTACTTTTATTGTTCATCACTTTTTATTGAATTTCACTATAAGTACCTTGTCATAGAGTTGACTCACATTAATGATATTTGATGTAAACCATCGACATAAAGAAATTTATGTTTATTAAGCTCTTCATTGTCTAGTTCAGTACTTTTGCTATTTTTGATCATCATAGCACCATCATTACCAAACCATATCATTCTATATACCATTTTCTTAACATTTTTTAATAGATCTACATTTCATGTCATATGGGATGAGCATCCACTATCAAGAATCAAGGTGTTTCTACACTTTTTATATTCGAGTGATACTTCTACAAGGTAATATTTCTCAATTTTATACTTTTCCTTCCATGAAATATTAGATTGAGTGGAGGATAAAGATATCATTTTGGGTCTCTCTTTCATGTGAATAGTTTCGTCACATTCATGCTCTTCTTTCAGAGGAGAATTTTTTTTGTAAGAGAACTACCTTTTGGTTGATGACTGTTGACTTGTATCTAATTTCTGTATGTATTGTTCATGCCTTTCTTTTACCTACAATGAATAGATTTATGACCAAATTTAGAAATATAAAAACAATATACAATGAAATTATTTCTTCTATAATAAGTAGGATAATATTTTTCCCCTTTATTGATTATATATCTCTTCCCCATTCAAATAGGCCCTTGACACATTACAGAATGACATGTTATAGCCAATATAGCCATTTAATTGACATTTCATAATAGGAAATACTTCCTCACTTATATTCCTCCTAATGTATCCTTTCATAGGAAAATAGTTTCACTGCCCATAATTTTGGGAAACATAACGATTTGATTTAGTTCTCCTTTTAGTTTTATTTGAATCTTTATTTGTTAATACTTCAGGAGACCTTGTGATATATCCAACTTTCATATTCCCTTTATTTAGTTTCACATTATTTCCAGCCTTTGATATTTTGTCATAAAAACCAATTCCTCTTTTACCCATACACATGGATATTTGATTATCTAAAGTCATCTATACTTCTTCAAAACCACTCTTTTTTCTTTTTATCTACTCAACATATGATAATCTCTTAAGCTAAATTTTCTTCTTAGTTTCTTTTGAATTTGATTCACTTTCCAGTTTACTCCTAAGTGTAACAACTTCTTATTAAATTCCCTGAACAGTATTGGACTTCTCCTCCAGTATAAAAGTCAGGTCATTAATTACCTTTTCCTATTCTTCATTTCTGAGCTTTAGTTCCACTAAATATTCTTTTCTTTAAAAGGATGTTGATGTTTATTTCACCCGTTATTATAGTCGTTCAATTTCATCTTCAATATGATCAACATATTTTGATGATTCTTCCATAATTTATCTTTACTTTTTGCATATGTTACATTTATTCTCAATCTTAATTAGGGTATCCTCAATTTTCAACATGATGTCAGCACCAACAATCAACCGATTATATCTATCCTTATATTTTTTTGGTTCGGACTTTTCAACTGTAGCCATTATAGATACTTGGGTTCAAGATTTAAACTGTGGTTCTTCTTCTTAAAAGTTTTCATTATCATCATCCTCTTATTCATATAAAAAACTATTTTTCCGTATTTTCCATTCATATTTGAAGTCTCCCTTTTGAGTAAACATTTTTTGAGGATTCTTTGAGTTTCTAGCTTCACCTTTATGATCATCAATCTTCCTTGAGTACCGAGAGGAAATGTTCCCAACTCTAACACAATGAAAATAGGTCAAGGGTAGCATTCCTTCAAATATTTATTTTACTCTCATGAATTTCTTACCAAAGAGGGAAATGAGTTTTTCTTCCTCAATACCTTTATTATCACTATCTTATGAAATTTTATGTTTTTACATGGATTGTAATTCCATTTCCTTGCTGACATGTGTCGTTACATCTTTTATCTTGAATCTCATTTCATAATCCACCAGAATTCTTATAAATTCATCCAGAGAAATTTTTTACAAAACCCTTTCATCAAGGGCTGACACTTTTAGATTGTTAAGTGGTGGAAATATTCTGATTATTTTCTTTAAATTGTCAATGTCTTTGATTTATTCACCAATACAATGAATTAATCATACAAATTTTTTAATTTGATAGAAAAAGGTATCAAGATTTTAATCAGGATGCATCATTAGATCATCAAACGTGATGTGAGAAAATTAGAGTTTCACATCCTTCATTTTGTTTTTACCTTCATATTTATTCCCTATTTTTTCCCATGTAGACCTTTCAGAAGTAAAACTCATCACCACTTGATAAATTTGATTAAAAAGATCTATAGTGAGGGTGTTCTTGCTTTCACATCAATATTAAGAATTTTCTTGTCTGTATTAGTTATGGACATCCCTATTGGATTAGTGTCATGTATTTTATATGTATTATTAAAGAGTACTTACATTCCAAAAGATCTTAGATGAGATATCATACTATTCTTTCTATGTGAAAGTTACTTCCATCAAAGTGGGGTACTCCCTTGACATTAACTAAATTCTCCATGATATCAATTAGGGACAGATTTAACACCAAAAACCTTTACCCTCTGATACAACTCGATGGGCCACAGAACCCCCTAAGAGGGGAGAGGTCAATTAGGGTGTTAACGTTTTCTTCTAAAAATGAATGATCGTGTTCCCACATTGGTAGGAACCTGTTAAAACTGTATGAATATAATGTGTGGAAAACAAATAATCACATTCCATGAGATGACACATTAATTTTACGTGGATCACCACTAATGGCTAGTCTAATGAGTTTGCACTGATAGTGTGTTAGTCATACCAAAATCCACTAATATTCACTATTTGTGGAGTAAAAAGGTTTATACACAGTCACTATGTTCTAGGAACACTTCATTTAGATGTTTTTAGGGATATCACACTACGTCTCTCAGAACACTACTGTCGACTCCCCTAGCTCACTACCCTGGGTGAAGTCTAACTCAGTTTTTAACTTTAAGGTATCTTCAATTGATTTTCATTGAAGTATTTATATCTTTCAAAAATGATACTATACACACATTTAATTCCTAAATATATACACTTGAAAACATTGATTGGGCAAACTGGATAAATGAAGCATGTAAGATGCTCTATACTACACTTGTGCAGAACACCACTTCTGGTGCACAATTATAGTGATTTTTTCCCAAGCTAACTTCTATAAAACACTTATTTTTTCATGAAACCCTTATCTATCACAAAAACCATATCTTTAATTAAATCCTTATCTATCTCCCATCAATAACATAATTTTCAATTATTCTTTTAGAAATAAAGGGAACACATGTATTCTAGTTTTACTCCACTCAAGTCATTCACATGAAACAACCTTACACATTGAGAAAACGGATCTATATTGTCAAAACATGTTAAATCATGAGTGGTTGTACTTACCTATTTATTGTAATTTTGGGTACTATCTGCGTTCAATGCACAACTATCCCTGAACACGCATGTCTCAATCGCCTTATCTTCTATCGCGCAACTCACCTTGTGTGCCAAACCATAACATGCACTCCCTTCCTTCCTTTTCTATATTTTAATGAACTAATATAGAAAAATTATTAGTGTGAAACATTTCAATCCTATTTAAAACTAGCATGAAACTCCATTTTCCCAATCACTTTTCTTTATTCTCTTATTTTTTTACCCAAATATTTGGCAAACACTGGGAAATAATGTCACCTTCAATACTATTGACTACTTGAACTATAAGAACCCTTTCCATGAAAAATCCTTGATCATCTATGTGAGGATTTTTTAAAAATACAAACAATATCTCATTTAATTCAATGAAAAATCTTAGTTCCAATAGAAAGGATTTAGTGAAAACCTAACGATGATACTGGAAGAAGAGGTAATGTTCTTCAATGAGCGCTTTATTTTACTTCTCTCTCCACATATTTAAACTTTTACTATACCGTGATAATATAATAAACTCATTATATTTAATATACTAGGATGTATTTATAAAAATATAATGACCTGAAACCATCTCTACTTCCATAAAATGGGTTATGAAATCCTCGTTTGTGTGTACGGCCGACTATCGCCTCGAAAACCGATATCGTTCATTTTTTCATTTCCACCTCTCACGGTGGGGTGTGATGATGGATATAAATCATATATATGATATTTATAACATATTTATACAAATATATTCAATATATTATATATATATATATATTTACATTCCATTCTGAAGGATACACGATAACATCACTCGTCTATACGGCGGACTACTACCTCGCAAAGTGACGTCATTCATTTTTCACTAATGCTTCATATGGAAGGTGATAAAGAAAAATTTATTGATTATATTTGATATGCATTAAATAATTAAAATATTCATAACATATATATCATTCTATAAAGATAATATATATCATTTTATTTATTTCTATTTCACTCATGTGAAGATGAAAACATCATTCATGTATATGCGGACTACCACATTCATGAACCAATGTGACTCTATTTTCATCACCACACCATATGGATAATATATATAAGTATATAATATGGTATATATGATAGTATTATCATTATTTAAATATAATATATTACCTAACTTCTTTTCATAATGATCATTGGAAAATGGAAACATTACTCATGCGTACGTATGGCATATCGTCTTCATGATTGTAACGTACTTCATTTTTCATAACCAAGCCACGTGATTGGTTTTTAAAATAAAATTGATTTAAAAATTTGATAATTATTTAATTATTATTAATATTGATATGATCTAACTATTTTTTGTGTGAAAAAACTAGATCTTTTATGACGAAACATAAGTGAGAAAACAAGGCAATTAACACCCAAAACAATGAAAATAATGAAATATTATTGATGAATGGGAAATAAGTTGTTATAAAATGATCATATATGATATTATAAGTATTTATATGGTCATATAATAAGTTAATAATATTTTTAAAAGCACTATAAATGAGTTAAAATCATTTTGAACCAAAAGAGAGCATACGGTAAGGGATTTTTTCTCAATTCCATTTAATTTAGGCATATTGTAATGTTATGCACCTAATTTCATTTATATGGTGTATATACTTCACCTTTGACATGTAATATCATAAATAATATATTATTAATGGTATTTTAAGTTTAATTTTAAATTATTTCACCTATGTGTATTAGAATTAAAATTTATAAAGTGTTAAATAATTTCTTAACTAAATTTTTGATCATTTGGTTAAACATATACATCATTGATTATATAATTCTAAGAATATCTATATAATTAATTTTGAATATATTATGATGTGTTTACAGTTTTTTTATGTGTATTTAAATTTTATGTACATAATCTATTCATTACTTTATTCTCACTTCAATGTTATAGTCATTTCAAGGGTTTACTTCATAATTTCATTTTAATCGATATTGTTTATTCTTGAATTTCAATTATAAGAAATTCTCTAATAATTATTTAATAAACCATTTCATTTTCTTAACCTAGGGTTATTAATGATATTTTTCAAGTACTAGTTCCATTTTTTCATCCATTTTTAGTTAAAATTATCAAGAATTTGTTTTTAATAAAATCTAACTTTATTTCTATCTTCGGTTGCAAATAAATTTTCTTCTAAAACATTTTTTTCTAAAAAAATATTCAAAAATGTTTCTAACCGTTTCAAAAAAATTATCAAATTAATTTCCACCCATTTTTATTCTTTAGAAAATGTTTTTCTAAAGGAATCATATTTTTTCAAAATAATTCCCTTTTGGATTTTACTGAAAATGTGGAATGAATATTTTTATAGTTTTATAAATAAGAAAATCCGACTTCATTTCTATCTTTAGTAACAAATACGTTTTCTTCCAAAAACCATGTATTATCAAAAAAAATAAAAAAAATTAACATTTTTAAAATTATTTATCAAATGAATTCTCACCCATTTTTACTCTTTACAAAATGTTTTTAAATAAATGTTATGACATTTTTAAAATAATTCATCTTTAGATTTTACCAAAAATATGAATGAAATATTATTCTAATTTAATAATAAAAATTAAACATTATTTATCCTCTAGTTATTCATGATATTATTTAAGTAATATTACCATTTTTCCAATATTTGGTACATAAAATTATCTAGAAAATGTTTTTAAGAAAATTTGACTTTATTTCTATCTTTGTTTGAAAATATGTTTTCTTCCAAAACCATATTTTCAAAAAAAATTTAAAAAGGTTTTTAACCTTTTAAAAAAGATTTATCAAAGAAATATTCACCCATTTATATTCTTTTAAAAATATTTTCAAAGGAATCTTATGTCATTTTCCAAACAATAGTTGTTTGGATTTTACAAAAAGTGTGAGAGGAATCTTCTTGTCATCTTCGGAACAAGGAACCCTCCGAACATTTTTAAATTGAAAAATGTATATTATTTTTAACTCTTATGGAATGTATGAAATTAACCACAATCTTGAACATAATTTATTTGAATCTTCCTTTATAATTTTATGATGATCTTTTTAAATAAAATTTTATTAAAAGTGATTTTCAAAGAAAAGTATTTTCAAAATGAAAAGGATATATTCCTCAAGAATTATTTAAACAATATTTTTTTGGTATTTCTATTCATAAATTATATAAACGCTTTATTATTACTCTAATTTTTATACATTATAGTAATACTATCCTAATTCATTCTATGGATGTTTTATGATCATTTTGACCAAGTATGGTACTGACATTCACTTCCATGATTAAATTTTGTTTTCGTTAACTTCCCCTTGAAATATTCACTTTCCTAGGATCATTAGGCATTAAATATTCCCTAAATATCCATATTTTTTTAATTTATATGTTTATTTCTTAAACTGTATCTCATTTATATATACAATATTTTACATTGAAAGTTATTTATTTGACTCAAGAAATATAAATAAATATGAATCCTTTACTCAGTATAGATATTTGATGTTGAGAAATATTGATTCATGAATTAAATTTATTATTTTATATATATGGAATGATTTGGACCTATA
The DNA here is from genome assembly GCA_963277665.1 of Viscum album. Classification (NCBI taxonomy): domain Eukaryota; kingdom Viridiplantae; phylum Streptophyta; class Magnoliopsida; order Santalales; family Viscaceae; genus Viscum; species Viscum album. The sequence continues at coordinate 1,903,701,684 of OY728121.1, read as the reverse complement.
GTGGTGGGTGTGGACAAAAATTATATAGCCCCTCAACGCATCAGTATGTCTCATTAGATAAATTAGTTAATCTAGTATTAAATGGATTTTTATCTATAGTATAAGTCATATTATGAAAGGTATTGATGGTATAGGAATCATTCACATGATACGTGACGGATAATAATTATGAATTTCCTTTATTAAGAGTGCATTTATTATTATCCACAATATTTTCTTAATGATGTTATCTTTGGATGTATTTTATTCTCATTTTATTGATTAAATGGTATGTGTTTTCATATATTTATTTTTCCATATTTATTTTTCCATATCAAGTTATTTAAATATCATGTGTGCTCAGTTATTTACCATTCCTTATTGATTGTGATTATTTATTCCTGATATCTTCTTCTGTACTTAACCCTTACTAATTATTTTATCTCACTCTTATTTTTTTTCATTCCCTAGTATTCAATGATTTTTACTATGACTGAAATGTAGGGATATACTATATGGAAAAAAATTATTCTTGAAATATATAAATTATTTATTAATTAGTGTACTCAAATGTAATGTAATATTCATATATGTATTGTGTTCACCAATACTACTAAACTGATCTGTCCTTTGGGATATGATTCCTTTAATCATATTCCAATTTAATGGTAGCAAACATTATCTCTAGGATATTGGGATCGAGGTCACTACAGAAAAAGAATTTGTTAACTTGTGCTTTATGGATTCACAAAATGAGGTATGTAATTCATGTTTTTATTTGTGATGTTTTGATTTAAACTAAGATTCTAAAAATCTAAGTGTTCCTTTGTTAAAAGAATAAATTGAAAGGATGAGAAAATATATTTTTAAATCTACTTATTTATATAATAATCTTAAATAAAATAGTGAAAATTTTGATTATGAAAATAAAGTTCTTTTAAAAGAGAATGAAAAAGTAATTAATATAGATTCTTATTCTCATTCTACAGTTTATGATAATTTGAATTCTACAAAATATTTGAAAGTAAAATTTAAATGGTATGTTTAAAGACTTATGAAAAGTCTATCTTTTTTATCTGAGGTTATGAAAAATATCATAATATTATTTCTCTAAATAAATTTAATAAAAACAAATATAGTATTTTATATAATATGATATTTCATCAAATGTATCAAAATCATTTTGTTAAAAGTAAAAAAATTGGTATACTTCTATTGTTTCATTTTTAAATTGTGGAATAAAAGTTCACTATGTATATGATGAACTCTTATATTCAGACAATCATTTGGATTTACAAAGACTCGTATTTCTAAATCATTGTTATCTAGAGTATCATACAATAGTTTTTAGAATTATGTGTGTTTACCTAAAATTGTATTACTAATTTTATTGGACTCAAAGTATCTCGGGTGACAAAAATTTCATGTAATTGTTTTTTATAAGAAAAGTTCCTAATATGTATCAGGAACAATATATGGTACATAGATAGTGTATTATCTAGGAATATTATCATAAAACCATAAAATTTTTCAACTTACAACACCTATGATAGAACCATCTTTACTTTTAGCGAGTATTCCAAAGTAAAAGTAGAAGGTTTTATTAAAGTTGTTATTCCTAATTCTTCTTTTATTTATAAATTTTCAAATGATGAAGTTTTAAATATAATTTAATTACTATATAAAAATTATGTGATGATGTAAAGGAAGTTAAATTTAAAAATGATAAGTTTTTAGATTTAATGGATAATTATTTATTATTCTATACTAATTGAAATTAAATTTATATACTATTGATTTTTTATGACTAACTATTCAACATGTTAAGTGTTTGAATGTTGTGTAAAGTGATATCATCCTTTGGAATCGACTATTAGTTAATGATAATTTTATAATGTTACCTAATCTCTCTAAACATGATAATGTGTTATAATTACCATCCTTAAACAAAGAACAACTTCATTTTTATAATAATTTCATGAAAAAAGAAACAATGAAAAGTTTCTTTTAATAATATCAATCATATAAGTACTAATATAACTTTATAGTTATTAAATAGTTATTTATTTGGTCCAACTCAGATTTCCAGCCTTGGAAGAAAAGAAATATACTTTATTTTTTGTTGATTATTGTAGTATATTTACATGGGCTTATTTTCTTAATCATAAAAATGATAATTTATCAAGATTACTTTATTTTTTCAATCTAGTTCAAAATGGAAATGGTTACTTGATTTTATCTATTAATAGTGATAAAGGAGGTGAATTTAAAAATTAAGAATTTGAAAAAACAAATAATGGCCATTTTCATTATTTTTATACTCCTAGAACACCACAACAAAATGGATTTGTAGAATAGAAAAAAATACCCCTAATTTAAATAGATAAAACTATGTTATGTGAATATAAGTTTCTAAGATATTTTTGGGTTAAATCAATTTCTTATGCTTCTTATATTTCAAATAGAATTCAAATTAATAAATTGATAAATAAAACATTTTATGATCTTTTTAAAATGTAAGATGGCTAAAGTTGGTTATTGTAGAGTGTTTTGTTATAGAGTTTTTATTTTCAATCCAAATTATAATTTCGATAAATATGGTAATAAAAGTGGGGAATTTATATTTCTTGTTTATTCAAATAAAATTAATTCTTATAGAGTTAATAACGAAAAAATTGTGGTTTTTAAAGAATCTGTTCATATAATGTTTGTTGAAAATAATGTAAAATTAAATTTTTATTCTAATATTTTTTATGATGATTTTAGACGTTTTAGTTTTAGTGGGTAAAAACCCCAAGATAAGGATGAATCAATTGAGGTGGAGTATAATACATCTCAACCTAATCCAAGATCTTGGGAAATTCATAAATATCATGTAATTTAAAGTGTTATTGGTAATAATAGTTCTAGTATTAAAACTATAAATTCTATTTTAATGTTTTCTTAAATTTTTTTATTTTATTTATAATCATGTTCCTAATATTGTTATTAATGCCTTAAATTATACTAACTAGATTGTTTCTATGTGATATGAGCATAATCAATTTGGTTGAAATAATTTTTGGTCTTTAGTTGAATTGCCCGAGGATTATGTGGTAATAGAAACTAAATGGATATTTAGAAACAAGATGGATTAATCTAGATAGATTTTTGAAAGTAAATTAATACTTTTTTCCCAAGGATATTCTCATGGAGAAGTTATAGACTATAAAGATTCATTTTAACCTATTACTAGGTTAGAGGCTATTATAATATTGTTATCTTATACTTGTACTCATGGTTTTAAATTATATCAAATATATTTTAAAAGTGCTTTCTTAAATGGTTTTATAATTATAGATGTCACATCCTGACCTATAAAAATTATTTTATATTATTATTTCATGTCTTTGGCTAGCATTATCGAGGTTTAGGTTGAGTTTTGGTTTAAATTGTTGATGTTTAATTATTATTTTGGGGTTTGAACTGGTGTACGGGCACTGCATGATTGGCGGTAACCATGCAGTCGGCCCAGGTTCCTATGAGGTTTCCTAATGCTGAAAATAAATAGATCTTATAAAATTAAAATAAATAAATGTTAAATCATTCTAATAATAATAATAATATGTGGTAGATAATAATAATATTATTATTATTAAAAGTTTTATTAATATTTTTCTTGTTAAATCATTATTAATGTTATTATTATTTAAAAATTAAGTTAATATTATTAATATAATGATGATTATTATTATTATTATTAACAAAATTAATAATATTGTTATGATTATATTATCATTAAGAATAAAATTATTATTATTAATATTATCTTTTGAATTAAATTATTATTATGATTGATTATTTTATTAGTAGTAATATTATTATTATTATTATTGTATTATTATTATTATTATGATTGAGAATATTGATATTATGGTTATTAAAAATATTATTATAATTTTAAATATTAGAATTATTACTATTATTATTATTTTATGTTTCATTTTATATTTTTTAACCTTTGTTTCTCCCTCAATGAACACTCTTGTGTTATCCCCCTACCACATTCACACAACCACCCCATCCCCCATCACGTTCAACCTACACCCGACCCCCATCCAGCGTCGGCAATCCCACCCTAATCCAACATGGTATGACCACCCGACCTCTAGCACCCCTACATGTCCGGCTATCTTCCACTCCTGACGCGCCCTACTCCTGGTGTCCCAAAATCCCTACTCTCCCCTGCTCCTCCCTACTCTAGAATGACTCAAACCCCCCTGCTCCACCCTACTCTAGCATGACCATGACCCCCCTTCTGACAACCCTCTCCTCTGTTTTTTTCATTTTTTTTTCTTTTTTTAGCGTTTACTTTATTTTAGCCAAACCATAGATTTAGGGTTGATTTTTGTTCTATTTTTCTTCAAATATATGGATTTTTGTTTGCTCATAGAGGCCCATTCATCTGACTCTCGAAGTTTCATTGCAATCTCACCCCTTTGAGTTAGGCAATTCCATGTTTTTCTACTTTCTAAACTAAATTCTCAATACTTGAATGCTTTAATTAATTTTTTAATATGATAAACTTCTTCACACTACACAAAAATCATTTATTATAGTGTTTTAAAATTTTTAAAACTTGGTAAAAATATCCATTGATTTGTTTTATTATTAAAAATTGTTTGATAAAAATTTATTTTTTCTTGTGTTCTTTATCATGATGTATGGGATATATGTGTGGTGTGAAGGTAGTTTCCAAAATGATTCATTATGTTGTTGGTTTAAAATGGATTTTCATGTGATATTTTTGTATGATCAAGTTGTAAAACCTTATTGTAATACTTGAAAGGTTTTGGTAATTTTTTTAAATGATTTATTAAATTGTGAGTGTGATGTGAACCATATCTGGAAAGTGTTTTAGTGTGCATTTGATCTTAAGGAGAGTAATTTTATTGTGTTTTTGAGGTAAAGCCTCATGGTACTTCTTAGAAATTATTTATAAAGTCTTTTAATGTAGTTGGGTTCTTATTCCTAACCCTAAAATTGGAATTGATTAATTGATTTATTATCTTAAAAATAAATTTCAATTATCACATGGAAATTATATTCTATGAAAGGTGGGTTTTGATTCCTCAAAAATCATTTATAATCACTACCCATATTTTTCCAAAACATTCAAAAAATAATCCCATTGATTAATTTTGTTTTAAATAATATTTCCAAATGTATAGTACCTTAATTTTTCAATTGGTCTTATAAGTGGTTTTGGAACTCAAAGTTTTTGGGCAATTGTGTTTTTCTTAAGTGATTATATTTCATTAAAAACATAGATGCTTGTTTGGAAATACATTATTAAAAGTGAAAATGTGAATGTAGTATTTTATGATTTTGAAAATAGTTTAAGATATTTTTGTAAATGCATTGGGTGTGTAAATCTAGGGGCCTATTAGGCATTTTTAGTGTGTCGTGAATTTTTATCATAGTATTGATATAAAGATGGACTAGTTTCTTGAATGGTCCTTGGATTTTTAAAAGGTGTTTTCTCCCTTGTTTAATTTCAAAAAAATGGGTTTAAATTAAATATACATATAATATACCAGTTTGTTATTTGTTTGGCTTAAGGGGTCGTTGGCGTGTTTAATAAGAATGGTTAATTCCTCAATGTTTAGAATATTTGTTATGAAAATGTATTGAAACATGGAATTTAATGGCCTAATTAGCACTTTTAGTTATGTGATGTACATATATATATATGTGTGTGTGTGTGTGTGTGTGTGTGTGTATTGGGAACCCCTATCTAGGTTTTCCATTTTTAGATTTATTGTATAGGTGATGTCTTTGTTTGGGGTAGGCAAGTGTGGTGGCAATAGGTAAGGTATGTCATGTGTGCGTGAGCCTCCCACTACACAGTATATTCATATCTACCATGGGTTCCACAGATTATTTTAGATGTCTGAGTTTTGGTTTCATGCTAGCCCAAATTAGATAGGTTATTACCCTCCTAAAGTTCTAGACAATCTAGGATGGGTGTTCCACTAGTGAGGCTAGGTTAGAGAAGACAATTGGTTATTATCTTAGGGGCTAAACCATACATCAGTAGGTGGTTCCAAACTGAGTACATCCAGGGGTCTTCTATGGATGTTTATGATCACCCATGGTTACTATTTTTATTTATTATTGTTTAATAATTATTTCCATGGGTTTCAACAAGCATTGTTTTCTTATTAATGTATTTATTTTCAGTACAACCCTTTATTGTTTTGATAAGGTATTTGGTTCAGTTTTTGGTATCAAAAGGATAAATGGTCTTGAAAATCAAATGTATTGTGTACTATTTTTTTAATGGGAATGACTATGTTTTCTAAGGAAAATGTAAAAAACCGTATTTTTTTATAATTGTATTTTGAAACTGGAATTGATGGAATGTTTCCAAGAAAGTAACCACCTATATTCTGTGGTGATTGACAATTGAGAATTTTGGTTCTCACACTTACTTTATCTTTTCAGTATTATATCCTAATTTTGGATCATTCTTGCTGTGAGCATAGTTATGTGTTAGTATGGGACCCACAAGGTCACTTGAAGGTACGTTTGATTGGGTGACTTTTTCTTATTTTTGTTGTAGTGATTATCTGTGTGGTTTTATTTTTATTAATTTATCTATATATTCATATGTCTTTAATTTATGTTCCAAATTGTTCCCACTTGTTTAGTTTTGATGCTCAGTACTAGTTACATGCTCATGGGTATCTGGAAAAACCTTCAGGCCATTCTGCGACCCATGTTGGGTGACCGAATCAAGGATGACCTGGGCTGTTTCATGAAAAAATGGTATCAGATGATGTCCTTGTTATTTTTTATTTTTTGGTAGATGAAGATTAGGACTTTGGGGACTCAGGAGGTTGGTGCGGGAAGGGCATCATAAACTCTTGCATGCACAGACCCTTGAGTTACTAGGGGTAGTCAGGGATTTGAGTCTTTTATATTTTTTTTAGATTGAGTGATAACAATGGTGGAAAACGATGTTATGTCATGATTTAATATAGAGTAGTGACCCATGGAGCCCAAGTACACAATTTAAGTTTCTTCTATTTGCTGATGCCTAAAAGTGGCATGGATCACTACCATTCCATCAGGTTAATCATAACTACTAGTTTCTCCTTTTGGGAGATGTAGTAAGTGGTGTTTTGTCTTGGTTTCGTTGGATGTAAGTGCGTTTAATGAATTGAAAAGGTTTTTTGAAATGAATATTCTTTCCTTTAAATAGTTTTACATTGGAAAAGGTGGGTTTAAAAAATTGAAAGCACTCTGGTTTAAAAATTTCGTACTTGTTTGAAATTTTTAAAGGAATGGATTTGGTACAACCCTTGAGGTACTTTATGGACGGTCGCATGTATGTAGGAATATACATAAAGTGTATGGGGTAAAATGTTCTTGGATGATGTGAGTGGAATGGATGGGCACACATGCAACTATTCGTGAGATGCCATGGGTTATCATTTTTAACCAAAGGCTTAGCCTTGTTTATCAAAATATTATTTTTGAAAGAGGAAAATGATTCCAAAATTTGGTTTTTGTTCTAGAATGTGGGTTTTTATTGTGAAAAGTTGGTTTTGTGTTTCTAGAAAGTAACACTGATATAAGGTTGTTTAGAATTTTTTTCGGACAAAATAGGTCCTTCCTATATTTGTCCTCTTGGGAAGCTTGGGTTTATTTCGTCTTGTTTAATAAAAATTCACATTGATGATGGTGGTGGTGGTTTTCAAATTGAAATAAAATGGTGATTTTTGAAAAGTGAATTTCTGAGTTATTCTGTTTGGTGTGTGAGACAGTTGTTGGTCATGAGATTGTATTTTGGTTATGATTTGATTGGATGTTGATTTTTGGTTATATGTTTTGATGTTATTCAATGAATTCCCCACAGAAAGGTCCCCAATGTTTCTGATGAGACTTGCCGAGTTTCTGGTCCTTCATAGATTTTGTTTATTATTAATGGTGACCGAGGTCCATTAGAGGTAGTTATGTGTCTTGAAGATGTAGAAAATATCTTTAGGATGTTGGTAACTCCAATGGATGTTAGAGTTCGAGTTGTCCTGGGATTGTTTCAAGGTCCATATTGGGATGAATAGGAGTTGTTCTCTTAACCAAAATTTAAAGTCAGAATGGAATGGGATGTCTTTAAATACATTTTTTCTGATGGTTCATACCTAAATAGGTGATGATGAAGAAAAGGGAAGAGATCGTGTGTATTCCACAAGGCCAATAGACGATATAGGAACATGTTTACCATTTCAAGGAACTTGTTTCCATTTCTTCAAATATAGCATCGTGGGATTTGATAAAGTCTTATCTCTTCATTGGGGGTCTTCATTCAGAGATCAAGGAGTATGTAATAACTTCTAATAACGTTCATTTTGAGAATCTAGAAAATGTAGCATTCCTAGCTGAGTTTGCCTCTAGAGCATAGGCGGTTAGCAATTTGGTGTCTCTTTTTACTCATGAAGGTTCCCCATATGGAAAGGATCATATGATAAAGGAACCTATTTATAAGGAGTCATCGTCATTAGTAATGGTTCACATTTCATGAAACTATTTGGATATGTGCCACCAGTATGGCTGGTTTAGGCACTTAAAGCCATCATTTCACATCCCTCTGAAGACGTGCCATCGTTTAGGCTATCTGGGTCATTTAGAGAAGTTTTTCCGAAATCGTTTCCTGAAGAAGACATTCTAATTGGAGGATTCTAGTGCCTGATTATGATGCTGGAGATGCTTCAACCATAAGATCCCTTACTATAGGTGTCAGGGTGAATCTCTCACGCTGTCAGGATTTTCCTGGGTTGTAAATCCTCAGTCTGTGTTTTATGTTCCATCTTGGAATTGGAACATTTAATGATTTTTCATTCTAGTTTTTTGGCTGTTTAGGTATTTCTGCCATTGTAATTCCATCATTTCCTTAGGATATTGTGTTGAACATGTTCTTTTGTGATCCAAACAGTACCATTTATCTTGATATGGTTTTTTGAATCATGTGTTTTCTTAAATTGTGTTTGGCTCTTGTTTGGGATAGTTTTGGATTAGTGGTTCTCATTTTGGGAATACTAGGATTTTTTAGATAGGTAAATAGTGTTTTTCGTCTGTTGTTTAGTCAGAGTTTCTTTTCATGAGTTTGCCCTAATATAGAGGGTTCATCTAGTGTGAGAAAATATCCTAGTTCTAATGGTAAAATTGTATCTCTCATGATATAATGGTTGCTTTGGATCAGTTGGGAGTTTCAACATGGGGCCTCCTCCTTATGGTGGTATGTTTGGGTTTTAATTTTTGTGTTAGTAGAATCCTTGTGGTGGGGAAAGTGTTCTATTTTTTACCCCTTATTTTGGGTTGTAATTTCATCTAGATCAGTCAAGTGTCGCTTGGAAGATAAATAGTCACCCTGGAATACCTTGTTTCTTATAGTTCTATTAGGGAATGGACTCCATTCTTGATTAAACTTCATCTTGATGGATTTTTGGGGGCAGAAAGTTTTGTTGTGTGAAGAATTTTCACTTCTCAACCTTCAAAATATAATTTATTTAATTATTTCTTTGCTTCAACTAGCCTCCTCAATGTTTGGGTTTAGTACTGGTTTAAAAAATTTTGTGTTTGATGATTTTGTCGGGTTTCAGACTGATGTATAGGCACTACATGGTTTGCAGTAACCGTGTCGTCGGACCAGGTGCATGTGCGGTTGCCTAATACTGAAAATAAATAAATTTTTAAAAAAATTAAATTAAGTGATTGGTAAATCAGAATAATAATAATAATAATAATATGTGGTAGATAATAAAAATATTTTTGTGATTAAAAGTGTTATTAATATTTTTTTTATTAAATCATTATTAATTTTATTATTATTTAAAATTTAATTTAATATTAATAATAATATTATTATTATTATTGTTACTATTAAGAAGAAAATTAATAAAATTAATAAGAATATATTATTATTAATATTATCATTAAGAATAAAATAATAATTATTATTAAAATTATCTTTAGAATTAATTTATTAATATTATTGATTTTTATTATTCTTTTAGTAGTAATAATTTTATTATTATTATATTATTTTTGTTGTGAATTTTAATATTATGATTATTAAAAAAATTATTATAATTTTAATTATTATTATTATTATTATTTTATGATTTATTTCATATTTTTTAAACCTTAGTCCCCCCAACCCTCTTATATTATCCCCCCTACCCTGTTCACACCACCACCCTCTTCCCCCTCACGTTCAACCATTACCCAACCCCTAGCCAACACTGGCTATCCCACCTTGCTCCGATGTGGCCCAACCACCCAACCTCCAACGCTGATCCCTATCTGGGTAGCTTCCCCTACCATGGAACCCTTCTCTTGGTGGTCCGACCTCTATGCTCCACCCTTCTCCAACAAAGCCTGAACCCCCCATTCTCTACCCTTCTCCAGCGTAGCCATGACCCCCCCCCCCCCCCCACCGATAACCCTCTCCTCTAGTTTGTTCATTTTTTTTGGGGTTTCCTTTATTTTTATTGAACCCTAGATTTAGGGATGATGGTTGGTCAAGTTTTCTTTGAATCTTGGGTTTTTGGTTTATTCATATAGGCTTATTCATCCTCCTCTGGAAGTTTCATCATAATGGAACACCTTTAATGTAGGTGATTCCATGTTTTTCTTCTTTTGGAATAAGATTATTGATGATTGAATGCTTTAATGAATTTGAAAATATGATATGCTAATTCACACTACACCAAATTAGTTTATAATAGTGTTTTAAAGAATTTAAAACTTTTTTTAAATAGACGTTTATGTTTTTTTGATAAAAATTTTTTCATTCATGCATACTTTAGAGTGATTTATGGGATATATATTTGGTAAGAATGTAGTTTTCAAAATAATTGGTTATGAAATTTGCTTAAAATGGATTTTTAATGCGTAATATGGGTATGATCAAGGTGTAAAGCCTTAATGGACTTCTGGAAATTGTTTGGTAATTTGATTAAATGATTTATTGAATTTCGATTGTGATGTGTCCCACATCTGGAAAACTTTTGAGTGTCTGTTTGATTTTAAAGATAGGAATATGAGTGTTTTGATGTAAAGCCTCATGGGGCTTCCTAAAAATGATATATAAAGTCATTTAAGGAATTTAGCCTCATATTCAAAACCCTTAAATTTGAATTGATTAATTACTTGATTATATTAAAAATATATTTCTATTGTTACATATAAATTATATTCTAAGAAAAGTTTCTTTTAATTCATGGAAAATAATTTTTACTCACTATCAATTTTTTATCTAAACATTCAACATGGAATCCCATTTTTTATGTTTTTTTCATGACTATTTTTAAATTTATACTACCTTAATTTTTCAATTGGTTTTCTCAGTGTTTTTGGAACTCAAATTTTTTTGGGAAATAGTGTTTTTCTAAAGTGAATGCATTTCTTTAAAAACATGGAATATTGTTTGTTGTCACATTCTCTAAAGTTACTTTGTGAATAGGGTATTTGATGCATTTGAAAATAGTTTTAGTTGTTTTGGAAAATTCCTTGGGTGGGTAAAGTTAGGGGGATGCTTGGCATTTTGAGTGTGTCGTGCATTTTTTTTAGTTTTGAAATAAAGAGGGACTTGGGATCTTAAATGGTCAACTGGTTTCTAAATGGTGCTGGTTCCATTAAGTAATTTCAAAAAAAAATTGATTAAATAAAATATAAAATTAATGTGTTCATTTGGTACATGTTTTTCTTAAGAGTTCATTTGGCTTGTTTAATTAGAATGCGTATTTCCTCAATGTTTGGAATGGTTTCTATGAAAACTTATTGAAACATAGAATTTAATAGAATAGTTGGAACTTTTTTCTGATGTGATGTTCATATGTATGTATAAATATATTGGGCACCCCTATCTAATATTTCCCTTTTTAGGGTCATTGTATTGGTGATGTTAATGTTTGGGGTAGGCAAGTGTGGTGGTAGCAGGTAAGGTGAGTCACGCGTTTATATGCCTCTAACTTACACAGTTTATTCATATCTACCATGGGTTCCTAATATTTTTTTATTTGACTTAGTGATAGTTTCTTTCTATCGATGACTAAATGGGTTAGTACCCTCTTGGAGTTATAGACAGGTCAGAATGGGTGTGTCACTAGTGAGGCTAGGTTAGATAAATCTGTTAGTTATTGACATAGGGGCTTCATCATATGCTGGTAGGTGGTTCTGAACTTAGTATGTTCAGGGGAATTCTAGGGATGTTTAGGATCACCCATGGTTAATATTTTTATTTCTACTTGTTTAATTTTCATTTCCCTTGGTTTCAAAATGTGTTGTTTTCTTATTTATGTATTTATTTTAATTACAGCCCTGTATTTTTTTATCAGGTATTTGGTTCAGTTTTTGGTATCAAATGGATAATCATTTTTGAAAAGAAAATTTGGTGTGTGATTTTGTTTTAAAAAAATTGGTAAAGAATATTTTTTAAAAGGAAAATGTGAAAAACATATTTTTTATAATTTTCTTTTCAAACTAGCATTGATGGAATGTTTTTGGGAAAAAATTACCTGGTTTCTGTAGTGATTTCCTACTAATAATTTTAGTGTTCACCCCTAATTTATATTTCTAGTTTTAGGTCCCTGTTTTGGATTCCTCTTATATAAATCATGGTTCTATGTTATGTAGTAACCCATGTGGTCACTTGGAGGTATGTTTAGCTATGAGACATTGTCTTATTTCAATTGTTAGTGATTATCTGTATTGTTTAGTTTTTATTTATCTGTTTATTTGTCTTTCATTTATGGTCCAAATCATTCCCACTTGTTTAGTTTTGATTTTTGACACTAGTTTCTAGCCTGTGGGGATCCAGAACTCTATTTGAGCTATATTGTGGGATAACTCGGGTGATCGGTTTAGGGTCAACCCGGGTTGGTTCATGAAAGTAGAAGTTTATGTTTCTCAACTCCCTAGTTATAAAAATGAAAGATTTCCTAATTATGATTTTAAATTATATAATGATTTGTATGGTCTCAAAAAAGAACCTCATTCTTAGTATGAAAGGCTGTGTTTGATTCTAATAAATAATTGTTTTAAGAAAGGTAATGTTGATCCCATTATTTCGATTAAAATAATATATAACGATATGTTATTTTTGAAAATTTATGTTGATGATATAGTTTTTTGTTCTATTAGTGAATCACTTTTTAATTATTTTTCTCATTTGATGTGGTCTGATTTTGACATGAGTTTAATGGGAGAATTAAAGTTCTTTATTATAATTTATGTTTCATAAATGAAATAATTGATATTTATTAATAAATATTATTATGCTAAATATTTGGTTGAAATTTTTGGTCTTGATTCCAATAAATATATGAAAACATTAAAAAATACTAGTTATAAATTATATGTCGATACATTTAGTAAATCTGTTGATATTATAATTTATACAAGTATGATAGGTATCTTTATTTTTTTAACTGCATCTAAACCCAATTTAATGTTTAGTGTTTTTCTATGTGAAATATTTCAAGTCGGTCCTAAATTGTCTCATCTTAAATCCATGAAACAAAATCAATTTGTAAAAGGAAATATTAACTCTAGTTTTTTTATCCATAACATAATTATTTTGATTTAATATACTATTCTGACTATGATTTTGAAGGCTGTAAAATTAATAAAAAAAGAACATCAGGTAAGTATTACTTTCATGGAAAAATATTAATTTTGTTGTCTTATTAGAAGAAATTATCTATTTATTTTTCTATTGTGGAAGTTGAGTATATATATGTTAATAATTATTATTCTCAATAAATATAGATTAAGAAAAATCTATGTGATTTTGGTATTTACCATGATAAATTGCATATTTATTATGATAATACATCTGAAATTTCTATTTCTAAGAATAATTTACAACATTCTAAAACAAATCATATAGATGGTAGATCTCATTTTATTAGAGATCATGTGAATAATGGAGATATTTTTTTTCGAGTTCATCCCAACTGAGAATCAACTTACAGATATCAAAACTAAGCCTTTAAACTTTTATCAGTTCACTGAACTTAAATTTAATCTTAATATATTTAAGTCATAATATTTTTATGTTTTCATGTTATTAGGGGGAGTTTAAATATGTTTATATAATGAAATTTATATATTTACATCAAATATGTATAAGCTAGAATCTGTTTTTTCATATTACTAATGTTAATTCTTATAAATATTTGTTTTATATAATTGATTTAAAACATCTTATTAATTCTATATGAGGTTGAATTAAATTTTAAAACATTATTTTTCATAAAAAATATTTTCTAAAATATTTATCATTATTTTTCCCAAATTGTATTTTTTTTTTAAAAAAATTGCTCACAACATTTAATTCTATGTTTTAATGGTGGATAACATTAAAGTAACTCTTTTATACATGTTTTAAAAATTGAATTTTTGGGAAAAAATTTATACAAAATTTATACTTTCCATTATGTAATTATCTTATAACATATAATATTTTTTGTATATATATAGGTATTGGAACATTATTTTTTGATAATTTCAAAAGGGGGGATATGTTTTTTGAAATTATACTTGGTTATGTAATTATCAAAAAGGGGGAGAATGTTGAGTGGATCCTTAAAACACTTTATGTTTTGAAAATTAAAAACACTTATCCATTTTAATTTTTTAAAAAATTGTGTATCAATTAAAGTATAATTAATCTTGATCATATCATTTTATTTTGTATTTAATTTGTCTATAGATTACTTGTTTTTACTGGCCATAATATATTCTGAAAGTTTTATTTTGAGTTCCTAGGTATAAATATGTCACTTGAGACATTAAAATATCATTTATACATGTTTTTTACTATTCCAATATAGAAAATATATTTTATACCATGTAGCCAGATCCTAATCCATGAAACTGATTTTTGATTCAGATAGCCATTTTGAAATCCATGTAGTCGATTATCTAGAATCAGTTACTGCTTATATTTTGACCAGGTATTGATATATATAACACCATATTGAGTGATTCATTTTTTGGAAATAAAATAAGATTATCTATATTTCATTAGACTACATAAACATATGATTCATTTTCTATCTTGTCTTAACATAGGTTTCAAGTCACTGTATATTTCCATTTTAATATCTTTTATTTTTCATATCTATTTTGATACTTTTTTTATGATAAATTTTGATATTGAAATATAATTAAGGTTATTATTGATCTCAAAGAAATATAATTGTATTATATAAATATAATTCAAAAGTACCCAAATAAAATTCTTTATTTATCAAGGAATTTTATTAGCTTTGAAACTTGAAAATTAAATCCCTATACAGAATTTTGGAATTCCCCTACACGGATTTCCTTCATGATTAATCCCTTCAACGGATATCCTACATAGAATCTTCTATATTTGTTAACATATGTAAAAAACCTATGTAGATTCACCTACATGGTAAAATCACTTATGTATAGAGAAATAATTGTGTAAAAAAACCTTACACGAATATGGCTATGTAGTTCAATGAAATCCTATAGGAAATTATACTCTTTTTTTATTTTGTTTCATATAATTATTTGATGTGTGTTTATTTCTTATATTTAATTTTTTAAAAATTTATAAATTTAGTTTAATTAAATAGAACATGGGGGAAGTGATTTTCATTATTTAAAAAAATTTATGAAGATCAAAGGATGTTTTATCTTCATGGCTGAAACCTAGAGCTTGAAACTCAAATTTTATTATTATTTTATATTTTTTTATTAGATTTTATAATTTATAAATTTATTGTAGTTGATATTAAAATCATTTATACTTGTTTTAATATTTTTAATGTTGTTCTATTAATTTTTTAATTTCTCTTCATGTTTACTACTTGCTTTCAATGGAATATTTTTTCTCTAAGGAAGGAAATTGACCATATAAAAGAATCTATGTAGTATTTTCAACAAATAAAATTATTTATCTCATTTTATACTAGTGATTCATGTAAGGGATTCATCACGTAGGTGATTCATTTACGTAAATTCCTAAATTTTATAAATATATGTATTTCTCAAGATTCATATTAAAAATAGATCTTGAAAAAGGCAAAGTCATATTTATATCTTTTGAACTTATATTTATATAATTTAATTATATATACATATAATCAAGAATTTTCGTGATCATATTTATAATGATTAAGTTATCATAAAAATAGTATAAAAATAATTCTGAAAAGTAGTTGAAATCAGGATGAATAAATACAGTGACTTCAATATAAATTTTAGACAAGATAAAGATCGATTTAGATGTTTATTTATTCTATTTAAATGTAGATAATTTTCTTATATTTAGAAAATAATAATCACTCAACTTTTATTTTTATAGCACAATATGTTGTCAAAATACATAGTGTAACCAATTATAAATAATTAGTTATGTGGATATCAAAATTACAATGTGAATCGCAAATTTTTTATGTAGACTATGATTTCGATACATGGTTTATAATGTATTTGCTGCATGGGAATAGTATAAAAATTGTAAAATAATATCTTAAGGTCCCAAATGACATATTTTTCTTAGGAACTCAAAATAAAATTTATATAACATGTTATTACCAATCAAAACATTATATTAAAATATAAATTAAGAAAATAATAAAATGATATGATCACGATTAAGAATACTTCAATTAATAGAAAATAAAAAGTATTAATACTTTTAAAGAAAAAAACACATAAGACATCGTAATTATTAAAACATAATGTGGTTCAAGGACCATATCAACATAAAATCCATCATTATCGATTCCAACTAGCTCCAAAACATGTTAAAGACATTGACATGATAAAACATTAGCTTTTATTCCAAAAATATCATACTAAATATCATATGTGATACGAAAAAAAGTCATTGTTGTTGGATTATCATATATATTGTAGGATCCTTCATATGTTCCGAAGCATTTTTCACCTTATAGATATTATAATACATGTATTGGAATAGTGAAATATGGATTAACTCTAGTGATATATTATCCATACATTAAAACTCTTCATTATTAATTGGTTTTGTTTTAGTGTCAAAAAAAATATTAGGATCCTTATATACTAGACAATCCTCTATTTTCATATTCTAAAGTTGAAATTTTTCCCTGGAAAACTTATCCACCCTTTCCTTACCCTTATCCAATGCCATTAAATTTTTTATTAATTAACTCTCATTAAAACTGAAACATGTAAATGGGATTAGAAATTAATAATACAAATTATTCGTTCATGCTGAGGGAAGATTAATGTTATTAAACCAATCTCTAAAACACATTAGACATTGTTTGGTCATCTATAACACTATAACTGAATATTTGATACCACATATTGGGTCTAGAACATCCTTATTGTATTTCAACAACAATAAATTTTATATCATAAACAAAAAACTAGAACCATCGAAATAGAATAAATCCACATACCTGATTAATAATGCTTAATATTCATTATTTTTTACTTTATAATTCAATAATTTTAATCCTTCCATTTTAACAATTTTAGTAAAAACAATGTATTTTTTATAGTTTTTGGGAATTTATATTAAATATAAAGATGTCTTAACTTATATATTTTTAGAAATTTTACTCATTTAAGTAATTAATTTAAAAATTCCTACACTAAATATGTGTTTTCACAATTTTCATGTTGGTTATTGGTAATTGAAATTAAATATAGGAAGTGGAATAAATTTTTAGGGAGGTTTTCTATAAGCATTAAGGTTAAAAATTTATTTAATATTCAAATAAAATTAATAAAATGGGTGATTGATGTATATTAGGCAATGCTCCAAAAGAAAAAGTAATAAACATCCAAAAGATAAAAATATTGAGTTTTATTTTATAAATGATCAAGATTATTCAGGAATTATACTTGAAATGTAATATTTTTAGGTAACATTGGAAAAATGTAAAAGGAAGTGATATGTAACATCCTTTGGATATTAAGTATGGTTTATAAAATTTTCACTGATTAAGTTGAAGAAAATGGAATGGTTTGGTGTTTATTTTATCCCTTAGTTACTATATAAGAAATTGAGAGAGATACAATATTTTTCCATATCCAATAAAGATAATATATTAGAGATCCACTATTATTCATAATATAGTTTATGATATATAAAGATTTTTTTGGAGTAAACATAATATTTTTTGGAGATGTAATATGTAAGGTTTTCAAACTTGTTTACATTTTTATTTATTTTTTGGAAAAAATTTCTTCTCATGTAAGGTTTTTTATAAATTGAAAAGGGATGCTTAAATTTTTATACATAATAAATTTTCATCCATAGATTATACATGAGAATTTATAGTTTATTATGAAAAAAATAGAAGTATCACATTTTGAAATAGGGAGTCACAACGTGATAGTTCTTAGGCCAACTGTCAATGGGAGTAACTAATAAAAGGCCACACCATGGTAAAAGGAGATGAGTTGTGGAATGTTGAATCCATATGAGGTAGTTTTATATTTATGAGCCAAATTATATCCAATTTTTTTCACACTATATTCAAAGAAAAATCCGGATCATGCTCTAAGATATCCAATCCAATGAAGACACTTCCTTTGACCACATGCATAAATTCAAAGTAAAACAAATGTGAGAACATGTTCCATGGGAGAGTAGAAGGAGGATAAATTATAATATAATATTGGTAGAATTAAAGTATTCAAAATTATAAGAAATTATAGGGAATTCGTTGATGCTTCTAATATCTTATAAGGGATAATTTTCACAATAGATAAGGATGATCCATCATCACTGTGAGTTTAGATAGGTAAGAGGAGTAGTGTATGACTAAACTTGAGTTTGAAGTATTGATTATTAATGGATTATTCAACATTTTTATTCATGTTATAATAAACCCCATGTAGTTGTGAGTAGTTGAGACCATAGTCCCCTTTCAATTTCATAATTTCACTTTGAATCTTGTTGATTTTTTCTATAATTGGGAATTCTTGATTTTAATTTGTGATTTTATTCTGGAAACCAATTTTCATATAATTATATTCTAAATTATTTTTAAATACATGAAAGTAAAGTAATTTTATCCATTTTATAACAAATTTATTAGTCAAATTATTGTTTAATATTATAGTGGATTATAGTATATTTAATTTCGTAGAGTTTTTTGTGTAATAAAATATCATTAAAGGGAGTAATAACACTCATACTAACGATTTTTATGATTTTCTAATAGTATTAATTTTATATTAAAAAAAATATATTGTGAAGTGAGTAATTTAATAGTATATCATTATTAATAATTAAGAAATATTTTTCTAAAGGTCAACACTAGTTCATGTATATTTTCCTCTAATATTCTCCCACACTTCCTTCAATTTATCTTCTTTTTTATCTCAATTATTGAACAAATTTTACAAACCCCTCTTTTTCTTTTTCTTCTTATCAAAATTGAAAATAAAATAAAAAATAAGCAAAAGTGGGAAATTGAGCTTAGTTGAAACCAATATATGATCTAACTGTGGGGACTATTAATTATTCATTCATTTGGAATAATATTTGATTAAATATCCTAGAAAAAATATTTAATTTCAACTAGTACCATTCCCAAGGAGGTTATTTAATTTTATTAATTTTTTTTATATTTACATGAGTATCAAAACTAATTCAAAACTCTTAAACCCCTATGCAAGACTAGTGAAGTATATAGAAGAGAATAACATAGTGGTTAACCTTATGAGTGAATAAAATTTGATATATTAGCCTGAAACATCTAATGAACATTTTGAAACCCTAAATTCACTAAGGAGAATATATATTTAAATAAAAATATACATGTAAGACAATATAACTCTCAAAAAATTAGTTTCATCATATTAGGATAATCAATAAAATAATGTGGAATACCTTGATGAACCTAGTGGTTCTCAAATCAAATCAAGATTCATTTATCAACTTCAAAATTTGAATGGGTTTCTTAGAGAAGAACCATATAAACACTTTCAATAATTTATTTATCTTTGTGTTGACATGAAACAAACAAGTGAAGATAGAGATAAAATAATTCTTATAGAGTTTTATTTTTCATATATTGAGTGATATAGGAGTGGTTCTTCTACTCCCACTCCACTCAAATGAGTGACTGGGATGAATTAATAAATTTTTCCTTGGATTTTTTTCCTAATTCTATAAAAACATTCATTGGAAAAGAAATTTTTAGAATTATAAAAACCCAAGGTAAAACCTTGAGAGTATACAATGAGATATTTAAGAGGTTATATTTTAGTTTCCCCAACCATCAAATCATTTAACAATTACTAATCTAAAATTTTATGAGGGACTTTTCCTTATTGATTGAAGCATCATAGATATTATTGAAAGAGGTGATTTGGTAGATAAAACCCCATATGATAATATAAATCTCATTGAAAACATGGTCAAAATTCCTTAATGTTTTGAAATAGACGTATAATTCATGTAAAAACTACCCAAGAAGTACCTATTTTGAATATCCCAACCCAAGATCATCACTTGGATAGGATCATAATTACACTAACATTAGTTGTATCCCCCAGGAATCAAATTTTGGCAATAAATATCTAGGGCCTCACCAAATCATTAGGCGATGTTGTTTCCTTATATACATGGAAACCAATTGTAGATGGACTACAATGGGAACAACTAAATACGATGCCTGATAAACCAATAAAAAATTCAAATATATGACATAATAATAATCAAAATTTCAGTAACAAACAACAATAACCAATAAGAATATAAGACCCAAAACAGAAAAGAGAAACTACTATTCTAAACATGGAATTGTAATATGCTCTACCCCATGACCATATCCAAGCTCCAACCTCAATTAAACATAAAAACAACATCATTTTCTTCCACTAGAAATATAAGAGGTATTCAATTTACCTACATCATGATGAACAACATATTCATATAAATGAATGTGTATATTCATGGGATGGGTATACAACCCAGTTGGAAATCCGCCATAGTCTTCCCACACATTCCACTAGGACAATAACATGTTAGCTCGCTATATATAAATATATATAATATGAGAGAACCAAAATAACCAGTGAAAAATGGATGTATAAATAATACAATGTAACAACTCACACTGCAAAAGACACCACTCCATGAAATCATGCACACATGTAATGAACCCACCCACCCCCCCCCCCCTCTAGGAGCCATTTTTTGAACACAATACATCCCCCATCAAAGCAAAACTCCTTGAACTGATAAAACTCTCAATTGTAACATCTTCCCTCTGGCCCTAGTCATTAAATAGCATTGAAATCCACTGTTCCCTAATATTAACAAAATAGTCGAGTCTATATTAATAAACCCTTATCTATATACATTATGAATACACACCAACCCATTCCAATCCCCTTTTTATATGCACTAGAACCCATTATTTTTTAAAGTAAACACCACTTATAGATTTTTTCCAAACATGATGTGGGTGTTCATGATAACCTTTATTTCCAAACCTGAACAATAATAATATTATAATTAAAATATATTTTTACCAAGCGTTTACATCAATAAACACAATAATTAACTTTAAAAACCAAAATCCATTAGTAATTGGTAGAAGTAGAGTGTGAGAGAAGTCTCCTTCCTCAAACAAGATCATCCCCAAAAACTATACCACAATCTTATAGATTTGGTCTCCCCAACTCTCTTATGATAGACTACAACAAAAGTACTAGCGATGAAAACCAGTTCATGGGATAATGATAAAAATTAGTTTAAGGTAAGGTGAGTTTCTTAAAAAATGTATTAAAAATGGGGTTGTTTGTATAACTCAAACAGGCTGCTAACTCATACAGTTAAACACTGATGGATATGGTTTAGTCCATGGGTTTTATATTTAAATTTAAAAATATATCATTAGTCAACCTCCATCCCATAATTTATGAAGTGTTAATTCATGCCACCATGCATTCATTATATACACCCCACTTGGAATCCCTCCCCTAAAATTCCCTAATTCCCAATATCTATTTCCCTACTTTTCATCCCCTTAAGTTTCACTTTATTTTCTTTATCAATCATTCACCCACATCTCTCCATCAGTGTAAACCAGATGCATACACCAATATCCACCAAACAGAACTTCAAAATGCACCCCCCCCCCCACACACACATCATCATCATCATCGTCATTCACCTTCACCCATCATCTAGACGCATCCTAGATTTCCTTCATTATTCACACTATGAATACCACCCTATCTTCAACAAGGGTCTAAATGAACTTATGATCTATAATTGGATGTATCATTGGATCATGGAAGGCATGATTATGCTACTGGTTGACTAGTGAACGTATGTACCAATTTATTCACCATTGTAGTTTGAGATGAGTCATTGTCTGATGGTTTTATCATGCATCAAACATAGTTACAAGACATTTTAGAATAATTAATGGGTCCATATGTTCATCACCTTAAGAGATCCTTTTGTGAAACATTATACTATAAGAGACTATTTCGATCAAACAAGTGAGTTGGAGTTTTTATATAGTTACAATCTATGTTTCTAGTATGAAACAATAGTTGATCGGTTGAAGCATAGTGTGTGACACTCAAGTTGAAGATATGGTTACTTGTGAAGATACTACTTCACTATATAATTAATGAAGTTGTATCATGGGGTCCACATTCATGCCATCACTCATTTAAGCATATATCTATAGTACCCCTTTTTAGACACATCTAGTGTATAGTTCTTACTTATCCTCCTTCAACGGTCTCTTAAACATGAGAGACACACATCACTATCCATTTATGTGCACTCACCTCCTTCTCTATATTTTTGTTGACATATGTCAGTATTGTCTTCTCATGTCCATCGAGGGATGATCCATTTTACTTCCCCGAGAACCATAAACTGATAATGTTCATAAATTGATATAGATCCAATTAGTATCATTTAAAAAGAATTGCATGCATTTTTGGGCGTACCTATAGTTATTGAGGGCCTGGGTTGGTTAATTAAAAACTAAAAAATTATAAAAATAATTAAAAATTCAATATTAACATAGGATTTCCTACTTCCTCTGTGATGCATGGGGGGTTCTATAAATCCAACCATTTTACATGTGGGTTTTTTTTGGTTCAAGCCCATACAGGCTCAAGCCTATCTGAGCTCTAGCCCACTATGGCTCAAGCTCACATGGGATTGACATTGCCCACCATGTACCACCTTTTTTATATTACTAAATATCCCAATCAAAACACACCCTAAAAATAATATCCATTAATTGAAACCTTTTTCTAGAGTTCTTCCAAAGATAAAATGATATGATAGTTGATAGTAAAGAGTATCAATAGCCTTAACTATTATCTCTCGGAAAACTTCACTCAAAATCTATTAAAGGGATCTCTCGAAGGAAGAGAAATTTCAGAATTTCCAAAAGGAACCATCTATTTTGATAGACTTATAATGTAAGTAAGAAATGATTTTTTTAGTGATTTTAGGTAAAAATATAATATTTAGATCCTTCTAAATTTTTATATGGTTAGGCTACATGGTTTGGTAAACTATGCACCAACTCTGGGGATGCCACTATTTAAAAAATCTCAAGGCCTCGTGATTTGGTTGCACGATTTACCAAACCATATGAACCAACTCTACACCTACCTCTTGGAGAAAACTAAGGTCCCACGGTTTACCCAAACTATAGATCAATCATGAACCTATAGTCAAACACGCATATCACTCTACATAGTTACCTAGGAAGCTTGTGTGATTTCCCTTAACCATGCATCAATCACGCTCCCATAATAAACTCTTCAAAATTCCTAAAAACCTTCTTTAACTTATGAAAACCAACTCTATCCTATTCATAACTTAAAAATATATTATAAAATAGTAAAATACCTCAAACCATGGGTGTTCCCTTTTCTCCATGATTGGGATTTCAAACCTTAGAAATCTAGAGTTTGGTGGTGTCTTGGAAAAGCTCAAACCATTGATCATTCATAAGTTTCTCTCACTCAAAAATCTATTCATATATTTAGACCTAATTTTATAATACCTTGGATAATGAGATAAATCTACCTTGAAAGACCACATCTTGTTTAACCATAATGTGAATTAACGAGTGAATGAATGATGCATCTGACTCAATAGTAACATGATACCAATTAATCATATGAGAGGGAACAGGTTACTACTTCTTCAATTGATATATATGAAAAACATTATGAATTGAACTAAATCTTTTTGTATGTTCTATTCATTAATCAAATTCATCGATATGCTTGAGAATCTCAAATATTCTGACACACCAAAGAGATAATTTCACTTTCTTACCTAGATGTTAGTTCCCTAATCTCAATAATAATCAAAATTATTCATGAACTCAAACCTAAAAAGATATAGGAAGATGAATATGATCCACATAATATTTTTTATGACTCTAGGTAATTTCCAATCATTTATTGATTATCTAATTTTCTCAGTAGTCTCACCTAAAACATGGTCCAATCAATGATGTTTCCATGGCCTCTACACAATAATGTTTACATTGAAATGGTTGGTTGTAAAATAATTTAAATTGTTCCATATATTTCCTGTATTGGTAACTACTGTCATATAAATAATACATCAAAGTAAAATGGTCTTCCCATACACTGTTAAAGTCCATCACACCTACTCTGAGCATGTTCTCTGGAGTCTATATTGTATGCAATATCTACCCATCATTTTTAGGATGGTATGCCTTTATTATATTTAACTATATTCCCAAGGATTTTTGCACAGATCACTAAAATACAGAAATAAATCTTGAATATCATTCGGTGATAATAAAAACAAATACCCCAACAAAGATTACCCATTAAAATATATATAGCATTTCCAACTTCTCAATTGAATTTGACTCCCTGGTTGGAGTGAAGTATGCTGACTTGGTGGGTCAGTCCATAATTTCTCAAATAACATCATGATTCTAAATCATCATCAATAAACTCATGGCCAAGTACATATAAATTTTTTCTTATTTCCATTTGGGTAAGGGTAAGAATCATAACACACTAGTTGGTCACTAATATTTAACTTTTACATATTAATATGTGAGACATTCCAACATAGTCAACCACATTTAACTTCATACCTAAACATCAAAAATAGTTCTTCATTAGCTTTTACATTTTCCAAATACCTAGGTGTACATCCCACTTCGAATAATTATAATCATAATGGATATAATTTTGTTAAAAAAGAGGAATTACAATTTGATATTGAATGTGAGACATAAAATTTTCAACTTTTATCCATCTACCAATGGTATCCCCACTATTGAGGTTATTTATAATGGAAGAAAATCATGGTTTCATCACTGAGGCTCCTTAACTTGTTTGACGAAGTTGGATATGAGGGTGACTCAAAAGAAAATCATGAAATCATTTTTCTTTGTACAATAAAAATTTATTTCAGTAATTACCCCCCATTAGTTTTCATTGGTATCGAGCTTCTTCGAACACTTAATTGTATGATTTAAGGATTAATTCATTATACATGGAATTAATATATCCAAGCATATAAAAAAAATAATGTTAAACTTTTCAAGGTATTCTAACCAATGTAACTACCTAAGGATCAAGTCTCTTTGTGAGAAGATGTGCTTCTATTTTTTAGTCACTGAACATGGTGAACTTCTCACCAAATTGTTAGTGGCACCATATTTTTAGGGAATCCACCACAGGGGATAATTCATGATCATGTGTTGTGTAATTATTTTAATTCACTTGTAAATTTCATGAGTTGTAAATTACTACTATGGTCTCCCTGTCGGAGAAAAAAACCCAACATGGAACTATACACATCATAGTAGACAACGTAGCCCTCACTTATCACTATAATAATAAGAATTTGTGCTAAAGTAACTTCTGTGTTAATATCCTAAAAAAATTCCTGAAATTCATTTTTCTAATGTAATATAATACACTTTCTAACTAATTCAATAATAGGGGAAGCTTGATGTGATAAATTTTATAGAAAGAGACAATAATAAATAGTTAATCTTCGAAATATTACAACATCAAAGAAAATATTAGGTGGTTTCCAAATAATAATAACCTCAATATTTTCATGATTGGTTGATATAACTCTCTCAAAAATGATATTCCCAAGGAATTGGCCTTCTTATATCTATATGTCACATATAGATAACTTTCTATAAAAGTTGTGGTATCACAATGTGATCAATTTAATTTACAGGAGCTATCACAAACTGAATCTGGTCGCCAGTAAACCGGTGCCATGATCGGCTCATGGAACGGCCCAAAGGGAGTTCCCTATCCCCATGGGCTGGCACAATTTCCTGGGTATCATTAATTTAGGTTTGCGAACGATTTACCTGACTATGAAAGCATAAAACATTAAAAACAATCCATAATATAAATCTGAAATTTTTGAGACAAACAAGTCTTAAGCAAAAACCAGAACTGAATAAAATGTTTTAAAGATAATACAATTTTTCCAAATACAAATAAATATAGCAGTAAGATAGCACCATGGACCTCACATTCATTGCCCACAAGCCGTCTCTACAACTCCTCCCCAAAGATGGGGACTAACACCCCGAACCGCCATCACCCTTAGCATTTCCTTTACCTGAGTCAAACATAACCATGTCTACTTACACCCAATGGGTGTAATTAGGGTGTGAGTTGAATCCCAATAAGATACACCCCAATGATTCCAAAGGTGATGGAATACAATGGGAAAAAGAAAGCAGTTTTAGTACGCAAAGAAAGGCAGTGATAAAATCAAAGAAATGCAACTTTTAATGGAAAACAGTTTTCAAGTTAAAATTTTCAGAATGTTCACACATTTAAATTGAAATGTTATATACTGTAAATTACTGCCAAAATCACCCAAATATAATGGAAAATTACACAATCACAATTAGAAACAAAATCGGGAGCATCCCTAGGCACTAGATAGTTTCGGGACCCATGTACATCATCCCTCGGTGTAAAATAACCATAGTAAAATTCATTCTCATGCACGAGAAACTAGTCGAGAACATACCCATAACCTAGTGGTCCCCAATAATAATTCATATAGTTTAGTTAGTGTTGTTGAAATCCAAATTCTAGGTGAAACAGGGACAAAACCCATCCTTCCCACTAGTCGTACTAGTACACATCCGCCCCATCTAGGTACACGGGCTTCCCCCTTTATCCTAAAAAAAATCAGCATGCCACATGCATCCATTTTTATAAAATACACCAATACTAGTCACTTATAACAATAAAGTAGCTATACACACTTTATACCATCTAAAACACACAACAAAACCCTTTGATTTTCCATAAAATAATTTCTCAAAAACCCGCATTGTTTCGCACCCAACACTCCCTTAAACCCACATTGAACACTATATACACACATATAAGTACCAAAACAGAAACTTTATCCCTATAAATTTCAATTAAACCAACAAATAAATTTTAGGACAGACCCATGTGAACCAAGAAATGTAATCTTTGTAAAACATCCATTTTTAAACAGACATGACACTTAAAGTTCACATGTTCCACAACACCATTAAAACCAGATTTCGCAGCGACAAAAAAAGGGATAAACATTCAAACCATTATTTTCAATCCTAATAAATCCCAATAAAATAAAATATGTAGTGATAGGGCAGCCCCAAAAGATTCAACAAGAGACTTCAATGAGAAACCCCCAATTTCACTTAAAATTGGCATTAAAAATTAATTTGCATTACAAAAACCACTAAAACAATTTTTTTGCAGAAACCATAAAATTAAATGAACAAGGAAATATCATAAAAACAGCATGTAAATTCATATATATTGCATACATATGTAATCACATACCAAAAAAGTCAAGAACCACAAATCCTAGCGCAGAACATAAACCACACCACCACTGCACCACAAGGGAGTGATATTAAACCTAAAACCATGGGATTTAACCAAGAAACTCAAAATAAAACCCTATTTACGAAGACCTAGCTTCTGGAAATTTTTATATTCAAGAAACAATGGATAAACCTCAAGGAAAATGAATGAACATAGAAGGATAGTCACTTACTTGAGAAATATTGACGATTTTAGGAACCAGAGAAGTTCGGCCCTAATTCTCGATAGATGCAATCTCCAAAGAGGGGGAAACGAATATGGGGGTACGTCTAGGTACAATAGGATAAGGTGAGTGGTAGAATCACCGAATAAAGAATAAAAAATGAATATTTTATGAAAGAATTAAAAACAAAATTTAAAACTGGAAATGGGCTTTCGGGTTGGTCCAATACCTAATTTGTTCACCAAAATCCAAGATTTTAATGGATTTTATGGGGCCCAAAACTATTTGGTGGATTTAATAGTTATATTAAGGTCATTTGGATGTTGAATCTGTGAAAAAGGTTAAAAAATGAAGGAGTTATTAAAGAAACAAAATTTATTTTTAAAACAGGAAATGGGCTCTCGGGTTGGCCCAAATTTTGGAAACCCACCATTTCCTTAAAAAATGCATGGAAAACCCCCAAAACAAAGCAAGAATGTAAATTAAATGAAAAATAAATTTAAAATATGTCATTTATGTGATATTTTTCTTTCAATATCATCTCTATCATGAGAATAAACAAAGATATCATTAACAAATACAACAATGAAAGAGTCAAGGTATGTATGAAATATTTTTTTCATCAATTACAAGAAAAATATTACTCATTTTCAATACCAATGTGTATTATCAAGAGTTCACACTTTCCATAATGTATTCTAAAAGTTTTCTTTTGAAAATCCTCCTTGACATGGAGTTTGTGGTACTATTATCAAAGATCAATTTTATAGATCCCCCTAGTTCCCTTAAATTGATCAAACGGGTCATTAATTATTGGATAAGGATATTAATTTTTTATAATAAGATGATTTAGTTTATAATAAATGATACAAATTCATAGTTTATCATCCACCTTCATTAAAATTAAAATCATAATAACCCAAGGCGATGTACTTGATATAATAAATCCCTTTATTTATAACTCTTCCAATTGTATTTTTAGTTTATATAATTCCATTGGTTCCATTCTATATGATGAAAGAAAAATATTACTCTTTCATCGGAGTAGGTTGATATAAAATTCCCATTCATTTTTTGGTAGTAGTATAATGAATTTATCCAAAAATAATTCAAGCTATTGATCTATTATCTCATGAATACCTTTAATTTTGACTGAATCAAAAGAACCAAATGTTTTTATTTTCATTTTGTGAGATATAATTCTTCCCACATTAACTAAAGGACCTTCTATACCAATGCTAATATCTTATCCCCCTTAAAAAGATGAAAAAATAATTCAGAATATGAGGAAGTAAATAACTGATCATATCAGTCAATATGACCATTGAATCCTTCCAACCAATACATTCCTAGTATTAGATCAAAGATATGCATTTCTAAGATATTGTACTCCTATAAAAATAATATTGTATTAATGGTAAAATAACATTTAAAACATTTAAATACCCTATGTTATCCTTTTTGATAAGTATCATGATGTCCAGGACATGAGATGACATTTCCACATCCATACTCATTCTATTACCACATAAAAAGAAATAAAATATGAGGAAATTCTAGTGTCCAGAAAAACATGAATTATAGTTGAATAAAGAAGAATTTTACATTGCACTGTCATTGGATCTGGTTCTTCATTTGGCACACCTTTCCCAGCCCCACATTGTTGCTGGTTAGCCCCTCCTAAATTATTCTTTCCCTCATGCTGAGGTGGTGTGTGTTGGGATTTTTATGTGTTCCTAAAATAAATCATACTAGATTAATGATAATGAATATAACCTCTCCGATGATATTTTACATGTTGATCATTAGAGTCATGAGTTATATTAGAATTATTTCTCTTATATCACATCACAAGATAGGTACAAGAAAATTTGAGGTTCCCCATTCAGCCATAGTTTTGACACTACAAAATTTCTGTCATTAAATCCCTCTTAAATTTCTCAAAATAGCCACATTAAAAGAAACCCATCTGGTTATTATCATGGGGAGGGAAAGAAACAGACCCCATGGATTGGTTGTATGGTGATCT
This sequence comes from Viscum album, assembly GCA_963277665.1. NCBI lineage: Eukaryota > Viridiplantae > Streptophyta > Magnoliopsida > Santalales > Viscaceae > Viscum > Viscum album. Next base: position 1,903,671,565 of record OY728121.1, on the reverse strand, counting down.
TCCACCCTTGGAGTAATTTGTTATTCTATGCTTATTTTTACCTCTAGAGTTTACACTTTTTCCCATATGTAAAAAGGTGTTCCCTCTACTAAAATTATTATTAATTTTATTCTATACCACTATTTCCTTGTTCATCGGATCATTATTGTTATCAACACAAAACATCACCACCTTAAAGGTAATATCGGTTCATTGACACAACTCAATCATGTATCCTTGGAGATATTCACTAGATACCACTTCTTGTGAAAAGTGATAATGGTATGTAAATCAGGATCCATATTTCATAACTAATATATCTCATTGATTTATATTGAATAAATCTATTTTCCACAATACTAATAAGGTATGCAGATAAAATTTTTTGATAAAAAAATCTTCAAATCCCTCCTAAGTAAGGCCTTGATCAACCTTAACATGGATATCTAAATCACACCATTTTCATGATGAGTATTTGAGAATATACATTTCTAACATTAATTTTTTCTCAGATAGACTTAAAATGAAATTAAAGATTTGATTCATTCTTCAAAGACATGCCTCTTCCAATTCAAGTCAGGAGTTTCCTAGAATTATTGGTGGTTTTTTCCTTCGAAATTTCAATGAGTGATCTACATAGTGTGGTTCCTTGGTCTAATTTCCTTTTTATATAGCCTAAAAATATTCCACAATTCTTCTTGTGAATTATTGGTTTATGTTTTTTTCAGGAGGAACCAAATTATTAGTGACTCCATCTTGCTAGTTTCTAGGTCCCCTGACTAGGGGAATTTTCCTACACCCATAGAAAAAATTAGAAATTATTCCCCACATAATTATATTCATTAGTTTTAAAATGTAAAATAATACACTAAGAAAAGTCATCATAACAATGTTCCAAAAATAAAAATCTATAAATTATAAAATAAAAGATGAAGTACTAGTGGTAATTCTCTTTACTAATGCATGATATCCAAAAATCATTAGGTAAACTTGTGATGATGAGGTGACAACACTCTAAAAAGTGTTTAAAAACACTTTTCATACTTTGACTACCTTGATAACATGAAGTTCAATATAAAGAGGTTAAATGTACCTTTTATACCTTACATTTCAAGTCATGACACATCCTATATCAACATCTACCATCTTGATCAATAGATCATACAACGATGATACCATTTGTAACATCTTGACCCAGACCCATCACTTGGATAAGATTGGAATTCCATTAACCTTAGGTGTATCCCCCAGACAATAATGGCTAGAAATAATGGTCTAGGGATTCACTAAATCATTGGATAATAGTTTTCAATATCATAAAAGACAACCCGCGTCAGACCAACTATTATGAAATAATATAAATATGATAAATTATAAAAAAAACTATAAATACATGACATTGTAATAATCAGAGTCACAATAAACAACAATAATCACCAATAAGTCTATGAGACCAAAAACTCAAAAGTGAAAGTACGTAGAAAAATGTAAAACTTCACCAAAATGCACCTCACAACCACATCCAAGCTCCAACCACTACCAACAATAATCACAACAAGTTGTTATTCTAGGGGATTAATTGGTCTTCCCCTTATATATACAATGATGAAAAACATTTTCTTATGCACCAAGGTTCATATACAAGGGTAAGTGTACAACCTAGTAGAAAATCAACCGAAACACTTGCCACACATTCCAGTAGGACAAGAAAAAGTTATCTCATAATACATATATATATATATATATATATATATATATATATATATATTTCAATAGAGAATCATAATAACCATTGAAAATATATATATTAATAATGCAGCGTAAAAATACAAACCACAACACACAGTGCACAAAAAAATCATTCACAAATGAAATGCAAAATACCCTCTCCTCGGGTAACTATATCATGAACCCAATATACGTCTTGTTGAAGCGAGACTCCCTGAATGGTCTATACTCATGATCAGGACTCATTCCCCCTGACCCAGGTCATCACATAGAGGTGCAATCTAGTGTGCCGCAATTATTTCAAGGTATAAAAGTATGAAATAACAAGGTCAAATACATATGAATCATAAACGCATACCAACCCATTACAATTCCATTTTTACACACACACAAAACATTATTTTCTAAACAAAACACCACTTACTCATTTTACCAAATTCATTGTAAGAAATGCATGTACCCTTTATTTCTAAAACCCATAGAACAAAAATAAAATTCTCATAAGTCGTTTTTAGAGAATAAAAACCATCAATAAAGAGAAGAATTTAACTTTAGAAACGAAAATTCCTCATGTTCTTAGTATAATTAAAGTGATTGATAATCCACCTACCTTAAACGAGGTCATCCAAAAAAAAATCGATGAAGTATTTTTGTATTGGTATTCAAGAATTAATGTTTTGAAATATTTTACCAATGGTATTTTGGTTATATGAATTATTAAGCATATAAGTATGGTATTAATGTATTTTTTTTATTATTTAAATTAATATTTATGGATACCATCATGGGTTAATGAGTTTAAGTTTGATCACAAGTTCAATTTCATAAACATACCCTTCCAAAAAATTATGGTTACAAAATAACATGATTAAGTATATTTTTGGAAAATTTTATGGATATATGACCCATTGGTTTAATATATGTTTTAGTGAAAAATTTAATAGATTAATAATTACATTAAATTTTATAAACATGAGTTTAAATTTATTGAAACCCATTAGGGTTAATGTGATCATTAATGACATTGTAATAATATTTAAATAAGATTATTTGACTTTGTAAAAAAATAATTTGTATTGAAAAAATTATTAAAAAGGTTACTTAATGATTAATTTTATTTCAAGGATATACATCATATTTTTTGGGAATGTTATAGGAATTATATTAAAATAGTTTGGAAAAATGAAAAACCAAATACTTGGTGACAACCCATCACATATGACAATGCAGCAGGGCTTGAACCCATGATCGAATCATGATAAGGGTTTCACACCTACCATATGTCTATGTGATGTACAAGTAATGTGTCGTTGTTTTTAACTAAATTATTTAAATATATATATATATATATTAATGATGAACCAGTGGTGTTAATTTTGTGGTTTAGAGATTAAATTATTATTTAGATAAATTTTTCTAACCATATTGGTTTTGGAAAATATTTAGAAGTATAAGGAAATACTTTTCACTCCTTTATGGATCTTAAGATCCATTAAAAGTGAATTTTAGAGATTCAGGAATAAAAATAATTCATTTTTGGATATTCATTTATTATAGTATGTAATCGAATCACAACAAAAGTATGAAAGTGTGTTTATGAAATTTAAATGTATTGAGTAAGTATATTCCTTGTATTCTTTGATAGTATTAGGATTCCTTAAAATTTGAAAAATTATCTTGAAAAAAAATGTTTCCATATCTCATTTTTATCTTAATAATCAAATTATCATTTTAAAAATCATAGATTTATAGTTTTTATCCCCTTAACATTCCATTTTTCACTCACTTTCTTATGATCAATGACCTCAATCACTCTATATAATTATTTATACTTTTCCTCCATATCTATATCTTCTATTTTCACTAATGTTATCCTACTTATAATCTGAGTTGTAAATTATTCCCTAGGACCTTTGTACTATAATTCTCTCTTATTAAGAGGGTATTTCATTAACCCTTTTATGATGTCTGTTTTTTTACAAAATAATTTCCAAATTTCAAATATTTTATTACTGAGATCATGTTTAAATTGTGGGGATGTGATTTATTTAAGGTCGAAGAATGTGACACATTTAAATTTTAAAAGAATAACATTTTATTAAATAGTATATGTAACATGAAAAACCTATTTTATAATAGAATATAATATCTCAAGAATTTATGATATATTTTACAATTTTTGATAAATTAAATATGTTTTATAGCTTTTAATGCATGTAATGGTGCTTTGATCATATGTTACATGGATAAATGAGTTCCTTAGATATATTGTGTTAAACACAACACTTTTTTACCAAAAAACAATATACTATTAATATATGTATTTAATATTATAGTTATTTCCAAACAATTTGAATGCTAAAAAAATAATAGAATAAACTAACTTATGAAAATATATAATTTAAACATTTTTATTATCTATCTATTTATTTGAAGTAAAATAACAAACATTTAAAAGAAAATAAAATGTTTTACAAATAAATATTATTATTTATAAAACGTTAATTAATATTTTTAACACGTTAAGGTTTTTTGAAATATTTTTTCGAATTAATTTAATATTTTTCATATTTTTCATTTCACGCAGCATTGAAAAACAAATATATAAATTAAAGCACTATGTTTGGCTTGTGTTATACACAATACCCAGTAAATCATAGACTACATGAAACATAAATTTTAAATTTACCTACACAAAACACAAAGATTTTCTTATGAAATAATGACATTCCTTGATGTCTTGCATAACATCCAAGATCATGTTTTACTAAAAAATAATATATTATTAAAAATATTATTATTTAATATAATAAGATATAAAATTTTTGTTATGTTATCATTTATGAATAGGATTAATTAACTTATTAAAATACATGGTTGAATTAATTAGTTATTAATTAATTAGAAATTAATATATGATCCAATTGAATATAGAGAGAATGTTTTTATACAAAATACTTTTATGATCACAATGAAATTTCTTCCTATTAAATTAAATTAATTACTATTAGTGAATGATATTAATGAAATATATGTTTTATATATTATATATAATATGGTTTATATTTATTCAATAAATTTTATAATCATAATATAAGAACAAACACAATAGTTTGCACAAAAATCAATATTTTTATAAAGGCGCTTTTACCGCCATTTAGTGGAAACCCATTTTAAATCCAATTTTTTGAACTTTTATAAATTTAATATGTAAAAATAAACTTAATATCTGAAATATAACCATAAATATTAGGTCATGGTGAATTTTGGATATTTTTTTGTGAAGGTTCATTTTTTAATGAATAGTGAAAAATACTGAATTTTAATTCGAAACCACTTTTTCATCTAATTTATTTATATGGTTAAATTATATTTTAATTTGGTTTTAAGGTATAATTAGGTAAAATATATATAAATTAATCAAATTTAGGTCACTATATCAAATTTTACATTGAAATTAGATATAAAAACTTAGCAAACTTTTGATCATTTTTACTTTAAAAACTCACAGTGTCGTCTCATCTGTGAGATTCATTTTATATTAATTTAAATAATTTATATAATTTATATGTTTTTAATTTGAAAAAATGGATTAAATATTTTTAATAACCATAATTTATAATTTCTAATAATTTCAAATTAGTTTTTCTCCCAAAGGATAATTAAGCCTAATAAGTGAATAAAGCTTAATCTTAAGGGCCTAAATAACATAGAAATTTGTCCCACACTCATTTAATTTCCATATTTCTTCCATAAACCTTACATTATTGATTCGTTTTTTGTTTTGGAAGACTTTTGTTAGGAAAAAACGTGGTAACACCTAACTTGTTTTCAAAAATGCCAAGGGTGTCCCCTCCATTCCCTATAAAAGGCCACCACTTATCCCTCTTCTTCAAACCTCTAAAAATGATTCGGTTCCACCAATATATTCACAATACACTTCCCAAAAACCTTTAATTACTTATTTAATCCTCCATTTGATCATAAATCCTTCCAAGGAATCTCTTTGGTGAAAACCAGAAGTATTTTCCCAAATAAGAGGTAACACCCTCCCTCAAACTCCCCTATTTTATTTTCATTATTAACCCCCTAAACTATCATTATTCAATTATTATAACAAAACACAAGTATCATAAATATACTTAGATGTTTTTATGATAATAGTTTTACTTACACTCTCACACACCTCCATCTAATGGGCAACGAACATACTGTTTATGTGTACGGAGAACTACCACCTCATGAAAAGATGAGTGTTCATTTTTCTCTTACCACCTCTCATGGTGTACATTATTATGGAAACTCTATTTATATATTATATTTATATAATATTTATAATTTATTTATTCTTCTTTAATTTTTATTTATAACATACCTTTATTCATTCCATCTTGTTTAAATATGATAATTTTGTTTAAAGAAGTGTGGACTACTGCCTCCTCAAAGCAATGTGATTCATTCACACACTACATGGAATGTATTAAGGATGTGTTTAGTAAAATTATATGTTATATTTGAAATAATAATTATAATATAATTATATTATTTTCAAATGTAAATATATTTAATTTTCTTTCATTATTTCAATTCGGTAATAAAATAGAAACAACTTTCATGCGAATTTAAGGCATACCGTCTCCAGGAACAATGTATTCCATTTCATAATTATTTTTTATATAAATTATTATAATAAAAATATATTAAAAATTAATGATATTTATAACATTTTTTACATTCCTAAAATCCTGATATATGTATAAGTACCAAATATTTTTCAAATTAAGGCACAAGTGAAAACCAAAGGGAATATTACCCAATTTGTATCCTTGACATGAAATTGATAACAAGAGGGTAATATAAAATAATATTCAAACCATATATGTTATTATATATAATAACAAGGTTCATTAAAACATTTATAATAAACTTAAATTTATTATATAAGAGGTTTTATTGAGTATGATGAGAGTCAAGAGACAACGTATGAGAATTTAGTCTCACTTTTTATTTCCATGAGATACATTCCTTATTTAGCACTAATTTCATTTATGTGGTGTATATACGGACTATGAATGTATTATATGATTATTATAATTAAATTTATTGGTATTAAAAATCCATCATATTATATTTATTTCATGGTGGTTTTGTTTCAAAAGCTACCAAATCGGTAATGTATCTTTGTCTCAATTATCCTTCTTTGATACACATGCCATGTTATGCACCTATATTTTCTGTGAGGTGTATATACTGAATTTGTAAATTTTATATCCTGAATATCCTTATTTTCAATATATTTTATTATTCATGTAATATTATTATTAATATCATTATTTAATGTTTCTAAAGTAGGTAACAGGTTATAACTTCAATCTCATTATTTATAAAGATTTATTATGATTATAAAGGTCTTGGTTGGTATCCTTGACATAAGATTTTATATTCTAATGTGTACTCCAAAAATTCTCTGTTTTATTCCTTAGTTATTCTGTCATGGATTATGTTATTTATTTCCTTTTATTCATGTCTTTTTTACTACCAATCTTTATAACATTATTCATGATTATGATATTATGATATGTAGACAATGATATTCTAATTTTATGATCACATTATAATACCCACAATGCCCGTGTTTATGCTTAAATGTCTCCCATGTTTACCCTTACTAATCATCTGAGCTCACCCATTTTTATGTTTCCTTCCCTTTTTTATGAAAATATGTATTTAAGTAATATTTTATAAAGATGGGTTCTAGTCATGAAGAACCTAGTTATAGATAATGTATCTCACTTGTATATTAGTGTTTATGTTTCCATGTTTCCAAAGTCACTAAAATAATATGCTCTTTGGGTGTCTAATTGTGTAATGTTTTAAGTATTCCTCAAAAGTATTGTAATTTCTATATACGTTAAGACTGGGTCGTTATGGTTGGTATCAAATCGAAGGATTAGTTAACCTTTGGAAACTAGGATGAGAAAATTGCAGTGATATCCATAGGAATATTTATAAAGATATGTCTAGGGATGTCTCTAAGGATGAGTTAATGATTTGAAAAATTACATGTAATTTTGGTAAAGGATAGAGTGAGTGGTTTCCTAGAAATACATTCCTTTATGGATACTACCAGTAGATGTGTGTCTGGAATAGATTTACCTAGAAGTAACAACTCTAAAAAAGTGTTTTAGGAATGACTCAGTGTAACCTAGTATATAAAAATGGGCCTTACTACACACCTAGTTTGATAAGCCTATGGGATAAGCTATGGGGTTTCACAAACTCGTCATGAACTATCATGAAGGATTTAAATAGAAATTGGCTATGAATAACCTAGGATAAACCTAAGGTGTCATATATTATGGAATGTTTCATAACTTATACATTTTATAAATGATTTTTCATGATTATGTGGTTTGTAACTATGAAAAATGTCTCTTAATCTATATTTTTTTGTTTTAGTCAATGGTTGTAACCTAGAGGAACATCGTTAATAGTGACTACATGTAACAATGAAACGATTATGCTCCCAAGCATCTAAATGATATTGCAGTGGAATGAAAAACCTTATTGTTATTCTCACACAGATTTCTCAAGCTTTGAATCAAAATGAGCTTTCAAATTAACAAAGGATGGAACAATGTTCTGTTGAGTCCTTCATGAGGCAACATCCACCTTATTTAAATATGTCTCCTAATCCTTTTTTTAATAATATACCAATACCACTAAAAGACAGTTTCCATTTTCCAGTGTTCAAATCATGAGAAATCAATTCTAGATGTTTATCAGTTAGAAAGTGAATCAGACCAGTGGTGGACTTTAATCAAGAATATGAGGAAGTAATATGAAATTGAATCCATGGATTTGGATGAGTTCAAGAACTTATTATTAAATAATTACATTCCTTGGGTTCTTCATTTTAATTTGAAAAATCAGTTGCTTGAGTTGAAGAAAAAGAATAATGAATCTTTTGGTACCTAAGAGGCTAATTTCAAAAGACTTGTGAGGTACACTTCTAGAATTATCATCCAACCAGAAATTAAGGTTTATAGGTTCTTCAGTGCATTATAGAAAAGTCTCATCAGCATGTTGGCCATAACATAATTTAGTATATATAAAGATATTGTGCATTGTGCAATCAAATTTGAATTGGAGGATGGAGTTATATATCAATCTAATGGTTTTAAGAGGAAGTGGACGATGGAGTTCAAGGTATAATATAAAACCCATGGGGATAATAAGATGAGCCTTAAATTATGATCTATGTGTGGAAATAATAATGGAGGTAATTGTCTTAATGGGACTGGTAAATGTTTTAAGTATAGAAAGGAAGTAAATCAAGTGTATGAATGCTGAAGTTTTTGGAAAAAAATTTATAATGATGCAATTAATGATAAAACTATATAGAATACTCCTCCCACACTTCATTGTTTCAATTGAAAGTATTTTGGTAATTTTTCCAAAATGTGTCCAAATATAGTGGTTAATAATGTTGATCAGTTTAAACAACCTATGAATATAAATTAAAAAAGTTAAATATTATGTAATCAAAATCGATGAAGTAGACCATGATAGTTGGGGAACTCCATAGTGGGGAATTTCATGTGGGATTTTATAAAAATAAGATCTAGGGAAATCTTGTTTTTCATCCTTATGTAGAAATTGATATGAGTCTAGGAATTTATTATCTCTCTCTGCATGAATTTATGATAAATAAAATCACATTTTTTCTATATTTACAAGGATAAAACCAAGATTCATATAGAAATTGTTTTTTAAGATAAGAACCTTTTTAAGGAATAAAGGGTTAATGTATTTCGGAATCATGTATGATTTCAATAAGTATTTATGGTAATTCAGGACATTACCATGTTTTAGGAGAATACTTAAGTTTGTAATATGATAACCAAGATCTATATTTTAATATATGGGGGATAAATGTTAAGCTAATTCTGTTACATTCTTTTTAAATTTTTGGATTTTTATCTTTTGGAATTGTTAAAAGGTTAACCATTTATGGAAAATTTATGTTAAACTTTGGATGAAGTTTGTGAGATTGAAGTATTATCTCATCACATTAAAATTTATTCATGTTGGATAAACTTTTATAACAACTTTATGTTGATAATAACTAATGAAAAATGGGATGGAATATCATGGATCTCATGATATGTTAGTACTTCAGTAATGAAAAATCTGCCTTCATTTTTAGAGAAAAATGTAATATGGATCAAGGAAAAACCAAGGGTAAGGTTTTACTAAAATCATTCAAGTATATATTTTTTCTGAAAATTTTTCATCTTTATGAAAAAGGATCTTTAAACCAAAAAATTTATCCTAGTACCTTCATTTTTTATAAATCAAATGGCCCCTTAGATTGTCATTGATTTATGTATTTGTGGTTGTTAACAATATCATAACCATGTTTTCTATCAATCTCCATAAGAAATTGATAGTTATATTTTTCTTCCATATCCATGTTTCCACTTTCGAAATATATTTTTCTGTGTGGAAATCTTGTTATATTTTACTTTTGGTACTTTCTTTGTTTCCCACATTCCTTTTTTAAAGAAAGATTTAGTATTCATTTTTACAATGTTGGTTTATATGAATAGAAATTTCATGTATTGAACCATTGATAAACTAAAATAATTTTGAGGTAAATTAATTTTAATGGGGTTATAATGTAACACTCTGATATTTTGTTTAATATATATTTTTTGATTTATTTTCATTTTTTTCATTTTTTTCATTTCACATAAAACTGAAAATAGTTATATATATATATAGTAAAGAAAAATGTTTGAATTATGTTATATAAAATACAATTTTAATCATATAATAAATTAAACATAAAGGTCATATTTCTCAACCTAGAACACTGAGGTTAGCTTACGTTACACACAATATTGGCTTTCCTCGATGTCTTGCACAATATGCAAGTCTGATTTTTACCGAACAATAATATATTATTAAAAATATTATTAATTAATATAATGGGATATAACATAGTCATTTATTTTGTGGTTATGAATATTATTAACTAACTTATGAAAATAAATTGTTCCATTAATTGGTTATAAATTAAATATAAATTAATATAAGAACCAATTAATAAAGAGGGAATTTTTTTATAAAAACTGATTTTATGATCTCAAAAGGAATTTTATCATAATAAATTAAATTAATTAATATTTGTGAATTATATTAATTAAATATTTATTTTATATATTAAATCAAATATTTTAATATTTATCCAATAAATTTGATAATTATAAGATAAGATCAAACCCAATATTTTGTATAAAAATCAATATTTTTATAGTCACTTTTTGCACCTTTTAATGTAGATCCTATCTTAAATCCAATTTTTGGAACTTTTATAAATTTAGTATGTAAAAATAAACTTCATATTTGAAATTGAAACATAAAAATTAGGTTAGGGTTAATTTTTTGTATTTTTCTACAAAAGTTCATTTTTTAATAATTAATGAAAAATAACGTATTTTAATTCCAAATTGCATTTTCATATTATTTATTTATATGGTTAAATTATATTTTAATGTGTTTTTATTGTATTATTAGATAAAATATTATTCAATTAATCGAATTTAGGTAACTGGAATCAATTCTATATTGAAATTGGATATTAAAACTTGGAAAGGTTTTGATCATTTTTACTTTAAAAACTCATAGTGTCGTCCCGTCTGTGGGAATATTTTTAAATTAATTTATTACATATATGTGTTTTTGAATTTTTAAAAATAGATTTTATATTTTTAATCACAATAATTTATAATTTATAATAATTTTAACGTAGTTTTTGAGAAATAATATTAGTGAATACAGTTAAAATTAATTACAGTTATTAAAGTAAAATTAAGCATAATAAGGGAATAAACATTAAAATTAAGGTCCTAAGTGACCTATAAACTTATAAAATTCCCATTTAATGGGAATATTTCACCCATAAACTTTCCATTATTTATTTTTTTTGTTTGGGAAGACGTTTTTAGGTAAAAATGTGGGTACATCGGACTTGTTCTCAAAATTTCAAGTGTGGCCCATCCCTTCCCTATAAAACGCCACCACATCTCCCTCTTCTTCAAACCTATCAAACCACTTGGGTTCTAAAAACTATACCCAATATAATTATTAAAAAACCTTACTTACTCCTTGAATACTCAAATTGGTTATAAATCCTTCCAAGGATTCTCTTTCGTGATAACCAAAAGGATTTACCGGATTAAGAGGTAACACCCTCTCTCAAGCTCCTTTATTTTATATAATTTTTCAACCACATAAACACTCCATATTCCATTTTTATAGAAAAAAAGTATCCTAAATATAATGAAATTTTTTTATGCTAAGGTTTCAACCTAAACTCACACACACTTTCATCTAATGGGTAACGAACATGTTATTTATGTGCATGGTGAACTACCGCCTCACAAAACAATGATTTTTTGTTTTCCCTTTGATGACTCTCATGGAAGAAATTTTGATTGAAACTATATTTATATATGATTTATATTAAATTTAAAATGTCTTTATGCTTTCCATCTTGTGAAAATATAGTAATTTTGATTGAGGATGTGTGGACTACCGCCCCCTCAAAGTGATGTGATTCATTCACACACTACATGGAATGTATTAAGGATTTATATAGTGAAATTATATGATATATATGACCTAATAATTATAATTTAATTATATTATATAAATATATGTCATTTTTTTCTTTCTTTCAATATAATAATAACAAAATAGTCTTCATGCGTACGTATAGCCTACCGTCTCCATGAATGGTTTATTTCATTTCATGATTCTATATTCTATAAATTATTATAACAAAAATATCATTAAAATAAATAATATTTATATCATGGTTTAAATTATAGAAATAATTATATATGTATAAGGACCAAAGATATAACAAATTAAGACACAGGTGAAAAACAAAGCATAATATTACCCAAAACGTAACCTTAATATGAAATTGCTAACAAGTGGGTAATATATTGTCATAATCAAACCATATATGTTATTAGATATAATAATATTATTCTGTAAAATATTTATAATAATCTTACATTTATTATTTAGGATTTTTGAATGAGTACAATGAGATTCAAGACACAAGGTATGGGAATTTCATCTCACTTTTTATGTCCATGAGATACATGACTTATTCACCACTCATTTATTTTTTGTGGTGTATATACTATACATGAATGTATTATATGATTATTATAATTAAATTTATGGTTATTTAAATTTACATTTTATGATATTTCTTTCATGTTGTTTATGTTTCAAAAAATTTCTAAATCGGTAAAGTAACTTTGTCTCAATTTTCCTTTTTTGAGACAAATGTCATGTTATATACCTATATTTTTCTATGAGGTGTATATACTACCTCTGGAAATGTTATATAATTAATATAATTCTTTTAATTATAGTTTAATCTTCATTTATGTTTATTATATCCATCATGATTTAACATTACCAAAGTAGGTAACGGTTTATAGCTTTAATCTCATCGTTTGTCGAGATTGTTTACAATTATGATTCCATTGATAAAATCTTATGATCCATATATCAAGAAATATAATTAATTTTATTTCCATATAGATATTAATATTATATCCTTGTAATGGTAACATTTTTCCACTCATTGGTACTTAAGATACTTAAGAAATATTTTTATGAAAATCTGACTTTACCTCTCCTTTCAGTCAAAAATTCTTATTCTTTCAAAAATGTGATTTATAATAATAATTTCAAAAATGTTTTAAATTTATCCTATGATAATAAAGAAAATATTTACCCTTGTATTAACCATTAAAAAATGATTTTATAAATCTTCTTTTGGTTTTTCGATTAAGAAACATTTCTGAACTTTTATGGTAAAAAAAGAATGTCTACAATGTACGGACATACCTGTCATAATGACCATAATTTCCTTGAAGCTTCCATTTTATGATTAGAAGTTTATTTTTATGAAAAATTGTTTTTCACAATATTCTGGAATATTATTGAATTTTAAGTGGTTTTCAATGAAAAAAAATTCAAAATGTTTTATTCAAATTAATTCTTCCTTTAAAATTTTCCAAATATATTTTCAATGAAAATGGTTTTCAAAAATGTTTTATATTTTAAAATGGTGGTTAAATATTTTCAGGCCTTACTTATAAATATTAAAAAAATTCAAAGAAAAGGTTTTCCGAAAAAAAATTAATATTATTTTATAAGTTTTCAAGTAAAATGGTTTTCAAAAAATTTTCAATATTCTTTTATATGTTTACATGGAAAATGGGTTTCAAAATGTTTTAAATCTTTTTTTATAAGTATTCATGGAAAATGGTTTTCAATATTTTCTCAAGTTTCTCTTATAAGTTCTAAAGTAAAAAAGTGTTTAAAACTTCATTAAGACTCCATTATGAGATTTCAAGGTTATAATTTAGGAAAATTGTTTTCTAAAGTTTTTGTGTTTTATAATCCTTTTCAAAGAAGAAAGGATATTTTTCTCCAAAAAAAAATTCGAAATATATTTCCAAGTTATTTTACATATAAGATGAGATCTATTGATGTTCCTCTTTCCCTTCTAATAAAGGATCCAAAGGTTTCATTCATATTCTTTTATGAATGGTTTATTTTTTAAAGGAATGATTCTTATGACTCTCATTTATATTCCACGGGTAATATGATTTTGAAACCCAGTTATTTTCATGAGTTATGCCTTTATGAAATTATTATGAAACCTATCTATTTTCTATAGGTTATGATTTGGTGAAACATTAATTATACCCATTTCATTCCATGGGTTTTGATTTAATTTTTATAAAAACCATCTATTTTATTAGGTCATGATATGGTGAATTTTTTGTGGAAAATGAATGTATGATTCTATTATGTGATGGGTGGTAACTATATCTCCCTCCAATTCATTGGGTAATGATATGATTTATATAAGATCAAAGGGTACATAGGTTTTATACTAATCTCTAAAATAATATGGTACATGGGTTATAGCCCAAGCATGAAAGTAAGAGGGAACACGGGTTGTCGCCTAATCATGAAAGTAATAGGGATAATAAGTTGTAGCCGAAGCCTGAAATTAAGATGTAACATGGGTTATAGCCCAATTCTAAAAGTAAGAGGGTGTGTGGGTTGTTAACCTAAAGCAGAAGCAGGTACATGGGTCGTATCCTAAGACTAATATGTTATAAAGGTCTTGTTTAGTATACCTGATAGGATATTTTATATTATTATGTGTATTCCACAAATTCATTGTTTTATTCATCAATTTTGCTTTTATAGCTTATATTCTTTATTTCCTTATGATTCATATCTTATAAACTACCAATATTTATTCCATGATTCATGATTATGATCTTATGATATAAAGGGGATGATCTTATAATGTTATAATCATGTTCTCATACCCCTATAATCATGTTTATTCTTACATTCCTCCCTTTGTTACCCTTAATGAACATCAAATCTCACCCCTTTTTTTGTTTCCTTTCCCAGGTTATAAATATATATATTTAAGTAAGATGTGTCTAAGAAGGGTGTAGTCTTAAACAGCCTAGTGGGAGATAATGTAGATCATTTATATACTGGTGTTTGTGTTTCGATGTTTCCAAAGTCACAAAACTAATATAGTGTTTGGGCATCTGTTGGTGTAATTTTTTAAATATTCTACAAAAGTATTGTAATGTCTATATATGATAAGACTATAACATTATAATCATGTTTTATGGAGAAAATTTAAAATTATTTTTTTCCAATTTTATAAAATTAATATGAAAAATAAAATTTTTTTTTGAAACCAAAATACCAAAAAGTATATTAGTTTTATTTTTTAGAATTTTTTTGGAAGGTTTTATTTTTTGATGAATAGTGAAAAATACTGAATTTTAATTGAAATGTGAATTTTTAATTAAATAATTTATATTGTTAAATTTTATTTTTAATTTGTTTTAATGTAAAATTAGTTCAATTATACATGTATTAATCAAATTTATGTCATTGGAATCAATTTTATATTAAAGTTTTATATAAAAATATTGTAAAATTATGAAAAATTTCACTTTAAAACACGCTTTCTCGTCATGTCTGCTGGATTAATTTTAAATTATTTTTTTTCACATTATTTAATTCAATTTTGAAAAAAAAATCATATTTGGAATTAAAATAATTTATAATTTATAATAAGTTAAAAATAATTTTTTTTTAAAATTAACAGTGCAAGAAGTGAAAATTAAATATTGCAATTAAGGTAAAAATTGATTTACCAGAGGTTAAACTAAAAAGATAATGGAATAAATGGCCTATAAACATGTAAAAAAACTACTTTATAGCCATATTTAGACCATTAAACCTATAATGATTAATAATTGTCCATTTTTTACCCTTTTGACATATGAAAAATGTTGTATCACTCAATTATTTTCAAAAATAACAGGTGTGTCCTCTCCCCTACTTATAAAAATCCACCCACTATCCTATGTTATTCACACATTGAAACAACTTTTTTTCAGAAAATATGTACCCCAATAACTAACAAACTTTTCTATACTCAACTTAGAAGTCTTATTTTGGGTATATAGTCAACCTAGTTATGCATTAGTGCAAACCTAACGAGGATACCTGAAGAAGAGGTAATATTCTTCAACGAGCGTCTTTATTTTACTTATCTCTCCGAATCTTAAAATTTTTATTAAAACGTAATGATATTATAAAATAAATTTCATCCATATACTAGAATATTTTTATAAAAATTTATTGACCTAAAACCATATCCAATTTAATCAAATGGGTTATCAAATTATCATTCGTGTGTACGACAAACTATCTCCTCACAAACTGATGTCGTTTATTTTTCCATTTCCTCCTATCATAGTATGGTATGATGATGGATATAAAGTATATATATGATATTTATAACATATATATACATATTAATTCAGCATATTATATTTTTTTACTTTATATTCTATAGGAGACATGATAACGTCGCTCGTGTGTATGGCAGACTACCGCCTCATGAAGCGATGTGATTCGTCTTTCACTAACACTTCACATAGATGGTGATAAAGATAATGTTAATGATTATATGTGATCTAAATTAATTAATTAAAATATTCATAAAATATTTATCGTTATAAAAATATAATATATGTATCATTTTATTTTTTTCCTTTTCACTCATGTAAGGAAGATAACATCATTCGTGTACATGTAGACTGCCACCTTCACAAAGAAATGTGAACCTATTTTCATCACCACAAAAAATGTATAATATATATAAGTATATAATATGTTATATATGATATTATGATCATTATGGAAATATTATATATTACTTTAACTTCTTTTCATAATGATTATTGGAAAATGGAAACATTACTCATGCGTACGTACTGTATATCATCTCCATGATCGTAACATACTTCATTTTTAAAAACCGTCTCATATGATTAGTTTTTAAATTACAATTGATGTAGAAATATTATAATTATTTCATAATTATTATTATATATATGATAGAACTATATAATATTTTTATGAACTGTATTTTTTATTACGAAACATGAATTAGAAAACAAGGCAATTAACACTCGGAATTGTGAAAATAATGAATGATTATTAATGAATGGGTAATAAGATATTATAAAAAAGATAATATATTATATTATAAATATTATTATATTTTTCAAGAAGTTAATATCATGTTTAAAACCACTATAAATAAGATTAATGTAGGTTGAACCAAAAATAAACATAAGGTAAGGGATTTCTTCTCAATTTCATTTCATTGAGGCATATTGTAATGTTATGCACGTAATTTATTTTATATTGTGTATATAATTAACCTTCGACATGTAATATCATGAATACTTTATTATTAATATTATTTTATGTTTCAATTTAAATTATTCCATCTAAGGGTATTTGAATTAAAAGCTACGGAGTGGTAAAGAATTTTTTTACTCAATTTCAATTCATTGGGTTAATCTTTTACATAATTGATTATATAATTCTAAGATATAGTATAAATAATTGTGATTATATTATTTTTTACCTCCATGTTTTTTAAGTTGATTTACATTTTATACACATAATGTATTCATTAGTTTATTCTCACTACAATGTTATGATATTTTAAAATGTTTACTTCACAATATCATTTTAATCGAGATTGTTTATTCTTGAATTACAATTGAAGGAAATTATCTAAACATTATTTAATAAACAATTTATTTATCTTTTAATATGGTTATTCGTGATCATTTTCAACTAATAGTGTCATTTTTCCACTCATTGTTTCTTAACATTATCGAGAAAATGTTTTTAATAAAATCCAACATCATTTCATTCTTCAGTTACAAATATGATTTCATATAGATTAATCTTTTCTAAAAATCGTTTCAAAAGTGTTTTAAACATTTTCAAAAAGTTGTATCAAATGAATTTTCACCCATTTATACTCTTAATAAAAATCAAATGATTCTTATTTTATTTTCAAATCAATTTTTATTTATATTTTTATAAAAATGTGAAAGGAATCTTATTATCATTTTCTGAATAAGAATATATGACTTCATTTATATATGTAGTCACATATATATTTTCTTCCAAAACCATGTTTTCTAAAAAAATATAAAATGATATTAACATTCTCAAAATTATTTATCAGAGGAATTTTCACCAATTTTTACTCTTTAAAAAATGTTTTCAAAGTAATATTTTTTTGTTTTCAAAACAATGCCCCTTAATAATTTACGAAAATTGTCAAAGAAATATTCTTTTCATATTCCGAACAAGAAAATACAACATATTTTTTCCATTGTTCATTGATGATATTTTTCAAGTAATAGTGATATTTTTCACTCATTTGTACTAAAAAATATCAAGAATTCTTTTTATGAAAATATGAATTCATTTCTATCTTGGCCAGAAATATGCATATTCAAAAACAATATTTTCTAAAAAATTCAAAAAAGTTTTTAACTATTTCAAAATTTTTTATCAAAGTAATTTTAACCCATTTTTACTCTGTTCATACTTTTTTCAAAGGAATATTATGTAATTTTAAAAACAATACCCATTTGGCTTTTAATAAATATGTGAAACAAATTTTCTTGTGATTTTCTGAATAAATAACATTACTAACCTCTTTACATTGAAAAGTGAATGTTATTTTTTTACTTTTATGGAATATATTAAAATACTCACCATCTTGAATATCATTTCTTTGAATCTTAATTAATAATTTTATGAGTATATTTTTAAATAAAATATTTTTAAAAGTGATATTCAATGAAAAGGATTCTCAAAATAAAAAATATATTTTTTACAATATTATTTTTAATGATTTTTATGGTATTTTTATTCATCACTGACAACATCCCTTTATTCTTACTCCAATGGTCATACATTGTATTAATATCATCCTTTTTCTTTCTATGGATGTTTTATGATAATTTTGACCAATGAAAGTATGGACATTCACTTCCTTGATTCGTTTTTGTATTCATTATCCTTCCTTTCAAATATTCACTTTCTTTTGATAATTTGGCATTTTGATTCCCCAAAAAACACATATTATTTATTGAGGATATTCTTATCTCCTAAAATTTATCTCATTTCAATAAACAGTGTTTTATATTGAAATTTATAAGTTTGATTGGGGAAATACTAATAAATATATATCCTTTACTCAATATGGATATTTGATGTTAAGGAATATTTATTCATGAATTAAAAAATTATTCAATATATAAGGAATGCTTTGGACCTACAGTTATGGGTGGGGTTTGGAATTATATATCCCCTAAATTTATTATTATGTCTCATGAGACAAATTAGTTAATCTATCATTAAATGGGTTTTTACCTATAGTATAAACCATCTTGTGAAAGGTATTTATGGTAATGGTATCATGTGTCTGAGAGATGATGTTCAATAATTAACAATTGCCTTCATTAATAGTTCAGTTATTATTATCCATGATATTTTCATAATGATATTATCTCTCTATGCATTTTATTCTAATTTAATTGTTTAAATTTCTTGTGTATTTAGTTATTTACCTTTCTATATTGATTGTGCCTTATCTAGAAATTTAAATGCATTTTTTCTATGTTATTTGGATTTACATTTTGATTGTGCTTATTGATTCTTGAAAGCTTTCGTTGTATTTAACACTTACCGAGAATTTGATCAAATGCTTATTTTGTTTCATTTCCCTAGGATTCCATAATGTTTACTAAGAAATATATGTAGGTACATACTTTATGTAATAAATTTATTCTTGAAATAAAAAATTTATGTCATAATAAGTGTACTCAAATGTAATGTAAGACTCATATATGTATCTAGTTTATAATGACTACTAAACTGATCTATACTTTGGGATGTGATTCATTCAATATTATTCTAATGAAATAGTAGTTGACACCAACTCTAGGATGTTGGGGTTGAGTTAACTATAGAAAAATAATTTCTTAACTTGTACATTATGGATTAACTGAATTAGGTCAGTGATTCATGTTTTTATTCTGGATGTTTTTATTTTTACTATGATTCTAAAAATCTGAATGTTCTTGGGTTAAATGAAGAAATTGAAATGATAAGGAAATATATTTTCAAATCATCCAATTTATATAATAATTTTAAAGAAATTATTTATAATATTTTTTATGAAAATAAAGTGATTTTAAAAGAGAATGAAAAAATAATGAATACTACATCTGCTTATCATTCTTCAGTTTCTGATAATTTGAATTCTACTAATGATTTGAATGAAAATTTGAATAATTAATTAGAAATACTAAATAAAATTCTATATTTTTTATCCATGGTAAGGAAAAATATCATAATATTATGTCTATGAATAAAATAAATAAATAAAAATATGTTATTTGATATGACAAGTCATTTCCCCAAATGTATCAAAATCATTTTGTTAAAAGTAGAAATAATTGTACTTTTACTATTTCATTTTTTCAATATAGCATGAGTGGTCACTATGAAAATTATTTTTCTCTTAGATTCAAAAAAATTGATATTTATAATGACTATTATTTATAAATATTTTTTATTCAAAGTACCATACAGTAATTTTTTAAATTCTGTGTAGTTACCTGAAAAATGTTTTATTAATATGATAATGCCCTTAGTATCTTGGTTTCTAAAATTATAAATTAATTGTTTTTTATAGTAAAAATACATTAGATGTATCATAAAAAACATATAGTATATGAGTAGTGGAAGCTTTGTGAATATGATTGAAGAGTCATTATTTTTTACCACTTAAAAAACATATGATAGAGGAATTGTTACTTTTAGAGATAATTCCAAAGGAAATGTCACTAGTGGAAAAAACATTTAACACGACGGAATTTTTCACATCGGTTCTATATAACTGATGAGAAAATCTGTAATGATCAATATATCACTACGGTTATTTTATAACCGATTTTATATATTGATCAGGATTCGTATTTGACGTCAGTTATTTTATAACCGACGTAAAATATACGGAGATTATCTTTTTAATGACTGTTATTCTATAACAATCCTGAAAATAAAATCGGGCGTGCTTTATCATGTCGGTTATAAAATAAATGACATGAAAAAGGAATGCTCGGTGCTTTACCACATCAGTTATAAAAAACCCGACGTGATAAAGTCAATCTCGGCAATTTATCACGTCAGTATAAAGCAACATATATCACGTCGATTGTGAAATAACCAACATGATAAATAGTTTTATAAATCGTTTATTAAATAACCGACGTTATAAACATTAAAAAAATATTTTATCATGGTAGTTATTAAATAACTGATGTGATAAATCTTTTAAATAATTTATCACACCCAATATTCCGTCATTTTGTTTTCATCGATCGGATGACCTGCGACTCATCTCTCTTGCACGAAAAACATAGAATCAATTCATTGAAGTCGTTCCCTCTAGCCTTGTTCTTCCAACATCATTCTTCATATTTATTATTATCAAATCTATCAGGTCCACTCACAATACTCAAGTAAGACTCACATGACTCCTTTTCAGTTTTTTTTTCGCGATGCCCTAAACTAATTTGTTGAGGTGTTATTTTTCATTATTCTTGAAATCATGGTTAGTTTTATAGTGTTCATCTATACCATTCTAAATTATTTTCTGGTAAAATAAACCTATGGAAGTGATTTCATGCATGTTTATGATTATTGTGTGTCCTATCATGTGTGTGTGCGTGTACAGTCGGTTTCCAAGGGGTGGGGGCTGTGCAAGTGGGTGGGGGTGTCTGTGGGGATTGGGTGGGCTGTCTAGTTGGGTGGGGGTGTCCAGGGGGTGTCAAAGGGGTTGGGGTGGTGTTAAAGGGGTGCGGGGGATATCCAAGGGGGTTGGGGGTGTCCAAGGGTGTACAGGGGATGTCAAAGGGGGTGGGGGTGGTGTCTAGGGGGAGGGGGTTGTCCAAAGGGTTCGGGGGGGCTGTCCAGGGGTGTTTGGGTGGTTGAAGGGGGTGGGGTTTGTCCAAGGGGGTGGGTGGGTGGGGGGATGTCCAAGGGAGTGGGGGCCTGTCCAGAGGGTTTGGGTGGTTTTCCGGGGGGTTTCCAGAGGGTTTGGGGAGTCCATCGGGGTGTCCAGGGGGTGTCCAAGGGGGTGGGGGTGGGGGTGGTGTCCAAGGGGGTGGGGAGCTGTCCAGGGGGTGGGGGTTGTCCAGAGGGGTGGGGGTTGTTGAAGGAGGTGGTGGTGTCCATAGGGTGTCCGAGGGGGTGGGGGTGGTGTCCAGAGGGTTCGGGGGTTTTCCAGAGGGTTGGGGGTGTTCAGGGTGTCCATGGTGGGGGGCATCCAGGGGTGTGTTTTGGGGGGGGGGGGTCGAAGGGGGTTGGGGGTGTCGAAGGGGGTGGAGGCTGTCCAAGGGGTTGGGGCTATCCAAGGGGGTGGATGGGTGGGGGGTGGATGTCCAAGGGGGTGGGGGCCTGTCCTGATGGGTTGGGGGGTTGTCCCAGGGGGGGGGGGGTTGTCCAAAGGGTTGGGGTGTCCTGGGTGGTGGAGGTGGGGGTGGTGTCTAGGAGGGGTGGGGGTATCCAATGGGGTGGGGATGTCTAGAGGTGTGGTGGTTGTCCAAGGGGTGTGGGATGTCCAGAGGGGTGGAGGTTGTCCAAGGGGGTGGGGGTGTCCAGGGTGTCCAAGGGGTTGGGGGTGGTGTCCAGAGGGTTTGAGGGGCTATCCAGAGGGATGGGGTGTCCATGGTGGGGGGGTAGTCCAGGGGTGTGAGGGTCCAAGGGGATGGGAGTGTCTAAGGGGGTGGGGGTTGTCTAAGGGGGTGGGGTGGGGGGAATTCAATGGGGTGGGGGCCTATCCAGAGGGTTTGGGGGGTTGTCCGGGGGCTGTCCAGAGGGTTGGGGGTGTCCAGGGGGGTGTCCAAGGGGGTATGAAGGTGGGGGTGGTTTCCAGGAGGGTCGGGGTGTCCAAGTTGGTGGGGGATTTCTGGAGGTGTGGGCGCCTATCCAGGGGGTGGGGGTGTCCTTAGGGGTGAGGGTGTCCTGAGGGGTGGGGGTGTTGTCCAAGGGGGTGGTGGTGTCTAGGGGGTGTCCAAGGGGGTGGGGGTGGTGTCCAAGGGGGTGGGGGATAAGTTTCAGTTGGGATTGAGTATTGCATCGTGGTTTGTGATATTATGACATGATTATTGTATTGTTTCATGGATATTAGGCTATAATTTATTAGTGTTGTTTACAGGGATGGGGTTGGTGTCCAAGGTGATGGGGGTGGTGTCCAAGGGGGTTGGTACAGTCTATGTTTGAGGTTTCCACTATGATATTTAGGTATTCAAGCATGATGAAAAGATGAGGGGTGTTGAAATATGATTTTATTTGGTTATATATATTTTGAAAAATCATTGACTATGAGAACATTATGTGTTATGGGGGAGACAATATTGTGGTTTTCAAAGATGCATAGTTATCCTTACCCCATTGTGCTGTGATGATAGGATTTACACTGTGATTTTCTCCATCCGAGTTTTTATTTCAAATTTTATTTGATTGTCATGTTTACTCCATTTTATCCAATTTTATATTAACCATTGGGGGCCCCATGGTTTTCTTGGATTCTGTGGAATTTCCTTAAATAAGATACTTATTCCATGTTCTTCTTCCTTTATTATTTGTTTCTTTTTTCATTCTTCGTCCACTTCTTCAACTATTTCATTCCTTATATTATTAGGGATGTTTGGTAATTTTTCAATTGATGGTATAATAGTAATCGATGTGTTCTAGGGTTATTAGGAGGGTGGGGGTGTCCAAATGGGTGGGGGCTATCTAGAGGGGTGGGGGCTATCTAGGGGGTGGGGGTTGTCCAGAGCGGTGGGGGGGGGGGGGGCTTTCCAAGGGGGTTGTGGTGTTCAGGGGGTGTCCAAGGGGGTGGGGTGGTGTCCAAGGGTGTGGGGGTGTCTAAGCGGTTGGGGGTATCCAGGGGTGTTCAAAGGGGTAGGGGTGGTGGTGGTGTCCAGGAGGGGTGGGGCTGTCTAGAGGGGTGGGGGATGTCCAGGGGTGGGGGTTGTCCAGAGGGGTGGGAGGCTGTCGAAGGGGGTGGTGGTGTCTAGGGGGTGTCCAAGGGGTGGGGGTAGTGTCCAGGGGGTGGGGGTCTATCCAAGGGGGTGGTGGTGTCCCGGGGTGTCCAAGGGGTTAGGGTGGGGGTGGTGTCCAAGGGGGTGGTGGTGGTGTCCAAGGGGGTGGGGGTGTTATCCAAGGGGTAGGGGTGTCCAGGGGTTGGGGCTGTCTATAGAGGTGGGGTGGGCTATCCATAGGTTTCAAATCGTTAGGATCTGTGTAATTTTCAGTAGTGAATGTATACGTATTTTAATATTTATACATCATATTTCCTTTTTTCGAAATGGTGAATTTAGTATCCAATTACACCAGGATGTATTCTTTGTGAACCTTAAGAATAAAGGATCCAAGATAAATTTAAAACTATTATATCTAACTATATTTTCTTTTTAAAATCATATTCAAGAATATTTTTTTATAAATAAGCATATATTTTTTAAAAAAAATTCTTTTACATTCAAATTACGATATTTTTTTATATAAACATATATTTTTCTTATCTTAAAAAGATGTATAATTTTGATATTTTTATAGGTAATAATGAGTTGAAGTTAGATTATGGAACATCGAATGAGCACTGAATATGAGGAAGGTGTCAGTGCCTTTTTGGAATTTTCAAAACGAAATGTTCCAAGTAGTGAAATTTTTTTCTTTCCATGCCTGAAATGTATGAATATGAAGAAGTTGAAAAGTATTGAGATAAAAGATCATATGATTTTTCATGGTTTTAATCTAAGTTACAGTCCTTGGATTTGGCATGGGGAAACAGGACAGAATGTCACTGATTATGATGATTCGTATGATGGTTACTCTGATGGAATTGATGAAATGATTCATAATATTGCAGCAGAACAAATTGAGATAGAACTGAAAGTTACGCATCTATATGGTGATGTTGAAAAACCATTATATCCTGGTTGTACAGATTTTACTGTTTTTTCAGTAGTGTTAAGATTGATTAACCTGAAGTCAAAACATGGATGGAGTGACAGAAGTTTTACAGAGCTGCTACAATTGTTGAAAGACATTCTTCCAAAAGATAAAGATCTTCTAGATTGAAATTATAAGGCCAAGAAAAAATTATGCCTGATGGGATTGGGATACAAGAAAATAGATGCATTTCTTAATGACTGTATGATATATAAGAAGGAATATGAATTTCTGTCAGAGTTTTCTAAATGCGGGACATCACAGTATAAGGTGAAAGAAAAATCACAGGCTGATGTATAGATTACTAAGATCCCTTAAAAGGTATTTTGGTATCTTCCTATCATTCATCGTTTAAAATGTTTATTTTCTAATTAACAGGATAAAAATTGGTTAAGATGTCATGCTGATGAGCGTTTATGTGATGGAAAAATTCTCCATCCAGCTGATTGTCCACAATAGAAGAAAATTTATAAGCAGTATCCTACATTTGGAAATGAAATTAGAAATTTCAGACTATGGTTGTGCACAGATGGAATGAATCCATACCAAACCCTAAGTAGCACACATATTTCATGGTCTGTTTTATTGGTAATTTATAACCTATCTCCTGAAGTTTGTATGAATCACAAATATGTCATGTTTAGTGTAATGATCTCTGGTCTGAAGAAACCCGACAATGATATTGATGTTTTCTTGTAACTGTTGATAGATGATTTGAAACTTTTATGGGATGATGGTATTAGGGTGTATGATTCTTATAAAATGCAATATTTCCAACTGCATGCAGTGCTTTTTTTCACTATAAATTACTTCCCAGCATATTGAAATTTGTCTAGATCTAGTGTTAAATGGAATAATTCATGTCCAATTTGCAAACAACATACGTCATATTGATAATTGTATAATGGGAGGAAAACAGTGTACATGGGTCATCGAATGTTTTTGCCTATGGATCACTCTTATAGAAGACTAAAAAAGGCATTCAATGGATCAAAAGAATTTGATATTTCACCCAAACCTTTATCCTTTGATCTGTATTTTGAGAGGGTGAAAATCCTTGATGTGACATTGGGAAGGACACAAAAATCGGGTAATTATAGACATATTTGGAAGAAAATGTCAATATTTTTTGAGCTACCAAATTGGAGATATAATGAAGTTATACAAAATATTGATTTCATGCACGTGGAGAAGAATATCTGTGATATTTTGATTGGAACATTGTTAGATATTAATGGAAAGACAAAAGATGGGTTGAATGCATGATTATACTTACTATCAATGGGAATAGGTTTGGAGTTAGCTCCCAGTCCTAATGGAAGATGAACATTTATTCCCCTGGCTTGTCATACATTATCAAAGAGGGAGATAATTATCTTTCTCAGTTTCTTCATGATTTCAAAGTGCCTCAAGTTTATTCTTCAAATGTAAAAAAAATTGTCTCATTGAAGGACTTGATGTTTATAGGTATGAAATCTCATGATTATCATGTCATGATGCAACAACTTCTACCAATTTCATTGCATGGAATATTGCCCATCCGTGTCAGAAAGACTATAATGATGTTGTGCTATTTTTTCAATTAAATTTTTAATAAGGTGATTGATGTGAATGATTTGAACATTTTGGAAAAGGATGCTATTTTTATACTTTTTCAATTGGAAATGTATTTTCCTCCAACTTTTTTTTGATATAATGGTGCATTTAATGATTCATCTGGTTTGAGAAATAATGATTTTTGGACCTGTATATCTTCTTTAGATGTATCCTTTTGAAAGGTATATGAAAATATTGAAGGGGTATGTTAAGAATCCATATCGACCAGAAGCCTACATTATAGAAATATATATTTATGATGATTTTGCAGAGTTTTGTACGAGCTACTTGGCTGTGGAACATCACATAAGTTTGCCTCCATCTTGCCATGAACGAGTTAATAATGGGGGGAATGGGATTCATGGCTTGAAAGTCAAATCGTTTTCAGCTGAACATATGAATAAGTTAGAATCATACATCTTGAATAACATATATGATGCTTAACCATATATCACATTTCATATTAATGAGTTGAAACAATGTCATCCAAAGAAGAAAGAAATTTGGATTTTGAATGAGCACAACAAAAAAATTTTGTCATGGTTTAAAAAGACCATGCATGGTAGATCATATGTATCATAGACACTAAAATGGATCGTGGGTGGTCCATGTATAAATTTGATAACATGGTCTGGTTATGACATTAATGGCTATACATTTCATACGAAAGATCAGGACAAGAGAAGTGCAGTTCAAAATAGTGGTGTATTGGTGTTTGCAGGAGAAATTTATGTAGAGACATGAAGCTTGAAGTACATAGACATTACATT
This sequence comes from Viscum album, assembly GCA_963277665.1. NCBI lineage: Eukaryota > Viridiplantae > Streptophyta > Magnoliopsida > Santalales > Viscaceae > Viscum > Viscum album. Next base: position 1,903,643,933 of record OY728121.1, on the reverse strand, counting down.
ACTTTTTCAGAATACTTAATACATATCAAAAATAGACACCAAAAGACCGTAATAGTTTAGTCTCTTTGGAAACTCGTAACGTAATCTTCTAATAATGGTGAAAGATATTCAACATCTCCCATAAAGATCTTCCATTTTTGGTTTTCTTACCTAAAACCTTACATTATATTCTTGTGAAAAGAAATCATAATAAGGGTGATCTCAAATGATCAGTAAGGGTAAACATAGAGAACATCAAACAATCCATAAAAATTTGAATTCAAAATCTTGAACATAAAATCTAAACATCAAATTCTTGAGAAAAGACATAAATCATGGAAGTACATAAGGAATATATCATAAAGGAACATAAATCATGATAAAATAGCATGGGAATAAAACATTTGATTGTTTCAACCATTAAGAACATGATATTATTTCCATAGTATCCCAGGTATTGCTGCCAAGACAATCTTAGTGGACAAAGTCCCTTTCTGAATCGAGTTCACTCCTTGTTCCAGTCCTGTATTACTGAACTGGATTAACTTACCATTCCATCCATGTCTACCTCATGAGATATAAATATTTACCCAATACATTGGAGGGAGATATAGGTCCCACCCATCTCATAATGAAATCATTCTTTTGTGTTCCACAAAATCATAAATCATACATCATAGCATAACCCATGTAATAGAATGGGATTCTTAAACATCATGCCATCATAACATAATCCATATAAACAATGGATATCATTTCATCATAAGAAAAATCAAACCATCTAAATAATGAATAAATTATACTAGAAACATAAACATATTAAATAATTTCATTTTAGATGGAAAATTTTTTTGATAAAACACATGAAATGAATTCTTGAGGAAAATATCCTTTCTTCTTAAAAATCGTTTTTTTTTTCACAAAATGCCATGAAATTTTCAAAGAAAATGGTTTTTTTGAAAATAATATTTCTATATTGTATAGTAAGCTTTATAAAAATGATGCGTTATAAAAACTTAAAAATCCATTCATGCCATATAAGTTAAAAAATAACATTCTCCTCGTACTTTTGTCAGAAAAGTCAAAAAGATGCTTGTGTGGCAAACAAAAGTAAGATTCATTTCATAAAATGTGGTAAAATTAAAAAATGGATAAAAAGGCCATTAAATATAAATGAAAACATTTTTATAAAATAGGGACATGGATAATAACAAAAACCCCAGTAAATACTTACGAATAAACAATCTCGGATAAGAGCGAGATTGGAATAGTTATCCCTTAACTTATGTCTGATATGCTTCATATGTATTCGAACCTCCTGTATAATGATTTAAATAATATCATTGACTTATTACAGAATCATATTCATTGTTATGATATCATATATGGTTTATTTATGACTTTATATTACCCGTTCTTTTGTAAATTCGATGTTAAAGCAGTGATTTGGGTAAAATTGTTTCATTTATTGTACGTGTTTCGACTTTTTTTCTTGATATTATTACTTATATCATAATTTAATTAATTATAGAATGTAAAAAATTATTTATATATAATATATATTCATCATACACATATATATATATATGATATATCGATAAATGGAATGAAATACACCGTTCATGGAGACGGTAGGTCGTACGTACGCATGAATGCTGTTTTCATTTCCTTATTGAATTGAATGGAATTAAGTTGATGACATACTTATATATATATATATAATCCAGTATCATTATTATGTCATATATTTCATTATTAATTATTATATATACTTTTTAATCATTCATGAATGGTTAACATGGAGAATGAATCTCATCATGTCATGGAGACGGTAGTCCGTACGTATGCACGAGCGATGATATCATTCTCATGATTGTGGAATTATATTGAAGTGTATGTATAATATTTCAGAATCCAAAACACTTTTAAATAATCATATATAGTTATTTATTTACACCATTATACCCATCCAAGTAAGGTGTTGGTCCAAAATAGATTACACCACAGCGTGGAGACGGTATTTTGTACGTAAGCATGCGAGGTGATTTCATTTTCCATAGGATGGATTGAAGGTGAAATAGGTTTGTTTCATATTTATAATAACATATCTGTATATTAGTGACACTGATGTTATTACTTCAAAATTAAACAACTAAATAAGAGGAAGTAGAAGAAGAAATAAATTTCAATGAATCGGTAACAGATATTACCTCTTCTTCAACACGCCCCTTTGAAACCTCCTTTTAGGGCACTAATATTTATCTTTTAAGAAGACCGGGACCTCTAGAATATTAATAGTGAAGTGGAAAATATAAATTGGCTGGGTTTGACCGATCTTGAAGGCTCAAAGTGGTGTGAGGAGAAGAGGGAGGAGGTTCCCATTTATAAGGGAGGAGAGGGGCGCCTTAGGAAAAACATAAAATATTATTTTATAATAAAGTCATAGTCCTTTTTTAATAGCTCCAATGTGATTTATATCGAATATAAGGTGGGTATGGGTCGAAGTCCTCTCAACAAATAGATTTCAGAGAGTTTTGGGTCTATATATTAACCTTATCTTTTAGTTTTAACTCTTAGTTAATTAGATTGTCATTTACCATGTCACGTTGTATTTTTATATTATATAGTTAATAAACATACCATATACATCCTAGAGACCCCAAAATGGTGAATTAATGATATAGATATCATGATATAATTATCTTGGCCGAACCATAGATTTTTAGTGATATAATAACAATTAATAATATAATATTTGTTTTAAAAACTATTTTATGTAAATTTTGACACTATTTGGTAATTGATTTTTGTGAAAATCACAACATCATGATTAGTTCAAACAAAGTTAATTAAATAAATACTAAAATTTCATGTAAACCTAAAAAATTAGTGGAATTCAAAAAAAATTCTCAAATTTCATTTATTTGTGTATTTATAACATCAATAATGTTAATATTTCATTAATAAGATAATTACTTCATTATCATTGTGTCATAAATAAATTAAATTATATAATGTGTAAAAATTATTAATAAAATACCATTACATATGAAATCTTTTTATCTTTCTAAGGAATATTTATAGTCGAATTTATCTTATGTATAACCCTATATTAAAAATGTTTTAGTTATTAAACATTGATTTTACCCATTTTAACACTTCATTAAATAAAATAATAATAAATGTCCTAATCCAATCCAAGTGCACCTAATGGGAAATATTTTATTTCTAAAGTTTTTTTTGGTCGAATAACACATATATAATAGAATTAGGACATGTGTTAGGGTAAAAATAATATAATTTTTACCCTTAATTACCATATTTACTTTTAACCGTGGTAAAAAAAAAGGAAAAAGTTACTATTCACCAAAAATTATTTTTATCTTATTGAACCACATTTTACTCCTTGATATTAGTCGTGCCTCTCAGATTTTTGAAATTCCACTCACAGAAGTGGTAAAATTATGTTTTATGTAAATTTTGAAATTCTCCTAAGAGGTGGGTAAAAGACGGTGAAAAGTTCAATAAAATTTTTATATATCTAAAATTATTATAAAATTACTCCAATGAATTAAATTGAACTTATATAGGTATTATGTATCAATTTTGAACTAAAATAAATTTAAATAAAATAAATATTTATTTAAATAAAAAGTCGGTTTTTAAATAGTAACCCAGTGTTTTCTCTACTCATCAAAAATTGAAAGTTTTTAGAAAAATACCAAAAATTCACCCTAGGCTAATTTCGATATTTAGAATCTAAAAATGAAGTCCATTTTGAAAGATTAAATTTTTAAAATTTTAAAAATTGGGTATTACTATTCATAACGGCTAGTTCATAATAATATTATAATAATATCTCGTTTAGTGAAACTAGGTATTGCGTACTAGACACGCTATCGAAGAAGGTATTAATTGCGTGTAATGCAAGCCATTTCAGGGATGTGTGTAGTTAAAGCTCTGTTTGGTGTTTCATATAACATAATCCAAATTTATTTCATTTATACATTAAACAAAATCTATGCTAAATGTTGCGTAGAATAATTTCCACAAAACAAACTTGAAATTGTGTGTAACACAAGCCAATAATATTTTTGCGTATACTCCAAGATAATACGGTGTTGAATATAGTACAAGCTAAACTTGGTGTAGTGTATAATAGAAGACATCAATGAAATTAAAAGAATATTTTTCATAAAATCTCGGAGTGTTACATTCATTCCCCCTTAAAATGAATTTCACCCTCGAAATTCGTTGGGGATATAAATGGTTTACTACTTGAAGGTTTCTTTCATATAAATCCAAATCGTAAAAAGGAATACCAAAACATGACTTTAAAAACAAAATTATGAAACGTAACGGTTACCCAAATTAACTAATCATTGGGTTTCCACATATGATAACATAGGTGAAAATATGGATATGGAAGAAAATACAACCATAAACTTCTGATGAAGAGTGGTATAGGACATGGATATGAAAAATCCAAAAATAAAAAATCCATAAATCTTTGATGATCTAAGGTACCATCCGATTCATCATATATGAGAGCATTAGGACAACATTTTTTGTTTTCAGGATCATTTCCCTAAATTTGAAGAATTATTGAATTAAAATAAATACTTACTTGGTTTTGGTACAATCTCACCGTTTCTCATGCCTTGAACAATTTCCACTTCATCTCTTCAAGAAATGAAGTTGAATTTGTCTTTTGTTAAGTGTTAGTAGATTATGTGATAGAATTATAGGTTATTCCATCTATTTCTATCGCAAAAATTATTGCACAATTTATTAAATATACAGAGGTCCTTCTATGATGAGATTAATCATATATGGTTTCTAAAACGGACTTATACATCATCTATCATAGCTCTTATTAAAATAAAACTAGTTTCTACTATCCAGGGACATCTTGTAGTCTAGTTGTTGGTGATAATGGCCTGTCACACTTTGGTTGTGGGTTCGATTCCCGCATCCTTGTCTGACGCGATGGGTTGTCACCCATTCTACAGGCTGTCCCTTTTCATATACTATACTATTATAAAATTCTATCAATAATATCAAAAAAAATTCTAACATCAATGAATACTAACCTATGTTCAACATAATCCATTCGAATCTTTAGGCTTATCCAAAATACTTCAATCCAAACTAATGGTATAAGGTGAATGATTACAAAAAAAGGTCATATAACAAGCACGTGAATACCATCATTTATCACTCATATATCAAAATATATATCTTGTTGATTACATTCCAAACTTTTGAATACCTTAATCTTGTATTCTCTTGATACATGACTTACCATAGAACCTTAGTGAAAACATGAGTGCTATCAAAAGTTAACTCTTTCCACATACCAAAATCCCAAAAAATCTATATACTCAAACCATGATATCACATAGTCTTTATATCAATCATGAGCTCATGAATACTATCAAATAATTTTTTTTATCCTTATCCCTTCATTATGCGCATATCATCTGCTTTCCAAAATATTTGAATAACTTTTCATGGTTACCGGTACCATATTCTTATAGAAAACCACAATGGACCAATACACAGATATTTCAATATACTATAAAATTAACCCAACAACATTATTATTTAATTCCAATACTTAGGCCCTTCAAACCATCCTCTTCAATGATTGGCTTGGAATATGTCCTTCCTTGATTTAGAAGTAACTTTTTAGGTCATGGCATTGAGTTGGGTAATGCCCATATTCTCCGCGGATAAGTCATTGGACTCCATAACAGTCTGTCACTCTATGACCATTTTCTCCACATAGATAACATCTACCCCTCCATTTTAGTTATTCCTCAAGGTTCTTCTTCCCTTCTTTATAAATATCAATCTTCCTTTCTCTATGCGCCTCACCATGGGAACATGCATAAAATTCCATCTTCCTCTTATTTGATGACTTAGGAATACAACTAAAGTTCACCTTGTTAATCATATATCGAGATGACTGATTCGGCATAATCACAATATCTTCCTCTCTAGGTGTTACATAATTTCATTGATCTTAGTCACCAATTTTTCCATTGGAATCAATGTTAACTGATTTCCTTCTTGTTCCCTCCATTGACTAAGAACAGAAACCATAGTGTAAGAAACTATAAAAATAATGAGGAACCAAATAATCATAAAAAGTCACTTATGGGATGTCTAACATATCAAAAATTCTTTAATCCATGACACCTTAGGTTCACCCTAGGTTATTCATGAACATCAACATAATTCTAGGACTCTAACCTATATGTGTACTTAACCTTAGGGACATCCCAAGACATACCTCAGAAATATCTCTAGGGATATCACTAAAGTTTTCACATCCTAGTTTCCAAAGGTTAACTAAAACTCTGCTCTGATAAAAACTATAGAGGCCAGAAGCTTGACATACATAGACATTACATTACTCTTGCAGAATACTTAATACATAACAAAAACAGACACCAAAAGACTGTAATACTTTAGTGTCTTTGGAAACTTGGAACGAAATCTTCTAATCATGGTGAGAGATCATCAAAATCTTCCATAAAGATCTTCCCCTTTTGGTTTTCTTACCTAAAACCTTTCCTTATATCATGGTGAAAAGAAAACATAAAAAGGATTATCTCAAATGCTCAGTAAGGGTAAACATAGAGAACATAAAACAATCCATAAACATTTGAATGCAAAAGCTTGAACATAAAATCTAAACATCAAAATCTTGAGCAAAGACATAAATCTTGGAAGTACATAAGGCATATATCATAAAGGAACATCAATCATGATAAAATATCATGGGAATAAAACATGTTATTGTGTCAACCATTAAGCACATGATATGATATACATAGTATCCAAGGCATTTCTACCAAGACCATCTTAGTGGACAAAGTCCATTTCTAAATCAAGTTCACTCCCCGTTCCATTCCTGTATTACTGAACTGGATTAACTTACCGTTCCAGCCATGCCTATCTCATGAGATATAAATCATTACCCAATGCATTGGAGGGAGATATAGGTCCCAACCATCTCATAATTAAATCATTATTTCGTGTTCCATAAAATCATAAATCATACATCATAGCCTAACCCATGTAATAGAATGGGATTCTTAAACATCATGCCATCATAACATAATCCATATAAAAAAATGGATATCATTTCATCATAAGAAAAACCAAACCATGTAAATAATGAAGACGTTATACTTGCAACATAAACATATTAAATAATTTCATTTTAGAAGGAAAATTGTTTTGTTAAAACACATGAAATGAATTCTTGAGGAAAATATCCTTTCTTCTTCAAAATCATTTTATTTTCACAAAATGCCATGCAATTTTCAATGAAAAGGTTTTTGTTGGAAATAATCATGCTATATTTTAGACTAAGCTTCATGAAAATGAGGCGTTATGAAACTGTAAAAGTCTGTTCACGCCGTATAAGTTAAAAAAATAACATTCTCCTCATACTTTTGTCGGAAAAGTCAAAAAGTTACTTGTGTGGTAAAAAAAAGTAAGATTCATTTCATAACATGTGGTAAAATTAAGTAATGGGTAAAAATGCCATTAAATATAACTGAAAACATTTTTATAAAATAGGAACATGGATGATAACAAAAACCCCAGTAAATACTTACGAATAAACAATCTCAGATAAGAGCGAGATTGGAATAGTTAACCATTGCCTTATGTTTGATATGTTTCATATGTATCCAAACCTCCCATATAATGATTTAAATAATTTCATTGACTTATTACATAATCATATTCATTGTTATGATATCATATATGGTTTACTTATGACTTTATATTACCCGTTCATTTGTAAATTCGATGTTAAAACAACGATTTGGGTAAAATCGTTTCATTTATTATATGTGTTTCGACTTGTTTTTATTGATATTATTACTTATATCCTGATTTACTTAATTCCATAATGTAATCCAATATTTATATATAATATATATTCATCATATACATATATATATGATAGATCAATAAATGGAATGAATTACACCGTTCATGGAGACGGTAGGCCGTACGTACGCATTAACGTTGTTTTCGTTTCCTAATTGAATTGAATGAAATTAAGTAGATGACATACATATATATATTAAAAAATAAAGTACCATTATTATTTCATATAATTCATTATTAATTATTATATATAATTTATAATCATTCATGAATGGTTAACATGGAAATGAATCTCATCTCGTCATGGAGACGGTAGTCCGTACATACGCACGAGTGATGATATCATTCACATGATCGTGGAATTGTATTGTAGTGTATATATAATATTTAAGAATCAATATAACTTTACAATAATCATATTTATTTATTTATTTACACCATTATACCTATCCAAGTAAGGTGGTGGTCGAAAACATATTACACCACGGCGTGGAGACGGTATTCCGTACGTACGCACGCGCGGTGATTTCATTTTCCATAGGATGGAAGGAAGGTTAAATAGGGTTGTTTAATATTTATAATAACATATCAGTATATTATTGATACTGATGTTATTACTTTATAATAAAACAACTAAATAAGAGGAAGTATAAGAAGAAATAAATTTCAAAGAATCAGTAACGGATATTACCTCTTCTTCGACACACCTCTTTGAAACCTCCTCTTAGGGACCTAAAATTGGTCTTTGAAGAAGACCAAGACCTATAGAATATTACTAGGTAAGTGGATAAGATAAATTGGTAGGGTTTTCCCAAGTTTTAAGGCTCAAAGTGGTGTGAGGAGAAAGAGGGCGGAGGTGCCCTTTTATAAGGGAGGAGAGAGGCACCTTAGGAAAAACTTAAAATATTATTTTATAATAAAGTAATATTATGTTTTCAATACCTTAAAACTGATATATATTGAATCTAAGGTGGGGATGGGTTTAAATCCTCTCAACCAATAGATTTTATACAGGTTTGGGTCGTTATATTAACCTTATCTTATAGTTTTAACTCTTAGTTAATTAGATTGACATTTACCTTGTCACTTTGTATTTTTAAATTATATAGTTAATAAGAATATTATATACATACAACAGACCCAGAAATGGTCCATTAATGATACATCTATCATGATATAAGTATCTTTGCTGATCCTTAGATTTTTAGGAATATAATAACAATTAATAATATAATATTTGTCTTAAAAACTATTTTATGTAAATTTTGATACTATTTGGTAATTGATTTTTGTGAAAATCATAAAAAAATTATTATTTATAAAAAATTTAATTAAATCAATAATAACATGTCATGTTAACATAAAAAATTATTTTAATGCATAAAAAGTCTCAAATTACATTTATTTGGGTATTTTTAACATCAATTATGTTAATATTTCATTAATAAGATAATTATTGCATCATCATTGTGTCATAAATAAATTAAATTATTTAATGCCTAAAAATTATATATAAAAACCCATTATGTAGGAAATATTTTTATATTTCTAATGAATATTTATAGTCGAATTTATCTTATGTATAACCCTATATTAAAAATGTTTTAGTTATTAAACATTGATTTTAACCATTTTAACTCTTCTTGAAATAAAATAATAATAAATGTCCTAATCTAATCCAAGTGCACCTAAATGGCATTATTTTATTCCTATGGTTGTTTTTGGTCAAATTAAACTTATCCAATAGAATTAGGACATGTGTTAGGGTATTAATAATATTATTTTTACCCATTATTACCCTATTTACTTTTAACCGTGGTAAAAAAAAAGTAAAAAGATACTATTCACCAAAAATTATTTTTATCTTATTGATCCACATTTTACTCCTTGATATTAACCATGTCTCTCGGATTTTTGAAATTCCACTCACAGAAGTGGTAAAATTATGTTTTATGTAAATTTTGAAATTCTCCTAGGAGGTGGGTAAAAGACGGTGAAAAGATCAATAAACTTTTTATATATCTAAAATTATTATAAAATAACTCCAATGAATTACATTGAACATATATAAGTATTATTTATCAATTTTGACCTAAAATAAATTTAAATAAAATAAATATTTATTTAAATAAAAAGTCGGTTTTTAAATAGTAACCCAGTGTTTTCACTATTCATCAAAAATTGGAAGTTTTCATAAAAATACCAAAGAATCACCCTAGGATAATTTTGATATTCCGAATCTAAAAATGAATTCCATTTTAAACGATAAAATTTATAAAATTTCAAAAAGTGGATATTACTATTCATAACGGCTAGTTCATAATAATATTATAATAATATCTCGTTTAGTGAAACAAGGTATTGCGTACTACACACACTATCGAAGAAGGTCTTAATTGCATGTAATGCAAGCTAAGTCAGGGCTACGTGTAGTGAAAGCTCTGTTTGGTGTTGCATATAACATAATCCAAAATTATTTCATTTATACATTAAACAAAATATATGCTTAATGTTGCGTAGAATAATTTCCACAAAACGAACTTGAAATTGTGTGTAATACGAGCCAAGAATATTTTTGCGTATACTACAAGCTAATACTGTGGTGCGTATAGTACAAGATAAACTTGGTGTAATGTATTATAGAAGAAATCAATTAAATTAAAAGAATATTTTTCATAAAATATCGATGTGTTACATTCTATAGCCCTTAAAATGAATTTCGCCCTCGAAATTCATCAGGGTTATAAATGGTATACTAATTAGAAGTTTCTTTAATAGAAACCCACATCATAACAAGGAATACCAAAAGATGACTTTAAAAACAAATTTTTGAAAAGTAACGGTTACCCAAATTAACTAATCACTGGGTTTCCAAATAGGAGAACCTAGGTGAAAATATGGATATGGAAGAGAAATATAACCATCAACTTCTGATGAAGAGTTGTAGAGGAAATGGTTATGAAAAAGCCAACAATCACGAAGCCATAAATTTGTGATGATCTAAGGTACCATCTGATTCATCAGATATGAGAGCACAAGGAAAACATTTTTTGTTTTCAAGATCATTTCCTTACAGTTGAAGAATTGCTCAGTTAAAAAAAATACATACTTGATTTTGGTGCAACCTCGCCATTTTCTCATGCCTCGAACAATTTCCAATTAATCACTTAATGAAATGAAGTTTAATTTGTCTTCTGTGAAGTGTTAGCATATTATGTGATATAATGATAGGTTATTCCATCTATTTCTATCACAAAAAGTTTATCACAATTTATTAAATATATAGAAGTCCATCTATGATGAGATTAATAGTATATGGTTGCTAAAATGGACTCATACTTCATCTATCATAGCGCTTAATAAAATAAAACTATTTTCTACTATCCAGGTACTTCGGGTAGGCTAGGGGTAGGCAATAAAGTCCTTTCATACTTTGGTTGTGGGTACGATTCCCGCATCCTTGTCCGATGCGACAGGTTGTCGCCCATTCTGTTGGCTCTCCCTTTTCTTAAACTACACTATTATAACATTATATCAATAATATCGCAAAAAATTATAGCCTTAAACAATACTAACTTATGTTCAACATAATCCATTCCAATCATTAGTCTTATCCAAAATACATCTTTCCATACTCATATTATAAGGAGAGTGATTACAAAAAAGGTCATATAACAAGCACATGATTATCATCATTTATCCCTCATATATCAAAAGATATATCTTTTTGATCGCATTCCAAACATGTGAATAACATAATATTGTATTATCTTGAAACATGAATTACCATAAATCCTTAGTGAAAACATGAGTGTTGTCAAAAGTTAACTCTTTCCACATTCCAAAATCCTAAAAATTCTATATACTCAAACCATGATATCACTTAGTCCTTATATCAATCAGGAGATCATGAATACTATAAACCAATTTATTTTCACCTTATCCCTTCATTATGTGCATATCATCTACTTTCCAAAATATTTGAATCCCTTTTCATGGTTACCAGTACCATATTCTTATAGAAAACCACAATGGACCAATACACAGATATTTCAATATACTATAAAAGTACCACAACAAAATTGTTATTTAATTCCAATACTTACGCCCTTCAATCCATCCTCTTCAATGATTGGATTGGAATAGGTCCTTCCTCGATTTAGAAGTAACTTCATATGTTAGGGCATTGAGTTGGGTAATTCCCATGTTCTCCACAGATAAGACATTGGACTCCATAACAGTCTGTCACTCTATGACCCTTTTCTCCACATATATAACATCTTCCCCACCATTTGAAGTATTCCTCAATGTTCTTCTTCCCTTCTTTAGAAATATCAATCTTCTTTTATCTATGCTCCTCACCATGAAAACAAGCATAAAATTCCATCTTCCTCTTATTTTATGACTTAGTAATACAACTAAAGTTCACCTTGTTAATCATATATCAAGATTACTGATTCGGCATAATCACAATATCTTCCTCTCCAGGAGTTACATAATTTTGTTGATCGTAGTCACCAATTTGTCCATTGGAATTAATGTTAACAGAATTCCTTCAAGTTCCCTCCATGGAATAAGACCAGAAACCATAGTGTAAGAAACAGTTAAAATAATGAGGAACCACATAATCATAAAAATTCACTTATGGGATGTCTAACTTAATAAAAATTCTTTAATTCATGACACCTTAGGTTCACCCTAGGTTATTCATGATCTTCAACATAATTCTAGGACTCTAACCTATATGTGTACTTAACCTTAGGGACATCCCTAGACATACCTTAGAAATATCTCTAGGGATCTCACTAAAGTTTCCACATCCTAGTTTACAAAGGTTAACTAAACCTTTGCTAGGATACCAACTGTAGAGGCCCAAATCTTGACGTACATAGACATTACATTACTTTTTAGGAATACTTAATACATAACAAAAACAAACACCAAAGGACCGTAATAGTTTAGTGTCTTTGGAAACTCAGAACGTAATCTTCTAATCATGGTGAAAGATCTTCAACATCTCCCAAAAAGTTCTTCCGCTTTTTCTTTTCTTACCTAAAACCTTTCTTTATATACGGGGGAAAATAAAACAAAAAATGGTGATCTCAAATTCTTAGTAAGGCTAAAAATAGAGAACATAAAACAATCCATAAACATTTGAATGAAAAATCCTAAACATAAAATCTAAACATCAAAATCTTGAGAAAATACATAAATCTTGGAAGTACATAAGGAAAATATCATAATGGAACATCAATCATGATAAAATAGCATAGGAATAAAACATGTTATTGTGGAAACCATTAAGCACATGATATTATTTTTATAGTATCCAAGGCATTGCTGTCAAGACCATCTTAGTGGGCAAAGTCCCTTTCTGAATCAAGTTCACTCATTATTCCAGTCTTGTATTACTGAACCAGATTAACTTACCATTCCAGCCATGTCTATCTCATGAGATATAAATCATTACCCAATGCCTTAGAGGGAGATATAGTTCACACCCATCTCATAATGAAATCATTCTTTCGCGTGACACAAAATCAGAACTCATACATCATAGCATAACCCATGTAATAGAATGGGATTCTTAAACATCATGCCATCATAACATAATCCATATAAAAAATGGATATCATTTCATCATAAGAAAAATAAAACCATGTAAATAATGAAGACATTATACTTGAAACATAAACATATTAAATAATTTCATTTTATATGGAAAACTGTTTTGATAAAACACATGAAATGAATTCTTGAGGAAAATATCCTTTCTTATTCAAAAACATTTTCTTTTCACAAAATGCCATGAAATTTTCCTAGAAAAGGGTTTTGTTGAAAATAATCATGCTATATTGTATATGAATATTCATCAAACTGAGGTGTTATGAAACTGTAAAAATATGTTCATGCCGTATAAGTTAAAAAAATAACATTCTCCTCGTACTTTTGTCGAAAAAGTAAAATAGTTAATCATGTGGTAAAAAAAGTAAGATTCCTTTCATAACATGTGGTAAAATTAAAAAATGGGTAAAAATTCCATTAAACATACATGAAAACATTTTCAGAAAACTGGGACATGGATGATAACAAATACCCCAGTAAATACTTAAAAATAAAAAATCTTGGATAAGAGCGAGATAAGAATAGTTATCCCTTACCTTATGTACGATATGCTTCGTATGTATCTGAACCTCCTGTATAATGATTTAAATAATTTCATTTACTTATTACATAACAATATAAATTGTTAAGATATCATATATGGTTTACTTATGACTTTATATTACCCGTTCTTTTTTAAATTCGATGTTAAAGCAGTGATTTGGGTAAAATCATTTCATTTATTGTACGTGTTTTGACTTGTTTTTATTGATATTATTACTTATATCCTGATTTAATTAATTCTAGAATTTAAAACATGATTTATATATAATATATATTCATCATATACATATATATATGATAGATCGATAAATGGAAAGAAATACACCGTTCATGGAGACGGTAGGTCGTACGTACGCATGAACGTTGTTTTCGTTTCTTTATTGAATTGAATGGAATTAATTAGATAAAATACATATATATATACAAAAATAAAGTATCATTATTATGTCATATATTTCATGATTACTTATTATATATACTTTATAATCATTCATTAATGGTTAACATGAATAATGAATCACATCGCGTCATGGAGACGGTAGTCCGTACGTACGCACGAGCGATGATATCATTCCCATGATCATGGAATTGTATTGAAGTGTATGTATAATATTTCAGAATCAATATAAATTTACAATTATCATATATAGTTATTTATTTACACCATTATACCCATCCAATTAAGGTGGTGGTCGAAAACAGATTACACCACGGCGTGGAGACAGTATTCTGTACCTACGCACACGCGGTGATATCATTTTCTGTTGGATGGATGGAAGGTGAAATAGGGTTGTTTTATATTTATAATAGAATATCATTATATGATTGAAACTGATGTTATTACTTCATAATAAAAAAAACTAATGAATTGGAAGTAAAAGAAGAAATAAATTTCAATGAATCGGTAACGGATATTACCTCTTATTCGACATGCCTCTTTGAAACCTCCTCTTAGGGCACTTAAATTGGCCTTTGAAGAATACCAGGACCTTTTGAATATTAATAGGGAAGTGGAGAAGATAAATTGGCAGTTTTTGGCCGAGCATGAAGTCTCAATGTGGTGTGAGGAGAAGAGGGAGGAGGTGCCCTTTTATAAGGGAGGAGAGGGGATCCTTAGGAAAAACATAAAATATTATTTTATAATAAAGACATATTCGGTTTTTAATAGCTGAAAACTGATTTATTTAGAATCTAAAGTGGTTATGTGTCAAAATAATCTTAACCAATAGATTTTAGATAGGTTTGGGTCATTATATTAACCTTATCTTTTAGTTTTAACTCTTAGTTAATTAGATTGACATTTACCATGTCACATTGTATTTTTATATTATATAGTTAATAAACATACCATATACATCCAAAGTCCCCAAAATGGTTCATTAATGATACACCTATCATGATATAAGTATCTCTTCTGATCCTTAGATTTTTAGGAATATAATAACTATTAATAATATAATATTTGTTTTAAAAACTATTTTATGTCAATTTTGACACTATTTGGTAATTGTTTTTTGTGAAAATCATAACAGTATTATTAGTTCTAAAAAGATATTTAAATCAATACTAACATGTCATGTTAAATTATAAAATTAGTGGACTTCCTATAAAGTCTCAAATTACATTTATTTGAGTATTTATAACATCAATTATGTTTATATTTCATTAATAAGATAATTAATTCATCATCATTGTGTCATAAATAAATTAAATTATTTAATGTATAAAATTTATAAATAAAATAACATTATGTATAAAATATTTTTACCTTTATAATTAAAATTTATAGTTGAATTTATCTTATATATAACCCTATATTAAAAATATTTTATTTATTAAACCTTGATTTTAACCATTTTAACTCTTCATGAAGAAAAATAATAATAAATGTCCTAATCTAATCCAAGTGCACCTAAAGGGAAATATTTTATTCCTAAGGTTCTTTTTGGTCAAATTAAACTTATCCAATAGAAGTAGAACCTATGTTAGGGTAATAATAATATCATTTTTACCCTTAATTACCCTATTTACTTTTAACTGTGGTAAAAAAAATTAAAAAGTTACTATTCACCAAAAATTATTTTTATCCTATTGAAACACATTTTACTCCTTGATATTAACCGTGTCTCTCGAATTTTTGAGATTCCACTCACAGAAGCAGTAAAATTAGGTTTTATGTAAATTTTCCAATTCATCTAGGAGGTGGGTAAAAGACGGTGAAAAGTTCAATAAAATTTTTATATATCTAAAATTATTATAAAATGACTCCAATTAATTACATTGAACTTATATAGGTATTACGTATCAATTTTGACCTAAAATAAATTTATATTAAATAAATAGTAATTTAAATAAAAATTCGGTTTTTAAATAGTAACCTAGTGTTTTCACTATTTTTCAAAAATTGAAAGTTTTCATAAAAATACCAAAAAGTCACCCTAGGATAATTTCGATATTTCTAATCTAAAAATGATGTCCATTTTGAAAGAAAAAATTTATAATATTTCAAAAAGTGGGTAGTACAATTCATAACGGCTAGTTCATAATAATATTATAATAATATCTCGTTTAGTGAAACTATGTATTTCGTACTACAAAAGTTATCGAAGAAGATCTTAATTGCCTGTAGCGCAATCCAGGTTATGGCTGCAAGTATTGAACGCTTCGTTTGGTGTTGCATATAACATAATCCAAAAATATTTCATTTATACATTAAACAAAATCTATGCTTAATGTTGCATAGAATAATTTCCACAAAATGAACTTGAAATTGTGTGTAACACGAGCCAAGAATATTGTTGCGTATACTGCTGGCTAATACAGTTTTTCATATAGTACAAGATAAACAAGTTGTAGTGTATAATAGAAGACATCAATGAAATTAAACGAATATTTTTCATAAAATCTCGGGGTGTTACAATTCATTTTTCGAGTGTTAAGGACAAAAACCCAATTTCTGCATCAAGTGCATATTATAGAGTGATTGAAGACATATGGGAGGTGGGTTACTTTTAATATAAAGTTCTTATTTTTAACTATAAATGGTTTATCTATAACAACAGTGTCAGACACGATGAATTTGGAATGATAGTTGTTAATCTGAATAGATTGGAAGACACAGCTGATTCTTTAATAATGGCAACACATGAAAAACATATTATCTATGTAGTAGATCATTCAGATATGCAGTGGGATGTTGTTTTACAAGGTAAAAAAATATGTTAGTGGGGATGAACTTGATGAAGATGCTGAAATATGTTATATCCCTACTTCCATGGAAAGATTAACAGAACATAATGATGAGCATGTTGAAGATATGGTTTGTGCCATAAGTAACGATCAATATGAAGGAATTTGGGAAAACAATGCAATTTTACATTCCTAAAATTGAAGGTAAATTTTTTTTATTTCTTGTTTACATTTATTAATTTCATAAAATTTTAGATATTATAAGTATTTTCTTTATTAAAACATGTATTAAAAACAAAATAAGTATAAGTTTTTGTTTGTTTTAATTTTGTTTAGTTTACATTATCATGTCTACCATTACATTAATTACATATCAATTGTTTTTTTAGTGACAATTACTATACCAGGTTTACCATGTTTACCAAGATTACCATGTTTTAATTTTGTTTAGTTTAGTTTATCATGTTTACCATTACATAAATTATATATCAATTATTTTTGTTCAATGACAATTACTTTACTCTGTTTACCATGTTTACTAGGTTTACCATGTTTACCATGTTTACAATCATGGCAATCTTTACCATATTTACCAATTTTTAACGTGCTTACCATATTAACCATGTTTACTATTATGTAACTTAGTACAATTTTCTATATTCTGATTACAGTAGTACTAAAATATTTGAATTTTAATATTTGTGAACTAATGTTTGTTCTTTTGATTTGAAGGATAATGAGAGATCAATAAATTGATCAACCACATGAATCTAGAGATGAGAATATTGGTCATACCACTGGGGAGGAACATTCACATGCTCCTCTTGATGTTCCCCAATCTTCCTCATGTGCTCGCATTACTACAAAGAGTTCAAGAGTCGTAAATGTGGGTTCACACGTTTACCAAAATTATCACTTTCCATAAATAGGATCAGAGGATACTCATTGGGTTTGATGAGGATGATATTTCTAGAGGTCCAAATGCAAAATATTTTATGAGTTTTGTATCAACTTGGGGTAATAGAAAAGTAAGAATTTTGTTTGATGACTGGAGAATTGTGGACAAATCGATAATATCTCAGTTGTGGGAGATGATTTTGGTAACATAATTTTCTATTGTTTCCCTATTATTTAAATTTTTCTAGTATATATAATAAGTTTATCCTCTTCTTTATCAGATGACATTTGATATTCCTGACCCTAGAGGAGTTAGGAAGAAATTCTTATTGATGGCTGCCAGGAGATGGAGGGATTTCAAATAAACCCTCACATCTGATTTTATTTTTGGTCATAGGAGTCATGAAAATCCATGTTGTATATATCCTTTCATAGATGAATACACATGGAGATAGTTTGTTGAAATTAGAAGAAAAGATTCATTTTTGGTATGGGCAATGTAATATTTTATAATATTTCTTATATAAATGATCTTATTACTATTTTTTAATGATTTATTATTCTTAATTTACAGAAAGCAAGGAAATATCATCAGGAAATCCAATCTAAAAATGTATACCCTCATATTTTATCTCAGGGTGGGTATGCATTATTGGAAGAACAAATTATGGTGGAGAAATTACAAAAACTAAGATCTGAGTCTTCAACCTCTAGAGTGGTGGCCCCTCCATTCCCTCCATCTACACAAGAAAAATGGATGAGAGATCGAATGGGTAAAAAAGGGAAATATCTTTTGTAAGATTCAAGAATCGTAGCTGAGAGAATTGTAAGATATCTATTTTATTTATTTAAGTTAACTATTTTCTTCATATAATTTCAATCATTATAGAACTTTTCGATTAATTAATATAGGATTATCTTGAGGAGCAGAGCTCATAGGGGGTATTTATAGCTACTTTGAGGCAAGATATTTTATATGCAGCATTGGGAAAGCCTGAGCATCCTGGTCGTGTACGAGGATATCCAGCGGGTGTATCTGTAAGAAAAGTGTTTCCATGTTCTTAAACTACTTATGTTGAGGGTGTTTATAAAAAATATAGAATCCTTAGAGGCTGAAGTTCATAATATTAATGTGACTATGGAGGAAAATATTAGAATGTCGGTACAGACTATGTTTGCAGACATGCAAAGGCAATTTTAGACTGCAACTCCCACTCCTCCACCTCTTCCTGTTGACCCCATTATTTATCCTCCACCTCCTCCAGTAGCTCCCACTCCACCACCTCCCCCTGCAGACCCCATTATTTTTCCTCCACCTCCTCCAGTATCTCCCACTCTCACACCTCAGCCTACATACCCCATTTTTTATCCTACTCCTCTACCGTAGCTTCCTACTTATTTCGAGTTGTATATTGATGATCCTCAACATCATATAGTTTAATATGGGTTGGTATATTGTATATGAGATAAATTTCATCATCAAAAGTTATAGGTAGAGAATTAGAGGGTTACTCTACAGAATATTATAGATAGATCATCCTGAGTACCATTACCTACAGATGAGGTGACGACAGTGGGACATAATATCGGCCATTTTTTAATTTTTCCATCCAGACTTCTTCGACTCATTACCATAGAGTTATGTATGTTATATCTTCTATTTTATTTTTTTATTAAAGTTTTTTTATCATTTGAAAACTAATATATTTTTCTATTTATTTTTACGGGAATACTTCAATGGTAATGAAATATTGTATATACAATAACAAAGACAAATGGCTATGACATCAGATACATATTCTAGTCGTTTTGACAGATTCTCAAGATATTCAAATTTTTTGGCAGATAATTATGAGTTTCCAATGGAAGCTCAAGTTTATGGACGTGAAATAACTATGGGGATTGTGAAAACTGATATCATGGAGCTTTTTACTGGAGATAAGTTGGGCATTATCATGGTGCAAATTTTTTACATGTAAGTCTTAACACATTTTCCCTACGTTATATTTATTAAAAATGTATAATTATGTCTATTTTTTATTATGTGTCTTTATAAAATTTGTAAGAAGAATGAGCAGACAGATGTATATAGGTTCATGGACCCGCATTTGATTTCCCCTGAAGCATGTGCATTTGATGAGGAACAAATAATGCATTATATTTCTAAAATACTTGAACAGAATATAGTCACACAATGTTGGATGATGCCTTTTTGTGAGAGGTATGATACACATCTCCCTAAAAGTGTTCATTATCTTTTAACATAAAAAACCACTGACCTTAAATTTTCTTTTATCAGTGATCATTGGATGTTAGGGGTTTTTCCCAAGGGAGAAGACACTTTATTGGATATGCTCTGTCTATAGTGATGTGTGGGAAAGTTTTAAGAAAATGTTGGAAAAGTAAGTTTATTTTTCTTAATACTTTTATATATTATAATAAATTTTAAATTTATCTCATTTGTATTATTTCCTAATAGGGGATTGGCCTACTTTCTAAAAACACAAAGAAAAGGAGTGCGAAGATCAAATATTTAAATGTAAAGGTAAATATCCATTTATAATTTGTACTATTTGATTTATTAAATAAAAATAATATATTGAATTTACACTCATTGAAATAGGATTGTCGTGAACAACAAGGTGTCATCGAATGTGGATATTATATGTTACGATTTATGTATGAAATAATAACAACTGGGACAGTTGTGAACTTTGAACTGGTAAGATTTCCTATTAAAGATTGCCATAATATTTAATTTGATTTATTAATTATACATGTTAACTACTATCCTTTAAATTTGTATCTATTTGATGACCCTCAACCATATAGTGCTCAAGACGTCAAACACTTACAAGTGGAATGGTCAAATTATTTTATAGGTTTGATTGAATTTTAGTTGTTTGTAGTGTAAAGTGTAATTTTGAATATTGTCATTGAAATTGTGTATTTGGTAGTCATTTAGGTTGGATTTTTTTTAAGTTTACATTGCATGTTCTGAATGTTATATATGTGAATGTTTAATTTTACTCTAATTCATGTTTTGGTCTACTTATGATGGTTTTTATGGTATGGATTCTGGTCTGGGGGGAGGGTTTCCAAGGGTGTGAGGGTGTTTAGTGGAGTGTGGGGTGTCCAAGGGTTTGGGGGGGCTGTCCAGTGGGGTGGGGGTATCCTGGGTGTCCATGAGAGTGGGTGGGGGGGGAATTCTAGGGGGTGGGAGCTTTTCTAGAAGAGTGGAAGTGCTATTTAGGGGAGTGGGGGGTTGTCCAGGGGATCTCCAGGGATGTGGGGGTGTCCTGTGGGGTGAGGGGCGTTTCCAGGGGTGTGAGAGGGTTGTCCAGTGGGGTGGGGGGAATTTCCAGTGGGGTGGGGGTCCAGGGTGTCCATGGGGATGGGGGAAGTCCAGGGGGTGGTATAGGAGGCGTCACCATCCCTCAGGGGGCTGAATGCCGCTGGAAGGAACTCATCACTCCGACATGCGAAGCTTGAGCTCTCAAAATGTTTTACCAAAGCTTTATTCCCCTATAAAAATCATTCATTCTTTCACTTTGATGCCAGTATAACCAAGGGAAATGTTGTCATGTATGATGGTGTTTTTCCCTTGTTATACTAGCATCAAAGTGATAGAATGAATTATTTTTACAGGGGAATAAAGCATTGGTGAAACATTTTGAGAGCTCAAGTTTCACATGTGGGAGTGATGAGTACCTTCCAGCAGCATTCCGCCCCACGAGGGATGGCGGAGCCTCCTCTCCCAACACCAACTGTCCAGGGGCTATCCAGGGGTTGGGGGAAGTCCACGGGTGTAGTGGGGGATGTCTAGTGGGGTGGGGGGTTCTGGTCTGGTTTTGGTCGGGTTTTTGTCTTTTTTTGGTCTGGGGGTGTCCAGTGAGGTGGGGTGTCTTGTGAGGTGGGTGTGTCCAGGGGTGTGGTATGGGCTGTCCAATGGGGTGGGAGGGAGTACATGAGGGTGGAAGGGATGTCTAGGTGAGTGTGTGGATGTCCATGGGATGTCCAGGGGTGTGGGGGGCAGTCCCAGGGGTGGGGGAAGTCCAGGGGTGTGGGGGTGTCTAGAAGCGTGGGGGTTGTCTATGGGTGTGGGGGGGGCTATCTAGGGGTGGGGGAAGTCCATGGGTTTGGGGGTGTCCAAGAGGGTGGGGATTTTCCAGGGGTGTGGGGGGGATATCTAGGGGGTGGGGTAGTCTAGGGGTGTGGGGGCGTCATGGGGTGTGGGGGGCAGTCCCCGGGGTGGGGGCAGTCTAGGGGTGTGGGGGGTGTCCAGGAGGGTGGGGGTTGTCCAGGGGTGTCAGGGTTATCCAGGGGGTGGGACATTCTAGGGGTGTGGGGGTGTCTGGGAGGGTGTGGGGAAGTCCCGAGGGTGGGGGAAGTCCATGGGTATGGGGTTGTCTAGGAGGGAAGGGGTTTTCCAGGGGTGTGGGGGGTGTCCAGGGGTGGGGGCAGTACAGGGGTGTGGGGTTGTCCAGGAGGGTGGGGTTTTCCAGGGTTGTGGGGGTTGTCCAGGGGTGGAGGCAATCCAGGGGTGTGGGGGTGTCCAAGAGGGTGGCGGTAGTCCCGAGGGTGGTGGGCAGTCCAGGGGTGTGGGTGTGTCCAGGATGTTGGGGGTTATCCAGGTGTGTGGGGGGATGTCTAGGGGTGGGGGTAGTCCATGTGTGTGGGGGTGTCTAAGAGGGTGGGGGGTTTTCCTGGGTGTGGGGGGTAGTCCAGGGGTGTGGGGGTGTCTAGGAGGGTGGGGGGCTATCCAGGGGTGTGGGGTCTGTTCAGGGTGTGGGGGAAGTCCAGGGGTGTAGGGCGTGTCCAGGAGGGTGGGGGTTGTCCAGGGGTGTGGGGTGTTGTCCAGGGGGTGGGGCGGTCCATGGGTGTGGGGGTGTCCAGGAGGGTGGGTGCTTTCTAGGTATGTGGGGGTTTTATAGGGGTGAGGGGGGTAGTCCAAGGGTTTGGGGGTGTCCAGGGGTGTGGTGGGGGCTGTCCAGTAGGGTCGGAGGGGGGGTTCTGGTCTGTTTTGGTCTGTTTTTGGTAACTTTTTGGTCTGTTTCATGGGTTTGGGAGGACTGTCCAGGGGTGTGGGAGTATTTTTGAGAGGGTTGGGGTATATAGGATGGTGGGGGTTGCCCATGGGTGGGGCTGTTTAGGGGTGGTGGGGTATTCCAGGGGTGTAGGGGGTGTCCAGGAGGGTGGGGGTTGCCCAGGGGTGTGGGAGTGATGTCCAGGGGGTGGGGGGTATACAGAAGGTTGGGGGGTTTTCCAGGGGTGTGGGGGTCATCCAGGGGGTGTTGAGGTAGTCCATGGGTGTGGGGGTGTCCAAGAGGGTTTCAGTTGTCCAGGGGTGTTGGGGGATGTCCAGGGGGTGGGGGAAGTCCAAGGGTGTGGGGGTGTCTAGGGGTGTGGTGGGGGCTTTCCAGTGGGGTGAGGGGGTTCTTGTATTTGTTTGTTAAATTTTGGTATGTTTCAGGGGTGTGGGAGGGTTTTCTAGGGTTTTGGGATTGTTTTCTTGGGGGTGGGGGTATAATGAAGGGTGGGGGGTTGTCCAGGGTGTGGGAGCTGTCCAGTGGGTGGTGGGGTTGTCCAAGGGAGTAGGGGTTGTCCAGGGGGTGGGGGCAGTCCAGGGTTGTGGGGGTGTCAAGGGGTGTGGTGGGGGGGGTTTCGCTCTGTTCTGGTATGTTTTTGGTAACCATTTTCTCTGTTTTAGGTTATTTGTATGGGCATAGCAGTGGTTCGGTTTTATTTTAAAAAAATTGTTTTTTATGTCAGTTATTTCATAACTGATGTAAAAAATTAATTGGTATTTGTTTTAACGTATGTTACCTGGAAATCGACTTAATAACTTTAGGGGGAATGGTTTTTATGTCGGTTATTTCATAACTGATTTAATAAATTGAAATTGGTAGTTTTTTACATTGGTTATAAAATAACTGATGTCGTAGATATGTTTTTACGTTGGTTATTATATAACCGACGTTGAAAACTACTTGGTAGATATGTTTATCACGTCGGTTATAAAAATAATCGATGTGATAAATTCTTTGGAATAGTTCTTTATAACATCCGTTATTATATAACTGACATGAAAGGGCTATACCGTGTTGGTTATTAAATAACTGACATAATAAAGCACACCTCAGAAGCATTTTTCACATTGGGTTTTTATCAACCGACGTGAAAAAAGCATCAGATTTGTGTTTTTTATGTCGGTTGTAAAATAACTGATGTAAACAAACTATGTTTATAACGTCTCCAGTAATAACGTCGGCCAAAATCCAACATTAAAAATAAAAAATTACCACCTTAAAAAAAATTAATTAGTGAGTAAAAGGTTTTGGTGAATTTGGTATTTCTAATTCTTCTTTTATTTCTAAAGTTTTTTATGTTGATGGTTAAAAACATAATTAAATTATTATATCTCAATTATGTGATGATGGAATGGAAGTTAAATTTTAATAAAATAAAAGATTAGTTCTCAAGGATAATTCTTTATTATTCTATGCCAATCAAAAATAAAATATATATACTGTTGATTTTTCATAACTAACTATTCATCATGTTAAGTGTCTGAATGTTGTGTAAAGTGATATAATCTTTCATAATCTACTATTAAGTAGTGTTAATTTTATAATGTTACATAATCTCTCAAAACTTGAAAATGTGTTACAATTAACTTCTTTTAAAAAAGAACAACTTTATGTTTGTGATGTTTGCATGAAATGGAAACAAGGAAAATTTTATTTTAGGGATATCAATCAGATAAATACTAATTAAACTTTAAACTTTTTAAATATTGATTTATATGGTCCAAAACATATTTCTAACCTTGTAAGAAAGAAATATACTTTAGTTATTTTGGATGATTATAGTATATTTACATGGATTTATTTTCTTTATCATAAAAATGATACTTTTTCAAGATAAATTTCTTTTTTTAATCTAGTTAAAAATGAAAAATGTTTCATGATTTTTTATATTAATATTGATAAAGTAGGTTAATTTCTTAAATTAGAATTGGAAAAAAAGTAATTTTCAATCTCATTATTTTTCTTCTCCTATAACACAACAAAAAAATGTTGTTGAAAATTGAAAAAAAATAACTCTTATTGAAATGGCTATAATCATGTTAAGTGAATATAATTTTCCTATATATTTTTTGGATGAGTCTATTTTTTCAACTTATTATATTACGAATAGAATTATTATTAGTCCTTTGTTAAATAAAACTCTTTATGAACTATTTAAAGGTAAGAATCCAAATTTTGATTATTTTAGAGTTTTTTGTTATAAATGTTTTATTTTCAGTTTAAAGGATCATTTAGATAAATTTGATGCTAGAAGTTGTGATGTTTTTTCAAAGTTATTCAAATACTATTAATGATTATATATTTTATAATAAAATAAATATAGTAATTAAATTATTTTTTCATATTATATTATATTAAAATAATTTAAAATTACATTTTGATTCTGATGTTTTTTTGATGATTTTAGAGAAGTTAATTTTGGTGAACAAAATCCTCAAGAAAAGGAGGAATCAATTGAGGTGGATTATACACCTTCACGATCTGATCCTAGATCATTGAAGATTCATAAATATCATCTCATTGAAATTTTTATTGGTAATAGTTATTTTTTGTAATAAAACTAGAAATTTCATTTTAAATATTTTTTAAAATTATGATTATATTTATAATATTGTTCCTAATAATGTTATTGATTCCTTGAATGATGCTAACTCGATTTTTTCTATGCAAGATGAGAATAATAAATGTTTTAGAAAAAAAATTAGTGTTTAGTTGAATTGCATGAGGATTGGAAGGTAATCGAAACTAAATGGATCTTTATAAACAAGATGGATAAATCAAGAAATATTATTAAAGGTGAATCCATACTTATTTCGCAAAGATACTCTCAAGAAGAAATTATAGACTTTAAATACTAATTTTAACCTATTTTAAAGTTAGAGGCTATTATAATCTTGTTATATTTTTATTGATTTAATGGTTTTAAATTATACCTAATATATATTAAAAGTGATTTCTTTTATTTTTTTACAACTACAGAATTTTATGTTTCTCAACACCTAGTTCTGAAAATGAAAACTTTTATAATCATGCTTTTAAATTATATAATGCTTTGTATGGTCTCAAACATGCACCTCATTCTTAGTATGAAAGGATTTCATTTTTTCTATTAAATAATATTTTTGAGAAAGGTAATGTTGATCATAATATTTTTATTAAATGAATTTATAATTAAATATTAATTGTGAAAATTTATGTTGATGATATAGTTTTTGGTTCTTCTAGTGAATTGATTTGTAATGATTTTTCTAATTTATTGTCATGTGAGTTTTAAATGATCTTAGCAGGAGAATTAATGTTATTTGTTGGACTACAGATTTATTAAAGGAAATATTATATCATTCTTAATCAATATAAGTACGAAAAATAGTAGGTTAAAAGGTTTAGCCTTGATTCCTCTAAATCTATGAAAACTCTAATAAGTAATAAGTTTAAATTATATCTTGATAAATCTAATAAATATATTGATATTAGAGTTTATAGAAGTATGATACGTAGATTTATTTATTTAATTTCATCTTGAACCAATATCGTGTTTAGTGTTTGTATACATGAATGATTCGTGAGGATAATAAAGAGACCCATATTAAAGTTGTGAAAAGAATAATTAGATATGTAAAGGGAATAATTAACTCCAATTTGTTTTAACCTTCTTCTCAAATATTATAGATTAAGAAAAATTTATGTGATTTTGTTATTTATGGTGATAAATTGACTATTTATTATGATAATACATCATTAATTTATATTTATAATAACACTTCATATAATTATAGAAAAAATCATATTGATGATAGATTTAATTTTATTAGAGATCATATGAATAAGAGAGGTATTGTTTTAGAGTTTATCCCACCTGAAAATAAACTTGCACATATATTCACTAAGCCTTTATAATTTTCTAAATTTGAAAAAAATAAATTTTATTATGGAAGATTAAAGTATTAATAGTTTATTTTATTTGTTTAGGGAGATTTTGAGTATGTTTATATAATGATATTTTAAGATTTACATGAAATCTATAAAAGCTAGAATCTATTTTTCATATTACTGTTCTTAAATTGTGTTTATAATTTATATATATATATATAATTATTTTAAAACATGTCATACATATTATATGGTGTTAAATTAATTTATAAACCTTTAGTTTTCAGAAAATATTATTTTTAAAAATATTTATCATTATTTTTCTCAAACGATCTTTTATAAAAATTCTACTCACTGCATTTACATCTATATTTTAATAGTGGATAACTTTATAGTAACTCCATGATATATGTTTTGAAAATTTAATGTCTCAGAAAAAAATTATACTAAATTTATACTGGTATTTATGTCGTTATCTTATAACATAGAATATTTTATGTATATGTGTGTGTGTGTGTGTGTATTGAAACCTTCTTTTTTTATAATTTCAATATGGGGAGATGTTTTTTGAAATTATTCATAGTTTTGTAATTATCAAAAAGGGGGAGAATGTAGAGTATCTCCTTAAAATACATTATTTTTTGATAATTAAAAAATATTATGTATTTATTTCCTTTTAAAGTATTAATACTTTCAATTGTGATTTAAATAATGTATGCTTAATCATGATCATATCATTTTACTCTTTACTTAATTTATCTTTAGATTTTATGTTTTGATTAGGGATAACATATTCTCAAAGTTTTATTTTGAATTTCTAGACGAAATAAGTCACATGAGACCTTAAAATATCATTTATACAAGGTTTTTACTATTCTTGTATAGAAAATACATTGTACATCACGTATCCAGATCCAAATCTACGTAGCTGATTTTTTATCCTAGTAGCTATTTTGAAATCCATGTCATCAATTCTCCATAATTTGTTACCCAATATATTTTGATCGTATATTGATCTATATAACTCCAAATTGAGTGATTATTTTTTTATAAATATAAGAATATTATCTATATTTCATTACAATACATCAACTCTGGAATTATTATCTATATTATCTTAAATATGGTTTGAAGTCACTATATGTTTTCAGTCTAATTTATTTTTTTCATAACTATTTTGCTACTATTTTTTATGATTACTTGAGATGTAGAAATATTATTATGGCTATCCTTGATCTTATTTAAATATAATGAAATTATATAAATATAATTAAAAAGTACCCAAATCTAATTCTTCCTTTATCAAGGTATTTTCTAGCTCTGAAACATTTGAAGTGGATATATTTATTGAATTCGGGAATTCCCTAATGTATATAGCCTACAAAATGAATCCATTTATGTGAATCACCTATATAGAATCGGTTATACCAATTTATTTACCTGAAAAGCCTATGTATATTCACCTATATGGTAAAATTACTTACATAGAGTAAAATTCTTATGTGAAAAAAAACCAACATGAATTTGGCTATGTAGTTCAATGAAGACCTATGGGAAATTATACTTTTTTTTCATTTTGTTTCATGTAAATATTTTATGTGTGTTTATTTGTTATATTTAAAAAAATTATGAATTTATAAATTCATATTAATTATACAAAACTTCTGTGAAGTGATTTTCTTTATTTCAAACATGTTTTTTAAAATATCAAAGGTTTTTTTATATTCATGAATGAAACATACATCTTGAAACTCGGAAATTCATTTTTATTATTTTATATTCTTTTCTTAAATTTTATTATTTATATATAAATATTGGTGGATATTAAATTCATTCAAACTTGTTTTAATATTTATAATGTGGTGTTATTAAGTTTGGAGTTTCTCTTCAAATTTTCTGCTTGTTTTAAATGAAATGTTTTTCACTATGAATGTGAATTGACCAAATAGACGAATCTATGTAGGAATTTCACATAAGAAAATTTATATAGTCGATTATATATGTGTGATTCACGTAAGGGATTCATCATGTAAGTGATTCATGTAACGAAATTCCTAAATTCTATAATTTGATTGACTTATCAGGATTCAGATCTAAAACAGATCTTGATAAAGGAATAATCATAATTAGTTCCTGTTAACTTATATTTATAGAATTTCATTATCTTTAAATAGAATCAAGAATCTCCTTAATCACATTTCTATAGCTTAATTTATCATAAAAAATAGCAGAAAATAGTTCTAAAAATAGTAAAAATTATAATGAATATATATAGTGAGTTCAAACCAAATTTTAGAAAAGATTGAGAATGATTTAGAAATTGATGTCTTCTAATGAAATATAGATGATTTTCTAATATTTTGAAAGAAAATCACCCAATTTTTATTTCTATAGATAAAGATATGGTCCAAATACATAGGGTAACCAATTATAGAAAATCATCTACGTGGATTTAAAAATGACTAAGTGAATCGCAAATTGTTTACATATATTAATATTTGGAAACATTGTGTACAATGTAATTTCAACATAAGACTAGAAAAAAACATGAATAAATGGTATTTTATGGTCCCAAATGACTTATTTAGCCAAGGAACTAAAAATAAAACATATAGAACATGATATGACCAATCAAAACATAAAATATAAAGATAAATTAAGAAAATAATAAAATGATAGGATCAAGATTTAGAATACTTTAATTAATAAAAAATTCAATGTATTAATACTTTAAAAGTAAATAAAACACATAATACATTGTAGTTATCAATACAAAAAGTGGTTCAAGGATCCACTCAGAATAAAATTTATCATCATTGATTATAAATACCTGTAAATAATATTGAATACATTGACATTATCATCCATTACATTTTATTCCAACATTATCATTCTGAATATCCACTATTATAGGAAAACATTTTTCATTGTTACAGTCTTCTCATATATATCATAGGAGCCTTCATAAGTTCCAAAGCAATTTTCACCTCATGGATATTATAATCTATATTATGCGCTACTGAAATATGGATAAACTCTGGAGATTTATTATCCAGACTTTAACACTATTCATTATTCATTTTTTTCTTTGGTGTCAAAAAACAAATGATCAAGATCCCTGTGTAGTGGGAAATCCTCTAATTTCATCTTCCAAAATCCAAAATTGTTCTTGGAAATCTTTTCCACCTTATCCTTACCCTCATCTAATTCCATTACATTTGGAATTAATGAACTCCCATTAAAACCAAAACATGTCAAAGGGATCAAAAATTACTAACCAAAATTATTTTTCCATGCCGATGGAAGATTGATGTTGCTGAACCTAGCATTGAAGCACCTTTTATGTAACGGGGTTTTTACCCTAGACAGTGTATAACATTCATGATCAACATACATTTGGTCAGATCTCTATTTATGGTTATGTTTTTAATAATTTTAATATATTAAATTGATTAAAAAAATAACAATAATAACCAAAAATCATTTCACACTTCTGCATCTTCCTTAAACTGAAAAACACCATTAATGAATGCTTTATCTTCCAAAATCATTAGTTTCTTCACCATTTTAATATTTTTTAGTTGCAATTCATTCATTAAGTGATATATATGACTCCTTATTAATTTTTGGTTGAATAGATGATTAAATTAGGTGTTTGGAATTAAGGGTTTAAATGATCTGATTTTAGGTTTCTTAAATCCCCAAACACCTTAGAATTTCCATTGGTCAATCTTCTCGTGTTTTATCGATTGTGGAACTTCTCTTTGTGCAATCGGTGAAGCACATGATAATATTATTTTTTGAAAATATGAATTTTGGTCCCTTTATGAGTGTGGTGCGTCTGAAAAAATATGGTATTGATTATTTTTTTATCTATTTACTCTATTTTTCAATTTCTTTTCATCTATAATAATTTAATGAAATTTATGGATTTTAATATAAATGGTAAAACCTAAATTATAATCCCTAAATTATCAAAGGAAAACTATTATGATTATTAAAGGGTATTCACACGAATTATGATAAATGAATGATTTATAAATGAATTATCGAATGATTATTTATACCAATTATCAAAGGATATTTTCAATGTTTATTGATGAATAATTTATCAGATTTATTAATATATAAAATGTTGAATTATTTATGGATAATTTATAAGAAAATTATCATTAGATAATTTTTGTGAAATTACAAAACTGTAGTTGTTGAAGAAATAATCACTAAATAAATGCAAAGTTTTATTAAACGATAATTCTATTATCAAATAATATTTTGATATATATGTATATATATATACATAAATAAATATATACATTTTAAAAAAGAATAATTATGAGGAATAACAGCTTTTTTATCATGTTATTTTATGGATATAATTATCGAATGAGGTTTATACTTATTCATATGAACATTTCTTGTGATTTCATGCATAAACATAAAACGATAATCCAGCTATTATCCATGAGAGAGAAAATATAATCGTATGTAATATTTTATTTTCTTTTGAAATAAAAGAGAGGGATATAATTATCGAATGTGGTTTATAATTATTCTTATGGATATTTATTTTGATATAATGTGTTAACATAAAATGATAATCCATATATTATTCAAAAGATTGAAAATGTAATCAAATATAATATTTTACTTCCTTGTGAAATAAAATGGATGTTTTGGTTTTAGGAACCCTTAAAGAATTTCTATATTTGGTATGTTGATGTTAACGATAATAATGTTGTGAAGAGGTGTATTGAGCCACATTGAGTGGATTATCATTGTCATTGACATCAGTGACATTGAGGTAGGAGGTTCTGTAATGAGGCCAAATTTATATTAACCCAAATTTATTTTTTTATGTTTCAATTTTTTGAATTCAAATTAAATTGTTTAAATCTATATATTATATATTTCAATTTATTTTTTGGAAAAAAACCAATTCATGTGAATTTGGGCTTTTGAGAAAAATGGTTTTTTTGGCCTGGAAATTTGAATT
The DNA here is from genome assembly GCA_963277665.1 of Viscum album. NCBI lineage: Eukaryota > Viridiplantae > Streptophyta > Magnoliopsida > Santalales > Viscaceae > Viscum > Viscum album. The sequence continues at coordinate 1,903,611,830 of OY728121.1, read as the reverse complement.
GGTGAGATTTAATTGTAAAAACATAAATTATGGTTTTGATGGAAATATAAGAAATTTAATTGTTGAATTTAATTATAGAGATTAATTTTATGGAATATTTGTTAAAAAATCTAATTCCAGTGAATTAGAGGCTTGTGATGAAATTGTAGGAATTAGTAAAATTGTGAAAATAGATTAAAATGTTTTGATAAAACTCAGTGGTTTTATCTTGTTAAATAGGCATGTTTTTTATTAAAACCTATTTTGGTTTTAAATGAAAAATAGGAATTTAAATATAATTTTAGAATTTAATTATATTTTTTGTGGTCTTAAAATAAATTTCACATCATTGATTGTGTAAGAACACATGCAAGACTTATGTAGATTGTTAGTTATTTAGACACACTCTTAAATTACTATAGTGTTCTAAAACATACAAATAGCAGGTCACATCCCATAGGAGATGACGACAAGCCCTCTCTAACTAGTGTACAAAGGACGTATGTATACACATATTGTTGTGATAACTTAGAGAGTGCAGAATCCTATAGAAAAAAAAAATATCATACCTATTTGGAATATTGCCATGTTTCTCACTTGTTTATTTATATATGAGATATAAATGTATTCCAATGTTGTAAAAATTCTTTATAATCCTTTTAGATATGTACATTAACTGGTTAATGTAACTATATAATTTAATCAATTGTTTTAGAAATATTCCATATCTTGTAATGTAAATCATGTGCATTAAAATTATTTTCCATCATTTTGAAAATGTATAGCATGATTTTTTTAAATATGATTTTTAATTTCCAAACCTATTTATTTTGAAAATTTAAATATTTTGTTTGGATAATCTATATTTTTAATATTTTATAGAATATGTGGTGGTATCTTACTTATCTTTGGTTCACACCCTACTTTTTCCTTCGGGTGTTTGTAGTTTATCTTCTTCCAGGTTTGAGCAAATGGAAATGATCACTTGGACATGGATCCAGCTACTGAACCACAGTCTTGGTGAGTTGTGTCCTTAGAGACTTGGGTTTTATTTCCCTATTTTAGTACATGGTTTATAGCAGTTTGGGATTTTTTATGCCTTATTGTATTCTGGCACCTTATTCCCAGTGGATTTTTCTTTCGATATGCATATTTTCTTTCTTCTTTTACTTCCACATTGGTAGTAGAATAATTGTACCCACATGGATGATGTATGATTCCCAGAGTTTGTCGCTAACCCATGGGAATCAGGAATTCCCTTTAGGCTATGTCAGGACCAGTTCGTTTATCGGGTCACCAGGGTACACAAGATGGTTCGTGACAGTCCATGAGTTTCAACAGTAATTTAATTCTCAGAAAACAAAAAATAAATAGGTCTTTTCACTCTACAATAAGATAGTTGATGGATAAAGTTGAGAAAAACTTAGTGGTTGACTATGTGATTGAATAAAATTTCATTGATCCATCTGAAACTTATACTTCACATTATAAAACCATAAAATCACTACGAAGAAGATAGTTGGAAATCAAAAAAAACATGTAAGACTATAGAACTTTTATAATATTATTTTCATCATATTAGGATAATCAATCAAACATTATCGAATACCTTGTGGCACCAACTGGTTTTGAAATCAAATCATGTTTCATTTTTCAACTTCCAAATTTCAATGGGTTTCTTGGAGACAAACCACATAAATAATTTTATGAATTTAGTAATCTTTGTGTTAACATGAAATCACCAAGAGTATATATAAATAAAATCAATATTATAGATATCTATTTTTCCATCGATGAAGTGGTAAACTATTTTTTTTTGCTACTCCCACCCAACAAAAATATGGAATTGGAATTATTTAAAGAAACTTTTCCTTCAAAACAATTTCTATCCTTCTAGAGAAATGTTCATTGGGAAAAATTTGGAATTAGAAAAACCCAAGGTAAAACCTTGTGAGGGTATTGGTAGATGTTTAAAAAGGTTGTCTTTTAGTTGACCCAACCATCAAATCAGCGAAAAATTGTTGATTTAATATTTTTATGAGGTGATTTACCTTAATAACAGAAACATGGAAGATATTATTGAAATAGATTCTTTGGTAGATAAAACCCTAGATTCTACTAGAAATATCACTGATCACGTGGCCGAAATTCCAAGAAGGTTTGAACTAGAGGCATGCTTCACGTAAAAACTCCCCCGGATATGCATGCTTTTAATATCACAACCCAAACTCATCGCTTGTATAGGATTATAGTTCCACTAATGTTAGGTGTATCCAGCACCCACCAAATTTTGGAAATAAATTTCCAAGGCTTCACCAGATCATTAGTGTATGGTCTGGCCTTACATAGATGAAAACCTTCTCTATATGGACTATAATGGGAAAAAATAAATATGATGCATGATAAGACAACAAAAATTCAAATATATTACATAATAATAATCTGAATTGAAGTAAAAAATAGCAATACCCAATAATTATATATGACCCAAAACTCAAAAGAGAAACCACAGGGCCAAACATGGAACTGTACTAAGCTCCACCCATGACCACATCTAATATCCAACCTCTATTAAACACAAACATGACATCAATGTGGTAAAATAGAAATTTAAGTGGTATTAAATTTACCTAAATCATGTAAAATAGCATCCACATGCACAATAATATATATATGCATGTGGTGGGTATACAAACCAGTAGGAAATCCCATAATGATTTCCCACATATTCCACTTGGACAAGAACATGTTTTCCCACTAAATATAAGACTTGGTCATTAACCCTTACTTAATATTAAGATAATTCAATAAATTAACTATAATTCACATCAAGGATATTTGCAGGTTTAGATCACTAGAGAATTAGGATAGATCTTATACATAAAAACATGAATATTACAAGTATACACTAATACATACAATCAATTTTTTTATAAATGAAACATGTTTCGTTTCATTTTTTAAATAACATTACTTTTCCTTGATCCCATCCATTACTTTATTCATCTTTATGTCCTGTGAAAAATATTTCAAAACATTGGATGAGCATAAAAAACTCAGTAAGGGATACACAAAGAAGGAAAATTAGATAGTCATGGGATAACATGAATACCATGAATACTTTATCATAATGTAATAATTTTTACCTGTAAGAATTATTAAATATACTTCACTGAATATAAGATCATTTCTAACTCATTTTGTAACCAATATATTACCATAAATCCCTTAGAAAGCAACATATAACATATAATGGTATCTTGAGACATAAACATGCTTAAATGGAATAATCATATGTCGACATCCACACAAATCACTAAATGGAATAGCCATACTAATGGCCTCCATACCCAATTCATTAGAGTTTGTAATATAACCACCCATCCTTGGTTTATCACAGAACCACCAGTCTTTGGTTTATCACGTAACCATCCATATTTGGTTTATCACATAACCACCCATAAAATTTCCATGTACCATGACATAATCATAACACATAAAACAAGAATAATTTAAAAATAACATTTCCACATTTAAATCATAATAAATCAATTCAATATATTGAAATATTCAATCAATTTCTAAAACCATTTCAAACATTTAATAAAGAGACTTTTGAATCAAAGTGTCCCGTACTACATTGAAACTTTTGGATGAAATTATAATTTTAAAACATTCATGTACATATAAATAAATTCAAAAAAATTTGAAAACCTGGACATGAAATAGATTCATTTATAAGATTAAAACATTAAAACATTTGAAATGATGTTTTAGTTATAGAATTTGTCACCACAGGTGAAACACATGAATAAAAATAATTAAGGAATAAAATTAAATAAAATGATAAATAACATGATTATATACTAAATAATGATATAATTAGTCCTATTTTTTATACACACACAATATAAGATTAAAAAAGTTCATAACATCAACATATGCCTCAATGAAAGAGATTGAGACGAAATACATACCTTGAGTATGACTTGTCTCATTCGTTCTTTATATTCCTAACTAATAAACATAGGTTAATATATATATTTTTTAAATCCTTTTTCAATTTTATTAATCATTTTTTATTTATTATTATCATGTTATAAAAATTATATAATTATTTAAGTTTATATCGGTAATTTTTTGGATATTAGGCACTCGAGTCAAAAATGAACTTGTTTAAATGTAAATTTTTGATATATCCAGAAGTCCATCATCTTCAGAATAATATTAATTATTTAAATATCATATATATTAAGTATATATTTATTTATAATAGTCCATAATATTTGGATATAATAAATGAAATGCACTGTTCATGGTGATGGTAGGTCGTACGTATGCATGAGCGCTACATTCATTTCATGGTCATATTAATGGAATAAAAACTAAATGATATTAATGTATATTATAATAAAAATATTATATTTATTTCATGTATGTATCATAGGATTCATAAAATAATCCTTTATACATTCCATGTATGGCTTGAATGAGTCCTATCACTTTAAGGCGGGAAGTAGTTCGCACTTCTTCAAATGAAATTATCGTATTTACACATTATGGAAAGAATAAAGATATATTGTAAAAAACATTAAAGAATAATATAGATAATATAAAAATAATATATATCATATATATATACAATTATGTCATAGTTGCCACTAAGAGAGGTGGTAGGGGAAAATTGAACAATCATTGTTTTGTGAGGCAGTAGTTCATCGTACACAGAAACAATATGTTCGTATCCATTAGATAGAGGTGTGTTTAAGTGTAGTTCAAATAAATCTCATAAAACAAACTATTATATTGAGGATACTGGTTTTGTTATTTAATAAAATAATAAGAAGATCATAGGGATTGAAGAATTAAAATAAAGGAACTTGAGAGAAGACGTTACCTATAAATCGGATACCTTCTTTTGATTTGAGCCAAAAGTCTTTCGTGAATTTCCTTGTATACAAGGTAAGGATTTTAGAAAGAGGGTATGGATTTTTGGAGATTATTTGAGTATAATTTGGATGATATATGGGGATTTAGGTGTGTCAGTAAGTTGGTAGAGGTGGTGTCCTTTTATAAGAGGGAGGAGGGGAACTTTAGGAAAGTCTTGAAATATTATTTTATTATAAAAATGATTTTAGATTTAAAATGGACCCAAAATCATTTATTTAAAATACATGATGATTTTGGGTCTAAATCATCTCAACCAATAGGTTTTATAAAAGATTAGATCACAAAATTAACCTTATCTTTTAGCTTTAACCCTTAGTTAAAAATAATAACTCTTACCATGTCTTCTTGTATTTTCAAAATACATGGTTACTATAGTTTCTGTAAAATGAAAAGCGAACCATAGGTGGGTCATTAATGATATTTGTGAAATTATATATGTATGTTGGCCAAATCATGTATTCCTAGGACGATTATATCATTATTAAAATAGTGTTTCTTTTAAAAACTCATTTATGTCAATTTTGACACTATTTAGTAATTGATTTTTGTTAAAGTCATTACAACTTGATTCCTTCAAAAAAAAGGTATTAAATCAAATATAATATGTCAATATCATCAAAAAAATTCATGGATGGGATCCAAATTTTCAAATTAAATTTATTTTAAAATTTATAATATCATTTATTTGAATATTTCATTAATAATGTAATCATTGCATCATAATTGTTTCATAAATAAAATTATTTATTTATTGTATAAATTTTAAATAAAATTCTATGATATATGATTTATTTTTAGATTTATAATTACTATTTATAGTCAAATATATGTATCACGACCCCCTCCCCACAAGGTGTACCCCTCTTGGGCCTGCAATGTGAGAAGAGAGATAATGACCCCTAAGTCCTGACCCTAGTTGGCCCCGGGTTGGTGACTATCACTGAGGGTATAGTAAACACACCAATAGAAGGCATTACCCTCTAGGAGAAAACATGAAAAATAGTTAGATAAGAAAAACACCAACCAACTCCAACTCATAAAACAATATAAAATAAAATCTCAAGTACACAAATGTAATGTCATACAAAACTACAACAACTGAACAGAAAAACTACATGTACAAAAACAAAGTAAAAACGACAGCAAACAAAAATCCTGAATAGCTCCTTTAACCCCAAGCTATTTGTAACCAACCTGATCACCAACCTACACCAAGTGACCTATAAAATAGTTTATATAGATAGGGTGATTATAATAGTATACTCAATAAGATCCTCCTTGGAGCCTCTCATGCATAAATAAAGAGAACATGTTAAAGAATAGTGATCAACATGTGAAATTAACTCATTGCATAACGTGTATCATACATTGGGAATTATACCTCAAGCCATTACAACCCATACATTTAGTAAGGATCATTAAGACATCACAACCTATACACGTTAAACCTATAGTATTCTATAGGAAACTATATCCAGAATATATGTGTGTGAATAACCACAATCCCTTACAGGCCTTACACACATATATGTGGAATACTAACTATTGTGCCTACTAGAACAAGTTACTACCAAGACAAGAGAGCATGGACAAAGGGGGTAGTCAGCCATTCATCCTCCCACTGGAATGTTGGGGAAAACATCCCCTGAGGGCTCAAAATCCCTAGGGTGTAAGTTTCCCTAACTCACAGGGAGGAGTAGCATATAGAAACACGAAAATTACAGAATATAATATAGCTCACAACCACACTATGTGAATAACCTAGTATTAGACTCAACTACAGCTAACGTCTCTCTGACTCTCAGCTGCCACTTCTAAGTCTCGGTATCCTATAAGCAAACAACTATTTAAAGAGATTGATTACATTCCTTCGTTACATTTTTTTCAGTTTCACTTTATGTTCATTAATTATTTATGCATTAATTAAATATTAACAATTTCCACATTATATTTCATTAGCATCACACCCAAAGTCCACTGTTACTTTAAATTACAACAATATCATTTCATCCCAGCAAGCTCCAACCCCATGGGTTAACATCATTTATTCAATCATTTATTTAAGACATTATTAATTTACCATATTCCTAGGAATTGTAGAAAAACTTTCTATGAGACTAAACACAAGGGGGATCAACACGGTGAGTACATGAATTGCCTATCGAGTATTTTCCACCTATTGAAAGTGCATAGACTCATCCTCCCTCATAAAGGTACACCCAGAAATCACATGGAATACCTCGTATGTCTTTGCCCCTTTTTGGAAGGAGGGTGAGAAAACCAACTTCCTTGATTAGTGGGGAAAGTAAACAAGATAAACTACCAACAAGAAATATCATGTGTTCAAACATTCACATCCAACCTATTTCATCATCTATGGTGTCCTCCCTGACACCCACATGCATAAACCGATGCATCATTCCAATCTACGTGTCATATGATACCACAACCAATAGGCCTCCCTTCCCCCACATATCACAATAGCCTTCGAGGCTCACATCACAAAACAAGCAGCAGGAAAACAAACATCAAATCAATTAGGCCCTTTGACCTTAATCAAGTCATCCTACCATCAAACAGAATGACCTCCCATAGCTCCAAGCAAAAGGCTCTAGGCCTTTACAAGCAAGAGGGTAACTCAAAACCCTACGAGGAATTATCTTTTTATCAAACACCCAGTTCTTTAATCCATCTCAAATTAACCAATTTATTATTTATAGGATCCAACAATGTGTAACCTAAATATAAATCTATCATAGCTATCACAAACTGATTAAAGATTCTTACTACATCAATTTGATTGACATAAAATTACAACAACAACATTAACCAAGATTCCTTTACATGCCTCTTTATCATTTTCTAAATAATTATCTATTAATTTTCATCTTTAAGTTATTTACCAATTTCCATCAAATATTAAAATTTAAACAAAGCAATAATAGATATCACACTATCTAGAAAAACAAGAGGCAATAACATACAATCGAAATCAACATATTTATCCGATTCAAATGTTTATTATGTCAATTCCATTGTGATCTGGTGGTAAAAAACATGTTAAATATACATTTGAACATAAAAGAATAGAGAAGAAAAGAATCCCCTACCTCAAACAGTTATTGATGTTCGTTATTTGAGGATGATCCACACAATAGATTAGGATCTCCTCCCCCATGACAACTGCATCCACCTGAGGACATCACGGCATGACAACACCATCTGAAGTCCAAGAAAACTCCACTAGAATCATGGATATCACATGACATAACATGTAAAGGATAAAAAAAGGATATGGATCAATGAAAACACAATAAAAGAGGTATATCATACCATATATCAATGAAGTATTGAAACTTGCTTCTTACACCAAAATAGGGGGTGCACATACAGTAGGAAGAAACTTTAAGGGGAAATGATCTAATGATTAAGGTTCGATCACACCACCACTAAGGGAATAAAAAAAGGTCTGAGTGTCTCACACTAGGGAACAAGAAGGTATAATATGGAAGGAATATATCTCGTCCCTTTATAAGATTTAACGGTGTAGTGTTTTAAGATATGCTAGATTTTACATTAAAAGTATATTATAATAAATCACACAGTTTGACCATGTAAAAGAATCCTGAGCCTTAGAAAAATTAATATAGGTGTTGTGGAATATGTTTCGGCATTAAATCCCATAAATAAAGGCCTTAAATTCATTTTATGTCAGAGGAAACCTCAAAGGGGAAAAACTGTAGGAAGATGGAAACACTGTTCATGAACTAGAAATTTGGAAATGGAAATAGTCTACTGTTGGAAATAGTCTACTATTGGAAATGTCCTACTATTGGAAATAGCCTGCTGTGGTAAATAGCATACTATTATAGAAACACTTTTCATGAACAAGTAATTTGGTAAAGGAAATGTCCCACTATTGAAAATTGCCTACTGTTCTGGAAACACTACTCATGAACTAGAAATTTGGAAAAGGAAATAACCTGCTAATGGAAATAGCCTACTGTTTTTCGAAACTATATTCATGAACTAGGAATTTGGAAAAGTAAATGGCATGTTGTTTGAAATAGACTACTGTTAGAAATAGCTCGTTGTTGGAAATAGCCTACTATTGGAAATATCATGCTGATGGAAATAGCATATAGTTTGAAATAGCTTGCTATTGGAAAGAGCCTACTATTTTGGAAACACTATTCATGAACAATAAATTTGGGAATGTGTTGGGAATAAGTCGCCTTGACCTCCCAACCACCTCAAACACTAGATTTTATCAATGTTATGGAACGTATAGGTCCAACCCATTACATTATATACCTCTCAAAACATTCTCATCCCCGAGAATTGAAAACCAACCCAGAAGAAATGGGGGGTCCAAACAACCACCCCATAAGATACCTCTCAACGGAAGACCATCCAAATTTGTTTAAAAGATGGAAAAAAACCTTGACATCTTAGAAAACATGGGAATAGTTATTCCAAATAAAAAAAAGTAAATAATAACATCACATAAAAAGTTACAAAAAAGAATAATCAAATAGAAACTCAGTACAGAAACTTAAAATAGCTCTGGGTACTGGACACGCATCTGGGACTCCCACTCCCAAGTAATCTCCTCAATGCCACTTTGTCGCCGCAAGACACAAACCAAGGGAATAGAACTCCCACACAACACCTTCTCTTTACGGTACTGGATCTCTACTGGACGCTCCTTGATGTTCGAATCATCATCAACATTTATCTCGCTACAATCGATAACATGTAAGTTGCCATGATGATAACGACGAAGCTATGATACATAGAAAACATCATGTATCCGGATCATCCATGGGGGAAGTTCTACTCAATACACCACATCTCTAACATGATCCAACACCTCGAAAGGCCCAACAAATCAAAGAGAAAAATTACTCCCATGACCAAACCTTCACTTCCCATGATGGGGAGTTACCTTTAGAAACACATGATCCCAAAGATTAATCTCCAAATGTCTCCTCCTTTGATCGGCATATGATTTATAATGATCCTGCACTGTCTTCAGCCTCTCACAAATTACCTGAAACATATCTGTTGTATTCTACACTAGTTCCAGCCCTAGAATTGCTAACTCTCCATCCCTAGTCCAACACAACCAAGAATGGAATGGTTGGACATACAAGGCTTAAAACGGTTCCATACTGATGGTGGAGTGAAAAATTTTGTTTTAAGTGAACTCCACCAAGGGTAAGTGCCTCATCCAAGAACCTCCAAAATCAAGGACATAAGAGTGCAACATGTCTTCAAGAGTTTGGATAATATGCTCTATCTGACCGTCCTTCTACAAAAGAAAAGTAGTATTAATGTATAACTGAGAAACAAAAGCATAATGGATACCTTTCCACACCCAAGAGCTAAAATGAGGATCTTGATTGGAAATGATTGTACTTGGGGCTCTGTGGAGTATCACCACCTCCTCCAGATACTTCCTTGATAGAACATCCACTGTTCTCGACTCCTTGATTTCTATAAAGTGGGATAATTTTGTTAAAAGGACCACAACCACAAAAATATGATCATGTCCTCTATATTCTTGAGGTAAGAAAGTAACAAAGCCCATTGATATGTCCTCCAACTTCCACTGAAGAATATCAAATGGTTGAAGTAGAATACCGGGGACATGGTTCATAGCCTTGACCTTCTGGAAGACCAAACATTAAGACACAAACTCTAGAAATTCATGATTCAACCAAGGCCACCAAAACTGACTCATCAAGGATCGTTACATATTTGTCACACTAGGTTACATAGCTAAAGGTGAATAATGGAACTCTCTGAGAACCTTCTCAAGTGTCTCCAAAGGAACAAATATCCTTCCATGATACAACACTCAGTGTTGTTCATCCTTAGAACAACCATCAGGGGCCTCGCCAAAAACAACATGGTCTCTCTAGACCTCCACCTATAGATCCTGCAATTGGGACTCTTCCACCTATTTCACCAGAGATGATTGTATTGTCATTTGATAAAGAAAACCTCTACCCCCAACTTCTCCCATATCGATATATAATGTTGACAGTTCTTCCATTACCCTATAGGAATCACAAGATTCACACACTAAATCACTACATAACTTCCCACTTAGTGCATCATCTACAATATTCCCCTTCACAGGTGTATATGATATTTGGAAGTCATATTCCTATAATAACTCCATACACTGATGATGTCTCATGTTTATGTCATGCTAGGAGAAAAAATACCTCCGGAACATATGATCGGTGAAAACCAAAGAGCGCTCGCCAATGAGGTAATATATCTCCTACTTCAGAGAAAACACCACAACGGCCAACTCAAGATCATATGTGGCATAGTTAAATTCAGGGGGGTGAAACTTTCAAGACTAATAAGAAACAAAAGATCTATAGTGCATTAGAACATAGCCTAACCCTATATGTGAAGCATTGTAGAAAACATCAAACTGGAATCCCTCTACGGGAAGACAAAGAACTGGATCACTTACTAACTTCTCCTTCAGAAACTCAAAAGCTTCCTGACACTGATCAATCCAGACGAACACCTGATCCTTCTAGTTCAATGTCGTTAGAGGATTCGCAACCTGATAGATATCAACTAAGAACCTCCTATGGTATCCTGAAAGACTGAGAAAAAATTACACCTCTTCCACATTCTTGGGGGCTATCCAATTCACAATTGCCTCTATCTTCGATGGATCAATAGCTACTCTCTACTAGGACACAACATGCCCCAAGAAATGGACTTCTTGATCCCAAAACTCACACATTGAAAACATACCAAATAGTTTATGTTGGCTAATAACTCCCAAAATGGCATGTAGATGCTCTTCATGATACTATAAATATGTGGAGTACATAAGGATATCATTGATGAAAACCACCATGAACTTATCTAGGAACTCACAGAACACAGCGTTTATCAATCCCATGAACCTAGCTGGAGCATTCATCACACCAAACGGCATTACAACAAACTCGTAATGCCAATGACAACAAAAAAAAGAATTCTTCAGTATATCCTCATCCTTCACAAACATATGATGATATCCTTACCACAAGTAGATATTTGAGAACCAAATTTCACCCTTTAGTTTATCGAATAATTCATCAATCCGTGGAAGAGGGTAACAGTTCTTCACTGTCACTTTGTTTATGTGACGATAATCAATACACAACTTCAAATTTCTATCAGCCTTCTATACGAACAAAACATGTGTACCCAATGGTGACACACTCATCCAAACAAAACCACACTATAATAGACCGTCAAGATGTATATGTAGCTCTCATAACTCAGAAGGGGGCGTCCTATATGGAGATATAGAGATAGGATATGCTCCTGGTTATAGCTCTATCCCAAACTCGATCTATCTTTGAGGGGGTAATGATATAACCACTTCTAGAAAATCATTAGGGTACTCTTCTAAAACCCTGGGAGACACCAATAGCTGAACCTATAAAGAACATAGCATCATCTCATCCATCATGGATGATTAGGATGGAACACGACTCTGACCCATCTGAGTGTCTCTATCTCCATCAAACAATGTTGGTTTTCCATCTGCATCAAAGAACGCCACCTGACTCCTGATGAAATCCATGATATCCTCCAATAAATACAACCAATCCATGATGAGGATGACCTAATATGTTAGTATCCATAAACATATGAAATGTCCCCAAGAGAGGTGATGCCTCAAAACTAGATCACAGTCTCTACATACTTCAATCAAGTTATCTCGACCTTCAATTGGCTTAGACAAATCCAAGGGCACTAGAATCCTCTCTACCTCATGTACCAAAGCATGTAAAGGGCAGGTGATATGAAAGAGTGTGTCACTCCTGAATCAAACAAGTTATAAACCCTAGTATAAAACAAGAAAAGGGTTCTTTGAACGACACCTAGATTGCCTGGCACTGGCAACACTAAAGCATGAAGCTGACTACAACCTCCTCCATGACTTCTCTGACCCTGATTATGACCCCCAACATAGCCGTGATCTACTCTATAAGGGCAGGGAGCATCACAGGGATATCCTCTACCTACCCAATCTTCTCTTTGTTGACCCAATGCCGGTGCATCCTGCTACTGTTGCCTCAGCTAGAAGTGCCTCAATAGAGGAACCTAGATCAGAACACCTGGTGCACGATGACTGCTTTGAATGTTCAGGCACTCTTGCTACTGATGACATCACCCTCCATAAGAAAAACACCTCTTCATTAATTGGAAAAGGCCTGAGAGCCGCTGCCCCCAGAGTAATGAAATATTGAGAACTAGGACCCACCCCTAGCTAAACAAAAACTCATATTCCCTAAAAACCAGGAACCCTAAACCATATATCTACTTCGTGAGGAATCATGATGACTCCCCTCTCATGATGATATATTTCTAGACAATTTCATCTAAATGACCAATGCCCTCACCAGCACCTCATGATATGTCTTTAGCATAAATGGGGTGACCTGGTGTTGTATCTCTGGATACAAAGCCTCCTCAAAATGCCTCGGCCTAGCCTCCTCATCTGGAAATTGGTCAAAATCTTATTGTAAGAGGTTCCTGAAATGGATTCCAAACTCTAACACATTGGAGCTCCCCTGTCGAAGGGTATGATCATTGTGACTAGATTCCATCATGGTTGAAGAAAGAAACTTGTCTCGAAACTACCCCCATGAGATCGTTGACTCCTTGAAATCCTTGAGGAACTATAACCACTAAATCCTCTATACTCCATGTAGCATCATCACAACCACAGACACCTAGTTCTCCTTCAATGCATGGATCGAACTGAATCATATATCGACCTCTTCCAACCCATCTTACATGACTACATCTGAAACAGAGCCCATGTACTTATGCAAACTTTGGCACTAAAACACCTGGAGTGTCATCCACCATGTGTCATCATCATCAACCTCTACCCTGTGGTGATCTGCAGGTATAGCCTGCTAGACATCTTCTGCATGAACCTAACGAGGACGTCGACCTGGAGCCACACCTAAAATATAAAAAATAGTTAGAGCTCCTAAACCTGGAATATGGAAGATTCATCATTAATTAATTATTTATTTTCTTTTATTCATTTTAGGATAAACTATCTCATGGTATAACCATTCAAACACAGGTACAAAGAAGAATGATGCATGATCCTTTCCTTAGTTTCTACCTTTCTTCTAGTATCACCACATTTAGTAGCCAATGTAAACATAAAGGTACATGCATCGTATCAAAGGGGGCCCTAAACGCATATGTCTCAGCAAGTCTCCAGTGTTTACATCAATTTCTAAAAATGACTGACACTGTTTTCCTACCAACCCATGCAACCTCACCTATTCCTAACACCAAAATCCATCCTATCTCTCAACCAGACCATTGATACCACTCTATCATGAAACCCTCCCCACAAGGAGTACCCCTCCTGGTCTGACAATGTGAGAAGAGAGAAAATGACCCCCAATTCCCACATACAGTAGGCTTTAGGTTGGAAACATGCACCGAGGGTATAGTAAACACACAGATAGGAGGAATTAACCTCTAAGAGACACATGGAAAAGAGAGATATAAGACAGACACCAACCAAATCCTACTCAGATAGAAATATAAAAAAATACCAAGTAAATATATGTAATTTTATACAAAACTACAACAACTAACCGGAAAAACTACATGTACCTAAACAAAGTAAAAACCACAGGAACCAAAATGCCCGAACAGCTCCTGCAACCCCAAGCTAGTTGTAACCATCGTGATCACCAACCTTCTCCATGTGACCTGTAAAATAGTTTATATAGATAGGGTGAGTATAACAACATACTCATTAGGATCCTCCCTGGAGCCTCTAGTGAAAAAGTAAATAGAACAAGCTAAATAATAGTGAACAACAAGTGAAACTAACTTGACACCTAAACAGGTATACTAAGTTCCCATCTTTACCATGGCTACTCTCATCAAGTATTGAATACAAGAATATATAATATAATAAATAATATCAATGTTACCCCTATACCACTTCCACATAAGTTTGTCTCTATTCCCAAAAATCGCACGTCCTAAGCATTTCTCTCCAAAAAGGATTCTCGTATACACCTGGGCAAAGCACCACAGCATGCACCTCATGCAACAAAACCACTACATCCATGTAAGCAAAGAAACCAGGTAGTTTCCGAGATCTACCACAACTCGCATAACATGTACCATATGTCGGTCATTATACCTCAAGCCATTACATCTCATACACCGAGTAAGGATCATCAAGCCATCAAAGCCTTTACACGTTACACCTATAGTATTCCATAGGTAACTATATATAGAATATATGAGTGTGAATAACCAAAATACATTACATACCTCTACACACATATATGGGGAAATATAACCATAATACCTACCAACACAAGTAACTAATAAGAGATGAGAACAGGGCCAAAGGGGGTAGTCATCCATTCATCCTCCCACCGGAATGTTCGAGAAAACACCCCCCCCCCCCCCCAAGGCTCAGAATCCCTAGGGTGTTAGTTTACCTGACTGATGGAGTGGAGTAGCATACAGAAACACAAAATGTACAGAATATACTATATCTCACAACAACACTGTGGGCATAACTGAGTCTTAGATTGAATTGTAGCACATCTCTCAGACACTCGGTTTCCACATCTAAGACTAGGTATCCTATAAGCACACAACCATTTAAAGATCTAGATTACATTACTTTGTTTCCTTTTTATCAGTTTCACTTTACATTCAGTAATTCTTTAAAAATTAATTAAGTATTAACAATTTCCTCATTATATTTCATTAGCATCATACCCATATTCTAGTGTTCCTTTAAATTGCAACCTCAGCATTGCATCCCAACAAGCTCCAACCCCATGGGTTAATATCATTTATTTAATCATTTATTAAAAAAATTATTACTTACCCATATTCCCAAGAATTCTAGAAAAATATTCTATGATAATAAACACAAGGGGGCTCAACATGGTGATTAGATGAACTACTCATCGTGCCATTGCCACTTATAGAAAGAGTGTAGACACATACTCCCTGCGGAAGTTAAACATGGAAAGCACGTGGAATACCGTATGCATAATATCCCTGTTGGAATGAGGGTTAGAAAACCAGATACCTTTAGTAGTGGGGAATGTAAAGAAGATAAAAAACAAACAAGAAATAACATGCATCCAAACATTCACATCTAACATGTTCCATCATCTCTGGTGTCCTTCCCAATGCCCAGATGCATAAACTGATGTATCTCGCCACTCTAGGCATCAACTGATACCAAAACCAATTGGCCTCTCTGCCCCCACATATCACAAAAGACTTCAAGGATCACATCACAACACAAGAAGCAACAAAACAAACAACATATAAATTGGGATCTTGGCCCTTAAACAAGGCATCCAACCATTAAACACAATGAGCTCTCATAGCTCCAAGCATAAGGCTCTTGGCCTTTACAATCAAGTGGGTAACATAGAACCCTACAAGGAATTATCTTTTTATAAAACAGCTAGTTCTTTAGTCAATCTATAATTAACTGATTTTTTATTTGTAGGTTCCAACTATGGGTAACCTAAATAGAAATCTATCATATCTATCACAAATTGATTAAACATGCTTACTCCATCAATTTGATTAACATAAAATTACAACAGCAACAAAAACCTAGATTCATTTACATGCCTATTTATCTTTAGCCAAATAATTAAAAATTAATTTTTGGCTTTACGTTCTTTACCAATTTCCATCAAGAACAAAAATCAAATCAAAGCTAGCATGGATATCACACTATCTAGAAAAACAAGAGTCAATAAAATACGATCGATATCAATTTATTTATATGATTCAATTTTTATTATTTAAATTACATTATGATTCAGTGGTCTAAAACATGGTAACTCTACATTTTCATGTAAATGAATAGAGAAGAAATTAATCCCCTACCTAAAATGGTTTTTCATGTTCTTTATACGAGGATGATCCAAACAATATATTATGATCTCCTCCCCTTTGAACACTCCATCCACCCGAGGACGTCACAGCATGACCGCACCTTTTGACATCCAAGAAAACAAAATTAAAACCATGGAGATCACATGCCATATCATGGAAATGAGAAAAAAGACGAGAAGTATTTAAGAAAACATAAGAACAGAGGTATATCATACCTTATATCAATGAAGGATCAACACTTGCTGCTTCCACCAAAACAGGAGGTGCACATGCAGTAGGAAGAAACTTCAAGGGGAAATATTCTGAGGATTATGGTTTGATCACACCACCCCTTAGTGAAGAAGTAAATATTTGAGTGTCTCTCACTAGGGAACCAGAATGTAGAATTATAAAAGAATATATCTCATCCCTTTAGAAGATTTAACGGAGTAGCGTTTTAAGATATTCTAGATTTTACATTAAAAGAAGATTGCATTAAACCACACGGTTTGACCACGTAAAAGTATAATGATCCTAAGAAAATTTAATATTGGTGTTATGGGATTTGATTCAACCTTAAATCTCTTAAATAACGGCATTAAATAAAATTTATGTCAAAGGAAATGTCAAACGGAAAAAACAGTAGGAAGTTGGAAACACTGTTCATGAACTAGAAATTTGGAAAAGTAAATAGTATCCTATTGGAAATAGCCTAATGTTGGAAATAGCCTGCTGTTGGAAATAAAATTTTGTTGGAAATATCCTACTGTTGAATATAGCCTATTATTCTGGAGAAACTATTCATGAACATGAAATTTGGCTAAGGAAATAGCCTGCTGTTGGAAATAGCCTACTGTTTGAAATAGCATGCTGTTGGAAATAGCCAACTATTCTAGAAAACACTTTTCATGAACTAGTAATTTGGAAGAGGAAATAACATGTTGATGAAATAGTCTGCTATGGGAAATAGCATGCTATTGGAAATAACATGCTGTTGGAAATAGCCTACAATTACGGAAACACTATTCATGAACTAGACATTTCACAATGCGTTGGGAATAACTCACCTTGACACCCCAGAACACCTCAAACACCAGATTTCCGCAATGTAACGGACTATAGAGGTCAGACCAATTACATTAGATTCCATGAAAATCATTTTCATCCTGATGAATTAAAAACCAACTTAGAAGAAAATAGGGGTTTGAACAACCACCCCGTGAGATACCTCTCAAGGGAAAACCGCCCTATGTTTTTCGAAAGTTGGAAAAAACCTATAGATTTAAGATAAAAAGTGAACATTCATTCCATATCCAAACAATTCAAGCATAACATCACATAAAAGGTTCCAAAAAAATAATCAGTGAAAAAAATCAGCAAAACAAATTAAAATAGCACTGGGTACTGGACATGCATCTGGGACTCCTACACCCATGTAATCTCCTCCAAGCCACTATGTCACCAAAGTACATGAACCAAGGGAATAGAATTCCCACACAACACCTTCTCCTTTTGGTACGGGATCTTTAGGGGCGCTCCTCAAAGTTCGCATCATCGTCAACATCGATCTCGCTACAATCGATGACGTGTGATGGAGCTGTGATACATGGAAAAAATCATGTATTCGGATCATCTGCAAGGGAAGTTCTTCTAAATACTCTATGTCTCCAACATGAGCCAACACCTCTAAAGGCCCAAACCATTTGGAGAAATCTTACTCCCGTGACCAAACCATTGATGTCCACGACAGGGAATCACCTTCAGATACATGTGATACCCAACATCAAACTCCAAATTTACCCTTCTTTGATCAGCATATGATTTATAATGATCCTACATTGTCTTAATCCTCTCACATTTCACCTGAAACATCTCTTTTGTATTCACACTTGTATCGACCTAAGAATTTTTTACTCTTAGACCCTCGTCTAGCACAATGGAGAACAGAATGGTAGGCCATACAAGGCTTCATACAGTGACATACTAATGTTGGAGTGAAAACTATTGTGGTAATCATACTCCACCAAGGGTAAGTGCCTCATCCAAGAACCACCAAAATCCATGAAACAAGAGCACAACATGTCTTCAAGAATCTGTATAGTTTTCTCTATATGACCGTCTGTCTAGGAATGAAAAACAGTGTTAAGGCATAGCTGAGAACCAATAGCATTCGGGAGACCTGTCCACACCATAGAGTTAAAACAAGGATCTTGATTAGAAATGATCATCCTTGGGACTTCGTGGAGTCTCACCACCTCCTCCAGATACTTCCTTGACAAATCTTCCACAGAGATCGACTCCTTAATTTCTATAATATGGGATGATTTCATTAAACGGTCCACTACCACCCAAATAGCATCATGTACTCTCAAATATATATTTAAACCATTAACAATGTCCATTGAGATTTCCTCCCACATCCACTAAGGAGTATCTAATGGTGGGATCAAGCCGCTTGGGACACGGTGCCCAGCCTTGACCTTCTGGTTGACCAAATATCAAGACACAAAGTCAGCAACTGCACGCTTCAACCAAGGCCACCAAAATTGACTCCTCAAGGCTCAGTACATCTTTGTCATGTTAGGATGCACTACTAAAGGATAACTATGGAACACTCTAAGAACTGTCTCATATGTCTCCAAATGAACAAATATGGTTTCATGATACAACACTAAGTGTTGTTCATCCTTAGGCCAACCATCATGGGCCTCACCACAAACAACTTTGTCTCTCTAGAACTCCACCTCTAGATCCCCTAATTGGGACTCTTCCACCTTCTACACTTGAGATGACTGCACCGTCATCAGAAAAATACAAACTCTACCCCCAGCTTCTCCCCTATTGATATGTAATTCTGACAGTTCTTCTATTACTCTCCAGGAATCACCCGATTTATGCACTGCATCACTACGTGACTTCCCACTCAGCACATCAGCTACAACATTCCCCTTTCCAATTGTATACGATATTTCAAAGTCCTATTCTTGTATAAACTCCATCAATTGAAGATGTCACATAGTTTAAGTCACGCAAGGAGAAAACATACCATAGGCTCTTTTGATCTTTGAAAACCACAATGTTCTTTCCAATGACATAATGTATCCACAACTTTAGATAAAACACCAAATCTTCTAACACAATATCATGGGTGTCATAGTTACATTCATGGGGACGGAACTACCACGACCCACAAGAAACAATGGATCTCTACTTCATCAGATCACAGCCTAACCCCATATGTGAAGCATCATAGAAAACATAAAACTAAACTCCCTTTTTTTGAAGAAAAAGAACTAAATCACTTACTAACTTATTTTTCAGATACTCAAAAGATACCAAACACTTAACAATCCACATTAATGTCGGATCCTTCATGGTCAATGACGTCAGAGGAGTCCCAACCCAAGAGAAATCAGCTATAAACCTCTTATAGTAGCATGAAAGACCAAGAAAACTTCTCACCTCTGTCACTGCCTTGGGGGCTTCCCAAGATACAACTTCTTATAACTTCGATGGATCCATAGCTACTCCCTACTGGGACACAACATGCCCTAAGAAATGGATTTCTCGATCCCAAAACTCACACGTTGACAACTTCCCAAACAGATTGTGTTGACGAATAACTCCCAAAATGGCATGTAGATGCTCTACATGATTCTCCTAAGATGTGGATTACACAAGGATTTAATCGATGAAAACCACCATGAACTAATCTAGGAACTCATGGAACATATCATTCATCAATCCCATAAAAACATTTGGATCATTCATCACACAAAACTGTATTACAGAAAACACATAATGCCCATGATGAAAACAGAAAGTAGTCTTCAGTATGTCCTCATCCTTCACATGCATTTTATGATATACTGACCACAAGTGGATCTTGGAGAACCAACATTCACCCTTCAGTTGATTGAATAATTCATCAATCCATGTAATAGGAAAATGATTCTTCATGGTCACTTTGTTTAAGCGATTATAATCGATACACAACCCCAAACTGCCATCAGCCTTCTTCACGAAAAAAACTATTGTACCACATGGTGACACTCTCGCCCAAACAAAACCACACTATAATAGACCATCAAGTTGTATATGTATCTCTCAATAATAAAAATGGGTCATCCTATATGGAGACATATAGATAGGAGATGCTCCTGGTTGTAGCTTGATCCCAAACTCGATCTCTCATCAAGGGGGTAATGCTACAACAACATTTAAAAAACATTAGGTTAATCTTCTATGACCCTATTAAAAAACAATTTCTAAACCACTAATGAACTCAGCATCATCTTAGACATCATGGATGATTAGGACAGAACACACCTCTGACCCATCTGAGTGTCTCAGTCTCCAACAAACACTGTTGGATCTACATCTTCATCAAAAATGCCACCTGCCTCCTGAATGAATCCATGATACACTAAATTGAATAAAACCAATCCATGCTGAGGATGACATAATATGGTTTTATCCATAAACATAGGAAATTTCCCCAAGATGGGTGCTGCCCCAGCACTAGATCAAAGTCTCTACATACTTCAAACAAGTTAGCTCAACCTTCAATCAGGGTAGTCAAAGCCAAGGGCACTGGAAGCCTCTCTACCTCAAGTCCCAATGCATGGGAAAGGGTAGGTGATATGATGGAATTTGTCACTCCTGAATCAAACAAGGAATACACCCAAGTAAAAAACAAGAAAAGGGTACTTAGAAGGACATCTGGACCGTCTGGTGCAGGAAACGCTAAAGATTCAAGCTGACCGCAACCTACTCTGTGACCTCTCTAACTCTGATTATGACCACCACTATGGTTGCTCTCTACTAACTACAGATGGAGAGAGTCATGGGGATATCCTCTTCCTACCCCATCTACTCTCGACTAACCCATAGCTGGTGCATCCTGTTACTTCTACCTCAGCTGGAACTACCTCAACGGAGGAACCTCGAGCAGAACACCTGGTGCACAATTACTGATCTGAAAGTTTGTGAATTCGTGTTCTGATGACCTTTCCCTCCACCAAGAAAATAATAACATGGTCCCTTGGCATAGGCCTGAGAGTCATCACCCCCATAGAAACAAGATGCTGAGGGCTGGGACATACACCCAGCTGAATGAAAACTCTTCTTCCCTAAAAACCAGGATCCCTAGACAATAGATCTGCTTCATGAGGAATCGTTACGACTCCCCTCTCATGATGATCGAGTTTTGGACAATTTCCTCTTGATGACCTCAACCATTTCCACCACCTCAAGATATGTATTTAGCATAAATGAGGTGACCTGGTTCTGGATCACTAGATGTAAAGCCTCCTAGAAATTCCTCTCCATAGCCTCCTAGTCTGGAAAGAGGTCGGAATCATATCATAAAAGGTTCCTGAAACAGATTCAAAACTCTCACACACTGAATCTCCCATGTAGAAGCGTTAGCTCCTGGCAATTGGATTCCTTCATGATTGAAGAAAGAAACTTGACTCTACACTTGTCTTCAAACTACTCCCCTGAGATTGCCGACTCTTAGCGATCCCTATGGAACAAGAATCACCACTTCCTCTCTGCTCCAAGCAGCATCATCACAACAAAAGACACCTAATGATCCTTCCGAGCATGGATCGAACAAAATCCAATCTCAACCTCCTCCAAACAATATTCTGTGACTTCATCTGAAATAGATCCTCTATACTTTTGTAGACTATGGCACTGAAACACCCGGAGTTTTCTCCTCCATGTGTCATCATTATCAACCTCTACCCTACGGTGATCTACTTGCATATCCTACTGGACATCATCTGTGTGAACCTGATGAGGACATCGACCTGGAGCCATACCTACAAAATAAAAAGTATTCAGATATCCTAAACCTGGAATATGGAAGACTCGTCATTAATTAATTAATTGTTTTCTTTTATTCATTTTAGGTTAACCTATCCCATGGTCTAACCATTCAAACATAGGCACAAAGAAGAATGATGCATGATCATTTCCTAGGTCTATACCCTCCAACTAGTATCACCTCATTTAGTATCCATTTTAAACTTAAATGTTTGTGCATCAGATCATAGGAGGGTCCTAAATTCCTATGTCTCATCTGGTCTCTAGTTTTTACATCACATGATAAACATGACTCACATTATTTCCCTACCAACCCATGCAACCTCACCTGTTCCTAATACCAAACTCCTTTCTATCCCTCAACTAGACCTTTGATACCACTTTTTCATGACCCCCACCCCATAAGGTGTATCCCTCCTGGGCTGACAATGTGAGAAGAGAGAAAAAGACCCCTGAGTCCCACCCCTATTAGGCCTCGGGTTGGAAACTAACACCGAGGGTATAGTAAACACACAAATGGGAGGCATTACCCTTTAAGAGAACACATGCAAACGAAAGAGATAAAAAATACACCCACCAACTCCAACTCAGATAGCAATATAAAAGCAAATCTGAAGTACACATTTTTAATGTCACACAAAAATACTACAACTGAACGGAAAAAATACATGTACCAAAACAAAGTAATAATAGAAGAAACCAAAAATCCCAAATAGCTCCTGCAACCCCAAGCTAGTAGTAACAAGCCTGATAACCAACCTTCTCCAAGTGACCTGTAAAACATTTTATATAGATAGGGTGACTGTAATAGTATTATTAGTAGGATCCTCCCTGAAGCCTCTCTGGAAAAAGTAAATAGAACATGCTAATGCAAATTGAACTAAAAGTGAAACTAACTCAACACCTAAATAGGTATACTAAGTTCCCAGTCTTACCATGGATACTCTAACCAAGTATCACATACAAGAGTATATAATATAATAAATAATATCAAGGGTACCCCGGTACCACTTCCCCACAAGTTTGCTACTTTGCCCCGCCGTCTCACATCCTAAGCATCTCTCTTCGAAACGGCTTTCCCACACACACCTGGGCAAAGTACCACAACATGCACCTCATGAAACAAAACCACCACATCCATGTAAGAAAAGTAACCAGGTAGCTTCTGAGATCCTCCACATCTCACATAACATGTATCATATG
This sequence comes from Viscum album, assembly GCA_963277665.1. Classification (NCBI taxonomy): domain Eukaryota; kingdom Viridiplantae; phylum Streptophyta; class Magnoliopsida; order Santalales; family Viscaceae; genus Viscum; species Viscum album. Next base: position 1,903,587,923 of record OY728121.1, on the reverse strand, counting down.
TCGAGCATTATACCTCAATCCATTACAACCCATACACTGAGTAAGGATATTTACGCCATCACATCCTATTCAAGTTACACCTATAGTATTCCATAAGAAACTATATCCATGGTATATGTGTGTGTGAATAACCACAAGCCGTTATATCCCTCTACACACATATATGGGGAAAAATAACCACTGTATCTACTAGAACAAGTTACTAATAAGATAAGGGAGCAGGGCCAAAGGGGGTATTCATCCATTCAACCTCCCACCGGAATGTTGGGGAACCCCCCCCCCCCCCCCCACAGGGCTCAGAATCCCCAGGTTGTTAGTTTCCCTGACTAGTGGGGTGGAGTAGCGTATAGAAACCCAAAATCTAAAGAATATATTATAGCTCACAACCACACTATGGGCATAACCTGGTCTTAGACTCAACTATAGCATGTCTCTTGGACTCCCGGCTGCCACATCTATGACTAGGTATCCTATAAGCACACAATAATTTAAAGATCTAGATAACATTCCTTCTTTACCTTTTTATCAGTTGCACTTTAAGTTCATTAATTCATTAAGAATTAATTAAATATTAACAATTTCCATATTATATTTCATTAGAATAAAACCCGAAGTCCACTGATCTTTAAATTGAAACCTCAACATTGCATCCCAACAATCTCCAACCCCATGGGTTAACATCATTTATTCAATCATTTATTAACAACATTATTACTTTCCCATATTCCCAGTCATTCTAGGGAAACATTCTAAGCTACTAAATGCAAGGGGGATCTTCACGGTGAGTAAATGAACTACTCATAGAGTCATTTCCACCTATAGTAAGAGTGTAGACCCATCCTCCTTCTGGATTCTAAATAAAGAAAGAATGTGGCATACCCCATGTGTACTCTCCCCCTTTTGGGATGAGGGTAAGCAAACTAGCTACCTTGAGTAGTGGGGAAAGTAAATAAGATAAACAACTAACAAAAAACAGTAAGCATCCAAACATTCACATCCAACCAGTTACATCATCTTTGATGTCCTCCCTGACATACACATTCATAAACCGATGCGTCTCTCCACTCTAGTCATCAACTGGTACCAAAACCAATAAGCCTCTCTGCCCCCATATATGACAGTAACCTTCCAAGATCACATAAAAATACAAGAAAAAAGAAAGATACATCATATAAATTGGGCTCTTGGACCTTAAACAAGGCATCCAACCTTCAAACACAATGAGCAATCACGACTCCAAGCATAAGGATCTTGGCCTTTACATGCAAGAGGGTAACTGAGAACCCTATGAGGAATTATCTTTTTATGAAATAGATCATTCTTTAATCCATCTAGAATTAACTAATTTTTTATTTTTAGGTTCCAACTATGGGTAACCAAAACAGCTAGCTATCATAGCTATCACAAATTGATTAAATATGCTTACTGCATCAATTTTATTAACATCATATTACCACAACAGCAACAACAACCTAGATTCTTTTACATGCCTCTTTATCTTTATCAAAAAAAATGTCAATTAATTCTTGTCTTTACCTTCTTTACATATTTTGATCAAGAAAAAAAGCTAAACAAACTATGCATAGATATCACACTATCTAGAAAAATAAGAGACAATAACATACGATCAATATCAATTTATTTATCTTATTCAAATGTTTATTAGGTCAACTCCATTGTGATCCAGTGGTCTAAAAAATGCTAACTATAAATTTTCATGTAAAATAATAGAGAAGAAATGAATACCCTACCTCAAACCGTTCTTAAAGTTCTTTATACTAGGTTAATCCACACAACGGATTACGATCTCCTCCCCCGTGACAACGGAATCCACCTGAGGATGCCGTGGCATGACCGCACCATCTAATAACCAAGAAAACTCTATTATAAGCATAGAGATCACATAACATAGAATATAAAGGAGAAAAAAAAGTTAAGAATTGAAGAAAACATAAGAACAAGGGTAAAACATACCATATACCGATGAAGGATAGACACTTGCTGCTTACACCAAAACTGGGGGTGCGCATGCAGTATGAAGAAACTTCAAGGTGAAATGATCTGAGGATTAATGTTCAATCACTTCACCCCTATGGGAATAAGGAAATGTTTGAACGTCTTGAACTAAGGAACAAGAAGGTAGAATAAGAAAGGATCATATCTTGTCCCTTTAGAAGATTTTACTAAGTAGTGGTTTTAGACACACTGGAATTTACATTAATATCATATCACATTAAACTACATGGTTTGACCAAGTAAAAGTATCTTGAGCCTTAGGAAAATTAATATAGGGGTTTAGGGATTTTATTTGGCCTTAAATCCCTTAAAAAGGCCTTAAATGCATTTTAGGTCAAAGGAAATATCAAAGGGGCGAAAGTGTAGGAAGTTGGAAACACTGTTCATGGACAAGAAATTCGGCAAACAAAATAGCCTCCTATTGGAAATAACATGCTGTTGGAAATTGCCTATTGTTGGAAATAGCCTACTATTTGGGAAACACTGATCATGAACTAGGAATTTGGAAAAGGAAATAGAATGTTGTTGGAAATAGCCTACTATTCTGGAAACACTATTCATGAACTAGAAATTTGGAAAAGGAAATAGCCTGTTGTTGGAAATAGTCTATGGTTAAAAATAGCCTACTATTCTAGAAACAATATTCATGAACTATGAATTTGGAAAAAAATAGCCTACTGTGGGAAATAGATTGATGTTGGAAATAGCTTGTTGTTGGAAATAGCATGTTGTTGGAAATAACCGGCTGTTGGAAATAGCATGTTGTTAGAAATAGCTTGCTATTAGAAATAGCCCGCAGTTGGAAATATCCTACTATTGGAAATAGCCTATTGTTCTAGATACACTATTCATGAACTAGAAATTTAGAAATGTGTTGGGAATAAGTCACCTTGACCACCAAAAACACCTCAAACACTAGATTTCAGTAATGTACTGAACTCGAGAGGTCTGGGCCACTAAAATTTCAATTATATAACCCAAATTAAAAAAAATTTAGTAGAAGATACATGTTTATGTTTTATTTCTCTTTACATTAAATTAATTATTACAATATGTCATTTTCACACCAAAGTGACTACATGGGGACCCAAAATAGAAACAAGGATGTACATTGTTGTCAATATCTCTTACAATAGGATTATGATATGTGTTAGGGTAGTTTTATATAATTATAATATTAATTTTTACCCTTATTTACCATATTTACCCTTTAACCATGGTAAATTAAAATAATTATTGAAGTTAATATTTATAATGTCCAAAAATAATCATTACCTATTTACACAATTTGGAACTTCTAATTCATAATATAGAATCAATTTTTACCAAATTCAAAACACAAAAATTGTAGTAATTAATTTAAAATTAATTCCCATTATCAAAACAAGAAAGAATGTTTTTAAGAAATTAAAACTATCTAAAGATTGACATGTGTTTATGTCCAATTTAATAGTGAAATTACATACAATGAAAAAAATTAGATTAAATGATAAAAAATTAATCCAATTATACTTTATAATATATAAAATTACAAATAATTATATAAATAAATTATACGAAAATGCAGTTTTGAATTAAAATGTAGTATTTTTCACTATTCCTTAAAATATGAATTTTATCATAAAATTACCAAAATATTAAGCAAAGTAAATTTTGATGTCCCACTTCTAAAGAAGAAATTTATTTTGTCAAATATAACATATAAAAGTGAAATAAACTATTTTTAAAAAGGGTCTACCATCAAAAGTTGGTAAAATAACCTTTTAAAAATATTAGAGTATTTTATGCTTAAAATTGGATTCATTATAATTTTAAGCCTCTAAAATTCATTGGAAAAATGTATAAAAATTTAATAAATATGTAAAATCATAACATAGTTAATTTTGTTTATTCTCTCCAATACAACGGCAAGGAGTTAACTAACATTTAAAATAATAATATTATTATTGTATTATTTTTCTATATAACTCAAAGTTGTGTGAAACATAAGATTTCGATTATGCTATCTGAAATTTTCCTATTTAACATAAAATTAATATCTTATTTATAAGTATTAATAGATATGAAAAATGTATTATTTTATAAATACCTAGGATGTTACATCGTCCCCCACTTTTGGAAATTGTGTCCCTATAATTTTATTTACTTATCAAATAAGTGGGGGTATTTATCCCTCATTTAATTCTCAAATTCCCACATTGACTCTTCAAACATATGGGTTTTCCACAAAACCTCTACCAAATGAATCACCTTATTCTACAACACTTGCTCTTTATAGTTAAGAATTTGTATTTGTTGTTCCTCATAATAAAGATTCTCTTCCAACTGAACTACCTCTGTAATCAAAACAAAAACATTATCAATGTTAAATTTAGATAACTTACCCTTCTGAACCATTTTTATCTTTTTCTACAACTCACTATCTTCTTTCTACACTTTCTTATTTCTATTTGATAGAGAAGATTTCACTGCCACCTGAAACAAAGCATATGAATTCCCTTCCACATCAACATACAATCCAAAAATCATCAAATAAGAAATCAAATGATCTCATTCCAAATGTAGCATGGTTAATATAGCATTACTCTTTCAACTCAAAGCATAAGCCACATTATATTCCATTCTTGGATGGTAATGAATCATGTAATAATAATCCTTGATTAATTCCATCCATCTCTTTTGTCTCATGTTTAATTCATTATAAGAGAATATATACATCAAACTTTTGTGATCAGTACATATTTCACACTTTATAGCAAACAAATGATGCATCTAAATTTTTAGGTCAAAAACAACAGTAGCTAATTCCAAATCATGTGTAGGGTAATTTAACTCATGAAGTGTCAACTGATGTAAAGCATAATAAATAACCTGATCGTTCTTCATTAGGACACCTCTAATTCCCTTCAATGATGAATCATTATAGATAACCAATTCACAATTCTTGGAAGGCATGGACAAAACTAGAGCATTTAAAAATCTTCTTTTCAATTCGTGAAAACAATCATCCCATTCCTTTGTCCAAATGAACTTAAATCCCTTATGTGTTAGCTTATTTAGTGGGTTAGATAAATGAGAAAAGTTTTCAAAAAACCTTCAACAATAACCCACTAATCCAAGAAAACAATGAATCTTTGTGATATTAGTAGGTATTTCCCACTCCTCACTAACTTTTTTTAGAAGGGTCAATAGTTATGCCATCTTTAGAAATAATATGACCAAGGGAAGAAATTTTTTTCAACCAAAATTCAACCATAATAAAATTTCCATATAGTTTATTTTCTTTTAATGTTTTCAAAATAATCCTTAAGTGACCTTCATGTTCCTCCTGAATTTTATAATATACCCAAATATCATCTATAAACTCAACCACAAACTGATCTAAAAACTGATGAAAGACTCCATTAATGGGATTCATAAATAAATTATGTGAATTAGATAACCCAAATGGAATAACTAAAAAATCATAAGGCCCAAATATTATTCGGAATGTTGTCTTTGACATGTCATCCTCCTTCACCTTTAGCTGATGGTACTCGGACCTCAAATTAATCTTCGAAAAATATTGAGCTTCTTGGAGATGATCAAACAAATCAAAAATATGAGGCAAAAGATACTTGTTCTAAATATAAATGTTATTAAAGGATCATTAATCAATACATAGTCGCATAGAAACATATTTCTTTTTCAAAAATAAAATTGGAGCACCCCATGGTGAAGTGCTAGGTCGAATGAAACCATTATCATGTAATTTCTGCAAATGTTTTTTTAATTCCCCTAGTTCTACATGATTAATTATATAAGGGGGTTTAGACATCTAATTTCCATTAGGTATTAAATAAATAGTAAATTCAACCTCCTGATTGGGAAAAATACTAGGAAATTAATTAAGAAAATCATCTATCAATTCATTCACTTCTAGAATGTCACCAATCAAAAATGTTTCTTTCTTTTCAAAAACATTATCCAGATAACATCCATTTCCATATTTAATAAATCTTTTAGCTTAATAATATGTTAGCAATGGTATGAAATCATTGAATAAAACATTCTCATCATTAAAATATTTTTTATCATGATACACTAAAAGTCAATCCATACCCAAAATGATATCAAATTCCACTCTGGAAAGTTCATCAAGATTTGTAGGAAATACTATCCCACTGATGATATTATGAAGATTCCTATAAATCTTGGTTTCTTTGATACTTCCACCTAGAGTTTTTATGAATAGTTATATATCACTTTCATGAGATTCAATATCCAATTTACTTTCAAAGATCTTGGAAATGAAGGAATGTGATGATCGAGATTCAAATAGAGTATTGGCATAATTTGAAGAAACATTTAACATACATATCATCACTTTATTTGATGGTCCCACATCAACTGTAGTATTTTCAAATGATTTTGCCATTCCCTTCTTCTTTTGATCTTGATGGTTTCCACCCTAGGTAATCAACTTTGGACATACATTGGCATAATTTCTTATATTATTGTAACTAAAACATCTTATTGTTGGTTTTTCATTGCATGTAGGATCATATTCATTATAGATACGAGCAATATGACCAGTCTTATAACATCATAAGAACTTCGTGGACTTTGAGAGAAATTCTACATGATTCTTTTTACCACACTTCTCACAAGTTGTAAATTTTGTTTTCCTACCTATGGGATTCTTATATGAATCCTTTCCCATTTCCTTCCAACTGTATCACTTTTTTTATGGAATACTTGCGCATCAGAAAACTCCATTTCCACCTTCTCAGCACATCAGACAAGTTTTTTATAGCTTTTGAACTCATGGGAAGCTAACGTTATTCAATATTCCAGCTTCAATCCTAATTAAAACTGATTTATCATACTATCAATATCCCAGATAAAATTTTGGATGTACCTTGACAAACGGGTGAAATTTTATTCATATAAAACCACATAATCTTCCTCCTTTTGTCTCAATTCCAATAATTTATTTTTTATCCTATGTCGAACGGCCTTCATAAAATATTTCACAAGGAATATATTCTTAAATTCTTTTCATTCCATGGTGTAAATATCTTCACTTACCCTAATATTTTTAATCATTTTCCACCACTATTCATCTTCACCTTCAAAAAGATAAATAGAAAGACTAATATTTTTATTGTCTAAAAACCCCATTTTATAAAAAAAATCCAAAGACTTAATATACCCTTCAGCTTCACAGGGTCAAATGATCCTCTAAATTATGGGGGAATTTCCTCATGAAATGACCCATTACCGACATGTTCCTCTGTGATTGGTCTAGTTAATATCATGCATGAACACCACCTCCATTTATCTCTGAATTAAAATGAGTCATCAATGGAAAAAAAACTACTCAGTTCTGTTTCCAAAAATCTCAGGATGTTGATTTGGAAGGTTATTTCCCTCTATATGCCTTCCTAGCATAGCTTCCCGATTTCCTCTATAGAAAACCATTATGAACAAACATATCTTAGACAAAGAAATGTGGTAATCTTAAAATTCTATATCATTTCAATTTGACCATAATGTAAAAATATTTTAGGGATATTCTTTTAAAAAAATTATAACTTCTAAAGTTATCAAAACCCACCTCTAATAACAAATATATGGCCTCATTATTAAACATTATTTAATCTTGAGATAAGTTAATAATTTGAATTTAATTCACATTGAGGATCATGTTAGGTTTAGATATTTAGAGAATTAGGTAATAAATTATACATAACAACATGAATATTACAATTATACACTACTACCCACTATCATGTTTTATCATAAATGAAACATTTTTTGTTTCATGTTTCAAACAGCATGACTTTTATATCATCCCATCCTTGACTATATTCTTCTTTACACCCTGTGAAAAACATTTCAAAACATTGGATGAGAATAAAAATATTAGTAAGGAATACACAAAGAAGTAAAAGATGTAGGTCTTGGGATAACATGAAAACCATGAATACTTTATTATAAAGTAATAATTTTCACCATTAATAAGTAGTTTATATACTTCATTGACTATAAGCTCATTTCTTACCCCATTTGTAACTAAAATATTACCATAAATACCTTAAAAATAATCATAAAACATATAAATGTAACTTGGGACATAAACATACTTAAATTGAATAACCATACTCTCAACCTCAAAACATATCACTAAATAGAAAAGCCATATGGCTGACTTCGATAACCAATACATTGGTGGTTATAACGTAACCACCCATTCTTGGTTTATCATAAAACCACCTATCTTTGGTTTATCACATAACCACCTGTCATTGGTTTATCACGTAACCACCCTTCAAATGTCCATGTACCATAACATAATACCAACATATAAAACAAGAATAATGGAAAAATAAAATTTCCACATTTTAATAACAAGAAATCATTTCAAGATATTGAAATATTCGATCGATTTCCCAAACCATTTAAATCATTTAATATAGATACATTTGAATCAAAGTGTCCCTTACAACATTGGAACTTTTGGAATAAATTAACATTTTAAATCATTCATGCCCATATAAATAAATTCATAATAGAATTTTTAAAACATGGACATGAAATATATACTTTTATAAGAATAAATATTTAAAACATTTGAAATTATGTATTAGATAATGAATCACTTACCACTAGAGAAGAACATGAATAAAAATCAGTAAGGAATAACATTAAATAAAGATTTATATATCATTATAATATACTAATTCATGATATAAGGAGTAAAAAACTTTGTATACACACAATATAAGATAATAAAGGTGCATAACATCAAGATATACCTCAATGAAAGAATATTGAGACGAAATCTCTTACCTTGAGTCGAAGTTGTCTCGTTCATTCTTTATATTCCTGAATAATAAACATAGGTTAATTTCTAATTTCATCAGAAAATTTTTCAAGATTTTTATTCATTTTATATTACTTATTATCATGTTATAAAAAATACATAATTATTTAAGTTCATATCGTTCATTTTGTCCATATTCGGTACTCGAGTCTAAAATGAACTTATTTTGATGTAAATTGTCCATGTAGTCAAAATTATATCATCTTTAGAATGATATTAATGATTTATATATCATATATATTCAATATATATGTATTTATAATATTCCATAAAATTTTGAGATAATAATTGAAATGCACTATTCATGGAGATGGTAGGTCATACGTACACATGAATGCTAATTTTATTTCTTTGTCATATTAAAGGATAATAAAATAAATGATATAAATGTATATTATAACACCAGTAATATATTTAGTTCATTTATGTTTCATAGGTTTACTTAAACCATCCATTATACTTTCCATGTATGGCATGAATGAGTCATTTCACTTTGAGGGGGCGGTATTCTGCACTTCCTCAAATGAAATTATCATATTTACACATTATGGAAAGCATAAAGGTATGTTCTAAATAAAAATTACAGGAGTATATAGAAAATATAAAAATAATATATATCATATAGAAAATACAGTTCCATCATGATGGCTACCATGATAGGTGGTAGGGGAAAATTGAACGATCATCAGTTTGTGAGGCAGTAGATCGACATAAACAGAACCAGAATGTTCATATCCATTAGATGGAGGTGTGTGTAAGTGTAGTTTGAATTATTCTCAAAAAAACATCCTAGTATATTTAGGATAATTTTTTGTTAGGTAATCAAATAATAAGAATATCATAGATAGTGGATAAGGAAAATAAGGGAAAGGAACTTTAGAGAATACGTTACCTCTAAATCAGGTAACTTCTTTAAATTTGAGCCAAAATGATTTCATGAATTTTCTTATTCCCATGTTAAGGCTTATATAAGGAAGGTAGGGATATTTGGATGTTATTTGAGTATAATTTAGATGATCCAAGTGGATTTAAAGGTGTGATAATGTGGGTAGAGGTGGTGGCCTTTTATAAACGGATGGATGGGAACTTTAGGAAAGTCCGGAAATGTTATTTTATTATAAAATGATTTTCAGTTTCAAATTATACAAAAATAATTTTTTTCAAATATAAGATTTTTTTTGGTCAAAATAATCTCAACCAATATTTTTTATAATGTTTTGGTCACAAAAATAACCTTATCTTTTAGCTTTAACCCTTAGTTAAAAACATTTACTCTTACCATGTCTTCTTGCATTTTCATAATATATGGTTAGTATATTTACTATACAATAAAAAGAGAAAAAAATTTGATAATTAATGAAATGTTTAAAATTATATATTTTTTCTTCAAATCATATATTTTTAGGAATATTATATCATTTAATAAAATAGTATTTTTTTCAAACTCATTTATGTCAATTTTGACATTATTTAGTAATTGATTTTTGTTAAAGTTATAACTACTTGATTACATAAAACCAAAGGTATTAACTCAAATATAATATTTCAATATCATCAATAATATTCATTTATGGTATCAAAATTTTCAAATTACATTTATTTTAATAAATATAATATCATTTATTAGAATCTTTCATTAATAAGGTTATCACTGCATCATTATTGTGTCATAAATAAAATTATTTATTTAATGTATAAAAATTATAAATAAAATAAAATGATATATGAAATATTTTTTGCTTGATAATGACAATTTATAGTAAAGTATATCAATTATATAACCCAAATTAATATTTCTTTAGTAAAACATACATGTTTATGTTATATTTCTCTTCACTTTAAATTAATTATTATAACATGTCATTTTCATACCCAAGGGGATCCATGGAGTCCCAAAATCGACTTAATTATTCTTATGTTCGGTCATATCCCATCCAATAGTATTATTATATGTGTTAAGGTAGATTTATATTATTATAATATTATTTTTTACCCTTATTTACCAGATTTACCTTTTAACCATGGTAAATAAAAATAATTACTGAAGTTTCTATTCATAATGTCTAAAAATAAAAGATACATAATTATACAATTTGGACCTTATTATTCCAAATATGGAATAAATATTTTCCAAACTCCAAACATGGATATTTTAGTTAATAATTTTAAATTAATTCTCGTTGTCAAAACCAAAAACGGGTTTTTAAGAAATAGAAATTATCAAAATATTGACATGTGTTGATGTCCAATTTAAAAGTAAAATTACTTCTAATGACTGAAATTGGATTAAATGATAAAAAATTAATCCAATTAAATTTTAAAACCAATTAAAATGACTATATATCTATATAAATAAATTATATGAAAAATCAATTTTGAATTAAAATGCTGTATTTTTTACTATTCATTAAAATGAGAATTTTATCAGAAAATTACCAAAAATTTAACCATAGTAAACTTTTATGTCCCACTTCTGAAAAAGAAGTTTATTTTATCATATAGAACTTATAAAAGTGAAAAAAACTATTTTTAAAATGGTTTCTCCATCAATAGGCGGTAAAACGGCCTTTTAAAAATATTATAGTATTTTATGCTTTAAATTAGATTCCTACTCATTTTTAGCCTTTAAAATTCATTGGATAATTGTATAAATATTTAAAAAAATATTTAAAATCATAATATAGTTAATTATATTTGTTCCATCCAATAAAACACATTGTAATTAAATAACATTTAAAATAAAAATATTATTATTGTATTATTTTTCTGTATAACTCAAAGTTGTGTGCAACATAAGATTTTAGAGAACCCCATTGTTGGGTGTCGAGTACGCTGTCGGAAAAAATGTCCTCTATAACATAAAATTAATATCTTATTCATAAATTTTAATATGTATGAAAAGGTATTATTCTATAAATACCTGGGATGCTATACTATATATATAATATGAGAGAAACATAATAACCCATGAACAAGATATATATAAAAATGTAGTATAAAAACTCGCACTGCAAAACACACCACACCATGAAATCATTCACACATGAATGAACCAAACCCTCCCCTCTAGAATCCATTTCATGAACTCAATGAATCCCCCATCAAAGAAACACTCCATGAATTGATAAAACTCACAAGTGAAACTTGTTCCCTTTATCCCAATTCATTACTTGTCATTTCAATCTAGTGTTCCCCAATTTTAGTACAAAATCCAAGTCTAAATCAGTAAATCACAATACCTATACATGATGAATACCCACCTACCGATTCTGATTATATTTTTAAACACTCCAAAAAGCATTATTTTTAAACTAAACACCACTTATACAATTTTTCCAAACAACATTTGGCTTTTATGATAACCTTTATTTCCAAATCCCACACGGTAATAAGATAATATGTAAAAGAAATTTTTATCATGGGTTTCCATCAATAAACACAAGAATTTAACATTAGAATCCAAAATACGTTATTTATTAGTAGAAGTAGATTGAGAGAGAAGTCACCCACCTCAAACACGATTGTCCCAAAATACTATACCATAAATCTGTAGATTTAGTCTCTCCCAACTCTATTATAATGGACTATAACAAAATACATAAAAATTAAAACATGTTCATGGGAAAATGGGAAAAATGAGTTTATGTAAAAGTGAGTTTCTTAAAAAAATATATTAAAAATGGGATTTTGTGTACAACTTGAATGGGATACTAACTCGTGCAGGTAAACCCATATGGATATGGGCCAGTCCATGGGTTTTAGATTTAATTTCAAAAACATATAATTATTCAACCCCCATCCCATAATTTATAAAGTTTACATGCACTCTACAATGCATTTATGAAAACCACCCCACCAAGAATGACCCCCCCCCCCCTTAAATTTGTAAGGTCTCTCTATATATTTCGCTTATTTGCATCCCCTTACATTTCAGTTTATTCACCATAGAAATCTTTCACCTGCCTATCTCTACCTATATAGACTAGATGCATACACCAATATCCACCAAACACACCTTTAAAATTCACCCCCCCCCCACACACACACATCATCATCATCATCCTTTTTCACCTTCCCTCATCATCCAGAAGTATCCAAGATTTCCTTGGTTATTCACACTAAGCATGCCACCCTTCCTTCACCAAGGGTCCAACAGAACTGAAGATATATTATTGGATGTAACACTAGTTCATGAAAGGAACTCTTATGATAATGGTGGACCAATTAAGGTGTGTACCATTTGACTCACCACTATAGTTTGATATGATTCATAGTCCAATGGTTTGATCAAGAGTCTAACATAGTTGTAAGATGTTTTAGAGTAATTAATTGATTCATCGGTTCACCGCTTCAAGAAATCTTTGTGTTCATCAGTCTAGTATAAGATAAGGTTTCGGTCAATCATGTGAGTTTTAGTTTTTTTTATTGTTACTATCTATTTTTTTTATATGAAAAAATAGTTGGTCAGTCAGATCTTAGTTTGTGACACTCAAGTTGAAGATATAATTACTTATGAAGCTACTACTTAATTATAGATTTGATGAGGGTGTACCTTGGGGTCCACTTTCATTCCATCACTCATTTAATTTTTAATTCATAGTAAAAAATTTTGGACACATCTAGTGCATATTTATTCCTTATCCTCCTTCACCTGTCTCCCAAACATGCAAGACATGCATCACTCACCATCCATATGCTCCCACCTCCTTCTCTATATTTTGGCTATTACAAGTTAGCATTGGCTTCCATTGTCCATCATGGGATGGTCCATTTTATTTATCCTATAACTACCCAATTATAATTTACCTAAATTGATGTGGTTCCAATTATGATCATTTAAAAATACTTACATTTTTGTGACTACCTATAGTTATTTCAAGTCAAGGTTGGTTAATTAAAAAATTATAAAAAAATGATGAATGTAGGTTTCTCAGGGTCTTGCCTACATCCACTCTGAAGTGGGGTGGGATGGATAAATCCACCCATTTTACATGTGGTTTTTTATGTTTTAAATCCCATATGGGCTTTAGATTACTTTAGCTCTAGGTCTCCATGGCTCAAGCTCACTTGGGTTTGACATTCCCCACCCTAGCCCATCTGTTTTGAATTTCGAAAAAACTCCATCAAAACACACCCTAACCATAAGATATAGGAATGGAAACCTTGTACTAGGATTCCTCTAAATATAAAATGATAATATAGGTGATTATAAGGACTATCAAGAGCCTTAACCTTGATTTCTAGGAAAAATGCTCTATGAAACTAAGAAAGGGATCTCTATAAGGAAGAGAAACCTCATAATTTCCAAAAGGAACCCACTAGTTTGAGAACCTTATAAAGGAAGGATGAAATGAATGTTTGAGTAAGTTTATGTTAAAAATATAATATTTTGATCCTTTTTAAGTTGTATATGTTTAGGATACATGGTTTGGTAAATTGTGCACCAACTATATAGATGCCACTGTTTAAAAAATCATAGAGCCTCATGATTTGGTTGCACAATTTACCAAACCATATGACCCAAATCTGCACCAACCCCTTGGAGAAAAAAAGGGTTGCATAGTTTTTCACATAGTTCACCCAAACTACAGACCAGTAATTCACCTCCCTCCAAACCCTCATATCACTATATATAGTTACCAAGGAAGCCTACTTTATTTCCCTTAACTATGTGTCAATCATGCCCCTGTCATAAACTCTTAATAACATTTGAAACCCCTATAGAAAATCATAAAACGAAACATAAATTATTAAAAACTTTAAAATACATAATAAAAGAGTAAAAGCCCTCAAAACATTGGTGATTCATCTTCTCCATGATTGGGATTTCAATCCTATAAAATCCAGACGTTGGTGGGGTCTTGGAAAAGGTCAATTAATTTCTCTTGCATAAGATTCTCTCACTCAACAATATCTTCATATATTCTGCCATGATTTTATAATACCCATGCTAATTAGATAAATATAACTTAAAAGACCTCATCTTGTTTATCCATAATGTGAATTAATGTGTGAATGAATGATTCATCTAACCAAGGAGTAACATGATCCTAATTAATCACATGAGAGGGATCGGGTTACTACTTCTTCATTTGACATATATGAAAAACATTACGACCTGAAATAAATCTTGGTGGTTGTGATATTCATTAAATAACTTCACTAATAAACTTGATAATATAGAATATTATGACTTAATAAGGAGTAAATTTCCCTTTCATACCTAGAAAACAATTCCACAATCTCAGTAATACTCGAAAGAATTCATGAACTCACACTCCAAATGATATATGAAGAAGAATATGATCCATATAATAGTTTTTATGAATCTGGGTCATTTACAATAATTTTTTGATCGAATAAATTTTCTCAGTAGTCTTATCACAAGACTTTTCCAATAAATGATGTTTCCTCATCCTCTACCTAATAAAGTGGATATTGAAGTGGATGGTTGTATGATTATTTAAATAGATCCATATTTATCTTGTCTTAGTAAGTATTTTATATAAAAAATTCATCAAAGGAAAATTGTCTTCCAATGAACTGCTAATGTCCATCACACATGTTCTGAGCATATCCTCTAGAGTATGGATTGTATGCACTAACTAACTATTTGTTTGAGTATGGTATGCCTAGATCAGGGATAACGTGGTTCCAAAGTATTATTACATGGATCTCTAAAATATTGAAATAAAACTAGGATCTTATTTAGAGTAAATAAAAAAAGTAACCCAATAAACTTTAAAACATACCATATATATAGCATTTCCATATTCTCAATTTAATTTTACTCCCTGGTTAGAATGAAGTGTGCTGACTTGGTGGGTAGATTAATAATTTCTTAAATAACATCATTCATAAAAATAATACTTGATAAACTAGTGAAAAAGTCCATATAAATTTGTTCCCATTTCCATATGGGTAAGGGTGATGATCGTAACATACCATTTGTTTGTTGGTATTTAGAATTCACCGATTAATATGTGAGACATTCCACAACATACTCCAACACCTTTCATGTCATACCTAAATATTAAAATTAGATCTTCATTTATACATTTTATAAATACTTGGGTGTACATACCACTTCGAATAATGATAATCATAATAGAGTTAATTTTGAAAATAAAGAACTAAAAATAAATCTTTAAATTGAGACACAAAATTTTCTTTCTTTATCCATATTCCAATGGTCTCCCCACTATTAAGGTTATCTCTAATGGAAGAGAATCGGGGTTTGACCACTGAGCCTCCTTTAATTTTTCATCCATGTTGGATACAAGGGTGACTGAAAAGAAAACCATGACATCATTTTGTTCAGTACATTACCAATTTATTCCAGCAATTACCCCATTAGTTTTCATTGGTCCCAAGCTTCTTTGGACACTTGATTATATGATTTATAGCTTTATCAATTGGACATGGAATTCTTATTTCCAATCATATAAACCCAGTCAAAGTTAAATGTTTGGAGTTATTCCATCCAACACCACTACCTAAGGTTCAAGTCTCTTTTTGACAAGATGTACTTCTCCTTTTTAATCATTGAACCCAGTGAACTTCTCCCCAAGTAGATAGTGGGACCATATTTTCAGGGTATACACAACTACGAATAATTCAATATCTTGTGTTGGATAGTTCTTTTTATTCACTCATAACATTCATGAGTCGTAAGTTACTACATGGTCTCCCTACATGAGAACACAACCCAAAAATTGATCCATACACATCACAGTAGACAACATTTTCCTCACCTATCTCTATAATGATATGAATTTGTGCTAATGTATGTTTTGTGTCAATATCCTCAAAATATTCCTGAAATAAATTAGTCTAATAGAATTTAATACACTTTCTAACTAATGAATTCATAGGGGGAGCTAGATGTGAGAAATTATAGAGAAAGAAACAATAATAACCTATTAATCCTAGAAATATTCCAACTTGAGAGACATTATTAGGTGGTTTCCAAGAAAAAATGACCTCAATATTTTTAATATTGGTTGATATACCTATCTTTGAAATTTTATTCCCAATTAATTAGAATTATTATATCTATATATCACATATAGATAACTTTTCATATAAGTGGTGGTATTGCAATGTGACCAACACAATTTCTAAGTTCCATTCATGATCATATCCAGTGCGAGAATAAACAAAGATATATTTAACAAAATCAATAATGAAAGAATTAACTTATCAATGAAATATGTGGTTCATCAATTCCGTGAAAAATAATTAGCAATTTCAAGACCAAGGGGTTAGATCAAGAATTCACAATGGACATAATGAATTCTAAAAGTTGTATTTGGAATATCCTCCTTAACATAGAGTTGGTGGTACCCTGATCATAGATTAATTTTGTAAATCCAAATAGTTCCCTTCAATTTATTAAACAGGTCATTAATTCTAGGATTATGATATCAATTTTTTATCATAACTTGATTTATTTTATAATAATTGACATGAATTCAAACTGTACCATCTGCCTTCTTTAAAAATAAAATTAGAATTATCCAAGGTGATCTAGTTGGTCTAATAAATCCATTGATTTACAACTATTCCAATTTTGCGTTCAGTGCATATAATTCTATTGGTTCAATTCCACATGATGGAAGTGAAATATGACTCTTTCATAGGAGTATGTCGATCGAAAAATCCATTGCCTTTTTTCGTAGTAGTCTAAATAAATTATCTAGAAATACATAAATTTATCGATATACTATGTTATGAAGACCTCTTCTTTTGATTGAATCAATAGCACCAAAGGTTATTACATTTATTTTTTGAGAGATAATTATTACCACTTTCACTAAATGACATTCTCTCTTAATTTTAATTTTTTATTCACCCTTAAAATGATGAAAAAAACTCCATCAGAATAAGTGAAAGTAAATCACTAATAATATCATTTAATATAAACTTTGAATGCTTTCAACCAATCCATTACCAATATTAGATCAAATATATAAATTTCTAAGACAGTTCACTTCTATAAAAAGTGTACTACATCACTGGTAATATAAAATTTTGAATACATAAATCTTTGATGATATTGTTTCTAGATAACTATCTTGATGTTCAGGACATGAGGCTTCATTTCCACATGCGTCCTCATTTGATTACCAAATAATAAGCAATAAAAGAGTATGACATTCTAGTGTCAAACAAAACATGAATTACAATTTAATCAAGAATAATAGTTTCGTGCATTGTCAAGGGATCGGGTTATTCATTTTCCACATCTTTCTCAGCCCCACAAAGTTCTTGGTCAACCCCTACTAGATTATTCTTTCCCTCATGGTGAGGTTGTGCTTGTTGGGATTTTGATGTGTTTCTAAAATCAATCATACAAGATTGATGTTAAGTAATAGAACCACTCTGATGAGATTTTATAGGTTTATAATTAGAGGCATGATTTATATTACAATTATTTTTATTATTTCTCTTCATCGGATTGGTAAAAAACATTTGAGGTGCCCCATTCATCCATGGTTGTGACACTACCAAAGTGGTTTCATGCATTCCCTCTTAAATTTTTCTAAACATAAACATCAAAAGAAACCCATCTGGTTATTAACATGTGTAGGAAAATAAATGAACCCCGTGGATTGGTTGTACGGTGATATTTCACCCTAGGAGTAATTTCCTCTTTGTTTCTTATTTTAACCTATAGATTTTACACTTGTTCCCAGATGGAAAAAGGTGTTATCTATACTAAAACTCCTAGTAATTTAATTTTCTACCACTATTTACTTGTTCATCATATAATTTTAGTTTTCAATACAAAACATCACCACCTTAAAGTGAATAACATTTTATAGACCCGGCTCAATCATGATTCCTTTGAGAGATTCACTAAATACCACTTCTTGTGAAAATTAAGAAAGTTAAGTAAACCAATCTCCATATTCCATAACAAATAGATCTTATTTCATAAGATTGAATAAGTCTATTTTTTTAAAATATATAAGTTGTGAAGGTAGATTTGTTTGGTAAAAAAATCCTCAAATCCAAACCATTTAAGTCCCTGATAAAACATAAATTGGAAAGATAAATCCCACCATTTTCATGTCGTGTATTTGAGTATATACATTTCAAACTTTACTTTAATCTCATCTAGATTTCAAAGGAAATTAAATATTTGATTCATTCTTCCAATCCATGCCTCTTCCTATTCAGGTATTGAGTCACCCATAATGATTGGTGAATTTTTCTTTTGAAATTACAATGAGTGATCCACATAGTGTGGTTCCTTAGTCTAGTTTCCTTTTTTACACAGCCTAAAAAGATTACACGATTCTTCTTATGACCTGTTGGTTTACTTGTTGTTCAGGTGAAACCACATTTTTTGTGATATCCTCTTGCTAATTTTTAGGTCTGTTTAATAGTGTAATTTTCCTATACCTATAGAAAAAATTAGCACATATTCACTACATAAGTATATTTATAGCTTTTACAATGTAAAATAATACATTAAGAAAATTCATCATATCAAGGTTCCAAAATCAAAATCTATAAAATATCATATAAAAGATGATTTCCAAGTGGAAAGTATCTTTACTAATGCATGATAGCTAACACTCATTATCTAAACTCGTGATGAGGAGGTGACAACACTCTTAAAAGTATTTAATAACACTTTCCTTACTCTAACTACCCTGATAACTTGAAGATAAATATAAAAAGGTTATTTTTTCCTTTTTTATACCTTACATTTCAAGTCCTGATGCATTCAATATCTATGTCTAATATCTCGATTGATAGATCATACCATGACGATACCATTTTCAACATCTTGACCCAAACCCATCACTTGGATAGGATCAAAATTCCATTAACCTTAGGTATATCATCCAAACACTAAATTCTAGAAATAAAGGTCTAGGGGTTCACTAAATCATTGGAGAATGGTTTTCCATTGCATACAAACAACCCTCAAGAGACTAACTATAATGAAATAATATAAATATGATAAAATTTAAACCAAAAAACTCCAAATACAAGACATAGTAATAATTTGAGTTGAAATAAACAACAATAATACCTAATAAGTCTATAATACCCAAAACTAAAAAGATAATGTATGGATAAAAATTTAAAACAACACCAGACTCCACCCCAAAACCTCCTCCAAGCTCCAACCTCGATCGACCATCATAAAAAAAGGTGATCCTCTAGACAAGTAAGAGGTCTTCCCCTTTCCTATATCATGATGAACAACATCTTCATATGCACCAAGGTGTATATATAGGGGGATAATTATACAAGCTAGTAGAAAATACACCCATATACTTTCTGAATATTCCACTAGGACAAGAACATGTTATCTCAAAATATATATATATGTATATATATATATCAAAAGAGAATCATAATAACTAGTGAAAATATATATATAAATATTGTAGTGTAAAAATAAACACAACAACACACATTGCACCAAAAAATCATACACAAATGAAATGCACCAAAACCTCTCCTTTGCTAACTATATCATCAACCAAATATATCTATCATTGAAGAGAGACTCCATGAATGGACCAAACTCGAAATAAGAAATCGTTCGACCTAACCCAAGTCATCACTTTTAGGTTCATTCTAGTATTCCCCAATATTGACATGGTATCCATTTAGTAAATAACATGATCCCATGAATATGAATCATAAAAAAAATACCAAATCATGATAATTCCATGTTTACACACACTAAAAACCATTATTTTTTAAACCAAACACCGCTTACTCAATTTCTCAAACACTTTGTGGGAAATGTATGTAACCTTTTTTATAAAACCCATATAACAACACGAAAATACCCATATGTAGTTTTTAGAAAAAAAAATCATCCATAAAAACAATAATTTACCTTTAGAAACCAAAATCCATCAAGTTATTTGAATAATTAATGTCATATATAATCCACCTGCCTTAAATGAGCTCATCCCCAAGAACTACACTACAAACTTGTATATTCGAGTTCTCGAAACTCTCTAATGATGAATTACATCACAAAATCCATCCAAACACACCCTAAACATAATATTAGAGAATGAAATCTTCAGAATAGGGTTCCTTATAGAAGAAAATTAGAATATAATAAAATATACGTTTTGGGAGTATATCTTCAACCTCTAGGTTAAACTCTCTAAGAATCCAAGAGATGGATCTCCTAAAGAAAGAGAATTATTAAAATCACTTAATCATGCAAATGAAACTACCCAAAAAATATCAAATTAACATGTTTTTTACATAAAAGTTTTCACACAATTGACCCAAATTGTGTTCCAAACCCTATACCCCCATATCACTCTATACATTTACATTGGAATATCTCACAGTTCCCCCAAAACATGTGTCAATTTTAATCCAATCAAAAACTATTAAAAACTTTTGAAAACCCTTCAATGAATCCTACAACCAAAACAAACCAATTCATAAACTAAAAATTCATAATTAAATAATAAAAAACTCAATCTAGGGATGTAATTTTTTTTTGAAAACAAGATGATTATGAGCCAACATAGTGATTTTACTACCATGGTGAGGTTTATGATGTTTTCCAACACTTCACTGACCCACCACCAAGATAAACTAGGTTTCCAACCTCATGTTCAATGTATAATTTATATCTCAATTGTTAACATTAGTTACTAGTTCTCACAAATACAAGAATATACTAAATATTTCAATGTTATATTTCATGGAGACCATTTTAATAAAATAACCAACCACTACCTTTGTAAAAAAAATAAAACCTATAACCAGGGTTAAAATAATCAATCAAATAAAATATTTTGACACCTTGAATGGTAATATAGGATTTTTTTTTTATTCCAAAAAAGTATACCAAAACATAGATACTTCTATGAGAAAACCAATTTCAAGCATAGAAGTAATTTCCAACCTATAATCCCACTCATAATTTTAAAAAAACCATGAAGAAATTGAAAAACAGAAGAAAATAATATATGTTGAAAACCTTGTTAACTCATAAGGGACAAATGGATACTAACATTGGTAGCATAATAAATCAAATTAGTAGAGGAATTACTTCAAAAATTAAATTGAATACCTAGGAAAAAGGGAAACAAGAGTGTTAGTACTATGAAACTATGAAGTGTCACTGAGTTGAATAGATCCCAAGTAGTGAATTTTAAATGATAACCTATTGAATAACATTCCACACCCTTATCACTTGATTTAGAACATTTTGAAGAGAACCTAACACATGTTATTCTTGGTTAAAATTTAGAAACTCCTATAAAAGAAAATCATTATTGAAAGATGATTTTTTTTCTAGAGAGAACTCATAGAGACTAAATAAGAATGATTAGATATTATAGTTCATAAAATAATTATAATGATAATGATGACCAAGAAATGGACAAAAAATATTTTCCCTAGACTAAGGGATTCATGATAATTAAAAATAATGTTGAGAGTGAATTAGTTGAGAAGATTTTAAAGGATTTTAAGAAATTCTAGGTTAACATTCCTTTACTAAATAGTGTGATAAAAAATCCAAAATATGCCAAAAATCATGAAGGGGATGTGCTCTCATGGGATGAAGTTGAAGGAATGATATAAATTGAACCTTTGGAAGAATGTTTCCTCCATGATTCAACATGATCTCCTTGTTAGATGAAAAGATCCAAGAACACATACCATTATATTCACTATAGAGGTTGTGATTAGATTATCCAATATAATCATATTTAAAATAGCTAGATTCATTAAACATGTTTTAGTAATATTAATGTATATGGTTTTCCCTACTGATTTTTTTCTTTCATATATAGAATATGATAGGTTTAACACACATTCACCTTTAATTATTTGAATAAATTTTCTTAAAACTACTAATTAAATTATAAATATTCATAAAGGCAAATTGTCTCTTGAATTTGGAAGAAAAATGGTTCACATATTCATTTTTTAATCCATGAAATATCTAGTTGAGGATCACTTATCTCACCAATTCAATATGATTTATTTGTTCTCCACTAAGTTTTTTCCATATTTCACAAGTAATGAACCACCATTTTATTTTTCTAAAAAAATTGTCTGACTACTAAAAATAATGTAAATTCTTAAAAAATTATTACATGTGAAGAAGAATTATCTGTTGAAAGTGCTGCATTTTATTCTTCTAAAAATTATGTTTTGGATTTTTTTCACATTAAAAATGTTGAGAATCTTTCATATAATGAAATTCATTTTATCTTGAAAAAAAATGAAAATTTTGAATGCTAATCAACTGTTTAGTGTTTTAAAATCGACTAAATTTATGGTTTTTATTCTTATCTTTAATATTTTTTGAATTAGTAATTTCTTATAAAGATTACACTTCTACACAACCTATTAAACACCATGTTTTTACTATTGAACATTCAAAACCTGTTTCTTTTAGGATTATTTTAGGAGCTAATTTAAATGTTTTTGGGTTAATACAACCCTATTTTCCAATTGGAAATATCCCACTAGATGTAGAATTGAAAACATTTCCTAAAAATTACAAATATTCCTTTTTAGGGGAGAATTATAAGATTCCAGTTATAATTAAAAATGTTATATATATATATATATATCAATAAAATTAACTTTTATGAGCCCTTAAAGAAAACAAGAAATCTATAGGATGGATCCTAGTTGACCTGTCAAGAATTATTCCTTCTGTATGCATGCATAAGATCTTATTGGGGGATGATTTCAAACCTATTAGTCATTTAAAAGGGAGATTAAATCTTACACATTTTGTGGTAGTTATGAAATAAGGGAAAAATTTGATTTATGGTGGGATAATTTTTCCAATTTATGATAATTAAGGGGTTATTCTTATCCAAATAGGGGTTTTAGCAACTATTTGGATAGGAATAACACATTTCATATTAGAAATTGTAAAAAATCATCCCAAATTCAATTAAATTGGTCACTTCATTCTTAAATATCTCCAAAATTATAGGATTTAACCCCTTTAACAATACTTAATAGGTTGGACATTATCCTAAAATAAGATCTTATAAATACATACTAAAGGACTAATTCTAGGAAGGTCATCAAGGATATACCCTATAACTTTTTTATACTCTTTATGAACTCCTAAAAGATTATTTTCTTGATATATAGATATCCCTTTTTCAATAATAACAGAAAATTTTATCATTCTACAAAAAAAATACATATTTGATTTTCTTATGAAATGTTTTCAGTTGTACATCCAATGAGTTATTTTCACTTGAAAAAGAGGGTCATATTGACTCAAATACATCTAAATAAACTTCTAAAATGCTCCCAATGTAAGTAGGTTTTAAATTCTTTGTGGTAATAGAATGGTGTTCACCAAGTTACACAAAGTGTAATATTTAAAACAAATATTAAATTTATCAAAATATTCATGATATGAATCACAAGAATCATTCCAACAATTTTTAAATAATCAACACTAGATTAACATGAAAATTTATTACTTTCAATAAAAAAACAATAAGAAGCTTTATAACAAGAATTATTATAAATATTTTTAATGAGATCAGAAAAATAATAATAATTTTCAAAAGACCCAAATATAGCAGTTGTAGCACTTAAATCCTCTTCACATGCAAAAATTTTACAATCCATTAAATCACTTTCATTGGTAAGAAAAATTTTATTTTCAGAAAAATAAAATGGTATCTCATTGCTTATGAAATATGTAAATAAATCAATGGATAAAAAATAAATCATATTGACTTAATGGGTTGAGTGATATTATATTAGATATTTCTTAGGTTTAAAATTTTAAAAGTGAACAATTTTTCTTCTAAATTCATGTTATGGTCTACCATTGTGAAAATTTATAACTGCTTTAGCGGTTTGAAGAAAAGGGATTCCAATAATTAATTTTGCATGTCTTTTACACCTATCGTGTAATAGACCGACCCGAGTCAAACCATAATGTCACCCAACTTTCCCTTCCACAAATCCCAAAGTGTGTTATCGGTCACCATGAGCTGGAAACAAGCACCTAGTTATCAAGTAAAGAAAAATGGGAATGATTTCACCCTCTAACAAACACGTGATCAGATATAAATAATAATAGTTTCACATAAGATATTCATAACACACCATATGTGAAAACAACAAAACTATAAAGGTAACATCCAACTATTGGATAAAAAGGAATATATGAACAAACTGAAATACCAAAAACATGGAACCCGAAGAAACCCATGGGTCAATCTCCATATGGAAATATGTCACCACTATACTTACCCATCAAAAAGAACCATGAACATGGAGAGTCATACTCTACATGATTCTCTTCCTTTTTCTTTTATCCTATAAAACCAAGTCTACATGTTCCCAAAGGTGTATTCATGGATTGAGGAAAATTATCCCAGTAGGATACCACCAAGAATAATCATATCAAATAGGTTATAAGAAGATTAATAAAATAAGTTTTCAAGAATCAATATCTATATCAAATGTGAAAATAATCATATAAAGTAAGTATGCATGTAATGTATCCAAAAAGAACCAAAGGGAAATCCATGAAAAGAGGGTGTACACAACTAAGACACACAATGGAACATTAGCGAGCATAAGTATATCCTGAAGTCTGGGAACCTCAGTCCCCTAGTAAGGCTACCCACTAGAAACTATGGAATAACTTAAACTTATTATATTTATACATTACTCTACTAAGGTTAATTTATGTTTAATTTTTTCACATACCCCATGGTCTCTCAATGTGTTATATTTCATCATTACATTTTAAGAAAAGAAATACTACATTTCCCAAAACATTTATAAGGAAAATATAGAACCAAATCCTTGTATGAAAACCCATTTTAAATTCTAATTCATCATTGAGGTATTCCATCAAATCCATATATAACATTAAATAATATTTTTCAAAGAAATTCCATTTTGAAAACAATTTCATAGCCATCAAAGACCATATCACCTATCATGGATCTCAAAATATCAATTTTTTTATTTAAACCAATGGTGAATCACAAGAATATAAGCATGTAAAGGGATATACCATAGTATAGAGACACTTACCTCAAGAATAATGAAGACCATATTTCCACCAAGACTAATGGTGGGAGAGGAAGAGATCAAATCCTAATGAACCTAGATCTAATGGAAACAATCTCATTTATCCATGTACATGATACATCTAGTGATAAAGTCTCATAAGGAATTAAACACATGGAGAATAATGGGAATAAATAGATTCGAATGAATCTAACTCACTAAATTAAAATCTATAGAGATTCAAGTTTTCCACTGGAAATAAGATCCACCAACAGAAAGAGGGAGAGAGCTGAAATAATCACCAAGGAGCATATAGATCAAGAAAAATCATATTATTATTGATAGGGTCGTATTAAAGGATTTAAATTAATATTTCGACCCAAAATGAAATTTAGACCGTTATTTAATTGTGTACCCAGCGATGTCACCAGCTAGCCATTGGACATCCATTGGCTACCTTGTGGGTACATGAAATGAGCTTGTACCTATCGGTGTCCATAAAATGGCTGGTAGAATTCCATTGGCTAGAAAGTGGAACCTGAAAATCTCTATGTTTTCTAATAACATGCCCCACTAGCAGGCGGCCCTTCACCGGCTATTTGGTGGCCTCCTACTACCACCAACTACTAGCCTCTCTTATCCTGACCTATAGATGAACTGGAAACCAAAAACAAAAGGATAAAAGAGGCTATGTACATGATTCTATATGATGCGGTGTGACAATTCTCCCCCGATAAGATTTTTATTCCCCTATAAATGATCAGGATCATGAACCCAAAAAGAGATAAGGACATTGATACATCATCAAGGCATCATAATCCCATGTATCATGGTTGTCCCTGTCATTCTTCCATCTCACTCAAACCAATGGGATCATCTTGCCACACATTAAATTATCCTATTAGTCCACTATCTGAGTAACCCAATCAATCAATGAGGTGTTAGGTTCAATTTCAACATCCACCCACACAATCAAGTGGGATGGATCTAGTTGATACTTATTCAGTTGGGAAACATATAACAGGTCATGAATAAAATTAAAAGGAGTAGGTAGGTACAATAAATAATCCACCTTGAGTCACTCAAAAATCTTAAATGGAGCAACATAATGATATGCTAACTTACCCTTCCTCCCTAAAAATATATGTCCCATCCAAGGTGAAACTATAAGTAAAATCCAATCACTTAACTCAAATTATAATGGATAATAAAACCAATCAGCATATGATTTATGGAGACTTTGAGATATCGCTAAACTACTCATGATCAATTATGCACTATCCATTATCTCTTTAACAATTATCGGTCCAATTAGGGATAATTCTCCAATCTATTCCCAATAAAGAGTTGATCTGCAAGGCCTCCCATACAACACCTCAAATGGAACCATCCTTGTCAAATCCTAATAACTATTTCTATAATAAAACTCCACTAATGTAATATTCTTCTCCCATGATACATTGAACTCAAAAAAACATTATAGAATCATGTATTCAAGAATCCTGATGTTTTTCTCAGTCTGGCCATCCAACTTGGGAAGAATCATTGTGTTCAAATTCAATTGAGAACCCATCACTGCTTGCAATCCAATCCAAAACTAGGATGTGAAGTGAGGGTCCATATCTGAAACAATAGTTGATGGAAAACCATGGATTTTGAAAATATCATGCACTTATAAGTTCCCAAGATCCTCTACCTTCATTTTCTCCATAATGGGTAGGAAGTGCACTGATTTATTAAGTCATTAAATAATAACCCATATCTCATCCTTACCACTAGAAGTATAAGGTACCAAATCACAAATTCCTTAGATATCTCATATCAATTCCATAATTAAATGGATAAAGTTTTCAGAAAACCAATATGCTTCTAATATTCTGCCTTAATTCTCTAATATGTATGGTGTATAGACCCAAAATATACAATCGATCATTTCATTATTGGCCACCAATAGTGATTTAATGTTGATTATATATCTTGGTATCTCTAGGTTTCACGGACCAATTAGATCGGTGTCTGTTGTCTATCAATTCATATCACGGGTCTATCGGAACAACTATCATGCCTCTGAAGTGAATAAACCCCACTTGAAGATTGAGAACACTCACCCAAGGTCACCCCACCATTGAAAATCCATGTAAAGAACTGGAAATCCACATCCTCAACCTGTCTATTTTGAATTTGACATCCATGGATGATCTATCCTGAATATAAGCTAGGAACACATGTCTATTAGCTCTCCCTTGATCCAAGAACATCTCATCAAATAAACTCATCAAGAACCAATCTTCCAATAATTCCTTCACTATTTGAGTCTGTAATTTTATAATCAAATCTTCTGCAACCATGTTTCTTTTTCTGGGGGTGTATTCAATATCAAAATCATAGGTCTAAAGGTACTCAACCTAGAATCTCTATCTCATATTTAGGTCACTTTGAGTGAAGATATGTTTCAGAATATTATGGTTTGAATATACTATAAATTGATCCCAAAATAGGTAGTGACATGAAGTCTTAAGAGTGTGAATCATTTCCTCCAACCCACGATCATGAATGAGGAATTTCTTCTCATGGTGGTGTAATAGATGAGGGTCATAAGCTACCACTTGTATTACCTACATCATATTAAAATTCATACCCTTACCTAAGGCATTGTAGTAGACATCATATCCCAAACCCAACTCAGGATTGATCGATAATAGAGTTGAATTCAATCTCACTTTAAACTCCTCAAAATATATATGGAATTGATTGCTATAAAAAAAGATTCAAATACTTATTGGTTAACAATGTCATAAGAGATAAAATATTGGATAATTCTAAAAAAAGAACCTGTAATGAAATTTTAATCCAAAGAAACATTGGATTTCAAAAAAAATCTAGGCTACTCCATAGAAATCAATGATCAAATCTTCACAGGATCCACTGAGACATCCTTCTCAAAAATTACATTGCCCAAAAATTTCAACTCTTGAATCCAAAACTGTCATTTTCGTATCTTCTTGTATAGATGTTTATCTTTCAAGATCCCAAGAATGATATTAAAATGCTCTACATGATTGTGAACCTATCTGGAATAAATAAGGATTTCATCGAAAAAACAACCATTAAATAATACAGGAGTCGATGGAAGATTTTATTCATTAAATATATAAATACCTTAGGTTCATTAGTAGGGACAAACTGTATGTTTGGATACTAATAATTCCCATACATACTCATGAATTTTTTCTTAGGAATATCTTCCCCTCAAACCCTCAGCTGATGTACCCTCATATCATATCAACTTTTGAGCTGATATAAAAGGTCATAAATCCTAGTCAAGGGATATTTATTCTTAATTGTCATCTAGTTTTGTTTCTAACAATCAACACAAATTTAGAGACTCATATTTTCCTCCTTTTCAAATATTACTGGTGATGAGGAAGGTGAAATGATAGGATGAATAAATCCATTGGCCTCAATATCCTCAAGATGAACCTTTAATTCATTCAATTCAATTGTAATCATCTAGTATGAAGGTAATGAAATGGGCCTCATCCCCAAAATAAAGTCGAAAGTAAACTCAACTTCCCTCTGAGGAATAAACTTAGAGAAATCATTTGGAAAAATTTCAACATACTCATCCACCACCATAGAAAGAGGGCCACTAATACTTGGATCAACAACGTTAAGAAACATCTTTGGAATTTATCTTCATTTTGTCACAATACTATAGAGAATGGGACCTTCTCTCCCAGATCTAGGATCCCACTCACCCTGGGACACATCAGTGAATCTATTAGAATAACGAAATCGGACTTGATGATGATATAAATTGATCTAGGATTTATATATATTCATCCAATCCATTTAAATGGTGATATCAAAGAAATCAAGATCAATAACTAGAAAATATCATACATTTTTGTGGTCAATAACCATCACCTAATACGTAGAAAAACTAAAACCCTACTCTGACATTTTTCCCAAAGGAGTGGAAAGAGTTATCACGAAAAGCCTAAGCTCCTAACCGAAACCCAATGCATCAATAAGACTGGGCGAGATAAAGGAATAAGTTGGCCTATTATTAAAAAATTTCATAACCATAATAGATGAAACAAACACCATACCACTAATGATAGCTAGTCCTACCACTAATTCCTCTAGTGCACACTTTGTTGGATAGATATGTCCAAACTCATTCTATCCTTTCTTCCTAACCTGAGGATCACCCATAGAAATAGGTTGAGATCCCACCCCTTTTCCCAAATCATATAAAAATTGAGATACCTTCATAAAATTGTATCCAACTCTATTGTTATATAATGTTCTCTCACAGAAACACTGAATATGGAAAAATTTCCCACATGCATGACCATAAAATAAATTTCTAGATAGAAAACAAACTCTATCTTCCTTACACTCTCACTAATGACCCATAAAGTCCTATCATCATAATTATATCTATCTCAACCATAGATAACATTTATATACCCTCCAAGAAGGTGGTTAGGAACATAAGAATCAGTATTGACCAAATATATAGCCTCAGACTCAGCTGAAACCTTTACTCCTTGAGATAGACATTGGAAACAATCTGTAGATATTGATGCACTGAATTAGGAAAATGAGAACCATACTCCATGATAGAAAAATCTCCCTACTCCATAGTAACAAACTCTCATTTATTCACCACTCTTAGTGTCATGTGATAGAACTAATTATTGAAATATTTCTTGAATGTATTCCAGGTGAGATATTCATGAAAATTGTCTTCCACGATAGATTACCATCAGGTCCTTTCCATCCCTTCAAGTGTATAAGTGGAAAAACCAACCTTGGAGACTTTCAGAGTTTTTGAGAAGTGGAATTTTCTCTCAATCCTATCGATCCATTATTTTGATTCATATGGTCCCTTGTCACCAAGGAAGATCAGTTTATGTTTCTTAGTGAATTCTGAAGCATGGTCCACCTTATATTCTAGTTCAACATTTTCTACTTTTCCCAAGGAATGTATCATTTATATTATAATTTCAACCAATACTGATTCAATCGAAGGATTCACATATGGGTATCACTCTGCATATTCCTCTTTAGAATTCAAAGATAGACTTATTAAAGGATCCATATTCTAAAAAATAAAATGAACACAGAAGATCAAAAAAAACATTATTCCATTGTCATAAACCAAATTTTACGGGACTGAAGCCAAAGGATAAAATTATAAACAATGATGCTAGAAAACCTAAAACTTCTCATGGTAACTCAAGGTTTTTCATGAAATTGAGATCTCCAAGGACACTCCCACACTACCACATCAGTTCTGATGGTCCTACCTCGAATCTATCAACAAACCCTAGACATAGGATGGTGATGCACAACCATGAGTGTGATCTTTAATGATAACCTACTCTGATACTAATTCGCAGCAGACTAATCTAGGTCAAACCAAAATGTCACCTGACCTTGACTACCACAAGGCTCAAAGTGCATTCCAAATCACCATGGGAAGATGATAAGAACATGGGTATCAAGAGAAGAAAAATGGGAAAATTTCTACCCACCAATAAAAATATAATCAGACATAAATAATTAGAGTATCACAGAAGATATCCAGAACATATCATATGTCAAAACAACCAATCAATAAAGATAAAATCCAACAACTAAATAAAAAGGTCTATATGAAAAAATAGAAAGAACAGCAACATGGAACCTAAAGCAACTCAGGGGTCCATCTCCACATGACTATATGTCACCACCACCTAACCCTTGGAAGGTAGCACAAACTAGGAGATTCATCCTCTATATGAAACTCTTACCATTACCTTTATCATGAAAAAGAAATTCTACATATTCCTAAAGGCATATCCAGGGTGTGACATAAATGATCCGAGTAGGAAAAATAAGCAAATTAAATAAACTTTCACATAATGTATCTACAAAGCACCAATGGGAAATCTAAAACATGAGGGTGTACACAACTCTAACACGCAAAATAACACTAACTAGCATAAGTGAATCATAAATTATAGGAACCTCGATACCCTGAACAGGATTCCCACTAGAAACCATGGCTTCATAGGCCTCTGCACTAGTGATAGCTTACTCCACTATATTTTTTTATGTTTAGTTTTTCCCATACCCCAAGGTCTCCCAATGTTCTACATTTCATCATTATGTTTCAAGAAAAGCATGACCACATTCCTTAAGACATTATCAAGGAAAATATATAAACAAATTAAAGATTGAAAACCCATTTTCGAGTTAAATTTTTATTTGGTTCATTCCATAAAGTCCATATTTAACATTAAAATAACAGTTTTCAAATAAATTCCATTTAATAAAACATAGCCATCACAAATTATATCAACTATTATGGATATCAAAACATAAATTTAATTTTTTAAAACAAAATTACCTTCACATGAACACAATAATTTCATGATATTATCCATGGAATAGATACACTTACATCAATAATAATGAATACATCATCGCCTCCAAGACCAATGGTGGGAGATGAAGAGATTGGAACTTAGAGAACCTAGATCCAATTGAAAAAATGTCAATTATCTAGGTTCATGGTAGATATATATTTATAAATAATAAAATACAAGGAAAAGAGTAGGAAGAAAAATATTAAAATAGATCTAAATCACAAGTTACAATCTACGATGATCCATTCTTTCAATTTGCATGAAGATCATCCAACAGAAAGAGGGATAGAGACAATGTCATCACCAAATAGCCTCTAGAATAATGAAAATAATATTAGGATCAATTGATTTGTATTAGAGGAGTTAAATTATGATTTCAATCCAAACTGACATTTAGACCCTTACATAATAGTTCACCCAGCGATATCACCAACTAGTTGTTGGACACACACCAGATAGATAGTGGGTATGGGAAGTGAGGTTTTACCTATAGGTCTCCACTACCTAGATAGTGGAATTTCATCAAGTTTTCGATAGACCAATTAGATCAGTGTCTGTTGTCTATAAATTCATATCCCAGGTCTATCAGAACATCTATCCTACCCTTTAAGTGAAATGCCCCCACTTGGAGATTAAGACCACTAACCCATGGCCTCCCCACCATTAAGAATCCTACTAAAGCACTGACAATCAACATCCTCAGCCTGTCTATGTTGAATTTTATCATCCATGGATGATCTACCCTAAATATAATCTAGGAACACATTTATATTAGCTCTCCCATCATCTAAGAACATCTCATCAAATAATCTCATCAATCACCACTCTTCAACTAATTCCTTCACTTTATGAGTCTGTAATTTTATAATCAAAGTATATGCAACCATGTTTTTTTGGGGGGTGTATGCAATATCAAAATCAGAGGTATGATGGTACTCAACCCAGAATCTCTATCTCAAGTTCAGGTCTCTTTGAGTGAAGATATGTTTCAGAATATTATGGTCTGAATATACTATATATTTATCCCTAAATTGGTAGTGAAATGACGTATTAAAAGTGTGAATCATTTCCCCCAAACCAAGATCATGAATGAGGAATTTCTTCTCGTGAGGGTGTAATCAATGACAGTCATAATATACCACTTGTATTCCCTACATCATAATACTACCCAAACCCTTAAATAAGGCATCGTAGTAGACATTATATATCAAACCCTACTCAGGATTGATCGAGACTAGAGTTGAATTCAATCTCACTATAAACTCCTATAAATATATATGGAATTGATTACTCTAATAAAGATTCAAATACTTATTGGTTAACTATGTAAAAAGAGATAAAATCTTGGAGAAGTCTCAAACAAAGCACCTGTAATAAAAATTTAATCCCTAGAAACATTGCATATCCAAAAAAAATTCTAGGCTACTCCCAAGACCTCACTGATCAAATCTTCTCAGGATCAACTAAGACATCCTTCTCAAAAATCACATGGCCCTAAAATTTAAACTCTTGAATCCAAATCTAACATTTTGGAATCTTCCTGTATAGATTTTGATCGTTCAAGATCTCAATAATGATATTAAAATTCCGTCCATGAGTATGCACCTATCTAGAATAAATATGGATTTCATCGAAATAAACAACCATTAAATAATACACGAATTGATGGATGATTCGATTAATTAAATCCATAAATACCTTATGAGAATTAGTAGGGACAAACTACAAGAACTGATAATGATAATTCCCATACCTACTCATGAATATTGTCTTAAGAATATCTTCCCCTAAAACCCTCAGATGATGTACCCTAATCTCATATCCTTTTTTGAGCTGATATAAAATGTCCCAAATCCTAGTCAAGAGATATTTATTATTAATTTTCACCTAGTTTTGTTTCTAATAATCAACAAAAATTTGAAGACCCCTATCTTCCTTCTATTCAAATATTACTAGTGATGAGAAAGGTGAAATGATAGGATGAATAAATCCCTTAGCCTTAATATCCTCAAGTTGAACTTTTATTTCATTCAATTCAATAGGAATCATCCAGTATGTAGGTAAGGAAATGGGCCTCATCCAAAAAAAAGTCTAAAGTAAACTTAACCTCCCTTTAAGGAAAAAACCTAGAGGAATTATCTGGAAAAACATCAAGATACTCATCCACCACCTTAGAAAGAGGGGAAATAATATGTGGATAAACAACATTAAGAAACATCTTTGAAATTTATCATTATTTCATCTCAATACTGGGGACAATGGGACCTTCTCTCCTAGATCGAGGATCCCACTCACCCTGGGAAACATGAGTGAATCCATTTGAATAAAGAAATCGGACCTGATGATGATAAAAATTGATATAGTATTTATATCTAATAACCCGATCCATTTCAAAGGTGTGATCAAATATATCAAGATCAATAAAAAGAAAAAAAATACTCTTTCGTGGTCAATAACCATCACCTAATACATAGAACATCTAATACCCTACTCTGACATTTTTCCAAAAGGAGTGGAAAGAGTCATCATGAAATGCATAAGCTCCTAACAAAAACCCAATTCATCAATAAGATCATGCGAGATAATAGAATAATTTTTCCTAGTATTAAATAATTTCATAACCATAAAATATGAAACAAACACCATACCTCAAATAATATCTAGTCCTACCACTAATTCCTCGGGTGCACACTCTGTTTGATAGATATGTCCAAACTCATTCTATCCTTTCTTCGTAACCTGAGAATCACCCATAGAAATAGGTTCAGATCCCACCTCTTTTTCCACATCAGATCAAAATTGAGATACCTTCATTAAAGTGTATCCAAATCTATTGTTATATAATTTTCTCTCATAAAAACATTGAATATGGCCAAATTTCCAACATGCATGACCATAACTATTTTTTCTAGATAGAAAAAAAACTCTATCTACCTTATACTATCACTAATGACACATAAAGTCCTATCATCCTAGTTATATCTATCTCAACCATATATACCTTTTCTAAACCTTCCATGATGGTGGTAAGGACCATAAGAATCAGTATAGACCAAATATCTAGCCTCAGACTCATCTCAAACCTTTGCACCTTGAGATAGACAATGGAAAAAATTACCATAGATTGATGCGCTAAATCAGAAAACTGAGAACCATACTCTATGATAGAAAAATATCCCTAATCCATAGTAACGTACTCTCATTCATTCACCACTCTCAGTGTCATAGGATAGAACTCCTTATTGAAGGATTTCATGAAAGTATTCCAGGTGAGATATTCATGAAACTTGGCTTGCACAATAGATTCCCATCACGTACTTCCCATAACATCAAGTATATAAGTCGAAAAACCAACATTGGAGTCTTTCAGAGTTTTTAAGATGTGGAATGTTATATCAATACTATTGATCCATTAATTTGATTCCTATGGTCCCTTGTCACCATGGAAGATCAGTTTATGTTTCTTAGGGATTTTTGATGCATGGTCCACCTTCAATTCTAGTTCAACATTGGCTATTTTTTCCAAGTACTGCATCATTTATACGATAATTTCAATCGATACTGATTCAATAGTAGGATTCACCAATGGGGATCACTCTGCATCTTCCTCTTTAAAATTAAAATATGGACTTATTAAAGGATCCATATTCTAAAAAAAAGAGAATAGAAATCATCTAAATTAAAACATTATTCCATTATCATAAACCAAATTTTAGAGGACTGAATCCAAAGGCTAAAATTATAAATAATGATTCTAGAAAACCTCAAACTTCTCATGGTAACTCAAGGTTTTTCATGAAAGTGAGTTGTCCAGGCAGACACCCACACTACCAATTGAGTTCTGAGGGTCTTACCTCCAATATATCAACAACCCCTAGACACAAGATGGTGAGTCACAAGAATGAGTGTGACCATTAATGATATCCTACTCTGATAATTATTCACAACAGACTAATCTAGGTTAAACCAAAATGTCCCCCGACTTGGACTACCAAAATGCCAAAAGTGGATTCCCGATCATCATGGGAAGACGATAAGAACATGTTTATCAAGTGATGAAAAATGGGAAAATTTTCACCCACCAATAAACATATAATTAGACATAAATAATTAGAGTATCACAGAAGATATCCATAACATGTCATATGTCAAAACAACCAAACTATAAAGGTAAAATCCAACAACTAAATATAATGGTATAGATGAAAAAAAGAACAGCAACATGGAACCTAAAGAAACTCAGGGGTCCATCTCCACATGACTATATGTCACCACCACCTAACCCCCTGGAAGGCAGCACGAACTAGGAGAGTCATCCTCTATATGAAACTCTTCCCTTTACTTGTATCATGAAAAAACAATTCTACATATTCCCAAAGGCATATGAAGGGTGTGATCTAAATGATCATAGTAGGAAAAATAAGCATATCAAATAAACGTGAACATAATGTTTCTATAAAGAACCAAAGGGAAATCCACAACATGAGGGTGTGCGCAACTCAAAAACACAAAAGAAAACTAACTATCATAAGTGAATCATAAAGTCCAGGAACCTCGATACCCCGATAAGGATTCCCATTAGAAACCATGGCTTCACAGGCCCCTACACTAGTGATAGATAACTCCACTAGGTTTTCTTATGTTTAGTTTATTCCCATTCCCCATGGTCTCCCAATGTGTTATATTTCATCATTATGTTTCAAGAAAAGCATGACCACGTTTCAAAAAAAATTCAAGGGATATATAGAACCAAATTAAAGAATAAAAAACCATTTTCAAGTTAACTTTTTATTTGATTCATTCTATCAAGTCCAGATATGTCATTAAAAAAATTCAGTTTTCAAATAAATTCCATTTAAAAAAACATAGACATCAAAGATTATGTTACCTATCATGGATATCAAAACATCAATTTAATTATTTAAAACCAAATTACCATCACAATAACACTATAATTTCAGGATATTAACCGTTGGATAGATACACCTATATCAATAATAATGAAAACATAATTGCCTCCAAGACCTGTGGTGGGAGAGGAAGAGTTTGGATCCTAAAGAAACTAGATCCAGTGGAGAAATGTCAATTATCTATGTTCATGATAGATATAGTTTCATAATGAATAAAACACAACTAAAAGAGTAGAAGAAACATATTAAAATAGATCTAACTCACAAGATTACAATCTACGAAGATCCAGGCAATCAATTAGCATGAAGATAGTCCATTCGAAAGAGGGATAAAGACAATATCATCACCAAAAATCCTATAGAATAATGAAAATAATATTAAGTTCATGTGGTTTGTATTAGAGGAGTTAAATTAAGATATTAATTCAAACTGACATTTATACCCTTACTTAATTGTTCACCCAGCAACATCACCAACTAGCCGTTGGACACACACCAAATGGATGGGCTATATATGTAGTGATCTTCTACCTACAGGTCACCACAAGCTAGCTAGTGTATGTTCGTTGATTTTTTTATGGAACTTGTATACCTGGAAGAGTTCTTCCAATGTTCACTAGCTAGTCAACGGCCTCATACTGCCACCAACTTCCAACCTCTCTTCTCCTAACCTATGGATGACCTGGAAACCTAAAAGACAAGGAAAAAATAGTCATTTTACCTGATTCCCTATGTTGGGGTGTGATATATCATGTCCAAAATTAACAAAAAATTAGTAGGGAAATCCATATCCCTTAATCTTTTTAACACCTATTTAATGACTCGAGTATGTTTAATTTTTCCTCAATTGGATAATTGAATCACAATCCCAAAAAGTTTTAGTTCTAGAGCATGTAAATTATATTAAACATAGTGATCCATCACATTTATGGAAACTCCTAAATTTAACATAATATATTTTAATTCAAACTCCCCTATAGTGTAAGGAATGGTGATTTTTACAATATCCATGCACTTGAAAGGGATAGAATGTTGAATCATGGAGGAAAATTTCTCTCAAACATCACTTTATCTCCTCCCTTCAACCTCATCTTATGATAACACGTCTCCTTTTCAAATTTTTAATATTTTTGAATCTATTTCACAACATCCAGTAATGGAATGTTAACATGGACTTCCCTAAAAGTCACTAAAATCTCCTTATCTAATTCACTCTCAAAATTATTTTTAATGGGTGGATTTCCCATAGGGTAAGGAAGTGGGGTTTTGGAATTTTTTTGTCATCCTTATAAAAATTTTGGGAACTATAATATGTTATCATTCTCTTCTAGTCTCTATGAGTTTTCTCAATAAAAATAATCCTCTTTAAACATTGATTTTTCTTTCACAGTGGGTTCAAAATTTTCAACAGGCACAACATGTGTTGATTTCTCTTCAACAAGTTATAAATCAAGTGGAAAAGGTATGGAACTATCCTCAATAGGTTTAGTATTATAATTCATGACATGGTAGTTTTTCAACATAGTGTCACTTCTTAGTTTCATAGCACTAACATTCCCCTTTCTATTTCCCTTGGGATTAAATTCCGTTTGTGAAGGAAGTACTCTACTTAATTGATTTCTTATGCAACTAATATCAGTATTCATTTACCCCATTTGAGTTAACAAACTGTTCAACATGAGTTTTTATTGTTTTATAGTTTCGTTAAGGTTATTTTTATATTTTTTTAGTGATATGTGAAGGCTATAAATTCCTTAAAAGTTGAGAATTAGTATGGTCCTAGAAGTATCTAGGTGGTGGGTTACTTATTTGGCCTTCAAAAAAGCCTTTTTTTTATTAGTGTATATAAATATTTCATTTGATTGGATATTACATCCCTTATTTTAGGTATAATTTGTTCTAAAGGTCATGACTAGTTATTTTATTGAAAAGGTTTCCTGGGAAGTATTTCATTTTAAGCTTTAGGAGATTCTTACATTTGTGGGAATTGGTCACTAATGTGATCGGTTGAGGAAAATATTCCATGGTGAAATTGAGTTTATAAACATGGTTAATCATGGGGGTGGGTTGGTGAAGTTTTTTATAACAACATGGACCTCATCATCTTGGTAAGATCACTAAGCAAGCAGACAATAATCTTATTTTCAAGAGTGGAATGGGTACTTCCTAGGTTGTTTTTAAATGAATCAAACCACTAGTTCCAAACTATGGGTAATTTGGATCATGTTAGAAAAGATATTTATATAAATAACTAGTGTTTTATCTACCAAAGAACCTCTTATATAAACATTTATCATTATTCTATCAATAAGGAAAGTATCTCATAAAACTATTGGATCAATAGTTTTTCACACTTTTAATGGTGGGAGAAACTAAAACATAACCTCTTAAATCTCTCCCATTACTCATGTTAACCTTGGGTTTGTCTAATTCCATAAATTTCTTTCCTAATGTAATATGATCTAAGAGAAGGGGGAAATTTCAAGAAAATCATTCTTCAATTCTTTTCAATCCCTTATCAGAGTGGAGTGAGAGTAGTAGAACCATTCCTTTGCCACTTCATCTAATGAAAAAAGAAAAAACTACAATATTTATTTGATCACCATTTATACCTATGGGTTTTATGTTATCACAAATATAATTAAATTCTTAAAGGTGTTTTTGTGGATCATTCTTTGGAATCCTCTGAAATTTTGAAATTTTATGCATGAAACATGATTATATTTCAAAACCAGAAAGTTTATCATGGTATTACACATTATTTTTTATTATCCTCATATGACGCAGTTAATTATTTTAGATTCATATTCTTTTCCATGTTTCTTTCAAGTTCAAAGGATCTTTTTAGTGGGTTGATCGTTTCAAAACTATGAGTAGAAGTTTCAAGTTGATATATGAAATTTTCATCACTTACAAGGTCATCCATTGAGTTATAATCTTTAACATCCCACACTGCCCAAGCTCTAGAGTGATAGATCATATTTATTTTAGGTTCTATGGTAACTAAATCAGTGTTTAAACTCTTATAAATACGAAAAAAAATTATGATACTTAGGCAAAGACACCAGTTGAAAGTAGAAACATTATCATTAATCTCTATTAAAATTTTATCCTGAAGGAATGTAGTAATACAATCTCAAGGTTGTCATTCAAGGTACTTGAAACTAATATCAATTTTACACCTTTAATTATTATTTATTTTGTTTTATGTTTTGAAATGAAGAAGAATAAATAGGGGGTTTTTTGAATTTGTGTAAGAACTAAGAAAAAAAGAAGCTGATAAAATTGACCATAAGAATTTAAAAAATATATATATAAAATAAGATAACTAAAATATAAAAAATTGGATCTTCACGATCCACCAGAATAACTGTACTCACTAACAACACTATAGAAATGAAATAAAATATTAATAATACAATATTCATCTTGATAATGAAAATATACATAACCTTGAGATAAAATAGAAGTGGATGGTTAATGAATTAAATAAGAGGTATTTATAGTAAGGAAGCCATGCGACTGTTATGAATCTAACCATTTGAATAATAATTTTACCATTGTAAAAGTATCTTGATCATTATAAGATTGATCTAACCATTAGGAATTGTTACATAAATGTGGGAATAGTAACCTCACCTATGGAAGTGTAAAATAATATTTAGTTATTTAATTAATTAAAAATATATCATATTTATATAAATATATATGTAAATAAATGTTTTAAAAATTATAAAATAAGTGTTTGTATTTTTGTAAAACATGTATATTTTATTATCATTTTTATAATAAATATAATTACTTAAAAGAAATTTTATTTTCATAAAATTTATTTATAAATAAATATTAAATTTTATTATAATGATAAGATAATTTTATGAGACTGGGTGTAATTTTTCAAATGGTGGTAAAATTGATCATAATATTAAAATAAGTATTTTTCAAATAAATGGAGATTTTATATAAAAATTAAATTTCTCATATTTATAAATTTATTTTCATAAAATGGATTTTATTTTGGGAATCTTCATATTGAAAAATATTTACCGTTAATTTTTTGTATTTTTCTAAAATGGTTGAATTTTTTGTGATTAGTGAAATATGGTAAAATATGATATTTAACATTATAAGTTAAATACATAAATTTTTGAGTCATGGATGATGTAATCACCTATTAACACAAACCCACATGCACTATTTTTTGTATATATTAACAATAATCAATACTATTTATAGTCTTGATCCAAAATAAAAATTTTGAAAAATAATATTTAAATATACTTCTCTCCTCCCCTTATAAATATCACACATCACCAGCCCTTATCCTGAAAACATCTAAGCATTGGAGATTTCCAAATTTATGCTCAAATCTATTCCCAAGTCTCTCCACCACGTTTTAGTGTTTTAGGTCTCATCAAAATACTAATCCAAGGTTCCTTATGTGGAATCCCTATAGGTGACATCCAAAGGAGAAGATAATACCCACAACAGGGTTTTATTTTTCTCTTATCCAAATCCTCCAAAACATTTCCATTAAACATGTAATAATAAATCCATTATCATATATATGCTATAATTTTATTATTTTAACATAATATCTATCATCCATCGTCTTCTCTTCTACTCTTATTCTAAAAATGAAAACATCATCCGCATTGTGTCGGTACACTGCCTCTATGGACAATGAGTTTTTATTTCAAATTACTTCCTTCATGGAAGGCATAAATTTACTTATATTTGTTTAAAATAGCCTAAATATTTGTATTATATATTTTTCACATTATTAAATAAATATATATTTATAATATTATTTTAAAGGAAACTAATTCATGATGGTTAGTAAAATCGCCAAAAATAAACTAACCATATAACCATATGGTTTTACTAAATGGATCATATATGTATGAAAAAAAGTCATTTGATATAATTTTAATTTTTGGAAATAAATTAATACAATTTCATTTCACTTCTGTTGTTGTATTACCAATTGAAAAGAGTTTCCCTAACTATAAACAAGTGACTGAAATTTGATCCATGAAATGAACGCCCTCAATAAAGAAAAAATAAACATTATATCTCATTGAAATGGTTATAAATGAACATAATAATATTATATAAAATCAAATATAGATAGAAATTATTATTAATTGAGTAATTAATGAATATAATTTGATTATACAGGATGTTAAGTGTAAGTTCATAATGATTCTGAAACATAAGGTAAGGGATCTCTCTAAACCACTCTTTTTCTTTGGGTTATGACCTTTCTCTTTATAACTCACTTTATCTCTCTCTTTAATTTTATAAAATTCTTATAAGTTATTTATATATGTCACTTTCATATATACATAGCATATTATCCATTATTTTTTTAGGTTAATACATTCCTTAAGTTCGTTTCTCAAACAACTTGTTTATAAAATCTCCTTGACTATGATATGAGACAAGATTATGCAACCCATTTATTTCCATGTGTAATTCTTATATTTATGCCTAATGATTGATTTACTTTTGTGTAACACATAAACATGTTCATTTTATGTTGGTTGGGCCCATATAGAACTCCAATTCATTGGGTAATGTTTTTGTCTCATGAAACAATATGTATGGGGTTGCGGAGTAAACTTAATCCATGATGGGACACTACCACCATGTGATGATGTTGTCATGGTAGTTAACCCTAAATTATGCTTATGCCATGTAATATGCAGTTTACAATCTCCTATGATATAATGATCTTATGATACCATATTCTTATGTTATGAATCGATATGATTATTCATGATCCTTATCTTTTACGGTGTCATGTTATACCGTTTGACTCACATGTTATGATTTGTTATAATATTTATTCTCTTATTGGGATTTTTTGCTCACCCCATTATTTTATATGTTCCCTAGGTTATCTTATATAGTTTTAAGAGCTCAAAGGGAGTTAGGATCTCATTATTGAGATTAAAATAAATCCATATTATTTTAGATTATTTTTGATGTATTATGAACGTAGTGTTCCAAAGACACTAGGACTCACAATATTTTGGTTAATTTTATTGGATGTTTATATTAAAAATCATGTTACAATACATGTAAAAGGCTTGAGTCACTATACATAGTATCAAATAATGATCTAGTTATTTTTAGGTATTAGGACTATAATAATTTACTAAGATCCCTAGGCATAATTCCAAGTATATGAAAATATCCTGTAATTTTTGTGAAGTATAGAGTGAGTGATTTTTAAGAAATTACATCTCTATCTAGATACTACAATTGAATGTGGATCTGGAACAGTTGTATTTAAGGTAAATAACTCTAAAAAGGTCACATTGGGTATTACCTCAATATTCACCTAGTTCATGATAAAGAGGTCTTGTTGCAAACCTATTTTAACACTACTGGGAGATATGCTTCGAAGTATTCACATACTCTTTACAAACCATTAGAAATAACATGAATAGATTTTTAGGATATAAAATTGAATAGGAAAATTTCCATGGATAAATTTGTTTGAAACCTAGAGACACATAAGATAGGATATAATTTTCATTTATAATTTATTCCATCTAAGTTCAAAATTTCCAATTTATATGATTTTTAGTATGAGTATTCTCATCTATTA
Source organism: Viscum album (assembly GCA_963277665.1). Lineage (NCBI taxonomy): Eukaryota > Viridiplantae > Streptophyta > Magnoliopsida > Santalales > Viscaceae > Viscum > Viscum album. Next base: position 1,903,544,060 of record OY728121.1, on the reverse strand, counting down.
TTTATTTTTGTTAATGGTGGAAAATAGGAGGAACCAAGCCAACAACAAACATGGTAAGAAATGTGGTGGTTTCCCTAATGATATTTCAACCCTTATGGGATAAGAAGTTGAGAACATCATGATATTTTTGTCTCATATAACTCATGTTATGAATAATAACTTTAATCATGTGTTACATCCTCCTTCTTCTAAGAAAGAGAAAGTTGTATTTGATTCCTTTATGCGGCAAAGGTCTTCTGCCTTTAGTGGATCTTCTGATCCCCTCATTGTGGAATAATAGATTAACTCCACCAAGAAGATATCATATGTCCTTCAATGCTCAGAATAACTGAAATTCGTACTGGTTGTCTATCATCTTGAAGGGGAAGCCAATCAGTTGTGGTTATTGATCAAGAACATAAAGTATAAATACGAAATTTATTTTCTATAATAGAAAGGATTCAAGATAATATTTTTCAATAAACATTTTCCCCAAAATATTCATTATAAAATAGATATGGAGTTCTTCATAGTAAAGGAAAAAAGAATATGATTCTATCAGGGTTTCCAAGGTAAAATTCACAAGGCTTGTATGGTACACATTTGGATTTTTCATGAACACTGAAAACAAGGTGAACCTCTTTTTTAATGGGATAAATATGTTTCTATGAAAATATTTAGTGATTCGTGACTTCGAAATCTATGAATTGATTGTTTTTGGTGCTCTTATGGTTGAGATGGATATTAGAGACTCTCAATGATCCCGTGGGTCTATAGATAAAATCAAAAAATTGAATTTCATTCAGAATTATTTTCAGATAAATATCATTGTGGAAATAAAACCCACATGTCCAAAGTGTGGAAAAGTCATCCTAAAAATTGTCTAAGGGGAACCAGGGGATGATTCAAGTGTGGAAAAAGGGACATCGGTCTAATAAATGTCAATGGAAAATGAATAATCCCATTGATGAAGAAGAAAAAAATAATGTTTAGATCAATACTCAACCAGCGGGAAGGTGTTTCAAATATAAGGAACATAGACATCAGGAAATTCAATGCCCTAAGCCAATGGTTGTCAGAGACAATCAATGAAAACAACCTCCAAGACCTAGAGAGAATGGAAGGGTGTATGTTTCCACTACTGATCAGGTGGACCTGACAATGATGTGGGGATAGTTATGTTGGTTATTTATTTAATAATAGGAAACACGATTTTTGATTTTGGTTCTACACATTATTTCATATCTTTAATGTTTAGTAGAACTATTCAAACCCCACCTAAAAACGTGGGGATTCAACTATCTGTGAGAACAGAAAATAGAGAAATTATAGCATCCCAAGTATATAACTCTTCCCCAGTCATTGTTTGAGGAATAATCCTCCCAAAAAATCTTATCTTATTTCCTATAGTGTACTTTGATGAAATATTAGTCATGGATTGGCTATCCTTATATAAATCCAACATCAAATTTTAGGAGAGGTATATCACTCTTCACATCCCATGTCATCCTCTAATTTTTTACAAGTGTAAGGTGGAGGATGAATCTCTTAGGAATTTTCTTCTCAATCATGGATATTATTACCTTATGGGTAAGAATATCTTTCCCAAATTATTGAGACCAAGGAGATATTCATTCTTCAATAAATGTCCATTGTGATGGATTATACTGATTTATTCCCTAAAGAGTTATATGAACTTCCTCCTAACCAAATTGTTGAGTTCTAAATTGAACATAAATATAGATCTATTCACATATCCATGAACCCCTATAGAATGTACACTATTGAGTTGGAAGAACTAAAAAGTCAGTTACAAGAGAATCTGGACAGTGGTTTTATAGGACCGAGTGTTTCATCATGGGGTGTGTTGGGCCTCTTTTTCAAAAAGAATGTTGGGCCAATGCACCTATGCATTGATTATTGTGAACTCAAAAAAATCATGATAAAGACAAGTATTTACTTGCCACATATATATGACATGTTTGATCAACTATGTGGGGGACAATATTTCTCTAAGGCAGACCATTGGTTGGGATATCACCAATTAAGGGTGAAGAAGGAAGATATTCCCAATAATATCTTTTGAACAAGATATGGACACTATGGATTGATAGTGATTCCTTTCTGACTCACTAATGCTCTAAAAATCTTTATGGTCCTAATTAAAAGTTTCATTAGAGATTACCTAAACAAATTTTTGGTAGTCTTTATAGTTGATATTTCAATATAATCCAAAATAGAGGAGCATGAGGATCATTTGAATACTATGCCAGAGACTTCGCGAAAGGAGAAGATATATGAAAATTATAGTAATTGTGAGTTCTGGGTGGGGGAAGTATCGTTCTTGGAGCATGCTATCACCAAAAAAGAGATATTGTTTTACCCTTTTAAGATAATGGAAATTGAGGAGTGGCCTAGACTAATATTTTTAATGGAGATCCCTAGATTCCATAGAATAGCTAGATATTTCTAGCAATTTGTGAGAAACTTCTCATGATTTTCAATCCCACTAAGTAAGATGACTCGAAAGGGAGTAAAATCTGTCTGGAATAATGAAAGTGAAGAGAGCTTCAAAGCCCTCAAGTGGGGAAAATTTCATGGTATATAGTGATTCTTAAAATATGGGATTGGTTTGTGTACTAATATGAAATGATAAAGTGATAACATACACCTCAAGGTAGTTGAAATTTTATAAGCATAACTACCCATTACATGATCCGGAGTTGGCTGTAGTGATCATCATATTGAAAATTTGGTGACATTATCTATATGAAGATAAATTTCTAATATATACATATCAGAATAGACTCAAGTATATATTCACACAAAAGGAACATAATATGCACCAACAATGATTTTTAGAGATGATCAAGTACTATGACTACTCAATCCACTACAATCTTGGGAAATAAAATAATGTGGCAGATACTCTAAGTAGAAATAATTAAGAAACATAATTAATAATGGAAATTTAGAAGGATCCAATCATCTTTGACTTGTAAAGGATGTACATGGGGATTATAAAGGAAGGAACGTCATCATTCATTTCTGCAATGACTGTTCAACCATCCCTTCTAGATAAGATAATGGATGCTCAAAGATATTATGTGAAAATATAGAGGAAAGAGAGAGCTATAAGAAAAGGGAAATCCCCAGAGATCAAAATTGATGATGGAGTTGTATGATTTGGGTCATGGTTAAGTGTTCCATAAAATCATGAGATAAGGGAGCTATTTAATGATGCACATAGCTCGACCTTCTCCATCCACATAGAGAGCCTGTAGATGTATTGAGATCTATGATAACACTATTGGCGGGACAATACTAAGAAAGAGATCATGGAATATATATCAAATTGTATAATATGTCAGAATGTGAATTTGGAGAGGAAAAAAATCAATAGAATGATGCAACCATTATCCAAACCTACATGGAAATGGAACAAAAATCATCATGGTCTTTGTTACTGGTCTTCCGAAGACATCCAAATGAAATAATGTTATATAGGTTTTTGAGGATCATCTAATAAAAACTGTTCACTTCATTACAATTTAAAAGGACTTCTAACTCAATCAATTGGAAAATATATACATCAGAGAAGTGATCAGGCAGTATGGACCCCAACAATCGATTTTATCAGATCAATATTCGAGATTTACCTTCATGTTCTTGAAAAGTCTTCAATATGCTCTAAACACTAAATTTTACTTTGGTACGACTTATCACCCCCAAAATGATAGGAAATATGAACAGACTACCCACACATATAAATAAGATGTTGAGAATATGCTCGATGTACTTCATCGGATGATGGGATCACCATATTTTTCTGATTGCGTTCTTGTAAAATAATAGTTTTTACTCAAGTATCCAAATGGCTCCATATGAAACCCTTAATGGAAATAAATGTATAAAACCTATGTGATGGTATGAAGCTGGAGAAAAAAAGTTCTTGGGGCCTAAAATGGTTGAGAAAATGAATGAAAATGTCATACCCATTCAACAACACATCAGGGTTTCACAAAATTGACAGAAGAGCTATGTTGACAATTGTCAGTAAGACATGGGGTTTGGGGTTATAGATAATTTTTTCCTCCACATATCTTCATTTAAGAGAGTCATATGATTTTGGAAGAATGGTAAGCTATGTCTCAGGTACATCTTTCCCTTTGAGATTCTCGATTGCACTGATGTTTTGGCTTATTGACTAGCACTCCCACCAACTCTATCTCAAGAACATGACGTGTTCCGTGTATCCATCTTGAGGAAGTATGTATCAGATCCCTCAAATAAATTGAATTCAGATTTGGTACAACTGAAAAATGATCTCTCTTATGAGGAGCAGTCGAGGAGGATCTTAAACCATAGAGACAAAGTTCTACACAATAAGAAAACTCACCTAGTCAAAGTACTATGGTAAAACCATAAGTATGACGATGTGACCTGAGAACCAGAGGAAGCCATGAAGTAGACGTACACTCGCCTATTTTTACCATAGTATAAAAAATGAAAATTTGAGGGCATAATTTCTTAATGGGGGAGGAATGTGAAAACCCAGAATTCTATCAATGGAATTTCTCTTCTGAATATATATTTGAGTCATATTTAGTAATATAATATTATATAAAGTATATGCAACACATGATGAAACCAACAAAATTTTATAAAATTAATATGAACCTGACATTTAGAGGATAAAAATTACATAAGAATTGAAAATATTACAATGGTATAAAGAATAAAAAATAAGATGTCTAAAATAGGAAAATTTGAATATGCACGATCCACCAGAATAACGACACTCACAAACAACACAGTACAAATGAGACAAAATATTAGTAACACAATATTCATCTTGAAAATGAAAATGCATATAGAATTGAGTGAAAATAAATGTGAATAAAGAATGAATGAAATAAGAGGTATTAATAGGAAGTAAGGAACCCATATGACCGTTACAAATCTGATCGTTGTAATAATAATCTGACAGTTGTAATAGTAACATGATTGTTGAAATAGTAATCTAACTATTATAAATAGTAACTTGGTCATTAGAACAGTAACTTCACCTATGGAAGTGTGAAATAATATATAGGTATCTTATAAAATGAAAATAAAACATATTCATATAATGATACTAGTATATAAGTGTTTTAAAATGATAAAATTAGTGTTCTTGTTTTTATAAAACATGTTTATTTTATTATCATTTTTATAATAAATGCAATGATTTAAAGAAATTTTCTTTTCAAAATCTTGAATTAAAAATTAATATTAATTTTTAATATAATGATAGGATAATTTCATGTGACCTTAAGTAATTTTTCAAAGGGTCAGAAAATTGATCGTAATTTTAAAATTTGTATTTTTAAAATAAATGATGATTTTCTTTAAAATTTAAATTTCTCATATTCAGAAAATTATTTTCATAAAATGGATTCTTTTTTGTTATCTACACATCCAAAAATGGTTAGGATGAATTTTTGATATATTTTTAAACTAGGTGATTTTTTTGTGAATAATGAAATACAGTAAAATATGGTATTTTACATTATAAGAGAAATACATGAATTTTTGAATAATGACTTATGTAAGTGCTCATTAGTTCAATATCAAATACACCAGTTACTGTATATAGCCACATGAATCAATACTATTAATGGTCTTGATTCAAAATAATAAACTAATAAATATAATATTCAAAAACACCTCTCTCCTCCCCTTATAAATGCCATCAATCACCGTTCATTCCCCTCAAAAATTCAAAGACTCATAACTAGTCAAATTTCTGACCAATTCCATTCCCAAGTCTCTCTCCCATGTCCTAGTATCGTTGGTCTCATCAAAAGACCAATCTAAAGTTCCTTATGTGGAATCCCAAGAAGAGATATCCAAAGGAGAAGGTAGTACCCACAACCAAGTATTTAAATTAAACATTACGTAATAACTCCAATATCATATATAGGCTATAATTTTATTATGTTAATGAAATATCTATCATCCATCAATATCTCTTCTCCTCGTATTCTAAAAATGAAAACATCATCTGTATTATGTTGGTTCACCGCCTCTGTGGATGATGAGTTTTCATTTTCCATTTCCTCTTTCATTGCAGGTTTGAATTCACTTATAATTGTTTAAAATTACTTATATATGTATATTATATCTTTCTTGGCATTCTAGAATAAATATATAGTCATAATATTAAATGAATCAAAAATAATTTATGATGGTCTGTAAAACTGCCAAATTAAACTAACCATATAACATTAACATTTTACTAAATTGGTCATCCACATATCGAAACAAAAAAGGATATTTGAAATAGGTTCAATTTCTAGAAGTACATAAATACAATTTCAATCCACTTTGGATTTTGTACTATCATTTTAAAAACTTTAAAAACTAACACACAAGTAATTCGACCATGGAACCATGAAACGAAAGCCCTTGGGAAAGAGAAATTGAGCTTTATATCTCATTGAAATGGTGATAAATGAATATAATAAAATTGTGTAAAATCAAATATATATATATATATGGAAAATTGTTTTTATTAAATTATTAATGAATCTAATTTTATTATACAGAACGTTAAGTGCTAGTGAAGAATGATTCTAGAACATAAGATAACAGATCTCTCTGAACCACTCTTTTTTATTTGGGTTATGACCTCTCTCTCTCTAGCTCATTTTATCTCTATGAAATGATTCTAAATTATGTATATATTTCTCTTACATATATATCTAGTTTATTCTCCCTTCCTTTGATGAGGTAATATATGTCTCAAGTTCATTTCTCAAACCCTTACTTATGAAATCTCCTCAATTATGGTATGAGGCAAGATTATGAAACTCATTTATTTCCATGAGTAATTATTATGTTTATGTCTAATGATTTATTTCCTTTTGTGGTGCACATAATCATGTACATATTATTATGGGTGTGCTTAGATGCTGCTCCAAGTCATTGGATAAAGTTTTTGTCTCATGAGACAATATGTATAAGATTAGAGAGTAAATATATTCCATGATGAGACTATATACACCATGTGATGTTGTCACAATGGTTAGCCTTGACATATGCTAATGTCATGCTATATGTTGATGTAACTTTCATATGTTGTCATCATCTTATGATACCATATTCTTATGTCATGCTCCCATGTGACTATTCATGAGCATTCTCTTTTATGATATCATGTTATATTGTTTGAATCACATGTTATGCTTCGTAATCATGTTTATTTCTTTATTTGGCCTTTGAAATCAGCCCTTTATTTATTTTACAGGATATCCTATATGGTTTTAGGATCTCAAAGAGAGTTAGGAGTTCATTATAGAGATTAAAAATAAAGTCATTATATTTTAGTTTCTTTTAGGAGCTCATGGATTGAACAAAAATTCAAAACAGAATCAAAAGAAAATTGCATCCTGATATAAAACAACCATTTAAATTCAATAATGCTCAATTACATAATAATTCAACAAGATACAAAGGGAAATCAGGACACGAAAAGGGGGTCGGTGGTCTCCACTACTCACACCAACAAGGGGTTTAGTCGTACATGGGTAAACTGATTAAATACTTCATTATTCCTAGCTTCTTGGAGCCTAGGTCTAGTCATGTGTTGCTCCTCTTCCGAATATGAACTCTCGATGATGATGAATCTCCATCCTATATCATGAAAATGATCCCTTTTAAAATCACTATCAGCTTTGTTAGATTCCCTCTAATTTCTTATTCATTTGAAAAATTTGACTCTTCAAATTCTCCCTATCTACCATTATCCTCGATCAACCTACTTCAATTCTCCCTTAGAAATTGTTCTCACTTTTTTCCCTTTGAATGAATGCACATAATCAGCCGAAGTATCTTTAATGGAATAGTTGTCTTGGAGAATGTGTGGGATTACTCTTAGAATGCATCCAGACATGAAAAGGAATTTTCTTCGATGTGACTCTTAGTGTTCTAACTGTCTCGGTTGACTTCAACATACCATGGCGCGACTTCCATTGCGGCCTCCGGTTAGTTACTCCAGAAGATAATTGGCCTGAGAACCATCACAGTGATTTTCTCCTTCATGGTGTGGAACTTTTCTTCTTAATTGAGGGAATGCACACATCAATCCGATATTCACAGACATCTCTTTACTTGGTTACAGACATCTACCATATTATCTCCTCCTTCTACTGAAAAATGCACACAACTGAAAACTCCACGAGTTTACTCTTATGAATCATTCTAAAGAACCCTTAAGCATCCATAGAGTTATCCCTTTTGCAAAGATCTTTACATATCTCCCTTTCCTCCTTTGAGACTTGTTAAAACACATCCTCTTTTGAGACTTGTTAAGATAGCTTTCAATTAACTGCTTCCAACAACCTACTTCTATAATTCCAAAGGTTTGTTGATGTCGCTCCGCCATCTACATCCGCGCATTAGAAATTGGACTTTCGGAATCACTCCTTACGTAATTTCCAAACACTTGGCAGGAAAATGATTTTCACACAACTAAACCTAACACCTATTGAATCTTTTAAAAACAAGAAAATGAAGGGAAAACAACCAATAGTGGATGAAGACGGTTTTACAATGCACCCAGGGAAGAAATCCAGATTGTGTAAAGGTCATTTTTCTAAAAGGACAATGATAACAAGATCAATAGGCAATATAGCTAGACTAGCGAATGTTTGGAAACTAAGATGTTTCTCCGAGGATGTATGTAGCTTCTGAATCATTTGAACATTATTCAGATGTAGATTTTTTGTCCAATCAATGTATCAATGTTGATCTTAACATATAAGTTTATGGATTTTCCTCTTTAATGTCTTTGGGGTGCTGCTCTCCCGAGTATGTGATAGGACCCAACCAGAACTGACTCCATTGAATTACCAACGAAATTACAAACAGATGGAAGGAAAAAAGAAAGAAGAATAAGAAGACCTCCAGGGAAGCCCATTTTCACTGGCCCAAGCCATAATGTCCCTTCCCAAGCCTCACGACCGACTAACAGAACTATTTATCTATCTCTTTGTCCCCCTATTCATCAGCACCTCCTCTTTATTTATAACTTCTACCAGCTATCCTCTTCTAGAATATTATGTCAAGTGTACAGGTTGTGCTAAGGTGTCCTATTTTACCTTAATATGCTTGTTTATGTACTACATACCTGATATCTATTATTGCCACCATCCCGAAAAACCACCTTTTCCTCAAGGTGGTGGATTCTACTGGCATGCCAAGTAATCTCCCAAACCATATGCACTCCATGTAACTGAAGAAAAGTGTTGTGCCAAGCAATTAACCAAATGACCCTCCATACGCGATGGGTCTGCAACACCTATTGGAAATGCACCTGGACTTCACTTATTCTCTAGGAAATCTCCCAGATGGATCATCTAGCACTATGGGCCCGTAGAGTGTGTTTTTTCCTGAGCATATCTACTTTCCAAGAAAAATTCCATACAATCCTTCCCAGTAGATGATCAGACTGGAGGTGGGTTGTCAACGGTTTGCGATGTTGCTCCTTCTGTTATGCGGGTCGTGATCCATCATGTGCTATCAGCGGATCCAAGTGATCTCAATCGTAATTAATTTTTATCCCTCCAAAAGAGGCTGAGGGAGTGACAGGTGCTACTTCGTAGATGTTCGGGCTAGTGTTTGTCGAAACGAATGTGCGGTCTCCCCCATTGAGCAGTCTCTCACCCTAACACCACTATGTCTTACCGAAAGTATCACGGTGTATGGATTCCCCTTGCTCACAATCACTAAAGCAGGTGTGTCGATGGAAAACCTGTCACCCTGCTGTGTCGGTGCATCCCAATGACGCAGTCCCCTAGTTGTCGGACGTCCCGCCATCGATGAGCTGGACAACATCCTCGTGTCAAGCTATTTCACCTCCATGCCGCCCAAAGTAGAAGTTTGCCTGTTGCTAGTAAGCGCAAAAAATTCATCTCGTTGCACGTCCGCCCCCAGCTTTCCCAATCCCCTAGTGTTATCGCCCACAACACACTTCACGGATATGGAGTGCACTGCCTGCTATGCGGTCAACAATGGTAGTGGATGCACTTACTATGAATGCGAGTTGACCGCCTCTATAATGGGTGTACACTGAAGTGTTTCCATGTGATTCTACGACACATTCCCTGGAATACGTTGTGGAAATGGTGGTGGATCAAAATCTGTCGTCGACTGTTGCAGGTCCTCACGGCGACTCAGTCACTGTATCATCATTTTCTGAAATTCTGCCTGCTCAAGAAGTAGCGGGCCAATTTCTCCTCCCACGTCTATGGGACGGACTACATATGTATGAGCTGAGCATGAAAGTGTTATGTTCTATATTTTTTTCGTTTTTATTTTTTTAGGATACGAAACGGACAGGTAGGAATACATTGTTAATGTGTGTTTGGGGTGTCATGGTAGCACCTCACTCCTACAGTCAGTGAAAGCAAGAACACCTGCCCGTCAGGCACACCTCCTACGCGAGTGAATGCGGATAATCGCAACTGCAGCAGAACTACAATTTCCATAGAAGTTCATGTGCATATTTGAAGTGTGCACACGTCTCCACTGGTCGGGAACAAGCCGTGCATGACTCCGCTGAGTGCACCTCCACCTAATGAAGTGTTGTGCAATGAAGAATATGGGCAGACAGTGCACCAGTGTTCCGGTTCACTCCACCGAAGAATAGAATGGTGCCTAGACTGTGCACCACCGGATGTTGCTGCCTACATGAATGAGAACAGATGTGCGCGTAGGCTTGCAATCCATGAGTGGCTCCGCATAATATTCCAACAGTGTAGTGAGCGTTCTGTGGTGTAGTGGGCTGAATTAGGGGGATGGGGTTTTTTTATTTAAATGGGTCTAGGTTTAGTATATTTAGGAATATGGGTTTGTTGAGCGCCACTTCAAGTGGCGCTTTGCCACTCTTTTTATTTTTTTTATGGTTTTGTTTTCTTTTTTTATTGTTTTAATTTTTTTCCACCTCATCTCTTTTTAATAAATAATTTCAAAATAAATAAATAAAATTTTAAAAATAATCTTATAAATATGTATTTAAAAATGATAAATTAATTATTATTATATTTATAATTATATAATAATGAAATTATATTTATGTATATATATAATTATAAGTGTGTGTATAAATATAATAATGTATATATATAATTAAAAATAAATAATTATAAATATAAATCTATTTATATATATTTTTTAAATAAAAATTTTTTTTGTAATTATATAATTATAAACTAATCTTTATATAAAAATATTTATATGAATATGAATATGAATATATTTAAAATATATAATTATGAAAATATTGTTACATATATATTAAAAATTTATTTATAAATATATTTAATATTCATATATAAATATATATATATATATGTATGTGTGTGTGTGGAGAATTATATTTATAATTATATTTATAATTATATTGTAATTATAGTTATACTTGTATATTTATAATTATATATTTGTACATATATATATTTACGTAGTTATAAGTAATTATTTATAAAAAAAATTGAAATAGTGCTAAACATATAGTCTTTCAATACCACCTACTTGAAACATAAAAATGTTTCAAGTATGTGACTTTGAAAGCCTATAAAATATAATCTAAATGACCAATATGAATGAAACTTAAAACATGTATTAAAAATATACTAAATAGATGAAAATAAAAAAATTACGTAAAAAATGTCGATAGAAAATATTTGATAGGCTTTCAAAAACACCTAGTTGTAACTTAAAAATGTTTCCACTATGTGACTTTGAATGCTATATAAGATAATCTATATGACCAATATGAATGAAACTTAAAACATTGATTAAAAATATATAAATAGATGGGAAAAACTTAAAAAATGTCGACAGAAAATATTTTATAGGCTTTCAAAACCACCTAGTTGAAACATAAAAATGTTTCAACTATGTGACATTGAACATCTATAAAACATAATCCATATGACCAGTATGAATGAAACTTATAACATGGATTAAACATATACTAAATAGATGAAAATAAAAAAATTACGTAAAAAATGTCGACAGAAAATATTTTATAGGCTTTCAAAACCACATAGTTGAAACTTAAAAATGTTGCAACTATGTGACTTTGAACGTCTATAAAACATAATCCATATGACCAGTATGAATGAAACTTAAAACATGGATTAAACATATACTAAATAGATGAAAATAAAAAAACTACGTAAAAAATGTCGACAGAAAATATTTTATAGGCTTTCAAAACCACCTAGTTGTAACTTAAAAATGTTTCAACTATGTGACTTTGAACTTCTATAAAACATAATCCATATGACCAGTATGAATGAAACATAAAACATGGATTAAACATATACTAAATAGATGAAAATAAAAAAAATACATAAAAAATGTCGACATAAAATATTTTATAGGCTTTCAAAACCACCTAGTTGTAACTGAAAAATGTTTCAGCTATGTGACTTTGAACGTCTATAAAACATAATCCATATGACCAGTATGAATGAATCTTAAAACATGAATTAAACCTATACTAAATAGATGAAAATAAAAAAATTACGTAAAAAATGTCGACAGAAAATATTTTATAGGTTTTCAAAACCACCTAGTTATAACTTAAAAATGTTTCAACTATGTGACTTTGAATGTCTATAAAACATAATCCATATGACCAGTATGAATGAAACTTAAAACATGGATTAATCATATACTAAATAGATTAAAATAAAAAAAATACATAAAAAATGTCGACAGAAAATATTTTATAGGCTTTCAAAACCACCTAGTTGTTACATAAAAATGTTTCAACTATGTGACTTTGAACGTCTATAAAACATTATTATTTGATATAAAATAATTAATTAGTTAGTAATATAATTATTAATTATTATATTTCATTATAATTATTAATTATTAATGGTTAAGTCGCTGTGACAAATTTTGTTTATATTGTACCTATAATTTATAATTTAATAGTTAATTGAAATAAGTTTGTATTTAATATATTTTTGATTTTCTTGTTATCTGAATTAAACAAAAATTACTTATCATAGTGAATAAGTTTTTTAATATATACAACATTACATCCAAAAAAATCAACGAAGATGCCCCCCGGTACCACAACGCGGTGTCTGAATGTCACTTCCTCTCCGCATCTGATGTCTGTGTCGCTTCGGTGTCCTCTCTGCAGGTTCCTCCTCTTTCGGTGCTTCTAGTGCGTCCCCATGATGTTGTGTAGAGGACTGACCAAAATCATGTGAGGATGCCCCAAAATCATGTGAGGATGCCCCAAAATCATATGGGGTGACATATGGCTCTGAAGCTCCTATAAATGGTAGAATTGGGGTACTGAAGAAGGTCTCGTCGGGAGGAGAGGGGGCCGCCATAAGCTGTGTGACTGCACCCAGATCGAAGTCCATAGTAGTCTGCGGAGACTCCATATGTGGTATATAAGCATCTCCCTACTGTGCAAAATCATCAGTCGGCTGGGCAGGATCGTCTCTCTGTGGTGCGACGACATCTGTAGGAGCCGCTCTCGGATGTCGATCTCGACGCCTCTGCCCCTCCGGATGTGCTTGTCTCTGTCGTCCAGCTGGTGGCGGCGGTGGGGGTGCATCCTCCTCAGCAGGCATAGCAGGGACATCGTCATCCTCAGGTGCTTCTGCCAGAAGATATGGATCAGGATATATCTGTGGCTCCTCATCAAAAAAACTGTCACGTATCAACCGGAGATGATCCAATAGATCCACCACATCCCGATGAACTACCTCCCGTAGAATATATGCATGCTCTTGAGGCTGTGTGGAATGTGCAAGCTGACCAATGGTGTCTGCTTGAAAATTAAATAACAATCAAATTAATATCAAAAATGAGTTAAACAAAATTAATAAATCTTAGTAAACATACCAATCGCTGAATGCCAATCCCCTGATGTATAAGGTGCATGATGGTGTGTCATCGATACCAGTGTGCATAATCCCCCTGATCAGATAAATCAGAGTGTGATGTGATATATCCCTATGGAAAGATACTGAATCAGGCATGTCTGTCCCAAAGCCGGATATAAGATGCATGATGTCGTCGCTAGTCTATCGTCTGTCTACCTATAAGCACAATCGAATGTAACTCGGTAGTCTGTCGTGGTGCCAAGGGGATATGCTTTATAAAACTGAACTGGCGCCTGACCCGGTCTGGCTGGTGCCACTCAATGATGGGAAAGTGAATGAGTGGCACCACAGTAGCAAGATCTCCAGCCAAATCTGTGCAGTATAGTGGAAGTGATGCATAGACATAACATGTATAAGGAGTCCATGAAACCTGAAATGTAAACTCAAAAAATAATTCATATAGTAGCATGAAAATGTTACTGAGATTATATTGAAATAACTTAAAATAGTGATAAAAAACAAATTTTCCGACAAAAAAGTACTGTTTAACTTACATCAGCTGGCACTATAGCGTCGAATATCTGTCGGAAGCTATGCACACAATATCTCGGAGTGTGTGCAAACTTCTGAGACTGACTCCACCTCGTGAAAAAAGAGTAACCTACGGTAAGTTTATAAAAAAAGTAACAAAAGTACTAAATAACCGAAAGTAATGATGTAGACATACCATCATCCCCGATGACAGTCCTGAAGTAGCTCTGGTGCAAGCGGTGTGACAACTTGAGGAGCGATGCGTGGAAAACGCTCCCAGGACCACATCTGTACTAACACCATGCAACCTGCAATCTGATGTGAATCGGCCTGACAACTGGTGCAGAAAGATCTGTATAGATGTGCTAATACAGTGGATCCCCAACTGTATGTAGTAGTCTGATCTAGATCATCATGTAATGGGAGGTACATCATGTGTACCAAAGAGGTGGAGTAGTCGACGCACAACAGGCCTCCGAGCAACCGCAAAATGTATGCACGTGTGTGCTGAAGAAGAGTCTCCTCGTCTACATAATTAGGAATGAGATCGAAATGATGATCAAGCCACCTCATTCGCAAGTACGAACCCTGGAGGACACCCCGTGCGCCGATGACGTCAATGCCTAGCAGCCTCTGTATGACTGCAACCCAATCCCCAGTACTGGCCCCCGTAACTACATCTCCATGGATAGGTAACCCCAGCATTTTGGCGACGTCCTCTAATGTAATAGTTATATCCCCCTCTGGGAGATGAAATGTGTGTGTCTCTGGCTGCCATCTCTCAACAAACGTAGCTATCAAATGATGGCCGATGGTCTTGAAGTCACACATAGTGACTCCATAAAAGCCTGCCTGTCTAAGGAATGGACAAATAGCTACCGGAGGTGCCTCATGATGGAAACGGTGCGCTCTCCGAACATGAAGATGTCTAACAGGTCGTCGCGCCAACACATCGCGCGACACGTGCGTCTCCTAGCCAGATAAAAGTGGCTGCTCCATCTGAATGTGCAAACAATAAAACATTAATTTCATGTAAGTTATGACTTTTATCATGTAAGATATGAAATTTATCATATAATTTTGAAAGAAGCATAAACACATTGGGTTAGTTGTTGTCTCCCGTGTTGGGGTGTTGGGGTGAAGACGTTCAGAGTTTCCTCTTTTTTGTTTTGTAGTCACTATAAGTTCATCTTTCATTATAAAAAACTAATGAAATTTTCATTTAATAGTTCAAATGGTTTTTTATTCTTATACAGGTACATTCCTTTTTTTGAGTTGGTGTTGTTTGTTTAAAGCTACTCATGTAATGTTGATCGTTCGACAAAAAATGTCACATGAAATCGTGGTACATTTTCAAAAAATTACCCTATTTACAGGTAAAACAAATATGATTAAAAATGGTGAAATGATAAAAATAATTACATGTACAAAGTTTTAGAGTAACTGATAGAGTACATGATTCATTTTAACCATTAGATGGTTGCCCTATGTGTCTAGGGCAATGTGTCTTTGTATGACCTTCCTGGCGGCATATGCTGCACCTTCGTCCAATTGGATGTTCACTAGGCCAATCCATCTCATTCCGAATACGGGTCGACTTTGGCCTCCCTTTAGGTCGAAGTCTATTGTTGTTCGGTAGAAGCGTCGGTGTTTCATCAAGCAGCCAAAAATTCTGATATTCCCCGATTGGCATCCACAGAGTACTGTAGCAGGATTTGATGCTCTCGAATCGATAAGCTGGATCAACCAACTGTTCCCAAGATACGTGTACGTAAGCACATGCAGCAATCACATGGCCGCATGGATATCTCAGTGCCTGAAAGTTGCCACAATCACAGTAACGCTTCTCCAATAAAACAACTCGCACACGACCATTTCTACATGACACAGCATCACCGGGCTCACCGACCTCAAATCACTGCTCTGGACGATTAAATGCAGTTACACGGTATGTTGCGGCCTCCTGAAGAACTGTATCTAGCTCACGTTGGAAATGGTGTCCATATCACATTCCTCTGTTCAAGCCCTATTGAGCTTGCTTTCCTCGTTCCATAAAGTACTTTACACTACGATAGAATTTCTCTTGTACCAACCCTGAAATTTAGATTTACGACATCATACAAATATTATATTATAATAGTATCTCTTTTGAGTAACGTATATTCAAATATTCATATTTACCTGTGATAGGAATTTTTCTAACTCCCTTGAAAACTCCATTTATACATTCTACGATGTTGGTCGTCATATGACCATATCTCCTCCCATAATCATATGCCAACGGCCATTTCTGCTTTGGAATTTTCATCATTTAATCATACACTTCTGGATTCACTCTATGGATATCTTGAAGACGCTCCTCCATCCTTTGTTGTTGAGGCTCATATGCTATCATACAAGCAGTCATATGAACAGTTATGAAAATAACTATGACAAAAACATTTTAACAGAAAAGGATATTCATACCAATTTTTAAGATTGCCTTTTTCATCGATTCATTCTTGAACTTCTTTAACAAATTGCTGGCAATGTGTCGAATACAGTATCGATGATGGGCATAGGGTGGTCTCCACAAAAGACCCTCAGACTGTATCACCTCCTTGATTGCACGGTGGTGATCAGAAATAAGACAAATCCCTTCTGCTTCCATAACAATCTCTCGGAGACATGCCAGAAACCAGCTCCATGATGAGCAGTTCTCTTTCTCCACAATTGCAAATGCTATAGGCAGAGGGGCTCGATTTCCATCTTGTGTGGCAGCAATCAATAATGTTCCTGTATACTTTCCATACAGAAATGTACCATCAATTTGTATGAACTTCTTGCAATGTCTAAAAGCCGCCACACATGGTAAAAATGTCCAAAATAATCTATCAAACATAACCATTGAGCGGTCAAGTTGGTTCTGTTGTTTAACATATTCAACAGTATGTAACCGATATACTATTTGATTATTGTGGTGTAGAAGCTCCAACAGTTGTGGTAAAACTCGATATGAGTCATCCCAATCACCATACACTTTCACAATAGCGTTTTGTCGTGCTGCCCATGCCTTCAAGTAAGAGATTTGATAACCAAAAAGCTGTTTGATTCGCTCAATGACCAGAACCACAGGGACGTCTTGACATGCTCTAATCATTTCAACAATAATAGTTGAAACAAACTCAACATCTAATGAAGAGTGTTCTTGTGCCAAGCTTGGGTTCACACAAGTGTGTGGAGTAAATCTAGTGATGCGCTAGCTATGAAAAGTGTTATCAATAATAGCTCGCAAACGCATTTGACAGTTCGATTCATATTTGTCACAACAGATCAAATAATATGATCTCTTTGACTCTTCTACAACATATGAGTAATGTCTTTCAATGTGATATTGTTTTATCACATTTTTCATTGCTTCTTTGCTCTCAAACTCTCTGCCAATATGCAGAACACCATTATCTGACACTCGATTTGTGCCACCAATGATTCCTGGAAATTCTGAACTGGTAGTAATAACTGAATAATCAAATTTTGGCAAGCGATGCATGCCTTCAGTCGACCATGAAGCCAATAGTGGAGGATGGTTCAATGGTCATTTGATCCTCACATGAGTTTGTACAGACTGATTTTCCGCATGCTCTTCTTCTTCTTCTTCAACTTCCTCTTCATCTTGATCAAAATTTTCATCATCCTCAAATTCATCAACCAATGCATCTAAAGTATGTGGAGGACTATCCATTGAAACTGTGGTTGATGGAAACGATGGAACAACTACCGATGCTGATGGAACGTCCTGATGTGAAGGAGCATATGACATAGTCTCATGACTTTGAGATGGGTCAACTTCCAATGCTGATGGAACCTCCATTGTAACTATAGTGACATACAACTCCATCATTTGATTCTCAGGTATATACTTAACCAATCAAAGTATATATTCCTAATCATCATCATCATTTACCGGATAGGGCACATGCCAAAACCTATCTATAAATTGGAGATGTCTGAATGTGATAGACTCTATCACTTGATTCCTCGCCAGTTTTAACCTCCAATGAATTTTCCTTTTCACAGCTTCCAAAGTAGTACATCCTCCAAGCATCACAATAGCTTCTGGATGTATACTATAATTACATCCTTGTTCTGTCTCAATTATTTTACCGTTGCAATTAATATAAGCGGTGACCATCTTTTTTATCTAAAATAAACCACTGTTATTAATTAAATCTGATTAAAGAATCAATTTATGTATGCAAGCTTCTAGTAATTTAGGTTGGAATCCTAATCCCTCCACCAAATCAATATGTTCAAACCATATTGATGTGTAACTATTTACACAACCCACAAGTTTGTGTTACTTACCCAAAAATAGAATTCAAATATATTTATACATATCCACATGCATTATATGCATGAGGTATACGAACACGTCATGTAAAAAGCATAGATTTATATGAAATTTAAAGTCTCTACATGAGTAAGCCCGGAGCGACAGATAGCCAACCCCATTCACTTTCCTAGACAAGGCAAGCCTCCAGGAAAGTAGGTTGTCCGACCCAAAGCCCCTCTACCCGGGGATACTTTACTCAAGAGAGCAATCATTTCATGATAACTCTAACACTTAATATGCAAAAAATATATTGAACTACTAAATTCAAGTTTATAACTTCAATTACAAACCGAGGTCAAGGTAGATTGGAAACTAAATTCATTATCATACCTAGAATGTAATGCAAAGGTATATTCCATAAGCAATTTACTACTACTTGGCTAATTAATATAACTACTTCGCTAATTAATATAACTACTTCGCTAATTAATATAACTAATTCCCTGAATAATATAACTACTTCGCTAATAACCTAATTATGATTAATTAATTAACTAATTATAATTAAGTAAATACACAATTAAGATTAACTAATTACCTAATTATGGTTAACTAATTACCTAATTATGGTTAACTAATTACCTAATTATGATTAAATAATTAACTAATTATCATTAATTAATTAAATAATTATCATTAACTAATTACCTAATGATTAACTAATTACCTAATTATAATTAACTAATTACCTAATTATGATTAACTAATTACCTAATTATGATTAACTAATTACCTAATTATGGTTAACTAATTAACTAATTATGATTAACTAATTACCAAATTATGATTAACTAATTACCTAATTATGATTAACTAATTAGATTAACTAATTACCTAATTATGTTTAACTAATTACCTAATTATTATTAAATAAGTAGCTAATTATGATTAAATAAGTAGCTAATTATGATTAATTAAGTAGCTAATATTGATTAATTAATAACCTAATTATGATTAACTAATTACCTAATTATGATTAACTAATTACCTAATTATGATTAATTAATTACCTAATTATGATTTACTAATTACCTAATTATGATTAATTAATTAACTAATTATGATTAATTCATTACATAATTATGATTAATTAAGTACCTAATTATGATTAATTAAGTACCTAATTATGATTAAATAAGTAGCTAATTATGATTAAATAAGTAGCTAACTATGATTAAATAAGTAGCTAATTATGATTAATTAAGTAGCTAATATTGATTAATTAATAACCTAATTATGATTAACTAATTACCTAATTATGATTAACTAATTACCTAATTATGATTAACTAATTACCTAATTATGATTAATTAATTACATATTTATGATGAATTAAGTACCTAATTATGATTAATTAAGTACCTAATTATGATTAATTAAGTAGCTGATTATGATTAAATAAGTAGCTAATTATGATTAAATAAGTAGCTAATTATGATTAAATAAGTAGTTAATTATGATTAATTAAGTTGCTAATATTGATTAATTAATAACCTAATTATGATTAACTAATTACCTAATTATGATTAACTAATTACCTAATTATGATTAACAAATTACCTAATTATGATTCAGTAATTAACTAATTATGATTAATTAATTACATAATTATGATTAATTAAGTACCTAATTATGATTAATTAATTACCTAATTATGATTAATTAATTACCTAATTAGGATTAATTAATAACCTAATTATGATTAATTAATTACCTAATTAGGATTAATAACCTAATTATGATTAATTAATTAACTAATTATGATTAATTAATTACCTAATTACGATTACTTAATTAACTAATTATGATTAATTAATTAACTAATTATGATTAATTAATTAACTAATTATGATTCATTAATTAACTAATTATGATTCATTAATTAACAAATTATGATAATTTAATTAACTAATTATGATTATTTAATTAACTAATTATGATTATTTATTACATAATTACCATTAATTAATAACCTAATTATAATGAATTAATTAACTAATTATGATTCATTAATTAAGTAATTATGATTAATTAATTAGCTAATTATGATTAATTAATTAGCTAATAATGATTAATTAGTAACCTAATTACAATTAATTAATTACCAAATTATGATTAATTATTAACTTAATTATCATTGATTAATCAACTAATTATGATTAATTAATTAACTAACTAATCATTTCATTATCTAATTACATTTAAAAAAACTATACTATTTATAAAATACAAATATTATATACTAATTCTATAAATTAAACAACTAAATTATTAAATCAAAATATTAAATAAATTTAAAGAAATATTTACCTCAAATTTGTGACGACGTAGGTACACAGGCAGAGCAACCGAAGAGGCAAGGCTACGCAGACAGAGCAACCGAAGAACGCAGAGCAACAAAAAATATTTTTAGAGAGAAGTTTGAGAGAGAGAGAGAGAGGAAGGGGTAGGAAGTGAGGAATGGGGGTGGGAGAGGTTCCTATTTATAGGATTGGGGGGTGTTTCAGCGCCACTTCAAGTGGCGCCGAATTGATTTGGAAGAAGCCAGCAGCGCCACTTCAAGTGGCGCTGAAATATTTTTCCGCCAAATTGGTGGAGCGCCACTTCAAGTGGCGCTCCGGTTTCAACTCTCTTGAGCGCCACACCATGTGGTGCTCAAGAGAACCATTTAACAAAATATTCAAACCTTTGACCCATTAAAATAAATAAAAAAAAAGCCCATGTACACAAAATAGGCCGGTGCAGTGCATCAACTGTAGTGCACGTGAAAAACATCCCACACTAGATGTCAAATTTAATTTGAGGGCTTATCCATGGAACGGAGCAGATTGCGTAAGCAGTGTAGAAGTGTAGCGCCGATCGTTTCCGGCAATAGGTGTGAGCAACGAGTGCACGCATCTACAGTGGCAGAAAAGGAATTGGGAAACAGTTCACTTCCTTCCTCCAACTGTAGTTGGCAGTAACAGCACGAGCATTCAAGGAGAGGAACAGTAATGCGCTTCGTCTGCTTCTATTGTGTGCATTGACATTGGTGGTGAAAAAACCAGTAACGCCCCTCCATTGAGGTAGCAGTAGGTAGATCAGACCAAATGAAAGGACCCAACCAGAACCGACTCTTTTGAATTACCAGAAAAATTACAAACAGATGGAAGGAAAACAAAAAGATGAAGAATAAATCCAGAAAAACCCAACTTCACTAACCCAAGCAACAATGGATCTTCCCAAGCCTCACATCCAACTAACAAAACTATTCCTCTCTCTATCCCCATATTCTTCACCCCCTCTTTATTTATAACTTCTACCAGCTGTACAATCCTCTTCTAGAATATTCTTCTAGCTATACCGGTTGGGCTAAAATGTCATGATTTACCTTATTATATTGCTTCTGTACTACATACCTGATATCTATTAGAATGCCTATTGGGGAAAAATTTTAAATGGAAAAAATCGTCCACAATTAATCATCAAATATATTAACCATTAGTGAACATCACTCATAAGTCACATTAAAAAAACCATCTAACGATGTGACAGGTGATTTAAAATGCCCAAACATTTCAACGATTAGTGCAACATCTCTTGAAAATCATATTAATCACATATGACAGTCGTTAAAATACCCAAGACAATACAATATCATATATGATTATCAAATCATACAGTATGATAAGGTTTTCATATATCATACAATATGACTACTATATTGCACAATATTGGGCATAAATCCAACAACTCTAATACTAATTTTGTTAACTGCTCAGTCAAATGCAGCACTATAATAGCCTCTCCCACCATTCATACATCTTCACCAGACTGCAAATCACATCAAGTGGCCATAAAGGACTTACTAATTAAAAATATATTATAGTCCTTATCCCATATGATTAACTGCTTAAAAAAATATTCCATAATAAACACACGTAAATAAGTGACAGAAAAACACTTTAAATAAAGTGATAAGTGTAATCAGCAGTTTTCAATAGGTGGAGCCAAATTCTAGTTAAAAAATGTAATTTATAGAGAAAATGATGATACTCAGATATCATAGTAAAGATGATTACTTGTATAAACAGGCAGTGATTCCTAAGATTATAATAAACAGAATAATATCGATGCAGGAATTTCATGTGGACCTCAGCTGGGGACAAAATTACTCATTAATTTTCTAAATAAACAGAAAGAAATCCAGCATCAAAATGGATTGTTGGGTTTTGAAAAAGATTCTGTTTTAATTTAAAAAAAATGTAAGGATATGTATTATTCTAATGGAATCTCATGCCTCAATATGAGTTTGAGCATCCTATTTATAGATACAAAAAAAATTATACCATACAAGATAGTTGATGTGAGACTCTCACAATTAATAATAGAAAAATGATTGATATAATACACAATCATCACTCTCAATATGGAAAATATCCAGCTCGATGAACATGAGTCCACACTAAAAAAAGGGAACCAAAAAAGGCCATGCAAGCTTCATTTGGGGTCCAGGAATGCATTTGATGAAGATACCGACAAACTGATATATTGAGATGAGTTATCACTCCGGGATAGAGTCAGGTTCACTAGCATCATGAAGGGACTTCTCACTAAGCCCAAGACAAGTGAAAGTTGAAGCAATATAATGTAACGACCCAAAATTTCATTAATGGAAAATCCCTCTTGATCCAGTTAAATGTTTCTTTATGTTTTTATAAGATGTCAACTTCTTTAGTTTTACGTTAAGATTTGTGACCGTTACTTTTATAGCCGTTGAACATTGATCATCTGGGTAGTTTAAATATAAGGCTTTAACGAAACCATTTTTACTCAGACAAAGGAAGCGATGGCCTCATCCAGTAGAATTTCCCCTTACGAAGCCCATTTGTCGGAGCTCGGAAAGGAGGTGGCGTCTTTGGGCTTTGCCCTTGACCAAGCCCAAGCTGAGCTTCATCAAGTCAAGCTCGAACGTGATCGTCTACGGGAAAAATGGAAGTTGATAGAGATCACCACTCGAGCGATGTTATCCGAGCAACCCCAAGAGTCTGTCACCATCGCACACCTTACCCTTAGGTCTTATGCGGCTATTTTAAGGGGTTATGTAACAAATAAGTAGCACCATGTTCATGTACATTATTTTTGTATATAATAATGAATATAATTTCTAGTCACTTTTGATGCATTGTAATTAGTTTTTAAAGTACAAATGATGTTTTTAGTTATTATTTAATTAAGAATTATATTTTATTAAATTAAAGGATTTTTGAATTAAATAATATTTTAATAAAATATTATTATTAATATTAAATTAATTTTTATTAAATATAAATGATCTTATAATTTTATGAATGCAATTAAAATTTTTATTAAGGTCTGAAAGCCATTTCTGTCAAAACCCGTGAATTTTTATAAATGTCGGTTTTTATTTTAAAAGTGAAAATTCACATATTTAGAAAATTATTTAGATAAAATAAATATTATTTTTGGAATCAGGACGTCGAAATTATCCAACGGCGAATTTTTCATAATTTTCTGAGACAGTCCAATTTTGGGGTAAAAATTAAATACCTTTTAAATATATGATGTGATTTATGACATCATAATGACCCAATGGTGATGTAATAAAATACCATAATCCTTATGTTCGGCCAATATGTGTTTTATCAATAAAATAATGAGGTTTTGGGTTTGTTTGACTCACTTTTCAAAGCATTAATGGAACCCTCAAGACTTATTCAACACTTTTCCTTTTTAAATTAATTTCCATGGGAGTGTGACTCACCTCCACATAAGCAACCCTAATTTTTTAATAAGTTAGGACCTTGGCCTTGTAAAATATTGTTTTCCTCTCTCCTTTTCCAGAAACCATGGGCAAATACCATGGGATGGTTTGTGGTTTGGATTATTTTAATATAAGGGGTCCCAAACCTAAATAATAAAGAATTCTCTCACCTTTCCTATATAAACCCACCCAAGCTCCCACTTCCTCCTCACTCAAAGCCCTTGAAGTTCGTCCAAACTCTGCCCTACTCTCTCTAGAATCCTCTCAAGGTGCCCCAAGCTCCCAAGAAGCCTCTCACAAGCCTCTCTCTAGCCTTTGGAAGCACACTTCCAAGTAAGGGGTTTTCTTCCTTTCTCATTTTTTTGTCAATTTTCTTTAAGTTGTATTTCCCTTTTTATTTCAATTATGAATGTTGGGGTATGGTTTCGCACCTCCCCCATACTTCCCTCTTATTGTTTGAATGATGGGAGAACCCTTTCTCTCTCATTAAATGCCTCCCATGTACACCCGTTACTATGCCGAAATTCCGAAAGGAACTTCTCTCTCTTCTTTTACATTCAAGCAATACTTTTGTATCAGGAATCTAAATTCCATTTCTATTGTTGGGACATGTATATATATGATCTCCTTACTGTCCATTACATGTAAATATGATGAGGAACCCCTTTCTCTCTCATCAACCTTTTTATGAATTCTTATGTCATGCCGTTACGCTGCCGAAATCGCACTGATTTTCTAAGCCAATGTCTTTGTGTAGTGAATACCATGCCCATTTCTCCTTCAAGGGTATTCACCTTTATGCACATTTACATATTGATTATAAAGTTTCATGTATGAATTCCACATTCCTTTATCTTGGAAGAAACTATTATGTTTTATGAATCCATGTTTTATGATCCATGTGGCACACTTATGCATGAAATGAAATGTTTAAGAAGGGTGCGCCCTTTATAGCGCTCCAATGCATTGGGTAAAGTATAGTATCATGATACGTCATGTGCAATGAGTGTTGACTCATGCTAATTCAAGTGCAACGAGGGTTTACTCGTGCTTCAAGTGCAATGAGGGTTTACTCATGCTCCATGTGCAATGAGCCTTGGCTCATGCTAATTCAATGTTAAGTGTTGTTGCCACATTTCCATGTTATGATTATCATGCTTTATCATGCCTTTATATTCATGTCTCTCTTATGCTCTATTGATATGCCTATTGCCTAACATGTATTGTACTCCTCATGTTATTCATTATGTACTCCCTTACTGGGCTTTATAGCTCACCCTTTTCTTATGCATGTCCTCAGGTTATCCCATGCAATGCTAAGTACGAAGGAATGTAGTGGTCATGTAAAGGAAGTTTTCAATAAGGATGTTGTATTTCAAGTTTAAAGTTTTTATGTAATGATCCTAAGCCCCAAAGACACTAAACCTCTCGATCTTCTTTGTTGTATCAAGTGAAGTTTTATGTAATAAAGCATGTTTAAGTTGTAATAAAAAGCAGGGTTGTCATAGTTGGTATCAGAGGATAGGTTTAGTTATTTTTGGGATTAGGAAACCCTAGTAAAGCCTTAGATACAAGACTAAGCATAATAAAAACATCCCTAAGTTTTGGTAAATACTAAGTAAGTGTTTTATCAAACAAATACATCCCTGTCTGGATACGAGCAGGTAGAGGCGGCTCTGGAACAGATGTATCCTAGGGGTAAAACCCGAAAACACCGCTTTGAGCTAGACTCGAACGGGAACTGGTGCACGACAACGGGCCTTGCTGCACTCTTGGTTACGACACTCCCGGGGGATATGTTTTGATAAATTCACAATCTTAGTATGAACCCTTATTAAGGGAAAAATTCCCCTAAGAATATATGTTAGAAGGAAGATCCTGAAAAGCCTGGATTGAATCCTATAGACTCATGAGTTAAAGAGATCAAAGTTTATTTATAAGTCATCAACTTTTGTCTTTGGATTACCCTTTATGTGTTACCCCTAACATTCCTTTTATTCCAGCCAATGGCCGGTAATAGGAGAACTCGGGCTAACAACCGTTGTGAAGATCAGTGTGATGATTGTACCAATGAGATGCCCAATCCAATGGGAGCGGGAATCGCGAACTTTGTCACGCTTCTCTCTCAGCTAACTCAAGTTTTGAATAGAAACACTGGTCAAGAGGAACGTTCAACCCCCCCTAAGAAAGAACAAGTCGCTATTGAAAGCTTCATGAGACAAAGGCCTCCTACTTTTAGTGGATCATCTGATCCCACGATCGCTGAACAATGGATCAACTCCATTGAGAAGATATTCTCCATCCTCCAATGCTCTGAAAAAGAGAAGGTTCTCCTGGCGGCTTATCGTATGGAGGGTGAAGCTGATCAATGGTGGACATTGATCAAAAATACGAAGCCTGAGGAGGAGATCGAGGCTTTGGAATGGAAGGTATTCCGGAAGATGTTTTTTGATAAATATTTTCCACGCACCCTCCGTCTTAAGATGGAAAGGGTCTTCCTTTCCCTCAAGCAGAAAGATGAAGAATCTGTGGGAGCGTACGAGGCAAACTTCACAAGGCTTGCACGATACGCTTCCGGCTTTGTCGTTACCCCCGAATGCAAAGTTGACCGCTTCTTTGGTGGGCTGAATCCTAGCTTGCGGAAAGCATTAGCGATCCGTGACTTTGACAGCTATGAGGAGATTGTCCGATGTGCCCTTAAGGTTGAAATGGAGATCGGAGAATCACAGAGGTATCATGGGGACAAGAAGCGGAAGGTGGACTTCAATGCTGGTGGTCCGATGGATAAATCCAACGGCGCTAAGAAATTCCAACACCCCACTTGCCAAAAGTGTGGAAAGAAGCACCCTGGAAATTGCCTTAGGGAGACAAGAAAATGCTTCAAGTGTGGAAGAGAAGGGCACCTAGCTGTTAACTGTCAGCAAGAAGGACCCGCGGCTGCGACGGAGGGGAGGAGCGCTCCGTTCGAACCTCAACGCGTTGTTCAATGCTTCAAATGCAAAGAACCGGGTCATTTTGCGAATCAGTGCCCTAATCCAAGGGTTATCGGAGGCAATCAACAACCTCCAAGACAGCAAGGAAGAGCTTTTGCCATCACTTCTGCCGAAGTGAACCCCGACAACGAAGTGGTGACAGGTACGCTAGTTATTCATTCAAGAATAGCGAACGTACTTTTTGATTCAGGTTCTACGCATTCTTTTATATCTCAAAAGTTTAGTATAATAATCCCTGCACCACCACAAATCATGGAAGTAAAGATGTCGGTGAGTACGGCAAATGGGGCAATCATTGCATCCCATGAGTATAAGTCCTCCCCTGTTATAATCTGTGGATTGAATTTCCCGGCGAACCTCGTCATACTCCCTTTGGTGGAATTTGATGCAATTCTTGGCATGGATTGGCTTTCCTTATATAGAGCCAACATAAATTGTCGGGAGAGGGAAATCACACTCCATATGGAGAATCGACCCCCGATTCTTTACAAGTGTCAGGAGGAAGATGAATCTCCTTTAACTCCATCATCTCAAGCATGGATATTACTGCCTTATGAGCATGCATATCTGGCTCAGATGATTGAGTCCAAGGAAGAAACCACCCTTGAAGAAATGCCTATTGTGAGGGAATTCGCTGAAGTATTTCCCGAGGAACTTCCTGGTCTTCCTCCAAGAAGAGATGTTGAGTTCTCAATTGAACTTATACCTGGGGCGCTACCAATATCCAAGACTCCATATAGAATGGCTGTGGTTGAGCTTGAAGAACTGAAGAAACAACTACAGGAGAATCTGGATAAAGGGTTTATACGCCCAAGTGCATCACCATGGGGTGCACCAGTCCTCTTCGTCAAGAAGAAGGATGGGTCAATGCGTCTTTGCATCGATTATCGTGAACTTAACAAAATCACGATAAAGAACAAGTATCCTCTCCCAAGAATCGATGACTTGTTTGATCAGCTGCGTGGAGCACAATACTTCTCCAAGGTCGACTTGCGGTCGGGATATTATCAAGTAAGGGTGAAGAAGGAAGATATCCCCAAGACTGCTTTTCGTACAAGGTACGGGCACTATGAATTCATAGTAATGCCTTTTGGACTCACCAATGCTCCAGCAATATTCATGGACTTGATGAATAGAGTCTTTAGAGATTACCTAGATAAATTTGTGGTAGTCTTTATAGATGATATTCTGATATACTCCAAAACCAAGGAGGACCATGAGGAGCATTTAAGAACTGTACTGGAGACTTTGCGCAAGGAGAAGCTCTATGCCAAGTACAGCAAGTGTGAGTTCTGGTTGAAGGAGGTCTCATTCTTGGGCCATATCATCACAAGCAATGGGATATCTGTGGACCCCTCCAAAACAGATGCAATTGAGGGATGGCCGAGGCCAACATCGGTAACTGATATCCGTAGCTTCTTGGGGTTAGCTGGATATTATCGACGATTTGTGAGAAACTTCTCACGATTGTCCAACCCTCTTACCAAGCTAACTCGAAAGGGAGTAAAGTTTGCTTGGAGTGATGAATGCGAAGAAAGCTTCAAGGAGTTGAAAAGGAGGCTTATCACTGCACCTGTGCTCACTTTACCCACAAGTGGGGAGCTTTTTGTGGTATTCAGTGATGCTTCGAAGAAGGGCTTAGGATGTGTGCTGATGCAGAATGATAAAGTGATATCCTATGCCTCAAGACAGTTGAAAATCCATGAGCGAAACTATCCAACGCATGATCTGGAGTTGGCGGCGGTGATCTTTGCCTTGAAAATCTGGCGGCATTATCTCTATGGAGAGAAATGTGAGATATATACGGACCACAAGAGTCTTAAATATATATTCACACAGAAAGAGCTTAATATGCGCCAGAGAAGATGGATAGAGCTCATAAAGGATTATGACTGTTCAATACATTACCACCCTGGGAAGGCGAACAAGGTGGCGGATGCCCTAAGTAGAAAGGATCCAGCAATTCTATCAATGATGAGAATTGAGAAGGATCCAATCTTCTTAGACTTGATGAAGATGGACGTGGGAATCATAAAGAAGGGAACATCATCAATCCTTTCACAAATGATTGCTCAACCATCTCTTTTGGAAAGGTTAAAGGATGCTCAAAAGGATGATGCGAGAATCCAAGAAAAAGTGGAAGCTATCAAAAAGGGGAAATCCTCAGAGTTTAATGTTAATGAAGAAGGAATTGTGCGGTTTGGGAAAAGACTATGTGTCCCATCAAGTTCGGAGCTGAAGAAGGAACTTTTGGATGATGCACATAGTTCAAATTTCTCTATTCACCCAGGGAGCACAAAGATGTATCGAGATCTCCGAGAAAACTTTTGGTGGGATAATATGAAGAAGGAGATCGCTGAATATACAACAAAGTGCCTGGTGTGTCAGAAAGTGAAGGCAGAGAGGCAGAAGTCTAAGGGGATGATGCAACCATTGCCCATACCAGAATGGAAATGGGAGAACATCACTATGGACTTCGTCACTGGACTTCCAAGGACATCCAAAAGCAAAAATGCAATCTGGGTTATTGTGGATCGTCTTACAAAGACTGCACACTTCATTGCTATTCGAGAGGATTTCTCTTTGGATCAACTGGCACGGATATATATCAGGGAAGTGGTACGGTTGCATGGAGTACCACTATCTATTGTGTCTGACCGAGATCCAAGATTTACCTCTAAGTTTTGGAAGAGTCTTCAACATGCTCTGAATACTGAACTGAACTTCAGTACGGCCTATCATCCTCAAACTGATGGCCAATCCGAGCGGACTATCCAAACACTTGAGGATATGTTGAGAGCGTGCTCAATGGACTTTAAAGGAGGATGGGATCAACATCTTCCTCTAGTTGAGTTCTCTTATAATAATAGTTTCCACTCGAGCATCCAAATGGCACCATATGAAGCCCTGTATGGGAAAAGGTGTAGAACACCGGCATGTTGGGATGAGGTCGGTGAACGTAAGCTGCTTGGACCAGAAATGGTCGAAGAAATGGTGGAGAAGGTGAAAACCATTCAGCAGCATATCAAGGCAGCCCAAAGTCGACAGAAGAGTTATGCAGATAATCGTCGACGAGACCTTGAATTTAAAGTCGGAGACATGGTGTTTTTACGCATATCTCCGTGGAAGAAGGTCATGAGGTTTGGAAAGAAAGGGAAGTTAAGTCCAAGGTACATCGGCCCCTTCGAGATTCTTGATCGTGTTGGGGCTGTGGCCTATCGACTAGCACTTCCACCTACTATGGCCAAGGTGCATGATGTCTTCCATGTATCCCTCTTAAGGAAGTACATACCAGACCCTTCACATGTACTCTCTTCTGAGGTGGTACAATTAGAAGACGATCTTTCTTATGAGGAGCAACCAGTGAAGATCTTAGATCGTAGAGAAAAAGTTCTACGAAATAAGACAATGCCCCTCGTCAAGGTGTTGTGGAGAAACCACAAGTTTGAAGAAGCAACTTGGGAGTCGGAAGATATGATGAAGCTAAGTTACCCACATTTGTTTTAGTGTGGGAAAAGGAAAATTTTGAGGGCGAAATTTCTTAAGGGGGGAATGTTGTAACGACCCAAAATTTCATTAATGGAAAATCCCTCTTGATCCAGTTAAATGTTTCTTTATGTTTTTATAAGATGTCAACTTCTTTAGTTTTACGTTAAGATTTGTGACCGTTACTTTTATAGCCGTTGAACATTGATCATCTGGGTAGTTTAAATATAAGGCTTTAACGAAACCATTTTTACTCAGACAAAGGAAGCGATGGCCTCATCCAGTAGAATTGCCCCTTACGAAGCCCATTTGTCGGAGCTCGGAAAGGAGGTGGCGTCTTTGGGCTTTGCCCTTGACCAAGCCCAAGCTGAGCTTCATCAAGTCAAGCTCGAACGTGATCGTCTACGGGAAAAATGGAAGTTGATAGAGATCACCACTCGAGCGATGTTATCCGAGCAACCCCAAGAGTCTGTCACCATCGCACACCTTACCCTTAGGTCTTATGCGGCTATTTTAAGGGGTTATGTAACAAATAAGTAGCACCATGTTCATGTACATTATTTTTTTATATAATAATGAATATAATTTCTAGTCACTTTTGATGCATTGTAATTAGTTTTTAAAGTACAAATGATGTTTTTAGTTATTATTTAATTAAGAATTATATTTTATTAAATTAAAGGATTTTTGAATTAAATAATATTTTAATAAAATATTATTATTAATATTAAATTAATTTTTATTAAATATAAATGATCTTATAATTTTATGAATGCAATTAAAATTTTTATTAAGGTCTGAAAGCCATTTCTGTCAAAACCCGTGAATTTTTATAAATGTCGGTTTTTATTTTAAAAGTGAAAATTCACATATTTAGAAAATTATTTAGATAAAATAAATATTATTTTTGGAATCAGGACGTCGAAATTATCCAACGGCGAATTTTTCATAATTTTCTGAGACAGTCCAATTTTTGGGTAAAAATTAAATACCTTTTTAATATATAATGTGATTTATGACATCATAATGACCCAATGGTGATGTAATAAAATACCATAATCCTTATGTTCGGCCAATATGTGTTTTATCAATAAAATAATGAGGTTTTGGG
Organism: Viscum album; assembly: GCA_963277665.1. Classification (NCBI taxonomy): domain Eukaryota; kingdom Viridiplantae; phylum Streptophyta; class Magnoliopsida; order Santalales; family Viscaceae; genus Viscum; species Viscum album. The sequence continues at coordinate 1,903,511,917 of OY728121.1, read as the reverse complement.
TTTGTTTGACTCACTTTTCAAAGCATTAATGGAACCCTCAAGACTTATTCAACACTTTTCCTTTTTAAATTAATTTCCATGGGAGTGTGACTCACCTCCACATAAGCAACCCTAATTTTTTAATAAGTTCGGACCTTGGCCTTGTAAAATATTGTTTTCCTCTCTCCTTTTCCAGAAACCATGGGCAAATACCATGGGATGGTTTGTGGTTTGGATTATTTTAATATAAGGGGTCCCAAACCTAAATAATAAAGAATTCTCTCACCTTTCCTATATAAACCCACCCAAGCTCCCACTTCCTCCTCACTCAAAGCCCTTGAAGTTCGTCCAAACTCTACCCTACTCTCTCTAGAATCCTCTCAAGGTGCCCCAAGCTCCCAAGAAGCCTCTCACAAGCCTCTCTCTAGCCTTTGGAAGCACACTTCCAAGTAAGGGGTTTTCTTCCTTTCTCATTTTTTTGTCAATTTTCTTTAAGTTGTATTTCCCTTTTTATTTCAATTATGAATGTTGGGGTATGGTTTCTCACCTCCCCCATACTTCCCTCTTATTGTTTGAATGATGGTAGAACCCTTTCTCTCTCATTAAATGCCTCCCATGTACACCCGTTACTATGCCGAAATTCCGAAAGGAACTTCTCTCTCTTCTTTTACATTCAAGCAATACTTTTGTATCATGAATCTAAATTCCATTTCTATTGTTGGGACATGTATATATATGATCTCCTTACTTTCCATTACATGTAAATATGATGAGGAACCCCTTTCTCTCTCATCAACCTTTTTATGAATTCTTATGTCATGCCGTTACGCTGCCGAAATCGCACCGATTTTCTAAGCCAATGTCTTTGTGTAGTGAATACCATGCCCATTTCTCCTTCAAGGGTATTCACCTTTATGCACATTTACATATTGATTATAAAGTTTCATGTATGAATTCCACATTCCTTTATCGTGGAAGAAACTATTATGTTTTATGAATCCATGTTTTATGATCCATGTGGCACACTTATGCATGAAATGAAATGTTTAAGAAGGGTGCGCCCTTTATAGCGCTCCAATGCATTGGGTAAAGTATAGTATCATGATACGTCATGTGCAATGAGTGTTGACTCATGCTAATTCAAGTGCAACGAGGGTTTACTCGTGCTTCAAGTGCAATGAGGGTTTACTCATGCTCCATGTGCAATGAGCCTTGGCTCATGCTAATTCAATGTTAAGTGTTGTTGCCACATTTCCATGTTATGATTATCATGCTTTATCATGCCTTTATATTCATGTCTCTCTTATGCTCTATTGATATGCCTATTGCCTAACATGTATTGTACTCCTCATGTTATTCATTATGTACTCCCTTACTGGGCTTTATAGCTCACCCTTTTCTTATGCATGTCCTCAGGTTATCCCATGCAATGCTAAGTACGAAGGAATGTAGTGGTCATGTAAAGGAAGTTTTCAATAAGGATGTTGTATTTCAAGTTTAAAGTTTTTATGTAATGATCCTAAGCCCCAAAGACACTAAACCTCTCGATCTTCTTTGTTGTATCAAGTGATGTTTTATGTAATAAAGCATGTTTAAGTTGTAATAAAAAGCAGGGTTGTCATATATAAGATAACCTAGATTCCTACAAGTGGTCCAACACATGCTTACATTGGAAGAGAGAGATGCTACATGACTATGGAAAACATGAATCCTAGTAAAATATTTTAGTGAGCCCCAGTCCTTTGTATAGAATTGATGATGGAGATGAGACTTGATTGATCTCTTGGAAGTTGCTTCCAGTGAACATTATATTAACAACAAGGAAAATATCGTTAGAGAACGTTTGCGGAAAAAAATTGATTGATCTTTTATACTATGAGGGTAGTAGCCACAATAAATAATTTCATAGAGGACATGGTTGTATATGTTAGAATAGCGACTCGAATTATTGTGGGAGGGAGGAGGGGGGAATATACAAGGAGAAGAAGTAACTCAAGAGGCATTGTTGCTTCTCGCCCAAGCCTTATGGCCAAGTCCAAATGGTCGATCTGCCTAAGTAGCCCACACAATATTCATTCTCCCCTCCTCCACTCTCACCCCTACGCTCCTTAAAACGACCCCCTCCCTTAATAGAATAATCTCATTCAAAGACACTTATACCCTAGCTAAAAACAAACCTCCTAGAATGTGTTTACCTCCATGTGGTCAGCCTGTGGCTTGTTTGTTTCTCCTGTAGTCAAGTCTCTATCACTCACACCACTTTTAAATTCAGTCGTGTCCTCGGGAATAAAGAAAGTTATCCTTTATAAGAAGGTGAGTCAAGAGACGTCCCAAATTCTCCTCCATGCATCGTGGACTGGCATTGATGAAAGAGGTGGAACACACCCTACCCATCCATGTTGTCAGGAAGCTGCCTACAGCTATGAATTGGTTTTCAGCCAGGTGCTATGTTCCTGCTAATAGAAGCTATGTGGGCCATTTCCGTGACCCTGGGTACCTACGACCTTGTGGGGGCCACTCCCAATGTGGGGTGGATTTTTCAAGGGGAAGAGAAACATTCGGCAGCAGCTTCTTTGGTAGGTTGCCAACCCAGCCGACACAGCAGTAGTCATGGATGGTAGCCGACGTGCTGGACGCGCAGCACCCGACGGCGAGAGGTATTCTCAGGGTAGATGAACCACCCTCAACAACCGAAGGAGAGCCTGGTCTTTGTTCATCTATTTAAACGGGATTTAATCCCTTTGTGTGTGAGATCTGTGTGTGTATCGGTAATCCTTGAGTGATCCTCCAGTGAGAACACAGAGAATAAAACACCACTGGTTTTTCCTGTTGACGTAGGAAACTCACCGAACCACGTCAAATCATTGCATTACTCCATTTTTTCATGTTTTTGTGTGTTTCAGGTATCACGCACCTCGGATGTGCCCCAACAAGTGGTATCGGAGGCGAGTTGAAGAGAATGGAGGTGAGACGACAAGCCGGTGACGATTTTTCTGATGGCTGGAAAATTGAAAGTAGTCGAAATTTTTTTCTGATGGCAGATTCGTGAAGAGGATGGTGAGATAATTCCAACAGCACAAGCGGTGATGAAAACGGAGTTGAAACGATCCCGGTAGGCTAGGTCAAAGTTTGGTCAAACCCGCGTGTGATCAGTACCCCTTGTCGGAGACGATGACACGGTTAAAGCCATCAGCGACAATTCTGGCGAGATTCCGACAGGAACTCCGGCGTGCCATGTTAGAGCCACATCAGCAGGCGATCTGGACTATTGAGTTTGTTTTGGTGATATCTCGGCCAATCGACGTCCGATTTCGGGGATCCAGGAGATGATTCCAACTATTTCGACCATTCCGGGCGCATCCGTACGGTTGGTTTTTCAAAATTCGCAATCTATATGTTGGGTTTAGAAGGGTGCGTCATCGACGGCGGTGATCGCGTTTTGTGACAATGACGATGGCTTGTGGCCGAGCACTACCAAGATTGGATATCGGGAAATTCGACAGTGGAAACAATTTTGGCTTGTGGCAAAGCACGGTGAAATATATTTTGGTGCAGCAGGGCATGATCAGACCGTTGATCGGAGATAGCCCGAGACAACTAGTGCCGATGATTGGGAAGAGCTCGAGATGCGGGTCGTCAGCACAATTCGACTATGTCTGGCGACTGAGGTAAAGTATTCAGTGCTGGGCGAGATATCACTGAAAGTGATCTGAAAGAAGTTGGAGCAGAGATATATGGTGAAGTCGCTCACCAACAAATTATTCCTAAAGAAGAAACTGTACCAGTTGTGGATGGACGAGGGGGAAAATTTGTTGGATAAGACGAATGAATTCAACAAAATCCTTACACAGTTATTGGGGCTCGGTGTGAAGGTTGAAGTGGAAGACAAAGCACTTTTTCTTTTATCAACCCTACCATTCTCATTTGATGGGCTTATGACTGCATTGCTCGTCGGGAAGGAGGCATTGAAGCTCGACGATGTGATGACGTCGCTTCAAGATTTGGAAGTATTTTGAAGACCCACGACGCATTCAGGCGAGCAAATCATGGCGATGCGAGATGATCAACATGGGAGGAGCCCTCATCGGAAGTCAACAGGTAACGAATGACGGCCAAAATCCAAGGGGCGTGATCCTAGCGAAATCACGTGTTTCTGGTGCGAGAAAAAAGGTCACTATAAAAGTCACTGTGGAGAGCACAAAAGGTACGTTGCTGGAAAGAAGAAAGTTGAAGAGAAAGATGTGAACATCACAGGTTTATCAGCAGATGATGAAATCTATGTGACAACGGCAAGCTTATACTCAGATGGGAGAGTTGAACGGGGAGAAGTGGAGTGTCATTACTGCAAAAGATTCGGGCACATGAAGAGGGAATGTCGTAATCTGAGAAGAAAGAATGAGCGGGCTCAAAATCTAAAGGAATACGTATGGGTTCTGGATTCGGGGAGCTCGACACACATATGTACGACGAGAGGTACATTTGATACTTTTCAGCATGTACGAGACTCGGTGAGACTTGGTGATGGGTCAACATGCGAGGTTCTAGGAGTCGGGACGGTGAAATTGAAGACCCCCGATGGAGGAATTCGAAAACTGGCTGACATGAAATTCGTTCCGAGGATGAGACAGAACTTTATATCATTAAGTAGGCTCGATGCAAAAGGATTCAAAATTTTCATATCAGGTGGAGTGTGGGAAGTCTCACGCGGGGATGTAGCGATTCTTACTGGGAAAGAGTCTCAAGGGTTGTATCATTTGATGGAGACCGCAGTCAGTCCGAGATCGAGTGAAAATAGTGGAAGTGTCACGTCATCTGGCGTGAAGAAGCGTGTTCGATTTGCTGATGAAGTTATCGACACCTACAATGAGACTGCAGGTCCAGCTTCTACCCCAAATTGGTCGTCATGGAGTGATTTGTGGGGGTCACTCCGAATGTGGGGTGGATTTTTCATCGAGAAGAGAAACTATTGGCAGCTGCTTCTTTGGTTGGCTGCCAACCCAGCCGACATAGCAGTAGTCATGGATGGCAGCCGACGAGCTGGACGCGCAGCACCCTACGGCGGGAGGTATTCTCAGGGTAGATGTACCACCCCCAACAACCGAAGGAAAGCCTGGTCTTGGTTCATCTATTTAAACTGGATTGAATCCCTTTGTGTGTGAGATCTGTGTGTGTATCTGTAATCCTTGAGTGATACTCCGACGAGAACGGAGAGAATAAAACACCACTTGTTTCTCCCGTGGACGTAGGCAAGTCGCCGAATCACGTTAAATCATTGTGTTGCTCTGATTGTTCCTATTTTTGTCTGTTAGAGGTACCATGCACCTCCGCTGTGCCCCAACAACCCTTTAGTTCTGCTAGCGCAACATGTCTGGCCAAGTGTGGTGCGTGTAGGCGGATTACCGGGCTGTATAGTGGATCCCAGCCATGAACCTCAGCTCGTAGCTTGCTCCACTGCGTATCTGCTCCATTGGTTCTTGATCAGCGTCTAGGCGCTCCTTAGATGTTTTGACTGGCATGGACCTCAAACAAGCTTTGCCATCTTCTGTGTGTCCCGAAGGCCGTAGAAATGGTTGACGCGGTGAGAGTGCTGCAAACTCTTGTGACTGTTTCCTGCTGTAAAGACTCTTGGATTGCAGCGGGAGGCGGGCCTGATTCTTCCTTGAGCACGGACGTCCACGCATTGTCCTTCATCACTGTCGTGAGCAAAGTTTGTTCATCTTGTTGTTGCACCTCTTCAGACGACACGCCCAGTCTTCGAGGTTCCTTTGGAATTCGGCGTGCTCTCCCGTTCCTAGGTTGGCTCCAGCTAGCTCTGCCTGTCTGATGCAAGCGTGGCATTACTCCACTACAGACGCCGCTCCACTTCGCCGAGAGGATCCTGATGGCGTGTTGCCTACAGAGAAGGCCCATTGGATTCCTGCAGCGACGATTGCTCAAAGTGGCCGATCATGTAGATGCAGAACACGTCTTGCTCAAGTCGTTCCCAATCCCGATTCTGCTCCCTGGTTTGCTGGTCATGCCGCGTATCGAAGAGCACGGTGTTGATCCGCCGGAGACGCTGGTCTACCTCATCGAGCAACACCACCATATTTATTTTCATTCTTTCCCCTCCCCACCAAAGAGTAATCGGACAGCGTCCTCCCACGGAAGTAAAAGTTGTGTGCGCCCCTCTTGACGCAATGTGATCAAGCGTGCCACCTCTGAACGCGAAAACAGGTGGCAGCCGAGGACCCATACGTAGTAGCAGCAGATGGCTTTTACATCTTCGCGGGGGAACGTTGGTTGTGATCATGGCCGAGCGCGCCACCACGAAAGGTGAGCAGACAATGTGTATCTCCTCCAAGCGAAGTCCCAGCAGTGTGCGTCTTGTCCGAGCGAGATGAGAACCGATAGTGTGTCACCTTAGATGCGAGCCTGCGGTGCGCGCTACCTCAGATGAGAGACTCAGCATAGCGTGCCTCCTTGGATCACAATTGTGCACTGCGTGTGTCGTCCGGTCAAGATGAAAACTAGTAGTGTCCCGAAGAGCAACAGAACCACTTCACACGTGTGAGGCGTGTACACTCGGCAAGCAACAATGGAACTCCATCCCAAGTGGAGTGTCCAGAAGAGCAACAGAACCACTTCAGTTGGTTCACACTGATATCTGCGGACCACTGGAAACACCATCACTTGGAGGTAATAGGTATTTAATTACCTTTGTTGATGATTTCAGCAAAAAGTTGTGGGTATATTGCATCAAAGAAAAATCAGTTGCATTCAATGTCTTTAAAACTTTCAAATCTCGTGTTGAAACTGAAAGTGACCACAAAATCAAAGTACTCAAATCTGATAGAGGTGGAGAATACACCTCGAATGCATTCCAAGACTTCTGTAGGGAATATGGCATAAAACAACAATACACTGCAGCATATACACCACAACAGAATGGAATTGCAGAAAGGAAGAACTGCACTGTCCTTGACATGACAAGGACCCTGCTGAAGGGGAAAGGGCTGCCAAAGAGTTTTTGGGCAGAGGCAGTGGCATGTACTGCCTACTTGCTCAATCGGTGTCCAACGAAGAGCGTCAGGAACTTTACACCACAAGAGGCGTGAAGCGGCTACAAACCGAGCGTGGCGCACCTAAGAATCTTCGGGTGTGTCACCTACGCTCAAGTTCCAGAAGCAAGAAGAAGGAAGTTGGATGATCGTGGAGAGAAGTGTATCTTCATCGGCTACAATGAAGCATATAAAGCCTACAAGCTCTACAACCCACTAACAAACAAAGTAGTGGTGAGTAGAGATGTGGTCTTTAGTGAGGAAGAATCATGGAAATGGGATCATGAAAAATCAAATGAAGATATTCCAGTCGAAACTGATAATTCTGAAGAAAGGCATGATCATCAAGAGCATCCTGCAACACCTTCCTCGAGCACATCATCTTCAGTACACAGAAGTCCAGGAGTAAATTCCAACACTCCTAAAAGCACTCCACCAAGTCAAAGTTCAGCTAGCTCGTCCTCACCCATGGCGCCTTTAAAGATGAAAAGCTTGAGTGATATCTATGAGCAGACTGAAGTGGTAAATCTGTTTTGCCACTATGCAGATCATGAGCCTCTGACATTTCAGGAAGCTTTAAGGGAAGAATGTTGGAGAATCGCGATGGAAGAAGAAATTCATGCCACAGAGAAAAATGGCACATAGGAGCTGACCCCACTTCCTAAAAACTAGAAGAGTATCGGCGTCAAATGGGTGTATAAGATCAAGCGAAAGGCTGACGGTGAGGTTGATCGCTACAAGGCAAGGCTCGTAGCAAAGGGGTATAAACAGAAGTACGGGGTGGACTATGAAGAAGTATTCGCTCATGTTGCTCTCCTTGACACGGTACGGATGATTATCTCTCTTGTTGTCCATCATAGTTGGATAATCTACCAACTAGATGTGAAGTCTGCGTTCTTGAATGGAATTCTGGAAGAAGAGGTCTATGTGGACCAGCCTAAAGGTTTTGTTATGCAAGGGGAGGATGATAAAGTGTATCATTAGAAGAAAGCTCTTTATGGGTTGAAGCGGGCTCCGCATGCATGGAATGAACGCATCAACGGTTATCTTCAAGAGAATGGCTTTTCCCAATGTCCATATGAGCATGCGGTTTACATCAAGCAGAATGATTGTGGCGATATTCTTATTTCATGCTTGTATGTTGATGATTTGTTGTTTATAGGGAATTGTTGACCAATGTTCGATGATTTCAAGGAGGCCATGTTCAAAGAGTTCGAGATGACCGATGAGGGTCTCATGTCCTTCTTTCTGGGCATTGAAGTGAAGCAACAACATGGCGGCATCTATATATCTGAGAAGATGTATGCCAAGGAGTTTCTTGAAAAATTCAAGATGGCCGATTGTAATGTTGTAAACACACCGGTTGCAACGTGTTTGAAACTGACAAAAGATGGAGAAGGAAGAAGCATTGACTCGACTTTGTTCAAAATAATGATTGGAAGCCTGATGTATCTCACAATCACTATACCAAATATTGTCTACAGTTTCGGGCTTCTTAGCAGGTACATGGAAGCTCCGAAGGAGTCACATTGGCTAGCAGCAAAACGTATCCTCAGATACGTGAAAGGAACGATGGATTTTGGTCTTTTATACTCATATAATGAAGAAGCAGAGTTATATGGTTACTCAGAAAGTGATTGGGGAGGCGACCAAGATAAAAGGAAAAGCACCACTGGGTATGTATTTTTTCTTGGATCTACTACTTTCACCTGGAATTCAAGGAAGCAGAGTGTGGTTACTTTATCCACGTGTGAAGAAGAGTATGTGGCAGCATCCACTACTGTTTGTGAGGGAATATGGTTGAGAAATTTGTTGAAGGAGATGAAGCATCCACATGATGGATCTACGATGATTTATGTGGATAACAAGTCGGCTATTGAACTAGCCAAAAATCTGGTGCAACATGGAAGAAGAAAACACATTGATACTCGTTTTCATTTTCACAGGGATCATGTGAAATAGAAAACGATGAAATTGGAATATTGTCACACTAGTGAACAGGTGGAAGATATTTTCACAAAGGCACTACCGATAGATGCATTCAAAAGGATAAGAACGATGCTCGGGATGAAGCCGTTTTTGGTTTGAAGTGGAGTGTTGTAAATCACAAACCAATCCCGTTGGTTTTTCCCCATGCAGAAGTGTTTTCCCAATGCATACCATTTCCCATGTGACTTCTCACTTTCCCATGCAGGGGCGGCTCTCCTTCTTCCCATGCATATCTCTATTTCCAAGCATATCATTTATTGCCTTATTTTTTGTTCCTCCTTTAATGCTTTGGTGTCTTCTCATTTCTAGAAATAGCCTATAAATATGGATCATATTTAATCCGTGAAAAAAATAAGAGTTGTGTACAATACAAAAAGGTTGCTCCTTTGTGTGAAGTTTTCTCTCCTTCGCTTTCTTTTTTTCCTCCTGTGAATTATTTGTTTCGGCTTTGTAAAGCCATCTTCCACCAACAAACTGGTATCAGAGCCCGGTTCGAAGTCATCCTCCAAATTCCGAAGATGACCACCGTGATCCAGCCGCAAGTTCCGACCTTGTCTAAGGACAACTATGAGAGGTGGTGCATTCAAATGAAGGCATTGTTCGTGTTGCAAGAATTATGGGAGATCGTCACCGACGGGTATGTAGTACCCACTGCGGAGGAAGAAGCGGTTTTCACGAATGAAGAAAAGACGACCGTCAAAAATCAAAGGAATAAAGACAACAAGGCGTTATTCTTTCTCTATCAAGGGTTCGGCGTTCGAAAAAATTGTCGAAGCAACATCGAGCAAGCATGCTTGGGATACACTTGCCACCATTTTCAAAGGAGTTGATCGTGTGAAGCGGGTCCGTCTTCAAACATTACGAGAGGAGTTCGAAGCGGCGCGAATGAAGGAAGGTGAGAGTATCTCAGATTACTTCTCACCCCTAATTCTCATTATTAACAATTTGAAAAGAAATGTTGTAAAATGGAGGATATTCGAGTTATTGAGAAAGCACTTTGATCGCTCACAACCATGTTCGAGCATGTGGTTGTGGCAATCGAAGAGTTGATAGATTTGGAAAAATTGTCAATTGATGAAGTGATGGGGTCGTTCCAAGTATATGAGCAGCGAATGCAGAAGAATGGAGGTTCAACAATAGAGCATGCCTTAGTGTCCATGTTGACTCTACAAAATCATAAGAATGACCAAGCGCAATGAGGCGGTCATCATGCAAGAGGCAGAGGGTGTGGACTTCCTCCAAGCCATCAACAAAAGCATCAGAACTTTACCAACCTTCGTGGAAGAGGAAATGGTGGAGGCCGATTCACGCGTGGTCATAGAAATACAAAGAATGTCCAATGCTACAACTGTAAAAAATTCAGCAACTATGACTCTAATTGTTGGAGCAAAGTGGATCATGATGAGCGATCCAACTACACTGAAGCATCTCATCATGAAGAAGAAGGTACGACACTCCTCTTCGCACAAAAAAAGCGTGTGAACGCCCCGATGTATGGTATCTCAACACGGGTGCAAGAAACCACATGAGTGGCAACAAAGAACTTTTCGAGAAACTTACCGAAGAAGTTCGAGGAGACGTGAGTTTTGGAGACTCATCCAAGGTACCCGTTATTGGAAAAGGTAAAATCAAAATCTATCTTAAGAATGGTGAGTTGAATTACATTTCCAATGTGTGTTACGTACCAATAATGAAAAATAATATCATAAGTCTCGGCCAAATCCTTGAGAAGGGGTATGTTATACACTTGGAGAATTCTTCTTTGTCAGTAAGAGATGCTCATAGGAGGTTGATTGCTCAAGTTCAAATGGCGAAGAATCGCATGTTTCTGCTGCATATCAACACGAATGCCGAGCAATGTTTGTTTGGGCTCATGAAGAATGACTCATGGATATGGAATCTGCGCTTTGGGAATCTCCATTTCAGTGGCCTTAAACATTTATCCTCATCAAGAATGTTGAGTGGATTGCCGACGATTGAATCTCCAAATCACATGTGTGAGGCGTGTACACTCGGCAAGCAACAATGGAACTCCTTCCCAAGTGGAGTGTCCAGAAGAGCAACAGAACCACTTCAGTTGGTTTACACTGATATATGTGGACCACTAGAAACACAATCACTTGGAGGTAATAGGTATTTAATTACCTTTATTGATGATTTCAGCAGAAAGTTGTGGGTATATTGCATCAATGAAAAATCAGCTGCATTCACTGTCTTTAAAACATTCAAAGCTCGTGTTGAAACTGAAAGTGGCCACAAAATCAAAGTACTCAAATCTGATAGAGGTGGAGAATACACCTCAAATGCATTCAAAGACTTCTGCAGGGAATATGGAATAAAAAAACAATACACTACAGCCTATACACCACAACAGAATGGAATTGCAGAAAGGAGGAACCGCACTATCCTTGACATGACAAGGACCATGCTGAAGGAGAAAGGGCTGCCAAAGAGTTTTTGTGCAGAGGCAGTGGCATGTACTACCTACTTGCTCAATCGGTGTCCAACGAAGAGCGTCAGGAACTTTACAACACAAGAGGCGTGGAGCGGGTACAAACCGAGCGTGGCGCACCTCAGAATCTTCGGGTGTGTCACCTACGCTCAAGTTCCAGAAGCAAGAAGAAGGAAGTTGGATGATCATGGAGATAAGTGTATCTTCATCGGCTACAGTGAAGCATATGAATCCTACAAGCTCTACAACCCACTAACAAACAATGTAGTGGTGAGTAGAGATGTGGTCTTTTGTGAGGAAGAATAATGGAAATGGGATGATGAAAAATGAAATGAAGATATTCTAGTTGAAAATGATGATTCTGAAGAAAGGAATGATAATCAAGAGCGTCCTGCAACACCTTCCTCGAGCACATCACCTTCAGTACGCAGAAGTCCAGGAGTAAATTCCAACACTCTTAAAAGCACTCCACCATGTCAAAGTTCACCTAGCTGGTCCTCGCCCATGGCGCCTTTAAAGATGAAAATCTTGAGTGATATCTATGAGAAGACTGAAGTGGTAAATCTTTATTGCCTCTATGCAGATCATGAGCCTCTTACATTTCAGGAAGCTTTAAGGGAAGAATGTTGGAGAATCGCGATGGGAGAAGAAATTCATTCCATAGAGAAAAATGGCACATGGGAGCTGACCACACTTCCTAAAAACTAGAAGAGTATCGGCGTCAAATGGGTGTATAAGATCAAGCAAAAGGCTGACGGTGAGGTTGATCGCTACAAGGCAAGGCTCGTAGAAAAGGGGTATAAACAGAAGTACGGGGTGGACTATGAAGAAGTATTCGCTCCTATTGCTCGCCCTGACACGGTACGGATGATTATCTCTCTTGTTGTTCATCATAGTTGGATGATCTACCAACTAGATGTGAAGTCTGCGTTATTGAATGTAATTTTGGAAGAAGAGGTCTATGTGGACTAGCCAGAAGGCTTTGTTATGAAAGGGGAGGAGGATAAAGTGTATCATTTGAAGATAGCTCTTTATGGGTTGAAGCAGGCTCCGTGCGCATTGAATGAACACATCGATAGTTATCTCCGAGAGAATGGCTTCTCCCAATGTCCATATGAGCATGCGGTTTACATCAAGCAGAATGATCGTGGCGATATTCTTATTGCGTGCTTGTATGTTGATGATTTGTTGTTTATAGGGAATTTTCGACTAATTGGAAGCCTGATGTATCTCACAATCACTAGACCAAATATTGTCTACAGTGTCAGGCTTCTTAGCAGGTACATGGATGCTCCGAAGGAGTCACCTTGGCTAGCAGCAAAACGTATCCTCAGGTACATTAAAGGAACGATGGATTTTGGTCTTTTCTACCCATATAATGAAGAAGCAGAGTTATATGGTTACTCAGACAGTGATTGGGGAGGCGACCAAGATGAAAGGAAAAGCACCACTGGGTATGTATTTTTTCTTGGATCTACTACTTTCACCAGGAATTCAAGGAAGCAGAGTGTGGTTGATTTATCCACGTGTGAAGCAGAGTACATGGCAGCATCCACTACTGTTTGTGAGGGAATATGGTTGAGAAATTTGTTGAAGGAGATGAAGCATCCACAGGATGGATCTACGGTGATTTATGGGGATAACAAGTCGGCTATTGAACTAGCCAAAAATCCGGTGCAACATGGATGAAGCAAACACAATGATACTTGTTTTCATTTTCTTAGAGATCATGTGAAATAGAAAACGATGAAATTGGAATATTGTCACACTAGCGAACAGGTGGCAAATATTTTCACAAAGGAACTACCGATAGATGCATTCAAAAGGCTAAGAACGATGCTCGGGATGAAGCCGAATTGGGTTTGAAGTGGAGTGTTGTAAATCACAAACCAATCCCATTGGTTTTTCCCCATGCAGCAGTGTTTTCCTAATGCATACCATTTCCCATGTGACTTCACACTTTCCCATGTAGGGGCGGCTCTCCTTCTTCCCATGCGTATCTCTATTTCCAAGCATATCATTTATTGCCTTATTTTTTGTTCCTCCTTTAATGCTTTGGTGTCTTCTCATTTTTAGGAATAACCTATATATATGTCTCATATGTAATCCTTGAAAAAAATAAGAGTTGTGTGCAATAAAAAAAGGTTTCTCCTTTGTGTGATGTTTTCTCTCCAACGCTTTCTTTTTTTTCTCCTGTGAAATATTTTTTTCGGCTTTGTAAATCCATCTTCTACCAACACTCCCACTCTTACTTTCTTCTTCCTCCTCACATGTAATTCTGACACACATCAATTTTTCTTACAAAGATGCTCCCCAAGGGGGAATCGAGTATATGATTCTTACCACTTGGTCCAACCTACCAGAATACAGAGGAGGGAAATCTTCATGGAGACTCAAAATACAGCTCGCTTTGAAGGAATATTGCAGTGTATGTGGCACGTTGAGGTAACAATTTCTAAACTAGCTTCACCCGTGGACAATCTCAAACAATGCCAACAGTGGTGGGAACAAGAGTTGAAAGAGCAAGAAGAAAGTATACAGTTGGTGCAGTGGGACATATAGTGAAGATGCCGCAGCAGGATGAAGTGTGGCTATTGATGGTAATGGAGTTGGGGACGCATTCTGATGGAATCACTAATAAGTATTTTCCCGGGGGGACCGCGACTTGGATCATGCTGGAGACTGCCTTTTCCCCCGATAAGCTGACGAATGCCAGAAGAATCAAATTTTCAGTGTTCAATGAGACGGATCCTAGAGGTTCGCATACACAGGAAGAATTATATTTTTGATTTCAACAAACACTAGAAAGGCATAAGGTGAAACTCGCTCATGTATGAAAGGAGTAGTGATTCACTGGTTCTCGATTTCGACTGAGGTACACCCGCACTTGACATGGCTGTTGTTTAAAGAGGAACTCGGGGAACTTTTTGATGAGTCATTGAATCACTTTTATTCACATGTTATGAAAACCACAAAACACTTAATTTAATATTTTATCTAACTTAAGTTTATTGTTTTAATAGTCACCATGCATTAAATAATTTTTTAACCTAAACTCCAGCTCTATAAATAGATGGTTATGTCTAATGTGTAGTGTATTGATCGGTGCAATCAAAATAGAGAATTGTTGCGCATAACAAATTATCTCTCGAATCCTCTCTCCTCACAAGAACGTGAAACACCAGAAATATTTCTTCACGACTGAAGAACAAGCGATCAAGAATGACCAATACAAGACATTAGATTCGTCGCGCCACCACCCGGAGATCGAGTGACTTTTCTTAGAGATCATAAGAGCATGTGTAGATCACCGCGGGATTCTATCCTTAAATCCTCACAGCACAACGAAGGAATTCAGAAAGGGTCTTTTCAGTCGATCAAAATTCATAAACGAAAAAAGATCCTAAGATCCGGTATTCATTTCTTAAGATATTAAATAAAAAAATTATAAATTTGATGTGCTACGTCCTCTCTCATTGTTTCAAGCAACGATAATTAAATGAAATTTTAATATATTGACATCCACACCCACAGAACCAACAATTTCTACCCCTACCCCACTTTCCTATCAATATGTAACTTCCATACCTCAATATTTACATACAAATTTTCAAAACATTTTCTACTATATATTTTAATAATGGAAAATTAAAACAGAAAATGTGTTGCAAAACAAAACATGGACTTATTTTCAAGTTTTCAAAAAAATGAAAATGCTTTGATGCGTAATTCTTATACGTTTTTGTTTCCCCCCTAATTTTAAAAATGCTATCTAACATACACATACAAGATGAAAACAATAAATATTTTTCAAAACAAACACAAAACTACTTTTCATATTTTCAGAAAAATGTAAAAGAAAAAATAAAGCCATCAATTTTATTATTCACCTTTTCTCACAAAATATTTTCTAGCACATTTTTTGAAATATTTTAGGAAAAAAACAATAAATATTTTCCAAAACCAAATTCAATCTATGTACTACAAACCTCATCCATATCATGAGCCATGTCCTTCAATCTGTCTAAACCTTCGGCAATAACATCCATACCTTGGTCCTGTGAAAATTGAACGTCGTGAAAATAGAGCTCAAAACATACAATCAACAAATAGAAGGCAAAAATAGATGTGTTTTTATCTAACTAATAAAAAAAGCACACACTTGCTTAATTTTCCCAATTTCATACTCTTGCATGAATTGGCTTGATTCTTCAGTCTGCTAGATGTGCTCATTGTCAAACACTCCAACTGCCATCAAAGTGATGGATTTATGTGAGCTACATCATCTAATTAAAAGCCTAAAACTTGTTTAGTTTTGAAAAATTTTAATGTTTTCATTTTTAAAAAATTCATTAAAAGTATTTTGGATAGTAGAGAAAAACCAAAATGCAGGAAATCTACCTTAACATGAATATTCATTTTCCTAAAAAAACAAAAAAGTGTTTTTCCTTAAAATATCTCTTTTTCATTATCATATTCATTTTTTTAAATAATTTTCATTTACATAATCCAATATATTCTTTAATACAATTTGAGATAATTAAATTTAAAAAAAATCAAACCAAATACTGTCCTCAGCTCTAAAAATTGGCATGAGTTATGAAAACCATACCTCTGTAGTATTGAAAACAGAATATGAAGTGATTGAAGCCATCACCTAAATTCAATTTTATTTCAGAGCGAAATGTAGGACCTACCCAACCTCCAGTGCTCTGTTTAGGTATTGTTGTGGTTCATTCTGGTATGGCTTGGATCCTGTCTGGCAGAGCAAGCACCAGATCATTACAAGCTGTGACTTCCACTATTGAAAGTCCTTTAGACCAACTCCAACCCATGTTATAATCGCTAAAATGAAGTACCCAATCTTCTCCAACACATTGCTAAAACCAGCGCCAAAATAGCGTTGCTGCACAGTCCAGCGCTATATTTGGTGCTGCACTGTAGCTGCGCTATCCACTATTTCCTTTTTTCCTGCGTATTTGGCTTCAAATTTGTATTTATTTTCATCATATAAAAATAATAGCGTGAAAGATAGCATTCCATTGGAGTAGATTTCACTGTATATACGTTATTTTGGCGCAAAGGTCACTCCATTTTAGTGTTGAGGGTTGGAGATTCCCTTAACCTGCAATTCAAAAAAGAAATGCAAAAGAAAAAACAGGTCGATTCAATCAAAATAGCATTCATTTGAAAAAAAATACATGAAAAAACAATTCACTGTTGTTTTTACCAACATTTTTGTATTTTAAAAAATAATCCTAACTCGGATCTTTGAGATTATATAGAATAAAAAGAATCAACAAACCATGTTTCATTATTAGAAGCTATGGTTAATGTAAATAACACAGTGATACTCACAATCTAATTGAAATCAACACAAATTATACTTGAATTCAACTCGATTTTAGCCTAGTCAAATTCAAGATTTAACTACTCGATTTATACACTGACCAAAATGTGACAAATAAAATAACATAATTGAACAACGTGCCATAATTTAAAAACTTTAAAAATTATTCTTTTCCAAAATATTTTTAAGATATTTGTTAACGATAATATTATTTATATATATACTTTTTGAAGTGATGCGATGAATATAAATTTAAAAACAAGTTTTTATCTAAGATGAAAATACATATATAGATATTTCTGGATGAGCTTCATGGGGCCCAGTTCTTCTATAATGTCAGAACAATTATTGAGAATATTCAGCGTCCTTTTCATCAGTACAAGATAGTTTGGACAGACTCACTTGAGGTCAAACCAGGAGTCAATTAGTGCGCAAGATATGGAGTGATTGTGTCAAAGGATTCACGACATAGGAAAACAGACTCTGAAGAGAATTAAGGAAGTTGAACTACATTTGAAACCTGGTTCAGAAACCGAAAAACATTGAAATATGGATACGGTTGTTCCAGCAGTCAGTAAACTCACTGCCATCGGGAAAGGCTGAGGATCGGGGAGTAATATTGTTACGGAAGGAGCTGTGTACGTGGATGGAATGTGGAGTGTTTCGTGTAGAGTGGTGCTGATTCCATTTACCGGTGATGATACGTTCGGATGGATACACTACTGGAAAACTAACATATACCAATGGTTTGGAACTGTTGGTATAGGCCTCCAAACCGTTGGTATAGCCTATACCAATGGTTTGGAGAACCGTTGCCAAGTAAGCCGTTGGGATAGGTCTATACCAACAGTTTTCCCAAAACCATTGGTATAGACCTATCCCAACGGTTTTGGAAACCGTTGGTATAATTAATATGAAAATCTTTACCAACAGTTGTGAAACCATTGGTATATGTATTTCAAAAAAAACATTCGCTGGGATTTGATCCCAGGACCCCTAGTTTATTATTCAACGACTTAACCACTATCCTAACATGACTTTTGTGAATATAATTACATAAATATATATATGTATTCTCATAATTATTTTAAATTTTGATTTATATAATGTTCTGAGTATGAAAAAATGATAAAAAATCAAAGGATCTATACCAATAGTTGTCAAAACCATTGGTATAGGCCTATACCAACGGTTTTGACAACAATTGGTATAGATTTTGATTCTGGATTTTTATTATGGGGCAAGGTTGGTTTGGGGGGGACCTTTCCCAACGGTTTCAGCCAAACCCTTGGGAAAGATGTCCACAAAGTGGACTTTTCCCAACGGTTTGGCCAAACCATTGGTAAAGGGAACCTATACCAACGGTTTTTATGAACCGTTGGTATAGAAGCATTGATAAAGGTCAGATTTCCAGTAGTGATAACTAAGGCAGATACATATTTTTTGGTTAATCCTTCTTTTGAATAAATCAACTAGCACAACTTTTCCTGGAAAATACTAATCTATATTGGTTTTTATCGTGGCAAGGCATCCATGTTCAACCTGAGAGCAGTTTAAGCCTGCGTTAATGGACCAATATAGGACGCCCACTAAGGGGGGTCCATCAATGTTTTTGAAGTCGTTGTGACCAACCGGTAATGTGGATGAATACATATAGGTGTTTGAGTAGGCTACGTTGAGGATTCCTGAGTTTCCAGAGCAGTGGTATATGGGTCTTTTTATGGGCGGGTAGCGTCCAGGGGTAGCGAACTGAGTTTATAGTCATGATCCAACTTACATGTTTCGGATAATTAGTCACACCAAAAAATTAGAGACAGAACTGGTTGGAGAGTCTTAGGCCTCTCAAACCACCAGCCCTCAATTGAGGTCGAATCCTTTGTATAAATGTACGCAGACTTGGAATAAAATTAAGAGTGGGAAAAAAGAAATAGAAACTAGGGAGGAAGAGAGTTTACTGGAGGCCCTACGCTCTCCTGCCCAAGCCCATGGCCGAGTACTTCAGCAATTGATTCACCTCCTCTCTCTCCTCTATTTGTTGGGAAAGATGGAAAGCGATGAATGCACAAACAAAAAAAACACAAATGCGCAGCGGAGAAATCTTTCCCTTAAACAGCAGATGCGCAGCGACAAAAATCAGTGTAGAAAATAAAATTGACACCAGAAATTTTTACGTGGAAAACCCAAAAGGGAAAAACCACGGGACCTAGTCCAAAAAGAGGGATCCACTAAAATAGATAAGTACACGTTAGAAACTCCCCAAAAAATGAAAGGGATCTCAAAATTAATACATAGAAAAATAGTGGATCAAAGTTGGAGTATAGATGCAGTCTTGATGAAGACTGAAATGAAGAAAGCAGCCTGCTAAAGAAACCCAAATAGATCTTACCGTGAAAGCAGAAGATTGATTTCCGAACAAAAGTGCAGATGAAAAACACCGGGATCAGATCAAAAACCACCACAGATGAAAGCCGATCAAATCAGAGTAGTTCCACCGGTTGCAGATCTAAAAACCGCTCCTTGAAAACGCAACTGCACTACCTCCAACCAATATCGAGAGAGGAGTCGCACATCTTATGACAACCCTGCTTTTTATTACAACTTAAACATGCTTTATTACATAAAACTTCACTTGATACAACAAAGAAGATCGAGAGGTTTAGTGTCTTTGGGGCTTAGGATCATTACATAAAAACTTTAAACTTGAAATACAACATCCTTATTGAAAACTTCCTTTACATGACCACTACATTCCTTCGTACTTAGCATTGCATGGGATAACCTGAGGACATGCATAAGAAAAAGGTGAGCTATAAAGCCCAGTAAGGGAGTACATAATGAATAACATGAGGAGTACAATACATGTTAGGCAATAGGCATATCAATAGAGCATAAGAGAGACATGAACATAAAGGCATGATAAAGCATGATAATCATAACATGGAAATGTGGCAACAACACTTAACATTGAATTAGCATGAGCCAAGGCTCATTGCACATGGAGCATGAGTAAACCCTCATTGCACTTGAAGCACGAGTAAACCCTCGTTGCACTTGAATTAGCATGAGTCAACACTCATTGCACATGACGTATCATGATACTATACTTTACCCAATGCATTGGAGCGCTATCAGGGCGCACCCTTCTAAAACATTTCATTTCATGCATAAGTGTGCCACATGGATCATAAAACATGGATTCATAAAACATAATCATTTCTTCCACGATAAAGGAATGTGGAATTCAAACATGAAACTTTATAATCAATACGTATACGTGCATAAAGGTGAATACCCTTGATGGAGAAATGGGCATGGTATTCACTACACAAAGACATTGGCTTAGAAAATTGGTGCGATTTCGGCAGCATAACGGCGTGACATAAGAATTCATAAAAAAGGTTGATGAGAGAGAAAGGGGTTCCTCATCATATTTACATGTAATGGACAGTAAGGAGATCATATATATACATGTCCCAACAATAGAAATGGAATTTAGATTCATGATACAAAAGTATTGCTTGAATATAAAAGAGGAGAAAAAGGTTCCTTTCGGAATTTCGGCATAGTAACGGGTGTACATGGGAGGCATTTAATGAGAGAGAAAGGGGTCTCCCATCATTCAAACTATAAAAGGGCAGTATGGGAGAGGTGCGAAACCATACCCCAACATTCATAAATGAAATTAAAAGGGCAATACAACTTAATGAAAATTGACAAAAATGAGAAAGGAAGAAAAAACCCTTACTTGGAAGTGTGCTTCCAAAGGCTAGAGAGAGGCTTGTGAGAGGCTTCTTGGGAGCTTGGGGCACCTTGAGAGGATTCTAGAGAGAGTAGGGCAGAGTTTGGACGAACTTCAAGGGCTTTGAGTGAGGAGGAAGTGGGAGCTTGGGTGGGTTTATATAGGAAAGGTGAGAGAATTCTTTATTATTTAGGTTTGGGACCCCTTATATTAAAAAAATCCAAACCACAAACCATCCCATGGTATTTGCCCATGGCTTCTGGAAAAGGGAAGAGGAAAACAATATTTTACAAGGCCAAGGTCCGAACTTATTAAAAAATAAGGGTTGCTTATGTGGAGGTGAGTCACACTCCCATGGAAATTAATTTAAAAAGGCAAAGTGTTGAATAAGTCTTGAGGGCTCCATTAATGCTTTGAAAAGTGAGTCAAACAAACCCAAAACCTCATTATTTTATTGATAAAACACATATTGGCCGAACATAAGGATTATGGTATTTTATTACATCACCATTGGGTCATTATGATGTCATAAAACACATTATATATTTAAATGGTATTTAATTTTTACCCAAAAATTTGACTGTCTCAGAAAATTATGAAAAATTCATCGTTGGATAATTTCGACGTCCTGATTCCAAAAATAATATTTATTTTATCTAAATAATTTTCTAAATATGTGAATTTTCACTTTTAAAATAAAAACCGACATTTATAAAAAATTCACGGGTTTTGACAGAAATGGCTTTCAAACCTTAATAAAAATTTTAATTGCATTCATAAAATTATAAGATCATTTATATTTAAATAAAAAATTAATTTAATATTAATAATAATATTTTATTAAAATATTATTTAATTCAAAAATCATTTAATTTAATAAAATATAATTCTTAATTAAATAATAACTAAAAACATCATTTGTACTTTAAAAACTAATTACAATGCATCAAAAATGACTAGAAATTATATTCATTATTATATACAAAAATAATGTACATGAACATGGTGCTACTTATTTGTTACATAACCCCTTAAAATAGCCGCATAAGACCTAAGGGTAAGGTGTGCGATGGTGACAGACTCTTGGGGTTGCTCGGATAACATCGCTCGAGTGGTAATCTCTATCAACTTCCATTTTTCCCGTAGACGATCACGTTCGAGCTTGACTTGGTGAAGCTCAGCTTGGGCTTGGTCAAGGGAAAAGCCCAAAGACGCCACCTCCTTTCCGAGCTCCGACAAATGGGCTTCGTAAGGGGCAATTCTACTGGATGAGGCCATCGCTTCCTTTGTCTGAGTAGAAAATTGGTTCGTTAAAGCCTTATATTTAAACTACCCAGATGATCACTGTTCAACGGCTATAAAAGTAACGGTCACAAATCTTAACGTACAACTTAAAGAAGTTGACATCTTATAAAAACATAAAGAAACATTTAACTGGATCAAGAGGGATTTTCCATTAATGAAATTTTGGGTCGTTACAACATTCCCCCCTTAAGAAATTTCGCCCTCGAAATTTTCCTTTTCCCACACTAAAACAAATGTGGGTAACTTAGCTTCATCATATCCTCCGACTCCAAAGTTGCTTCATCGAACTTGTGGTTTCTCCACAACACCTTGACGAGGGGCATTGTCTTATTTCGTAGAACTTTTTCTCTACGATCCAAGATCTTCACTGGTTGCTCCTCATAAGAAAGATCGTCTTCTAATTGTACCACCTCGGAAGAGAGTACATGTGAAGGGTCTGGTATGTACTTCCTTAAGAGGGATACATGGAAGACATCATGCACCTTGGCCATAGTAGGTGGAAGTGCTAGTCGATAGGCCACAGCCCCAACACGATCAAGAATATCGAAGGGGCCGATGTACCTTGGACTTAACTTCCCTTTCTTTCCAAACCTCATGACCTTCTTCCACGGAGATATGCGTAAAAACACCATGTCTCCGACTTTAAACTCAAGGTCTCGTCGACGATTATCTGCATAACTCTTCTGTCGACTTTGGGCTGCCTTGATATGATGCTGAATGGTTTTCACCTTCTCCACCATTTCTTCGACCATTTCTGGTCCAAGCAGCTTACGTTCACCGACCTCATCCCAACATGCCGGTGTTCTGCACCTTTTCCCATATAGGGCTTCATATGGTGCCATTTGGATGCTCGAGTGGAAACTATTATTATAAGAGAACTCAACTAGAGGAAGATGTTGATCCCATCCTCCTTTAAAGTCCATTGAGCACGCTCTCAACATATCCTCAAGTGTTTGGATAGTCCGCTCGGATTGGCCATCAGTTTGAGGATGATAGGCCGTACTGAAGTTCAGTTCAGTATTCAGAGCATGTTGAAGACTCTTCCAAAACATAGAGGTAAATCTTGGATCTCGGTCAGACACAATAGATAGTGGTACTCCATGCAACCGTACCACTTCCTTGATATATATCTGTGCCAGTTGATCCAAAGAGAAATCCTCTCGAATTGCAATGAAGTGTGCAGTCTTTGTAAGACGATCCACAATAACCCAGATTGCATTGTTGCTTTTGGATGTCCTTGGAAGTCCAGTGACGAAGTCCATGGTGATGTTCTCCCATTGCCATTCTGGTATGGGCAATGGTTGCATCATCCCCTTAGACTTCTGCCTCTCTGCCTTCACTTGCTGACACACCAGGCACTTTGATGTATATTCGGCGATCTCCTTCTTCATATTATCCCACCAAAAGTTTTCTCGGAGATTTCGATACATCTTTGTGCTCCCTGGGTGAATAGAGAAATTTGAACTATGTGCATCATCCAAAAGTTCCTTCTTCAGCTCCGAACTTGATGGAACACATAGTCTTTTCCCAAACCGCACAATTCCTTCTTCATTAACATTAAACTCTGAGGATTTTCCCTTTTTGATAGCTTCCACTTTTTCATGGATTCTCGCATCATCCTTTTGAGCATCCTTTAACCTTTCCAAAAGAGATGGTTGAGCAATCATTTATGAAAGGATTGATGATGTTCCCTTCTTTATGATTCCCACGTCCATCTTCATCAAGTCTAAGAAGATTGGATCCTTCTCAATTCTCATCATTGATAGAATTGCTGGATCCTTTCTAATTAGGGCATCTGCCACCTTGTTCGCCTTCCCAGGGTGGTAATGTATTGAACAGTCATAATCCTTTATGAGCTCTATCCATCTTCTCTGGCGCATATTAAGCTCTTTCTGTGTGAATATATATTTAAGACTCTTGTGGTTAGTATATATCTCACATTTCTCTCCATAGAGATAATGCCGCCAGATTTTCAAGGCAAAGATCACCGCCGCCAACTCCAGATCATGCGTTGGATAGTTTCGCTCATGGATTTTCAACTGCCTTGAGGCATAGGATATCACTTTATCATTCTGCATCAGCACACATCCTAAGCCCTTCTTCTAAGCATCACTGAATACCACAAAAAGCTCCCCACTTGTGGGTAAAGTGAGCACAGGTGCAGTGATAAGCCTCCTTTTCAACTCCTTGAAGCTTTCTTCGCATTCATCACCCCAAGCAAACTTTACTCCCTTTCGAGTTAGCTTGGTAAGAGGGTTGGACAATCGTGAAAAGTTTCTCACAAATCGTCGATAATATCCAGCTAACCCCAAGAAGCTACGGATATCAGTTACCGATGTTGGCCTCGGCCATCCCTCAATTGCAACTGTTTTGGAGGGGTCCACAGATATCCCATTGCTTGTGATGATATGGCCCAAGAATGAGACCTCCTTCAACCAGAACTCACACTTGCTGTACTTGGCATAGAGCTTCTCCTTGTGCAAAGTCTCCAGTACAGTTCTTAAATGCTCCTCATGGTCCTCCTTGGTTTTGGAGTATATTAGAATATCATCTATAGAGACTACCACAAATTTATCTAGGTAATCTCTAAAGACTCTATTCATCAAGTCCATGAATATTGCTGGAGCATTGGTGAGTCCAAAAGGCATTACTATGAATTCATAGTGCCCGTACCTTGTACGAAAAGCAGTCTTGGGGATATCTTCCTTCTTCACCCTTACTTGATAATATCCCGACCGCAAGTCGACCTTGGAGAAGTATTGTGCTCCACGCAGCTGATCAAACAAGTCATCGATTCTTGGGAGAGGATACTTGTTCTTTATCGTGATTTTGTTAAGTTCACGATAATCGATGAAAAGCTGCATTGACCCATCCTTCTTCTTGACGAAGAGGACTGGTGCACCCCATGGTGATGCACTTGGGCGTATAAACCCTTTATCCAGATTCTCCTGTAGTTGTTTCTTCAGTTCTTCAAGCTCAACCACAGCCATTCTATATGGAGTCTTGGATATTGGTAGCGCCCCAGGTATAATTTCAATTGAGAACTCAACATCTCTTCTTGGAGGAAGACCAGGAAGTTCCTCGGGAAATACTTCAGCGAATTCCCTCACAATTGGCATTTCTTCAAGGGTGGTTTCTTCCTTGGACTCAATCATCTGAGCCAGATATGCGTGCTCATAAGGCAGTAATATCCATGCTTGAGATGATGGAGCTAAAGGAGATTCATCTTCCTCCTGACACTTGTAAAGAATCGGGGGTCGATTCTCCATATGGAGTGTGATTTCCCTCTCCCGACAATTTATGTTGGCTCTATATAAGGAAAGCCAATCCATGCCAAGAATTGCATCAAATTCCACCAAAGGGAGTATGACGAGGTTCGCCGGGAAATTCAATCCACAGATTATAACAGGGGAGGACTTATACTCATGGGATGCAATGATTGCCCCATTTGCCGTACTCACCGACATCTTTACTTCCATGATTTGTGGTGGTGCAGGGATTATTCTACTAAACTTTTGAGATATAAAAGAATGCGTAGAACCTGAATCAAAAAGTAC
The DNA here is from genome assembly GCA_963277665.1 of Viscum album. Taxonomy (NCBI): domain Eukaryota; kingdom Viridiplantae; phylum Streptophyta; class Magnoliopsida; order Santalales; family Viscaceae; genus Viscum; species Viscum album. The sequence continues at coordinate 1,903,486,506 of OY728121.1, read as the reverse complement.
GTTCGCTATTCTTGAATGAATAACTAGCGTACCTGTCACCACATCGTTTTCGGGGTTCACTTCGGCAGAAGTGATGGCAAAAGCTCTTCCTTGCTGTCTTGGAGGTTGTTGATTGCCTCCGATAACCCTTGGATTAGGGCACTGATTCGCAAAATGACCCGGTTCTTTGCATTTGAAGCATTGAACAACGCGTTGAGGTTCGAACGGAGCGTTCCTCCCCTCCGTCGCAGCCGCGGGTCCTTCTTGCTGACAGTTAATAGCTAGGTGCCCTTCTCTTCCACACTTGAAGCATTTTCTTGTCCCCCTAAGGCAATTCCCAGGGTGCTTCTTTCCACACTTTTGGCAAGTGGGGTGCTGGAATTTCTTAGCACCGTTGGATTTATCCATCGGACCACCAGCATTGAAGTCCACCTTCCGCTTCTTGTCCCCATGATACCCCTGTGATTCTCCGATCTCCATTTCAACCTTAAGGGCACATCGTACAATCTCCTCATAGCTGTTAAAGTCACGGATCGCTAATGCTTTCCGCAAGCTAGGCTTCAGCCCACCAAAGAAGCGGTCAACTTTGCATTCGGGGGTAACAACAAAGCCGGAAGCGTATCGTGCAAGCCTTGTGAAGTTTGCCTCGTACGCTCCCACAGATTCTTCATCTTTCTGCTTGAGGGAAAGGAAGTCCCTTTCCATCTTAAGACGGAGGGTGCGTGGAAAATATTTATCGAAAAACATCTTCCGGAATACCTTCCATTCCAAAGCCTCGATCTCCTCCTCAGGCTTCGTATTTTTGATCAATGTCCACCATTGATCAGCTTCACCCTCCATACGATAAGCCGCCAGGAGAACCTTCTCTTTTTCAGAGCATTGGAGGATGGAGAATAACTTTTCAATGGAGTTGATCCATTGTTCAGCAATCGTGGGATCAGATGATCCACTAAAAGTAGGAGGCCTTTGTCTCATGAAGCTTTCAATAGCCACTTGTTCTTTCTTAGGGGGGGTTGAACGTTCCTCTTGACCAGTGTTTCTATTCAAAACTTGAGTTAGCTGAGAGAGAAGCGTGACAAAGTTCGCGATTCCCGCTCCCATCGGATTGGGCATCTCATTAGTACAATCATCACACTGATCTTCACAACGGTTGTTAGCCCGAGTTCTCCTATTACCGGCCATTGGCTGGAATAAAAGGAAAGTTAGGGGTAACACATAAAGGGTAATCCAAAGACAAAAGTTGATGACTTATAAATAAACTTTAATCTCTTTAACTCATGAGTCTATAGGATTCAATCCAGGCTTTTCATGATCTTCCTTCTAACATATATTCTTAGGGGCATTTTTCCCTTAATAAGGGTTCATACTAAGATTGTGAATTTATCAAAACATATCCCCCGGGAGTGTCGTAACCAAGAGTGCAGCAAGGCCCGTTGTCGTGCACCAGTTCCCGTTCGAGTCTAGCTCAAAGCGGTGTTTTCGGGTTTTACCCCTAGGATACATCTGTGCCAGAGCCGCCTCTACCTGCTCGTATCCAGACAGGGATGTATTTGTTTGATAAACCACTTACTTAGTATTTACCAAAACTTAGGGATGTTTTTATTATGATTAGTCTTGTATCTAAGGCTTTACTAGGGTTTCCTAATCCCAAAAATAACTAAACCTATCCTCTGATACCAACTATGACAACCCTGCTTTTTATTACAACTTAAACATGCTTTATTACATAAAACTTCACTTGATACAACAAAGAAGATAGAGAGGTTTAGTGTCTTTGGGGCTTAGGATCATTACATAAAAACTTTAAACTTGAAATACAACATCCTTATTGAAAACTTCCTTTACATGACCACTACATTCCTTCGTACTTAGCATTGCATGGGATAACCTGAGGACATGCATAAGAAAAGGGTGAGCTATAAAGCCCAGTAAGGGAGTACATAATGAATAACATGAGGAGTACAATACATGTTAGGCAATAGGCATATCAATAGAGCATAAGAGAGACATGAACATAAAGGCATGATAAAGCATGATAATCATAACATGGAAATGTGGCAACAACACTTAACATTGAATTAGCATGAGCCAAGGCTCATTGCACATGGAGCATGAGTAAACCCTCATTGCACTTGAAGCACGAGTAAACCCTCGTTGCACTTGAATTAGCATGAGTCAACACTCATTGCACATGACGTATCATGATACTATACTTTACCCAATGCATTGGAGCGCTATCAGGGCGCACCCTTCTTAAACATTTCATTTCATGCATAAGTGTGCCACATGGATCATAAAACATGGATTCATAAAACATAATCATTTCTTCCACGATAAAGGAATGTGGAATTCAAACATGAAACTTTACAATCAATACGTATACGTGCATAAAGGTGAATACCCTTGATGGAGAAATGGGCATGGTATTCACTACACAAAGACATTGGCTTAGAAAATTGGTGCGATTTCGGCAGCATAACGGCGTGACATAAGAATTCATAAAAAAGGTTGATGAGAGAGAAAGGGGTTCCTCATCATATTTACATGTAATGGACAGTAAGGAGATCATATATATACATGTCCCAACAATAGAAATGGAATTTAGATTCATGATACAAAAGTATTGCTTGAATATAAAAGAGTAGAAAAAGGTTCCTTTCGGAATTTCGGCATAGTAACGGGTGTACATGGGAGGCATTTAATGAGAGAGAAAGGGGTCTCCCATCATTCAAACTATAAAAGGGCAGTATGGGAGAGGTGCGAAACCATACCCCAACATTCATAAATGAAATTAAAAGGGCAATACAACTTAAAGAAAATTGACAAAAATGAGAAAGGAAGAAAAAACCCTTACTTGGAAGTGTGCTTCCAAAGGCTAGAGAGAGGATTGTGAGAGGCTTCTTGGGAGCTTGGGGCACCTTGAGAGGATTCTAGAGAGAGTAGGGCAGAGTTTGGACGAACTTCAAGGGCTTTGAGTGAGGAGGAAGTGGGAGCTTGGGTGGGTTTATATAGGAAAGGTGAGAGAATTCTTTATTATTTAGGTTTGGGACCCCTTATATTAAAATAATCCAAACCACAAACCATCCCATGGTATTTGCCCATGGTTTCTGGAAAAGGGAAGAGGAAAACAATATTTTACAAGGCCAAGGTCCGAACTTATTAAAAAATTAGGGTTGCTTATGTGGAGGTGAGTCACACTCCCATGGAAATTAATTTAAAAAGGCAAAGTGTTGAATAAGTCTTGAGGGCTCCATTAATGCTTTGAAAAGTGAGTCAAACAAACCCAAAACCTCATTATTTTATTGATAAAACACATATTGGCCGAACATAAGGATTATGGTATTTTATTACATCACCATTGGGTCATTATGATGTCATAAAACACATTATATATTTAAATGGTATTTAATTTTTACCCAAAAATTTGACTGTCTCAGAAAATTATGAAAAATTCATCGTTGGATAATTTCGACGTCCTGATTCCAAAAATAATATTTATTTTATCTAAATAATTTTCTAAATATGTGAATTTTCACTTTTAAAATAAAAACCGACATTTATAAAAAATTCACGGGTTTTGACAGAAATGGCTTTCAAACCTTAATAAAAATTTTAATTGCATTCATAAAATTATAAGATCATTTATATTTAAATAAAAAAATAATTTAATATTAATAATAATATTTTATTAAAATATTATTTAATTCAAAAATCCTTTAATTTAATAAAATATAATTCTTAATTAAATAATAACTAAAAACATCATTTGTACTTTAAAAACTAATTACAATGCATCAAAAATGACTAGAAATTATATTCATTATTATATACAAAAATAATGTACATGAACATGGTGCTACTTATTTGTTACATAACCCCTTAAAATAGCCGCATAAGACCTAAGGGTAAGGTGTGCGATGGTGACAGACTCTTGGGGTTGCTCGGATAACATCGCTCGAGTGGTAATCTCTATCAACTTCCATTTTTCCCGTAGACGATCACGTTCGAGCTTGACTTGGTGAAGCTCAGCTTGGGCTTGGTCAAGGGCAAAGCCCAAAGACGCCACCTCCTTTCCGAGCTCCGACAAATGGGCTTCGTAAGGGGCAATTCTACTGGATGAGGCCATCGCTTCCTTTGTCTGAGTAGAAAATTGGTTCGTTAAAGCCTTATATTTAAACTACCCAGATGATCACTGTTCAACGGCTATAAAAGTAACGGTCACAAATCTTAACGTACAACTTAAAGAAGTTGACATCTTATAAAAACATAAAGAAACATTTAACTGGATCAAGAGGGATTTTCCATTAATGAAATTTTGGGTCGTTACACATCTGATATAAATAGAAGATGAAATATCATGTATATCCTAAATGATATCTCAAATCTGATTAAAGATATTACATATATCACATCAAAGATATAATATATATCTTCTCAAAGATATAATATATATCTTCTCAAAGATATCATATATATCCTGTCAAAGATATCAAAATATCTTTTTTAAAGATGTCGGATAAAAAAAATATTTATCTAGTCCAGATGAGGAGGCGCCCCAACAAACTCCCCCTCCGACTCAACTGGGGATCATCGTCAACCCTGTAATCAGTTGGCAAGTCTCAAATTTTCCTCTTGGTAAACTCTTGGTCAACATGTCTGACCCATTGTCATCAGTGTGGATCTTCTCAAGCTCTAACTGTCTCGAATCAAGGACATTGCGGATTCAATGATACCGAACATCGATATGTTTCGACCTGCCATGAAAAGTAGGATTCTTTCCCAAACAAATAGAACTCTGACTATCACAAAATAAAACATATCTATCTTGATTAAAATTGAGCTCTCGAATAAAATTTTTCATCCATAACAATTCTTTTCACTCCTATGTAGATGCAATAAATCTGACTCTGTGGTAGATAAAGCAACACATCTCTGCAACCTAGACTGCCCATATACAGCTCCCCCTGCAAAAATGATCAAATATCCTGAAGCAGACTTTCTCGAATCGATATCTCTTGCCATATCTAAATCTGTAAAGCCACAAAGTATAGGTTCCCCTTTTCCAAAACACAATCTCAGATCAGAAGTGCCACGAAGGTAACAAAAAATGTACTTTACTGCACTCCAATGCTCTCTTCCTCGATTCGATAGAAAACGACTGACCACACCAACAACATGAGTTATATCAGGTCTAGTACATACCATAGCATACATCAAACAGCCAACGGCAGATGAATAAGGTATGTGTTGAATCTTCTCTCTCTCTTCATCAGTAGAAGGTGACTGACTGGTGTTGAGATTAAAATGTAATGCAAGAGGAGTACTAACCACTTTAGCTCTATCCAAAGAAAATCTATGAAGAACCTTCTCAATGTATCTCTCCTGAGATAACCACAATTTCTTGGCCTTCCTGTCACGGGAGATCGTCATGCCAAGAATCTGTCGTGTTGGCCCCAAGTCTTTCATCGCAAAAGACTGTCAAAGATCCTTCTTCAATCTGTCAATTCTAGAAGCATCATGGCAAAAAATGAGCATATCATCAACATAAAGCAACAGTTCAATAAAACAATCATCAGTAAATCTCTGAACAAAGACACAATGATAAGAAGATGTCTTCCTAAAACCCTAATGAGAAATGACTGATTCAAACTTTTTATACCACTGTCTCGGAGCTTTCTTCAAACCATACAAACTCTTCTTCAATCTGCAGACATTATTCTCTTTACCCGTTTCAACAAAACCATTTGGTTGCTCCATATAAATCTCCTCCTCTAAATATCCATGGAGGAAAGCTGTCTTCACATCCATATGCTCAATATGCAGATCTAAACTAGTATCCAAACCAAGAACAACCCGAATAGAAGTCATTTTGACAACAGGTGAGAAAATCTCATCAAAATCAATACATTTCTTCTGACGGAATCCTTTAACAACTAACCTTGCCTTGTATTGGGGAACAGAACTAGATTCTTCATTCTTAATCTGACAAATCCACCGATTTTGCAAATCTCTCTTAACTTTCAGTAACTTCACCAGCTCAAAAGTGTGGTTGTCGTGCATTGATGTCATCTCGTCGTCCATTGCTGCAACCCATATGTCCTTCTGTTCACTTTCCATCACCTCATCAAAAGATTTTGGTTCTCCCCCTTCAGCGAGGAGCACATACTCATCAGGTGAATACCGAGTTGAAATGGTACGATGCCGAGATGACCTCCAGAGTGGAACTGTGGGTTCATTGATAACCCCAAGAACCGGAACATCAGAAACAAAAGGTGCATCAGAAATATCAACTCCAACCTGTTCACCCTGAGCATCATTCTGCACATCAATGCGATCATCATAATCAACAATATGAGGTAAATGTGAATCAGAATCTGGCTCAAGACTAACAAAGCCATTATAAGTTGGAGAAGTGGACTTTTCTCCCTTATCAATATCTGCAATAGGCTGGTCCTCTTTAAACACTACATCTCGGCTTCTTACAAGTTTCTTCAAATCATGATCATAAAACCTGTACCCAAACTCATCATGTCGATAGCCAATAAAAATACACTGTCGTGACTTATCATCCAACTTGGATCTCTCATCTCTAGGCACATGAACAAAAGCCTTGCAACCAAAAACATTCAAGTGATCGTACCTGATCCTTTTTCCATACCAAAACTTATCGGGAGTGTCTGTATGCAAAGAAACTAAAAGTGATAAATTGATAATATAAGCAGTAGTAAGTAAAGCCTCACCCCAAAAATGTCCAGGAAACTTTGCTTCCTAAAGTACAACAAACTCTTTCCAACAAAGTCATGTTCATCCGCTCAACTACACTATTTAGCTGAGGTGTCTTGGGAGGTGTCTTCTGATGCCGAATACCTTACTTCCTGCAATACTGATCAAATGGACCACAATACTCTCCCCCATTGTCAGTGAGAATACATTTCAATTTCTTGTCTGGTTCCCTCTCAACAGAAACATGAAATTGCTTAAAAACACTAAGCACCTGACTTTTGGCATTCAAAAAATAAACCCAAAGCTTCCGTGAGTATTCATAAATAAATGTAACAAAATAAAGACCGCCACTAAAGGTCTTAGATTTCAAAGGACCACAAACATCTGAATGTACTAATTCAAGTACCTGTGACTTCCTGTGTGGAGGATGACTGCTGAAACTCACTTTGCTATGTTTCCCAACCATGCAATGATCACATGTGTCCAATTTGACACTTTTCAAATCTGGAAGAATATTTCTCTTGGCCAAACAACCAAGAGCTTTCTCACTGATGTGACTGAGCCTCTTATGCCACAACTTGGACGAAACACTGCACTCAACAACACAAGCAGTATCACATGAAATAGATGCTCTAGTCCAGTACAAACCTGATTGCTTCTTCCCTCGAGCCACAATCAAAGAGCCCTTGGAAAGCTTCCATTGGCAATCACCAAATGTGCTGATAAACCATTGATCATCAAAAACGCTGGTAGAAATAAGATTCAAGTGAACCTCTGGTGCATGTCGAACATTATTCAAAATCAGCTTACTTCCAGTACTGGTCTCTAAACAAACAGTCCTGATACCTATGACATCAACATGACCATCATTACCCATCATTAAAATCCCAAAATTTCCTGGGTTGTATGATGTAAAGATCTCCTTCTTTGATGTCACGTGAAAACAGGCACCACTGTCAACAACCCAGCAATAAGGATCAGAAGCAATATTAATGGAGTCATAAACAATTACAAGATCACCCCTGTAGCGGCAGCGACATGATCATCTCCATCGACATTCTTCTTTGGATGATTTTCCTTCATTCTGTTTTCTCTTTACAGCTGATAACAAAACATCCTAACATGCCCCTTCTTACCACAATGATGACATTCAAAATCTCTCTTCTTTGATCTGGATTTGCTTCTGCTTTTACTCTTTCCTCGACTGCTGTGTCCCTGATTCTTTTCCTGGCTTCTCCCCCTGTTCTCTATGACTAAAAGCTCTGAAGATTTCTCTTGAGTACGTCTGCTGACTTCTTCATTCAAAATAGCAGACTTAACAAAACTGAATGTCACAGCACCATTAGGAGCAGAACCGATTAGAGTAACACGTAAATTCTCCCATGAATCAGGTAACGTGTTAAGCAATAAAAGTGCCAAAACATCATCTTCAAAATTGATACCCATGTCAGACAACTGATGAAAATATCCCTGATATTCACTTAAATAATCAGAAATAGACGTACCTTCTCTGTACCTCAAATTCATCATTTGTTTGAGAAGAAACAATTTATTGTTTCCTGTCTTGGAAGCATAGGCAGTCTCAAGCTTCTCCCACAATGTTCTGGCATGAGAGATGTTGACAACGTGGTTCATCATGTTGTCTTCGACCCATTGTTGAATGAAGCCACAAACCATCTCATGCTCGAACACCCATTCTTCATCTGACATCCTTTCTGGCTTCTGGGTACTAAACACTGGAAGATGCATTCGCTTGAAAAAAAGCGGATCCTTCATTTTAAGTCGCCACATATGATAATTGGCACCATTAAATAAAATCATCTGACTATAATTGGATTCCATAATGAATATAAAATAAAAACCAAACCCTCTAATACCAGATGTTGGGAAAGATGGCAAGCGATGAACGCGCAAACACCAAAAAACATGAACGCGCAGTGGAGAAATATTTCCCTTAAACAGAGGATGCGTAGCGATAAAAATAGGTGCAGATAATAAAATTGACACCAGAAGTTTTTACATGGAAAACCCAAAAGGGAAAAACAAAGGGACCTAGTCCAGAAAGAGGGATCCACTATAATAGATAAGTACACGGTAGAAACTCCCCAAAAAATGAAAGGGATTTCAAAAGTAATACATAGAAAAATAGTGGATCAAAGTTGGAGTATAGATGCAGTCTTGATGAAGCCTGAAATGAAGAAAGAAGCCTGCTAAAGAAACCCAAATAGATCTGACCGTGAAAGGAGAAGATTGATGTCCGAACAAATGTGCAGATGAAAAACACCAGGATCCGATCAAAAACCATCGCAGATGAAAGCCGATCAAATCAAAGTAGTTCTACCGATTGCAAATCTGAAAACTGCTCCTGGAAAACGCAATTGCACTGCCTCCAACCTCTATCGAGAGAGGAGTCGCACATCTCATATAAATAGAAGATGAAATATCATGTATATCCTAAAAGATATCCCATATCTGATTAAAGATATTAAATATATCTCATCAAAGATATAAAATATATCTTCTCAAAAATTTCAGATATATCTTGTCAAAAATATCAAAATATCTTTTTTAAAGATATCGGATATAAAAAAAATATTTATCAGGGCCAGATGAGGAGGTGCCCCAACACTATTACCCCGTACTTAAAAAAAATATTGTCTGCTTCCCTCTCCCCCGTGGGTCCCAGCTAGTCCAAACGGCCTAAAAACTTGCTCCCCTCCTGGATGGACCCTCTTTCCCCTCCTAGAATATACTATACATCTCCTAGGTAAGTCCCAGGCTCTAATACTCCCACCTATTGAGGATAAATCTTGTCCTCAAGACTAAAAAACCGAAATTGATTATAGAGAACGAATTCGTTTTCCCTGGAAACATCTTCCAGTTGATGGACCTACCATTTGATCAGATGGTTGATGATGGAGCCTGAAAAAAATTTCCTCCAGCACCATGGAAACAGTCTCATCTCCCTCTATGTCTCGAGGAAGGGTGGGCTGGACAGAGTGTTGGCCCACCATTTTTTCAGGTGAGAGATGTGAAAAAACCAGGTCGATGCAAACCGTAAGAGGTAAATTTAACTAATAAGCCACGAGGCCGATCTGTTTCCAAATATGAAATGGGACCTAAAAACGAGGTGGATATTATTATTCATGAGTAATGCCACGGAGTGTTGTTTACTGGGATGGAGGCACAAATAAAATAGTCCCCTTCCTAGAAAGTAACCGGGTGGTGGGTTTTATCATCTTGCTGCTTCATGAAGTCCTGGGATCGAGACAAATGGTATTTGAGCTGGCCTAAAGCTTCCTGTCGGTCTAACAAGGTTTCTGCTGCAACCGGTACTTTGACATCAGATGGAAAGAAATTGAATACAATGGGTTGTGGGTAGAGGCCTGCCATAAACTACCTTAGAAGTTGTATTGTTGATAGAGACATGTCATATGGTTTTTCTCCTCAGTGAAATAGTGTAGATAGGTCTCGACACATCTGTTAACCATTTCGGTCTAGCCGTCGATCTATGAAGAGCTTATTGGGTCGGAAACAGATTGGTTTTAAATATAAACTTAGTTGCGACAACAATAATTTGTGAGAATCACCAATGTAAACGAAGCGACAAACCAAACAACAAAATAACAAATGAGGACACAAATTTTAACGTGGAAAACCCCTCCTTTTGAAGGATTAAAAACCACAGGGCAACTCTGAGAAAATTCACTATGAATCAGAGAGTACAAAAATACAAGTTAAACCTGAAACTTGAATCGCAAATACAACATAAAAAACTGTGCGAAAAAACACACCCTGATATGACTTCGTCGCCTCTCTGATAATAGTCCCGTGATAATACGTCACCCTTCAGAGATCAAAATTGAACTTGCGGTGTCGTTGCAGCACCTCGTTGAACAACCTGATTTGCCGCTGCTCGCTGCCACCCACGCCCTAGAAAATAGTCACTCAAGTATCTGCTCTCCTTGGGTTGTCGAGCACCACCAAATTGTCACCATCCTTGATTCGATGCTCCCCCTTTAATAGGATCCACTGTTTCCTTTTTCAAATACAGATAAGATATGAAAATATAATATCTTAAATCTTCAAATCACCATGTATCTTCCATGTTAATATTTAAACACTTATCTCATCTAAATAGATAAGATATATCTCCCCATGAGATACACATGCAGCCTTATCTGTGTGATATGATAAAAGATATCTAATATTCAAAAACATATCTCAAATCTGGAAACACCAAGATGCAGGATGAACCCTAACAGAGCTAATCTTTGAGGATGTGCCTTGAAGACAGAATAATTCTGTCAAAAATTTACTGATGAAAATGGAATCGTAGTCACTAACGATGGACGTTGGAATTCCATGGAGGCGAATGATCTCATGGAAAAAAACTTCAGCAATGTTTTTTGCTATATAAGGGTGATTTGGTGGGATGAAATGGTCATAGTTAGAGAGGTAATCAACCACAACAAAAATCACATTAAATCTGCGGGATCTGGACAGTGCAATGATAAAATCCATGGAGAGATCAGCCCAGAAAAGTTGTGGAATTCCAGTGGTTTCACCAACCCGGATGGAGAAAGGGTAGAATATTTGTTTCATTTACAAACACATTCTCAGACGAAATCTTGAATCTGTTTTTTCATATCAACCGATTATAAATTGGATGCCAATTTGCGATATGTGTGGTAAAAACCTGAATGTCCATAATGACATTCAGCTGGTATTTTGGGCTGCCAAGGGGGTAATTGGGGAAGAACCATTCAGCCCTTATAGTGAACGATCCCCTGGTGATATGAGTAAGCTGGAGTTCAACTTGATCAGCCCTCCGAGAAAGGGCATCGATGACTGAATTTTCATGGATCGACATGTATTTGACCTCAAAATGAAACCCAAGCAGTCCGGCTATCCAACATTGTTAGTAAGTTGTGGCAATGCACCGGGGAAAGAGGTATTTAAGGCTCTCATGTTCAGAATAAACAGTAAATGATCTGCCAAGAAGATATGGCCGCCAATGTTGGATGACAAGTACTAATTTCATCACATCCTCACAAGTGGAGTTAACTAAATTCACTGTTGTCAAAGCTTTTTTAAAATAAGCTATGGGTTGGTGGTGTTGCATAAGGACAACCCCAACCCCAAACTCGAAGGCATCACAATCTAATTCAAAATCCTCACAGAAATCTCATAAATCTAGAACATGTCGTGATACATTTATTGAGGGAATGGAAGGCATAACTACGGTGTCCATGAAATATTATTTTTCTTCAATAGAGCTGTACGGGGTTGCGCTACCTTGCCATAATCCCAGAAAAATTTCCAGTAATAACCTGTGAGGCCAAGGAATCCCCTAACGCCCTTAATAGAGATTGGAGTGGGCCAATCCAACACTGCCTGGACATTGATGCTATCCATAGAGACCCCAAATTGAATAATTACATGGCCTAAGTCAACGATGGCTTGTTGAGAAAAGGAGAATTTACCACAATTTGAAAAAAAATGAGACCACAAGGATTTGTAAAACAATTTCTAGATGTCCCAAATGGGTGGCCTAATCGCAACTGTGAACTAAGATATCATCTAAATAAATGAGCATAAACTTACGGAGGATGAACATGAAAAAATCATTCATCTTTGCTTGAAATCTAGATGGGGAATTTATAAGGCCAAAAGGCATTACAAAGTACTCGTAATGTGTTCTCTTGAGTACAAAAAGTTTCTTTGTCAATGTCTGCTTTCGTCATCTGGATTTGATGATAGCCCGATCGAAGGATCAGCTTAGAATAGAATCTATCCATATGCAAATCGTCTAATAATTCATCAACCATGGAAATGGGGTATTTATCAGGGACAAGGGTTTTGTTGAGTGCCCTATAGTCGATGCATAAGCCCCAAGTCCCATCCTTCTTTTAAATAAGAGCACTAGGCAGAAATAGGCGCTAGCACATGGGCGAACAATCCCCAAAGATAACATGCCTTAAACTTGCAATCGTGTATGTCCGTTTTTCAAAAATCATTTAACAAAATCTATTATTTAATATTTATTTAAAAATTTTACTATTCATAAAAATACTATTCATCAAAAAAAATACTATTCATCAAAAACATTGAAACTTCATAGAAAACTACTAAAAATTCACCCTAATTTAATTTTGACAATCATAATTCAAAAATGATGTTCTCAGGAAATAAAATTCCATTCAATGTCCTATTATAAAAAATAATAAAAATTTATTGGTAGGAATGTGATCCATAAATAAAGTATATTTTTTAGGTCGTTACATTCTTCCCCCTTAAAGAAATTGCATCCTCACAATTTTCTCTTATTAGATATTTGTTACTATTAGGAATCTTATAATTCTAAAGTAATGTTAGGTCTTAAAACATAATGATAATAAAAAATTATTCTTTAACAATTACATTTTTTATAAATCCTTCATAATGGTTCATAAAAAAGTTTGTGATTAACCAAACATATACCTCCGAAGTGTCAAACCAGGAGTGCAGCAAGGACCATTATAGTGCACCAGTTCCCCTTCGAGTCTAGCTTAAAGTGGTGTTTTCAGGTTTTACCCCTTGATACATTTGTACCAAAGCCACATCCACTTGTTTGTATCCAGAAAGAAACTTATTTGTTCGAAAACTACTTAATATTTCACCAAAAATACCAGGAAGTTTCCCTATATTTAAACTAGGTTATTCATAATGTTTTCAAATATTAATTTCCACAAATAACTAAACTGTCATTTTATACCAACTATGGCATCCCACATTTTAATTACATAACTTTACATAGAATTTACAAACAAAGGATCTTTTAATTCTTAGTGTCTTGAAAAAAAGGTATATAATACATGAAAACTTAAACATACATCTATTCTACGTGAAGGGCTTCTTAAAGGTTCATCCTAAGTACATTTATTGTTTCTCATAACCCGGGTACATAGCTTAAGGTCCAGTGAAGGATAACAAGGGAGACAATTTATTTTTGATTCTGAGGAATATCAATAAGAACTTGAGTACTATCATAAGAGCATGAATAAGAGGAATATCATAAATAAAAAACATGAATCATAACTTAAAAATGTGACTAAAACATTTAATTTAGACATTCAAAAGCATATCACCAAGGTTCATCCCCAATATGTCATAAAAATTACCAAAGTTATAAACAAAGTATTGTAAAAATTATCATCTCTAGAGATTGATTTCTTTACCCAATTATTTGAAGCGCTATAAGGATGAACCCTTAATATGCATTTATTTTAATGTGATCCACATAGATCATAATCAAACATTTCATAAATACCTCTAAGAGAATAAAAGAAATGAGTTTCATATCAAAATCATGACGTTTTAAAAAGTGATTAAATAACCCATGTTGAGGGAACGAGGGTTTTATGTATGTCAATTCCAGAATCAAATAAATAATTTTTATGTCTTGATGAATACCAATAAAAATGAAATAGATTTGACAATTCATACAAGGAAAATAAAAAATTTATTGTGAAAAAGAGAGATTTTGAAACGAAAATTATTCAGCATAACGAGTATGAAACATGTTTATATAAAACATTAAAAAGATAAAAATAATGATCATACATTCATAAAAGACTCATAATATAGTATAGGGACAGAATAAAATGAGAATAATAACATGTTATGGAAATTTGAAATACATAACACATAAAATAGAACTTGAAAAGAAAATAGAAGTTGAGAATTCTCTTATCTTGAGGAGTGACTTCTAAAACTCTATGATCGGGATCTTGAGGACTCCTTGGGAGGTAATACAATCAGAGCATAGAAGGGATGATTTTGGAATGAATGGAAATGAAAAATGGGTGGGTATTTATAGTAAAAGAGATGGGAGTTTATTATTAATTTCTGAGGATAACTCATTAGTGGTTTCTGTAAAACAATGGGTTTACCCATGGAATTGACCACTTGGACACCACATATCATATTTTATTGCACAAGATTTGACCAGCATCTTATCTTACTCATTACATCATTAGGACATAGTTATTATGTCATTAAACATACTGAAAACTCAATATTGTATTTTTAATATTCATTGAAAATTTAACTATTTCAGAATAATCCAAAAAATTCACATTAACCATTTTTCGACGTGTGGAATTCTAAAATGAACACTAGTTTATAAAAATGAATTTCATTTTAAATTAAATTATATAAATAAAATACTAATACTTAACTAATGATTTCTAAAACATTTATTTACTTATACTATGATATAATTAAATCACATTACCATTTAAGATGACTAAAATATGTTTATAATTCCTTAGGTGAGGTTACTATTTCGTTTGTCAAATTAATATTCATAAGGGTAACATTAGTATTCCAAAGGGTCAAGTTACTATTCACCAAAAAATTAAGTTGATTCTATTAGACTCTAAATATCTTACTGTTCCCAACTGTGTATGTCTATTTTTCAGAAATCATTTCACAGAATCAATTATTTAATAATTCATAAAAAATTATATTTTTACTATTCATCAAAAATAATACTATTCATCAAAAAAATACTATTCATCAAAAAAAATATTGTTCATCAAAAAAATTGATTCTTAGAAAACTACTAAAAATTCACCCTAAATTATTTTTAACATTTGAAATTCAAAAATGATGTTCTCATGAAATAAAATATCATTCTATGTGATATTTTAAAATACAATAAATTTTTTTGGGAGGAAAGTGATCTATGAATAAAAATACATTTTTTGGCTCATTACATTCTTCCCCTTTAATGAAATTGTGTCCTCACAATTTTTTCTTGTTAGAAATTTATTATTATTATGAATATTATAATTCTAAAGTATTGTTTGGTCTTGAAACACCACACTTAAAAAAATATTATTCTTTAACAACAATTAAATTTTTTATAAATCCTTCATGACGGTTCATAAAAAAACTTGCGATTAATCAAACATATTCACTGAGAGTGACAAAACAGAAGTGCAGCAAAACTCATTGTTGTGCACGAGTTTCTGTTTGAGTCTAAATCAAAGTGGTGTTTTCGGGTTTTACCCCTAGATAAATTTGTTCCAGACCCACATCCACTTGTTCATATCCAGACAGAGACTTATTTGTTTGGAAACCACTTAAGATTTCACTAAATTACTAGGATGTTTTCCTACATTTAAACATTTCACTATGTTTATTCCTAAAGTTTTCAAATCCTAATTTCCACAAATATCTAAACCATCATTTGATACCTACTATCGCATCCCGCATTTTTATTACATAACTTTACATATCATTCACAAACATAGAATCTTCTAAGGCCTAGTGTCTTAGAAAAAAGATACATAATACATGAAAAAATAAAACATCATTCTATTCCACATGAAAAGATTTTTCAAGGTTCAACCTAAGTACATTTATTGCATCTCATAACCTGGGAACATACATCAAAAGAAAGAGTGAGCTTAATGTTGTGGAATCGTCAGGAGTCACAACAACAGAAACGAGAAATAAAACGAAATGTAGAAGAAAAGAAAACAATGAGAACACAATGATTTATGTGGCTCAGGAATAATCCCTATGTCCACAAGAGAGGCAGATTTCCAATATATCGGGAGCACTAGTTACAGAGGCCTTTCAGTGGTAACCCTAGCCCTAAAATGGGCTATAAAACAATGTCGAAGACGACAACTATTTGAAAAATGAGTCCGCGTCGCTACAGTGAACGGCGGCCAGCTTTTTCAAAAGCACTACAGTGGCTACCGGCTGGAAGTCAAAAGTTCTACAGTCCAGTTGACCCCGATGTCTGCACTGCTACAGTGCCTGTCGGTGTCGGTTGGTCAGCTATGCTACAATGGTCATCATTGCTATAGTGCCAGAAATTTGGGTCGGGGGCCTTCGCCCCCCGGACCCCCGAAGAAGGGGCGTGTTTCCCCTTGCAACCCCCAATGAGCTCACCGCGGAGCTCGACCAGCAACGTTTGTGGGCCAGAAGTATTTGGCCCAAACAGATCGGGCAACACCAATCCAACACTTAAAGCCCAGCAAGAGATAACAAGTGAAATAGTTTACTTATGATATTAAGGAATGTCAATAAAAACTTTAAGAATGTCATAAGAGAATGATTAAGAGGCATATCATAAATCAAAGAACATTAATCATAAAATGGGGTACAACATTTAATTTACACATTCACAAACATATCACCAAGGTCAATCCCTAAGGTTTCATAAAAATTACCAAGGTTATTCACCAAGGTATTGTAAACCTTGTCATCTCTAGAAATTAATTTCTATACCCAATGCATTGAAACGCTGTCAGGGTGAACTCTTAATATGTCTTTATTTTCATGTGATTTACATAGATCATAATCAAACATTTCATAAATAACCCAAAGAGAATAAAAGAAATGGATTTCATATCAAAATCATGACGTTTTAAAAAGTGCTTAAAAATATGATCATTACGTCATTTATAACCCATAGAAAGGGAATGAGGGTTTTATGTATGTAAATTACAAAATAAAATAAATAATTTTTATGTCCTGATGAATACCCCTAGAAATGAATGAGGTTTGGGTATTTATAATAAAATAAGTGTTTCTCAAGAGATATTTTGAGACGAAAATTCTACAACATAACGAGTATAAAATATGGATTTATAAAGCATTAAAAGAGGGTACAGGGGTCACCAATTCATAAAAGACTCATAATAAAGTAGAGGGATAGAATAAAATCTAAATAAGAACATTGTATTGAAATTTGATAGACATACCACATAAAAGAGAACATGAAAGGAAAAGAGAAGTTGAGAATTCTCTTACCTTGAAGAGTAACTTCTCAATAGATCTTGAGGGCTTGAGGACGCCTTGGGGGAACTCCTTGGGAGGTAATACTATCAGATCTTTGAGGGGGCTGATTTCGGAATTAATGGAAATGAATTAACGGGTGAGAATTTGTAGTAAAAGAAATAATGTTTTTTTATTAATTTCTAAGGACACCTTATTAGTGGTTTTTGCAAAACCATGGATTTTCCCATGGTATTTGTTCATGGTATTGACCACTTGGGCCACCTCATATCATATTTTATTCCACAAGAGTCTACCAACATCTTATATTACGCATAACATCATTATGACATAGTTATGATGTCATTAAACATTCCGAAAACTCAAAACTGTATTTTTACCATTTATTGAAAATTCAACTATTTCAGAAAAATCCCAAAAATTCAATTAACCATTTTTTGACGTGTAGAATTAAAAAATAAAATCAATTTTATAAAAATGATATTAATTTTAAATTAAATAAAATACATAAAATATTAATACTTGACTAATAATTTCAAAAACATATATTTGCTTATACTATGATATAATTATATCACATTACCATTTAAGATGACCAAAAAATATTTATACTTCCTAAGGTGATGTTACTATTCCAGTGGTAAAATTACTATTCATAAGGGTAACATTACTTTTCCAAGGGGTCAAGTTACTATTCACCAAAAATTAGGTTGATTCTATTTAACTCTAAATATCTTACTAATCATAACTGTGTATGTCTGTTTTTCAAAAATCATTTCACATAATCAATAATTTAATAATTTTTTAAAAAAAATATTTTTTACTATTCATCAAGAATAATATTATTCATCAAATATTATTCATCAAACAAATACTATTCATCAAAACTATTCATCAAAAAAATTAATTCTAAGAAAACTACTAAAAATTCACCCTAAAATAATTTAAACATTCGAAATTCAAAAATGTTGTTCTAATGAAATAAAATGCCATTGTATGTGCTTATATTGTAAAACTTAATAAAAATTTATTTGGAGGAAAGTGATCCATAAATAAAAGTACATTTTTTGGGTCATTGGACAACCCAAAGCAACCCAACTCATGGTATAAACATTTTAACATAACCCAACCCGGACGGGTTGGGTCAGGTCGGGTCGGGTGTTGACAACCCTATTTGTGGGGCGGTGTTATGAATTTATTGGGGGCAATGAAAATGGAGATGGTGAGAGTCGGTTATTTCTTTGGTGGTGAACCCCTAGGTTGAGCTTGCGTGTGGCTATATATATATTTGTATATTCCATGTAATTTCTATACGCACCCCACCCGCGTCGAGAACCATGTGCAGACACCCGTATATTTATATAAGGGATTATTTTCCCAACATCCCGATGATGAAGATGGATGGTTGGATACTTGTTCTTTCCCTATCCCTCTTCCAAGCGACGTTGACATGCATGGGCTATGACGAAGTCAAAAGTGAACTATCGAGATATGATGTGATGTGTTGGTTCACGTGTCATCGAACGAGATGTGATGAGATAACTTGTGTCGGGGTAGTACATGATAGGAGGTGGGCACGAGGTTGATGTTCTTCATGTTCACGATACCCTATTACTCTGGATATGTGGTTGTGATGTGATGTGATGGCTCGGGTGTATGTGAACGAGATGTGATGTGACCGTGTTGTGGGACAGTGATGTGATGTGATGGATCAGGTGATTTCAGGCTATATATGATGTGACTGTGTTGTGGGGTGATGGTATGTGATATGTTTTATGGAAAATATGTGAGTGCCATAAGTACAACATTAGGGAGGGATAGTGGAAAATCAGTGGAAAAGAGATGTGGGGTACCCTTTATCAATATGTTTCATATTATATTATTATATTGGATGCGTGATTTGGTGGGCATGTCATGGTGAGGTTAGGGATTAATTATTTACCTGTTAGTTGTTGTTGGTTCTGTAGTTTGTTCAATAGTGCATTAGTATTCTCTTTTCACAAATGCACGAGAGACTTTGGTTTTCCTACTGAGTATACTTGTATAATCACCATACGTATATAAAACTGATTTTGAGGTTTCCTGGAGTACTATGTAGACCGTTTTCGACATTACTAGCTCGGACCCTTGGGTTGTTATGTCGCTTCCTTAGCCTTTCTTTTTGGGTATTTATTTGGAGACTTTTATCTGTATCTATTTTTTTACATGTACATGCATTGTGGGACAGTTTTGGTTTCCTTTTTCATTATGTCATAGAGTTGATTGATCGTTGATATCCTATATCTCGATCCTATATATATTATAGAGGGTAATGTCTCACATATCGAGATTGTAATGTCCTCAGTGTTGGTGGCCAACCCAGGGCCTACTAGAGGCGAGACTCAGGGGAATGTTATCTCTTTTTCTTAATTGTTGATCCTGGAGGGGTACCTTTGGAGGGAAGGGTCATGAAAAAGATATTGTTGGCTTTATTTATGTGTCTTAGTTTCATATTTGTTTAGATTATTCATGTTATGTGACATTTGCACATTTAGTTTACTATTATGACTCCCGCACCTAATGTTTCCATGCATGCTCCTTCACACCTCATTGTTCCCAAATTTACCCTACAGGTATGTGGTCGTTGTAGTACAGGTAGGGGTCGAATCCACAGGGACCGAAGAAGAAACTGAGAGACACTTTGATTTTGGAAGGATTTGGCTATGGAGTGGCCAACTATTTGGATTGATTTGATTTTAATAACTATTGATTTAATCTAAAGAAAATAAATTAAAACATACAATTACTTAGTCTAAAACAATTTATGGAGATGGGTTTATCCTAAGTTGTTACTAGGGTTAGATTTGATGCATTTATTTTCTTATAACATTCATTTCACTAATTCAAGATGTATCCACGAAATGATATAATTCCTCAACATCATTCACCAATTTAATCCCTACACAATTCCAAGGCTAATAACCAACACACTTAGAGGATCAATTTAATGATCACTCCAAGGAATTGGATCGTACTAGCACTCGAAATGTGTCATTGTTAGTGTTGGCGAAGATGAAGAAGAAATTAATCATCAAATGGAAATATTAAATTAATGAAATTATTACATAATTTTAGATCATAAAATAACATCCAATATTCCCCATGAAACTCCCTAGGACCAACCCATAAGGGGTAAGCCCTCCATTTACGCTATTAAATAAATGGAAGCGGGAAGTCGACTTAAAGAAGCAGAATTGGAGAAAAAAAATAAAACAATGAAACGATCACTCCACCGTTGTGTGAATAAATTCACAAGTGTTGGTGTGAATAAATTTCAAACCTTAAATCAACGGGATCAAAGTGATAAGAATAATAAAAGAAATATAGTAAATGAAGAACTTTTATTAAGAACTAATGTGATTCAAATAACTTACATGAGAATGAAGAACGATTACAACATCAAATGGACAGTAAAACATTACAATGAAACAAAGCATCCAATATCCCTAAATCCTCCACCACTACTACCTTAAATAGGAAAAAATGAAGTCTTGGACGATCCCCCAACATCCCATGTGCCTTTAATTAATTTTTTTGGGGAACGGTGGGTGGAACATTAATGTTGACAGACTTTTCCACTTTTTCCCCGAAGTTGCAGCCAGCTTGCATCCACCGGAAAGACTCGCCTAATGGACCTTCTCGAAGGCCGAATTAGATTGAGCCCTAGAATACTTAAATGAATCCCCGGATGTCTCCGAACGTCCTGTAAACTTTCAGCCCAAAATAATAAACCGTTCGCGATATATGATAAATAAAGTGGTCTGTTTTTCTGGGCCGCAGAATCTGGACCAGAATTGCATCTTCAACTTGGGACACCTTAATTAATACCATTTAGGACGAATTATCACTGGAACCAGTATAATTATTTGTTCCTCTATATGTTAGCTAGTCTCCCATGAATTTTGGGCTTCATTGGACCTGTATTGTGGGCCCCACGGTCCGATCAGTGGGATGATATCCAATCTGCCTTCAGAATTGTATCCTTTAATCACCAAATATATCCATCATCCTTTATGAATAATCTATTGATCCCTGAATAAAACATGTTCATAATTAAGTGAATATCCATTTACAAAAACATCAAATTAAAATATGGATAGTTAAATTCTTTAAAATCAGATGAAACATTGGGCCTAAATTGGTGCATATTAGGCATGAAGTGCACAAATGATGAGAATGGATGCTAAAAATTAAAATCCACTAACTCAGGCCCATAAGATCAAAAATGAACATTTAATACCCTTAACATTTAATCCAAATATGTGTTTTTATTGGCTAATCACACCCCCCAACTTGAGTTTTTCTAGTCTCGGGCAAAATATATCTCACAAAAATGAAATTCAAATGACCTTTTCCAAAAATATTTTAATACACATTTTTCACCCAAAGATCACATACCAAACAATTATGAAACCCATAAAAATCATTTAAAAAAGCTATGTCCATAAGAATATCTCAAGACCAATCCCATTCCTTTGTTCAAATTCATTTCCATATTTCATCCAAATTCAATTAATCATGATGAAGTGTTGTGCGTCACAATAGACATGGGAGTTCATTTCCATTCGAGAGAGAAAAGATGGAAGCGCTAGGAGCAATCAAATTTTAATAATAAGATGAGTACTCATTTTTTTTTATTTTTTTATTTTTTTTTCAATTTTTCCATGGTAATTGAAATTGAGCTCAATCGAGTCAACCCATGTAGCAAGACTTTGCTGATGACTCCCAGGCTCAAAGACCTTAGGGCACGAAGTGAAACTCACATACTCGGGCATCATCTCGAGTTAACTCAATCAAGAAAAATTCAAATTACCACAAATAGAGATAAAATTCTCAACTCTGGGCCAGACAACTATGGAGTCGCGATCCCCAAGTGCTGAAAGCCACACATTAGGTCAATTCATTGCTCTACGTGCAATTGATTTTTTTTGAATACTCTAAATTAAAATGATCGCCAATCTTAAGATATTTATTATGGGTCCCCAAGAACTCAAACTAAAACCCCAAAATCTAGAGGATGTGCATTGTGTTTTTTTAAATTGATGAAAATACAATAGTGCAAAATCACATCGGACAACCGCACTTACCAATATCTATGAACATGAATATAAACTTGCATTAAAATCAGAATAAAGGCATGCGAAATTATTTGATATCCAATTTCAGAGTTTGGAATGTGTGTTATCATGTTCAAGGTTAATGAAATTTCTCCTTCCACATATTTTTATCTCCCCCCCAACTTGGAATACACTATTCCCAGTGTTTAAAGAATTAAAACATAGAAGGGGTAGGATAGAAGTTCAACGAAGACATTGAAAATGAAAACTATGGAATGAAGTCACCTGGTGGTTGATGTTGAAAATGCATTCCCATGTCTATCTTTAGTTCTGGTTTATCTCCCAATGGCTTGGATAGTTGTGACCAGCTTTTCCCAATGACCTATGACATGCCTTTAATTTTTTTAATATATATATATTTTTGTATTATTTTTAACCTAAAAAAAGGTACAAATAACATAAACTGATGATACATTGTCTTCTCTTAAATTTCTGGGTAAGGTATTACTCAGGGATCACACCGCGTGACACAGATGAATACGGTGCTCCCCTTTCATACCCATCCTTACTCATAAAAGAAGAAAAGGTCAACAATCTATTTTTTTTAAATACCTAAAAAAACATATAATAAGAATAAACTGATGATACATTGTCTTCTTAATATTTTCTGGGTAAGGTATTACTCAGGGATCACACCGCGTGACATGGATGAATACGGTGCTCCCCTTTTATACCCATCTTTACTCATAAAAGAAGAACAGGTCAACAGTCTATAAAAAAATCAAAATCAAAATGAAAAAAAATGAATCACAATGATTTGAAACATGAAAACCATAGGTTGCCTCACATGCAGTTCTTAATTTAAAGTCATTAGCTCTACTTGAACCCCCCCAACTAATCCAATTCCAACATTAAAAATTTTAATGACCTCATCTTTCTCTACTTCAAAATGATTGAGAATGCGTATCCCTTTTAGTTGGTAAGAAGATTTGGAATTTAATTCATGAAAAATCCTATTTTCTAAAATGAATGGCAAAATCCAAGGAATATCAGAAATGGTTGATCTTTTTTCTTCTGTAGTCTTTCTTAATAAATCAAAGATCAACCCCCCTTTTGGGTTTCATGAGATAAATGAATGAAACCCCCATGCTCTTTCTTAACACAAATGATAGGGTACTCGAGTGGGGAAGGAAGGACAATGATTTTGATCTTGGTTTGGATAGGACATTTAGACATAGGTTGACAATTTGAATCCAACTCAGTTTCATTTTCCAAAAAAATTGTTTCATTTTGAACAGAAGATTCAACCAAAAAATTGGAAAGAATAGTGTTAGGATTGGGCATGGACTCAATGTTTTTGATTTCTCTCAGTGGTTCAGTGATTGGTGTTTTTGAAAAATCATCAATAGAGTTACACTTAGGAGACTCAATCCACGATGTCAAATTCCCCTCTTGTGAATACATGAAATCAATTTCCTCCTGATTTAAAGACCCTTCAACAATTTCTTGATTCACTTCCCCTACCCCAAATACAAAGGCCAGTTCGTCAATTAATTCATGAGAGGATGGTGGGAAACTAGACACTCCACATAAGGTTTTGTAAGGTACAATTTTTGTAGAGATGAGTTCCTCATAAGTATTAATGCGTTGTAGTTCTAATCTCAAAAATGATACCTCAGAACTCATTATATCCATCTGATTACACAATTTTTCAAGAAATGATTGAGGAACAGATTGGATGTGATGTTGAAAATTATGGACTTCACTAAGATTTGAATCTTCAATCATCCTTGAGAGAGAAGGAAACTGATCATTTAAACATTCATTATCCCATTGATTGTATGACTCATCGGGTGCGGGGTAATCATTCAAGGGTTTCTCAAAGAAATTTTCAAATTTAGAGGTTTCCCAATATTGAATTCCCATTGGATTCCTACATGAGTTTCTAACATGGTGATTTTGAGGATACTCCATTCGAGAAGACAGAAATTTGGATTCTAGATTCTCAGGACACACACAAATAGAAAGGGGTAAAGATAAGAGAGATGAGGTGAGAATAGAGAACATGGGGTGAGAAAAGAATGATAGTGTCTAAGATAACTTACTTGGGTCCTCGAAAACAGTTCCAAAATTTGGTTGCTCCCAAATTTACCCTACAGGTACGTGGTCGTTGTAGTATAGGTAGGGGTCGAATCCACAGGGACCAAAGAAGAAACCGAGAGACACTTTGATTTTGGAAGGATTTGGCTATGGAGTGGACAAATATTTGGATTGATTTGATTTTCATAACTACTGATTTAATATAAAGAAAATAAATTAAAACATAAAATTACTTAGTCTAAAACAATTAATGGAGATGGGTTGATCCTAATTTGTTACTAGGGTTAGATTGGATGCATTTATTTTCTTATAACATTCATTTCACTAATTCAAGATGTATCCACGAAATGATATTATTCCTCAACATCATTCACCAATTTAATCCCTACACAATTCCAAGGATAATCACCAATTCACTTAAAGGATCAATTTAATGATCACTCCAAGGAATTGGATCGTACTAGCACTCGAAATGTGTCATTGTTAAAGTTGGCCAAGATGAAGAAGAAATTAATCATCAAATGGAAATCTTATATTAATGAAATGATTAAAGAATTTTAGATCATAAAATAACATCCAATATTCCCCATGCAACTCCCTAGGACCAAACCATAAGGGTTTAGCCCTCCATTTATGCTATTAAATAAATGGAAGTGGGAAGTCGACTTAAAGAAGCAGAATTGGAGAAGAAAAATAAAACAATGAAAGGATCACTCCACAGTTGTGTGAATAAAATCACAAGTGCTGGTGTGAATAAATTCAAACCGTAAAGAAACGGTATCAAAGTGATAAGAATAAGAAAAGAAAAATAGGAAATGAAGAACTTTTATTAAGAACTAATGTGATTCAAATAACTTACATGAGAATGAAGAACGATTACAACATCAAATGGACAATAAAATATTACAATGAAACAAAGCATCCAAGATCCCTAAATCCTCCACCACTACGGCCTTAAATAGGAAAAATGAATTCTTGGACGAGCCCCCAACATCCCATGTGCCTTTAATTAATTTTGTTGGGGAAAGGTGGGTGGAACATTAATGTTGAGAGACTTTTCCACTTCTTGCCCCGAAGTTGCAGCCAGCTTGCATCCTCCAGAAAGACTCGCCTAAAGTACCATCTAGAAGGCCGAATTAGAGTGGGACCTAGAAGAATTAAATGAATCCACTCGATGTTTCTGAACTTCCTATAAAATTTCATCCCAAAATAATAAACCGTTCGCGATATATGATAAATAAAGTGGGCAGTTTTTCTGGGCTGCAGAATCTGGCACAGAATTGATTCTTCAATTGGGCCGCCTTAATCACTACCATTTAGGACGAATTAGCACTGGAACAAGAAGAATATTTTGTTCCTATATATGTCTTCTAGTCTCCCATGAATGTTGGGCTTCATTGGGCCTGTATTGTGGGCCCCACAGTCCGATCAGTGGGATGATATCCAATCTACCTTCTTCAGAATTGTTTCCTTTAATCTCCAAATATCTCCATCATCCTTTACGAATAATCCATTGATCCCTGAATAAAAAATGTTCATAATTAAGTGCATATCCATTTCCAAAAACATCAAATTAAAATATGGATAGTTAATTTCTTTAAAATCAGATGAAACATTAGGGCTAAATTGGTGCATATTAGGCATGAAGTGCACAAATGATGAGAATGGATGTTCAAAATTAAAATCAACTAACTCAGGCCCATAAGATCAAAAATTAACATTTAATACCCTTAAAATGTGATCAAAATATTTGTTTTTATTGGCTAATCAGTGCCCCGACCCCCTCCCCACCTGCATGTGCCCCGTGTTGGTGTCGTCAAGCACCAAAAGTCACCACAGACCAACTTATATATATCGACCTTCCGCATGCCCCTGGTCATCCTACCTTACACGCATATAAAATCTTGTTTCATTGTAATTTATCCATATTTTATTGAAGTTGTTTCTCCTGGGAAGTACTTGTTTTGAACCTTATAAATATTTGAGTTCTGTGTTGAGTGTTTTCTTATGTTTTTCTTGGTTTCATTTTAGTTATATGTTGCGAGTGTTTGGCAATGTTTGTGGACAGTGTTTTACTGGGGTGTGGGTCTTCTCAATTCCAAATACGTTGCTTCACAGCGTCGTGTGTTTTAGGACCTTCCAAGTATCCTGTTTCTGACATTGTGTGTTCTGATGACTTGTTCTGGATCACTACTTCATGCCCAATAAATGGTACCAATGATTTCCAATCTAGTGTTTTTGATAGCCCAACTACTTCCGAAAAACATGAGTTTTCGGTCCTTGACACCATTCCATTTCAGTGGGTGTTTTTGTTTCCAAAGGATGGCATCGTAAAAGGAAAATGTGAAGATAGACATGTTCTACAGAACATATTACAGATTCTAGAGGATACAAGTTGATGATTTTTTATTCCAAATCGATTTGGATCTTCTATTGTCAGGGTCATGCTAGATGTAATGTCAAAGGAAGAATGGTGATGATTTGACCAAAAGGCGCTAAGTGTGATCTGGATAATGTTGGCCCGAAATGTGGCCTTCAACATCCATGAGATGAAGAGAACATCTGAATTGATTTCCATGCTTGCAAATCTGAATGAGAAGACATCACAATGAACAAAGTGTTTCTAATGCGACGAATTTTTGACATGAAGTTGTCGGATGGAAGGTCGGTGGCTCAACATGTGAATGACTTCAACATGATTTGGAGTCAGTTGGAGTTTGTTGGGATAAATTTTTCCAGAGGTGTGTGGACATTGATACTTCTGTCATCACTTTCGGAATCATACGATCCGATGATTACTGTTGTGCATAATTCGAATGGTAAAGTTGAAATAGAATTTGAGGGGGTTCAAGATCTAATTCTGAATGAAGAGGTCCAGAATGACAAAGTCTCAGGTGGTATTGAAACTACATTTAGTGTTGAAGGCAGGGGACGTTCGACGTGAAGAAGTCCGAAGAAAGAAAAGTACATAAGAGAAAGAAGTTGTGTTAAATCATCTAGTCATGTTGACTACGCATGTTTTCACTTCATAAAGAATAGACATTTACTAAAGGACTATCAATAAAGACGAGTTCACACTGGAAAGCATGTTTTTGTTTCATCCACAAACTCCATAGGGGAGGAAACATATTTGATCTTAAGTGTCCCGGGCTAGATAGTCATGGATTCTTGAATCTGGAGCATCATTTCACTCAAGGGATGGATGAGGAATTGTGTCAATAGTCATGGATTCTTTACTCTAAAGCTTCATTTCACTCAATTTCCAAGAAGGGGTGCATGAGGAATTATGTATCAGAAAGCTTCAACAAGGTTCACTTTGTGAGTAACAAAGTGCTCGAGATTATCGGCAAAGGTTATGTGATTGATCAAATGAGGAAAAGATGTTTGCTAGGTTTGCAAGGCGTTTGTTAGATCCTGGGTTTACATAAGAGCTTAATTTCAACTGGTTAGATTGATGATGTGGGATTCTATACAGTCTTTGCGGCTGGTTTGTGGAAAATCACAGAGTTACAAGGTGAAGTCCCATGCCGTTAAGGAATGAAATTATATATAACTAGAAATTCATAATATATAATGAATGTTGGAGAAATAACATCTAAAATAGTAAAATTGTGGCATGCACAAGTTGCATCCTTGGGAAGTAGAGGACCAACAACGGTTTGATCTCACGGGGCCACACTATACTTTGTTACCTTCATCGATGATTCCACACAAATGTAGTGGGTATTTTTCCGTAAACACAAGTCCAAGGTTTTCAGATCTTTCTTCAGATGGAGATCCATGATTGAAGTCAGGACCGGAATGAAGATAAAATGTCATCAGTCTGCTAATGGTTGTGAGTACGAAGGACAAGTGTTTTGGAAATCTGTTGGATGAACAGAATCCGAATTGAGAAGGCTATTCTTGGAACACCTGTGCAAAATGGTGTTGGGAAACAGATGAATCAAAATTTGAATGAGGTTATGTTTTAGTTTTCCAAATGAGTTTTGAGCCGAAATAATTAACAATGTTTATTATCTAGTGAATCGAGACTTTTTGAACAAATAGTGCAACAACTTCCAAAAGAACAATGGATGGAATATTGATAGACATGACTTTCCTGAAAGTTTTTGATTTAATTGTGTATGCCCATGTCGATGTCGGAGAGATGGAATAAGTTGGGAGCTAGGTCCCGAACATGTTTTTTTCTAGGTACGGCAGGGAAAACATGGGATTTAGACACTAGATTAATAATCATTGGAAGGTTAGAGGAGTTCAAAATGTCCATTTCGATGAAAATATCCTATGGAATGTTCAGAATCAGAATGAAGATGCGGTTGAGAGCATAGATCCAATGCATGTTGAAATTGGTCTGAATAGAGGTCGGGTGGTTCCAAATTTTTAAGGGAGCAATGAAATTCAAGATTTACAGTCATGTTCTGGAATGAAAGATGCTGATTATGTTCCAGATGTACCATAGTACGATATACCTGAATGCTCAAGGACCATGGAGACTCGAGTCAAATTTTTGAATGCACAGAGTTCGGAAGGACTTGAACCTCTGGGATTGAGTTGGTCAATCAGTGTCAAAAGTTCAGTGCAAAGGTATGATTATGGAACATGCCCATTACTCATAGAAAGTGGAGGAACCAAAAGCCTAGATTGAGAAAGAAGTCTAAGTGACTCATTGCTTTGGTAGTTAGCAATGAAAGAAGATTTAAATACCTTACATGTTTTCGATATAATTGAAAGAGCTCGATGGATAATGTCAAAGTACATGAACTTACTAATAACATCAATGGGTAAAAATATTCCAGTGGAGTTGAAATAATGATTGAGATTACTTATAGGAAATAAATTGTTGTTTTTGGTAGGAGCATGTGCCGCATGGGAGAGCTCTATGAAGGATGTCAGATTACATGAGCAAAAACATACTTTGAGAACAGTGGATCCATCTACCACTGTAATAGTGACTCATTGAGTATGAGGATGGTAATTGTAAAAACTAGAAGCATAAAAAAATATGTTATTAGTGGTGCCAGAATCAAAAATCCATGTTTCGGGACATTGGGAGAAAAATGTGGTGGAGTCACCAATCTTGACAAGGGATGTAGATGACAAGGAATGTTGTGGAAACTCAACATGACTGGATAAGCTCAAATTTAACTAATGAAAACTTGAGTGTATGGAGGTGATCTAGGGGATATGACAAGAGTGATCTGAATGTCTCTTGAGTAGTTTAAGGAGGAATGAACATTCAATAGAGGGGCCAACAAACGTCCAATATGTCCTAATTTACCTAAATGCTAGCAAGTGCACCTTTGGCCACTGCCATGTCCTAACCTCTATAATTAGAGTAACAACTGGCACCACATC
The DNA here is from genome assembly GCA_963277665.1 of Viscum album. Lineage (NCBI taxonomy): Eukaryota > Viridiplantae > Streptophyta > Magnoliopsida > Santalales > Viscaceae > Viscum > Viscum album. Next base: position 1,903,456,453 of record OY728121.1, on the reverse strand, counting down.
ACATGGAGAATGTCAGAATATTTTTATCCACTAAGAACTTGAAGATTCATGCATAGTGCGATGGACCATAATTAGACAATGGTAAACCAAAGTAATGTACATAGTCGATGAGCTGGACAATATCTCAGTGGTTGTAGTGGTTATAGTGGCATACTCTTATGGAAACCTATGAAGAAGAGCCAAAATAAAAAGCTGATCATGTTATGTCATGACCTCCACAAGTGTTTATGAATGGTTCATAGTTCAAGGATTACATTTTGAAGACCCTTTAATATTTAAAAATAGGAAGGGAATGTTTTAAGCATCATTTGGGTGGTGAAGAGGCGCTGGAATGTATCAGAGAATCATGCCAATTTTTTGGTCTCAGAATACATAAGCATCAATGAATCCTAATATTCATTGACAATGTTCATTGTCCATGTAACATCCTTCACTGAGCGTTCAATTGAGTTGATCAAGAGAGAAAATATTTTGTTGTTGAATTTTCATACCTTGTACTTTGGATCAATCAAGGGTGGAGTAGAGCCCACAAGATAAAAGGAAATATCTATACCTTCCTAGGACATAAGAACTATCTTGGGCCAAATAAAAAAATTTGTAGTATAAAGTTTGTTATCCACTAGGTGAGTGAAATTGGAAATAAGTGGAGGAATCATCGAGGAATCTAATGTTGGAGTGATTGGAAAGGGCCATGGGTGTATGTGTACTATGGGGCTGTCCGGATAGGAGTAGTTTTGTACTTTCCTTTTTGTTGGGTTGTTGGGGTTTTTAGAGTGATTAGAGAATTAAATAAGGGTTGGGTAGCTTGAAGGGGACATCTTCAATATTTTCATTTGGCTGCAACAGTTGTAGTGGAGACCACATTCAACATTGATGGTTTCACTAGGGAGCTATAACCAGCTACTAGTTGAGGATGTTGGTGATGATGTCCGTGATCGAGTCATTGGGAATCAAGAACCGTTGCATCGGGAGGTAGATCCATAAATAAGGAATGTTTTCATTGAAACTGAAGCTGTAGAAGGTATTGACCAGTTGGAGGAACCATTTAAAGATGAAGGATGGTTATAATTCACTTACGTGAAGGAGAACAACTCAAATATTGATGTTTCTTCTAGAACTTGAGGTTCCTCTAAGAATAGAATTTTAGTAAATAGTGCCAACTTCCTTTCTAAGTTCATGACTTCAAAGCTCTGCGGAAGAATGGGGGTATGCGGTCCCTCAAGGTAACACCTCATTGGGGGTAGCGAAGTTTTGGTTGTTGGAGTATGTTTTCTCCCCAGTTTCTTGGGTCTTTCAACGTGTTGGATCGGGTTGGAGCCGTGCGGTATCAGATAACACTTATCCCGTAGATGAGATTGATACATGATTTTTTTCACATGTTGCATCTCTACCATTACCATCATTAAGACTCTCACATCATTTATTGGTGCGAGATCGATGTTGACGATGATGCTACCTTCGAGGAGCGATCTATGGAGATCCAGAACTGCTAGGAAAGTGTTTAGGAAGCATGTTATTCCCTTGGTTCGTGTCTTGTGGTGACACGGTGGCATGGAGAGAGTATTGACCGCGCTGTCATGAAACTTCAAATTGATTATGTTTTTTAAAGTTGATTTACAATCTAGGGTAGACCCTAGGTCATCTCTCAAAGAGCGTTGGTGGGTTTAGAGCGTGCATTTTTAATAAGAAGTACTAAAATAGGGGGTGGTTTTGAAACTAGTTATAGGATGAAATCAATTAATTGAATGTTTAAAAGTTTAAAACCAAATGGACTTTGAAAAATATAAGATAAAAGGGTTCATTATGAGTTCAATACTCACTTTCAAGTTCATAATTATTGGAAATTAAATTAGGTTTGTAGTAATTCTTTGGTTGAAATTAATTTGAATCTCGATTAATTCCTAAGCCTTTATTTCTGAGCTGAAAGAACCAAGAATTGACATAACAATCATATTGTCAAGTTCCCAGAACATATGCATAGAATAAGATCTTCCAAAGAATAATGAAATCTCAAGAAAGTGGGTAAGAAAATGATTCTTGTGTTGCCCAATCGGAACAACACAAGTCACGCACTCAAAACCTCACACTGGTCGGTTAGAAATTAAGAACATCTCATCTGCACGCATCAAAACAAGAATTCAAATATGATAGTGTGTAACATACATGGAAATAAATGTTTTAAAACCCAAATTACTCCAAAACATTATCTAATATAAGCATTGGAACTCCCTTGACATGTGTGTAGCTCCCTCATAATGAACTCCCACCGTTTAGCTCGATATCGGGTGGAGGAGGAAGCTCGGGCAGAAATCCTTCTTTATTCTTGATCCCCCAATGAGGATAGGGTCATACAGAACATCTAGGATGAGGAGGGGAATAATCTGGAACTCCAAATTGGTAGCACTTCACTCCTTGTCGAAATTTACAAATGATGTGCCCATGGTGACTTTTTATAGCCAAAAATGGGACTTGGTTTTGGGAACCCAATTTTCCAGATACCACTTGTGTCTTAGTTTTGGAATAGTATAACGCAATATAAATACTTGACAAAAAGAGAAGATTTGTTTTTCTACCTCTTTACTATCTCTCTGTCGAATTTGGCGGCCATTAGACAACTGGATTTGGATATATGCTCAAATGACCGAAACACACTTTTGAATTCGGGCAGATTCTATCCCCTGGACAAAATGGTTTGGATGGGCCACCAGAATACCGAATTCAGTGTCGGTTTCTTAAATAGAGTTTTATCCCATGACGTCCTCGAGATTTACACAATGTTTCAGCTAATTTGAAATCACCTAACATTCTTAATGTTCAAAATAGTGGACATATGTCCACGGGATGCCATGTAGTTTGGTACGTTTTTCTTCTGGATGATCTCCGAGCCTCCAAATCACCTCCACCATCAATAAAAATATAAAAACAAGTATAATTGCCCTTTTTTATAGTGATAAACATTAATTCATTAAATAAAACATGAATTAAAATTTATTATTATATTTTGAATATTCAATACAAAACTAGTTTAAAATAACGGCGTATGGGTGGAATTGAATATTAAATCGCTATGTGATCACACCCGCACAATGAAAAAATGATGCAAGAATATACTCCAAACATTATGAAGATTTAAAATTTGTGGAAATTTTAATTCATTAATTTTATGTGATCAATGCACGAACCACACCAAGGTGTTCTTCTTAATGTGAATGGAAAAAGATGTCTCATAAATCATATCACAATGAAATTCAAAGAGATTCATGACACCAACATGAGAAAGTAATTAAAAAGTCAACCATTACTCTAATTATCCATGTCTGTGTTAAAACCATTCCATGCTATTATTTCCATATTATATCCAATAAAGATAGGTTATTTTAACATTATTCATTTCTAAATGATTTTTTTCACCGAACCCGTCCTACATCCTTTGCAATCATATTTAAAGACCCAATCATTTAAAAATCCCCAAAAGCCAAACCATAAACTCCTGACCTAGATATACCCATATTTTTCACATTTCATCACTCCCCTCATTTATTTATTTTTTGTTGTTTTAGAAGTTGCATTTCGAACAAATCTCACACTCATCCCTCAACCCTTGTTTGAAATCCTGACGTCACTAATTGCAATAGTTAAAAAAAATCAATGGTTGAGGAGGAGTGGTTTTTGACCTACCCAAGACAAAACCCAATTTTTTTTAGGGTGTAAAACAGTCGAACATTAGGTACACACGCATAGGTCAATCCGCTACAGTAATGAAACAGATCAAATAAGGAACAAACGTATGGAAATATCACTTAAAGATGAAAAATATTAACCTAAAATATATTTAACTTTTATTAATTAAGAAATATTCACACTTTGTGGTTTGCTGAAAAAATCCGTGGAGATATTAGTGACATAGTTTTCCCAAAAAACTACTCACATAGGGGGTATCAATCATCTCAAATGATTCACAGTGATACAACCATTTATATCATTGAAAGAAAACCAGTTCACTAAAAATCACTCACTGATGTTAAATTCATACAAATATTCTTTTTCACCGTCATTATTGTATTTTTACTTTCTGCCATTTATGGTCACCGAATCATGGAACTTTGAAATTTTTTATGGGGAAAAATGAAAATACCTTATGGAAGGAAAAAAGGGAGAAGAAAGAAAAAACAATGAAAATTCCTAACTAACCAAAGAATGTACCCATACCCCACACCAAGAATGTGCAGTGTCCTCACTATAATAATTGAGAATGTGAGAATGAAGGATAAAACCTGGTGTGTTTCCCTGGTATGTTGCTTCTTGAACCTGATGTTCCTCTGCCTGGAACTCTAGAAGGGTTTCTTTGGAAGTGTTTCAGCCGCTGCCCATTGACAGTGAAGGTTTTCTTGGTTTCTTCATTTTGAACCTGAACAACACCAAATGGAGATACATTAATTAAAGTGTATGGGCCAAACCACCAGGAATGAAACTTTCCTGGAAGCAACTTAAGAAATGCATTATAAAATACATTATTCCCAATGTGGAACTGGAGATGATGTATAAGATAGTCGTGGGAAGCCTTGGTTCGCTCCTTATAAATCCTGGAGTTTTCATATGCATCTCTTCTCATTTCTTGCAACTCCTGAATCTACAACTTCCTTTGATATCCAGCACCATAATGATTATAATTTCATTGTTTGATACCCTTATAGGCCCGGTGCACAATCTCAACAGGTAGTGAAAACTATTTCCAAACACAAGACGATAGGGTGACATTCCAATGGGAGTTTTAAAAGCAGTACGGTAGGCCCATAATGAATTATCAAGTCGAAGACTCCAATCTTTTCTATTGGGTTTAACCATTTTTCAAGGATATGTTTTAACTCTCTATTTGACACATCAGCTTGACCATTTGTTTGTGATTGATATGCAGTAGACACTCTATCACCAAACCCATATCAGTTCAAAAGTGATTGTATTGTTCGGTTGTAGAAAAGAGAAACCTAGTCACTGATGATGAACTTAGGTAAGCCAAACATACAAGAAGATTTGGGTTCTCAAAAATTCTACAACTACCATAGAATCGTCATTCCTTGTAGCTTGTTCCTCTACCCATTTTGACACGTAATCAACTGCCATAAAAATGTACAAGCTTCCAAAGGAATTTGAAAATGTTCTCATAAAGTCAATTCCCCAAACATAAAAAATGTCATGAAAGAGAAATGGTTGTTTTGGAATTTCATTAATTTTAGAGACATTCCCCATTCTTGAAAATGAGGACATGATTCTCAAAAAACATGGGCATCCCAAAAATGTGTTTTCCAAAAGAGTCCAGAATCTAGGACCTTGCGAGCAGTGAGTTGGGGACCAATGTGGCCCCCAACAAAAAAGAGTGTGACCGAATCTAAGGACAGACTGAAACTCACTATTGGGAACACAACACCTAAGGACATGATCACTACATGTGCACCAGAGGTAGGGGTCATCCCAAATGTACCAACAAGACTTGGGTTTTAGACGACTGACCTGGTTTTTATTGAAATCATTAGGAATGCAAGATGCTACCAAATAATTTACAATATCATTATACCAAGGAATAACATCTACCACTCGGTACAATTTCTCATCGGGAAACATATCATTTATAGGAATACAGGGGGATGAGTCAATGTCTGGGGATGGGAGAATCCTACTGATATGGTCAGCCACCACATTCCCTGCTGTTTTTTTATCTCAACTTTCAATATCAAATTCTTGAAGGAGCATCCAGTGAATGAGTCGTGGCATGGCTTCTGGTTTCTTAAGGAGATACCAGAGGGCTACATGGTCTGAGAATGCAACGAATTTGGACCCCAAAAGGTATGACCTGAATTAGTCAAAGGAAAATACAATGGAAAGGAATAATTTTTTAGTTTTGGTGTAGTTTGCTTGGGAAAGGTCCAAAGTACGCGAGGCATAGGCAAAGTCATGTGGAGCTCAATCGACCCTTTGTTACAAGACTGCCCAAACTACATAGTTAGAGGCATCACACATGAGCTCAAACGGTAAATCCCACCGAGGTGGTTGGATTACCGAGGGTGACGTGAGACTCCATTTTAACATATTAAAAGCATCCTCAAATTCTTTATCAAAAACAAATTCCTTTTTTCTTTTTGGAGTAATCGGGAGAGGGGGAGTGCAATTTTACTAAAGTCACAATTGAAACGATGGTAAAATCCAACAAGACCTAGGAAAAACCGCACATCCCACACATTTATTGGGAATTTTAGGGAAGAAATGACATCAACTTTTGATTTATCAACTTGGATTCCATCCCCAGAACTGACATGTCCCAAAACTATACATTGTCGCACCATGAAATGGAATTTCTCATAATTTTGATATGATATTCTTTTCAATACAGCGATGTAAGAAAAAATCAAGACTACTCAATCCTTCATCAAAAGAATAGTCATAAATAGTGAAATCATCCATGAATACTTCCATGCAATTCTCCAGGTAATCTGAAAAAATACTAGTCATGCATAGTTGGAAATTACCTGGAGCATTGCATCGACCAAATGGCATCCTTATATTGGAAAAAGTGCAAAAGGGAAAAATTATGGTTGTTTTTTCTTGATCCTCAGGGGTAATATGGATCTAAAAGTATCTTGAATACCCATAAAAAAGCAGTGGGACTTACCCGCTAGCCACTCTAGCATTTGGTCAATGAATGGGAAAGGGAAATGGTCTTTCCTAGTGTGTAGGTTTAGACGAAGATAGTTTATGCCGACACGCCAACTATTCTGTACATGAGTTGGAACAAATTCATTGTTTTCATTTTCTATTACTGTAAGGATAGTTTTTTTGGAACTACTTGAACGAGACTGACCCATATATTTTCATAGATTGGGTAAACGATTCGAGTAAACAATAATTTTGTAACTTCATTTTTCACCACTTCTAGGAGGTTTGGGTTCAGTCGACGTTGTGGCTTCCTCCCTGGTTTAGCCTCATCATTTAATAAAATAGGATGTGTAAAAATTGATGGTATAATACATGGAATGTCAGAAATTGTCCATCCCAATGCTTGTTTATATTCTTTAAATAGATCAAGCAGTCTCATTTCATACTCAGAAGGGAGTGAACTAGAAATGATGACCAGAAACATGTTTCCATTCTCAAGATATAAATATTTATAATCTTGAGGCAGTTGATTCAGTTCTAATTCAGGTGGATTTTTGATTGATGAAAGTGTGTGTGAAAGTGAGAGATCAATAATCTCATCTATCTTCTCAATGGTATCATCCTCAAATGAAGAATGAGCTTTTATATGCTTAGTAGTATCATTGATGGTTAGTATATCCTCAGTGTTCAAGAAATCATCAATCAATGAACATGCAAGACAAATTTTTAGACCACTACAAAAATCAATGCATGAATCATTTCCTAGAATTTCTATCAATGAAGAAAACTCAGAATGGGGATCAGAGGAATGAAATGATGTTTTTTCATGGGAAGGGAGTACATCTATAGAATTAATAGAGAGGAATGTTATTCTGAGGGGTGCTTCATGGAATCAAAGATATTGAAGTGGACAATGTCACCACCAAACTCCATAGATAATGTACCATTGTGAACATTAATTATGGTTTTGGTGGATTTCAATAAGGGTGTCCCCAATATAATCAGGGCATGTTCATTCATCCTATCATCTTCCATTTTAATCACATAAAAGTCAGCAGGAAAAATTAAATTTTGTACCCTCACAAGAACATCCTCTAACACACCAGAAGGATGTACGGGACTCCGGTTGGAAAGTTGAACAATAATTCCAGTGGGCATCAGTTCCTCGACCTACAATGTAGAGTAAATAGAGTGAGGCATTGCATTTATAGAAGCACCTAAATCAAGAAAAGAATTATAAAAAGAATACTCTCAGGATCATTACACTTGGTGGGAATTGATGGATCAATCAAGGATGAAACAATCCTCACCAAGTTCACTTTCTCATCATCTTGATGTCACCTTCGGTGTGTACAGATTTCCTTTATAAACTTGGCGTACCGTTGAATTTTCCTCACAGAATCAATCAATGGGATGTTAACCTGCACTTTCTTAAAAATTTCTAATATTTCCTTATCAATTTCAGTTTCCTATTTTTTTCATTGTTGGGTGGCCCTTTGAGTAAATGGAAGTGGAATGGTTGGCCTAGGTGACTCATCAATATACACACTCTTTGCTTTGGAAGGGCTTATCTCAGGACAAGATTATTCATCATTTGGAACATTTTTAATGGTTGGGATTGAGGTTTCCTTAGGAGGGGATGACTCTAATAGAGGATTCATTTTAATTTATAGTTGTTTCCCACTCCTATGTGAGATGGTAATGACATTTCCTTTATCCCTAGGGTTAACTACTGGTTGAGAGGGTAATTTACCCGACCCATGACTTTGAATTTCCACCACCAAGTTAGCTAGTTGTCCTAATTGGTTTTTGAGGTCTCTTATGGCTGCTTGGGTGGTTTGATGGAATTGGAGATTGTTGGAAGCCATTTTTTTCATCATATCTTCTAGTCTAGGCTCTGGTTTTGGAGGGGGTGGTTTGAAAGGCCTTTGGGTGGTTGAGGATTTCTATGTGGTGGTGGTGAATGCATACTTTTCCCTTGTTGGTTCTATAATTTATGAGGATGGTTTGAATACCCCCCTTTCCTACAGGTTTGGTTGCCTTTCCACCCAGAGTTGGATGGATAATATTGTTCTTGCCTAAAGGGTTGGTTATTGGGGCACCATGTGCAGATTGTCTCATAACTCTCAGAAGTTTCTCTCAATTGGGGAAATTGGTTATAATAATTGGTGTCAGAAGGGAATATTCCACAATGGATAGGAGGAGGAGATTGATATTTCCCTTGGGAGAGAGCGAGTTTTCATAAAAGGGTACTTACCCCTTCAAAATTCGTGTCCACCATCCTCTCAAATTTAGTACTTTTCACCTCATAGAAACCTTAAATGCGTACGCTAAACCTTGAACCGAATTATTGAGTGTTTTCCGCCATGTTCTCAATCAGGGTTCTTGCAGCAATTGGGGTCTTATCTACCAGCGCACCACCTGCAGCAGCATCGATCATATTTCGATCAATAGGAATTAAACCTTCATAAAAATATTGAATTAAAATTTAATCACCTATTTTGTGGTGTTGGAAACTTAAACATAGCCTTTTAAATAATTAACAATATTCATGTAATGTTTCCTCTTGATATTGTCTTATCCCACAAATTTCTTTAGTAATTGTTGCAGTTCGAGTGGCTGAGAAATATTTCTCAAGAAAAAGGCATTTCATGTTTATCCAACCTATTATTGGGGAATTAACATAATTTACCAATCTTTTGCAGTATCTTATAAAGAAAATGGGAATGCACAAGCTTTACTTGTTCCTCATCCACATTAGTAGGTTTCAATGTTGAACAAATAGTGTGGAATTATTTTAAATGCTTATGTGGATCTTCTCCAGGAATTCAATGGAATCTTTGTAATAGATGAATTAAACCAGATTTTAGATCAAAATTGGGTGCCTCACCTTGTAATTGAATGTATGTGGGATGGATATCGACATCAGGTGAGGTTAGTTCTTTTAATGTCTGCTTATTTTCAGCCAAGTTATTCACATTAATTTCAGTTTTAATGTGGGTTCCCGACGAAGAAGAAGAAGGATCAAGATGAGTGTTGATGTTTTGGGCATCCTCCTTCAATGATTCCTCTTGTGTATCTCTAGGCCAATGATATAGGATCCTCCATGGTTCGGGTTCGAAATGTTGTAAGTCTCCCATAGTAGAATGTGTCATGCACCAATCCTACATAAAAAATAGATCAGAATACAAAAATATGGGTAGAGGTATAATACAAAACAAATAAATATTCACAAAAATTACAAAAAAAAACTTATAAAAAACACTCACTAAAACCAAAGTTCTCCCCCGCAACGGTGCCAAAATTTGACCACGCTGTCATAACACGTCAAAATGATTATGTTTTTAAGGTTGATATATAGTCTTGGGTAGACCATAGGTCATCTCTCAAGGAGCGTTGGTGGGTTTAGAGTGTGAATTTTTAATTACAAGTACTAAGATAAGGGGTGGTTTAGAATCTAAATTTAGAATGAAATCACTTAATTGAAAGTTTACAAGTTTAGAAACCAAATGGACTTTGAAAAATATGAGATAAAAGGGATTATGGTGAGTTCACTACACACTTTAATGTTCATTATTCTTAGAGATTAATTTAGGTTTGGAGTAATTCTTTGTTAAAAATTAATTGAAATCTCGATTACTTCCTAAGTCTTTATTTCATTGTTTAAAGAACCAAACTTTGACATAAAAACCATATTATCAAGGTCCAGAACATATGCATGGAATAATAGCATCCAAAATAGAATGAAATATCAAGAATGTGGGTAATAAAAGGATTCTTGTGTTACCTAATTGGAACAACACAAGTCACGCAATCAAAACCTCACACTAATCGGTTAGAAATTAAGAGCATCTCATCCGCACGCATAAAAAAAGCATTAAATTTGGAAAGTATTTAAGATACAATAAAAGAAATGTTTTAACACCAATATTACTCCAAACCAATAGCTAATATTTTTATTGGATATCCATTGACATGTGTGTAGCTTTCTCACAACGAACGCCCACCGTTTATCTTGACATCGGGTGGAGGAGGATGCTTGGGAAGAACTCCTTCATTATTGATACCCTTATGGGGATAGGGGCCTCCAGAACTTATGGGATGAGGAGGGGACTCATCTGGGACTCCAAATTGGTCGCACATCACTCCTTGGCCGAACTTACAAATGAGGTTCCAATGGTGCCTTTTTATAGCCAAAATGGGACATGGTTTTGGCAACCCTATTTTTGCGATACTACTTGTGACTCGGTTTTGGAATATTAGAAAGCAATATAAAGACTTGACCAACAGGGAAGAGTTTTTTTCCGGCCTCTTGGATGTCTCCCTGTCGAATTGTGTGGCCATTAGACAAATTTATTGGGAGATATGGTCAAATGACCGAAACACACTTTTGAATTCGGGAAGATTCTGTCCCCTGGACAGAATAGTTCGGATTGGAAACTAGATGGTCGAATTCGGCTTCAGTTTCTTAATAAGAGTTGTAGAACATGATTTCCTAGAGAGTCCCAAATATTGTCTGCTCATTTGGAGGCATGAAAGTTTCTTAATGTTCAAGATAGTGGAAAGATATCCATAGGATGCCATGCAATTTGGCCCATTTTTCTTCTGGATGATCTCCGGGCCTCCGAATCACCTCCACCTTCAATGAAAATATCAAAAACGTATAATTTCCCTTTTTAATAGTGATAAAAGTTTATTCATTGAATAAAACATGGAGTTAAATTTATTATTATATTTTGAATATTCATTCCATAACTAGTTTAAAATAGTTGTGTAAGGGTGCAATTCATTAGTGAATCACTATGCGATCAAGCATCTGGGAACGTGATACGCAGATACACCCTCAGTACCCTGAGCTGTTTGTCGTTTAGCTCCTCTTGTAGTGATTCCCATTGTGGATGTTGAATCTTTTCTGGTTTATGAGATGGTTTCTCTCTTGTTGCCTGATTGTGACATTACTCTCATTTAAGAGGTATCACCCCAGGAGTGTGTTGGAGCTGGTTAATGTTGTTGCGTGGTTTTGCGCTTGTTTCCACTGAGTAGGGTGGTTGAGATCATGTGATAGCGAGGTTCTTGAGAGGTATCTCATGGTTATCTGAACAACCCTTTATCTTTATCTCTCCAGATTTGGTTTTAAATTCATGAGGTCGAGAAAGATTTTAGAGGTATCTAATGTACATTCTGGATCCGGTAAGCACTTCCCTCTGTGTGTTTGAGGTGTTGGAGGTTCCTGGAGAGAGTTCCCATAGAGTTTTGAGGGTAAATGAGAAAAATGGTGGTGCAAATCCATTTTAGCCAAGATCAAGGCGTAGAGACAGGGGCTACGCCATAGGCCTGGGTTCTATGACATAGAAGGCCATGTTGTGGCGTAGGGGAGCTCGAGGAGGATACTTCCACTTTAGGGGTGATTGCGTCGTGCAGGTTGGTTGTGGCATAGGACCTTCCTAGTGGTCGTGGTTGCGGTGGGGAGCGAGAAAGCTACAACATATGGGTCTTAGATAGTTCAGCCAATTTAAGGGTAGTTGTGGCGTGAAGCCTTGGACTGCACCGTAGCCCCCATTTTGGTGAAGGGGTTTTGTGGCATGGTGCTTAAGGTTGTGCCAAAGCCCTCGATCACCTTTATAGAATTTTCCCATGGATCTTGGAAAAAACCTTTTACCAAGGGTGTTGCGGCGTGGTTCCTCCTGTTGCACTGTAGTTTCCACCGTGTCAGGAAATTGTACAGCGTGGTCTAAAGGGTTGCGTCACGGTCTTCAGTTTTCCAGTTTTCCTTTAAATACTCCAAGACCATTCGAACCCCGCTTTCTCCCCCTTCTTTCTTTCGAACACTAGGCTCCCAAGGGTAGTTTTTTAAGGTTTTGAAGCCCCTTTGGTCAGGGATTGATCTCAGCTTTCCATGTTTGATCCACAACAATATGAGGTACATTCCACCTACCTTTTCTTGCGATTTCTTCTTGGATCAATCTAGTTTCCTCCGGTTTCTTCTTCCCATGTTATGGTGATTTCTATCCATCATTCCAATGGCGTTATCTTGGTTGATTGTTAGTGCGGTTGTGGTACGACGTCCTTATAGGGATGCAATTTCTTGCGGGAGAGGTGATCGGAGATCCACAACGTTGATCCATTCTTGTATAAAGAAAGTTAACCCTTTTAAGGTAGTAGATTTGTTGTATCTCTTAGATAGTGTGCTATCTATATAACATTGGGTTTATAATGTTGTTACGATTGTTTTAGCAAGTTGAAATTGATGAAATTGGTAAAGAACATTAAGCTAGAATTAATTGGTTGGATAATGAATTAAATATTCTTATTTAATAAATCTTGAGTTTCTTGTAATTTGATAGTAATCAAATTGATGCTAAATGAATGTTTTTTAAAGTTGTTATTCCATGTGTTGATGAAATGGATAATGTAATTGAAGTAGGATTACTTGTAAATGAAAAGAATAAAAAGACATGTTAATGAGAAATGTTATTCTCACAGTTTGATGAAACTAGTTTTGAGCTAGAGAGCATGTTTAAACAATTTAATAGTAGATGATTTCTTAGGTTGACCATTGTTGGAACCTATAGATAAAGAATCAGTTAATTCATGATGAAATAAAAATCGATTGTTTTTTATAAATATAAATCTTTGGGTCTGAGAGTGTCTGTTGGTTTATAATGATCAAACGCCTTGTGTTGGGGGTCGCGAGAGCTCGTTTGCATGTGAATGTATTGTTTATAGGGTCGAGTTTTCCATGTTGACTATTTTTGTTTGTTTCCTTTTGTGTGCTCTAGACATGAGACTTGTAATGTGATGTGAGCCTAGGATGGGTGATGATATATTAGCGGGGAGGGCCGAATGATGTGTTGATGCCTATGATGGAGAGATGCATGAGGGCGTGCATGAGGGTGTTAGGGATGGCACCGGGACGATGGAACCGGTTAATGTCAGGCTTAACCATTGATGTGATAATGGTTAGATGTTTTTTGTTAATGAATTTGTTTAATAACAGGATTGTCGGATTGCTTGTTTTATTTTCATTCATTTCCCCACTGCTTGATGCAGTTGTATGTGTTTCGTTGCATCTCTCTTGTTGGTAGCTTATGATGTTATCCTAGAATACCTGGAATTATGGAATGGTAATCATGTTTAATAAATGACTTAACCCATGGGGTTGGTTCTTGTTGGAATTCCAATGTTAATGTTGATCTTGATAAACTGTGGACTCGGTTTGGATTATGCCTGGAGAGCATGGACTTCACTTTGATGTTTACTGTAATGTAATCGGAATAATGTTAATTAATGGTTAATGAATTAATTAATGTGAAGAGAAATGTTAAAAGAAAATAATGTATTTAATGCATCTCTTTCAAAATTATTATGTGCTTATATGATATCTAGTCTTTAGCGGTGGAAAACGAGTGTCTGAGTGACAATAGTCGCAGTTGAGCCTAGGAATAGGTCATTCTCATAGTGTAGTTGGGAGATATATTATAAATTGTATGTCTTGTGATTTCATAGGCTATACCACCCATATTAATAGGGTGACTGACACTCTGTGGACTCTGGAAGGGTGTTTTCCTAACCATCTTGGTGGAGAGGATGGATGGATGGTTGGCTACCCCCTATGACCCCGCTCTCTTCTCTTGGTAATATTATGGGATGATATGCACGGTGGTTAGTTCCTCATATATTTGTGTAGAGGGCTATAATGTCTTGTGTTTATTTCACACATGTATCTCTGGATAGAGTGTCCAAAGTATTATTATATGTATGGCATGTTTAAGTTGTGATGGTTTGAGGTGACTTACTTGGTGTATGGGTTGTGATGGATTGAGATATATGCCTGATATAGGATACACGTCATACAGGTTGTGGTGGCTCTCGGAAACTAAAAAATTATTATTTGGAGATGTGATATGGGATGATGAGATAATTTGATGCACTAGGTGCATGTCGTGACACTTAGGCTCAGGAGGCTTTGGGTGGACTAAATTTTGAAGATTGATGCCTCAGGACGTAAGACATTGGGGAAGAGTAGCAAACTAATGAGGAAGCAGTAGAGAGGTACCCTTGATGTTTAATTATTATTATAATAATATCTCTTATATGCGTTAATTGGTGATATATGGTTATGGTGAGGCTGAGAACGTAGTATGCTTGTTTAGGTGATGAGTTAGTTACACTTTTTGTTCACTGGGCATTAGCATGACTTCTTTATATTTTTCACAAGAGGATCTGGGGATGATCCTACTGATTATACTATTATGCTCACCCCACATATAAATAAACAGTTTTTAGTTCAGCAAGAGTAGGTTGGAGCTCAGGCTAAATGTTACCAGATCGTGGTTTTACGAGAGTTGATTGGGCTTTGTGGTCGCTGCCGAGTTTATCATTTTTGTACTTGTAGTTTTCTTTTTCCAATTGTTTCTATTCTGTATGACATTACATGTATGTAATTAGGTTTTATTATATATATATATATTTGAGAGTTATTGGTGTATTTTTTTTAACTCTCTCTTCCGAATGTTCTCTTAAAGGGTAATGTCTCTCATTTGTATGTATGACATAAACTTAGTGTCAGTCAACTCGAGACCTACTAAAGGCGAGACTCGAGTGGTTCCTATTTTCCTTCTCTCATTTTCAGTGCAAGAGGGGCACTCTTTGGGGGGGAGGGGGCCAGGACATAGATCATGCACACTTAACAAACTCATTAAATAGTTAATTGGGTGCCTTTTGACTATGAAAACAAATGGATTGAAGAGATGGAATCCCAACAGTAATATATTTTGTTAGTTTAATTAGTAAATACATGAAGAAACTTAAAAAAATTAATTGGTTAAATTCCAAGAGGATCTTTCACTACCTGCAAGGAATTAGAGATTTTGGGTTATTTTACGTGATAGTAAAACAATCAATTTTTTTTGGGTTTAATAACAATGAAAATACAAGAGATCAATGTGATGGAATAATCCCTTTAGGGCATGATCTTATGCTTGAAACCGATGTTATTTCATGGCCCTTCAAAAAACAACCAATCGTCGCCTTGACAATATGAAAAAGCTAAATATTCTGTGGAAACTGCTTGTGCTTCTCAACCCATGTGATAACTCTTCAGAAGCTACGGGTTAAGGAACCAAGAGCTTACACACTTTTTTGTGACGACAACTAAAACACTATAAGAATCCAGTAATGTGGGAAAAAAGACTGGAGTTCATTTTTTTAAAGAAATTTCACCAATAAAGGACCGGAGAAGTGATGTGTCGCTATTCCCAGCGTGACAATACCTTCTTTTGTGACAATCAGTTTTTCTTCGGTACTTCCTAGAGCAGTCGAGCCTTGGTACGATGAATATCTGCGTTTATAGCAACAGCAGAGGCCCCCTATTCTTCTCCTTCGATGTAGTCTCCACTTTCTGTGCACCCAGTTTGTCAAAACAAACACATAAAAGCAAAACCCTGCAACTGAACAGAGAATAAAAAAAGTGAAAATCGACAAGATAGTGATTGAGGATGATCGCAAAGACATGGTAAGTAGATTCGATCTCGACATCTACTCTGGCGTAGAAGCGAGTGAAGGGATCTGTTGGGGCGCAACGGAGGTGCGCGGTACCTCAAACACAAAAAACCGGAAGCAAAACGGATCAACTCAAGATTTAACGTGGTTCGGCGAGTTTCCTACATACACGGGAGAAATATGACCTCTCTATATTATCTCTCCGGTCTCATCGGAGGAAAACCAATATTACAGCACACACCACCCGTACACAGCAGAATTATCCCTTTAAATAGAGGAAGAAATAAATAAGCTTGTCTCCGGTAGGTGGAGGGTAGCTCGTCTACCCTTGATCCTTCCTCCCGTCGCCTGGTGCAGTCCACCATCTTGACTGCCCACCAAAGGAGAACTCCACCATGCTGCTGTGGTTGTTGCCGACCAAGGAAGAACCTGCAGCCGCCCAAATACTTCCTCTGCAAAAATCCACCCCATATT
The DNA here is from genome assembly GCA_963277665.1 of Viscum album. Classification (NCBI taxonomy): domain Eukaryota; kingdom Viridiplantae; phylum Streptophyta; class Magnoliopsida; order Santalales; family Viscaceae; genus Viscum; species Viscum album. Next base: position 1,903,439,830 of record OY728121.1, on the reverse strand, counting down.
GGGAGTGGTCCCCTCAAATGTCCCCCTCACGACTAATTTGGGGTAGAATGTTGACCTGCAGTCTCCTTGCAGGTGTCGAAAACTTCATCAGCAAATCGAACACGCTTCTTCACGCCAGATGACGTGGCACTTCCACCATCTTCACTAGATCTCGGGCTGACTGCGGTCTCCATAAAATGATACAACCCTTGATACTCCTTCTCAATAAGCTTCTCTGCATCCCCACGTGAGACTTCCAACACTCCACTTGATATGGAAATATTTAACCCTCTCGCATCGAGCCTACTCAATGATATCAAGTTCTGTCTCATCCTCAGAACGAATTTCACATAATCCAGTTTACGAACTCCTCCATCGGGTGTCTTCAATTTCACCATCCCGACTCCTCAAACCTCACATGTTGACCCATCACCAAGTCTCACCGAGTCTCGTACTTGCCGAAAAGTATCAAATTTACCTCTCGTCGTACATATGTGTGCCGAGCTCCCTGAATCCAGAACCCATCCATCTTCTTTTGGATTTTGAGCCCGCTCATTCTTCCTTCTCAGAAAACAACATTCCCGCTTCATGTGCCCGTATCTTTTGCAGTAATGACACTGCACTTCTCCCCGTTCAACTCGCTTATATGAGGGCATGCTTCCCATTGTCACGAATATTTCATCATCTGCTGATAAACCTCTGATGTTCGCGTCCTCCTCTTCAACTTTTTTCTTCCCAGCAACGTACCTTTTGCATTCTCCACAATCACTTTTATAGTGACCCTGCTTCTCACACCATAAACACGTGATTTCAATCAGATCACGCCGCCTGGATTTTGGCTGCCATTCTTTACCTCCGGATTGTCGATGTCGGCTCCTCCCACGCTGATCATCTCGCATCGCTATGATTTGCTCGCCTGAATGCGTCGTGGGTCTTCGAAATGCTTCCGAATATTGAACCGACGTCATCACATCGTCCAGCTTCAATGACTCCTTCCCCACGAGCAATTCTTTCACAAGCCCATCAAATGAGCTTGGTAGTGATGACAAAAGCAAAAGTGCTTTGTCTTCCTCTCCAACCTTCACACCGAGCCCCAATAACTGTGTGAGGATTTTGTTGAATTCGTTGGTGTGATCCAACAAGTTCGCTCCCTCGTCCATGTGCAACTAGTACAATTTCTTCTTTAAGAACAACTTGTTGGTCAGCGAATTCTCCATATACCACTGCTCCAACTTCTTCCAGATCTCCTTCGGTGATGTCTCGTCCAACACCGAGTACATTAACTCATTTTCCAGACATAGCCGAATTGTGATGATGACCCGCATCTCGATCTCTTCCCAATCATCTTTACTAGTTGTCTCATGCTTTTCTCCGATCAATGGTCTGATCATGCCCTGCTGCACCAAAATATCATTCACCGTGCTTTTCCACAAGCTGAAATTATTTCGACTATTGAACTTCTCGATATCAAATCTTGGTAGTGCTCCGCCACCCGTCATCATCGTTGTCGCAAAACGCGATCACCACCGTCGATGTCACACCTCTTTGTCCCCACCTGATGGAGTGCGAATTTTGAAAAACTAACCATACGGATGCGTCTGTAACGGTCAAAATAGTCGGAATCGACTCCTGGATCGCCGAAATCGGATACCAATTGACCGAGATATGGTCAAAACACGTTCAACCGTGCAGATCACCCACTGACGTGGCACTGATGTGGCACGCCGGAGCTCCCATTGGAATATTGCCGGAATTGTTGCCGGCAACATGAACAGTGCCTTCTTCTCCGGCACGGGGTTACTGTTCACCCATGTGTTTGACCAAACTTTGACCGGCCATATCTCCTTCGTTTCAACTCCATTTTCCTCGCCGTTTGAGCAGTTGGAATCGTCTCTCCGTCCTCTTCCCGAATCTGCCCTCAGAAAAATTTTCCGACCACTCTCAATTTTCCGGCCACCAGAAAATTTGACGTCGCCCCGTCGGTTCACCTCCGTTCGCTCCGCCTTGCCTCTGATTCCACTTTTTGGGGCGCAGTAGAGGTGCGCGGTACCTCAAACACACAAAACCAGAAGCAAAATAGATCAATGCAAGATTTAACGTGGTTCGGCGGGTTGCCTACATCCACGGGAGAAACATAACCTCTCTATATTATCTCTTCGGTCTCGTCGGAGGAACACCAAAATTACAGCACACACCATACGTACATAGAAGAAATATCCCTTTAAATAGAGGAATAAATAAATGAGATTTTCTCCGGTAGGTGGAGGGTAGCTCGTCTACCCTTGAACCATCCTCCCGTCACCTGGTGCAGTCCACCATCTTGACTGCCCACCAAAGGAGAACTCCACCATGCTACTGCGGTTGTTGCTGACCAAGGAAGAACCTGCAGCCGCCCAAAGACTTCCTCTGCAAAAATCTACCCCATATAGGGAGTGGTCCCCACAACATCGTCACCGGAGGCGTTGCATTTTTTCCTGTCAATGTCGTATTTATCATATTTTTTGCAGATTGCATCGACCCGGGTGAGAAGGTTGATCACGCTCCTGGTTGTTTCTGATTGTGAGCTACAAACTGCTTGAAAATATGATTTTGATTTCTGTCCGTGATGTTTCTCTTTGTCGAGGACTATTAATTCAGATATGATCTGAACTATCGATCAGATTAAACACATCCATTCGCTGGCGAATGCGAGACGAGCATAATTAAATGTGGAAATGTATGTATTTTCATAAAAGGCATTACAGTTTATATGGTGACTTGCCCTAATGGGTGCTCCAATGATGATAAATTGAAGTCCTCATTGGATGTGGAAAAAACCTATTTCAATGTGAATTCATTCCCATCAAATCTCAATCACTCAAATTATCCTCATTTCAACATACCTCAATAATTTCAACAAGCATCACATGCACTTTGTGAGGATTAATCTACTCTTAAAAAAGCGACATCATAACGCATTTCAACGAGTTCAATCTATTGTTTTCTAAATTAATGTTCATATCATATCCACTTATATATCTCTAACAGTCTTAAAAGTAGATTTCATCGACATAGATATGGCGATGCTCAACAATGTGATGAAGAAGAAGCAATTCGATGACAACAATTTCAAGAGTTCACGGAAGAGGATGCACTTGTTGTTTTCTAGTCTCAATGTTCTGTAGGTTCTCTAAACTCCAAAACCCTTAACAGCTGAAGAGGAATCGCTTTATGTTTATCACACAAGAAACAATCGGGTGAACGATGATCTCATGTGGTGAGGATACAACCTCAATGCCTTAGTCGGTGATCACTTCAACACTTACCAACATCTTCCAGCATCAAATGAGGTATGGAAAGCTTCGAAACAAAAGTACATTACTGAAGATGCGGCGAACATGAAATCCATAGTATGTTCTCTTCATAAAAATGGTAGATAGTTGATCTATCATAGAGAAATTCCATGAAATACAAGGCAACATACACGATCAAAATAAAAATAAATTGAATATGGATTATATCATCATTTTTGCATATATCATCGATAACCCCTCCCCTCTTTGGAAGAATGTTAAACGTTCTCTAAAACAAAAAAATGAATATGTTTCCCTCAACGAGTTACTCAGCCACATACAGATTGAGGAGGAATATCAAAAGCATTGGGAGGCAAATGAACATATGGATGATAAATCCATGGTCCTCATGGCATTGGTAATTGGTTCATTCGGGTCCTCAAAGAGGCAAATCCGTCCAATCCATCATTCAAAATGAAATGTACAATTCAAAAGAAAAAGAGGGAGTGATACTTATGTGGTATGTCAGGACACCTCAAACGGAACCGTCATCCTCATGAGATGATAGATAGTAATAACACTCTAATGTGTTGGTCAGATATGAGTTACATAATGACTCGGGGGGGAATTGAGTTCTTAAAGTTCCGAACTCAAATGAATTGGCCCTGGACCTGATATTATCTATCTTATCAAATGACAATAGAAAATAAAGGAATAGAAAAGATCACAACACAAATAATTTATAGTGGTCCGAATTCCTAGCCCGCCCCAACAATGCTCTCTCCACAAGATTGACGATTTTCACTATACGAGTCCTTTTCCCAAGGACCTCATGATTTAACTGCAGCAACTGAAACTTGTTACACAAAGGTTCCAAGAGATTTCACTAGGCTATCCATTTTTTTATAAGACATATCCAAGGTCTTTACAAAAGATAAAAGGTGTAAGAAATATGCTTAGGTTCATCTCACAGTTGCAAGATGCAATTGACAAAAGATGATATGTTCTTATGGAGAAAGAATAGAACATCAATGAGTGACTCTGAATGGTATCTCGACTAAAAATGATAATATATTCAAAGAAAAACACCAACAATTGTTTCTTTCTCGCAAAGGAACAAAAAATCTCTTGTATGTATCAGAACATAGAGAGATTAATTTATTCTTCAAATATCACATTATTTCACGGGTGTTCTCGGTTTCTTTGTATAATTCTCTTTTCATTCATGCCTGCACACTGGAATTTTGAATTTGAAACAAATATGAACTCCAACGGTCAAGTTCACATAGAATAATCCTAAAATAAAACCATTGTTTTTACATGTGAACTTTGATTTCGAAAATAAGAATAACATAGATCATTGTTGAATATGATGATGTTCTAAATTGAAACCAACTCATTCTTAGAAATAAACGTATTATTAAATTTTCCTTTACTTATCAAGACATCACAATTTCTGACAGAAAGGAATGTAGTCATGGAATTCACACGAGTTTCCCCAACATTAATAAATACCTCAAAAGAGTGAATAAATACTCTTAAAATATTCACTTTGAAAGACTTTAGCTTAAGACGACACTAGATTCTTCATAGATCACTTTTGTCTTCAAAACATTGATAGAAATCTCTAACTTCATAAGATAAATCACCGTGTATGATATTTCATACTTTCATAAGATAATTTTATCTCCACAAGATAATCAATTTGGAAATAGTGTTTTATAAGATATTTTTTCCAACGTATGATGTTTTGATCTTCTTACAACAATTTCTCAATTTATATGATAATTGCCTTCGTCAAGTACCCTCATACTAATGTTTTGAGCATGTAGGACAATTTTAACACTTTGTATTATAAAATTATCTTCGCATAACAATTTCCTTTTCCAAAAGAATGACTCATAAGATATTATTCTGCATCATATGATAAATTTCATACATGAGACTTTAGTGGGATAATTTACTTAGTTTGGAAATTGAAATCCAGTACAGAGATATCTGTCTACTCATGTGGTGATTTCCTTGGACAAAAAAATAATTCCTAGCAGTGCATGCAAAATTACAGTTCATATGATAAATTATCACATTGTATAATAATTTATCATCTCGAATGATATTATCATTCAAAAATTTATTCAAATGTTGAAAACATAAGTTTAACCAAAACATTACTAAATAAGATATTACTTTAAGAAAACGCATAATAGCTAGAAAACACATATGTAGATTTTATTAGTAAAACAAATGAGGATTCTGGGAACATCAAAATATATAAAATATTGAGATATGTTGGAACAACATTAGTAAGTCCAAAAATATTCTCCCTTTTGATGATCACAAAACTCATGAAAAATTAAACAAAATATTTTCTATATTGAATAAAAAAATGTAAAATTTCATATTCAGTATCTTCTAACCCCTTTCTTGATATCAAAAAGCAAACCAAGTGGAGTGGTATAACAGATTCAATATAGAATTGTGAATTATGAACTGGAAGAATTGAGATTCTTTACCTCTTCTTGAGATACAATCAATACTTTTGTTCTTTTTCTCTTGAACCAATTGTAAGAGAACAAAGAATAATATTTTGTTTTCTTGACCTAATTGAAATACAATATAACCTTTCTCAGACATTCTTCCTCTGATAAAAATCTACATCCAATATAAAAAGGGTACCAGCAATATGAATCGATGTTATAATCCATTATAATGGATCGTTGGCATACCATGTCTGATGTACAGGTTCCTAAAGCTTTGAATTCCGAAACCTCTATTCTTTTATGATTACAATACACCATGTCATCCTAATTTCAAAAAACTCTGAATATAGTGATCCCATACAAATAAAATTGAGACCGTAATGTTTTGACTTCAGAAAACATTATACTTCCACAAACCCTGGCTTATATCAGGACTTCCTCATGACTTTGAAAATGTTGTTTATTAGATTTAACATTGTCAGACTTATAATGGATTGTATTATAACTTCCCATTCCTCCAACAACATCTTCTTTTCCAACTCATCCTGAATTCAATTATCCTGAATATGATCAACAAAACCTTTTATCCCCATTTATTTTATCAAGATTGAATCACAATTTTTGAAACATACTTATGATTTATGAGAAATAAAAAATAGAAAATAAACATTAAATTCATATTGGATGCATTCTAACTCTGAAACAATTTCCTCATTATGATCGCCACATTCATTCCAAACTCAATACAATTTCTGACTTTTTCATCAATGTCTCATTACAATTCGTAGATCTGTTGAATCATGATGATGTTTGGATCTGATGCTGACGATTCTGAATTCGATCCACCTGGATCCGATTAAATGAATCTGATCCTCCTAGATCTGATTATCATCCTTATGGTTATGGATATGATTTTATAACTTTACTCACACCCTTCTTCAATATAGATTTCTATTTCCTTTTCAAAATACTATCTTACATAAAAATAATCATCATATTGATCTATTAACAACAAATAAAACCAAAACTCAACTGGGGTATAACAAGAAATAACAACTTTCTTCAAATAGATCATTTCCTCTTAGACAAACGTGACTTCTTATTGAACTGAAGAAGAAATGTTTGATTGAACTACTGGAAGATTCTTTATTATTTATAACTTTAATTTCAATAATTCATTTATCTCATTGAAATATGATTAAAAAACTGAATTTTATTAAGATCAACCATATGAAATTTCAAATCACTAACTTTCGATTTCATGGAGTTAAATGTACGAATAATTTTATCTACTAGTTTCTTTAATTCTTAATCTTTCCCAGAGCTCTTAGGATCTTCCATGACAGGGTCTAAAACATTTCTTATATACACCATAGGAGGATAAGGATCCCCAAGTATAACACTTATTCTAGCCTTCATGATAATAGAAGGTTCTTAAACAAGTTATTATTATTATTCTTCTTCTGAGCTTACATGTTTTGAAATATGTAGTTTTCCTCCACTCTCAGTCTTAACAACATGAAGACACTGATCAATAGGAAACTCATCAAAATAGATTAATTATTCTGAAATAGAATGATGAATGTTAGAGTAAACGTCACATGAAATGAGAAAATTATTAACTCTCCAACTTTTCTAAATGTTAACCTTTTAAAGACAACACTAAACGATTCCTTAACCCAGTTTCATTATAACTCAACTTCATCAATAATTGGAGATTAAATCACAACTTCTTGAGGAACAATAACATCAATTCAAGGTTCTTGATGAAACAAATTGATCACCAATAACTTTAGTTTCCAATTTAGTAGAAAATTCCTCAAAAACACTTACATTTAGAGCTACTTGTTTCTCTCTCCTTACTTGAGTAACAATCATAGAAGGCATTTCATCAGATGAAATTTTCTTTAACCTATATCTTATATCTCAAGGCTCACTATCCAAATATTTCTCTAAATCTTCTTGAATATAAGTAGGATAAACAGTAAAACCATCCCCCTAAACCTAAATATGGACATATTCAATTTCCTCAGCACCGACAAGTAGTAATTTCCTAAAGGAATAACTCTAGAAATATTTAATAATCTTAACTAAAAAAGTTCTATGATTATTCAGGCCATGAAACTTGGTTTTAATGACCTCACTCAACTCTACTCCATCTTTTTCAAATAACAAAATTTGAATCCTTCTTGTTTGAATAAACATTACAAAGATCCTTCATCGATCTTCAAAATATTTACAACATTCTTCTCTACTTCTGGTGAACAAAATAAAGAATTTATGATCTCAGTTGGTATGATATAATCTATATTAACAAATACTAAACTAAAATGATATAATCCTTCATGGGGATAGTGAAGGACTTCGAAAAACTCAACAAATGATACCAAAAAGCTCTTCCCACCAAATGTTGAAATTATTAAATCTTCCATATCATCAAAGATAAACTCAAAATTCTATAAAAACTCACTACCTTCATTTTCATGAAAGAGATCATTACTTTTTTCATTAAAAAGGAACTCCTATACTTGTAAGTTTATAAATTTCTTCAATAATAAGTGGATACGATCCAACCAGACAAAATCTAAAACCTTTCTTATAAAAAATTTCTGCAAAACATTTTTTATCTTGAAGATTCCTGAACCACTCTTTCAAAATATTTTCATTTTTCTCATTCTCAGTAATAATTAAAACAACTTGAAGTTTGAAGGTTTTGATAGGGTATAAAGGGATTTTGATTGGAGGAATGAATCACAAAGGTGTAGTGGTTCAAGTGACTGATTATTTCCCTTTTGGAATACACAAAGTCACCATACACAAGTGATGTGAAAAGATAAAAAAATAGAATATAAAATAAATAGGATATGACACATATTACTTTATTATAAAACATATAAAGAAGTTTATTTAAAAATAAATTTGGTAGTTGAACATATCTCTTAAGATATTAAATAAATAAATATCCAAACACATAATTAAAATTGAATTAAAATTACTTAAAATTAAATAAATCCAAATCACTTGTAGAGTTCCACATTATTTAATATTAACACGCTTGACTAAAGCTTTTACAAAAGGGTCAATTTTGATGATACATAACATATTTTCAACAAAAAATATCTCTTTAGTAGGATGAAATCAATCAAATATGAGATGTATCTCTATATGTGGAACTCTACAAGTATAAAAATACAAAATAAGGGTGTAGTTCATCACAAATTTACCTCATGAAATACCCTCACATTAAATGATGTCTTATACATGCTTTAATTTCAGAGGAACTTAGTCTCATTGATCTTGTTAAACAAGCATGGGTTTAAGCTTATATTTGAGGTGGTTAAATTTGTTATATCCAAGGGTGAGATCTTTATTTGAAGTGGTCACATGTATTATGGTTTATCTAAATTAAATATAAATTTTTGTTCCTACTTACCTACTTTAATCTTTTGAATTATGAAATAATTTTTTAGGTCACATTAATTTTAATAAAATGATTGATATGTCAAAAATAAAATTATTACATAGTATGGATAATACTGATCATAAATGTGTAAGTTGGATGAAAACATAAATAGTTAAAAAATAATTTCCAACTTTATAAAGGAAAAGTAATTTGATAGAATTAATAAAAAGTGACATATCTTATTTGCATGCTATATCCACTATAGGAAATAAAAATTACTTTATGAATTTTATTTATGAAAATTATAGAATTTTCATTATCTATATTTTACATGATAGATATGTCCTTATAAAAAAATTATCATATATGAAAATGAGGATGAAAACAAATTTGGGATTATAATTAAATGAATCCGATTTGACAAGGGATAAAATATTATTTTCCTTCATCACATGAATCCCTAAGGATCATACATGAAGTGAAAACTTCCCATATAACTCAAAAAATTGAGTAGTTGAGAGAAATAATATAACATTAACTGAAATGGTTAATTCCACGATGTCTATCTTAGATCTCTCAAAAGGTCTTTTGGGGAGGAATTATTAATAACATGTCATAGCCTAAATTAGGTTCCCACAAAATGGAATGTTATAACTCCATAAGAGTAATGGAATTAGAAGTAACTAAACAAAAATTATTTAATAGTTTGGGTTTTTAACTCAATTGTAATAGCACCTGAACCTAAAAGGGAAAAATTGGGTAAAAGATGTATTGATTTCATATTTCATGGATATATGGTGCATTCAAAATCTTGTAGATTTATTTTTTTAGAATAAAATTATTTTGTAGGAATTAACATAATTATTGAATCATGAGATACTATTTTTGATGAATTTATCTGTACTTATTTACCCCAAATTCCAATCATAGGATCCTTTATCAAATGAAAGAGTTTCTCAATAAGATATAGTCAAAGAGGTTTTTAAAATTAAACATCAGTTAACACCCAATAAATATGGATCTTATTTATTTATTTAATTCTTAGAATGATCTAATGATTGTTTTGTTACTAAAACATTGGTTTTTCTCAAATATAGAGTTTGATCCAAATTATTTTGAAGAATCTATGTTATCTTCTCATGCATATCTTTGGAAGGAAGTTATAAATGATGAAATAAACTCTATAATAGAGAATAATACTTTGATATTATATGATCTTCCTCAAGGCCCATAAATGATAGCTTATAAATTGGTTTTTAGAAGAAAATGAAAAGTTGATGATACAATTAAAAAATATAAATCCAAATGAATAGAAAAGTGGTTTACATAAAAGGAAGGAATTGATTATTTCAATTCGTATGCTCCCATGGATAAGACTACTTTAATTATAATAATTATCTCTCTAGCTCCCATATATAATTTTTAAATTCATTTGATGGAAGTTAAAACAACACTCTTAAATAGTGAATTAAATGAAGAAATATATATGGAACAATTAAAAGGATCTGTAGTACCTAAACAAGAAAAAAAGGTATGCAAATTTATATGATCCCTATAAGGTTTAAAACAAGCACGAAAATAATGACACGTGAAATTTAATGATGTGATTTTATTGAATAGATTTGTATTTATCCAAGATAATAAATGTGTTCATAGTAGGTTCCATAATAATCATAGTGTAGTTATTTACTTATATGTTGATGACATGGTAATATTTGGAACAGATATAAATCATGTAAATCTCTCTAAGTCTATTATATTTAGAAACATAGATAAGGAAGAACTAGGTTAAGAAGATGTTATTTTGGGAATCAAAATTGTTAGGAATATGAATTTTATTTTTCCTTCTCAATCTCATTATATTGAAAATAACATAAATTTTTTTGAACAATTTGACTATTCGTCGATTTCTAACCCACAAGTTTCTTGGAGTAGGATGCTAGCAAGTCATGGTAGGGTGGTTTCTTAACTGGAATATTCATGAGTTTTCAAGTATCACGTGTATTCCATGACAAGAACAAGATCTAATATTACATATTTTGTTGTAAAGTTGATAGGTATGAAAGTAATTTGGGTTATTCACAATGGGATGTAATAAAAATAGTCCTAAAGTATCTTAAGGGTACAATGGATTACTATATATGTTATAATATAAATCCGTGGGATTTCGAAGGTTTTCAGTACAATATAGATTACTAATTTAGAGGATTAATATTTCCTGATTGGTGAGGTTTATAAAATAAAAGTTGGAGTAATCTCGTGGGAAATAATGAAAAGAACATGTATAATAGGCACCATGATGGATTCTATGTTTGTTACTTTAATTTCTACTTGAAAAGAAGTTGAATGCATTAGATTTTTTTTATCAACTATACCATTGTGGCCTATTCCAATTTCTCGAGTTATTGTACATTATCATAGTCAATAAATGTTTATTAGGGTGTATAACAATACCTATAATGGGAAATCAAGACTCATTTATGAGGGGGGTTAGTTGGGATGGGGGGGCGTTATTGGTTTCCGTGAGTCATGATCTAATTTAAAGCTTATATGTTTATCCCTTTTATATTTACCTCTATAAATTGTTAAGGTGAATATATTACTCTTGTTCTCTCTCTTTATCTTATTCATTCTTCCTTTCAGTACAACCATACACAAACAAACAATGAACACAAAAAATTATAAGGTTCACCACTCAATGTGATATGGCTAGTTGTAATGGTTTGTGCCCTCCTTGTCTGATAATATTCTAGTTCTAGTTATTAGGAGTTTGGAAAAGTTTGGTTGCTTGAAACTGGAAAAATGGGGATTACATGTCATGTAACTAAATCACATGACATTAAGTTTGGTTTCACATCTTGTCTTGGAGGTTTCACAATGTGTATACCTTTTGCACGTCATGAAAGAGGGTTTCACAACTTGTGATATTTCGGGGTTAGAAAAATAAAATAAAATGAATAGAAAATCCATTTTCTATTAGAATGTGAACCTCGTGTATTAGATGACATAAAAGGGTATTACATGTCATGTAATACCCTAATTTAGTTTAGTTTTAAAATTTCTTTTCTGTTAAAACCCTCATTTATTTGGTTCTTCTTCATTTTTCCAATCATTTTGGGAGAACCCTAGGGGCCCCAAGATGTTCTTTGATCCCTACTCCTCCCTCTTTCATTTTTCAATCCCGGTGGATGCTCGTTGGCAATATGTGTTGAGTTATGTTCTCTTTATCATCTGTTTTCTTCCATTCTTCTCCTAGGGATTCATTATGGTAGAGTTTCCTTGGTTTGAGGATGCATTGGGTTACATTTTGATGGATCCTTGGTGCGGTGTAGGTTGATCTATTTTTGTCATGGTTTGATTGTGGTTCACGAGAATTCTTCCTTTACCTATGGTTTGTAGTAATTGGAAAGTACCCTTGAGGTAGATTTTACCCCATTTATTTTAATTGTGCATCATGTAGGAGGGGTTTTCATTTGTTTACCTATGGATTTTGGTTGTTCCAGATTAATCAACGATAAGAACTAGTTAAATGAAATTGAAAGGGTTAGAAGGATTCATTTTCTATGCCCTTGAAAATTTGACATAATGACTATAATATTGTGATTATATGGGCTAAACACCCCAATGAAAATCATGGTTGAAGGTGGATTTTCTTGTGTTGTGTATGTGTGTTGTGGTTTTCTTGATCAAGATTGTTTGGTATCACCTAAAAATGGAAATTGGTTAATCACGTAAATTTGACCAATGAATGGATGCATCAGGATCATACAGTTCTGTGATAACCCCAGAATTAAACATATTAAATTAAATAAGGGATTCCTTGTTAAATCTTGAAATTGTGTTTTCCTTAGTACATGGGGTGATGTGATGTGTGTGTTTGCTCTGGTTTGTACTGTAGTATGGTTGTGGGCCTGATTGTGTGTTGTGGTATGGCTTGGGTGGTGTAATGGAATCTTATGTTGAGAGATTGATTGATTGTGGAATGGATGATAATTGTTTTGGAGTGGGGCTGTGAGACTTGTTGTGCGGTAATGTGTTATCAGTTGGGGTTGTGAGTTGGGGGTTGGTTCTATTGGTACATGGCCCGAGTAGGATGAGTTTGAAGGAGTAAAATTGTGTTTGGTTTGGGTAATTCTCCAAGAGATTCTCCATGAGTAACATGTAGAAAGATTCACCCTGTATAAGAGATTGATATTTTTTATAGCATGAATGGGTGTTAAACATGGATGTCATGGAATGATGTGTCTTTAATGTGAAGCCTCCTTCATTTATCAGGGCTCTCTACCTTCTGTTTCTATGATTCCTGTTGTGTTCTATGCATGGTATATTCTCGAGTAGTGATGGAATAAATAAATGATTGATTAATAAATCATTGAATGGATTGGGTTGGTTTGGATAACAGGATATAAATGGTTAATTAAATTGGTTGGGAATGTGAATGGGTTTTCTGGATTTTTGGGTGGTGTTGAGAATTTAGAGGAAGCATCGAAGTTGGAAGTGTTGTGAGTTGGTTGTTTGTTTGAGATCCCATAGGTTGGGAATGAGTGGTTGGTATCATATATGTATATACTTGTATTTTTCTTGTGATATCTATATATACCACACCCTAGTTGAGCATTATGTGCTGAACACCCCCATCATCACATGGATGATGTATTTCCCAAACATCATGATGGGAAGATGGATAGATGGTCAACTGCTCTTCCGTACTCCCTCTGCCAAGTGGTGATAACCCAAGATTCTTTGGGCAGGTTGAGGTTTGTAAGGCCCAGGTGTGTGCGGGAATGTTTTTCTTTCCAAGGTGTCATTAGGGTGAGATGTGTAATGCTTTCCCATGTGTCTTTATGATGATATGTGGGTTGTGGCCCAGGTTTCTTTGAGCAGGATGTGATGTGGTTTTTGGACGAGGTTTCCACGAATTAGATGTGATGTGGTTTACAGCCTAGGTGTCTACATGTGGGTTGTGATGTGATTTGTGGACCAGTTATTTGTGGGTGGGATGTGGTGTAGTTTGTGAGGCCCAAGTGTTTGTGGGTGGGTTGTGATGTGGAACTTTTAGAAGAAGTGGGAGACCGAGGAAATTTTCAATTAAGAAATAGTAACTAACTAGTGGTAAGTGGTGTGGGGTAACTTATCATAGATGTGCATTATATTACATTTCTTGACCGACGTTCATCGTTGAGAAAACCATGGTGAGGTTGGGATGGTCAGTATACCTGTTAGGTGATGTTTGGTTCTGCAGTTTTCTCACAGTGGCATTACTATGCTTCTTTCACATGTGCACGAGTGACTTTGGGTTTCCAACCGAGTATGCCTATATGCTCAAACTATATATATAAAACTATTTTTAGGTTCCTAGGATGCTTTCATGAACTATGTTGGACCTTACTAACTCGAGCTTTGGAATGTTTTTGTATCACTGCTTACCTTTAATTTTGGTATTTACTTGGATAATTTTGTACTTATAACAATTATATTTTAAAACATGATCATGGTATGGTTTTTGGCATTATTTTATATATATCATGGAGTTGTTTTGTGGATGATCCATGAAATATCATGATTTTGTTTAAAAAAGGGTAATGCCTCCCATATTGTGAGATTTGTATACCATTGGTGCTAGTTTCCAACCTTGGGTCTATTGGTGGTAGGACTCGGGGGTCATTATCTCCCTTTCTTCATTACTATCCCTGGAGAGTCATCTTTGGAGGGAGAGGATTATGAAAGAATGGTATCAGAGGTATTTTTTGAGAGATAGGATATAGTTTGGGGTTAGGCACAATGTGGATTGCATGAGTTGGTAGGGAAATAGTGTTAAGTGATATTGGTGCGTGACATAGGACATGGAAGGCCAACTAGGACACATGATTTTAGGACCCCCTGTGATCTGATGCAAGGACTCTGAGACTACAGAAAGACCAAGTGAGGCTACACTGATTGTAGGGTAGAGACCTTAGGAATGATACATACATCATAATAACTTTTGTTATTGTTTTAATTGGGTTGTTTTTGGAAAGTTTAAATGAATTGTAAAATGAGTAAAATGAGTTAAATTTAATAAAAAAATCCCTACTACTCGGGCTTAGGAACTCCTTGTTTAATTTTTAGCAATGGTTTCTAGTTTTTGTTTGCATGTGTCTTGGGAATTTGAGGCTCAACAGGATAATCTGATTGATCGACAGAGGGTTGATCCAGTTGAGGAGGATGGCCAGTGGTAGAAGAAATTGCGTGCTTTCTAGAGGAAGGCTTTGGGAAAGTATGTGGGAAGTTTTTGGGACATGGTGATAGAGATATATATCAAGGAGTATGAGGTCACCTTCAGTTTCATCTAGTCCCTGATAGAGTACTGGGTTTCTTTTGTAGTTATTTAGATGTGAGGAGTTGTGTGTCTATAGTGGAATCTTTATCTGGGGGAGAGGAAAGAATGATACATTTTGTGGGTCAAATTTGAGAAATAATTTTGAGTAGAGTTCCTTTCATCGACCATGATGTATAAGAAGAGGAAGAATTTACTATCCCTTTATTAGGGGGTTTGTCAGTGCAGGATCTTGGGATCATGTTCAAGGACCTTCTTTTTTGCACTAAATCTCTTTCCAAATGAGGAGTCTCATGTGAGATGTCTCGAGGAGGCGCTTTGTTCTCCGATCTAGTACATGATTACTCATTCTACATTGCCAACATACTTAGAGGTTCAGAAAAAGGAAGATGTGATCAATTAGATGCACTCATGAGGGGGTATACCATGAGAGGGGAGCCAACAATGTTATTTGAGGGTAATGGTTATCAGTGATAGGTCGTCGGAGCCAAGACCCCTAAGGATTCGACCGGTAGGGATTCGACCTGAACGGTTTCCCTTTCGACCTTTTAGTCTTTGTGCCCTTCCCATGGGCTTGGGGCTAGGGTGTTTCTTATATGGAGTTTTTGTATATCTTCAGAACCAGTGTCCAGTATCTATTTGAGCTTAGTATAGTGGAGATGGACATGTTTAGAGTTAGCCTTAGTAGTAGTTTTCGGTGAGATAGTTTCAGTACTAGGTGCAAACAGATTTTGCTTCTCCAAGGGTTGATAGATAAAGTATATGACAAACATAATATGTTCTTCATGTTTAGGGGTCTCAACCTAGGCATGGTTGTGGAGTTGGTCATCAGCAGAGTTGTAGGGGAGCTGGGCATGGTCAGATACATGCAGCAGAGGTGGTAGTTCAAGCAAGGCCAGAGATCATCAGAGGTACCAAAAATTTATTTAGTACCCTTTCTTGTTCTTTTATTGATTCTGGATATTCTCAATAATTTGTTACACCCACTCTATCATATTCTCTAGGACTAGATATTGAGAGGTTTCTCGTTCCCCTGGTGTTGAGTATTCCAATCAGAGGCTAGACCCATTTTTTTGATGGGTGCCAAGGATGTAGATTGATGATGGGACCACATCAGTCCAATGGAGATCTATTCCTGCTACAAATTCAATCATATGATTTCATCCTCAGCATCAACATTTTGTATTCAATGCATAACATTATTGACTATTTCTGAAGGAGAGTCATGTTTTCAGACATAGATAGCCAGTGCACTGTATTCATTGGAGAGAGAAGTTGTTTGTTGGGTAGTTGGAATGTGGATCCTCTTCATTCCTTATTCAATGAGATGTTAGTGGAATTGATAGAATATTATATGGTAAAGGTTAAAAGGGTCATTGGTGAGTTCCTAGATGTTTTCATTGATGAGGTTGTGACGCTACCCCCTCGACATGATGTTGAGTTCGGGATAGACTTGCATCCCAGTGCTTCTCTGATTTTGATGACTCCTTATCGAATGACACCTTCTATGATATGGGATATGAAGATTCAGATAGATGATCTAATGAATAAGGGTTTTATCTGGCCTAGTGTGCCTTCATGGGGTGCTCTAGTGTGTTTCTCTAAGAAGGTGGATGGTAGTCTGAGGTTATGTATAGACTACCGAAGGTTGAATCAAGTAACCATCATGAACCATTACCCTCTACCAAGGATAACCGATCTTTTCAACCATATAATAGGGGTGAGTTGGTTTTCCAAGATTGATATATGGTCGGGATATCAGTACTTGAGGTTGAACAAGATCGATATCCCGAAGGCTGCCTTCAGATGCAGGTATGAACACTTCGATTTTGCAGTCATTCCATTCAGTGTTACAAATTCACTGGTTGTGTTTATGTGACCAATGAAATATTTTTTTCATGAGTTCCTAGATCTATTCATCATCGTATTCATCGATGATATATTGATTTACTCAATGTCAGAGGAAGAGCATACTGAGCATCTCAAAACATTCTTGTAGGATCTTCGACGACACCAACTATATGGAAAGTTGTTCAAGTTTAAGTTCTAGACATGATAGGTGCATTTCCTTAGGTATGTGGTGTCTAATTAGGGTGTATTAGTAGTTCCATATAAGGTTCAAGTAGTTGTTTCTGGGGCATCACCCAATAACGTGCCAGAAGTTTGCAGTTTTTATGTTATTTCCAGATATTATTAGAGGTTTGTACCCGATTTCTCTCAAGTTGCAACCCCATTGACAAATTTAACATTAAAAGACCAAGATTTTGTGTGAAGTGAGTAGTGTCAGAAATCATTCATCTACCTAAATGGTAATTTTGTTAGTGCTCTATTGTTCCAGTTTTCTAAGGAAGGGGTGATGTTTGAGGTGTTCCGCAACGCTTCCCATCTGGGCTTGGGATGCGTCTTGATGCAACAACGATCTGTGATTTCTTATAGGTCCATATAGTTACATCCCCATGAGAGTAACTATTGCACCCACCATTTGGAGTTGGTAGTAGTGGTTTTTACACTGATGTTGTGAAAACATTACCTCATTGGGGAGCGCTTTGTGGTCTTCACAGATCATAAGAGTTTGAGGTATATCTTTTACCAAAGAGATATGAACTAGCAACAACAAAGGTAGATGTCTTTTCATCAGGAATATAATTTTAAGATATCATAGACATCAGTAAAAGGGAAGGTTGTTGCAGATTACTTATGTAGGAATTCACATAAGAAGTTTATTTGGGAATCTATGGAAGCATAGAGGTTGATGGAAGAGTTGGAAACATTGTACTTGGGTACAAGAGTGGATGATGGTAGGTGCTGTTTATTTCAGATGAAAGAGTAGTTATCTATGACTCGGTAGGTGGAAGATTCTCATTGGGAAAACCTAGAGTCAGAGGTTTTGCATGATCATGTTTTCCATGTTGATGCTCCAGAGGGATAGTCAGAGGATAGTTAGAACCGAATTTTGTTTCACGGCATGTTGTCCATTCCAGTGGCTATGTGCAAGGGAGTCCTTAATTAGTTTCATATCTCACCTTTAGTGGTACAACCAGGGGTTTCTAAGATGTACCGTAGTTTGAGGACGTAGTTTTGGTGGCTCAGGGTGAAGTAGATAGTGGCAGAGTTTATGGGGAAGTGCTTGGTCTGCCAACAGGTAAAATCTAAGCACCATGTTCTCGGTGGTTTATTGTAGCCCTCAGATGTTCCCAAGTTGAAGTGGGATGAAATATAAATGGATTTAATCATAGGTTTACCCATAGCTCAGGGAGGCTATGATTCTATCTAGGTAGTAGTGTATCGACCGACAAAATCGGCTCACTTATTAGAGATCAAGTAGGTAGGTGTAGTGGATGCCTTAGCAAAAAGGTATGTGGGTGAGGTGGTGTGGCTAAATGGAGTTCCAAGATCCATTATCTCATATTGGGACACATGTTTTACCTCGTGAATTTGAGGGTATTTCATTATGTTTTTTGGCACCTGGTTATGCCTCAACACTGCTTTCTATCTCAAGATAGATGGGAAAATAGAGATGAATATATAGAAACTAGAAGTCATATTATGAGAATGTGTCTTGGACTTCAGCAGATCATGGGTGTAAAACCATCCATTGGTAGAGTTATCTTATAATAATATCTATCACTCTTCCACTAGCATGAATCCGTTTGAATATTTGTATGGAATACTAGGTCATTCACTGTTGTGATGGAAAGAATTTGGGGAGACAATTGTTCTTGGTCCAGTGGTAGTGCAGGTCATGACAAAGAAGTTTTAGCTTATTCGTGAGAAAATAAAGTAACACATGATCTACAGAAGTCATATAATGATCATAGTAGGAGGCCCTTCGAGTTCAAGGTCAGGTACCCCATGTTCTTGAAGGTTTCCCCCCGACGTGGGCAGTGGAGGTTTGGCAGAGGGAGTAAGCTTTGTATTAGTGTTCTTAGACCCTTTGAGGTGTTGGGGAGTGGCGGTGGGGTGGCACACCAGTTGGCGTTGCCACCATTTTTGGAGAGAATCCATTATGTCTTCCACATCTCTTAGCTTCGTTGGTATCTTCATGATGAATACCTTGTTCATGAATAGAGAGAGCTAGATATCAAGGACGATGTGGTGTTTGTGGAGTGGCCAATAGAAATCTATGGTCGTCAAGAGAAGATGTCGTGTGCGAAGACTATTCCCTTTGTTCATGTGTTGTGGAGGTATGGTGGTCAAAAATAGAGTACTTGAGAGCGAGAAACATATATGCGTGCCTAGTACTAGGAGTTTTTTTGTGTTTTTTTCTCTGTTCTAAATTGAAATGTTATGTTTAAACCTTATTTTATAATACAAGTTGTTATCCTTTAGTTTGTGATATGTGTAAAGTGTTATATGTTATAATTTCTTGACTTATGGGAAAAGGATGGCCTAATTTCTAATCGAGACGCATTAATTGCGATAGGATTAAACCCATGTAGGTGAGTCAGTGCTGCCTAGAGTGGACAATATCTTGACATGGAATATGGGATTCACTGATACGTGTGTTTGGGATAGTGCGGTTCATCGGTTTTGTAGTGGCTGTGTGGCATTATGGTTGTATAAGAGGAGGTGGTGTGTGGTAGTAGTAATGAGGTGGTACAATGTGTTTGTGGTTGGTTTGTGTGGCACGTTTGGATAATAGTAATGTTTGATGTATGATGACATCCTTGAGAGGTATCTCACATGGTGGTTTTTTGGACCCCTTTTTATTTTGGGTTTGGTTTTGGATTCTCGAGGGTGAGAATCATTTGAGAGGTATCTGATGTAACCGTTTTTCCCTCCTGGTCCATTATGTTTATAGTTTTGGTTTTTGGAGGAATTTAGAGGAGTCTTGAAAGAGTTTGAATATTTTCAGTTGCTAAAAACTAGAATAAGGAGGATTACACATCATGTAACTAAATTACATGACATGATGTTTGGTTTTGTGACTTGTCTTTGAGGTTTCACGACATGAAAACCTTTTTTATGCAGTGAAAGAGGGTTTCACAATGTATAATATTTTAGGGTTAGAAAAATAAAATAAAATGAAAAGGCGACACATTTTCTGGTGGAAACTTAACCCAGGTATTACACAACGTGAAATGGTATTACACATCATGTAATACCCTGGTCTAGTTTACTTTTAATTTTTTTCCATATGAACCCTCATTCATTCATTCTTGCTTTTTTTACTCCCATTATGGGCGTACCCTAGGTTCCCCAAGATGTTATTCATTCCCTACTCCTCCCTCTTTTATCTATCAATCCCTGGGGATTGCTCTTTGCTGATCTGTGGTTTATCTGTGGTGAATTATCTTCTAATTATCACCCACTTCCTTCTATTATTCTCTTAGGGATCCATTGTGGTATAGCTTCTCTGGCTTGGAGATGCATTGGGTTATGTTTTGATGTATCCTTGGTATGGTGTAGGTTGATCCACCGTTATCTTGTTGTAGTTGAAGTTTGGGAGTGTTCTTCGTTTCCTTGTGGTGAAACATAATTGGAAATCTCCCTTGAGGTAGGTTTTGCTTCATTTCTCTAAATTGCGCACCATGTGGGAGGGGTTCATTTTAGTTTTAATATGGATTTTGGTTATTCCAGATTAATAAAAGAAAATAATAATTTAAATGAAATTTAAAGGGTTAGAAGTATTTCTTTTTCATGCCCTTTTAGTTTTGATATTATGATTGTGATATTGTGATTATACGGGCTAAACATCCCATTGAAAATTATTGTCATTGGTGGATTTTCTTGCACTAGGTATGTGTGTTATGGTTATTTATTGATCCAGGTTGTTTGTAATCAACTAAAAAATGGAAATTTGTTAATCAAATAAATTCTTCCAATGAATGGATTCCCCAGGATCATATAGTTTTGTGATAACCCTTGAATTAAACAAGTTGAATTAAATAAGGGATTCCTTGTTAAATATAAAAATTGAGTTTTTCTTTGGTACATTGGGTGATGTGCTGTGTGGGTTTTCTCATGTTTGTGTTGTATTATGTTTGTGAGCTCAGTTGCATGTTGTGGGATGGCTTGGGTGATATAATGGAATCTTAGGTTGAGATATTGACAGATTGCGGAATGGATGGAAAATGTTGTATATCAGGGCTGTGAGACTGGATGTGTAGTAATGTGGTATCTATCAGGGTTGTGAGTTGGTGGTTGGTTTTGTTGGTACATGTCATGAGTATGATGAGTTTGAAGGAGTAAATTAGTGTTTGTTTTGGGTAATTCACCTGGAGTTTCTCAATGAGTAACATGTAGGAAGCTTCACCTCGTATCTAGAGATTGATATATGTTATAGTGTGAATAGTTGTTAAACATAGAGTTTGTGGAAATATGTGTCTTTAATGTGAATCCACCTTCATTTATTAGGGCTTTTCAACTTCTGTTTCTATGTTTCTTATTGTGTACTATGCTTGGTAGTTTCCCAGGTAGTGATGGAATAAATAAATGATTGATTAATAAAGCATGGAATGTCTTGGGTTGGTTTTTCTAACATGATGGAAATGGTTAATTAAATTGTTTGGGAATATGATTGGGTTTTCTGTCTTGTTGTGTGGTGTTGTGACTTTAGAGGTAGTATCAAAGTTGATAGTGTTTTGATTTGGTTGTTTGTTTGATAACCCATAGGTTGGGGATGAGTGGTTTGTATCATATATGTATATACTAGTATTTACATTGTGATTTCTATACGCACCCAACCCTAGATGAGAACTATGTTCTAAAAACCCCCATATTCATGGAGGGGAGTGTATTTCCTAAATATCCTAGTGGGATGATGGATGGCTGGCCACCATCTCTTCACTTCTCCCGCTTCCAGGTGATGGCAACCCAAGATTATTTGGGTTGGTTGTGGTTTGTGAGGACCAGGTGTGTGCGGGTGAGTTTTTCTTTCCCATGTATCTTTGTGATGAGATGTGTTATGCTTTCCTAGGTGTCTCTAGGATGAGATGTGGGTTGTGGTCCAAGTGTCTGCGGGCAGATTGTGATGTGGTTTGTTGCCCAACTATATGTGGCAGAGATGTGATGTGGTTTGTGACCCAGGTGTCTACGGGCAGGATGTGATGTGGTTTGTGGCCTAGGTTTTTGTGGTTGGGATGTTATGTTGTTTTTGGCCTAGGTGTCTGTGGGTGGGATATGGTGTGGTTTGGGAGGCTCAGGTGTGTGCAGGAGGTTGTGACATGGTACTTTCAAAAGAGGTGGGAGCACGAGGAAACATACTGTTAGGCAAGAGTAGCTAACCAATGGGAAGTGGTACGGGGTACCCAATCATCGATGTGAATTATATTATATTACTTGAATTGTTTTAATTGGTGAGGGACCCATGCTAATATTGAGATGATTAGTATACTTTTTAGGTGATGTTTGGTTCTGAAGTTTTCTCACAGGTGCATTTGTATGCTTATTTCACATTTTCACAAGAGACTTTGGAATTCTTACTGAGTATACCTATATTCTCACCCTATGTATAAAAAACTAATTTCAAGTTTCTAGGGGGATATAGTGTACTATTTTGAAGATTACTAGTTTGGGCTTAGGACAATTGATGTTTCACTAACAAGATTTACTTCTGGTATTTACTTGGAGATTTTGTACTTGTAACAGTTTTATTTTAAGACATTCATGAGGGATGATTTTTGGCCTTCTTTTTATATATATCCTGGTGTTGTTTTGTGGATGATCCATCATATATCCTTGTATTGTTTAAAAAATCATAATGCCTCCCATATCGTGAGATCAATATATCATTGGTGCTAGTCTCCAACCCAGGGCCTATTGGAGGCAGGACTCAGGGGTAATTTTCTCCCATTCTTCATTTCCATCCATGGAGGGGAATCTTTGGTGGGAGGGGGCCATGACAGTAGTCCTTGGTGTTAACTGGGTTCCTCCACAATCACACGAAACAATAAATTTATCCTATGATATTAACTACCAAGTTATAACCTCATGAATCACATTTTCACATCTCCCATTTATGCATTGGTACATCCCATACACAGGTGAAACTTACACCTTACATTGATAAAACATTTGGGTAACAAATTGAGTGTATCACCACTTTATATCTCTTCAATTCATTGACATGCTAACTTCCAATATTCTTATTTATCTTCTTTCACTTTCATAAAAACATGCAAGGACTTATCTCTTTTGTATGAAATGTAGAAATGCACACAATCTCTTCTTTCTCGTCACAACAACAAGTGATGACTGCCTTTCCTGCACAGATTGCAGGACCCCTTCTTCACTACACAAACACCTCTACACCATACCTCTTCTTCTCATTTCATTCCATGAAACATAATTGGATGTTTCATATTCTTCTTCTCTTTCATTGGTTCCAAGATACTTCTTAGTTCTATATGGGTCTGGAATACACGAACACTTCTTCTCCTTCTTCAATTTTCATATTTGTTCTTCTCCTAACATTCATTGCACAATAAGACTACACTATAAATCTTCTTTATTTATATTATACTCTAGTGTAGAAAAAAATACACTGAATCTGCTTCACTTTCTTTGACCCATAATCCATCTTTAGAAGAATAGTAGAGTTAGATCCAACTTCTTCACTTTGAACAAAATTTTTTCTCTCTATATCACAATAGGGTTGAACTAATTTTTACACCAATCTATCCTCTCTATTATATGTAAAAATCACGCACAATAGGATTCCTCTTGTTTTAATTTCAATTTCAATTTCAAATTAAAATATTCAACTTATTTCAACATCATATGATCCGTTGTATCTTTTTTACATCAAATCTCCATCATCCAAATAAAATTAGTAGTTAATGAAAGTCTGAAATAACCGCCAAATCACATAGGTTAAGAAAAGTCAACCTAACTATCCAAACCACATTGAATTCACACTTTATAGTACAAACTCCCACATTGAGGCATAGTATTGTAGTTTAAAATAATTATTTTTAACGACCTAAACACTATATGGTGTAGGTTAGCTCTATGGTGTGGAGGTATTGAAATCTCTAGAGCCCCCAAATTCCGAAACAAATGACCACTTATGTGTGAACATCTCTACTACACCTTTTTCTAAATCTATGTCAGTTGGATATAGCATGGACATCAGTTAGATCACATACAACTCCAAATTTTTATGGAAATCAAAGTTAATAGTATCAACTCCTCTATGATGTGGTCCTCATTATATACCCTAATCACTTAGCTTGTCCACCCATTATAACAAATTGCATCACTATGATGTTGAGGTTATCTATTTAATAAGGCAATCAAAAATAAATCCAGCCTCTTTGTAATGTAGAATCTACTTGTGACATAGAGATCATTAAATCCCTAAAACCTCCAAATACTTGTTTGAATTACACAATATCATGGCCATTTCCTTACGGTGAATAACTTCATCTTCAATCAATATATATGATGAAAACCATGCTCTCTAACATAAAAACTCATTCCAGTTTGTTAGTCCTAATGGAAAACTCAAGAGAGGGGGTGGGTGGGTGGATTAATTGAGTTTCCAGTAAAATTTATGTTAAAAATTATTTTTAATCTTAAATCCCCCAATTTGAAAAAAATGCATAGTCAACAAATATAGTAGAATTATAAAATTTGATCTTTATAAAATCATCTCAAAAGATCAATTATTGATTAGTTACAACAATTTTTAAAATAATTTAAATTTTGAAACTAATTTACTCATATCAAACACTGTATATAAAACCCTAAATTAAGTTAACTGTTAGAGTAATGATTTTATTAATAATTTAGAACACAGAACCTAGTTTGGTTTAAAATAAAGCAAAAAATAGATAAATTACATCAAACAATACATAATGAAATTTTAAATTAAGGGATTAGTCTTAAGCCAAGACCTAATCCCCTCCACTTGGAAATTACTCTCTTCCAAGTAGTTTATTATAAAATAAACTGATCCACAACTTGGATTGAGTTTTACACAACAACACATAAGGATATTTAGGTACAAAATCCTCTTCTACAGTTCTTTATGGGATAAAAGTGATACTTGTAAAAAATGAACTCTTCCATAATCATATGTGGGAGTAAAAATGAAAATAATCAAGAGAGAGTGTCAAGCACTCTCTATTTTAGTACAAGAGACTATGTTTTATAGATAAACTAATTAAAAAACACTGCTCAAAATTATGCTAAAATATAAAGAGTGAGGAAAGATAAATGTGAAGATATGGGGAATCTCAATCCAAATAGCTTTGGTTTCTGTATTCTATTAATTATTACTTATTCATTCTTAACTGATTTTGCATAGAAAAATAGAGTATCTTTGAAGTCTAGAAAATTATTTTGTATTCAGTTTGTGTTCTTTGACAAACATGTATCTCTAGGTATTTATTTCTACACAATTAATTCTCATTATATCTGATAAAGTCCACACAAAAACACACATGCATAAATTAGGGGTTCTTATGAATTTATATCATTCTAGATGGTCCAATTATCCATTATAGAATAATAACAAGATAATTTGGATCCTTGTATCGAGTGACAAATCATAGAAGTTTGAATTTGACTTGAAGATGTTCATTGAGTTATTTAAGAATAATCAATCTTATCTTAATGCACATCTATGTAGAACTGAATGATTGAAATTATCCATTGGAGAAATTAATTATGAAATTAATTCTAAACATCTATGATAATAAATCTAGTAGTATCAATCACTGATGGAAGTTATGGATTTTGATGGTATAAATACTCGACGGTATATGTGCTCGATGATAGTTACTAAGAAGTTACATAAACTGAACTGACAGTAGTATCTTGAATTGATGGTTGCTTGGATCATAGCTTGTTCCATTAGTTCTTTTCAACAATTGGTAGCTCTTTTTCACTAACGAAAGATGGTGATGGAAGATAAAGACTTAGTCATTTATTTATTTTGGCTAGAATATAGTTGACTATCATAAAACAATAAATTCATTAGAAACATAAAAAAAATAATTTGAGATCATTAAAAGAAATAGGTTCTTAGACTAATCAAACAATCTCACCATTTTTTATGATCTCAAATCATGGAATTTAGAATCATACAAAAATAAGATAATAAATTAACAAAAAAAATTCAATCTTCATAACTATCAATGTCTTTATGTACAACAATACATATACATGATTAAGTCATACATTCATGTCATATAATTTTATTTTTCTCCCAATTTTGGGATTATGAAAAAGTGATAAATAAGATTAATAGAAATAAGAAACAAATATGAATTAAGATAACCGATTTTCATTAATAATTGAACTATAATATTAAATATAATAAAAAGATAAATAAAAATACAAGACCTATAAAAGAATAATTTGAGTCTAAAGAATCATTTTATCTCTTGTAGAGGTAGGATCCACTATATCCTTTCCTTTTCCATTAATATGAGGAATATATGATGAGGTAGGAGGTGCAAGAGGCCAGAATAAAATGGGTTTAAGATGTCGTATAACCTTAACTAGAGTAAGTCTAAATGGACCAACAAAAATAGAGGTGGTTTTTAAGGGTACAGATACGGGTACATAGAGGGAGGAGATCATAGGTACTATTAGAGGGGACATGACAACATTCCTGGTAGTATATAGTAATGGTTCTATAAACTCCAAAAATTGAGTAATCACACATCCAACATGTTACACTTCTCTAACGAAGATGGTATTCTCTTCCATAAATAACATGAGCAATGGTGTCAAAGTATTTAAATGGGTCTATATCTCCTTGAAGGCCCTAGTCATAGGAGGAATTCTAAAATTCTCATATAATAACTTTAAGGGATAATGAAGTTCATGTTTGGTATAAATCATAGAGAGATAATACTTGATAAATTTAGTGTGCTTTGGTTAGCAAACCAGGTAAGGGAAAAATTATTTTCAAATTATAATTTTATTGATAAAATATTTTGGATTTTAAAATCATTTTTTATGTAAAATTTATTTTAAAAATGCCCATTTTAAATTAATAAAACCCAATTGTAAGGGGAATATTAATTTTAAAATAATATGTTCATGTTTTAAAATATTTATTTTATATAAGGAAAAATTATTTCAAAAATCTCAGTTTTAAATTTTCCAAAAACAAAATCTTCATCATATAAAGAATACTATTTCATAATTTTCATTTCATGTAATAATTATTTTAAAATTAATGATTTAAAATTCAAAACACCCTATTAAGGGAATTATGTATTAAAAATTAAATCGTGTATTAAAGATTGGTTTAATGTTGGTATTTAGTTATTATTTTATGAGTAAGGTATAATTTCTTTTTTAATTTTAATGTTCCATTTTAAATTTTCAAATGAATTTTTATAATATTTAAAAATATATTTATTCCAAGGCTAGTTTGAAGAGATTTAGTGTTATTATTTTATGATGCTCTATTTTAATAAAATTATCTCTATTAATTTAAAAATTTGGTGTTTCAAGAGTTCTAAAATTATCGTCTCATGCTTAAAATGTTTTTTAGAAACTCTCATATAGAATATTTATTTAATACATGTTTACCATTAAAATATTTTATCATCATGAAGCAATTTCTTCATGATCATCATTGATTATTTAATGTTACATGACCATGTATTATCTATTCAGACTCAGTGTTCCATATATGTTCTATATTATCTCAGTCTAGAGTTTTATTAGCACAAATTTTTAATTTTTCATATTCATTAAGGATATATATATATATATATATATTCACACACACACAAACATCCATTATCATAGTTTTAAAAATATGATTGAAAATTCTAGTTTAAAATGGAAAGCTCTAAAATGTTTTATTAAAATTTTGTTCTTGGACTTTGTAAACATGATGAGAAATGGGGAGTGAATGAAAAACAAAAAAGGACATTTTCAACAAAGACAAATAAGACTTATACAACCTTAAATGTTCAAATTATCCTCACAGTATTTTTTCAAATCTTGCAGAGTATTTTTTCTATAGAATCACTCGATTATTTTTAATAATAAATTATTATTTCTAAGTACTATAATAGTTATTAATGTTTCATTTGAAAGATAAATAATGGTTTTATTAAAGTAATATCTTTAAATAAAATTGGTTTTATTATTTTAATGTTATTTAAAAAAATCATCTTGAAAAATCATTTCTTTTCAAAAAAATCATTATGTATTATAAGGGAAATGTGAATTTCATGTTTAAATGATGTATTATTTAGAAAAAAGTTTTAATTTTATGAAGGGGGTTTTTCCAATAATTTTTTATAATATTTTCTAAAAATTGATAAATAGATTTTAAAACCCCTTACCAAGCCATTTTCTAACCAAATGTTTTTAAATTTTTTCACAATATTTTTGGATGAGTATGAGTTATTCTAGAGATATGCATCAAATATGAGGATTTAGTTAGAGGGGATTGAAAAGTTTTCTTTGATGTATTTAGATTCTATAAAAATTTATATTTGAGTGAGATTGTTTTTCCTTAATTTTTTCATAATCCTACAATAATATTTACCTAAACGATCCGTTCAAATGTGAGTATTATATATATATATATTTTAAGTGATACTGAATACTTTATTTAGAAAATAATATATAGTGTTTCTAGCTCCATACTTATTAGTGAAATTCTATGGATTTACATTTAATAATTATTTTTAATAATAGAAACTGATGTAATAGTTAAATTATAAATTTACATTTGTTTTCCCATTTAAAAAAACCTAAAAGATATTTCTATCATTGTCATGTGTCATCATATTATCCTAGACACACTGAATGTAATTTTTAGTTCACACATACAAATATTCATCATAGCTCAGTTTAGTATCACATAACTACTATCATCATATATTTATTGTTATGGTGTTATAAATGATAAACCTTATGAATATTTTTGTAATATTATTATATTATGGTAAATCGCAGAGGATCATTTTGGTGATTCATAAAGGATCATTGAAATTACTATAAAATACTCAGAATAACATTTGGTTGATCACTATTACTATTTATCCTTGAAATTTGTAGTTGAAGTTAAATGTTAATGAACAATGCATAATGTTCTATACTGTAATGATTCCATAATTAGCATATATCAAAAACATGTATTGACACATTCCATGAAGACATACTTGAAATAATATGCTTGTATATATTAACATTGTTAGTTGTGTATTGCTAATAATAATGACTAACAATATCTATTTACATCATCATGTATAATATGTATCAACAACAAATACAATAAACGATTCCATTAGTCCATCGCCACTTCATTATCCCTCATTAATAACTAAGGGAACATCAATATTTTAAAGAAACTCCTACAATATCCTCTAAAATACTATAATTCAGTATGAATAATGATAAATATTTCTTAAATATATTCTATGTTACATTTTTTGTGTTAATAAAATATTCTCAAAAACACCTCTAATATAAAAAACATCATAATTATTTCTTAAATATATTCTAACAACACTACATAAAAATAGGATATTCATTGACTTACATCAATATAAGGTTGGTTAGTCAGATCACCAACACCAAACAACTCATCCACCATATCATAACCTAACATCTTGGTCTATAATTGATAATGTAATTTTTTTATATTTCTGAATTGGATTTCATTTATTATTTCCAATTATTTATCCTTATAGTTGGGCCTTATCACTTGTTTTTTAGTAATTTATATATTTTTATAAATAATTAGGATTCATTAATTTTTGGGGTTTTAGTGCAAAATTTTTTCTTAAAATTCCAATTTAATGTTTTATTGATTCAAATTTCATTTCATTGTTTTGAATTTATTTTTATGTTATGATATAAGCTATATATGATTTATATGAAATTTACATGGGAACCACATGTGAATAAATCTAAAGCTCAATCACTACATTGGAATGAATTTGATTTTTAGGGGATATGTAAGGTTAAATTTCCATTGAATGTGAATAAACCTTGGGGAAGTAGGCTTGTGTAAGAGTAACTCATATAGAAAAAACTGGTTGTATAAGATTAAATAACCCAATATTTAGAGTAAATTATAAAATCAATAGGCTATTTAAGATTAAATCTCAGTGGATGAAGGCCAAAAAAGAATAACTCTTTTGAAAAATAGGATATGTAAGAATGATTTGAATGAAAAAATTTCATGTAATAGTAATGAATCATATATTAATTTGAATTTTAATATTTGGTAATGGTTACAAAATATTAACTCCAAATCAGTAATGATATATTTGTGTTGATGAAGTTGGTTACGATTGAATAAGAATATAAGGGAGTCTAGGAGAAGAACATGAAAAGACTGAGAAAATTATATAGAGACATTGATCAAATCTTATTCTATGTGTTGGTCATGAAAAATACTGGTAATAGTGTAATAACTCCATGATCATCTATTCTAGACAAATAAGATAACTATATAACAAATTCTCCATGTGGAATTATAAAACTATTTAAAGAACATGGGCTATTATATGAAATGAAACAAGCTAGGAGGAGAATGTTCTGATATAAAAATCTAGATATTTTGTTTTTATAGTTATAGGGTGCTTCTAATTTTGATCTCTAATACCCTATTATTTTAAAATATCACTATATTCGATAGTGTATATGACACACAACCCCAAGCTTAAACAAACCATGAAATATTATAGTTAAAATTTGAATATTATAATATAACTATTGAATCAGTGTGTATGAATATAAGTAACCAAAAAATGAAATTTATATAATGTTTATAATCAATAAAAAGGTATTGATAAATTTTTATAAATTAAGAACTCAATTTTTGGTAGTTATTTTATTCCTCAGAAATACATTTTCTAAAAAAATGGTTTTTTTTTCTTTTCGTGAGTGAATATTATAATTAATATCATAATATTTTAGAAATAGTATTTGATAAAATGATATAATTTTATAAATAATCATATAAAAATTATCTTAGGAAGATACTTTGGTATTTGTTTTGAAAATATTGATTTTTTAGTGAATAGTAATAAAATACCGATATTTAATGAAAACTATATTTTCATTTCAAGAATTTACAAAGTTATATATTATCTTAAAATGGTTAAAAAGTAACATTAGTTCATTTATATTAGTAATAATCCAATTAATTTTATTTTAATCTATATCATGCTTGAATTTGGTATAAAAAGTTTTATACTTAAGAAGGCATTTTTTCCGGAAAACTACTAAACGCCGTGTTTTGTGGGTTAAATTTTAAATTTAATTATTACAGTTATATTAATTGAATTTGATAAAATAGATTCCATATTTTTAATCAGAATAAATAAAATTTGGTAAATTGGTCCTTTTATTTTTGGTTATTATGAATAGTAACTATGATAAATAGTTAAAACGACAATAAAGGGTAAATCGGGTTAATTAAGGTTAAAACTAATGTGAAAAATATTTAAAATGTACAAAAAACTTGTATATACAGTATTGTATGAGTTTATTCCTTCTATAATCATCTAAATTTATAATTTATGGCTACCTGGATCCTTTTTTTTTGATAATTATCTATATAATATTTTATGTTAATAATAATAATAATATCACTTTTTTATTTAAAATTTCTATCATATATTCACATGGGGATAAAAATATGTTATGAATGAATATTAATGGTTATTTTTATTTTAATATTTGTTTACTATGGTAACTTATTTATATGTTTAAATTATTATATAATTACCTTAAATTCTTATACAACACTAACATGGTGCTTATGAAAGGAATGGAAAAATCAAAGTAAATAATTTGGAAAACATTAAAAGTTGTGTATTTTGGATGTATTAGGGTGAAAAAATATTTTTATAGTTTATAATAATGTATTACTGATTATAAAATGGAATATATTTAAATTAAATTATTATCACTATGACTTTGAATTCAAATTAAATTAATAGTTCAAAAAATGACATTAATGATAATTTTTAATAAAAAAGTTTTATTAAATGATTTAAAACTCTTAAAAATACTATATTTTACTAAGTTAATGGTATATGGGCTATAATATCAAAAAAATTATATTTATGTGTCATTTTTCCTTTTATAGTAACTCTATTAACCCCTAAATTGTAAACAACTTTTATATCAAGGTAATCTTCAAAAGGGTTAACAGGGGGTTAAACCAAATAGATGTGGGTAAAAACATCACCTAAAATCATCCAAAATTTATTTAATGAGATTATATAGACTATTAGTCTTCTATTATTATAAATATATAAAATAAAAGGGTACCTCATCTCCTCTCCTCCTCAAACCTTTTTATCACTCTAGTTAGGATAATACCTACCGAAATACCTTTCTAAAATCCATACCCAATCATTATAGGAATTATTTTGGTTAGAATACCAACCTTATAGGGTTTAAATTTTAATGAAAAGGAGGTTGTTTTATGAATAGGTATAGTTTTTAAAATAATATTTTTGTTTTATTTCTTCTTCTACCTCCTTAAAAACTCTTCCAACCATTGTGATATAAGAGTATAAATATATATTATATAATTATATGATATTATGTTTATGTATCAAACTTAATATATCTCTTTATTCATATAATGTGAAATGAAACCATTATTCAAATGTATGATAGACTACCGCCTCACGGACATATGTAATTCATTTTCCATCACTGTATCCCTTCTAATGGCCTAAAGGCCTTCATTTTTTATTGATTTTGATAATCCACCTTTCAAGGGGTGATGTGGAATTATTACAAGGCCCGTAGGTGTAAGTATTACATAGAATATATACATTAGAGGAATTTAATTCCCGTAGGCTTCAAACATTACATACAACCTGGACTTTCTACTTGGAACTACTCCTCCCCACCATCTTTACCATGATATCACCACTCCACCTTCACATAGCTGTTCGTCTAGGCTTTCCCGGGCATGCACAGGCTTGTCACGATGGCAGGTTCCATACCCTATCATTATAGAAATAAGTTTAGCTTCATCTATGGTGTATTCTCTTAGCTCATACTCCTTCAAGATCTTATTCCTTGTAGGTTGTCTGGTTTTCATCTGCACTTAATGTGACCTGAATCCCTTGAGGTGGCCTGAAGACCTTATTGACCCGATGCTCTGGGTGGCCCGAAGGCCTTAAAGGACCCAGGGACCAAATCGGTGACTTGAAGACCCAAACATGGGAATATTCTCAGCTGCTATAGAGCCAAACAGTGAATGTTATAGTTTCCACTATAGTAAATGCTACATCACCACACATTTCCTGCTACATTGCTGCTACAGTGCCGCTATAGTTCCAGAAATTAGACACCGCCTGGATTTGATCCTGGTTCTCATGGATATATTGATATATTTAACATATATATATATATATGAAATTATTGACATAATTATTATTTTATAAATATAATACATCATCTATTTTCTTACCTTTCCATCCATTGAAATATGATAACCTTGTTCGTGCATATGTGCGTATTACCACCTCCATAAAGCGATGTGATTTATTTTTCATAACCACCGCTCATGGATATTATATATAAGTGAATTTAAATATATAAAAATATTTTCATTATATAATCATACTTATATAAATATAAAATTATACGTACCTTTCCCCCCACATTCATTGAAAAATGGAAATGTTTTTCATGCGTACGCACAGACCACTATCTCCATGTTATAATATAATTAATTATTCATAACCAACATAAATATATGGTTATAAAAGTATAATTTTATACAAAAATGATATTTATTTAAATATTATTATTCTTAATATGATAAATAATGACCTCTCTAATCATGATCAATATACCAAAGTCATTTAGAATTTATGAACCAAACATCCTCAAAACACTAGATGTGAACATAACCAATTATGTAATTAAATATGTCATTCAAATAAATAAAATATCTGGTTTAAGTATAATGTATTAAGCCTGAAAATATTTTTTAAAAAGTAAATAATTTATAAAATTTTATTATATAGGATAGAAATAATGTACGTGAGAAGTCAAACTCAAGGTAAGAGGCACTCTACCTTAAAACATCATTTTAAATATTTTAAAGATTTATTTTCCAAATATTTTTCTTCCATATCAATATTCCTAAAATTAGTCTATTAATGTATTTATTTGGGAATAAATTAATTATAAATTACATTTTATGCCTCTTTTAACTTACTTTCAATGTTTTTTAAAGGAATATTTTTATGTATTCTATATGAAATGTTTTGACAAAAATCCAAAATGAAAGTTATATTTTTATTTATAAGGAATCAAATAGTTTTAATATCTCGATAACCATTATTTGATATTTTTATTACTTTTATAGTATTCCATGTTTTTTTTCAAAGAAAAACCATACTTCACATCATTTTGGGTATTTTAAAAAAGGTTTTTAAATGGAATATATATTTCAATATATGAAAATGTTTTTCTCCTGGATGAAAAGAATATTTTTATGAGTATAATGAGGAAAATTAATGTTTTCATTTGTTATGATTATATAATAGTTCTTGGAAATTTTTAATGATGGGTAAGCCAGATATAGATAATGTTGATGGGTAAGCCTAATATTGTTGTCCAATGCATTGTGTAAAGGGACATAGGTAACCGATTATAGGTATCTCCTAAGAGTTTTTTAGAATTTATCGGGTTGGTTATTAAATTTGTAAAAGTGATTATAAGAGTGATATGAAAATCATGTACCCAATTAATTGCATGAATTTTTTATTCTTGATAATTAGTTTTCATTGAAATATTTTAATTTCACAAGTTATTCTTATGAACATGTGATTTAAAGGAATGATTATCCAATTTTGGGTAGAAAGGTATTTTTTTAAGAAAATGTTTTTCATGGGTTATCATGTTTTAGAAGAAACCCTCATGATTGTTATTTTTTACTTTATGTTTTCTTATAATGTTTTTATTGAAATACTTTTGATAGTAAATTTGGTTTTATAGGTATGTAAGTGATCATTTTAGCTCAAATTTTATTTTATTAAATCCAAAACACTCTTATATTACCTCATTGTTTTGAAATGAACAAATAGGTTTCCTTTATTTTTTTTATATATCCCTTACTCATATTTTTTTTATCATACATTGTTTTAAAATGAATTTTCAAGGGGCCTAAGGATTAGTAGAAAATTTAATAAAGTCATAGTTCTAGATACAAAAGTTACCTTGAATAAAGAAAGTATATATTTATAAAGAACTCATTTATGGGAAAATAGATATTGTGTGGAAATTTATTTGACATAATTATATAAAACTCTTAACATAAAAAATTAATTGGGTATATAAGTGATTAAATATTTTTTATTATGTTTTAGGTTTAGGATGAATAAAATTTGATCATGTTTTTTGGTATCAAAGCTTGAAATGTTAACAATATATTTTTGGCAACAAATCCGGGAGTGTGGGTTTTAGGCTATAATAGTAGGCATTAAAGTAGAGTTTAGATAAATTTGGAGATTATTTTTTTTCATTTGAGGATAACTTAATAATTATGGATACCATCATGGGTTTATAAGTTTAAGGTTGATCATATATTTAAATTCATAGACACCAATTTTGAGGTTTTAAGTGATGATATTTTAAGGTGACTAAGAAAATTTCAAGAGACATTTTTGCTAATAAAACCCTTGGGTTTAGTATTTATTTTAGTGAGATGGTTATTTGAGGAATAATTCTTTTAAATTTTATGGACATAAGTTTAAAGGTATTGATAAACATTAGGGTTAATATGATCTTTGAATTTGAGAAAATTATAGTTAATTGGGATAAAATGGTTTTTATATTTTGGGAACATATGATTTATCATATAGTTAACAATGTGATTGAAATTATATTTCATGAATAAGTGATTATTGTTATTTTTGAAGAATTTAATTATTTCTGGGAAATTATATGATTAGGGTAAATGGAAATAATTTTGGTTAATATGGGTTTTAATTTGTGGAATAAAGGTTGAATTTTATTTTTAAAGTATATATAATTTTGTTTATACTTTATGGTAATTCGTGTTATTTATGGAAACTACTAGTATATTTTAGATATTATAAGATTATTGAATATAAATTTTTTGTATATTACTTTATGAGTAAATAATTTTTTTTAGAGATACATGTTATGTTTATCTTTAAAGATCATATAATCTCATTTTTTTTATTTTTAGTTTTTAAACTTTTGTGAAGAATATTTTGAAGAATTTTAAATATAATTATTTATTATTTGATTTAAATTAAACTTTAGATGTTATTTTTGAGAGTTTAGAGATTATGTTTTATTTCATCATATGAAGGTTTATTTATATTGGACATTTTTAGCACCTTGACCTGGTTTTTTACTCAAACAATACTCTAGGACGATTGTAAAGTGGGCCTTAGGTGTGCCCCCAATATGCCAAAGGCTTCCAAAAAGTAGTGAGGGTCTGATTAGGTGATAATGGGGAGTTTATACCCTATTATGGTGATAATAATAATTGTACATATATATATATATAACACAGTGGAATAAATACCGCAAATCAGTGGAAAGAAGATAATAGAAATAGGAGAAGCATATATCATAACAGTAGTAAAGAAAATACCAAATACATAATACCAAATGTAGATAAGTACATGTAAATATTGGTAATACAAAAAAACTATGATTGTCCACCCATGTATGGCCAAAGAGTACACAGAGACACAGACACAGACACACACACAAACACACACATATAACCCAAATAAAGGTCCAACTCGATGTAGAGGAACCACCTAGTCCACTACCATCCATCCCATAAAAAATTAGTACATCCCTGATCAATAAGGTACAACTCCTGATCATGATCCCTTACCTAATCTCAAAATATAATGTCTACATGCATCTTGAGGGGCCCATGTAGGGTGTTAGTATGAACTCAATAGGCCACCATTAATTAGTTCCTATATTACATCCATAATTATATAGTGTATTCATAGGAAATTAAAAAATTAGTGACTCACACATAAAATAAAAAACTCGCTCCAGTTGTTCTTAATAGCCAAAAGTGAGCATTTAACTGCCTCATCAAATTCTAGTATATATTTGAATAAATTCCAATAAATATATATTGAGCATACACTATATGTTTTCAAATATATATTTTCAGTCGTAAGGACCCATTACGTAGTTCCCATGCATCCCCTATGGAACATCATATTTTGAGAGCCCTCAGGAACCTCCCATAAATATATCCCCATAACCTCATTGCATCGGACACCTTAGTGCCATAAATCTGGAATCCTACATCACAACGTCTCAAAAATCAATATGTCCTAGGTTCTTCGGGCCTCTGTTCATAAAATCACCAATTCCATAAACAACCCAACATCTCGAGTATGATAATATCCCTCCACCAATATATAATATTCACCATCAGATCAATGTAACAATATCCCGAGGCACAATGATATCCATCGTCCAATAGTCCTAAACCATCAACATAAAATACAACTACAAGACTCAACCCCAACTAATAGTCTCAACAACATCTCCTGATACCCATAACCATCAACTGTGGATTTATACAGTGATCACCTCCTCCACAACTAATGGTAAACACTATCCCATAAGACAAAATATCTATGGAGGCATCCACACACAATGATTTGTCAACACCGCCTCAAATAAGTAATATCTATGTGAACAAGACTTCAACAACATGTCATCCAACAATGGTGAGCAACAATCCCCAATACTTCCTAAGCCACACAAACCGACATCCTCATTACCACTTACAACCATGTCTCCCAAATCCTGATGGTCGTCTCTATCACAAGTCTCAAGGGAATTTCCCACAACCTGATGACCTCATCACCTCAATCCTGATGACCATGTTTCCTCAACCCGGTGATCAATATGAAGCCATGGTTCTCAGGCCATTCCCAACATGACAATCCATGTCACCTTTGTCCCGGTGACAATCGTCACCTCAATGCCTATGGACATGCCCGTCATGTTCCCATGTAACCAATACAATTACGAATAAATGTTGGAACCCCCTACATTATACTCATAGGCACTCGCTCAACAAATATCGTCCTCCAAATCAAGCCGAAATGAGAGGAAATAGAGTTATAGAAAAAGGGCTTAAAATTGTGAAAAATATATCACAAAAATTTAACATTACATAAGAATAGATAAATGAGAAATAGAATCAAGAGAATTTGAGGCTTTACCACCACACTTCCAATGAGACAGAAAAATCTCAAATCAGAGCATAGACTGATAAATAAAGCCAAATCCATGGGAAGGGAGAGGGAGAGCTCGACGACTACTATATGGAGGGGGCCACATGTGGGGGAAGAAAACTGGAGGGTTCATCTTAAATAATAATAGGAAAAAATTTAATCTTATACTATTTAAAAATACACTCATTTACAGCATGGTTTGGAAAACTGTAAGGTGCTCACTATCCAAGAGGAAATGCACCTCACACGGTCTGACCATAAGGTTTGGAAAAACGTGTGAAAACCATGAGGGTGAATATAAACACCTAAAACACTATAAATAATTTAATGTATGGGGAAACATAGTTAAATTATACTATATCTCTTTGAAAATAGTCCTCACTGTTTATTCCACACAGTTAGAAAGACCGCGCGCCAACCATGTGCCCTTGTCTTCCTTTTCAAAATATAGGTTTTGGCATTACGATGCATCCAAAACACATTAAAAATATTGAATGAGTTTATGATCCTTAAAATAAATATTAAAAAAAAATCCCATTTTCTCATTAAAAATATCACAATTTGGTTCCAAAGTCTAGAATTCATGGTGGTCCATCCACTAAACTTAAGAATTCAGAAATGTTGGGAATTTCGACCCACTCAAAAACCTATGACATTGCAGTCTATCCACCTCAAGATAGATCATCCTCAAGCTATAAGGTATCAATACAAGATAGTACTCAACATAACCATATAATTTACATCACCCTGGCCCACCCTGGTCATTAGTCACGGTCAATTCCTCTTCTTGCATTCCCCAGCTTAGGAATTACCCACCCAATCACTTCCCAAACCAAAAATTAAATATCTCGATGGTTCCATAATCCATCCCCAGAAATAAAATTCCCTCATGAAATAAAATCTATCCTTCACCTCATTAAAAGATCATTTCATACCCATTTCATACATGAAACCCATGAAGTCCATGTAATCAGATGCTCATTAGTACCTTTTCCATACACGACACCCATGAGTCCTACACCTCATCATATTCCAAAAAATCCTCCATCTCAACATATGTTCAAAAGTAAACCCACATCATATATATATATATATATTAATTCCCATCACAGACCCTTTGCCTATGCACCTCATCAAAACATGATTTACATCTGATTCCCACATACTAACCAACACCTTGTTAGACTAAATAAAACATTTTCACCTCATGCACTCATATCAGTCACATCACAAAGCAAAAGAAAAATTGGTTATTACCGTGAAATAACTCTAACTAAAATATTATCTTTGGCCTAATCTGAACCTCTAGATGAAAAAATACTCCTAGACTAAAGCCCAACTACCCAAGGTCTGACCTCCCCATAGAGATTCAACAACTATCGACCATTGACCCCGCTACTGGGTCTCTCTCACCCTGCCATAACCTATGCATGAAATAGAATCTTAGAAACCAGATCTTGGTACCATTCCTGATCCTACCTCAGATCAATGAGTTTTAATTAGTCCGTAGATCCCAAATATCAGAGAAGGTTTCCTGGAAAACCTCTCCCGATGCCCTATATGACCACATGCCTGTTACTCCTTTGGATCACTATCACATTGGTTTTAAACATGTATTATATTCCCATATTCTATGAAAATTATATATGAACCACTATTCTGTGGACTACCCAAGTCTTTGTTCTAAATACCCTACCGAGGCTCCTCGCGGTCTCGCTTATGGGTACCTAAAGCATCACCACTAAGTTCACCAGACTCCATAATCCAGATCGACTACGACGTTCCAGTCAAGATTCCCATCATTATCGGCACCTGCTTCACTACCTCTAAGAATGAGTTTTGTATAATGATATTTATGTAAAATCTGATGGCATGCTGCAATCCATCCTTGAAATTCCTCACCATAGAAATGTTGTCTCTAGTCATAGAATGAGAAAATTGGGATAGGTTTGTGAATTTATCCACAAAATACACAAGAGATGTGTCACCCTATTGTAGTTTCCTGAAATCATGGGATCCATCTTCACTAAAGGTCTATGAAAAAAACTGATTGAATAACCTGGTCTCAAAATATTTCCAAGCCAATCCATCATGTCTGACTTCCTGAACCTGTACATACGACTAGCAATTTTCTAGTCCTCTAATCATATAAGTATCCAGTTCCACCCTTCACCTTGGGGGTGTCTCAAGATGATCAATGATCGTCTATACAAACTTGATATTTTTCTCTTCTACCTATGGTCCACCCTTACCCTGAAATTATGGTGGGTTCTATGAATAGATGTCATGAGTTAAATACTCCATAGACGGATCATCTCCCTGAGATCCCCTATCAAAGCCCTATATGTCATGAAATAGGATTGCCCTGAGATTCTCATCTAACCATGGCCCAAAATATGCCATCTTCTATGGATGAACTGTCTACCTCAGAGCCCCTACCTATGGATCATGATCATCCCAACCCTTATGGTCCTCATCCCAACCCTCAGGTTCCTCATCCCAACCCTTATGGGCCTCATCCCATGTATGCTCATGCAGAAACACTTATCTACCATTTTAACGCACCACTAGAATCCATCTAGTTGGCATCATGATAAATACCAAAAACCAAGGTCAAACAACCATAGTAGTCATATATATATATATATATATATCACATATTGGGAATTTTGTAACAGGAAGTGCATATCACCACTCTTACACTCCCATACCATACCCATGTCACAAGACATCTAGACTCATGGACCCTTACCTAGCCATATTAGAGTCTGGTATCATGTATAATATAACCTCATAACCCCTATAATACACATAAAATATCCATGCATCATGTATAATCTACATCATATATCATTAATTTGGGGTACCTGAGTAGAGTTACACTAAAAATCTATATAGGATAACACTCTTTATCTTTTTGTTAACACTTTAAACAAGTCACCCTATTTCATTATTCATTACTATAATTAATAGAATCAAGTATATATATACTATATACAAATATAATCACATTATAATATCATAAATAACCTCATACCTATGATATATGAGTTGAATTCCACCAAAAAGGCTAAGCAGGAAAACTCTATTTTGCTTCTTTTTTGACAATTTATACATCCTGAACCCTCTTAGTGAATTCCGGGTTCCAAATGACAATAATATGCATAATCAAACATCATATGAGCCTAATTTACTACCATGATGCATAAAAAATACTCCCTTTCCAAACTAAGCCAAATTTCAAAACCAAAGAATTTAATAACATCACACCCATGTGTGCCAATTGATGTGGAAATCAATAAAATATAAAAGTGCAAAGCATCACATCAATTTTACACCCCTAGAAACTTGGTTTATCTCATGTGAATGGGGATATAGGCACCCAAAAACAATCTATTTATCCAGTTATAACTATACTATAGTATATATACCTCCATAACCCATATAGTAAGACCAAAAAGGAAAAAAATGACCCGATACCATTTGTAGTGCCTCAACCCAATTTTCTACTCAAATAGTGCTCTAGGACCGTTGGCCACTAGGCCTTAGGTGCACCTTCCCACATGCCAAAAGTTGTCTACTATAAGTGAATATCTAATTA
This sequence comes from Viscum album, assembly GCA_963277665.1. Lineage (NCBI taxonomy): Eukaryota > Viridiplantae > Streptophyta > Magnoliopsida > Santalales > Viscaceae > Viscum > Viscum album. The sequence continues at coordinate 1,903,397,611 of OY728121.1, read as the reverse complement.
GGTGATAGTTTGGAGACTATACACTCCAGTAGTGATAATAATAATGGTAAATATATATATATAACATAGTGGAAGAAGGGACATCAGTCAGTGGAAATAATAGAATAAACAGAGAAAAATCATATATCACAGAAATAGTAATGATAAGACCAAAGACATAATACTATATTATGATAAATACAGGTCAATATAGGTCATAAAAAATAAATATAAGAGTCTCTTATGGTTTAAAATATGTTTAGACATATATATAAAACTCAAAAGAAGGTCCATCTCGATGGAGAGGAACCATCTATTCCACTTCCATCCATCCCATGAAAAAGTTGTACATCCCTAATCATTAAGGTCCAACTCCTAAGTCTGATCCCTTAACTAATCTCAAAAACATAAACTCTACACATGACCTGAGGGGTTTATGTAGGGTGTGAGTATGAACTTAGTTTTCCACCACCAACCTGTTGCTGTATTATATCCAGAATTATACAGTGTACATGTTTATAAGTAAAAAGAAGAGGCTCAAACATAAAATAAATAACCCACTCCACTTGTACTGAACAACCACATGTGGGAATTTACCTGATTTGGAAAATATTTGTATATACCTAAATACGCGCCCCTAAATATATATTTACCACACACTAAATGTCTTCAAATATATATATTTTCAGTGGTCTGAACCAATGGATTAGTGACCAGGATCACCCTGAAGAATTCCATATCTGGAGAGCCCATAGGAACCTCTCATAAATATATCTAAAACACCTCATTACATCTAACAAATCAGTTAAATCAATCAGGTATATGTCTCCCCAACAACCTGCCCATCAATAAGCCCCATGTCCCTCAGACCTTAATTAAGAACATTACCTTTCTCTTAACATCCTGAAGTCTGAGGCATGATAATACCCCTCCTCCAATATATAATAATCACCATTATGTCAAAAGCCTGTTGTCTAGAGGTACAGTGATATCTATCCTCCAATAATCCAAGTCCATCATCGTCATGTATAAATATTAGCCTCATCCCCCAATAAATGGTCTCAACACAATCTTCCAATGGTCTACCACCATCAACCATGGATTTCTATGGTGAACATCTCTTCTATAACTAATGGCCAACACCATTCCCAAATCTATAATATCTATGGAATCCTACACCCACAATGAGTTGTCAAAACCACCCTAACATAGTCCTATCTATGTGCACATGACTCAAATGGCACATTAGCCAACAATAATGAGTGTAAATCACTAACATTTCCTAAGCCACACAAACCAACAACCTCATTTCCACCTGTCACCAAATCTCCCAAACCCCAATGGTCATCTTCATCTCAAGTCTTGTAGTACATTACCTCAACCTGAAAACCTTGTTTCCTCAATCTTGATGATCATGTTGCCTTTACATGGTGATAAACATCACCCCATATATCTCAGGACAATATCATCCAAAATAACCATCTTCCCTCAATCCTGGAGATCATCATCACCTCAATTCCTTAGGCCATTCCCTTCATGTTACCTTAGATCCAATACAAAAATTTAACACATTTAAATTAATTAAATTAGTCAACTATAATAATCTTCCCAGTTGGTTAAAATCCTCTTACACAGCTTAGTATGATTTATATAAACAAGGTCATGCCCAACGACATCCCAAAATATCAATTTATCAAATTAAAAGATAGAATTAATTATTTAAGGGTATCAATTGGGAAACCGAAATGTTCGTATTTATTAATCAACCCAAAAACCCCATATAATTATGAAAAAATCTATAAACCACCCACCTTATACTCATAGGAACCCACTCATCAAATATCAACCTCCAACTCATGCCAAAATGAGTGGAAATAGAGTTTTAGAAAAACAACCTGGAAATAGGGAAAAAGAGCTCACATGGATTTAGAAATATATAAAGAATGATAAATGATAAATATAAGTAAGAGTATTGAGGGCTTTACTACTTTGCTTCCAACAAGACAAATGGATCTTAGAGTGGACCTTAGCTGGAGAAGAGAGGCCAATTCCTTGGGAAGGGAGAGGGAGAGATCTAAAATTTTTATAGGGAGATGGCCATGCATTGAAAAAAAATTGGAGGGGACATATTAAATAATAAAAAGGAAAAAATTTAATATTGGTTTGTTTAAAAATCTACATGGTTACATTATGATTAAAATTTTTTTTGCCAACCGTACAGTGCTCATTGTCCAAGAGGAAAGACACCTTGAATGGTTTGGATGCATGTTTTGGAAAACCTTGCACCAACCGTGTTGGAGACTCTACAAACATGGCCCATTGAGCATGCTTGATACGAGGGAGATGCGTGGTTAAATAAAACATCATCCCTTTTAAAAAAATCCCCATAGTTATGCAGAATAGTTAGATAGAGTGTGCACCAACCGTACACCCCTATATACTTTTTCCTAAAACTAGTTTTTCTGATCCTGATGCATCCAAAAACCATTAAATCCCTTGAATCACATGATGATCCTTAAAACCCATCTATAAAAACCAAATTTTTTCATTAAAAGTATCATAATTTGGTTCCTATGTCCAGAATTCATGTTGTTCTGTCCACTAAACTCAAAAATTCAAAAAGGTTTGGAATTCATACCCAATCAATAACCCGATACATTACAATATTATATTAACTTTTTATAACTATTTTAGTTTTTGATAATGTATAAAGTCATAAGGAATAACTTATTATCCTTTTATAGATCTTGTGATCTATTATATGTTTAGTGCTTTAGGAATGAAAAAAATCATTTATAAATATTAATTTCATGGAGTAAGATATGGGATCAAAGTGGAAGATAATTGAAATATGAATCAAAAGTATTAAATTGTGTTTATGGTATTGAAGAAAATCATTTAATTATATTTTATTATGTTCTTATTCAAGATCATAAATTAATTCCTCAACTCTAGGAAAATTATATTAATATAAACTTTTCTTATATAACCTTCCTTTTTGAGGAATTGATGATCTTCTCCTCAAATCATTGATTTATGGTTTTCATGAACTGAACCCGATAACCCACTTAAATAGTACCCAATATTATCTGGACATGACCTGAAGGGTGTTCCTCATCACCATAGGCCTGTGAAAAGAACCATGGTATCGATAAAATTAATGAGGTAAAAATTTCACCATTAGGGATACAATTTAAAGAAAAATAGTAGACAATGGAAGAATAAAACTATCAGCATGATAAACACTTAATAGGAGAAAAAGGTTCTACAACACCTTGATAAAATCCTAAAAGATGGAAAGAAAACTCAACACAACTGATATATTAGAAACTCCGTCATGCTAACAACTCCTAAAGGCCCTGTAAGTCAGGTATACCCTCCACCTCTATTTAGTTCCTTCCTTTTCCTGGACCTAACCTAAATAAATATAAAAACTCACCAAATGAAAATTTATAGTGTGTGCTAAAATCCTAGTGTGATTTCACCACTCATTTTATAAGAATTCCATACTAGATTAACCATCTATGATTAATGTAAATAAAACACGACATGGAAATATTTTCATAATTCCTATCAAAACATGCATGAAGAAACATTTCCAATAACTTCTAAAAAATAGGTACAAATTTTCCATCAAAGGAGTTATACTCAAGTATCATTTTCTAATAGGCATGAATATAACATTAATCAAAAGAGAGCATGAATAATAATTTCCATCAAAACTGACATTATTAAAACATTTATATCCTAAGGTATGAAATATAATTTATAATCATTGAACCATATTTAAGAGAACCATTGGTTGGATAAATATGTATTCTCGCACATATTGGTGATGTGAGACTTCCAAAGTGCCCAAGGACTATCCATAAAGATGAAAAAGGGGAATACCCTTAAGTAAAAATCTCCCTACCCCCAAGTATTTTAGTTGAATTTTCATCATTAATCCATTTCCAAGTATAAATAATACTTTTCTAGAATGTTTACTTCCCACTCAACCACTAATTATCCCATGCACTTCAAGGTAAATCAAACAATTTACAAAGGGATTTCATTCATTCAGAAATCATTTTAATCATCATTTCATTTGTCCTAAAATCCATGTTTCAAATTGTGTCTTTAATTTCAAAAATTGACATCAATGGATTTTTATCATAAATAATGTTATTCTTTAAAAAACCAACATCGAATGGATTTTATCAAAATTTATGACACTGTTTCAAAAACCAATATGAAATGGTTTTTATCAAAATCCACCAAATCCTCACATTTCAAGTCATAAAATATCTCATGCATTTTAATTTTATGAAATACCTATCAATATTCATACTTCCAATTCATGAATTTTTTTTTCTGAAAATCAATAATCAATCACTATGAAAAACAATTCATCACACACCATACCATTTCAAAGTATATTTTTTAAAAACTAAATCAATATTTTGAAAATTATTTGAAACTAAATTTAAAATATATAATCATCAACTGTTTATAAATGTTGAATGAATTTCCAAACCACCTACCTTAATAATTATATCACAAGAACTTTGAAAGGGATTCACAAGGAGGGATAATTTAATCATCTAGAAATCTTGGAGACTTTATGACACAATAAAGGTGATGGGGAACAAAATCAACCACAATGGTTCAAGGTGGAACACCACGGTGCAAGATAGGGTACACCAGCATAGAAAATGCCCGAAAATGACCCCTATAATTAATACAAGGAGATTAAATGGAGAATTCATCTTTGTAGTTATCCTTGAAACTTATAAAAGGAATGCCAAGAGTAGGGTATGACAGATTATTTTTATGTGTTTGATGATCATTTAAAAACTCATCATTAAACCCTCTTATAAACCAAAACAGAGGCTCCCATTTAATCCTAAAAATTGACCATTAAAACCACAAATCACAAAACCTGATAATTCAAAGGTTTCTATAAACGATGCTTAAAAGGATCTGGGATGTGGTCTAAGACACCATGATGCAACCCTTCCAAAATATCCCTCCACAAAAAAATTTACGAAATGACCTCCTGAGGTTAGGGTCACTATAGTTAAACCATTTTCATTGTGTCATGGTCTCAACCCCCCAAATAGGTATAACAACATGAAACAAAAACATCAATGTTCCATTTCATACCTGGCCACCAAAACATCATCTTGTATCATAATAAATATTTATGGTGCCTTTTTGTATGCTATGAGTTTTGAAAATCTCCCATCACATACTTCCTCAAAGTTATAGGTATGATGAACCATTTATGGAAGCATGGGATACCCTCTTAAGATATATACCACTCAATGATAGTCTCCCCACCATATATAAATTCCATAATATCTCAGAACACATGAGAACCCTTTCCTTTATTACACATTAATTCACGATTTATTACATAAAGTTACACACAATACAACCCATAATATATACACATATAGTGTCTTTGTGTAATTGGGTACATTACATAATAACATAAAATAGGTTGTACATCACCATTATTGAAAACTTCCATAACATTCAAATAATATTCCATCAAACTTAAGACTACCTAGGATAACCCAGCGACATAAACAAGAAAAGAGTGATCTATAATGTTGAATAAGGCAATAAACATGTCATAACATGAAGATATTATTATATTTTATAGAATAGGAATTTTCCATGAGACTTAGAATGGGTGAGAAGCAAGAACATAATCAAATAGGCGTGATATAAAATGATAACATAAAGGCAACATGGAAAAGTGGAAAAAACAATAAAAATGAAATCATAAACATAAATCAAGGATCAAAACTAATACATCATAACATAATGTATTTTGGATAACCTCCCATTCACTATAAACGGTGTCTAATGAGACTAAAACATTACCCAATGCATTAGAGTTCCATATAGGCATACCCATCATAATCATATAATGTACATGCATAAGTGTTCCACATAGATTATATACATTAGAAAATATTTCATCACATTTAATCTAAAAATAATGGATTGTGGATTAAATAAATGTAAGTCCCTAATAAAATAAGTATAGGTTCATGAATGTGACCATGCTTGATAGGAAATGGCTATGATTATTCACTACACAATTGTTTGGCATGGAAAATCACAGTGAAATTTCAGCAGTATAATGGGGGCCCATAAATGTTCATGGGAGGGATTAATGATAGTGATAGGGGTATATTATAATTTATAAATAATAAGGTAATTATGGTGGATCTGTAAGAACATATCATAACATTCTGAATTAGGGATAAAATGCATATGATAAGGATGATTCTTGAATAAAGAGGAGAAGGAGATGATCCCTTACCTTGAGAGGGTGATTCCAAATATTTATGAGGAGCTTATTGAGAGGTTGGGGGAACCTTGGGAGGAATCTAGAGAGGGGATTATGGAGTATTTATGGGATCAAATGGTTTTTATTGAAGAGTAAGGGGTGCTAGTGTGGGATTATATAGAAAAAGAGAGTGGTATTCTTTATTATTTCTCAATATTAGGTTTTGGACTCTATATAATAAAGTAATAAAAAAACCATAACATGGTTATTTCTCATGGTTTATACCAAAGGGTATTAGTTTTTATTATTTTATAAGTCCAAGGGCTGAACATAATAAAATATTACCCTTGGTGATGTGGAAGTGAATTATGTTATTAAAGAAATGATTTTAAAACCATAAAATATAATATATGTTTTTGAGGATTCATAAAGGAATTATAAAATTAAAAAATAACCTAAAAATAAAATTATTTTAATGGGGAAACACGTATTTGGTCGTGTATACCCTTAATATAATTTATTAAATCACTTTTGGGTAATTATGATGTCATAATACACACCATATATTTATACCACATTTAATTTCTATCAGAAAATTTTATTGTCTTAGAAAATTATGAAAAATTCACCATTGGATAATTTTGATGTTATAATTGAAAAAATAATACTTATTTTATCAAAATAATTTTATAAATATGTAAATTTTTAATTTTTAAATAATAATTGATATTTATTGAGTAATTATGTGTTTTTTGGACAATAACTATTTTCAAACCCTTATAAAAATTACATTTGACTTCATAAAAATTATATTATCATTTATATTTAATAAAAATTATTTAATAAAATTATTTTATTAAAATATAAATTATTTAAAAAATCCATTAATTTATCAAATGAAATTTTTTAATTGAAATCACATATTACCCAAAAATAAATTTTTTGTTTTATTGTATCAAAGTCAAAATCATTTATCAATTAATGATGATAAGAAGAAAATATAACCATTATTATATTGAAAATATAATATACATATTTATATTTTTAGGGTCTTAACACATATCCATTTATTACACTGGAAAACACCCTAAGGGTATGGGTCACGATGGTGATATTTTCAGGCGGTGGTTTGACATACATGGTTTGGTCATCTTGATGAGCTTGAACTTCTTCTGTAAATGGTTTTGTTCATGATTTAGTTATTAAATATAATATTGGGATTGGTCAATTGAGAATATCAGGGTTTATATCTCCCTTATAAGCTCCAATAAATGGGATTCATAGGGTACGTTCATACTGTTCAAGTCCATCGCTTCCTTTGTCTATTTCAATTGGATTTATCAAAAACCAATATTTATACTAATCATATGATCATTGTTAAAAGGCTATATTATCAACTATTATGATGCTTAATTGTATTTTAATTCCAATAGGATATAATAAAACCAAATAACTTCATGTGTTTTATGTAACCATAATACATAATAGGGAATTTAATTCAACCACAAATGGAATTTTATTTAAAAAATTCTTTGTCATTATAATCTTACCCCCTTGAAAAATCTCACCCTTGAAATTTTCATTTTGAAAACTAATGTAGGTGAGGGTAATTCTGTTTCATCACCACCTATAGTACCCACATAACTTCATAAAACGTCTAGTTTCATTATAGCACTTTTACCAGGTGCATTGTCTCATTTCGTAGAACTTTGTCTCTACGATCTAAGATCTTCACCACCTACTACTCATATGAAAGATCACTCTCCAATGGTACTACCTTTGGATTTAATAAATATAAACGATCTGGTATATACTTCCTCCTGAGTGATACATGGAACAAATCATGTACTTGAGATAGGTTAGGTGGGAGTTATAGTTAATATGAAACTTCTATGATAAATTCAAGGATATCAAAGGGACCAATTAATGTTGGAATAATGTTTACCTTCTTCCCAAATCTCATGAATTTTTTCTATAGAGATATGCAGAGTAATACATTATCTTCAAACTCAAACTCTAGGTCTCATTATAGATTGTTATCATATATCTTATTTTAACTCTAAGTAGCCTTTATGTGCTTCTGAAAGACCTTGACCTTTTTTTCTCTTTCCTCAACCATTTTATGACCAGATAGTTTGCGTCCACGAACTCCATCCTAGCATGTATGTGTCTCACACTTCTTCCCATAAAGGGATTCATAGGGATCCATTTGGATTCTTGATTGGAAACTATTATTGTATGAGAAATGGAAAATAGGAATATGGTGATCCCATCATTCTTTTAAGTCCATTGAGAATACTCTCAACATTTCCTAGAGTGTTTGGATGGTCTGCTTAGATTGATCATTGATTTGAGGGTGATAAGATGTGATGAAGTTCAACATAGTATTTAGATCATTTAGTGAATCTTATTGAACATTGAGGAAAATCTTGTGTATCGATTAAATACAATTGATAATGATGTTTCATGTAGCCTCACCACTTCTTAATGTACATCCTTACAAGTTGATCAAGTGATAATTCCTATGAAATTAAAATGAAGTGAGCAGTCTTTTTAAGATAATCCACCATAACCCATATAAAAGTATTTTCTCTTTATGTCTTCTTAAGACCAATGATAAAGTCCATGGTTATGTTTTCCATTTTCCATATAGGTATGGGTAATGGTTGCATAATCCCATTGGATTTTTTCATTTCAGACATCAATTGTTGACATGTAATGCACTTTTATGCATATTCCATGATCTCATTCTTAACCCATGATTCTATAGTACACATTTTTATGACCCAAATCTTACATGTAATTATTCATTAATTTTGAACACTGGGGATTTCCATTTTTTTTAGCTTCCACATTCTTCTGAATTTCCACACATTCTCTTTTAGAATTATTTATCATCTCCAAAAGGGATGGTTGAGAAATCATTTTTGGAAGGATTGTTGATGTTCCATATTTTTTGATTCCCCCTTCTATCATTTTCAAGTCAAAAAATATTGGATCCTTATCAATTCTCATAAATGATAAAATTATTGGATCCTTTCTACTTAGAGCATATATTACATTATTTACTTTCCATTGATGGCAGTGGATAGAGCATTAATATTCCTTGATCATCTCTAACCATCCCTGTTGGTGCATATTCAAATCCTTTTGTGTGAATATATAATTTAGGTTCTTATGATTCTTAAGTATTTTCACACATATCCCAAAGATAAAATGAAACCAAATTTTCAACACAATGATTAATACAACCAACTCCAGATAATGTGTTCGGTAGTTCTATTCATGTAATTTCAATTTCCTTAAGTAAAATGCTACCACCTTTTCATTTTGCATTAGTAAACAGCATTATCCCTTATTCAAAGCATCGCTACATACCATGAAAAGTTCCTCACTTGTGGTTTGTTTAAGTACAAGTGTAGTGATAAGCTTCTTTTTCAACTCCTTGAATCTCTCTTAACATTCATTATTCCAAAAAAACATAACTCCCTTTTTGAGTTATCTTGGGTAGATGGTTTTATAATAATGATAAATTTCTCACAAATAGATGATAATAGTCTACTAACCCAAAGAAACTATGGATTTCTAACATAGATTTTATCCTCGACCATCCTTTAATTGTCTCTATCATTTAAGAGTCCATATATGTTCCATTATTTCTAATAATATACCCCAATAATGAAACTTCCTTTAACCATAACTCACATTTTTTATACTTTGAATAAATATTCTCCTTTTGTAAGTTCTTTAGCATAGTGCTCAAATACTCCTCATTATAGTTTATTATGGAGTATATTAGAATATATTTTATAAATACTACCCAAAATTTGTTGAGATAATATCTAATTTCTATATTCATCATGTCCATAATGATTGTTAGACTATTAGTGATTCATAATATAATTAATATAAACTCATAGTGCCCCTAACTTGTATAGAAAACAGTCTTTGGGATATCCTCCTTCTTCACCCTTACTTTATAATAACTCAACTAATGATTCACCTAAAAGATGTATTGGGATCCAAATATATGATCAAACATTCATCAATCCATGGTATATAAATCTTATTCTTTATTTTGATCATGTTTAGATAATGAAAATCAATGAAATGGAATATTGACCCATCCTTCATCTTGATGAAGAGGACTGGTGAACCCCACAATGATGCACATGGGAACATAAAACATTTTTCCATATTATCCTATAACTATTTTTTCAGCTCCTAAAGTTCATCAAAATCCATTATATATAGATTGTTGGATATTGGAAAAGCCCCAGGTATAAGCTTGATTGAAAATGCAACCTCATGGATGGGGAGGAGACCAGGAAATTCTTCGTGAAATAGATCATCATATTCCCTTATAATAGTTATTTCTTTTAGGATGATATTTTACTTATACTCAATCATTTTACATATATATTATTACTCATGGTTCAATAATATCCATGCATAAGATGTTGGAACTAAAGAAGATTCGTTTTCCTCCTTACACATGTATGGAATTGGGGGATGATTCATGATGCTGAGAGTGATTTCCTTCTCATGTAAATTTATGTTGGATATATATAAAGAAATCCAAACCATACCTAGAATTTCATAAAATTCCACTCAAGGGTGTATCAAAAGGCTTTCTAGTATTTTAAGCCCAAAATTTTTGATAAGGTAGGATTTATATACTTGAGTTGAAATAATTTCTCTATTTTCTAATTTCACCAATCGCTCTACTTCCATACTTTGTATTGGTGTTTTAATAGTTCAATTTAACTTGTGTGATATGAAAGAATGAATAAAATCAGATTCAAAAAGTACATTTTTCATTTTAAGATGAATAAATATAATACATATCACCACTTCATTGTCAGGATGCACCTCAGTGGTTATAATGGAATAATCTCACCCTTACTTCCTTGGTGGTTATTGGCACAGATTGTCTCTGACCACCCTAGTCTTATTAAATTGGATCACATAGTTTCCTTATTCTTTGAAGTTTAAGCAATGGGAAATAGAATAAGGTCAAGCTAGAGAATTCCTTTAATCCATTTTATTTGTAGTTTTCACCCAAAAAAAATTTCTTTCTAGGTTCCCTTCCTTTCCACAACTAAAGCATTTACTCAAACCTTTATGAAATTTACATGGTTCTTCTTTCTGTACTCTTGACAGGTGGGATGTTGAGATTTTTTAACAACCTTATATTTCTTCATTTAACTTCCATTTTTAAAAAAATATTTTTTATTATTATCCCCATGAGGCCCTTGAGATTCATTATTCTCCATTTATACTTTCAGGGCATATCAGAAAATTTCCTCATAGCAATCAAAGTCTCAGATCATCATGAATTTTATTAGGATTGGTCTTACCCTATTAAAAAGTATTAAACTTTACATTCAAGTGTAATGATAAATTTAGAGTCTTATCATGTGATTCTTCTGAAATTTTCCTCTGATATCCCAATGATCATATTTTTTCATGATTTCAAGGAAATCACTTTCCATTTCAAGTCATAGAGTGTGAGGAACGTATTTTTTAAAAAACATTTTTTTTGGAATTCCATCCTCACCACCACTTAAATATATTCCTCAAGAATTGAATTCTTGATCAATGCCCCCTAATGATCATATTATACTTCTATAGGATAAACAACCACTATAACCTTCTCTTTATCAAAACATTAAAGGATGGAGAATATATTCTCAATGGATTTGATCCATTGTTTTGTTATTAATGGTCCAGATGATCCATTGAAAGTCATAGGCCTTTATCCCATTAAGGTCTCAATTAAATATTATTATTTATTAAGGGTTTCAGGTATTCCTCGTAATCTAGGTTTATATTTAAAACCTAACATAACTGAGAGATTATCATCACAAATTTCACAATTTCTACTCCTATCAGGATGGGAATCATGTTTAAGAATTCATCACATTGTCCTTTACATTGGCTGTTTACTCAGTTCCTCTTATTTCCACCCATTGGATAGAATAAAGGGAAAATTAGGAATGAGTACATTTAAATTGTTAAAACATATATGGGAATCCAATAACATTAAAGATATTATTTATAAATGTAATGTATTTCCTAAACTTATAAATTTCTAGGTTCCAATATATGTTATCCGTGATCTCTTTTCTAACATAAAATCTTATGGGAATTTTTTATTCCCTTAATAATGGTTCCTAATGAGACTGTGAATTTACTAAAGATTATCCCTAAGGAGTTTTAAACAAAGTGTGCAATAAGGTCTGTTTTCATGAACCAGTTCCTAATTTAGTCTAGTTCAATGCGGTATTTTTGGGTTTTACACCTAGGAACATCTATTTCAGAGCCACATCCACTTGTAGTATCCAGACATGGATGTATTTTATTGGAAACCACATACATTATACTTTACAAAAATTTAGCAATGTCTTCTTATGTGTAGTGTTATCCCTAAATATTTCTCTATTGTTTTCTAATCCTAATAAAAAATAACATAACATTTTTTTAATACCAACTATGACAACCCTTGTCTTTATTATTGGAACCAAGGTTGTTATTTGATAGAAAAGGGGTTTGGTTTGTATTTTTTTAAATCTACATTGGTTTGATAATGGCTTGGGTTTGTTATTTTCAACCATTTCATGAATGATCAGGAAGATCTCATGGAAAGGGGTCTTACAGTTTGAATTATGTGTGAAAGATTGGTTTTTGTTTGCAAGATTGAAGCTGTTTTTGGAACTTGTGCACATGACATGTTTTAGGATCAGAACTTCGAAAAATGGCAATGTCATGGAGTGTGCAAAAGATGATTTTGTGCAAATGGGTTTTCACACCCAATGTGACATCAAAAGGGGTTTTGTGCGCTCAACGTGAAACTTACGCGCACCGGAGTAGGCACATTGAAATATTTCTCATAGGGACACCAAGGCCTATAAATAGGTGGATACCCCCACTTTAGAATTTTCCAACAAAAATATGGTTCATTAGCGGTGAAAAATATTTGCACACTTAAGATTGGAAGAGATTCAATCTTGCACACAAGGTGTTCCTTTAGTCTGAAAAGACCAAGTGAACCCTTCGGTGTATTTACAAAAAAGATAAGGGTTGCACGGAAAGTAAGTGTTGTGAAAAAGTCATCTATCAAAAGAATTAACAAATCTTGCACGCAAGTGGGGTTATTGTGCGTATGTGTGGTATTATGCATCTGACATGCTTTTAAATATCTGATGTGTGTGATCAGTTCTTTCAAGTGCATCAATTCAGGACTTTGATGCAAGCAGTGTCTCATGCTGAATAGAGACCAAGAATTCAATGCAAATATATTGAAGAGACCTTAATGTCTATAAACTGAGTGGAACTTCACCCAAGGCATTGGGCCAGGGGGAGTCAATGGGAGTGACCTGAGGGACGTAGTGTCCTAACCTGAAAATATTTTAAAGGTAGTGTGCTGGGGACATAGTGGCTATACCCAAACCTTGTAATCCACAGCTAGTTATGTTTAGTGGATTTTGGTATGTCTAATAACATATCGGTGTATGCTCCTTAGATGTAGCCCTTAGTTGTTAACTAACAAAAAGTGTTGTGTTGTCTCTCTTTTCTTATGGTTGATTGCTTTATGTTCTCATCAGTCTTACAGGTTTAACGAGTTCCTACCATCGTGTGAATAAGATCCTTGATTTAAAAGGAAATGATGACACCCAGATTAACCCTTCCCCTCTTAGGGTGTCCCAGGGTCCTACAAGTGGTATAGGAGGGTAAATTTTACTGGTGATAGATATTTCCATTTCAATCATGGTGAATGCAGTCAATGCCAGAGGAAAATACTTGTGATGATTTCATATGGGGGAAGCTTGTCTGTAATTCATATCAACCAAAGAGAAAAGGGGCATCACACCTTTTAAATCTCATCCACACAGACGTATGTGGCCTGATAAATGTTTCTTGAACTCATGGAGAGAGGTACATCGTCCTTTTTATTGATGATTATAGTATATTGGCCCGTGTAATGGTTATTCACAGGAAAAATCAAGTACTTGATTGCATGAAAACTTATCACCAGATTGCTGAAAATGATACTGGATGGACAATGAAAGTACTAGGATCTGAAAATAGAGGTTAATACACATCCATTGATTTTGAGAATTACCTGAAAAACATAGAATTAAGCCTAAGGTAGATTATGTGATAACTCTGCAACCAAATAGAGTTATTGAGCACTAGAATCGACATGTCAACAACTTGTGCAGGACTATGCTGATGGAGAGTCATATCTCTTGTCATTACTGGAAAGAATCTATTGATGATGTAGTACACATTAAAAATCGAACGAGGCTTTTTATTGGAGAAATGAAGACACCATATGAATTTTTTCATGGAAGGAATCCCTCTTTGAAATACTTTTGTGTTTTTAGAGGAAATGCTTCATCCAAAATAAAGAAGAAAATCAAGGGAAGTTTGGTGACAATGAAGATGAAGGAATATTTCTTTGATATCCAATGAATAGAAAAGCTTACAAGTTTTTTAATAAGTTCATGAGGAGGATTGTGGAATGCAGTGATGATAAGATCATTTAAGAAAAAATCCCAAATGCTTCAAATAATTCTGATTCTTATGAGATAGAAGATGAGGAAGAATGTGAACATGGAGTAAATTAAAATATAGAAATAGAGGAAGGCGTACAAAACACCCAAGATTAACTTCGTTATGTGGACTCGAAAGAAGAATATGAAGTTGAAACCATAGTTGGAGAGAATTTAGTTGAACCTCAGAGGAGGAATATAAGAGCTGAAACTGATCAATCCAACATCATTGGGGATTGGACTAAACCAAAAAAACGAGGAGAATGAGGAGTAATGCACAATCATCATTCTTATCTAAGGTGGAAAAATCCTCATTTGGAGAAGAAATAACATATGAATCATGGTTGAAAGCCATGAATGAATAGTTAGATCAGATTGACAAGAATTAGAACTGGGATCTAGTTAAGAGACCTCAAGGTCATAATTTCATTGGTACAAAGTGGTTTTTCAAGAACTATTCTGATGAGCATGGAAGTTTTATAAAAAATAAGTCACAAATGGTGTGTAAAGGATATTAATAGATTGAAAGTGTCTGTGTTGAAGAATAATTTTCACCAGTGGCTAGACTAATGTCAATCAGGGTTTTTATGGCTACGACAATCCAAAGAAGATTTAAAGTTTATCAAATAGATGTCAGGACAACATTATTAAATGGTGTTATTGAAAAATAAATCTACATCAAAAAATCAGTTCTTTTTCTTCTTGGTACTGATGAATAAATGGTTTGTAAACTAAAGATGTCCCTCTATGGATTGAAGAAGGCTCCACGAGCATGGTATTCCTGGATGGATTCTTATCTTAAGAAGATAGAATTCAAAATAGGAGGAGTAGATCTCAATCCTTATGTGAATAATTCTCCAAAAGGTCAATTCGTGGTTCTAGTTTATGTTGATGACATTATATTTTGTGGAAGAAGGCATAAAATCAGGGGATGAATTTACCATTCACATAGAATCCAAATTTGAAATGTTAATGATGGTGGAGATCACATATTTCTTGGGGCTACAGGCGACTCAAAATAAAGATTTTACTTTCATCTCTAAGGAAAAGTATGCAAGAGAGATACTGAATAAATTTAATATTCATGACTCAAATCCAATGTAAAATCCGATTTTAGTTGGAACCAAACATGGAAATCATGAGGATGGGACCTCTGTAGATCGCACCATGGTTAAGAGGATCATCGAGAGCCTACTGTACCTGACAGAAACATGACCAGATATCATCTTTACAACATGTCTAGTAGCCCTCTTTCAGAGTAATACAAAGGAGGAACATATGGAGGTATTAAAAAGAATCATGAGGTACATTCAAGGTACTCAAAATTTTTAGTTATACTTTTTAGTGCAAAGGGACAATGAATTATCAGTATTTTCTGATGCTAACTGGGCTGGTGATGTAGTGGATTGAAATTCCACTAGTGGTGGAGCATTATATATTGGGCAGAAATGTATCAGTTGGTTGATATAGAAACAAGAAACTACTTCTCTTAGTACAATTGAAGATGAGTATATCTCCGCTATAATGGCATGAACTGAACTACTCTGGATGAAGCAACAACTGAAAAATATTGATGATGAGGTGAAATAACAAATGTTAATTTACTGTGATAACAAGAGTGCAATTGATCTTACGATGAATCCTATTCATTGTCCACATACAAAATTTTTTTGATGTTAGATATCAATTTATCAAGGAAAAAGTTGGGAAGGGTGTTTTTAAAAAGTATTACATGGGAACTGATGAGAAAGTCGAAGATATCCTAACCAAGCCACTATTAGTGTTTGTGTTTGAGAAACATCAATTGAACCTCAGTTTTTAGCCACCTCCTAATGCATAAGGAGGTTACGAAGTTCCCATCTCCCCAATTTTTTTAAATATTTTAATCTATTTTATGGAAGTGTTGAAGGTTTATATGGTAGATATGATCTAGGGGGAGTATGTTTTGAGCTCTATAATGGATGATTATAATTATTTAGGTTTATTTTCATTGTGGGAGAAATGGATAGAATATTGTCTGAAGATTGAGAGAATAGGGAAGGGAAAAAACTTTTTAGGGTTATGAGGAAAAAATTAGAGCATTCATTTAAACACATGAGAACACAATTAATGTCTTCTATCTTGTTTCTACACCAAACATTGCTCATGTAGTCTTAGAGTGTTGGATGATTAGATTCTTGTATTTCAAGTTTTCTTATGGCTGGAGCTCTTTGGAATTTATCCGGTGATTTCCAAAAAACCCAAAGGGGGTGACTATTGGAACCAATGTTGTTCTTTGCTAGAAAATGTGTTTGGTTTGTGTTTTTTGTTAATCCACATTGGGTTGATCATGGTTTGGGTTTTTTATTGTCAACCCTTTCATGAAAGATCAGGGATATCACATGGGAAGGGGTTATACAGTTTTATCTGAAAGTAGTATTCAAGGTGGCACCGTTCTCCAGTGTTTGCCAATTTTTTGGAGCTGAAAATTGAAAAATGGAGAAACATGTTTTTGGAAAAGGAAGGTTCACAAAATATTTATATTGTGTGCAAAATAATGGATTTTTCGCCCAAGATTGAAGATGTTTTTGGAACATTCACATAAGACATGTTTCATGATTAGAATGTTGAAAAATGGAAATGTAATGGAATGCGTGGAAGATAATCCTGCACGAAAGGGTTTGCATGCCAATGTGACGTCAAAAGGGGTTTTGTGTCCTCAGTGTGAAAATTACATGCAATGAAAAAGACACATTGGAATCTTGAATGTAGGGACACTGGGGCCTATAAAAGGCAGCTACCCCCACTTTAGACCTAAGAATCATCCAATGATAATCTGGTTCATCAGATCTGTGAAAGCTTTGTGTGCGTAAGATTGGAAGAGATTCAATATTTCGTGCAAGGTGTTTATTTAGTCTGAAAAGACCAAGTGAACCCTTCTGTGTAGTTTCGTGAAAGGTAAGGGTTGCGTGGAAAGAAGGTGTTGCATGAAATTCATCTTTTTCGACAATTCCCAAATCTTGTGCACATGTTGGGGTATTGCACACAAGTGCGGTGTTATGAATCTGATAGGATTTTGATTATCTGATGTGTGTGATTAGTGCTTTCAAGTGAATTAATTCAAGAATTCAATGAATGAAGTGTCTCGTGCTGAACAGTGTCAAAGACATCAATGCAAATCTATTGGAGGGACCTTCATGTCTTTAAACTAAGTGGGACTTCACCCAAGCCAGTGATCCAGGGGAGTTAACAGGAGTGACCCGAGGGATGTGGTGACCTATCCTTGAAAATTTATAAAGGTAGTGTACCTAAGATAGACTGACTTTACTCGAACCTTGTAATCCACAACTGGTGATGTTTAGTGGAATTAGGTATGTCTGGAAACCTGTCAGCGTATTCTCCTTGGATGTACCCCTTATTGGTGAACTAAGTTAAAGTTATTTGTGGTATCTCTTTTATTGTGGTTGTTTTCTTTCTGTTATCATGATTCTTATAGGTTTAATGAGTTTCTAACACTATGGGAACATGATACTTATTTTAAAAGAAAATGTTGACACCCTGATTCACACCACCCCTCTCAAGGTGTCCTAGGGTCCTATATTTATTACACATTAATTAGTGATTTATTACATAAAGGTACACATATTACAACCCTGAAGATTGAGAAGTCTTTTGTATTTGGGTAATTAGGTAGATTACATAAAAACATAAAACAAGGAGTACATTCCATCATTGAAAACATCCTGAATATGTTAATATCCCATTGTACATAAAATTTCATGGGATAACTTATGGAAATAAATAATAATAGGATGAGATTTAAAGCCTAGTTAGGGAATAAAAATTGAATAAAATGAATAAATTATTAATTTATAAGAATAATCATTTTAATAGAACATAAAATGGGTTATAATAATAAACATAATCAAAGAGGCATGATATAGTATGATAACATAAAGGCAACATGGGAAAGTGGAAACAACTTTAAACATGACATCATAAACATAAGTCAAGGATAAACACCATTAAATCCTATAATAATGTTCTTAGGATAACCTCTGATACACCATACATGGAATCTCATGAGATTAAAACATTACCCAATGCGTTGGAGCACTATCTGGGCTCACCCATCATAATCATATCATGCACATGCATAAGTGTGCCATATAGATCATATAAATAAGAAAATATTTCATCAAATTTAATTACACAATAATTTAGTGTTTATTAAATACTTTTAATAAATAAATAAAATATGTATTAGAGTATAATGGTGAACACCCATGATAGGAAATTTGTATGGGTATTCACTACAAAATTATTTGGAATGGTAAATCACAGTGAAATTTCTTCAGTATAACAGGGAACATAAATTTTCCTGGGATGTATTAATGATACTAAAATGGGAATATCATAATTTATTAATCATAATTTAATTACGGGAGATATGTAAGAAAATATCCCAACATTAGGAATTGGATATAAAATTTAGATGATAATGAAGATGCTTGAATAATGAGGAGAAGGATAGGATCCCTTACCTTGAGATGGTGATTCCAAATGCTTAGGAGATGCTTCTTGAGAGCTTGGGGGAACCTTGATAGGAATATATAGAGGATAAGTTAGATTAATTACATTCCTTATGACTTTTTAGTTAATATTAATGGGATATTGGGGGGGGGTTATATAGGAAAAGAGAGGGGAGTTCTTTATTATTTCTCAAACATAGGTTTTGGAATCTGTATAATAAAGTAATAAAAAAACCATTCTATGGTTTTTGACCATGGATTATACCAAAGGGGGGTGGTTTTAATTATTTTATAATTCCAAGGTCTTAAAATATTAAAATGGGATCCTTAATGATGTGGAAGTGAGTCATGTCCTTAATGAATTTATTTTAAACCTTAAAATATAAAATTAGTATTGTAGGATTCAAGAAGGCATTATAAAATTAATAAAATAACTTAAAAATAGAATTATTTTAAAGGGGAAACATATATTCTATCTTTTATACACTTAATATCATTTATAACATCACTTTCGGTCCATTATGATGTCATAATACACAATATATATTTATACCGTATTTAATTTTTCCCCAAAAATTCAACTATCTCATAAAATTATGAAAAAAATAACCATTGGATAATTTTGATGTTTTGATTCCAAAAAAATTATTTATTTTATCAAAATAATTTTCTAAATATGTTATTATCTACTTTTAAAATAATATTTTCCATTTATTGAGAAATACTAGTTTTTTAGATAATAACAGTTTTGAATCCCTTATAGAAATTACATTTTAATTCATAAAAATTATATTATCATTTATATATAATAAAAATTTTATAAAAATAAAAATTTATTAAAATATAAATTATTTAAAAAATTCATTAATTCATCAAAATGAATGTTTTAATTGAAATCACATATCCATTAAAATACAATTTGTGTTTTATTATATCAAAGTAAAAATCATTTATAAAGTTACAATGATAAGTAGTAAATATAACCATTATTATATTGAAAATAAAACATACATATTAATATTATTATGGTATTGATACATATCCCTTTACCATACCAGAACACTCTATAAGGGTTAGGTGCGTGATGGTGAGATTTTCATGGGGGTGGTTTGGCATACATAGTTTGAGATGTGATCTCATTGATCTTGAACTTCACACATAAATGGTTTTGATCATGATTTAGTTGTTAGATCTTAGCTTAGGATTGGTCATGTGAAAATCCTAGTGATTTGATCTCCCTTGGAATCTCTAATAAATGGGTTTTATAGGGTACAATCCTAATGGTCGACTCCATCGCTTCTTTTTTCTATGTCAATTGGGTTTATTAAAACCCTATATTTATACTAATCCTATGATCATTGTTCAATGGATATATTATCAATGAATATGATTATTAATAGAATATAAAATACAATATTATATAATAACACTATGAAATTTCATGTATTTTTATGACCATAATACATAATAGGGAATTTAATTTCAACAATAAAGTGAATTTTATTTATAAATGAAGGGGTTGTCATAAAAATCATCAACAAGTTGTTGTTATTGAAGAATCATCTCAAGTTGCATGGATTTCAATTGGAAACTCACCAAAGTAATATTATTCCCAACCTTATATACTCCCAAAATGCATATATGAAAATAGGTACATAAACTTACACTCCTCATAAGATTCTTTAATGACATGGGATAAACGTTTCATACTTAAAGCATCAGTAATGAAATTTCCCTTATTAGAAGTGTAGGTGATGTAGAAATAAAAATCTTGTAGGTACTCTATCAACATTCACTATCGAAGGTTCAAATATATTTGGGATAATATATAACTGAGTCTCTTATGACCAGAGTAGATGGAAAATATTTCACTGAGGAGGTAATTAAGTAAACCCTTCAGAGTATAAATTATAGATATGAGTTAAAGATCATTTATGGGATAGTTATTTTTATGATTCCAATGATGATGAGAACCATATGATTCCACATAATTTCCCTAAATACGAACACGACCTAAACACAAACCTGATGCATCATTGAAAACTATATAGACATGACCAACTATTAGAAGAGTCAAAATGATATCTTAAATAAATCTAAGATTCAAATCATCAAAGAAACCAAACATTTTGAATATGATAAATCCTTTACTAGATATTGATAATATCCTACCAAGATAAATAATCTCCAAATCTCATGGGAATTCCATGCTTCCTCCCAAGTCATAATAGCTTTCACCTTCTCATGATCAAATGAGATGCCATGTTTGGAAACTACATTTTCCATGAATTTTAATTACGAAATCAAAAAGTTACATTTAGAAAGATTTTAATAATTTATGGTTTCTCAAGATATACATTAATTATCTTAGACGAAACACATTTTCATCCTTAGTCTTAGAGTAAACCACGATGTCATCTATGAAGACCATAACAAAGGAATCAAGGTACTCATGGAAAATACTATTCATTAATTCCAAGAAAAATTTAGGTGCATTGGTTGGACCAAAATCTATAACAACGTAATCATAATTGTCATACCTAATTTTTAAGGTAGTCATGTAAATTTTCGACACCTTATCCCTATGTTAGTGATAACGATACCAAAGATCAATCTTTGAGAAACACTTCACCCCTTTCATATAGTTAAAAAATCATCAATTCAAGGCAACAAATACGTATTGTTGAATTGAACCTAATTGAGCTTTCAATAATCAACAGAAAGGTGAAGTGTACAATCATATTTCTTAGCAAAAGCATGGGAGATACCCAAGGTGGAACATTGGTTTATATAAATAATTTGGAAAACAGATTATCCAATTAATTTTTCAACTCCTTCAGTTATGATGGTGCAATACAATAATAGAGAATAGATATTGGCTAAGTACTTAATGAAATGTCGATGGAAAATTATACCTCTATCACTAATGGAAAACTATAGAAATTTGGTGAAAAAATTTCAGGTAACTAAAAAACTAATGGAGGAAGTGAACCATCCAATGGATCATTCACTAGTTTAAAGGAATTTTTTTTATCTTACCCAACTCTGGTAGAGAAGGTCCGACTTGACTCATCGTCAGGTACCATTCTACCTGAATGATATAACTCACTCTATTTGTGCCAGTAAAAAAACACATTAGTGATAACAGTAGATATGAGAATTATGAGTGATCAACCAATGCATCCCAATAATAAAATCTATAGGTTTTATATTTAGAAAACAATTATCAAGAAAGCTCTACATTTGACAAAGTTAAAGTACAAGAAGGGTATCAATGAACTTTCTATTTATTCATCTTAAGAGGTGTATAAATATTCATAACATAATGCATGATATGTATATAAAGATCTAAAAATTCTATAATATGGTTAGATATGAAGGAATTATAGGCACCAATATCAAATAAAGAAAACACTAAAGGTGAAGCAATGGTAATGGTGCCTCTGATTATTGCAGGTCTTGAATTAGTTTTAACTATAGATTCATCCACTAAATGAATAATATTTTTTCCTGATGTATGTGGATAGAACCACTTTTTTCTTGAAGCATTTAACTACTCCACAGATCCACTAAAAATTTATGTCCCATTACCACTACATTGAGAGGTAAAAAAATGAAAAAACCTATGTATATTTGCTAAGAATCTAAAAGAGCTACAATTCTTTGGTTCCTTCAAGAAAGTATGATTTATTTATCTAAACATACCACACAGAAAGAAATTAATAAGATAATTAATGAATAATTAAGATGACATATTGGACATCTGTTCTTAATATCCACTAGTACAGTTTCTACCATGAGACCAATCCCATATTCAATTCCCTTTATAGGGACCATTGAAACTACCACTAGGAGTAAGAGGAACTCTCATCAACCCCAAATTTCTAGCCACTCCAATATCCATTATTAAATATCTATCCATAAAATCAGTATATGAGGTTGAGTTTTAGAAAAAAAACATGGAATTGAATATTTGGTTGAAGACCCATCTCAAATCTCACGGCCATCATCTTCTCATATGATACTACATCAAGTGAGAAGTGAATAAGATTGAAAAAGTAATTGTCATACTGAGACACATTTCAGTTAACATTATCATGTTTAAGGAACTACATCAATTTATCCAAAACCATCAAATCTAGATAGAACTGATTTGTGAAAATATCCCCAATGTATATTTACTCCAATACCGTATTATTACAGGTCTATACTATTGAGTCCCACCACCTTCTTCTAGGCCCTTAAATCTTGAAAGTTGTACATTTCACCTTAATAGAATCATACATCTCTATGAACTCAAATAGCTTCTAAAATTTATTTAAACAATCCCCATCTTCCTGAGAATCATTAATACCCTTTAGAGATAGAGGATTGAGATAAAGAAACCCATATACATGATCACTGCTATCACCCCTCTAGGGTATAACCTATGTAGAATGATTAACAATATGTGATGTTAGCAATTACAGATCTTGGAATGCATGAACAACAACCTCTATAAGGTTCTGGTTAACCAGAGGGTTCACTTTATAGGGTTCATACACTACTCCCTACTATGGTCTATTCAAACATATTCTTTGGGGCATGATACTGCACACATAAAGAAAAATATCAACCAGGAGACATGATATCATAAACTCTATCAATAGGTAACAAAATGGTTGTACATAACTCGAATAAAAGTCTAGGAAATGTCTAGAATGAAAGCCTTTATTTTCATCAAAGACACTTTCCCCAAAAATACATGGTAACTTAAGGCTCGTTACGATGAGGTATGGCCATGAACTTGCTCATAAAATACCCCTTAATTTTAGAAAATCCTATCCAAAACTACATACCCTCATCAAAGGGGATGATCAAACACCTAAGATACCAATTTTTCATAAACCAACCTAGATAACCCACCTACAAGTCAACCGATCTGATCATGACATGACCCAAACAGTGTTATTGATCCACATGGGCTAGTGATAAGCACCAAGGAATTGATAAAATTAAACAGGGAATAATTTATCCATAAGAGTAATAAGTCAAATTAAAATAGTGAAAATTGATCAATAAAACTATTGGTATGAAAAACACTCTATAAAAAGAAAAAAGGGTCCATAATACCCTGATACAAGTCTCAAGGATGGAAATATAACTTGGCACAATTACTGAATCACAAACTCCATCACATCGCTAACTCTAAAGGTACTGAAAGTGAGGAACATTCTCTACTTCTGTGTGTTGCCTTCCATTTACCTATACCTAACATAAGTAAATCTATAAATACCACAAATGAAAATGTAGGGTTTGAGGTACAAGCCCAGTATGATTTAAAAAATCATTTTATAAGAATTCAATATTCAATAAACCATTTATGAATAATGAAAAGAAAAAATGACATGGAAACATTTTCAATGTTCTTATCAAAATATGATTGAAGAAAATTTTCCAATGAAATTTATAAATTATGTACAATAAGATTTCCATCAAAGTAGGAATAATCAAGAATCTAGGTTAGATATTCATTAATAATTTTTTTTAAAGAGTGAAATAATCAGTTCCATCAAAACTGTCATGATTAAAACATTTATATCATAAGGAATGAAAATTTATTTACAATTTTATCCCCATGGTTAAGATACCTAGGGTTAGGATAAATAATGATTGTCATACGTCATGGTGAATTATTACATCAAAAGTGAAAAAGGAATATCCCTAAGGATGAAAATTATAAGGCCCCTATGGAAAAATCTCCCCACAATCATGTAGTTTTGTTTAATTGTCCCCATTAATCCATTTCCATGTAGAGATAATACATTCATAGAATGTGTTCTTCGAACCAAAATACCCAGTCTCCCATGGGCTTCAAGGAAAATCTAACAATTTACAAGGGGCTATCATTTATTCAGAAATAATTTCCATCATCATTTCATTCAAATCGAAATTAAATTATCAAAAGATGCCTTTAATTTCAAAAACCAACCTCAATGATTTTTTATCATAAACTCATTTCATTCCTTAAAAACCCATCATTAAATGATTTTCATCAAATTCCATGAGTTTTTTTTCAAAAACCAATATGAAATTGTTTTTATCAAAATCAATTGAATCATCACATTTCAAATCATAAAATATCTCATGCCTTTTGATTTCATCAAAAACCTATCAATATTCATAATTCCAATTTAAGAACATGTTTTTTGAAAATAATGAATCATTAACTATCATGATCTTTTTATCACACACCTTTCCATTTCAATGTCCATTTATCAAAACCTAACTCAAGATTTAGAAATTTATTTGAAAATAAATTTAAAATATATAAGCATCAAATATTTAAATTAATAGGAATAGATTTAAAAACCATATACCATGATAATAATATTTTAAAACCCTAAAAAAGGTTTTATAAGGAGGAATAGGTGAAATATCTAGAAATATAAAAGGCTCCATGATGCAAGAAAGGTGTTGTGGTTTTGAACCAACTACCACAACATAGGTTGTAATACCATGGTGCAAGATAGGGTACTACGGTATGTAAAACACTGCAACATGACCCCTGTAGTGAAAATAAAGATATTTTGGCATAGAGTTAGCTCTGTAACTATCCTTAAAAACATTGAAAATGAACACCAATAGAAGTGGATGACCAGGAATTTTTATGGGCTTGATTCCCATTGAAAAAACCCCATTAAACCATATTATAAACCAAAATAGAGTATCCAATTTAATCCTCAAAAGTTAACATTAAAACCAAAACTCATGAAACGAGATCATTCAGAGTTTTCTATTACTAATCATTTACATTGTCTAATACACTACGACATCCCTTCTCAAATATTCCTTGACGAAGAATTCTATGACACAACCTCTATAGGTTGGGTTCACTATGACAACACATTTTTCATTATGGTATGGCCTCAAACCCCAAAATACCACTATGAAAAAACCATTACTCCCTTGGTTAATCCACCTATTCATCAGCATGATCATGAGTTTTTTAGCGTGGTACTACATTTTTTAGTGGAAAGTTTTAGTAAAAATTTTATTTAGGCTTATATATGATTTTGGAAGCCTGAAAGAGATCACACGAACATGGATCAACACAAAAAAAGGAGGAGTAGAAGAAAAAAATCTATAGAAAAAGAACTTACATGAAATAGAAGGTCAGAATATTACAATAGTTTTTTGGTTATTAAATTTCACATGATCATTCACTTTTTGATGATCAATGTTCTTTCTCACGCTTCATAACTATTTGGATATTAATTTTTTCTACCATGTCCACATATTTACTTCACACTAACATTATCCTATTTTGAAACATATTTATGTATTATTAAATATAAATCTTCCCTATTTTCAAAATTATGATTTATTATACCTTTTTTATGATGTGATTTTTCAATAAAGATATTTTTAAAAATTAAAAAGGTTTTCCATGAATGATTATCTGATTTATCTTCCACTCCTTCAAATTGATTTTTAAATTTTTTAGAACTAGGATAAAAAAATTAACATTAAAACCAAAGGGAAGAAATTTATTAATTGGGGTGGGGGGAGAATTTAATTCCCTGATATTTTAACATAATACTTTGCTTGATAGCGTATATGACACACATCAACGAGCTTAAACAAACCATGAAATATTATTTTTTTAAATTTGGATATTATAACATAGTCATTGAATTTATGGGTATAAATAGAAGTAAAAAATTATGAAATATATAAAAATGACATAATCAATAAAATTGTATCTATAAATTATCAGTCAATAATCACACAATTTTTAATAGTCATTTTATTCTTCAAAAATATGTTTTCTTCAAAAATGGGTTTGATTGTTTTTTTGTGATAGAATTTTATAATTAATTTTCAATAATTTTTGAAATAGTATTTGACAAAAATATATAATTTTTGAAATAATCATATCAAAATTAAATTATGATTATATATAGGGATTTTTTTGAAAATGATTGATTTCTCAGTGAATAGTGAAAAATACATATTTTTATTGAAATATGTCTTTTTTGTTTCAAAAAATTAAAAATTTAATTTTTTTTAAAATTTTTAGAAGTAAAATTGGTTAATTTTGTTTTTTAATTGTCGAATAAGGGTAATTTTAATCAATTTTAAAAATGAAATTGGTATAAAAAAGTTTATACATAAAAAGTTTTTTCCATGAAAACCGCTTATCATCGTGTTTTTTGGCTAAATTTTAAATTAAATTCTAATAATTTTGTGAAATGAATTTGATAAAATTTATTCCACACTTTGAGTCAACATAATTAATATTTGTTAAATTGTTCCCTTTTATTTTTGGTCATTATGTATTTTAACTATGGTAAATAGTTATAACCATAGTAATGGGTAAATCAGGTTAATTAAGGTTAAATTCTACCAAAAACATGAATTTAACCTATTTTATGAGGGTATTTCATCCATAATAATATAATTATAGAATTTATGGCCTTATTTTTTCTTTTATAATGTCCTATATGATGTTTTAATTATAGAAAAATAAAAAATGTCACTTTCTTCCTATTAAATTTATATTATTTGTTCATATAGGGATAAAAATAAGATTTGAATGAATATTAAAAGTTATTTTGAGTTTAATGATTTTTTATTATGGTATTTTATTTATAATTTTTATTGATTATATAAAAACCTTAAAATATTATACATCTATGACCGAGTTCTTGTGAAAGCAGTGGAAAAATCAATGTAAATAATTTTAAAAACAATAAAAGTAATGTATTTTGGATGAATTATGATGCCATATGAATATCATAGTTAATAAAAATTAATTATTGTTGGTAAAATGTATTATATTTGATTTAGATTATTATATTTATGACTTGAAAGTCAAATTAAATGAACATTTCAAGAAATGAAAATAATGATATGTTATAATAACAAATATTTTATTAAATGATTTCAAATTCATAAAAAACTATATTTATACAATTGAATGGAATATGTTATATAATATCAGAAATTTCCCATTTATGGGTCACTTTTCCTTTTAAAATAACTTTATTTACCCTTAAAAAGCATAAATTTTTGATATTATGGTAATCATCAAAAGGGTGAACGGTGGGCGGGGGGTTAAAATAATGAGATAAGGGTGAAACCATCACCTAAAAATTTCAAAATTTTATTTAATGAGATTATTTACACTCATAATATTCCTATAATAAAAATATATCAATTTGGGTTCTAATTTTCTTTGAAAAATAATTTATACTAATTTAATAATTTAAGAAATTCCAAGAGTGCCCCTCCCCTCACTTATAAAAGGGAACCTCATTTACTCTTTTCCTAACACATCTTGACCATTATATTTCCACCAATACTGACTAAAATAACTTTATATCATCTCTATACACACACTATAGGTCTTATTATGGGCCTAATATAAACCTTATAAGATTAATATATAATGAAAATGTGATTGTCTAAAGAAGAGGAATATCTTTTAACCGAATGTCTTATTTTCATTTTTCTTCTACCTACATAAAAACTCTACAAATTATTATGACATAATAATATAAATATATAAAATTTACTGAGATTTTATATAGTGTTGGGAGAATTAATTGAGTTATTTTTAATACTCTCATTAAAAAGAATGTGGATTATTACAGGAGACTCATGTGAAAATCAGATTGAGCATATATGATAAAATTGTAAATAAGCTATTGTTATGGAAAAGGAGAAGTAAGTGGGATGTTTTTATTGAATTAATTGAGATTCATTCATCTATGGAAAAAATATTTTTATACGTGGTTATGTTATTTAAAATACTGTATAAATGAATTATGAATATCCATTGTGTATAATTAATAACATGGACTATTTATTAGGTCTCCCTATTTAAGAGTCCCATATATTTTGATGAATATTGATGATTATATCCTAGTGATGAATGTTTAAACCTACATGATAAGTTCAATAATTGTGAGTATTTTGAATGGATATTTTTGTTTGTATTGAAATGTAGTCGAATGAAGCCGGAAAAACATATTTTAGGCTTAGATAAGGGATTTTAATCTTTATAATCATTTTAATGGTAATTTATGTTGATTTTATGTTGTTTCATGTAATACTCGAGCTTCAATTAAGGCAAGTAAGGTTTTTATTCTAATGAAACTATAAAATAATGCACATATCATTATTCTTGAATATTATTAAAAAATAAATTGAAAATTTTATAATTATAATTTTATGAAATGCATTTTATTTTTGAATTCATCATCTTAAAATTAGCTTTGGGTGAAATTTTGATATTTTTCAAAAATAGTTTATTTTTGGGTGAGTAGTAAACAATACTAATTTTACATATATTGACACATTAATGAAATTATTAGTATATAATAATTAATTGAAATTTTATGAAAACTTTATATATACCAAATATATTTTTAATAAGTAATTTAATTCATTTAATATAATTTTGAACTTTGAAATCTAAGATTAACATTTTGTAAATCTAGGTAATGTTTTTATTGAAAAAACAACTATTTTTGGTTCTTCTATTTTAATAAATTATTAATAATGATCCATTTATTTTTGGTTTTGTTTAAAAGAAAAATAATTAAACTCTAATTTAAAATAATATTATTAACATCATGATAATCATCATTATAGTTTTTTTTCTATAAAATCATTTTTATGCTTAAGTAAACTTTTTTTTTTCTAAAATAGTTTTTCATTTAATTTTTTTAACTTATATTAAAATTATTTTTTTTAGACTTATAAGAATTGAATATTATAAAACGTATTCCATATTTTTAATCATAATAATTATTATTATGTAATTAATTTTACATAGATTTTTATCATAATGAATAGTAACCATGATAAATATTTATCACCTCAGTTAAGGGTAAAATGAGTTAAAAGGGATTGAAATAAAGGGATATGGATTTATGATAACAAAAAACATTGTCTTAAATCACATTGGTTGGTTTTATATTGAATTTAACCTTATTATATTTGAAAATATGATAATTTGGAGCCACATGATTTAATTAAGAAATATATTATATAATAAAGTTTAAAGTATTTACATGTTTTGCACCCACCTCACCAATAAAAGGGAACATACTCTCGTATATTATACCCACTTATTAAGCCACATAGATTGAATAATAACTACCCAAAAACCTTACCAAATTTAATTTTCTTTAAATAGATGTTCTATTCTTCTCAAATTACAACTTCACGAGGGCATAAGTTGTATGCCAAATGCAGATACCAAAAGAAGAGTTATATGTTCTTACTAAGATTATCAAGTTCCATTCATCTTAAACCACCTCCAAATCTTTAATATCCATATTAAAATATTTAAATAAGTATATTTACCTTACTAATATATTTATATATATATTTCATATTTATTTAACTTCTCCTTTCAATCTAATGTAAAATAAAAACATCGCTCGTGTATACATATGAACTATTGTCTCCACATTACGATGTAATTTGTTTTTCATCACTACTTCACTTATATGGTTATAAATATGGAATTAATGAATATATATTATATTTAGGACATAATTATTATTTTTAAATATAATATATCATCTACATTCCTACCCTTACATCTACTAGAAACTGATAATGTCACATGTTCATACATTTGGACTACCACCTCCACAAAGTAATGTGATTCATTTTTCTATAACCACGTAGCATGGGAGATTATAAAATTATATATAATGAATAAAAATTATATTCATGGAATTATTAAAATCGTACATTTAGTGGAATCGTTTCAAAAATTCTTTAATCATGGTCATTACACTAAAGTAATTTTGAGGAAATTGATTAAAAATACTTAAGAAGTCAGCATAGGAAAGAAAAATTCAATGAATAGATGCTGAATATTTAAAAAAGGTAATTAAAAAATAGAATACAGACAAATAATTTTTTTTAAAAAATATTTAATAAATTTAAAAGTATTATTTAAGATGAAATGACACATCAGACCAAGATTCCCAAATGTCCTGAAGGCCTTCATTTTTATTGATTTTTGATAACCACCCTTTCAAGGGATTAGGGGGAACCCTTTGAAGAACCACAAGCTTAAATATTACAAGGCTCGTATGGTTATTAGATTACATGACCCGAAGGTATTAGGGAATTAAACCAGACTATCTACAAGGAACTGCCCCTCCCTAGCATCTGCGTCGGACCAAGATGGATTCCAAGGTAAGAGATTTTCATCTCAATTACAATTCAATGAGACATATTTTAAATTATAAACATAATTTCTTTTATAAAGTGTATAGACTTCCCATTTGACGTATTATATAATGAATAAATTTTTATTCATGGTATTTAAATTTTCAAATCATGCTTTACCTTTGAAGGGTTTTTGTGTCAAAATTTATTGACGTCATAAGGGTTAAATTTAAAATCTCACTCTTAATAAGGATTTTTCAGGTTTTAATATATATTGAAAAATTATATGTCATATATCTTCAAAAACCCCATCTATTATCTTAATTTATAGTTATTTATGAGGTTTACATGTCTTTTATCTTACTTTTCCTCACATTGATACTCAAAGAAGAAAAAAATATTTTTAAGCAAGACAGAAATTATTTCTTTTTTAGGTCAGGAATATTTTTCTTTAATATCCATATTTTTCAAACAGATTCTTGAAGATTTTTATATATTTATAAATTATTTGTAATGTCTCAGATTTTTCTGTGTATTATTTTGAAATATTATATGGAATTATTATGGGACAAAGCGCATAGACGACACATCATTCCGAGGCTCGGTGAGCCCAGAATGGTGGTTTGAACTTTTTTAAAGGTACATGAGTTGGCAGGAGTGCACTATTGTGGCTGTTTCCAAATGGATGCTAGTATTAAAAATCAGAGGTCACCATTGCGTCCGGGATGACGAATTTAACTAAGAACAGGCCAGACCTCGACTAGAACTGGTCGAGGGGAAAAAGTTAATTTTCAGACTTTTTTATTAATATAAAATAAAATAAAATAAAATAAAATAAAATAAAATAAAGAAAAGTTTATTTTATATTATTTGGAAACATTCATTGCAGTGAAATGACAGGGTAGCTATTTCAAAAATTAATGACATACCATAATGACTCAGAAATAGCAAGGCTGAATCATTAATTCCGCAGTGTGACAGAAAGCTGAAACACATTCCTTCCTTTTAATGGGATAATAAAATGTTAGATGTGGGGAGAAATTTCAAGAACTTCTTGGATCTTTGGAGAGTCCTCTCAGCAACTATAGACATCAATCAAATGCGTGAATCGTTGAACCAAATAATTTGGAGTATCTCAACAATGAAGGTAGTAGATTTCCTTTGTCAGCGATTGATCCATTCTCGAGGTAGAGGTTATGTTTTCAATTGTCTCTTCCCCATTCATTAATTTAATGATGAACATAGATCAACCCATGAACCGGTTGACCCGCGCATTGTCGTTCTATTGGGAGGTATTTTCTTTATCGGGTTCGTTCTTGGGGTTTCTTTTGTCTTGTTTAATGTTTTAATTTTCCTCATTTAAACATTCTAACACGAGCGGATTAACATCATGAAAAACGACTTTGGTGGTTTTTTCTTCCATTTTTGTTTTGTTTTTTCCTCCCTATTCACCGCATTCTTTGTTGGGATATGAACTAGGAATTTTTTCATGCCCTTTCCTTGGAACAATGATCCCAAAATGGAGATCCGACATCATGATGACCCAATAAAAGTGAGAGAATAATAATGTCTGAAAAATTAAAATTGTATCATAGTTCTTTTTCATCATGTATTCTTCATGTAGGTAAATCAGTACATGTTTTCGGTGTAAATCAAAGGCCTGAAACCCACAGAAACAACCTTGTAGTGTCAGGGATACCTCAACCATGGTGTTTTGTGACGATTAGGTGGCTGGATCGATGAATCATCATCACTGGAGGCACACAAGTGAAGAACCTACGATTCTATAAATTCCCAGAACACACAACATGTATCCCAAAGAACACACCGTGTGGTACCAGTGGTGGTGGATAGGGTTTGCACACAGCATGCGATGAAGAACATGGCGTGCCTCTAGGGAGACACTATATGTAAGACACACCCAGTGGTGGATGGAGTTCTGGGCGATGGGAATCACTAAAAGGGCGTGAGAAAATTATCACACGGTGTGTAGGTCCTTACACAGAATTGGAATGTATCTCAGAGGATGCACAAACACGGGGTGAGTACAAGGTCGTGTACTCCACCACATGGCCAGACCAAGCCAGCTGCATCGGCTAACCCATGTACCAGTTACATGGGATGGAACACATGGGTTGAAATTTTGTACGGGCACACGGCCACATACATGGAGGGAACCACGGTTACTCGGGAATGGCATGTGGTCTGTACTACACAGCTTGTACTTACTTTTATACTTGACATGTTACTCTAACTCAGGCCATTTCAAACAGGTTGTACCTAGAGTCGAGATACACGGCGTGTGACCATTATACACACTGTGTGTGTCCTTGAACATGGCTAGAACCTCTTTTCTATCATATCTTGGACTTGTTTTGTTTCTTTTAGTTCCCCTTTTTTCTCATTCTATTGAAGGTCATGTATCATTTCCATCCTTATGGGTAGGATCCCTTCCGCAGGACAATTCGAGATAGTGTTAGGTATCCCTCGGATAGGCCCAGAGCAAGATCATCTTTCCATTCTTGGCCCTAGGTAGAGTCAGGTATCAACGTGAATATTCCCACAGGGAGCCGATCCTCTACTTAAATGGTGAATCCTGATGAGTCGGGGTATCCGACATGGCCCTGAAAGTGATCCTCATCTGGGTATTGTTATATTACTCCACTCATGAGTGTGTTCTCCTGAAATGAGTGTTTCTATCTCTTGCGACCTTTCTCGATGAATGGTACTTCTCGGGCGGTTGTCATCAGAGCTATCAGACTCCTGGAGTGAGTTCTCCTGGATGATTTCTTTGTGAAACCTTCGAACTAAATCCTAAGTGGGGTTATAAGGTCATGAGACTTGTCTCTATACTATAGGATTGGATTTCGAGTATATCTAGATGTGTTTATATTATTATATGTTTAGTAGACATATACTGCGTAGAGAAGGCTGTAACTTTAATTTTTGTATTGATTTTTTTGAGGGCCCTCTACTGAGTATTGTTCTACTCACCCTTGCACGAGAATTTCCTGCATGTGTCGTGTATTTTACAAATGAGTGACCTTTTTATGGATTCCAGGGAGGACCAAGACCGGACCGACATTTCTTTGTTCCCTACAGGCCGAGGTGTTCCTATGGCTATGAATAGCAGTCCCAATACCTCTTTATTGATTACAGGTTTTACTTTGAAGTTTTTATACTCTTGTTTTTTTGGTCATGTATTCTGGACCAGTTTTACTTTCTGCACTTTACTTCCATTGTACTCTGTTGGTTGTGTTTAGTTGTATACATTCATTTTGTTCCTTAGTAGTTTTTACATTTCTGTATTGTGGGCTTGGAGTTGTGTGTGTGTATAGGTACTTAGGAAATTTCTATTGTGTTAGTAATATGCCTGCTCGGTGCTAGTCACTAGCCCTTGGCCTATTAAAGGTGAGCTTGGGGTGTCACATCCTGGGACCCACTAGGACAGGTCATGATAAAGTTGTATTAGGGGATGTTGATTCTACCTTAGGACCAAGAGTCTATGATTTTGGTTTGAGGAAACTATGTTAAGTGTTTCAAGCTCATCTTTCTGGCCGGAGACTCTAGTGTTGATGTGGGCGGCCGACGTATCCATACACCAGGACTCCGATAACCAATTTTTCTAGACTATATAGAAAAAAACTATTTTTGGGGAAGTAAAAGAATAGTACATTAAACATATTAGAATGGGTTGTGTTTTCCATGTCCTTTGTGTCAGCTATGCAGATATACTCAATGACCATGGTACACCATGTTTCCTTAAAGGATGCTTCTGTGATGCATACTCGCTAGGATTCAGCAATGTGATCATGAGGATGACCCCCTCAGTGATGAGGCTTCAATACAAGGACAATTTCCCCAGGCCTTACCTCCAGGTGGTGCACCTGTTATCCCACCACCAGTGGAGAATCCCATGGTACCTGTAGTACCGATAGACTAGGGGCATATGTTGAGCATGCTCCATGAGTTTTAGAGACATAGACCCCTTAGGTTCAGAGGTGAGCCCGAACCTCAGGTGGCTATGGACTGGCATGAGGCGGTGACTAGAGATTTCAATATAGTGAGGACACCGATGGACCTGATTGTGATCCTAGGATCGAGCCTTCTTCATGGTTTAGTGGTACAATGGTGGATTTTGAAAACATAGACTCACGATGAGGAGAATATTTCATGGAAAGAGTTTGAGTGACTCTTTAGGGAGGAGTTCTATCTAGTTACGCTGAGATTGGTGTGTATCTAGGAGATTCTTCATCTCCAGAAGGGCAGTTTTATGGTGGATAACTATTCATCTAGGATCACCAACCTCGCTAGGTACTCAATGGATATGGTAAGGGATCAGTATTTCAGAGATCAGACCTTCAAACGAGGTCTACGATGGGACATCTGATCTCGTGTTGTGCCTATATGCATTTCAACTTATGTTGGAGTGCTCGAGCGGGCCTTGGTGACTAGGAGATTCTTGCCAGAACAGAGGTAGCTGACGATGGTCAATAGTAGGTAGAAAAACATAGAGACCTCAACAACAGGGAGTCAACATCAGGAATAGGGCTCGAGACATGGGATAATTCACAAGAGGACCCAGGATAGGGTATCGACAGCCCAAGGATCTCAAGCTTGATCCAGTCAGCCTAGGGAGAGGTGATTCTACTCATTCGATGGTAGGGGACATTTCTCTAGAGATTTTCTGACCCAAAAAACTACAAATAGGGAATCAGTGGATGGACCACCGAGGTAGAGATATATAGTGGATAAGACAGACTCGCCAGGCGGCAAACGTGGCAGAGGAGTTTGGAGAGCTGCATGTGGTGTCATGTGCTTTGATCTACTTCCACCACCACCCCCATGAGGTCCACACTAGGCTCACTAAGTGGGGGGATAGGGGTGGGGATAACAGCATGCGGTCGAGGTGTATGACCCAGGTACTCCAGGGATGATCCGAGGTACGATTTGTGTCTTTTCTGCATTAGCTACTGTACTTATAGACATAGGTTCCGGCCATACCATTCTTTCCACATGTCTTGTGTGAAACCTTGAGATTCTGATAATGTTTTTGAATCAACCCTTATGCTTGGAGACACCTAAGGGAGGAGACTTGATGATCACACATATTTACAGATAGTGCGATATTACCCTTGGAGGCGAGAGTTTTGGTTGGAACCTCTTCGTGGAAGCGTCGAGTCCTTACGATGTCATTTTTGGTATGGATTGGTTTTCTTTGGTCCATGCCTAGATTGACTACTTTAGGAGAAGAGAGTGGTGGGTCCACAATGATTGGATGATATTTTCATTTGTCAGTGAAAAAGAGACCCATGCAACCCAAGATGGGATCATGCATAGGAGGGTGTAGCTGACCACTCATGAGTTGGCTTGCCTTACACATGTATCAGTAGACTTAGT
The DNA here is from genome assembly GCA_963277665.1 of Viscum album. Lineage (NCBI taxonomy): Eukaryota > Viridiplantae > Streptophyta > Magnoliopsida > Santalales > Viscaceae > Viscum > Viscum album. Next base: position 1,903,360,697 of record OY728121.1, on the reverse strand, counting down.
GTGCTTAATGTTCCCAGTAGTTGTGTAAGAGTACAGGGAATTCTATCCTGATGATGTCCCATGACTACCTCCGTACTGAGAGATCGACTTCTGCATCGACTTGCAGCTCTAGATGGAATTGACATCCTCACCAGCATATCGGATAGATCTTGGAGAGATGCATGAGAAGAGGGTGAAGATATATGATTTATAGAAGAAGGGGTTCATGAGACCCATCATTTCACCTGGGGTGGCCCCAATTTTGTTTTCTGAGAAGGCATATGGAAGTTTGAAGTTGTGCGTGGATTACCAGCACCTGAACCAGGTTATAGTGAAGAACAAGTATCTACAATCGAGGATCCGTGAACACTTCGATCTGATGATAGTGGAATAATGGTTCTCGAGGGTTGAACTTTAGTCAGTTTACCACCAATTGCAAGTACGGGACGAGGATATACTGAAGATGGGTTTCATATGCCGTTATGGTCACTGTGAGTACTTGGTGATGCCTTTTGGCATGAAGAACACCACCAAAATGTTTATGGGACTTATGAACCAGCTCTTGTTGCAGTACCTAGACCAGTTCATAGTGGTCTTCATCGACGACATCCTTGTGTACTTGGCATCAGCAGAGTAGCCTGCGAGGCACCTACGGATGGTTCTAGATGTTCTCTAAGAGCACCAAATTTATAGGAATCTCTCGAAGTGCCATCTTCGGATTCCGGAAGTCGACATTCTGGGATATGTCATCTCAGAAGATGGGGTAGCTATTTACATTAATAAGGTGGAGGCAGTGGTAGCATGGGAGCCACCCCCAAAGCATGATGGACGTTCAAAGCTTCCTTGGGTTGGCAGGATATTACTAGAAATTAATTCCCGAATTCTCCTAGATATTGGCACCGATGAAGGCCTTGACTTGGAAGTGGAAAGCCTTCATGTTGAGGGAGAATATCCAATAGGCTTTCGAGTAGTTAAGAAAAAGTTTGATGAGCACCCTCATCTTGAGATTACTAGAGGAGGATGTCAGGTACATATTTTTCTACAACGCATCAAGGATCGGGCTCGGCTATGTCCTTATGCCGGGACGGGCGGTGATTGCTTATAGTTCGTGCCATCTGAGACCACATGAGTAGAACTATGTGACCCATGATCTTGAGTTGGCAGTGGTAGTCTTCTTGTTGAAGATGTGGAGACACTACCCTATGAAAAAGTTATTTATCATCTACACTGACCACAAGATCCTCATATAAATCTTCTCGCAGAAGGACCTGAATATGAGATAGTGGTGTTGGATAGAGTTTCTTCTAGAACTGAGATTTTGAGATCATATATACTCCTAGGAATGGCAACAAGGTGTCAAATTCTCTTAGCAGATGGTCAAGCTCGCAGTTGTTGAGTGAGGCGACAAAGCAGTTGGACATGTTACAATTATCCTTCGTGGACATAGAGGATGCAACTTACCTTCAGTTGATGGTTGTCACCCCTACACTTTTACAATGATTTAGGGAGGTACATCTTTGGGATATTGAATATGAGGATTTATGTGCTCAGTTACACACAAGATATTCTCCTGATGGATATTCATAAGGTGGGGAGAACATTGTTATTTTAAGGGGATGCACTGTTGTACAAGTGGCATTGCTGGAGGTGGTCTAGAGGGAGTTTCATACACCCCCTTGGGGGTAAAACCTAGTGTGGAGAAGATGTACCAAGATCACCAAAGGTAGTTCTGGTGGTCAGGAATGAAGAAGGTAGTAGCAGAGTTTGTTTCTCAGTGCCTTACGTGCCAACTGGTGAAGGCTAGGAACCAGGTTCCAGTGAGGTTAGCTCACCCATGGAAGTTCTAGAGTGGAAGTGGGATGAAATATCAATTGAATTCATGACAGACTTACCACAGACATCCAACGGGAATAATTCTTCCTGGTTTATCTTCGACTGACTCACCATATCGACCCACTTCCTACTATCAGGGACAAGTGTTTTGTAGAGAGCTTTGGGAAAATATACATATATGAGATAATTTGGATTCATGGCATCCCTTTGTAAATAGTCTTAGATCGAGATGTGTGCTTCACATCTCGGTTGGGGAATGGATTTAGGAGGATTTTGGGACTCTTCTACGCTTGAGAAAAATGTTCCATCCCTATACAGATAGTCAGAAAGAGAGGACCATTCAGGTTCTAGAGGATACGTTGCGGGCCTATATCTTGGACTTTGGTCACAGTTGGGAGGACCACCTACCACTGGTGGAGTTTGTGTACAATAATAGGTACTACTCCACCATAGTCATGGCACCGTTCGAGGATTTATATGGGGGAACTTGTCGGTCACCACTTCGCTAGATCAACCCTAGAGAGTTAGCACTCATGGGTCCAGAGCTGGTACATACTACCACTGAGAAGGTACATATTATCCAAGAGATGATGAAGACTCCACAAATATGGTAGAAGTGTTATACTGATTGGGGACAGAGACCCATGGAGTTAGAGAAGGGAGACCATGTCATCCTTTGGGTCTCACCACAACTAGGATTGTAGATATTTGTCTAGGGTAGAAAGAAATATCCACGGTTCATAAGAACTATTCTGATACTGCACAGAGTTGGTGAGGTGGCGTATCTCCTAGCTCTACCACCACAGTTGCACCAGGTACATGATGTATTCCATGTGTTGTAGTTGAGGAGCACTACTGGAATTTAGTCTTTTCCCAACGGCAGTATACCAACGGTTTTCATAAACCGTTGGTATAGTGAGCCTTTGAGAATTTCAGTGGACCCTTTCCCAACGGTTCACTGGAACCGTTGGGAAAGGGTGATAAAATCACACATTTCCCAATGGTTCAGTGGAACCATTGGGAAAACTCACACCTTTCCCAATGTTTCACTAGAACCGTTGGGAAAGGGGTGCTAAAATCACACATTTCCCAACGGTTCCAGTGAACCGTTGGGAAATGTGTGCCTTTGCCAATAGTTTTTATAAACCGTTGGCAAAGGATTCCCCCAAATTGCAAATCGCGGTCTCCTCTCCCCATTTGGACAGAGCCCTAATCTATTCGCTCAGGTGCTCTCGCGAACCCCATCCGACTCCACTGCTCTCGCGAATCCAAACACCAGCACCCCCCATCCCAACAGGTACACCCAATACGAATAGGTAAAATTTGATCTCAACCATATTGTTGTAGTTGTTTTAATGAATAGATTTTTTCCAGATGTTGGTGGTTTAATTGATGATTGAAATTAATATCTAAATAGGATATTGTTTGTGTTTGTGAAGACTTCTTTAATGTTATTGTATTATATGTTTGGAAGGAGAGTGTTCAAAACAAGTAAATCAGAGTTGGGACGTTTACATGTTTTGGATAATGGATTGTGGAAATTATGGATTGTGTTCAAACCAATTTGATATGTTTTGAATAATGGATTTTGGGGGTAGGGGGTGTCCACAGGGGTGGGTGGGTTGTCCAAGGGGGTGGGCAGGGGTGTCCACGGGGGTGGGAAAGGCTATCCACGGGGTGGGCGGTGCTGTCTAGGGGGTGTGGGCTGTCCTGGGGTTCTGGGTGGGGTGTCCTGGTGGGGGAGGGGCATGTGGGGTGTCCAGGTGGGGTGGTATGTCTAGGTGGTGGTGGTGGGGTTGCAGGGGAGGGGGTGTGGGCTATTTGGGAGGGTGGGCGGGGCTATCCAGGGGGGGTACGGGGTGTCCAGGGGGTAAGGGGGTGGGCGGGTTGTCCACAAGGGTGGACGGGATGTCCACGGGGGTGGCCGGGCTGTCAAGGAGGGGTGGGCGGGCTGTCCGGGGGGGGTGGGTGGGCTGGCCATGGGGGGTAGGGGGGTCTAGGGGGGTGGGCAGGCTATCCAAGGGGGTGGGGGCTGTCCATGGGGAGAAGGGGTGTCGAGGGGGGTGGGTGGGCTGTCCACGGGGGTGGTTGGGCTGTCTAGGGGGTAGGGGGTGTCCACGGGGGTGGGCGGGGCTGTCCAGGGGGTGTGGGCTATCCTGGGGGTCTGGGTGGGGTGTCCTGGTGGGGGAGGGGTGTGTGGGGTGTCTAGGTGGGGTGGTATGTCTAGGTGGTGGTGGTGGGGTTGCAGGGAAGGGGGTGTGGGCTGTTTGGGAGGGTGGGCGGGGCTATCCAGGGGGGTACGAGGGTGGGCGGGCTGTCCACAAGGGTGGACGGGCTGTCCACGGGGGTGTCAGAGCTGTCAAGGAGGCGTGGGCGGGCTGTCCAGGGGGGGTGGGTGGGCTGGTCACAGGGGGTAGGGGTGTCCAGGGGGGTGGGCGGGCTATCCAAGGGGGTGGGGGCTGTCCATAGGGAGAAGGGGTGTCGAGGGGGGTGGGTGGGCTGTCCACGAGGGTGGTTGGGCTGTCTAGGGGGTAGGGGCGTCCACGGGGGTGGGTGGGTTGTCCACGGGGGTGGGCGGGGCTGTCCACGGGGGTGGGAAAGGCTGTCCACAGGGGTGGGAGGGGCTGTCCAGGGGGTGTGGGCTATCTTGGGGGTCTGGGTGGGGTGTCCTGGTGGGGGAGGGGTGTGTGGGGTGTCCAGGGGGGTTGGTATGTCCAGGTGGTGGTGGTGGGGTTGCAGGGGAGGGGGTGTGGGCTGTTTGGGAGGGTGGGCGGGGCTATCCCAGGGGGGTACGGGCTGTCCAGGGGGGGTGGGTGGGCTGGCCACAGGGGGTGGCCGTGCTCTCGCGAACCCCCCGTCCGAACATCATCGACCCCCGTGGACAACCCACCTTTTATCCCAAATTCCATAGATTTATACATTATTTTATTATATTATGTCTCAAACTATCTAAAATATGTTTTTGATGTTCTTCACGTGACCTATCATAATTCCTTCTCATAATCTATAGTGATCATGGGAAGATCCCATGCATGATTCATGATCACTCAAATTATTCTGTAGATCATACATAATGGAAGCCTTACAGGATGTTAGATGATTATATCTATGAAATCTACTCAGGTACCTGGTGAGGAAGTGCATATTAATTCAAAAAGGTAAATCGCATATTAGGATACCCTACTAATATGGTTATGGGATGAGGCATGCTCTGATGTGATAACACATTAAGTTCTTGTTGGTTTTACATTTTTTCTATAACACATTAGTATGTTTTTTTCACATGTGTAGTTGATACCATGATTATTTCCTTCCTTTATCATTTACATAAATGTATTTTCTATTAAAGTTCAATCCTATTGAATTGTTTATGACAAAATGACTTATATGAATTCTTTTTACAGAATGGACAGAAGATGGATGTATGAAACCGATCGTATCTCAAGCGATTTTCAAAACAATTTGGAGAGCTTTATAGATTTTGAATTTCACAATGCTTCAGATAGTGGTCGCATACACTGCCCATGTTCCAATTGTGTTGGTAGACCTTGGTTGAGTCGTGAAGAAGTCAGCTACCACATAACCACAAATGGTTTTCAAGAAAACTACTTTGTGTGGTATCATAATGGGGAGAAAATGAAATCTCAAATTGGTGATGATCGAAATGAAAGGACTGGAATGGAGAATTTGTTAGATGATTGGTTTCCGTTTATTCGTCATCATGAAAAAGAAAGGATTTCGACTCAAGAAGACGTTGATATGAGGACAACTGATGCATCTAGTGAAAATGATGATATTGATAGGGTGAAAAAATTGAATGATGCTGCCACGACTCCAGTATATCGAAAATGCGATAAAATGAAAAAGCTGGAATTTTTAATCCGATTGTTTCATGGAAAAACTATGTATGGGATTTCTAATACAGCAATCGATTACATTCTTACCCTCTTGAAGTATTTACTTCCAGATGATGCAGATATTCCCTCAAACCACTATATGGCATGGAAGTTAGATGAAGAAATTGGATTTTCCAGAAACAAAATTCATGCTTGCCCGAAAGATTGTAGTTTATTCTGGGAAGAAACCGCTGAACGAAATGAATGTATAAAATGTGGCACAACCCGCTGGAAGTCAAAATCTGATGGAACACCATCCAGCGTTCCACAGAAAGTAATGTGGCACTTTCCATTGATCCCCAGACTCCAGAATCTTTTTATGTCTGATGACATATCAATAAAAATGAGATGGCATGATACCGAGAGAAAGAAGACTAATGATGAGTTGGTTCATCCTACATATGGATTTGCATGGCAGAGATTTGATGCTCGACATCCTGATTTTGCAGCTGACGTGCATAATGTGAGGCTGGGTCTTTCATGCAACGGTTTTAATCTGTTTGGGAAGATGCTTACTTCGCACAGCACATGGCCAGTTTTTATGCACATTTATAATCTTCCCCCATGGTTGTGTATGAAAAAATCTTTCACTTTCATGAGTATACTCATATCTGGTCCTTCTGATCCCGGCATTGATATCGATGTATACATAATAAAAGAGTTGAAACTTCTTTGGGATGTGGGTGTGCGCACATACGATGCATGTTCGAAAGAAATATTTCAGATGCGTGCTGCGCTTATGTGGACGATCAATGATTTTCCGGCTTATGCAATGATGTCTCGATGGAGCACGAAGGGAAAACTGTCATGTCCAGTTTTTATGAAGAATACACGATCCAGAAGACTGAAACATCGTTGTAGTTTCAGTTTTATGGGACATCGACGATTTTGGCCAAAGGATCATCCATATAGAATGAATCGTCGAAGATTTGATAATACTATAGAGACCGATGATCCACCTCAGCGTATGTCTGGAACTGATGTGCTTAATGAATTGAAAGATTTCAGTTTTTCGTTCGGGAAGGGTCAAATGAAATCTGGAAAGAGAAAGAATGTTTCCACAGAAACCTGTTACAATTGGAGGAAGTGGAGTATCTTTTTTGATTTTCCTTATTGGTCAACCAATTTGCTATGTCATTGCTTAGACGTAATGCATATTGAAAAGAATATATGTGAAATGTTGCTTTCAGTTCTTCTAAATGTCAAGGGGAATACAAAAGATGATTTACGATCTCGACGTGACTTGGTGGATTGGGGAATCAGACCAGAATTGCATCCTGTGCGTATCAGTGAAAATAAATGGCAACTTCCATGTGCTTCTTATGTGATGACACCTATTGAAAAAAAAAATTTGGAAGTATTAGAGACTATTAGAGTTCCTGATGGCTATTCAAGAAACATATCTAAACGGGTCAATAGAAGAGAGTTGAAGCTAAAATCTTTGAAGACTCATGATTATCACGTTCTACTGCATGAGTTGCTTCCAATAGCAATCCGTCATCTTTTGTCCAATAATGTAAGGGTGGGTGTTATTCAGTTGTGCCATTTTTTTAGAGATATTTGTGCTAAGAAGTTGTCCAAGTCTTTCTTGCAAAAAATTTTGACAGATGCCCCATTAATTTTGTGTGAGTTGGAGAAAATATTTCCCCCATCATTTTTCTCATGTATGCTGCATCAGACTGTCCATATTCCAACTGAAATACTTCTCGGAGGACCTGTTTCTTTTCATTGGATGTATCCAACTGAAATAAATATGTTCACATTAAAGTATTATGTTCGAAACAAGAATCATCCGGAAGGTTCTATCGTGAACGGTTAGTTAGCTCAAGAATGTATGGATTTCTGTTCAATGTATTTGTCTGATCTTACTACAAGAATGAACAGACCAATGAGAAATGAAGAAGAACAATATGAGAAAATTGAACCCAGTTTTCCATAACTTCCTCAAACAGGTGGAATTCGTGGATCATATACATTGAAGACACTAAGCCTTGAAGAGCGGGAGATGGCACATCACACAGTTTTGTTCAACTGTGATTTGTTCGATGACTATATCAGGTAAAAAAATTGAATATGTATATCTTACATATATATCTGTTAAACTATTCATATTTTTTTATCTACAGGGAACATAAAACAATGATAAATAGGAAGCAACGTTCTTTATATTTGAGAAGGAGAGAGACTTTTCATAGCAAAGAATTTTCTGCTTGGTTAAAATTGAAGGTAAAAATATTACTGTTTAAATTAATTATTTCAATATTTACTTAAGTTTAACTGCCATTTATATTGCAGGTATTGAGTTTGTCTGCTGACTCTGTCTCTGAGGAAATAAGAGCTTTGGCTTTTGGTCCTAATATCGTGGTTCGTGACTGTAAATCAATTGTTATCAATGGGTACAGATTTATTGTCAATGAACGAGCCAAAAACATGAGAACACAACATGATGGTTTTATGGTTACTGCCACAACAGATTGTTATGCCAGTGCATCAGATAGTAGACCGCGACTTGAAAATGTGGGTTATTATGGAGTCGTTGAGAAAATAATAATATTGGATTATTACTCTCATGGATGAGTCACAATGATGAAATGCCATTGGTTTAATTCGATGATGAGACATGGCACATTTATTGATGATTGTGGATTTAGAGTAATTAATATGACCCGCACTCTTTCAACCGAAGAACCATATGTGTTGGCATCAATGGATAAACAAGTTTTTTATGTCAAAGATCAACTTCAACCTGAATTTGGTGTCATAGATGAAGTAATTCCAAGACATATTTTTGATGATGCTGATGATGGAATTGACACTGTACCTATTTCCATTGGAACCAATCCATTTATATCTTTTGATGAATCCAATAGCTCAATTGTCAGAGTTGATTGTGAACCTGAAGTTGTGGTTGGAAATATATAGAATCATTCATCCATGTTCTCAATTCTTTTGGTTTACCTCGAGTTGGGTTGTTAAGGTTGGTAACATTCATATTTATTTAGTATTGATCACAAATATGTTTTAGCTGACTTGACCGTTATGTGAATTTTCAATGTTTATTGGTTGCTATTTTATTTGAATTGCATTTTCTAATTTGGAATTGAACTATATTCAAACCAAATCAAACAATATTTCTAACTTGGTGAACATTACTGTTGTACCCCTCTCTCTTGGATTTTAATGATCACAATCACTCTCATTGTGTTCTAACTTGTTTTCAAGTGTTTTGATGCTAGGAAAAAGGTTTCCCAGGAGTTGGCCCAAGAAGGCTGATAGTGGACTCTCTGAGTCCACCGGCCAACCGGTGGTCTCTGGAAGAAGCATTGCTTTCTGCCAGATCCACCGGTCACCCGGTGCTAGCGCACCGGCCAGCCGGTATGGTCACCGGCCAACCGGTTCTTGCCCACCGGCCAGCCGGTGGAACCCAGACAAAAAGCCTGCTGTCTGGACCACCGGCCAGCCGGGAGCTCAGTACCGGCCTACCAGTGGACCACCAGCCAGCTGGTGAGACACCACCGGCCAGCCGGTGTGCCCAGTCAAACTAGCCGTTGGGCTTTGACCAGACTTGTACTTTTGACCCCCAATGGCTCCAGAAGCCCTCCAACGGCCATATTGAAGTGTTTATGGGTATTTCTCCTATAAATAAGAAACCATGGATGCCGGGAACATAACAAAAAATATATTTTTATGTCTTGACGCTCTAACGACAAATCTCCAAGGCCTCTTGAGATCCATTTCCATCCTTGAAGCTTGAGCTCCCTCTCCATCAGCTGCTCTCACACTTTTGGAGCTCAAGGCTTCCGTGTGTTTGTATTATTTTATTTGTTTAGTTCATCATTGGGTTTGGATTAAAACAAACCTCTCATTTCCATTCTTTCATTCAAGTGGGTTTCTTGCTACAACCATAATAAAAAAGCAAACTGTATGAAGGTGTTCTAGCCTACCTTAAAACGGCTAGTGGGTTTCTTACTACAACCATTAAAAAGCAAGCTGACGTATTAATCTCTCAACGGTTCTTGTTGGGAGCGGAGACGTAGGCTTGGGAATTAAGCCGAACTTCATTATCAAATTGTGTCTTGCCTGTTTTTATTTCCGCAACATTGATAATTGTTTTAAATTGTTAATTATTTATGAAAAGGCAATTCACCCCCCCTCTTGCCATCCTCTACGACCCAACAATTACAACTTGTATGTTTTATTAAATTCATTCAAGCTCTTCTAAAACAATTGATAGCTAAATTAACAATAAATCCCCTCATTCCCTCATATATTTACTTTTTTGGTTTACACATTAATTTTCTTTTTCTAATTAATTACATATTTGTTTTTAAATGCAGGAAATGCAGCCAATTGAAGAGAGACGGAGAAAAAAAATGGCGGAGAACAATCATCGGATGGAGGAGATGGGCATTCCACCATTAGTGCCTACAGTGAGTACTTTATTACAAATATATATATATATATAAATATATATATATATATTTACAGAATATATAATGTCATGTGATTAATTTTTTTGGTAAACCTTTTTGTAGGATCCACCATTACGTCGACAGTTATTCGACGAGGAGCCTAGTACTGTTCCTAGTACTCAGGTCGGTGGTACGAGGAGGGTTCGTACCAGAGGTGGACGTAGAGCTGTGCGTGCCCGACTAGACCCTGCCCCTCCCACTGACATTTCAGCCTTCCCACATTATGATCCCGGTGTGTCGTTAGGGACACACGGGGTATTTAGGCCTCCCATGTTTTCGCTACCTTCTTCATCTTCTGCCCCATCATTTTCACATCCAATGATGATTCCCACTCCCCAGTCAGCATCAGGTCATACAGCTATTCCATCTTCTTTTCCTTCTACTTCTTTCTCTCCGAGCTTTTATATTCCATTGTCTTTGACTCCTGTTCCACCAGAGGGTGTTCCATCAGGTTCTGTGGATCCGGCGCCACTCATTGATTACACTAGTGCAGGTATATTTATAAAACCCTAACAAATTTTTATAGAAATATTTATTTTCATTATAATATGTTTTGATAAAATATTTGTTTTTCTTTCATGACAGATACATCTACTGACAGGAGGCGGGGGCGGGGCAGTACACGCATGCGTTCGGTGTGGAACCGTCGCACACAGGTTATGGTGGAATATAATGAAGACAATCAGATGGTTGAGAAAACAGGGCAGCAATGTCGGAGTTTTCTGGCGACGCTTGACAAATACTCTGACATCATTCCCGTCAGCCCGCTGTTGTGGAGACATTTTCCACATGAGGTCAAAGATAGAGCATGGGCAGAGATATGGTCAAAAAAATCGGTTGTATTTAATGCCATTAATTATTTTTGTATTTATATGAATTAATATTTTGATTTCAGCTTCGATTTAATTTTCCTGATGGTGAGGGTGCACGACTGGAACGTCTAAAGGATTTAGGCGAGCTTTGGAGAGCCTACAAGCATGAGTTGTATATTGGCTGGCATGCTAGAGTTGGCACTGAGTTAGAGGTTGTACCAGTCATGGATGATTGTCCTATAGAGCAGTATCGTCAGATGATTACTCATTGGACGAGTACCCAGTTTAAGGTATGAATTACATTTGAGGTATTTAAAAAATAACTTTCAAGTTTTGCATTAATATTATCCTTTGCATTATCGAATTTTATTTAGGAATCATCTGGAAAAAATAAAAAAAACATTGATGCAAAAAAATTCCTCCATACACTAGGACGCACGATGATGCCGGATCATTAGAGGCAGCAGGTATGACAATTGTTTATAAGTTTTCTTTACGAATTACATTTTCTTTTGTTTCCTCAATTATTTAATCATTTGATAAAGTTTTTATATAACTTTTGTTTTCAATGTCATTGTAGTGGCAAGTACAAAATATTGAAGGACGTGTGCCTCGAGAAAAACTGTTTTGCTCGAGTAGACGAAAAAAGGATGGAAGTGCTATCAACGAAGCGACTCAGCAGCAGATTGTAAGTTTTACTCTGTTGATTTTATGTTTTAATATCTATTTCGTAACTTAATAATATATTTATATTTGTAACAGGATGCTTTAGAGGCCCTCGATGCCCAAGAAGTAGACAATTTTGGGCCATCTGATCACTTACAGCAGGTGTTGGGAGAGGATCATTCTGGCAGAGTACGCTGCTAACCTAGGATAGCCCCGACAAGGTATTGGCCTGCCTCAGGTACGAGTTGTATTTCCACCGAGCTGCAGAAAGTTAGGGCACAGGTAGAACAGGATGAGAAAAGGGCCACAGAGAAGGCAGAACAGCCTGCTAGGGCAAATAGTGCGTTTATGAAATTTATTGATGTTCTACGTCCAACACTTCCAGCAGAGGCCAACCCAGCGATTGATGAATACATGTCGTCGATACATTCTATATATGGTGCACCAGGTGGCAGTTCTAGTGGTGGTCAGGCCGATGTCCAGCTTGAAGATGATGATGGCGAGGAGTCTGATGCGAAAGAGGAGGGAGATGAGGAGGGCGAGGAGGAGGGCGAAGGCGAGGAGGAAGGCACTGTGGAGGGTGAGGACGATGAAGAGGACGATGAAGAGGGTGATGGTGATGATGGTGATGGTGATGCTGATGCTGATGTGGGACATATTGATCTGTTACATTTTTGACTTATATTACTGCGATTTGATGTTTAATCTATTCTAGTTGTTGGTTTTATCTAGACTCGTAATATAGTATTGGAGTTGAGTTATTTTTATATATTGTCTGTTTTTATGGATGTTGTTTTCTTTTAGAGGTTGTGTGTTTGTGAACTCCCTGGACAACCCCCCTCATTCTTGGACCCTGGACAACCCCTCTCCCCCTTGGACCCAGAACACCCCCCAAACACCCCCCGGACAGCCCCGCGGACAGCCCCCCGTACATCCCCCAACCCTCCACCCTGGACCCCGGATAGCCCCCCGGACAGCCCCCCGGACAACCCCCCCACCCTCCCCCTTGGACCCCGGACAACCCCCCAAACACCCCCCGTACAGCCCCCTGAACAACCCCGGACAACCCCCTGAACAACCCCTGAACAACCCCTGAACAACCCCTGAACAACCCCCTGAACAACCCCCGGACAACCCCTTGAACAAACCCGGACAACCCCCTGAAGAACCCCCAAACACCCCTCAGACAGACCCCGCACAGCCCCCCCACCCTCCTCCTTGGTCCCCGGACAGCCCCCCAGACACCCACCGGACAGCCCCCCCGGACAGCCCCCACGGACAGCCCCCTGGACAGCCCCCCGTACAGCCCCCAACCCTCCACCATGGACCCCGGATAGCCCCCTGGATAGCCCCCCCCCCGGACATCCCCCGAGGTCATCCGCTATGAATTTGACCGTTGGACGCCCGTTTTGGCCGTTTATGACACCAGAACTGCGTTGTCGGTCACCGCGGGCCCACGGCACGTCCGATTGACGTGCCGTCTGCTCGACCACTTCATAAATAACTCACACGTATTTTTCGTCTGATTTCAGGCCATTCCGAAATCGTTCGGCCCGTTTGGACCACCCTCACGCGCGTTTACGAAGCGCGCGCATCACTTAAAACACGAATATTGAGCCATACCGCGCAAACCGCACGTCCGATTGACGTGCCGTCTGTGCGTACACGTCACGAATAATAATTAGAATGTTTCGCGGTGGTTTCAGCTCAATCCGAGGTCGTCCACTATGAATTTGACCGTTTGACGCCCGTTTTGGCCATTTATGACACTAGAACTGCGTTGTCGGTCACCGCGGGCACACGGCACGTCCGATTGACGTGTCGTCTACTCGACCACTTCATAAATCCCTCACCCGTATTTTTTCGTCTGATTTCAGGCCATTCCGACTTCGTTTGGCCCGTTTGGACCCCCCTTACGCGCGTTTACGAAGCGCACACATCACTTAAAATACGAATATTGAGCCGTACCGCGCAAACCGCACGTCCGATTGACGTGCCGTCTGCGAGTACACGTCACGAAAAATAATTAGAATGTTGCACGGTGGTTTCAGCTCAATCCGAAGTCGTCCTCTATGAATTTGACCATTTGACGCCCGTTTTGGCCGTTTGTGACACCAGAACTGCGTTGTCGGTCACCGCGGGCACACAGCACGTCCGATTGACGTGCCGTCTGCTCGACCACTTCAGAAATCACTCACCCGTTTTTTTCGTCTGATTTCAGGCCATTCCGACTTCGTTCAGCCCATTTGGACCCCCCTCACGCGCGTTTACGAAGCGCGCACATCACTTAAAACACGAATATTGAGCCGTACCGCGCAAACCGCATGTCCGATTGGCGTTCCGTCTGCGCGTACACGTCATGAATAAAAATTATAATGTTGCGCAGTGTTTTCAGGACAATCCGAGGTCGTCCGCTATGAATTTGACCGTTTGACGCCTGTTTTGGCCGTTTATGACACCAGAACTGCCTTGTCGGTCACCGCGGGCACACGGCACGTCCGATTGATGTGCCGTCTGCTCGACCACTTCACAAATCACTCACCCGTATTTGTCGTCTGATTTCAGGCCATTCCGAAATCGTTCGGCCCGTTTGGACCACCCTCACGCGCGTTTTGAAGCGCGCGCATCACTTAAAACACGAATATTGAGTCGTACCGCGGAAACCGCATGTCCGATTGACGTGCCGTCTGTGCGTACACGTCATGAATAATAATGAGAATGTTTCACGGTGGTTTATGCTCAATCCGAGGTCGTCCACTATGAATTTGACCGTTTGACGCCCGTTTTGGCCGTTTATGACACTAGAACTGCGTTGTCGGTCACCGCGGGCACATGGCAAGTCCAATTGACGTGCCGTCTGCTCGACCACCTCAGAAATCACTCACCCGTATTTTTCGCTTTATTTCAGGCCATTCCGACTTCGTTTGGCCCTTTTGGACCCCCCTCACGTGCGTTTACGAAGCACGCACATCACTTAAAATACGAATATTGAGCCGTACTGCGCAAACCACACGTCCGATTGACGTGCCGTCTACGCGTACACGTCACGAATAATAATTAGAATGTTGAATGGTGGTTTCAGCTCAATCTGAGGTCATCCGCTATGAATTTGACCATTGGACGCCCGTTTTGGCCGTTTATGACACTAGAACTGCGTTGTCGGTCACCGCGGGCACACGGCACGTCCGATTGACGTGCCGTCTACTCGACCACTTCATAAATAACTCTCCCGTATTTGTCCTCTGATTTAAGGCCATTCCGACTTCGTTCGGCCCGTTTGTACCCCCCTCACGCGCGTTTACGAAGCGCTCACATCACTTAAAACACGAATATTGAGTCGTACCGCGCAAACCGCACGTCCGATTGACGTGCCGTCTGCGCGTACACGTCAAAAATAATAATTAGAATGTTTCACGGTGTTTTCAGCACAATCTGGAGACGTGGTGTGGCCGGAACCACTCAAAGTGTCCGTCTTTTGTTTCAAAAGGACGTCATTTTAAGTGAAAAACATCAACTGACATACGGAAAACCGACCAAACGCATTCCGAATCTGTTGATAATTTATCCCAACAATCCATGGGTCATATGTGATGTGTACGAACCAACCGGGGATGAATCTGAGTCGCGGTGTGGCCAGGATAAGTCTAAGTGACTCTCTTTTGTTTAAAATGGACACCATTTTAAGTACATACGGAAAAACGACCAAACGGATTCGGTTTCCGTTGAAACTTTAGGATAATGATCCATCGGTCTTATGTGACGTGTACGAATCATCCCTGCTTCAATCCGACATGCGGTGCGGCTGACACCACTCAAAGTGTCCGTCTTTTGTTTCAAAAGGACGTCATTTTAAGTGAAAGGCATCAACTGACATACGGAAGAACGACCAAACGCATTCAGATTCTATCGATACATTAGAACAATGATCCATGAGTCATATGTGACGTGTACAAGTCAACCCCGTCTTAATCCGAGACGCGGTGTGGCTGACACTGCTCTAACTCTGTCTCTTTTGTTTAAAATGGACATGATTATAAATGAAAAGAACAACTAGCATACGCAAAACCGACCAAACTCATTCGTAATCTTTTGATAATTTATCACAACGATCCGTGGGTCATATGTGACATGTACGAGCCAACCCAGGATGAATCTGAGTCGCAGTGTGGTCAGGATTAGTCTAAGTGTCACTCTTTTGTTTAAAATGGACAACATTTTAAGTACATACGGAAAACCGACCAAACGCATTCGGTTTCCATTTAAACTTTATGAGAACGATACATGGGTCATATGTGACGTGTACGAATCAACCCCGCCTCAATTGGAGACGTCGTGTGGTGGTCACCACTCATAGTGTCCGTCTTTTGTTTCAAAAGAACGTCATTTTAAGTGAAAAACATCAACTGGCATACGGAAAACCGACCAAACATATTTGGATTGTGTCGATACTTTAGCACAACGATCCATGGGTCAAATGTGACGTGTACGAGTCAACCCCGCCTCAATATGAGGTGCAGTGTGGCCGGTATCACTTCATGTGTATGTATTTTGTTTAAAATGGACATCATTTGAGGTAAAAATATATGGTATAGAAAAAACCGATCAAATTATGAATTGAATTTCGGATTCCACATATAATTGTCATCTAAATTTTAAAATTAATTCTAAATGAATTATGTATGTTTATAATTATGTTATGAATTCAACTTTAATTATGGATGTGTATATTTTCAGGATGCATTATATGTGTTGGTTGGTTGGTTTTCATTATTTGTAAGTGTTGGTTTGTTCTCTATATGTATGCATTATATGTGTTACAGGTACAATAATTGGATTGAAAAATGAATTGAAAACGAGGGCATAATTGGATTGAAAATTGAAATGAAAATGCCCAAAAACCAGACCTGCTGTGCAAATTGCAGGTTGTTGTGCAATTTGCACAGCAAAGCCTATGCCAACGGTTTGAAAACCGTTGGCATAGGCTCTATGGAGCTGTTTTACCAATGGTTCGAGGAACCGTTGGTAAAAACACCCTATCCCAACGGTTTGAAACCGTTGGGATACCCTGTTGCAGGGTTGTTTTTACCAATGGTTCATGGAACCGATGGGAAAGAAAATTGTCTGTTGATTTCCCAACGGGCCAAACCGTTGGGAAAGGACTTTCCCAACGGTTTGGAAGAACCGTTGGGATAGGTTGATTTTTTCTGACCTATCCCAACGGTTCTGTGTAAACCGTTGGGAAAAGCCTTTCCGAATGTCTTACTTCCCCACAGTTTGCAGAACCCTTGGTATAACATATACCAACGGTTCTGCAGCCTTTCCCAGTGGTTTTAAACCGTTGGGAAATGCTGGATTTCTAGTAGTGGAGATATGTGCATGACCCATAAAACATCATCAACTGGGGAGAGCTGGACATCGAGGATGGTGAAATCTTCACAATGTACCTAGTGTAGATCGAGGATCTGCATGAGAGGATCCTTTATGGGTGATCTATTCCCTCAGTGCATGTTTGGTGGAAGCATATGAATCTTCAAGAGAGAACATGGGAGTAGGAGGCTCAGATCTCTGCCTAGTATCCAAATCATTTTCAGTGGCCTTGTTTTGGATTTTTTGGGATGCAAATCCCCAAGGTGGGGAGAATGTAATGTTTCAGATTTTTCTGTGTATTATTTGTAAATACTATATGGAATTATTATGATACATAGCACAGAAACGACACGTCATTATGAGGCCTGGTGAGCCCAGAATTGTGGCTTGAACTTTTTTTAAGTTTTGTGAGTGGGCGGGTGTGCCCGGTAGTGGAATTTTTCAAATGGATTCCCAGATTAAAATTCCAAGGGCACCGTTGTGTCTGAGATGACGACTTTACCTAATAATGGTGTTAACCTCAAATGACACATGTTGAGGAAAAAATTTAATTATTGGACGTTTTTAGTAAAATAAAATAAAATAAAATAAATAACTGTTTATTGCATTTTATTTGGAAGCATTCTCGATAGTTCAATGATGGGGCAACTGATTCAAAAATTAATGCCACACCATAATGACATAGAAATGAAAATTATGACTCAATAATTCCATAGCGTGAAAAAATTCTGAAAGGCATTACCTTATTTTATTGGGATAATCGAATGTTAGATGTGGAGAGAAATTACGAGAACTTATTGGATCTTTGGAGAGTCCTCTCGGTGACGAATGACATTGATAAAAAGTGTGAATCGTTGCACCAATATTGTTGGAAGATCACGATGATGACAAAAATATATTTCCTTCATCAATGATCAATCCTTTCTCGAGGTAGGAGTTATGTTTTAAACTATTTATTCCCTGTTATTTAATAAAATGAAAAACATAGATCAACCCACAAACCGGTTGACCCACACATCATTGCTATAGTGGGAGAAATTTTCATTATCACGTTAATTCCTGGGATTTCTTTTGTCATGTTTAATGTTTTAATTTATCCAATTTAAGCATTCTAATGGGAGTGGATTAACGTCGTGATGAACAATGGAAGAGGTTCGTTCCTCATTTGTTGTTTTTTCCTTCCTCCTTATTCCCCATGCTCATCGCATTCCTCATAGGATATGAACGAGGAATTGTTGGATGACCATTTCATGGCCCAAAAATCCCTAAATATGATCTGGTATCATGATGTCCCAGCAGAGGTGCGAAAACAATAACGGCGTACGAATCAGCATGGTACAGGAGTTCTCATTCTTCGAGCGTTCATCATGAGGGTAAATCAGTACATGTTTTCGAGGATGATTGGAGGCCCAAAACCCTCATAAACAGCCTTGCGGTGTTGGGGATACATGAACATTGGAGTTTCGCGATGATTGGTTGGCCAGATCGAAGAATGAGCATCACTGGAGGTGCACCATCGAAAAACCTGCGATTCTGGAAATTTACAGAACACATGGAATGTATCCTGAAGAACATGCCATGTGGTACCGGTGGAGGCATATAGGGTTTGCGCACTGCACATGATGAAGAACACGATGTGCCTCTGGGGAGACACAACGTGTGGACCCCACCCAACGGCAATTGGAGTTATGGGTGAAAGGAAGCACTAACACTATGTGTGACCATTGTCAAACAACATGTATGTCCTTACACAGAATCCTCATGTATCTCAAAAGATGCACAAACACAGGGTGAGTACACGGTTTTGTACTCCACTATAAGGCCAGACCAAGCTAACTACATGGGATAACCTATGTACCAGTTACATGGGATAACACACACAGTTTGAAATCATGTACGAGGACATGTACGCGTACATGGAGGGAACCTCGGTTACTTGGACACGGCATGTGGTATGTACTACATGCCATGTACTTACTTTTATACATGACATGTTCTTTTGACTTGGGTCATTTCACACAGGTAGTTCTTAGAGTCGAGAGACACGACGTGTGACCCTTATACACACAGTGTATATCCTAGAACATGGCTTGAACCAATTTTCCACCATATAATGAAAATATATCATTTGGGTTAGTGCCCCATTATTCTCATTCCCCAAAAGATCAGGTATAATTTCCATCCTCATGGGTACGATTCCTTCTGTAGGACATCCCGAGATAGAGTCAGGTATCTTTCTGAGAGGCCTAGTGAAAACTCCTCTATCCATTCTTGACCCTAGGTAGAGTCAGGTATCAACATGACTATTCCCACTAGGTTTCGAT
Source organism: Viscum album (assembly GCA_963277665.1). Lineage (NCBI taxonomy): Eukaryota > Viridiplantae > Streptophyta > Magnoliopsida > Santalales > Viscaceae > Viscum > Viscum album. The sequence goes on along the minus strand of OY728121.1, from coordinate 1,903,341,348 downwards.
CCTCTACTTAGAAGGTGAACCCCGATGAGTCGTGGTATCTTCTAAGTCCCTGGCAGTGATCCTCATCTATGTATCATAATCATTCCCTACTCAGAAGTGTGGTATCCCAGAATAAGTGTATCTATATCTCATGACCTTTCCCGACGAACAATACTTCTCAGACAGACGTCATCAGAGCTATCAGACTCATGAAGTGAGTTCTCTTAGATGAGTGCTTCCTGAAACCTTTGAACCGAATCCTTAGCGGGGTTATGTGGTCGTGTGACTTGTCTCTAGACTATGGGTATTGATTTCGAGTATATCTAGATGTGTTTCTCTATTTATATGTTCAATAGGCATATAATGTGTAGATATGGAGGTACCTTAACATTGTGTATTGCTTTGTGGTTTTTGGGGTCCTCTATTGAGTATTTTTATTCTCACCCCTGTACGGGCTTTACCCAAACGTTTTATGTCTTGTGTAGAAGAGTGGCCTTTTGACGGTGTCCAGGGAGGACCAGGACTGTAATGAGCTTTCTGAGTTCCCTAGAGCCCTTGGTGTTCCTACATCTATGAGTAGAAGTCCCATTAGATATTTCATTCTTATAGGTTGGAATTTGTAATTTGCAAACTCTCTTGTTTTTATGGGCTTATATTCTGGCCTAGTATTACATTTTACACTTTACTTCTGTTGTACTCTGTTGGTTGGGTTTAGTTGTATGCATGCATTTTGTTCTTGAGTAGTTTTTACATTTCAGTATTATGGGCTTGGAGATGTGTGTGTGTGTACATGTACTTAAGTAATTCCTCCCTTGTTTGTAAGATTCCTACATGGTGCTAGTAACCAGCCCCTGTCTTATTGGAGGCGGGTTTGGGGAGTTACGATGCGGGCCCCACTAGGACGGGTCATGACATTATTGGTAAAGGTATTTTTCTATTACCTTTAAATTTCTCTATAAATGTTTAAAAGTTAAATTTTTTTAATGTTTTCTAAACAAGTGGATTTTGACTATTTACAAATGTTTGAAATGAAAGTTCTTTTTAACGTATATACCATGAGAAAATTTTCCTACCTCAATGACCATTAGTTTCTATTTTGGATCCTCTACATGATTCTATTTTTTAAAAGAAAAATATTTTCGATTACTCAATTAATTTTTATTTATTATTTTTTTAAAAAAATTATTTTCTAAAATGTTGAAATGAATTTTGGAAATGATTTAAAACTTCATTTTTACAAAATATTTATAAAAACTTTTTGGAAATTTCATTTAAAAGTTTCACTGTAATTTTACTCTCTAATTATAAAAATATTTTTCATTATTTAAAACCTTTATTTTTGATTAATTTATGTTCTTTTGTCATTATTTACTAATTTATGGACTATTTCATTATTTTGAGATCATTCACTTTCTTGTGATCATGTTCTCTATCACTCCCCATTTTTCAGTAAACATTATTTTTTCTCATTAATGTCCATTTTTCAGTACCATGAGTATATTCAATATCATTTATACTAGTTTAATATTGTATTTATTGTATACTATTTCAATATATAGTGTTAGTCAAAGGAATATCATTTAGAAATTTATTTCATTTACTAGTGAAATATTAATGTGCTGTATTTCTGATTCAATACAAATATTTTTTTGTTAATAAGTAATATTGATTATTAGTTATATTATTGATTTAATATATAAGTAATGAAATGGTCATATACAAGTGATGATTGGGGATTGTTTATAGATATCCCCTTGATGCATCAATGATTCTCATAAGATAAATAGTTGGATAAATTATTTGGGTTTTTTTGTATTTATTCTTATCCATTAAAATGTTTTGCAAAAAATCCTTGGGGGAAATATTCATGATGTCTTGGAATGAGGTCATGACGGTAAGATCATGATGACTGACATTATGCATTTCCATAATTAAAATTTTAGTTATTATATTCCATGTGAATATTTTGTTGATATTTTATATGGATATATTTTGAAGCTAAATTTATTGATTAAATGTAATATGTATTTATTATTTAATCATTCATATTGTTTATGCCTTATCTAATAATGATAGCTTATGTTGTACACTTTCACTTACCATGCATCTAATATGACCTTTTATTATGTTTTACTTTCTCTGGGACATAAGAAATAAATATATGAATGATCATTAAGGATGTAATAATTTTTTTCATTCTATGTTTTATTTTTCCAAATTAATATAGAAGCTATTTATGTATCCACTCTCCCAAGACAGATAAAATGATAAATCTTTCATGTTTCGATCCATGTATCGTGTACCAATGAAATAATGTAAACACCAACCATGGGTTACTTGAGTTGGGGTCATTAATGTTGGTATTAAAGTAATTTAATTAGGTCCCTTGGGAACTAGATTTAAAAAAACATATGTAGAATAGGAATTATGATAATCCTTTAGAATATTGGATATCTTTTTTCCTTATTGGAATTTTTATCCCACGGATCAATATTATTGATGTTATGATCTAATTATGGGAATTTTATTTTTTATAAATGGCGATTAACAAGAGAAAGGGAAATCATATCAAAACTCATAGTCAATGTAGGATTTCCCTTATAAAAAAGTCCCTAAAATGAGTGTTGGAGCTGAGAAGATCATGGAATCAATTGGGAAATCTATAATGACCCAAATTTTTCTTAAATAACTATTAAATTATTTTTAAAATAAACAGTATAACAGTGATACATCCAGGATCCAAAGGATTAGTGTATTGGGAATGTTAGGATCATACATCAATTGTACATAATAAAAATTAAACATTATTTAGATTCTTCTTATTTATCCATATAAAGATCTCATGCTATACTTAGTATAGGAAGTAACCTAAGGATATACATTAAATAAAGGGATGAGATAAAAGCCCAGTAGGAGGAGGAATAAGGTAAATGAATCAAAAATACATGGGTGAACATAATCAACATCATAATATCATATGTATTGGATGATCATAATAATAATGAGGTTTTCTAAAGTCATGGAATGTGAAATATTTATAATAATGAAACATCATAACATACTTTTCAAATACCACAAATACTTGTGAACAAATATAGCATCATATCAACACATAATATAAGGGCATAAATCATAACATCGTAACTGTGAAAAAAGATAGCATCATATTCACACATAATACACATTATATCATGGGATATATCACATTAACCAATAAATTGGAGGGATATATAATTATAGTCCCACCCTTAACATCATAAAATACTCATAATCATGCATGATGCATGGAACGTGTAACAATAATAGTTATGAGATAATCCCATTGAACGTAATGGGTTTCATAAATAATTTATCATATCATAAAACATGTAATAATAATTAGGATTACCAAATGAAAATGGATATAATAAATTGGTATAAAAATCATTTTTCGTTGGAGTATAAATAATACATATGGATTCGAAGATGTGTTTTTTAAAAAACAAGTCTTTTTGAAAAATCATTGAGATTGGATTAGAAATCATTTTAATAAGGTAAGAACATGTATACCCAAAAAATGAAATGGGAAATGATTTTGAAAATAAATTTTTGATTATTATGGGAATATTTATATTTAAATCATTTTGAAATAGGATATAACCTAAAATAAGGAATTGGGGTTGAGAATCCCCTTACCTTAAATCCTTCTTTATTGCGTCGCATTTCTGACTCCTAAATAATAAACATAGGTTTATTAAAAAATTATCTAGAAAAAATTATTTCAAAATTTTCAATATTTATAAATTATAGTTATTGTATTAAATTTATTAATTTCCATTTTTAAAGTAAAAGCATCTTGATATCATGTTTTCATTAAATATTTCCTAGTATCCTTTGATTTCTCTATTTTTTTAAGGTAATTTTTATATAAGAAGAATAAATTATTGAAAAGTAATATATATATATATATCATAAATAATTTATTATAAATAGAAATATTTTTTCTAATACGAAAATAATTTGAAATATCTTCATTGGAGGTTAACAGGACGTTAACGAGACATTATTCGAAGGGGTTGAAAGAGATGTATGAAATATAAATACTTCACATTTATAATTTTTATAGTAGGTTTATAACATTAATATAATGTTAATAGACTCCATAATTAATCATAGAAGATTTTTTTTGAAATGGATAGAGACAAAGAGGAAGAGAATAGAAAAACATAAAGAAGAGTTGAAGAAAACATACCCTCTTCTCGGTGTTGTCTCTCTTTTACGGCACTAAACTCCATTTATATTTGTTGTTAGTAACTTCATAATGTACCTAAAGATTATGAGAGGCTGAATAGAGTGGATTTTTTAGATTTTTTTCATAGGTAAGTTATGGAGGAGTTGTTTCTTAGTGGTAGAGGGGTTATTTATACTTGGGGAGAGGGGTAATTTCAGAATAAAATATTTAATAAAATACTATATATAAGGTAAAACATTTAATAGTGATATTTCTAAGATAATGAATCATATATCAATATAATATAATGGTTTTAGGAATTTAAAAACAATTATAATTATAATTCAATATTTTATTAAAAAGGATTGTGGGAAAAAGAAAAATTGTTAATTTAAAGGAATGCTTTTGACTTTTGACTTTGGAAAGTAATTTTAAGGTTTGAAAAACATGTTTATTATATTTTATTGACTAGTTTATAAAATTAAATATGTTTTGGTCAAGACACAATTTGTAGAATTGATTAGTTCATTATTACATCATGAATGATGAAATTTAAAATACACAGATTATGGGAAAACTATATTTTTACTATTGACATAAAAATTAAATTATTTTAAAAAATTACCTAAAAAATAACACATAGAAAATTGAAAAATTATGATTTAAAAAATTAAATTCATTTTATCAAAATAAGTTTTTAATATATGTTATTTAACTTTTAATATAAAAATTATCATTTTTATGAAATTTCATAAAATACAGTTTATTAAAAATGTATCTATATTTTAATTGAGTTTTTAATTATGATATTTATTTTATGGAACTATGATATTTATATTTACTCATGATAAATATTATCTATGCTAAATTTTATTATTTTGAGGTCAAATTACTATCCCAATGGTCATGTTACTAATCTCAACGGTCAGGTTACTACTCCAATGGTCACATAACCTTCTATAAATAATAATTTATTCTTTCATTCATTATTATCCTAAATTCATCTCGAGGTTTTATATTTTCATTTTCTAAGATGTTAATTGGTTTATAGATATTTTTTTTCATTTATATAGTTTTGGCCATGAGGGTGATGATTCTATCAGATCAGAAGTATATAAAGTTTCCCGTTACACTTTTCTTTATTTATATTTGTTGTCCCATTGCAATGATTGTAATTTTCATTGGTTTAGTTTCTGACTAATGTAATGATAATTATTAATGAAATAAATTTTTTTAGTTCTCTATGTGTTTTATGTTTATAATACTATATAATATAACACACATTTATTTTAATAAAAACATCATTTATAACCTATTTATTCTTATAAAATCGACCTAGATTATGAAAAATGAACTTTCCCATATAGAGAAACACATTGTACCATCAGATGAGGAACCTATATTGGATTGATTTATGAGGGACAATCCCCCATCCATTGATGGAAATAATAATCCTTTGGTAGTATAGTAATGGATCAACCCCCTTTAAAAGATATTTCAAGCTTTTTTAAGTAATAAAGGGGTAATGGTTATTTAGGAAGTATATTATTTAAAGGGATATGTTGATTAATGGTGTTCATTGATCAAAAATGATAAAAAGGTTATTCAAATGAATGTATGGAATGAGGAACTTTTAAAATGATATTCTTCAAGAAATATTTTCCTCAGGATAAATGTGATGAAATTTAGGGGAAGTTACTCAACCAAATATTAAAGGAAGAGGAATGTATTTCTGAATATGAGGCTAGATTCACAAGATTATCAAGGCATGAAACAAACAACATAAAAAATCTTGAAATGATGATTTATTATTTCTTTAATGATATTAAGCCAAACATTTATAAGGAACTAGTATCTCAAAAGTTTTCATGATACAATGATATAATATCATGTGATTTAAAGATGGATAAACAATTATATAGCTTTTATATCTTCAAGGTAAATAATAAATTAATAGGTCTTTTGACAACTAATTAAAAAAGTAATGATTCAAATAATAAGAAAGGAAAGATGTGATTAACACAATATGATAATTGTGTAATGAGACATCCCAGTAAATGATTAAAAGTAATGGAAGTTTGTTACAAGTGTGAAGATAAGGTCCATATAGCACACGAATTCAAGGGAAATAATTAAACCACTACTATATATTGCATTAAAAATAAGGATATGGGAATTCATTAAAACCAATTCCTCAAGAATCAAATGTTTCTAGGAACAGTTAAAGAACATTGGAGAGAGGATAACTATAAAGTTTTTTTTTGGATTCGATGGATCATTCTAAAATTGTGTAATACATGAATTCCATGATCAAATTTTTTTTCTATATAATATTGACATAGAGAAACCTGAAACCTTGAGAGGAACTTTTTCATGTTAAATTTATTATAAATTTAAATATGGTCGGAAGAAACATTACCTTATCTTAGGAACTTTTTCAATGAAGTTGTTGTTAATCTTATGAAAAACCCATTTTGGATTACTGTCATCATGCTTATGTGATCCATGTGTAGAATCCTTATAGAGATGATCCACGCATTCTCCTTTGGTCAACATCGATTGATTATCCTGTTCAAGCATAGAGGATAAATTGTAAAACATTGTTTTTCATGATCTTTTCAAGATTGTTTGGGATTGAATATTTTATTCTCATTCTTTAAAATATGATAGAGGTAATAATTCAAGAGTTAAGTCTATTGTGTGAAATGAATCTCAAATTTCAATTAACCCCGCACATTTGACATAAGCATCTTATTTATAGATCTAGGTTTTAGGTTAAAATGTTATTTAATAACATAATAGACCTTAAATAATATAATAAAACTTATTAAATCCCATTCCATATAATAATAATGATATTACTATTATTTTATGTCATGGATTAACTGGGGAAATTATAAATATTTTTTTACCATCTTATAAATTAATATTTATCACTAGACATGATCTTGGTCTTCTTATCTTCCTCAACCATTATTAAATTCCCAAATTAGTATTCAATTAAATATTTTATTCATTAATAAATATTTTATTCAAAATCTGGTTAATAAATATTTATTCAATATTCAATCAATAAAATAAATATTCTATTCATTGTTTGGAAAATAAATATTTATTTAATATTTATGTGATCGATAAAACATAAATAAAATTATTATACAATCTTAAGAATAATATTCATTCTAATAATTAAATTCAAATATAATTCAATCAAGATTAATCGAAGCAAATAGCATTTGACCCTCTTGGATTATTTCTTATTAGAATTAGGAAATCATGCTTAAAATAAAAGACTATTATCTAGAAATTAGTCAAGCCACCTAAGAGAAAGTAATTAATATCACAATTCTAACAACCACATAAAAATGATTACTATTTAATATAATCTTTTTTTACAATATATCATCAAGAATGTTGAACATCTATGTCATAAACCTATATGATTGATGCATATTTCCTTTACAATCTAAAATAAACTTATCGCTACACCATGACCATGGAATTTAATGTGATAGTTCCATTTCAAAAAAAGGGATGAGATATAATCATCGATAAAGATAGAAGGGAAAAATAATTCATCAAATTATTAATTAATAACATGTCATTCATGATAAACCCAACATACCTAAATTCTACATGAACAGTTATCATCATTGTTTATGATAATACATCTAACTGCACACATCATGACTTGAATTAATAACATTATTGAACTTTATGGACCATTAAACATGCTTGAAGATAGGAATATCTGATTACACATAAACATGAGGATTTTCTATAGTTAGGTCCATTATCATAATCTTCCATCTTAGATATTACCATGTATGAATGTTATGAGAAGAAATATCACTTCCTTAGGAGTACTCACACCTGATATTCTAAAATATATGTGTCCTATCATACTGTTTTATCAGAATATAGAACTATATTTAAGCATATTATCATGGAATTTCAAGGTTCTAATCATAGAGGGGCACTTCTATGAACATATCAATGTGAAAAATACTATAAGAAATTATTACATTAACGTCATGTAGAATAATGAAGAATGTGTAATAATATGCATTATTAATATTCAAATATTTGAATATACATGTAATATAAAGTAAAAACCACTGTTTTTAGAATAATAACTCAAAAATCATCAAGATAACCTACCACATAATATTCCACGGGGGGAAGTCCAGACCTAAGTGATTACTACAACTGATGTTGATGTCCCTAAAGATGTGGTGGTAGTTACTTTAATCATAAGATCAAATTTAGTTAATGTGTTATTTTATTATAGATCTTTATAAACTTTATTATATTATATGTTCTTTAAGAACATTAAATTATTTCCTATTACACTAATAAGGGAGTGAATAATCAATTATCCTAGTGAAAATCCTATTTTAACAAGGACATGTCTATATGTCCCCATTATAATGCATATAAATTCCATATTTTCAAAAAATTTATTATAATTATGGTTGAAATTTAAATAATAAAAGGTGTGTATTGGATTTAAAATTATAATTTGAATATTTATTGCCAAGAAAAAGAGATTACGATTCATGAAGGAGATTCAGAATCCCTTATATTTGTAGGGGATACTTCATTGTATGAATCATTTTTGGATCCACCTTTGGTAGCCTTACTTAATAAAATTTTTAGATAATAATAGTAGACACAACCTATTGATGATAAGGGTAACCTTATAATAGAATATGTGCCTATTGTGCATGAACACATTGATGTGTTTCCTAAAAAGTAACCATGAAATCCACCTGAGAGTGATGTTGAGTTTTTGTATTAAAATCATTACTAAGGAAAAACCATCCCTAAAAAATAGCCATAGTGGAATTAGTGTTACTGAAGAAACAACTAAAATATTTGTGTGATAATGGATTCATTAACCCTATTGTTTCACCTTGGGTATCCACCATTCTTCTTTGTTAAATATAATGATGGGTCTATGCAGTTGTTTATCGATTAAAGTGAAATAAATTTCATTACAATAATGAACATGTATCCTCTACCTCACATTGATTACCATTTTTATCAATTCCAAGGAGCCCAATATTTTTAAAATATTTAATTATATTCTATGAATAATCAATTATTAATAATGAAGAAAGATATTTCAATGAAAACATTTCACACAAGGTATGGTCCTTTAAATTTTACAATAAGGACCTTTGGATCGACTAATCCACTCTCTATTTTTATGGATCTAATAAATATATTATTAAAATATTATACTGGTAATTTCATTATGGTATTTATCGATGATATATTGGTATACAATAAAATTTTTTAAGTGTATAATGTCCATTTAAGAATCATTTTTAAAACTCTCAGATAAATGAATTTATATATGAAATTTAGTAAGTGTGAATTTTTTATCCTAGAATTTATTTTTCATAGCCAAATTATCTCCAAGGATACAATATTAGTTGATCCTTAAATGATAAAGGATTTTAAATAAATCCATTTCCATCGAACATAACTAAGATTCATAGTTTCCTTATATTAGAAGCTTATTATTGGAACATTGTTAAAATTTTTATTTGATTATCTAACACACTAACAAAGTTGACTTGAAAAGGGGTTAATTTTATATGTTCAGAACAATGTGAAAATGTTTTGAATAAATAAATAGGAAATTGTTCAATTCATTGATATTGAAATTACCCTCGATAAGGGATGCTATTATAATATGTCACAACCTATCCCCTGGGGCCCTTGTTGTGACTACCCCAAGCCCGACTCCCATAAGCCAGGGGTAGGAGACTAGTGCTGAGTAGGAATATCCCATAAGTGGGAGGCTTTTTCCTATGTATCTATACACACGCACCCACATACATGAAAAAATGATGAAACTAGAAACATTGAGCAGAAAATAAAAACTGAAAGTAAAGGGGGCCCATATACATGCCCAACAAAAGAAAATTAACAGATCATGGAATCCTTCTGCCAAATACCCTACCAGAAGGGTAGGTATAGAAGTAATCGGAATTCAATGAAGTTCACCTCATATGTCTGGTATCCCTCTAAGAACCACCATGCCCTGGCCCACCATGGACTCCGTCAAACATGTCGATCATCTGCACAGGACAGGGCATGTGGGGGAGAAGCCCGTGTAGAGGTGAGTAAAATAGTACTCAATAATAACCCCAATCCACTAATGTAAGACCACCATGTAAAGTACACATGAATTATAGTAACTAAGGAATTTACACATGAAGTATGATCACTAAGGATGGAAAACTATGTATAGACCCCAAGGGAGGTACACACAAAGTATACTAAGTTCACCGTTAAGGTAAGTACACCAAGTATGGTCACCAAGGAAGGTACACAATAAGTAAGATATTTTCACCACTAAGGAAAGTAAAAAAAGTATTATAAGTACACAAATAAGGTAAGTACACCATGTATAGTCACTACGGAAGGTACACACAAGTACGCTTAGTAAACCACTAAGGTAGTGCACCAAATATGCTAAGTACACCACAATGGTAAGTACACCAAGTACGGTCACTGAGGAAGGTACACACAAGTACACTAAGTACACTACTAAGGTAGTCCACCAAATATGGTCACTATGTACACCAATAAGGTAAGTACACCATGTAATCTAAGTACACCACTAAAGTAGTACATCAAGTACGATCTCTAAGTACACGAAGTACAATCACTAAGGAAGGTACACACAAGTATGCTAAGAAAACCACTAATGTAAAGACCCGCAAATTTCAAAGAAATTTTTTTCTTAATTTTCTTTGGAATTTTACAAGAGCGCAGCTTCAGACGGCACCTGATTCCGAGGCCCGGTGTGCCCGGAATCAATTTCCGAAGTTTGGCTCGGGTACGTTCAGTGAACGGACGAGCGGGTTTTTCTATCTTTTGAACCGGTGCCCGGAATCAAATTCTGAGGGCACCGATGAAATCGCAACGCCGGTATTTTCTTAGAAACGCCTCTTCCGGAGTTGCGTTTTCTCAGACGTGGTTTTTAAATTTTGCGGCTTTAAGTCAGAAATAAAATAAAGTTTGTGCGACAACTTTATTTTATTTCACTTAAACTGCTTGGAAGCCACTTAAAGTCACTTAAAGGCGGCTTGAACTGAGTTGAACTGGATAGGATGCTATCCAGAAATATCCTACCCCTTGGTAGGATATTTGTGCGGTGGGACCCGCACGAGCCCCGCCGTTTCTTTCGCTAAGTAACGCACCCGCGAAAACCCGTCAAAGTAACTGAAAAGTCAACCGACGCGTTTTCTTTAATTCTTAACAGACCATTTAATTGGGTGGTTTATTTCGTGAATTAAATGGACTGTTTCTTCGTGAATTAATTGGGTCGTTACTTATGCGTTTTACGTTTGTTGGAAAAATAATAAAATAGACAAACTTGTCTATTTTGGAGGATTGCTATCGTTGTGCAATTCCTCTGAGCCTCCACCCTCTCCGTGAAGAACGCGAAGAACGCGAAGAACGCGAAGAACGCGAAGAACGCCGGAACCGGAATCCGACGACGCACGATCCGCGACGTCAACAGCTTTTCCGCGACCTTCTTCTTCTTCTTCTTCGGTGCCTCTTCTTCCGCGACGACCTCTCGTCCGACGACGACTTCGAGGTAGGGATTTATTTTGGAAAAGTTACCCCTTTTTAAATTTTCTCGTGAACGTTCTTGAAAATTTAAAAAGCCGGTTTCAAGCGAACAATTTTATCTTTAAATAAAATTGTTGGATCATGTGTTGATCATCTTATTCTTTTCTCCCGTTGTTTATGATTAACGTGGAGGGAGCGGGTCTAACGAACAAGACCCGGCAACCCTCCGCCGATCTTCCCTTTTTGTGCGGATTTGGCGGACGATGACGAACCGTGCGGCAAGGGCAATCCGTTGTTTCCGCAGTGGAGGACGCGTCCCGGGAGGAACAATGGCGCAGACGGGAGGCAAAACGGGCCACCGGAGCAACTCCGGCGGCCCGCGGAAGGAGGCGGCGGCGCCCGGCGCGCCGCCGTGGAGATCTTCCGCCGCGGCTGAAGCCGCGGCGGCGGCGGCCGGTTCCGCGGCCGCGCGGAACCAGGAACGGACGCGGCGGCCCGGCCGCGTCCGCGTGACAGGCGGCCCCCCGCGGGGGCCGCGTTTCTCCAAATGCCGCGGGTCAAACCCGCGGCGGCAGCCTGTTCGGCCGCTCGGCCGAAGCCGAGCCGGCCTGTCCGGTCGGCCGGGCCGCGCCCAGGCCGGACCGGACCCGGCCGAGCCGGTTCGGGCCGGTGTGGGCCGGCCCGGTTCTGGCCGACCCGGTTCGGCCGACCCCAGGGGGGGTTCGGGCCGGGTCGCCCCGGGCCCAGAACCCCCGTTTCGGGCCCTCTTCGGTCTTTCGCCCATATCTTGGGCCTGAGACCTCCGATTGATGAACCGTCAGCGGCTACGCGATCCTTGGATCGATACGATCGTTTCGGTATATTATACTCAAGGTTTCGGAAGACTTTGGGTTCGGCCGGGTTGGTTCGTACACGAAACCAACCGGGCCCTCGGAGCGGAAACGCTCATAACTTGAGCTATGGACGTCCGATCGACGTACCGTCAGCTGTGGTAGTTTCCTCTAAGTGAGACGGAACTTTTGGCATACTCCGCCCGAGGATCGGATACAGGCGGAGTACGGTCGGGTTGGTTTTTCCCTAAAAACCAACCGGGCCCCTGGGACGAAAATGCCAATAACTCTCAGACCGGGCGTCCGATTGACGCGCCGTCTGTTACGTTGAGATCCTGTTGTCGATACGGAACTTTTGGATACATCAACTTCGGACTACGTGTCAGTTGATGTATCAGCCTCTCGGCTCGTGGAGCGGACCCTCCTAAACGAGCTCGCTGCGTGCGGGGACCCTAGCGCTGGCTGTGACTTCGACGACAGAGCAGAGATCCTCCGTGGACTGCGACGACGACAGAGCAGAGATCCTCCGTGGACTGCGACGACGGCAGAGCAGAGATCCTTCGTGGACTGCGGCGACGACTGTGCAGAGATCCTCAGTGGACTGCGTCGACTACTGCACTCAGCGATCCTACGTGGATCAGTGCTACAGGTTCTGTGTGAGGCCGATCCTATGTGGGTCCTTACTATCGGTTCTGTGTGAGCCACTGCCTACAGGTTCTGTGTGAGCCCGATCCTACGTGGGTCTTTTGCGGGGGTTAGTACCTATCGATCCTTCGTGGGTCCGACGACTTAGATGGATCAGTGATCATCTTTGACGTCATCTGAAAAAGTATACCTGGTTGAGCTGAATCTTATGTTCCTCTCCTATGTGGATTGTGTTGAACTATCCTAAGTGGATTTACTGTTTACTCTCCTTTTTGGATTGTGTTGAACTATCCTTTGTGGATTTACTGTTTACTCTCCTTGTGGATTTGAGTCTTGCTTCCTTTTGTGGATTGAGTTGTTCTCGAGCTCGTGAGCAGAGCTAGAAATGGGGACTTAGGTATATGTATGGGCATATACCTAAGTCGAGTCAGATGTTACTTCGTGATTGCATCTTTCTTTTGTGCTATATCCTTTGTGGATTTCGGGAGACCTTCGGGGGTCTCGGGGTCCTTACTGAGTAGCTTGTACTCACCCCTGCACGGGCTATGCCCGCACCTTGTTGTGTTGGTTGCAGACGACGGACAGCGCTGATCACGGTTGGGGCGTGGAGCAGGACGGTACCTGGAGGTGGACCACTGGGCGGAACGTACTCGGAGCGGACGTGGGACCCGAGGAGCCTGGAGGCTATCTGTACCCACCCTTCAGGTGGGATTTCCAGTGGACGACACGAGGCCGCCGTCTTTTCTTCAGTTGCTGTACTTTACTTTTCAGTTGTACTTTACAGTTGGGCTTGTATTTCCGGCCCCTTTACTTTTCTGCACTTTACTTTCCGCTTGCTGACTCTGTGTGGTTGTTACTTATAAAGGCAATGCCTTCCCTGTTTACTAGGATTTTACGCCTTGGTGCTAGTCGCCAGCCCCTGGCCTATGGAAGGCGGGCTTGGGGTAGTCACGGCACGGGCCCCGAGGACGGGTCGTGACAAATTGGTATCAGAGGCGGTCGGTTCTACCGCAGACTCTGATCGTCCTTTCTTTCTATATGAAGCAATAGTGTTTAGTGTATTGAGTGTGGTTATCAGTTCAGGGAGCCCAGTGTTGGTGCGGCGGCCGACGTATCCGTACACCAGGACCCTGACTCCTGATTTCCGACTTAATGCATGAAAACATTGATTGCGTGTGTGTTTCGAGTTTTCTTTGTGATTACTTGTGTCAGCTCACCGGGTATACTGATCTGCTTTATGAAAGTCTCAAGTTTTCCTTGTGATTACTTGTGCCAGCTCACCAGGTATACTGTTATGACTGTGGTGCTCTTGTTCTCCTTTTCAGGATGGCCCCGCGACGACAGCCAGCTAGGGTTCCGAGTGTAGGGCGCGACGGCAGCCCACCGAGCGACGAGGCCTCGGTGCAGGGCCCTTTGCCAGCAGTGGCACCGGCGGTAGCTTTACCCGCCGAGCCACCGATGCTACCAGTACCAGACGCTGACGATGCACGTCGCCTCAGGGCACTGCATGAGTTTCAGAGCCAGCGACCGCCCAGGTTTCGCGGTGAGGCGGACCCCCAGGCCGCCGAGGACTGGCTAGAGGCGGTGGTACGGATCTTTAGGCTAGTGAGGACACCAGCGGATCTCATGGTGATCCTCGCGGCGAGCCTCCTGCAGGCGGCGGCAGGACGATGGTGGAGCTTGATGCGCCAGGTTCACGATGAGACATCCTTGCTCTGGGCGGACTTCGAGAGCCTCTTCCGCTCTGAGTTCGTCCCGGCCACCCTCCGAGCGGTGCGCATCCAGGAGCTTCTCCAGTTGCGCTAGGGCAGCATGACGGTCGCTCAGTACGCGGCGAGGTTCACTGACCTATCTCGCTACTCGACCGACATGGTACGGGACCCCTTCTTCCGGGCCCGGACCTTCGAGCAGGGCTTGCGACAGGAGATTCGGGCGTCGCTGATCTCCCTCAGCATTCCGACCCAGGCGGGAGTGCTGGAGCGAGCCCTCCTGATCGAGAGCTTCCTGGAAGAGCCTTCTTCAGCGGCGAGACCTAGCGCAGGGCGGCAGGTAGCTGAGTCTTCGGCAGCAGGTAGCCGACGGATGACTCACGGGTCCAGGCAGACCAGACCCCCACGCAGACGGCCTCAGGACACCGGCTCAGCAGTACGAGGCACACAGCGGAGTGCCAGCCTTTCGAGAGGCAGGTTGTGCTACTCTTGCGGCGGGCAGGGTCACATGGCTCGTGACTGCCCGACTCGCCGATCAGAGGAGCAGCAGACGGTGGAGGGGCCACCCAGGCAGAGGCATAGGGTCGACCGTGGCGGTCCGCAGGGAGGAGGCGGACGAGGCAGAGGAGCTGGCCGAGCAGCGGGTGGTGGGCGACGCTTCCAGGCTCTACCCCCACCACCACCAGGAGGGCCACCTCGACCACAGGGAGCTGGCGGGCAGGGACAGGCCCAGCTCCAGGCAGTGGAGGCCTACGACCCCGACTTGCCAGAGATGATTCGAGGTACGATCTGTGTCTATTCCACCCTTGCTGCAGTACTTATAGACACAGGAGCGAGTCACTCATTCATAGCCCCTGCCCTTGTTCGGAGCTCGGAGATTCCGACTGAGCCGTTGGCTCGATCCTTACGGCTAGAGACTCCTATGGGAGCAGACTCGACGATTACGCACTGGTGCCGGCAGTGTGAGATTACTCTAGGAGGCGAGAGCTTCGGCTGGGATCTCCTTGTAGCGGCGTCGAGGCCTTACGACGTCATCTTGGGCATGGATTGGCTATCCACGGTTCATGCCCAGATCGACTGTTTTAGGCGCAAGGTGCGATGTGTTCGTACCGACGGGAGCAGGTTTACCTTCACCGGCGAGAAGGGAACCTTTGCAGCACAGGATGGACTTCCGCGGAGGAGAGTGCAGCCTATCTCTCATCGGTTGGCTAGCCTCATCCTAGGAGCAGTGGACGTGCGGAGTCCGGCTTTTCCTGCAGTGGTGGACCAGTACGTGGACGTCTTTCCCGACGACGTTCCAGGGCTACCTCCTCGTAGAGAGGTAGACTTTTACATCGACTTGTACCCCGGGACAGCCCCGATATCTACTCCAGCATATCGGATGGCCCCCGCCGAGCTTCGGGAGCTGCGGGTACAGTTGGAGGACTTGCAGAGCAAGGGGTTTATCCGACCCAGTGTTTCACCCTGGGCTTCCCCGATTTTGTTCGCCAAGAAGGCGGACGGGAGCTTGCGACTGTGTGTCGACTATCGTCGCCTGAACCAGGTGACAGTGAGGAACAAGTATCCGCTGCCACGGATTGATGACCTCTTCGATCAGCTCAAGGGAGCGCGGTGGTTCTCGAAGATAGACCTCCGGTCAGGCTATCATCAGCTCAGAGTTCGGGACGAGGACGTGCAGAAGACGGCCTTCAGGTGTCGGTATGGCCATTATGAGTTCTTGGTTATGCCATTCGGCGTAACCAATGCTCCAGCAGTGTTCATGAGCCTCATGAACCGGATCTTCCAGCCATACCTCGACCGATTTGTCGTGGTCTTCATTGACGACATTTTGGTATACTCGACGACTGAGGAGGAGCATGCCTACCACCTGCGAGTTGTGCTAGACACACTCCGAGAGCACCAGCTTTATGGCAAGCTCTCAAAGTTCCAGTTCTGGTTACGTGAGGTCCATTTCTTGGGGCACGTCATTTCTGAGGCGGGAGTTGCAGTGGATCCCGCGAAGATCGAGGCAGTGCTAGCTTGGGAGCCACCCAGGAGCATGACAGAGGTGCGGAGCTTCTTGGGCCTAGCGGGATACTATCGGAGATTCGTGCCAGACTTCTCCAGAGTTGCAGCACCACTCTCAGCCTTGACGAAGAAGGGGGAAACCCTTTGTGTGGTCAGACAGATGTCAGCAGAGCTCCCAGGAGCTGAGGCAGAGGTTGACCAGCACACCTATCTTGAGGTTGCCTGAGGAGGGAGTTGGGTACGTAGTTTACTGCGATGCATCAGGGACTGGACTCGGGTGCGTCCTGATGCAGGAGCGGGCCGTGATCGCCTACGGATCACGTCAGTTGAGGCCGCATGAGCAGAACTACGCCACTCATGACCTGGAGTTAGCAGCAGTGGTCTTCGCTCTGAAGACTTGGCGGCACTATCTGATGGGCGAGCGCTTCACTGTCTTTTCTGACCACCAGAGTCTCAGGTATATCTTCTCTCAGAAGGACCTGAACCTGAGACAGCGGAGATGGCTTGAGTTCCTCCAGGACTATGACTTTGAGATAGTCTATACTCCTGGGAAGGGGAACGTGGTAGCCGATGCCCTCAGCAGGAGGACGGGCATTCAGCTGCTTGAGGAGGCGACGGAGCAGCTAGCCTCCTTGCAGATATCCTTCGTGGATAGAGACGGAGTAGCCTTTCTTCAGTCTCTCACAGTCTCTCCTCCACTTCTACAGCGGGTCAGAGAGGCTCAGTGTGGGGACGCTGACTGTGAGACCCGGCGTGCACTGATATCCTCAGGTCAGGCGCCTGATGGTTTCTCCCTTGGAGCAGAGCACGACATCCTTTTCAGAGGGCGTACCTTCGTACCAGTTGCTTTACGAGAGGAGGTGCTGAGAGAGTTTCACACTTCTCCCTTGGCGATACATCCCGGAGTGGCGAAGATGTACCAGGATCTCAGACGACAGCACTGGTGGCCGGGCATGAAGAAAGCTGTGGCAGAGTTCGTTTCACGATGCCTCACCTGCCAGCAGGTGAAGGCAGAGCATCAGGTACCAGCAGGTTTGGTACAGCCCTTGGAGGTCCCGGAGTGGAAGTGGGATAGCATATCTATGGACTTCGTGACTGGACTTCCACTTACTTCCAGAGGTCATGACTCCATTTGGGTGATTGTCGACCGACTCACCAAGTCGGCACACTTCTTACCCATCAGAGAGCAGGGCTCAGTGGAGAGCTTGGGACGTCTTTACGTCCAGGAGATCGTACGGCTTCACGGTGTGCCATCGTCTATCGTCTCCGATCGAGATGCTCGTTTCACTTCCCGGCTTTGGAAGCGGTTGAAGGAGGCGTTCGGGACGCGGCTCCATCTGAGCACAGCCTTCCACCCTCAGACGGATGGTCAGACGGAGAGGACCATACAGACACTCGAGGACATGCTCCGTGCATGTGTTCTCGACTTTGGTCGCAGCTGGGAGGACCACCTACCCTTGGTGGAGTTCGCGTACAACAACAGCAACCACTCCACCATCGGGATGGCACCATACGAGGCGTTGTACGGCAGACCCTGCAGATCACCGTTGTGCTGGACAGACCCTGGGGAGTCAGCACTCGTGGGACCAGAGATGGTCCGAGCCACGACAGAGAAGGTCCAGATCATCCAGGAGAGGATGAGGACAGCTCAGAGCCGGCAGAAGTCATATGCTGACAGGAGGCGGAGGCCACTAGAGTTCGAGGATGGCGACCACGTCTTTTTGCGTGTCTCACCTCGACGTGGTTTACGGAGATTTGGCCGAGGTGGCAAGTTGTCTCCACGCTTCATCGGGCCTTTCCAGGTCCTCAGCAGGATAGGAGAGGTGGCTTATTGCCTGGCTCTACCACCTCAGTTGCACCGGGTGCACGACGTCTTCCACGTGTCTCAGCTGAGGAGATACGTGCACGACCCGACGCACATCATCGACTTTGGGGAGCTGGACGTGGACGATGGGGCGACTTTTGCGGAGGTCCCAGTGGAGATCGAGGATCGACAGGAGCGGGTCCTACGTGGGAGGTCGATTCCTCTTGTGCGCGTCAGATGGCAGCACGGGAACCTCCAGGAGAGCACTTGGGAGCGGGAGGCTCAGATGCGTGCTCAGTACCCCCTTTTGTTCCCCTAGTTTTTTATGTAACTTTACGGGGACGTAAAGCCCTGAGGTGGGAGTAATGTAAAGACCCGCAAATTTCAAGGAAATTTTTTTCTTAATTTTCTTTGGAATTATACAAGAGCGCAGCTTCAGACGGCACCTGATTCCGAGGCCCGGTGTGCACGGAATCAATTTCCGAAGTTTGGCTCGGGTACGTTCAGTGAACGGACGAGCGGGTTTTTCTATCTTTTGAACTGGTGCCCGGAATCAAATTCTGAGGGCACCGATGAAATCGCAGCGCCGGTATTTGCTTAGAAACGCCTCTTCCGGAGTTGCGTTTGCTCAGACGTGGTTTTTAAATTTTGCGGCTTTAAGTCAGAAATAAAATAAAGTTTGTGCGACAACTTTATTTTATTTCACTTAAACTGCTTGGAAGCCACTTAAAGTCACTTAAAGGCGGCTTGAACTGAGTTGAACTGGATAGGATGCTATCCAGAAATATCCTACCCCTTGGTAGGATATTTGTGCGGTGGGACCCGCACGAGCCCCGCCGTTTCTTTCGCTAAGTAACGCACCCGCGAAAACCCGTCAAAGTAACTGAAAAGTCAACCGACGCGTTTTCTTTAATTCTTAACAGACCATTTAATTGGGCGGTTTATTTCGTGAATTAAATGGACTGTTTCTTCGTGAATTAATTGGGTCGTTACTTATGTGTTTTACGTTTGTTGGCAAAATAATAAAATAGACAAACTTGTCTATTTTGGAGGATTGCTATCGTTGTGCAATTCCTCTGAGCCTCCACCCTCTCCGCGAAGAACGCGAAGAACGCGAAGAACGCGAAGAACGCGAAGAACGCCGGAACCGGAATCCGACGACGCACGATCCGCGACGTCAACAGCTTTTCCGCGACCTTCTTCTTCTTCTTCGGTGCCTCTTCTTCCGCGACGACCTCTCGTCCGACGACGACTTCGAGGTAGGGATTTATTTTGGAAAAGTTACCCCTTTTTAAATTTTCTCGTGAACATTCTTGAAAATTTAAAAAGCCGGTTTCAAGCGAACAATTTTATCTTTAAATAAAATTGTTGGATCATGTGTTGATCATCTTATTCTTTTCTCCCGTTGTTTATGATTAACGTGGAGGGAGCGGGTCTAACGAACAAGACCCGGCAACCCTCCGCCGATCTTCCCTTTTTGTGCGGATTTGGCGGACGACGACGAACCGTGCGGCAAGGGCAATCCGTTGTTTCTGCAGTGGAGGACGCGTCTCGGGAGGAACAATGGCGCAGACGGGAGGCAAAACGGGCCACCGGAGCAACTCCGGCGGCCCGCGGAAGGCGGCGGCGGCGCGGGTCGCCGGCGCGGCGGCGCCGGCGACCGGAGGCGGCGGCGCCCGGCGCGCCGCCGTGGAGATCTTCCGCCGCGGCTGAAGCCGCGGCGGCGGCGGCCGGTTCCGCGGCCGCGCGGAACCAGGAACGGACGCGGCGGCCCGGCCGCGTCCGCGTGACAGGCGGGCCCCCGCGGGGGCCGCGTTTCTCCAAATGCCGCGGGTCAAACCCGCGGCGGCAGCCTGTTCGGCCGCTCGGCCGAAGCCGAGCCGGCCGGTCCGGTCGGCCGGGCCGCGCCCAGGCCGGACCGGACCCGGCCGAGCCGGTTCGGGCCGGTTCGGGCCGACCCCAGGGGGGGTTCGGGCCGGGTCGCCCCGGGCCCAGAACCCCCGTTTCGGGCCCTCTTCGGTCTTTCGCCCATATCTTGGGCCTGGGACTTCCGATTGATGAACCGTCAGCGGCTACGCGATCCTTGGATCGATACGATCGTTTCGGTATATTATACTCAAGGTTTCGGAAGACTTTGGGTTCGGCCGGGTTGGTTCGTACACGAAACCAACCGGGCCCTCGGAGCGGAAACGCTCATAACTTGAGCTACGGACGTCCGATCGACGTACCGTCAGCTGTGGTAGTTTCCTCTAAGTGAGACGGAACTTTTGGCATACTCCGCCCGAGGATCGGATACAGGCGGAGTACGGTCGGGTTGGTTTTTCCCTAAAAACCAACCGGGCCCCTGGGACGAAAATGCCAATAACTCTCAGACCGGGCGTCCGATTGACGCGCCGTCTGTTGCGTTGAGATCCTGTTGTCGATACGGAACTTTTGGATACATCAACTTCGGACTACGTGTCAGTTGATGTATCAGCCTCTCGGCTCGTGGAGCGGACCCTCCTAAACGAGCTCGCTGCGTGCGGGGACCCTAGCGCTGGCTGTGACTTCGACGACAGAGCAGAGATCCTCCGTGGACTGCGACGACGACAGAGCAGAGATCCTCCGTGGACTGCGACGACGGCAGAGCAGAGATCCTTCGTGGACTGCGGCGAAGACTGTGCAGAGATCCTCAGTGGACTGCGTCGACTACTGCACTCAGCGATCCTACGTGGATCAGTGCTACAGGTTCTGTGTGAGCCCGATCCTATGTGGGTCCTTACTACCGGTTCTGTGTGAGCCACTGCCTACAGGTTCTGTGTGAGCCCGATCCTACGTGGGTCTTTTGCGGGGGTTAGTACCTATCGATCCTTCGTGGGTCCGACGACTTAGATGGATCAGTGATCATCTTTGACGTCATCTGAAAAAGTATACCTGGTTGAGCTGAATCTTATGTTCCTCTCCTATGTGGATTGTGTTGAACTATCCTAAGTGGATTTACTGTTTACTCTCCTTTGTGAATTGTGTTGAACTATCCTTTGTGGATTTACTGTTTACTCTCCTTGTGGATTTGAGTCTTGCTTCCCTTTGTGGATTGAGTTGTTCTCGAGCTCGTGAGCAGAGCTAGAAATGGGGACTTAGGTATATGTATGGGCATATACCTAAGTCGAGTCAGATGTTACTTCGTGATTGCATCTTTCTTTTGTGCTATATCCTTTGTGGATTTCGGGAGACCTTCGGGGGTCTCGGGGTCCTTACTGAGTAGCTTGTACTCACCCCTGCACGGGCTATGCCCGCACCTTGTTGTGTTGGTTGCAGACGACAGACAACGCTGATCACGGTTGGGGCGTGGAGCAGGACGGTACCTGGAGGTGGACCACTGGGCGGAACGTACTCGGAGCGGACGTGGGACCCGAGGAGCCTGGAGGCTATCTGTACCCACCCTTCAGGTGGGATTGCCAGTGGACGACACGAGGCCGCCGTCTTTTCTTCAGTTGCTGTACTTTACTTTTCAGTTGTACTTTACAGTTGGGCTTGTATTTCCGGCCCCTTTACTTTTCTGCACTTTACTTTCCGCTTGCTGACTCTGTGTGGTTGTTACTTATAAAGGCAATGCCTTCCCTGTTTACTGGGATTTTACGCCTTGGTGCTAGTCGCCAGCCCCTGGCCTATGGAAGGCGGGCTTGGGGTAGTCACGGCACGGGCCCCGAGGACGGGTCGTGACAACTAAGGTCATCCACCATGTATGGAACTAAGTACCCATCTAAGGTAAGTACACCAAGTATGGTCACTAAGGAAGGTACACACAAGTACTCTAAGTAGACCACTAAGGTAGGACACCAAGTATGATCAGTAAGTACACCACTAAGGTAAGTATACAAAGTAGGGTCACTAAAGAAGGTACACACAAGTATGTTAAGTACACCACTAAGGTAGTACACCAACTATGGTCACTAAGTACACCACTAAGGTAAGTACACATGAAATGATGTCATCTCACACAAGTATAATTCTAATGTATGAAATGAAAGACTATCAAATGTAATCACAAAACACCCATTACTTTTGAGTCCCTTAGACCTACTGAGTCATATAGACTGACTGAGTCACATAGACCCGCTTAGTCAATTAGACCCATTGATTCAATACGGCCCACTGAGTCACTTATACCCACTGAGTCACTTAGAACCACTTAGTCACATAGACTAGCTAATTCACTTAGATCCATATTTATATTCTTCTTATCATAGCAAGCCATTGGATTCCCACTCATTTCATGCTTGTTTCGGGATATCCTACTCCTCAATCCAAAGGTCTTATGTAGACCTCCATGAAAATCCTCTTAGAGTAACTCAAAATGACTGCCTTATCGCGTGGGTCCCAACACCGCAAATAGCTCATCAAATAGACATACTCTTTAGAAGATATGATACTTTTAGTAAAAGGGGTCTGATTGGGTCTATGTCCAGTCTAACCAAGTCAGACCAACTAGACCTAAATTGCCTGGTCCGAATTGACCCATCGGGTTATCCCAGCCCAGCCCAGCATATTGTGTTGGCCCACTGCACCTACTTGTTGTGTCGACCCACTGCACCAACCCGTCCCAGCTTCCATGCTCGACCCACTAGAGCAGGACAGTGTGGTCCACTCGGGATGCGGTGTGCACTCTGTCCCACTAGCGATCGTTGCTGCAGGTTGCCTCTGTGGTCTAGATGGACTAGGACCTTTAACTTTGTGATGCGGCCCGCATTCCGCGTCCACCACATCTCACCGCCAGCCACCAGCCGACGACACTTGTTCACCTACTTTGATAGATGATGTAGGCTTCTTACACTTCCACAATGCACCATTGGAACACACTTCCTCCCACACATGGCTACTGCCACGTGAAACTGTCTGTCGTCGCCAAGGGCGGTGCACTGGTGGGATCTTCCATAGGAAACCGAACTCACTCAGGTGGACCGTTTTTTGATCCAAGAGTATCGATGCAATCACTAGGTTTCTTCCTCCACTTCCAATTTCTCCAAGCCATTTAACCATCAATTTGGGGGTCTAACCACATTCGTAACATCCTGAAAAGAGTGTGACACAACCATGGGGGTTTTCCAGTGAAGAACGCAAGGAGAGAGAGAGATAAAAAAGAACACCCAAATAAACGAACATAAGCCTTGTTCATTTGGACATCATTCGACACATTAGAAAAAATTGTAGACATTCAAACAATAACTAAGATATAATACCCTTTATTTAATCTCCACTTGAAAAATCCTTATCTCGCATGAACGACTAATATGCGAGTCAACTTGTTAGTGAGTTAATCCACGTTCATTGTTTAGAAAAGAAAAATAGGGAATTATGGAAATCACATAGAAAAAATTAAACCCCTACGCGGGATTGGATCATTCATTGATGATCAATGGAGTCACATGATGTCATTAGTTGATCCATTATTGTCAATCCATTGTCAGTGGAAAAATCATACGATGATAATGGAAGAATGGAAGATGTTTTTTATTGTGGGAGATTCATTTTTCGTCACTATTTTTCATTCACCAATGCAAATCCTCCAAATCCTCAAAGCCAAATACCAGGATCATGCCAATGATCCTGCATCCCATGTCAAGATATTAATTGACAAAACATATTTCAGTATTTCTGTTATGATAAGTCATCATACCATTATGCTGTTTCATTTGTGAAATGAAACGACATTTCTGTTTTGCATGAGTTGCAATGTCGTTATGATAATTCATTTATGAAATGAAATAGCCAGCTCGGCATTGTATTTCCTAAAAAAAATTTTGAATATAATAAAATTTGTTAGGTTAATTTTATTTTTATTTAAAAGGCCAAATTTTTTTTTACCCTGGACCCATGCCAGTTAAGGTTAGGTCCTTCCTTTTCTAAATTCGTTATTTTGGATATAATTATGCCTTCAAAATTTTTAATCTAGGCACCCATTTGGTAGTTGCTAAAACAATGCAGGCATGCTATTTTAAATAACTAAAAAAATTTCAAACATTTATTCTAAGCTCACCAAGACTCAGAATCAGGTTCTGTCTTAGTGTCTAGTCTTGAAATAATCCCATATAATTAAAATGATTACATGGAATTTCTAGGACATTACATTCTCCCCACCTTTAGGATTTAAATTCTCAAAAGGAAAACTAAGGGTTATATAAAGGATGCGGGTACTGAGTACGAACCCGAGATTTCCACTGCTATGTGATCTTCTAGAGGTTCTCATTCTATCATCAGACATAAACCAAAGGAATTACTTGTCCACCAAGGATCCCTCCTTTTGATCCTCAATCTCCATGACTAGGATGATAAATGAGCATCACGATTTGAAACCACTTTTGATGGAATTACATGGAGTCAAACTATCTCTTATATGTATAGGTGTCCCAAGATCTCAATCAAACTCTTCTCCCATCTATCTAGGAGGTGAGATGACTTGGGGAGTCCACAAAAAAAGATCTTAATCAAACAAGAACCCAAATTTCATATCAATTGGAAACACCATCTTCAACCCATTTCTTCTTCCCCAATTTCCTCCATGACACCCACATGCATATACCGATGCATCTGACCACACCAGGAATCTAGTACTTCTATGATGAACTAGGCCTCCCTACCCCACATATCACAATATCCCTATAGACTTATCCATCCCTAGCTCACATGACACCACATGTAGGTAGAGAAAAAAATGAAACTGGGATCTTGATCCCACAACAAGGAATTCATCCTTCCAACACATAGATTTCTCAAGGATCAAAGGAATGCACCATCTAAAAAGGAAAAGTATCTGACTTACTCAGAACATCCTCCCTCAAAATCCCAGTATTATGTTGTGTCCCATGAAAATGATGGTTTTTACTCTCCTTTATAATTTCTATCAGGAGTGTGTCCTATGGACATCTGGGCACATAGGGTCTCATAGTCAGTATTCTCAAGTTGTGTCTCCATGAATCAAGGTGTTAAACAATGACCAGAGATAATACACTCTAACTCCATCCACCAAGGATAACTGTATCAGCACCAACTGCTCCGATGGATTTTTTTGTAACTATGAACAAGATCTCAGGTTGAGAGCATCAGCTACCAAGTTCCCCTTCCCAGGAGTATGGAAAATTTCAATGTCATAGTCCTGAAAGAACCTTACCCAATGCCTCTGTCTTAACCTCCACCGGATCCACTATGACTACACCACCATTGCTTGGAATTAAAGACTCATAAAATCCACTAAATCAAGGGTTGGGCTAGCCAATTGATTAGTAATTAGACACACCCTCTTATATGTGAGTCCATCCAGTGCTGCCTGGGTTTCCTTTTCACTAAAAAGGAATCCTCATTCTACTACTAGGGACACATTTCACTCTTCGCCTAAAATAGTAAATCTACGCATGAATAGAGGATAACTAGTCCATGCCAAGAATGACATCATAAGGACTCAAAAATACTACCAAGTGATCCCAACCATAACTCTCAACTCTAAAGGTCAGGTCACACTATCGACACTAGTGTGTTATTATTGGGTATCCTTCAATAGGAGTCTCCAAATGTGAGGATATAGTCTACTGTCCAACTGGTATCTCTGATCCCCAAGAAAGTTCTATGGAAAGAATGGGATGATTTTAACTTGTTTCTATCAATATGAAAACTTAATTAGAATAGACATGGTTTGCAACAAAAATCATTTTTGGAGGCCCTAGGTCATATACCTTGACCACATGCAGCTATCCCCTCCCCTGTTCCACATCTCATAGAGCCTGGTGCGAACCACCTGAGATAGTGGTGGTAACATTTCAAAATGTATACCACCTCACACTGCTTTTCCATCTCATCTGCCACACTTTCTATCATATGGATCTATCCGCTCCTACTTTCCAACTACTGACAAATTACCGATTGAATTTTCTCATCCAAGGGGATCTAAACAAAAAAGGTTTGATCTAACACCCAAACATATGTAAAAGTGAATATAGGGATGAATCTATCATGGATGTCCCAAATCACACTATGCTCAAAAGTCTGTGCCCCCAAGCACTGGCTGTGTATCATATCCATTAAGTACCTTGGAAGGTCGGTAGACCTAGATGTATAGATAGATACTGACATGTCATCCTGCCAAATCTCTAGAATCATTTGGAAATGCATAGAACTTAGCTTATAATGGTATAACTCTTTTATAAAAAGGTTCTCAAACTTTGTCCGTAAAAGAGTCACCTCCTCGTAACATTGGGTAACAAATCACACTAATACTCTACTGAGCCACATAGAAGGATCACAACAAGGATCAATATCTAATATTCTGGTGTCCTCAATAGATAAAACACTCAATTCACCACCTCATGCCAGTCCTTAGCTGCCTATGTATTGGGATAACTTAAGAACCTACTGCGTCTCTATCTCTGAAACTAGTAAAGTGAACCTATCCCATGTATCTCATCTGTCAGTACTACGGGTACCATGTACAACCCCACATGTGGTGGTATAGCTGGTGCACCCCCTGAAAGTGCTATCGTCAGTAGAAATCCCAATACCAATGTCTCACTACTAGGAGGATCATCCTTTTGATCACACAACCGAAACCTTGATGGATTTCTACATGGAAGCAACATGAAGTAAAACAAGATGTACCACAGTCAAAAGAGTATACCTCTATGAGATGACTCCAACTCAAGAAGGACATGAGAACACAATCAATTCCAACAAGATGTATTCAACAACTATTTTCATACATTGAGTCAAAAAACATAACCTATGATCCTTGTGTATGGATACGTTGCCCTCTGCAATGACACTGGGATCCAATATTTGAAGATAGAACTTGAAACACATAACATTGTTGCTCAAAAACAAAAATTTGCAGAATCTTCATCCTTATAGTAGAACTAACCTTCCTCGGATATGACTCTGTCATGACCCATCCCCCAAGGCCCATGCCATGACAACCCTAAGACAACCTCCCATAGGCGAGGGGATGGTGACTATCACTGAGTAGGCATATCTCACAAGTGGGAGGCATTTTCCCAAGTACCTGTAAACACACACCCACCCCAAGAAAAAATGCTGAAACCAGAAAAACTAAGAAGATAGTATAAACTGAAAGTAAAGGGGGCCAGTGTACAAGACCAACAAAAGAAAACTAAAACCTTATGGAATCCATCTAACAAGTACCCTACCTAAAGGGTACGTACAAAAGCTGTTGGGAGTTGCTGAAGTTCAGCTCGTTTGTTGGGTCTCCCTCTAAGCACCACCAATCCCAGACCCACCATGGACTCTATCAAAGCTGTCAATTGTCTGCACAAGACATGGACTAGGTGGGTGATTCCCGTGTTTTGGTGATTAAAAAAATACTCAGTAAGGACCCCAAAACATAAAGGTAAGACCTTAAAGGAAATAAAACATGATGTATAGTCACTAAGGAAGTTCTACATGAAGTATGATCCCTAAGGATAGTACACTATGTACAGACACTAAGGGAGGTACACACAATGTTTGCTAAGTAAATCACAAAGGTAAGTACACCATGTATGGTCACTAAGGAATGTACACACTAAGTATGCTAATTTCACCAGAAAGGTAATTACACCAAGTATGCTAAGTACACTACTAAGGTAAGTACACCAAATATGGCCACTAAGGAAGGTACACACAACTATGCTATGTACACCACTAAGGTACTACACCAAGTACTCTAAGTACCCCACTAAGGCAAGTACCACATGTACAATCACTAAGGAAGGTACACACTAGTACGATAAGTACACCACTGAGGTAGTACACAAAGTATATTCACTAAGTACACCACTAAGGTATGTACACCAAGTACGCTAAGTACACCACTAAGGTAGTAAACCAAGTACGGTCACTAAGTACGACACTAAGGAACGTAAACCAATTATGGTCACTAAGGAAGGTAAACACATGCACAATAAGTACACCATTGTGGTAGCCCACCAAGTACGGTCACTATGTACACCATTAAGTTATGTACAAGAAGTACAATCACCAGGGAAGGTACACACAAGTACACTAAGTACCACAATAACACATTACACCAAGTAAGATCACTTAGAACACCAACAAGGTAAACACACCAGGTATGACCACTATGGAAGGTGAACACAAGTTTTCTAAGTACCCAACTAAGGTAGTGCACCAAGTACGGTAACTAAGTACACTACTAAGGTAAGTAGACATGAAATGCAGTCAGCTCACATAGGTATAAGTATAAAGTATAAAAATCAAGACTATCAGGCGTAATCATATAACACCTAGTACTGTTGAGTCACTTAGACCTTCTGAGTCACTTAGACCCGCTGAGTCACTTAGACCCACTGAGTCACTTAGACCTACTAAATCATTAGACCCGTTGAGTCACTTAGACCCACTGAGTCACTGAGACCCATTGAGTCACTTAGACCCAATGAGTCACTTAGACCCACTGATTCACTTAGACCCTCTGAGTCACATAGTCCCTTTGAGTCACCTAGACATGTTATCATAGTCTTATCATCATGGCCAACCACATGTTTCCCACTCATAGTGTGCTTGTTCAGTGAGATCCTACTCCTCCTGAAAAACATCACATATAGGCCTTCATTAGTACCCACATAGATTTTATCAAAATAACCGCCTCATCATGAGGGTCCCAATGCTCAAAATGGATCGTCAATCGAATGTATGATTTAGACGATATGAACCTTTTAGTATAACGTGACCGTTTGGGTATAGGCCCACTCCGACCTGGTTGGACTGACCTAACCTAGCTCGAGTCCTATCGACCTGACCCATTAGGTTCGACCCAACCCATTGTGTCTGATCCGACCCGCATGGTTTGGCTCGCTACGCCGACTCGACCCGAACAGGCTGGGACCGACTCACTATGCTGGCCCGGCCGGAGGCGACGACCTAGCCTGAGGATGGCCCACATACTAATCCCAACCCATGAGAGAAGGATGGTGTGGTCCAACAGGGATGTTGTGTGCACCATGTCCTTCATGCGACCATTGTCGCAGGCTGCCTCTATAATCCATTAAGACCGTGACCTCTATCCTATTAAAGCAGCCCACTTGCCATGTCCGCTGCGGCTCATCGCCAGCCACCTACCGGTGGCCCCTACTTATCACCCACAGTAGATGCCACATGCTTCTTCAACCACCGCAGTATGCGCCACCTCCCTCATGCTTCCAATAAAGCATTCCACCACCATCTAGTTCTTTCGTGGGCCACCAGACTTGCTCTGATGGTCCATTTTTCAATCCTAGAGTACCACTATGATCCCTGAGTTTCTGTCTCCACTGTCATGTGCTCTAAGCCATTTCTCCATCGATCTGTTGGTTCAAACACTTTCTTAACATTCTAGAAAGAGTCTGATGTAACCACGAGGTTTATCAGTGAATAACCCAATGAGAGAGAGAGGGATCACAAAGAACACCTAAAGTAATGAATGTCAGCCTTATTTGTTTGGACATCATTCATCGTGTTAGGCAAAAGGGAAGTCCTTCAAATAATCAATAATATATAATCCCATTTATTTAATTCTTTCATGAAAATATCCATCCTACATGAACGACGGATCCTTGGGTCAACATATTAGAAATTTGATCTGGATTCATCATTTAGAAAATAAGAATGGGGGATTAAGGTAATCAAACAAAAAGAATAAAACCCCAACCTAGGATTGGATCATTCGTTGATGAATAAAGTATTCACACACCGTCGTTTATTGATCCTTGATTTGAAATCTGTTCTCCATGGAAAGATTCTCCAATGAGAAAATGAAGAAAGGAAGATGTTTACTATTGTGGGAGATTCGTCGTTTTTTTCTGTTTTTCGTTCACTAATGAAAATCCTCACAAGAATCTGAGCCAAAAACTAGGATCATGCCAACAATCCTACATCCCATGTCATGCTATTAATTGAGGAAATGTGTATCAACATTTCAGTTATGTTGAGTTGTCAAGTCGTTATGCTGATTTATTTAGGAAATGAAATAATGTTTTTGTTAAAATTGAGTTCCTGTATTGTTACACTATTTAATTTATGAAATAAAATAACAAGATTTACATTGCGTTGAAGTGAATTTTTTTTGAATAAAATAAACTCTCTTAAGTTTATTTTTTTTAAATCTCCCAAAAAAACATTTACCCTTGAACCATGACAGTCAAGGTTAGGTCATTCCTGACTTAAAGTCGTAGATCCGGACACAACATTTCCCTCATATTTTTTAAAATGGGAACCTATTTAGGAGTTTCCAAAACTGTGCATCTGTGCTATTTTAAAGAAATAAAAAGGTTCAAACATTTATTTTGGGATCACCGAGCCTTGGAATCATGTACCGTTTGGGTGTCTGATCTCAAAATAATCCCATATAATTTTAAATAAATTACATGGAATTTTTGAGACATTAAATAATATATAATAATGAATCAAATAAATAATATAGATGCATCATTATATTTAATAAAATCATTTTTTCTTATGCATTGATATAATTAAAGATATATGTATAGAAATTTCCAACCAATGATCTTGATTTAGAAGTTTTAATCTTTCCCTTGACTACATGGATGGATTATCTATATGTTGAAATGTGTGAGATGTATATAAATCACAAAAGTCTAAAATGTATCTTTTAAAAAAATTTATCAATATGGGACAAATGATATGGATAAAGCTACTGAAGGATTATTATTTCTCAATAAACTACCTCCCTAGGACAGAAAATTAGGTGGATGATGAATTGAGTAAGAAATATCATGGAGTTATGAAATAAATGAGGATAAAAAAGATCCTATATTCATGGGAAAAGTAGTGTCTAATATGGGTGTCATTAGGGAAGGGGAAAAATCACTCCATTTTTAAATGACATCAATGAAATATTTACTAGAGAAGATAAAAAAATCCCAGCTTGATGATAAGAGTTTACAAAAGAAAATGAAAGATGTGAATGATGGGAAATTGTAATCATTTTTTTATAAATATGGTGTGATGAAATTTTGAAATAGGCTATGAATTATATCAACACCTGATCTAGAGAAGCAATTACTTTATGAATCCCATAGTTAAAATTTCTCTATACACCCTGGTGGTTCCAAGATGTATATGGAATTAGAGGAACAATTTTTTATGGGATAATATAATGTGAGAAATTGCTGACTATGTATTAAGATGGTTAGTTTGTAAAAAGGTAAAGGTAGAGAGGAAACATCATAAAGGACTGAGGAAATATCTCCCTATTCCTATATGTAGATGGGAGGACATTATTATATATTTTATCACAAGATTTACAAATAATTTTAAAATAGATGATTCCATATGGGTTATTATTAATCATTTTCCCATGTATTCATATTTACTCACTATAAAGGAGGGAATAACTATTTATTTACTTACGTGACTCTATATAAATGAGGTTTTGAGACTTCATAGTACACCAATTTTTACTGTATATGATTATAACCCATGGTTTACATCAAAAGTATTGAAAATTATTGAAAAGGATCTTGACACTAAACTGAATTTTATCACTACATTTAATCCTAAAAAACATGGATAGTTATGAAGGACTATTTAAACATTATGAAACTTTATAAGTTCATTATTACTTGAATTTCAAGGTATGTTCAATCAGTAATTACAATTGGTTTATTTTTCATATAACAATAGCTTCTGTTAAAGCATTCAAATAGAACTGTATGAAGGTTTTTAAGGGAAAAATGTATTTCAAAATCTTTTTGTAATGAAATAGATTAAAGTAATATGTTATGTCAAAAATTATTGAGGATACAATAGTGAAATTGAAAAATATTTAGAGTAATACTAGGGAACATCAAATCAGGAAAAAGAGTTATACTAATAACCAAAGGAGGGATTTATAATTTCAAGTAAGGTATCATGTTTTAATGAAAGTATATCAATGGAAGGGTGTTAAAAGGTTTGGAAATAAAGGGAAATTAATACATAGATACATTGTTATTTTAAGGAATTTAGAATTAAATGGAGTTTTGGATTACCATTTGGAAATGCCACCCATCCTCGCTACAGTTCATGATGTGTTCTATATCTCTTTACCAAGGAAATATAAAAAATTCCCCATGCATGTACTCATCAATAAAAAAATATAATTTATGCCTAATATATATTATTGTGATGTTCCTATCTAGATTCATGACACTAGAGAACAAGTGTTACAGAATTGAATGAATCAACTGGTAAAGATACCTTATATAAATCATAAGATAAAAAAACATGTGACGGTAAGGAAGTTATGATGAAGAACTACCCAAATTTTTTATGAGGTGATATTCTATAAATTATGATTAAGAAATTTTTGAATGGGGGAATAATTTAATCTTGAACATCAATTATAGTATGTAATCTTTTATTTTAAATAATTAATAGCACAATGCATATAGATTTACTTATGAATTTTATTAATACCTAAATTATTATGTTTTATAATTCGAATATTATGAATTTAATTTAAAATAATCAAATTATTTCCTTGGAAATCATCATGATACTTTATTTTTATATAAAATCATTATTATTCTAATGTGATATTTTTTTCTAAAAATTGTTTTTTATTTCATTTTTTGAACTTATATTAAATGTTTTTTTTTCAGTTTTCGGAATTGAATATTATAATATGGATTAAAAATTTGGGTAAAATTAGTTAAAAAGATCAAAATTAATGGTATAAGGCTTGGAGATAACATAAACACTTCATTAAATCTCATTGGTTTATTCTATTTATGATATAAACTTATAATACTATAAAATATGATAATTTATAGTCACTAGACTTGAGTAATATATATATATATATATATTATAATAATGTTTTAAGTATTTACAAGTTTTACACTGACCTCACTTAAAAAAGGGCTGCTCCTATCATCTCTTATCCATAGTTATTGATCAACTTAGATAAAAAATTAACTTCCCAAATACCTTAATCAATTTATATTTCTTAACATAGTGGTCCCATATTATAAAAAAACTACTTAAAAAAATCTTATGTTGTTAGCCAAAGGAGGTTACCAAAAGAAGAAGTATGTGCTCTTAGTGATATTTTTCATGATCCTTTGTTCTTAAACATTCTAAAAATATTTACTAAACATGTTAAAATAATCAAATTATTCTATTTACCATACGTAGTTTCTTTCTTTTTTAAAAAAATTTGAAATTCATTTTCAATTTCCATTCCATACTATAGAAAATGAAAACAACACTCATGCATATGTACGGACTACCGTATCAACATAGCAATGAATTAATTTTTTATCACCTCTTAACATGGATGGTTATAAAGATAAAATTAATTAATATATATGATATTTATGGTATAATTATGATTCTATAAATATAAAATATCATATACCATCATATCCATTCATATTTCATAAAATGATAATGAGTCTCATGCGTGTATGTAGACTACCACCTCAATGAATCAATGTGATTTGTTTCTTTATTAACTCATTTCATTGATAATTATAAAATAGAATATAATGAATAAAAATTATATTCATGACATTATTAAAATTCTGGTGATGATGTAACCATTTCATAACACCTTTAACAATGATAAATATACTGAAATAATTTTAGAGAAATTGATCAAACCACTTTATGTTGTTGACATAAGTAAGAAATACTCAATGAATAGATTTTAAATGATTATAAAAGGACCCTAAAAATGTAATATGGATGAAAAATGTTCTTAATAAATTATTTAAAAAATTAAAATTGATTATTCAGGAGGAAATAATGTGTCCTACCATAAAGGAATCCATGGTAAGAGTTTTTCATTTCAATTCCACTCCTTTGAGAAATATTTTATATTATGTACCAATTTTTAATATAATATATATACCACCAATTTGACGTATTTTATCATGAATTAATCTATATTTATATTATTCAATGTTTCAATTCTTGTTTTATTCTTTAAAGGGTTTTGATTCAAAAAAAAATTAATGTCGTAAGGGTTTATTTTACAACATCACTCTTTATAAAGACCCCAACTATAGTAGCCTATAGTCAGTGGTTACATTATTATATTGTAAATAGATATAAGAAATAAAATCTCAATATACCAAATAGTTAATTATTATAACTAAACTATATAAATACATAATTACCATATTATATTGAAAATATAAAAACATAGCATATTAAACTTTCTTTCATCCTTGATATAATTCATAATATCCTTTCTCATATCTGTAGGAACAGTTGAGAAAAAATTATCAGTAAGGTTTTTTTACAATGGATACTATCACGAGTAAATAAGAAATAATTAACAAGTCATAGTGAATAATCAAAACAAATTCCATTTAATTGATAACCGAAGTTAAATGAGCATCCATGGCTAATATCAACATTGAAACACATGGATAATGAATAATGAATTCATAATAAATTAAATTAAAAATTATGAACATTAATGATCAAGTAATATCAACTAATAAATCATGATTTTTCCATATTGTCCTCTCAACCAAGACAATATCATTTTATCACGGTCTCTCAGCCAAGACATTATCATTGTATGGGAAAGAATACACTAAATACCCAACTATAATGACATGATATTATAGCCTTATCCCATACAACATGCCAAACCATTTTGTCTCATGAGACCTATCAATGAAATAGGGGGTTATATATAATTATACCCCACTTGTCATGTTCACATCCAATGGATATATCATATTTATAATGATTAATAAAATTCATTCTTAAAATGATTTATATGTCTACAATTTTATGTACTAAATCAAGAATATGGAACATCAATACTTTGTCATCATTGACCATTCAGAGATATTATAAAGTCAGTATTATTGTATCATATCCCCAATAACATCAATGGGTGTTTTCATAGTTTAAAATACATTTAAAATATTACTAGATCATTTTATGTGGAAAATTTATTTTATTTTGAAATAATTTATCTAAAATCTAAAAATTTCCAAAATATAAAAGGAATTTTTTTATTTAAAAGTAGCCTTAAAAAATATAAAATTGAAATTAAAATTATTGAGTGGTCAGGATAGTGGAAAATTATTTTTATTTTTTGTATGTTAAAACAAATATTTGTTTCAAATTTTTGGTAAAAAGTCAAAAGTACGTCTTTCAAAAAATGAAAATAAGATTCCGTTTAAACCATTTTGTAAAAATTAAATAATGGGTAAAAATTCATTAAAAATCATATAATAATATAAAAAAAATTTGAAAACATTTTTATAAAACATAGATATGAAAGAAAAAGTATTTTTGATTGAAGAGAGAAATAAATTCTTTTTTTCTTTAAAACGTTATTTTGGTCTCGTAACTACTTAAAGTAAATAAAATTAAATGAAAAAATTTATTATTAGTAAATAAATATAGTTTAATAAAATTAAATGGATTTATTATGAAATGATCATATAATTTCCTTTAATATAAATTCAATCATAAATAATCATCATTAAAATGATATTGAAACATAAATCCCTTACTTCTTTGGTATCTATTGAATAATAACCCTAAAAAAAGAAATAAAATCAATTGAAACTTGAAATACCATGAATATAAATGGAATCATGATATAAATTATCATATTTATATTATATAAACCGCATGGAAGAAATAATTGGTGAATATGACAGATGACTCATAGAAACAGAAGTGAGATGAGAAAACCCTTACCTCAGATCCGACTTGCTTTATAAGTGATTTTAGCCTTCCATATAATAAATTTGAATTATTATAGTTATATATAAGAACTATATAAATAATTATATTATCATATATTATCCACTTATAACATTTTAATGCAGTTTTTTTAATAATAATTTACTAAAATTCTCATTTATGAGTGTTAACTGTTTCATTTTTTCTTGAGAATTTTGGTTTGGTAGTTTAGAATATTGTACATTGATAATTTTTAAAGCATATACATAATATTATTCACGAAATAAATGTCATATATATTCATTATATATATATTTATATTCATCCATAAAAGGTAGATATTGAAAAATGTATTACACCTTTCATAGAGATGGTATGGAGTTATATGCAATAACAAAGTTTTCACATTTCAAAAAATAGAGAACAATAAATGAAAACAATAAATAAATTTTAAAGAATAATTTTTTATATCATATATATGATATATATTTGTTAAATTTATCTTTATTACCATCCATGTAAATTGGAAATGAATAATAGATCACATCACTTTGTAGAGGTTGTAGTCCACACGCACACAACAGATTGGAAGATAAAAAGGCATATATGATATTATAAATCTATAAGAATAGCTAATTAATAAATATAATATATATTTATTAGTTACATATTTATAATTATCCATGCAATGTGGTGATAAAAAACTAATTGCATCGCTACGTGGAGATGGTAAGTTGTACATACGCACGAGAGATGTTTTCGATTTTAATAGGATGAAAAAGATATAGAAAATGGATATACCATAATAATAATAACATATAAATATATTTATGATATTTTAGTTATTATTTTTTTATGGTTACAACATATTTATAGGAAGTAAAAGAAGATATAAATTTGGAAGAGTCGGTAAAAACGATTACCTGTTCTTCAGTGTACTTAATTTTGATCCCTTTTTAAAGACCATAGGAATGGTATTTTAAGAATAAAATAATATATAATTCTTTTTAAGTATTTTTATAAGATAATTTATCAGGTTTTTTAAAATAGGATAGTCAAATTAGTTTAAGGATGATAAGGAAGGTAGGTCCTTTTATAGGGGAGGGAAATGATACACATGGAATTACTGAAATGATTACTATATAATTATTATATTTATATAGTATAATGTTTCCAAATATCCATGAATTAAAATAAAAAGAGTATATATTTAAAATATAATAATTAAATGAAATTTTTATAGGTTTTTGTGTCATTTTAAACATTAAATTTTGGTTTAACTCCTTCATTAAGAATTCTTAACCTCAACCACGGTAACAACGATTTCAATATTAAAGGGTTATAATTTTACTTATGAGGAGATAATTGGCTAATTAATGGACAAGTGATGACATTTTAGACCCTATATTATCACAATTGTCCTATTTAAATATTTTCATGTTTTTTAAATTATTTACTAAAATATTGTTTTCATAAAATATCATTAATTCCATTTTTAACACTATTCATTAAATTGAAATTAAACACATCTAAAAAAATGGAATTCTAATATAAACCTTTTAAACACCCCTAACATGTTATATTTATCTAAATATTTTATGTAACACCATATTTCATCCAAATTTTTTTACTTTTTATATTTTTAAAATCATTTATTTTAATTTTTATTAAACGAAATAAATATTGTGTCAATGTCGTGTAATCATTAAAGGTAATTATTCAATAAATAAAAATTTTAAAATAAAATAAAATGAAAAAAAATAATTTATCATTAAAATAGAAATTTATAACGGAATTTTCCTCATTTAAAAATTAATGCAATTATTCTAGAGATGTTAAAGTCAAGAGGGTGACATTTTGTATTTATTCTTTTCTTAAAATAATATAAATGTCATAATCAATGATAAATGACACACAATGGTGATTTATTATAGAAATTGATTTAAATTTCTAAAATAAACTAATAAAATATGATAAATATAAGTTTTATAAAAATATTAAAGCATCGTCCCAAAGTTTTAACCCTATTTTACACGTTTTAATCTTACCAAGGTGACAAATATTTACCATGGTTAATATTAATAATGACAAAAAATAAAAGGAATATATTTAACAAAATTTATCCTTATGATTATAAATATTGAATATATTTTTCAATATTAAATCTTGGTAAGTGGAGGAAATTAATTTTAATATAAATTCATAGAATGTAATGAATAACCATTTTTAGAAAAATACGTTTTTACATATAAAAATTAACTTATATCAAAATCATGAATATTACTGATTAAAATGTAACTAATTATATTATTATAATCAAAATGGAACCTATTTATCTTTAATACTACATCTGAAGTAGAATGAAAATTCTAAATAAGTTGATTTAATAAATGAGGGTATTTAAAAAATCAACATTTTTTAACTATTCACTAAAAAATCAATCATTTTAGAAAAATCTCAGAATTTCACCCTAAGTCTTTATATAATGATTTCAATTTTTTCCATTTTGTGAAATATAATTTTAAAATTTTTAGAAATTAATTATAATGTCCATGCACAAAATAAGATAACATCATTTTTGAAGAAATTACATTTATGAAGTATAAAATGACTTCACTAAAAATTGAGCGAGTATTTTTTAATAATTCATCAATGAATTTGTATTGAGTAATACCATTATAAATATAATTTATAATGTGACTACTCTTATTCATTCCCATCAATTCAATCGATAGATTGTCACATTATTAATAATGATATAATTTTATAATATATCTCAATTCACTTAAAACACAGTGTTGGGTATTAAGTAAGAAATTAAAAACATAATTTTTTTAAATATAAATATATATTAAAATATAAATATGTTATATTCGAAACCCTTAAATAAATTTATCACTCATAATTTTATATCAAACATCAATGGTCTAATTTTTTCTGAAAACCAACATCATAAAGAAGGATAATAAAACATCTTTTAAAATGGGAATGTGGGAACCATGAAGGTTACTTGAAATATACCATACATAGGTTACTATATATGGAAAAAATAAATAGAAAGTTAAAATATAGAAATTTACGAGAAAAATAACATCTAAGGACTAATATAGTGTGATATATAACATGGACATGAGAAAGTTAATGAACACAAAACTATAAATCAGTGTGGGGTAAAAAGACAACCAATTTTTCAAAAATGATGGTAAAATAATAAAATTTTTATTTCAATATCCATTTAATATATTATTTAATGCATCATATACTAATTAAAAAATTCTAAAAAAAATAAATTCCAAAAATCCCGATTTTTTCAAGGACAAACATAAGAATAACAACCATGTTTGCAACTAGAGAACAATTAATCATCTTAACAGAAACTTCTCAATTACCAAATTCCTACAAGGTGAGTTGATTGATAATTGTAACATTAGAGTGTTAAGGTATGATTTTATATCTATGATAAGTGTTCCTAGATTTGAAATAATATAAATCATGAGTTTATGATACCTATTATTATTAATTAATGGATTTCAACTTTAGTTGTAGTAATTTTATAAGCTCTGACTTCTCCCCTTGGATTCTTATGTGGTAATATAACATGAGGCTTAGGAAGTTGGTTTGAGTAATTCCCCATTTATTTATGGATAAAGAATTTTATATCTGTGGTTTCTTTATTTACCTAAAATTTATGATCCTTATGAACCCTTTCTCTACACTTTAAACAAACACTTGTTTCCATTAAGAAAATACCCACATGTTTTTTTCCACAATTATCATATATGGGATGTTCCAGCCTTACCATATTTTACATCACCTTATTAATTTTTTCTTTGTTCCTAATAATCTTATTATTATATATATTTCCTTTAAAAATATAATACCTAGATAATTATTTCTCTGTTATGATGGAACATGATACCATATCATCATATGATGAAAATTTTGGCGAGTCTAGTGGTCATCAAAGGATTGTCTTAAGTCGATAAAAGAAACAATAAATCTTACTTTTAAAATTAAATTTTTAGTCCATAGAATTTTTTACTAATATTGTAAAGTTTTCCTTATACTTTGCAACACTTTCCTCTTCCTTCTATATTATAGCAAGGAATCACAATTCCATATCATCTTGTTGCTCATAAGGAATGTATTTCTTAAAACATATTACTTTAAAAGTTTTCTCTACATGATTTATATTTTATCAACCGCTTTAGCATTCTATATGAATGTCCATTATTTGTCATCATCTACTTTCAAACAATAAACTACCATAATAACCTTTTTTCTCTCATTACATCCCAAAGTAAGGAATATTATTTCGAGGGGATTAATCCATTGTTCAAATAAAAATGGATTAGTAGTTCCATTAAAAAATAAAGGATTATATTATATGAAGTTTTCCATCATAGATGAATCACACTGTGAAATAATAGGTTTTTCCATATGGTCAAGTTTATTCATCACAACATGATTCCAATTCCCTAATATGGCCATGATATAATGATTTCCAACACTATCTATATTGGATTTATTAGTAGGGTAATCCATACATTGATTAAGGGTTTTGATTCTCTTTATTCCATTAGGTTTCATCTCTAAAAAATGGAACAAACTTCGTTAGCTCATAATTCTCATGAATATCAAGCCATAAATTAAAAATCTATATATATATTAAATGTTATTAATTACTATAAGGTATTGTCCTAATTCTCATATTATCCATGTTCATTTAAAATCTAGTTCCCACGGTTTCTAATAATCTTACTATAATACCAAGTATAATGACCCCAAACCTTGTAGCCCAGAGTGAGTGATTACATTATTACATTGACAATAGATACCATTGATCAAATCCCAAAGGACAAAATAGTTTAATAGTATTGGTAAACTAGATACATACATGATTCTCATATTACATTGGAAATTTAAAAATATAGCATTAGAAAAATTATTGCATCATTAATATTATTCATAATATCCTTCTTTTTATCTTAGGGAAAGAAAAACAAATAAAGGGTGAACTTAGATGCTCAGTACAGTTTTCATATAGTGGAAGCTATCATGAGTAAATAAG
Source organism: Viscum album (assembly GCA_963277665.1). NCBI lineage: Eukaryota > Viridiplantae > Streptophyta > Magnoliopsida > Santalales > Viscaceae > Viscum > Viscum album. The sequence continues at coordinate 1,903,299,818 of OY728121.1, read as the reverse complement.
AAATAATTACCATGATAGAGTGGATAATCAAAATACAAGTCATTCAATTGATAACTTGATTTCAATGAGAATCCATGGATAATATCAACATAGTAATCAAATTGATAATAAAAAATGAATTATTAAAAAAGGGAATTCACAATTTTAGATATTATTGCAACATTAAGAAACATAAGAAACATTATTGCATCATTAATGTTATTTATAATATACTTCTTCATATCTTTGGGAAAGAAAACAAATAAAGGGTGAACTTTGTTACTGAGTAAGGCTTTCATACAGTGGAAGCTATCACGAGTAAATAAGAAATAATTAACCTGGTAGAGTGGATAATCAATATATAAGTCATTCAATCAATAACTTTATTTCAATAGAATCGAATGATAATATCAAAATAGTAAACAAATGGATAATGAAAATTATTTATTAATAAAGGAAATATATAATTTTTGATATTCATAATCAAGGGATCTCAAATAATAAATCATGAATCTTACCATAAAGGCCTGTCAACCAAGGAATTATCATTATGTTTGGCCTATCTACCAATAAATTATCATTGTTTGGGTAGGTATACACCAAATAAAAAAATACTATGACATTATATTGCAAAATAAGACTATATATCATCCCAAGCTGTTTTGTCTCTTGAGAATCATTGATTTTTTGAGGGCCTTTTTATAACTGATCCCCACACATCACTTTCACATCAATGCATTCCTCATATTTAGAATGATCAATTCAATTCATTCTCAAAAAATTTTATAAGTCAATAATTATCCATACTAAATCACGAATAAAAAAGAAAAATATTCCATCATCATTGACCATCAAAAGAAAGAATAAATATATTAAAATTAGATTATATCCCTAGTAACATAAATGGGTTTTTTCATTGTTTAAAATACCTTTAAAAAGTAACTAGAATTTTTTTTGATGAAAATATCCTTTTAATTTTGAAATCACTTATATAAAATATAAAAAATTTCCAAATATTAATGAAAAATTTTTTCTTTGAAAAGTATCATGAAAATATTTAAAGTAATTTTCAAATCATTTTTCATTCATGATGGTGGGAAATTTTGTTCATGTAATGTTCATTAAAATAAATATTCTGTTCTTGTTTTTGGTAAATAGATAAAAGTACCTAGATCAGAAAATAGAATGAAAATTATTTTTAAAACATTTTGTAAAAATTAAATCATGGGTAAAAATGAATTTAAAAAATCATATAATAATAAAAAATCTTCTTTTAAAATCATTTTTAGAAAACATGAATATGAAATAAAAGGTAATTTCGGTCAAAGAGAGAAATAAATTCATTATCCTTAAAAACATTCTTTAAATATCTTGAGTACATAAATAGAGGAAATTAAAAGGAATACATGTATTCTAAATAAATAAAAAATGTTAATTAAACTAAAATTTATTTATTATGAAAGGATCATATAATTTTTTCATTGTAAATTTAATTATAAATAATCCTGATTAAAATGATATTGAAACATAAATTATTTACCCCTTTAGAATCATTAAAATCATAACCACCATTAATTAAATAACATAAAATAATAATTTAAATACCATAAATATATATATATTAATGATATAATATATAAAAGGGACATAATTTACACCACATGAATGAAATAAGTGGTGAAAAAGGCATATGTCTCATAGAAACAAAATTGAGATGAGAAAACCCTTACCCTAGATCCAAATTTATTTGTAAGTGATTTTATACTCCCATATAATAAATTTATATTTTTATAATTATATTATAGAACCATATTCATACTTATAGTATCATATATTATCCAATTATAACATTTCAACAATCATTTATTAATAATTATTTATTAAAATCCTTATTTTAGAGTGTTAACAGTCTCATATTTACATGAGAATCTTGGTTCGGTAGTTTGAGTCCTTATAGTTTTATCATGATTATATAATATATATAATTTTATTAATGATTAAAATATCATATATATTCATTATATAAATATTTATAGTCATCCATAAAAATTATATTTATAAAAATAAATTGCACAGTTCCTGGAGACGGTAGACTGTACGTGTGCATGAACGTTGCTTTCACTTTTTTATGGATGGAATAAAAGAAAGGAAAATAACAATTAAACATTAAATAATCATTATTATATCATATATATTAATTAAATATATCCTTATTATCATCCATATAATGTGAAGATAAAAAAATAATCACTTCACTTTGTAGAGGATGTAGTCCACACATCCACACAAGAGATGTTATCATTTTCCAACAAATTGGAAGGTAATATGGTACATGCGATATTATAATTAAAAAATAATATTATTTTAAAAATATAATATATATTCATTATTTCCATGTTTATAACCTTCCATGTAACATGGTGATGAAAAACGAATTGCACCTCTATGTGGAGATAACAAGTTGATTGTTTGCACAAACAATGATTACACTTTTCTTAGGATAGAAAACAGATGAAAAAATGGTTATAACATAATATAATAACAACTTATTATATTTAATATACTGTATTAAATATTTTAGTGAGGGTAAAATAGATTTAGATATAGTAAAATAATTAATAATTTTGAAAGAGTTGGAAAAGACGATTACATATTCTTTAGTAGACTTCCTTTCGATCCATTCTTAAGCACCATTTTAGTAGTATTTTAAGAATAAAATCACACATAATTAATGTATATATAAGTTTATAATATAATTGGGTAGGTTTTGGTCAATTTATGTATCTTTACACGGTGTAAATATGAGAGGTTAGGGGTGTCCTTTTATATGAGAGGGAAAGGACACACTTGAAATTACTAAAAAAAAAATATAATTAATTTTTTTCTCAAGTATAATGATTAAAAACTAGAAATAAATACAATAAAAAAATTATATGGTTTAAATATCATCCTAAAATGAAATTTAGATAGGTTTTGGTATCATTTTAAACCTTATCTTTTGGTTTAACACATTCATTAACCATTTTTAACCTTAACCGTGGTAACAACTATTTCCATATTAAAAGTGTTATAATTTTACTTATAAGGTGAAAATTAGATTATAAATGGAATATGTATTGATTTATAGACCATATATTATCCCTATTATCCTATTTCACTATTTTTATGATTTTTAAAAAAATTAATAATATATTCTTTTCATAAAATATCATTAATGTCATTTTTAAGAGAATCCATTTAATTTGAATTTAATGACACCGAAAAAATATGAAATTCTAATATTAATCTTTAAAACATACCTAATATATTATATTTATCTAAAAAATTCATATATCCCAATAATTCATCCAAATGGTGTTACTTTTAATATTTTTAAAATCATTAATTTTAATCTTCTACTAGTTGAATAAATACTACGTCGATATCATGTAAGTATTTAACATAATTATTCTATCACCATAAATTAAAAAAATTAAAATTATAAAGAAATTAATTTATATATAAAAGAAACATCTATAATTAAAATTTTCCAATTTTTTTCCAAATGTAAAAATTTTAGAGATGTTAAAGTCCAGAGAGTGACATTTTGTATTTATTTTTATGTTAAAATAATATAAAGGTCATAATCAAAGTAAAATGGAACCAAGTGGACATATATTATACATTTAGATAGATATGGCTCAAATAAACTCATAAAATATGAGAAATTAACGTTTTAGAGAAATTATAAAGACTTTTCCCAATGTTTTAACTCTATTTTACTTGTTTTACTCTTATTGAGGAGACAAATATTTACCATGGTAATTATTCATAATGCCCCAAAATAAAAAGGACCTATGTAAAAATATGATTATCTTAATTATAAATATGGAATATTTATTTTAATATTCAATATATATATGTGTAAGAAATAAATATTAATATAAATACATAAAACGTAATGAAAATTTACTTTTGAAGAATGAGTTTTTAAAAATAAAAAAAAACTTATATCAAAATCAAAAATATTAATTATTAAAATAGAAGAAATTATATTATTAGAAATAAAACATATAATATGTCACATTAGTACCAAATCCAAAATAAAATGGCACTTTTAAATTAATTTATTTAATGAATGAGGGAATTTGATAAAATATTATTTTTCATTATTCATTGAAAAATAAATCATTTCAAAAAAATCACAAAATTGTATCCTATGTTAACTGTAATATCCTAATTTAAAAATCTATGTTATTTTTATAAAATATAGTTTTTAAGTGTTGTAAATTGATTATAATTTTCATGTGGAAAATGAAATAAAATCAATTTTGTAGAATATTCATTTTTGATGTATAAAATGACTTCACTAAAAATTTAGTGAGTATTTCCTAAACATTCATAAATGAATTTTTTTTGTGTAGGACCATTATAAAAATATTTTATAACTTGGTTACTCATATTCATACCCATAAATTCAATGACTAGGTTACCACATTTAAAAAATAATATATTTTATAGTACATCCCATTTTGTATAAAGCTTGGTGTCACATATTTTGAAAGTTACTGAAATCTTCAAATTATTTTATGAGAAATATATATTAAAATATCAGGTTGTTAATATCTTATTATTTATTTTTCATGTTTAAATTTATTTTGGAAGAATTATATGATTTATCTCGTCTTAAAACCAATATATTTTCTTCTCCTTATTTATTTTTGGGGTTTCCATGTTTTTCATCAAACGTTACCTCTCTATTATACTAAAAGTCTAAATTAATTATTTTTAGAATGGAATACCTTATTTATATTTTAGGTCAATAATATTTTTCTTCCACATAGACATTTTTCAAATTATTTCATTGTTGTTTTTATCTAATTTTAATTGATTGGAGGAATTTTTATACTACATTTTACATTCTCTATAAAGGTTTAAAAGGAATTTTATTAAAGTTTCATGAATAAGTCAATTTTATCTTTTTACAAAATATTGAGGAGATTTTTTAACATATAAAATATGTATGACTTTTCCAGGCCCCATGACCATTATTCTCTATTTAGATTCCTCTAAAATCTTCTATGATTTTTCAAATAAAATTATTTTCCCTCATTATATGAATTTTAGTTTTTATTTTAAATTAGAATACATTATTTTATCAAGGGTTGTAAATAATTTTCGAAATTATTTATAACTTAGTTATTATAACAATGATACAAAATATTATAAAGAACTTATTTTTAAGTTTTTTCTACCATATTAATCTATAATTATTAGATGACTTATTTAAATCCTTCTTTCTAATAAATTGACGATATTCTATCATCCTTTATTGATTTATGGATTATAACTTATTTTGAGATTATTCACTTTCTTGTAATCATGTTCTCTATCACTCTCCATTATTCATCGGAAATTGATTTTCTTATTTATGTCTATATTTTTTTTATCATGGATATAATCATTATCATTTATATTTCCTTCATATTATCTTGACATTATGCTATTTCAATATACAATTTTAGATAATGAAAGATTATTATGAATGTTATTTAATTTAATAAGGAAATATATGTTATATATTCTTAATTTGATATAGATATTTAATTATTAATAAGGTATATTGATTATGAATTATATTTTTGATTAAATATATGAGGAATTCATTGTACATATGTAAGTAATGGATGGGGCCAAGTTATATATATCCCCTTGATGCATGTACAGGCATCATGGGACAAATATTTACCCAAATTAGTTTTGTAATTAGGGTATACCTACCCATTCATTAATATTTTCTCAGAAGAAAGTCTTGACTATAAGGTGCATGATGTCTTGGTAAATTGTATTGATGATAAGATCATAATGCCCGAAATCATGCATTTACCTTATTAAAATTTTAGATATTATTATCCATGTTATTGTTTTGTTATTATTTTCCATGGATATATTTTTAATATAAGGTTAATGATTAAAATATACATGAATTGATTATAAAATATATCATATTTTTTGGACTTATCTACTCATCATAGCTTCTGTTGTATTCTTTCCCTTATCGACCATCTGATGTCACACTTTACTTTGTTTTCCTTTCCCTATGATATGAAGAAAGAATCATTTAATTATATTTCATGGTACAATGAACTTTTACATGCTATGTTTTATTTTTCCAATGTAATATGAAAATATTGTATATATCTAATATCCCAATATATATAATCCAGTTGATCCTTCATGTTATGATCCCATATATCATGTACCAATGTACTAAAGTAAATAACGATTACGGGTCACTAGAGTTAGGGTCATTATATTGAAAATCAATTCAAAGTGTTTGAGCTGAGTTGATAAATATAGAGTTAAGATTTCGAATTTTTAAATTCTAAGTTTGATTTAAGAATCTCCCAATGTAAAGTATATATAAGAGTCACCATAACACCCAAATTGAGAAATTCATAATGGCATGGAAGAATAATTATAAGTAACTCTATTATAGAAAATAGAGGTAATGGAAAATGAATTTCATTCATGAGAGGGTCATATAAATAATTTTTTAGATTCATTTCGTAGTTCATATGGGACATTTTATTTTTTTACAAGTCATTCAAAGTGTAAAAAATGAATTAGAAAAGGTATATTATGTAAGTGTCATTTTTCAGTTTTGTAAGATTCATTTTGATGTAAGTTGTATGGAAATTATAAAATTTTCCAAAACATAAGATTCCTTTATAGGATTTATATGATTCATTTATATATATCGAGTAAAATGTAAAATTCACTAAATTAGACATTATGTGATGTTTATAGAAGTTACAAGGCAATATTAGAAAAATTGTTTCTAAATTTTAATATGGGTTTTAATATTAAGAATAGAAATGGAAAATAAAATATAATGATGTTGTAAAATTCTAATTATATTGAAATATCATGGGAATTTTATATATCCAAGATTCAAGATGAGATTTATTGAGAATTAATGTATATATTTTCCATGTCCTGGATAGGAAGTTCCAATCCATGATTTATAATAAAAAATATATCACAGGGGAAAGAATTGTTAATATGCATCTTTCCATGATAGGAGGTTACACTTTATAACCATGTAAAATTTAAATTAATACTGAATTGAGAGGATGTTATTCATCATCTTAATAGATGAAACTACATGAAGGCACGTAGAAATTTATAGAAGTATCATGGTAGGAGAAAGTGTTTATTATTTGGTTTATCAAATAGAGAATAAATGATTATTTTTAAAGAGATGAAATGATGATATTATTTGGGATTGGTTTATTGAGTTTAAAGACTATGAATATAGGATAATTAAAGTATTTGAATTTATAAAGAAAATATACATGAGTTGTATTGAAATTTATTAAATACATGATTATATTGTATGATCTATATTTAACACTTATTCATGTACATGATATGAGAATTATGGGTGAGCTCATAATTATATAGACCTCTAATGCATTGGGTAATGTTTTTTATCTCATGATATTCCATGTATGGTGCATGAGAGGTTATCATAAGAATTATATTTTATGATTTCTTTATGGATAGACTTAACTTTTGTTTATGATCACATGTTTTATGTTGTTTTTACATTCCCATGTTTCCTTTATACTATCATGTTCTATCATGCCTCATTATTCAGGATTATGATTCTCACCCCTCTTATGTTATCTTAATGTTACTTATGTATTACATATACTACTTTACATCATGCTATCCATTGATTATCCCCTTACTTGGATTTATAGCTCACCAATTTCTTATGTACACTTACAGGATATCTATTATTGTTTTAATATCATAATATAATTTTCAAATCATGTTAAGGAAGTTTTAAATAATGTTGTTACTTTTCGTTTCAATTTTCTATGATATCTACTGAGTTATTCAAATACACTATGATTCATGATCTTCTAGTTTTTATTAATTTTCACCTTTATCTAATAAATCATGAATTAAAATCTAATGAAAATATGTGTTTTAAAACTGATATAAAAGAAAAGTCTAGTTATTTTCTGGATTAGGATTGGAAAACTCTATTTAAAAGCCTTAGGGATAAAACTAAACATAGGAAAGCATCCCTAAATTCTAGTAAATTATACAATAAGTGTTTTGAAAGAAAAAAAATCCCTATTTGGATACTACAAGTAGATGTGGATCTAGTACAGTTGTACCTAGGGGTAATAGCTTCACAAGGGAACATTGAGCTAGACCCAATTGTCACTTAGATTACAATAATGGGCCCTATTGTACACCTAAATTGACACTAACGGGGGATATGATTTGGTAAATTAAAAATATCTTTATGAACCATTATTCTGTAAAAAAAATGCATATATGATTTTATGTTAGGAAATAGATCATGGATGAATTATATTGAAACCTTTTAATTCATAGTTTAAGGAATTTATGTCCTTTATGATATATCCCCTCAATTTTCATTGTTTCACTTTTTTATATATAATGGTGTTAAAATCATCATCCCAAAGTTAATTTTGGTGGAAGTAAATGATTAGAACCAGAATAAAATAATGGAAGGTAGGATTATTATACACTGTTCTAGGAATTCTTTAATACTACAAATGTTTAGTAGAACTATTAAAAAACCACCTAAAAACATGGAAATCGAGTTATTGATAAAGTGGAAATATGGTTCAATTGTTTCAAATCAAGAATATAACTCATCACCCATCCTAATATTTTGTATTAATATTCTATAATACCATATGATACTGCCTTTAGTAGAATTAGATTCTATTTTGGTCATGGATTGGGTTTCCTTTTATTGTTCCAACATAAATTTCCATGAGAAGTAAATCACCATTAATATCGCAAATCACACTCTAGTTCTATACAATTTAAAGGAGGGGGATGAATATTATTAAGTAAAAAAATCTCATGAATGGATATTATTGATTTTTTATAAATAATATCTAGATAAAATTATTGAGACTAAAGAAAAGATCATCCTCAATGACATTCCCATTTTATGGGAATTTGATGATTTTTTTCCAAAGAATTGATTAGTCTTACTCTTAGTTATGAGGTTGAGTTCTCAATAAATATAATATCTAGGTATTTTACAATATCCAAGACTCTATATTGAATGTTCATTGTTGAAATTGAGGATCTGATGAAAAATTTATACGAGAATCAATATAATGGGTTTATACACCCATGTTCTATACCATGGGGTGCACCTATCCTCTCTTTTAAGAAGAAGGATGGGTTAATTTTTATCCACATTGATTATTGTGATATAAAAAATATAATGATAATAAAAATATATCCTCTTCCACAGATATATTATTTGTTTGATCAGCTACTTGGAGTCCAATACTCTTTTAAGGTGGATCTTCGATCATGATATTATCATGTAAATTTTAAAGAGGAGAAAATACCCAAGAACTATTTTCATAAAAAGTACAAGCACTAATAGTTTATATTGATCCATTTGGACTCAGTAATTCTCCATCTATCTTCATGAACATGATGAATAAAGTCTTTATGGATTACATCACCAAATATGTGGTAGTATTTATAGATGATTTTCTTATTTACATAAAAAGAAAAGAGAAACATAAGGATAATTTTAGTGTTGTAATAAAGACCTCATAGAAAGAAAATTTATATGAAAATTTTAGTTAATTTGAGTTTTTTTGGAGGAAGTAACATTATGGGGATATTTTATCACAAATATAGGATGATCTGTGGATCCTTGAAAAATAGAGGCAATTGAATGAGGACTAAGAACAACATATGTGACAAAAATATATAGTTTACCTGTATTAGATGGGTATTAATGTCTATTTGTGAGAAACATATCATGTTTATAAATCACCCTAATCAAGACAACTCAGAAGGGTGTAAAGTATGTTTGGACTGATGAATATGAAGAAATCATTAATGAGATGAAGAAGAGGATAATAACTACACCTATACTCATATTACCCACTAGTGGGGGAGGAATTGTGATCTAAAATGATTCATCCAAAATAGAATTGGGTTGTGTACTCATGAAAGATGAAAATGTGATAGATTATACCTCTCACCAATTAATGATCCAGGAGAATAATAAAGTGAGATTCTATGAGTAGAATAGATCCCACAACTCTATCCATGATGAGGATTATAAGGGTTCCAATATTATTGGACATTAAAAGGATCGAAATTGGTATAATAAATGGATATTTTTCCTAAATTTCACAAATAATCTCTCAACCATCCATTCTTTATTTGATAAATGAGGCAAATAAAGATTACGGGTTGCTGTATAAAATGCTAGAAAATATTTTCCAGAGTTTAACTTTTTTGACAATGGATTTATAAGGGTTTGTACTCAGATATGTGTCCCATCAAAAATATAAATTAAAAAGGAACTTCTAGATACTGTGAATAGTTCATCCATCTCTATATATCCAATAATCACTAAGATGTGTCGAAATTTAAAGAAAAACATATAGTGGGATAATAAGAACATGTATATTATAGAGTTTGTATCCCAATGCTTGGTATGACAAAAAATCAAGGAGAAATGATATAAGTATAAGAGTATGATGAAACCATTTCCCATACTAGTATGTAAATGGGAAAATATGACAATGGATTTCATCACATGACTCCCCAAAACTCCTAAAGGCAATAACACCATCTAGGTGGTAGTCGATCACCTAACCATGTCAGATAATTTAATTGTTATTAATTATGATTTATCCCTTGACAAACTCACCAATATATGCATGAGGGAATTGGTAAGAAATCATTGAGTTCCACTCTATATTCTATATGATCAAGATCTAAGGTTTACCTATATGTTCTGGAGAATCCTTCAATAAGAACTGGATATAGAGTTGAGTTTCAATAATTTTTATCACCTTTAAATAGATGTCCAGTCTATGGGGACCATTCAAACTCTGTAGGATATGTTGAGATCACATTCAATGTATTTACAAGGATGTTGGTATCAACACCTTCCCCTAATAGAGTTCTCATATAACAATTGTTTCTATTATAGCATTCAAATGACACCTTATGAGGTTTGGTCTGGGAAGAGGTGTCAAACTATGACATGTCACGATGATGTTGGAGAGAAGAAGATGATGGGACCTGATCTTATACAAGAAATGACATAGAAGGCTCAAATAATTCAAAATCATATGAAATACACTCAAATTCGACTAAAACTATACATGGAAAATCATCAAAGAGACATAGAATTTGATGTTGGTGATAAGGTTTCCCTTCATATATCATCATGGAAGAAATTCTTGAGGTTTGGGAAGAATTCAAATCTTTGTCCTAGATACATTGACCCCTTTGAAATACTTGACTGCCTCAGAGTGCTGTCCTATAAAATAGTACTCCCGCCTAACTGGTCTCAAGTACATGATTATTTCCATGTATCCCTCTTGAGGAAGTATATATTATAACCCACACTTGTACTGAATCCATAGGTCTTATCATTGGATAACGATATTTTAAACAAGTAAAATCCAATGAAGATCTTATATTGTATTGAAAATGTTATATGAAACAAGAAAACTCACCTGGTAAAAGTGTTATGGGAGAACCACAAGTTTGTGTAAGTGACATGGGTATCAGAAGAGGTAATGAAATAGAAATACCACACCTATTTTAATGTATAGAATGTAAATTTTGAGGGAAAAATTTATTAAGGGGATAAGAATGAAATGACCCATTGTTTTATAAATTAAACTCCCATTTTGAATGAATAAACATGTCATTAAGTATTGTAGTTATAGAAAACAAATGATATACTATGGTTATTTTAGACCATTATAATTTATATCCTATAAGATTTAAAAGACTATTAAAAATCATAACCATTGATAATATAGTCATTGTACAATGACCACTAAGATTAGTATATTAAGGGTTATGATAAAATCCATTTGACACAGATAAAGGAAGCGATGACCTTGACCAGGAGGACCGTACCATATGAAGCCTATTTATTGAATCTCTATGGGAGATATAATCATTGGTATTTTACCTAGACTAATCGCAATTTGATATAGAATAAATAAAGTATAAGTAAATATATTTATATTTGAAGTTCAAGCTCATCAAGATCATGACCCAAACCATGTTCGCCGAACCACCCCAAGAAAATCGCACTATCACACACCTTACCCTTAGGAAATTCATTGGTGTAATAAAGGACTATGTATTTAGAAACTACCAATATAAATTTTTATATTTTATTTTTGATAAAAAATGATTATATTTATACCTTTTTAATATTAATTTTTAAATTATTAAAAATGAGTTTGATAAAAACAATATGTGATATGATGAAACACATATTGTATTTTTGGGTAATATATCATTTCAATCAAGATACTATTTTTTTCTGAATTCAATATTTTTTGAAACAAATGATATTTTAAAAAGATATTAATGTTAAATAATATATATTAAATAAAAATGATAATATAATTTCACAAAGTCAAATGTAATTTTTATAAAGGTTAGAAAACTATTTTTGTAAAAGAAGCCAATATTTTTCAATAATTGGTTATTTTGATTTAAAAGTTTAAATTATCATATTTAGATAATTAATAATAATATAAATGTTATTTATAAAATATGAACATCTAAATTATCCAATTGTGATTTTTTCATAACTTCCTAAGACAATCTAATTTTTGTGTAAAAATTAAGTATGGTATAAATATATGGTGTGTATTATGACATCATAAAATCACCAAAGTGATGCGATAAATACAATAATGTGTATCAAAGACTAAAATTATATTTTAACTTTAAAATATTTTTTTTAGGTTTCTTTTTTTAATTTTATAAACCCTTAATGAATCCTCCAAAACATATATTATATTTTAATGTCAAAAATTAATTCTTTATAAACATGACTTACATACACATGACTAAGGGAATTATTTTAATGAGTTTATTTCTTATAACTATAAAAAAATGAAAAAAATCATCATTCATAAAAACTATTGGAAAAAATCATGCGATGGTTTATGCTTTTTATTACATTATCATATAGAGTTGAACACCTATGTTTAGAAATTAATAAAGAATTATCCTCCCATTTGATTTATAAAACTACCCAAAATACCATTACTCTTCACCCAAAATAGTTATATCATGAACTTAATCTAACTTTCCCTCCCTAGAGTCTATCTAAGGAACACCCAATCTATTAGGAATCTCATACCAAGCTTTTAGATGAATCCTCTCATGGTAAGGGATCTTCTCCTTTCCTATTTATTCCAACACCTTCTATGAATTATTCCATTTAATTTACAATTTTTCTTATAGGGATATGTTATTACATGTCACTATTACTATACTTATGATTTTAAAATTATGATATACACCTTTAACTCAACTTATTACCTTATATGAATATTTATATACCATCATTATGCTGCTGAAATTATCCTTCATTTTTTCATACCAGATGATTGTGTAATGAATACCCATATCCATTTCCACTCAAGGGTATTCAAATAGTTATACATATCCTTAATTTATTTGGGATTTACATGTATTTAACCCACCATCTTTAATAATGGGGTTAAAATTGATTAAACACATCCTTTTGTTCTATGATATATGTGGCACAGTTATGGATTTACATGATATAAAAGTGACGAGTAGGCACAAAATTATATATCCCTCCAATATAATAGGTAATATTTTTATATCATGAAATTCCATGTATAGTGTATGTTAGATTAACCTAAAAATACTATATTATGATGCATTAGAATTTATCCTTGAGTTATGTTTATGATATTTTATTTTATGTTGTTTCTAAATTCCAATGTTGACTTTATACTATCAATTTATATCATGCCTCATTATTCAGGATTATTATTCTCAACCCTCTTATATTTCCTTAATATGACTCTTCAATCATTTGTAAATCATTACCACATATTATGCTTTGATTATTCCCTTACTGGGATTTATAGCTCACCCCTTTCTTATTTATGTCCCCAGGTTATCCCGTGCAGTTTTATAAGATCAATAGAATTTTACAAGAATGTAAAGAAATGTTTCAATAAATTTGATGTATTTATGTTGTTATTTTCTATGATATGTACCTAAATTCCCAAATACACTATAATTAATGATCCCCTGGAATTTTATTATGTGTACCTTTATGTAATAAATCTTGAATTAAGGTGTAATAAAATTATGGGTTATCATACACCATACTCCATTTTACATTCAATATCTCAATTCATCACTATATATATCTCTGTATTACCATATTCAAACAATAAATAAATAAATAATTTAATTCATAGTATTATTTCCATCTTGGTATTATAGATATTTCATTAAACACAATCATATATCATAATCCTTTAATATGTTACTCTCAAAACCATAAACCACAATTACTAAATATTCTTGCGTTTAATTATATGAATGTATCCTGTTAATTTCCACAATAACCAATCCTTTTAATTTATTCTTATTTCAAAATTTGATGAAAAAATAACCCAAGAAAAATAATCACTTATGATCATCATCAAAATAATTCACAATATATATATATATGTGTGTGTGTGTGTGTTAATTACATACCCATCAATAAAAACTTCTTCACATTACATCGTCTTGACTTCATATCACATAATATTTAATCTACACATGACATTAAGAACATCACATGTCACAATAGATCTAGGAAACTCAGCCTCCTCATTAAATCATCTCCCATGAAAACATATCTATAATAACTACATACTCAATTGCGTGTTATTATTTTAACTACACATTAGCAATGCATCTTGACAAAAACATTCCATAAATAATTTCTAGATATTCTTCTTAAATAACATTGATGGATTCATGACTATCATTTTTAGATAAAAATAATTTAATCATTAAAATATTGATCTGACATCACCTAATTTGATTTTTCAAATGAATGATCTTAAATCACATTTCAAATGTGATGGTTAGAACATTCAATCTTGGTTTTAGAATAATCTAGATCTATTACATTAGAATTTAAAATTCTAGAACCTCCCATATAATAGTAGAATAATTTCTATATTTTCTAAAAGAGCAGACTCGTATGCAAACACATTCAGTCACATGATACGCCAAATAACTCTTACGTAGCTTATCATGTGAGTGGATGAATCATAAATAATTATAAAAACACTCATATATAGCCTCCCTAACTAATATAAAGCTAAAAAATAATTATTTTCTTTGTCTTGAAACACTTTTACATAACTTTGGAGAAACATTATTGGTTGAATCATACACTACTCCAAGTCACTCATACTCTTATTCAAATAACTCAAATGCACATGAATGTCCAAAAATTAAACTTCAATATATAATTCAAAATTCTATTAAAATACTCATAGAACCTTTTGTATTCATATTAGGGATTCTCCCATCATATAAAAAATTCCAATATCTATAAAAAATTATTAGTAACCTTCAATGATTGTCAACCATGATTGAAAACCAATTAAAACCATCAAAAACACTAAAAAAAATTCAATATACTACTTTTTGGTTTATTAGAAACATTATTCAACTCATACAAATAAACTCAAATCTATTAAAAATACAACAAATTTTTGAGTTTAACGTTTTCATTTATGTACATTTTATCCTTATTTTTGAACATCACGACACACATTCTTAAAACTAAGTTTGACTGACTTTATATTTCCCAATTTTTTTTGAATTTTTTTGTAGATAAAATTTTATTCTATAGGATGTAGAAATATTTCTAATATTATGAATATAAGAATTTAAATTGAACTCCAATCCATCAGACTGACTAATTTTAGTCCACTAGAATAATGAATTTTAGTATATCAAAGCGACATTGTTTAGTACATTGTTATTTTTGAGTTTAGTCCATATGATTAATGATGTTTTGTAGATTAGATTGATGAATTATAGTCAATCAGATTGAAAAAGTCTATTCCATCTGATTGAATATGTCTCATCCATCAGACCAATCATGTTATGATCCATTATAAGAAGAATAATTTATTCCTTTTAAATAATAATGTTTACAATTATATAGTCAGAATCATTTCTATTATATAGAATTATTTTATAGCATTGTGATGATGTTATTAATGTGACATTAGATGAATATGTACTGAACATACTGAGACATCAAGTTTGAGCTCATCTGAAAAAATTTAATCTAACTCTATAAATCCCAAAATATGAACGTTGGAGATGTTCCTATAAGTATAGGTAAATTTGAGGAGTTGGGAGTTGATTCTTTTGCGATTCAACCCATCTGAAGCATGCTCTTATATAACATCTTATTACTGAAACTTTTTAAATCCTCAAAGTGTTAATGTTATAAGAAATTGGAGTGAGTATTGCAAATTACATAGAACCTTTTTCATTTATATTCATTATGTCTGATCAGGGTTTATATCAAGGGATTCCAAGGATAGTAATACTACTGATTTTGATCAGGTTGAATGAGGGATTTTGGGGATAGTAAGATAGAGCTAATTATAATCTTTATGATCAAGTAATTTATTACTATATAAATACAGACCTTATGGTTAGGTTGAAAAGTAGGGATACCCAAAGAATGGATTTGTGACATCCTTAACTCTTATGTTTAGTGATTAAAAATCTTTTATAAATATTTTAGTAAGCCATTATTACTTTTGTATTAAGCCATGTTTTTCACTTTTTTGTTTTAACAAGTAATTAATTTCTTCTATTAATTTATATAGAAATTTTATTTTATTAAAATTTATTAAACTCAAATTTTTTTGAAGCACTATTTGTCCGATATAAAAACATTGATCATCAGATGTTATCTGAATACTATAAATCATAATAAATAGGATTTAGTTTTTCTGTTAGTTTCTGATTTTAAAATACAATTCACCCCCTCTTTTATTCATTGATATACTCTTAAAACATACAATTTCTATTATAAAAGGTTCTACTTCTTAACATTCTAGTTTTAAATTTTTTATTATCATAATATTTTTAATTTTTTAATTTTTTTTTATAAATTTTTTTATAGATTTTGTATAAACTATTTTACATAAACATGTATTTTATGAAAATGGTATTTTTATAATTTATATTGATGTAAGGTTTAAATGTTATAAATATTGAGAATATTAATCCTATAAGACAAAAAATTTTATTGGGTTGATTGTGAGTATTGGAGAGAAATAATGAAAACATTTGTTATTAATACTAGAGTAGATGAATTTTTTATAATGATTAGAAATTATAAAATCCACGAGAAAGAAGTTTATTTATTTACTAATCGAGAGATGCTTGAATATCAACTGAATAATTATTTAATAAATACTTTATTATGTTATATGAAAATAAATATCTATAGTCAAATATATTCTTGTGAATCTATGAATAATATTTGAAAATAGTCGGAAGTTACTCATTTTAGTGATTCTAAAGTGATTAAGACCAAAAGAGCTGTGCTAAAGGCATATTATCAAGATTTTAATTTTCTTCCAGGTGAATATATTTCTAATATTCTTAAAAGGTTTTTGAAAACTATAATATTTTAAAATATTTTTGTGAAAATAATATAAATTATGGAACTATAGTTGAAAATATCATTGAAAATATGTCTAGAGTGTGGGATTCTAAAATAATATATTTAGACGATATAAGGGGGGAAAAATTTATCATTGGATGACTTTGTTGGAACTATCATGTATTTTGAGGTTTTTATAAAGAAAGATGATGTGAATATGAAGGAAAATAATGTAGAATTTTAATTTTCTACTACTGGAAATTTTTCTAATAGATTTTGTTCAGCTAATAATGTTTCTAAATCATTAAAAAAAAGAAATTTCAATTTGAAATAGAGAGAAAGATTGTATGGAAATAAAGACTATTGATATAAATATAAGAATAATTATAAGGATAAAAATTATTACTAATATTCTTTTGAAGTGATTTTTTATGATTGAAAGATGGCTAGTCATATAAGCCTAGATTTCTCAAGATTAAGATAACATATAAGAAGGATTGAAATTTTGAGAGGAATTTTAAAAGCACTACAGACATAAGGGTATGAAAAGTATGAAAGTTTCAAACAATTGGATTTATAGTGGAGGTGATAGTTCATAAAAAATATATTTAGATAGTTAAAGGGAAGATCATAAGAATAAATATTTATTTTCTGAAATTCTAAAGAATAATAATTTCTTTATGGCTAATGTATATTTTGAAATCTTGACTAATCTTACTTTTAATTCTAATTATTTTAATAATGAAAATGCGAATAATTCTATACCTTCAGAGATGAATCTATTTATTCATAATAGAATAAAAATTTATCTAAAATCAATGAATTTTTTATATTTTCTACACATTTTAAAAAAAATTGAGCATTATTAAAAATATAATGCTGGTGAGGAAAAAAATGATAAAGAATATTCAAAAATATATATTATTACTACTGAAATTTCTAATATTTTAAAATGTTATAGGTATCTAATATTTAGAAAAAAAATCAAAAGAGTAATAAAAACATAATTCTGGTGCAACTTCTGTTGAGGATACAAATTTAGCTTTGGAACTAAATTTTTAAATTTCATTTCTAAAAATATTACAATCAAAGTTTACTACTAGAAAATAAAATATTGATAAAATCTTCCAATATATAATTCCTCATATTGATATATTAGGAATGTATTTTACTAAAAAAAACCAATTTTATAATAAAACCATTTTCTTCTAATGATGTCACCATTCAATATGAAATGTCAAAGTAGAGGAAAGAATAATTGTTCATTAAATAAAGTAAAATCATTAGGATTAAACAAGGCTTATTTATTTAGATAATTGAAAACTGATCAATATAGTAAATTTGAAAACATGTGGATTCCAAAAATTTTGTTTTCTAATAATGCTGGACCCAAGAAAACCAGGTTCTGAAATAGTAATCCTCTGAATTTTAAGAAAATAATAATTATATAAACATCAATAACATTTGAAACATGGATAATGGATTTTCTATTCATATGACTGGGAATGAAGACTTCATTAAGAATATTATTAAAATGAAAGGCGAAATATTTACCTTTGGTGCCAATGATCAAGGACAAATTATGGTAATAAATAATATTTTTATTCTTGGTAATAATTTTCAACTGTTTTATTTTTTTGGTATTAAGCACATCCTTATTAATATAATATAATTATGTGACGATGGATGCCTTTAAATGTCAGGAATGATAAATTCATTATTCATAAGACAAAATATGAATTTATTCTTTCATCTAATAGGCATGAGATTGTTTACACACATAACTTATAAGACCTTAGGATAAAAGATCTACCTTTCATTATTGTAATGGAATATTAATCTTGGATATGACATAGAAGTTTAGGAAAATGTATTGTTAAAAATTAGCTAAAATATTTGAGAAAGGAAATGTTAAAAAACTATCAGATCTTATGTTATATTCTTCCAATGTTTTTGACCATTGTCAATTTAAAAAGAAACATGAGTCATGTTTTAAATCTATCAGTGAAGTCTCATATTTTTTTCTTTATAGTTAGTGCACATAGATTTAATTGTTCTAACTCAAACTGAATGTATCGTTCTAAAATACTATATAAATGTTTTATTTGATGATTGTACTATATATACAAGGGTCTATTTTCTAGTATAAATTATAGAATCCTATTTTTTGTTTTAAATTTTTTTCCCCATGCTGAAAATGAGAAAAAACAATCCTTGATAACTATTCATAGTGACCATGGTGGAGTGTTTGTAAATTTTTATTTTTAAACTTTTTGTAATAAAATGTGTATAATACATAATTTTTCAGCACCTACAACTCCACAAAAAAATTCTATAGTTTACAAAATAAATAAAAAAATTTAGGAAATTAGAAGAACCATGATGAGTGAATACTCCGCTAATAAATTTTATGGGATTAATTAGTAAGTAGTATTTTTTATATTGTAAATCATGTTTTAATAAGACCATTCATTAATAAAAATTTGTTGAGTTATGGATTAGAAGAAAACCAAAACATTCTTACTTCAATGTTTTTGGATGAAAAGTGTCCATTCTTTAATAGTAAAGGTATTCTATATTAATTTGAACTAAAATATTTTGAAGGAAAATTTTTAGGCTATTATAACACTAGTAAGGACTATACAGTCTTTAATAAAAACAGATGTACTGTTGAGAAAATAATTCATGTTAAATTTGATGAAACATATCCTTTTTTACCAAAAACATCAATTCACATATTTAGATGTTATTTCAAAAACTTTTTTTCATCCCATGTTAAAATGTTCTTCTTATGATAGAATAAATAATGAAATTATTTTTTAAGTACAATATCAAGAACAATTTCAACATGTTTTTAAATAATATAGTTTTATTAACTCAAGGAACTAGTTGATACTTAGGAATCATCTAAGTGATAATATCGTTAGTGATGTAGATCAAACTGTTAGAATTAGAAGTTCCATATGAAATAAAGTTTAACATTGTACATTTTTATCAAAATTTGTACCTAAGACTCCTGATGAGGCTTTAGGTGATAAATATTGAATAAAATCTATACAATATGAACTAACATAATTCAAAAGGAATATTTTTTGGAATTTGGTTGAAAAACCTAAAGATACTTCTGTAATTGGAGTAAAATAGGGTTTTCAAAATAAATGTTTTGAAAATTAAATTATATTTAGAAATAAATCTAGAATTTATGAAATGTGTTATACAAAACAATATGGAGTAGACTATCACGAAATGTATTCTCATATAGGTAGACTTGAAATATCCATATACTTCTAGAATATGAAACATATCTTAATTTCAAACTTTTTAATTTTTTTTGAAGTGTTCTTTTCTTAATGGATATATACAGGATGAATTTTATATAGAAAAACCCCCTATTTTTGAAAATATAAAAACTCCAGACCATGTATTTAGAATTACTATGACACATTATGGACTTAAACAAGCCCCTAGAGTATGGTATGATAGATTAATTAGATTTTTGATACAAATTTTCTTTGTTAGTGGATCTAAAAATCCAATACTCTTTATTAAAAATGATTTTAAGAATACCATCACAGATCAAATTTCTACAAATGAAATTATATTTTGATCAAATCAAAAATATATTATGAATTGAGGATCTTATGAAATATTAGTTTGAGATAAGAATTATAGGTAAAATTACTAATTTTATTGGGTTTTCAAATTTCAAAATTACCAGAATGAACTATTATATATCAAAATAAGTATATAAAATATCTTCTTAATAAATTTGGATAGGAAAACACTAAAAGTATTAGTAAACCTATCAGAACCTCAAATACATTAGATATTAATGAACCTGAGAAACTGGTTGATAAAAAGATCTTTATAGGAATGATTTTTAGTTTAATATACTTAACTTCTAATTGTAAAAATTTAATGTTTTCAGTATTCTTGTTTCTAGGATATCATGTTAATATAAAGGAGTCCCATACTATGGCTATAAAATTAATTTTTCATTAACTTAATGGAACTATGGATGTAGGTTTATTTTACTCTTTCAAAAATGATTTTTAACTTAAAAACTTGTTTAGATGTTGACTTTGGTGGATGTAAAATAGATAGAAAAAGTACATCTTGAAATTTACATTTCTTAGGAGAAGTTTTAGATTCTTGGTGTTATAAGAAACAACATTTTTGAGAACATTCCACTATTGATTCTCAATATGTGGTAGTTTGAAGTTGTTGTGATCATGTATTGTGGATGTGACACACACTCACTGACCTTATCATGAGTTTTATTAAACCGTAAATTTTTTTTAACAATGAAAGTTCCCTATATTTAATTAAAAACCCAGAACTTCACTCACAAGCTAAGCACATATATATAAGACACCATTTTTTTAGACCACACCCAAAAATGTGAATTTTATTTTAAAATTCATCAGAATATAAGAACACCTTATTGATATATTTACTTATATTATAAATTCCAATAGATTCTAATATATTATGAAAAATATAGGAATGGTCAATCTTAAAAAATCATTCATATTTACTTTCTGTTTATCCATCTATATATAGTAGTAAACTCATTTTTAAAGGGGGTTTTATTCATAGTTTTCTAAAATCTTTTGTTTTTCTAATTTTTTTGTTTTCCTAAAATCATTATTTTTTCTAAATTTTTTATTTTTTCTAAAAGAATTTACTTTTCTAAATTTTTAAGATATTCTAAAAACATTGGTTTTTCGAAATTTTTTAGTTTTTTTGTTTTTTTGTCTAAATATTTTAGTATTTCTAAAAGAATAATTTTTTCTATAAGTTTTCATTTTTATAAAAAATTTTCTTTTTATTTTGAGTTTTCAGAAAATGGGTTTTATCAGAAAAAATTTATTTTATAAAAATAGAAAGAAAAATTATCAGAAACAATTTCCCATAAGAAGTTTCAATTTTATATCTAGAGGTATTTTATAGTCTTACTAACCTTTAGTAATGTCATTATGTTTTTTTTACATTTTATTTAGTTTTATAAAATTATATTTTTTATATATATTTATTTTTTTATTTCTAGACAATTACTTCATTTGATAACAGTTTTATTAAAAAACATTAATAGTTTAAAAATCATATTTTAAATCTTTGAGGATAAACATCAACCTACAGATCATATATGGGTTTTATCTTGAGTATTTAGATTTATGGAAGACAAAAAGTCCCCCCAATCATATAAATTCAAATGAGTCCCATGATATCCCACATTGATTTCTCAGACAGATCTCAACTCTCGATCCTCAAATTTCTCATGCATTTGATCATTTTCCATTTATCTAATTAGTTTTTCGCTATTTTTATTAGTAATATTTTTTTGAAAAAATTAACTTTACCTCAAGATGAAATGTATTAAAACCCAAGCTTACTTCAGAAAGTGAAATTATAAAACCCTTCTTTGATTGAAGTTGTAAGGATAGATTATGGATAATGGTGAATTCGGGTACATATCCACTCTGTAAATGAGGAAAAATTGAGTTCAAGGAATATATTTTATATCTTAAAATTTATCATTTGTGGTTTTGTTTTACCGATTGTCATGGCGCTCTTACAATTCACAGATTACTCAACCTCACACGTTTTGTGTTAATTGTTCAATTACTTTCTTAGTTTATTTAATTTTAAAACTCAATTAATGTATCATATTATTTTAATTAAATTATCTCACTTATTAAAAACAACTAACTTATTAAGGTGAGAATTAGATTAGTTACTATGAAATGTTACACTTCTATGGGTGGTCTAGTCATCATATAAAATTTTTGAATTCTTTAAGGTCACAGAAAGGGTATAAACCAATAAAATTTTTAATACTGATTTCTATCCCAAATAGGATGTGTAGAGAATAAGAAAATTTAGCAAAATATAATAATTGAGAGAGTAAATAGGAATTTTATTATACAAGTATAAATATTACAACACAAAGAAGAAGAAGGATTCGATGAAGAGATCCTGGCTTCAAGAGTTACCCTTCTTTAAATGCTTGGATAATTGGAGTAGAACCAGTTATAATCTACCCTAAAATTCCTAATTCACGTCCAAACAACTAAAAATTATATTTATATATATTTATATAGTGGAGGGGGGTCTAGGTTTATAAGAGTTTTCAAGAGTTAATGGGGAAATTCGTCCAAATATTTTATTCCAATTTGTACCACCTGTTTAACCACCAAAACACATGAACCAGATGTCCTTCCAGAATGATTATTTTTTTCTAAATTTGTTCCTATATATTATATATAAATTGGAAAGTAATATAATAATTTATGTTGCAGTTATAGACCAAATATCTATGTGGTGTTCAATATGGTGATTCTAATCCAACTTGGATTTCATGGACCATTTAATATAATCAAATACATGATTTAGCTCAGATTTCCTAAATGAAAGTTTGATCCCCTTAATTTTTGAATATAGTTTCAAAATTTTATGTTCAAATAATATGCATAAAAAAATATATGGTCACAATACCATAGTTCACTTTAAAGGAAAAAATGGATATTTTCATCAAATATTCAACTAAATGATCTAATCCCAATGTTTTTATAAAAATAATATTCAACATAATGTGAGGAAATTATGTCATTTATTATCAATTAAATATTCAATGAATTTGTGTTTTATAATGTATTTCATCATAAATTTATCTCCTAAAAATTTCTTAGCAATTGTTCCCATCCTCAAATTGATGGGTAGATAGACTAGACTATCCAGATATTGGAGGATATTCTATGAGTTTTCATTTTGTATTTTGGTGGATCATTGGTGAAACAACTATCATTGTAAGATATTTAATACAATAATATATATCACTCATCCACTGGTATGTATCATTTTAATGTGTTTTATGAGTGGTTATTTCATTCTCCATTATACTAGATTGTGCTGGAGGTGTTAGTAGTCCTTGGTCATTACATAGTTTAAAGAATGAAAGGGAAGATCATAGTGTTTTGAGATTAGATGAAGTTTGATCAGGACCATCATAAATCCTATTAATATCATAAGAAGAGGCCCTTTGAGTTTGAGTTTGAAGGTCATGTGTTCTTGAGGATTTCTCCTCATTAGGGGAAGTATAGGTTTGGCCGATGGAGTAATCTTTCTCCTAATTTCATCAGGGATTTTGGTGAGATTGAATATATTATAAAAGTGGGTAATTAGTTGGTTCTTCCGCCACAATTAGACAAGGTTTAAAATGTTTATCACATTCCCTAGCATCATCAGTATATTTATGATGACTCCCATCTATGCATGGTATGTTTTAATCAACCTGAACTAAGACCGTGTCACCTCCAAAAGACTTTTAAAAAATTGGGAGGTAAATTTAGGATCCATATATGTTTTGAAAGTATAAAGAACCTCATGAAACATCATGATCTTATATACATAAAACTGACCAATATATTCAATTTTAGTGGGGTCTATAATATTAATAAAATAAGATGATTTCATTAACTGATCAATCACCACCTAGATAGAATTCATTCCACAGGGAATCTATGGCCACCTCCTCCCATTTCCATACCAGAAATGATATATTTTGGAGAAAACCAAAAGTATTTGGATTCTCTTACATTATCTTTTGGTAGGTGTAACAATAAGACACATATTTTTCAATGTCACACATCATACCTGTCACTAAAATAACCACCTCATGTCATAATACATTTTTTCTATTCTTGTATGAATGAACCATGATGAAATATGACATTCAAACAAAAATAAATTTATCATAGATTTTGAGATAAAAAAAGATCCCAAAAATAAATAGTACCATCTGAAGGGAGAGACCAACCATAAATGGTCTCCCCACTATAAAGGGTTTCCTGAATTCCACTAAATTCATCATCCTTCTATTGAATCTATAGAATTGAATCAAGAACCGATGATGAAAAAATAAAACGGGTCAGAACCATACATCAAACATCCTCCAGTGCATCTAGATGAAATGATCAAAAATCCCCATAAGGTTTCACTCTTCCTTCAATCCTAAAATAGCCTATGATGGTACATTCCTTTTAAGAGCTTTAGTTATAACATTACACTTCCCAGTGTGTAAGTGACATCGAAATAGAATTTATAAAGTTATTCCACCCACTGCATGTGTCTAAGATTAAATTATTTCTATGAACAGATATAGCTTATACTCTTGTGGTTATAAAATATTGTGAACCTATCCCGAAAGAGATATTGATACCAAAATTCATGTGCATGAATCACCACATAATTCTCAAAATCATGAGTGTGGAAATTCTTATCATGCATCAAAAGCTGATGATAACAATAATCCACCACATGATCATCCTGTATAAGAACACAACACAAACCAACACTAGAAGAATCACAGAATACCATATACACCTTACTAAGATTAGGTATTATTAGAATAGAATCCAATGTTAGATATTGTTTTATTTCCTCAAAAAAAGACTAACGTTTCACATCCCATGTGAATTTTACCTCTTTTATAAAAATAATAGTCAAAGGTGATAAAAACTTCAATAAATCGTTGATGAACCACCAATAATATCCAAAAATACGAAGGAAGCTCCAAATATCGAAGATGATTCATGGATCCCCCCATGAAAATACAACAAATTTCACCTACTCAATATCAACTGATAAACCCTACTCAAAAATCATGTTCCCCACGAACATGACTTCTTTGATCCATAAATGGTATTTCAAAATATTTCCTTAAAGATGAGGATTCCTCAACATTCCTAATATCATATTAATATGGTGATCAGGATCATATTCGAATCTCGAGTGTACTAGATTACCATCCATGTATAATACAACAAAGTTATAAAGACACTGATGGAATATCTAGTTCATCATTGACATAAAAACAATATGATCATTGGATATACAAAACAACATCACAAGATATTCGTAATGGACATACCATCTCTTGAAAGACATATTCAGTATATTAGACTCTCGAAACCTGATATGATGATAACTCGACTGAAGATCGATCTTTAAAAACAACATTCCACCCTTTAACTAATCATAAAAATAATCCACATGGGGTAAATGAAAATTATTATTAATAGTCACCTGGATAAACTTTTGATATTCCATGCATAATCGAAGTAAATTTTTAGCCTTATGGGAAAAGAGCACCAAGGTTGCCCATGGTGAAACACTATGGTGTAAAAAAACAGTATCTATCATATCATACAATTGAATACTAATATCTACTATCTCTAATGGTTCCATATGATAAGAGGGTATCAATATCATCTATGCAACTAACACCTGATCATTTTTTAACTCCACCTCTCTCTCTAGAGGAATACTAGAGAAGTTGTGTGAAAAAACATTAGGAATATCCCGAAAAACCAATGGACGGTCAATAATAGAAGAAATGACATTGAGATAAAATGAAATAGCTAGAAAAAACTCATAATATCTTGGAGGAAATTTATTATTTGACCAGACCTTAGATCCCACATTCTCTAAAACACCCTAGAGATCCCCTGGAAAGAAAGGAACATGATATATAAAATATAACACTCAACCTCAAAATTATTAGAGACATTCCAATCCATCATTATAATGATGTAAAATATATCAATATTGAGAATAAGGATAACGTAAAATAACTCCATGTCATTTATCAATAATAAATAATAAAGGCACCAAAACCCCTTCGCTTTCCTCACCCCAAGATATGTCTCTAACTCAATAAAAGGAGAAATTATATCCTTTATAGGTTTCAAAACATCAAGAAAATGGGATTATATAAATGAGTGGGAGGCATCATTATTGAATAAATTCATCTCTATAGATGATGAAATAAAGATGGAACCTTGCACTACCACTAGAACAACATCAAATGTTTCAATAAACTCATCAACTATTAGAAGGTAATTCACTTACGAAGCCTATGGCTAGCTCCTGTTACACATTAGATCATTTTACTATACCATAGTGTCCTTTTTGGCTGATGATTCTTGAATATATGGTGGAATTTACATAGCCTAATAAAATCACAATAAATGTCTATAGTGGCCACAACCATTGAAAATCTTCCCAAGTGTGAAACAAGAATGTTAGGTGTTCCCAAACATGCCACACTAGCAGTAATTCAGGGGAATAAAAATCCTTACAATGGATAGTACAGAGGAGTCCCACTACTGAGAACCACCACCAAGACTCCTACGATGCTCATGTCACTTCCTACTCTTTCCCATTGTGCCACTGAAATGGCCATTTGGTGGAAGAGAAGGGTAAGAGTGGCCAATCTTACTTGACATTTCCATTTCTACCATAATAGACCGATCTACCATTGTCAAATAGGAAGAAATATTTAGAATAAATAATTTTGATCTGATTTTTGGTCACCAAAATTGTTGATACTTCTATGCTTTTAGCTAATCATTCTTCACTACCACCAAATAAAAAAAAAATCAGCTCCACGAATTGATTAGTTTACACTAACACCTAATGCTCTCTCTAATTTAATGAGAGGAAATACATAGACATAACCATTATTGTTGACTATGAATAGAACATAAAGATGAATAGGGTCTTGTAACCCTTCTAGTAAAAACCCATGTGCCAATATTTATGTACCATGGAATTAAACCATCACTTGTTGGGACCCTTGAGTATGAACATGACACACTTCATGTTTAAATTATCAAGTGTATCCAAGATGTTAAATATCTGATAAATATTTTCAAGCCATTCCTCCACATCTTGGGTCTCCTTTTTACCCTTAAAGGATTGGTTATTCTAATGTACGAACTCTCTAGATCAATATATTTCTCCTATAGATTCTAGATGTACCTAAATAACTGTGTCATAGACTTGTGGTAAATTTTGGTCCATGCCATGAACTTATCATGCAATAGACTCTATAATATTCTGATCTAAAGTCGTATTTACTTGAGGATCTTCCACTGCAGTCTCACGTGCATCCTGTGGATGATGTCTCAGAGGCATACAGATGTACACCAATAATAGAAGAAATGGTCATACGGCAAGATAATATCAATTCATCTCATAAAACCAAAAGAGAAAACTATGTTTAAAATAAATAACTCAACATAGAAGACACATATCCCAATATCCCATGGTAACTTGAGTCTCATCATGGAAAGAGCTATCCAGGAACTCACCACAACCTATCTAACATGTCCCAAAAATCCTATCATCAACATAAAAACTTCCCAAGACCGAGCATAACGATCATATGATACGAAATTATCATGAACTAACCTTGGATATAGACATAAACTAGAACCTAACCTAATATAGCACATACCCAAAGAGAATTCTTGATCCCCATGGGTAGGAAACTAGCACATGAGCATCAACAATAACCATAAGGAATGATTTCTACCAACTTGAAATAGATTAAATGACACACACACACACACTCACACACACACAGATATATATATATATATATAACATAAAAATGTAATGAAAGGAAACTGGAAGAAATATATTCCATAACTAAAATATCGAAGAAGAAATGATACAACTCACAAGTAGCTAGATAAAATCCAAGGTACGATTTAAATGAAAATGAAAAAACCCAAAATGAGAAAAAACTACTCCATGTGATAAGTGGATAACATCCCACCATCTCACCACCAGCTACCCAAGACTCACTGACTAACATCTAACTGCCTCACTGTGGTGCCTTGAATTTTTTTTGTCAAAAGACATAACCAGGTCTATACACCACTAAACAGGTGTGCAGGGTGTGATATAAACATGATTAGTAGGATCCCATCTAGGTGTTCCATTACAAGTAACATTATAACAATCCAAACATTCTCAAAATTAAATAAAACAATTATTGATAATTAGTTAAATAGTTTTTATATCAAAATCATGAAAAAACCATCCATTTTTCTACATCTCTAAATAATCCTGGTAATGAAATTTTAAATCATATTACATATATTAAAGAAGGTAACCAAATCCAAATAGTAAAAATCAAATCATATGTAAAATAAATATAAGGATCGCTATAGTTATGCTAGCTAGAACAATCATAACCAAACATAGATAATTATGTGCATCATTCCACTAGACATAGGCATAAAATCTAGGAAGAAGAGGAACACCCCATAAAGTGAACCTCCTAATAGTTTCTAACAAGTCCATAAGATTTTTGGCATAGAGAGAAAAGGAACACCCCATGAGTGAACCCCTTGACAAGAACAACAGATGAGACCTATTGTTAGACCTTATACCTAAGTAACCAAGGCTTCCCATTTGATACATTTTCCAAATAATTTAATCTAAACCATTATTTGAAAACAATTTCATAAAACCATTTCATAAGGCTTTGAAACTACCCTTTATTTTTACAAAAAAGGGGGAACCATATTTTCTCAAAAACCTATTTATAAAAACAAATAAATAAATCTTGAAAATTCATTTATAAAAAAATTTATAAAACTAGATCATCCATTATTCATCAAACATAGGTTAGCGACAAAACTACCAACCTAAAACTTGGGTCATACTAGCTTGCAACAGGATCTATCTACACCAGAAAAAATAAAAAAACCAAAATGGAGGCCCTAGAATTGATTCCCACGTCATATAATCATATCCAACAAACAAAAATAATAGCAGAGATAGTAGGTCATAACATACCAAAAGGGATATGAACCCACCACATAGTAACCAAAAAAGGACTAGCCCTCTGAAGAATATTTCACAACAGATCTAGAAATGATCAAGAATATCATCACCACAAGATAAATAGATCAAAAAATGTATCACAATGACTCTTCCATGACCAATGGAAATGAAAATCATTATTTTCACTTACCCAAATATATACAACTCAACCACAAAAAATATCAAGTACAAAATGATGTGATCATGAAGGAGCAGTGACACCCAAAAATTCATTACATAGCCCTAGGGTTTCCAGATTTGTATAGTGCATCAAAATAATGAAATAAGTTACACTAGTTGTTCATAAAACTTACTAGTCAAACAAAACTCATGACGTGATATATATATTCACATCATGAATCCTTAAAGTTCTATGTATGCCAGAAAAGGCATTACATTGGATAAGATATCCCATCATCATTTTGATGATGTGAACAAGTTTCAAATCCTATAAAATATTAATTTTCTGAACCATAATCATGGAATATTCTCAAAAATGGATTCCTGTCATGTGAACAGTTCACTACATGAATGTGTACAACAGGGAGTGCACAATCCAGGTTCTATATTAAATCACTAAACCAACTCCAATGCCATTGAAACCCAAAATAACACTCTTAAAAATGAAAAGAGGAACACATTTTTACTATTATTTTATAAAAATTGAAATTAAATTTTATGAGTCCAGAAAATTATAAATGGAAGGTTTGTATAATTCAGATTATGCATCTATTTACAGTGATATTCTAGGAATGAATGATGAACCAAATATACCATGTGATTCTGGAACTATTAATGATGAATATATCCCAATAAATACAAAATTATTTTTTAAAAAAATATAAAAGGAGATAAATTAAAAATTATTAAAATAGAATGTGAAGTCGAGGGAGAAGAACATGTCTCAAGATACTCAGATTCAAGTGCTGGAAAATAAGGTCAAAAAAATAAGAATATGAATTTAAATGATTGTTGATGTAGCAACGGATCATAGTGAAAAGAATTATTCTCAAGTAGAAGAGTTAATTATTATATCCACAAAGGTGAAAAAAATCAATGAGGATTCAAAATAAAAGAATTTAAAATCCAAATAGTTTCATAATCTGACGGAAAAGAATGATGTGTTGGTTGGTCAGATGGATAAAATAGTTAATGAGAATAAATATCCACAATTAGAAACGGTATAATTCAACGAATCTAGTGTTCAAATTAAATATAAAGGAAATATCATGAGAACAATATGGATAATCTAATACAAGCCTTACAAGATGAGATTTCTAGTGGGAAGACTCTAAATGACAAATTTAGTGATCAATTTGATAAGTAAAGATGGTATTGTCAATGGAGACACTCTACTAAGGAATGAGAAAAATAGAGCAGTGAATACTACCAAGAAAAGGGAAAGTTCTTAATTTTCTAGAAATTGACATATGAGGTACCTCACAATAGGTTAAAACAACCATATGAAAACTCAATTAAGTAGTTGGAAACATAAAATATCAATTCAACATACACAACATGGAGTTATGGGTATTATCACAATAATTACTAACATTATAACCATTCCTTAAGTGGAAATTTCATAAGAAATTCAGCATGGTTTAAAGGAATATTTCAAGTTGAATGCATGGGGAAAACTATTGCATTGAGAAACAGTTTTCAATTATTATATAAAGAGAAATCCTTTACTTAAATTAAGTTAGAGAAAATCCAAAAAGTTATTTCTAAACCTCAAAAATCCTGAAGAAAGAAAAACTACTTAGAAGCTATAAAATATATCACATAGTGATGAAATCAAGAAGGCACATGAGAAATGGACATCCCAAATAAAGGCAAGAATTGCAAAGCTTTATAATGATTCAAGGGAAAGTAAAGGAAATAATATGGTTTTGAGAAAGGGAACTATTTATATTATTAGAAAAGAATCCATTTGTGGTAAATATTCCTAGGAAATAAAATATTTTTTGAAAGAGAATAATGAAAAATATTATGAATAATGGTCAAATTCCATCAAATCAAGTTCAGATATGAAGATGCTATCTAAAGTGAAATACAAAGGAAAAATGGTGGTCCATCGTGACTCAAAATCATCCTAAACTTGAGGAAGGTCAAGGTACAACTATCCCCAAAGAATTTATTATTATAAATTTTTTTATGAGGTACATAATTTAGGGGGAGATACGATCCATGGGGTGAATGTTCTTGAAAAGAACATAGTTATTTGTGATAGGAATGCACAGAATGAGGGAACTAAATATAAATTTGGAGAAGGATAATTTTTCATGAAAATGGTGATTTCAGTTTTATCCTAAGGATGAATTTATATTTACTTATATACATTGGTTTTAATACTAAATATGCATGTATATATATTACTTCCATTCTAAAAAAAATACATGGAAGGAAGACCTAGAAAATTTACAAAAAAAATATTTTGGATTTGTGTTTTAATAAATCCATAAATCATGTTATTAAATTCTATTTAAGTGTATTGAATCGGAAACAAAAAAACCTCAAAAAATATTTTCTATTTTTTTATATTTTTTCCACACAAGTGGTTTGGTGTTTGGTATCATCAAATTTTGTTAGGATATCCAAAACATATTTAAAGATGATTCCTCTCCTTAAAGTGGTTCCCCCAATGTTGAATGCCAAAAATTGGTATAAATAAGTGGTTTAAGAGAAAAAAACTCAAGGGGACTTTTGATAAACATTAAGGGATACTAACTTTCATCAAAAACATTTGTTCTGTCCTGTGAATATCTAAAAGGAATGGAGTTAGAATGATATCATTTGTTCATATTGAACTGATTTTTAATGAAGTGGAAAATATTTATCAAGTTCTATCAATTAATTCATCTTATGATATGTTTCTATGAACCTATTTCATTTTTTATGTACTAATGGTTTGGTGTGAAGTGATAGCAATCATAGTTTATATTTTGATAATGGTAAGCCAAAGTTGTTATTTTTTTCTATAAATTCATGAGATACATGGATAAATTTATTGTTTTTTTATAAAAACTATTGTTTCCTATAATGATCTATAGATTATAAAGATTAGAGGATTTATATGGCTTCTTAATTGACAAGTGGTAAATTCACTCAGTAAATATCTTAAGAAAATTTAAGTAGGAAAGGAGATTGGAAATTGAGATTTTCTAAAGTTGAAAATTACAACCAAAATTTGTGTACGTGTGTTTCAAGTGTTTTGGAAATGATAATGAGGATGATTCCGAAAATAATGTTTGCTTAAAACAATGGTATAATGATTTCAAAATGAATGTGAGATAAGTTAATTTTCACAAGGGATAACTTTCTTGCATAAATTGATTGTTTCATATGAAATTTAAAACTCTATAGGAAATAGAATAACATTGGATAATGCCATGTATTTTATTGAAAAAAAAAACAAGGAGAAGTGATATTATCAAAGTAATATTTTAAACTAAATCCAAGGGGGATATTGTTGAACTTCTAAGAACATGGAATGGATTTGTAGACAATATGTGTGGAATCAAATTGGATTTCATTCTTAATGGTGATGTCTGGATTCGTAGAGAATTGTTATGGATTCATTTTATGTCATTGGATTCCATCATTTATAAAGAATTGGTTATTCTTTGATAATTGTTATGTATTCAATTAATGAAATTAGATGAAATTATTAGATAATTCTCTATGTTTCAATGATTTTATAAGTGATCATTACTCAAAAAAAACATGTTCCAGGGAGTTCACTATGCATACAACAAGTAAATACCATGTAAATAGTTATTTTTATAAAGAATATATTTCATGAAGACCATGAAAAATGAATGTAATTTCATGAAGAGTAATTTTGGTGGCCATGAAAAGATAAACCATTAAGGAATTAAACTTGAATTCACAATCTTATGGAACTTGATTTCAATATATGGATAATTTTTTTAGGATTAATTAAAAAGGTGTCCACCCAATCAGCCAACCATAGGATCCATGTGCATCCACTACTGATGTGGGAACTAAGATTGAACGCAATCAACCATCACAGTGGAAGAGAGATGCATAACTCCCCCCCCCCCTAGGAGAACCCGAGAGAGAATAAGTGAAATTTGGGCCATTAGGATCATGGAATCATGTGTAAGCAGTGCGGAAGGTGGGACATCATGTTTCAATGCAACTTATGAGCCTAGGTGTGTGCATGTGGGGTTATTAGAGTGGACCCATTTCATTCGCTGAGCGGTCATGGATAGACAGAACTATAAACGGGAGAACTCGATAAAAGGAAAGTATGATGTGGTATGCATGTAGAGTGTGTTACTGTTACTCTACTAATTTTTTTTTCATATAACATGGGATACATGATGCGGCTGATTTGATACATCCAAACATCACTGTAGCCACCTTCTTCCTCCTAAATCTCAAAGGGATTTTGTATTCATTGATTTTTGGAATCCCTCATCCATCAGATCAAATATAGACACATACACACTAAATAAGGGTAAAAACACATGAGATCTATGTGAAATCTAACAACATGTTACATTCGATATTCATGCACTACCATGCATGGCCAATTAATATACAATCAGTGATATCACCAGATAAAGCTAAGCCTTTTGGATGAAGTAAAATATTGGATTAATACAAAAGTTTGATAAAAATGAAAATTTCATACAGTTACACTTGTTTTCATGGAATTTTAGTGAGAAAATAATGATTGAATGAGTGATGAAACTATCATGTTATGAGTAATTTCACTGGTATTGAAAATAAATATGTCACATGAGGATACACGATGGCCACATCTCATTGCATTTTAACTCTCTATAAATATCCATGATAATGAGATAGCCATGACACATTACTCTATTTCACCAAGGAGGATTTTAAATTAACCGAATAATGTTTCTAGATTCAATATAACTACAATGTAGTATGTTACTTTAAACCATGGAAGGGTTAGAATTAACAAAATCTAGTTTAGTCCTTTAGTGGGATATAATGTAATGCATGAGTTTTCACTTCATGAGAAATAGTTTTGTTTTTACGGTTCTGGGATATGAAAGGGTACTAAACCATGTATAATTACTACACCACAATGGTTTATGTGCTGCACCATAGAAGAAATGTCTACACCGTAGTAGCTAGTGATAAATTAGGAAGAATATTACCCAAATTATTTTTGGGTATTAAAGATTGAGAAATAGAATACCCAACATCCAATGAGTATTCAAATTTAAATGAGGGATATTAAATATGCTATTCATAACACCCTTAAATCAAAGAATAAAAAAATTTATTAACACATGAACAATTATTATTGTGTAGTAAATAAATCGCATATACATGTGATGAAAATAGGATAGGAACATTACAATATTATATTATAGATCTCCATACATATTGAATCAGATAAATAAGGTTTTGTTACACTAAGGGGATAAAATCTAGAATATTTTGAAACCACTGAAGACATTTTTAACTGGAGGCTATGATTTCAATGTATATAGTAAATAGAAGAATCATTCCAGACAATTTCTCTAAATAAGAGGTACGAAATCAAGGTGTTTTTATTGAAGTGAAAGGAAACACAGAAAGGACATCAACTGATCATTTACCTTGTTTGAATATGAATTCAGTGTTGCTGATGAATAGACCTAGAAATCCAAAATCTATGTGTAGACCATTTCTAAAGTGTCTAGAAAAGGAAGAGGATGAAGGTGATTCTTTCCACCAATAGTGAGCTAATGAAGGATGGTTTTAGGGAGTTACCCTTGGGAAGTAGTGATCTTCCCCTAAACATGTTATGCAATGAACTTAGGAATACTAGTGACCTATTTCAAACCAACAAATACCGAGATTAGTAATTTTGGTGCACCAAAACAATGATGTTAGAATTCACCTTAGACTATCCCTTTGTGGAGAACCAATTAAATACTCGTGTTTTTATTTACTTTATGCATGCACACCAAAAGAGATCAACAAATCTAAAGAATACATGGTTAAAGAGAAAAAAAGTGGCCATTAACATTGATAGATCAATATCCTTAATATATTTTTAGAAATTTGAAGAATTAATAGTTTTATTTGTCACATAAAGTGCATAAAATAATTCACATCCTCTCAGGGTATTCTCACTCTAAGTTCCTTATATAATTATAACAATCTATTCCTTCATGTGGTCACTTTGTTTGTTCACGTGTTCAATAGGTTTTTTCTTATGGTTGGTTGATTATTCATATATTTGAGTGGTTCCTTAATGTGGTCTCTTGGTTTGGTCATGCAGTCAGTTGGTTTTTTCTTAGGGAAAGTCAATTATTCATGCGGTAGATCGGTCCCTTCATTCATTCAGTTGAATTCTTCTTATGGTCGCTTAGTTAGTTAGGCATTCAATCTATTTATTTTTATAATTGATCCAATAGTTAATTCATTCAATTCATTTATTCATTACATGGGTCCATGTGGTCACATGACTCAGTGCATTCAATACCTTCATGTAGTCTCTTCAACATTTTTAAAAATCCCAAATTTTCAAAATAACTTTTTTACCAAAATGACTTAAAAGTTCTTTTTAACAAAAAATATGGATTTTGAGGATTAAATAAATGTTTTCAAAACTATTGTGAGTGGATTAAATCATATAATTTAATTTATTATGTTTTATCAATTTAAATTATTCATTTTGAGTGAATTTAATGAAATCAAATTAATAGAGAATTAATATGATATTTGGATTACTTATCTATAAGAGACATCTATTACTTATAATGATTGAGAGATATTATTCCTTAATATTTTTAATTTATTTCACTTAAACTTGGATGTTACACACTTTTCTTTTGGTTTATTACATGTCATTATTCTACTCATCCAGATCATACTACGGGAATCTAGACCTGGGTGCATCACCCATTATTCCCTTGTTTTAGATGAAAAATGTTTTGGAACTTCATTTTCATGTAGGGAGTCCTTGTAATCTTTTATTTTTGTGCATATATGAAATTAGAATGATTATTTTCCTAGTATGTGGGGAGTACATATTCAATAATGATGATAATTGGATTAAATTTACTTGAATGGGATGGGTATATTCATATGTGGTTACTGTTTATTCTTGTTATTATGCTTATTGTTCCTTGAATTTAATCCAATTATCATGCCTTGATTGAAATTGGTATGAATTGATAACCCTTTTTTTGGTTGTTAGAATTAACCATTCCTAAATGTTTAAAGACACATATATGGCTATGAATTTTTTGTATGTAAAACAAGAAAAGCATTTAAAATCACCCCTACAAGTGATGAATGATTAAGAAAGTCCCATTTACCTTAATTATAGAATTATATTAAATATAAACTATTGTACTGTAAAAAAAGTACAATTATATTTATCATTTTGGTTGTGCGTGGGATTCAGGGGGTTTGTATGGTGATGGTGGTGACTGGGTATGCTGAAAGATACAATTATAGTAGCTGATATGTGGTTGTCATGGAGAGATGATTTTATTACTTGTTGCTGGTTGTTATTATAGATAGAATGAGTTTTTTGTGGTGATTTTCACAGTAGTCTGGTAGGAATGAAATATGAATTGTTAAAGAATAATTTTAAAAGTGATGGATGGAATTATGTAACTTTGATAGGAAATTAATGTACAATACTTTATAATGGATTAAATGTAAAAAAAATGGGTTGGACTTAAATGGAAACATTACATAAATGTTGGATAGAGTGGGTTTTCATTAAATATGTGATTAAATGGAGTAATTAATTAATGGTGTATGGTAATAAAATAATCTTGGAAATGGTTGAATTTGTAATTGAAAGAATGGAAAATGTGGATGGTGTGAACCTATTTGGTGTGTTTGAGATGCATTTAGTAGTGCTATTGTGTGGAAATTGTAGTATGGTGTTAATGGTAAAAAAAAGATAATTAAGTGTTTCTGTGAAAACTTTAGGTTATTATTGGTTTCTATATATATATATATTCTTATTTTCATGTTACTTCTATATGCACCCCACCCCTTTTATATGCACCCCACCTTAATCATGTACTATGTACCGACACCTAAATGTTTTATGGGGTGTTTTCCCCAACATCGAGGATGATGATAAATAGATATATGATTACATCATATTCCCTATTCTTCTTTTGAAAATTGTTTGTGGAGACAATACCCAATTGGTGGCAAGTATCGAACAATGATGGTGCAATTAGTGGAAATTCCAAAATATTTGAGGATATGATATATAGGGGGTCATGTGTGGTAGGAGGTGGGAATGATGTTGACTTCCTTCACGTTCATGATACACTACTTCCTTCTTTATGAATATATGGTTCGAAGTGTGATGTGGAAAAAATATATGATATGTGGATATTGAATAATTTGAGCATAAAATGTTGGGTCCTATGGGATGCTGGGGTAGGAAGGGCAGCAACCCAACCCATATTTGGTATGACATGATATGCAGTGATGATATGAAATTAAAGGGATGTTAGCACATAATGTTTAATGTTGGGTCGTGGGAGTGGAAACATAGTAGAGGAAGTGGATGTGGGTTATATTTATTGATGTTATCTTGATATTATCTTACTTCTTTCATTCATTATTTAGTGAGCGATCCAAGATCTGTTTGAGATGGATAGTTTGACCTATTTAGATTCTTATTAGTTATTTTGTTTGTTCAATAGTGCATTAGTATACTCTTTTCAAATTTTCATGGGTTACCTTAGGTATGATACTACTAATAATACATGTTTTTCTGACCCTATGTATATATAAATTATTTTCAGGTTTTTATGAGGGTTATGGAGATCGATCTGGGAATTACTATCTTAGATACTATAGCTTCAAAGGAGTTTCTATAGTAGGTTTCCCTTTGGTTTATATTAGATAATTTTATTTACATCACGTGATATGTATTTTTTGATGGTTTTGTCTCTTATATATTATGCGATAAAGGTTTTTGGTGGTTGTCTATCATTTATCTCAATCCTTTTTAAATATTAAGGGTAATGTATCCCATTTTAGTATTTTAAATCATCAATGTTAGTCTCTGAACCTGGGAATACTAGATTTAGGACTCGGGGGAGGGGGGGTCACTCATTCCCTCAACTACCAACCTAGGAGGGGTACTAGTGGAGGGATAATTCATGATAATAACAATTAATATACCTATATACTTCTCCTTTATATATAAATTATATTCAAATTTTCCTTTTGTGAAACCCATATATTTAAGGAAACTATCTAATTTTGAATTCCAAGACCTAGGATCCTATTTTAATCCATACGTTTCATTTTTTTGATTGTAAAAACCATGCTACCATCAAAATTAATATGGAGAATACCTATGTTTTCAATGAAACCTGCTTTCTAATGATCCACATTCCGAAATTACGTTTTCACATCCATTTTATAGACTTTATAATTATTATATATAGCCACTACCTGAGACATTCTTATGTTTTCCAACATTACTAATAGGGAAAAGTCTTCTTTAAAAAATATTCCTTGAAATTGAAATTTCCCTTTACATACCAGTCTATATTTGTTTCTTGTAACTTCACATTTCTCATCCATCTTTTTTTAAAGACCCACTTAATACCAATAACATATTTATCCTATTTTCATGACAGTAGCTCCAGATTAGAGTTCTAATCAATTTTATTCGTCTCATAATTCATACATTTTATTCACTCTTCACGTTTAATTTCTCAAGACACTATTTTATTTTAAACGTATGCTTTAAGAGTTATTTAGTTATCCATAATTAGTCTTCATTTGGTTTGGACTGGTGCCTCTTTATTACCAATAATATTATCATAATTTTTATTTTTATAAATCTGTTGATTCCTTGATATTCAATTTCATTCACCCTTTTCATCATCAGTCTGGTTTAAGTCATTTTCACTTATATTCTACTCATTTTTTTCATATACTTCAAACTATTTTCAGAAAATCTAATCACAACTAGCTTCAATATTATTATATACTTTTGTGATCAATTCTACACTAATTTTAATCAATTTTGACATTAACAAATATAATCATATTTTTTAATCTCATGTTCAAACATTTTTACCCACTTCCATTTGACAATTATCCCATAAATATACCTTCATTTATTCTACCTCAAACTATCCTAGATCACTATTTTTTATCTTCATAAATTCTAGAATACAAAATTATTTAATGTAATGGAATGTTTTATTCTATTTTTTACCAAATATCATGTGAGTTAAAGTGTGATTAATGTATCAATAGATATCTTTTCTATATGTCTACAACAATAAACACACCTTCTCTCCTATATTTTTTAAGATATTGTTTTCAAATAGCATTATTAAAATTATTTCAATTATAAATTTATTCGTTATTTTAGAAACACCATTCCATTGGGGTGTATATGGTGTGATAAAATGATTATTGATTCCATGTTTAGAAGTATAACTTCTAAATGCATCACTTGTATATTCATTTCTTTTATCATATCTTAGTTTTTTTTATGTAGAGTCCCAACTATTTTTCAACTTGTATCTTAATTTTTTTAAACATATTAATACATTATAAATTTTTCTTTATGAACATCACATTATTAATTATAATGTAATAATTAATAATTTTCATTAAATATAAATCAATTTCTTTAGTCTTTTGCCTTATGGGGCCACATAAGTTATTGTGATTGAGCTCTATTAGTCTATTATAAAGAATATATATCTTTTTATGAGAGCCCTATATAAACATTACTTTCTAAAAATGTTCACAAACATCATCAGTTTCTCCTTTTTATCTTGGTAATATCTCTTAAAACATTATACTTTTGAATTTTACTTAGGATTCATTGGTCATGATGACCAAGCCTCTTTGTTATCACACAATTTTATCTTTTTCAACCAAGTAATAGGAGTTAGTTTTATCTTTGAATTTAAATAGATTACTATTTTTTATTTTCTGTTTAGAGATAACCCTTCAATTATTTATTATTTAAATGATTAAAAATTATTTATTGAATAAAACGGGTTCCCATCAATATAGAATTGACTACCACTTAATAGATTATGCTTCAGGCATTCCACATGAAAAACAACATTTGATATCAAATTTTTATATTTTTATTTAAGCTTAATGAAATCACTTCATCAGGTTTTAGATAACTACATTTTTTTCAGAGAATGTAAAGATTAATATTTAAAGATTCTATTTCAAATCAACCATATACTATGAATGTGTTTTGGAAATCATAATCTAATTTATTGAGATTATTATCAGCTACAAGACACATAGATTTTGTCTTAGATAACTATTACTATCTTTGAGAATGATTGGATTCAATATCCTTCACTATTTTTCTATATTCAATGAATTTTAATTTAATATTATTTATATCATCAATATGGGATACTAATTTATTGATATATTCACTCTTATCATCATTAATCATCCAATTTTATTTTATCAATCATCTTTTTTATTTATTGAGTATATAATTCTACTCAAGAAAATATTATAATTCATCTTTTAACATGTGTTCTAACTCAGTTGGTTCTAAGTCATATTCCTCACTAATAGTGTTATAAAAGTATTTTTTCAACATGCGCCATAAAATTAGTAAATTTATCATTATATTCACCTTTTGATTGAGTTCTAGATGAGATTAAAACTTCCTCTTATTTTCTCATAAGATTTCTTTTCTTATTTTTAAATATTTTTTTCATTATTCCTATTTTTTGAATATTATTTTAAACTTATACCCCACTTATTACTTTGAGATTTATCATCTTTTTCTACTGATTCATAATCTCCTCCATTATTCATTGGACTATTTAAAGAAAATGTTCAATTCTATATTATTTATAACATATTAGTGGAAATATACATTTACTAATGATTTCTCATTCTTTAACATCATTTATATAAAACAAATAATTCTTTTATAGTCATTATACTATTCATTATCCATAGAATCAATTGGATTTACCTCGATATTTTATTTTATATTCATATTCCTCTTATATTGAAAATCAATTTCATTTATATTTTTCTAACTATGATAGTAATTTACATTAAAATATATAACTCCCCTGAAATTAATATAATTTATATTGTCCATTCATAGCACCTAGTTTGTTTTAACAGAGGAATAAGGATTTGATACTAGCTAAAGTGCCTAGAAAATTATCACTCCATTGGGGGGGATTGTGTAAAACCCCAAACATAGTAGTAAAATATTAGTGGTTATTTTTATAAATTAATATTATATATAAATAATCTCATCCCAAAGGATAAAATATTTTAGTAGTATTATGAAAATGTATACATACATGAATCTTATATTACATTTGAATGAAAAAAATACAATATATTATTTGTTTTGAGAACACAATTATTCTAATAGATTATTCCTACATATCAATCATAATATACTTCTTGGAATCCTTATAAAAAATAAAAATTAGAAAAAGGGTTAGCAAAGATTCTTAGTAACGGTAAGTGTACAATGCAAGATATATAAAAATGAATAATATGATAAGAAATAAATTGAAATCAAATAATTCCATAATCACATGAGATAAAAACATATCTATGTATATCATAACTAATAAAATAATCACCTGGAAATAAATACTTATACTCATAATGATGGATTTAATAATGAGAGACATAAAAAAATTTTGTTAACATTTCAGTTAAGACATCATATATGAATGATTAAGGCCTCATCCAACACCCAAACTAGTTAGTCTCATGAGACCTAACGATGCATCTAGGGGATATAGCGGTTCTCACCCATCACTTAAAAATTAAAATTTATTACTCATATGAAAGGGTTGAAACATAGTCAACATATTCATTTATATTGAAACAATCATACTAAATGTTAATAATTTTCCTAATCAATAACTCTACTCATAAACCATCCAATGTGAAATGGCCAATGGTATCAAATTAGTACATCCTTAGTCAAAATAATCATAAACCATTCAATAAAATATGTTAGATGGTATTATAAGAGATCAACCTCAATTAAGCATAATATTAAAAGAATGGATGTTAACGTAGATGAAAATAGTTTAATAAGATCATTCATAAAATCTAGATAGAAATACCATTTTTCACACTGAAATAATCTATTTTTAAAAGACTATACTAATATAAAAGAAATAATTTTCTTTAAAAAACCTAAAAAATATTTAAATTAATCTTAAAATAATTAAGGATTGATAACAGTGATTAAATTACCTCATGGTGTAAACATTAAAAAACATTCCTTCTATATTTTTTTCAACAAAGTCACAAAGTACCTCATTTGGAAAATGTAAAAAATTGAATTTCATACCATTTTTTAAAAAGAAAATCATGTGAAAAATAATTTTTAAAAATCATAGGAGAATAGTAAAACAAATTTTTTATTTTATTTATAAAACACATACATGGAATAGAAATATGACATAGTGAAGACCTAATCACAAACAATGTAACACCTCTAGGTTTTGAAAATAAATATAGAATGAAATTTTATAATCTGTCCATTAAACACAACCTTGCCTCTTCTGTGTTTAGAATTTTGAATAACGGTCATCTAGAGTTGTGATTATTAAGTCTTTTGGAGTTTGATAGAATAAACATGGTTTTTTGGTGAATAGTAACATGCCCTTATGAATAGTAATATGAATAGTAATATGACTCTTATGAATATTAATAGTAAATAATGATATTATTTTATTTTCATATGGTAGTTTGATAATGGGATATTAATTAATTTTTCAATGTCATATAAAACTATT
The DNA here is from genome assembly GCA_963277665.1 of Viscum album. NCBI lineage: Eukaryota > Viridiplantae > Streptophyta > Magnoliopsida > Santalales > Viscaceae > Viscum > Viscum album. The sequence continues at coordinate 1,903,255,856 of OY728121.1, read as the reverse complement.
TATACCACTAAGATTTTTATTTTTCAAATTAATTATGATTTTATTTAAAAATTAAATTAATAATATTTAGAAAATTATTTTTTAAAAATCGATTTCACTTTTGAATTATACACATTTAAAAATGGTAAGGGTGAATTTTTGTGATTTTTCTTAAATTCTAGAATTTTTTACGAATAGTGAAATACGATAAAATACTGATTATATAAATTATCAGATAAATACACTATTCATGACATCACAAGTTATTCAAATACACATGGTTCGAACTTACATGCACTTATTAATGTTAGGGGTCACATGAAACAACACTATTGGTTTTCTTTAGGAAAATAATAAAATAATGAATTAAATATTCAAAATTTACCCCTCTCCACCACTATAAAAACCCCTCACCACTCCCTCTTATCTTCACTCCTATACGCCATTAATATCCTCAATTTTCGGACCAATTACCTTTCCATAGTCTCTCCCCACGTCCAAGAAGCTTCTGGTCTTTCCAAAAGACAAAAACCCCTTCTCTTATGGTGATTCTCAAGGAGGTTATTTCAAGAGGTAAAACAACCTTCTTTTTCATTTGGTTTCATTTCAATTTATCTTCTTTTTCTGTCCTCACCTCAACTCCTCTATCCAAATTATCATGTTAACTCCATTATAATCTATATACTTGAATTAAATCATGTTAATGTAATAAAAATCAAAAATATTCTTACTCCCTCCATTTTATTTTTATAAACGAAATCAACGTCCATGAGGTTCCTATTTATAGCCTTCGTGTACGACAAAGTTTCTTTCTTCAATTTCTTATTCATTACTGGTCATGAAACCATATTTATGGTTGAACCATACTATAATATATGTATTATAACATAATTAATATTCATGAACCAGAATTTGTACATATAATTATGTTATATGACAAAAATAGTTCATAATAATCCAAATACTGTCGAATAATCGAAGTGGTTGTCATCTAATGATTCACCCCATTCCATGTAAACAAATGATATAAATGACCATTATAAATTATTTATGTTCATAAATAATATATAATACAATCCTAGAGATTTATAACCATTGCACATGAACTCCATTACATAAATACAAGTGAACCAATTACAAAAATAAAGCGAACACCCCAGAATAACGAAATTCCATATAATAACATAGAAATAAGGGTATAAATGAACTAAAAATAATTATGATAAAATAAATAAATGTCTAATAGGTTCTTAAATAATTTAATAATAAGTATAATTTCATATTCTAGGATCTTATGTTCTAGAGTGGAACACGTTTGGAGTTAAGGTAAGGGTTTTTTCCACCTGAACTTCCATTTTCATTCAGGTTACTTTCATTGTCTGATTACCTCAATGAAATTTTTATGTATTGTTATTTACTCCTCATATATTCTGTGTGAGTATTATATATATGTTTACAAACCATAACCCTTACATATTTTATGGATATTTAAACATTTTAAAAGGAACATTCAAAATTGTTTCCAAAATACAAGCTTGATTCAAGAGAATTTCAAAAATTCTTACCTATTTTCTGAGGAACTCATTTACCTATTTTTGGAAACCTTTATCTTTATAAAATCACTCATCTTATTACGAAAATACTATATTACCTCACTTCTGATTTTATACAAAGATTTTTTCAAAAGAACTCTTCTTTTCAAAATAAAAGAGTATTTATCACAAGAATTGCTTAATGATTTTATAAGAGTGTTTCTGTCTAATTCAACACTTTTGTTGATTCCATGGTATTATTGGGTTTAATAATTTATGAAGTAATCTACCATATTTTATTTAATGGTATATGACTAACTCTCTTGGGGATTATCTATCCTAAAACCATTCACCATATTACTCGGAGTGGTTAGTGTTTTATGTTTAATGATTGGGGAAAGTTAGTTACATTTCATATGATAGTTTCAATATGATTTCATATGTTTTTTAGGTTGATCCCCAATCATATGAGGAATGAAATGGACTTATTATGTGATGGGTGGCTCCTGCTATAGCCCCTCGATGCATCGATAGTTCTCATGAGACATATAGACGTGGAATTGGCCGAGACCATTCCCAATGTGTTATATGGATTTAGCCGAGGCCTTAATCAGTAGACGTCTTGGCCGAGGCCTAGAAAAAATGTTTTAAAATGTACAACATATGAACTTCCCTTATTATGAATATAGTAATTGAAAGTTGATGTGGTTATTCGACTAGTAGAATACCCATGATTATGTTTTATTGTGGAATTATTTTCTCAGCTCATATTCCTACCATAATGTGTTCAAGTTTATTATTAAGGGTATGTGTTTTCAATTATTCACCATGTCTTATGTGTATTCTATATTTTGCTGTATTTCTTACTCTTACAGAGCATTTGAGCTCACCCATTTCTTATGTTTCATTTTTCCTATGATATGAATAAGTAAATTATAAATGACTAGAAAGCATAATCTAGGATGCATGGATGATTCTAATAGAGTAAATTAGTGTTTTATTTCCTTTCTTCATGTAAATTTGAACTTATTTATGTATCTTGATTCCGATAATACTAAACTACTTGGTCCTTCAGGATGTTTATTCCTTATTTGTATGCCAATATAATCAAATAAGGCACTGGCTCCGAGAAACTGTCGTCGGGTCCTTATAGTTGGCATCAGAATAAGTTTAGTAGAATACTTGGAAACTAGATTTAGAAAACGTAGAATTAGGGAAGTGTCCCTAATTTATTCATTGAGTATATAAATACAATAAAGACCTGGTATTTTGTTAAGGAATAAATTATGTGGATCTTTCATGAAATACATCCCTATCTGGATACGAGCAGGTAGAGGCGCCTCTACCAAAGATATATCGAGGGGTAAAACCCAAAAACACTGTTTTGAGCTAGACTCGAATGGGAACTGGTGGAAAAAAATGGTCCTTGCTACACTCTTGGTTACGACACTCCTGGGGGACACTCTTAGGATAATTCACACTTCCTTTACAGGCCATTATGAAGGATTAAAATGTAAAATATTCCTCAAAGAGACCATTTTTGGGAATATGGTATTAGTCATGTGTTGGATCTCAATTTTTTCTAATTATTTTTATGTTATGATTATACATTATGATTCATAACCTAATCTAGTGTATTCCATTATCTAGAGATGGCTCCATGTGGAAGGAATGGAAAATACACGAACACACGTGTCCCTTGTAGGGATTTCCCTCTAATGAAAGATAATGATGTCAGCTCTGGTACTGAGAAACTTATATCTATACTGGGACAACATACACTGGTTATGAATAATAACCTTACCCGTATGAAGCATCCAGATCCACCACGTGGAGGAGATATGTTAGATTTGTTTATACGAAAACAACCTCCATCATTCAATGGGACTACAAACCCTTTTTTAGTAGAGCAGTGGATATGTTCCCTTAAGAAGATATTTCTCTCCTTGGGATGTAATGAAAGATAGAAGGCCATCACGGTAGTCTATCATCTATCGGGAGATGCGGATCCGTGGTGGTCATTAATCCAAAACACAAAGTTGGAGGAGGAAATATAGGAGATGTAATGGAGGGACTTTAAGGAAACCTTCCTGAAGAAATACTTTCCTCGTAAACAAATAGCGGATATAGAGAGGCAATTATTGAATATGAGGTAGAAGGAAGATGAGAATGTTTCAAAGTATGAAGCTAACTTCACAAGGATAGAATGACATGATGTGGACTACATGCGAAATCCAAGGAGAAAAATTGATCGATTATTTGATGGCCTAAAGCCATTTTTTTGGTGGGCACTAGTCTCCAAATGTTTTTCATCATATGAGGATATAGTTTCATGTGATATCAAGACAGAAAAAGAATTCTCGAATACGTATTATTTTAAGGGAAGGAAATAAAACAAGAGGGATGATGGAAGCCTTGGGAAAGGAAATAAGGAAATGGGGAAGAAGGGAAGACTTGAATTTACACCATGTGACAATTATGGAAGGAAACACCCTAGTTCATGCTTAAAAGGAAAAGGAGTCTGCTACAAATGTGGTCAGAGAGTCCATCTTGCTGGTGATTGCAAAGGGAAGAAGGAAGCCAATTATGTTCAATGCTATAATTGTCGGGAGATGGGACACTATGCTAATGATTGTCCAAATCATCAAAGAAATATTCAACAGAAAAGGCCAAGGGATCAGGGACAGGCTTATACAATCACAACTGCAGAGGTTATAGTCCCGAATGACGTGGTAGCAGGTACTTTGATCGTTACATCAATCTTAGACAATGGTTAATTTGATTCTAGATCATCGCATTGTTTCATATCTTCCCAGTTTGTCAAGAAAATTATATATTTCCAATTTGATGTAACAAGGTAGTTTTCTGTCAAAACTTCTAAGGGAAGTATCATTGCAACAAAGTTTTGTGGATCAGTTCCCATTAGAGCATATAAATATTATTTATCTGCTGATCTCATTGTCATAAGCATGATTGAATTTTATATAATCCTCAGTATCGATTAGCTTTTATACCATGATGTGAAAATTTATTATAAGAATAAGGAGGTTACAATTTTCTCTGATAATAAGGAGTACCTTATCTTTAGAGAAAAAACGTCACCACCTGATTCTTATCTATATCCACCACGAGTTGCTCAACTAAATTCAATTATTGGGGAGGAAGGGAATGAAATAACTATGGGTGAGGAAAATAATGTTCAATTAGAATATATACATGTTGTGAAAAAATATTTGATTTCTTTCCAAAGGATTTACCTGAACATCCTACAGAGTGGGAAATTTAGTTTTCCATTATCTTAATTCTTGGTTCAAGGCCCATATCAAAGACCCCTTATAGAATGGCCACTGTGGAGTTAGTGGAGATAAAGAAATAACTATAGGAATTTAGTGATAAAGGATTTATTTTACTTAGTGTTTCTCCATGGGGATCCCCTATTCTTTTCGTTAAGAAGATGGATGGGTCAATGAGGTTGTGCATTGAATATAGGGAAATCAATTATACTACAATAAATAATTACTATCCTCTTCCATGAATTGATTATTTACTCGATCAACTTCATGGAGCTCAATATTTTTCATAGATTGATCTTTGATCTGGATATCGTCAGTTGCTTGTGAGAAAGGAATACATTCCAAAAATAGCATTTCGAACCAGGTACATGAATTATGAGTTTATAGTAATTCATATTGGACTAACCAATAAACCATCTATTTTCATGTATATCATGAACATAGTCTTCAAGGAAAATCTTGATGACTTTATAGTGGTGTTTGCCAATGATATTCTGGTTTAATATAAGAGATATGATGATCATGAAAATCATTTGCGCAACATTCTGAAGACCCTGAGAAGAAATGAATTATATGAGAAGTTCAGAAAGTGTGAGTTTTGGCTCCAATAAGTTTCCTTTCTTGGACACATTGTCTTTAATGATGGAATATCTGTAGATCCTATGAAGACAAAGGCTGTGCAAGAATGGCCTACTCCAATGAACATATCTGAGGTAAGTAGTTTTATTGGTTTAGAAGGTTATTATCGACGTTTCGTTCAGAAATTTTCCCTTTTAGCCAACCCAATGACTAATCTCACATGAAAAGGGGTTATGTTCGTATGGACCAAGCAATGTGAAGAGTGTTTTTATTAAATGAAGGGCAGGTTAGTGAATGCTCTGATCCTAACCCTACAATCAGGGAATAACGGGTTTGTTATCTATAGTGACGCATCAAAGAATGAAAATGGTTGTGTCCTTATGAAGAATGATCGAGTGATTGAATATGTATCTAGGAAGCTATAAATTTATGAAAAATACTATCCAACTCATGATCTTGAGTTAGCAGCAGTAATCTTCAATCTAAAGATTTGGAGACATTACCTCTTTGGTGGGAAATGTGAGATATATACAGATCATAATAGTTTTAAATATATATTCTCACAGAAAGAACTCAACATGAGACAAAGAAGATGGATTGAGCTACTCAAAGACTATGACTGCATAATACACTACCACCCTAGGAAGGAAAATAAGGTGGAAGATGTTTTGAGTATAAGGGACCACAAAATTCTGTACAAGATGAGAGTTGAAAGGGATACTCTGTTCATGGATCTAGTAAATATGGATATGGGAATTATCTAGGAAGGTAACACATCACTACTATTTCAAATGGTTACCAAAACATCTTTAGTGGAAAAGATAAAATTTTCTCAGGTTGATGATGAGGAGTTTCAAAAGAAAATAAAATCTAGAAATGATGGTACATTGACTGAATTTGCATACGAAGGTGGGATTTTGAAATTCGGAAAAAGGCTTTGTGTTCCCGCTATTTTCTGAGCTAAATAGGGAACTATTGGATTATACTCATAGCCATAATTTCTCTATACACTCTGGTAGCACAACGATGCTCAAAGATCTAAAAGAACATTTTTGGTTGGAAAAAATGAAGAGGGAGATTGTGGATTACGTGTCGAGATGTTTAGTTTTTCAATAGGTGAAGGCAGAAAGACAACATCCTGGTGGAGTTATGAAACCCCTTCCTATACCTATTTGTAAATGGGATGATATTATGATGGACTTGGTCATGGGGCTACCAAATACTCCAAGAAAGAATGGTATGATATGGGTCATTTTTGACCGTCTTACAAAATCTTCACATTTTCTTTCCATAAGAGAATATTTACCACTTCAATGTTTAGAAATAATATATATTAATTCATTTTTAATACATCATTGTGTACCCTCATCAATTGTTTCTGATCATGATCTCTGTTATACATCATGATTCAGGAAGAGTCTTCAGAAGGCTCTAGATACTAATCTTCATTTGAGCACTTCCTACCGCCCAGAAACTGATGGACAATCAGAACAAACTATTCAAACATTGGAAGACATGTTGAGGTCTTGTTCACTTGATTTTCAAGGAATGTGGGATATGTATTTACCTCTCTTAGAATTTTCCTACAACAATAGCTTCCATTCAAGTATTAAGATGGCACCATATGAAGAATTATATGGGTGGAGATTTTGTACACCATCTTTCTGGGATGATGTTGGTGAAAGAAAGCACTTGGGCCCATCACTTGTTGAAGAAACAATGAAAAAGTTGAAGATTATCTAGAACCATATCAAAACAGCTCATAGTAAGAAAAAGATCTATGCTGATAACCGAAGGAAGGATTTGGAGTTTCAAGAAGGTGATCACATTTTCTTAAAGGTATTTCCAAGGAAGGGTATTATACGATTCAATAAGAAGGGAAAATTATGTCCCATGTACATCAGACCTTTTTAAATTATAGACTGAAATGGAGCCATATCTTACCATTTGGTAATGTTTCCAAGTCTCTCCAAGTTTCACAATGTGTTCCACGTGACAATGTTAAGAAATAACATGCCAGACCCAACACATGTACTCACTTTTGAAGAAGTAGAACTTGAGCATGATCTATCTTATTGTGAATAGCCTATCAGGATTCTAGATACTAGAGAACAAGTATTGAGAAATCAGATGACTCGTCTTGTAAAGGTTCTATGGAGGAACCATAAGATGGAGGAAGCAACAAAGGAGCCTGTAGAGCTTATGTAAAAGACATACCCGAATCTTTTTAGGTAATATTTTGTGAATTTTGAGGATAAAATTTTTGTAAGGAGGGGAGAATGTAACACCCCAATGTTGTGAAAATAAATGTATAATGCAATTTTATAATCTATGCATTAAACAGAACCTTGTGTCTTCTGTGTTTGGAATTTCAAATAATGATCATCTAGAGTTGTGATTTGTAAGTCATTTGGAGTCTGATAGAATAAACATGATTTTTTGGTGAGTAGTAACATACCCTTATGAATAGTAATATGAATAGTAAATAATGATATTATTTTATTTTCATAAGGTAATATGATAATGGGATCTTAATTAATTTTTCAATGTCACATAAAAATAATTATACCTCTAAGATTGTTTTTTTCGAATTAACTATAATATTACTTAACAATTAAATTAATAATATTTATAAAATTATTTTTGAAAAATTGAGTTCACTTTTTAATTCTACATGTCAAAAAATAGTATGGGTGAATTTTTTGGATTTTTCTGAAATTCTAGAATTTTTGACGAATAGTGAAATATGATAAAATACCGTATATTCAAATTATCAGATAAATACACTATTCATAAAATCACAAGTGATGCAAGGCCATATGGTTCAAACTCACATGCACTTATTACTATTAGGGGTCACATGAAACAACACTATTGGTTGTCTTGAGGGAAATAATAAAATAATGAATTAAATATTCAAAATTTACCCCTCTCATCCACTATAAAAACCCCTCACCAATCCCTCTTCTCTTCACTCCTATAAGCCTTGAAACACCTTAATGTTCTACCCAATTACCCTTCCCTAGTCTCTCCCCATGTCCAAGAATCTTCTGGTCCTTCCAAAAGACCAAAAACTCTTCCCTTAATAAGATTATCAAGGAGGTTATTTCAAGAGGTAAAGTACCCTTCTTTTTCATTTGGTTTCATTTCAATTTATCTTCTTTTTTATATCCATACCTAACCTCTTCCATCCAAAAGATCATGTTAACTATAATATCATCTATATAATGGAATTATATCATGTTAAAGTAATAACCATCATAAATATTCTTACTCCCTCCCTTTTCTTTTTAAAATGAAATCAACGTCCATGGGGTTGCAATTTATAGCCTTCGTGGATGAAGATGTTTTTTTCTTCAATTTATTCTTCATTACTGGTCAAGAAACCATATTTATGGATGCAACAGAATATAATATATATATTATAACATAATTATTATTCAGGAACCATAATATGTACATCTAATTAAGTTATATGACAAAACTAGTTCATAATAATCCAAATACCGCCGAATAATCGAAGTGGTTGTCATCTATTGATTCATCGCCATTCCATGTAACCAAATGATATAAATGACCATTATCAATTATTTATGTTCATAAATAATATATAATTCCAATCATGGAGATTTATAACCATTCCACATGAAGTCCATTACTTAAAAACAGGTGAACTGATTATGAAAATAAAGAAAACGAACACCCCGGAATAATGAATTTCAATATAATAACTTAGAAATAAGGGTATAAATGAACTAAACAGAATTATGATAAACTAAATACATTTCTAATAGGTTATTAAATAAGTTAATAATTATTATAATTTTATACTCCAGGAGCTTAAGTTCAAGAGCGGAACACGTTTGGAGTTAAGGTAAGGGTTTTTTCACCCGAACTTCCATTTTCATTCGGGTTACTTTCATTGTCTGATTACCTCAATGAAACATTTATGTATTGTTATTTACTACTCATATATTATATGTTAGTATTATATATATGTTTACAAAACAGATCCCTTCCTTATTTTATGGATAGTTACACATTTTAAAAGGAACTTTCAAAATTGTTTCCAAAATACAAGCCCGATTCAATGGAATTTCTCAAATTATTACCTATTTTCTAGGTAACTCTTTAACCTATTTTTGTAAACCTTTATCATTATAAAATAACTCATTTTATTATGAAAATAATATCTTACCTCAATTATGGTTTTATACAAATATGTTTCCAAAATAACTCTTTTTTTCAAAATAAAAGAGTATTTATCTGAATATTTGATTAATGATTTTATAAGAGTGTTTTCGTCTAATTCCAGACTCTTGTTGATTCTATGGTATTATTGGGTTTAATCATTTATGAATCCATATACCATATTTTATTTAATGATTTATGACTAACTCTATTGTGGATGATCTATCCTAAAACCATTCAACATATTACTCGGAATGGATAGTGTTTTATATTTAATGATTGGGGAAAGTTAGTTACATTTCATAAGATAGTTTTAATATGAATTTATATGTTGTTTATGTTGATCCATGCTCATATGAGGAATGCATTGGACATATTATGTGATGGGTGGGGCCCGCTATAGCTCCCCCTATGCATCGGTAGGTCTCATGAGACAAATATACATGTAATTGGCTGAGACAATTACCAATGTGTTATATGGATTTTGGTCGAGGTCTTAATCATTATAAATATTTTCCGAGGCCTTGAAAAAATGTTTCAGAATTTCCGGCATATTCACATACCTCATTATGAAGCTAGTAATTTAAAGTTCATTTGGTTATTCGACTAGTAGAATACCCATGATTATATTTTATTATGGAATTATTTTCAAAGCTCATATTCCACCCATAATGTGTTCAAGTTTATTGTTAAGGGCATGTGTTTTCAATTATGCACCAAGCCTTATGTTTCTTCTATCTTCCGTTGTATTGATTACTCTTACTGAGCATTTGAGCTCACCCCTTCTTATGTTTCATTTTTCCCATTATATGAAGAAGTAAATTATGAATTGTAAGAACTTTGTTTCTACAATTAAAGACTTTGGAATATTCTTGATGTTATTCCAGAGCAGCTCCTTTAGACGGCGTGCGATTCCGAGCCCCGGTTTGGCTGGAATTAAATTTTTATTGTGGTCAAACTGGGAACACCAAATAAATGGGATAACTACTAAACAGTGCATCGGATTAGAGATCCGAGTGTACGGATGGGTCCAGAATGGTGTGTTTACCCTAGGAACGACATAAAGCATGTCGGCGCGAGACGTTTGGACCCCTCACCTGCTAACGGAATGTTAAACGAATAAATTAATTAATTAATTTATTCGTTAAATAGATTAACTCATGTATCTCTTAAATAGTGGATCATATTGGAAAAACGAGGGCACCGTTGAGTTTAGAATGTGTCGTTTACCCTAGCTGGTGTGTAAGTTTTGCGAGCACGGCCCGTCTGTGAAAAATGGCCCGAGGGGTATTTTCGTAATTTAGAGGCTTCGGACATCAAATTTGATAACATTTGAGCGAGGCATCGGATTAAAATTTGGAGACCTCTCTTGCATTCAGAGTGTGGTTTTTTAGCTAAGGGAAGGTTTAATCTCAACCCTGTCGGGAGTTCGGGTTCGGTCCGACGGGCGGGTGGTTAAGCGTTTTCTATTTAAACACTTAACCCACCCCCTCCCTCTTCTTCTTCTTCAGCTGGGTAGCAGCAGGAAGCAACCCTCCCTATCCTCCTCCACTCTGGTGAGGTATCTCCAGTAAGGCAGCAGCGCGGCGGCGGACCCTCCGTGAAGCGTTGGGCAATGCCCCAATAGGTTGGAGGTTTTGGTTTGAGTTTTTATTTATGAACCTTCCTTTGAATTAAATTTTATACATTTATTTTTTGTTAAATATTAGAAAAAATCCCATGGCTATGTAGTAAAAATTCTTTTCTTTCCGACTCTCATTTCGGATTTGAAATCCGAGTTCAGAGGAGGCTGCAACGGCTCGCCGAAGTCTGTGGGTTTTTGAAGTTTTCGGCGGCTCGCATGGTGGTCCGGCGACTTCAGCAGGGCGGCGCGGGCCCTGGCCGGGCGGCGGCACACTTCGGTGTGGCAACGAGCTCCCCAGCCTTGCGGCGGCGCTCTTCGGCGTGGTGTCGAGCTCTGGCCGCGACAGCTTCACGCGGCGCGGATCGGGAGGACCGGCCGGCTGTGCCGGCCGGTTGACCCGGGAGACCGGGGTTGCGTACTGCGACCCCGTGGGGGAAGCAAAGACCCGCACCAGGTGGGTCTTCGCATGGCGAGATGACCGGCCCTCATGGTCGGTCTATAGGTGGACCGCAAGCTAGTGCCAGGCCTGCGTGGCTGAGCTGCGGGCCGGGCCAGACCGGGTGGACCGGCCGGTCCAGGCCAGTCCAGCCAAAGGGGATCCCCCCCTCTTCGGACGCCCGTAATACTCATTACGGGTGTCCGATTTGCATGTCATCTGCGAAAATGGAACCATTTCTACGAGACTGGCTTTTTGAGGTGGTTTCGGCAATTTTAACTTCTACGAAGACGGGCTTGGGGGCATGGCACGTGCGTAAATCAGCTTAGCGGGTTTCCTGGAAATTTTTGTTTGGGGCGGCGCAGACACATCCAGAGTCCGTTTTGGGCGCCGTTAGTGGCGTTGCGACCCTGGCACCGAGGAAAAGCTTTCCAGGATGTTTTTAAGTGTTGAAACTGGGGTTTATGTGTGGGCCCCTCACCCCGTCTTTCGAGATGCATGCAGCGTCTCACGACTTTTTCATTGTACGTCCGTTCGGGGCATGCCAGCAGTCATTTTTGGGTGTTTTTCCGAGGGCATTACAATGGCGCAATCTACCTGATCTATTTTTGGCACGATGGTGTGGGACACAAGAGGGCCGTTTGGGAATCAACGTTGATTTTCCATCTTTATCATCGGGCGACCGTTCTGGACAAGTGAATAGTCCATCTGGTGTACCTTTTCGAGGGGATTGCATCGGCGTGATCTGTTTGTTGTGTTTTGGGATCGAGATGCAGGTCCCATGTAGCACCGCTCGAGTGCGGTGTGCCGAAATTCATATTTTTTCTATAGGATATCTATTGCGTGCAATTGAGTAGTATTTTTGACGTGTTTTCCTGAGGGTATCACAATGGTAGGATAAGACCGACTGTTTTCGGGGCTGAGGCTTAGGATCACAGGAGGCCGTTCGGTCGTGAGGCGGTGTGGGTGAGTTTTCCATCGGATATCAGATGGAGGAGAGTAAGTAGTCTATCTCGCGTGTTTTTTCGCGAGGATTACAAAGATACGATCCGTTCGGTTGTGTGGTGCCTCTTTCGCAATCATATTTAAATGTGGAAATATGAAGGTGTCCTGGTGGCCGATCTTCTACTATGTTTTGTAGCGGACCCTTGGTGTGTAATCGCATGCACTCTCATGAGAGTGATGTTGATGTTTAAAGATATGTGGTTGGCCATGCCCCAGCCATTGAGGTGGAAAGTTGGAGAAGTTACGTTTAAGCCCTTCGCATTGACGTTGGGGAGCCGTGTGCACGATAGCCTTAGGGCTGGAGATGTGGTATACTCTGGGAGTATATAGGAATTTTTGTAGGAACACGTTGGGGACGTTTGTACATTAGAACGTTTGTGCGTTTGGTTGGGGTTAAGATGGGGCCACATGTCGTGTGGGACCCACGTCTGTGTCATGATATTCTTTATGTACTTTGACCTTTCGCGACATAGAGGGTCCCTCTATTCTCATTTGTTTGACCAGAAGGGTGGAGTTTTCCCTTGGATCTATTCTCGTTTGTTTGACCAGTAGGGTTGAGTGGTCTCCCCCTCATTTTGTTCTCGATGGATCGGTCGGTACCGGTGCTGGTGATGCCCAGTGATGGAACAAGCGTTGAACCTAATTTGGGGGAGTTGTTCTGAAGTTTAGTGATTGCGCGGTACCCACTCAGTTCTCGGTTGGTCATTGTTGTACCTCCCAGTAGGGATGGCCAGAGCAGTTCCGGGTTTACCCTCTAGCAGGGCTGTGAAGTGTGTTTCTCACTGAATTCTAGGGTTCATCCTCAAGTAGAGACTGGGCAGTGGGTCACGCGACACACTTAGGGTCTACCCTCCAGCAGAGACTGGGTAGTGGGTCACTCAACGACTTCATAGGGTCTACGCTCCAGTAGAGATTGGGCAGTGGGTCACCTGACGACTCTTTAGAGTCTACCCTCCAGCGGGGCTGGTCCGTGGGCTTCTCGTCGTCTTGATTCAGGTCTACCCTCCAGCAGGGCTGGGCAGTGGGTCGCATGTCAACTTGTTCCGGGTTTACCCACCAGCGGGGCTGGGCAGTGGCTCACCCGTCGACTTCTTCCAGGTCTACCCTCGAGCAAGGCTGGGTAGTGGGTCACCTGTCGACTTCTTCTAGGTCTATCCTCCAGCAAGGCTAGGCAGTGGGTCACCTGTCGTCTTACTCCAGGTCTACCCTCCAGCAGGGCTGGGCAGTGGTCACCTGATGATATATTATGGTTTACCCTCTAGCAAGGGTGGGCAGTGGGTCACCTGATGATGTATTATGGTTTACCCTCCACCAGGGCTGGGCAGTGGGTCACCCAATATCTTATTATGAATTACCATCCATCAGGGTTGGGTAGTGGGACACCCGTTGACATTCCAGACTCAATCCTTTCTACTAGGATAGTATGTGGCTTTCCTCTGTGATTACCAGAGAGGGACCCTTGGTTGTACGAGTCAGAGATGGAACGACCTTGACTTTGAGGAGACCTCTCGACTGCGGGGTTGTGATGAGGTGTGGTTGACTTTCCCTAGAACTCTCAAGTACGAGGGGCATTTTTTCCCACCAAGACGCATCCTTGAGACGCGACCTAAAACCGTGCGGGTGAGTCATTGTCGCCCAAAGCGGATAGTGTTGAGGTGCAGTGATTTGAGCCCCTTGGCGTACAGTTCAGGGTAGATGTGTGGGATGCTGGGCATCAATGATTGTTTCTTCTGGGACTTTTGGCTACTCATTTCATGGCCTGAGCTACGGGATGGATATCCCCTTACGACTTTTTTTGGGCTTCTTATTGAGAATATGTATTTGTATATACCTTTTTTCGGGTACCCATTTTTTCAGGATTTGGTTGCTCTCCTTCAAGGGGAGGCGAGGACACGCGGGGTATGCCAAGTGCATTCCGTGTCTAGCATCTCGTGGTTGGATGAGTATAATCTCCTGTTATATGTAGCAAAGACTTGACCAGAAGTTCATCTTCTCACCATTTCCAGCTCCTTGTGTCTAGATGAGTCTATCTCCTTTCTCTTGTTGGGTTGAACTGGACTCTTTACTATTACATTACTACACTCTCAGTTGTACTCCTTTACTTTTCTCGTTCGCTTTACTACTCACTCTTCGGTACATCCTGTGTTGCTCCCTTGAGCCTTCGGGGTATCCTACTGAGTATGTTTATACTCACCACTACTTGGTCTTTGACCGCACTTGGTGTGCCCTTGTAGATGACGTACATGTGGAGCGTGACTTCAGTGGAGCTGAGGAGTTCAGTAGCGTGGACAACGTGCGGTGGTCGGAGTCGGGTTCCAGGTGGGGGACCTTTCTAGTTGTTTACTTTTTGTTCACCTGTTGCCGGGTTGTGGGACTTTTCTGGTTGGGTGCGTGTTTTTTCCTTTTTCCTTTCAGTTTACCTCAGCACTCGCTTGTACTGTTTAGAGGTCAATGCACTATTTTGGATTATATATAGCAGTTTCAATTTTCTTTTCTTGTATTTTCTTTTACTCTACAATTTTTCATTGAGTGTGTTGCGTGTGTGTGTGTACAGGTACTCAGGAAAAGGCCTCCCGAGTTGTTTAGCCTTCGGCACTTGTTGCCAGACCCTGGCCTATGGAGGCAGGATTATGGTAGTTGTGGCTCGAGCCAAGTAGGTTCGGGTCATGAAAAAGTGGTATCAGAGGTGGTTCGTTCCTTGGGACATTGTTCGGACATCCCTAAAATAATAGGAATTGGTTGGGATTTAGGGAAACAGTGTTAATGTGTCTCGAGAGTGGCTCTCAGGCCAGGGAGTCCAGTGATGGTGCAGCGGCCGACGTATCCATTCACTAGGACCTTAATAAACCACTTGCTGACTTGGCATGCTGAGACACTTGTTGCAGGGAAATTGGTTTATGCATCACATAGGATTGAGTCTTTGACTGTCCTTCTTGAGTCAGCTCCCCATCGTTGTTGTTATTGGTATATACATATAAGCTCATCTGACTGCGGCACTCCTTGATAATATTCTGGATTTCTCCACGAAGGATGCCATCAAGGATACCAACTTTGGTTCATGACGATGACCATGTGAGCTAAGAGGCCTCAGTCCAGGACCCATCATGCGAGCCCTTTCTCCGGGTGGTCTGGTAGTAGCACCCCCACCTGTTGAGCAGCAGATGGCTTTAGCAGAGCAGGATGAGTTTGAGCACAGGTTGAGCGCGCCTCGCGAGTTCCAACGGCAGAGACCGCTTAGGTTCGGTGATGAGATAGAACTTCAGGAAGCATAGGATTGGCTGGATATAGTGGTTCGCCATTTCAGGATTGTGCAGATGCCAACAGATCAGAGAGTGGCTTTTGTAGCCACCCCTTTTTTCGTGGAACAACATGGTCTTGGTGGAGTCTGATGACTCAGTTTCTTGACTTGTGGTCGCTTTCGTGGGGCGACTATCAGTTGTTGATCCGGGAGGAGTTTTGAACTCCTACTTGTGCTCCGTTCAGATTTAGGAGCTCATGTAGTTTCAGCATAGAGGGATGACAGTGGCTGAGTACACGACTAGTTTCGCAGACCATGCATGCTTTAACGAAGACTTGGTCCACGATGATAACTTTCGAGTGCAGAAGTTTGAGCAGGGTCTCCGCCGAGAGATTTGTGCTGCCATTGTACCCTTAGGCATCTCCACATATGTGGGGGTTCTAGAGCAGGCGCTGGTGACAGAGAGCTTCCTGTCACCTTCTAGAGTTGGTGGTGGAAACATGCACATTAGAGCCAAGATATCTGCCGCAGCTAGCGGGCGTCGGCAAGTAGAACCTCGATGCAGGTAGCTTTATGAGAACCGGACACATGGGAGTGGTAGTAAACCAAAGTGGAGCCGGAGGGCACCTGTGAAGCCCGAAGAGAGTTGGTGCTATGCTTGCAACGAGCGAGGTCACTTGGCATGAGACTGCCAGACCAGGCATGCGAAGAGCTTCGGGCAGGCAGCAGGTGCACCATCGCGGCAGAGGTAGCGTCATGATCAGAGTAGTACACAGAGAGGTGGTTCTATCAGAAGTGTAGGAGGAGCTGGAAGTGGAGGACGACCTTACACGGTATTCCCATCACCACAAGGCGGTCCACATCAGGCTCTGGGAGATGACAGTTGGGACCATGGACAGCCGCGATCTTTGGATGTCTACGATTCTACAGAGCATGAGGTGATAAGAGGTATGCTCTACAGATCTTCTACTTTTGTAGTAGAATTGTTAGGATCTGTCTTTGGAATGATTTCCTCCCTTCTCCTTGCATGAGGTGTTACCAGGGTGGCGCAGGGTGTTAGTGTAACCCTGTGTTGGTATGATAAAAGGCATGGGACCTTTTTCTCTAGTCGATGGTGTCGACTCCTTCGTTTTTTGAGCTTGTAAGAGAGTCTCGGTTGTGAGACATCGATGGTCAAAGCTTGCATGACCTGATATCCTTTGTTGTATCACAATATGGATATTCTAAAGGAGGGAATCACCGGGCCTTGTTCCAGGCGCGTGCGGTGATTCCAGTCACGGTGTGCGACCCAGGGGTTCGATCAGGGAGGTGAGTTACCCCTGAGAGCCTTCAGGCCATTTGAGACCGTGTGAATAGATGGTGAGGTTCCCTACTATCTTGCCCTAACCCAAAGGTCGAGCATCGGTGCACGACGTATCCCGCGAGACTTACCTGAGGGGATGTGTTCTTTCTCCTATGCATGCCATCGGCACGGGAAGACCTCACGTGAACATATCAAATCCTTTGGTGTGTGTGCGGTGGCACATAACTGTGCAATAGTTCTTCTCGGTATGGGAGAGCCAGGTGTGGGCTTAGTACCCTGAGTTGTTCCCTGGTTTTGCTTTTCGGGAACAGAAATATTGAAGGAGGGAATGATGTAAGAACATGGTTATTGCTTCTAAATAATTTGGAATATTCTTGATGTTATTCTAGAGTAGCGCCTTCAGACGGCGTGCGATTCCGAGCCCCGGTGTGGCTGGAATTAAATTTTCAGTGCGTTCACACTGGGAACGACAAATAAATGGGGTAACTCCTAAACGGTGCTTCAAATAAAAGATCTGAGAGTACGGATGGGTTCATGTTGGTCGGAGTGGATACTCAAGAGGGGGGGGATTGTGTTCCAATTAAAATTTCTGTTAAAAATATTTCTCTTAAAATCCCCCAATTTAAAAACAAAGTTAAAATGTATTGAATCTATACAGAGTGTAAAGGTTCAATAAGTTTCTCAAAGATTTATTAGGTCTCAGTTAACTTAATTTGAATATTAAATTAACTTTTGAAACTAACTTACTGGTTTACAATAAGTATAAACACTTACTAATTTAATGATCGAAGTAGCTTTAGAATAGTTTTTTATTTCAAATTAATAAACAGTGGAATATATATATATATATATATATATATATGTAATACTTATAGACATAAGATAGAAGCACAACAAAGTTAACCAAGAGGTTCAGTCTCAAGAAGAGACTTAGTCCTCTCAATAATTTATATAAATTGAATCACACCCTAGATCGGGGGTAAACAACAGTATACTACTGTCCAGGTACAAAGACCTCGACCATAGTTCTTTGTGGAAAAAACAAACAACATCTCATAGGCTGTTCAGGTCTTACTCGACCTCTACCACAATTCACAGTGGAAAACAATAGAGTTATGGAGTTTAAGTGAGGATTTAAGAATCCTCCAGTATAGCATAGGAGACAGTGTGTGTGTAAAGTAAACATGATACACACACTGCTCAAAATGTAAATAAAGAACCACTAAGAGATGTATGATTGAGTTTATAAATTCTTTAGTGATTAGCAGTGCAACTCTGGACACGTTTGGTTTATCAGAAATGCTTCTGAGTCCTTCTCTGCTTTTTCATAGAAAACAGAGTGTCGATTTTTTCTTCGATTCTTGGTCCAGCTTAGCAGCCTGAGTGCATGAAACGTATTTTGTAGTTCTTCACTCAAGATGAAACATGTGTTTTCCTCTAGAATATGTTTATTCGTGTATGTCCAATATTCTTGGAGTATGGATGTAGACTAGAGAAGACAAAATGCTCCACATTTGAATGCTTGTTCATCTCTTTTTCTTTCACCCTTCGTGTGTCTTCTTTTTTATTTTTTTCCCAGAGTGTCATATTCATGTGTTTCTTCTATATATTTAGGTGTTCTCTTTCCATCACGTTATAGGTTTTAGCTCTAGCAGAAAAAAAAATCACATTTTGCATGGGTACTAGGTATGGTTCTCTAACATGCAATAGAAATCATTAAATAACAATAACTGCATTAAAGAAATCAAATGTAACTGTTAGATAAATAAATAAATAGTATAAAGAGTATAGGGTTTGACTGGTCGGTCAGGCAATAGTAGCATTTTATTGGTATACGTGCATGGTGGGCTTTTATCGTAGAACCTCCCATCGGTAGCTCTTTTGAACATACATCGGTAGCTCATATACCGATGACTTTAGTTCCATCGACAGATGTCTCTACATTGGTAGATCTTTGCATCAGTAGCTGTTTGCACGTATCGGTAGACTTACACTATCAGCAGACTTATATCGGTAGACTTCTGTCTATTAGTGGAAATGTTCTGTTCTGTATCAGTAGCTCGGTAGACTGGTTCTATCAGAAGACTTCCTCGTATCGGTAGCTCTGGTTGTCTGTCGGTAGCTCTGTATATATCGATGACCTTAGTGTATCGGTGACTCTGTCTATCGGTAGGCAATGTCTATCGATAGACTGAGTACCGGTAGCTTAAACGCAGATCAGTGACTAAATACGTATCTGTTTCATACACAACATATCCAAATGGGTTAGAATTACTTCAGAACTTATATAAACATGAATAAACAATGATTAAACTATCTTAGGTATTATTTTATTATTATTATCATCATGAGCACAGATTGAAAGACTTTATATTTATAAAAACATTAGATTGAGATTATCAAAGTATATGAAATCATAATTGGGATTATCAAAACAGGTGAGGTCAAAAATCTCCCCCTTTTTTATAATCACAACTTATGATATTATCAATTTAAAAAAAACATTAGAGGATATATAATTAAGCTCAATTTTCTCAGAGAAAATAGTATGGTATGAAATATACTCTATCAGAGATAGAATTAAATGTATTAGAGAATATCATAGAACTAAATGAAATTATATCAGAGGATGAGAGAAAAGACACTAATATGAGAGGATGAAATTCAGAGGTATCAAAGAGGCAATGCAAGATATCTCTTAGATAAATTTTTTTTCCCTTCATTAATATGTCTCCCCCTTTGTGATCATCAAAAAGTGGAAAATAATAAAAAGAAGTGAAGAAATAGGAATAGAAGAAAATCCCTTGTATTAAATGTGACAAACAGGTACAAAGAAAGAAAAAAAATACATAGGATTCCTCTCAAATAGTCCATCTACATGATCAATCCACATCCTCAATGTGAGATGTACCCTTGGGGTCAGAAGAGGATGCAGGTGGTGAGGATTCTGGTGAAGGCTTAGGTATTCTTGAAAAGACCACAGGAGACTGAGCAACTGACACTTTTCCTGTCCTGTATTGAGGAGTCCTTTGTGTGATCATAGGTGTGAGGCTTCAAATGGATTGAACAAGAGTCATCTGAATTGGAGAAGCAGTGGAGGCAGAGGAAGGAAAAGCAGGAGGGACAATTACGGGTCGGGCATCAACATGCATAAAGGTAAACAAAAGATTCCTGAAATCCATAATGATTCCTCCCCCTCTCTCCATTGCGGATATGAATTCATCCTTATTCTCCATAAACTTGTCCAAAGCTGGAGTCAATTCTCTCAGCATGCTAACTTGTTCTCTAAAGGATTGATTGACATGAGGCAGTTTCATATTCTCAATTAGAAGCTAAAATGACTGGTCATTTGGGTCTTTGTGTAAATTTTGTAGAAATAGGAGTCCACCTTTTCTTTCAATTCCTTTTGAGAGGTACATGCTTCTATCATGTAGTCTTGGACTATCTTGATAATTTCGCTGGCTGAATCTCTGGTAGAGAGAACAACTCTTCTCTATTCAGATGAGTCCACAGAGCTATTGGTTGAGGTAGAACCAAGCTCCTCTTTCATCACAGTTCGAATTAGATTAAATCAAAGGCTTAGAAGCAAGAGAAACAACAGGGAAAGATACAGTCTCATTGATGCTTTTGGTCAAACCACTAATAATATTTTGAACATTGGATTCCTGGGTTTTAATATGATATTTCATAGATGTTTTGAAACCTTCCAATACTGAAACCATCTGACTTAAAACACTCTTCACATAAGATAAGTCCTTATCTAATTGGGATTTTGAGCTCATGTAAGAGTCTAAAGGAACAACAGATTCTATTAAATCTTCAAGATCTGATTCAAGTCTATAAACTTGAGACTGGAATTCTTTAACTTCTTCAACTATTTTTCTCATAAAGATTGACAAATTTCAGGAAAGAGATAGTTCAAAAGATCTTTCCATCATAACCATTTCTTCAGCAAAACTGTGCATCATCTCAGCAACTGAGGCACTAAAAGATTCTTTCAGCTCATACCTTAAGATATTCATATCAGCCTTGGTAACCAAATCAGCAGGTGAAACTATTGCAGATGCTCTTTTAGAGGCTAAACTGACCACAACATCATTCATAACGGATTGAATTGAAGATACCAAAGAAACTTCCATCTTCTTTACCACTTCCACAAAGTTGTCCTTAAGATCTTTCTTTAAAGTATCCAGGTCATGCATTCTGACCACATCTTCATGTAGCAATTCAGTCTCAACATCATAAAAAATTTTAGTTCTATTGTGAGATGCCTCATTATATGAATCTGAATAGTCTAAACCACAGACTATAAAACCCGGGTCTTCTGCCCAAACATCAAAACCAACAGCCACAATGACACCTCCAAACTTAGATGGATGCTCCCCCTCAATGGGTGCATCCTCAATTAGAATAACAGCATTCTCAACAGCATTCACAGAAGAATCCTTAGCATGTCTTTCATCCTGAAGAGAATATTCCACTATCAATTCCATTACTGTAGCAGCAGGAGGGTCTTATGGATTAGGTAAGGGTATGAGAACTTCATTTTCTTCCTCAGTAGGTACTAAAGTTTGTTCAATCACTGGACTCAGACTCAAATCAGATGTCATAGATGTTTCACTCTCATGAACATCTTCTTCATTTTCTACAGCAGCTACTTCAACAGCTTCTTCCTTATCTGATATATGTTGAACTAGATTTTTAGGATATGGGCTAGGAGGCAAGTCAGGGTCTCCTCCTTCATCAGTAGAGGACTCTTCCTCTTCTGAATCATCACTGTATTCTGGCTCCTCATCATCAGGTTCCAAACCTGGATCCCTCACAACCTTTGGTCTAGAAGGATGAGTCACAGGATTAATCTTGTCATACATCCTCTGGTCATCAGTGACCCATTCTCCTCTCCAAGGGTTCCAATTTATTTTCATGTACTTACAAACTGTGGTTGTGTTACACAAGTTATTCTTCACTACCACTATCTCATCTTGAGACTCAGAAACCCCTTTCACCTTGATCATCACAGGGATTAATTTAAAAAGAATAGGGCATTTGTATTTGATTTCGGTGTTGTCATATCTTCCATCTAGAGCATCGGCAGTCTGCATAAATTAACCTTTACATAATGTCTTAAGAGGTACAAGAGATATATATCCTGATATCTCAAATTGTCAAAGTCTCCTCTCCTCGGAATCAAGACAAGTTGAACAATTTTTAACATTAATCTATTCTCTCCATCCATCTCTGCAGCAACTACTTGTCTTTGACTTCCATCATCAGTAAGCTCTTCCAAAGTAGTCTCATAATCGAAAATGTCACTAGTAGGTGGCATGGATATCGCGACATATCCAGATACTCCTTCATGTGGAACTTTCAATCACTCATCCCCTTCAACATATGAGAATTACATCTCTTTTCCATTTACAAGAGAAGTTACTCGATTTTCATTCTCCGATTCTTCAAAGGATACAAAATTGTAAAACTGTTTCACTAATTTTGGAAAGTAAGGACCATTGTTATTCGAAAAACACTCTACCCATTTTTTATCATCAAGAAATTCGAGCACTAAGGAACTGCTATGCATCAGCCAGTCTACACACAGTTTCTTTTCAATCACAATAACTCGATTTTGCAGATGAGGATTCACTGATCGTCTCCCCGACCTAGTTCTAGAAACACTTCCACTACCACTTACATCTTTCTCAGTCCTTTTCTTCATTGTTTTCGGCTCAATAGAGTCATATCTGATGGTAGGAAGTCTGGTTTTTTCCATCGTTGGTTCGAAGGATTTATGGTTCTCTAAGAATTTGGGAGCTAAGGTTTGAGGGTTAAGGTTTGAGACTCGGTGGATTTTGAAGCAGCTCAGACTTTAGTTTTATCATTTAGGAATTATAAAATAAATAAACAAAATGAAATAAAGTAAACGATTTAGATTCTGGTAGTAGACAAAAGTTTTAAAACATAACGTACATTGGTGAGAATTTCTATCAGTGTGGTTTTACATCAGTGAGGTTTTCAATCAGTGATGTTACATCGGTGAGGTTACATTGGTGAGGTTTTCTATCAGTGAGGTTAGCTACCGATTGGGATTAAAAATTCCTAAATCATGTCTAATGTAACTTAACCTATCCAAACTCAAATGTTTAGTGAAAATGTTGGCTAATTAATTTTCAGTTCCTATAAACTCGAGAGTAATATCACCCTTTTGGTAATGATCTCTCAAGAAATGGTGCCTTACATCAATGTGTTTGGTCCTAGAGTGAGACACATGGTTCTTCGAGATATTTATTGCACTAGTATTGTCACAGTTGATTGTCACGTGCCTAAAGTCATATCCATAGTCCAAAGAGTGTGTTTCATCCACAGAATTTGTGCACAGCAACTACCAGCAGCTATGTACTCTGCTTCGGCATTGGATAATGCTACAAAATTCTACTTCTTACTTCACCAAGAAACTAAGGAATTTCCTAATAAATGACATGATCCTAAAGTTCTCTTTCTATCTAACTTTCAACCAGCAGAGCCAGCATCTGAATAACTCATTAACTCAAAGGGTTGTCCTTTTGGGTAAAAAAATCCAATGTTTACAGTATCATTAAGATATTTAAAAATTCTTTTAACAACAAGTAAATGAGATTCTTTTGGATTAGCCTGAAATCTTGCAGACATACACACACTAAACATAATATCTGGTCGACTAGTAGTAAGGTAATGTAAGCTTCCAATTATACCTCTATAATTGGTTTGATCCACTGATTTCCCAGTTTCATCTGCATCCAATTTACAAATAGTACTCATAGGATTTTCAATTTCTTTAATAATATCAAAACCACAACATTTTGAAATATCCTTTGTATATTTACTTTGATTCAACACAATACCATTTTCATTTTGAAACACATGAAATCCAAGAAAATATTTAAGTTCTCCCATTAAAATCATTTCAAATTAATTTTCCATACTATTTGAAAAATCAGTACATAAATAATGTTTAGAAGATCCAAAAATAATATCACCATCATAGATTTTAATTATTAAAGCATCATTAGAAATTATTTTAATAAAAATAGTTGGATCAACAATCCCCTTAGTAAAACTTTTTGAAATAAGAAAATTACTAAGTCTATCATACCAAGCTCTTGGAGCCTGTTTTAAACCATATAATACTTTAGAAAGTTTAAAAACATGATTTGGAAAATGAGGATTAGTAAATCCAGGTGGTTGTTCAATTAAAAAATCTTTAACAATAAAACCATTTAAAAAAGCACTTTTGACATCCATTTGATATAACTTGAAATTAAAATGAGCAACATATGCAAGTAAGATCCTAATGGCTTCTAATCTGTCTACAAGTGCAAAAGTTTCATCAGAATCTATTCCTTTTTCTTGAATATATCATTGTGTAGCTAGTCTAGTTTTGTTTCTAACTATGTTTCCAGACTCATCAACTTTGTTTCTAAAAACCCATTCTGTGCCTATTGTTAATGTGTACTTAGGTCTGTCAACTAATTCCCAGGATTTTTTTCTTTCAAATTTATTTAACTCTTCTTGCATATCCATTACCCAAAATTCATCATTGATAGAATCATTGATATTTTTAGGTTCTAGCTGTGAAATAAAGGCTTAATGTTCAACCTGATTTCTTAGAGAAGCTCTAGTATGTGTCCCTCTATCAAGATTACCAACAACAGAATCCAAAGGATGATTCTTTAGAATCCTTGTTGATCTAGTAAAGGTAGGACTAGAAATTTTATGTTTATCTATAGGTTCAGGTTCTATAGCAGTAGATTCTGGAATATGTTCAGAACTAGATGTTTTTACGGCAGGTTCTTTAGATTTATTATTAAGGTCCAGAATACTTAAATCTTCCTCAAGATTTTCAAGAGTGGTTTTAGGCTCATGTGGATCAGTTTCACCAAACATGATGTGAACATATTATTCCACACATTGTGTTCTTTTATTAAATACTCTATAGGTTTTTCTAGTTAATGAATAACCAAGAAAAATTCCTGCATCAATCTTAGAAGAAAACTTGTCCAGATTATCCTTTGTATTAAGAATGAAAACTTTTCAGCCAATGAATCTAAAGTAACGAACATTATATTTTCTATTATTTCACAACTCATAAGGGGAATTCTTAAGAATTGGTCTCATTAAGACTCTATTAATAATATAACAAGATGTACTCACGGCTTCAGCCCAAATGTAGATAGGCGGGTCATATTCATTAAGCATGGTTCTAGCTATTTCTTGAAGGGTTTTATTCCTTCTTTCTATTACACCATTCTGCTGAGGTGTTATAGGAGCAGAGAAGTTGTGACTATAGCCATTGTGTGAGCAATAAGAATCACATTCATGATTTTCAAACTCAGGGCCATGATCACTTCTTAGAGTTTTAATCTTAAGTCCACAATGATTTTGTACTGATTTGGAGTATTTAATAAAGTAAGAACTTGCTTCACTTTTGTGAGCTAAGAAGTATACCCATGTATATATAGAAATGTCATCTACTAGAACATAAAAATAGTGATTTCCATTTAAACTAGAAACTCTTGATGGTCCAAACAAGTCCATGTGAACCAACTCGAGAGGTTGAGAAGTTGAAACTTCTTTCTTTGATTTAAAAGAAACTTTATGTTGATTTCCCTTTTGATAGGGATTACATACATTGTCATATGGGAATTCAAGTATGGGTAGGTCTCTAACTATGTTCTTTCTAGTTAGTTTTATATGTTAATAAATGTTGTAGTTTCATAATATTCTGTGCCAAAGACAAGAATCTTTATGAAAATCATTTAAAAAAGTAACATTTTGTTTAGCTAAAGAATTTAAATCAACTGCATAAAAATTTTTATTTTATAAAGAAGAAAATACTAAAACATTTTTAGAATTAAAAACATTTCAAGAATCCTTTTCAAAAATAAAATTAAATCCATCATAACATAATTGATAAATACTTAACAGGTTATACTTAAGTCCATCAACAAATAAAACTTTATAAATGAAAACTGAATCAGTGTTACGACTTTGGCCTAGGCCGATGATCTTTCCTTTAGAATTATCACCAATGATGACATATCCTCCATCAACCTTTATTAATCTTTTGAAGCATGAATAATATCTATACATATGTCTTGAACAGCCACTGTCCAAGTACCATACCTTCTTGTGAGAACTCTTTAAGCATGTTTCTTACAAAAAAGATTTAGATAGAAAATGATTTTGGTACCCAGATCTTCTTGGGTCCATAAAGATTAACAATCAAAACATTAGGTATCCATATTTGTTTTATGGGTCTCATATAATTTATAGATTCAATAGATTTTGAAAGATAAACTCTATTTGATCTATAACTATGGGAATAACTAGTTGAAGCATACGGATTTCTAGAACTAGAACTAGTAGTATTCTTTCCAGATTTAGGAATAAATCTATTCTTAGTAAACTGTCTATGTCCATGTTTGTAGCCTATTCCAGTATTGTATTTTGGTGCCACATACTTTTCAAGAATTTTATTTAGTGTATCCTTTCCATTGGTAAACTTCTCTAAGTCCTTTCTAAGTTTCTCATTTGAAATTTTCAGTTTTGTATTTTCCTTTAATAGTTGATCATTCTTCACTTTTTCAATAGTATGTTCGGTTTTAACAGTAGTTGTTAGAGCATGATGTTTCTTTAATGATTTTTATTTATCCTTAAGTTCATTACATGTATCTTCCAACATATTGCAGTATTCAAATAATTCTTTACTAGTCATGTTTTTTGAATCAGAATCAGATTCTGCATCATCTTCAGAATAATAAGCATTAAAAACAGAAGTATCTAAGGTTACCTCAGATGTGTTGGTCATGAAACACATGTTGGCATGATTCTTCTCAAAATCAGAAACTTCAGATTCACTTGTGTTGTCTTCAGATGCACTCCAGGTAGCCTTCATAGCTTTCTTTGCACTTCTTGTCCTTGTAATCATATTTCTTTTTGACTTTTATCTTTGGACAATCATCCTTGATGTGTCCTTTCCTTTTACACTCATAACAGACTATTTCATCATTCTTGTCAGATTTCATCCAATCCGTCTTCCAGTGTCCCTTGTTGTCATACTTTCCTTTGTAGTTAGATTTATTGAATAATTTCTTCTTCCTATAAAACTTCTTGAATCTCCTGGCTATTTGAGCCATCTCAGCATCACGATCTGAATCAGAATCATCACTGGTTGAACTATCAGTAGGTATTTTCATTTTCTTATTCTATTTACTGTTAGAGGTAGTAGACTTTAAATCTACAGATTTCTATTAGGTTCATCATCTTCCTCCTTATTCACTTTGAGTTCTTCCTCATACATCATAAGCTTACCAATGAGTTCTTTGACAGGTAGAGCAGCAATGTCACAATATTCTCTGATTGAAACAGATGTGCCTCTCCATCGTTCTAGAAGACATCTCAGTATCCTCATAATTTGTTCCTTTGTTGGAACAGCTTTACCATGTGAACTCATTGTATTGACTATCTCATTAAACCTGAGACACATATCAGAAATAGGTTCATCAGTTTTCATTTTAAAATTCCCAATTTTTTTAGTATAAGTATTCAATCTCATATATTTAACAATGGTTGTTCCTTCATGTGAAACACCCAATGTATCCCATATTTCAAAGGCAGTTTTACAAGAAGAAATTCTATTAAACTCTTCATCTCCTAAAGAACAGTACATAGCATTCAAAGATTTACAATTATTATTGTAAGCAATATCTGTAGGATAATCCCAAGTTGTTCTTTCAGTCTCTAGAATTTTATATTGAGACTCTATAGCAGTCTAAATATCAAAATCCATACTTTCTAAATGAATTTTATTTTTTAGTTTCCACTAGGCATAGTTTGTGCCATTAAAGAAAGGTGGTCATATGTAGCTGCACCCTCTAGTCTAATAACTAGATTTTAGAAAATAGTTTTAAAGAGATAAAAATTTAGTACTAACAGAATTTTAAGATATTTAATGATGCAACTAAAATCACAGTTGAAAAACAGAGTATTTCAAAAATCCTTGAAAAAAAATAAACCTTTGATACCAAATGTTGGTCAGAGTGTATACTCAAGAGGGGGGGTGAATTGAGTTCCAAATAAAATTTCTGTTAAAAATATTTCTCTTAAAATACCCCAATTTAAAAACAAAGTTAAAATGTAGTGAATCTATATAGAGTGTAAATATTCAATTAGTTTCTCAAAGATTGATTAGGTCTCAGTTAACATAATTTGAAGATTAAATTAACTTTTGAATCTAACTTACTGGTTTACAGTAAGTATAAACACTTGCTATTATAACTGTCAATGTAGCATTAAAATAGTTCTATATTTAAAAGTAATAAGTAGTGGAATATATATATATATGTATCACTTATAGACTTAAGATAAAAGCACCGGAAAGTTAACCAAGAGGATCAGTCTCAAGCTGAGACTTAGTCCTCTCAACAATTTATATAAATTGATCCATACCCTGGATCTAGTGTAAAAAACAGTATACTACTGTCCAGGTACAAAGAACTCTACCACAGTTCTTCGTGGAATAAACAAACAACAGCTCACAAGCTGTTCAGGTCTTATTTGACCTCTACCATAATTCACAGTGGGAAACTAAATAGTTATGGAGTTTAAGTGAGGATTTAATAATCCTCCAGTTTAGCAGAGTAGACGGTGTGTGTGTAAAGTAAACAGGATACACACACTGCTCAAAATGTAAAGAAATAACCACTAAGAGATGTAAGATTGAGTTTAGAAATGCTTTAGTGAATATCAGTGCTGCTCTGGACTCATTTGGTTTATCAAAAACCCTTCTGAGTCCTTCTCTGGGTTTTCTCAGAAAACAGAGTATCGATTTCTTCTTTGATTCTTAGTCTAGCTTTGCAGCCTGAGTGCATGAAACTTATTTTGTAGTTCTTCACTCAAGATGAAACTTGTGTTCTCCTCTAGAATAAGTTTCTTCGTGTATGTCCAAGATTCTTGGAGTATGAATGAAGACTAGAGAAGACAAAATGCTCCACATTTGAATGCGTGTTCAGCTCTTCTTCTTTCACCCTTCGTGTGACTTCTTTTTTCATTTTTTTCTCAGAGTGTTATATGCATGTCTTTCTTCTATATATTTAATTTTTCTCTTTCCATCACTTTATAGGTTTCATCTTCGGTAGAAAAGATCAATCTCCTTTTGCAAGGGTACTAGGTACGGTTCCCTAACAGGAAACCGAAATCATTAAATAACATTAACTACATTAAATCAATCAAATGTAATTGTTAGCTAAATAAATAAATAGTATAAAGTGTATAGGGTTTGACTGGCCTGTCAAGCATTACTAGAATTTTATTGGTAGACGTGCACGGTGGAATTTTGTCACAAAACCTTCAATCAGTAGCTTTTTTGAACTTGCATCGGTAGCTCATATACTGGTGACTTTAGTTCCATCAGTAGCTGTCTCTCCATCTATAGATCTTTGCATCAGTAGCTGTTTGCACATATCCGTAGACTTACACTATCAGCATACTTCTATCGGTAGACTTATGTCTATCGGTGGCTATGGAATGTTCTGTATTGGTAGCTTAGTAGACTGGTTCTATCAGAAGACTTCCTCATATCGGTAGATCTGGTTGTCTATCGGTAGCTTTGTACATATCGGTGACCTTAGTGTATCAGTGACTCTTTATATCTGTAGACTAAGTCTATTGGTAGACTGAGTACCGGTAGCTTAAACGCTGATCAGTGACTAAATACTTGTCTGTTTCATACACAACATATCCAAATGTGTTAGAATTACTTCAGAACTTATATAAACATGGATAAACAAAGATTAAACAATCTCAGGGATTATTTTAATATGATTATCATCATGAGCACAGATTGAAAGAATTAATATATAGAATAACATTAGATTGAGATTATCAAACTATATGAAAGCATAATTGGGATAATCAAAACAGGTGAGGTCAATAGTCCTGAATGGGGTGTTTACCCTCGGAACGACATGAAGCATGTCGGCACAGGACGTTTGGACCCCTCACCTGCTAACGGAACGTTAAATGGGTAAATTAAATAATTAATTTATTCTTTTAACATTTTAAATCAATTATCACTTAAACGGTGGCTCGGATTGAAAAACTGAGGGCATCATTGAGTTCAGAACGTTCCGTTTACCCTAGGAGGGGTGTAAGTTTTGCGGGCGCGACCCGTCTGTGAAAAATGGCCCCAGGGGAATTTTCATAATTTAGAGGCTTCAGATGTTAAATTTGATAACATTTTAATGGGGACTCAAATTATAATTCTGAGACCGTTGTTGCATTCAGAGAATGGTTTTTATCGAAGGGAAGGTTTAATCCCGACCCCATCGGGAGTTCGGGTTCAGGCCGACGAGTGGGTGGTTACGTGTTTTATATTTAAACAATTAACCCACCCCTCCCTCTTCTTCTTCATTGACTAGGCAGCAGAAGGTAGAAACCCTCCCTCTCCTCCTCCACTCTGGTGAGGCAGCTCTGGCAAGGCAGCGGCGTGGCGGCGGACCCTCCGTGAAGCGTCGGGCAACGCCCCAACATGTATGAGGTTTTGGTTTGCATTTTTATTTTCGAACCTTCCTTTGATTTCAATTTTATATGTAGATTTGCTGTTAAATATTAGAACAAATCCCATGGATGTGTAGTAAAAATTCTACTCTTTCTGACTCTCATTTTGGATTTGAAATTCGAGTTTGGAGGAGGCCGTAACGACTCACCGTAGATTGCGGGTTTTTGAACTTTCGGGCGGCTCGCATGGTGGTCCGGTGGCTTCAGTAGGGCGGCACGGGCCTTGGCCGGGCGGCGGCGCTCTTCAACGCGGCGACAAGCTCCCTGGCTTGGCGGCAGCGCTCTTCGGCGTGGTGGCGAGCTCCGACTGTGGCATCTTTGCGCGGTGCGGAGCGGGAGGACCGGCCGGCTGGGCCGGCCTGTTGCCTCGGGAGATCGGGGTCGCGCGCCGCGACCCCCGTGGGGGATGCAATGACCCGCGACAGGAGGGTCTTCATGCGGCAAGACGACTGGCCCCCGTGTCCGGTCTGCAGGAAAACCGCGAGCCGGCGCCGGGCCGCATGGCTAAGCCACAAGCCGGGCCGGGCCGGGCAGACCAGTTGGTTCAGGCCGGTCCAGCCAAAGGGGATCCACCCCCACCCCCCCTCTTCGGACGCCCATAATTCTCATTAAGGGTGTCCGATTTTCATGAAGTCTACGGTAGTGGAACTGTATCGACGAGACACAAGTTTTGAGGTGATTTTGGGAGTTTTGACTTCCGCGGCGAGGGGCTCGGGGGCACGACATGTGTGTAAAGCAGCTTATCGGGCTTCCAAGGAATTCTTGTTTGGGGCGGCGTGCACACATCCGTAGTCCATTTTGGGCGCCTTCAGTGGGGTTGCAACAATGGCACTGAGACAAAGATTTCCAGGGAGGTTTCAGGCATTGAAACTAGGGTTGAGGTGTGGGCCCCACGGCCTGTCTTTCGAGCAGCGTGCATTGTTTCACGACATTTTCATCGAACGTCCGTTCAGGGCATAGGAGTAGTCATTTTTGGGTGTTTTTCCGAGGGCATTGCAACTGCGCAATCCACCAGCTCTATTTTTGGCACAATGGTGCGGGACCCACGAGGGCCATTTGGGCGTCGATGGTGATTTTCCATCTTTATCATCGGGCGACCGTTCTAGACAAGTGAATAGTCCATCTTGTGTACCTTTTTGAGAGGATCATAGCGGCGTGATCCGTTCGTTGTGTTTTGGGACTGTGATGCGGGTCCCACGTAGCACCGCTCGAGTGCGGTGCATCAGAATGCATATTTTTCACTAGGATATCTGTTTGCGCCCAAGTGAGAGGTCTGTTTAACATGTTTTCTTGAGGGGATCGCAATGGTGTGATGCACCCGACTATTTTCGGGGCCGTGGCTCGGGATCACGGGACGTCGTTCGGGTGTGAGGCGGTGTTGGTGAGATTTCCATCGGATATCCATTGGAGGCGAGTACATATTCTATTATGCGTGTTTTTTCATGAGGATCACAATGGTACGATCCGTTTTGTTGTGCGGAGCCTCTTGTGTGATCTTATTTAAATGTGGAAATATGAAGGTGCCCCAGTGGAAGATCATCTACTATGTTTTGTAGTGGACCCTTGGTGTGTAATCGCATGCACTCTTGTGAGAGTGATTTTTGTGTTTAAAGAGATGTGGTTTTCCATTCCATAGCCATTGAGGTGGCAAGTTGGCGAAGTTACATTTACCACCTGCGCGTTGACGTTGCAGTGCCATGTGCACAATAACCTTAAGGATGGAGATGTGGTATACTCTGGGAGTATACGAGAATGCTTGGAGGAAGACGTTGGGGACATTTGTACCTGAGAATGTTTGTGCGCTTGGTTGGGTTTGCGATGGGGCCACAAATCGTGTGGGACCCACATGTGTGTCGTGATCTGCTTTACGTACTTTGACCTCTTGCGATGTAGAGAGTCCCTCTATGCTCGATTGTTTGACGAGCAGGGTAGTGTTTTCCCCTGGCTCTATGCTCGTTTGTTTGAATAGCAGGGTCGATTTTTCCCCTAGCTCTGTGCTCATTTGTTTGACCAGCATGGTTGAGTGGTCTCCCTTGGTTTCGTTCTCGATGGATCGGTCGGTAGCGGTGCTAGTGACACCCAGTGATGGAACAGGTGCTGAACCTCTTTTGGGTGATTTGTTCTGGAGTTGAGTGGTTGCGCGGTGCCCACTCAGTGCTTGGTCGTCCATTGTTGTACGACCCAGTAGGGATGGCCAGAGCAGTTCTGGGATTACCCTTCAGCAGGGTTGGGCGGTGGGTTGCTCACTGGATTCTAGGGTTCATCTTCTAGTAGAGACTAGGCAGTGGGTCACATGACACTCTTAGGGTCTACCCTCTAGCAGAGACTGGGCAGTGGGTCACCGGACGACATCTTAGGGTCTACCCCCCAGCAGAGACTGGGCAGTGGGTCACCCGACGACTCTTTAGAGTCTACCCTCCAGCAGGGCTAGGCAGTGGGTCGCTCGTCGTTTTGATTCCGGTCTACCCTCCAGTTGGGCTGGGCAGTGGGTCACATGTCGACTTATTCCGGGTTTACCCTCCAGCGGGGCTGGGCAGTGGGTCACCCATCGACTTCTTCCAGGTCTACCCTCCAACAAGGATGGGTAGTGGGTTGCCTGTCAACTTCTTCCAGGTCTACCCTCCAGCAGGGCTGGACAGTGGGTCGCTTGTCATCTTACTCCAGGTCTACCCTTCAGCAGGGCTGGGTAGTGGGTCACCTGATGATGTATTATGGTTTACCCTCCAGCAAGGCTGGGCAGTGGGTTACCTGATGATGTATTATGGTTTACCCTCCAGAAGGTCTAGGCATTGGGTCACTCGATATCTTATTATGAATTACCCTCCAGTAGGTCTGGGTAGTGGGACACCCATTGAAATTTCAGACTCAGTCTTTTCTAATAGGCTATTCTGTGGCTTTCCTCTGTGATTATCGGAGCGGGACCCTTGGTTATAAGGGTCAAATATGGAAAGACCTTGACTTTGAGGATAACACTTGATTGCGGGGCAGTGAGGAGGTGTGGATGACTTTCCCCAGAACTCTCAAGTACGGGGGGTGATTTTCCCCCACCGAGACGCGTCCTTGAGACGTGACCTAAAACCATTCGGGTGATTTAGTGCCGCCCAAAGCGGATAGTATCGAAGTGTGGTGATTTGAGCCCCTTGGATTGCAGTTTGGGGTAGATGTGTGGGATGATGGGCATCAATGATGGTTTCTTCTAAGACATTTAGCTACTCATTTCTTGGGCTGAGCTACGGGATGGAGATCCCCTTATGAATTTGTTTGGGCTTCATATTGAGAATATGTATTTGTATATACCTTGTTTCTGGTACCCATTTTCTCGGGTTTTGGTTACTCTACTTCCAGGGGAGGCGAAGACGCGCGGGGGTATGCCACGTGCATTATATGTCTAGATTCATGTGGTTGGATGAGTCTACTCTCCTGCTATAGGTAGTGAAGACTCGATGAGAAGTTCATCTTCCCACCATTTCCAGCTACTTGTGTCTAGACGAGTCAATCTTCTTTCTCTTGTTGGGTTGAGCTGGACTCTTTACTGTAACATTACTGCACTCTTGGTTGTAATCCATTACTTTTCCTGTTCGCTCTACTGCTCACCCTTTGGTACCTTTTTGTTTCTCCCTCGAGCCTTCGGGGTATCCTACTGAGTATTTTTTCACTCACCCCTT
The DNA here is from genome assembly GCA_963277665.1 of Viscum album. NCBI lineage: Eukaryota > Viridiplantae > Streptophyta > Magnoliopsida > Santalales > Viscaceae > Viscum > Viscum album. The sequence goes on along the minus strand of OY728121.1, from coordinate 1,903,221,421 downwards.
CTTGGGCTTTGCCCGCACATGGTGTTCCCTTGCAGACAACGGACAGGTGGAGTGTGACTTCAGTGGTGCTTAGGAGTTCAGGAGCGTGGACGACGTGCGGTGGTCAGAGTTGGGTTCCAGGTGGGGGACCCTTCCAGCTGTTTACTTTTTTTTCAACTGTTGCGGGGTTGTGGCACTTTTATGGTTGGGCGCGTGTTTTTCCCCTTTTATTTTCAGTTAACCTCAGTACTCGCTTGTACTGTTTAGAGGTCGATGCACTATTGTGGTTTATATATAGCAGTTTCCCTTTTCATTGCTTTTCTTTTCTTTAACTCTACACTTATTCATTGAGTGTGCTACATGTATGTATACAGGTACTCAGGCAAAGGCCTCCCCGAGGTGTTTGGCCTTCGGCGCTTGTTGCCAGCCCCTGGCCTATGGAGGCGGGCTTGGGGTAGTTGCGGCTCGAGCCGGGTAGGGTCGTCTCATGACATGAATGACTTTCAAGCATAATCTATGAGGCATGGATGTTTCTAATGGAATAAATTTGTTTTTTATTTCCTTTTTTGATGTAATGTTGAAATTTTATATGTATCTTGTTTCCAATAATACAAAACTAATTGGTCCTTCAGGATTCTTATTCTTTTTTTGTATGCTAATATAATCAAATAAGGCACCGGCTCCGAGAAACTGGGGTTGGGTCCTTATAGTTGGTATCAAAGGAAGTTTAGTAGAATACTTGGAAACTATATTTAGAAAATTTAGAACTATGGATGAGTCCCTATGTTAGTCTTTGAGGATATAAATACAATAACGTCCTGGTATTTTGGTAAGGAATATATTATGTGAATATTTCAAGTAATACATCCCTGTCTGGATACGAGCTGGTAGAGTCTGCTATATCATAGATGTATCTAGGCGTAAAACCCGAAAACACAGCTTTGAGCTAGAATAGAATGGGAACTAGTGAACAACAATGGGCCTTACTGCAATCTTGGTTACGACACACTCAGGGGATATTCATAGGATAACTCACATTTTCATTACAAGCCATTATAATGGATTGAAATGTAAAATATTCCTCAAAGAGACCATTTTTGTGAATATGGGATTAGCCATGCGATGGATCTCAATTTATTCAAAGTATTTTTAATTTATGATTATACATTATGATTCATAACTTATTATAGTGTATGTCGTTATCTAGAGATGACACCATGTGGATGTAATGGAAACCACACGATCACATGTATCCCCTATAAGGATTTCCCTCCAATGCAAAATAATGATGGTAGCTCTGGTGTTGAGAAACTTATAACTATATAGGGACAACTTACTCAGGTTAGGAATAATAACCTTACCCGTATGGAGAATCCAGATCCACCATGTGGAGGAGCTATGTTAGATTACTTTATGCGACAACAACCTCCATCATTCAGGAGATGCGGATCAGTGGTGGTCATTAATCTAAAACACAAAAGAGGAGGAGGAAATATAAGAGATGGAATTAAGGGACTTTAAAGAAATCTCCCTGGATAAATAATTTCCTCCGAAACAAGGAGCAGATATAGAGAGGATATTCTTGAATCTAAGGAAAAAGGAAGATGAGAATGTTGCAAAGTATGAAGCTAACTTCTCACGATTATAAATACATGTTGTGTACTGCATACGAAATCCAAGGAGAAAAATTGATCGATTTTGTAATGTCCTAAATCCATTCCTACGGTGGGCACTGGTCTCCCAAATTTTTTCATCTTATGAGGATATAGTTTCATGTGCTATCAAGACAGAAAAATAATTCTATATGTCTTATGAATTTAAGGGAAAGAATGAAAAGAAGAGGGCTTCTGGAAACCCTAGAAACAGAAATAAGGAAACAAGGAATAAGGGAAGAGTTGATTTTCTACCATGTGAAAATTGTGGAAGGAAAAAACCCGGTGCATACTTAAAAGGAAAAGGAGTTTTCTACCAATGTGGTCAGAAAGGCCATCTTGCTGGTGATTACAAAGGGAAGAATAAATCCAATGATGTTCAATGCTATAATTGTCGGGAGATGGGACACTATGCTAATTACTGTCCAAAGAGTCAATTAAATATTCAATAGAAAATGCCAAGGGATCAGGGACATGCTTATACAATCACAAATATAGCGGTTGAAGTTCTGAATGATGTGGTAGCAAATACTTTGATCGTTTCATCAAACACAGCCAATGATTTATTTGATTCTAGATCATCGAATTGTTTCATATCTTCCCAGTTTTCCATGAAAATTAGATATTTCCAATTTTATTTAAAAAAGGTGTTGTTAGTCAAAACTCCTAAGGGAAGTATCATTGCAATAAATTTTTATGGATCAGTTTCCATTAGGGAATATAAATGTTCTTTATCTGCTGATCTAATTGTCATAACCATGATTGAATTTGATATAATCTTCTATATGGATTGGCATTCAGACCATGATGCAAAAAGTTATTGTAAGATGAACTAGGTTAAAAAATTTTGATGATAATAAGGAGTACCATATCTTTAGAGAAAAAACATTACCACCTGATTCTTATCTAGATCCACCAAAAATAGCTCAAATAAAGTCAATTATTGGTGAGGAAGGGAATGAAATAACTATGGGTGAGGAAAAGAATTTTCAAATAGAAGATGTATCTATTGTGTAAGAATATATTGATGTCTTTCCAGGGGATTTACCTGGACATCCTCCAGAAAGGGAAATTGAGTTTTCTATTTACTTAATTCCTGGTTCATGGCCCATATCAATGACCCCTTATAGAATTGCCACTGTGGAGTTAGTGGAGATAAAGAAACAACTAGAGTAATTGAGTGACAAAGGATTTATTTTCCTTAGTGTTTCTCCATGGGGATCCCCTGTTCTTTTCGTTAAGAAGAAATATGGTTCAATGAGGTTGTGCATTGATTATAGGTAAATCAATGATATTATAATAAATAATTATTACCCTCTTCCATGAATTGATTATTTATTCAATCGACATCATGTATATAAATATTTTTTAAAGATAGATCTTCGATCTGGATATTATCAGTTACTTGTGAGAAAGGAAGACATTCCAAAAACAACATTTCGAACCAGGTAAAGGAATTATGAGTTTACAGTAATGCCTTTTGGACTAACCAATGCACCATCTATTTTCATGGATCTCATGAACAGAGTCTTCAAGGAATATCTTGATGACTTTATAGTGGTGTTTATCGATGATATCCTGGTTTACTCTTATAGCTATGAAAATCATGAAAATCATTTGTGCAATATTATGAAGACTCTAAGAAGAAAAGAATGATATGGGTAGTTCAGCACATGTGAGTTCTGGTTCAAATCAGTTTCCTTTCTAGGCCACATTGTCTCGAAGGATGAAATATATGTAGATCCTGCGAAGATAAAGGTTGTGCAAGAATGGCCTACTCCAACGAACATAACTGAGGTTTGTAGTTTTATTGGTTTAGCTTGTTATTATCAGAATTTCGTTCAGAACTTCACCCGTTTAGCCAATCCAATGTCCAAGCTCACAGGAAAAGGAGTTAATTTTGTTTTTACCAAGGAATGTGAAGATTGTTTTGAATAATTGAATAGGAGGTTAGTGAATGATCCGATCCTAACCCTAACATCAGGGAATGATGAGTTAGTTATCTATAGTGACGCATAAAAGAATGGACTTGGTTGTGTCCTTATGTAGAATGATCGAGTGATTTCATATGCGTCTAGGCAGCTAAAAATTTATGAAAAAAACTATCCAACTCATGATCGTGAGTTAGCAGCGGTAATCTTCACTCTGAAGATTTGGAGAAACAACCTCTATGGCGAGAAATGTGAGATATGTACAGATCATAAGAGTTTGAAATATATATTCTCACAGAAAGAACTCAACATGAGACATATAATATGGATCGATCTACTCTGAGACTATGATTTCACAATACACTACCACCCCAGGAAGGAAAATAATGTGGCAGATGCTTTGCGTAGAAGGGACCACAGAATTTTGAATAAGATAAGAGTTGAAAGGGATCCTCTGTTCATGGATCAATTAAAGATGGATATGGGAATTATCAAGGAAGGTAACCCATCACTACATTTTCAAATGGTTGACAAAAATTTTATACTGGAAAATATTAAATGTTCTTAGGCTGAGGATGAGGAGTTTCAAAAGAAAAATAAAGCTATAAATGACGGTAAGTTGACTGAATTTTCATAAGAAGGTGGCATTTTGAAATTTGGAAAAAGGTGTTGTGTTCCCTCTATTCCTGAGCTAAAGAGGGAAATATTGGATGATGCGCATACTTCTAATTTCTCTATACACCCTGGTAGAACAAAGATGTTCCGAGATATAAAGGAACATTTTTTGTGGGAAAACATGAAGAGGGAGATTGCGGATTATGTGTCGAGATGTTTAGTTTATCAATAGGTGAAGGCAAGAAGACAACATTATGGTGGAGTCATGCAAATCCTTCCTATAACTATGTGGAAATGAGATGATATTACGATGGAATTTTTCATGGGGCTACCAAAGAATCCAAGAAACAATGATATGATATGGGTCATTGTTGACCGTCTTACAAAATCAGCACATTTTCGTGCTATAAGCGAAGATTTAACACTTGAATTTTTATCAAGAATATATATTTATGAAGTTGTAAGACTTCATGGTGTAAACTCATCAATTGTTTCCGACTGTGATCCCAATTTTCATCATGATTCTGGAAGAGTCTTCAGAAGGCCCAGGATACTGATCTTCGTTTGAGCACTACCTACCACCCAAAAACTGATGGACAATCAGAACAAAATATTCTAACATTGGAAGAAATGTTGAGGTCTTGCTCACTTGATTTTCAAGGAATGTGGGATCAATATTTACCTTTTATATATTTTTATATAATAATAGTTTCCATTCAAGTATTCAGATGGTACCCTATTAAGAATTATATGGGAGGAGATGTCGTACACCAACGTGCTGGGATGATGTTTGTGAAAGAATGCTCATGGTCCCCAAAATTGTTGAAGAAAAATTGGAAGAGGTAAAGATTATCTAGAACCATATCAAAATAGCTCAATGTAGGAAAGAGATCTACGCTGTTAACTGAAGGAAGGAATTGGAGTTTCAAGAAGGTGATAAATTTTTCTTAAAGGTATCTCTATAGAAGGGTATTATACGATTTAGTAAGAAGGGAAAATTAAGTCCCAGGTATATCGGACCTTTTGATATTCTGGACCGAATTGGAGTTGTATCTTACCATTTGGAAATTCCACCAAGTCTCTCCAAGTTTCACAATGTGTTCCACGTGTCAATGTTAAGAATGTACATTCCAGACCCAACATATGTACTCACTTATGAAGAAGTAGAACTTGAGCCTGATCTATCTTATTATGAATAGTCTATCAGGATTCTAGATACTAGAGAACAAGTATTTTAAAAATTGGATGACTCGCCTAGTAAAGGTTTTATGGAGGAACCATAAGATGGAGGAAGAAACATGGGAGCCTGCAGAGCCTATGTTAAAGACATACCTGAATATTTTAAGGTAATATTTTGTGAATTTCAAGTATGAAAGTTATGTAAGGAGGGGAGAATGTAACACCCCAAGGTTGTGAGAATAAATATTGAATGCAATTTTATAATCTATCTATTAAACACAACCTTTCTTCTTCTGTGTTTGGAATTTTGAATAACGGTCATCTAGAGTTGTGATCAGTAAGTCATTTGGAGTCTGATAGAATAAACATGGTTTTTTGGTGAACATTAACATACCCTTTTGAATAGTAATATGAATAGTAATATGAACCTTATGAATAGTAAATAATGATATTATTTTATTTTCATAAGGTAATATGATAATGAGATCTTAATTATTTTTTAAATGTAACATAAAACTAATTACACCTCTAAGATTTTTATTTTTCGAATTAACTATGAATTTATTTAAAAATTAAATTAATAATATTTAGAAAATTATTTTTTAAAAATGGTGTTCACTTTTAAATTCTACATGTCGAAAAATGGTAGGGGTGAATTTTTGGGATTTTTCTAAAATTGTAGAATTTTTTATGAATTGTGAAATACGATAAAATACCGTATATACAAATTATCAGATAAATACACTATGCATGACATCACAAGTTATTCAAGGACACTTGGTTCAAACTCACATAAACTTATTTATATTAGGGTTCACATGAAACAACATTATTGGTTGTCTTGAGGGAAATAATAAAATAATGAATTAAATATTCAAAATTTACCCCTCTCCTCCACTATAAAAACCCATCACCACTCCCTATTCTCTTAACTCTAATAATCCTTGAATCTCCTAAATTTTCTCCCAATTACCCTTTCCTAGTCTCTCCCCACGTCCAGGAACAATCTGGTCTTGCCAAAAGACCAAAAATCCTTACCTTAAGGATATTCTCAAGGTGGTTATTTTAAGAGGTAAAGCACCCTTCTTTTTCATTTGGTTTCATTTCAATTTATCTTCTTTTTCTATCCTCACCTCACCTCCTCTAAAAAAATGATCATGTTAACTATATTATCATCAATATAATGTAATTATATCATGTGAATGGAATAACCATCATAAATATTCTTACTCCCTCCCTTTTATTTTTATAAATGAAATCAACGTCTATGAGGTTCCAATTTATAGCCTTCGTGGATGACAAAGTTTTTTTCATAAATTTCTTCTTCATTACTGGTCATGAAACCATATTTATGGTTTAAAAAGACTATAATATATATATTAGAACATAATTAATATTCAATAACCCGAATATGTACATATAATTAAGTTATATGACAAAACTAGTTCATAATAATCCAAATACCGCCGAATAATCGAAGTGGTTATCATCTAATGATTCATCCTCATTCCATGTAACCAAATGATAGAAATGACCATTATCAGTTATTTATGTTAATAAATAATATATAATTCCAATAATGTAGATTTATAACCATTCCACATGAACTCTATTACTTAAAAACAAGTGAACCGATTATGAAAATAATGAAAATAAACACCCCGGAATAATGAAATTCAATATAATAACTTAGAAATAAGGGTATAAATGAACTAAAATGAATTATGATAAAACAAATACATGAATAATAGGTTATTTAATATGTTAATAATAAGTAGGATTTAATATTACATGATCATATGTTCAAGAGCGGAACACGTTTGGAGTTAAGGTAAGAGTTTTTCCAACCGAACATCCATTTTCATTCGGGTTACTCTCTTTGTCTGATTACCTCAATGAAATTATAATGTATTTTTTTGTACTACTAATATATTATTTTTGAGTATTATAAATGTGTTTAAAAACCATAAAACTTATTTATTTTATGGATAGTTACACATTTTAAAGGGAACTCTCAAAATTGCTTCCAAAATACAAGCTCGGTTCAAGGGAATTTCCCAAATTCGTACCTATTTTCCAGGAAACTCTATAACCTGTTTTGGAAACCTTTATCCTTATAAAATCACTAATTTTATTATGAAAATACTATCTTAACTCACATCTGGATTTATACAAATATATTTCCAAAATAACTCTTGTTTTCAAAATAAAAGAGTATTTATCTCAAGAATTTCTTAATGATTTTATAAGAGTGTTTTCGTCTAATTAAACACTCTTGTTAATTCAATGGTATTATTGGGTTTATTAATTTATGAAGTCATATACCATATTATATGTAATGTTTTATGACTAAATATAATGTGGATTATTTATTCTAAACCCATTCACCATATTACTCAGAATGGTATGTGTTTTATGTTTAATGATTGGGGAAAGTTAGTTACATTTCATTTGGTAGTTTCAATATGAATGTATATGTTGTTTATGTTGATACACACTCATATGAGGAATGAATTGGAATTATTATGTCAATGGTGGGGCCCACTATATCCCCTTGATGAATTGGTAGGTCTCATGAGACAAATAGACGTGGAATTGGCCGAGACCATTCCCAACGTGTTATATGGATTTTGGCCAAGGCCTTAATCATTAGACGTCTTGGCCGAGGCCTTGAAAAAATGTTTTAGAATTTCCATAATTTGTACTTACCTCATTATGAAGCTATTAATTGAAAGTTCATGTGGTTATTAGACTAGTATAATACCCATGATTATGTTTTATTATGGTATTATTTTCTCAACTCGTATTCCTGCCATAATGTGTTCAAGATTATTGTTAAGGACATGTGTTTCCAATTATGCACCATGTATTATGTTTTTTCTATCTTCCACTGTATTGATTACTCTTACTAATCATTTGAGCTCACCCCTTTTTTATGATTCATTTTTCCCAAGATATGAAGAAGTAAATTATGAATGATTTGCAAGCATAATCTAGGAGGCATGGATGTTTCTAATGGAATAAATTAGTGTTGTATTTCATTTCTTGATGTAAATTTGAACTTATTTATATATCATGTTTCCTATAATACTAAACAAATTGGTCCTTAGGTATGCTTATTCCTTGTTTGTATGCAAATATAATCAAATAAGGCACCAACTCTGGGCAACTGGGGTCGGGTCCTTACAAACAATCCTGAATAATGATGAGATTGTGAAATAAACTCTTACCGTAGGTTCAACTTCCATTGTATGTGTTCAAACCACATCTATAATAAATATTTATTTATTATATATATAATATAGAACAATAATAATATATATAATACCATATTTTATATATTTATAATATCTTTTAACACATTTATTATCAATTCATTGTTAGAATCATGGCTTCGGGTGGTAACAACTTCGTTTTTCATTTATATTTTGATTTATTAGTTCTGATCCATATACCATAATCATAGTTACATAATATCCATAATATTATTTATGGTTTAAATATAACATATAGAAAATATAATATTATTTAGATTCATCCATAGAGATAGATATTGAAAAACAAATTACACTATTCATGGATACGGTAGGTCGTACTTATGCATGAATGTTGCCTTCATTTTATTTGATGGATAGAATGAAAGAATGATAAATAGTAATTAAAATTAAAAAACATTATTATATAATATATATCATAAATTTTCATTATTTACATTTTTATAACCATCAAAGTAAAGTGGTTATTAAAAATGAATTACACCGCTACGTGGAGACGATAAGCTGTAAGTATGCACGAGTGATGTTTTTTATTTTCATAGGATAGAAATGAAATGGAATATGGTTGTTTCATAATAATAATAAAATATAATTTTTTTAATATAATTTACTTTTTATTTTATTACATAAAAAATGCATGAAGAGGAAGTAGAAGAAGAAATAATCTCGAATGAGTCGGCAAAAATAGTTATCTCATCTTCACCAGACTTCATTTATATCTTTTCTTAAGGGATCTGGGTTCGGTATTTTTGGAAGAAAAAAACATCCAAAACGTTGATAAGGATTTTTTAAGATATTGTTTTAGTTTTTTGTTGATATATAATGCCAAAAGAGGTGTGAATAAGTGAGGGAGGAGTTTCCCTTTTATAATTGAGATGATGGGAACTTTTGGAATTTCTCAAAAGATTAAATTATAATAAATTAATTTTTCCTGCCAAATGCATCCAAATAGAAAATTATTAAAATATTATGTAGTATAGGTTTGTAATAATTACATGAAATATAATTATTACATGTTTGGTGTTATTTTAATCCATATAATTTTTATTAATACCATGGTCATTAATTTTTTACCTTAATCATAATAACCATGATTTTAATAATAATGGGTTGCTAATGATATTATAAATAAAAAAATGAATCAAAAATAGAAAATGAACTATTTTTTTAAGTATATTAAATTAAAATGTACAAATATAATATTTTTATGAATTTTAAATAATTTAATAAAATATAATTTTGAAAAATTATCATTAATTTCAATTTTGAAATTATTAATTTATTTTGACTTCAAATAAATTAATACTAAGGGAAAATTATAATATAATGTTTTCAAACCTATATTATAAGTATTATATATCTATAATGATAGTTTCACATATTAAATCAATCAAATTATATCAAAATTAATATTTTTGATATCATTTATTTTATTTTCTGTTAATTAAAAAAATATTGTATTTGTATTTCACAAGCATTTATTGTAATTATTAAATTTATGGAAATTAAAAATAACTATCAATAATGAAAATAATTTCATTAAGATATAAAAATATATTTTTTTGGAACACCCCAAGATTTCATAGTGTGTTATTTCTTGAAAATAATTCAATAACTTTCACTACACGCAACACCGAGTTCAAGCGCACCATGACTTACCAAACAAGCAGTTCAAAAGAGTTTATGAATAGTATTAACTAAATTTTAAACTTTATATAATACTTATAATTTTAGAATATATATTATTAGTTTCTTAGAAATAATGTAAGAACAAATTAATTTTTTTCAGATAAATGAACTATTTTTCAAAAAATGCACTTTTACCAACTTTTAATAGTGAAGCCCTTTTTTTAAATCCAATATATTAAAGTTTTAGATATTAAATTTGACTAAATGAATTTATTATTTAGAATGGGGACATAAAAAATTTACAAGGTAACACCCCAAGCTTCCACGGTACGCTTCTCTTTGAATAATACAGTAGCGTGGGTTGCACGCAACTTCGAGTTCTAACACACATTACAACCAATCAAACTAGCCGTTATGAATAGAAATACCTACTTTTTGAAATATTATAATTTTTATCTCTCAAAATGGATATCAGTTTTGGATTTGTAATATCTAATTTATCCTAGGGTTAAATTTTGGTACTTTTTGAATAACTTTAATATTTTGATGATTAGTGAAAATTACTAAATTTTAATAAAAAAAAACTTTTTTAATAAAAATAATTAATAGTGATAAATTATGAATTCGAGTTTTTTTAAAGTATATTTATATTATATTTTAATATTTAATACAATTTTGTTCATTGGACATAATTTTACAATTAAACCGAACATAAACAAGTGTCAATCTTTTGATAGTTGTTATCTCTTAAAAACACGCTTTTTTTATACAGGAATTAATTTTAAATTAATTTCTTCCACATTTGTGTTTTGAATTTAGAAAAATAGATTCCATATTTGGAATCAGGATGTTAAAATTGTATAAATAGGTAACTTTTATTTTTAGATATTTTTAATAATTACATCGGTAAATATTTTATTTACCATGGTTAAAGGGTAAATCCGGTAAGTAAGGGTAATAAAATAATATTATAATAATACAAAATTACCATAAAACTTGTCATAACCTTATTTGTTGATACATGTACGACCATGGGAATCATTGGGTCGATTTTAGGACCCCATGGAGCCACTTGTAAGTGATAATGACACTTTATATTAATTTAGTTAAAATAAATACAAAAATGACCTAAGCATATATCTTTTAAAAAACATTTTTTACATATGGTGATATATGTTGGATTTTCGATTATAAATATTCATTAGAAAGATAAAAATATTTCCTACATAATGATATTTTATTTATAATTTTTAGACAATAAATAATTTAATTTCATTATGACACAATGATGATGTAGTAATTACCTAATTAATGAAAAATTAGAACAATTAATATTATAAATAGCCAAATAAATGAAATTTGAGACTTTTTATAAATAAAAATAATTTTATAGGTTAATATGACATTTTAGGATTTATTTAATTAACTTTTTTCGAAGTAATAATTCTGTTACGAGTTTTAAAAAAATAAATTATTGAATAGTGTCAAAATTTTCATAAAAGAGTTTTTAAAACAAATATTATATTATTAATTGATATTAAATTCCTAAAAATATATGGTTAGTCCAAGAGACTTATATCATGATAGGTGCATCATTAATGGACCACTTGGGGGACGTTTGGAGGTATATAGTATGTTTATTAACTATATAATATAAAAATACAAAGTGACATGGTAAGTGTCAAACTAATTAACTATGAGTTAACACTTAAAGATAAGGTTAATATTGTGACCCAAACCTATCTAAATCCTATTGGTTGAGTTTTTTTAGACCCCTACCTACCATAAAGTTTAAATAATCCACTTTGGAACCATTTGAAACTGAATATTAATTTATTATAAAATAATATTTCTAGCTTTTCCAAAGGTGCCCCTCACCCCTCTTATAAAAAGGAACCCCCCCTTCTCATTAATTTACACCTTCAAAGACTTTTGGTTCGGCCAACCTCTACCCAAATACTCTCTCAACTTACCTCACTTCATCTTAGAGGCCTTATTTTAGTCATAAATCCAATCAATGGAGCCCTTTTGATCAAATCAAATGGAAGAACCCGAAGAAGAGGTAATGTTTTCACCATCCTCTTTCAAGTTCATTTCTTCTTCAACTTCTTCTTTCTTTACCATTATAAAATAATAACTCCTGTTTCTTATATATACTATGATTTTATTATAAATATGGTACAACCATATTCAGTATTCTATCCATCTTTGAATAACATGTCACCATACATGCGTACGTACGACGTACCATCTCCATGACGTGGTGTAATTGTTATTCAAAAAAGTATTATTTTGATGGGTATAATAATGATGTGTAATTCATTTAAATAATAAATATGACATGATAATGAATCTGTATAAATGATATACCATCCAATTATATATTATTTTAATATCATATGAATGATATTTTCGCTCGAGCGTACGTACGGACTACGATCTCCATGAACGCGATGAGATTCATTCTCCATCGAATCCATTCAAGTATAATTATCATTTAATGATTTAAAAATATTGTTTAAGGACTTGATATAATTCTATATATCTATAAGATACAACCTATCCCTGACAACCACGGCTTACATAACAAAACATATAAAATAAAATGAGTAAGTTAACACCTAAAACGACGATAATACTAAGATATTAATAACAATGAAATGTTTAAAGATCATATATGATATCATATTAATGTATATGATTATTGTATAATTTAATAACAATTATTTCACCATTATACAGGAGGTTAACCTACCCCCAACCAAGGAAAAGTATAAGGTAAGTGTTTATTTTGCAATCTCTTCATTATCCGAGGTTGTTTATACGTAATTATCTACTGGGATCTCTTTATCATCCACATCCTTGTTACTTAAAAATGAATTTAAAAACATCTATACTATTTAATAGAAAATGGTTTAAAGTCATTTATACCCTTATTTGTTTTTAAAGGAATCGTTCCGTCATTTTCCAAACAAGGTACTTTTTAACCTTTTCGACAAATTTAAGGTAAGATTATATTTTTAAACTTATACGGCGGGTGCAGTTATTTTCCACCGTTATAAAATTTTTGAAGCTTCCCTTACAAGATTATAAGAATATTTTCAAAGTAACTATTTTATTTTATAATTATGTGACTTTTAAATGATTCAAAAATGAATATTTTAATAATTTTTGAAAGGTACTCTTTATCAATATCATAATTTTAAATGTTTTAAAGATTTATCTTTGTAAATCTTTTTAATTAATGTCCATGTTTTCAAAATAATTATAAGGATTCATTTATATGGACATTAATGTTTTGAAATTATATTTCTTTTCAAAAGTTTCAAAGTGGTATGGGACACTTTGATTCAAAAATATTTTTTAAATTACTTCCTTTATTAATGTGTGACTTTTCAATGATTTTGAGAGAAGAGAGATTTCTCTCAAATAATTTTGATTTCATCTATGCCAACATCCTCTGATGGATTTTAAGCTTATTTGAAGTTGATTAATTATTATACAAATCTTTTTTATTGTATTGAAGGTTTTGTGATATGTTTTACTGTGGATGTGTTATTTTTATACAATTCATGGTTTATGGAGAAAGTATTGACATTTTGTATGCTAGTTTTAATACGAATGTTTATGTTATGTTTAAATCTTTTCATATGGGAATGCATTGGACTTAGTAAGTGACAGGTGGAGCCCGCTATAGATCCTCGATGCATCGGTAGGTCTCATGAGACAAACTAGTGTCTTGGCATAAGGCCTTGACAAAATCTTATTTGTAGTCTTGGTAAGAGGCCTTGGCTATGTGGTTATAATAGTCTGGCATTATGCATTCCATCATTATGAAGGTAGTTATTGATATTGCATGTGATTATTTGATTAGTAGAATATCCATGTGAATAAGTAAATGGAATTATTTCATTTTATTATTTTCCATACTATGTTGATGTTTAAGTTTAAAAGGATTTTGTTTTAGTTATACATTGCCTTAAATGTTTATTCTTTTTATGAAAGTTTCCGCTATATTGTTATCCTTGTTGGGAATTTGAGCTCACCCCTTTTCTATGTTTTATTTTTCCAAGGATGCGAAGAAATAATTTATAAATGACCTACAGGGATAGTATGAGGGGATAAGAGTGTGGACTATGGATATTATATTGTTGTAATTTTCATTTTATGATGTAATATAAGACATATGAATCTTTCTAGTGTTTCAAAGACTACTAAACTAATCGGTCCTTCGGGACTTGATCCTTTGTGATCAGCCAATGTTATGTAATAATGCACCGACTCTGGGTAACTGGGGTCAGGGCGTTACAGTTGGTATCAGAGGAAGTTTAGTACAAACCTTGGAAGCAAGATTTAGATAAACTCTGATTAGAGAACATAGACCTAATATGGACTTTGTGGATTAGTATAGAAGAACTTCCTAGAATTTTGGTATTGTAGAGATTTTGTGAGTTTTCTGAGCAATACAACCACGTCTGGATATGAGAAGGTAGAGGCGGCTCTGGCACAGATGTACCTAGGGGTAAAACCCGAAAATACCACTTTGAGCTAGACTCAAACAGGAACAAGCACACGACAACGGACATTGCTACACTCTTGGTTATGACACTCCCGGGGGATATGCTTAGGATAATTATCATTTTATTTACAAACCATTATGAAGGGTTTATGATTATATTCTTTCTCAAAGAAAACATTTTAATGATTATGGATTATATCCATAAATAGTTCAATTTATGTTAAGTGTTTTACAAGTATGGAATTATGTATTTTGATTCATAAACTAATCTAGTTTATGACATTGTTTTTAAATGGAACCCAATAGAAGGAATGAGAACTCCAACAATATGCATGAACCAAAGAGTAAAAAGGATCATATCTTTCATGGTCTTAATCCATAATTAAAAGGGAAATAGTCTCCCATGTATTATCATCATATAAAGAAATAGTATCATGTGTTGATAAGATAAGTAAATAATTCTTGGAGTCCTATGGCATTGAAGGGAAGCCAGAGAAGGAAAGGATGGTAGAGAGAAGGATAGATAAAAGGAAGAATGTAAAGAAGGATTTTACCATATGTGATAACTTTGGAAAGTATCACCTTGGAAAATGCTTGAAGGGAATGGAAGTATGTTATATGTATGGAGAAAAAGGAAACAAAGTACGTGACTGAAAGGGTAAGAAAATGGTTTCAAATGTAAAATCCTTCATTTTCAAGGATTTTGGACACTACGCGAACCTATGTCCCAGTCATCAGACTCTGCCACAAATGATGCTATTAGATAATAATCAAGTTATGATACTACCACATATGAAGAGGAATGATTAGAGTTCTTATGTTGATTATGTCATTTGAGTATTGTATCAAAAATGTACTTGTTATAATAATGATGGAGTATTTAAGGATTGTATTGAAGTACTATTTCATTAAGGACTTGAGATTGTGTGGAAGAAAGAAAAGTGACTGAATAGCAGGTTAAATTTTTGTAAAATATATGGTTGAGATAATGATAAACCATAATATGGTTCTGATACCGAGGTAGTAATTTTAGAATAATACAAGATTGATTTTGAAAAATTATATTAGATATTCTTGACTACCTTGAAACTGATTAATGATTTTTATATTCCATCATTGTTGGGGTTTACAACATTTTTTAATTGAAGGATTATATCCATTATTCTCTAAGGAATAAGGGATCATGAATGAAATCAATATGGTTTTATGGTAATTCAGGATGTTGTTGTGTTTTAAAAGAATACATGATGAAGGTGTCCACATGGAATTACGCGGAAAAAAGGATCTTCATTGTGTTTACCTTACTTATAAATTTTGGACTGAATTATTTTGGATGGTTCTAGTTTGGATTATTTTGGATTTCCATAAAAGGACAACCCGAAGGTCGGGCGGCAACCCGTCGCGTTTGGCAAGGCCGCGAGACATGAACCCACAACCGAAGGGCGACAAGTGTGTATCACCTACCACTGGCCCACGTGATGTCCTAGATTAAAAAATATAGTTTTTTTAAAAGATCTGGTAGATGAATTATTAATTCATATTTTTTGGAACCCTTTATGAATAGGATAAATAGAATATTTTTTACGATCTATTATCTTTTAGATTGAAAGATGAGTTTGTGGAAGAAATTAATTAAAGGATGGAACTCTACTTGTCAAGAATATATTTTTCTTCTTCTCTTATTTTATGAATAAATTATTTCTTATACTTTACTTAAGGAATACTAAAACCAAAAATGTGTTATCCTAAAACCCTAGGTTTTGTTGAACTGATGGTATTTCAAATCATCAAAGATTGATGAATTTAAGGACCTCAATTTTACACTTGTTTGTGATTCATGACCTCAATCACTACCTATAAATATTTACGTTTTTCGCCCAATTATATGTCTTTAATTTCCACCAATGTTCTCCGAAAAGAGATCATAATAAGGTGGTGACCCTTTCATTTCTCTTTTCCTCTTATTAAGACTAAATTTTATTAACTCAATTTCCGATATGGGTTTTCCCACAAAGATATTTTCTATATTCAAAATTTTATTTTCGAAGAACAACATCAAATTACGAAGACTCAATTTTTTGAAGGAGGGGAGAATGTAACACCCCATGATTTCATAGTGTGTTATTTTTTCAAAATAATTCAATAACTTGCACTACACGCAACACCGAGTTCAATCACACCATGACTTACCAAACAAGCCGTTCAAAAGAGTTTATGAATAGTATTGACTAAATATTAAGCTTTATATAATACTTATAATTTTAGAATCTGTATTATGATTTTCTTAGACATAATTTAAGAACAAATTCATTTTTTTCATATAAAATAAGTATTCTTCAAAAAATGAACTTTTACCAACTTTTAATAGTGAAACACTTTTCTTTAATCCAATAATTTAAACTTTTATATATTCAATTTGACTAAATTAATTTATTCTTTAGAATGGGGAAATAAAAAATATACAAGGTAACACCCCATGATTCCATGGTATGCTTCCCTTTGAATAATACAATAGCGTGTGTTGTACGCAAATTCCAGTTCTAACACACACAACAACCAATCAAACTAGCCATCATTAATAGTAATACCAACTTTTTGAAATTTTATAATTTTTTTCTCTCAAAATGGACATCATTTTTGGATTTGGAATATCAAATTTATCCTCGGGTAAAATTTTGGTACTTTTCAGATAGCTTTAATATTTTGATGAATAGTGAAAATTACTAAATTTTAATTAAAAACAAATTTTTTACTCAAAATAATTAATAGTGGTAAATTATGAATTTGAGTGATTTTAAAGTATATTTGGAATATATTTTTACGATTTAATAGAGTTTTTGTCATTGGATATAATTTTAAAATTAAACATGACATAAACAAGTGTCAATCTTTTGATAGTTATTATCTCTTAAAAACATGCTTTTTTTAACAACGGGAATTAATTTTAAATTAATTTATACCACTTAAGTGTTTTGAATTTGTAAAAATGGATTCCATATTTGGAATCAGGATGCTCATATTGTTTATATAGGTAACTTTTATTTTTAGACATTTTGAATAATTACTTCGGTAAATATTTAATTTACCATGGTTAAAGGGTAAATCCGGTAAATAAGGATTAAAAAATAATATTATAATAATAAAAAATTACCCGAAAACGTGTCCTAACCTTATTGGTTGATACATGTCCGACCATTGGCATCTTTGAGTCGATTTTTGGACCCCATGGAGCCACATGTAAGTGATAATGACACTTTATATTAATTAAGTTAAAATAAATACAAAAATGAAATAAGCATATATCATTTAGAAAAACATTTTTTACATAGTGTTATATATGTTGGATTTTAGATTATAAATATTTATTAGAAAGACAAAAATATTTCCTACATAATGATAGTATATTTATAATTTTTAGACAATATATAATTTAATTTATTTATGACAAAATGTTGATGCGGTAATTACATAATTATTTAAAAATTAGAAAAATTCATATTATAAATACCCAAATAAATGTAATTTGAGACTTTTTATAAATACCAATAATTTTATAGGTTAATATGAAATGTTATTATTTATTTAATTAACTTTTTTCGAAGTAATCATTCTGTTATGAGTTTTTTAAAAAAATCAATTATTGAATAGTGTCAAAATTGACATAAAATAGTTTTTAAAACATATATTATATTATTAATTGATATTAAATTCCTAAAAATCTAGGTTTCAGCCAAGATACATATATCATGATAGGTGTATCATTATTGGACCACTTTTGGGCCTCTTGGAGGTATATAGTAAGTATATTAACTATATAATATAAAAATACAAAGTGACATGGTAAGATTCAAACTAATTAACTAAGAGTTAATACTTAAATATAAGGTTAATATAGTGACCCAAACCTGTCTAAATACTATTTGTTGAGTTCTTTTCGACCCATCCCCACCTTAATATTTAAAGAATCCACTTTGGAGCCATTAGAAACCGAATATGAATTTACTATAAAATAATATTTCTAGCTTTTCCAAAGGTGCCCCTCACCCCTCTTATAAAAGGGCACTCCCCCTTCTCATTTATTAACAACATCAAAGCCTTTTGGATCAGAAAAACCCTTCCTAAATACTCTCTCAATTTCCCTCAATTCATACTAGAGGCCTTCATTTTGTCAAAAATCCAACCTAAGGAGCCCATTTGATCAAATCAAAAGGAAGAACCGGAAGAAGAGGTAATGTTTTCACCACCCTCTTTCATGTTCCTTTTTTCTTCAACTTCTTCTTTCTTTCCCATTATAAAATAATAACATCAGTATCTTATATATACCATGATGTTATTATAAATATGGTATAACCATATTCAGTATTCTATCTATCCTTTGAATAACATTACACCATACGTGCCTACGTACGACTTACCATCTCCACGTCGTGGTGTAATTGTTATTCAATAAATTATTATTTGGATGGGTATAAAAATGATGTGTAATTCATTTAATAATAAATATAACATGATAATGACTCTTTATATATGATATACCATCCAATTATATATTATTTTAATATCAAAAGAATTATATTGTCGCTCGTGCGTACGTACAGACTACAGTCTCCACGAACGCGATGAGATTCATCCTCTACTGTATCAATTCAAGTATAATTATCATTTGATGATTTAAAAATAATTATTAAGGACTTGATATAATTATGGATATGAATAAGATACAACCTATCCATGACAACCACGGCTTACGTAACAAAACATATAAATGAAAATGAGTAATTTAACATCTGAAACGACGATAATACAAAGATATTAATACCAATGAAATGTTAAAAGATCATATATGATATCATATTAATGTATATGATTCTTGAATAATTTAATAACAATTATTTCACCATTATACAAGAGGTTATACTACCCCCAACCAAGAAAAAGTACAAGGTAAGGGTTTATTTCGCAATCTCTTCATTATCCGAGGTTGTTTATACGTAATTATCTACTGGGATCTCTTTATCATCCACATCCATGTTCCTTAAAAATGTATTTAAAAACATTTTAACTATTTACTAGACAATGGGTTAAAGTCATTTATACCCTTATGTGTTTTTAAAGGAATCATTTTGTCATTTTCCAAACAAGGTACTTTTTAACCTTTTTGTCAAATTTAAGGAGAGAATGTTTTTTTAAACTTATACGGCGGGTGTGGTTATTTTACACTGTTATAAAATTGCTGAAGCTTCCCTTAAAATATTATAAGAATATTTTGAAAGTAAATTTTTTATTTTATAATTATGTGACATTTAAATTATTTCAAAATGAATATTTTAAGAATTTGTGAAAGGTACTCTTTATCAAGATCATAATTTTAAATGTTTTAAAGATTTATATTTCTAAATATTTTTAATTAATGTCTATGTTTTCAAAATGATTTTAAGGATTTTATTTATATGGAAATGAATGTTTTGAAATAATATTTCTTTTCAAAAGTTTTAAAGTGGTATGGGACACTTTGATTCAAAAATCACTTTTAAATTACTTCCTTTATAAATGCGTGACTTTTCAATGAGTTCAACAAAAGAGATATTTCTCTCAAATAGTTTTGATTTCATCTATGTCAACATCCTTTGTTGGATTATAAGCGTATTTGAAGTTGATTTATTATGATACAAAACTTTTTTTTGTATTGAAGGTTTTGTGATATGTTTTACTGTGGATGTGTTATTTTTATACCATTCATGTTTTATGGAGAAAGTATTGACATCTCATATTCTATTTTTAATACAAATGTTTATGTTATGTTTAAACCTTTTCATATGGGAATCCATTGGACTTAGTAAGTGAATGGTGGAGCCTGCTATAGCTCCTCGGTACATTGGTAGGTCTCATGAGACAAACTTGTGTCTTGGAACAAGGCCTTGACAAAATCTTATTTGTAGTCTTGGCTCGAGGCCTTGGCTTTGCAGTTATGATAGTCTGGAATTTTGCATTCCATCATTATGAAAGTGGTTATTGATATTGCATTTGATTATTCGATTAGTAAAATATCCATGTGAATAAGTAAATGGAATTATTTAATTTTATTTTTTCCATACTATGCTGAAGTTTAGGTTTAAAAGGTTTTTGTTTTAGTTATACATTGCCTTAAATGTTTATTCTTATTTATGAAAGTTTCCGCTATATTGTTATCCTTACTGGGCATTTGAGATCACCCCTTTCTATGTTTTATTTTTCCAAGGATGTGAAGAAGTAATTTATGAATGACCTACAGGGATAGTATGAGGGGATACGAGTGTGGACTATGGAGACCATATTGTTTTAATTTTCATTTTATGATGTAATGTAAGACTTATGAATCCTTCTAGTATTTCCAAGACTACTAAACTAATCAGTCCTTCGGGACTTGATCCTTTGTGATCATGCCAATGTTATGTAATAATGCACTGACTCTGGGTAACTGGGATCGAGGCGTTACATTTTTGGTTTTTTATATTGAATGTTTCTCTATGTAGACTCATAAAAGACAGTAAATACAAAGAGAGTGACATTTTGTAACTATATTTGATTTAAATAATGCATAAGTCATTTTCATGGAAAAGTATACATTAAATATCTCAAATTAATAAAATAGGGAAATAAGTGTCAATTAAGATTCCTAAATAATTTTTTTGACATGTTTAGGTTAGGGTTATACCCATAACTTTTTGTTTTAACCTCTTGTTAACTCTTTTGATAATTACTGTTCTATAAAACTTTTCAACTATATAAGGTTCAATAATGTCATAATAAATTTAAAAAAGACCCATAAAAGGACTATGAATATTTAATTAACAGTATACCGCATATTTTGATAAATTATATATTTAAAATATTTTGTAATCATTTAATAAAATATTATTTACTATAAAGTATTCATAATATCAATTTTTAGAACTATTTATTACTTTGACTTTAACAATATTGATATAAGAATTATAATTATAAAAAAAATAATTTTATATATACCTAACATGTTAGGGGGATATATAATTTTTTTCATTAAGTTAATAAACTGAAATTATTATTATTTTAATATTTTTAATATCATTTATTTGATTTTACCAATAATTAAATAATTATTACGTTAGTGTTGTGTAAGAATTTATTGTAAATATTTTTTCAAAAAAAATTAAAAATAAATTACCACGAGGAATATAAATATTTAATATTTAAAAATATTATTTATAGTCGAAACTATCCTTTAGATAAATCCATATAAAAAATATTATAATTATTAACAACACGAATGGGACATCTTTGATTTTTCTTTAAATAAAATATTTTAAAAGTCCTAATCTCATCCAAATGGCCATAAATTTCCATATATCCCAAATAATAATCATAAAATTTTTTAACTACTAATCTAGTGAAATTTAGGAATGTTTTATGGTCATTTTCTAGTCTTTATAATATTTTTTAACCCTTAATTACATGATTTTCCCTTTAATGTGGAAATAAAAATTACCGTGGTTACTATTCATAATGACCATAAATAAAAGATAAATATTTACTTAATTTAGAACTATTTATTCAAAATAATGAATACATTTTTCAAGATTAAATTCAATAAGTGGTAGTAATTAATTTAATATTAAAATGAATAATGCACTAAAAAATAGTTTTTTCTGATAAATACATTATCTAAGTTTAAAAATGTTTATATACCAAATTTAAACATAAAATTTATTAAAATGAAATAAATTGGATTTATTATAATATGATAGAAATAATTTTACTTTATAACCATTTTTAAAAAAAAATATTACTTTCTATGTTCTTGAAATAAAAATACAGTTTTCAATAAAAAAACTGTATTTTTCACTACTCACTGGAAATCAATCTTTTTCGAAAAATACCAAAAATTCAACATAATATAATTTTGGTGTTATAATTTTATAAATTATGTTCTTTAATCAAATATTTTTTCTAAAAC
Organism: Viscum album; assembly: GCA_963277665.1. NCBI lineage: Eukaryota > Viridiplantae > Streptophyta > Magnoliopsida > Santalales > Viscaceae > Viscum > Viscum album. The sequence goes on along the minus strand of OY728121.1, from coordinate 1,903,198,670 downwards.
TGTCAAAAATAAATTATTTTTATTTTCTAATAGAATGTAATAAAAAAGCTTTTTTAAGAAAACATATATTTAAAAAAGAAAACGACTTTACAAAAAATTATTTTTTTATTTCCTAAGAATTATTAAATGATTTTTTATAGAATTTTACTTTCATATATATTTCCTAAAATGATTAATCCTATTCAAACACTCCAATTTAACAGTAAGGTTATAACGGTTGTGTAAAAATGATAATGTTAAATAACATATAGTTGTAAATTTAAACATGGTGTTGTACGACCAAAATATATAAATTAACTTTTATATATTATAAAATCATATGATGTTACAATCTATATAAATTAAATATATTTATTCCTTTCAATTTGAAAATTCACTTTGAAAATCAAGGGTTGATATTTGAAAATTCTTTTGTGGAAATATGAAATCGTAAAATGGGTTAATAAAACATCATCTTAAAACGTGGCAAAGATAAATGGAAGGGTCACCAAAAAACTAAGATTCTAAATTGGATAAAGTTAATGGAAAGTGAAAATGCAGACTTGGAAGAGAAATATAACTATCAAGGACTAATAGAGAGTGAAAACAAACATGATCATGAGAAAGGTAACCATCACAAGATAGTAAATCTGTGATGGGTAAAAAAGAAATTGATTTATTGGTGAGAAGAGTAAATATATAATGGTTTTTTCCAAAATCCTTTTCCAAGAGTTGAGTAAATTATCTTGTTAAATTACTCAAGAAAATAAACTTGATTTCATTCCATATCACAAAAATAATCTCATCCATTGGATATGATTTGATTTAACTCCACTTCATTTCTTATACTAAGAAATGAATAATTCAAGATTAATTGTTTCTTCCTGGAGCACCATTAATGAATCATAAGACCACTAAGTCATTTATTCGGCACTTAAATATCTACCGAAACCAAATTTGTTAACACAATTTACCCAATATGATAAATCATACTTTAACCTCAAGTAATAATATCCAAAGATCAAATTAATCCATTGCATAAGTACTTAACATTTTGAATCTTACAAAGTATTACCAAACATATTAAAAATACAAAACAATGATAAAACATTTATCACTAGAAAACATAAAGAATTTTATAATGCCACATTACTAACATGTGAATAATTTGATCACATATTATCCTAAAACATGGTAATAACTTGAATCGCCATAAAACCTCAATGAAAACATGCATGATTTCAATAATTAGCTCTCTCCATATTCCTTAAATTAAATCACATATTATCGAATGTATTTCATAAATCCCAAGAATTCAGTAAACTCTATCATTAATTAATTTTTCATCCAATATCTATCCATTTATAAGGTCACTAATACTATCCCATTAAATCACTGGCCATTTTCAAGGCCACTAATATTGAATCACATTTTTGGGTCATCAGTATCATTCAACATATGCTATTAGATCCTTAAATAAATATAAATAGTGTACAATACGTATTCATTTCATAATTCTTATAACCATAATTTTATTTATAAAATAATACTATAATTATTGAATCCAAATACACAATCACTTTAATCATTCCACTTCATTATACACTAAATCATCTTATTCCTTAATACTTCCTTCCTTTTATATATCATATTTAGTCTATTTATCTTCAGAAATATAACTATTACTCAAGAAACCTTTTTTATTCTCTTAATGTTCCACCCCTAGGACATATATTTTCATAATTCCCATACCTTACCCATTTGAAACATTTATCTATTGATAATAACTTAGAGATTCTAATATTCCTATCCATTGCATTAAATAATCTTTTAATTTTTTTCTCAAAAATTACTTTAATTGTATCCTTCTTTTCTACACCCAATACAACTTCTTATTACTCTAAGACATTCACTTAGGGCTTTCTTCTCACTCTCTCTATATATAAGAAACTTAATCTTATTTCCTCTATGGTATCCACCATATGATCTCTCAACAAACTCTATCATTCTCTTATTTGGTGGGCTTTAGAGTTGGTTAAGGCAAGAGTTGTTAATCATATATCATGATAAATAAATATGAATAATCATAATATAATTTACTATAGTTATCATCAAATTTTGTTTCTTATCAGAACATTTTCTATCACATTTAATGCTAACCCAGTTCCTTCTAGTTCCTTTCATCGACTAAAACCAAAATCAAAAGTATAAGAATGAAACTACAATAATTAGAGTGAGCTATGAAATATTATTCAATGTATGTATAAATCATAAAACCTTATTCTAAATATATGAGTCTATAGGTTTAACCTAGGTTATCTACGGACATTAGAAAATCTATAGGAGGTTATCGTATACTTAGACTTATCCTCAAAGTCAGTCATAAGGTTATATTCCATAATCTAGGTTTCCTTAAATCTAGTTCCCAAGGATTTTACTAAACCTTATTAGATAAAAACTATAAATACCTTTAACCTAGTAGCCTAGAGTTAGGGGTTAATTTATTAAATTGGAATTAGATACAAATTATCGCATACCCAAGGATCAAAAAGTATATTTTTCTTGGGAAACTAGATGCATACTTGAATCTTACATTATGTTTGATTGAAGAAAATAACACATAGTATTTATTTTAAGAACATAATTATTACCCAATATTATTCCTATATATCAATCATAATATACATCATTCCTTCCTAGGAAAAAATAAACATAAGAAAAAATGTTATCTCAAATGATCAATAAGGGTAAGCATATAATATAAGGTTAATTAGACATGAATAATATGGTAGGAAATAAATGGAAATCAAATAATTCCATAATCACATGAGATAAAAACTTATCCATGGATATCATAACTATTAAAATAATCACACTCAAATCAATAACTAAACACATAAGTAGAGAATACATAATTCCTGACATCATAAACATGTTGTTATGTATTTATCCAAGACATCATACAGAAACGAGTATGGCCTCAGCCAATACCCAAACTAGTTTGACTCAAGAGACCTATCGATGAATCGAGGGGATATAGTGGGCCCCTCTAATCAATTTATAAGTCCAATTCACTACTCATATGAATTTTGTGAAACATATTCAACATAAATATTCATATTTAAACTATTACATGAAGTGTTAATAATTTTCTTAATCAATAAATATAATCATAAACTATCCAGAGTAATATGGTTAATGGTTACAAAGAAGTACATCCCCAATTGAATTTATCATAAAATATTAAATAAAATATTTTAGATGGTATAATAAGATATCAACCACAATGAATAATATGATTTAATAAAGTATGTAGACAATGTTGAAAATTCTCTAATGATATCACTGAAAAATTCTTGAGAGAAATACCTATTTTCATATTGATAGTGAAGGTATAATAGAAATAATTTTCATTGAAAATAAACATTTAAACTTCTAAACAAACATAAAATAATAATTTTTAATGAATGTGTGAAAATATTCTCATTATTTATAGGTTAGAAAAACATTTCTTCTATATTTTTTGTCGAAAAAGTCATAAATTACCTTATTTGGAAAATAACAAAAAGATTCCTTTCAAACCACATTGTAAAATGTAAACAAATGGGTAAAAATGATTTTAAAAATTGTAGGATAATTTTAAAAACATTATTTTTTTATAAAACATGGATGGGGAAGAGTAACATTTAACAATGAAGACTTAAACATAAACAATCCCGAATAATGATGAGATTGTGAAACAAACCCTTACCTCAGGTTCAAATTCCGTTTTATCTGTTCAAAACTCCTTTATAATAAATATGAATCTATTAAATTTATATTTAAAAACCATATTCATATATATCATACCATATATTATTTACTTAGAATACTTTAACCCTTTTATTATAAATTCATTATTAAATCACTGCTTCGTGTGGTACCTGCTTCATTTTTCATGCTTGTTTTCATTCAACAGTTCTAGTAACTTTACTTTTATTATAGATCCATCATATCCTGAATATTATTTATGGTGTAAATATAATATATATTAAATATATTAAAATTTATATTTATCCATATAGAGATAGATAAAAAAATGAATAACACCATTCAGGGAGACGGGAGGACATACGTATGAATGAATACTATTTTCATTTTATTAGATGGATGAAATGAAAGAATGATAAAGAATAATTATCATTTATTGAATAATTTTTACGTAATATATATATTATTTTTTTATTATTTACATGTTTATAAGTATCCCTGTAATGTGGTGATGAAAAACATAATACTCAGCTATGTGGAGATGGTAATTCGTATGTACATATGAGAAATGTTTTCACTTTTTTGTAGAACAGAAAAAAAAATCGAATATAATTATTCTATAATCATAATAAAATATAAGTATATTTATGAAACTATTGATATTAATTTGGGATGTGAGCAACAGATTAATATGATATTAAAGATGAAATAATCTTTAATGTGTTAGTAAAAACAATTACCACTTCTTCGGCAAACATCCTTTAGAGATTTACATAAGGGATTTAGGATTTGTATTTTTGTATGATAATGACCTATATAACTTGGAAAAAAAAATTGGTAATATAATTGGGTATAGTTTGGTCTATTTATAAGGCTCAAAGTAATATGAATAAGTGAGGGAGGATGTGCCCTTTTATAGTTGAGGTGAGGGGCAGTTTTGGAATTTCTGAAAAGATTAAATTACAATAAATTATTTTATCCTGAAAAATTCAAAAAAAAATTGAAAGGTATTAAAATATTACATAGGAAAGGTTTTTAATACCATCAAAACCTATAATTTATATATGTTTTTGGGTAATTATATACCTTTGATTATCCCCTTGGTTAGTTATTTTTGACCTAAATCACTATAACCACTATTTTAATCATAAAGTGTTAATAATGTTACTATAAATGAAAAAATGAATAATAAATATAAAACTTATGATATTTTGTTAACTATATTTCTTTATCATGGCCGAAAATATTGTTTTTATGAATTTTAAATTATTTAGTAAAATATAATTTTGATAAATTATAATTAATGTCAATTTAGACACTATTAATTTAATTTGACTTCAAATACATCAAGACTAAGAGGAAATTTGAATATATTCATTTAAAACATCTATAGAATTTCATATAGATCTATATAATTATTTTCACAAATTAAATAATTAATTTATATCAAAATTAATAATTTTTAAAATAATTTATTTAAAAATAAATGATCAAAAATTAAATAAATACTTCCATCGCACAAGAATTTATATTAATTATATAATTTATAGAAATTAAAAATAAATTTATATAATTAAAATATACTCATTAAGATCTAAATAGACTTTTATGTTCGTTCTTATCTTTCGTTTTCCCCTATGTGGACACATAAAATATATTGAATACAAAGATATTGACATTTTGTAATTATATTTGATTTAAATAACATGTATGTCATTTTTCATGGAAAAGTATCCTTTAAATTACTCAAATTAAAAAATAAGGTGATAAGTGTAGAATAATATTCCTCAAATAATTTTTGTACATGTTTTTATCATGGTTATTCCCCCTATCTTTTTGTTTTGACCTACATTTAACTCTTTTGATAATTACCATACAATTAACATTATCTAATATATAAGGCTGAATATTGTTATCATAAAATACCAAAAGACCCATAAATGGAATATGGTATGTTTAATTAAACATATAACATTCATTTAGATGAATTCTATATTTTTATGAATTTTCATCATTTAATATAATATTATTTATTATAAAATATTCCTAATGCCAATTTTTATACTATTCATTACTTTGACATTAAGAATATCAAGATAACACATACAATTCAAAAAATATATATTTTATTATATCCCTAAAATTTCAAGGAAATCTATACAATATTTTATTAAATTAATAAACTAAAATTATATTTTTTTAATATTTTAAATTTCATTAAATTTAATTTTCCATTAATTAAATAATTACTACATCAGCGTTGCATGAGAATTTAAGATAATTATTCCCTAACTAAATAATAAAAATAAATTACCATGATGAAGTTAATTATTTAATATTTCAGATTAATATTTATTGTCAAACATATCCTCTGGATGACCCCAGATTAAACATGTTATAATTATTAAAAACATGAATGTGAGATCTTTTAATTTTCATTAAATAAAATATTATAATGTTCATAATATCATCCAAATAACAATAAATGGTGATATAATCGAACCATGATTTATTATAGACGAAAATAACTCATCAAATAAAATTTGGTCAGGTTTTAAGGTTTTTTTCTATTCCTTATGATATTGTTTTAACACTTAATTACCTGATTTACCCTTTACTGTGGTAATAAAAATTATAATTGTTAATATTCATAATCATCATAAATAAAATGGTATTATTTAATAAATTTTTAACTACTATTTCAAAACATGGTATCCATATTTCTAGATAATGTTTAAATAAGTTTCAAAAATTAATTTAATATATAAATGAAAAACACAATGAAAAAACGGTTTTTCAAAAAAAGACATTTTAAGTATAAAAATGTTTCTATAAAAATATTTTCACAAAAATTCATTCCAATGTAATTAATTTTATATTTAATAATATAATGTAATTAATTTTACATTTTATCCATTTTAAAAAAAAATATTACTATGTAAACGCTTGAAATAAAATTATAGTTTCCAATAAAAAACAGCATTTTTCACTATTCACTAGAAAATCATTATTTTTAGAAAAATATAAAAAATTCACCATAAGATAATTTTTATATTATAATTTAAAAAATTAATTTCATTTTATCAACTATATTTTATAAGAGTTTCAAAAAATTATTATATTTATTTTCTCATTTAAAATAATAAAAATCACTTTTTGAAGAAAACATATATTTAATGAATAACACGACTTTACTAAAAATTGTTTATTTATTTACTCAAAATTAATGAATAAATTTTTTTTGAATATGTCATTTATATACATTTTATAATATAGTTAATCTTATTCACACCCTCTATTTTAACAACTAGGTTATAACAATCATGATAAAATAATAATGTTAAAAAGCATATCGTGGTTCATTTACCCTTGATGTTATGTGCACTACAAGATATAAATTAAATTTTATATATTCTAAAATCTCATGATATTATTATTGAATCAGAAGATAACTATTTATTAACATATTTTCACTTAAGAAACAACCTATGTGACCTGTAAGGATCTGATTCACTAAAATATAAAATCAAGACCTCATTCACATATGAACAGAATAAAAGTACAAGTAACATAATATTTTTACAAGGATGGATACTTCTCAGAATGAATACTTCTTATTTTGGTTGATATCCTCCCTAACCATTTATTCCTCAATATAAGAAAATGTGATTATCAATATTCTTACACACAAATAAAATCACACTATAAATGTCTAGAGTTTTGCTAGACTATGAATCTTGACAGTACACATACAATGAAGTGAAAATATAATGAAAAAATCACTCAAGATATTTATTTAATATGGTAATATATGATATATATATATTTCTCTATGTGCCTTCAAGATATTCAAAAACATATTCTCACTTTATACAGAATCTAATATCGATCCACATCTTTACCATCTTCACAATGTCAATATATTGAATACTTGAGCACCAATTATTTTTTTTATTATCTCTAGATCAAGAACCATGATATGTTTTACTCTAAATATCTCAATTTATAGCTATATATCATCCTAGATTCACATATTAATGCAAACTCAAAACAAATGCATTAATATAATTTCTATAACCATTTCCAACTCAGCATACTAGAGACTTCATTCAATGGAATCCTACAACATGATATTTATCATTTCTTCATTTTGTTTTACATAAAATCATAAAAAATGATCACATAATAGTATTTATCTCAATTATCTTCATGAATCTATTTAATATCCAGAAATACATTTTCTTCTCATTTCTTCTTATTTCATCAGTTGAAAGAAAAAATAACTCAGTAAAAATACCCAGTTATGATAATCATCAAAATAATTATAAAAATGTATTTATGAATTCCAAAAATACCCATAAAAAACTCTTATTCACATTCTATTATATCAAATTTATCACAATTTATCATTAAAATACTCATAACAAGAGGAAAATAACATTACATAATAGATATGAGAATCTTAACCTCTTTATTAAATCATATCACATGAAAACTTAGATCCAATAAATACAGAATAATTTATAAGTTATTAGATAAAAAATATATCAACAATGAATCACCACACAATCATTAAAAAAATAATTTCTAGATATTATTCTTCAACAACTTCAATTGACCCATCAAATTCATTTTTTATATAAAAAGAACCTAATATTTAAAATCGTGAATAGATATCACCCCAAATTTGATTTTTCAAATGAATTATATTGAGTCAAATTTCAAATTTGAAGTTTGGAACACTAGATATTGTTTATATCATCATCTAGTTATATTTATTCATAATTTATAGTTTTGGAATCTACTTTATAACAATAAAACAATTTTAAAATTTTGAAAAAGGGATGAATCATACACAGACCAATTCACTATTATGTATCTTCAACTCACTCATATAAAACTCATAATATGAGGGTATAACTCATATTAAATTCTCAAAACACACATACATAGATACCTTAACTAATAAAAAATTGTAAAAATACTTGAATAGAGTCCTCAATGACCTGTACATAGCTCCATAATTATATTCATTCTCAGTTGACTCATACACTACTCTAAACCACACACATGAATATTAAAATGACCCAAACACATATAAATTATACAAAATTTAAATTCAATAATGAATTATAGATTCTATTAAAACACTCATAGAACCCATTGAATTTATTTCAAAACTATTAGAAACTGTTACAATAACTTCTCAGCAACATCTAATGATTCTCAACCACGATTGAAAATCTAAGGGAACTTCAAATCTGACCATGCATATAAATAATTCATGGTCATTTGGCTAACTCAATTGTAAATGGTAATAAAAATACAATACATACAAGTTAAGGTATTTGACAAAAGTGAACAAATAATTCCACATTATGAAACTAAAATTGATGAGATATTGTCTTGAAATGGTGACCCAAGGCCTCTTGAGTAACTATGTGGAAGGTTCATGTAGGCTATACATATTTACAATAACTGTTTAACCATGTTTAAAAATTAAGAATAAATATTTAAGAAGATGATGTTATCACCCAAAGGATCATGTGATTTGATGGACAATATAAAGTAGAAAAATCCACATTAGGTGGTTATTTAATGAATCAAATAACCCATGTTTTCAATGGTTTATAAATGGAATATTAAGGATAAAATTCGGAACACTTCACCTAAATATGGATCTAGAATGAAAGAAGTATCTTTTTTGGGTAAAAATTTAAAACCATATTTCTCTCATTAAGGATAATATATTCCAAAATATAATTTATTCGCTTTAGATGTTGGAAAATGAATATTATGAATGTGTTTATAGTGATATCAAAAGAATTCTACAAGCTATAATAACTATTCTATAATTGATGGAAGTTACCATCAGGGAATTGATCAATCATTTTATAACTTAGAGTTATTATAAATAAGACTACCTATCTTTATGAAGTTAATATGGATTTTATTCCTTAAGGTTGAGAAATAGTTGAGAAGTTTCCTGGTGGTAGTATTTTATAGAAATATGAAATATATATAATGATCTTGAAAATATTTCATTAAATAGTGATGAAGTCACATTCTCACATCCAAGTATTTGAAAAAAAAATTGTTTTTAAGGGAGAGAAGATTAATTTATTAATGTCATGAAAATAAAGAGATTATGAGAAAATCCTAGGGTTAATTCCTAAATTTTACCTACTTATAATATTTTAATAATTTTAACCAATGTGTTTAGATGATTAAAATAATTCGGGTTCAATAATTCATTAATATATTTTATAATTGGATCGCCCTAAGAATTTTTTTGAACATCTCATAAGAAAATAATTTGAGTTGGTATCATGTTCTATTTGATTGTATACATCTTTGTTATAATGATTAGAACCTATTATATTCCACACTGATCATTATTCAAGTAGAGTTAGAGTATATTAATTGATGAAAAAATAATTTGAGTGAATTGATAACATCCTATATAAAGTGTAATTGTATTTATTTTCAATAAGGGGTAAAGTGAAGAAAATGAAGAACACATTTTCATGGATTTTCAATATTGGTATTAAAAATAAATCTAAAGGGGGTGATTGTTGAACCAACTTTGTGTTTCTTTCATTTTTTTCAATAAATAGATAGTCTACATGCTATATTTCAATATGTTTTAGATTATAATGAATTTTAAGGAAGCATTTTTTAAAAAGAACAACATACTGTATAGTTGGAATTCCACATGCATGTTTTTGATAAGATAAGGTTACCTTCCAAATAAAGGTTTCTTACATGAACTAGGAATGATAAGTTTAGAGAATATCTTATAGTTTGGTTTTAGAATAATTTATTGAGATTATAGTATTTATCTTATGAAAAATAAAAAGGAATCTTCTCAGAAAATCATCTGAAAATGAGTTTGACCATATTTGAGTAGCATGGAAATGAGATATTTCTATGGAAAAGGAAAAGTAAGTGAGGTAATACCATTAAGTTAATTAAGAACCATGCATACAAGAAAATTATGATTGTAAAAGTGTTTAAGTTACATTAAGTACCATAAGAAGGAATTCAATATCTCTATATTCAATGGGCCAGTTTTGGATATGCCTAATATTGAGTGGGGGAGGGGGTGAATCAGTGATGGGGACTTTTTAAAACAATAGTAGCTTTTTTCCCTATACCTCTTGACCTGATATGATCTTGACTCTCTTATTCTATTTTACCTCTCTCGTGAAAATATATGAATGTAGTAAATATAGCACATAATATTTTTAAATGGTTCACTACTCAATAAGAGTATCTTGACCATGTCATGGTCTAGAAATAATCATGACCACACAATCCACTAGAAAACAATTATTTTTTGTGGATTAAAATGAGTAAGATATTTCCCCAAAAACGTGTAGCACTATGTAAATAAACCAATAGGGCATATGTTACAACACTTTTCAAGACCATTATACTGCTTCTCAAATAGTATTTTCTTTATTGATAAGGGTTTGGAACACCAAAAAAGTCTTCCACTTGTTGATTCCTATCTAGTGTCATAGTCCTACTTTGTTCTTCCAGAAAATTATTCTTCACCTTGTTACGTGGATAGTAGTATGAAAGAATCACCTCTTCCCAAAATCAAAATGAAAGATGCATAGTCCTCTTTTTCTATCATTCAAAATAATATGATTTTTTGTAGAATGATGAATACAAAATTTTATCTGACCCAAATTATAATCAACTGATATCAATTTGGTCAGAAACTTCCTCTTCTTCCTTTTAACATTGATACACAAATATATGCTATAGTGTATAACAGTGTCTTGATCTCTAAATCTTATTCAGTTCAAAATCAACCTCACTGAATCACTTTCTTCAAATATTTCTAAAATAACAAAACTCCTTCGTGATTATCAAATCAATAATAACTATCTCAAAATAGAATCATCACAATTTTTATCTTTCCTACCCAGAACCTAGTAATAACTTCTTGGAATTCGTAATGATACTTAGTCTGATACCCTAGTCTAATTTATAAGTTATCTTAGACCTGAGTTGATAATATTTGAAATCTCTATTCACTTTAATTGGGAATTCAAAACATATTTTCACGAAACACCCTTGTGAAGATCCCATACGAATCCCCCACATGAATCTCACAACCATATAGAAGCAACCTGCCTTCATGGAACCTACATAATTCACAAAGCTCACTTAGCCTTCATGAACATCACTAGTTTTTTGCGATGCTTAGAACAATTAGTTATCTTATAGACATCGCGAATATATTTTCATGAGACACCATCAAGAAACTCTTTTGTGATGTTCATAACATTTAGTTTGCTTATAACAATCACAAAACTCCTTCATGAATCTAGAGCCTTAAGATTTTTTTTAATTCTTGCTACTTTTATGAATAGGGTAGAGGCCTATTTATAGTCTTTTACACTAATTCCATAATCTTCCATACATTTCATCACCATTTTTTGATGCTCCCTATTTTCTGCCATGAAGCACTCTTTTTCATGACTCAACATAGAAATTTCACATTCGCGATGCTTGTCGTAATCATGGAGTTTCATTCAATTTTTTTACGTCTCCACGATGCCCCACTCATGATTCTCATCACCTTCCCTTTTCACGATGCTCATAATTGTTCGCATAGATTGCCACCAACATTATTTGATCCTCTTTGAAACTATATTGGTGGAATTCATGTCTTTGTCATATTTTCATAAGCCCTTCTATGAAATCCACATTTCATTTCATGATGCTCATATTTATCATTATCGTGAAGATCACTGTTTGAATATCCATGCCTTCATGAAACACCCTTTGTGAATCCCACATACATGAAACCCAACTCTTTTCCATATTTTCATAATGACTTCAAGAATATCCATTTTTTGATATTCCTTCCATCTTCAAAATTTTGGACCCAAAAAATTTGTTAAACACTAGGAAACTAGACTACATTAAAACTATGCTTCAGAGAAACCAACCATGATGATTCACAGTCATCCAACATCCTCGTTATTTCCAATCTAACCATAAACTGATTGGAATCACCATTTTTTCCCTTTCCATAATAATTATTGAATCAAAATATATCAAAATAACATATGATATTTGTGAAATATAGAATAGAAAATCATCGTCATATTTTCCATGGAATGTATTGCACCTTCCCTGTCATCCTATTTCTCTTCCATATAGATTCTCAATCTGATCGTCAACAATTCTTATATCTCCCTTTCTTTTATCAAGTTAGCATCACAATTTTTACATCTAACTTTGGATTTTGAGGAAATAAGTCATCCACAAAGCATCATCATCACATCTAATTTCATCAAATTAATCCATAACCATTTTATAAGCATCACCTTGATACTAAATTTCCTCCAAGATACATTAACTTTGGTACTACATCATCATATTGATATCAGTATAATCTTCCTATTTCATCGACAATCAGTGTCTATCAATGAAAATCATTTGATGATAAATACGATCCATAAACAATTGGGCTCTTCAATATCCCCCGTTGTATTTTTTAGAAATACCTTCAAAATTATTTCCAAATGAATGTGTCAATTTGTGGAACTTTTATCCTCTCTTTCCCCATTACATTTACTAACATTCATTTAACTCTCTCACCCTTATTGAAAATAAATACAATGTTCAGGGGAAATGGTTTTTATTCTATACTTAATAAATGTGTCAACTATCATTTAACTCTAAGTCTACTTGAGTTGTGCTCTGTATATATAACAAGAGGAATTTATTTAGACAATAATGTTGTGCATTACCAACTGATCATGATATATTATGAAATTATAACTCATGTAATTGTCTTCATAGATTATTAAATTTCATTCCAGGATGAAATTACTAAATATAAGATGAATATTTTTGAGTAAAATCAACCTGAAACTTCTGTACTCACATAAAAAAATAAATAAAAATCATTCAAGTTCAATAGGTAGGATAAGTGACCTTGTGGAACATCATATCTTCTTATGTTATTTAATAAATCAATTTATACCCCTTTGTAATTTTTTTTATTACCAATGATGAGATATTAATAAAGATATAACTTTTCCAATGACATCAACTTCGTGCAATTTCCAAAATAATTATATTTGATACTAATTGAAATAATAATCATGGTAGCATATTCACTTGTCACGCCATCAAGGGAAACACGTATTATCATCTAGATAATGTAAAATCTCATTAAGAATGGATTTAAAGAAATTCCAGTACGCTTAATACAATAGAATGGGTCTCCGACTCGTGACCGTCTAGATTAGAAAACATTCAGAATATCATCAATGATGATCTTCTAGAATTTTTGATCTTTAGAATACCATGAAATAAGATAAAACCAAGAGGGAATCATCTTTTTCCTAGCTATCCTAGAATAATATTCATTAGGGATGATCCTCCATCATATTAATATGTGAATACCAATTGAGGTATCATTCAAGGATGGTAACATCATCATATTTACTATCAATAATTGTCAGTACACACTACATCTCACGTTATCCCCCTGATAACTTACTTCACCTTCAACACCCTATATTATAAACACAAATACGATACATAAATATTTATGGGAGTAATATGGATCCTCCTTTCTTAATTAATATGAACAGAATGGTTGAGATATGTTTCTCAACCATGTTCCTCTACTTCATCCAGTATTAATTCTTTCAGATCTGAACATATGTTCTAATTTATGTTGAGGTAGAATAGATCAACACATATAATATTCTACTTTGAGTAGAGAAATTATCTTATTAATAGCCTTCATGGACGATACATCATTACTACTCATTCCTTCCATGTCTTCAGGCCAAATAACTAACATGTCATTAGGAACTTATGTAGCAAGTTTGGATCTTCCTCATGGGTTCTTATGAGTGTCATCCCTATTGGGAGTTCTTTTGGATGCACCACCCTTCATCTTATGGGATTTAAAATCCACGATCTTCTCATTATTCTTCTTTGGTACCTTCCAATGTGGTTTTCTATTCAATACATTCAATTAATATCTTCCCAATATTTCTTCATCATTCCAAATCAGATTTTTTGATCTTCTTTTATTATCATTTTTGGATACATGTTGAGATGGGAATGTACCAACCTTGTGACAACTTCTATTGCATACATCATAGATGATATCAAGAATTAAAAATCTATTTTTAGTATAAAAATGCTTCTGGACCTATGGATGTCGCTTCTTCCTCTCTAGCATGATCCATATTGAGAAAGACTTCCTTTGTGCTTTTATATTCTGAGGATTGTACCAACAATTTAATGCACAATACCCAAATCTATTTCAGCAAAAAAATTGACCCAAAAAACATTATTTCTTTATATCTTATTCATAAGATTGTTAGGTCATATTCAAGATTTGTTTTTTCTCTATGGGGAACTATCTTCGAGCCTATTTCTTTTATCCACCTTAGTCAAGTTGGTTGGTTTCATATCACCTTCCTTCATCCATAATTTTTTAGAAATTGTCTTCCCACTGACACTATTTGTTGAAATAGATTTGGAAAAATTAGTACAAGATGCTATGGATGGAACCTTGTACTTTTAAGTACATGTGATATATTATTGAATGATTTCATGATTTTCATATCACATGTTGGAGGTCTTTCAACCATAGAATCCTCTAATGAATACTAAGAACCAGTAGGAACTATATCTTTCTTTTGTGAAGTGTCCATATATTTCTTCTCAAGATTGGCCAACTGATCTTCCAATTATAGAAATTTCATGCTGAGGATGATTTTCTGAACTTCAATCATAATCATATTCTTTTCACAATCTTTGTTTTACTATTTATAATTCATCTTCATGCAGTATAAATTTGTTTTGTTACAAAGAGTCTAGTTCCTCGATCATCTTAAATATTTCTTCTAAATATAAACCCTTGACATCAGTGCTCTTATTAATCTTATCTTCAAGTTCACAGATCATTTCATCTAGAGTCTTATTGACTCCCTATTTATCTTCAACTATTTTGTTACATTTGGAGGATCTTATTTCAAATTCCATAGTTATTACATCAAAGGATCCAACTTGCCTTGTGTGCTTTAAACATTAAATTTTTTTTCTTACAAGACCTTCTCAAAAACATTAGCTTCTTCTTATAGTACGGTGATATCATCCTGTATACATTGAAATACTCCACAAACAATGGATGAAATTTCTTCAAGAAGACCATGAAGAATAACTCTTAATCTATCAATTGATAACTCTATAGAACTTGTAGATCAATCATCATCATGACTTGTGCTATCATTTTCATCTTCAAGAATTATTTAGAATTCACTAAGACATACATCATTGTTAGTAGAGGTAGGTAGGTTATTCAACTTCTTGGTGGAAACTAGAGACACCTATTCATTACATTCCAAGAATGATATGTCTTCATTATTATAAAGGCATGGAGAAATAGATACTTCCTCTTCATTAGATAATATGGACTTATTCTACAACTTTATCTTCTCTTTATTTTTCCTATTAATCATGGTTTTGGTAGATATAGAATTCAACTCAGAGATAACCGACTCTTCCCCAAAACAAAACTTCATTGTTGACTATGGAATGAAAGTCATGTCTTCAAAAGAGAATTGATTCACTGTAGAGAATCTAACAGAGGTGAACCCCCTATGATGACAATTAAAAGGACCATTTTGAGATATACATGACACTGAGGAGGTTGGGGGTGAATTAGTGTTGGGGAATTTTTAGAAAAATTGTAGCTTTTATCCCTGTACCTCTTGACCTATTAGAATCTTCATTATATTATTCTATTTTCCCTATCACATGAAAATATATGAAAAATATTAAAGATAACACATGATATTTTTACAAGGTTCACTACTCAAAAAGAGTAGTTAGTCCTCATAATGGTCTGGAAATAATCTTGACCACACAATCCTCTAGAAAAAAATCCTTTTTATGGGCTACAATGAGTAGGATATTTCCTCACACTCATGTAGAACTATGTAAACAATATAATTGTATGTGTTTTAAAGCACTTTTATAGGTCTTTATAAAACCTCCCATGTTAGTACTATCCTTATTGATAAGTGTTTGTAACACAAAGAATGTCCTCCACCTATTGAGTCCTGTCTAATATCACAGTTCTATTTTTTTCTTCCACAAACTTCTTATTCACATTGTTACATGCACAGAAGAATGAAAGAAACGCCTTTTCCCACCAGAAAACTAAAATATGTACAATCTTCTTCTTCTGCGAGTCATAATAATATGAATGTTTTGTACAGTGATGAATACAGAATTTTCAACGACCCAAATTATAATCAACTGATATCAATTTGGTTAGTCACTTTATCTTTTTTCCATTGATATTTGATACAAAAATATATGTTATAGTGTATAACATGGTCTTCATATATCTTTATTCTTTTGTGTAAAACAAACTGCACTGAATAAACTTCTTCCAATCTTGATAGAATAAAAAACTCCTTTGTGATTATCAAATCAATATTTACCATCTCAACATAACATCTTCAAAATTACTCTCTTTCCTACCTAGATGCTAGTAAGATCTTTTTGGACTTCATAATGATATATTTTACGATACCCTTGTCTTATTTCATGTTCACATAGACCCGAGTTAATTATCATTGAAATATATGTTCTCTTTAAACTGTGTATTCAAAACTGCTTTTCGTGAAGCTCCCTCATGAAGCTCGAAACATTCGTGAAGCAACCAGCCTTCACAGAATCTACTTCCTTCTCAAATCTCACTTATACTTCACAAATTTCACTACTTTTCAGGATGCTCATAACATTTTTCTGTATTATATACTCCATGAACTTCGTTGCAGGAAACACCTTCATAAACCACTTTCATGATACTCAGAACATTTAGTTGGCTTATAGCCTTCGTGAAGTTCTTTGCAAACCACCTTCCCCAATCTAGAGCCTTAAGATTTTCATTAATTATTGTTACTTTTATAAAGGTGGTAAGGGCCTATTTATATATTTTTCCACCGATTCTAGTGGCTTCTGGATACATCATAACCATTTAATGATTCTCACTCTTTTCCACCATGATGCACCCTTTTTTGTGAATCTACACAGAAATTTCACATTCGTGATGCTTGTCGTAATCACAGAGAAACTTTTAAAACCTTTATGTTGTTGCAACGCTCCACTTTCCATTTTTGTCACCTTAACCATTTTGGATGCTCAAAATTATTCACCTAGATAACCATAATTATTCTTTGATACTCTAGGAAATACTCTTTGTGATTCTCATCTTCACGAAACTCATGCCTTTTTCATATTTTTATAAGGACTTCTATAAAATCCTTGTTTCATTTCGCGATGATCATATTTCTCGTAATCACAAAGATCAATGTCAAGATATCCATTCCTTTACTGAACTCATTCCTTTTCCATATTTTCATAATTCCTTCAATAAAATCAATGTTTCACAATGCTTTCCATCTTCCAAATTTTAGACCAAAAAATTGGTAAACACTCTGAAATTGCACTACCTTAAAATATTGCTTCAGCAAAACAATGTATGATGATTCATGATATAATGTGTGCGTCCGATTTTTTTTAGATATATCATGACAAAGATACTATATTATATGATGTGTTTTCATAGGAATTTTTTCATTTCTATGAGAAAACCATAACTCCTTGGAGGCCTTGATGTGGTGCTAGAAACCACTCCTGGTTTGTGAGTAACACACAATGTAATTGAGATATAGTCCTAGAGAGTCACACACTAAGTTTATTAAAAAATACTATCCTCTTATAGTGAATAAGAGTTTTGGACATGGTGAGCCCCGCCATGGGGTTTGAGTGATACATGAGTTTGAACAATTTAAATGAAATAAATAAATTCAAGGATATTCAAATTTATATTAATTTGAGTATAGTTTATGTTTTTATTTTATTGATTGAAAAATGTTTTTTATTTTTATCATTATTGGTGCCCAAATAATAGTACAAATGGACTCTCAAGGGGGATGAAAGTGGTGAAATCCCATGGCATCCCCTTGAATAATGGCCCTACAATCCAAAGGCAAGGAACCCATACTATCATAAATTCTAATGTATTCCCCTGGTGAGGAAGTTTATCTTCGTAGGAATCTCCTTGAACAAACATCTGGTAGCACAACTATCATGGTGACCCTCTGCATGAAGCAGCTGCTTGTAGTCCCTGATGTAAAATATTCCGGACGATGACCTGGTGAAACAACAGGTATCTTTAAATTCATCCATGATCACATCCTCAAAATACTTCACCTGATCTGGAGTAATTTTCGAATTTATGAAATCAGGGATTTTAGTAGCCTCTTTAAACAAGAGATCTGGGTGGGGGCATCCAGGAAAATCCAACCTTCCACCCGACCAATTGTTCATCCAAAAGTGAATCTCCCCTACCAAAATATCCATCGTGTCGACCCTTTGAGAGTTCTGAGATGTGGGAACATGCATCAGGCGAGCTGATAATGTCGTGGGCCTCACCCCCTCTCCGCCGCCCAATGATCACCATAGCGTCGTTTGAAGAATGATGCCCACAACGATTCCCCCGAACAATATCCCACACCAACCAAACTTGCAGACCTTGGATGGTTTCCCAAATATCCGGGAGTCCCACTCCCCCTTCCTCTATTGTCTTGGCCATACCAGCCCATGATGCCCAGTGACAGCGGCCCTCTTGTATAGAGTACTACATGAAGGTAGAGAGGATTTTCTCCATACAATCGACAATCCCATTGTGGGGTTAAATCAATGAGAAAAAAATGCATGGGTATGGAAGATAACACGCTGTTAATGAGATTCACCCTCACACCCAAAGACAGGAGGTTATTTTTCTAGTTGAGGATTCTCCCTAGCATTCGGTTGGTAATGTCTTCATAGTGGTGCTTCCTGATGTGTACATGAGAAAGAGGTACTACAAGGTAGACCATAGGCATCTGATTCCGATGCTAGCCCATAATGTCCTGGATGCCCCTGCTATGTCTTCCCGAACATCTGCTGGAAATGAAAACATGGCTCTTCCCCTTGTTGTTAGCCTCCCACTTAGGTGCTCGTAGGTGAACAGACTTTCTATGAGTTTGTTAAAGGATCTACATCTTCCATTAATAAAATTAGTATGTTATCTGCGAACATGAGATGTGAAACCAGCTCGAAGCCGCACCTGCTCCTGAAGGGGCTAACCTTCCAGCCTCCGCACTTTGGATGAGGTTCCTAGATAGAGAGTCATATTCCAAAATGAAGAGGGACATAGACAATGGATCTCCATGGCTAACCCCATGAACTGATTTGAAGAAACCGAAGCACCTTCCCATCAACGAAATGGATATCCATGGGGAAGAGAAGCACCTGAAACAAATGTCACAGAACCAGTCTTGGAACCCGAATATTCGCATTAACCTGATGGTGAAGCTCCACTCCAGCTTGTCATAAGCTTTATCCATATCCACCTAGAAAATCAAGTTTGATCCAACAGACCACAGACCTGGTTTTGATATCACTGACCAGTTCACTCACTATTCCCACCGCCCCCTATAAATTCCACCCATGGATAAAGTCATGTTTTTCCTTTGACATCAACTTGGGAATGATTCTGCCTAGCATATTTGATATGAGGGAGGCCAGGATTTTATAAGATACATTGTAGTGGCATATAGGCCAGTAATGATCGATGTTGGAGGGGTCCTTGATCTTCAGGATGAAAACAATCCTGGAAGCACAAACATTTCTGTTCCAGGAACCACCGCCAAAGTTGTCTTGCACCGCTTCCACCACCTAAGGTCCCAACACCTCCCAAGCATCCTGATAAAAAGCGTAGGTGAAGCCGTCAGGCCCAAGAGTTCTATCGTGATGCAACCAAAAGGTCGCCTCCTTGATGTCATCCCTTGGAGGAACCACGAAAAGATAGCGGTTATCCTGCTCGTTCACTAGTTTTGGCATGCAATCCAAGAAGCTCTCCGCTGAAGATGCACCTTGTGTGTTTTCCTAACGTGATGGTATCTCCCCCACATGTATCCCCTTAATGTGCTCTAGTGCCATCTGTCCAGCCACCTTCACGTCTGAAGTGAAGACCCCATTCCCCAAACTGATGTTGATCGTCGAGCAGGTCCTTTCCATCACGCATGCATGAAAGAAGGCACTATTACAGTCGACTTCCTTTAACCACCTCACCCGGGACCGTTGTTTATAACTCCTTTCCACCTCCAGAAGCTTCTCTGTAAGGATCGCACAATTGACACAAAGGATCACAAAGGCGTCTTCATCCCAGGATTACTGAAGATTCTATTCCTGGCTGTTAGTATATTATTTTATTCTTTCCACCCTGTATTCATCTCGAGGATGTGATTCTAGCCAACCCTGTATATCTGCTTTGAGATGACTCAATTGATTGGCTCAGCCATTCAATGACTTTACCGTAGCCCCGCAGTCCCATGATTCCATTAACATGATCACGAAGCTCTCTTCCTTATGCAATGAATTCAGATAATGAAAAGCTCGTCTTCGTGGAGCCTCTCTTTGTAGATTCATAATGAGTGTATCATGATCGGATAACCACCGTGGAAGATGAGTGACGAAGTTCTTGGAATGGATTCCAGCCCCTGCATATTTGTAAGCCACCTATCCTGATGGCTCCTGATGTGACTGGCACCCCACCTATTATTGCACTAAGTGAACATGGTGCCGGTAAACCCCAGATCGAACAGACCTGCACAAGAAATGAAGTCTCTAAAATCCTACATACTGTCATTGCTCTCATTCGAACTGCCTTGTTTCTCTGAGGGTTCAGTGATCGCGTCGATGTATCCCCCTACAAACCATGGGAGTGGAGCCATTTTCAGCTTTTCCAGGTGCCTCCACAGATTCTGACAGTCGACCTGGTTCGTGCTGGCATAAACCAACGAGTATATTGCACCTGACCCATCCAAGAAACACTGATGATAATACACTGTGACATGATATCAACCAACTCTATAGTCATGTTCTTCTTACAACAATCCCAAATAAGTTAACTATCCAGGTGAACATGCAATGAATACGAGTAGCCTATCTATTCTGGCAACGGATTGGATATTATGTGGCTCTAGTTTCGGTGTGATGATAACCATAATAAAAGCCTGATGCTTCCTAACTTTGGAGGCCGCAATGGTTCTTTTGGCTTGCACCCCAAAGAAATGAGCATTCCAGAGCAGGATGGAAAACATAATCATATATTCCTCCGACTTTTATGTCCGGAGGTGTTGGGCAGTGATAAATAGGGGGAGACACCGTTTCCTTTGGATCTTGAGCGAGTGAACGGTCTAGAAGGTGAAGTTGAGGGCAAACACATAATGGGAGAGTGAATATTCTTATTCGGTAGCCCATCAAGATATTCCTATAACACCAACCGGTTAGCTGAAGGGCTTTGTAACAAGCTTTCCTCCACACCACCTTCCAACTGAGAGACGAAAATAAACCTCTGTGGTCAATCCTGGGTAGAACCGATTGCCTTCACCACACCCGCAGGGAGCGAGTCCTTATACAAATCAGCATTACTGGACACCGGACTACTCACCAGAGGCCGCTGCATAAGAGACGGGGATAATTGCGCTGAAAAGCTAAACAAAGGCATGGACTGCGGCATGGCCTTGCAGAGACGTAGCGATATGTCTGGAGAGTCGGCGTTCTCAATGCGGATGGACACCATATCCCTTGGAGGGGAAACCAAATCCACCACCTCCGAAGGATCATTGTTGATGACAGTTTTCCAAACAATCAGGTCTGTAGGATCCGAAGAAGATGGGTTTTTTATGGGTTTTACGAAATAAATTATTCGGGATAGGGGATTAGGGTTCCGATATTTTTAAAACTGGTTCTGGGAGGCGTGAACGGCGTTCACGCATCCTTCCGCAGGAAAGGAATTGTGAACACCGTTCACGCATCCCAAACCCATGCGATAATGCGTGAACGGCGTTCACGCGTCCTTCGCTGACCATCTAAAGGACGCGTGAACGCCATTCATGCATCTGTGCGCGGGAAAGGATGCGTGAACGACGTTCATGCCTCCGAGCCGCGGCAGTGATGCCTGAACGGCGTTCACGCATCCATCGCGGACTAGCTAAAGGATGGGTGAACGTCTTTCACGCATCCGGCTGAGAATTTCTATAAAAGGAGCCCCCCCAAAACTTATTGTTCTCTTATGGTTTTTGTTGCAAAGCCCTGCAGAAATTCTTTCTCAACAAATATTTGCTGTTTTTTTGAGGTAAAATTTCTATTTAATAATTTAATTGTTTAATTGTGTTTATTTATTTCATTTGTTTGTTTAATTGTGTGTATGATTTATTTATTTCATTTGTTAGGCATGAAATGTTTTGTATGATTTAATTTTCTTGATGTTGAATGTTTCTATGATTTAATTTTTTGAATGTATGTTGTCTGAATATTGAATGTTTTATGTAATTTCTAAAATGTTTAATGTTTAGGAAAAGTAATTTATGCTAGAGAAATTTATTTTAATGAATGGTTTTAATAACAGAAGTGTTTATTATGTAAATCTCAATTAGATCAGTTATAATAAAATTTATTAAATGTTATTAATAATTATATATATATATATACACATGAAGTTAAATTTTTGTAAAAGTGGTGTAGTATTTAATATAGATTTTATATAATACGGATAATATAATAAATATACCAAAAAACACAGTATGAGTGATGACTGATCTTGAGATGACCGACCATGCATAATTGAAATTGCATGGTTTATTTTGTGTATGTTATTATTCAATTTGTAATAATTGCATTTTTTCCGCATTGATGACCTGCGAGTCATCTCTCAGTTAAGTGTAAGGACCTGCGTGTCTACTTAAAATAATTTATGTATTTCAGACCCCTAGACCCCCTCACATGCATGTGGGTAAATTTGTAATTAAAAGACAGACGCCCCGAAGAGGTGTCTCCGAACAGGCTTCCCCGAATAGGTGTCGACGAAGAGGCATCCCAGAAAAGGTGTCGACGAAGAGGCATTTCAGAACTCGTTCGAGAGGAGGCGTTGCTGTTTGAAAGGAGATTGGCGGTTGCTGAAATATTTGATAATAAAGGCAGGAGTTCAGCCATAGGTTGTGGTTAGTTTATCAGATAATGGTAAATTAATCGTAAGTCTCAAGATCATGTCATGATATATATTCATAAGTAATTAAACTTTATGAAACATTATATTAAATTTTCTTTTGTGATAATATCATAATCACTATACCTTAACAGTGATAAATCAATACATTAAAAAGTCTCAAGATAATTTAAAATTTTAATGTATTGTATAATATTTTTTAAATTATTTTTTATAGGTAATTATGTCTGCTCAAATATATTGCAACGGTGAGGTAATTTATACCGAGCAGAGTTTTAGCTACAGTGTACCACCTATCAAAGTGGTAAATCTCCATGGTTGTATGACATTGGATGCAGTTGGTAATTAGATTCATAGTCAGTTAAAACTGAGTGATGGACAAGCAATCACTTCATTTAGATACCAGAATCTTCAATATCCTGAGCGTCTGTGGCACAACGACTACCCTATAGTCAATGATTAGGATTGGATGGAGGCTTCTCAGTTATTCAGGAATCAATGTATTAATGGTTTGATAGAATTATTTATTTTCATTTTTGATATTGATGTGGTGAAATCGATTACTACAGAACCATGCTTTGCGAGCTTTGTAGAAGCTGATCCTTCACAGCAGTCTTATTCATTTTCTCCTCCTCATATGACTCATGTGGAAGAATGTAATGAGGAAGATCATCAAAATTTGGAAGGAAATGTAGATGACATCCCTTTCGGTGCTGATATAGTGCATGAAAGTTAATCTGAGGAAGATGAATCTGGGTAGTCAGTAGGAGATGATGTGGTTGGGAATGAACCTTTTGAGGTTCCTTTTAGATATAGACATCCACTAAATCCACAAGTTAGTGGTAATCAGCCTTCAGTTTTGAGTTCCTTAGTTGTTGGAATATCTCATGAACAACATTTTGATTGGGATGTCATTACACCAGCTTCTGAATTCCCTGGCATTATAGGGAATAGGCTTGCATCAAATGATAATGCCATATGTGTTGGGAAGGAGTTCGAAAGTAAACATGTCATGAAAAATGTGATAAAGCAATACCACATTGAGCGACATTTCACATTTGTAGTTAATGAGTCAAAGAAGACCAAATATCTAATTCGTTGTGAAAAATATGGGTCCGAATGTAAATTTCAATTAAGAGAAATATTTGATAAATATTATGGATGTTGGAAGATAACCAAATTAGAAGGCCCACACACTTGTCTGCATCCCAGCTTGGCACAAGATCACTCTTCCCTTGATGTAGAGTTTATATCTACTATTATTTGTGAGATGATACGAACAAGTCAGGATGTTCCTGTTGCCCTTGTTCAGGAAATAATTCAACAGTTTTATAACTATCACATATCATACAACAATGCTTGGAATGTAAAACAGAAAGCCATTGTAAAAGTGTATGGTGATTGGGATGAGTCTTATGCGATGTTGCCACAGCTTATGGAATTATTGTCTCTCAATAATCAGATTGTTTATCAATTGGACAGTGTTGAGTATGTATCCCAAAATCATCGAGTTGATCAGTCAAAGGTGATGTTCAATAGGATTTTTGGGCATTCAGACCGTGCATTGCTGCATTTCCCTATTGTAAACATTTTATTCAGGTAGATGGAACATTCCTATAAAGAAAGTATACAGGTGTTCTACTCATTGCTGCCACACAAGATGGTAATCGCGCTCCTCTGCCACTTGCTTTTGCTGTTGTTGAAAAAGAAAATTTTGAATGTTGGAGCTGGTTCTTGGCATGTGTATGTGTTCATGTCACGCAAAAACAGGGCGTGTGTCTGATATCTGATCGTCATCGAGCGATTATAGAGGCAGTGAGTAATGATGGGGTTTCTTGGACTGATCCGAATACTTATCACCGTTATTGCATTAGACATATTACAAGTAATGTGCATAATCAGTTTAGAGATGAGGCCATAAAGAAGGCGATCCTCAAATTGGGTATGGTTTTCTAAACTTTCTTTTTTTATCATAATTTAATATCCAATTTAATACATTATTATCTTATTGTTTCAGCATATGAACCCCAACAAGAAAGGTTTGATCGACGTCTTGAAGAGATCCGAACAGTTAATGAGGAGGTATATGAATATATGATGCAAATTTCAAAGGAAAAATGGTCATTTGCATACGATGGTGGAATGAGATATGGGCATATGACCACTAATATAGTGGAGTGCATAAATGGGGTCCTCAAGGGTGTCCGCAAACTCCCAATCACAGGGTTAGTGCAAGAGACATTTTTTAGATGTGTTCACTACTTTGTTGACCGGTTCCAAAAGGCCTACCAGAGGATGGAAAATGGAATGCTTTTTACTCAGCATTTTCAAACTGATATTGACCAGATACGGAATGAGGCTTCACGATGGAATTCTATAGACTTTGACAGGGAAAAGAGAAGTTTTCGGGTAAGACAGTGCTATGATCAGGGTACATGCACTAATGGTGGAGTGTTTGTCGTGATGTTGGACAACAAGTATTGTGATTGTGGCAGCTTTTAGGCATTGAGATATCCATGTGTACTTGTTATTACAGCTTGCACTTCAGTAAATATATCATGGGAGCCACATGTTGACCTGGTGTATCACATGAGCACTTTGGTTAACTGTTATAGTGCTGCTTGGATGCCTGTTGGTGACTTCCATTCTATCACATTGTCTGCTGATCAACTGACCATCATCCCTGATATTTCCAGGTTTTCATAAGTTGGTTTTGTTTTCATTAATAATTTTTTCAATGTCGGTCATTTTTTAAATTATTGGCTTCATGATACCAGGTTGCGGCCCTGAGGAAGACCGAAGTCAACTCACATCAGAAATGAGATGGATTGGCCTCGACCATGAGGAGGGAGAATACAATGCAGTATCTGTCACGCAGAATGACATACTCGTAAGAGATGTCCCCAAGTGGTAGGATAGAGTTCCACATCTCATCATCCATGATCGAGTATATGTACCTGCTCCATTTTGGTGATAAATATAATTTTATAGAGAGTGAGTTGTACTTTTTCTGGAGGAGTTCAAGTTCCTTGTTTTGGAGTCATCAATGATCATTTTCATGAGAAGGTTGAAAGACTAGTTTTGAGGGCCTAGTTTCCCTGTGGATTTATTTTATTCCTGTTAATTTTTTAATCTGCTATAGATATGAGCAGGTTAAAGATGGGAATACCTATTGGGGAGATGTTGAGAGATGAAATTCTCACTTATGAATATAGATGTTCTTGGTTGCATGTTTCCTCTTAGAGGTAGCTTTGGATGGTCTTCCAAGAGTACATGGTTTGGATTTTTCTTAAAGGGAATGGAATTTACTCCGAGGATTAATGTAATGAAATTTAATATAATGTGGAATAATGTTAATGGTTATTTAATGGATAATGGATAAATTAAAAAACGTAATTTCACAAAAAAGAAGAAATAATTAATTTTTCACTATTAAATTATGGTTTTCTTATAATATGTCTAGTTTTTGTAATGGAATATGAGTGTCTGAGCATCATTAACTAATGTTGATTGTGAGACTAGGCTAATGTTGATTGTGACACCAAATGAAAATGAATATATCATGTTTCCACTATTAATAAGTAACGATGGTATCATGTGTGCAGATGACAGGTTTTCCATTGCTTACATATTAGGCTACTCATGTATCACGACTACTTTTAGAGGGACGTCTTGTGGATCCCTTGAGTGTAAGTAGATCTCACCATTTCCATCATACTTCACCACCTCCCACTATCATCCCACATCTTCGTCACGCTGGATTCTATAGAGTAGCGATGTGCGACTTCACATTTCTTGATCATCAGCTCATTATCGCACTTGTAGAGAGATGGAGACCAGAGTCGCATACTTTCCATTTCAGTGAGGGGGAGATGACTATTACATTGTAGGATGTGGCCATTATGTTGGGAATCTCTATCGACAGTCATGCTTTGACGGGCTGAGTTCCATTAGATTTGCCTCAGCTTGTTCATAGACTTCTGGGCATAGAAGTCCAATATGATGGCAGGACCATCGTCGGTGGTAGATTGTGGATGCCTTGGTTAGACCAGCACTTCACAAATTTACCAGATGATGCTGATGACGTCATCGTGCTGTGATTTTAACGTGCATATATTTTGAGGCTGATCGGTGGCACGCTTTTTGTTGACCACTCTACTACTTTTGTGCACATGATGTATCTATCTTTTTTGGAGGATTTGGACTAGGTAGGCCGATATAGTTGGGGGTCTTCCTGCCTAGCATATACATACAGGGCCCTATGCAACGCATGTCGCATCGATAAGATGCAGATCACAGGATGCATGGTTCTTCTACAGATGTGGGTATGGGAGCACATACCTCGTTTAGCTCCACATGCATGTACGCCATTACCTGTAGATATTGTAGCAGAGGCTCCACATGGACGTTGGTATTTTATTAATTCCTTCTAATATCTAACTTAACTGTATAATATTCTTTTATGAAATGTGAAAATAAAAATGTTATCTACAGGTGGAGTTAGGCGCATCGACATTCAGATTCTCCCAGACATGATGTTCACGCCTACAGACTTCTGTTAGACAACATTCGACCAGACGATGTAAGTGATTATTATTTATATTGTTAAATATTTACTTTTTTCTATACATCTATTCATTTATTAATTGATTTTTCATTTTTTTTCATTCAGATTACATGGATGTCATATACAGATGATATCCTTCAGAGTCTGCCCCCATACTGTACAGTGATGCTTGATATCGGCTCCTGCATGGTTCCACTGATTCATTTTCATATAGTCGAGTGGCATCAGGCAGATAGGGTTATGAGACAGTTTGGATTCCATCAGCCAGTTCCTGACCCGCCTAGTCAGTTGGATTCATTGCATTCCCTGAAGGTGTCCGGGAAGAGAGATTTTTATTGGAGGATCTACCATGTCAGATATGTTGCATTATGGGATAGACGACGGGAGTCCCAGTTTTGAGGGGCAAGGATAGTAAATTTTCATTTGATGGATCAGATGGATTATGTTGGCTGGTACATTAGGTCCGCAGTCAGATTTCTGACACGGCACGAACGGGGCTTCCATGACATTGTATGCATTCTTCCTTTCACTGTTCAACAGATTTTTTATTCATATTAGCTAACAGCGGAATTTTTTTTCGCAGGATGCTCATATTTGTCATCTACTTCATATGTCTGATCCAGTGGAAAGAGCTTCCTTTGACCCATCATATTTTCAAAACCTTGTACGACAGATGCTACCGTCGATGGATGAGATTTATCATGGCATTTTCTTTGATCCACCACCTGCTGCGGAGGTCGCGGAGCCTGCTGAGCCTCACATAGATGTACCTGGGGGTGATGAACCTGTTATGTATGTTGTTGTTCCACAGGAGGGGGCTGCTCAGCTTGCTCGGCCACATGATATTGTTCCACTGGAGGAGGGTGTTTAGCAAGATCAGTCAGATGCTCCTCCAGCTTGTCAGGCACATCCACAGGTACTTACAGACGATGACTGGATTGAGTTCGATGTTTTATTGCAGTCATCCACAGCAGAGAAGCCATCTACTTCCTATGTTAGTTAGAGTTCCAGCCATCTTCCACTATCCTTAGATGCGGGCCAGGGTACAGGCGGTGAGACTGTACATCCACCGCCTATCCCACAGAAGGATGTGGAGGTGGCTGTCGATGAGGATGCGCAGCGTACGCCAGAGCACAGACGTAGAAAGACACGACGTGGACGCATCCAATATACATCTGGCTGTGGGATAGAGAAGCATCCACGCCAGAGGCATAGATTAGGTTGAAATTTGATTTATGATACATTTTGTATGTGTATTACTGTTATCTTGACTTCTATTCTATTTTTAATAAGTGTCTTACTGTTATCAAATTATATACCAATGTATATATATATATATGTATAATAAATAGTATGATTAAATTAAATGATTAATATTAATTATATAAATTATTTCAAAATCAAATAGATTCTGGATGAAAAGATGCGTGAACTTGAAGAAATCTTGAAAAATATTATTGATGTCAATGATTTAAAATTAGATGTAAAGTCCTAGAATATCATAGAACACGATTATTTGTTTACAAAAATTAAATTGCATGAAGAAGAATTTGAATGAATAATGGATATTTGTGAAGAGTAGATGATTATAATTGAAGATCAGAATAACTAAAATATGAATTAGAAGTTCATTTGGCCAATTTTGAGAAGATACATATTCAGTCTTTATAAAAAGAAACAATTTCTACTGGTACACAATCTAAAGAGTGAGATTATTGAGTATGCATCT
Organism: Viscum album; assembly: GCA_963277665.1. Classification (NCBI taxonomy): domain Eukaryota; kingdom Viridiplantae; phylum Streptophyta; class Magnoliopsida; order Santalales; family Viscaceae; genus Viscum; species Viscum album. The sequence continues at coordinate 1,903,168,520 of OY728121.1, read as the reverse complement.
CAAAACATAGTTTTACAGTAAGTAAAGGACGAATGAAAGAGGTAAAAGGGGATGATTAAACTATTACCCATTAAAATATAAAACATCACCATCTAATAAAGACGTACATTATAAATAATTCAATTCAGTTTATAGTTGATCAACTTAAAATGCTTTCTTACTTCATTACTATTTGAGGGTATTTCACACTCTATCAACATACCAATATATAAATAAAGAGGTAAGTTTACATGGATTAAATCTTTATATTATATCTAATTGAGACCCAAGGATCTCTATGATGTTTTTGGGAATTATTTAACAAGCATCAGATACAAAAATGAGATTTTAACTACTAACCACAATAAAACTAATAGTAAGTCTAAAAGGATCATTCATAGGATTGTAGATCAGCTAATATATTTCTTGATCTATTTCAAGAGATATTATGACTAACAACATTTATTAGTGGAATTCATATATAATAATAGTTTCCACTTTAGAATAAAAATGGAACCATATGAGGATATTTATATAAATAGATGTATAACAACAACATGTTGAGATGATGTGAGTGAAAGATGCTAAGATTATATATTTCTCAATATATGTTAGAGAATACTCAAGCCAATCTATTAATAATTATCTAATGAATATATATTATTCATGAATATTTATTAATAAATATTAACATTATTTCAATATTTTCTATTATTTAATTGATATTTATTAATAATTCTAAATTTTTTACTTTATGTTTATTAGTTTATAATTAATAGTTATACATTTTGAGGAGCATTTGAGCTCTTTGTAAGATGCGTGAACCCCGTTCACGCATCCCTCCTCTCGGGCGGATGCGTGAACGAGGTTCACGCAATTTCAGTGGGGCTGGGATGCGTGAACGCCGCTCACGCATCCCAGACCCAGTTTTAAAAATATCAGAACCCTATTCCACTATCCTGAATAATATATTTTGTAGAATTTTTTTTTTTACGTTTAAAAAAAAAATTCCAGAAAACGCTTCCGGCAAATTTTTTTTTAAAAATTCACCTCAAAGGCGGCATCCCGGATGCCGCCTTTGCATTTCGGGGCAAGGCGGCATCTGCGATTCCGCCTTTGCGCTGCGGGTGAAAGGCGGCATCGCGGATGCCGCCTTTCTCCTAAAAAAATATTTTTTTTTAAAATTTTTATTTTTATTTTTTGTTTTGTTTTGTTTATATATATATATATATATATATAAACAAAAAAAAATTCAGCAGAATTTCTCTGCTATTAAAGATCCAGCGCTACAGCCATTACAGCAGTCTGGATTCTGACAGAAACTCTTACCCAGGCCTCCCTTTTATAAGAGGGTTTTGCCTGAAAATCATTCTGCATTTTCGATGTGGGATTCAGGTTCTACATTTACTGTGCAGTAGATTCTGCATTTCCGATGTGAGATCCTGTTACAAGTACGTGACTTTGAAATACAATAAAATATAAACTATAAGGCCAATATAAATGAAATTTTAAACATTGATTAAACATATAATAAATAGTTGAAAACAAAAAGAATTTCCTCAAAAATGTTGATGAAAAATAATCTATAACCTTTCAAAACCGCCTACTGGAAAATTAAAAATGTTTCTAATAAGTGAATTTGAAAGACTGTAAAATATAAAATATAAAACGAATATAATTAAAACATTAAAAATTGATTAAAAATATAATAAATAGTTGAAAACAAATGAAATTTCCAAAAAAATATTGATGAAAAGTAATTTATAAGCTTTCAAAATCGCATACTTGAAACTTAAAATTTTTCAAGTACGTGACTTTGAAAGACCATAAAACATAAAATAGAAGACCAATATAAATGAAACTTAAAACATGGATTAAACATATAAATAATAGTTTAAAACAAAAGCAATTTACAAAAAAATATTAAAGAAAAATAATTTATAAGCTTTCAAAACCGCCTACTTGAAACTTAAAAATGTTTCAAGTACGTGACTTTGAAAGACCATAAAACATAAAATAGAAGACCAATATAAATGAAACTTAAACCATGGATTAAACATATAAAAAATAGTTTAAAAAAAAGCAATTTACAAAAAAATGTTAATGAAAAATAATTTATAAGCTTTCAAAACCGCCTACTTGAAACTTAAAAATGTTTCAAGTACGTGACTTTGAAAGAATGTAAAATATAAACTATAAAACGAATATAATTGAAACTTTAAACATTGATTAAACATATAATAAATAGTTGAAAACAAAAGAAATTTACAAAAAAATGTTGATGAAAAGTAATTTATAAGCTTTCAAAACCGCATACTTGAAACTTAAAATTTTTCAAGTACGTGACTTTAAAAGACTATAAAATATAATCTACAAGGCCAATATAAATGAAACTTAAAACATGGATTAAACATATAAAAAATATTTGAAAACCAAAAAAAATCATAAAAAATGATGATAAAAAATAATTTATAAGCTTTCGGTTTCACTTACTAATTATTAGTAATTAGTAATTAGTAATTAGTAATTATTAATTAGTAATTAGTAATTCGTAATTAGTAATTAGTAATTAGTAATTAGTAATTAGTTAATTAGTAATATAAATATTAATTATAATTAGTCATTATAATTATTAATTAGTAATTATTAATAATTAATTATATAATAGTTAGTTAGTTCATTAGTTATATAATTATTAATTATATAACAATTAATTAGTAAATTAGTAATATAATTTTTAATTACATTTATTCATTATAATTTTTAATTATTAATTAGTAATTATTAATAATTAAATATGTCATAATTAATTAGTTAATTAGTAAAATTATCATTAATTATATAATAATTAATTATTAATATAATTATTACATATATAATAAATATTTAGTTAATTAGAAATACAATTAATAATTATAACTAATTAATTAGTAATTATTAATTATTAATTAGCTAATTAGTAATATAAATATTTATTATAATTATTCATTATAATTAGTAATTAGTAATTAATAATTATTAATAAGTAATTAGTAATTATTAATTAGTTAATTAGTAATATAAATATTAATTATAGCTATTCATTAAATTATTAATTATTAATTATTACTCATTAATTATTACTTATATAATAAATAATTAGTTAATTATTAATATAACTATTAATTATATAATAATTAATTAGTTAATTAGTAATATAATTATAATCTTTCAAAGTCACGTACTTGAAACATTTTTAAGTTTCAAGTAGGCGGTTTTGAAAGCTTATAAATTATTTTTCATTAACATTTTTTTGTAAATTGCTTTTGTTTTAAACTATTTTTTATATGTTTAATCCATGTTTTAAGTTTCATTTATATTGGTCTTCTATTTTATGTTTTATGGTCTTTCAAAGTCACGTACTTGAAAAATTTTAAGTTTCAAGTATGCGGTTTTGAAAGCTTATAAATTACTTTTCATCAACTTTTTTTTGGAAATTTATTTTTTTTCAACTATTTATTATATGTTTAATCAATTTTTAAAGTTTCAATTATATTCGTTTTATAGTTTATATTTTACAGTCTTTCAAATTCACGTACTTGAAACATTTTTAAGTTTCAAGTAGGCGGTTTTGAAAGGTTATAGATTATTTTTCATCAACATTTTTGAGGAAATTCTTTTTGTTTTCAACTATTTATTATATGTTTAATCAATTTTTAAAATTTCATTTATATTGGCCTTATAGTTTATCTTTTATTGTATTTCAAAGTCACGTACTTGAAACGTAATCCCACATCGGAAATGCAGAATCTACTACAGAGTAAAGGTAGAACCTGAATCCCACATCGAAAATGCAGAATGATTTTCAGGGCAAACCCTCTTATAATGAATAATTATAATAAATATTTATATTACTGATTAACTAATTTATAATTACCAATTACTAATTAATTAGTTATAATTATTAATTATATTTCTAATTAACTAAGTATTTATTATATATGTAATAATTAAGTATTATATAATTGATAATTTTATTACTAATTAACTAATTAGTTATTATATAATTAATGATTAATAAACACTAATTACCAAATTACAAATTATATACTAATTAATTAGTTATTTCGTAATATAAATATTAATTATATACTAATTAAATAGTTAATTAGTAATAGAATTATTAATTATATAATTTGGAATTAGGTAATTAGTAATTATTAATGTTTTATTATTATGTTCGTATGGTTATATAAATATATATAAATAAAACCTAATTTACCCCCTCCTGATCAGGTAAGAGATAGTCCAACTGTAGCCGATATACGCTCAAATGCTGTCTCGGAACCACGTCAAAATTGTGTCGCTGACACCACCTGTAAAATACAACGATAATGACAAATAATGAGAAATTATAGTCAATAACTCATAGTAGAATAAAAAACCAATAGAAATGACTTATCATACCAGCGTCCACGCGGAGCGTCATGCAGCACCTCCATCTCGACCGGTGGACCAGCAAGGTCAGGGCGGAATGATGGGATGCGCTCCCATGGCCACATCTGAATAAGAATGACGCATCCTCCAAGACCTGTACGGTCCCTATGGGATAGTCTGCATAATGATCTGTACGTGTATGCCAAGCAGGCTGATCCCCAACTGTACGTCCCAGCCCGATCAAAGTCCTCTAGTAGGGGTAGATACATCATATGCATGTGCATCCCCGAGTGATCAGTACACATGGTCCCACCAATGAGTCGTAAGATATATGCACGGGCGTAACGCATGACGGTCTGCTCATCATCATCATCCTGTAAATGTGGAATATGCGACTCCAACCAACGCATAGATATGGACGATCCATCTGTAACCCTACGGTCGGACAAAATATCAACGCCTAATAAGCGTTGAGCAAGGCCTGACCAAGCTACACGAGTGGGTCCAATAACGGGTCTCCCCTGGATAGGAAGACCGAGAAGAACTGCGACATCCTCGAGGGTGATGGTCATCTCCCCCTCAGGAAAGTGGAATGTGTGTGTCTCTGGTCTCCATCTCTCAACGAGGGCAGCAAGTAGGTAATGATCTACAAATGTGAAATCTGATACGGCAAGGCCATAGAAGCCAGCACGGTGCAAGTAAGGTCTAATGGCATGTGGAGGCTCCATGTGATGAAAATTGTGCGCTCGAAGCACCTTCACAAATCGATCTGGATGACCCTCTAACACGGCCTGCGAAATATGGGTAGGCTGCTGAGTGAGTAGTATGGTATCATCCATCTGCATATAAACAAAGAAAATGAGTCGTAAGTGTAAAATGTAAATATAACATTAATGGGTTAACTGAGATACACTTTTCAAAATGGGTTAAGTGTTCCGCTTTCAGAGTTTTGAAATAAATTCTATTATTTCATATTTAAAGTTATTTCTTGAAAGCATGAATATTAATATGAAATAAGTTATGTTATCTAAAATATTGAGTCTTGAATTTGGTTACACATATTTTGGGGGAGCTTTTTGATTAACTACTTATAGATTGTATTAAGATAAACCATGTCAATTAGTAATGATGTTTTTAGAATTTATCTAATTGTATGTATTCAATATCTTATGCCAATTATTATGATACTATAAATTTGTTATAGAACAGTTTTCTAAAATATCCTGCATGTTTAGATTGGGGTTTAGGTTGGAGGGTTTAGGGTTAAAATTTTTAATATTAACGTCCAGGAAACATGTTAATGGGTTAACTGACATACACATTTCAATATGGGTTAAGTGTTCCGCTTTCGGAGTTTTGAAATAAATTCTATTATTTCATATTCAAAGTTATTTCTTGAAAGCATGAATATTAATATGAAATAAGTTATGTTATCTAAAATATTGAGTCTTGAATTTGGTTACACATATTTTGGGGGAGCTTTGTGATTAACTACTTATGGATTGGATTAAGATAAACCATGTCAATTAGTAATGATGTTTTTAGAATTTATCTAATTGTATGTATTCAATATCTTATGCTAATTATTATGATACTATAAATTTGTTATAGAACAGTTTGCTAAAATATCCTGCATGTTTAGATTGGGGTTTAGGTTGGAGGGTTTAGGGTTAAAATTTTTAATATTAACGTCCAGGAAACATGTTAATGGGTTAACTGACATACACATTTCAATATGGGTTAAGTGTTCCGCTTTCGGGGTTTTGAAATAAATTCTATTATTTCATATTCAAAGTTATTTCTTGAAAGCATGAATATTAATATGAAATAAGTTATGTTATCTAAAATATTGAGTCTTGAATTTGGTTACACATATTTTGGGGGAGCTTTGTGATTAACTACTTATGGATTGGATTAAGATAAACCATGTCAATTAGTAATGATGTTTTTAGAATTTATCTAATTGTATGTATTCAATATCTTATGCTAATTATTATGATACTATAAATTTGTTATAGAACAGTTTGCTAAAATATCCTGCATGTTTAGATTGGGGTTTAGGTTGGAGGGTTTAGGGTTAAAATTTTTAATATTAACGTCCATGAAACATGTTAATGGGTTAACTGACATACACATTTCAATATGGGTTAAGTGTTCCGCTTTCAGAGTTTTGAAATAAATTCTATTATTTCATATTCAAAGTTATTTCTTGAAACCATGAATATTAATATGAAATAAGTTATGTTATCTAAAATATTGAGTCTTGAATTTGGTTACACATATTTTGGGGGAGCTTTGTGATTAACTACTTATGGATTGGATTAAGATAAACCATGTCAATTAGTAATGATGTTTTTAGAATTTATCTAATTGTATGTATTCAATATCTTATGCTAATTATTATGATACTATAAATTTGTTATAGAACAGTTTGCTAAAATATCCTGCATGTTTAGATTGGGGTTTAGGTTGGAGGGTTTAGGGTTAAAATTTTTAATATTAACGTCCAGGAAACATGTTAATGGGTTAACTGACATACACATTTCAATATGGTTTAAGTGTTCCGCTTTCGGAGTTTTGAAATAAATTCTATTATTTCATATTCAAATTTATTTCTTGAAAGCATGAATATTAATATGAAATAAGTTATGTTATCTAAAATATTGAGTCTTGAATTTGGTTACACATATTTTGGGGGAGCTTTGTGATTAACTACTTATGGATTGGATTAAGATAAACCATGTCAATTAGTAATGATGTTTTTAGAATTTATCTAATTTTATGTATTCAGTATCTTATGCTAATTATTATGATACTATAAATTTGTTATAGAACAGTTTGCTAAAATATCCTGCATGTTTAGATTGGGGTTTAGGTTGGAGGGTTTAGGGTTAAAATTTTTAATATTAACGTCCAGGAAACATGTTAATGGGTTAACTGACATACACTTTTCAATATGGGTTAAGTCTTCCGCTTTCGGAGTTTTGAAATAAATTCTATTATTTCATATTCAAAGTTATTTCTTGAAAGCATGAATATTAATATGAAATAAGTTATGTTATCTAAAATATTTAGTCTTGAATTTTGTTACACATATTTTGGGGGAGCTTTGTGATTAACTACTTATGGATTGTATTAAGATAAACCATGTCAATTAGTAATGATGTTTTTAGAATTTATCTAATTGTATGTATTCAATATCTTATGCCAATTATTATGATACTATAAATTTGTTATAGAACAGTTTTCTAAAATATCCTGCATGTTTAGATTGGGGTTTAGGTTGGAGGGTTTAGGGTTAAAATTTTTAATATTAACGTCCAGGAAACATGTTAATGGGTTAACTGACATACACATTTCAATATGGGTTAAGTGTTCCGCTTTCGGAGTTTTGAAATAAATTCTATTATTTCATATTCAAAGTTATTTCTTGAAAGCATGAATATTAATATGAAATAAGTTATGTTATCTAAAATATTGAGTCTTGAATTTGGTTACACATATTTTGGGGGAGCTTTGTGATTAACTACTTATGGATTGGATTAAGATAAACCATGTCAATTAGTAATGATGTTTTTAGAATTTATCTAATTGTATGTATTCAATATCTTATGCTAATTATTATGATACTATAAATTTTTTATAGAACAGTTTGCTAAAATATCCTGCATGTTTAGATTGGGGTTTAGGTTGGAGGGTTTAGGGTTAAAATTTTTAATATTAACGTCCAGGAAACATGTTAATGGGTTAACTGACATACACTTTTCAATATGGGTTAAGTGTTCCGCTTTCGGAGTTTTGAAATAGATTCTATTATTTCGTATTCAAAGTTATTTCTTGAAAGCATGAATATTAATATGAAATAAGTTATGTTATCTAAAATATTGAGTCTTGAATTTGGTTACACATATTTTGGGGGAGCTTTGTGATTAACTACTTATGGATTGGATTAAGATAAACCATGTCAATTAGTAATGATGTTTTTAGAATTTATCTAATTGTATGTATTCAATATCTTATGCTAATTATTATGATACTATATATTTGTTATAGAACAGTTTTCTAAAATATCCTACATGTTTAGATTGGGGTTTAGGTTGGAGGGTTTAGGGTTAAAATTTTTAATATTAACGTCCATGAAACATGCTAATGGGTTAACTGACATACACTTTTCAATATGGGTTAAGTGTTCCGCTTTCGGAGTTTTGAAATAAATTCTATTATTTCATATTCAAAGTTATTTCTTGAAAGCATGAATATTAATATGAAATAAGTTATGTTATCTAAAATATTGAGTCTTGAATTTGGTTACACATATTTTGGGGGAGCTTTGTGATTAACTACTTATAGATTGGATTAATATAAACCATGTCAATTAGTAATGATGTTTTTAGAATTTATCTAATTGTATGTATTCAATATCTTATGCTAATTATTATGATACTATAAATTTGTTATAGAACAGTTTTCTAAAATATCCTGCATGTTTAGATTGGGGTTTAGGTTGGAGGGTTTAGGGTTAAAATTTTTAATATTAACGTCCAGGAAACATGTTAATGGGTTAACTGACATACACTTTTCAATATGGGTTAAGTGTTCCGCTTTCAGAGTTTTGAAATAAAGTCTATTATTTCATATTTAAAGTTATTTCTTGAAAACATGAATATTAATATGAAAACTTATCTCAGATGTTTGGGGTTTAGAAAACCAAGGAATAAAAAAGAGATAACAACATTTAGTTTACAATATGGGAATGTCACAATGAAGACAATACATCATTATGAATGAGATTGTGAAGTCGACCCAACAACGTTAGGGCATCGCTTCCGGTTATGACCTTCTTTATGACATATTGTGCATCGCAAACTCTGCCCTTGTTCTTGAGGCCAGTCCATCTCATTACACATCCTACTCACCTTTGGTCTCCCACGAGGACGTAACCGATTCATGTCAGGTATCACTATCGGCTGGCCTTCAGGCATTGGGAAATAACGATACTCCCCAATAGGTCTCCATGGTGCAGCATAACAGTTGGAAATGATATCCATCTGGTACACTGGATCAACATATGCTTCCCATGAGATGTTCACAGAGGCACATGCTGCGATGACGTGTGTACATGGAAACCGTAAGGCCTGAAATTTTCCACATTGGCATTGCCTTGTTTCCAGTAATACCACCATTTTTTCACCGACGTGATTTGTGATGGGGTCTGAACGCTCTTGAACTTCAAATCGGGAGTCTTCTCTTCGAAATAGACATACGTGATAACCAGAAGCTTCTTCAATATTTTTTTCAATCTCTCGTTGAAAGTGTATTCCATATCTTATCCCTTGATGTATTCTGTCTGATGCTAGTTTTTGTCTATCCACAAAGTACTTCACGCATCGATATAATGTCTCCTGAACTAATGCGGTTATAGGTAGCTTGCGAAGTCCTTTGAAGATACCATTGATGCACTCTACAATGTTTGTCGTCATGTGTCCGTACCTCTTTCCCCCGTCGTATGCCAATGTCCATTTCTCTTTTGGAATCCGCATCATATAATCATAAACTTCTTGATTAGCCTGACGAATTTGTTCAAAACGTTCTTTAAATCGTCGTTGGTCCGACTCATATGCTACAAAACGTAGATGATATTTCACATAAATTGATTTTATATTTATATTGAAACAGTAAAACAGAATGAATAAAATACGTATCAAGCCTCGTGATTGCCTTCTTCATCGGTTCGTTGTGGAATTTTTTATGTACATTGCTAGCAATGTGTCTAATACAGAACCGATGATGTGCATTTGGGTATCTCCATGTATCAGGATCTGCATTGATTGCCTCATTAATTGCTCGATGGCGATCAGATATCAAACAAACTCCCTGAATGTTGGTGAAATGGTTGCTGATACATGCCAGAAACCAACTCCATGATTCATAGTTTTCTTTCTCTACAATGGAAAAGGCAAGCGGAAGAGGTGAACGGTTTCCATCTTGGGTTGCCGCAATCAACAATACGCCCTTGTATTTTCCATACAGAAATGTTCCATCAATCTGAATAAATTGTTTGCAAAAACGAAATGCAGAGATACAAGGAAGGAATGCCCAGAACAACCGATGAAATTGAACACGAGATGGATCAAGTCGATTATCAGGAGACACATGTTCGTTTGTATCCAGATGGAAGACAACTTGGTTATGATGCCTCAGTATGGCTAGCAATTGCGGCAATACTCGATATGAGTCATCCCAATCACCATATACCTTCACAATTGCCTTCTGTTTCATCATCCATGCCTTATTATAGGAAATCTTATAACCGAATGTCTGTAGAATCCTCTCTTGCACAAGGGATATTGGAACATCTTGGCATGTCCTAATCATCTCAACAACAATAGATGACACAAATTCTGCATCCAATGAAGTATGATCTTGTGTGAGACTTGGCTGAACGCAACTATAAGTCGCCTCAATCCTTGAGATTCTCCAACCTCCAAATGTAATGTCTGGAATAGCCCTTAAGCGAAATCTACAATCATCCCCATACTTCACGCACCGTATAACATATTTACTACGACATGATTCGTGAACTACATAGTTGAAGTTTCTCTCAATATGAAATCTCTTTAACGTGCTTTTTAAGGCATCTTTACTGGGAAAATTCCTTCCAATATATAAGGTTTTGTCCACCTCACTAATCCTATCTGGTACAACTCCAGGGAACTCAGTTTTCGGTGTGAGAACAGTATTATCGAATTCAGGCACACGTGTCATTGCTTCTGACCAAGATGAAAATAATGGTGGATGATTTATTAACCGAGGTTGATGTACAACAATTGTATTTCTCAAAACCTCCTCTCTATCTTTTGTTGGTCCCTCCTCATCAGCACTGTTGTCGCCATCTGATCCATCATTACGAAACTCCTCATCAGAAGTCGGATTGACATGTATATCCGGAAGATCATCTAGGTTGTCCTCTTCTGCTGCATCATTTGGAATAGGCTCAATGTCATGGGGTAGACTGTCTTCAACCACTCTTGTATTTCTACGTCTTTGTACAAGTGGACGTTGTTGTTGTACAGTAGCAACAACAACGTATAACTCCATCATGGTACCATCTGACCGTTGAGAAAATAAATTAATTGCTTGGACCCACTGCGCATCAGCAACCAATGGACAAGCTATATGCCACATTGTTGTTGGAAATTGCAAATGTCTATAGCTCATAGACATTATCTCTTGATCGGGTCCCAGATTTAAGGAAACATGAATTCTCTCTTGAAGGTCACTTATGGTAACACAATCAACTGTACTAACCACCGTAATTGATTGTGTACTGTAAGAAGCTCCTTGCTCAGTTTGAATAATCTCCCCATAACAGTACACACATGCATACATGGCTCTCTACGTCAAAAATGTGTTCTTTCATCAAAATTATGATAGTGTAACAAAATATTAACAATTATGTTTGACGATATGATGTTTATTATAATGTAATTTTATTGCGCCTTTCTATACCATAAACTATGCTACTGATGTTTGACCATATGATATTTATTACAATGTAATTTTAGAGCGCCTTTTTATTTAGTTTGTTTGTTCTTCTTCATTTCACTTTATATGTTCATTAGTATCGTTAGCTAATCATTATATGAATTCATGTTTTAATCCTATGTTATTTATTAATTATTCTAAAATTAACTAATAATAACTAATCGTTAATTATTCTATTATTCTATAATTAACTAATAATAACTTCAATTTGTTAATTCTTATGTCCTTATTTGATTCTATAACATTATATTTATCATTTATCATTGATAAATATACTGATCATTAGTATCGTTAGCTAATCATTATATGAATTCATGTTTTAATCCTATGTTATTTATTAATTATTCTAAAATTAACTAATAACAACTAATCATTAATTATTCTATTATTTTATAATTAACTAATAATAACTTTAATTCGTTAATTCTTATGTCCTTATTTCATTCTATAAAATTATATTTATCATTTATCATTGATAAATATACTGATTTGCTTTTTCTTCTCTTAGAAATTTTAGTAGTTTATAAAGAAAATATGAATCATCTTAAGCATATTCCCTGGGAGTGTCAAACCAGGATGCAGCAAGGCCCGTTATCGTGCACCAGTTCCCGTTCGAGTCTAGCTCGAAACGGTGTTTTCGGGTTTTACCCCTATGTACATCTGTGCCAGAGCCACATCCACTTGTTTGTATCCAGACAGGAATTTAATTGCGTAGATAACCACATAATCTTTAAGCTACCAAAATTTCTAAATACTTAATTTTAAGTTAATCTATACTTAATCTATACTACCTAACAGTAATTATTTAAAACTATATATAACTAATTACAAAAACTAAATAACTAAATATTAAGAACTACCTAAACTGCTTAACAAATGAAAGATTTAAAACTAAACAAAATTAAATTAATTAAATAAAAACATTAAATTAAATAAAGAAACATACCTCTAAATGAAGCTTCGTAAAAGCTCGCACAGCAAAGAAATTTTTTAGAGAGAGAGAGAAAATCGGAGAGATAAGTTGCAACGAACAAGTGAGGAGAGGGGGGGGTGGCCGCCCTTTTATAAGGAGTTCAGGCAAAGGCGGCATCGCGGAAGCCGCCTTTCGCCTCTGCGTATGGCCAAAGGCGGCTTCCGCGATGCCGCCTTTCGCCTTACCCTGAGGCGAAAGGCGGCCTCCTCCCGGCCGCCTTTGCCATGTCATCGATCCGGGTCAAAGGTGGCGCGGGGGAGCAAAGGCGGCATCTGCGATGCCGCCTTTGTAGCGTATTTTTAAAAAAAATATTGACCTAGGCCGTTTTTCAGAATTTTTTTTTAAGAAAAACGTAAAAAAAAAAAAATCCTATTTTGTAAAACCCGTAAAAAAACCCGAAGAAGATCCCCCAAAAAGGTTGTCTACTTTGGAGGAGTCCGCTTCTGCGACGGTTGTGTGGGGGCCACCACCCGAATTCAAAAATGTAGCTGTCCCCACAACCGTGATCTTTGCCTCTCCCTCTGGCACCGCTGGAAACTACATCGCCACCGGAACCACCGCCCCAACCGGGCCACCTTTCATACCAGGACCATGCGTCCACACCTCTCGAAAGAGGAGCAATCCCAAAGCCTCCCTAGTCATGAAAGGACCCTCCCATTCACCCTCCCTAAAAGAATTGGCCTCCGAACTCTTCCTCCAACGTACATTTCTCGTATGCTCATGCAGACCACAGAAGAGGCAGAACTAGTGAAGGAGATTTGTAGAAGATCTTCTGCCACCAACTGAAGCCATTATTGTCCCTCACTAACAGATGAGAAGTCCAATCCACTGAAAGGTCATTCACTATGCAGATACGAGGGTTATTGGAAGCCTGGAGCCTCTTGGAAGTAGCATCGAAGCACAATAAGGAGCCAAACCAGTCTCCAATCGCCATCAAGATCGTTGTGTTCTTGAGCGGGAGGGGAAGGCCGGGGAGGCTTTACCCGACCGCCTCCAAAGTAGACTACCTACCGAAATGGAAATCCCAAGACCAATAGGGAACAAAGTACCGCCAATAGCCACAATTCCTCTCTTCCCTCGCCCAAGAAGTGGCGAAGTCTTTCCAGGAGAACAAGTGCATGCAAAAACCAACCCTGGAGAACTCAGACACCACCGCCGGAGCCGAAAGGCCCCACGAGTCCAGGAATCTCTTGAACGAATACTGGGAAGGTTTGATGCACTCTAATCACACCACCAGGGAATGTTCGTGAAAGGAGGCAGCCTTCTGCAGCTCTTGCTTGTACAGCACCACCGAAGGACGCCCTTCCACCAGCCCGGAGCCACGAGGCTCCAACACGATCTCCGGGATTTCAGGAGTTCCCCTACCGGCCTGCAAAGGGCCAATTTCACCAGCAACCACTTGCTAATGTGCCACACCATAGAGAACGTCCTTGAACGAACCACCCTTAGACCAGACTCCTAGATAACAGGCTGGCTCCCTCTGCGTAGTAGCACTGAACAACCGAGGAAGAGGATCCAAAGGAACGGGGAAACCAACGTCGACCGCTGCCTACTGATTTCAGGACGGAAGAGCAGCCACCAAATACGACCTCCGCCGGCCCGTCGGTCACGCCGGCAGGTGTAGGAGAGTAGGACCGCTGTCAAGAGCATCCATCTGAGTTCATCTTATTTTATTCACAAGTTATTTTGTGAATACTAGGAAAATATTTTATGAATGAATATATAATATTCAAGTATTATTTAATATTTTTAGGAGAGATGAGTTGAGTTAATGGATCAGATTTTATCTTGTAATATTATTTTAGTGTTACAAGTAATTAATAAAATTTGTTTAACCTTTATGATATGAGTACTAAGTCATGTCATTCTATGGATTATTTTGAAGGTTAAATATGTTGATGGTACAGAGTGAAATTTTAATAAGTTTTATCCAATATATTTAAACTAAGAGCATCCTAAATTCAAAGGGCTATTCATTCCCTAAAATTTGAGAGTCTCTCTCTTCTCACTCTGATGTTCTCGAGGGAGAAAGATGATATACGAGCACCTCTATCCAAGTTCTATATTCTAGATCAAAAAAATGGTGCTCTAATGATCATAAGGATGTCGAAAGAATATTTTATTTTCCAATCTATCAATGAGAGACCAAATATCAATATACTAGTAGCCTCTTGAAGTTTTTGAGGATGGTCTAGAGGGATTCAACATTAATTATTTTAAGAAATGATCATCGTACATTAGTGAAACACATATTTGATCAAAATCAATCGAGGTAACTTTTTAATTTTAATTTTTATCCATGATTAGATATCACATGATCATGGTGTTTTGAATCAATTTTTTTTACCCTGATGACATTATGGCATTAATCATGGTGATTTTTTAATTTACCATTCTTTTATACTTCCACTATACACCCAATACCAATATATTTCCCTATAATTCATTTGGAAATGATTTTCATACTATGAGATCACTAAGTTCATAGGGGTGGGGAGTAAAACCAATCCACTATAATTAATTGAATATGGAGTAAACACAATGCATAGTGATTATATGACTAGGGAGTAAAATTAATCCACTATGTAATGATTTTCATGATAGGGAGCCTTGAAATATGTTATGATTTTCTATGATTATGATTTTTCCATATTCATATTTTATGTCACCATATTTCATGATTATTTTCTTATGATTTAACATCCATACACGATGTATATGTTATGCTTTGGGGGTCATTCTATTTTAAATTTTATTTACAGATCTATGATCATGTTATCACACCTCATGATAACTTCTTTTGATTTAATGATCATATTTCATTAATGAAACCATTTCCATCATGATAATGTATCTCACTTGTTTATAATCTATTAATAACTTATATGTGATTGATAGAAAATGTTTTACACATTGCATATCATTTGAGTTCACTCCTTTATTATGTTTCTCCATTTCTCTAGGTTATCGTAGGTGTTAGAGATATTTTGATCAGTTTGTAAGTGGTATTTGATGAAGGATTTTAAAAAATTATATAGTATCATTATATATTGATAATGAATTATAATCATAGTTTACAATGATATTAAACTTTTTATTTTAGGAGTTATTTCCAATTCATGTTATGTATGAAAAGTATGTATATATTATTCCAAATTTGGAAGTGCAGATCTGGAGGGTCTCATAGTATAAGTATAATATATTTTTGTTATACATGACTATTCATAGTAAATATAGATGAAATAAAATATTTTTTATTTGGATGGGACATTGATCCTCCTATATCAATTATCTATAATAATAGTAATGCAACTACCAGAGAAATAATCCATTGAAAACATTAAGATAAACTATATAGGCATTAAGTATAATATAATTATGAGTAATGTTGAAGAGAAAATGGTAAAGCTTAAATACATACCATTTAGTGATATTATAACTGATACACTCATTAAATCTTTACAAACACCATCATATGAAAAAAATAGGATAAAACATTGGGTCAAACCCACTTGTGCTACCAAATTCATTTAAAGTATATTTTCCCCTAATTGTATTTAATTTTTTATGTTGACTTACTAAATGATGGAGAGTTATAAAAAATATGAATATATATATATATATTAATTATTAAATAAAAACATTGAAATTATAACAAAAAAACCATATTTCCAAACTTAGGATTATGTTTTATTAATTTGGATTCATATCTAGTAATCTTTGGAATTTTTTTACAGGGGTAAGTCTTCTAGAATTTTTCCATGGACCACCTATAGGAGTTTATATAGATAAGAAGAGTATATTCTATAAATGAGTATTGATAAAAAAAATAAAAAGTTTAAGAATTTTGGATCCCCATTGATTATTAAATGTGTTTTGTTATATATTTTGATAACTTATATGATGATTATTGAATGAAATAATTATTGGATTTACTGCAAAAGAAAATATTTTGGAAAATAGAATGAAGTGAAAGTATAGATTTTTACATGTAGTGCATTATTAGGATAATTCTACTTGTGTCCCAGATGCATAAAATGTTACTGGATTGGTATAATCCAATTTGAATTGAAGTTTTGAGGCACCAATAACTCTTTAGGACATTTTTTTCCCATGATAGAAGCATGAGTAGTGTCTCAGGATTAACACAACATGTAATTAAAAGATAAGATGTGTTTTAGGAATTATTCTACCAGTGGTGGAAGTAAGGATTATCACATGATAAATTATTAGAATGATGCTCCTTATATTATAGTATAATTAATTTCATGGATACTATCCAAGTGGTTCATAAATTAACTTTTGGGTTTTACACAGATTGCACATTGGTGTGCAGAATTTCAAAGAGGGAATTAGGAGTTTATCAATTTTGAAGTTATAAGGATCTATTTCATATTAATTTTAGAGTAATAATCAATGAATACAATGATAGGGTAATATCAATGGACGTTTATTCACCATTTAATGTTTTAGGGGATAATTTTAAATAAACTTAATAAAAATATTTCAGTGGAGATAATAAAAAAAATACCAAGGTAATTTCACTGTCTATTATCCTTACATGAATAATGTTAAGGATATAAAAATCCTCTAAATTATATGGAGTTAAATTTTATTCTCTTATACTCATTCTATTTATCTTCTTTCAGTGAATCTTTTTAGTATAGTGATGATGGAGATCAATGAGGTTGATTTAATAAGTTAGAGTAATTTTTTTTTGTTATATGTGGAATAATTTTGGAGTGAAGTCATATTATTAATCAATTAATTAATATTATGGTTGTAGTGTGGTGGTTAGGTTTTTATCTATAGTGGGATAGTTAGTTTGGTCAAAAATGAAAAATTATCAAGTGATTCATGATAATACATTCATGGTGTAAGTAAATTGAATCATGGTTTTCCAAAGGTACAAGATAATTATAGAGTACATGTGAAGTGACTTTAGTTGATAAAAAAATTCTTAATTTTTAGATTGAAAATATACTCTCTTAGAAGATCTATAACAATGTATTGAAGTAAATGAGAAGGGTGATGATTATGGAGATATTATGAAGACCACACCTAATCTATAAAACAAATTTAAAAATTATTTACCTAATTTTGATATATGTTTCATGTGAAGGAATATATACAATAAAGGTGAAATATATGGGTATAACCTTTGTAATTTGGGATTTAATGTGAATTTTCCCTCTTGCTTCTAATTAGTTATATAATACTGGAAACATGAAAGATTAGTGAGACTGATCACCCTTTGGATATAGAACACTTTTGATGAACCAAGTAAATTATTATGTCCCAATGTACTTGTTTATTTCATAGCATCATGACACTATAAAGTGGTTAGTTTATCCAATAAAAAAATATAGGATCTTGAAATGAATGAATCTTCATTGAAATTAAGTGGTGGAAATTTTATAACATGATCCACCCCATTATAAAGTCATTCAATTTCTTAGAAAATGCCAATTTACAAATAATATCTATAATCAAGTAACCTATGCTCATTTCTGTCAATCCTACTAGACATTTGGAAAATTTTGGTGTGAAAATGCTTATTGTGAAGGATTATTCATTAAAATTATAGAAAAAAAATATTAAAAATATGAACTTTAATGAATAACTATCAATGTTCTTAAGGAAATATCCTATAATTATTAAGAAGAAGAAAAACGTTTTTTAAAATGTTTCAAACCTTTCAAGAATAAATGACCCGAGGAATAAAATTTAAAGAAATAACCTTTCGATGAAAAATTTATTTAATAAATTCTAATATTGTGAACAATACCTACCATGTTCTCATAATTTGACATTTAAAATTCATTTGATAAGAAATATATATTTGAAGAATCATATATAATAAGTAAATATTTTTCTTTTATCAAAATACTTGATGATCAAAGTCTATATCTACAAAATATTATATGTTTGATATATTAAATAATATTTTTATGCTAAATTTTTGTAGTAAATTTATCCGATAAAGACACAATATTTATTTTAATGGTTTGACAATTTATCAACCCTTAATCTCTAAAATGAATAAATATTTGGATAAATCATACTCTTGAATGAAAACTATTATAAGACTCAGCTGTCATAATCAACTATATCATAATCAATGCAAATTTATATTATTAAAATCCTATTATAAAAAATTAATAATCATGTTGATTCATTTAATGTTTTTATTACAATTATTTTCATTTTAAAATTCTCTAAAAATAATTTTAAAATTAATTGAAAATGTTTTTCAAAACTATCATCTATTTTTAAATGTTCTATAAATCCAAAACAACCCCTATATCCATTTTTATACTTTAAGAGGATAAATTACTTTCAAAATTGGAAATGAAATATTTTTTTAATTAATAGATACACTATCCACTTAATTTTTTTAAATAGTGGAGAGTTATTATTATAAAAATATAGTACTTTTCAAAAATGTTATAATCATATCAATCACTACTTTTCTTTTATCAATTACACCTATTAAAAAATTCACCCTAAAAAGAAAAAGAAATATCTATTTTTTCCAAGTAGTAACAAAATTTTCTTTTCAAATAGGGATTATTTTGTTTTTCCCTAGGGTGGATATCCTTACATATATTTTTATGCTTTGTTAAAAAAATATAGTACATAAATTTATCATGTCTTTTTTACGTTTACCATTATTTTTTATCATCATAAAAGGGAAGAGTTGAGTTGAAACCAACAGGTTATCCATGTATTGTTATTTTAGTTTCAATCAATATATCAATTATCAATCAAGATTTATAAAATATTATGTGTTTAATTTATTATTTAACATTTCATGCCTTGTGATTATCAGGGGGGTGGATCATCATTTGGATCTCAGAATTTTTATCCTATTTAATGACATATTTCAATGATCATATGACACTTATCATTTGATCTAATTTAGTTTTTAACAATTTCAATTAAGTTTCTTTAGAATATTAAAATAAAAAAATTACATGATATGATTCCAAAATATTGCTTGGTGATATAGAAACTAAATGCATGAGACATTAGGAAGAGAAATAAAAATTTAATGGAAGATGATACAAAAAATAAATTCACCATACTACAAAAAAGGATTGGGATATTAATGAAAAGTTGTGTCATAATGAATATTAAATATTGAATCTATAAAAATTTAATGAAAAAAGGAAGAAAACTAAATTAATTAAATAATAATTTAAGAATAATATCATTATTCATTGGATAAAAAGAGATTAAAAATTTTCCACAAATGAATTCCAGTCATTTAACTGATTATAATAATGATGAATCCAATAATCCCTGCCTATCAATTTTGGAAACTGGCTAATTATTTAAAGAATAAAACATCTAAGGAATAATTATAAACGAAATAATTTCATTTGATATTAATATGAGGATTAATATTTAAGAACCAAAAAATATTTAGAATTAGATGTTTATCTATAGAAGATCACATCAATAATTCTCATATAAGATCTATTTCATGTATCATGATCAAAATATTCAGTCAATAATCAAAGCTTATTCTATAGTTCAAATATTAATATACTATAAAAATGGAAGTATGAAGAACATAACAAACAAGTAAATATGAATCCTATCAAAAAAATCCTAAGGATTTCAACATGTGAAAAGGATATAAAATGTTATTATTATAGCTTTACATTAATGATTTTATCCAATGATAAAGTCATATTGATCATAAATGAATAATTTTAATATTTTTATATGACGGTAACTAATGGATCATTATATATTGAAAAGAAAATTAGAGATTATATGTACTAATGAATATTTTATGCTCTGATCAAATATTCTAAGGACATTAACTACTAGACTATCTAACAACCAAATTCTACATGAGGATTTATAGTATAATTAACATAAAATAATTAAAAGTGAAACAAATAAATTTTTTCCATCACAAAATAACTACCAATATCCATATTTATTTAATGTTGATAATTATTATTTTAAACTTAAAGATTATATAGAAAAGAATTCAAAGGATGAACACATATTTACTGATGAAATTAAATTTATGATGTATTAGCAACAAAAGCTATATTTTAAAATGGATGAAATTATCAAGTGAAAAGTAATGTATCCATGGTCATATTTATATAGGACCTTTAAAAGATCATTTTAAATATGAATTCTTGAGGTTTTATCATCAAACAAAAACAATAATTGAAGTGCATTCACTATAACTTATTTATCCAGATCATTTGTATCTTATCACTATTCTAATGATATAATTTATATATATTATTAGAAAAAAAAATTCCATTTCATTTTTTATATTATGATTCATCCTATAAAACATTCATTATAGGGATAAGAGTGAATAAGTTTTAAGGGTAATAAATTGATCCACCATTTAATAGATTAGAGTTCACTGCATGTATTAAGTGTTTCTTATACTAGATCTGGGTATAAGATACTTATATCATCAATGGTTATAGATGAAATTTTTTCATAGATAAGAAATTTTTACTTATATATAATTAGATTGTGTCCTATCCTATCAAGGATTAATTTATGTACTTTACATTAAATACTCTCTTTACATATAAACTTCTTAATGTGTTTTGAATACTTATCTACCTAGAATTTTTTTAATTGTACATTTATTTCTTCTAAATTATTGACTATATTGTTTTACACAGAACATAAATTTCTTAATATTTATTAATCATGTTTAGTTATGAATATATAACACTGTTTTTAAATTTTTTGTACCAGATTTTATTAACTATGATATCTAGATAGTTTTATTCAAATAAATATCTTTAATATAACAGGTCGGTTTATATTTTCCATTTTCTATAAATTAAATAGTTTATTATAATCCAATTATTTTATTTGAATTTAATATTTATGGTACTTATATAATTGGTATACCACATAAGATAATATTTTAGAGCTACATTAACCTATTCGTTTTTGTTTTATATGTTCAAACCATTTATCATCAATATATTTTATGCATAAATATTTTATCTAGTATATTTGAATAACTTTATTATATATATATTTTCTAAAATATTTTAAATATGTATTATAACATGAAAGTTTTATTAATTCTTCATACTCTTATGAATTTCCTACCTGAGAATTATTTCCATCCACTAAAAGGATATAACGTGTACATCTTGTGTTTTATTTCTCTAGGATCTAATGTTATATGAAAGATTAGTTACACATTTTTTAACATGAATTTAACCATAATGACCCCACCTGGTCCAACAGTAATCCAAGTGTACCACCTTAAGAACACCTCAAATAGGGTAGGGTTTGGTGACTAGAATTGAGTAGGTATATCACACATGATGGGAGGCTTAGGCCTAATGCAATATAAAAAACAAAAATTTCCACAAAGGACATAAAAATTTAATCTTAAATAAAAACTAGATTTAATATATAATTCAGGTGATAAATTCTCTAATCCATAAGGAATAAATAGTCCATAAACCATTAAGTAAAAGGGGAAATATGCACCCAACAAACCCAAATAAAAAAACTTACTTAACGCAATTGAGGTGATGGTATCTACTTAATGAACTAGCCTGAGATATGAACGTTCCCTATTATTATGAACTTAAAGTAGCTCTTAGTTCCACTGAAACATTGTCAACAATTTTTTTTACTAAATTTTCTGTAATCTACAAAAGATATGGCATGTGTGGGTGAAATTACCATGCAAGAGATATATATAAAGACTGTGTAGAACACCGTAAAAACGATAATAGAGAAATGTGAAAGACTAGTCATCTTAAAATGAAAAAATAATGAAGGGAAGAGAAAACTCAAATATTCTTTAAAGGTATACAACCTGCGTAATAGAAGATATTCTCACTCTACACATCCTACCGATAGAAGAATCACCCCAGTAAGAATCATAAGAATTTGATATACTAAACTTTGTAACCAACTTCACATCCCAAAAACAATAGTGGGGGACCCATACCTCATTGAAGGATAAAAGTTGGTTGAGGGAGTTACCAGCCTCAGTATAGGACCTAATCCCTATCATGTAGATCTTGTAAAAAAGGGAGTACCCAACTCTCTAAAGAGAGGACCAACACCCCATGTGTGGGGGAGTTTCTAACCATATCTGTCATAAAAGGGATCCACACCCTACGGTAAAACAATTACCTAGGGATTTCAAAACCCAGTGTATGCCCTAATCATCATTACTGATCGCCATCATAGATCCTGTAACGTTAAGGAGGCCAAACTAATTATAGCTGATTGGTTTTACTCCCCACCCCTATGAACTTAGTGA
Organism: Viscum album; assembly: GCA_963277665.1. Lineage (NCBI taxonomy): Eukaryota > Viridiplantae > Streptophyta > Magnoliopsida > Santalales > Viscaceae > Viscum > Viscum album. Next base: position 1,903,145,313 of record OY728121.1, on the reverse strand, counting down.
TATCATAGTATGAAAATCAATACCAAATGAATTATAGAGAAATATATTGGTACTATGTGAATAGTGGAAGTATAAAAGAAAGGTATATTAAAAAAATCACCATGATTAATGCCATAATGTCATCAGGGTAAAAAATTGATTCAAAACAACATGATCATGTAATATCTAATCATGGATAAAAAATAAAATTAAAAAGTCACCTCGATTGATTTTGATCAAATACGTGTTTCACTAATGTACGATGATCATTTCTTAAAATAATTAATGTTGAATCCCCCTAGACCGTCCTCAAAAACTTCAAGAGGCTACTAGTATATTGACATTTGGTCTCTCATTGATATATTGGAAAATAAAATATTCTTTCGACATCCTTATGATCATTAGAGGACCATTTGAATAGGGAGTAAACACAATGCATAGTGATTATATGACTAGGGAGTAAAATTAATCCACTATGTAATGATTTTCATGATAGGGAGCCTTGTAATATGTTATGATTTTCTATAGTTATGATTTTTCCATATTCATATTTTATGTCACCATATTTCATGATTATTTTCTTATGATTTAACATCCATACACGATGTATATGTTATGCTTTGGGGGTCATTCTATTTTAAATTTTATTTAATGATCTATGACCATGTTATCACACCTCATGATAACTTCTTTTGATTTAATGATCATATTTCATTAATGAAACCATTTCTCTCATGATAATGTATCTCACTTGTTTATAATCTATTAATAACTTATATGTGATTGATAGATAATGTTTTACACATTGCATATCATTTGAGTTCACTCCTTTCTTATGTTTCTCAATTTCTCTAGGTTATCGTCGGTGTTAAAGATATTTTGATCAGTTTGTATGTGGTATTTGATGAAGGATTTTAAAAAATTATATAGTATCATCATATATTGATAATGAATTATAATCATAGTTTACAATGATATTAAACTTTTTATTTTAGGAGTTTTTTTCAATTCATGTTATGTATGAAAAGTATGTATATATTATTCCAAATTTGGAAGTGTAGATCTGGAGTGTCTCATAGTAGAAGTATAATATATTTTTGTTATACAAGACTATTCATAGTAAATATATATGAAATATAATATTTTTTATTTGGATTGGACATTGGATCCTCCTATATCAATTATCTATAATAATAGTAATGCAACTACTAGAGAAATAATCCATTGAATACATTAAGATAAACTATATAGGCATTAAGTATAATTTAATTATGAGTAAAGTTGAAGAGAAAATGGTAAAGCTTAAATACACACCCATTAGTGATATTATAACTGTTACACTCATTAAATCTTTAAAAACACCATCATATGGAAAAAATAGGATAAAACATTGGGTCAAACCCACTTGTGCTACCAAATTCATTTAAAGTATATTTTCCCCTAATTTGTATTTAATTTTTTATGCTGACTTACTAAATGATGGAGAGTTATAAAAAATATGAATATATATATATATATATATATATATTAATTATTAAATAAAAACATTGAAATAATAACCAAAATACAATATTTGCAAACATAGTATTATGTTTTATTAATTTGGATTCTTATCTAGTTATCTTTGGAATTTTTTTTACAGGGGTAAGTCTTCTAGAATTTTTCCATGGACCACGTATGGGAGTTTATATAGATAAGAAGAGTATATTATATAAATGAGTATTGAAAAAAAAATAAAAAGTTTAAGAATTTTGGATCCCCATTGATTATTAAATGTGTTTTTTATATATTTTGATAACTTATATGATGATTATTGAATGAAATAATTATTTGATTTACTGAAAAAGAAAATATTTTTGAAAATAGAATGAAGTGAAAGTATAGATTTTTACATGTAGTTCATTATTAGGATAATTATACTTGTTTCCCAGATGCATGAAATGTTACTAGATTGGTATAAACGAATTTGAATTGAAGTTTTGAGGCACCAATAACTCTTTAGGGGAATTTTTCCCATGGTAGAAGCATGAGTAGTGTCTCCGGATTAACACAACATGTAATTAAAAGATAAGATGTCTTTTATGAATTATTCTACCAATGGTGGAAGGAAGGATTATCACATGATATATTATGTGAATGATGCTCCTTATATTATAGTAGAATTAATTTCATGGATACTATCCAAGTGGTTCATAAATTATCTTTTGGGTTTAACACAGATTGCACATTGGTGTGCAGAATTTAAAAGATGGAATTAGGAGTTTATCAATTTTGAAGTTATAAGGATCTATTTCATATTAATTGTAGAATAATAAACAATGAATACAATGATAGGGGTATACCAACAGTCGTTTATTCACCATTGAATGTTTTAGGGGATAATTTTAAATACACTTAATGAAAAAAGTTCAGTGGAGATAAAAAAATACCAAGGTAATTTCACTATCTATTATCCTTACATGAATAATGTTAAAGATATAAAAATCCCCTAAATTATATGGAGTTAAATTTAATTCTCTTAAACTCATTTTATTTATCTTATTTCGGTGAATCTTTTTAGTATAGTGATGATGGAGATCAATGAGGTTGATTTAACAAGTTAGAGTAATTTTTTTTGTTATATGTGGAAAAATCTTGGAGTGAAGTTATATTCTTAATCAATTAATTAATATTATGGAGGTAGTGTGGTGGTTAGGTTTTTATCTATATTGGGATAGTTAGTTTGGTCAAAAATAAAAAATTATCAAATGATTCATGATAATACATTCATGGTGTACGTAAATTGAATCATGGTTTTCAAAAGGTACAAGATAATTATAGAGAACATGTGAAGTGACTTTAGTTGATAAAATAATTCTTAATTTTTAGGTTGAAAATATACTCTCTTAGAAGATCTATGACAATGTATTGAAGTAAATGAGAAGGGTGATAATTATGGAGATATTATGATGAGCACACCTGATCTATAAAAAAAATTTTAAAATTATTTACCTAATTTTGATATATGTTTCATGTGAAGGAATATATACAATAAAGGTGAAATATATGGGTTTAAGCTTTATAATTTTTGATTTAATGTGAATTTTCCCTCTTCCTTCTAATTAGTGATATAATACTGGAAACATGAACGAATTAGTGATATCGATCACTATTTGGATATAGAACACTTTTGATGAACCAAGTAAATTATTATGACCCAATGTACTTGTCTATTTCATAGCATCATGACACTATAAAGTGGTTAGTTTATCCAACAAAAAAAATACATGATCCTGAAAATAATGAGTCTTCATTGAAATTAAGTGGTGGAAGTTTTATAACGTGATTCAACCCATTATAAAGTCAATCGATTTCTTAGAAAATACCAATTTACAAATAATAACTATAATCAAGTAACCTATGTTCATTTCTCTCAATCCTACTAGACATATAGAAAATTTGGGTGTGAAGATGCTTATTGTGAAGGATTACTCTTTAAAATTATAGATAAAAAATATTAAAAATATGAACTTTAATGAATAACTATCAATGTTCTTAAGGTAATATCCTATAATTATTAAGAATAAGAAAGATGTTTTTTAAAATGTTTCAAACCATTCAAGAATAAATGACCCGAGGAATAAAATTTAACGAAATAACCTTTGGATGAATTTTTTTTAATAAATTCTAATATTGTGAACAATACCTACCATGTTCTCATAATTTAAATTTTAAAATTCATTTGATAAGAAATATATATTTTAAGAATCATATATAATAATTAAATCTTTTTCTTTTATCAAAATACTTGATGATCAAAATATATATCTACAAAATATTATATGTTTGATCTATTAAATAATAATTTTTTATGCTAAATTTTTATAGTAAATTTATCCGATAAATACACAATAAATGTTTTAAGGGTTTGAAAATTTATCAACCCTTAATCTCTAAAATGAATAAATATTTGGATAAATCATACTATTGAATGAAAACTATTATAAGACTCGTTTGTCTTAATCAACAATATCATAATCAATACAAATTTATATTATTAAAATCCTATTATAACACTTTAATAATCCTGTTGATTCATTTAATGTTTTTATTACCATTATTTTCATTTTTAAATTCGCTAAAAATATTTTTCAAGTTAATTGAAAATGTTTTTCAAAACTATTTTCTATTTTTAAATATTCTATAAATCCAGAATAACCCCTATATCCATTTTTATACTTTAAGAGGATAAATTAATTTCAATATTGGAAATGAAATATTTTATTAATTAATAGATACACTATCCACTTATTTTTTTTAAAAAGGCGATATTTATTATTATAAAAATATAGTACTTTGAAAAAATTTTATAATCATATAAATCATGACATTTATTTTATAAATTATACATATTAAAAAATTCACCCTAAAAAGGGAAAGAATTATCTATTTTTTCCAAGTGGTAAAAAAACTTCTTTTAAAAAAGGATACTTTTGTTTTTCCCTTGGGTGGATATCCTTACATAGATTTTTATGCTTTGTTAAAAAAATATAGTACATAAATTTATAATGTCTTTTTTACTTTTACCCTTATTTTTTATTATCATAAAAGGGACGAGTTGAGTTGAAACCAACATGTTATCCCTGTATTGTTATTTTAGTTTCAATCAATATATCAATTATCAATCAAGATTTATAAAATATTATGTGTTAAATTTATTATTAAAAATTTAATTCCTTGTGATCATTAGGGGGGTGGATCATCATTTGGATCTCAGAATTTTTATCCTATTTAATGACATATTTCAATGATCATATGACACTTATCATTTGATCTAATTTAGTTTTTAACAATTTCAATTACGTTTCTTTAGAATATTAAAATAACAAAATTACATGATATGGTTCCAAAATACTGCTTGGTGATATAAAAACTAAATGCATGAGAAATTAGGAAGAGGAAGAAAAATTTAATGGAAGAGGATACAAAAAATAAATTCACCATACTACAAATAAGGATTGGGATATTAATGAAAAGTTGTGTCATAATGAATATTAAATGATGAGTCTATAAAAATTTAATGAAAAAAGGAAGAAAACTAAATTAATTAAAGAGTAATTTAAGAATAATATCATTATTCATTGGATAAAGAGAGATTAAAAAATTCCACAAATGAATTCCAATCATTTACCTGATTATAATAATGATGAATCCAAGAATCCCTGCCTATCAATTTTGGAAACTAGGTAATTATTTAATGAATAAAACATCTAAGGAATAATTATAAACTAAATAATGTCATTTGATATTAATATGAGGATTAATATTGAAGAACCAAAAAATATTTAGAATTAGATGTTTATCTACTGAAGATCACATCAATAATTCTCATATCAGATCCATTTCAAGTATCATGATCAACATATTCAGTCAATAATCAAATGTTATTATATATTTCGAATATTAATATAATATAAAAATGGAAGTATAAAGAACTTACCAAACAAGTAAATATGAATCCTATCAAAAAAATCCCAGGGATTTCAACATGTGAAAAGGTTATAAAATCTTAAAATCACAGCTTTACATTATTGATTTTATCCAATGATAAAGTCATAGTGATCATAAATGAATAATTTTTATATTTTTATATGACGAGAACTAATGGATCATTATATATTGAAAATAAAAATAGAGATTCTGTGTACTAATGAATTTTTTATGATCTGATCAAATATTCTAAGGACATTAACTACTAGACTATCTAACAACCAAATTCTACATGAGGATTTATAGTATAATTAGCATAAAACAATTAAAAGTGAAACAAATAAATTTTTTCCATCAAAAAATAACTACCAATATCCATATTTATTTTATGTTGATAATTATGATTTAAATCATAAAGATTATATAGAAAATAATTCAATGGATGAACACATATTTACTGATGAAAGTAAATTTATGATGTATTAGCAGCAAAAGCTATATTTTAAAATGGATAAATTTATCAAGTGAAAAGTAATGTATCCATGGTCATATTTATAAAGGACCTTTAAAAGATCATTTTAAATATGAATTCTTAAAGTTTTATAATCAAACAAAAACAATAATTGAAGTGCATTCACTATTACTTATTTATCCAGATCATTTGTATCTTATCACTATTCTAATGATATATTTATATATATTATTAGAAAAAAAATGTCATTTCATTTTTTATATTTTGATTCATCCTATAAAACTTTCATTATAGGGATAAGAGTGAATAGGTTTTAAGGGTAATAAATTGATCCACCATTTAATAGAATAGAGTTCACTGCATGTATTAAGTGTTTCTTATACTAGATCTGGGTATAAGATACTTATGTCATCAATGGTTATAGATGAAATTTTTTCACAGATAAGAAATTTTTACTTATATATTATAAGATTGTGTCTGATCCAATCAAGGCTTACTTTATGTACTTTACATTAAATACTCTCTTTACATATAGATTTCTTAATGTGTTTTGAATACTTATCTACCTAGAATTTTTTAATTGTATATTTATTTCTTCTAAATTATTGACTATATTTTTCTACACAGAACATAACTTTCTTAATATTTATTAATCATGTTTAGTTATGAATATATAACACTGTTTTTAAATTTTATGTACCAGATTTTATTAACTATGATATCTAGATAGTTTTATTCAAATAAATATCTTTAATATAACAGGTCGGTTTATATTTTCCATTTTCTATAAATTAAATGGTTTATTATAATCCAATTATTTTATTTGAATTTAATATTTATAGTACTTATGTAATTGGTACACCACACTTTATTATATCATGATATATATGATAATATTTTAGAGATACATTAACCAATTCATTTTTGTTTTATATGTTCAAACCATTTCTCATCAATATATTTTATGCATAAATATTTACTTTATGTACTTTACATTAAATACTCTCTTTACATATAAATTTCTTAATTTGTTTTGAATACTTATCTACCTATAATTTTTTTAATTGTATATTTATTTATTCTAAATTATTGACTATATTGTTTTACACATAACTTAACTTTATTAATATTGATTAATCATGTTTAGTTATGAATATATAACACTATTTTTAAATTTTATGTACCAGATTTTATTAACTATGATATCTAGATAGTTTTATTCCAATAAATATCTTTAATATAACAGTTTAATTTATATTCTCCATTTTCTATAAATTAAATGGTTTATTATAATCCAATTATTTTATTTGAATTCAATATTTATAGTACTTATATAATTGGTATACCACACTTTATTATATCATGATATATATGATAATATTTTAGAGCTAAATTAACCAATTAATTTTTGTTTTATATGTTCAAACCATTTCTCATCAATATATTTTATGCATAAATATTTTATCTAGTATATTTGAATAAAATTATTTTATTTATATTTTGTAAAATATTTTAAATTTGTGTTTTAACTTGAATGTTTTATTAATTATTCATACTCTTATGAATTTCCTACCTAAGAATTATTTCCATCCACTAAAAGGATATAACGTGTACGTCTTGTGTTTTTTCTCTCTGATCTAACGGTATATGAAAGATTAGTTACTCATTTTTTAACATGAATTGAAGTTTCGAGGCACCAATAACTCTTTAGAGAAATTTTTCCCATGATAGAAGCATGAGTAGTGTCTTAGGATTAACACAACAAGTAATTAAAAGATAAGATGTGTTTTAGGAATTATTCTACCCATGGTGGAAGGAATGATTATCACATCATATATTATGAGAATGATGCTCCTTATATTATAGTAGAAATAATTTCATGGATATTATCAAAGTGGTTAATAAATTAACTTTTGGGTTTAAAACAGATTGCACATTGGTGTGCATAATTTCAAAGAGGGAATTAGGAGTTTATCAATTTTGAGGTTATAAGGATCTATTTCATATTAATTGTAGATTAATAAACAATTAATAAAATTATAGGGGAATATCAATGGTCGTTTATTCACCATTGAATGTTTTAGGGGATAATTTTAAATACACTTAATGAAAAAAGTTCAGTGGAGATAAAAAAATACCAAGGTAATTTCACTGTCTATTATCCTTACATGAATAATGTTAAAGATATAAAAATCCCCTAAATTATATGGAGTTAAATTTTATTCTCTTAAACTCATTTTATTTATCTTCTTTCAGTGAATCTTTTTAGTATAGTGATAATGGAGATCGATGAGGTTGATTTAACAAGTTAGAGTAATTTTTTTGTTATATGTGGAAAAATCCTGGAGTGATGTTATATTCTTAATCAATTAATTAATATTATGGATGTAGTGTGGTGGTTAGGTTTTTATCTATAGTGGGATAGTAAGTTTGGTCAAAAATTAAAAATTATCAAGTGATTCATGATAATATATTCATGGTGTAAGTAAATTGAATCATGGTTTTCCAAAGGTATAAGATAATTATAGAGTACATGTGAAGTGACTTTAGTTGATAAAATAATTCTTAATTTTTAGATTGAAAATATACTCTCTTAGAATATCTATAACAATGTATTGAAGTAAATGAGAAGGGGGAAGATTATGGAGATATTATGAAGACCAAACCTAATCTATAAAACAAATTTTAAAATTATTTACCTAATTTTGATATATGTTTCATGTGAAGGAATATATACAATAAAGGTGAAATATATGGGTTTAACCTTTATAATTTGGGATTTAATTTGAATTTTCCCTCTTGATTCTAATTAGTGATATAAAACTGGAAACATGAAAGGATTAGTGATATCTATCACTCTTTGGATATAGAACACTTTTGATGAACCAAGTAAATTATTATGTCCTAATGTACTTGATTATTTCATAGCATCATGACACTATAAAGTGGTTAGTTTATCCAACAAAAAAAAGATCTTGAAAAGAATGAGTCTTTATTGAAATTAAGTGGTTGAAATTTTATAACATGATTTTCCCCATTATAAAGTCATCAAATTTCTTAGAAAATTCCAATTTACAAATAATAACTATAATCAAGTAACCTGTGTTCATTTCTGTCAATCCTACTAGACATATAGAAAATTTGGGTGTGATAATTATTATTGTGAAGGATTATCCATTAAAACTATAGATAAAAAATATTAAAAATATGAACTTTAATGAATAACTATCAATTTTCTTAAGGTAATATCCTATAATTATTAAGAAGAAGAAAAAAGTTTTTTAAAATGTTTCAAACCTTTCAAGAATAAATGACCCGAGGAATAAAATTTAAAGAAATAACCTTTCAATGAATTTTTTTTAATAAATTCTAATATTGTGAACAATACCTTCCATGTTCTAATAATTTATCTTTAAAATTCATTTGATAATAAATATATATTTGAAGAATCATATATACCAAGTAAATCTTTTTCTTTTATCAAAATACTTGTTGATCAAAATCTATATCTACAAAATATTTTATGTTTGATCTATAAAATAATATTTCTTATGCTAAATTTTTATAGTAAATTTATCCAATAAAGACACAATAAATGTTTTAATGCTTTGATAATTTATCAACCCTTAATCTCTAAAATTAATAAATATTTGGATAAATCATACTCTTGAATGAAAACTATTATAAGACTCGGCTGTCTTAATCAACTATATCATAATCAATGCAAATTTATATTATTAAAATCCTATTATAACACTTTAATAATCATGTTGATTCATTTAATGTTTTTATTACCATTATTTTCATTTTTAAATTCTCTAAAAATATTTTTCAAATTAATTGATTTTTTTTTCAAAACTATTTTCTATTTTTAAATGTTCTATAAATCCAGAACAACCCCTATATCCATTTTTATACTTTAAGATGATAAATTACTTTCAAAAATGGAAATGAAATATTTTATTAATTAATAGATACACTATCCACTTATTTTTTTAAATAGGGGAGATTAATATTTTAAAAATATTGTACTTTGCAAAAATAGTATAATCATATCAATCATGAATTTTCTTTTGTCAATTACACCTATTAAAAAATTCACCCTAAAAGGGAAAGAATTATCTATTTTTTCTAAGTGGTAAAAAAAATTTCTTTTAAAATAGGGATACTTTTGTTTTTCCTGACGGTGGATATCCTTACATACATTTTTATGCTTTGTTAAAAAAATATAGTACTAAAATTTATAATGTCTTTTTTACTTTTAACATTATTTTTTTCAACATAAAAGGGAAGAGTTGAGTTGAAACCAACAGGTTATCCCGGTATTTTTATTTTAGTTTCAATCAATATGTCAATTATCAATCAAGATTTATAAAATAATAAGTGTTTAATTTATTATTTAACATTTCATGCCTTGTGATCATCAGGGGGTGGATCATCATTTGGATCTCAGAATTTTTATCCTATTTAATGACATGTTTCAATGATCATATGACACTTATCATTTGATCTAATTTAGTTTTTAACAATTTCAATTAAGTTTCTTTAGAATATTAAAATAACAAAATTACATGATATGGTTCTAAAATATTTCTTGGTGATATAAAAACTAAATACATGAGACATTAGGAAGAGGAAATAAAATTTAATGGAAGACGATACAAAAAATAAATTCACCATACTACAAAAAGGATTAGGATATTAAAGAAAGGTTGTGTCATAATGAATATTAAATCCTGAATCTATAAAAGTTTAATGAAAAAAGGAAGAAAACTAAATTAATTAATGAATAATTTATGAATAATATCATTATTCATTGGATAAAGAGAGATTAAAATATTCAAGAAATTAATTTCAATCATTTACCTGATTATAATAATGATGAATCCAAGAATCCCTGCCTATCAATTTTGGAGACTAGCTAATTATTTTATGAATAAAACATCTAAGGAATAATTATAAACGAAATAATGTCATTTGATATTAATATGAGGATTAATATTGAAGAACCAAAAAATATTTAGAATTAGATGTTTATCTATAGAATATCGCATCAATAATTCTCATATCAGATCCATTTCCAGTATCATGATCAAAATATTCAGTCAATAATCAAAGATTATTCTATAGTTCGAATATTAATATACTATAAAAATGGAAGTATGAAGAACTTACCAAATAAGTAAATATGAATCCTATCAAAAAAATCCTAAGGATTTCAACATGTGAAAAATAATATAAAATATTTTTATTATAGATTTACATTAATGATTTTATCCAATGATAAAGTCATAGTGATCATAAATAAAGAATTTTAATATTTTTATATGACGAGAACTAATGGATCATTATATATTGAAAATAAAATTAGAGATTCTATGTACTAATGAATATTTTATTCTCTCATCAAATATTCTCGGGACATTAACTAATAGACTATCTAACAATGAAATTCTACATAAAGAGTTATAGTATAATTAACATAAAACAATTAAAAGTGAAACAAATACATTTTTTTCATCACAAAATAAATACCAATATCCATATTTTTTTAAAGTTGATAATTATGATTTTAATCATAAAGATTATACAGAAAAGAATTCAAAGGATGAACACATATATAATTATGAAAGTAAATTTATGATGTATTAGCAACAAAAGCTATATTTTAAAATGGATGAATTTATCAAGTGAAAAGTAATGTATCCATGGTCATATTTATAAAGGACCTTTAACAGATCATTTTAAATATGAATTCTTGAGGTTTTATCATCAAACAAAATCAATAATTGAAGTGCATTCACTATAACTTATTTATCCAAATCATATGTATCTTATCATTATTCTACTGATATAATATATATATATTATTAGAAAAAAATTTCATTTCATTTTTTATATTTTGATTCTTCCTATAAAACGTTCATTTTGGGGATAAGAGTGAATATGTTTTAAGGGTAATAAATTTATCCACCATTTAATATATAAGAGTTCCCTGCATGTATTAAGTGTTTCTTATACTAGATCTGGGTATAAGATCCTTATATCATCTATGGTTATAAATGAAATTTTTTCAATGATAAGAAATTTTTTCTTATATATAATCAGATTGTGTCCCATCCTATCAAGGTTTACTTTATGTACTTTACATTAAATACTCTATTTACATATAAATTTATTAATGTGTTTTGAAAACGTATTTACCTAGAATTTTTTTAATTGTATATTTATTTCTTCTAAATTATTGATTATATTTTTTTACAGAGAACATAAATTTATTAATATTTCTTAATCATGTTTAGTTATGAATATATAACACTGTTTTTAAATTTTACATACCAGATTTTATTAACTATGATATCTAGATAGTTTTATTCAAATAAATATCTTTAATATAACAGGTCAGTTTATATTTTCCATTTTCTATAAATTAAATCGTTTATTATAATCCAATTATTTTATTTGAATTTAATATTTATGGTACTTATTAAATTGGTATACCACACTTTATTATATCATGATATATAAGATAATATTTTAGAGCTACATTAACCTATTCTTTTTTGGTTTATAAGTTCAAACCATTTCTCATCAATATATTTTATGCATATATATTTTATCTAGTATATTTGAATAACTTCATTTTATTTATATTTTGTAAAATATTTTAAATATGTGTTTTAACTTGAATGTTTTATTAATTATTAATACTCTTATGAATTTTCTACCAGAGAATTATTTCCATTCTCTAAAAGGATATAACGTGAACATCTTGTGTTTTATTTCTCTTGGATCTAATGGTATATGAAATATTAGTTACACATTTTTTAACATGAATTGAACCATAAGGAACCCACCTGGTCCAACAGTAAGCCAAGTGTACCACCTTAAGAACACATCAAATAGGGTAGGGTTTGGTGACTAGAATCGAGTAGGTATATCACACATGATGGGAGGCTTAGGCCTAATGAAATATAAAAAACAAAAAATTCCACAAAGGACATAAAAATGTATTCTTAAATAAAAACTAGGTTTAATATATAATTCATGTGATAAATTCTCTAATCCATAAGGAATAACTAGTTCATAAACCATTAAGTAAAAGGGGAAATATGCACCCAACAAACCCAAATAAAAAACTAACCTAACACAACTGAGGAGATGGGATATAATTAATGAACTAGCCTGAGATATGAATGTTCCTTATTATTATGAACTTCAAGTAGAACTTAGTTCCACTGAAACATTGTCCACAAATTTTTTTACTAAATTTTTTGTAATCTACAAATTATATGGCATGTGTGGGTGAAATTACAATGCAAGAGATATATATAATGATTGTGTATAACATCGTAAAAACCATAAAAGAAAAATGTGAAAGACTAGTGATCTTAAAATGAAAAAATAATGAAGGAAATAAAAACCTCAAATATTATTTAAAGGTATACAACCTGCGTAATAGAAGATATTCTCACTCTACACATCCTACCTAGAGAAGAATCACCCCAGTAAGAATCATAAGAATTTGATATATTAAAATTTGTAACCAACTTCACATCTCAAAAACTATAGTGGGGGACCCATACATCATTGAAGGATAAAATTTGGTTGAGGGAGTTACCAGCCTCAGTATAGGACCTAAACCCTATTATGTAGATCATGTAAAAAAGGGACTACCCAACTCTCTAGAGAGAGGACCAACACCCCATGTGTGGGGGAGTTTCTAACCATATATGTCATAAAATGGATCCACAACCTTTGGTAAAACAATTACCTAGGTATTTCAAAACCCAGTGTATGACCTAATCATCATGACGGATCCCCATCATAGTTCCTGTAATGTTAAGGAGGCAAAACTAATTATATCGTATTTTTTCTTAGCTTTGATACCAAATACAAGTATACCATCATATTCTATGAAATGAAATTCTCAGGATAGAATACCCCATGTTCCCTAATCCATGTCCCCGTGAATGGGTAAACAAAAATACACCAAGGATAAAAACATGCACAACATATACTATTGGGGTACACAACGTGTATCCCCTATGGGAAAATATAGTCATGTATAGTTCACTACATTTCATATCTTTCTCTACCTATATGGTATTTTTAATAGGGTACACAGCATGTAGAACCAATAGGGTACTCAGTATATACCATTATGGATCATATCCTACAGGTACTATGATACATGACATGACCCATTAAGGGTACACGACATATAACTCTAGCTAGATCACTCATTATGTATCATTAGGGAATCCAAGTTTGTATGGTCAAGGGTAAATGGTATGTGGTCCTATCCCACACATTTTGTATGTCCAAAAACCAATCAGGGTGTGTAAGTTTTTTATATGTAGATTTTATTGGCTTAGGGATACATTGTGTGAATACCTACTATACACACTATGTGATACTTAACTCCCTAAATTCCCAATCCATCGCTTCCTAGAAGATACATAGTGTTTAGTTCATAATTACTTGTTATGTGATCATTTTATCAACCTAAATCTCCAAAAGTCACCGAAAATCACACTAAAATCTCTAATTTTGACATCACTCAGACAAAAAATTTCTTCCTTGTTCAGCAGTCACCCCATCACACCTTCGATACCCTTTATGCACTATAATTTTCTATATATATTATTTGGAATGGATTCTCATAAACAATGGGTGCCTCTTTACATCAATTCTCTTGAAGATCCCACACTTTCATGTCTCTTAAAAATATTACATCACCATCCACCACTCTTTCATGAATCAATCTCCGCTATCTTGTCTAAATCCATTGACCTTAGACTTTGATTATGACCATTCAATAATTTAGGCCAGTTTTTGTTAAACCATTGACCATAGAGAATCCTGGTGATGAATATGTGATGAAAATGGGACTATTGGGGTAGAAAATCAATATAAAGGTTAATTAGAGGTTGTGATGAAGTTTTATCCAATGATCCTCAGGTTTGGATCTTCCAATGGTGAATAATAAATGGGAATAAGTGAAAAATTTATGAAAATAAAATTAATGGATTCACAGTAGTAAATAATTCAAAGATAATCAATCTAGCATATAATTTTCATGATAATTTTAATAAATGTAGTGATATTCGAAGGTAATATCCTTACCTATCAATTAGATCCTTCATTGATGATGATTTTGTTTTCCCAAAGTCTATTGGCGATCTTCGATGAATAAAATGTTCATTAACCCCATGGACAATCATCTTACCTATGATCTACCTTCCTCTCTCAAGCTATGGTTTATTAAAACAAAACCTTGGTAGAGTGCTTAAATAGTTATAAATAAAGATAATAGGGTTCCCCAAATATAATTAATTAATTCCACCCATGTGGTTCTAACTTATGAAGGCCCCATATGCAAACAAGAATTTCATCACTACTATTTAAAATCCCTATTCTAAATGAAAAGACAAGATTTTCAAATTTTAGCCACTATTTTTCATTAAATGGTACTTTACCTAGATCAAATATGCACAAATAAAAGAATATATTGTTGTTGAGTCTTTAAGACACTCATTTAATGAAAATGAAATACCAACCCACCCATAAAATATTATTTAAAATATTTTAAAGGTTCCGACTATAAAAAATAGTTTCATTACATCCTACCCAAATTTAATTATTTTCATCTTAGAATGTATGTACCACATACAAATGTGATGGTGTTGTGCCCAAATTTTACTTTTTCACTACCACAATATCTTTTAAAGGTTCCCATGCTGCCACAGAACATGCACCACAAATCTATCCCATCCTTGACGAGTTTTGTCATATTGGTCCTCGATTGGAATTGCGTGATCCAAGAAGGTTGAATTATCCTCAATTTCTAGATCATCCCATATAATGATGTATTACGGGTCATGCATGGATCTCTTCAACTATAGTACACGGAATATGTTGTGCACCCATTCCATCTACAAGGGAAACACTAGGTGTTAATATACCTCTCCCACCCTATGTAGGATCTGGAATGAACCAATGAACCTAAAAAATACTCTATGAAGAGACCATCAGGAATACATGATATCCCTAATCAAATAACAAAGGCCTTCTTCATCTATCCATATAGGAATTCTAATGGCTCTTATATATCCTCATCAACTCTAGGATCACCTACACCTTCTCCATCATCAGTCTCTTTAACTTATCCCCCATCAATAATGACTCTCCAATCTTTCTTAAGAATAGGGGTGGTCTCTAGAGTCTTCCATACATGGCCCTAAAAGCATTCATTATAATAGTAGAGTGGTAAAAGTTATTGTACATGAAATATACTAATCATAAGTGATCATCCTATCTTCGAATAAAATATAGCACACACAAAATTACTATGTCCTTATGAACATGAATGGCTCACTATTTCTGGCCATTATTTTTATGGTGGAACATTATACTCATCCATAAAAAATTCTACAATGTATTATGAAAGATCATCTATAAATATTACTTGAATTTTTCATATAGGTAAGAAATGATCATCAATGGTATCCCATAAAACCTAAAAATATCCTCCACATAAAATCATCTAAATCTATTTACTGACATATTCTCTTCAATATGAAGGAAATGGGATGACTTCGTCAATTGGTAAATAATCACCTAGATAGTATGATGGGAACTCGCTAATCATGGATGTACCATTACAAAATACATTGATATAACATCCCACATTCACTCTAAAACATCAAGGAGTTGGAAAAAACCAAATGGTTCCTAGTTCTATACCTTTACCTATAGGTAGGAGAGACACTATGAGATAAACATGGAAACACAATGCTTTATACCTGGAAACCAAAACTAACCCATGAGGTCATGTTACATCCCTATTTCTCCATGATTTAAAACTAAGTATGAAGTGTGGAACTTCATCAACACCTCTATGTATCTTGAATGGTCACAAAATCCATCCTCATAAGATGGTGAAATGATTAAAACCTTTGAAAAATATTTATGTTGTATTCCTTGTGAATATCAAGTCCTGCATACCATCATAATAAAGGTCTCCCAATTGGGACTCCCTCACTCACTAAATAATTACAGGGGAACCTCCATCGTTCAAGGATATGCCAATTTTACCTCCTAAACTACAGAAAACTACATCAATACCATCTTCTTTAACACCTCCTCCATCAATTGAGTTCATGATTTCTTGTTCAGGGAATCATCCACCATGTTCCCTTTTTCCAAAGTATAAAAAATCTGTAATTCATATTCTTTTAAGAACTCCAACAATTTCTTTTTCATCATGTTAAGATATATCATATTGAAGATATACCTATGGATCTTATGGATCATGTGTGGTATAAACCAATCAACAAAAAGGAAATGTATCTAAATATTCAAGGAAAACACTACCATTATCTTCCCAAAATCTTGGTTCATGTAGCTCTCTTTATGAAGTCTTAACTATTGAGACCCATAATCAATCACCACCTTCCTCTAAATCATCACATAGCCATGAAAAAATCAAAATGCCTTATAGAACACCATGTACTTGAATCATTCCTATGAGGTCATTAAAACATCATCACTCATCAACCTCCCCCTTATCTCCTCAAATTCTCTCTAACTCACCCACTCAAATTTAAAATGCATCATGTTAGGATAGGTATCCACACCAACATATAAGGAATTATTTGTTCCCCTATTCAACTGATATGCTATGAGAACATATACCCCTCCCCCAACCCACACAGGGTCCAATATAAACATTTTCCACTAATCCAAGTACTGGATTTGATACCATCTACAACATTGTAGACCACCCGCTCCAGGATATTTTACACATTGTGTAGACCTCAATTGCTCACATGACTTTAAAACATATCATATTGGGAGAGGTAGAAACACCCTATTTTAAGGTGTACTTAATTCCCCTATCCAACTGAAAAGGGATGTCTACAACCCCCCCCCCAATAAACTAACACACATATGGCCCAATGTCTTAGTTGGACGACAATATGGGTTCTGGATCTGATATTACTCTAACATGGACATTCCCACCAGGACCCCACCTAGGCTAGTAGTAAGTTGAGTGTTCCACAACAAGAATATATTCAATCAAAAAGGGGCAGGGTACCATCCTTGAGTACTAATATCACACATTATATGAGGCCTTGTCCTAATACACTAAAATAAAAACACACATCTTCACATAAAATATAATAATGTAGGGTAGAAAAAAACAACCGCAATAAATAATGCATGTGAAAAATATGAAGATTAATAAGGAATAATGACACGTGCCTGTCGTGGGGTGTGAAAAAAAAATAAAACCTAAGTTAAAATGCAGTAAAGTGGGTAACCTAAGTTTTCTCCAGAGAGGAGTGCACAACAATTACGTTTGTCACTTAAATTAAAGAAAGAAGAAGAGGTTCTTTTTTACAGTTGTTTAAGTTGAAAAATAAAACAAGCAATTGAAAAGAAAGGTTGAAAACAAATGGATGAAGAGAGTGATGGGGTAAGGTTAGGATCACCTTTTGTAATGTCATCATAGTCACAAAGATCATCTCACCTCTCTTCCTTTTGAATGACAAATGAAAGACTCCTCGATCGAGTCATCTATCACCATTGGTTAAAGAAGAAAATTGAACTCACTCCTATGTGCATGGAAGTTCATACATAATTCCTAAACAACTAAGGCAAGTCCCGATCAGGAATTGTTTCTCCTTATAACTCTAGAAAAAGTCTACTAGTTCCACACACGTGCCAACGATCGTTAGACACTCACCACCTAACACAATCTGCTCGATCGAGACAAATTGCACTAGGCAGAGGGAGATAAAAAGTCTTTAACCAAAGCTATTAAAAATGAATACACCAAACTCAAAACACGATCGAATTAAGAGAATTGGGAAACACTGATAATAGATGTCATTCATAAGAAAGATATGGTTTTACATTTAAGCACAAAAATCCGACATTACAAAAGAGAAACTGCCTCTTCCCCGATCACTCAAAGGTTTTACCCCTCCATGTGAAGGGTATTAGAGTTGAAAGGGGAAGAAGAGAGAATGATGAAACTAAGTAAAAAGAAAAATAGAAAATAAAAAGAACTTCAAGAACTCAATCCTCCATTACAGCCCTTCTTGAACCTTCTTCAACCCCTTTGAATGGAAGTGAATACTCTTATTTATAGGATTGGGGAGTAGAAAATTTCCCTCCAAAATTACTCCCCCGAAAGTTTGAGTCCGGTTGGCATATTAAATGACCGATTTTGAGAATTGTTCCTTCTTGACAGTTGTTCCCCTCCATCGCCTCCGTCGACACAAAATATTTGAGCCTGATTGGTACACGTATGAAAGATATATGGTCACATTACTCTTGATATTTAATTCTGTCCAGGTGACTCTTCGTCTTCCACAACTCCCACTTCCCATGACATTAAGCCCTTGAAAACAACCAATTCAGACGTGGCCTCCTTAATGAAAGATGTTCATTAATTCCTCTTCCAGCTTCTTGACGAATATAAGCTCCATTGGATTGGTCAGCTTCGAGATAAAATCTCAGCATTAAAACCTTCCAAATCTGTACACAGTTTTCGAGGCCTGGTTTGTGAGCTGAATTTGAGCTTCCAAATGATGGATTGAGATTTGGGTCCAGAAGGATAAAATGAAGCTGACGAGCATAGAAATACTAAAAAAAGGAATAATACAATTTTGATCAACAATATAAAAGATATTCCTGAAATACAGAATCTCCACAAAACTGCTAAATTTCCTGAATTAACCAATTTCCACAATTAAGCCCATAATTCACCAAAATACTAAAATGATACAAATCAGATCAAATTGATTAATTGTAAGGGGTTAAATCATTGAAATACATATTAAAAATTATGAAAATATTATCTCTATCAATTCCCCCACACATAGCACTTGGACTCCCGGACAAGTCAAAATCAAAATCAAATCAAACTAAATTCGAAACACATGCCATTGAGATCCACCAATTCCACACCATGAAATAAAAGTTATCATGCCTCATCCATAACCATTATTCCAAGTTCTAAAATCATATCATTCAATATTTTTCCTCTTCATTTCTCCTCCCATGAACACAAGACACCTACCTCACATTAATTTTCTCTCATCTCACCAATATCACTTTTCAACAAAGTTTTTCTCAACCAAACCAATGCAAGGGTCACCATAGGTTTGAAAAACTACTACTTCTCCACCCGATGTGAGTCAAGGACATTTGTTTATCATGAGGAATTTACAAGGTTGTTCTGTGGCTTTTGGTTGGTAGGATTTTTATGTGAAAAATTCTGAGGCTGAATGAGGATGGCTTTGCTCTTTTTGAAGAAAAATTGCACAATTCTAATTTTCACACAAGTATGGTATCCTCCTCAGTCCACTTAGTAGAAATTCAGCTCCATCATCATGAAATATCAAGAAATGTTCAAACAGATCATAATTTCTACAACAAAAATTTCAATCTTCTTAAGCATGATTTTCTTGAAAGCTCCAGAAAAGGCACATCTTTCTTACTCCATTAGAAGCTCCAGAAAGGCACAGCTTCTTTTATCATGAAAGCTCCAGATAAGGCACAGATTTCAATATAATGATTTTTCATCAGCACACACATCTCTTCAGCATTTAAATTTCCACCCAAATTTTCACCAAATGAGGTAGTACAACATAAGACAGCTTCCCCAACACTTAAGTTCAACTAGATCATGCAATTTCACTTCAAGAGCAGGTTGGAAAGGGAAAATTGGCTTGTAATGTGGCTAACCTAACAGGATATTCATGGCTTCTATGGGATACAAGGATTAATTTATAAGGTAGGCCATAATGAAAGGGATTATCTTAAAAATGGGGCTTTCAAACCAAAGAAACGCCTCAATCATTTAAAACACATGTACCCCAAACCCTCAAGTTTTGAAAGGAATGAATCAAATTCTGTTTAAAACAAGCATGGTCTGGTTCTCTCAAGAAGTGAGGTGAATGAAAATAATACAACAATAATGGTTCAGAAGCCTCACAGGAAAATGATTTCAAAGATAATGACAGTGAGATGTGGCATGGGATTCAAAAACCTGACTACTTTTCATGAAATTCCCAAAGAATTGAACTTGAAACAAAATCATTTGTAGCATTCATTTAAGCTCAGTTTCATGGAATAAATTGGTTCACTCAATGACATGGGTTTCAAAAATATCAATGATAATCATTTCAGCTCAAAAATTTCAAAAACACACCAAAAAAAACTAAAAAATAAACACACAGAAAATTTGAAAAATCACAATTTTTTTTGAAAACAAACAACAAATGAAAATCCAAAACTAAAAAGGTTACCTCCCCCAAACATAAATGATGCAGTGTCCTCAATGCATTTAACTGGATTTAACATGTTAGTAGATTTTAGAATGAATCACAGCAACAAACAAGTGTAAAGGAGAGGTACAACCTGATGGATCTTATTGATAATGCAACATTGAGTTAAGCTCCTAAGTGTTGCACACTAAAAACCTACAAGAAAAAGAACAAAAGAAAACATAAGAAATTTATTAAAAAAATGAAAATAGAAATAGGATGAGAAAAGAAGGATAGATCTTGGTTTAATCCCCCAAGTGGGCCCTGGGTTTTGACTGCCTCCAGATGGGCAGTTTCAGTTGGTTATCCCCAATCTGACGGTGGGTTGAGTTTCTTTATGATGAACCAACAAAACTTCTTCTTCACATCATGTGCTTCATCCTTTTTGTTGAGGAAACCATGGGTATAATACACCAAATACACCCCTAGTACAATAAGATACAATTTTCTTGGTGGGGGTAGGACAAAGAATGATTCCCCATATTTCTTGGTTTCCAATTTCACAGCCACCTTTTCATTCTCCAGTGATTTCTGAAGGTATGCTGCATCATTGAAAAAATCAAATGAATAGTCAAAGTATAATTCTATTTGAAAAAAGTTAAAGCATGAAGTGTCAATATCATATTCATCCCTTTCAAAGTAAGAATCTTGCATCTCTTTTCCCTTTTCCAAATCCACTTGGATTCCCTCTTGAACTCCCTCCAATAAATGGTCAACATGTTCTGGGAGCTCTATATGTTCTTCGTTAAGCACATATCCCTTTTCTTCCTTAGCCGCCAAGACAATACATGAGTTTTCCGAGTCTGAAAAGAAAGGGGAGGTGATACTCAATTCAGATTCAATAAAATTAGAATATAATGAGTTAAAGAAAAGATCATCTCCCTGAGGTTTCTCGACTTCATTTGCTTCTTCAGTGGGAAGTTCTTCTTGAAGTAGAGTGGTAGCAGATGGAGGAGGGTAGTCAGGCTCCTCAACATTCTCTTCAAATTCAACCACGTTGGTGGTGTATTCCTTCAATGATGATGGATCTTCTACAATATTATGAGGAATTGTGGGATCAAGTAGTTCCTCGCATTCCTTCCAGAACTTATCCAGATTTTGTTGATCTCCTATACTTATTGGTTCTTCATCATCAAGGATGAGTGGGGAATACACTTCCACCAATGGATCAAGTTTAGGTTCTGGTTGAGGTTCTTTATCCAATGTAACCTTCTCTAAGGACTTCAATATTTGATAATCAATGTTTACTTGATTCACCATGTCCATCAGTTCTTGAAGTGAGATACCTGTGAAGTGTCCATTCATCATTTGTTTGGCCAAAACAGTGAGTTCATCAAGCTTTTGAAAGAGGGATTCCTCATCATTATAAACCATTTTCCCCTGAAACTGTGAGTAATCAATCCAAGAAGAATAATTGAAGTTGGCATACATCATGGATTTTTTTTAGATTTTTTTTAATAAAATAAAT
This sequence comes from Viscum album, assembly GCA_963277665.1. Classification (NCBI taxonomy): domain Eukaryota; kingdom Viridiplantae; phylum Streptophyta; class Magnoliopsida; order Santalales; family Viscaceae; genus Viscum; species Viscum album. Next base: position 1,903,122,581 of record OY728121.1, on the reverse strand, counting down.
GAAAATATTTACAAAATGTTAGAATTAGATTGTTGGCACAGCCTCCCCAGCAACGACGCCAAGTTTTGACACGTGCCTGTCGTGGGGTGTGACAAAAACAAATAAAACCTGAGTTAAAATGCAGTAAAGTGGGTAACCTAAGTTGTCTCCATAGAGGAGTGCACAACAATTACGTTCGTCACTTAAATTAAAGAAAGAAGAAGAGGTTCTTTTTGACAGTTGTTTAAGTTGAAAAATAAAACAAGCAATTGAAAAGAAAGGTTGAACACAAATGGATGAAGAGAGTGATGGGGTCAGGTTAGGATCACCTTTTGTAATGTCATCATAGTCACAAAGATCATCTCACCTCTCTTCCTTTTGAATGACAAATGAAAGACTCCTCGATCGAGTCATCTATCACCATTGGTTAAAGAAGAAAATTGAACTCACTCCTATGTGCATGGAAGTTCATACATAATTCCTAAACAACTATGGCAAGTCCCGATCGGGAATTTTTGCTTCTTATAACTCTAGAAAAAGTCTACTAGTTCCACACACGTGCCAACGATCGTTAGACACTCACCACCTAACACAATCTGCTCGATCGAGACAAATTTCACTAGGCAGAGGGAGATAAAAAGTCTTTAACCAAAGCTATTAAAAATGAATACACCAAACTCAAAACACGATCGAATTAAGAGAATTGGGAAACACTGATAATAGATGTCATTCAGAAGAAAGATAAGGTTTTACATTTAAGCACAAAACTCCGACATTACAATAGAGAAACTCCCTCTTCCCCGATCACTCAAAGGTTTTACCCCTCCATGTGAAGGGTATTAGAGTTGAAAGGGGAAGAAGAGAGAATGATGAAACTAAGTAAAAAGAAAAATAGAAAATAAAAAGAACTTCAAGAACTCAATCCTCCATTACAGCCCTTCTTGCACCTTCTTCAACCCCTTTGAATGTAAGTGAATACTCTTATTTATAGGACTGGGGAGTAGAAAATTTCCCTCCAAAATTACTCCCCCGAAAGTTTGAGTCCGGTTGGCATATAAAATGACCGATTTTGAGAATTGTTCCTTCTTGACAGTTGTTCCCCTCCATCGCCTCCGTCGACACAAAAATTTGAGCCTGATTGGTACACGTATGAAAGAGATATGGTCACATTACTCCTGATATTTAATTCTGTCCAGGTGACTCTTCATCTTCCACAACTCCAACTTCCCATGACATTAAGCCTTGCAAACAGCCGATTAAGACGTGGCCTCCTTAATGAAAGATGTTCATTAATTCCTCTTCCAGCTTCTTGATGAATATCAGCTCCATTGGATCGGTCAGCTTCGAGATAAAAGCTCAGTATTAAAACCTTCCAAATCTGTACACAGTTTTTGAGGCCTGGTTTGTGAGCTGAATTTGAGCTTCCAAATGATGGATTGAGCTTTGGGTCCAGAAGGATAAAATGAATCCCACGAGAATAGAAATCCTACAAAAAAGGTATAATACAATTTTTATCAACAATATAAAAGATATGCCCGAAATACAGAAGCTCCACAAAACTGCTAAATTTCCAGAATTAACCAATTTCCACAATCAAGCCCATAATTCACCAAAATACTAAAATGATACAAATCAGATCAAATTGATTAATTGGAAGGGGTTAAATCATTGAAATACATATTAAAAATTATGAAAATATTATCTCTATCAAATAACTAGTGTATAAACCATAAAAAAATGGAAAAAATAAATGACCAATAAACCCAAAGTGAAAACCAACGTAAATAAACTGAGGTGACGAAATCTATGCAAATAGATAGTCCCTAACACAAACATCATCCAGTCCATCCATCCAATGGCCCTAAGGCCTTCATTTTTTAATGATTGTTGATAATCCACCTTTCAAGGGGTGAGGTGGTCCCTAGCACAAACATCATCCAATAATATCACCTTTAGATGATACTAATCTACATTAATACCATGTCCATCAAGCTATACATTGAACTATTCATCATGTGCAACATAAAATACATGTGTGAGTGAAAAAATCATTTATGGGTGAGTATATACATAACAATTAGAACAAATCAATAACTATAAAGTAGAAATGAGAAAGGTCATCCAGCTCAAGACCGAAAAGTCAATAACGAAAGAGGTAAATAATTTGTGGTATATAAGAGATTACCACTCTTCATATCCCTATTATAAAAGTATCAACCAATTAGGAATACAAAAAATTTAATTTACACTACATTGAAAGCCACATCACCTCTTAGAAAGTATAGTGTGGGCCCAACGGCTTACTAAAGGATAAAATTCGGTTAAGGGTGTAACCAACCCTAGTGGAGGACCCACACCACCATAAAGTAGATATCATTATATGTTGAGTGTCAAAATCCATGGATATAGGACTCTCACCCCATGAGTAAGGGAGATCCTAACCCTATTAATCATATAGTTTATATGATCTCGATCATAAACAATTTTCTAGGGGAGTTTCTATCCTTATGTATGATTATATCATCAAACATGATCCTTTTCATCAATCATATAGAGATAAGAAGACTAAACTACCTATATCACCACATTTCACTTATCTGATGTTGAATATAAGTGTAACATCACGTTCTATATAGAAAAACACGTAAGATGAAATACTAATGTGGCCAACCCTGAGTCCCAGTAAAAGATAAATGGAAATATTCTAAGGAGGGAAAAGTAAATGAAATGTGTTATAATGGTGCATGATGTGTATCCCCAAGGAGAATGTTTGGTCATGTACTATCCAATACATGTTGTATCTGGGTTTTCTTTCATGGTGTGTTTACTTGAGTACACAGCATGTAGAACAATTTTTGTACTTAAAGTGCACCATATTATCTCATGCCATATAGGGTCAAGGATACATGGAATGTACTATAAAGGGTACAAGGTGTGTATTTCATGCTATATAACTCAGTATATACTTTCATGGAGGCTATGTTATGTGTGGTAAGTGGAATATGACAAGTGTTCATGTCCCATGTGTCATGTATAGTCTGATGGACATTTGGGTGTGCGATCTCTATATACATTGAATTGGTCATCTTAAGGATACATGTAATACATACATATGGTAAATGGTGCATGATACATACCAAAAAACTCCAGAATCACTACCTATGTGATAAATGGCATGTAAGTTAGAAGTAAAATTTTCATGATTTAATCTTCAAACGGTAACTCTACAAATCACCTACAATTACATCACTGCCTTTTATTTTACTTCTATTCATACAAAAAACATCACCCCCAAACTATAGTGATCCCATTGCACCTCTAAGACCCTTTTCTAGTCACACATTAGCAAAAAAATTACTAATAATAGATTCTCACAACCCCTAGGTTCCTCATTAAATTTATTACCTTGAATAACCCACACTATCATGCCTCTCAATGATCATATATTTACCATTATTACTCTCACACACCTAAAATTTTGTGACCCATCTTACCAGGGCCCACTTAGATGATGATAAGTTGAGCGTGAAACCCAAATCCCACCTCCAACAGACCACGGGATAGTGAAAATCACTGAGAAGGCATGTTATAAAAAGGTATACATTAACTTAAGTACTTGTATTCATAAACACAACCATATCCATGAAACAGTGTAGAGGTATAATACAATAATGAACATCTAGAGTGTAAAACATTCATGAAATAACCACTGGGAATTCATATCAGAGTACAAAAGTGTAATAAAAATATTATAAAGGAGAAAAATACATGTCCAATCAGAAATACCAGGGGAAACCAAACTAACAACAGTTGTAAAGAGTATATTGGGGGAGATTCCAAATTCAGATCCCATAGTCTAACCACTGAACATTGTTAGCACCAATATGTATCACTAAGATCTACTGAACTAAGTCCAACATAATTAATACTAATATGTCTATCTACTGTATAAGACACAAAACATATGGGAAAATTTGATACAGGGGTGAGTATAAACATACCCATTAGGACACCATAAATCACAAAACTCAAAGCATCAAAAAGAGAGTATCCAAGTCATCAACACTAAGGAATGTCATAAAAATATGATACAACGACCATAATCACATAGATACTATCAATAATAATAAAAAAAATATAGATATAGGATCTCCATCTCAACAACATTCTATGAATGGAGAGTTAACCTGCAACTTTATAGGTCTCATCACTGATGTAAAACATTCCATGTAAACGTATAAGATACTGAGTGGAGGACCCATGCCTCCCCAATATGTTTCATAACCAAGGCGAACAATCTCCTATTCATCCATCTCATTAATCCTCAAGAGATTCTATGTAGAGTACTCAAACCACTCCATTACATTCCATAGTCGAGGGGGAACAATATACAATGGAGGACCCACTCCCTACTAGAGCTCAAATACTAGGGGGTCCACCCTATAGATAGAGGACCCACATACTATATAGTAAGGGGGTTTCCAACCCTACCTGTGAATATAATATGGGGGACTAACACCCTAGTGTGACTGGGGGGTTACCAACACTTGTAATACTCTAATGATTCCATTCCATAGATATGGGAACCATTCGAAATATTGTATGCAGGGTTACCAACCCCACCTATATGAAGAGTGGAAATGGTCCATGCCCTAGTGTGATGGGGGGTGGGGGTGGGGTTCTAACCTGACATCTCTCTAATGATTACACCCATTCTTTTATAGCGTCTATGAATCACTGAATAATGTTTCAGGCTGATAAAACCTGATGCCATAACTATTATTCCAAAATGAAGTCCATAATCAAGTTCTATGTGAAAAATGATCAGGATAGGCTACTTGTATGTCTGGATCTAAATATGTTAAATGCCTAATTAATACATACGACCTATCATCGATCTTGTAGGACAAATCATAAATTCACCTACCCATATCTAAAAAATGTATTTTAATGACCAAAAATATCTTTTTGTTGCAGTACTGTTGGAAAAATACATAGGATATCCTATTTACTGTCCCAAAATGGATACCCAGTGAGAAATATCAATTTATTCATATCACATATGATATTCACATCATGGGTATGAGCCATGATTCCAAATTAAATAACCAATATTGGTCTTGAAACATTTTCCTCAATATTAGTGTCATGATGTCATAGAATGATCATCAAGTTTACATCTCATGAAGGATTTATGATAGGATTTAGATTCAATTATAATAATAATAATAACAAAAATAATAATAATTCATATTATTTTTATAATTAATTAATATTTTATCATCCCACCCCAATCTTCCCCAACATCTGTGAGGGTATTTTCACCGCTGCAACATAAGGAGGGTGAGGAAGCCCCAACTTTCCATAACCATAGGAGAGAGGAAGGGGTCACACCACCTGACATTTCTGTAGGGTAGGGGAGGTCGCGCCGCTAGTCATCACCATGCAGGGGAGGGGAAGTCATGTTTCTGCCCACATATTGTAGGAGGGGAGGGGGAGGAGATTAAAATACCTCTTTTCACCTATCAGCACCACCATAGAACATGATAAGGAACCATAATCTATGGTTTACCACATCCAATTCATTCTCGATGGCCAAATTCTAGACACCCTATCCACTCATGATTTTTTCTCATTGTGCTTCTCATCGAACGTCGAATCCCAAGAATGATGAGCTCTTAACATGTCTTTGATCAATAGCTTATCTCTCATCACACCACATTAGACCTCTTTTGTGCCCTTAATCCTATACCTGAACTCTTGTTATTTATATTTTTCACCATGGAATAGTTGTGCAATGATTTATTATCAATTATTTATCAAATTATGGGCTGAAAGAAATACCAAATATAAATGTGTGAAGAATGTCATGGGAAATTAACATAACATGATAAAAGGAATGAACCTCAACCATTTTTTAAGTTGGCCTCAATCAGTTTCCATTATATTGAAGGATGAAAAATAATAATCAAGGATAAATTATTTTTATCAATTCCTACTCGAATATAGATAATTACCAATTGAAAATATAAACATCAACATATGAGTTAACTTTATAAGGATTCAATATGCATTAGTTTAGGGATAATCCAAAAGGGGGATTAATCTAAAAACCAACTATCCTACCTTGTTTTTTGGATATATTGCTAATGATTAATATTTATTCTTTAATACTGTTGGTGATATACAAGAACTTTATCTAAAACAATGATCCTTACGGTACTTCTATCCACGATCCCTGATCCCACGAACATCCATCGACACACCCACCACTAGAGTAATTTCTATCTATATTATCATTCCCTCTAAGGTCTTGCAGTTATCTACAGGGAACTTCCATAAATGATATTACGTAGAAGATACAATTTGATATCTTGATTTAATGGAAATTAAATTAATTAATTAATTTAATTAATTTAATTTTCCCATGACAACAAATTATACATGAACCCAATGAAAACATAACTTATGTAGTTCCTAGGTTAAAACCAACTTTCTTGATTTAATGGGGGCTTTAGATTTTACATCTATATTTCCTTTTATGATATATTTCATTATTTCTTAAAAACTGCATGCACATGATATAAAATATTTAATATTTTTAATATCACCGTACTGAGCCTCTTCAGAACCGGTAATTCTGTGCTAAATCTATTCCTTACTCTGAAAATATTTTTATGAATATTCTCAAGTGTTATATAGAAATTATAGAGTTGCTAAATTCTTCTCACTTGTAATTATTGTTTTTCCAAAAAGAAAAAACCTACTCAGAAAAGTGAAGATACCCAGCTCGCATATAGATCTCCCACACTTACGAAATCTCCTAGAGTTTCCCTTGTACTAGATAAAAAATCCACTATCAGGGTTCATCTCATCCTGGTCGATATCATTCAAAAGTTCATGAAAACATCTCATTTTCCTTTGAAATGTGAAAAAACACCATGCACCTAGTCTAATTATGGTCATATGGTCAAGTGGTATTCCACATCACTAACCTAAAAAAGTAACTTGAAAAGGGTTTACAAACCTCAGAGATAGCCCAACGCCTCATCAAAATCCCAATAATCTTTGACAATGTGAGATCTCTCACAACACAGATATTATAATTGAAATCCAAATACCTATTTCATGGGTTTTTAAAGGACTTTCAATGACTTTTGGCAGTCCTCATCCACCCATAAATGAATTTAACCTTCACAACCATCACTATCACCAAATATAGGCCCATATGTATTATCTCCCACTGGCTCTGACCTATACAATGGTGACCAGAAGGGTCTCCCATAAATGGCCTCAAATTGAGCTACCCCAATGGTGGAGTGGTAACTATTTTAATATACAAACTACACTGATGGTAGATGATCATCCTAAATACAACCTAAAAATAACAATAAAACCTGAAGCATGTTTAGTAGAATCTAAATGTCCTAATTTACCTATCCATTGGTCTAGGGTAGAAACCCTGTGATCAACTAACACCAAGTCCCAAACGCCTCCTCCATCATCTCAATAATCATGAGATGAACTGACCACCATTTTATAAAACAAATTCTAGGGAATTACATGAATTTTAACTACCTCATGATGTAACAGGTGTCCCAGACTCCCCAATAATCTATTCTAGTCTTCACATACTGACAGGTGAGGAATCAAGTGTTTATCTTGAAACATGTTATAACATCCTTGTCCACCCAACTTGATTCCAAATGATCTTTGTAACTCCCCGACCCCAGTTACCCAGAGTCAGTGCATTTTTACATAACATTGGCATGATCACAAAAGATCAAGTCTCGAAAGACCTATTAGTTTAGTAGCCTTGGATGTATAAGATACTTTCATAAGGTTTACATTACATCATAAAATAGAAAACTACAACAACATTGTTTCCCTAAACTACACTGAGATCCCATAGAATATCCCTGCAGGCCAGTCATAATATACTTCTTCACATCCTGGGAAAAATAAAACATAGAAAGGGGTGAACTCAAATGCTCATAAAGGATAACAATATAGAAAAAAATTTCATAAATAAGCATAAACATTTAAGACAATGTATAAAACAAAAACAAAATCCTTTTCAACATAAAAATCATCATAAAAAGGAAAATATAAATCAAAATAAAGCCATTTACATACTCACTCACATGGAAATTCTACTTGTTGAATAATCACATTCAATATCAATAGCCACTTTCATAATGATGGAATGCAAAATTCCAGAATTTTATAACCACATAATCAAGGCCTTGTTCCAATACTACAAATAAGATTTTGTCAAGGCCTTGTGCGAAGACACTAGTTTGTCTCATGAGACCTACCGATGCATCAATGAGCTATAACGGGCTCCACCTGTCACTTACTATGTCCAATGAATTCCTCATACGAAAAGTTTGAAACATAACTTAAACATTCATATTAAAACTAGCTTGTCACGACCCGTCCTTGGGGCCTGTGCCGTGACTACCCCAAGCCCGCCTTCCATAGGCCATGGGCTGGCGACTAGCACCAAGGCGTAAATCCCGGTAAAGGAAAGGCATTGACTTTGTAAAGTAAACAAGCACCACAAAGTAAGAAAGTGAAAAAAAGTAAACACTAAGTAAAAATTGGTACAACAGTAAGTGTGGAAAGTAAGTGGGCAAGAATACAAAACCAAACTGAAAGTAAAGTACAACTCGAAAGGGGAAAAAAGAAACTGAAAAGTAAAATCCACAACGTCGAGCTGTCCACTGGAAGTCCCGCTTGAAGGGTGAGTACAAATAGCCTCCACAGCTCCTCGGCCCAGCCGTCCGCTCCGTGTATGTCCAACCCAGTGGTCCACCTCCAGGTACCTTCATGCTCCGCAAGCCTCCACCACGATCAACGCTGTCCGTCGTCTACAACCAACACAACGTAGTGCGGGCATAGCCCGTGCAGGGGTTGAGTATAAGCTACTCAGTAGGGACCCCGAGACCCCCGAAGGTCTCCCAAAATCCACAAAGGGTAACCACAAAGTAAAGATACAATCACGAAGTAACATCCGACACTACTTAGGTATATGCCCATACATATACCTAAGTCATTAATTCTCACTCGGATCCAACATCCGAGCTCAAGAACAACCCAGTCCACACAAGAAAGAAAAACGTAAATCCACACAGGATAGCACAACACAATCCACAATGGAAAGAAAAACGTAATCCACATAGGATAGTATGAAACAATCCACAAAGGAGAGTAAATATGATTCAACTCACACAAGTATACTTCTTCGAATGACGATATAGATGATCACTGATCCATCTAAGTCGTCAGACCCACAAAGGATCGATAGGTACTAACCCCCGCAAAGACCCACACAGGATCGGGCCCATACAGGACCTGTAGGCACTGGCTCACACAGAACCATTGAGCACTGACCCACACAAGATCAGACCCACACAGGATCGGTAGCACTGATCCACACAGGATCGCTGAGTGCTGTAGTCGTCGTCGTCAAATCCACTGAGTATCTCTGCACAGTCGTCGTCGTAGTCACAGTAGCAGTCGCAGCCAGCTCTAGGGTTCCCGCACACAGCAAGCTCGTTCGAGAGGGTCCGCTCCACGAGCCGAGAGGCTGATACATCAACTGACACATAGTCCAGAGTTGATGTATCCAAATGTTCTGTATCATCAACACGAACTCAACGTCGCAGACGACACGTCAATCGGACGCCCGGTCTGAGAGTTATTGGCTTTTTCGTCCCAGGGGCCCACTTGGTTTTTAAGGCAAAACCAACACGACCGTACTCCACTTGCGTCCAAACCTCGGGCGGAGTATGCCAAAAGATCTGTCTCACTTAGAGGAAATCAACAAAGTCAACGGCACGTCGATCAGACGTCCGAAGCTCAAGATATGAGCGTTTCCGCTCCGAGGGCCCGGTTGGTTTCGTGTACGAACCAACCCGGTCAAACACAAAGTAATCCGAAACCTTGAGTGCGATATACCGAAACGGCCCTCTCGATCCAAGGATCGCATCACCGCTGACGGCGCATCGTTTGGAGGCCTGTAGCTCATGTTACGGGTAAAATACCGAAAACGGTATGAAGACGGGGGGTCTGGGCCCGGACCGACCCGGCCGGGGCACGACCCGGCCGGCGGGTCGGCTCGGCCCGGCTCGGCTCTGCCGAGCGGCCGAGCGAGGGAGCCGCGGGGCACTGCCCCCGCGGGTTGAAGGTGCCGCGGCCCCGTGTGGGGCCGTGCTGGATCAGCAGATGCGGCATTGCCGCGTCCCGTGAGTGACGGACCCGCACGGCCGCGGCTTCAGCCGCGGCGGCCCTGTCTAGCGGCGCGCCGGGGCACCGCCGCCTCCGGACGCCAGCGCCTCCGGTGGTCCTATTTCGTTTCCGTCTACGCCGTAGCTCCTCCCGGGTCCCGTACATCACTGCGGAAACAACAAATCACCTCTGCGGAATGTTTTGTCGTCACCCGCCAATCCGCGCATCAACGAAGAACTGCAGAGGGTTATTGGGCCGTGTTTTTTTGGCCCGCACCCTCCGCATTAGATGATAACAATCAGGAATAAAATATTCAACACATGAATAACAACCAAGGAACAATTTTAATAGAATTAAAATTGAACTTGATCCGGGTTCTTTGTTTTAAAAGAAAGAATCACGGGAAAAAAAGATTGTTCTCAAATAAAAATCCCTACCTCACCCTAGTCGTCGAGCGCGCGTTCTTCGCGGAATTGATTGTCGCGGAAGGAGGCGATCATCGCGTCGCGGAAGGGAATCGCGTCATCGCGGAAGGGCTTCGCATCGTCGCGGAAGGGCGTCGCGTCGTCGTGGAATACGTTGTCGCGTCGACGAACTCCGAGGTTCAAGAACATGTAGATTTAATTATATTAATTAAATCCAAGATGTTGTTATAACCCACAAAGAGATTTAAAAGAAGAAACCCGAAATCTCCTACCTCAAGCAGTTAGTGATCAGAGATCGTTGTGGGGAAGAATGTCTCGGAAGAAGCATCGTTAATCGTCGAGGGTGACGGCGTTCTTCGTGTTCTTCTCGAAGGAGGATGAAGGCACAAGATTTCTGTCCAAAGCCTCTCAACGTGAAATCCTCAAGAAGTCGTGGGTTAGTCTTATTTTATTATTACACCAACGGATTGTAAACAGGTTAAGAAAAGATTAAATTAATTCAAAGAATTAATTCATCGAATAAAACCGCCCAATTAATTGGTGCGTTAAGAAATTAAGAAAACGCGCCAGTTGACTTTCATAATGACGGGTTTTCGCAGGGGTGTTAATTAGCGGAAAAGAAATGGTGGGGCTCATGCGGGACCCACCACACAAATATCCTACCAAGAGGGTATGATATTTTTGGATAGCACCCTATCTGCATCAACTCAGCTTAAGCAGCTTTTAGTGTCTTTCAAGTGGCTTTAAGTGAAATAAAATAATGTTTGTCGCACCAATTATTTTATTTCTTAACTTTATGCCCAAAAATTAAAAATCACTCCCAAGCAAATGCAAGTCCAGAAGAGGCGTTTCTAAGCAAATACCGGCGTTGCAATTTCATCGGTGCCCTCAGAATTCGATTCCGAGCACCGGTTCAAAAGTTAGAAAAACCCGCTCGTTCGTTCACTGAACGTACCCAAGCCAAACTTCGGAAAATGATTCCGGGCACACCGGGCCTCAGAATCAAGTGCTGTCAGAAACTGAGTTCTTGTAAAATTCCAAAGAAAATTAAGAAAAAAATTTCCTTGAAATTAACGGGTCTTTACATCACTCCCACCTCAGGGCTTTACGTCCCCGTAAAGATACATCAAATGCTAGGGAAACAAATGTGGGTATTGAGAACGCATCTGAGCCTCCCGCTCCCAAGTGCTCTCCTGGAGGTTCCCGTGCTGCCATCTGATGCGCAAAAGAGGAATCGATCGTCCACGTAGGACCCTCTTTTTTCAATCCTCGATCTCCACAGGGACCTCCGCAAAAGTCGCCCCATCATCCACGTCTAGCTCCCCATGGACAATAATATGCGTTGGGTCGTGCACGTATCTCCTCATCTGAGATACATGGAAGACGTCGTGCACCCGGTGCAACTGAGGTGGTAGAGCCAGGCGATAAGCCACCTCGCCAATCCTGCTGAGGACCTGGAATGGTCCGATGAAGCGTGGAGACAACTTGACGCCTCAGCCAAATCTCCGTAATCCACGTCGAGGTGAGACACACAAAAAGACGTGGTCGCCATCCTCGAACTCTAGTGGCCTCCGCATCCTGTTAGCATAAGACTTCTGCCGGCTCTGAGCTGTCCTCATCTGCTCCTGGATGACCTGGACCTTCTCTGTCGTGGCCCGGACCATCTCTGGTCCCACAAGTGCTGACTCCCCAGGGTCTGTCTAGCACAAAGGAGATCGGAAAGGTCTGTCGTACAATGCCTCATATGCTTCCATCCCGATGGTGGAGTGGTAGCTGTTGTTGTATGTGAAATCCACCAAGGGTAGGTGGTCCTCCCAGCTGTGACCAAAGTTGAGGAGACATGCGCAGATCATGTCCTCGAGAGTCTGAATGGTCCTCTCCGTCTGACCATCCGTCTAAGGGTGAAAGGCAGTGCTCAGATGTAGCTGTGTCCCGAACGCCTCCTACAACCCCTTCCCAAGATAGGAAGTAAAGCGAGCATCTCGATCGGAGACGATAGATGATGGAACACCGTGAAGCCATACAATCTCCTGAACGTAGAGACGCCCTATGCTCTCCACTGAGCCCTGCTCTCTGATGGGTAAGAAGTGAGCCGACTTGGTGAGTCGGTCGAGAATCACCCAGATGGAGTCGTGACCTCTGGAAGTGCGTGGAAGTCCAGTCATGAAGTCCATAGATATCCCGTCCCACTTCTACTCTAGGACCTCCAAGGGCCGTACCAAGCCTGCTGGTACCTGATGCTCTGCCTTCACCTACTGGAAGGTGAGGCATCGAGAAATGAACTCTGCCATAGCCTTCTTCATGCATGGCCACCAGTTCTATTGTCTGAGGTCATGGTACATCTTCTCCACTCCAGGATGTACCGCTAAAGGAGAAGTGTGAAACTCTCTCATCACCTCCTCTCGTTAAGCGACTGGTACTAAGGTATGTCATCTGAAAAGGATGTCGTGCTCTGCTCCAAGGGAGAAGCCATCAGGTGCCTGTCCTGAGGATATCTGTGCACTCCGCGTCTCGCAGTCGGCGTCGCCACGCTGTGCCTCTCTAACCCGCTGCAGTAGTGGAGGAGTGATTGTGAGAGACTGAAGGAAGGATGCTCCATCTCTATCCACGAAGGATATCTGCAAAGCGGCTAGCTGCTCTGTCACCTCCTCAAGTAGCTGAATGCCCGTCCTCCTGCTGAGAGCATCGGCCACCACGTTCCCCTTCCTAGGAGTATAGAATATCTCAAAGTCATAGTCCTGGAGGAACTCGAGCCATCTCCACTGTCTTAGGTTCAGGTCCTTCTGCGAGAAGATGTACCTGAGACTCTGGTGGTCAGAAAAGACTGTAAAGTGCTCTCCCATCAGATAGTGTCGCCAGGTCTTTAGGGTGAAGACCTCTACTGCTAACTCCAGGTCATGGGTAGCGTAGTTCTGCTCATGCAGCCTCAACTGATGTGATCCATAGGCGATCACTGCCCACTCCTACACTAGGACACATCCGAGTCCGGTCCCTGATGCATCACAGTAGACTACGTACCCTACTCCCTACTCAGGCAACCTCAAGATAGGTGCGCTGGTCAATCTCTGTCTCAGCTCCTGGAAGCTCTGCTGATATCTATCTGACCACACAAAGGGTTTCCCCTTCTTCGTCAAAGCTAAAAGTGGTGCCGAAACTCTGGAGAAGTCTGGCACAAATCTCTAATAGTATCCTGCTAGTCCCAAGAAACTCCGCACCTCTGTCACGCTCCTGGGTGGCTCCCAAGCTAGCACTGCCTCGATCTTCGCAGGATCCACTGAAACTCCTGCCTCAGAGATGACGTGTCCCAAGAAGTGGACCTCACGTATCCAGAACTGACACTTCGAGAGCTTTCCATAAAGATGGTGCTCTCGGAGCGTGTCTAGTACAACCCGTAAGTGGTAGGCGTGCTCCTCCCCAGTCATCGAGTAAATCAAAATGTCGTCGATGAAGACCAACACAAATTGATCGTGGTATGGCTGAAAGATCCTGTTCATGAGTCCCATGAACACTGCTGGAGCATTGGTTATGCCGAATGGAAAAACCAAGAACTCATAGTGGCAATACCGACATCTGAAGGCCATCTTCTGCACGTCCTCGTCCCGAACTCTGAGCTGATGATAGCCTGACCTGAGGTCTATCTTCGAGAACCACAGTGATCCCTTGAGCTGATCGAAGAGGTCATCAATCCTCGGTGGAAGATACTTGTTCCTCAATGTTACCTGGTTCAGGTGAAGATAGTCTACACAAAGTCGCAAGCTCCCATCCGCCTTCTTGGAAAACAATATCGGGGGAGCCCATGGTGAAACACTGGGTCGGATGAATCCCTTTCCCTGCAAGTCCTCCAACTGTACCCGTAGCTCTCGAAGCTCAGCAGGGGCCATCCGATATGCTGGAGTCGATATCGGGGCTGTCCCGGGGTAAATGTCGATATGAAAGTATACCTCTCTACGAGGAGGTAGCCCTGGAACGTCGTCGGGAAAGACGTCCGCGTACTAATCCACCACTGCAGGAAAACTAGGACTCTGCACGTCAACTGATCCTAGGTTGAGGCTAGCCAACTGATGAGTGATGGGCTATCCTTTCCTCTACGGAAGTCCATCCTGTGCTGCGAAGGATCCCTTCTCGCCGGTGAAGGTGAACCTGCTCCCGTCGGTGCGTACACATCGCACCTTGCACCTAATACAGTCGATCTGAGCATGAACTGTAGATAACCAATCCATGCCCAAGATGACGTCCTAAGGCCTCGACGCTGCTACAAGAAGATCCCAGCCGAAGCTCTCGCCTCCTAGAGTAAGCTCACACTGCCGGCACCAGTGCATAATCGTCGAGTCTACTCCCGTAGGAGTCTCTAGCCGTAAGGATCGAGCCAACGGCTCTGTCGGAATCTCCGAGCTCCGAACAAGGGCAGCAGCTATGAAAGAGTGACTCTCTCATGTGTCTATAAGAACTGAAGCAAGGGTGGAATAGACACAGATCGTACCTCGAATCATCTCGAGCGCGCCGTGGTCGTAGGCCTCCGCTGCCTGGAGCTGTGCCTGTCTCTGCCCGCCAGCTCCCTGTGGTCGGGGCGGGCCTCCTGGTGGTGGTGGTGGTAGAGCCTCAAAGCGTCTCCCACCACCTACTGCTCGGCCATCTCCTCTGCCTCGTCCGCCTCCTCCCTGCAGACCGCCATGGTCGACCCTCTGCCTCTGCCTGGGGGGCCCCTCTACCGTCTGTTGCTCCTCAGCACGGCGGGTCGGGCAGTCACGAGCCATGTGGCCCTGCCCGCCGCATGCGTAGCACTGTCTGCCTCTCGAAAGACTGGATCCGCGCTGTGTGCCCCGCACTACTGAGCCAGTGTCCTGAGGTCGTCTGCCAGAAGGTCTGGTCTGCCTAGACCCATGAGTCATCCGTCAGCTACCTGCTGCCGAAGACTCCGCTACCTGCCGCCCTGCGGTAGGTCTCGCTGTGGACTCAGCCAGAAAGCTCTCGATCAGAAGGTCTCGCTCCAGTACTCCTGCCTGAGTCGGAATGCTGAGAGAGATCAGCAATGCCCTGATCTCATGTCTCAATCCCTGCTCGAAGGTCCGGGCCCGGAAGAATGGGTCCCGTACCATGTCGGGCGAGTAGCGCGAGAGATCGATGAATCTCGCCGAGTACTGGGTGACTGTCAAGCTGCCCTGCCGCAGCTGAAGAAGCTTCTGGATGCGTACCGCATGGAGGGTGGCTGGGACGAACTCCGAGCAGGAGAGGCTATCAAAGTCCGTCAAGAGAAGAGATGCCTCATCCTGCACCTGGAGCATCAAGCTCCACCATCGTCCTGCTGCTGTGTGCAGTAGGCCCGCAGCGAGGATCACCATGAGGTCTGCTGGTGTCCTCACTAGCTTGAAAACTCGTACGACTACCTCCAGCCAGTCCTCGGCAGCCTGGGGTCCATCTCCCTGTGGAACCTGGGCGGTCGCTGGCATTGGAACTCATGCAGTGCACTGAGGCGACGTACATCATCAGCGGCTGGTGCTGGAAGCATCGGTGGCTCGACGGGTAGAGGTACCGCCGATGCCTCTGCTGTCAACAGGCCCTCTATCGAGGCCTCGTCGCTCGGCGGGCTGTCGTCACGTACAACTCTCGGAACCCTAGCTGGCTGCCGTCGTGGGGCCATCCTGAAAAGAAACAGGTGCGGCACGGTCAGAACAGTATACCTGGTGATCTGATACAAGTAATCACAAAGGAAAATTGAAATACACATGCAATCAATGTTTTCGTGCATTAAGTCAGAAATTAGAAGTCAGGGTCCTGGTGTACGGATACGTCGGCCGCCGCACCAACACTGGACTCCTTGGACTGATAACCACACCCAATACGCTAAACACTATTGCTTCACATAGAAGAAAGATCAGAGTCTGCGGTAGAACCGACCACCTCTGATACCAATTTGTCACGACACGTCCTCGGGGCCCGTGTCGTTACTACCCCAAGCCTGCCTTCCATAGGCCAGGGGCTGTCGACTAGCACCAAGGCGTAAATCCCGGTAAAGGGAAGGCATTGCCTTTGTAAAGTAAACAAGCACCACAGAGTAAGCAAGCAGAAAAAAGTAAACACTAAGTAAAAACTGGTACTACAGTAAGTGCAGAAAGTAAGTGGGCCAGAATACAAACCCAAACTGAAAGTAAAGTACAAATTGAAAGGGGAAAACAAAAACTGAAAAGTAAAAGCCGCAACGTCGAGCCGTCCACTGGATGTCCCTCTTGAAGGGTGAGTACAGATAGCCTCCACAGCTCCTCGGCCCAGCCATCCGCTCCGTGTACGTCCAACCCAGAGGTCCACCTCGAGGTACCGTCCTACTCCGCAAGCCTCCACAATGATCAACGTTGTCCGTCGTCTGCAACCAACACAACGTAGTGCGGGCATAACCCATGCAGGGGTGAGTATAAGCTACTCATTAGGGACCCCGAGACCCCAGAAGGTCTCCCAGAATCCACAAAGGGTAACCACAAAGGAAAGATACAATCACGAAGTAACATCCGACACTACTTAGGTATATTCCCATACATATAACTAAGTCATTAATTTTCACTTGGCTCCAACATCTGAGCTCAAGCACAACCCAGTCCACATAGGAAAGGAAAACTTAAATCCACACAGGATAGCACAACACAATCTAAAAAGGAAAGAAAAATGTAATCCACATAGGATAGCATGACACAATCCACAAAGGAGAGTAAACAGGATCCAGCTCACACATGTATACTTTTTAGAATGAGGATAGAGATGATCACTGATCCATCTAAGTCGTCGTACCCACAAAGGATCGATAGGTACTAACCCCCACAAAGACCCACACAGGATCGGGCCCATACAGGACCTGTAGGCATTGGCTCACACAGAACTGCTGAGCGCTGACTCACATAGGATCAGACCCACACAGGATCAGTAGCACTGATCCACAAAGGACGCTGAGTGCTGTAGTCAT
The DNA here is from genome assembly GCA_963277665.1 of Viscum album. Taxonomy (NCBI): domain Eukaryota; kingdom Viridiplantae; phylum Streptophyta; class Magnoliopsida; order Santalales; family Viscaceae; genus Viscum; species Viscum album. The sequence goes on along the minus strand of OY728121.1, from coordinate 1,903,104,995 downwards.
CGTCGTCGAATCCACTGAGGATCTCTGCACTGTCATTGTCGCAGTCACAGTAGCAGTCGCAGCCAACTCTAGGGTTCCCGCACACAGTAAGCTCGTTCGGGAGGGTCCGCTCCATGAGCCGAGAGGCAGATACATCAACTGACACATAGTCTAGATTTGATGTATCCAAAAGTTCTGTATCACCAACAGGAACTCAATGTCGCAGACGGCGCGTCAATCGGACGCCCGGTCTGAGAGTTATTGGCTTTTTCGTCCGAGGGGCTCAGTTGGTTTTTAAGGAAAAACCAACCTGACCGTACTCCACCTACATCCAAACCTCGGACGGATTATTCCAAAAGATCCTTCTCACTTAGAGGAAATCAACAAAGTCGACGGCACGTCGATCAGACGTCCAAAGCTCAAGATATGAGCTTTTCCGCTCCGAGGGCCCGGTTGGTTTCGTGTACGAACCAACCCGGCCGAACCCAAAGTAATCCGAAACCTTGAGTGATATATACCGAAATGACCGTCTCGATCCAAGGATCGCATCGCCGCTGGCGGCGTGTCGTTTGGAGGCCCGTAGCTCATGTTACGGGTAAAAGACAGAAAACGGTCCGAAGACGGGGGGTCTGGGCCCGGACCGACCCGGCCCAACCCCCCTGGGTCGGCATGAACCGAGTGACCCGACCCGGTTGGGCGCGACCCGTCTGGCGGGTCGGCTCGTCCCGGCTCGGCTCGGCCGAGCGGCCGAGCAGGGGAGCAGTGGGGCGCTGCCCCCGCGGGATGAAGCTGCCGCGGCCCCGCGTGGGGCCGCGCTAGATCAGTGGACGCGGCATTGCCGCGTCCCGTGAGTGCCGGACCCGCGCGGCCGCGGGTTCGCTGGCCACCGCCGCCACGACTTCAGCCACAACAGCCATATCGGGCGGCGCGCCGTGGCGCCGCCGGTGGGTTCCGCCGGCCACCGGAGTTTCTCCGGTGGTACGATTTCGTTTCGGTTTGCGCCATACCTCCTCCCGGGTCCCGTACTTCACTACGGAAACAACGAATCACCTCTGCTGAAAGTTTTGTCGTTGCCCGCCAATCCGTGCATCAACGAAGAACTGTGGAGGGTTGTCGTGCCGTGTATGTTTGGCCCGCACCCTCCGCGTTAGGTGATAACAATCGGGAATAAAATATTCAACAAATGAATAACAAGCAAGGCACAATTTTAATAGAATTAAAATTGAACTTGATCCGGGTTTTTTGTTTTAAAAGAAACAATCACGGGAAAAAAAGATTGTTCTCAAATAAAAATCCCTACCTCGCCATAGTCGTCGAGTGCGCATTCTTCGCGGAATTGATCGTCGCCGAAGGAGGCGATCGTCGCGTCGCGGAAGGGCGTCGCGTCGTCGCGAAAGGGCGTCACGCTGTCGCGGAAGGGCGTCGCGTCGTCACAGAATACGGTGTCGTGTCGACGAACTCCAAGGTTCAAGAACATGTATATTTAATTATATTAATTAAATCCATGATGTTGTTATAACCCAAAAAGAGATTTAAAAGAAGAAACCCAAAATCTCCCACCTCAAGCAGTTGGTGATCGGAGATTGTTGTGGGGAAGAATGTCTCGGAAGAAGCGTCGTCCATCTTCGATGGTGACAACATTCTTCGCGTTCTTTGCGTTCTTCGCGAAGGAGGATGAAGGCACAAGATTTCTTTCAAAGCCTCTCAATGAGAAATCCTCAAGAAGTCGTGCGTTGGACTTATTTTATTATTACGCCAACAGATTGTAAACAGGTTAAGAAACGATTAAATTAATTCACATAATTAATTCAATGAATAAAACCGCCCAATTAATTGGTGCATTAATAAATTAAGAAAACACGTCAGTTGACTTTCATAATGACGGGTTTTCGTGGTGGCGTTACTTAGCGGAAAAGAAACAGTGGGGCTCGTGCGGGCCCCACCTCACAAATATCCTACCAAGAGGGTAGGATATTTTTGGATAGCACCCTATCCGCATCAACTCATCGTATGCAGCTTTAAGTGGCTTTCAAGTGGCTTTAAGTGAAATAAAATAATGTTTGTCGCACCAATTATTTTATTTTTTAACTTTAAGCCCAAAAATTGAAAACCACACCCGAGCAAACACAACTCCGGAAGATGCGTTTCTAAGAAAATATCGGCGTTGCGATTTCATCGGTGCCCTCAGAATTCGATTCCGAGCACCGGTTCAAAAGTTAGAAAAACCCATTTGTTCGTTCACTGAACGTACCCGAGCCAAACTATGGAAAATGATTTCGGGCACACCGGGCCTCAGAATCAGGTGCCACCAGAAACTGCTTTCTTGTAAAATTACAAAGAAAATTAAGAAAAAAATTTCCTTGAAATTTACGGGTCTTTACATAGCTTATGTAATGTCAATACTTTATCCAAAAACCATTAATGGTATAAAAATAACACATCCACATTTAAACATAACTCATTCAATAAAATATCGATGATTTTATTTTAACTGATTAACTTCAATTGAAAATAATGAAGGATATTGACATAGAAGAAAATAATCATCAAAACTATTTGAGAGAAATATTCCCCTTTTTCTTGAAATCATTTAAAAGTCACACTATTTTTCAAGAAGCCGTTTAAAAATAGATTTTTGAATCAAAGTTTCCCATACCACATTGAAATATTTTAAAGGAATTTTAATTTTAAAGCATTAGTGTTCATATAAATAAATCCTTAAAACAATTTTTTTAACATGTACATTAATGAGAAAAATTAATAAGAATAAAATTTTAAAACATTTAAAAATGATATTTTAGTTAGAGTTCCTAAAAAAATAAAAAATTCTTGAATACAACTAATTTAAGTAATAAAAACTTTATAATATCTTTAGAATAAAGTATTTCATGATATACTATGTCAATGGAAAGTATATACACCATATAAAAGTTAATTGGTTCACAACAATAAAGAAGTCTCAAAGGAATTTAAATTGAGATAAAATCCCTTATAAAAACAGTATCCATGAGTAAAGGATAAATCAATGAAATAATTATGTGTGGAAAGTATAAATACACTCAATATGATTGGATATTCAGTGTAAATCAATCAGAGGAAATTCACACATATTCTTGTCAAAAAAACACCATTAACATGGATGTTAAACTCAATGAATGGAAATTGAGTTAAGATCATGTTTATATCAAAGACTTGAGAAATTATAAATGGAGTGATTATGTGTATAAAACGTATATATACCCAAAGAATATTGGAAATTACTACATAAATAATAAATAGTGATTCCACACATAATCTTGTAGTAAAATAATCAATGAAGTATTTGTAAAGCCTACTAAGTGGAAATTGAAATTTGAAATTCCCTTACCGATTTGGTAACTTATGAAACATACAAACCATGAAAGAAAGATCATAAAATGAAGATTTAAATACCCATAAATTAATGTATATTACACCAAGAATACAATCATGGACAATACATATTCCACACAAAAGGAAATAGTGGCCAATATATCATCAATCTCACGGGAACAAAAAGTGAGATGAAAAACCCTTACTTTATTGTAATAAATTGTTTCTTATGACCATAAGTTAATAAAAACCAAATTAATAACATAATACCATGAATATAAAAATAATCATGATAATATATATCAAATGTCAGTACACAATACACCACATCCAATAAATAATTAGCGAACGATGGAAATATCACAGAATTAAAAGTGAGATTAGAAAACCATTACTTTGTACTTTTACTTGGTCGAGGGTAGGTTAACCTCCTGTATAATGGTGAAATAATTGTCATTAAATTATAAAAGAATCATATACATTAATATGATATCATATATTATCTTTCAATATTGATTTGTTAAAAATATTTTAGTATTATCGTTGTTTCCTGTGTTAACTAATTCGTTTTCCTTTATATGCATTGCTATGTAAGTAATGTTTGTTATGGATAGGTTTTATATTATTCATATTAATAATTATATAATGTCTTTAAATATTATTTTTAATCATCTAATGAATATTTTTCTGGAATGGATATGATAGGGAATGAATCTCATCACGTTCGCGGAGACGGTAATCCGTACGTAGGCACAAGCGACAATATCATTATTTTGATATTAAAATAATATATAATTGAATGGTATATAGTATATAAAGATTCATTATCATGTTATATTTATTATTTAAATCAATTAAACATCATTATTATACCCATCCAAATAATAATTTATTGAATAACAACTACACCACGACGTGGAGACGGTAAGACGTACGTACGCACGTATGTTGACATGTCATTCAATGGATGGATAGAATAATTAATATTGTTGTACCATATTTATAATAACATCACAGTATATATAAGGTACTGGAGTAATTATTTTATAATATAAACAACAATGAATGTGGAAGTGGAAGAATAATGGAACTTGAAAGAGGTGATGAAGTATTTACCTCTACTTCGGTTTCTTCCCTTTGATTTGATCAAAATAGCTCCTTAGGATGGCTTTCTGACAAAATTAAGGCTTCTAGGATGAAATTAGGATAGTTGAGAAGATATTTGGGAAGGGTTATTCCGAGCCAAATAGATTTGAAGGTGTGAATTTGACAGAAGGGGAAGTGCCCTTTTATAAGAGGGGTGAGGGGCGCCTTAGGAAAAGATTGAAATATTATTTGATAATCAAATCATTTTCTGTTTCTAATGACACCAAAATGATTTATTTAAAGTCTAATGTGGGGATGGGTCTAAAACCTCTCAACAAATAGGTTGTAGACAGGTTTGGGTCACTATATTAACCTTATTTTTTAGATTTAACTCTTAGTTAAATACTTTGACATTTACCATGTATCTTTGTATTTTTATATTATATGGTTAATAAACATACTATAAACATCCAAGTGAACCTCAAGTGGTTCATTAATGACATATATAATATTATTTAAGACCTTTTTCTGAACCGTAGATTTTTAGTAATTGAATATAAATTAATAATATAATATTTTAAAAAACAACTCTTTTTTGTCAATTTTGACCCTATTTGTATTTTGTTTTTAATAATTTTATAACAGCATTATTACTCTGAAAAAAATTCATTTAACTAACTATACCATGTCATATTAACCTATAAAATTAGTGAAATTCAAAAAAGTCTCAAAATACATTTATTTGGATATTTATATTATCAATTATTTTAATCATTAATTAATACAGTAATTACCGCATCATCATTGTGTCATAAATATATTTAATTATCTAATGTCTAAAAATTATAAATAAAATACCATTATTTAGGAAATATTTTTATCTTTCAAATTAATATTTATAGTCTAATTTATATTGTGTGTAACACTATATTAAAAATGATTTAGTTATTAAACATTGAATTTAACTCTTTTAACTCCTCTTTAAATAAAATAATAATAAATGTCCTAATCTAATTCAATTAGACCTAAAGGATCATATTTTATTTATAAGGTTGTATTTGGTCGAATTACCCTTATCAAATAGAATTAGGATTGGGGTTTGGGTAATTATGATATCATTTTTACCCTTAATTACCCTGTTTAATTTTAGCCGTGGTAAATAAAAGTAAAAAGTTACTATTTACCAAAAATTATTTTCATATTATTGAACAAAATTTTTCTTACTGATATCAACCGTGTCTATAAAATTTTTGAAACTCCAATCACAGATGTAGTAAAATTATTGTCTATGTGAATTTGCAAATGCTCCTAGGAGGTGAGTAAAAGACGGTAAAAAGTTCAATAAGTATTTATACATCTAGTTTTTTTATAAAATGACACCAATGAATTACATTGAACATATATCGGTATTATAAATCTCTTTTGACTTAAAATAAATTTAAATAATATAAATAATTATTTAAATAAAAAGTTGATTTTAAACTATAACATAGTGTTTTTCACTCTTTATAAAAAATTGAATGTTTTCAGAAAAATACCAAAAATTTACCCTAAGATAATTTTGATATTATGAATTCAAAATGAATTATATTTTACCAAATTCAAAACATAGAATTTTCATTAATTAATTTAAAATTAATTCCGTTGTCAAAATCAAAAAGCGGGTTTTTAAAAAGTAAAAACTACTAAAAGATTGACATGTGTTTATGTCAAATTTAAATTTGAAATTACTTATAATCATGTAAATTGTATTAAATGATAAAAATATAATAAATTTATACTTCCAAGACATTAAAATACATAATTTAACACTATAAATTATTTATATTAAAATAGTTGTTTTCAATTAAATTTTATTATTTTTCAGTATTTATCAAAATATACAAGTTATTAGAAAAGTTACAAAAATTTATCCAAAATAAATTTTTATGTCCTGGTTCTAGAGAATAATTTAATTCCATTTAATTGAAAATATAAAAGTGTCAAATATTGGTTTTAAAAAGGTTTTTCCATTAAAAGGTGGTCAGATTACATTTTTTTGAAAAATACAAATTTTATCTGAAAAAAATGAATTTGTTCTTATATTACGTATAAGATACCTATAATATGGATTATAAATTATATGAAGTATATAAAATTCAAAATCCAGTTAATACTATTCGTAACCTCTTTTGAATGACTAGTTTGGTAAGTCGTGGGGCGCTAAAACTCGGTGTTGCGTGTCGCGCAAACTATTGAATTACATTAAAGAAAATAACTTAATATGAAATATTGGGGTGTTACATTATTCCCCCCTTTTGGAAATTGCATCCTCACAATTTTAAAATTGGGCTTGGGAACTTCATTGAAAGTCCCACATCAAAAAAAAGAGTCAATAAAACTATCTCTTTAAAAGAATGAAAGAGAAGTAAAAAGGTCACCCGAGATAACCCACACTAGGATTCCATGTAGGAAAACATGGATATGGAAGATAAAATAAGTGTCATGTTATGGTGGAGAGTGATAGAAAACAAGATTAGGATAAAGTTAACAATAATAAAACCACAAACTTGTGATGAGATAAATGTTCATTAGTTTCATAATAGCAAAATTAAATGGATAATATTTTTTTGTATTAAGTTCCATTTCATAATGTTGATGAATTTATTTATGAGATTGAAAAAGAACATAAAGATAAATACTTACTTTTTATGTAGTGTTTCACCCTTTAATAAATTTTTACCACTAACTCTTTGTTTTTCAAACGATGAGTATTCAAGATGACATGGTCACACTCGAAGCTCTAGAATCAACTTCTAGAGAATCACATAATCCACAAAGGATAAACTATATATATTTACCTTGTATTTAGAGATTAACCAAAAACAAAATGGTTAGTACATGATCAGATGATCCCCAAAAAGGATAATCCTTTAGAGAAATAAATACTTATCTTAATTTCTAAAATTAAACCCACAATACCCAAATTTGAATAAATACCATTCAATAAAAAATTGTCCTTAAAATCTATCAATATAATATGAACTAATATTGAAACCCAAAACATAGAAGAATTTGATTACGCAGTCTTCCATATTGAATTGTATTTCCCAATAACATCGACTACTCTTAATGTCACATACTTAAAAGTAATTAAACAAATCACATATTATCTATGATAGGTTAATAATTTCCATAAATAAACCAGATCGCTATAAATCCACAATAAAATCATAAATAAAAAACCACCATTACTATTCAAATGAAATCCCATATTATTCTATTTTCCTTAGGCATATAGTATTCCCAATAGAGCGAACGTCTTACTTAATCCCCAAATCATTTTCCTATACTACAAACATCCATTTTATAAGACATAAGATCCAAAATGAACTTATTATTGATCAATAAAATCATTTAACTAAAAAGAATTAGTCATACTAACCAGGGACTTCACGTAGTCCAGTGGTAGGCAATAAATCCCAATCAAACTATGGTTGAGGGTTTGATTCCTGTATCGTTGTCCGACGTGATGGGTTGTCACACGGTTTGCATGTTGTCCCTTTTAAAAAACTATATTTTATTACATTCCCAAAATGAGATAAATTCCTCAAAATAACTATAACATAATTTCACCACAAATGTTATTTCATACCTCCCATTTTCATCAATAAATTTAATAACATGTAATTGCCTCAAATTCAAGTATCATATAGTCCCAAATTTTTATTTATATATATATATCAACAATTGAAAACACAATTCTTCCTAAAATAGCTTTTTCACATAATAAATTGTAGGGTTACACATAAGAGAAAAGTCTTCCAAAGTAATCCCATCAACAAAGAGAAGTAATAATTTTAAAAATTTCACCATCAATTTATTTCAACATATGTTATTACTTGATCGAGGTGTCATCCTATAGAATAGGGCATTCACTCGGGTAATGAACAGGTCCCCTACATATATGGAAAAATAATGTAAATGGATTATTGGGATCATTTTTATTTTCTTCCATAGTACTCTTAATTTTTCCTCAGAAATTATTTTTTTTATGTCCTTATTTCCCACAGATAAATTATTTCTTTCTTTCATTAAGACACTTCTCTATGTGTCTCCTTCCACATTTCCTGCATGATGGAAATTGAGCTTTCTTTTCTCCATGGTCTCCACTACTGGAGCTCTTATCATTCACAGCCTTTGTCTTCTTTGTTGAGTCCAAGAGTTGGTTAATATATATGTTCGGGATCATATTTTTGGAAAACTAATTGGGAATGAACACGATTTATTTTACACCTATCAACATTCAATTCTGTTTCTCATTTCCTCTATCATTCCCACCTTGTACATCATGGTCCATGTTACTATGAATTCCATGGAATCCATCTATTGACTAACACAAGAAAGCATAGTGTGAGTCATAAAAAATTTAGAGAATATTATAAAACCTTATTTTCAATCTAAAACACCTTAGTATTAATGACAGTTATTTATTCTGTAACACCCCAAGATTTTATAGTTCGTTATTTTTTCAAAATAATTCAATAACTTGCACTACACGCAACACCAAGTTCATGCGCACCACAACTTACCAAACTAGCTGTTAAAAAGCAGTTATGAATAGTATTAACTGAATTTTGAACATTATATAATCCTTATAATTTTAGAATCCATATTATGAGTTTCTTAGACATAATGTAAGAACAAATTGATTTTTTCAGATAAAGAGGTATTTTTCAAAAAAATGAACTTTTACCAACTTTTAATGGTGAACCCTTTCTAAATCCAATATTTGAAACTTTTATATATTAAATTTGACAAAAAAAAACTACTTCTTTAGAATCGGGACATAATAATTTTTTTTCAATCAATTTTTCTATTTTTCTGATAACTTTAATATTTGGGTGAATAGTAAAAAATTACTAAATTTTAATTAAAAACAACTTTTTTAATCGAAATAATTAATAGTGATAAATTATGATTTTTAGTGATTTTAAAGTATAATTAGATTATATTTTTACCATTTAATTGAATGTAGGTCATTGGAAATAATTTCACATTCAAACTAGACATAAGCAACTGCCAATCTTTTGATAGTTATTATCTCTTAAAAACATGCTTTTTGTTTTAACTACAATAATTAATATTAAATTAATTTCTGTAACTTCTGTGTTTTAAATTTAGAAAAATGGATTCCATATTAATAATCATGAGATGTAAATAGGTAACTTCTTTTTAGCCATTTTGAATAATTACTTTGGAAAATATTTTATTTACCATGGTTAATGAGTTAATCCAGTAAATAAGGGTAAAAAAATAATATTATAATAATATTAATTTACCCTAAAATGCGTCCTAACCCTATTGGTTGATACATGTCCAACTATGTGCATCATGTGGTCGATTTTGGAACCCCATGGAACCACTTTTAAGTGATAAGGACACTTTATATTAATTATGTTAAAGTAAATACAGAAATGACATAAGCATATATCTTTTAGGAAAACAATTTTTACATAGGGTTATATATATTATATTTTAGACTATAAATATCAATTAGAAATCTAAAACCATTTCTTACATAATGGTATTTTATTTATAATTTTTATAAATTTAATAATGAAATTTATTTATGACACAATAATGATGCTGTATTTTCCTTATTAATAAAAGAATCAAATAATAGTTATTATAAATGTTAAAATAAATATAATTTGAAAGTTTTGAGGACATAAAAGAATTTTATTGGTAAATATTACATTTTATGATTAATTAAAAGAATTTGGGTCAAATTAATAATGTTTTTAAGACTTTAACAAAAATAAATTATTAAATAGTGTCAAAATTGACATAAATGAGTTTTTTAAAAAAATATTTTATTATTAATTAATATTCTATTCCTAAAAATATAAGGTTCAGCCAAAGGAATTATATCATGAAAAGTGTATCATTAATGGACCACTTGGATTTCTCTTGGATTTATATAGTATGTTTATTAACTATATAATATAAAAATACAAAGAGACATGTTAAATGTAAAACTATTTAACTAAGAGTTAAATAAAAAAGGTAAATTTAATATAGTGACAAAAACCTGTCTAAAACCTATTGGTTGAGTGTTTTTCGACCTATAACCACCTTAAACGTTAAATAATATACTTTTTAGCCATTAGAAACCGAATATGAATTTATTATAAAATAATATTTCTAGCTTTTCCAAAGGCGCCCCTCACCCCTCTTATAAAAGGGTACTCCCCCTTCTCTATAATTCATACATTCAAATCCATTTGGCTCGGCCAACCCCTGACCAAATATTCTCTAAACTTACCTAAATTCATCATAGAGGCCTTATTCGTATCATAAATCTAACCTAAAAAGCCCTTTTGATCAAATCAAAAGGAAGAACCTGAAGAAGAAGTAATGTTTTCACCACCCACTTTCAAGTTCTTTTCTTCTTCAACTTCTTCTTTCTTTGTTATTTTCATTTTAAAATAATAAATCCAGTATCTTATATATACTGTGATGTAATTATTAATATTGTTGAACCATATTCTATATTCTATCCATCCTATGAATGACATGTAACCATACATGTGTACGTACGACTTACCTTCTCCACGTCATGGTGTAATTGTTATTCAAAACATTATCATTTGGATGGGTATTATAATGATGTGTAATTGAAGTGAATAATAAATATAACATTATAATGATTCATTATATATGATATACCATCAAATTATATATTATTATAATAAAAAATAAATGATATTTTTGCTTGTGCGTACGTACGGACTACCATCTCCAGGAACGTGATGAGATTCATTTCCCATTATATCCATTCAAGTCTAATTCTAATTTGATGATTAAAAATAATTTTCAAGGACTTGATATCATTATGGATATTAATAATACACAACCTATCCTTAAAAAACATGTATTATGTAACAAAACATATAAAAGAGAACGAGTATGTTAACACCCGAAACGACAATAATACTAAGATATTATTAAGAAAGCAATGTTAAAAGATCATATATGATATCATATTAATGCATATTATTATTTTATAATTTAATAACAATTATTTCACCATTATATAGGAGGTTAAACTACATTCAATGAAGGAAAAGTACATGGTAAGGGTTAATTTCACAATCTCTTTATTATTCGAGCTTGTTTGTACGTAAGTATCAACTGGGACATATTTATTATCCATTTCCATGGTTCATGAAAGAGTTTTAAAAGGGATTATTTTAAGGTAATTTTTTACTAAAACATCATTTCAATTGTTTTAAAAATTTATTATTCTAAATCTTTCTCATTAATGTCCATGTCTTCAAAATGGTTTTTAAAGATTTATTTATATGGGCATGAATGATTTTAAAATGTTAATTCCTTTAAAAAGCATCAATGTGGTATGGGAAATATTGATAAAAAATGTCTTTAAATGTTTTAATTTCTAAATTATGTGACTTTTTAAATGTTTTCATGAAAAAGGGATATATCTCTCAAAAGTTTTACAAATCATTTTCATCTATGTCAACAACATTTGATGGATTCTAAAATTGTTTGAAGTTGATTTATTATGATACAAATCTTCAATATTTTATTGATGGTTTTTTTGATATGTTAGACTATGAATGTGTTTTTTACACCATTCATGGTTTATGGATAATGTATTGACATTTTATATGCTAGTTTTAATACGGATGTTTATGTTATGTTTAAACCTTTTCATATGAGGAATACATTGGACTTAGTAGGTGACAGGTGGAGCCCTCTATAGCTACTTGATGCATCAGCATGTCTCATGAGAAAAACTAGTGTCTTAGCACAAGGCCTTGAAAAAATATTATTTGTAGTCTTGGCATAGGGCTTTGACTATGTGGTTATAATAGTCTGGAATTATGCATTCAATCATTATGAAAGTGGTCATCGATATTTCATGCGATTATTCAACTAGTAGAATATCAATGTGAATAAGTAAAAGACATTATTTCATTTCATTTTTCCATATTATACTGATGTTCAAGTTTAAAAGGCTTTTGCTTTAGTTATACATTGACTTAAATTTTTATGCTCATTTATGAAAGTTTCCACTAAAATGTTATCCTTACTGAGCAGCTGAGCTCACCCCTTTCTATGTTTTATTTTTTCCAGGGTATGTAGAAGTATTTTATGAATGACCCGTAGAGATAATATGAGGTGATATGAGTGTGGTATATGGATACAAGATGTTGTTGTAGTTTTCACTTCATGATGTAATGTATGACTTATGAATATATCTAGTGTTTCCAAGGTTACTAAACTAATCAGTCTTTTGAGACTTGATCTTTTGTGACAATGCGAATGTTATGTAACAATGCACCGACTCTGGGTAACTGGGGTCGGGGCGTTACAGTTGGTATCAGAGAAATTTTAGTACAATCCTTGGAAGCTAGATTTTGATAAACTCTGATTAGAGAACATGGACATAAGATGGACTTTTAGGATTAATATAGAAGAACTTCTTAGAATTTTGGTATTGTAGAGATTTTGTGAGTTTTCCGAGCAATACATCCTTGTCTGGATATGAGCACGTAGAGGTGGCTCTGGCATAGATGTACCTAGGTGTAAAACCCGAAAACATCGCTTTGAGCTTGACTCGAATGGGAACTGGTTCACGACAACGGGCCTTGCTGCACTCTTGTTTATGACACTCCCAGGGGATATGCTTAGGATAATTCTCATTTTCTTTACAAACCATTATTAAGGGTTTATGAGTATATAATTCCACAAAGAAAACATTTTTATGATTATGGATTATATCCATAAACTGTTCAATTTACGTTAGGTACTTTACAAGTTTTGAATTTTGTATTTTGATTCATAAACTAATCTAGTTTATGCCATTGTTTAGAAATGGAACCTAGTTGAAGGAATGGAAATGGTATCAACGCACGTAATCCATGTAGGGATTTACCTCATACTCAATAAAATTATAGAGGGGTTGGTGATACAACTGGTGCTGATCAGATTATCACCATACTGGGACAACTCAACCAGGTTATGAATAATAACCTTACCCATATGGAGCACCTAGATCCACAGTGTGGAGGATCAATGTTATATTTCTTCATAAGGAAAAAACAACCAATATTCAATGGGATTACCAATCCATTAGTACCATAGGAATGGATAAATTCCTTAGAGAAAATATTCCATGCCTTGGGGAGTAGTGAAAGGGAAAAAGTCATCGTGGCAGTTTACCGCCACACTGGAGATACTGACCAATGGTGGTCATTAATTCCAAACACAAAGGAAGATGATTAAGTATCAAATATGTAATAGAGGGAGTTCAAAGAACATTTATTAGAAAAATACCTTCCTCGCGACCATCGAGTAGATATGGAAAGGCAATTTCTGAGTCTTTGGAAAAAGGAGGATGAGAATATCGCAAAGTATGAGGATAACTTTACAAGGTTAGTGAGGAATAATGCAGATTATATACGTATCCCAAGAAGTAAGACTGATCGTTTATTTGATAGGTTAAAACCATTTCTTCATCGAGCTTTAGTATCATAATCCTTATCATTATACGAAGATATTGCCTCATTTACTATCAAGACAGAAAAGGAATTCTCTAAATCATATGACTATAATTTAAAGCAAGAGAAGAAGTGAACGGTGGAGAAAGAGATAGGTAATAGGAATATGGGGTAAAAATATTTTCCATTATGTGTTAATTGTGGGAAGAAACACCCTGGTACTTGCCTAAAAGGAATGGTTGTCTGTTACAAGTGTGGTGAAAAAGGACACCAAGCTCATGATTTCAAGGGAAAGAAAGTTGCCGTCAACATTGAATGCTATAATTGTAGAGAAATGGGGAATTATGAAAATGAATGTCCTAAGTTCCAAGTAAACGTACCTCAAAAAAGGCCAAGAGAGAATAGCCAATCATATCATGTTACTATAGTTGATGTTGGATAATTATTGTATTTGTTTTTTTGGATTCAAGAACTATATTATGGTTATAAGAATAATGTGATATATATATAAGGATTTTACTACAAAACTATTTTATTGAGGACTTGTGATTATATGCTTCTAAGAAAAGTGACTTAATAGTAAGCTACACTTTTGGTAAAATACATGGTTAAAGGAATGGTAATCATTAATATGGTCCTGATAATGAGGTAGTGATTTTGGAATAAGAGATGGTTGATTTGAATAAATTATATTGGATATTCTTGACTACCTTGAAGATGATTAATGATTTGTATATTTCATCATTGTTGGAGTTTACAAAATTTTTGGATGGAAGAAGTATATCCAGTATTCTATAAAGAATAATGGAGCATGAATGTAATCAATAAGGTTTTATGGTAATTTAGGATGTTACAATGTTTTAAAAGAATACATGATGAAGGTGTTCACATGTTATTATGTGGAAAAAAGGATCTTCATCGTGTTTAACATCCTTATAAATCTTGGACTGTGAGTTTGGACATAATTATTTTGGATAATTCTAGTTTGAGATTATTTTTGGATTACCATAAAAAGGAGAACACAGAGGTTGGGTGGCAACCCGTCGCGTAAGGCAAGGCCGCGAGACTTGAACCCGCAACCGAAGGGCGACAATGGTGTATCACCTTCCACTGGCTCACGTGATGTCCTGGATTGAATAATGTTGTTTTTTTAAAAGGTCTAGTAGATGAATTATATATATATATATTTTGGAACCCTATAAGAATAATATAAATATAATTTTTTAAGTTATATTATCCTTTAGAGTGAAAGATGAGTTTGTGGTAGAAATTAGTAAAAGGATCGAACTCGACTTTTCAAGTATATATATATATATATATATTTCTTCTCTTATTCTATGAGGAAATTAATTATTATACTTTATTGAAGGGATATTAAAACCAAAAATGTGTTACCCTAATACCTTATGTTTTGTTGAACCGATGGTATTTTGAATCATCATAGATTGATGAATTTGAGGACCTCAATTTTACACTTGTTTGTGATTGATGAACTCAATCAATACCTATAAATATTTACGTTTTTCCTCAAATTAGATGTCTCTAATTTCCACAAATTTTCTCCTAATTGAGATCATAATTTGGTGGTGACCCTTTCATTTCTCTTTTCCTTTTATTAAGACTAAATTTTATTAACCCAATTTCCGATGTGGGTTTTCTCACAGATATATTTTCTATTTTCAATCATTTATTTTCAGAAAACAATTTCAAATTGAAAGGAATCAATTTATTGAAGGAGGGGATAATGTTACACCCCAATATTTCATAGTGTTTTATTTCTTCAAAATAATTCAATAACATGCACTACACGCAACACCAAGTTCATGCGCACCATGACTTACCAAACTAGTCGTTCAGAAGTGGTTATGAATAGTATTAACTGAATTTTTAACTTTATATAATCCTTATAATTTTAGAATCCATATTATGTGTTTATTAGACATAATGTAAGAACAAATTCATTTTTTTAGATAACAACGTATTTTTCAAAAAAATGCCCTTTTACCACCTTTTAATGGTGAACCCTTTTTAAATACAATATTTGAAACTTTTATATATTAAATTTGAAAAAATAAACTTCTTCTTTAGAATCAGGACATAAGAATTAAGTTTCAATAAATTTTGGTGTCTTTCTGATATCTTTCATATTTGGGCGAATAGTGAAAATTACTAAATTTTGATTAAAAATAACTTTTTTAATCGAAATAATTAATATTCATAAATTATGAATTTGAGTGATTTTAAAGTATAATTATATTATATTTTTACCATTTAATTCAATGTTGGTCATTGGAAATATTTTCAAATTTAAACTGGATATAAGCAACTACCAATCTTTTGATAGTTATTATCTCTTAAAAACACGCTTTTTATATTTACAACAAGAATTAATTTTAAATTAATTTCTGCCACTATTGTGTTTTGAATTTACAAAAAATTATTAAATATTTAGAATAAGTAGGTACAAATTGTTTAAATAGGTAACATTTATTTTTAGACATTTTGAATAATTAATTCGGTAAATATATTATTTACCATGCTTAAAGGGTAAATCCGGTAAATAAGGGTAAAAAAATAATATTATAATAATATTATTTTACCCTAAAACGTTTCCTAACCCTATTTGTTGATACATGTCAGACCATGAGAAATTATGGGTCGATTTTGGGACCCCATGGAGCCACTTGTATGTGATAAGGACAGTTTATATTAATTAAGTTAAAGTAAATACAAAAATGACATAAGCATATATCTTTTAGAAAATATTTTTTTTACGAATGGTTATATATGTTATATTTTTGACTATAAATATTAATTAGAAAGATAAAACAATTTCATACATAATAGTATTTTATTTATAATTTTTATAAATTGAATAAGTAATTTTATTTATGACACAATAATGATGCATTATTTTCCTTATTAATAAAAGAATAAAATAATTGGTATTATAAATGTTAAAATAAATATATTTTGAAAGTTTTAATGACATACACGAATTTAATTGGTTAATATTACATGTTAGAATTTCTTAAAAGAATTTGGTTTGAATTAATAATGTTATTAAGAATTTAAAAAAAATTATTAAATAGTGTCAAAATTGACATAAAGGAGTTTTGAAAACAAATATTATATTATTAATTCATAATATATTCCCAAAAATCTAAGGATCAGAAACAGGACTTATATCATGATAGATGTAACATTAGTGGACCACTTGGGGGTCTCTTGGAAGTATATAGTATGTTTATTAACTATATAATATAAAAATACAAAGAGACATAGTAAATGTCAAACTATTTAACTAAGAGTTAAATAAAAAAGATAAAGTTAATATAGTGATCCAGACTTGTCTAAAACCTATTGGTTGAGTGTTTTTATACCTATAACCACCTTAACCTTTAAATAATCCACTTTTGATCCATTAGAAACAGAATATGAATTTTTTATAAAATAATATTTCTAGCTTTTCCAAAGGTGCCTCTCAACTCTCTTATAAAAGGGCACTCCCACTTCTCTCTAATTCATACCTTCAATTCCATTTGGAACGGCCAACCCCTTCCCAAATATTCTCTCAATGTTCCTCAATTCGTCCTAGAGACCATAGTTTGATCATAAATCTAACCTAAGGAGCCCTTTTGATCAAATCAAAACGAATAACCTGAAGAAGAGGTAATGTTTTCACCACCCATTTTCATGTTCCTTTCTTCTTCAACTTCTTCTTTATTTGTTATTTCCTTTCTAAAATAATAACTCCATTATCTTCAATATACTATGATGTTATTATAAATATGGTAAAACCATATTCATTATTCTATCCATCCTTTTAATGACATGTCACCATACATGCGTATGTACGGCTTACCGTCTCCACGTCGTGGTGTAATTGTTATTCAAAAAATTATTATTTGTAAGGGTATGATAATGAAGTTTAATTGAAATAAATAATAAATATAACATTATAATGATTATGTATATATGATATACCATCCAATTATATATTATTTTAATATAAAAAGAATGATATTATCACTCGTGCATACGTACAGACTACCCTCTCCACGAACACGATGAGATTCATTCCCCATCATATCCATTCAAGTATAATTCTCATTTTATGATTAACAATAATGATAAAGGACTTGATATCATTCTGGATATAAATAAGATACAACCTTTCCATAACAAACATGGCTTATATAACAAAACAAATAAAAGAAAATGAGTAAGTTAACACCCGAAACAACGATAATACTATGATATTATTAACAAAGAAATGTTAAAAGATAATATATGATATCATATTAATGTATATTATTCTTGTATAATTTAATAACAATTATTTCACCATTATACAAGAGGTAAACCTACCCTCAAACAAGGAAAAGTACAAGGTAAGGGTTAATTTCACAATCACTATATTATCCGAGATTGTTTTTACGTAAGTATCTACTGGGACATATTTATTATCCATATCCATGTTTCAAGAAAGAGTTTTAAAGGGATTATTTTAATGTAATTTTTTACTAAAACATAATTTCAAATGTTTTAAAAATTTATTCTTCTAATTCTTTCTCATTAATGTCCATGTCTTCAAAATGGTTTTTAAGGATTTATTTATTTGGACATGAATGTTTTTAAAATGTTAATTCCTTTATAAAGTTTAAAAGTGGTATGGAAAACTTTGATAAAAAATGTTTTTAAATGTATTCCTTTCTAAATTATGTGATTTTTTAAATGTTTTTAGGAAAAAGGGATATATCACTCATAGATTTTTAAAAATCATTATCATCTATGTTAACATCCTTTGATGGATTTTAAAATTGTTTGAAGTTGATTTATTATGATACAAATCATCCTTATTTTATTGATTGTTTTTGTGATTTGTTTTACTATGGATGTGTTATTTTTACAACATTCATGGTTTATGGATAATGTATTTACATTTCGTAGGGTAGTTTTAATACGAATGTTTATGGTATGTTTAAACCTTTTCATATGAGGAATTCATTGGACTTAGTAAGTGACGGTTGGAGCCCGCTATAGCTCCTCGATGCATCGGTAGGTCTTAGGAGACGAACTAGTGTCTTGGAACAAGGCCTTGACAAAATCTTATTTTTAGTCATGGCACAAGGCCTTGACTATGTGGTTATGATAGTCTGGAATAATGCATTCCATCGTTATAGAAGTGGTTATCGATAATGCATGTGATTATTCTACTAGTAGAATATCCATGTGAATTTGTAAATGACATTATTTCATTTCCTTTTTTCCATACTATGTTGATTTTCATGTTTAAAATGCTTTTGTTTTAGTTATACATTTACTTAAATGTTTATGCTCATTTATGAAAGTTTCTGCTATATTGTTATCCTTACTGAGCACCTGAGCTCACCCCTTTCTATGTTTTATTTTTTCCAGGATGTGAAGAAGTATTTTATGAATGAACTTCAGTGATATTATGAGGGGATATGAGTGTGGTCTATGCAGAAAAGATGTCGTTGTATTTTTCAATTTATGATGTAATGTATGTCTTATGAATATATCTAATGTTTCTAAGGCTACTAAACGAATCGGTCTTTTGAGACTTGATCTTTTTTGATCATGCCATTGTTATGTAATAATGCACCAACTCTGGGTAACTGGGGTCGGACCATTACAGTTGGTATCAGAGGAAGTTTAGTACAAACATTGGAAGCTATATTTAGATAAACTCTGATTAGGGCACATAGACCTAAGATAGACTTTGAGGATTAGTATAGAAGAACTTCCTAGAATTTTTGTATTGTATATATTTTGTGAGTTTTTTGAGAAATACATCCCTATCTGGATACGAACATGTAGAGGTTTCTCTGGCATAAATGTACCTAGGGGTAAAACCTGAAAACACCTCTTTAAGCTATACTCGAACGGGAACTGTTGCACGACAACAGGCCTTGCTGCACTCTTGGTTACGAAACTCTCAGGGGATATGCATAGGATAATTCTCATTTTCTTCATGAAACATTATTAAGGGTTTATTAGTATATAATTCCTCAAAGAAAATATTTTTATGAATATGGGTTATATCCATAAATTTTTCAATTTACGTTAGGTATTTTACAAGTTTTGAATTATGTATTTTGATCATAAACTAATATAGTTTATGACATTGTTTAGAAATGACACCTAGTGGAATAAATGGAAATCATATCAATGCACGTACTCCATGTAGGGATTTCCCTCCTACTCAACAAAATTATAGTCGAGCTGGTGATACAACTGGTGCTGATTAGCTTATCACTATACTGGGACAACTCACCCAGGTTATGAATAATAACCATACCCGTATGGAGCACCCGGATCTACAATGTGGAGGATCAATGTTAGATCGCTTCATAAGGAAAAAACCTCCAACATTCAATGGGAGTACCAATAAATTTGTATCTGAGAAATGTATAAATCCCTTAGAGAAAATATTCCATGCCTTGGAGAGTAGTGAAAAGGAAAAAGTTATCATGGTAGTTTACCGCCTCACTAGAGATATTGACCAATGGTGGTCATTGATTCAAAACATAATGGAAGATTATGATGTATCAAATATGGAATGGAGGGAGTTCAAAAAACATTTCTTAGAAAAATACTTTACTCGTGACCATCGAGAAAATATGGAAAGGAAATTTCTGATTCTGAGGAAAAAAGAGGATGAGAATGTCGCAAAGTGTGAGGCTAACATTACAATGTTAGCGAGGAATGTAGTAGATTATATACATAACCCAATAAGTATGATTGATCGTTTATTTGATGGGTTAAAACCATTTCTTCAATGATCCTTATTATCTCAATCCTTCTCTTCATATGAAGATATTGTCTCCTGTGCTATCAAGATAGAAAACGAATACTCTAAACCTTATGACAATAAATTAAAGCAAGAGAAGAAGAGTACAGAGGAGCAAGATACAGGTAATGGGAAAAAGGGGAAAAATATTTTCCATTATGTGATAATTTGTGGGAAGAAACACCCTGGTACTTGCCTAAAAGGAATGGGAGTCTATTACAAGTGTGGTGAAAAAGGACACCAAGATCATGATTGCAAGGGAAATAATGTTTCTGTCAACATTGAATGCTATAATTATAGAGAAATGGGGAATTATGAAAATTAATTTCCTAAGTTCCAAGTAAACATACCTAAAAAAAGTCCAAGAGAGAAAGGCCAAGCTTATTCTGTTACTACACTTGAAGTTGAATAATTATTGTTTTTGTGTTTCTGGATTCAAGAACTATATTCTGGTCAAAAGAATAATGTGATATATATAAGGATTGTAATGTAGTACTATTTTATTGAGGAATTTGTGATTATATGGTTCTAAGAAATGTGACTTAATTGTAATCTACACATTTGATAAAATACACGGTTGAAGGAAAGTTAATCCTTAATATGGTCTTGATAATGAGGTACTGATTTTGGAATAAGAAATGGTTGATTTGAATAAATTATATTTTATATTTTTGAATACCTTGAAACTGATTATTGATTTGTATATTCCATCATTGTTGGAGTTTACAACATATTTGGATGGAAGAAGTATATCGAGTATTCTATAAGGAATAAGGGATCATGAATGTAATCAATAAGGTTTTCTGGTAATTCAGGATGTTACAATGTTTTAAAAGAATACATGATGAAGGTGCTCACAAGTTATTACGTGGAAAAAACGATCTTCATTGTGTTAAACATCCTTATAAATCTTGGACTGTAAGTTTGGACAAAAGTATTTTGGATAATTCATGTTTGAGATTTTTTTTGGATTACCATAAAAAGTACAACCCGAAGGTTGGGCGGCAACCCGTCACGTCCAGTAAGGCCACGAGACTTGAACCCGCAACCGAAGGGCGACAAGGGTGTATCACCTACCATTAGCGCACACGATGTACTGGATTGAATAATGTAGCTTTTTTTAAAAGTTCAGGTAGATGAATTATAAATATATTTTTTAGAACCCTATAAGAATAAGATAAATAGAATTTTTTTAAGTTCTATAACCTTTTAGAGTGAAAGATGAGTTTGTAGTAGAAATTAGTAAAAGGATGGAACTCTACTTGTCAAATATATATATATATATATATATATATATTTATTCTCTTATTCTATGAAGAAATTAATTATTATAATTTATTGAATAGATATTAAAACCAAAAATGTGTTATCCTAATACCTTATGTTTTATTGAACCGATGGTATTTTAAATCATCATAAATTAATGAATTTAAGGACCTCAATTTTACACTTGTTTGTGATTGATGACCTCAATAACTACCTATAAATATTTATTTTTTTCCTCCAATTATATGTCTTTAATTTCCACCAATTTTCTCCTAATCGATATCATAATTTGTTGGCGACCCTTTCATTTCTGTTTTCCTCTTATTAAGACTAAATTTTATTAACACAATTTCCGATGTGGGTTTTCCCACAAAGATATATTCAATTTTCAAACTTTTATTTTCGATAAACAATTTCAAATTGTGAGGAAGAAATTTATTGAAGGAGGGTAGAATTTAACACCCCATTATTTCATAGTTTGTTATTTATTCAAAATAATTCAATAACTTGCACTACACGCTTCACCAAGTTCAAGTGCACCACGACTTACCAAACTAGTCGTTCAAAGCGGTATAAATTGTATTAATTGAATTTTTAACTTTAAATAATCCTTATAATTTTAGAATCCATAGTATGATTTTCTTAGACATAATTTAAGAACAAATTAATTTTTTTCAGATAGAGAATTATTTTTCAAAAAATGCACTTTTACCAACTTTTAATGGTGAACCCTTTTTACATCCAATAATTGAAACCATTATATATTCAATTTGAAAAAATAATCTTCTTCTTTAGAATCGGGACATAATAATTTAGTTTTAATAAAATTTGGTTCTTTTCTGATAACTTTCATATTTGGGTGAATAGTGAAAATTACTAAATTTTAATTAAAAACGACTTTTTTAATCG
The DNA here is from genome assembly GCA_963277665.1 of Viscum album. Classification (NCBI taxonomy): domain Eukaryota; kingdom Viridiplantae; phylum Streptophyta; class Magnoliopsida; order Santalales; family Viscaceae; genus Viscum; species Viscum album. Next base: position 1,903,082,078 of record OY728121.1, on the reverse strand, counting down.
AAATAATTAATAGTGATAAATTATGAATTTGAGTGATTTTAATGTATAATTAGATTTTATTTTTACCGTTTATTCCAATTTTGGTCATTGGACATAATTTTACATTTAAACTGGACATAAGCAAGTGCCAATCTTTTGATAGTTATTATCTCTTAAAAAACGCTTTTTGTTTTAACAACGAGAATTAATTTTCACTTAATTTCTGCCAATTCTGTGTTTTGAATTTAGAAAAATGGATTCCATATTTAGAATCAGGAGGTAAAAATTGGGTAAATAGATAACTTTTATTTGTAGACATTTTGAATAATTATTTCGGTAAATATTTCATTTACCATGGTTACAGGGTAAATCTGGTAAATAATGGTAAAAAATAATATTATAATAATATTAATTTACCCTAAAACGTGTCCTAACCCTATTGGTTGATACATGTCTGACCATGGACATCTTTGCGTGGATTTTGGGACCCCATGGAGCCACTTGTATGTGATAAAGACACTTTATGTTAATTAAGTTAAAGTAAATACAAAAATGACATAATCATATATCTTTTAGAAAAACAATTTTTACATACGGTTATATATGTTATATTTTCAACTATAAATATTAATTATAAATATTAAAGGATTTACTACATAATGTTTTTTTATTTATAATTTTTAGACATTGAATAATTAAATTTATTTATGACACAATAATGATGCAGTATTTTCCTTATTAATAAAAGAATAAAATAAATGGTATTATAAATGTTAAAATAAATATAATTGAATTGTTTTGATGACATACATGAATTTTATTGGTCAATATTACATGTTAGGATTTCTTAAATGAATTTTTTTTGAAATGATAATGTTATTAAGACTAAAAAAACAATTATTAAATAGTGTCAAAATTGACATAAATGAGTTTTTAAAACTAATTTTATATTATTAATTCATATTATATTCCTAAAAATATATGGTTCGGAAAAATGACTTATATCATGATATATATATCATTAATGGACCACTTTTGGGTCCCTTGTATGTATATAGTATGTTTATTAACTATATAATATAAAAATACAAAGAGACATGGTAAATGTCAAACTATTTAACATAGAGTTAAATGAAAATGATAAAGTTAATATAGTGACCCACACCTGTATAAAACCTATTTGATGAGTGTTTATCGACCAATCCCCACCTTAACCTTTAAATAATCTACTTTTGAACCATTATAAATCGAATATGAATTTATTATAAAATAATATTTCTAGCTTTTTGAAAGGTGTCCCTCACCCCTCTTATAAATGGGAAATCCGCCTTCTCTCTAATTCAAACCTTCAAAGCCATTTGGCTCGGCAAAATCCTGACCAAATATTCTCTCATCTTCCCTCAATTCAACCTAGAGGCCTTAGTTTGATAAGAAATCTATCCTAAGGAGCCCTTTTGATCAAATCAAAAGGAAGAACCCGAAGAAAAAGTAATGTTTTCACCACCCACTTTCAAGTTCCTTTCTTCTTCAACTTCTTAGTTCTTTGTTATTTCCATTCTAAAATAATAACACCAGTATCTTCAATATACTATGTTGTTATTATAAATATGGTACAACCATTTTCAGTATTCAATCCATCCTTTGAATGACATGTCACCATACGTGCATACGTACGGCTTACCGTCTCCACATCGTGGTGTAATTTTTATTCAAAACAATATTATTTGGATGGGTATGATAATGATGTGTAATTGAAGTAAATAAAAAATATAAAATTATAATGATTCTGTATATATGATATACCATCCAATTATATATTATTTTAATATCAAAAGAATGATATTTTCACTTGTGCGTACGTACGGACTACCGTCTCCACAAACGCGATGAGATTCCTTCCCCATCATATCCATTCAAGTATAATTCTCATTTGATGATTAAAAATAATGTTTAAAGACTTGAAATAATTCTATATATGAATAACATACAATCTATCCATAACAAACATGGCTTATGTAACAAAAAATATATTAGAAAATGAGTAAGTTAACACCTGAAACGACGATAATACTAAGATATTATTAACAATGCAATGTTAAAATATCATATATGATATCATATTTATGTATATGATTCTTGTGAAATTTAATAACAATTATTTCACCATTATACAAGAGGTAAACCTACCCTCAACCAAGGAAAAGTACAATGTACATGTTAATTTCACAATCACTTTATTATCCGAGGTTGTTTTTACGCAAGTATCTACTAGGAAATATTTATTATTCAGGTAAATATTTCATGAAAGAGTTTTCAAAGGGATTATTTTAAGGGAATATTTTACTAAAACATCATTTCAAATGTTTGGAAAGTTTATTCTTCTAAATCTTTCTCATTAATTTCCATGTCTACAAAATGGGTTTTAAGGATTTATTTATATAGACATGAATGTTTTTAAAATGTTAATTACTTTCAAATGTTTCAAAGTGGTATGGGAAACTTTGATCAAATAAGTCTTCAAATGTATTCCGTTATAAATTATGTGAATTTTTAAAATTTTCATGAAAAATGGATATATCTCTCAAAGAGTTTTACAAATCATTTTCATCTATGTCTACATCCTTTGATGGATTTTAAAATTGTTTGAAGTTGATTTATTATGATACAAATCTTCCATATTTTATTGATGGTTTTTGTGATATGTTTGACTATGGATGTGTTATTTTTACACCATTTATGGTTTATGGATAAAGTATTGAGATTTAGTATGCGAGTTTTAATACGAATTTTTATGTTATGTTTAAAACTTTTCCTATGAGGAATGCATTGGACTTAGTAAGTGACAGCTGGAGCTCGCTATAGCTTCTCGATACATCGGTTGGTCTCATGAGACAAACTAGTGTCTTGGCATAAGGCCTTGACAAAATCTTATTTGTAGTCTTGGCACAAGGCCTTGACTATGTGGTTATGATAGTCTGGCATTATGCATTCCGTCATTATGAAAGTGGTTATTGATATTTCATGTGATTATTCAACTAGTAGAATATCAATGTGAATAAGTAAATGGCAATATTTCATTTCTTTTTTTCAATATTATGCTGATGTTCAAGTTTAAAAAGATTTTGTTTTAGTTATAAATTGCCTTAAATGTTTATGCTTATTTATGAAAGTTTCCACTATATTGTTATCCTTACTGAGCATCTGAGCTCACCCCTTTCTATGTTTTATTTTTCCCAGGATGTGGAGATGTATTTTATGAATTACCTTGAGGGATAGTATGAAGGGATATGAGTGTGGTCTATGGAGACAATATTTTGTTGTAGTTTTCAATTTATGATGTAATGTATGACTTAAGAATATATCTAGTGTTTACAAGGCTACTAAACTAACCAGTATTTGATACTTGATTTTTTGTGATCATGCCAATGTTATGTAATAATGCACCGACTCTGGGTAACTGGGGTCGGGGAGTTACATATTCTCGTCTTATATTAAAATCCTTCAAATCGTTTTTAAGGAAAATGTGACTTATCCTAAGCATATCCCCAGGAGTGTTGTAACCAAGAGTGCAGCAAGGCCCGTTGTCATGCACTAGTTCCCGTTCGAGTCTAGCTCAAAGCAAAGTTTTTTGGGTTTACCCTTAGGTACGTCTGTTCCATATCTGCCTCTACCTGCTCATATCTAGACAGGGATGTATTGCCTATAAAACTAAAAAAATTTCTACAATAACAAAATTATAGAATGTTATTTTATACTAATCCTCAAAGTCTATCTTAGGGCTATGTGCTCTAATCAGAGTTTATCTAAATCTAGTTTCCAGGGTTTGTACTAAACTTCTTTGATACCAAGTCTAACACCCCGACCCCAGTTACCCAGGGTCGGTGCATTATTACAGAATTTTGGCATGATCACAAAAGATCAAGTCTCAAATTTTTTATTAGTTTATTAGACTTGGATGTAATAGATACTTTCATAATATTTACATTACATCATAAAAAAGAAAAATACAGCAACATTGTTTCCCTAGAAAACACTGAGACCCCATAGACTATCCCTACAAGTCAGTCACAAACTAATTCTTTGAATCCTGGGAAAAATAAAACATAGAAAGGGGTGATCTCAAATGCTCAGTAAGGATAAAAATGTAGAATAAACTTTCATAAATAAGCATAATCATTTAAGGCAATGTATCAAACTAAAACAAAATCATTTTCCACATAATCTTCATCATAATATGGAAAATATAAATCAAAATAATGCCATTTACTTACTCACATGTATATTATACTAGTTGAATAATTACATGCAATATCAATATCCACTTTCATAATGATGGATTTCATAATACCAAAAATTCATAACCACATAGTCAAAGCCTTGTGCCAAGACTACAAATAAGATATTGTCAAGGCCTTGTTCCAAGACACTAGTTTGTCTCATGAGTCTTACTGATGAATCGAGGAGCTATAGCAGGATCCACCCATCACTTACTATGTCCAATGCATTCCTCATATGAAAATTTTGTAACATAACATAAACATTCGTATTAAAACTAGCATATAAAATGTCAATACTTTACTCACAAACGATGAATGGTATAAAAATAGCACATCCACAGTCAAACATAACACATTCAATACAATATGAAAGATTGTATTGTAATATATTAACCTCAATCAAAAATAATGAATGATATTTAAATAAATGAAAATAATCGTCAAAACTATTTGAGAGAAATATCCCCATTTTTCTGGAAATCATTTAAAATTCACACTATTTTTCAAGAAGCCGTTTAAAAAATATATTTTTAAATCAAAGTGTACCATACAAATTTAAAACATTTAAAAGAAATTTTTATTTTAAAAAATTAATTTCCAAATAAATAAATCCTTAAAACCATTTTTAAAATATTGATATTAATGAGAATGATTTAGAAGAATAAAATTTTAAAACATTTAAAATTATATTTTAGTTAGAGTTCTTAACAAAATGAGAGAAACTTGAATACAAATAATTGAGGTAATAAAAACTTTATAATATCTTGATAATAAAGGATTTCTTGATATACTATGTCAAAGGACAATATATACACCATATAAAAGTGAATTTGTGAATAACAACAAATAAGTCACAAAGGAATGTAAATTGAGATGAAACCCCTTATAAAAATAGTATACTTAAGTAAAGGATAAATCAAGGACATAATTATGTGTGAAAAATATAAATACACTCAATATGATTTTATATTTAGTGTAAATAAATCATAGGACATTCACACATATTATTTAAAAAACAACACCAATGAGTTGGATGTTTAACTCAATGAATGGAAATTGAGTTAAGAATAAGTTTATATCAATGACTTGAGAAATTATCAATGGAGTGATTATGTTTATCAAACATATATCCACAAAAATTGGAGTGTAATTACTATATATATAATAAATAGGTATTCCACCCATAATCTTGGAGTAAAATAATCAATGAAGTATGCGTAAAGCCCACTGAGTGAAAATTGAAAATTGAAAATCCCTTACCGATTTGGTAACTTATGAAACATACAACCCATGAAATAAAGACCATAAAATGAAGATGTAAATATGAATAAATTAAAGTATATTACACCAAGAATACAATCATGTACAATTCATATTCCACGCAAAAGGAAATAGTGTCCAATATAGCATGAATCTCACATGAATAAAAAGTGATATGAAAAACCCTTACTTCGTTGTAATCAATCGATTCATATGACCAAATGTTAATAAACACCAAATTAATAACAGAATAACATGAATATAAAAATAATCATGATAATATATATCAAATTTAAGTACACAATACACCAAATCCAATAAATAATTGGTGAACAATGGAAATATCACATAATTAAAAGTGAGATTAGAAAACCCTTACAATGTATTTTTCCATGGTCGAGGGTAGTTTAACCACCTGTATAATTTTAAAATAATTGTAATTAAATTATACAAGAATCATATAAATTAATATTATATCATATATGATCTTTCAATGTTGCTTTGTTAATAATATTTTAGTATTATCATCATTTCCTGTGTTAACTGATTTGTTATCCTTTATATGCATTGTTATGTAAGTAATGTTTGATATGGATAGGATGTATATTATTCATATACAGAATTATATTATGTATTTAAACATTATTTGTAATCATATAATGAAAATTAGTTCGGAATGAATACGATCGGGAATGAATCTCATCGCGTTCGCGGAGACGGTAATCTGTACGTAGGCACGAACGACAATATTATTATTTTGATATTAAAATAATATATAATTGGATGGTATATAATATATAAAGATTCATTATCATGTTATATTTATTATTTAAATCAATTACATAGCATTATTATACCCATCCAAATAATAATATATTCAATAACAACTACACCACTACGTGGAGGCGGTAAGACGTACGTACGCACGTATGGTGCCATGTCATTAAAATGATGGATAGAATAATGAATATTGTTGTACCACATGTATAATAACATCACAGTATGTATAATATACTGGATTAATTATTTTATAATAGAAACAACAATGAAAGAGGAAGTGGAAGAAGAAAGAAACATGAAAGAGGTGATGATGTATTTACCTCTTCTTCGGGTTCTTCCTTTTGATTTGATCAAAAGAGATCCTTAGGATGGCTTTCTGACAAAAGGAAGGCTTCTAGGATGAAGGTAGGATAGTTTTTAAGATATTTGGGTAGGGGTTTGTGGATCCAAATGGCTTTGAAGGTGTGAATTTGAGAGAAGGAGAAGTGCCCTTTTATAAGAGGGGTGAGGGACACTTAAGGAAAAGATTGAAATATTATTTTATAATAAAATAATTTTCGGTTTCTAATGGCACGAAAATGATTTATTTAAAGACTAATGTGGGGATGGGTCTAAAACCTCTCAACCAATAGGTTTTAGAAATGTTAGGGTCACTATATTAACCTTATCTTTTGTATTTAACTCTTAGTTAAATACTTTGACATTTACCATGTATCTTTGTATTTTTATATTATATGGTTAATAAACTTACTATAAACATCCAAGTGAACCTTAAGTGGTTCATTAATGACATATATAATATTATTTAATACCTTTTTCTGAACCATATATTTTTAGTAATTGAATATTAATTAATAATATAATATTTGTTTTAAAAACTCTTTTATGTCAATTTTGACACTATTTGCTATTTTGTTTTTACTAATTTTATAAAAGCATTATTTTTAACATCCCAGGTAAATAAAGAATAAAATATTTTCATATATATTAATATATGTGAATTAAATACTAATTTTAGCTTTAAAGGGGTTTTTATGTTCGATAGCATACCCGATAAGAAACATTGGGTTTCTTTGGAATCTTACGTTGCACACTAATAATATAATATTATTATTTTAAACGGTAGTTAACTCCTAGCCGTTGTATTGGAGGGAAAGAACAAAACTAACTAAAATATGATTATACATGTTTGTTAAATATATTTATATTTATCCAATAAATTTTAGAGGCTTAATATATGAATGAATCTAATTTTAAGCATAATTTACATTAAAAGGCCGATTTACCGCCTTTTAATGTCGAACCCTTTTTAAATCTAGTTTTGGTAACTTTAATACATTCTATATGACCAAATAAAATCCTTCTATAGAATTAGGACATCATTATTTACTTTGTGTAATTTTTTGGTATTTATCTGATAAAGTTCATTTTTTAAGGAATAGTGAAAATATTGTATTTTAATTCAAAACTATGGTTTAATCTAATTTATTTATATGATTAGATTATTATTTTAATTGGTTTAAAGTGTAAATAGATTATATTTTTACCATTTAATCTAATTTTGGTCATTAGAAGCAATAACAAATTTAAATTTTATATAATCAACTGTCAATCTTTTGATAGTTAATATTTCTTAAAAACATGCCTTTTGTTTTGACAGCGAGAATTAATTTTAAATTAATTTCTGCCACTTATGTGTTTTGAATTTAGAGAAATGGATTCCATATTTGTAATCATAAGGTTCAAATTGTGTAAATAGGTAACTTTTATTTTTAGGCATTTTAAATATTTACCTTAGTAAATACTTTATTTATCATGGTTAAAGGGTAAATCAGGTAAATAAGGGTAAAACAAATAATATTTATTTACCCTAAAAGGTGTACTAATCCTATTGGTTGAGTCATATCCGACCATGGGAATCCTTGGGTCGATTTGGGGACCCAATGGAGCCACTTAAATGTGATTATGACACTTTATTTTTATTAACTTAAAATAAAGGACAAAATGAAATAAACAAATATCTTTTAGTAAATTAATTTTTACATGGGGATATAAAAGTTATTTTTTTGACTAAAAATATTAATTGGAAAGAAAAAAATATTTCTTACATAATGGTATTTTTGTTATAATTTTTAGACATCATATAAATTAAATTATTTATGACACAATCATGATGCAGTATTTACCTCATTAATAAATGATTTAATTAAATAAGATTATAATTATTAAACTATTATCCAAAACATGTCCAATTCTGATTGGATGATTTTATTTATATTATTAGTAATCTTATCTACGACCATAATGATTTTTGGACAATTATAAACCGAATACCATTATATTATAAAATAATATTTTCACTCATTCCTAAAGAGCCCCTCCTCTCCCTTATAAAAAGAGACCACTTATATGCAATTACTCACACATCTAAAGCCATTTGGCTCATCAAAACTCTGCCCAATTAAGGAAAGTACATCCCTATACTCCTCCTAGAAGCCTTAACTTAGGAATAATGCACTTCAAAAAGTCCTTTGGTTCAAACCAAAGTGAGTTACCCAAATTAAAGGTATCAGTTTCTCTTAAATTGTTTTCTTTTATTTTGCTTCTCCAACCCCTAAACTATTTTTATTTCCTTTATTTTGTAACAAAACTAGTATAATCAATATACTAGGATTATTTTATGATAATTATTAGAACTACACTTACACACACCTCCATCTAATGGATGAAGAACATAATGTTTATGTGGATGGCAAACTAACGCCTCACGAAACGATGATTGTTCAATTACATCTTACCACCTCTCATGGTGGACATTATGATGGAACTATATTTATATATGATATATATGATATATATTATTTATTCATGCTTCTGTACTTCCCAATTATATCAAAACATTATGGTTTCCATGGTGGGTAAACATGATAATCTCATTTGAGAAAGTGCGGACTACCACCCCCTCAAAGTGATGTGACTCGTTAATGCCCTATGTGGGATGTATAAAGAATAAGGTTAATGATATTATATATGATATTATACTGAAATTATATTATACCTATGTATCATTAGGTTTTAATTACATTAAAATAAGAAATAGTAATGAAAGTAGCGTTCATGCATACGTATGGCTTACCATCTCCATGAACGGTGCATTTCATTTCGTACCTCCAAATGTTATGTAATATTATAAATACAAGTACATGCTGGATATATATGATATATATGATACCCAAATCATGAATATAATTTTGGATATAATGAACATTTTACCACGTGAACAACATGTAATTATAAGAAATCCATTTTTGACTAAAGTAAAAAATATCGACAAAATGAACATTATTAACTTAAATGATTAAATAATGATTATAACATGGTAATAAGTGATATAAAAGGAATAATAAACTTTAAAAAGGTTCTTAATCAAGTATAAATTAACTTTAGTTTATTATTCAGGAGATTAATGAACGAACAGGTCAAGTCGGACACTAGGTAAGGGACTTCATCTCAATCTCCTTTCATTGAGGTATTTTTAGTTTTATACATGGATTTCTTTTATATGATGTATAAAACCCTTTGACTTTTACTTATATTCAAAAGGAATCTTTTCTCTATGAATAATTTTACTAAACGACAAAACGGAATGTTTCTTTAACGTAAGCAGTGACAACGACCTTTCCACCGCAGTGAGTATTATTTGATATTTGGCTTCCTTAACAAGCCGGAAAGTTTTTCAAAGGAAAAATAAATACCAAATACTATTTTTATGTATTTTGGTATTGAAAATTATTTTGAGAATGGATTTATTATTTCAAAATCTTGAAATTATATTTTATTATTTTAATTTGGAAATGTTATATTTCCTTATTCTTATGTTATGTGTTAGGATCATGTTATGGTTCTTGGGCATTATTTACGTATACGGGTGGTTCCATGATAAACCTAGGGCGGGTGAGCCCGAGATAGCTCTCCAATGCATTGGGTAACGTGATGGAGGTAAACATGAATGTTACTCCAAATAGATTAAGGGAATATACTGTGATGGGTATTCCAAAGTAACTCTCTATGTAGCTGTGATAGCTACAATGTAACTATGATATGGATGCCACAAGTTACCTTTTTTGATTTATGATTTAAATGTGTCTTTAATAAATCTTATGATTTCATAAGGTAAGTAAAAGAGTTCATGTTTTGTATGTATTTATGAACAAAAGTTTTCATTCACTATTTTATAACCCTTACTGAGCCTTTAATGCTCATCCCAAGTTTTGAAATTTTTTTCACAGGACTTAAAGATGAATAGGGTCATGGATGGGATCAATGAAAAGCCATGCTCTCATTAACATGGAATTAGACATGACATTTTTTTCAAGAGTTTTTATTTTATGAAAAATAATGGAAACTATGTAGACATGTCTACCCTGTAATCTTTTGAGATGTAATAGTTATGTCCTAATACTCTAAAACTCTAAACCAGAAAAGATCCTCAACGTGAATTATTCATTTAATTCAATATTTTGTAAGGTTTAAGGTCGGGTCCTTATAGTTGGTATCAGAGGTCGGTTTAGATAACTTTAGGAGTTAGGATATTGTTAAATTAATATCCATAAAGTAATTTATGTTAATATTGACATCATATAGCATTTCCAGATTACCATGTTGCTTCATCTAAGATATTTCTGTGTTAAGAATGGTTTTCCGTAGTGGAAATAGAATAGATTTTCTGGGAAGGCATACAGAGGGAAATGACCTTTCAAATCACTATCTTGAGATGGTCAGAATCAGAACTAAACAGTTTGTTGCAGTGATGGCTCAGTTGATTTAGGTGAAAAATGATGGTTGTTTTTATTGATGATATTTTGGTGTTTTATAAAAGTAAAGAGGATCAAGAAATTCATTTAACTGTTATCTTGCAAACCTCAAAAGAAAAGAAACTGTATGGAAAATTCAGAAAGTGTGAGTTTTGGTTACAATAAATTTCTTTCCTTGGTCACATTGTTTCAAAAAAAATGTCATAAATGTTGTTCCTGCAAAAACAAAAGTTATTGAAGAATGGACAAGACCACAAATATAACCGAGATTCGTAGTTTTCTTGGTTTGGAAAGTTATTGCTGGAGGTTTGTTGAAAATTTTGCATGGTTATCTAGTCCAATGACTAAGTTAACTCAAAAAGTTGTTAAATTCATCTGGACAAAATAATGTGATGATTATTTTCAGGAATTGAAAAGGAGATTGGTGAATGCTCCAGTTTTGGCACTGCCTTCCCGAAATGGTGAGTTTGATATCTACAGTGATACTTAATTTTAAGGACTGGGTTTTGTCCTAATGAAAAACGATCAGGTAATTGATTATGCTTCATGTCAGTTGAAACCACTTGAGTTAAATTACCCTACACATGATTTGGAATTAGCTGAGGTTGTTTTTTCTTTAAAAAATTTGAGACATCATTTGTATGGAGTGAAGTGTGAAATATATACTGATCCCAAAAGTTTGATGTATATATTCACTCAGAAAGAATTGAACATGAGACATAGGAGATGGTTGGAATTAATCAAGGATTTTGATTGCATGATCTATTACCATACGGGAAAAGAAAATAAAGTGGCCGATGCTTTGAGTCAGAAAAGTTATGTCTCATTATCCATTCTACGTTTGGAAAAAGATCCTTTGGTTTTTTATTTTATGAAATTTGGCATAGAATTTTTTGGTTTAGGAAATTATTCTGTTTTGTTTCAGATGTCAGTGAGATCATCTCTATCAGATAGAATAAAGAAAGCATAGAAGGAAGATAGTGAGTTACAGAAAAAGGTAGAGTTGGTTCAGAAGGGTATGTTGCCTGAATTTAACATTGATAATGATTGTGTTTTGAGGTTTTGAAAGAGATTATGTGTGCCTTTTGATTCACAGTTGAAGAATGAGTTGTTATGTGAAGCTCATAGTTCTCCGTTTTCAGTTCATCCTGGGAGTACTAAGATGTACAGATATCTTCCGGAGTATTACTGGTGGGATGGAATGAAAAGAGATATTACTGATTTTACTGTGAAGTGTTCGACTTGTGAGAAGGTTAAAGTAGAGTGACAGTTACCAAAAGGAATGCTTCAGCCTCTATCGGTGCCAGAGTGGGAATGTGAAAATATATCCATGGACTTCATTGTGGTATTACCAAAGACATCTCGAGGTAATAATGCAATCTGGGTTATAGTTGACCGATTTACTAAATCTACTCATTTCCTTCCTATTAGAGATACATTGTCTCTAGATCAACTTGCTCAGTTAGTCAGGATGCATGGAGTTCCCCTCTCCATTGTATCTGATCGTGATCCCAGGTTCAGTTCTATCTTTTGGAAAGTCCTTCAGAAGTCATTGGGTACTGAATTAAACTTTATTACAGATTTTTATCCTCAATCAGATGGGCAGTCAGAACAAACAATTCAGACCGTGGAGAATATGTTACGTGCTTTCTTGATGGACTACCAGGGAAGTTTGGACCAACATCTTTCTTTGTTTGAATTTTATTATAATACCAGTTTTCATTCCAGTATACAGATGGCTCCATTTGATGCATTATATGGAAAGAGTTATCTAAATCCAGCTTTTTGGGATGTAGTAGGTGAAATAAAGCTGATGAGACTAGAATTAGTAGAAGAGATAGCAGAGAAAGTTCAGTTGATTTAGAATCACATGAGAACAGCTCAGAGTAGGCAGAAAAGTTATGCGGATAACTGGATGTAGGATCTTTCTTTTGAGGTAGGTGATCATGTCTTTCTCAAAGTTTCTCCTTGGAAAAGTGTGATGCGTTTTGGTAGGAAATGAAAGTTGAGTCAGAGGTTATTGGACCTTATGAAATTCTGGAGAGAGTTGGATCAGTTGTGTACAAAGTAGCTTTACCTCCAAGTTTATCCCAGGTACACAATGTTTTTCATGTTTCGATGTTTAGAAAGTATATTCCATATCCATATCATGTTTTGAGCCCAGAGGTAGTTCAGTTGGAAGGGAATCTCTTTTTTGAAGAACAACTAGTCTAGATTCTGGACCATAGAGAGCAGGTGTTGCAGAATAAGGTAATTCACCAGGTAAAGGTATTGTGGAAAAACCATATGGTTGAAGAGGCAATGTGGGAATCTGAAAATGCTATGTGGGATAAATACCCCCACTTATTTTGATAAGTGGATAAAAATTGCGAGGACGCAATTTCCAAAAGGAGGGAAGGATGTAACATCCTAGGTAAATGAAGAATAAGATATTTTCATATTTATTAATATTTGTGAATTAAATATTAATTTTAGCTTTAAAGGGGTTTCTATGTTCGATAGCGTACCCGATACGCAACAGCGGGTTTCTTTAGAATCTTACGTTGCACACTAATAATATAATATTAATATTTTAAATAGTAGTTAACTCCTAGCCATTGTATTGGCGGGAATGAACAAAAATAACAAAAATATTATTATACATGTTTGTTAAATATATTTATATTTATCCAATAAAATTTAGAGGCTTAATATATGAATGAATCAAATTTTAAGCATAATTTACATTAAAAGGCCGATTTACCGCCTTTTAATGGTGAACCCTTTTTAAATATAGTTTTGGTCACTTTAGTACATTCTATATGACCAAATAAAATCCTTCTTTAGAATGAGGACATCATAATTTACTTTGGGTAATTTTTTGGTATTTTTCTAATAAATTTCATTTTTTAAGGAATAGTGAAAATATTGTATTTTAATTCAAAACTATGTTTTAATCTAATTTATTTATATGCTTAGATTATCCTTTTAATTGGTTTTATAGTTTAATAAGATTATATTTTTACCATTTAATCTAATTTTGGTCATTATAATCAATTTCACATTTAAATTTTATATAATCAACTGTCAATCTTTTGATAGTTAATATTTCATAAAAACACGCCTTTTGTTTTGACAGCGGTAATTAATTTTAAATTAATTTCTTCCACTTCTGTGTTTTGAATTTTGAGAAATGGATTCAATATTTGGAATCAGGAGGATCAAATTGTGTAAATAGGTAACTTTTAGTTTTAGGCATTTTAAATATTTACCTCAGTAAATATTTTATTTACAATGGTTAAAGGGTAAATAAGTTAAATAAGGGTAAAAAAATAATATTTATTTACCCTAATAGGTGTATTAATCCTATTGGATAAGTCATATCCGACCATTTGCATCCTTGGGTCTATTTGGGGACCCCATGGAGCCACTTAAAAGTGATTATGACACTTTATTTTAATTAACTTAAAGTAAAGGCCAAAATGAAATAAACAAATATCTTTTAGTAAATTAATTTTTACATGGGGTTATAAAAGATATATTTTCGACTATAAATATTAATTGGAAAGATAAAACAATTTCTTACATCATTGTAGTTTTGTTATAATTTTTAGACATCAAATAAATTAAATTAGTTATGACACAATCATGGTGCAGTATTTACCTCATTAATAAATTATTTCATTAAATAAGATTATAATGGTTAAAATTTTATCCAAAACATGTCCAATTCTGATTGGATGATATTATTTCTATTATGAGTCATCTTATATTCGAAAATAATTATTTTTTGACCATTAGAAAGCGAATATTATTATATTATAAAATAACATTTTCACTCTTTCCTAAAGAGCCCCACCTATCCCTTATAAAAAGAGACCACTTCAATGCAGTTCCACACACCTCTCAATCCATTTGGCTCACCCAAAATCTACCCAATTAAGCTCCCTACATCCTTATCCTCCTCCTAGAAGCCTTAAATTATGAATAAGGCACTTCAAGAAGTCCTTTGGTTCAAACCAAAGTGAGTTACCCAAATTAAAGGTAATAGTTTCTCTTAAATTGTTTTCTTTTATTTTGCTTCTCCAACACCTAAACTCATTTTATTTCCTTTATTTTGTAACAACACCAGTATAATAAATATAATAGGATGTTGTTATGATAAGTATTATAACTACACTTACACACACCTCCATCTAATGTATGAAGAATATAATGTTTCTGTGGTTGGTAAACTAACGCCTCACGAAATGATGATTGTTTCATTACATCTTACCGGCTCTCATGGTGGCCATTATGATGACACTGTATTTATATATGATATATATAATTTTTGTGATTTATTTATGCTTCTGTACTTCCCAATTATATCAAACCTTTGTGGTTTCCATGGTGGGTAAATACGATAACCTCATTTGAGGAAATGCGGACTACCACCCCCTCAAAGTGATATGACTCGTTAATGCCCTATGTGGGATGTATAAAGGATAGAGTTAATGATATTATATATAATATTATACTGGAATTATAATATACATATGTATCATTATGATTTAATTCCATTAAAATAAGAAATAGAAATGAAAGTAGCGTTCATGCGTACGTACGACTTACAATCTCCATGAACGGTGCATTTCATTTCGTACCCCCAAATGTTGTGTACTATTATAAATACATGTAAATAATGGATATATATGATATATATGATTCCCAAATCATGAATATAATTCTGTATATAATGAAACTTTTACCACGTGAACAACATGTAATTATAAGATGTTCATTTTTGACTCAAGTACCAAATATCGACAAAATGAACGTTATTAACTTAAATGATTACATAATGATTTTAACATGGTAATAAGTGATATAAAAGGAATAATAAACTTGAAAAATGTTATTAAACAAGTAGAAATTAACTTTATTTTATTATTCAAGAAATTAATGAATGAACGTGTCAAGTCACACACGAGGTAAGGGACTTCGTCTCTATCTCGTTTCATTGAGGCATTTTTAGTTTTATACATGACTTTCTTTTATACGATGTACAAAACCCTTTGAATTTTACTTCTATTAAAAAGGAATCTTTTCTCTACGAAGCGTTTTATTAAATGAAAAAAAGAAATGTTTCTTTAACGTAAGTAGTGACAACGACCTTTCTACCGCCACAAGTATTATTTGATCTTTGGCTTCCTTAACAAGCCGAAATGTTTTTAAAAGGAAAAATAAATATCAAATACTCTTTTTACGTATTTTGGTATTGAAAATGATTTTGATAATGGATTAATTATTTCAATATCTTGAAATGATATTTTATTATTGCAATGTGGAAATGTTATCTTTCCTTTATTCTTATGTTATGTGTTAAGATCATGTTAAGGTTCTTGGGCATTATTTATGTATACGGGTGGTTCTGTGATAAACCTATGGCAGGTGAGCCCGAGATAGCTCTCCAATGCATTGGGTAACGTGACAGAGGTAAAAGTGAATATTACTCCTAAGATACTAAGGGAATATACTGTGATGGGTATTATAAAGTCACTCCATATGTAGCTGTGATAGCTACAATATAAGTATGATATGGATACCACAAGTTGCCTTTTTGATTTATGATTTCTATGTGTCTTTCATAAATCTTATGATTTCATTAGGTAAGTAAAAGAGATCATGTTTTGTATGTATTTATGAACAAATGTTTTCATTCACTGTTTTATAACCCTTATTGAGCCTTTAATTCTCATCCCAAGTTTTGAAATGTTTTTCACAGGACTTAAAGATGAATAGGGTCAACGATGGGATCAAGGAAAAGCCATGCCCTCTTAAACATGGAATTAGAAATGACTTTTTTTTAAGAGTTTTTATTTTATGAAAAATAATGGAAACTATGTAGACATGTCTACCTTGTAATCTTTTGAGATGTAATAGTTATCTCCTAATTCTCTAAAACTCTAAACCTGAAAAGATCTTCAACGTGAATTATTCATTTAATTCAATATTATGTAACGTTTAAGGTTGGGTCCTTATATTATTAAATCAAAAAAAATTCATTCAACCAAACCTAATAGGTTATATCAACATAGAAAGTTATTTAAATTCATAAAAAGTCTCATATTTAATTTATTTAGATATTTATAATATCAATTATTTTAATCTTTCATTAATACTGTAATTACTGCATCATCATTATGTCATCAATAAATTTAATTATTTAATGTCTAAAAATTATAAATAAAATAAAATTATGTAGGACTTTTTTTTATTTTTATAGTTAATATTTATAGTCTAATTTATATTGTGTTCAAACCTATATTAAAAATGGTTTAGTTATTAAACACTGAATTTAACTCTTTTAACTCTTCTTTAAATATAATAATAATAAACATCCTAATCTAATCCAAGTGGACCTAAAGAATCATATTTTATTCCTAAGGTTGTTTTGGGTTGAATTACACTTATACAATATAATTAGGATAGGTGTTGGGGTAATTATGATATCATTTTTACCCTTAATTACCCTGTTTACTTTTAAATGTGGTAAATAAAAGAAAATAGTTACTATTCACCAAAAATTATTTTCATCTTATTGAACCACATTTTTCATAATGATATCAACTGTGTCTCTCATATTTTTGAAATTCCAATCATAGAAGTGGTAAAATTAACTTTTATGTGAATTTGCAAATGCTCCTAGGAGGTGGGTAAAAGACGGTAAAAAGTTCAATAAAAATTTATACATCTATTTTTATTATAAAATTACAAAAATGAATTAACATTAACTTATATAGGTATTATATATCTATTTTTACTTAAAATAAATTTAAATAAAATAAATATTTATTTAAATGAAAATTCGGTTTTAAACTATAACGACGTGTTTTTCACTATTCATCAAAAATTGAATGTTTTCAGAAAAATACCAAAAACTTACCCTAAGATAATTTTGATATTCCAAATTAAGAAATTAATTATATTTTACAAAATTCTAAGAATATAAGTTTTATTAATTAATTTAAAATTAATTCCCGTCATCAAAACCGAATGCGGGTTTTTAAAAAGTAAAAAATATCAAAAGATTGTCATGTGTTTATGTCAAATTTAAACGTGAAATTACTTATAATAAAATATATTGTATTAAATGATAAAATTATAATATAATTATACAGCCAAAACATTCAAATACACAATTTAACACTATAAATTATTTAAATTAAAAAAGATGTTTTCAATTAAAATTTAGTATTTTTCAGTATTTATCAAAATATAACAGTTATTAGAAAAGTACAAAACATTTATCAAAAATTAATTTTTATGTCTGTATTATAAAGAATAATTTAATTTCAATAAATTTAATATATAAAAGTGTCAAATATTGGTTTTAAAACGAGGTTTCCATTAAAAGGTGGTAAAATTTCATTTTTTTGAAAAATACTTCTTTTATGTGAAAAAAATGAATTTATTTTTATATTATGTCTAATAAACACATAATATGGATTATAAAATTATATGGAGTATATAGAATTCAAAATTTAGTTAATACTATTCATAACCTCTTTTGAACGGCTAGTTTGGTAAGTCGTGGTGCACTCAAATTCTGTGCTGCGTGTACCACTTGCTATTGAAGTACTTTAAAGAAAATAACTTACTATGAAATCTTAGGGTGTTAAAATCTTGGTAAATACTCACCTATAATATACGTATGGATACGGTAAATCATAAAAACACCTAATAAACTTCTCTCAAAGCATTAATGGAGTCATAATCCATCCTCGAATAAAGATGAAACAATACCCACCATCAACAAAACCACCAAGAACATATCTGGTGGATATATGGTCATGTAAGATCTCATCATTGATATCTGAAAGTTTTTAATTGGTAAATTATTGAATATGAATAGGGTTAAAAACCATTGACTAGAGATATGCAACACCACCCTCTTCTTTAAAGGTCAACTACAAAGAGGTCAACTACTCTGTCACCTCACTTGAAAATAGTGAATGGAAAACCACACAATGATGATCTTATACTATTGATATGCTCTCAGGTGTCTCAATATATCACTAATTCAATATTTTTTGGTTCCACTATCACTCCCATGCCTAGGTTTAGATATCTCAATAAGTGGACCTTATGAATCTATAGCCAATACTTTGAGAGCAACCTGTAAATTTGGTACTCTTAAAGCATGTCCTGAACCCTCCTCATGTTTCTTGAATGATCTTCCTCAAGTGCTGGGTCCAATAAAATGTCACCAAAAGATACTACCATGAACCAATCAAATAATGGTTGAAGGAACCAATCCATAAGTCACACATACACTACTATGGAATCAAACATTCCAAATGGTGTCACCATAAACTCATAGAAATTGTAGTGTATTTATAAATCCAACTTTAGTATAAAATCCTCTTGATCTCGAAACCATTGATAACCCTTACTGTAGTCAAACTCAAAGAACCACTTCGCCCCTATCTACTGGTTAAAGAATATATAAATTATTTGGGGGGGGTGGATACTCCTCCCTAGTAGTCACCTGGTTTAGGTAACATCATTCTACACCATTTCTCAATCCCTCATCTACCTAGTATGAAAACAAAATAGGGCATCCCACCTAAATACACTAAGTCTATCAAATCCCCAGCTATACAAATTACTTAAAATGAACCATTAACTCTTACATCTACTTGTGGTCATCTGATATGGTTAGGAAAATATCATTCCATCCCTGAGTGTAGGTCATTATTGAAAACAACTTTAGATGGTGAGGTAAACCTAGAAAATTCTTAGCAAAGATGTCCCTATACACCTCCCACATTGAAAAAAACTGAAATCTAATATCATCCACTGCTTCAAGGGATATACAAGCCAACTAATAGAGAATCGGTTGTACCCTATTGTACATGAGATATTTATACTCTTCCTAGGATTCCATCTCACCAAATATGGAAAATCACATCACACTAACTTTGTTACACATCAACCATCACTTGTAATATTCATCTGATAATGGATAGATGACAACCAGTCCATACTATGGAATACATTGTAGGGCCTCACTTCCTGTTATAGAAATTTTCTATGCAGGGCTCTATCTCTACTCCGAGTTAGGTCACACTAAGAGTTGAATTTTGTGATCACTTATCCTTCACTTACAAAGACTCCAAGAATTCGTTTATAGCGAAAAGGTCCCACTAGTATCTCTAGGTCTTGAATATAAATAAAACATAGGGAAATTTTTATTCTGAATATGAACTATAAATGCATTTGGAGCAGTAAAGGCACATGAAATACCTCAAACCAAGCTCTAAGCCTTTGAGTCACTCGTTCCCACCACTTAAATCTATCCTTCCATTTCCCACGTATTCACCACAACCATGGCTCCATCTGACTCTTTAACATAACAAAAAAAACTCAAACATACAAATCAAAAAATCTATTTCACAAAACCTTGATACTGTCCACTTTGGGTAGCATTAAATGACCTGCATGATTTTGAATCACATCACAATAATGTGTCTTGGTGGGGGAAGTGTCCCTCTCCATTTGTTGCCTAAATCCACATCAAACATCACCAATAGAGGGATGTAATGATGCCCATCTTCACCCTAGAGAGGTTTTATCACAAAGAATACTATCAATAGGGGTCATAAGTAAGAGGAACCCTCACACTAAACATTCATGTCAATCCTATACCACATGAGAAGGGGGTATGAACCACCATGTAACATGGGCGATCTCTATCTATGAAACCAGTGAAGCATGATCAACACAGGTGAATTATCATCCAATACCACCAGAACTAATTTATTCATCACATAGAAGACTATTTTAAAGTATTACCATATGGTCAATTTGGGTCTACACAAGTTGGAAAACCCAAACCACTACTCTGAACCAATCCTCTACGTCCTAAGGTTCTCGCTCACCACAACATCCTAGTAATATATGCCACTATAAATCACCCAATGTGGTAAGAATATGAACACCATTGTCTTTTCCTAGTGGATACATCCACTACTCAAAATGAATGTGATCATCTTTCAGGACCTCTGGAGTAGGGACAATGCACTAATCGATAGGTGGTAGAAAAACATTGTGCCCACCTAGTGAAAGCTCCTCAATAATGGGTCCATCATTTGAGGCCTCATCTATAAACTATTCTTCATCATGAAACTGTCTTGGAATCCTAGCTGGGTGTCATTGTGGAGACATATTTGAAGTTATCAATACATTTCATAGTCAAATATAATATCTAGGGTTATGACTCAGGAAGGACATAGAAACCACAACACATTTCTATATGAGTTATGTACCATTGGCTTCCCTACAATTGATTCCATGGTATATCAATTCGATAAGCAGGTAGTCGGAGTCCTAGTGAATGGATATATCCATCACTACACTAACACTAGGTTCCATGGCCTAAGATCCACACTTGAGAAACTTTAACACTATTTCACTATTTTACCAAACCAATCCTCATAACAATGTCAAAACTCCAAACCCCGACCCAAGGGAAATACCACCATTGATACAAATCTATCAAAACCTAACTTACTGAGGCATTCCTGGATAGCGATAAGATGAGTACGACACCCCAAGAAAATATACAATAGGATAGGGATTGACAACAAGCACCGATAAGAAATATACTAAAATGGGAGGCATTATCAATAAGTACATATAGACACACAAACAAATATCTCCATGAAACAGTGCAGAGGTATAATAAATTACTGAACATATAATGTTTAAAAAATGCATGCAATGGCCTCTAGGAAATACATATAAAAGTAAAATAGTATAATAAAAATGATATAATGTATAAAAATACATAGCCAATTTAAAATACAGGGTCTCCCAAACTAATAACAACTCAAAAGAGTAGAGCGGATGTGATCCTTTCTCCAGATCCAAGAGTCTTAACACCAGAAATGGTCAGTGCCATCACATACTACTAAGATACAATAAATCAGGTCTACCATAGTCAATGAAAATCTATATTTTTGCTGCATTTGACCCAACACATGTGGGGAAATCCTATGTAGGTGTGAGTATAAACATACCCAGTAGGAAAACCCAAAATCACCAAACATGAAGCATCAAAAGAGAGAGTAGTCAGCTCATCACCACAAAGGAATATCAATCAGAATACGAGGAAAAACCATATAAGAATACCAAATATATAGAGAAATGAGATCTACATCTCCACATCCTTCTAAGAATGATGAGTTACCCCACAACACCAAAGGTCCCATCATTGATTTCAAAAAACCTATGTGAACATATATGATGTCGAGAAGAGGAACCATTCATCACCCATGAATTTCATAATTTAGTGGGAATTAATTATTATCCATTAATATTGTTTAACCCTATAAGATTCCATGTGGAAGACCCACACCTCTTGACGACATTCCACAATTGAAGGGGCACACTCTATGGTGGAGGGCCTACTCCCCCTTAGAGCTCAAATATGAGGGTATCACTCTATAGATAGAGGACCCATACCCTTTGTAGTAAGGTGATCTCCAACTCTACCTCAATAGAAAGTATGGGGGACCAATACCCTAGTGTGACAATGGGGTTTACATCCTTGGTAACACTCTGATGATTCTATTATGTAGATAAGTGACCTATTCCCAATGTTGTACGGGGGTTACCAACCCTACATGCATGAAGAGTACAGGGGTCATGTGCCCTGGTGTGATTGGGGTTTCTAACCCTGACATATCTATAATGGTAAAACATATTAATCGATAGTTTCCAAGCATATTTGAAAGAATCAACATGCTTGCAACACCTCACATCATAAATCTGATTCCAAAACAAAGACCACCATGACATTCTATATGAAAAAATGCTCACGATAGACAACACATATGTCTTTATCTAAATCTAGTAAACATAGTTGAACAGAAATTGGACATCATCAATCCTACATGGTAAATCATAAATTCACCTACCCATCACCCCTAAAATCTATTAATGAAAACATAGATAATTCCATTTTTATCCTCATAGAAAAATACATAGGATATGATTTTTACTTTACCAAAATAGATAACCAATGAATACGATTTTTTTTTCAAGTATAAAGGTTGCTTCATCGGCCTAATCCATGAGTCTAAATTAAATACCCAATAATGGTATTTAAACAATCATCTCAATATCAGGGTCATGATACCATAGATGAATCATCAATCTAATATCACATGAATGAGTTACAGTGGGATTTAGAATCCTTAATAATAATAATAATAATAATAATAATAATAATGTTTTTGTTTTTTTTGTTGTTATTTTTATTTTCTCTCCTCCCCCACAATCTTCTCCAAGGCATGCTAGGGGGATGTATTTACACAGCTACCACATGGGGAAGGGGAGGAGGACACCATTAGCCATCACCATATAGGATGCGAAGGGGGTCACACCACTGAACATCATCCCATGGTAGGGGAGGTAACATATCTAGACACCGATCATAGGTGGGGAGGATCTCATTCCACCTTCGATATCTAGTTGACACTGTTATGAAATTTCTTGAGGAACTTGGATCTAGGTTTGACCACACCCGATCTGTCAGTTTGGCTAAATTTTGGCCACCCTATGTGATAGTAATTCATTCCCATCATTCTTATCTATAAATTTTGAAACTCATGAATAATGAACCAATGATCCACCTTTGATGCATCTCATACCAATCATCACACCGCATCACATCTCAGTTGTGATTTTGATTCCAAACCCGGACACATGGTATCAATCTGTTGCACCAAGGAATGATTTTATAATGATTAATTGTAAAGAATTTATTGAACCATCAACTAAAAGAAATGTTGGTAATATACATGTGAAGAATAGTTGGAGAAATTAACATAACATAATAAGATGAATAAACCTCGGCCATGGGTTAGGTTAGCCTCAATCTGTTTCTATTAAAATTACTGATGAAGAACAATAATCAAAGATAACAAATTATTATCAATTCCATATCATATAAAGAAAATTACCAATTAAAATAATCTAAATATAGACCAGTGAATTAATCTATTAAGGATTAAATTCATGTTCAATTCGTGATAACCAAAAAAGGGGATGAATCCAAAAAACAACCACCCTACCTCATTTTTTTGGATTGATCACTGATTAATATCATTTTTTCATCCATGAAATTGGTAAGATCCAAGGATTCTATTGAAATGATGATCCTCATGGTACTCTGATACCCAATCCTCGATCCTGCGACCATCCACCGACATACTCACCACTATAGTGTTTCCTCTCCATGCTCTCATTCCCTCTAGGGTTATGTTGATAAACCTAGAAAATTTCCATGGAGGAGATTATATAGAGGATACATTAGGGTTTCCTGATTTAATAAAAATTAAATTAATTAATTAATTTAATTCATCCATTATGACACTTTAACAATGAATATGATACCAATATAACTCATTTCATTCCTATGGTAAGATAAACCTTCCATATTTTATATCGGTCTCATATTTTCTATTTAGAACATTATTTTGGAGATATTCCATTATTTCAAAAAGATGTACACACATGATATAATATTTTTAATATCACAACATTGAGGCTCTCTAGATCCCAGAATTACTTATCGACTATTGGATATGAGCATCGAGGAAGCATGTGGTGGTGGGAGATATTGTTTTTAATATTTATATAACTAAAACCACGACTGAGGATCTTGAACATACAATTTATAATTATTTTATTTAGATATAAATAATGAAATTGCCTTCTCTTAGGTTTCATTAGTTTATGTCGATGTCAATCATCTAAAAATAATCCTTCAGATTAATTTTATTTTACATGTGGGGTCCAAATAATAGAATCCCTATAGCGGTGATCCACAAACGCTCCTTTGATTTCTGAGAAATTAAAATTGATCTTCCAGTGCTAGCATGAGGAATTGAATGCCTTGTTTTATTCATTCTCGATAAATCACTATTTTCTAATGAAGTAATCTCTCTAGTGTTTCTTTTTCTTGAGGGGGAGTCGAAAAAGAATTCATTGTGAATAGAAATTCAGTCTTTTTTGATCTCATACACAATAGCCATAATGGAATATTTTTAGAGGTAGCGTTTAGGTTAGAATATTTTTTTGTTTACTTATAGATTATAAAGAATAGTAAAACATTTAATAAAAACCCACACCACATAATAATAATAATAATAAAACTATTATTTTGTGGTGCGTGCTGAGTTGTGCAATAAAAAATATTATTTAACTAGCTTTTTTATTAATATTTTTCACTGGACATGGTCTTGGTCTATTAAAATTCCTATTTAATTTATTGAACACCTATATAAACATTTAATTTAAATATTTCATTCATCAATAAATATTTTCAATTGATAAAACATGAATAAAATTATTCATTGAACTTGAGGGTAACAATTATTCAATTAATTAAAGTTAAACCGAATTTAATTGAGATCATAAGAAAAATTACTGTGCGACCTTCTAGGATTTTTTCTCATTGGAATTATATAGGATTTCCTAAAAATAAAAATTACTATCTAGAAATGGGAGAAGGAACCAAGGATAAATAATTTAATTCCAAAATAATGATATCCACATACGAATGCTCACTACGTAATATAGTCCTTTTTTTAATATCTCATCAACAAGATTTCACATCTGTGCCACTAACCTATATGCTCGATATGACTTTATTTGACTATATGAAATAAACATGTTGTTACCCCATGTCCATGGAATTTTGGGCAATATTTCTATTCCAATCAAAGTTCTTAGATATCATATTCCATAAAGATATAAGGGCCAAATCCTTCATTGACTTATCCATTAATGACACATTACTTATGACATACCCTGTATACCAAACTTCATCATGAACTATTATCATCATTTTCTAAAAAGTACATATAAATACATGAGATATAACATTATTTAAAAATAATCATAATATCTAAGTACCATTACACATGCTCGTAGATTGGAATATCTGATAACACCAAAACATATAGAATTTTTATTGGTGAATCTGTTCTCATAATCACATGTCTTTAAGAATACTATGTCTGAAATTTATGAGAATAAGCATCATCTTATTATGAGTACTCACACCTAAAATTCTATGTAATATGTGTCCAATTATACTATTTTATCTAAACATTGAAAAATATTTAATAATTTGATCATATCACTTCAAGGTTCCCATTATAGTGGGGAAATACTATGACTTTATCAATGCGATGTATACTCTAGGACATTTATCACATTAGATTCAGGTAGAACAACGAAAAATACGTAATAATATATTTTTCTTAATATTCTATGCATAAAATATACATGTAATCAAAGTAAAAATAGTTGGTCCTTTGACACCAACCCCAAAAAACTCCCACTTAGAATAGAGCCAACTTCCAATTAACTTCAATCATCAAGACCTCACATGATAATCATGAGTTTCTCGAGTTAAGGATTTAGTCAAGGGGACTTACACGTTGAATTTGGCGGAAATATTACTAACTGTAACCTCGCCTCTTTGAGAAAAATCAATCAATAGATGATACATCGAAAGTACATACTTTGTCCACTAATGTGACCTTGGATATTTTGAGAGAGCAATTATTGTATTATTATCATAGTAGAGTGTGATAAGATATTTATAGCTAGGTACCATGTCAAGATCTTGGATAAATTGTAAAAAACATACTACTTCTTTAGATACCTTATAATCCTCAATATACTTAGACTCTATTGTATAATCCACTACCACAAAGTTATTTGAGATCTTCCTTCTCACAACACGTCCATTCAAAGGGACGATGTATTTCGTTTGTGACTTCTTTTCATCCTTATCAGTTTGAAAACTAGTTTATGTGTATACTCTAATGACTAGTTCCTCATCTCCTCCATAAACCCGGAACATAACCTTAGTATGCCTTAGATAATTAAGGATAGTCCTGACCACCATCCATTGGTGGTCACCTGGGTCAACTTAATAAATTCCTACCACACTTAATCCATAGGTGACATTTATATAAGTTCATAACATATCATACATGAGTTACCTAATTTATGGTTCATATGGAATCCTTTCTATCCGATTTCATTCTTCATGTGTGTAAGGTAACATTTTTTCTGGAAAGATGAATGTCATGTGATGCTCGAAATAATCCCATCTTGAATTGTTTTATACTGAATATCTTTATTATATTGTTAATGTATATACTTTGACATAGTCCAAACAACCTATTGGATCTATCATGATAGATTTTGATCCCAATAACCTATGCTTACTTTCCCAAGATCTTTATAGAGAAGAATTTATTCAACCATGCCTTAATAGACTATAAGATCGGTATTTCATTTCTAATGAGTAATATGTCATAAACATACAATGTTAAGAAAAATTCTATGCTCCCACTAAAACATTTGTACACACAAGGATAAAAAATATTTCCTTATGAAATCAAATTCAATTATAGATTCATAAAAATGAATTTTCCATGAACAATATGGATTCTTTTATCAATAAATGGATTTTTAAAATTTTTATCTCTTGTTGGAATCCATAAGAGTCACAAACCCTTTGAGTTGTGTCATATAGGAATATTCCTTAGGTTACCATTAAGGAAGGATCTTTTGACATCAATTTTAAAAATCTCATAATCATGGTAAGACACAATGGAAAGTGTAATTATGATGGATATGAGCATTGTAAATAGAAAAAATATTTCATCATAGTTAATGCCTTGATTCTATTAATTTTTTTTTGTATCCAACTGTGCATTACAGGTAATGAATTGTCCTTCCATGTGTATATTCTTTTCGAATACCCATTTTCAATCAAAAAGCTTTACATAAATTGGAGGATCTACCAAAATATGGAGTTGGTTATGGTACATGGAATCAATTTCATAATTCATGGATTCATTCCACATGGAAAGATTTGTTCCACTTACTACATATTTGTAGGTTAGAGGACAATTATTATCTATTAACAATGAATCACTATACTTGGTGACTATAAAACTATACCGTTCTGGTTTTTTAGCTCTCTAATACTCTTACATATTAATTGTGTCTCTGGAACAACATTTTGTTCCACAGGGTTTTGTGTAATTTTTTCATATGCCAACTCTTGTTTATATTCAGAATGGACTTCATCGAATTCCATATTTCTCCCACCATATCTTTTAGAGATAAGACCATTCTCAGGAAATGGGGGACATCTCTCAATTTTCACCTTTTATATTAAGTATTTTAGAAATAATATCCCTATATTTTTGGGATATCCTATAAATATACACTTTGTGCCTCAAGAAGAAATCTTATTACTTGAAAAGGACTAAACAAATGACTTTTAACCCCACATATGTAAGTATGAAAAAATGGGTTTATTTTCATTCCAAAATTGGTATAGTATACTATCATTCTATTTAGTAAGCTCTTATCTTAATATCTATACAGTTGTTTGTAATGAGTACCCCCAAAAGGATAATTAAAGACTTGCATGCTTGTCAATGACCCCACCATGTATGTTAAGGAATGGTTCCTCCTTTCACTTACACCATTCAATTAAGGTGTATAAGGAGGAGTGATTTGAGATAAAATCCCAAACACCCATGGGAAATCAATGATGTCTTGATTAAGATATTCTCCATCTGGGTTATATTAGATTTTCTTAATCATCTTACCAAGTTGGTTCTCAACTTAATTGTTATATTCCCTAATTTTTTTTAAATGAATCTTACTTACACCTCATTAAATAGATATGTCCATATCTACTAAAATCATTTGTAAAAGATATTATGTATGAGTACCCACACATTTCATCAATAGGAAATGGTATGTGCACATCTATATAAACTAAATATATAATCTCTTTGGCCCTTTACCCATTTTCACTAAATGGGGATTTGATAAATTTTCCATGTAAACATGCATAACATACACCAAGTGGTTTTAGTTCATAAGAATATAAATATTTACCTTTGTTTAATTTATTCAAACACTTTTCATTTACATGACCTATCTGGTGTTTCCAATATTGGGTTTGGTATGAGTCATGGGATGATGTTTCGTTAATGATTTCCATTACTTGGTTTATATAGTCCAACAAATAAAGACTATTATTTAATTATTCCATACCATATAAAATGAAATATTTATAAAATTAGAAACATTTATTTTTGATATTGAAAATAAAACCATCTGTAACTAGTCTTGATATTGATATAATATTTTTTGTAACTGAAGGCACATAATAACAACCCTTTCAAACCCAGATTATTCTAGTTGGAAACATAAGGTGGTAGTCCCTGATTGCTACAACAGAAAGTTTAACTCAGTTTTTTTCATTCATATCTACCTCTCCTCAATAAATTTTTCTAAATCTACTTTGTTATTATATTTGAATTTATACATGAGAACCCCACGTTGTATCTAAAACACATTTTTTAGAAATAAATAAATTTTACTCAATAAGAAAATGTACTTGATGCTTCTACTTGCTTCTTATTGGTACACATTTTCTTCCAATGGCCCTTATTTCCACATGTAAAACAAAAATCATCTTTATCCCTTGTTTTTTACTTGATCTTCCTCTTCTTTTAAGGGAGTTTTTAAGAAGCCTTTTCCTTGGACTTGAGGTTCTTTTCTTGGAATTTCAGCCTTTTCAGTATACAGCCCAACAAATTTTCATGATTTTTCTCCATATCCACTTGGATAAAGAGAGTTATAATATCTATAATATATTTCTCAATGTTATTAAAATTAAAATTCACAATAAAATTAGAGAAAATCTAAGGCAATGGTGCCATAATGAGATCCCTGCCCAGTTTATTGGTGTGTTTAAACTATAGAACCTTTAGGTGATTAATGTAGCCAAAGAGATTGACTACTTGAGGCCTATTTGGGGAACCCCCTCTAAATTTTATTTGAAATATCACCATGGAAATATAAAACCATTCCTTTCTAACCCTTTTCTGATACATTCCATGAATATTCTTGAGAATTATTTATGTATCCATATTTTTTAGAATCCATGAGAATAATGAACATAGATGAAAGAATAAAACATTGAGCATTGAACACATCATTCATATTTTTATCATATATGATTATCTATTCATCAATATCCTCGTTAGCAGGAGGATCATGAATTGAGGATTCTAGCACTTATGATTTCCATTCATGGTTCCAAATAACCTGAAGGCATCTGTACCATTCGTGGAAGTTACTTCTAATTATGAGGGTGAATTTCTCCAATATTTATCGTAGGGATAGTGTGGATTATGAGATTTATTTTTTATTATATAATAAAAAGATTATATTATTAACACTTTTCTTGATTAAAAATCATGTGAGAAATAATAAATTATTTTATTTTATTAATTCTCCCACTATTTTATCAAGTCTCAATAGCCCACACCATTGAAATTATAATTCCTAGTTATTGTGAAATTTTAGTGGTAAAGGTCCCCATTAATTTTCATAATGATACTGAATTTTTTTCATGAAAACCATAAGAAAGTAATTAGGTCATATGTCTTTCTAACTTTTGTATTAATACTCATTGATACATCAAGAGTATACACATATCCTGAAATCCTGACCTGTATTTTCTCAACACTTGCCTCTAAATTTTTATTGAATAAACATGGGGCATTAAACTCAACACAAGAATGGATATGTCATCTCAAAAACCACATGATAACTCCCTAATAAAATAATGTATATAGACTTTGGACATGTACTACACCTAGTTCTATGGATTCCTTCTCAATCAAGTAATGTGTTCCTTAGTTTGACTTAATATTTAATTGAGTGGTTTTAATTTATTATGAATAAATTTTATCTTGTTTTATCTTTTACATGTATTGTTAACATTTAAGTATATTTTACATAAATTAATTATCCATGTTGAATAAAACACTTATGCAGAATCTGTAAGAACCTGGTTTTTGAGGCTATAAGACTTTGTAATTTTCTTGATGTTATTCCAGAGTAGGGTGATCAGGAGGAATGTGATTCCATGCCCCAGTGTGGCCTGAATTAAATTTTAAGTGTGTTCATAGTAGACACACTAAATAAACAGAATAACTCCTAAATGATTGCTCATATTAGAAACTCGAGGGTGCCATTGAGTCAAGAGCATGCCGTTTACCCTAGGAGGGGTGTAACATTCGCGGGAGTGACCCATCTGTGGAAAACGCCACCAGGGGCGCTTTCATAATTTAGCGGACTTGGGCGTGAACATTATAACATCTGAATGGGGGATCGTATTAAAATTCCGATACCACCATTGCGATCAGAACATGTATTTCACCATAAGAAAGACTTAACCTCGACCCCGTTGAAAGTTCAGGTATGGGCCTACTGGTGGGTGTTTAAAATTAAATAAATTTTATTTAATTTTTCCCAACTTAAACACAAACACTCCCCCCTTATTCTCCCTTAAACTCTCCCTGGTGGAATCCATCCCAACTAAGGATCCACCTTCTTCATGATCTTCTCACCAAATCTCCAAGGCGGTTAGGACTCCGGTAGATCGTTTGTAAAGCGACGGGCTATGCCCTGTGAGGTAGGATCATTGTGCTTTAATTTTTACATTTCCGCAACTTCTTCGAACTCAAATTTTAGTGTCAAAATGCTGTTAAATTGTTGAGATAAGGACATAGATGTGTAGGGTTCAATACGAGATTTCCAAATCTTTTTTCGGATCAAACATCTGTGTCACGGGGAATATTGGGTGGTCCCAGGAAGTTTTCCATCCAATAACCTCATTTTCCAGCAGTTCGAGGGCGGTCTGGCGGCTCCGCACAGCGGTCCGGCGAGTTCCGGCGGCGACGGCTCCTCTGGATGTCCGGGATTGCGGTATCATGGTGGGTCTCAGGAGGTGGTGAGGCCGACTCTGGGCGAGTGGCTGTAGGCAACGACGACGCACGTGGGAGGCCAGGGGCGCACGCTAGCCGGCTTCACCAGTCGGCGTGTGGAACGAGACTGGGGTCGCCATGACCCCGGGAGCAGACCAAGACCCGCGAAGCACGGGACTCGTGGAAAAGAGCAGAATTGGATTAGCTAGTTCGAGTGAAGTGGGGCAGCCCGCGCTGTGAACCACGAGCCGCGGTGGACTGGGCGACTGAGCCGCGGACCGCCGGTCTAAAGGGGTGGACCGACCGAACAGGTCAGGCCGACCCCTTCTCCGTCTGTTGGCACTACACGACCTATAAATTGCAAACCGATTGTCAGATTCACAGGCCGTCTACAGAGACGTGATCCTCAGATCAAGACGAATGTTTTTGGATGGTCTTGGAAATGTTTAATTCTCGAGATGGGGGCTTGGTGGCACGACACTCTTGTTTAGTATTACTTAGCGCCTCGCTGGGATTCTTCATTTGGATGGTGTGAGCACATCCATAGTCTGTTTTAGGCACCGTCAGCGGAATTGTGACCCTACCATCATGATGAAGTAGTCCGGGGTGGTTTCATGCATTGAAGCCATAGTTGAGGCATGGGCCTCACATGCCGCCTTTTAAGCTGTGTGCAACATAGTGTGAATTTTTCATTAGACATCCGTTCATGGAAAATGAATAGTCGTTTTGGCATATTTTTCAAAGATCATCACGATGGCGTAGTTCAGCTGACCTTTTTCATAACCGAGGTGTGGGCCCCACGAGATTCAGTATGGGCATAAAGCGGT
Source organism: Viscum album (assembly GCA_963277665.1). NCBI lineage: Eukaryota > Viridiplantae > Streptophyta > Magnoliopsida > Santalales > Viscaceae > Viscum > Viscum album. The sequence goes on along the minus strand of OY728121.1, from coordinate 1,903,049,283 downwards.
GTTGACTATCTTTTTCGTCGGGAGTCCTTTTCAAGCGAGTAAATAGTCTATCTCGCATGTTTTTCCATGAGGATTGCAATGGTGTAATCTGTTTGGGAATGAAGAGACTCATTAGAGATCTCATTAAATTTGGAAACATGAAAGGGCATTTTTTGGAGGTTACATTGACGCACTCCGAACCAACGTAAGATAGTGATGTTAGTGACACCCAGTGATGACACGGGCATTGCAGAGTTATCGGACCAGTTCCAGGTTTACCCTCTAGCAGGGCTAGGCAGTGGGTTACCCACTGGCGTATCAGGGTTTACCCTCCAGCAGGGCTGGGCAATGGGTTTCCCGTTGACCTTAGGGTTTACCCTCCAGTGGGGCTGGGGAGTGGGTTACCCGTTGACCTTAGGGTTTACCCTCCAGCCGAGCTGGGAAGCGGGTTACCCGATGACCTCTTAGGTTCTACCCACCAACTGGGTTGGGAAGTGGGTTACCAGTTGACTTATTTCAGGCACAAACCGTTCTAGGAGGATAGTCAGTTACAGTTCTCTATGATTACCCAAAGCGAGACACTTGGTTGTACGGTTCGACGATGAGATAGCTTTGGCGTACATGACTTTTGGGCAACAGTGATAGATATCCTTAGAACTGTTGGCGACTTTTCCTGAGCTGAGAATGAATATGGATATCCCCTTACACACTCATTTGGGTTTCTTGTTGAGTATATATATATATACACCCCAAAATTTATTCCCCACTCCCTGGGATCAGTTACTCTCCTTATAGGAGGGGCGAAGACACGTGGGGTATGCCACGCTCTTTCCATTCCTATCTTCTCTTGGTTGGATGAGTCTACATCCTTTCTTTTGTTGGGTTTCGTTGCACTCTCTTTATTGTACTCTTACACTATTCTTTGTTCTATCTACTGCTTACCATTTCAGTACCTCCTTTGTTGATCCCTCAAGCTTTCATGGCGTTCTACTGAGTATCTTTATACTTACCCCTACTTGGGCTTTGGCCGCACTTGGTGTGCCCTTGAAGATGACAGACAGGTTGATCGAGACTACAGAGGATCATATAGGACATATGATCTTAGGCTGCGTTCAGTGGCTGTAGTCGGTCTTTCATGTGTGGGACTATCCAGTTGCTTACTTTTTTTACCTGTTTCCATGTTGTGGCACCTTTCAGGTTGGGCACATGTTTTTCCCTTTTTATGTTTAGTTTCCTTGTCAGTACATTTCAACAATTTTCTTGATCTATTTTGTAGTTGATGCATGACTGTGGTAGGGTTATAGTTTATTGTCCTTTGGTTTTCTTTTTTACTCCGCACTCCTGCATCGAGTAGGCTCTGTGTGTGTGTAATGGTACTTAGGCGATGGCCTCCTCGAGATCGTTAAGCCTTCGATGCTTATCGCTAGCCCCTAGCCTATGGATGCAGGCCTGAGGTAGTTGCGGCTCAAGACCGGTAGGGTCGGGTCTTGACAAAGTGGTATGAGAGGTGGTTCATTCATTGGGGCGTTGTTTAGACATCCCTAAAAAGGGATTGGTTGGGATTTAGGGTAATAGTGTCGACATGTCTTGAGAGCGGCTCTCAGGCTGGGGAGTCCAGTGATGGTATGAAAAGCTGATGTATCCATTCACCAGGACCCTGATAACCCGCTTGTTGACTCGGCACACTAAGACATTTGTTTTAGGGAACTTTGGAACATGCATCCGGTATGATTGAGTCTTTTACTGTCCTTTTTGAGTTAGCTCCCTTTTGAGATTATTTATATATGCTCATTTGATTGCGGAAATCCTTGATAATTTTCAGGATTCCCCCACAAAAATAGCTAGCTAGGTTACCCTATCCAGTTCATGACGATGACCTAGTGAGCGAAGATGCATCAGTTCAGGGACCCTCATGTGTTTTCCTTCCACCCAGTGGTTCAGCAGTAGCCCCTCCATCTAGAGAGTAATAGTTACTACCGGTAGCACAGGCTAATGTTTAGTGCAGGCTGAGTGCGCTCCGAGACATCTAGTGTTAGCAGCCATAGAAGTTATGCAGGGACCTGGATCCCCAGGTATTTGAAGATTGGCTAGAGTCCACTGACCAACTTTTCAGGCTGGTACAGACACCGACGAACCGGATGGTAGCCCTAGCTGCCAGCTTCTTCCTCGGGATGGCTGGGCATTGGTGGGGGTTGGTTATGCAGACCCACAACGAGTCGTCTCTCACGCGGGATAGCTTGTAGCAGCTCTACTGAGAGGAGTACTCCCCTTCTTTTTTATACTTCATTTTGATTTAGGAGCTTCTGGAGATGAAGTTGAGGGGGATGACCATGGCACAATACTCATCCTGGTTTATCGATCTGACACACTACTCTTAGGATTCGATCCACGATAGTTACTTTTGGGAACAGAAGTTTGAGGAGGGTCTTCCTAGGGAGAGTCGTGCAAGTGTAGTACCCCTGTGCATCCATAGTTATGACAGGGTTCTAGAGTGGGCGCTCAGGGAAGAGAACTTCTTGGATGAGTGACGCCCGCTAGAAGGGCCTAGTAGTGGCCACTTCAAGGCATAGTCTTTAGGAATATGCATGCGGCAGAGAGTAGAGCCTCAGTCGAGGAGACCCTTCTGTGAGAAGACATAGGGGAAGGGTCATACACTGCAGTGGCACCATATATCACCAAGGAAGTTAGGAGAGAGACAGTGCTATGCTTGTGACAGATGGGATCACCTATCATGGGACTGCTTGACTAGGCGTACCGAGCAGCTGTGGCAGGCAGTGGGTGCACTATAGTGGTAGAGGCAGCACCATGACTAGGAATATCCTAGGTGAGGACAAGGTGGTCCTCAGGGAGGTGGTGCAGGAATACTGGTAGGACCTGGAGGTGGGGGACATCGTTTCGAGGTCCTTCATCCGCCACCACCGGGCAACCCACACCAAGTTCAGGGAGCTAGCGGTAGGGGCCTAAGGAAGCTTCAGGCTATGGGTGTTCATAACCCCCCCAACACATGAGATTGTCCGAGGTACGCATTGTGTTTACTGTACGCTTGCTTTGGTACTAGTGTACATAGGATCCAACCACTCTTTTATATTGATTCTTTTGGTACGGGAGTTGGAGCTCCCAGAAGAGGCGCTGACACCTGCAGTTAGCCTTGAGGTTCCTACAGAAAGTGCCTCGTTAGTGAACTTTGTTTGCAGACAATGTGAAATGTCGTTCGAAGGAGAGAGTTTCACGTGGGACATACTGGTCATCATGATGGAACCTTACGAAGTCATCCTGGGCATGGATTGTATTTCTATAGTTCACGCCCGGATCGTCTGTTGTCGTAGATGATTCAGAGGAGTGCATTCTGATGTGGAAAGGTTCACCATTCTAGGTGAATGAGTCCTCGTGGTAGAGCTTACATGTACTCTGAGAAGGATACCACAACATTTTTTTTCATCAGTTGGCGAGAATGGCTCTCAAAGCAGTAGATATTACAGGGCCTGGATCCCTACCGTTGTAGAAGACTATATAGATGTTTTTCCCAAGGATATCCCAGGACTACCTCAGAGGCGAGAGATGGAGTTCTACATTGACATGCAGTAAGGGACTGCCCCGATATCATGGGAAGCATATTGGATGGCACCCATAGAGCATCAGGAGATATGAATTTATTTAGAGGACCTTCATGAGAAGGGAATTATCAAGCCCAGTGTGTCCCCCTGGGTAGCTACAGTTTTGTTCATGAAAAAGGAAGATGGGAGTCAGTGACTTTGTGTAGATTATCGTTACCTGAATCAGGATATGATAATTAACAAGTAACCCTTGCCGAGGATTGATGACCTATTTGACCAGTTGAGAGGTGTGAATTTGTTCTCTAAGATTGATTGTCGATCCGGCTACCACCATTTGCGGGTTCATGAGGCTGAAATCCCGAAGATGGATTTCCATTGTCGTTATGGGCATTACGAGTTTCTGGGGATGCCCTTTGGCGTGAAAACTGCCCCTTTCGTCTTCATGGATTTGATGAACCAGATTTTTCAAACGTACTTGGACCGGTTTGTGGTCATCTTTATTGACGACATACTCATCGACTCTACAATGGAGGAGGAGAATGCAAAGAATTTGAGTATCGTCCTAGACTTACTCAGGGACACAACCTGTTTGGGAAACTCTTGAAGTGTTAGTTCTGGATTCATGAGGTTCACTTTCATGGGAATGTCATTAGAGAACAGGGTCTAGCCATATATCCCACATAGATAGAGGTAGTGCTTTCTTGGGATCCACCCAAAAATGTGTCTGAGGTGTGGAGCTTCCATGACTTGGAAGGCTACTATATGAGGTTCATCGAAAACATCTCCAAGATTGATGCCTCTTTGACCGCATTGACGTAGAAGGGATGACCGTTCACCTGGATGGATCAGTGCTAGAAGGCCTTTGAGGATTTGAGGTAGAAGATAACTAGTGCTCCAGTGATGAGGCTGTCAGAGGAGGGTGCTGAGTTCGTGGTATTCTACGATACTTCAGGAGCTGGGCTCGGGTGCGTGCTGCTGTAGCAGTGGGCAACGACTTCATATGGGTCGAGGTTGTTGAGGCCCCATGGGAAGAATTATGCGACTCATGATTTGGAGTTGGAAACTGTGGTCTTTACCTTGAGGTTATATAGATACTACCTTTTGGGTGGGCATTTTGTGTTCCACTCAGACCACCAGAGCCTCAAGTACATCTTCACTCAGAGGGATCTGAATTTGAGGCAGAGGCACTGGCTGGAGTTTTTGCAGGACTATGATTTCGAGATAGTCTACACTCTAGGGAAGGGCAACGTAGTAGAAGATTCCCTTAGCAAGAATTCCCGAGCTCTTCTAGTGCAGGAAGCTTCAGAGCAGTTGGCTTCCCTACATCTGACCTTGGTGGAGAATTACGGTAGGACCTTTTTGCAGTCGATGGTGTTGACTCATTCTCTCCTTGAGCGTGTGAGAGAGTCACAGCTGGGGGATGTCAACAGTGAGGTACTGTGTGATCAGATATCCATGGGCAATGCACCCGATGGGTATTCTGAAAGAAAGGAATCACAAGATCCTATTCTAGGGGTGATCTATAGTACCAGTCGTGATGCGGGAGTAGGTGATGTAGGAATTCCACACATCTCCCTTTGTTGTACATCCCAGTGTGGGGAAGATGTACAAATACCTTTAGCAGTATTTTTGGTGGTCTAGCATGAAGCAGAGTGTAGCTGAGTTTGTTTCCTGGTGTTTTACCTATCAGAAGGTGAAAGTAGAGAATTAGGTTTCGACAGGGTTGTTGCTACCCCTTGATATCCCGGAGTGGAAGTGCGATGGCATATCTATGGACTTCATCATAGGGTTTCCGTGCACAGTGAAGGGCCATGATTCCATTTGCGTGATGGTGGACTGAATCACGATGTCGGGAAACTTCCTTGCCATCAGGGAGCAGAGCTCGGTGGAGAGTCTAGGGAAGCTGTAATTTTGGGAAATCGTCTGACTTCATGGAGTACCATCAATGATCATCTCTAATCGTGACACATGGTTTACGTCGCGATTGTGTCAAGGCCTGCAAAAGGCATTGGGGACTCAGCTGCGGATGAGTACAAATTTCCACCTTTAGACGGATGGGCATACGAAGCGCACTATCTAGGTGTTTGAGTATATGCTCAGGGTGTGCATGTTAGACTTTGGTCTAAGCTGATAGGTTCACCTGCCCTTGGTAGAGTTTGCGTATAACAACAGTTACCACTCTACTATCGACATGAAACCTTTTGAGGCCCTCTACGGGAGACCCTGCAGGTCACCATTGTGCTGGACGGAGGTTGGGGAGACCTCCCTCGTGGTCCCATAGTTGGCGTGGGCGATGATAGAGAAGGTGCATGTCATTTGTGAGAGGATGAGGACGGCTCATAGCAGAAAAAATTCCTGCGCAGACCATCATCACAGACCTTTAGAGTTGGAGTAGGAGGACAATGTCTTTTTGAGAGTCTCCCTGCGGCGTGGAACATGGAGGTTCAGCCGAGGAGGCAAGCTATCCGTGAGTTTCATTGGGCCTTTTGAGATCGTGCGCAGGGTTGGTGAGGTTGCCTACTGTCTTTCTCTACCCCCACAGCTAGAGAGTGTGCATGGCGTCTTTCACGTGTCGCAGCTGAGGAAATACGTGTACGACCCCATGCACGTCATCGATTGGGGAGAGCTAGACATTGAGGATGGAGCCACCTTTGCGGAGCACCCAGTGGAGATTGAGGACCGGCATGAGTAGAATCTGCATAGACGAACCATTCCATTGGTTTGAATGTTGTGGCAGCATGAGAGGGTGCATGAGAGCACCTGGGAAGAGGAGACCCAGATGCGGGCTCAGTATCCCGAGTTGTTTTTGTAGTTTTGTTTTTCGGGGATGAAAAACATTAAGGAGGGAATGATGTAAGAACCCAGGTTTTGAGCCTGTAAGACTTTGAAATTTTCTTGATGTTATTCTAGAGGAGGGCATTCAGACAACATGTGATTCTGAGCCCCGGTGTGGCCGAAATTAGTGTGGTCACACAAGAAACACCAAATAAACATTATAAATCTTAAACAATTGCTCAGATGGGAAAAAATAGGGTGCCTTTGAGTACAGAGCATTTCGTTGACCCAAATAGGGTTTTAGCTTTTGCGAGCACGACCCTTTTGTGGAAAACGCCACCAGGGGCGTTTTCGTAATTTAGCGGCCATGGGAGTGAACTTTATAACTTCTGAACTGGGGCTCAGATTAAAATTCCGAGACAATCGTTGCACTTAGAACATGGACTTTACCTTAATATGGGCTTAACCTCGACCCTGTCGAGAGTTTGGGTATGGGCCTGCTGGTGGGAGTTTAAAATTATACAAATTTTAATTAATTTTTCCCTGCTTAAACACATCCACTCCCCCTTCTTCCCCCTTACACTCTCTGAGGAGGAAGCTCTCCCAAAAAAGGATCCACCTTCTTCATTATCTTATCCCCATCTCTCCAAGGTGGTTCCAGCACCTGTGGATCGTTTGTGAAGCGACGGGATACGCCCTGCGAGGTAGGATCGTTGTGCTTTCATTTTTACATTTCCGCGACTTCTTCGAAATCAAATTTTAGCATTGAAATGATATTAAATTGTTGAGGGAAGTCCATAAATGCCTAGGGTTCGATAAGAAATTTCCAAATCACTTTTCAAATAAAAAATCTGAGTCCCAGGGCGTCTGAGGTGGCCCCGAGAATTTTTTCGGCCAATACCCTTGTTTTTTGGCGGTTCCAAGGCGGTCTGGCGGCTCCACCCGGTGGTCCGGCAAGTTCCGGCGGTGGTGGCTCCTCAGGCTATCCGGGAAAGCAGTGGCGTGGAGGGGCTCAGGCTACAGTACGGATGGCTACCGTCGAGTGGCTATGGGTGACGACAACACACACGGGAGGCTTGGGGCGCGTGCGGGTTGGCTTCACCGATCGACGTGTGGCGTGCGACCAGGGTCAACGTGACCCCGGGAGCAGACTGAGACCCGCAAAGCGCGAGTCTCATGGATAAGAGTCGGACCGGCTTTGTAACAACCCGAGATTTTATAAGATATATTCTATTTAATTTCTTTCATATCGTGTGTTGTATGCTCCACCAATATTATCTTGCGCTATACGCAACACCGTATTAGCTTGCAGTATACGTAACACTAATCTTGAATCTTGTTACACACAATTTCTATTATTTTTGATAGAAGTTATTCTACGCAATATTGAGTGTATATATATATATATATATTCAATGTATAAATTAAATATGGTTGGATTTTGTGATACGCAGCAACAAGGGATTCTTGCACTACACACAACCCTGAATTGGATTGCATTACACGCAATCCCAACCTTCCTCGATAGCATGTGTTGTACGCAATATCAGGTTTCAATAAACAACGATATATAGTTATAATATTATTATAAACTAGCCGTTATGAAAATTAGTAAATACATTTTGAATTTTATGACATTTAATTCATCTTACACATTTTATAGAACATGGTATGAGAACAAAATAATTTTTTCGGGTAAAATAAGTATTTTTCAAAAAATGCAGTTTTGCCACCTTTTGATGGCACACCTATTTTAAATATAATTTTTGACAATTTTATAAGTTAAATTTTACAAAAAAAACTTCTTCTTTTGAATTAGGATATAAAAATTTACATTGGATAAGGTTTTGATATTTTTCTGATAAATTTCATATTTTTATGAATAATAAAAACGCACTATATTTTAATTAAAAACAACTTTTTTTCATCATATTAATTTATATTGTTAAATTATAATATTTAGTGGGTTTAAATTATAAATAAAATATATTTTTACCATTTAATATAATGTATGTCATTAGAATTGATTTTACATTGAATTCTTATGTAAAATTATTTCAATATTTTGTAACGTTTTAACTTTTATAAACAACAGGATTAATTTTAAATTAATTTCTGAAACTTTTGTGTTTTAAATTTAGAAAAATTTACTCTATATTTGGAATCATTGGTCCACATTATGTTAATAGACTACTTTTTATTTTTGGGCATTATGAATAGTAACTACGGTAAATTTTATTTACCATAGTAAAAGGTAAATCAGGTAATTAAGGTTAAATATAATATTATAAAATTATCCTAACACTTGGATTCATATAATTGGATGATTATATTACATCCTAAGTAATATTTGTGTCGAAATGGAATCCATTGGAACCCACTTGGAGGTTTATTTTATTTAAAGGAAAGTGAAATATGTCTCACTCAACTTAATTAATTAATGTATTTTTAATATAAGTTTATACAGAATATAAATTCGGTTATAAATAATCATTTTAAATATAAAATGTTTTTCTTTATCATGGTAATTTATTTATAATTTTTAATAGATATATAATTACCTTAATAGCTTATACATTAATGATGCAGAAATTATTTATTTAGTGAAAAATAAGTAATATAGTTTTTATTGAAAAAATAATACCTAATAAAAGGCTCACAAACCAGACCAAAACTTATTTTTAGTGTATATATATGCCATAAGAATCCAATTACCTAATATATGACCGTTTGGAGTCCTATAAAAGTGATTATGACACTTATATTATTTTATTTTAAATGATGTCAAAGTTGTCACCTTCATTATTTAATAAATATAACATTTTAAAAGTAGTGTGTTTTAGAATATAAATCTGACTAAAAGTATTATTATGAAATATATTATATTTATCTTCATCCTTGTATTTTATTTTTAATTTTTATGCAACAAATAATTATATTTAATAATTATACAATAATTTTGTAGAAATTATTTTATTACGAGAAGTATCAAATAAATGGGTTTACAAATAGTAAAATAAATTTTATATGAATATTTAATGTTCTCCACTAATTTTATAGATGAATACGACATGATAGGAACCTATTAAATATTTTATTTAGAATATATCCTCTGTGTGGATTTTAATTAAATTCCAATAAATGAATAGTGTGAAAATTGAAACTATGGTTATTTTATAAAAATAAAATATTATTAAATTGTTTATAAATCTGAAAAATATTTAAAAAATATAAATTTAAATTTTTATAGTCTAAAATGTCATTAAATATCCAATTATGGAAAATTAATGACACATAAGTGATTATTTATAACCATTTAAAATTTATAATTTTATTACCACAAATAAAATTAAATAGATTAAATAAGTACAAATAAAAATGATAAGGTTTAAAATAAGCTCAAGACATTTTTAAATTTGATTGTTTGATGATATTACAACCCTATCTCATCTAATCTTCTAATTTAGTCATTTTTGGAGTTTTTTATGTGGGGTTTGAATTTATATTAAACTAATATTTTTGAGGATTTCCAAGGTGCGCCTCTCCTCCTTTATAAAGGGGCACCTCCTCCCTCTCATCATTACACATCATTGAGCCTTCATGCTCAGACAAACCATGACAATTTACCTTATCAACTTCCCTAGAAATATTATAGAGGTCCTGGTCTTCTTTAAAGACAAATTTTAGTGCCTTACGTGGAGGTTCCAAAGAGGCGTGTCGAAGAAGAGGTAATATCCATTACCGATTCTTTCAAATTTATTTCTTCTTCTACTTCCTCTTATTTAGTTGTTTCATTATGATTTAATATCATCAGTATCACTCATATACTGATATGTTATTATAATATTATATAACCCTATTCCACCTTCTATCCATCCTATGGAAAACAAAAATCACCGTGCGTGCCTACGTACGAAATACCATCTACACACCGTGGTGTAATCTGTTTTCCACCACCACCTTAGTTGTATGGGTATAATGGTGTAAAGAATAACTATATGTGATTATTTTAAATTTATATTGATTCTGAAATAGTATACATACACTTCAATACGATTCCACGATCATGGGAATGATATCATCGCTCGTGCGTACATACAGACTACAGTCTCCACGAACGCGATGAGATTCATTTTCCAAGATTAACCATTCAAGTATGATTATAAATTATATTTAAATAATAATAATGAAAGATATTACATAATAATTATACTAGATTTATGTACATATATTTTTCATTTACTTAATTCCATTTAATTCAATAGGGAAACGAAAATAGCGTTCATGCGTACGTACGGCCTACCGTCTCCATGAACGGTGTATTTCATTTCATTTATATATCTATGTATGTAATGAATATACATGATATATAAATCATGAATTACATTCTGAAAGTAATTAAATCAATATATAAGTAATAATAATATCAAGAACAACATGTCCAAACACGAACGATAAATAAAACAATTTTACCCAAAACGCTGCTTTAACATCGAATTTACAAAAGAATGGGTAATATAAAGTCATAAGTGAACAATCGATGATATAATAACAACGAATATTATTCTGTAATAATTAAATGAAAATATTTAAATCATTATACATGAGGTTCGCATACGTACGAAGAATATCGGACCTAAGGTAAGGGATAATTTTGCAAATCTCATTTTTATCCGAGATTGCTTATACTTAAGTATTTTCTGGGGTTATGTTTATCATCCATGTCCATTTTTTCTAAAAATGTTTTCATAAAAAGTTTAATATTATTCAATGTATGTTTAAAGTCATTTTTACGTTTTTTTACTTTTACAAAATCGTATGTAATGAATCTTTATTTTGTTTACCACACAAGGTACTTTTTGACTTTTCCGACAAAAGTACGAGAATAATGTTATTTTTTAACTTATATGGCATGAATGGATTTTTACGGTTTCATATCTCCGAATTTTCATGAAGATTACTCAACAATATTTCATGTTCATTTTCAAAAAAATCATTTTCTTTTAAAATTGTGTGGCATTTTTTGAAAAGAAAATGATGTTGAAGAAGAGAGGATATTTTCCTCAAGAATTCATTTCAAGTGTTTTATCAAAACTATTTTACATATATGATGACATTATTTATCATGTTTATGTTTCAAGTATAATGTCTCCATTATTTACAGGATGTTATTTTTCTTATGATGAAATTATATCCATTTTATATTCATTATGTGATGATGGGATGATGTTTATGACACCCATTTTATTCTTTGGTTTATGATGAATGATTTATGTTTATTTTGTGGCACAAGTAATAATGATTTCATTATGAAATGGATGAGACCTATATATCCCTCCAATTCATTGGGTAAATATTTATATCTCATGAGATAGACATGGCTGGAATGGTAAGTTAATCTGGATCAGTGATACATGGATGGAATGAGGAGTGAACTCGATTCTGAAAAGGGACTTTGTCCACTAAGATGGTCTTGGCAGCAATCCCTTGGCTACTATGGAAATTATAACATGTTCCTAATGGTTTCCACAATTACATGATTTATTCCTTTGATATTTTATCATTATTTATGATCCATTATGATCTATTCCTTACATACTGCATTGTTTTATGTCATTGTTAATGATTTTGTTGTTCAAACATTATGTTCATGTTTTTTTTAAGTTCAAATGTATATGATTTGTTTTATTTTCTCCATGATTACCCTTACTGAGCAATTGAGCTCACCCTTTATATGTTTTCTTTTCCCCAGGGTATAAAGAAAGGTTTTAGGTAAGAAAAAAAGGGAAGATCTTTAGGGGAGATGTTGAAGATATTTCACCAAGATTAGAAGAATATTTTTCCGAGTTTCCAAAGACACTAAACTATTACGGTCCTTGTGTGTTTGTTTTTATTATGTATTAAGTTTTCCGCAAAAGTAATGTAATGTCTATGTAAATCAAGCTTTGGGTCTCTACAGTTGGTATCAGAGGAAAGGTTTAGTTAACCTTTGGAAATTAGGATGCGAAAACTTTAGTGAAATCCCTAGAGATATTTCTATGGTATGTTTAGGGATATCCCTAAGGTTAATTATACATATAGGTTAGAGTCTTAGAATTATGTTGATGATCATGAATAACCTAAGGTGAATCTATGGTGTCATGGATTAAAGAATTTTTGATATGTTATACATCCCATAAGTGAATTTTTATGATTTTGTGGTTCCTTGTTATTTTAACTGTTTCTTACACTATGGTTTCTAGTCTTAGTCAATGGAGGGAACGAGAATAAATTCAGTTAACATTGATTCCAATGGACAAATTGGTGACTATGGTCAACGAAATTTTGTAACTCATGGAGAGAAAGATATTATGATTATGCCGAATCAGTCATCTTGATATATTATTAACAAGGTGAACTTTAGTCGTCTTCCTAAGTCATCGAATAAGAGGAAGAATGAATTTTATGCATGTTCACATAGTGAGGAGCATTGAGAAAGGAATATTGAGATTTGAAAATAAGGGAAGAAGAACCTTGAGGAATACCTCAAATGGAGGGGAAGATGTTATCTATGTGGTGAAAAGTGTCATAGATTGACAGACTGTTATGGAGTCCAATGTCTTATCTGTCGAGAACATGGGCATTACCCAACCCAATGTCCTGACCTAAAATGTTACTTCTAAATAGTAGAAGGACCTATTCCATTTAAATCATTGAAGAGGATGGACTGAAGGGCTTATGTATTGTAATTCAAGAATAATGTTGTTGAGGTACTTTTATAGTATATTGAAATATCTGTGTATTGGTCCATTGTGGTTTTCTATAAGAATATGGTACCGGTAACCATGAAAAGTGATTCAAATATTTTGGAAAGCATATTATATGCACATAATGAAGGGATAAGGAGAAAATGAATTGTTTGACAGTATTCATGAGCTCATGATTGATATAAGGACTAAGTGATATCATGGTTTGAGTATATAGAAATTTTTGGATTTTTGTATGTGGAAAGGGTTAACTTTTGACAACATTAATGTTTTCACTATGTTTCAATGGGTATTCATTTTTTTTCAAGAGTATACATAATTAAGGTATTCACATGTTTGGAATGTGACTAAAAAGATATATCTTATGATATATGGGGGATTGATGTGAGACACACGGGGTGGCCCGATCTTCATGGCATAGGTTGGCAGATGAAGGATGTGGTTCTAGGCTAAGTGGTGGATGATGGGTATGGATAGCAGATGCAAGTAGTCAATCAACACTATAAGGAGTGCGACCTACTACTTAGACAACACACTCAAGGGAGGGATGCATTAGCCAATCCACACAACAACGCACTTGGGTTGAGGCACGAAATTGGGGGCTTTGTGATCTTGGATCACCAATCTAACTTGTAGAATGACAAGGCAAGAATGCACAAGAGCAAAGTGGAAATTCGGAACAATTCTCACACAACGGGGAGAAACAAGCATAAGCTCTCAATTAAGGCTTGAATCGAAATACAATGTCATGGTGTGGCTATTTATAGCCAAGGGGGTGATACAATGGTCAAGGGTCTAGTACCCTAAATTCATAAAGTCTAAACCTACCTTGTCCCCTTAAAAGTCAAAGAGATAAAATCCCACAAAGACTTTTGGAAAAGTAGCACACAACTTTCCAACATAGCCCACCGGATTTGACTTTGAGTGCATAGCCCACCATATTTGACTTTGGTGTCCAAATATGCCATTTCTAGAATCCTTCATGTGGGAAAGATATCCAAATTCGTGCAACAATGTGGGACAAGATTTAATCATCAATTTTGGGCTTGAATAAGTGATATTATAGGCCCATTTTCTCCATCCATTCAAGGAAATATCCATTGGGCCTTTAATGAAGCAATATGTGCGCCCATTGTAGCATTGAGCCTCTTTAATCTCCCTCACGTCATTGGGTCTTGAAAATCCAACTCTTCCTCCTGCGCAATCGTCTTGGTGCCTTTGACATGGTTCTCATCATCCTCCCCCTCTTGAAAAGGAGTCATCCTCAACTCTTCATCCTCTAGAAAATCTATCTTTTAAGTATTGTGTTTAATCTTATTGAGCACTCAGAAAGGTCCGTATCCTCGTGGCATGAGTTCTGATTTCTTCTTGTCAGGAAACCTCTCCTTTCACATATGAATCTAGACCAAGTCCTCGGGCTCGAACAACACTTGTTTGCAACCCTTGTTTGCACGATCAACATATTTTTGAGTCATCCGCTCGATATTTTCCCATGCCTTTTCATGGAGTTGTTTGATAAATTCTGCGCACCCTTTCGCATCCATATTAGTTTCTTCCTGCAAAGGAAAATGAACTAGATCAATAGGGGAAAGAGCGTTAAAACCATAAACAATTTTGAATGGAGAATATTGAGTAGTGGAGTTCTTGGACCTGTTATAAGCAAATTCCACATGTGACAGACACTCCTCCTAATTCTTGATATTCTTCTTGACAATTTTTCGCAGAAGGGATGATAATGTCTGATTCACCACCTATGTTTTCCCATCGGTTTGTAGGTGAAAAGTAGTGGAAAAGAGTAAATTTGTACCCAGTTTTCTCCAAAAGGTATTCCAAAAGAAACTAAGAAATATTATGTCTCGATCCGACACAATGGTCGTTGGCATTCCATGATGTTTGACTGCTTCCTAAAAGAAAAGTGTTGCAATGTTAGAGGCATAATCAGTTTTGTGACAAGGAATAAAATGTTCAATTTTTTAAAACCGATCCACCACAACAAAAATGGAATCTCTCCCCCTCTTGGTCTTTGGTAAAAACACGATAAAGTCCATTGATATGTCCTCCCAAGGGGTGTTGGGAATTGGGAGAGGAAGATATAGTCCATGTGGGTTCAGTTTCAATTTGGCTTTATGGAAAACAATGCACTTTCCCACAAATTTCTCAACATCTCTAGATATCCTAGGACAATAAAAATGCTCACAAAGAACACTTAGAGTTTTTGAAACACCAAAATTCCCCATTAACCCACCCGAATGTGAATCCTTTAGTAAAAGTAAATGGATAGAGCAATTAGGAATGCAAAGCTTATCAATCTGAAATAAGAATCCATCATGTAAATAGAACTTTTCCCAACTAACTCCAGTTTTACAATGTTAATATGGTTCTCTAAAATCACTATCAATGGCATATAAATCCTTAATGTATTCAAAACCAAGATGTTTTGAATCCAACAAGGATAAAAGATAATATCTATGTGAAAGTGCATCGGCCACAATATTTTATTTACCCTTTTTATGCTTGATGACATATGGAAATGATTCAATGAATTCCAACCATTTAGCATGTCTTCTATTTAGGTTATGCTAGCTCCTAAGGTATTTAAGAGCCTCGTGATCAGAATGGATGACAAATTCTTTAGGCCAAAGATAGTGTTTCCATGTTTCTAGTACTCTAAACAATGCATACAACTTTTTATCATATGTAGCATAGTTTAGAGTCGGGACATTTAACTTCTCACAAAAATAAGCAATAGGATTAACTTATTGCATGAGTACTCCTCCTATGCCAATTTTTCTTGCATCACATTCAATTACAAAAGTCTTACCGACGTCCAAAAGTGCAAGTAGATGGGCGTGGGTGAGTCTCTCCTTAAGTTCATTGAAGGCCTTCTCTTGAGTTATCCCCCATTTAAAAGGAACGTTCTTCTTTGTCAACTCGTTCAACAGTGCTGCTAATGTGATTAAGTCCTTCACAAATCTCCTGTAAAAACTAGAAAGCCCATGAAAACTTCTTACCTGTCCAACGGTGGTTGGAGTTGGCCATTCTTGTATTTCTTTGATCTTTTCAGTGTCAACATCAAATCCATTTCTGCTGATAACAAATCCATGGAAAACAATCTTATCAATACAAAATTCACACTTTTTTATGTTTCCAAATAGTTTTTCTTTCCTTAATACCTCTAGGAATTTTCTTAAGTGATCTACATGTTCATGCAAAGTCCTATTATACACCAGAATATCATCAAAGTAAACTACCACAAATTTTCCAATATATGCATGTAATACATGATTCATTAACCTCATAAATGTGCTAGGCGCATTGGTGAGACCAAAGGGAATGACTAGCCATTCATAAAGTCGATGTTTTGTCTTAACTGCTATTTTCCACTCATCTCCTTCCTTCATCCTAATTTGATGGTAGCCACTTCTTAAATCAATTTTTGAGAAAATAGCTGAACCATTTTATTCATCTAACATATCATCTAACCTAGGGATAGGATGATGATACCTGACTGTGATGTTATTGATGGCTTTTCAGTCAATGCACATTCTCCATTATCCATCCTTCTTTGGTACGAGAAGCACCGGTACCGCACAAGGACTAAGGATCTCTCTCACACACCCCACATTCAACAACTATTGAACTTGCCTTTGAATTTCTTTTGTCTCCTCTGGGTTTGTGCGATATGCTGGGCGGTTCGGTAGTGATGCTCTAGGTATGAGGTCAATTTGATTCTAAATACCACTAATGGGTGGCAAACTAGGTGGCACCTTTTCGGGAAACACATCTTCAAATTCCTGCAACCAAGACTCAACAACATGTGGCGAAGAAGATGTTAAGTCATTACTGTTCAACATCACCTCTTTGTACATAAGTACTAAGAGATTTTGTCGAGAAATCAAAGCTTCCTTAACCTCACTCTTTTTTTCCAACATCACACTTTTCTCTCCTCTCAAATCTTTTCCCCCTCTTGATTTTTCTTTTCTCTCCATTTCTTTTCTTCTCTCATTTTCTATTTTTCCTCATTCTCTCCTTTTTCATTTTCTCTCTTTTTTTTCTCATCACGCTTTTTTTTCTTTTCTCTCAAAATGTGATCTTCCAGAATTTTCTTGGGGGAAATGGGGTTGAGGGTTATAGGTACCCCTCGGAGTATAAAAGAGTGACGGTGCAAGAAACCATCATGAGTAACACGCCAATCGTACTGCCATGGTCGACCCAACAGCAAGTGGAACACCTTCATAAGAACAATGTCTCACAATACCTCATCCTTGTATTTAACTATGGAGAACAATACGTTTCATTTCTTGGTGACCTTCATATCTCCGCAATCATTCAACAACTGAAGCTGATATGGATGTTGATGCTTCAAAGTAGGAAGTCCCAACTTCTCTGCTAACTCGGTGCTCAAAACATTACTACAACTTCCTCCATCAATAATAACACTACATACCTTCCCATGGATCTTGAATCATGTATGGAAAAGGTTCTCCCACTGCTCATTCTCTCTCACAGTCATTTGTGAGCTTAGAACTCTCCTAGTGACATGAATCTCACCATCTTCTGTAAACTCTCCACTATCAATTTCTAGATATTCTTCATCCTCCACTTTTGTGCTCTCTCCATCGGTCTCCCATTCTCCATATTTGATGATGGTCATGGTGCGCCGGTTTGGGCACTCACTAGCAATGTCACCCCATCATTGACATTTAAAACACTGAATATCCCTATTCCTCGTTTGGTTAGCCTCAAAAGTAGGTTTCTTAGGTAGAAGAATTACCTTGTCAATTTTGCGATCAACCACCTCTTTTGCCTTTGATGGTTCTCCAATATCCTTCCTTGGATTTCTCCATGGTGTGAAAGGGGTAGCGGGTTTCCTCATGTTTCTCCTCCTTTTGATTTGTTTCTCGATCTTGGTGGATTGGTGGATAATATCTTGTATCTCTACATGGTAGTACATCTCCACTTGATTCGCAATCTCCTGATTGAGCCCATGTAAAAACCATGCCATGGTTGCCTCCGGATCCTCCTCAACATTTGCCCGAATAATGGAAATTTTCATCTCCTTGTAGTAGTCTTCTACACTCTTACTCACTTGGGTGAGGCGTTGAAGTTTTTTTGGCGATCTCTGTGGTAATGTGTGGGAACAAACCGCTTCCGCATGGAGAACTTAATGTCTTCCCAATTGTTGATTGGACGTCCAATATATCTCGCCCTCTCCTTTTGAACTTGATCCCACCATATTAATGTATAATCATAATATTTAAGGGAAGAATGTTTGGCCTTTTTCTCCTCGGAATATGCATGGCATGAAAATACTTGCTCGATCTGCATCTCCCACTCCAAGTATGCTTCCAGGTCACTTTTCCTTTGAAAAGAGGGGACCTCCAGCTTGATCCCGCCATGTAGGTCATCATCATGTTGTTTCTTGGTCCTTCTCTCGGTTGTTGGTACAACCTCCTCATCTATGGGACATCATCAAGATCATCATCAAAGTTCACCATCTCTTCCTCCATGATGTGGGGACGACGTGGTGCCAGAGGGCGTCGTGGGTTATCATGGAACATCCTTGGGATTGGTTTATTATCCAATTCATCAATACTCTCATGTAACACCTCCAACTTTCGATCAAGAAGCTTCTTGAAGTGGCTCACAAAGCTTGCATTTGGAATTGTGTAGCTTCGGGTGCGGGATATCTACTTCGACTTCCTTCATCGCTAACATGAGCTATTTTCTTCCCACGATCTTCTGTTATGTTATGTTATGCAAACACAAACACACACCGGGGGGGGGGACACACACAATGATACACAATCACTCACACACGCGAGATGCACACACACACACACACAATATGTACACACTCACACACACAAGGATACACACTCACACACACAAGATATACACACTCACACACACAAGATGTACACACACACACACACAACAAGATACACACACTCACACACACACGATATTTTTTTTCTTATTTCTCTCCACTCTCAATGCTCAATTAAAATTCCAAGCTCTTATGAAATATAATAACTTTTTTAGGTGATCACTTTCCAACAACATTTCCCCAATCAAGATTGTGTTGGGGGATGGTTTATCACAACCCGTTTGAGTGGTAATGGCTAAAGGGTAAAAAGAGGGTAGAAAAATGGGTAAGGGTGGGTGTAAAAGGGTGTAGAAAGGAGGTATTTGGGTTTTGCCCAATTGTGAAAGAGAAGAAAAATTAATAACAATATGATTCAAATATAAAATGGGGATGAAGAAAAATGGTAGAGAAAGTGATGTACAGATATAGAAAGTACAAATAATGTAAAGTATGATGATGAAGTAATTGTATCCGATTTATTTCCATTTTTTTCGTCAAATATCCCCAAAAAGTGTTGTGCTTGGAGTTTTAAAGCACAAGATGATGAATGGAGAGTAAGACAATTTCTTTTTTGAAATCTCTCAAAGAAAAGGATGTGCTTAATTTTGAGAAGCACAAAATTATGAGTTGAGAGAATTTGATTTTTTTTTTCCCGGATACAAATCACATATAGCAAATTTAAAGTGAAAATAAGATGGATGAACAATTGACTCAATGTGAAAAATATTACAATCATGAACAACAAAGGCTAATTCTGAAGGTTTTCAAAGCAAAGGTTTTTTTGAATGGGTGGATAATAAGGAAAGATAAGAAGGGTAATGGGTAAAATAAATATAAATGAAGGGATAGATGCCTACTGTGTCAACCGAAGCTCTGATACCAACTGATGTGAGATGCACGGGGTGGCCCGATCTTCATAGCGTAGGTTGGCGGATGAAGGATGTGGTTCCTGGAAAAGTCATGGATGATGGGTATGGATAGCAGATGCAAGTAGTCAATCAACACTATAAGGAGTGTGACCTACTACTTAGACAACACACTCAAGGGAGGGATGCATTAGCCAATCCACACAACAAAGCAATTGGGTTGAGGAACGAAATTGGGGGATTTGTGATCTTGGATCACCAATCTAACTTGTAGATTGACAAGGCAAGAATGCACAAGAGCAAGGAGGAAATTCGGAACAATTCTCACACAATGGGGAGAAACAAGCATAAGCTCTCAATTAAGCCTTGAATCAAAATACAATGCCATGGGGTGGCTATTTATATCCAAGGGGGTGATACAATGGTCAAGGGTCTTATACCCTAAAGTAATAATATCTAAACCTACCTTGTCCCCTTAAAAGTCAAAATGATAAAAGCCAACAAAGACTTTTGGAAATGTAGCACACAACTTTCCAACATAGCCCACCAGATTTGACTTTGAGTGTATAGCCCACCAGATTTAACTTTAGTGTCCAAATATGCCATTTTTAGAGTCCTCCACGTGGGCAAGACATCCAAATTCGTGAAACCATGTGGTACAAGATTTAAATATCAATTTTGGGCTTGAAGAAGTGATATTATAGTCCCATTTCTCCATCCATGCAAGGAAAGATCCATTGGGCCTTTAATGAAGCAATATGTGCGCCCATTGTAGCATTGAGCCTCTTTAATCTCCCTCGCATCATTGGGCCTGGCAAATCCAACTCTTCCTCCCGTGCAATCGACTTGGTGCCTTCGACATGGTTCTTATCAGGGATAAATGATGGTATTCACATGCTTGTTATGTGACATTTCTAGTAATTGTTTTCTTTATACTATGAGATTGGACATAAGTTTTTTGGATAATCCTAAAGATTGGAATGGATTATGTTGGACATAAGTCAGTATTGTTTATGGTGAGAACTTTTTAAATATTATTTATGGAATGTTATAATAATGTAGTTTTAGAAAAAGGAAAACCTGCAGGATGGGTGACAACCCATCGCGTCGGACAAGGCTGTGGGAATCGAACCCTCAACCGAAGTGTGACGGGCCTTTATCGCCTACCACTGGCCTACAGGAAGTACCTAGTTAGTATAAACTAGTTTTATTTTATTAAGCGGAATGATATATGAAGTATAAGTCCATTTTTGGAATCATATACGATTAACCTCACCATAAATGGACTTATGTATATTTTATTACTTTTTCAAAGCTTTTTTTTAAACAGATGGAATGACTCATAATTATATCACATGACCTACTAACTTTTCACGAATGACAAATTCAACTTCATTTCATTAAGAGATGAAGTGGAAATTGTTCAAGGCACGAAGAACGGTGAGATTGTACCAAAATCAAAAAAGTATTTCTTTTTATTAGAAAATATTTCAACATTAGGGAAATGATCTTGAAAACAGAAAATGCTGCCCTAGTGCCTTCATATCTGATGAATCAGATGGTACCTTAGATCATCACAAATTTATGGCTTTGTGATTTTTGGCTTTTTCATAGCCATGTTCTCTACCACTCTCCATCAAAACATGATGGTTAGATTTTTCATCTATATCAATATATTCACCTATATTCTCCTATATGGAAACTCAGTGATGAGTTACATTGGGTAATCATTATGTTTCATACTTTAGTTTTTAAAATTATGTTTTAGTATTCCTTTTTTTGATGTGGGTTTCTATGAATAGTAAACGATTTATAACCCCGTCGAATTTTGAGGGAAAAATTCATTTTAAGGGGGGTAGAATGTAACAACTCGAGATTTTATAAGATATATTCTTTTTAATTTCTTTCATATCTTCTGTTGTACGCTACACCAATATTTTCTTTTGCTATACACAACACTGTATTAGCTTGCTGTATATGCAACACTAATCTTGGATCGTGTTACACACAATTTCAAGTTTGTTTGATTGTAGTTATTCTACGCAACATTGAGTGTATATATATATATTCAATGTATAAATGAAATATGGTTGGATTTTGTCATATGCAACAACAAAGGAGTCTTGCACTACATGAAACCCTGACTTGGATTGCATTACACGCAATCACAACCTTTCTCGATAGCTTGTGTTGTATGCAATACCGGGTTTCACTAAACTATGATATATGGTTATAATATTATTATAAACTAGATGTTATGAATAGTAGTAAATAAATTTTGAATTTTATGACGTTATAATTCTTCTTACACATTTTATAGAACATGGTATGAGAACAAAATAAATTTTTCGGGTAAATTAAGTATTTTTCAAAAAATGCAGTTTTGCCGCCTTTTGATGGCACACCCATTTTAAATATAATTTTTGAAAATTTTATAAGTTAAATTTTACAAAATAAACTTCTTCTTTTGAATGAGGATATAAAAATTTACATTGGATAATGTTTTGATATTTTTCTGATAACTTTCATATTTTAATGAATAATAAAAACACACTATATTTTAATTTGAAACATCTTTATTTCATCGTAATAATTTATATGGTTAAATTATAATATTTAGTGGTATTAAAGTATAAATAAAATATATTTTTACCATTTAATATAATGCATGTCATTAGTATTGATTTTACATTGAATTCATAGGTAAAATCATTTCAATCTTTTGCAATGTTTTAACTTTTAAAAACAACGGGATTAATTTTAAATTAATTTTTGAAACATTTGTGTATTTAATTTAGAAAAATGGATTCAATATTTGGAATCCGAGGGTCAAAATTATTTTAATAGGCTACTTTTTTCTTTTTGTGCATTATGAATAGTAACTACGGTAAATTTTATTTACCATAGTAAAAGGTAAATCAGGTAATTAAGGGTAAATATAAAATTATAAAATTACCATAACATTTGTTTTAATATAATTGGATGCTTATATTTTGTCTTAAGGAATATTTGGTTCAAAATGGAATCCATTGGAACCCACATAGAGGTAATTAAGAGCGTTAGTTTATTTTATTTAAAGGAAAGTGAAATATGTCTCACTCAACTTTAATAATTAAAGTAATTTTAATATAAGTTTATACATAATATAAATTCGGTTATAAATAATCATTTGAAATATAAAATGTTTTTCTTTATCATGGTAATTTATTTATAATTTTTAAGAGATATTTAATTACCTTAATAGCTTATATATTAATGATGGAGAAAATATTTATTTAGTGAAAAATAAGTAATATTGTTTTTATTGAAATAATAATAACCATTAAAAGGCTCAAAAATTAGACCAAAACTTATTGGTCGTGTATATATACACCATAAGCATACAATGACAAAATATATTACCGTTTGGAGTCTTATAGAAGTGATTATGTCACTTATATTATTTTATGTTAAATGATGTCAAAGTTGTCACATTCATAATTTAATAAATATAACATTTTAAAAGATGGGTGTTTTATTATATAAATATGACTAAAAGTATTATTATGAAATATATAAGATTTATATTCATCCTAGTATTTTAATTTTAATTTTTATGCAACAAATAAGTATATTTAATAATTATACAAAAATGATGTAGAAATTATTTTATTAAGAGAAGTATCAAATAAATGGGCTTACATATAGTAAAATAAATATTATTTGAACTATTTAATGTTATAAACTAATTTTATAGATGAAAATGAAATGTTAGGAACCTATTAATTATTTTAGTTTGAATATATCTTCTGTGTGGATTTTTTTTAAATTCAAATAAATGAATAGTTTCAAAATTGAAACTATTGTTATTTTATAAAAATAACATATTATTAAATTGTTTAAAAATCAGAAAAATATTTAAAAATTATAAAATAAAATTTATATAGTCTAAAATGTCATAAATTATCAAATTATGGAATATTAACAACACATATGTGATTATATACAACCATTTACAATTTAAAATTTTATTACCACAAATAAAATTAAATAGATTAATTAAGGATAAATCAAAATGAAAAGGTTTAAAATAAGATCCAAACATGTATAAATTTGATTGGTTGATGTGATTACAACCCTATATCATCTAATATTCGAATCTGTCATTTTTGGAGGTTTTTATGTGGGGTTTGAATTTATATTAATCTAATATTTTTGAGGATTCCAAAGGTGCCCCTCTCCTCCCTTATAAAAGGGAACCTCCTCCCTCTCATCTTTACCCAACATTGAGACTTAAATCTTGGAATAAACCTACAAATTTCCCTTCTCAACTTCCCTAGAAATATTCTAGAGGTCCTGGTCTTCTTCAATGTCAAATTTTAGTTCCCTAAGAGGAGGTCTAAAAGAGGCGTGTCGAAAAAAAAGGTAATATATATTACCAATTCATTCAAATTTATTTCTTATTCTACTTCCTCTTCTTTAGTTGTTTCAATATGAAGTAATAACATAAATATCACTCATATACTGATATGTTATTATAATATGAAAAAACCCTACTTAACCTTCTATTCATCCTACGGAAAATGAAATCACCGCGCGTGCGTACTTACGGAATACCGTCTCCACGCCGTGGTGTAATCTGTTTTCCACCACCACCTTAATTGGATGGGTATAATGGTGTAAAGAATAACTATATGTGATTATTTTTAAGTTATATTGATTCTAAAATAGTATACATACACTTAAATACAATTCCACGATCATGGGAATGATATCATCGCTCGTGCGTACATACAGACAACCGTCTCCACGAACGCGATGAAATTCTTTTTCCATGATTAACCATTAAAGTATTATTATAAAGTATATATAATAAATAATAATGAAATATATTACATAATAATGATACTCGATTTATGTACATGTATGTTTCATTTACTTATTTCCATTTAATTCAATAGGGAAACGAAAACAGCGTTCATGCGTACGTACGGCCTACCGTCTCCATGAATGGTGTATTTCATTTCACACACACACACACACACATATATATATATATATATACTGAAAATATATATGATATATAAATCATTATTTAAATTCTAAAAGTAATTAAATAAAGATATATGAAATAATAATATCAAGAACATCATGTCCAAACACGTATGATAAATAAAACAATTTTACCCAAAACGCTGCTTTAACATGGAATTTACAAAAGAACAGGTAATATAATGTCTTAAGTGAACAATATATGATATAATAACAATGAAAATTATTCTATAATAAGTAAATTACATTATTTAAATCATTATATAGGAGGTTCGTATACGTACAAAGCATATCAGACCTAAGGTAATGGATAATTTTTCAAATCTCATTTTTATCCGAGATTGCTTATACTTAAGTACTTACTGGGGTTATGTTTATCATCCGTGTCCATGTTTTCTAAAAATGTTTTCATAAATTGTTTAATATTATTCCATGTATGTTTAAAGTCATTTTTACCTTTTTTTTACTTTTACCACATCGTATGGAAGGAATCTATCTTTTGTTTACCATACAAGGTACTTTTTTGACTTTTCTGACAAAAGTACAAGAAAAATGTTATTTTTTAACTTATACTGCATGAATGGATTTTTACGGTTTCCTATCGCATTATTTTCATGAAGATTACTCTACAATATTTCATTGATATTTTTAACAAAATCCATTTCTATTAAAATTGTGTGGAATTTTTTGAAAAGAAAATGATTTTGAAGAAGAAAGGATATTTTCCTCAAGAATTCATTTCAAGTGTTTTATAAAACTATTTTCCATCTAAGATGACATTATTTATCATGTTTATGTTCCAAGTATAATGTATCTATTATTTACATGGTGTGATTTTTCTTATGATGAAATGATATCCATTTTATATGGATTATGTGATGATGGGATGATGTTTATGAAACCCATTTTATTATTTTGTTCATGATGAATGATTTATGTTTATTTTGTGGAACAAGTAAGAATGATTTAATTATGAGATGGGTGGGACCTATATCACCCTCTGATGAATTGGGTAAAGATTTACATCTCATGAGATAGACATGGCTGGAATGGTAAGTTAATCCGGTTCAGTGATATAGGACTGGAGAGAGGAGTGAACTCGATTCAGAAAGGGTCTTTGTCCACTATGATGGTCTTGGCAGCAATGCCTTGGCTACTATGGAAATCCTAACATGTGGCTAATGGTTGGAACAATTACATGATTTATTCCCATTCTATTTTATCATGATTGGTGATCCATTATGTTCTCTACCTTACGTACTGCCATGTTTTATGTCATTGATCAAGATACAGTTGTTTAAATACTATGTTCATGTTTTTTTATATTCAAATGTATATGATTTGTTTTATTTTCTCCATGATTACCCTTAATGAGAATTTGAGATCACCATTTATATGTTTTATTTTTCCTAGGAAATAAAGAAAGGTTTTAGTTAAGAAAAAAAGGAATGATCTTTATCGAAGATGTTGAAGATCTTTCACCAAGATTAGAAGATTAATTTTCAAGTTTCCAAAGGCACTAAACTATTACGATCCTTGTGTGTTTGTTTTTATTATGTATTAAGAATTCTGTAAAAGTAATGTAATGTCTATGTACATCAATATTTGGTTCTATACAAGGTTAATCTAGTCCGGGTGAAGTGGTGTGGCCCGCGCGGTGAACTGCGGGTCACAGTGGACCGGGCGGTTTGGGCGGCCGAGCCGCGGACCGCCGGTCTATAGGGGTGGACCGGCCGAACCGGTCTGACCCAACCCATTTCCATCCGTTGGCGTTAAAACACCTCTAAATTGAAAACTTTGTTTCAGATTCATGTGATATCTGAGATGACGTAATCCTCAGATCAAGACGGAGGTTTTGAGATGGTATTGGGGATTTTTAATTCCCATGATAGGGGCTTGGTGGCGCGACACGCCCGTTAAGTATTACATAGCGCCTCACCAGGATTCTTCTTTCAGATGGTGCAAGCACATCTGGATTCCCTTTTAGGCTCCATCAGTGGTGTTGTGACCCTGGAGTCATGAAGAAGTATTCTAGGGTGGTTTCAGGCATTGAGGCCGGAGTTGAGGCATGGGCCTCACATGCCATCTTTTAAGCTGTGTGTAGCATACTGTGAATTTTTCATCAGACGTCCATTCAGGGAGAATGAATAGTCATTGTATCATGATTTTTCGAGATCATCACGATGGTGTAGTTCCCCCAAACTTTTTTGGAAACGAGGTGTGGGCCCCACGAGACGCTGTATGGGCTTTAATCGGTTTTGACTATCTTTTTCTTCAGGAGTCTGTTTCAAACAAGTAAATAGTTTATCTGGAGTGTTATTCCACAAGGATTGCAATTGTGTAATCTTTTTGGGTGTGAGGAGCCTCATTAGAGATCTCAATAAATGTGGAAACATGAAAGGGATTCGGTCAAAGGTTCTTTTGATGCACTCCGAACCAATGCACGGTAGCGATGTTAGTGACACCAAGTGATGGAACCTGTAGTGCGGAGTTATCAGACCAGTTCCGGGTTTACCCTCCAGTGGGGATGGGTAGTGGGTTACCCACCGGCGTATCACAGTTTACCCTATAACAAGGCTAGGCAGTGGGTTACCTAGTGACCATAGGGTTTACCCTTCAGTGGGGATGGGCAGTGGGTTACCTGTTGACCTTTGTGCTTACCCTCTAGTGGGGCTGGGCAGTGGGTTATCTGACGACCTCTTAGGGTCTATCCTCCACCTGGGCTGGGAAGTGGGTTACCCGGTAACTTCGTTCAGACTCAGCCCTTTCTATGTGGCTATTCAGTGACTTTTCACCATGATTACCGGAGTGGGACCCTTGGTTGTATGGTTCAGTGATGAGACAACTTTGGCGTGCGAGTCTTTTGGGCATCAGTGATGGATATCCTTAGAACTGTTGGAGACTTTTCTTCAGCTGATCTTGGATATGGAGATCCCCTTACATACTCATTTAGGTTTGTTGTTGAGAATATATATATATATATATACAAAATACTTTTTTTCCCACTCCCTGGGTTCTGTTACTCTCCTTATAGGAGGGGTGAAGACATACAGGGTATGCCACACGCTTTCCGTGTCTAGTTCCACTTGGTTGGACGAGTCTACTTCCTTTGTATTGTTGGGTTGTGCTTCACTCTCTCTATTGTACTCTTACAATATTCTTGGTTCTATCTACTGCTCACCATTTTAGTAACTCCTTTGTTTCTCCCTCGAGCTTTCGAGGCATCCTTCTGAGTATCTTTAGACTCACCCCTGCTTGGGCTTTGCCTGCACTTGGTGTTCCCATGTAGACGATAGACAGGTTGACCAAGACTATGGATGAGAATAGAGAACACATGATCTTGGGTTGTGTTCTGTGGTCATTGTCGGTATTTCAGGTGTGGGACTCTCCAGTTGCTTAATTTTGTTTACCTATTGCTGGGTTGTGACACCTTTTGGGTTGGGCGTGTGTTTTTCCCTTTTTCTGTTCAGTTTCCTTGTCAGTACTTTTCATCACATTACTTGTTCTATTTAGACGTTGATGCATTAATGTGGTTGGGTTATAGTTTTTTGTCCTTTTTTTTCTTTCATACACGACACTCCTGTATCGAGTAGGCTGTGTGTGTGTACAGGTACATAGGAGAAGGCCTCCCTGCCATCTTTATGTCTTCGGTGCTTGTCGCCAGCCCCTGGACTTTGGAGGCGAGCCGAGGGTAGTTGCAGCTCAAGACCGGTAGGGTTGGGTCATGACGTAATTCATTTTTTAAAACTCTTTTGTTTGCATATTAATTCATTAATTTATGTGATTACAGTCTTGAATACATAAAATAAATAATTCATAGACATAAATAAATAAATAAAGTAAGTGTACCAATCATGATCTTATCTAATAGTAGATTTAATGAGAGGATATTAAATCAACCTATGACCTAGGATAATAACTTCATTTTCCAGTCTTGGAATGAGTTACAATATTCCACATTTACAACTATGTATCACTTGATTTGGAATCATAATCGTTCTATCTTGAACTTAATCTACACACCTTATGATACTCCTTTAATTACATGTTTTTATAACTAAAACGTAGGTGATGGGAACTAAAATATTGGTTAAATATTATTACATAAATAAACATGAGAATGTATGTCATACATAATAATTGAGGAGTATATCACTAAAAGACCATAATTTTAATTTAATAATAATTAATTGGAATCCCATGAAATAAATTAAATTAAATAATTGATAACAGATACCTATGTCTTGGTCAAGATCATGATCATTCATACATGTAATGAATACAACAAAATGACCAGCTATCATTCATTTCATTATGTATTCTTTATTATTAAGATAAACAAGATTTAATTAATAAATTAATTAATTAATTCTCAGTCATCTTAATGACCATCAGAACTTAATTGGAGTTACATATAATTTATATAATTCATGGAAAAGAAATGACAAAACCAATAATGAAATATTTAATTTAACCAATTAATTTATCATTTACAAATATTTTAAACCATTATTAAACTGTCAAACACACAACAGTGTTCACATCTATAAAATAAGGTTTTAATGATATAATTTATCAATTTAATGTAATTTTAAATTATATACAATAATGGGGGAATAAACAATATATATGGACCAGCTCCACACCATGTATCTCAGTTTCTATGTACCTTAGGTACACGTCAGGGTATGTAGTGTATACCTAAACCTAACTACATGGGGTGTACATGTGAGCTACACACCATGTATTCACTTTTTGTGTGACTAACATACTCTTCTAAGACATAGGTCTATATCTAGGTGGATCACATAGTGTGTTGAGGCTAGATACACACAGTATGTTCTGAATGCTGCATTCCCATACAACCCTCTAAAAAGAATGGAATGTTCTCAGGTGAAAGAATACATGATGTGTAGAATCCAACTATATGCTATGTATCTCTAATTCCATTTTTCTAGATAAATATACATGTATCTCATATGTGGGAATTGGTGAACTACACACTATGTACATAGCATACACATCATGTACATCATAAATGCGCCAGATTGATAGAATCACATGGTTTTACCAACTGTTATTATTACACAGATTTTGTGATTTATGCCAATAACCTATATAGAATACAAGACGTGTATACTGATACATATCTTGCAATACTACTACCATATGCTGGGTTGAACAGTCAACACACGGCGTACATCACATGTAACTACTTCATGGTGTGTCATGCATCCATTAACACATCCAGATGTACTGCACTAGGGTACCTAACATGTACTTTTGAGTAAACTCCCCATAACATTGTATTATAGGCTGAAAATGTGGCAGTTCCCTATGTAGTAACATTTTATTCTTTATCTATTCTTAGATATTTATGAAAATTAAACATTAAACAAACATGATTAATATATTGAATCATGTTAATTAAAATAGAATTAATGAATTAATAACAAGAAATGTATATTTAACCAAAATTTTGGATAGATCAAAAATTATTTAAATAATTATTAATTTTAATGTAACATCCCTATGATACCACTTAGTTTTTCCTGGTGCAATGGAAGTGTGCACTGGTAGGAGATATATTGAAATTTATTTTAATATTTCTATACCTAAAACTATGAGTGAGGATATTGGATATCAAATTTATAATTAATTAATTTAGAATACAATAAACCAATAACCTTGTCTTAGGTTTCTTTCTTCTATGTTGATGCCAATCATCTGAAAAGAATCTTTTAGATTTCCTTTATTGTTATGGTGGTGATCAAAGTATATATTCCATTTACCGGTTATCTACTAATGCTCCTTTGATCTTTGAGCAGTGTAAAAAGATATTTGGGTGCCAGCATAGGGAATTTAATGTCTTTTGTTGCTCATTCTTGATCGCTCATTCTCTAGTCTTGAAGAAATATCTCTAGCAATTGTCGTTCTTGAGAAGGAGTGAGTAGAAGCAGTTGAAAGAGAATTTTTTGGGTGTAATAATTCTCTATTTTTTATTTCCTATACTATAGACAAAACAAGCTATTTATTGATGTAGGTTTTTAGTTAGAGTATTATTTTTATTGCATGTCAGACTTTAAAAAATATTAAAACCTTCCTTAAAATCCCATGCCACATAATAATAATATTATTCTTATTTTGTGGAACGCACCAACTAGAGAAATAAGTAATATTATTTAACTAGCCTGTTAATTAATATTTGACATCAGACATGGTCTGGGTCTATTCCAAATCCTCTTGAATTTATGGAACACCTGAATAAATATTATATTTAAATATTTCATTTATTAATAAATATTTCCAATCAATATATCATTAATAAAATTATTCCTCAGTATTGGGAATAATATTTATTGAATTAAATAAATTATAGTAAAATTTAATCTAGATCATCTGAAACATTTATTGTGTGACCCTTTAGGATTCTTTCTTATTGGAATTAGGTGGGATTACCTAAATTCCAATATTACTTTCTAGAAACAGGTTAAGAAACCTAATAGAAATAAATTAATATCATAACGATGACATCCACATAAGAATTATCATTGTGTAATATAATCAATTTATTGAAATATATCATGAATAATGTTTCACCTATTTGTTTCACTAACCTATACGATTGGTATGTTTTTGTTTCACTATCTAAAATAAACATGCCGTTACAACCTGATCATGAAATTTAGGGTGATTGTTTTGTCACAATCAAATGGCTGAGATATAAACATCCATAAATATTTAAGGGTGAAATTCATCCTCGACTTATCCATTAATGACATTTCACTCATAACGCACCCAATGTGTCCAAATTCATCATATAATATTTTCATCATTGTTTATGAAATAAATCTAATTACGTGATTCAAAAATGCATTAATAATAATCTTAATGTCTAAAGACAATCACACATTGTCATAGATATGAATATCTGATGATACCAACACAAGAGGAACTCCTACTGGAGAGTTTGTTATCATAATATACCATTTTAGAGATTATCAAATTTGATCTTCATGAGAATAATACTCATCTACTTATAAGCACTCTTAATTGAATTTATATGTAATATTTGTCTCATCATCATAAGTTATCCAATTATTGAACATTATTGAAGAATATCATCACAACCGTTCAAGGTTCTCACCATATCAGGGAAATTTTATGAACTTATAAATACAATGTATACTCTAGGACATTTATTACATTAATGTCATGTAAAAAATAGACAATATTTAATAATAAGTTTTATTAATATTCAATACCTCAAATATAAATGAAATCAAAGTACAAATAATTGGTCCTAGGACACAAACTCCAACACCAACTTTATGAATTACTCAAAAAATATTATTGAGAATATTCCAAAGTGTTACATAGAATTTTTTGATTCAATATATGAATCGCCAATTCTATGTCTAAATATATTAACTGAAGACCGAAATTATGACTATTCAATGACCAAGGCCAGTTTTAATTGAACCATAAACCATTGAGAAGATAAGTAGTGAGTACATTAATAGAGGAGGAATAGTGAAGAGCATTCATATATATGTTTTTAGTTGTCAAAATGAAGGTATGTATACTGATCAATAGGTTTGGATCCAAAAAATATGATTGTTGAGAAGAAGAAACAAATATAGGTAGAGATAAAGCAGATAAAAATCAAGGATACCGAATTTTCAATAATTTTAAGATAATAAATCTAGTATAGATTTTTTAATGATAATATTAAAAATTAGAGTGATAATTTATGTAAATATCCCTACCAATTTATTAGATCATTTTTTGTTAATGATTTTATCCACACTGAGTCTGTTGGTGATCTATGATGAAGAAAACTTCTGTCAGCCCCGTGAATTTTGAGCCTCCCATAGTCCCCCCTCCAAGCTAGTGATTATAGTAGCTAATATTATAGAGAGAGATTAGAGAGAGTTGAAAATATATAATTAGGATTAAAGGAATATAATTAATAAACCAATTAATTGATTTAATTAATTTAATTACTTAATTTCACTCGTGATGGTCTGACCCTTTAGGTCTATGGATGAGAAAAATAATTACACCACTTCTATGGAAAACAAAATATTCATTCAACCACAACATCATATTTTCCATATGAGGAACTATTGAGAATTAATTGGTGCCTTTTCATGATCATGCATGCATAAACATAAAATTATATATTATTATCAAAGAACTATGATTTTATTTGTAGAAGGGATCAATGAACCACCCATAAAATATTATTTAAAATATTCTAAAGCTTCATACTATAAAAATATATATTTATACATTTTTAGTTGAGGAAATTTGGACCTCAACAGGTCTATGTAAATCACCAAGTAGTCGATGGACATACATGATATTAAGGAGTATGTTTTTCATGGTAGGTCTATACCATTGGTGTGTGTTTTATGGGATCATAGAATTTTCGATAATGTAATGTGATTATATAAGTATTAAATAAGTGTTAATAAACACTATGAATTTTAATGTTAGTGTAACACCTCATTATTTTAAAAGAACACTATGTTATATAATGTATAAAACATGCAATCTCGATCTTTAATGAACTAAACAATATTATTATTTTATTATCATAATAACATATCTGTTGAATTGACGGGTATGGATTGATGTATCTAAATTATGAAATATATATAAAGGTGACAACCAATAAAAATTTATTTATAAATCCTTAGGAAAAAAGAACTAAATTTTATGATACAATTAGGATGATCCAGTTTTCATACCTTGGTCGTTAATGAGAAAAGTTTTGGAATATAAGTGAAATTATAACCCTTTAATAGTAAAAAATACATTACCCCAATTGAGATTAAAATTGGTTTACCAAGGGGTTGAACCAAAAGATAAGGATTAAATGAAATCTCAACCTGTAAAATTTTTATTGGATGATTATATCAATACCATATATTCCTTATCATACAATCCATGTCATTTTATAACCATTTTAAACGTGTTAAACATATATTATATTATAATATATCATGGATCTAAAAAAATGACATTAATGATGTTTTATAATAAAAAATATATTATTAAATGATTTAAAATTCCTAAAAATCATATCATTGAACAAGTGAATATAATATGGTAAAAATATAAACCATGGTCCATTTAAAGGTCAATGTTTTATTCTATACTTACTTTCTTGACCCCTAAGGAGTAAAAAACATTGATATTGTGGTAATTGTCGAAAGGGTTAACTGGGGGGAGTTAATACTAATATATAAGGGTAAAAATATAACCAAAGCTTGTAAAAAATGAATTTTTTGAGATAATTTCGAATTATTCTCATATTATATTTGAATCATATCATATTGGATCCATTTTCCCATGAAAAGTAATTTATATTAATTTAATACTTTAAGTAATTACAAGTGTATCCCTTCCATCCTTTATAAAAAGATACCCATTATCTCTTTTATTTATACCACCTTGAGCCATATAGCTTGATAAAACACAAATTAATTCCCTTATAAAATCCCCTAAACATAAATTATATTTTTTGGTGTTCTTAAAATACTATTACAAAGGTCTTTAAGAAGGTATATAAAGGAGGCCTATTGAAGAAGGGGTAATCTCCTTACCGAATCACTTTAAATTTATTTCTTCATCTACCTCCTCTATATTTGTTCCTTTCATCATTGAATAATAAATCCCGTATCATAAACATAAAAAATGTTATTATGATTATTTAACCACTAATATCGACCCTCCATTTCATAAAATGTTAAATGAATGTATCGCTCGTGTGTACGTGTGAACTGCCTCCTCCAGGCTGTGATACAATTTATTTTCCATCTCCATATTTAATATGTTTTTATTATGACGGGTTTACAGTTTGTATATTATATTTATAATATAATTTTTATTCAATAATTATAATATCATATCTACTTTCTTACCATCCTATCTATTGTAAAATGATAACTTCACTTCTGTGTACATATGAGCTACCACCTCCAAAATGTGATGTAATTAATTTTTCATTTCCTCATTACATGGATGGTAATAAGGAAATATTTAATGAATATATATGATATATGTGATAAAATTATTATTTTATAAATTTGAATTATTATTTAGCAATCTTTTGATCAATCCATTGAAAATTGAAAATGGGGTTCATGCGCGTGTAAGATCTACCGTATCCATTTACGGTGTAATTCATTTTTTATCTCTAAATTTTATGAATGATTATAGATATGTTTATAATGTATATATATGATATTTATATCATAAATAATATTTTTTATATTATATAATCATGATCAATGTACAAGGACTTGAAATAATAGACATAAATTATCATGAAAAATGTAACCTTTAACACCTGAAAATAATGATTTAAATAAGGAATTATTAATAAATGTGTGTTGAAATTTTATAAGGGGAAAATATATTAGACTATTATTATTATTTAAATGACCCCACTATATAATTATAATAAATTTAAATATATTATGCATAAGGATATAACACCGTTGAATAAATTTGAACTTGAGGTAAAGGATGTTTATATCACTTTTATTTCTACAAGACAAATGTCACATTCACAATATTTTTTTCATTTCTATGGAGTATTTAATTCCCATGAATGTATTTTATGAATATTCTAATGAAAATCAGGAGTATTTACAAATCCATTTAATTTTCTCTCTTTCACAACGTTTTGATATAGATATTACCAAAGTAGAATGTGATTTATGTTTCAATATCATTTTAATGAGGACTGTTTATGCTTGAATTTACATTGAAGGAAATTATAGGATCCTTTCTTGATAAGCTTCTTTAATTTTGTTCTCCTATATTAATTTCTTTATAACTATATTTTTCCTATAATTGTCCTCACTTTAATTACTCAAGATACTTAAAAAGTGTTTTTAATTGAAAACGACTTTATTTCTCTCTTCGGTCAAAAAGCCATTTTCTTTTATATCCTTGTTTAAAAATATGTTTTCAAAAATGTTTTTATATTATTATAATACATTTTAAATTTATTTTTTACCATGATTTATTTTTTAAAATGGTTTGAAATTAATATTATTTTCATTTTCTGAATGAGGCAATTTTAAATTTTTACTAAAATGTGAATGGAAACATTGTTTTAAAATACACGAAATGAACAGAATTTCCCATCATCATGACTGGTCAACCATTTGAAGATTATTTTAAAATATTCCAATGTTATTTTCAAAGGAATTTTTCCCTTAATATTTATGAAATTTTTATATTATAATATTATATTTAAAAATTAAAATTTTATTTTACTCAGAAATTATTTCAGTGAACTATTAACGGAATTTTTAAGCAATGATTACATCCTTTCATGTTATTTACGATTTACTTGGTATATGATCCAATGATACCATATTTATTCGTTATCTAGATGTTTTATGGTACTAATAATGAAATATCAATGTTAATAATTTCTTTTCCATATGTTATGTTATAGTGAATTTTTTATGATCTTATGGAATATAAATGTATTGATTTATGATTATGTGATGGGTGGGCCTATGATTATATATCCCAATAATGAAATATATAAAGATTAATGTTCTATGATCTCATAGGGTACGTAGTAGGTTATCTTAATCCAAAAACAGGGAACATGGGAGGTTATCCCAAGCTAGAAGGAGTGTACATGTGAGGTTATACCATGACCTATGTAGGTACGTGGGATGTTATACAAATATTAACATATTTTTAATGTCTTGGTTGGTATCCTTGACATATTAATTATATGATTATGATTATTCCACACTTATGAAACTCTTTTATGAAATCATCTTATGCCAATGTTATGTTGTCATGGATCATGCTCATTGATCCCTTTATGATTCATGTCTATGAACATCCAATATTTATGTCATGCCTCATGTTTATAATATAATAATTATTGGGTATGATTTTAAATGGTTAAGATCATATTATAATTCCCTTTATGTTCATGTTATTTTTAAAGGATCATTGATATCTCTCTTGTTTACCCTTATTAATCCTCTGATCTCACCATTTATTATGTTTTTGTTTTCCCAAAGATATTAAGAAATTTTCTTAAGTATGATGTGTCTAAGAATGGTGCTAGTTATAAATTACTATGTGGGATATGATGTAAATATTTTAGGAACCACTTGTTTATATATCCTAGTTTCCATATACATTAAACCTTTATAACATTGGTGTGGATCATAATGTTATGTAATGAATATGAATCTAATAAGACGTAATATTTATGTATTAAAAGCATGGGTCTATAAAATACAAATCAAATCAAGGTTTAGTTACATTTGTAAACTAGGTTGATAAGAATTTAGTGTAATAGAACAAATTCATATGTTATGGTAATTAAAGAAGTGTGGTTATCCTAGAAAAACATCCCTACCCAAATACTACATGCAAACATGGTTTTGGAACAAATGTATCTAGGGGTAATAACCCCCAAAAGAGTTCATTAAGTATATATTTACCATTATTATGGTTCATGATGAGTGTAACCTTACTACATAAGTGGTTTGACACTCCCAAAGAATATGCTTGGGTTAATTCACATTTTATTTATGAATAATCATAAAGGTTTTTAATAGATAATGACCATGTATGACCTAGGTTAAACCTAAGATGTTATAGATTAAAAAGATGTGTTATGATTTTGACAACCTATAAATGATTTTTCATGATTATATTATTTACCACTATAATTATTGTTTCTTAAACTATGTTTTATTATTTTATTCAATGGATATATCATGGAGGATTCATGTTAATGCTAAACAAGATGAAGAGTATAATGATTGTCCTTAGGAGTAAGAAAATGAAACTAGAAATAGAATGTGAAAACATTTGATTATTCATAATCATGTATCTTATTATACAATTAATAGTATCAAATTTGGTGATTTTCCTGAAAAAATTAATAAGAGAAAAATATAGTTTCAGGAAGACCACAAAGAAAACAAGATTTAACTATATACATGTCAAGAATGTGGGAAGAAGAACCGTGGGAAATGTCTCAGAGGAATGATAATTCATTTTATGTGTATAAAATAAGGTCATATAGAATGTAATTTCCAAGGAAAAATGAAGAGTTTGATAGAGGGAAATAGATTTTATCATAATGTACCATTTATTGTTTAACACTACTAAAAACTATGATGTTAATAGTACTAAAAATGGCCTTTATCGATGTTAGAAATGTGCTGACTTCCATAGTGAGATTTTAATCCCTAGTCTTTTATCATCACTGTTATTTATTGCCAATAAATGGGACCTTTTTCAGTGCTTCTAAGAGAATTATAAAAGGGAAAAATTATAAATATTTGTAAAAGAACTGATAAAGGAGACCTTTATCAGTGCTCTTGTTATAATTGATAAAGATCCCCTTTTTCAATGCTCTTTTTAGAACTAATAAAGGACCCCTTTATTATCTATCATAAAAGCACTAATAATGGGGTATACTATAGTGTGTTGTAATATATCACCATAACACCAATGCAATGTGTTGTAATAACCCTGGACAACTCCAAAAACACCACCAAATACCAAAAATAATCCAGTACAAATAAATTATTTAAATGAAATGAAATTTAAAACAAACATACAAGAAAAAAACAATATATCATAGATATTTCAAACATTTCTTTGTATAGTTTCATAAGTCATACATTAAAAAACACCAACTTTCCAATATCTTTTGATCCTGATACCAACTCATGTTATTTCTAAGAAAAACACATCTTCTCGATCAGAAGAACACACCTATGTAAAAAAACAATTCTTATATTAGTAATAATATAAAAATATAAATTAACATAAAATGTTAATTTTAAACTAAACTTTGAGTCATACCTAGAGCACTATGCATCATATTGAGTTGTCATTGATTCTAAAATTTTACACCATTTCATATTATTATTCAATAATTATCACTGTGAAAATTAATTAAATAAGTATAACAAAATTCCCCACTAGAATAGCCTAGTGGTTGGGTCCAATGGTGGTGATTGAGAGGTCTTGGTTTTGCGCCTCCCAATTCGCATTTAAGTAGGTTTTCACTCTTTATTCCATATCCCCTATCCGATTTAATATAAATAAGTATAAGATAAAAATAGTACATAAATTAATTAAGAAATATTATATTGAATGATGAGAAAACAATCTAGTATCTTTTTCTTGGTTTTGGTGATGTGATGAACATTTTAAACTAAAATGACACTTACATATTGAAAAGGTGTACATGGAGCCATAACGACCGCACCATGCATTGGATTGAAGTGGGTATGATTATTACATGTCTTAAATGACTTATTAATCATTTTCCTAAAGTATGTAAACAATATGAATGTGTTTTCCTGATTTTGAGTACGTCACTTGTCTTTTTTACTAAAATGTCATTTTAAACTAGAAAAATGCACTTTGACTCATAAAAATAACAATGTGTTTCAATTTGATGTGATAATTATTCCTAAATGTCACAAATGAGTAATGAATTGTTTTCCTAAATTACTAATTCAATATAAGCATGTTCTCTCAGTTTTTAGTTGGTGATGCTTTTTGAACTAAAATATCTATTTTAAACTAATAAAAGACACATTTTTTCATACCGAGAACATCTTGTATCAGATTCTGGTGTGAAAGATTCCTAAATGTAAAAAGTGAATTATTTATTTTTATTGAAAATTATCAAAAAAAAATTTAATGTTGTTTCTTAGTTTTGAGTAGGTGAGTTTCCTTTTTTACTAAAATTGATGTCAATTTTATATAAAAATACACACTTGGAGTAATACCAGTCAAACTATGCATTTTATTGAGGTGATTCTAATTAATAAACATCTTAAATGATTTATTAATAATTTTTATAAAGTATTAAAACAATATTAATGAATTTTGTTTGGTTTTGGGTATGCCACATGTCTTTTTTAATAAAATGTCACTTTAAACTGGAAACACACACTTTGACTCATACCAATCATATCGTGTATTCTTTTGACATGATACCAATTCCTATATAAAAAAAGGAATTGTGAATTTATTTTATAAATTTTCAAGAAAATATAAGTTTGTTTTCTTTGTATTCAGTGATTAATGAATTTTGAACTAAAATATCGATTTTAAAATGATAAAGGACACATTGAGTCATACCAGGAACATATTTTTTTTGTATTGAAGTTTGTAGAATTAATAAACATCACAAATGACTAATGGAACATTTTACTAAAGTATAAAAATAATATGAATGTTTTTTCTCTTTTTTGTGTTGGTTAGTTGTCCTTTTTTCTAAAATTGATGTCAATTTTAAATAAACATATACACTTGGAGACATAACTATCACACCATACAATAGATTGAGGTTTTTATGATTCCTAAATATCTTAAATGACATATAGATCATTTTACTAATGTATCAAAACAATTCAAATGTTTTTTCTCAGTTTTTTGTATGTTACTTCTCTTTTTTACTAAAATGTATTTTTAAAATAGAAACATGAGCTATGACTCTTATCAATAAAAAATGTATCAGTTTAATGTGAGAATTATTCATAAATATAAAAAATCACTTATGAATAATTTCCATAAATTATCATGAAAATATGATTGTGTTTTCTAAGATTTCAATGAGTGACACTTTTTGAACTAAAATGTTGATTTTAAACTGATAACATACACTTTGAGTCCCACTAGGAACATCCTGTATCAGACTGAGCTGAGAATGATTCCTACCAAATAAAAATGAATTATTTGTCATTAACCTAAAGTATAAAAACAAGTTGAATGTGTTTTCATAGTTTAGTAGGTTACTTGTCCTTTTTACTAAAATTGATGTCAATTTTAAATAGAAAGATGTACTTGAAGTCATAACGATCACACCGTGAATCTTATTGAGGTGATATTAATTCCTACATGTCACAAATGTCATATGTTTAATTTAACTAAAGTATCAAAACAATATGAATGATTTTGATAGGTTTTGAGTATGTAAGTATTCTTTTTTACAAAAATGTCATTTTAGACTTGAAACATAAACATTGAATCATAGTAATCATAATTTATATCTGTTTTAAATGATCCTAATTTATAAAAATAAAAATTATTTTTGAATCCATGTCTTAAATTATCATGAAAATCCAAGCATGTTTTCTTGGTTTTTAGTGAGTGACACTTTTTAAACTAATATGTATAATTTAAACTAATAATGGACACATTGAGTCATATCAGGTGAATTGTGTATCATATTGAGGTGTGGTTGATTCCTACAGGTCAAAAATGACGTATGGATCATTTTGTTAAAGTAAAAAAATAATATGTATATTTATTCATTGTTTTGAGTATGGATTTTGTCTTTTTTAATAAAATTAATGTCAAAATTAAATAAAAATAATCACTTCGAGTGATACTGGTCACATATTTTGCCAGATTAAGATTTTTATAACTCATACACATCACAATGTCTCAAAATAATTCTAACTATCAATGTTATAATTATTTATATTCATTTTATTTGATGAATTTTCAACAGTGCATATTGGGTCGACATTCTTAGCCGAAAAACCATTCTCATTTTTGAATTCTAGAAGAGCAAGAGAAACTCATGTGACAATTATATAATAAGAAGTAACCATAATGGGATCATGAGATTCCTCTAATATTATGGATTTCAACAATGAGATAGTTATTTCAGTTAAAAAAATCAACTCCATATGCAATGTTGGATGTTTGATCAAACCTCCTCATCTCAAACAAAAGAATCCACATGTATAGGAAAATAATTATTATATGATTATTTCTAAAAATAAATAAATTAAACATAAATATGAAACAAAACATTATTTCTATGGATAATTATTTTTCTCTGAAAACATCAAGATTATATAGGGGATTGAGTAGTGCATGAAACATGATAGAAAGTGTTAAAATATAACACTCCAGGGGTGAAAAGGTTTTGAGGGAGAAGAAGTCTGTGGCTGTTTTGTAGCAAAAATGTATTAAAGATGGAAAGACCACCCCAAATCAAAAAAAAATCCACATGTGTGGGAAAAAAATTCTTATGTGAGTAATAATAAAAATAAATAAATAAATAATAAATATGAGTAAATACATTATTTCTATGAAAACAGATTTTACTGTGAAAACATTAAGAATACCTATGTGATTGAGTGGAGGAAATGTTGTTGCTCTTCCTATAATGTAAGTAGATAGAACTTGAAGAAAATTGATAAATGTAAACATTATAGAAATGAATGAAATATGGATTGACCAGCCCAACTCAAACAAAAGAATAAACCTGTATATGGAAACTATTATTATGCGAGTAATAATAAAAAAAATAAATTAAATATAAATATGAAATAATAAATTATTTCTATGGAAAATGATTTTACTGTGAGAATATCAAGATTACCTCTATGATTGAGCATAAGAAACATCATTTCTCTTCCTACAAAAGAAGTAGAGGAAACTTAAAGAAAAGTGATAAATGAAAACACGGTAGAAAGGCATGAAAGATAAAAATACCACCCCAGATTGAACAAAAGAATCCAATTATATAAGAAAAATATCATTATATGAGTAATAATAAAATATTAAAAGTATATGATAACATTACCTTCATATATTTCCAAAGGGGTTCCTTCATTATCATTTTTTATATAAGGGATTGGTAACATAATCATGTATAGAAGAAATTATCTACAAGGGTAGTCAATCATTTAATTTAGATTATATTAATGCAGTAGAGAACATATTATACTATAAAGAAAAAACATAGTATATTAAAAAAACTTCTACCTTCTCATTGAACTATTTTTCCTTTTTAAAATTACATAGGGATTTGGTTCCTCTACAAAGAATCCAAATCCCTTCATTATGGTCCCCTATAACGTTCATAAATTTTTTTAAATTAGCACCTAAATGAAATAATTGTGATCTCCCAATGAAAGGGTCATCTCCGATTGAATTTTATCTAACTCGACATTTGTTATAGTTTCCAGCATGGAAATTGACCAATTCTTATTTTCTTGATCTGAGACATATGATACTTTCACTTCTTATTATTCCATTATGAATGGATCATATTTTTTCCCTTCAACACTAAAATTAACCTTCATTTATCCCATTTCCTCAAATTTCACTGAACTCATATTTTCAACCAATTTTCAATAGAAAATCAGCACTTGAAATGTTGTATAATCCAACACATATATCTTTTAGATAATGCCAAAATATGAAATATTTTCATAAACTGGATTTATATTCTTCGAACCATATTTGTGAATCACTTCCACCACAAGCGTAACACTACTATTTTGTATCATACTGTATTAATTGTTTTATTTTGTATAAAATTTATAACCATTTATTATCAAACCAGGGTAAGATATACTATTTTTATTGGGTCCTATGGCTATCCATTGAAGTTGTTAAGAAATTAAATTCATATTTTTAGATAACATGTTATACATTTAATCTCAAAACCATCCTATAAATCGTTGATTATGTTTATTTGATACTAATATTTCGCCCTTGATGGAGTCAAATCTCTAAGAATTTCATTATGGGATTCAATGTATGGATCAACATATTCAATATTATGTAAAATGTAAATGTGTATTTTTTTCCTTCTCTATCAAGGTAATTGTATCAACATATTTTCTAGAAATCCATTTTCCCATAATAAATCTTATATGACGAGACTTTGGGTGACTGAATTTATCAACATTTGATAGGTAATTGATACAGAATTCAATAGCTTCTTCAACAACATATCATTCTTCAATAAAACCTTCTGGTCATCTTCTATTAAGGACAAACACTTTCAAAATATTTATATGCCATTAAATGGGGTACATCCATCTATAATGGAAAAGACCACATAGTTGAACCGCTCTAACCTAGTGAACCATT
Organism: Viscum album; assembly: GCA_963277665.1. NCBI lineage: Eukaryota > Viridiplantae > Streptophyta > Magnoliopsida > Santalales > Viscaceae > Viscum > Viscum album. The sequence continues at coordinate 1,903,005,533 of OY728121.1, read as the reverse complement.
AGGTGGACCATTATACCTATGTTAATAATGTCCAACCTAACCTTGATTTCATATTTCATTTTTATTAGATGATTTAGTAAAATCAATCTCATCTTCAACCTAATTTTTTAAGGTTTTTCAGAAATGGTTTATTGAAAATAGTGACAATATCCTTTACTTTATTGTAAAATTGATCACCCCTTAAAAGAGATGGTGTGATACCTTGTTTGTTATTCCCATCGAATGTAACAGTCCAGGATCAATATTTATGTCGTCAAGGTAAAAAAATTCAAGCTTCTAAAAACAGAGTCTTTGATGAATGTTTTTACCAAACTCAGTGTGTGAATTTTTCACAAATGGGACACCTCAAAATTCCTTTAATATATATCCTAATAAATTTCCATAAGTGGGCAAGGCATTTATCATCCCATACAACATGGACCTCAATGTTAATTCTTCACATCTATAAGCATTATACTTTATAACACTCATATCCCACAACAATTTTAGATTTTTGATAAATGGAGGCAAATAAAAATCAATATCATTTACAGCTTTCTTTTGTCTAGATATAAGAAAAGACAAAATAAAGTATTCATGCTTCATGCATAAGCTTGATGTAAAGTTATAATTTAACAACATGACAGGTCATGTATTGGGAGTACTACTCTATAAACCAAGAGGATTTATTCCACACGTAGATGACACAAGATGAAATTTTCCCTGCTCATTTTGAAATTCAGGATACTCATAATCAATTTTCATTCACTGAGGAAAATTTGCTGGATGACATAGTTTCCCAAATTTAATTTTTGTATATGTATGCCATGTCAATTATCTCATGGTTTCATGACATCTATATATTTTCTTAAATTATGAAATGATAGTAAAGTACCATATATATTTTGAATGATTTGATTCTTTTTTATTTTATCTATCATTTCCACACTTAGGGAATTTTATGACTGATTCATAGTCATTGAGAAACAATATGAAATCATTTATATAAGAATATATATTTTTATATATCATTAAAAGTGAATTTAGCATTAATTTAGCATCATATATTCAATATGGTAGTTGATTTTCTTTCGGTATCATACCATTTAGGATTCCATGTAGTTTGGTAAATCCAACATCACTTCATCTGCTACCAGCTTTCAAATTATATTATATCAATACAATTTTTGTGTGTGTATTTTGTGCAACCGGTATAGAACAGTCTCTTAGAAAAGATATTTAACTTTTCATACAACTTTATAAAATCATGAAGGTCATCATCAATTTTCATTGTCATTTTTTCTAGGAGATCTCTATTATTATTTACACTAGTATCTATATCAAATGATGCATAAAGCGCAATATCATCCCAATCAGTGTGAAAATTATGTTTTTCCCTATGTTTGGACCAACATTAATAGATATGATCAATTATGTGACAAATTAAAAGTTCTTACAACTCTTCCAAAGTAATTTTTCTAGAATAATAAGAACTTAAACATGGACAAAGGATTTGAGAAGGGTCATATGCATGCTCTATTGAAAACTTGATGAATTCTTTAACTCCATATTTATAATATTTCTTAAAATGATTAGTTTGCATTAATTTTTGATTTATATCCATTATATTGGGATCATAGAATATTAAATCTATATAATAAATAAATAAATACACCTAAGATATTCATTATAAAAGGTGAAATTTATAGAAAATTCTAATAAGGGAAACCCAACATTTTATTATTTCAAAGAATTTCAGTATGATTTGAAGAAAATGGGAAATTGAATTTAAGAAAATAATTAATCCAATATGGTAGGTGTTATCCTCTAAATTTATTCAAATATGAAAGTTATAGAAAACTTTTTTGCTCATAGGCTCATTTCCTGAACATTTGTCATTGTATTTTGTTGTTTCAAACATGTCCTATATATCTTATGGAAATGTACCTATGTGTCTTGAAATACTCTAAGATGTAGACATCCATGGGATGACTACTGCTCAGAGTAGTACAAGTAACATAAAATATATGTGGTATAAGTCTCAAGAAACAAAATGAAATAACTATCTCTGAGATAAAACTGATGAGGATGTCATAATTGTCTATAAAAGAGATGTGGGATGAGTATCAAGAAACAAATTGAAATAATAATTATTGTTTGACACATATCAAATATTTATTAAATCCCCTAAACAAATGAAAATATAATATATGCAATTAAAGAGTAATAAAAAATCCAAATATTATAAACAAGAATAATAAACTCTCATTTAATCAACTAGAAGATATAAAATTGTATTGATAAAAAAATTTACTAAATAAATATTGGATTCATATATATGTATGGTAATCAAATATTCATAAGGGTGTAACCAATACATGTGGACCTAAAATTATGAATACCTAAGAATAATTTCTTATATATTAAAATTTATAACCTCCATTCTATTTTTTGGAATAAGTGATATAATAACCTATGGAATTGTAACATTTAATATTTATGGTATATCAAATATTTGAAAATATCTCAAGAATCTTGGGATGTCAAATCACCACACTAACCCATCCTATGGATTCTAGAGAGGTTATCACATCAGATCTACCAAACTGAAGTATTCTAGGGAGGCCATATAATACACATTGACCCATACCTAAGATTACAGGGTGGTCCAAAAATAAGATGACATGAATTAATAATATATATCAACAAGATATATCACAAACAAGGGAGAAAAATAAACCAGGACTTGTAACATCTATCCCATTCAAACTAGCCTCTATCGAGACAGAACGAATCCTATGAGGTCACATTTTCTAAGTGGACTACCCTTAATTCACTCATAAATCTATGTGGAATAAAAAATTTAACAGATCTATAAAATATCACTCCCCATCTAAATTCTCTATTACACAAATAAATAAAATAAATATTTAGTTTAATACAACATGATGTAGTATCATAAGATACCCAACCACCATCATGGAAATTAATAAATGCAAAATTATATTGATGATGTATAATATGATGAGACTTCTACCATATGGTTAATTACACAATTTATCCAACAAAAATAAAGCATGATTCATCCAAACTTTCACATAAATAAAAGATTAGCTAAAAAATAACCTTCATTAATTCACAACTGAAATTGAGAAGGAAAGAGATACTCAAATGGTCTAGGAGTGAAGATTGGAAGGATCACAACATATGTGTTTCACAATCTAAAATTTCCATGCATCATAATGGATGATCTCTATGTCCAAATCACCAAAATGTATAACCCACCACACTAACAATTGAAAAATAGTCTCCACCATGACCTGGACCGATGATGTTTTACAGTGAAAGTTCCCTAATAGAATGTATATAATGAATAATATTCTAGATAAATTAGATAAATACTTACATTCGTGCCTTTGATTTTTTCAACCCTTGAATCAGTCTTTCCTTGTACTTGAGCCTTAGAATTGTTTGTCCCTTGATTTGAGCCTTGATTCAATCTTTGATTCACCAAGGAGGAGTGTCGAAAGAGGTTTTTTTCAATGGAAAGCTTTAGACATCATGATGAGTTCATGACTGATTAGGATTTTCAAATAGATCCGGACACTTTTATCAGTGTTTCTAATAAAGCACTAATAAAGATTCCTTCTATCAGCACTTATTACTTAAGTGCTGATAACAATTTTTAATTATAATTATAAATAATTTTTTTGTAAATATATTTAATAAATATATAAAAATAAAAATATAGTAACTATATTCATTATTTAAATATATTTATTATAATTTTATAATTTTTTAAATATATATATATATATATATATATTTATATAAATATGTTTTCAAAAAATAATATTTATATCGTTATATAGAAATATATATATATATAAATAATTATTTATATATATAATAAATATATATAAATATAAATATTGTAAATATATTCATTATTTAAAAAAATTTAATATAAATTTAAAAATTATTGAAATATATATAATTATTTATTTATAATTATATAAATAATTTTTAAAATAGTAATATTTATTTTTTATTAATTATATATATATTAATGTATAAATATTGTAAATGAAATTTTATAAATATATTTATTTATACATAATTTTTTACAAATATATATTTAACATTATTGATGAATATTTAATCTTAACTGCATACATGTTAAATATGAGTGAAATTGAATAAATTAAAAATTAATAGACATTAACAATATTAGAAAAATAGATATGCTTTATTAATTAAATATAAATTATTAAAATAATATGCATATATATTGAAATAAATACGAATACATATTGAAAATATGAAAACATAGTAAAAAAAATATATTAAATAAGAATGCATTAGCTAAATATATGGGAAATCAATATAACACATTTGACCTATGCAAAATTGAAAAATCAAATGATATTCAATTTTGTCTATTACGCAATGTAATCCATCAGTATTTTTAATTGATATTAATTTTTAATTATAAACCATTATTCACTAAATATATGACTATTTAATTCAAAGCATAAATATTTTGTATTATAAAAAATATGTTTATATACATTCATATATATATATATATTTAATATATAATATTTATTATTAATATCAATTATTATTTAATAAATAAATTATTTAATATTTTTCTCAATTTACTTGTTTTTAATTTTTAATTTTTTAATATTCATCTTACATATATCACCATATTAAATATATACTATTTATTAGTATTTATAATTTATATATATTATAAAAAATTTATTTATTTTTATCATTAATTATTTCATTAATAAAAAATTTAATATTTTTTTAATAAATTCATTTTAATTTCTTATTTATTTAATAATTTCATTTTATTCGGACCTTTATCAGGATTAAAAAAGAACTGAAAATGGTTCCATTTATGAGTGAAAAAATAAAGTGCTGATAAAGTGTACCATTTATCTAGGCTTCCAATAAAGAACTGATAAATGGTACCTTTTATGTGTGATAAAAAAAGCATTGATAAAAGTTACTAATTACCAGTGATTGTTTTAACACTTATAAAGGATCCCATAATTAGAACTTCTAATATCCTCAATAAGGACTAGTGCTGTTAAACACCTATTTTGATGTTGTTTATTATATGTGGGGAATATAGGTATTATCTTAGCCAATTTTCTAGTCCAAGGATTAACTCTTAGACCATGTAATGACCTATGCTATGACAATCACTTAATACAAAGGATTGAAGTGTTTATCTATTGGGATTCAAGAATTCTTTGGTGGATGTGTTATATTAATGATATTAGAGATTTAAGAATCTTGAAACATATATGGATTGTTCCAAATTAGTTTTTAATTAAGGACTATAAAACATATGTTGAAAGGTACCGATAAAAAAGAAAATTGATTTAATGTTAAGGTGATAATGTTTAGTTGGGATAAAGAGATGATTGAAATTGATTACATAAATGTGATAGTATTGGTGACCTTTAAATTGTTTAGTGATTTGATAGAAAATTGATTTTGGTCATCTTTGATGAAGTTTATTACATTTTTAGATTTGTGTAATTAGTCTATTATTTTATTTGAGGAATAAGGGCTAGGTTAATTTTTATAAGAAAATATCTTTTATTGTGTGGTTACCTTAAGTGTTTTGGAAACCATTATCAATTTATAAGTAAAGTATGATCATAAGTTCAAAGGTATAGATACCTCTTTCTAGGTTTTAACTGATGTGATATTTTGGTGTTTTAAAAAATTTATTAGTTTTTAGAAAAAATACTCTATTGAGGTTCAAATAACCCTTTCGGTAAGTATATGATTTTATTTTATGTTAATAATGGTCTATTTGATAGTGGGATAGAGATAGTATTGATGGTAGAAAAATGATTCATTGAAAATATGATATTTTTAAAGATATTTATTGTCATGATAAGGATTACCTTTCATTTTAGAATTAAAATTTTAATTCATAATATTTTAGTGAATTTCACTAAATTATAAGATTATATATTGATTTATCATGGTGATATTGATATTTTGGGAGATACTTCATTAAGTTGATGTATATGTAACATTTATGTTTAACATGTGATTTAATATAAAAGATTACTTGAGTAGAATACAATTAAAATTTAAGGGATTTAAATTTAAAGGTATGAGATCACCCTTGAGGTTAAAAAATTCTTTAATGGTATGTTTATTATGGTAATTTTGTATGTAGTGTTATTTATGGAATGAACTAAGTTTAACCTTTGGTTATATTGCATAAAATTTCGACTAAAATATATTATTTACTCACAGGAAAGTTTATACAATTTTTGATAACCATTTTGGTTTTTTTAATGTTTAAATATAGGTTGAATATATTATTAACCTTTTTTGGGTTATTAAATATGTTGGAAGTTTATTTTATACATTCTGGGATGAAAAATTCATCTTGAATACTCATTATTTGGAGAAAAGATGATATTTTGGTGGAAATTGATTAAATAATGAAATTATATATGTCAAGTAAGTATATTTCCTTATTTTTTTAGTCTTGATAGTAAATTAATTCCTCAAATCTTGGAAAATGATCATTAAACAAAAATTTCATCCTATTGTGATCATTTTCTATTAATTGATGGTCCTTTTTACACCACATTGATTTATGGTTTTGTGGTTGTTTACATTATCAGGATCATCCAATTTCATGTGATTAATGTTATTAGTCAATCATCATCATTATTTGGACATTTATTTTTACTCCATGTCCATATTTTCACTTCCCACTAATTGTCTCATATTTGGTAACCAATTTAAGTGTTATTCTAGACAACCTTCACATTTCTCTTTCCCTCTTTTCAAGAGAAAGTTCTCTTAATCCTTTTTATGATGTGTGTTTTCAACAATGTAATTTTCAAAAATAAAATCCTTTATTATAAATAAAAAATTAAAATTTAAAGGATGAAATTTATTAAATTTGGGAGAATTTATATCATTGAAAATTTAAAAGAACACTATGTTTGATATTTTATAAAAAACACAACACTGATATTTAACGAATCGTGAAATATCATTATTTTATGATCATTGAAACATATCTATTGAACTGATGGGTATGGATAGAAGTAACATAATTATCATATATATATATATATAGTTCATTATCAAGAAAAATTATGTGATAAATTATTTTGAAATAAACATTAAATTTTCAGTGGAATTTTTATTCTGCAAAATACATTTTCTTAAAAAAAGCCATTATTTCTTTCTATGAGAAAATATTATAATTAATTTATGAAAATTTTAGAAATGGTATTTTATAAAAACAATATCATTTTTTAAATCATAACATCAAAATTTTCTTAAGGTATTATTTTTATTTTTATGAAAATGTTCATTTTCTTGTGAATAGTGAAAATACTAATTTTTATTTAAACTAATGTTTTTCTTTCAAAAATTTATAATGTAAAATTTTCGTTTAAAATGTTTAAAATGTAAAATTAGTTCTATTATATTTTTAATAATCCATGTAAGCTCATCAGAATCAATTTTATGTTACAATTGTTTTATAAAAACATTTTTATACATTGAAATGAATTTGTCTAAAAATAATTTTTTTAATTGAATTTTTTTTATATAAAATTAATATAATCCACTTATAGAAATTAAATCTTGAAGAATGGATTCCATATGTTAATCATGAATACCAAATCTAGTAAACAATCCACTTTTATTTTTGGTCAATATGAATAGTAACAGTAGTAAATTTCTATTACCAAGGTAAAGGTAGAATGGATTAATTCTGATTGAAAATAATGTGATAAGGCTTAAAATTCATTAAACAAATTACCTTATTTAATTATATGAGTATATTTTTTCCATAATCATCCAAATTTCTAAAATAATACCTTTTGTTTCCATTTAACTTTGATTTTGACCTTTATAATGCTTAAGTAAAAGTTAATTTATAAAACATCACTATATTGATTTTAATAAATACAATATTTAATTATAGGGATAAAAATAAATTAGGTTTTATTATAAATGTTTATTTGAAATATGAATGATTTTTTTATGATGGGAACATAATTTTAAATTTTACTGATGAATTAATTACTTTAAATGCTTACGCAACACCGACACAATGCTTCTGCAAGCAATTGAAAAATCAAGTAAATGATTTATAAACTCTACAAGAATAATTTTTTGGGTGAGTTAAATAATCCCATATGTTTTTAAGAATAATATATCTTATTACAGAAGTTTTAATGGGTTATATTCAAATTACTTTAATGTAATGGTATTTTCAATGTCAAATTATGTAAATTGTTCATAAAATTTTATTACTAGTATTTTATGTTACATATAATTTATTAAATTATTTAAAAATCATAAAAATTTTAAAATGGTACAATTAGGATGATAAATTTTTTATATTTTCATCCCATGTCCATTTATGATCCAATTATTACCTAATAATCGAAATTAAATTAAAAACGTTAACCAAGGTTTAAACGAAAAGATAAGGTTCAAAATGACATATAATCCTATAAAATTTTGATTGGATTATTATATTAAGACCGATTATTCCTCATATTATAAATAATTTTATTTTATAACCATTTTACATGAGTTAGACACATATTGTATTATAATATTTATTTTATATCTAAAAATGACATTAATGATATTTTATAATAAAAAATAATTTATTATATGATTTAAAATTCATAAAAATCCTATATTCAGAAATATTTATGGGATATGGTTTCAATCATAAAAACGTTCCATTTATGGACCAATTTTACTTTTATAATAACACTATTTACCCATAAGGAGTAAAAAACTTTGATATCATGGTAACTGTCAAAAGGGTTAACTAGGGGTTAAAACTAAAAGATAAGGGTAAAAACATAACCAAAAATTTTCCAAATTTTATTTTATGTGATTTTTAATCATACACAACATATATTATAATTATGTAATTTAGAATCCATTATCCATGAAAATTAATTTATATTATTTTAATACTTTAAGTAATTCCTGGTGTGTCCTTTCTCTCTCTTATAAAAGGACACCCCTTCTATCTTTTCCTGACACCACATTGTGTCATATATCACAACCAAAACATATTAAATTACCATATAAACTCCCCTATAAATTAATTATAGTTTTATTCTTCTTCTTAAAATACCATTACAAGGGTCCTTAAGAAGATATCTAGAGGAGGCCTACCGAAGAAGAGGTAATTATCTTACCCAAAATCATTCAATTTATTTCTTATTCTACCTCCTATAAATCTATGGTATTTATAATGAAATAATAAATTAAGTATACTAAATATAATAAAATTTTATTACTATTTTGGAACCACCAATATCCACCCTCTATTCCATTATATGTGAAGTGAGAATATCACTCGTGCATACGTGTGGATCAATGCCACCACGTAGCGATGCAATTCATTTACTATCACCATATTTCATTGATTTTTATTATTATGGGTTTAATATTAATATTTGATATTTATAATATAATCATTCTTATATAATTATAATATCATATCAACCTTCTTACCTTCCCCTCCATTGGAAAACTATAACGTTTCTCATATGTATGTGTGGACTACCACCTCCTCAAAGAAATGTGATTAATTTTTCATTTAAACTTATTGTAAAATTGATATATTTAATAAATATATATGATATATATGATATAATAATAGTCCAATAAAGGTAAATTATTGTTTAATATTATTTTTTTCATTTCTTTGAAAATTTTAAACATTTTTTAAGAGTATGTATGTCTTACCATCTCCATGAATGGTATAATATGTTTTTATATCTCTACATTTTATATATGATTCTTTGTAAAGACCCTAAATCTAGTATCCTATATCCAGTGTCAATTTTATTATATTGGAATAGGATATATTGAATCATATACTAATGGACCATATAGTTTATTAGTCTTGGTGAACTAGATACATACTTGAAATTCACATTACATTTTACAAACATACAAGAGTTTAAGGTACATTAACCAAAAATGAATTCTAGGTAAGGTATTTTTGTCTCACTTTTATTTCCATGGGACACATGCCTTTTATAATACATAATTATTTTGTGTGGTGTATAGACTAACCATTGATGTATTTTATGAATATTATTATTAATATTATGTTATTTTCATATCCATATCATTTTATTTCTTTCAAGGGGCATACAATTCTACTAATTATAATGTGGTAAAGGTTATATCACAATCTCATCATTATTCGAGATTTTTTTTGTTTAAGTTTCCATTGAGGAACATTTTTCTTCTAATTATATGTTTTCTAAAAAATGTTTTCAATTTTTTTTACTATTATCCTAAAAATGATTAAAATATTTTTACCCATGTTCAAATTTTTATAAAATTGGTTGAAATGAATATTTTTTTTCATTTTCAAAATGTGGTATTTTATGAATTTTTCTATAAAACATGGATGGGATGTTTATTTAACTTATAAAACATGAACAAAATTTCTTACCTTCAGGATTTTGTAATGTATTGAAGCATACTTTAAAAGTTTACATGGTTTTTTTCAAAGAAAATATTTTATTTTATAAATTTTTGGGCTTTTAAAAAAATGATTACCATGTTGTATGATATTTCACCTCAATTTTATTTAATTGAGGCATATTGTAATGTTAATCAACTAATTTATTTTATATGGTGTATATAATTCCCTTTTAACGTGTCATATCATAAATATTTTCATTTTCATGATATTTGAAGTTCATTTAATGTTATTCCTTAATGGGAATTACGATTTAAATTTTTCAAAGTGTAATGGGAAAATTTGGAATGTTTAAAGATTATTTTCCTTAGGAATTTTTAATAATATTTCAATCTTATTTCCATTCATCAATATCAACAACCCTTGTTGTTACTTATCCTCTATTGGGGAATTGTGGATAAATATGAATTATTTATTCAATACAGATATTTGATACTACATATTAATTATTAATTAAATCAATTAATCGATATGAGGTTTGATTTGGACTTGAAATGATGGGTGTGGCCCAATCATTATATAGCCCCTCAATGTATCAATAGGTTATCACGAGAAAAATATGTTGTCCAAATTAAACAGGTTTCTACTTTTGGTTTTAAAACTCCTTGTTAAAGGTCATTATGGTATATGTTTTCATGTTCCTCAGACATGACGTCTAATAATTAATAATTTCCTTCATAGATATTTAAGTAATTATTTTTATTATCCATGATATTTTAAGATGATTTGATTTATAGATTCATTTCATTCTAATTTTATTGAATAAATGGGATTTGTTTCAGTTATTTATCCTTCCATATTGATCATGCCTTATCTAGTTATTTGAATGGAATGTGTTATCAGTTATTTACCTCACCATATTAACTTATTATCATTAATATATTATTTATTCTACCGTACATACCCTTACAAGGAATTTGATCTCACCCTTATTGTGTTATCTTTTCCATAGGTTATAAATATGAATCATTTGAATGACCTTCAAGGATGATGAGATTTTATTGTTATTATGCTTTATTTATTTCTTCTAAATGTAATTTGGGTACCATGTATATAATCTAGTATTCCAAGAATAAAAATATATTCTATCATTTAGGATGTTATCACTTCTTTCTAATGCCAATTTAATAAAATATTTCACCAAATCTGGGTTTCTGGGGTCGGGGCCATTACATATGGTATAACAGATGTAGAAACTATATTTAGAAAAAATTTATTAGGGAACATAAATATAAGCTAGAATTTGAGGATAAGTATAGAAGAACATCCTATAATTTTGATAAGATAGATATTATTTCGGTTTTCATAACAATACATCCATGTTTAGATACTATAAGTGGATTTGATTCTAGAACAGATGTACCTAGGGGTTAATACACTAAAAAGGTGTGTTAGTCTAGACTTGAGTGTAACCTGTTACATGAAAACATGCCATACTACACACCCAATTTCACACACTAAGGGGAGATTGTTAGGATAGTTCAAATTTTCTCTACAAACCATTATAAAAGTTCTGAACATATAATTAAATTGAATAACCTAGGTTAAATGTATAGTGTTTTAGATTTAACATAAGGTGTCATTATATTATATAAATTATTATACACTTTTATAACTATAAATATTTTTACTCACACTATGAATTTTGGTTTTAGTCAATGGTTGGAACCTAAGGGAGTCATGTTAACATTTAACTTTATGTACAATGTGGTAGTAATGAGAAAAAAATTGGGATGTTGGTAGGAGTGAAATATATCATGTTCATTCCTAACCAGTCTTCCCGAAATATGATTAACCAAATATACCTTAACCAACTCTTGAAATCTCCACAGAAGAGAATGAATGAGTTTTCTAAGATCTCTAGTGGAGGAGACTATGGAGAAAAGAAGGCTCAATTTCCATCATACAAGAAATTTGTAAGGAGACATCCAGGAATGTGACAATGGAATGATTTGATGTACCAGACCCATATTCCACTTAATAGGTTCCCGGAACCTTGTGGGCCTCAAGGACTCAAGCGTATCTCCAAAAATGATAGGTGTTTTAGACTAGAAGAGAGGCCCTATGGTGTTCCAATGGGGAAACGATGCCCTCATTACCAAAGTGTAGCACAATAGATAAATATAAAAATTGGTAAATAGTAGAAACAATATATGTAAATAGGAGGAATTTTGGAAATAGGCAACGATAAGAATAACTAAATTAACTAAAAAAACCGATGATTATATTTCATGTCACTAGAAACTAGTAAACATGGATATACAATAGCAGGAATAATAAGTTCCAAAAAAGTATAATGGAAATCAAAAGACTATCCCTAGAATCTCGAAATCTAGCTCAGTCATATAATATCAAGCTCCATCATAAATAGCATGAAATCAAGTGTTCAAAGTAATATGCTTCCCTTTATCAACACTAACAATCTTGTAATCAGCCCTGGGTACTAAATGGTTCCTAAAGAGGGTGTGAGATAAATATTAGTGGGCCACCACCAATGGTGTCTATAACATCCAGCCCGTGTAATGGAAATGTAATATTGTTCAATCAAGCATATATAATGCAATGTTGTAAAATGTAATGAAATACCCAAGTACCTACTTCATCCCTCAGTTGGTAATAGAACATGTAACCAGCTCATTACTTGATTATTACCAGTTTATAAATGATTCACATGTTATGAATAGTGAAAGTTGTAAGATGTAATAAAGAAATGTCTAATGATATTTCATAATGATATTCCAAGGTAACAACCAAGGAAACATAGAACTCAAGGGTAATGAAATAAGTAATGATTGTAGCTTGGTTTTGGGTAAGATTGTAATACAAGGAGCATAATCCAAGTAATTACACAATAAGATGGATACCAATTCAAATGAGTTCATTCATGGTATAATGTGACTAGGAAATGACAAGGACATATTGGATTTAAACATGGAACCTACTTGTCAAAGATGGATCCAAGGTGTGTATCTAAGTAATCTTGTAATATTATAGGAGGGATCCTATGGTTTCATACCAGGCATTTAAAGTTATACAAGGATTAGGTTCAAGGTTTCTATCAACCTAAGAAATCCATATTCTTGAATAAGATTGGGGTTCTGGAGTTCTCAAGGTATTCCTTCTAGAATTCAAGGAGAGCTTGATTTAAGACACTCCTATTTGAAAATTATTTCATATCATATTTTATAAGGTTTAAGACATTACCTTTAATTAGTGTGAATTGTCTTCTTGAGCATGAAACCGTTTAATCAAGTCTCAATTAATCCATAAGTCCATTAGGTTCATGAATTTCCTTACATTAGTATAACAAGGCCAAGTATCATGAAACCATTTATTTAATCCATTTAAGGCATTTTAATAAATCAAGGTTCACCTTTCTACCTTCCATTAACATGGTGAAGGGTACTAAGTACATGAATCCTATTATTAAATCACATTTAAAAAGAACAAGTCATATATTTGGTATACTTTCCAATTCAATTTCACATTTAATTATCAAATTGAATCTCTTACCATAGGAGGGTCATGTGGCGAGAATAAATGGTACATTCCATTATGAAATTCATAATTTAAATCAATCCATTTAATATAGAAAATCTTACCCTTAGAAAGGTCAACCCCAAAAACAATCGAACGATGGTACAAACATGTCAAAACACTGAAATGAAAAGTATGGAAAAACAACCTACAAAGGTTAGATAGAGTTGTGGGTGTATCCACTAACAACTAATCACATATTTTGAAAGATCATAATCATACAATTATAATGATTATAACCATGGAATATAATTTTAGTAAACTAAACTTGATGAAATGGTGGGACCCACATGACAATTACAAACTCAATGAAATTGAGGGATGAGTTATATACCACCCATATTAGGCTTGTTTGACTATAATCCTCTAGTATTGGACATTGATTTGTCTTGGATCAGAGTAGATCATTGTGCATCCATTGTGATGAACAAATGTTCAAATGGATCTTGGATGAAGGATATCTCTTTATACCTATCTTATACCTTAAAAAATATCCAAAATGAGAAAAATATAGGCTAATCATACTAGAAATTATAATAGGGAAGGAAGGGATTAATTAGATCATTAAGGAAAAAACTATAAAAGTACCCAAAATTTAGCTTTTGCACAGTGTGCCCGCACGATTTTCCAAACCATGCCCAAATAATGCATAGGTACTTGGAGAAATGGGAAAACTGTATGGTTTGGCCACATGGTTAGGGAAACTAGGAAACAACCATGGGAGATGGATCTACATGAAAATGATGACTATACACACTGTTAGAACTAACTATGCTTTTTCCTACATAGGTTACTATTACAATGCGACATAGCCATTTTTTATAAAAATTTAGGTTTTAGGCTCCAAACAATCCCCATAAACCCTTGAGACCTTCTATAACTAAAAAAAATCTTCATTAAGTCCAAAATAATGAATCGGAATGAAATTTAAAGGATCCATACTTGAGTGAAAAACTGGGTTCTTATAGTCTTCCCCCTTAAAATAACTCGTCCTTGAGTTCACCTTCCAAGGGAGGTGAAACACTATATATGAACAACTATGGTCAATGGGCATATATGTTAGCCTCCTACTCCCAAGTCTTGTCCAAAATGTGTGCATTCTTTTATACCACCCGCACTAGTGGGACATACCAGCCTCATAGATCCTTCAGGCTCTAGTCAATGATGCGTGCTGGATACTCCTCGAAGGTATCATAGTCATCTAACTCAACTTCCTTCGGATCAAAGGTATGATATGGGTTAATATGATGTTGGAGAAGTTATAAAACATGGAATAAATTTTTAATGACACAATACCTCTGAGGTAATAGAAAGTTATTTCTTACTGCTCCAACACTCTATTATATCTCAAATAACCAACATAAGAAGTCAATAGCTTCACTTGCACCTATAACAATCTATTACCTATCCCAGGATATACCCTAAGGAATAAAAAATTTCTGACCATGAACTCTAGAGGTCTACGATGGATATCAACATAAGATTTCTGTCTAGATTGAGCAGTATTCATACAATTTATGATTCACTAAACCTGCTCTGAAGTCTCCTAAATTAGACAAGGACCTGGTAGGGCTGCCTCAACTACCTCTAGCAAGCATAGGGGTGAACAGAATGACCTACCATATAAGTCCATAAAAGCATAAATCTAAATCATTTCCTAAAATATATTAATATAGGTAAACTCAATGAGAGGGATACGATTCTCCCCAGAAC
Organism: Viscum album; assembly: GCA_963277665.1. NCBI lineage: Eukaryota > Viridiplantae > Streptophyta > Magnoliopsida > Santalales > Viscaceae > Viscum > Viscum album. The sequence continues at coordinate 1,902,989,761 of OY728121.1, read as the reverse complement.
CACTAAAATCAAGGAAACATTCTTGGAGCATATCCTATAGAACCTATATTTTCCCTTCTGATTATCCATTGTTCTGAGGGAGAAAAACTATGAATATAAGAACCTATGTTCCCATAGAGTTATGCGATCCCTTCTATAACTATAACATGAAATGGGCATCCCTATAATAAATGATAGAACGAGGGACCATATGTAGTCTCATGATCTCACAGAAATCCATTCTTCCAAACTCATAAACTAAGAAAGTATCTAAAATAGGAATGAAGTGTGTACTTTTTTTAGTCAGTAAACAACTACCCATACAATGTTGCTACCCCTCAGTGACCATGGAAACCCAACTACCAGGTTTATGGAAACATATTACCATTTACATTATGGGACTGGAATTGGCTGTAACAAGCCTACAGGTCTCTGGTGCTCCACCTTCACCTACTGATATGTGGAACACCTATTGATAGAACCTTCTATTTAATGTTTCATCCCAGTCCACTAATACCATCATCTTATATATCGATACATATTAGAGATGACTAGATGAACATCCCACTGAGAATTCAGGGACTCTTTCATAAACTCCTCTCTCACATCTATAAGAACCCATACACATCCATGTATGCACATGATGTTTTCATTATCCATTGACCAATACAGAGTCGGTTTAGCTCATGATATACTCTAATAGATAACCAGGCCCCTAGGTTCAGAAAAGTGTCTACCCCTCACCTTGTCAAGGAGATAAGAGGTGACTATCATTGATGGAATGATCTGTAGCCCAATACAATAGTTGGAATATCACAATCAAAATATATTTGTTTTCACTGCTAGTGTTTAGGGTTCTGGTTACTATGACCTCGACCTCCTCCTAAGCCAGTCCAGCCAGTGCTTTTTCAACTCCCCACATGACACAACACAAAATAACCTTCTCCTAAAGGTGGATCTGGTGTGGATCCTTTTTTACTCAAAGATGGTGTAACGGTCCCGAAGAACCTCTGAAGATTCCCCATACGGCTGAAAGACCGTCACTCCATTATGTCTCTATCACAATGGGGTTTTAGGTTCCCTTATTTTCTACACTGATGATGAACCATGATGTTATAAAAATAGATACTCTAGTTGTAACTGTCCTGACGAGAATCCTTGATGGAATGCTTCCTACCACCAGAAGAACTACTGACTTGATGTGACACTCATCCTCTATGGATGGTACTATTTCCGTACCTTAGGTTTTCCTCATTTATATGATCCTAATTAAATATATCTAAAATATTATGCTGGTGAAAGACATTCACCAATGTAAATATGGAATAAACAAGCCCATCATCGAAGCATCTAGCATGAAAAATCACATCACTAGCTAGAAGCGGCAAAAAACATTGTAACTCAGTGACACATGTTGGATACTCCATAACTAACATAGAACCTAGCTCGAGATGCAAGAAATATATAGTTTTTCAGCTCTCATCATCTGTGGAAAAAACTGATATAATAGGAAATCTACAAGTTAACCCATAACTTGCCCAAATGACGACCATCGGGGAAATCATATCCCACAAGTGCCTAGCCAAATCATAAAACATGTATGTGTAAATCATGAAAATTCACTCAATAGGTGTCTGTAGATGATAAAATATAGATAGGGTGGCCTCTAGCCAAGACCCAGCAGCCTGTGCACCACCATCCTCTATGAAAGTAGGAGGATGCTACTGCTGGAACTTGCAAGTCAGATCAACCATCATAGGTGAAACTCATGGAGCACCTTGCATGGTCTGTAATAGACATTATAAACTATCACAAACTTGGGAGTTAGTGCCCAAATTCGGTACTAAAAGTGGTGCCTCATGTAGAAATCATGGGGGTAAGATTGGTGGCTCAAGGCCTACCACGTCAAGATCATGGTCGTAACCACCTTCTAGGCATACAATACGAGGAAATCATTATGGAATTGGTATTAAACATTCCATGAACACTCCTCATAACAAGAATTAAGAAGATATATGTCAACACATACAAAATATAAACAAATAAATACTCACTACCCCAGGTATACTACCCCAACAAACAACATAGATGTCTAGGTATTGGTAGGTGCTCGTGTATAATCTTAATTTTTTTTAAAATTTAATCACAATGTTCACTCCTTTACCTTTCATAAACATGAAAAGGTAGGAGAATTACGTGAAACCATTTCATTTTAGATGTAATATTTCACTCTATAATGGATATTCATTCTCATTCAATTTGTTCCCATACACCTTGTCACTAAAAAAGACAACCATTTATTTTTTACATAAAGGATTGACTTGGTAAATTACACATCCCTATCCATGAGGGGACATACACCTCATGAATTAAGATAGAAATTCAGTCAATCACAACCAAGAGTAATAAAATCCTAATCTAACAATCACATCATCACTTAACAATAACATACAAATTAAGAAATGAAAATCAGTGAAATGAACCTATATGTAATAGAAATATGAATGAGATTTGAATTATAGGTTCCTATAATGATTCATGTAATAATTATCCTTGTCCACAAATCATCAGTCTAGGGGTAAACTAGAATCCCAATCAAAAGAAAAATCAATAACATCACACATCATCTGCATCACCCAATGATGAAATAATATCAAATGTAATAGGAAATACAAAACAACCATTATATTTTGGGTAACTTTGATTTTACCCTGAACATTGGTTCATGACGCCCAAGAAAAACTTATGACCATGTATCATGCATTCCTAACACCTTGACTAGTGTCTCCAAATAGTAAAGAACAAAAAGAACCTCCCTATGATACCAATTTTAGTTGTCTATGACCTAGAAGAAACTTAATAGGTTCACTAATCCGGTGGGCCACATGGCCCCAAGCACATCTCCCCAAACACCAGAGGCTGCTGACTGGCAGTGAAGTCCTTGGGTGTATCCATGGGAAGACTATGCCCTCATTACCAGTGTGTAACACAATGAATAAATATAAATAGAGGTAAATAGAGGAATAAATATAAAAAAACAAAAGGCACAACAGAAATAGATGAGGATAAAAATAACTAAAACAAATAAAAAAACTGATGATGATATGTCATGTCACTAGAAACATGAAAACATGAATACAAGATACCATACATAACATGTTATAAAAAAGAATAAAGGAAAACAAAATACTATCGCAAGCATACTGAGCTCCGGCTAGGTCATTAGAAATAAATCTCTATCCTAAAAAGTAATCCATCAAGTGTTTGAAGCTGAATTCTTCACTTTATAAATACCAACATTCATGTAATATACCCAAAGTATCAAACAACACTTGGATAGGGTGTCAGATAAATCTCAGTGGGCTAACACCAATAGTTTCTATAACATCATGCCTTTATAATGTAAATATAAGAGTGTGCAAGCACGAAATTATAAATTAATGTAGTACAATGTAACTAAATACCCTTGTACCCACTTTATATCTCGACTGGTATCTAATCATGTAACTAGTTCATTAATTTATCCTTACCAATTTATAAATAAGTCACATGTTAGCAATAGTGAAGGTTCTGAGATGTAACAAGGAAAACTGTAAAGATATTTTATGATGATGTTCCAATGTAAAAAATAAGGAAACACAGACCTCAAGGTTCACCAAATCATTAATAAATTTAGTCTAGCTAAGGGTAAGAGTGTAATCTAGGGAGAATATTCTATAGAATTACACAATAAGATGCCTACTGATTACAAGGAGTTCATCCATGGTAAAATAGGACCAAGCAATGAATGGGCCCGATAATCTTTTACCATGAAACCTACTTGTCAAATATAGATCAAATGATTTTATCCCTGGTATCCTATAATAAAAAATGAGGGATCCTACGGTGTTATACCAGGAATCCAATGTTAGACAAGGATCGAGTTATAGGTGGGTGTCAACCTAAGCAAGCTGTATCCTTGAATCAAAATGGGGTTCCCATGTTCTTAAGGCATTCCCTATGGAATAGAGGGCGAGATCGAGTCAATACATTCCTATTTGATAATGATTTCATATAATATTTCATAGGGTTCAAGACATTACCTTTCATTATTGTGAAAGGGAAAATTGGGCATGCATCCATTTAATCAAGCCTTAATTAATCAATAAGTTTATTTGGATCAACCCTTTCCTTTCATTAGTGTGACTAGTCCATGTAGCATGCAACCATTTATTTAATCCATCAAAGGAATTTTCATAATTCAAGGTTCAATCATCTACCTTATTTTAACATGGTAAGGGGTGATACATACCTAAAACCTATTATTCAATTACATTTAAAAATTCCAAGTCATATACATAGTATAATTTTCAATTTATATTTCACATGTGATTATCAAATTTGAGCACTTAACATAGGTAGGCCAAGTGGTGAGCATACATGGTACCTTCCATTATGAGATTTAAAATTTAAATAAATCCATTTAATATAGAAAAGCTTATACATAGAAAGGTCAAGCCTAGGCACACCTGAAAGGTGGCTCAAACCTTTCAAAAAACTTAAATAAAAATTATGGAAAAACATCCTACATGGGATTGATGTAGTTGTGGGTGTATTGACTAAAAACTAATAACATATTTTGAAAGTATATAATCATAATTTTCTAATGATTATAATAATGGAATATAAATTTATTAAACGACACCTGGTGAAATAGGTTGGTCCCAAATGACAATTCCAAAATCAATGAACTTGATGGATGAGTTTAATTCCAACACCATAGGCTCATACAAATCTCATCCTCTAGTATTTTCCCAATATATGGATTAGAATAGAGTAGATAATTATGTATCCAATGTGATGAACCAATGCTCGAACAAATCCCAAATGAAGGATATCACTTGACCCCTCGGTTAGGCCTTGAAAAGGATAAAAAAATTTAGATAAATAGAGTCCAATCCCAATAGAAATCATAATAGTGAAGAAGGAGGTGATTAATAATACCATTAAAGGTAAAAAGATAAAATTACCCAAAATTTAGCATGTTCACGATTTTACCATATGGTTTTACAAACCATGCATAGACCAAGCACAAGTACCTAGAGAAAGGGGTGGACTGCATGGTTAGGCTACAAAGTTGGGGAAAATGTGTGCCAACAATTTGAGATATATGTTCCTAAAAATGCATACCATCCACACAGTTAGATATTACTATGCGCCCGGCCTGTACGATTTACTCTAATCATGAAACCTGGAAATTTTTTCGAAAAAGTTGGGTTTCGGGCTGTGAACAAGTCCCACAAGCCCTGGGACCACTGTTAATACAATATAAATCCATATTTGGTCCAAAATAATTAAATAGACCAAAATTTAAAGTATCCCAACCTAAGTGAAAAACCATGTTCTTATAAATGGAAAAATGCTTTTTGTGCGGGAAAGAAGGACATAAAGTAAAGAATTATTGAAGAAAAATGAAGGGTTTGATGGAAGGAAATAATGAACATCCTAATAATCAATTTTTATTTAATTTCTTTAAATATGGGGAACCTAGTCATTACTGGAGTCAATTCCCTCTTCTATAGGATAAACACTAAACCAAGGAAGGACCTATGTTGAAATAAATGGACAAAGTATTTATGTATTGGGGATATATTGAAGACCTTAGTTAAAAGTATATTTAGTGATTGGCCTTATTTAAAATATTTACCTCATATTAATGATGGAAGTTATATAAATATGGTTTTATAAAAAGGAAAAACCATAGGCCGGGTGATAACACATCGCATATGGAAAGACCGTAGGGTTTGAACCCACAACCGAAGGGCGATATGGGTGCATCTCCTACCACTAGCCTACATGAATTCCTAGTTAACAAGACTTTTTTAGTTAAAATATTAAATAGTTAAAGGTTATTTTGATTTTATGAACATTTTATATATCAAATATATATCCATGGGATTGGGAATTGATCTGGTGATTAAGTGATTAATGTTATTTATGAAGACGTTCTTTATTTTGGTAATCTTATAAGATTAAGGTAAATAGAATAATTTTGATGAATCAAAGTTGATTTTTATTTTAGAGTAGAATATGATTTTATTGTAGACATCTAGTAATTTAGTTTATTTATAGAAATATCATAGAGATTATGTGATTTTGGAAATTAAATTTTTGGTTTATGGAATTAATATTGATTGATGTTATCTGGAAGACTATATGATCAAATCCTTATGATTTTTTTGTCTTAATCATAGACTAGAATGTTTTTGAGGAATCATAATTATTTTCAATTAATAAATATTGAACATTGATTAATATTTTTTAAATTTTTAGATTAATGATTTTTTCACCATATAATGGTTTATTCTTTTTTTGGGTATCCGATGTTAAGATTAATTTTGTAAATTTAGATACCATTTTTTACTTTGAATTTGGACAGAATTATTTTGGGTGAGTATTAGGGTTGAAATAGATTAATTTAAATAGTGGATATTAATGATTGTGGTTAAAGTATGATTTTTCAACACTATGTGCTAACTATTTTCATTTTAGTAAAATTTTAAGGGTTTAATGAATGACCGGCATATCCTACAATTTATTAAGGTGATTAAATTATGAAAAAATAAACATGAATATATATTTCTTGGCATAAGAGATGATTTGAAAATTGACCAAAACATAATCAATGGATAAGATAATGCTTATAACATGGAATGAAATCAAGTACAATTATTTTCTTTATTGTTTATCTAGATAATAAAATAATCCCTTAACAATAGGATAGTAGTTTGAAAAAAAAATTATAAATTTATTTTTATTACTGAGAAATAAATTGTCTCTTTAACCCATCACAAATTTATAGTTTTGTGATGGGAGAATTTATGATGGCCATGTTCTCTAACACTCTCCAACAGAACAAGATGGTTAAATTTCAATTTCTTGTCCTAGTTTTTACTTCCCACTAATTTTAACCTATTTGAATACCTAATTTTGTGATGATCTTCACATTTCCTTTTCCCTCGTATTAAGGGGATTTTTTATTTACCCAATATTCAATGTGGGTTTCCCACAAAGAAATTTTTATGTATCAAAATATGATTTTTGAATTTCAATTTTAAATTGTAAGGAAAAGATTTATTGAATGAGGGAGGAATGTAAAAATCCAAGATTTTATGGTATGTATATTTTTAAATTTAATCTCTTCGATAGATTACATTGAAGACAACACCTACCTTATAAATAATGTGATATAATATTAAATATTATTATTCCAACACTAGTTGTTATGTTGGTGGATGTGAATTGGATTTACTAAATTATGAAAATATAGTTTTCACATGTATATTTTCAGGACTCAGACCCCAATTTCACAAAGATGATTCTTTATATTAATACATTGGTATGTTTACAAGGACATCGAATACCAAAGGACCAAATAGTTTAGTAGGTTTGGAATGTCACGAACCACCTGGGTCAACCCTGAACCGGTCGCCCGAGCCGGCCTGCGACATGGCCCGAGGGGAGTTCCCGATCCCCACGGGCTGGAAACTATTGTCAGGCATCAAAATTTAATAGGTGGGAATGATTTGGCCCAAATGAAGATAAACTAATCAGATGTAAATAAATAGAACAAAAGAAAATAAATAAGGAACAACCAAAAACCCTACTAACCTGACCACGACCAAAACTCCACGTGACCCTGTGGGTCACTCTCCAATACCTTAACCAATGTCGCTCAAGGTGAACAACTTAAGCCAGAACCTGCAACAGAGCTAAAAACAAGAAAACAATATAGGCGTGAGTATTAAAACTCAATAGTCTATCCCGATATCTATTCCCAATGCACTATCTTTAAAATAAGAGAAACACCATTTCAAGTTTTAACTACAATATATAAAAGTATGTTTTTTCAAATAATTTTACTGAAAAACAAAGTTCGATCCATTTCCCTTAACCATTTCCAAACTTGGGTTAATTTTATTAGTGGCAATGGATTTTTAGAAAGGTAAAGTGATGTTTACATATTCAAATTTTCACAGAGAAGATTAAACGCTTTCATTTGAAAACCATTTTTAGAAACCTAATCAAAATCAATTTACCACTTTCTAAGGAAAAAAATACACCAGAAATGCACAAACTAAAACACACATTAAGGGTAATGTAGGTACACATATGAGCATCATAATCACTATTGCAATAATCAAAAGCCGAATAGACATGGGTGAACCAAGGAGATCGAGAATAAACCAGAAGACACCAATACATGAGAAATAATCCTTGTTGACATGTCACGATGAGATCGAAATGCATAATACACTCGACCATCCTGTCTCAAGCAGGTCGAGGGAAAATCCCATAGTAATCAACCCAATATATCCACCTACTATGGCCCACTGGTCAGTACCATAACCTACCAGTGCAACAATCATTCTTTGAATATTCTCTCAATATACCAGATTCCCATATCTCAAGTGTTTGGAAAGGGGGTGAGCCAACCGATTCCAACCGAGCATCCAATCATACATCTACATAAAGAACAACAGGTATCACCCCGAGCCACTCCATGGGACAACCTCTTGCCTTTAAACTAATCAAGTACTCGGGATCCTCTAACCACGACCTCCCAAATGATCAATTGCAACCAAGGAACAAGAGTTATCCTAGGAGTGTTTTTATCAACACATTTTCATCATTTTCCATAAGGTTCCAAATGTGAAATTCATACATTTCACAATCACAACTTTAAAAAGAATCAAAATGCTTGTTCAATCTTCAGAAGAAATCATTTATCATTAAAACAAGAACTATAATTGAAATTCCATGAATTATGTTTAAAATACAAACATGCATTCTTTCAATACTGGGTGTTTGCTCATCAAGAAAATGTTTCAAGTGTCGTGTATAAAATAAACGGCTCTTTTTTCACCAAATAACCATTTAAAAATTAATTGTATTATATTAAAATTTTATTATCTTATATTATTTAACATTTATCATAACTAATGAAATATTAAATTTGAACAATTAGTGTTAACATAAAGCAAGAAATAATGTAACTTAAATTTTTAGATGTAGTGCAATAAGAACCTACATGGACTCGCATCTCGAACATGACAACGAGACAATGCGACACGCGTCACACAGGCGCAAAATCACTCACAAACCGATGATCGTAGTAACACGGGGATACCCTGCCAACGTGCTGCAATGCAAAGATAAATAAAATACATGAACATGGACTTAAAACAATCCAAATGAACAAATACCACAAAAGAACCACCTCGACACATTTTCGAAACACAACTCACACCATCAACATTGTTTATTAGGCCACTTTAAGAATCCGCAAAGTGTTAACAAAACCACACGACGCCAAGCCAACGACCCACTTCCAGAAAACACTTAGAGTGCAAAACCAGAAAAAATCACACTACACAATGAAATGTACATTTAAAGAGCGTGCGCCTAAACACATTTTCGACAACCAACTTTGCAACATCCATGCCACATTATAAATCATTTAAAATTTTTATAAAACAATTTTGAAAAACATACCATGACTTTAAACACACGAAAAAAACATAAAGCCCTTAAAAAACACATTCATGATCAAACACACACAACGCCACATTGGCATCACACCAAAACACAACTGAAACCCTTTCAAATTTTAATAAACCAACAATATAGTTTATAAAACACCACAAATGGATCAACATGGATTTTCAAAGAAACAAAACACTCGTATCACATAACAACGATGCTAAACACATCAATAACATACTAATCCTCAAGTAAGACTATATTTGAACGAAGAAAACTGATCAATAAATATACTAAATTAATTAAATGGGTGAAAAAATTCATTAAAGAATACCTATAGGCCGAAAAACCTACCTCAGACATTGGAGTACCTCCCAAATATGGTGCAAAACCCCGTTCACACCGCAACTGCACCGGCGGGAATCCAAAACCGACATACCAGATAAGACCGCACACACAAAATTTATGGTTTTACTTCAAACAATAACCCTGTCAATGGATAAAATCAAAACAAAAAAATCTCACCACAAAGGGGGAGTTGAAGGTTGGAAGTCCAGGGGTTAGGGTGAAGGGTGACGCACGTAAGAGACGAGCAGGGGGTTCGGGTCATTGGAGTAGGGCAGGGGGCGCCGGAACGACGCCGAACATCAGAGGCGGGTCGTGCGGGGGTGCAAGAGCAGGGCAACAGAGGCCGGGATTCCAGAGGATGTGGCCAACGGGAAAGTGTGGTCGCTGGAGTTCGGGAGGCCAACACGCGGTGACACCAGAGGCAGCAGGACAGCTCGGATGGGTCGCGGGAGAGGGAGGGGAGTGGTGGAGGCTGGGGTCGCGCAGAGGTTGGGGGTGGCACGGAGTCCGGGAGGAGGATGGTGCGGGAGTGGGGGACACTGGAGGTCGGGGGTCACGTGGAGGGAAGTGAAGGATGGGGAGAGTAGTGTTGGGAGGGGAGGACGCTGAAGGTCAGTCAGCTGAGCAAGGGAGAACCAAGGAGGCAGGGGGCCGCAGTTGCGGCGCTGTGCGCAGGAGAAGGAGAGGGGGGAGGGGTACCGCGGTTAGCTTAGGGTTTCTTATTAATTTTTTTTCTTTTATTCTATTATTGTGTAATAATAATAATAATAATAAAACAAAAAATAATAATAATAAAATTAACCCTAATAAATATAAGATTCATCAAATTTATTGAAATTAAAAATATTCATCAAAATAATAATAATAACAATAAAAATCCAATATCATTAACAATATAAATAATAATAATAATAATTTAACGACCCTAATAACAAAATATTTTGTTTATTTTATACATCGCTCAACTGCATGACTCGGGTGCCGCCGAGAGCGCGGTTGGGTGAGCCGTGCTCGGACCGTGGCACTCAGCACTAACTGCATATAGGGTTAAGGTGCGTGCTTGCCGTGCTATTTTATAACTCTCATGCAAGTCACGTATTAACTAGATCAGGGTGTGACATGAAAAACCAGATAGAAACATAAGATTTAAATTACAAATTGAAAGAAAAAATAACATTTCAACTCCATTGGAAACACCTATAAAGTCTTAGATTATTCCCACAAGTCATTCATAATAATATTCATCTTCACATCATGGGGAAAAATAAAACATAAGAAATTGGTATTCTCAGATGATCTGTAAAGGTTAGTGATAAAACAGAAGTTATCATAAACAAAAAGATTCTGCATATTTAATAACTAAAATAACTTTCCTTTTAAAAATAAAATTGAGTATAATATGGAAGGAATAAATGATGAATACCTAAATCAATATAAATGATCATAAGAGAATGAAAATTAATCATGAATATTCTACGATTCAAATATCACATTTTATTATCAATTACTAATATCAGAATAAGGGAATTCATAATGATAGTCCTTTGAAACATATTGTTAAGGCCTCCACCAAGACGTTTGAAAATACTAGGGTAAGGCCTCAGCCAAAACCCAATTTTGTTTTGTCTCATGAGACCTATAGATTCATCAAGGGGATATAGCTGGAACCAACCATCACATTCTAATTCCAATTCATTCTTCATATGAATGGGGCTAAACATAAACAACATGAACATATAAAATAACATTTCCCAATTCATAGACATAATCACTAACCATTCTGATTTGTATGGTGAATGGTATCAAGATAGAACATCCACAACTAAATTGATCATAAACCATTTAATAGAAAATTTTATATGATAATAACAATATTTTAATCCAAATAAAACATAATATTCCACCTGGTAGTTTAAATAGATGAAAATTCTCTAATAAATTCATCAAAGAATTCTTGAGTGATATTATTTTACTTTGGAAAGAAGAGTTATTTTGAAAAAAATATTTGCATAAAACTAGAAATTAACTAGGATATTTTCTTCATGGTAAAAATATTGGTTTTATAAAATAATTTTAGATTAAATCATATTATATAATTCACAATAAAATAGGTAAAAAAATTAAAAAGTTCCCTTTAATCAAGCATGCTTATCCTAAAGAATTGAGAAGGGGACCCTTTTAAAACATGTATTTTCCACCAACAAAAGATGAAATGATCAGAATAAATGAATTTGGAACATATAAAAATAATTTATAAGAACTATATAAAATTAATGAAGAATTATTTTGGTTTATATAGGAATAAATAATGACCCTAATGAAAATGGAAGTTCGGGAAGAAAACCCTTACCTTATTTCCAACTGAGTTCTTAAAATGACCATAACATCCTACATAATCAAATTAAATTAATTAATTAATTAATTAATAACATTTTATTAGAGTATTTTATTAATTATATTTTTATTAATATCATATATTTCTTTTTTTGATAAGTTATAATATTGAATTATGTTGTTCTGAAGTGTTTGTTTCCATTATATCATGATCGGTTTGCTGGATTATATATAACAGAGTTCAGGTAAAATTGTTATGAATCACTATAATTGTAAGTACAAGTTATTAATGGATAAAAAAGTGTAATAATTATTAGGAATTTTTTTGTTCCATATATGTGGATGAATAATCAGAAAACATTTTAATGATAATCGATTAGCTCAATTATATCAGTTTTCTGATCACAATGAACTAGTTTTGATCTATTATTAAATTAAAAGAGTATAAAATAGTTCTAGAACCTTAAATGAGATATAATTTATATTTTAAAATCTTATTCAACAAAAAAATGGTTTCATGACCATCCTATAAGGAGATATTATAGAATGAATGTTTGTGGCCCACGGCGGTTGTAAATTGGCACCTCCCTAATAATGATTTCGGTTTTAAAATAAAAGATATTGATAAAGAGTTAGATGAAGTATATTATGTAAACATGATATCATTCTATTATATAAATGATATTATATTTATCATTCTTATTTGGACATAGTAGGTGAGGAGAGAATAATTACAGAAACAACTTGAAATGAAAATAAAAGGAAGAGGATGAGGATTTTACCTCTGAATACTCTTCCTTGATAATATCCTTAAGGTTAATGGTTATTGTTTTTTGATGAGAATAAGAGCTTTTGGACAAGGGGTGGATTTTGGGAAGAGTTTAATTACTCGGGATTGACTCAAAGGACATCAGAATATTTCATAAAATATTTCTAGAGCTGGGCGCTGAGTTAGAGCAGGAATCCAAGGCCTGGGGAACCTCGTGCGACGATATTAAAATATATTAAATATATTTATTAGCATGTGAAATTTCACTTAAAACATAAATAAATCTTCTTTGGAGTCTCATATCATATTTTTGAAACAAGTGTTGAGTCCAGAATGTCATGTTTACCCAAGGTGCAACTTAAGGTCGTCTGCACTGGGAGTTTTGTTCGGGGGCCGTTTCGGTGACGCGGTGTTGAGAGAGAAATTAAATGTTTTTAATTGTTTAAAACCAATTATTCCCACACCCCATAGGTGTAAAAGACAACCAAGGAGATCTTCTCCTCTCTCCCCTTTGGAGATGATGAAACCAACACTGAATCTATACACTGAGGTGATGTTGATCTTTGTTTCTGAAGCAGATCGTCACTAAATTAAGAACTAGAACAATCCATTAATTTTTCTTGATCCAAAGATGTGGACTTTTTCTAATAAGATCCCATTATTTTTTTCGTTTTTCTATGGTTCCAAAGCCTTATTTGAATTGTTGTTGATCCTTTATAGGTTGATCTATGGGTATTGGGTTGAATCGGGGTGAATCATGAAATTTTGCAGGTTATTAATGACTGGAATCACTATCTATATGGCATCTAGTTTAGTGAAACACACCATGTATATCTTTTTATTCAGGGAAGATGGAATTTTGGGACTACACAATATGTATAGGGGTTACATATCCTGTAATGCCTTAAACCATGTAAACATGGGACATGGCTTGGGTTAGTCATGTGAAAACACATGGTTTTGTACTAACACATGTACATGATACATATACATAGGGCCTGGAAAATGAACAATGGAAAACTACAAGGGAATGTGGCTATTTATCCTAACATGCTATATAGTATGGGATATATGGCATGCGAGGGACTCAGTCAGCTGGTCCATGTAGAACAAGAACACAACCAGGGGATAAGAGATGAGGGACATGACATGTACCTCCTCAAAATGCCATGTACCCTTACATGGGTCAGAAATAATGTGGAAAATATACATTGGTAGGTGCTCAGGTGGGGTCACATTCCCTGTGTTCCCCGGTGCACGTTGTGTACTACTAGGAGATCCTCCTGGAATCTTCCACCTTTTTTATATTCTCTTATGGGACATAGATTTAGGACTGTGAGTCATCCAACCTAAGTTATTTTTTTCATTGAATGTGATGGTGGACTCCATTATGGATTATGAGATACCGGGTGGTGTGAATCAAGAAAGATACCTGTCGAGCGGTACTGAGATGATGTTGAAGGTCAGTGCGGTTTTTATAGAGATACAATAGGACTGTTACTCCCCTGATGGAATAGGGAACGAGTTTTACTTGCCTCAATTATTAGGTAGATACAGGACTCCGCACAACATGGGCATGAGTTCATTACCTTTGGGGTGTTATTCCCGTGAGGGGTTAGGGTACTGGTTTCCCCATGACTTTTATGAAGATGTAAAATACTCCCCTGTTGGACCAGGGCATGGGTCCTCCATATAATATTTATAAGTAGGGTTAGTAATCCCTTTCCATGTTAGGGAGTGGGTCATCTATCGTAGGAGATTGTACTATGCTGTTGGATCAGGGAACAAGTCCTCCAAACGTGTTGTTCTGACAGAGTTGGTACTTCCCTACCATGTCAGAGAGCAGGTCCTATAGCATGGGGTTGGTACTCCCCTTTCATGTCAGTGAGTTGGTCCCCATAGTGAACAAGCTTGTCGAATTGGTATTCCCCTGTCCTACCAAGGTGCAGGTCCTCTTTCCACTGTGTGGTACTCTCCTACTAGGTTAGGGTGTGAGTCCTCAATATATGAATTGGTAATCCCCTATGTTATTAGGATGGATGTCCTCCATGAGTAGTACCCCCTTGTTGGATTAGGGTGGGGGTCCTCACATAAGAAGCAGTATAACCCCATCTCTGAGTAGCATCGGGAGCATGTCCTCTATTGGGATCAGAGCTACCTTGGCTGTGGGATAGAGTTACGAGGAGTGGTCCCATACACTATATGTGAATGATACCTAGATAGGGGTTAGTTCTCCCATGATGGAATAAGGTGTGGTCCACTACTTACGAGAGTAATAGAGGTTTTATGTTTAGTTAAGAGTTGTAATCCCTTGACTGCGGGGCAGTTTCGAGTCATGAGTCCCTTCGTTATCTCTTATTAGAGAGGATGCACATGGTGTATAGTCTAGAGAAGTGATCCATCAACTGTGAGAACCGGTGAGTGGAGGGCCTCTTCACTATGTTTTCTTTATCTTACTGTAGTTTAGAGGTAATGATGATAGGAACTCTAGTGTTAGGAACTAGAGTCGGACCTAGTAAGATGTCCCTGATGGAGTACATTCTCACGGATGTACCATTAGGAATGATAGAGTTGTTTTATGATAGAGTGCATCTTTTGAACGGGTTCCATCTGGGATGGATGATCTTGTAGAGTATGTTCTCATAGTTTTATGTTAGAGTTAGATCTGATGAAGAGAATCTTGTTTCTAGATATGAGGTTGGAACCTCATGAGACAAAGAGTCTGATATGAGTATAAATGAGTGATTTATGGGAGTCCTTTTGGTGTTTTCAAATGTCAAGGTATACACCCTGAGTATACCGAGATGAATTGTCATGAATAACCAAGGACAGTTTGAGATGTATTTTCTCTCTCGGTTGGGTTTCCCTCTAGCTAGGTCGAGCAAACTATATCCTTTCAGTTTCTCCTTTTTTTGGGGGTTCTGGGGATCCTACTAATAATTTTAATACTCACACTTACATGGCCTTTGCCCACACATGTTTTGTGTCTTGTATAGAACAATGAACTTTTGATGGTGTCCACAATGGAGCTAAGGTAGGTAGATCTTGGTGAGATAGAAAAACTGAGGTGTTTACTGGATCTTGGTTGAGGAGCTTTCCAGTAGTTTCTATTGATAGTGATCTCTTCCTTCTGAGAAGGTTGGACTCTTTTATAGTTTTCTTTATTGGGTTTTTACCCTTCATTCAGTTCCATTACTTCTATTATACTCTTGTTGTCAGATATAGATGTATGCATGCATTGGTTTCTTTTGTTTTTTTAACATTTCATCATTTTGTGAGCTTGGAGATGTGTGCGTGTATACATGTATATAGGAAATTCTTGAAATGTTACTGATATGCCTTATTGTCACGAGTTTCCAACCCCTAGACTATTATAGATCATGTTTGGGGAGTTGTGGCCAGGGCCCCATCAGGTCAGGTCGTGATATTGTGGTAGCAATGGTGGTCAGTTTCCTATTGGGACCATAGTTTTGTGAGCTTGGTTTGGGTTGCATAACTATAGTGTTAGAATGTATCAATTTCATATCTCAAGCTCGAGGTACTAGTGTTGGTGCTATGGATAATGTATCCATTCACTAGGACACTAATAACCTACTTTTTGAGATGGAACATTTGGATACTGGTCATTGGGAAATAAATGGTAGATGTATCATATAGGACTAGGTTTTAATATTTCCTTTCTTTCTTGATTCATCTCAACAAATATACTCTTTGGCTGTGGTACATCTTGATTATATTTCAGGATGCCTCCGTGAAGACATCCATACATGATTATATATTGTGATCATGATGATGACCCCTCCACGATGAGGATTCAATATAGGGAACTGATTCTGTGGTGTTACCTCTGGGTGGTCTTCTAATAGTCACACCACTTATTGACAAGAAGGTTTTACTAGTAGTTTAGGACAAGGATGAGCATATGTTGAGTGAGCTACATGATTTCTAGAGGAAGTGACTTTTGAGGTACCAGGGTGATCTAAACCCCCAGGATGCAGATAACTGGCTCGAGACAATCACACAAGTTTTCCGATTAGTGAGGAAAACTGCAGATTATATGGTAGTCCTAGAGGCAATCCATCTGTAGGGATCATTCGACCGATGATTGATTATAGTGATGAAGAAACGTGACAAGGTGAAACATACATGGGAGGAGTTTTATTGAATCTTCAGGAAAGAGTTTTAACCAGCTACGTTAAGGTTTGTGAATATCCTATATCTTCTGAATCTTCGTTAGTGTATCATTATAGTGGAGGGGTTTTTAGTGAGGTTCACTTACTTGTCATGATACTCCATGGATAGGGTTCAAGATACATTTTTCAAAGAACAAAACATCGAGCAGATATTTCATTAGGATAATCAGGGCATCTGTGAATCCATTGTGCATTACCAACAACATTGGAGTGCTAGAGTGATCCCTAGTATGGAATGTTTCTTGGATGAGGAAAAGGTGGATGTGACCCGCACCAGTGGTCATGATGATGAGGCATCTGAATGATCTGGAAGATGATAGGTAACATGAACATGACATAGGAGGCATACCCATTCCTAGACATATACACATGGGTACGTAGTACAGATGAAGCATTGGGAATATGGTCAACCACAGGAGAGGTGGTGTTATGCTTGCGACAACCAAGGACATGTCACTAGAGATTTTATTACACACCGTGTTGGTGAGTGGGAGCCGAATGATGATCTTCCAAAGAAGAGACATTTATTAGATCAAGGAGTTCTACATGGTGGATGAAAAGGTGGAGGATC
This sequence comes from Viscum album, assembly GCA_963277665.1. Classification (NCBI taxonomy): domain Eukaryota; kingdom Viridiplantae; phylum Streptophyta; class Magnoliopsida; order Santalales; family Viscaceae; genus Viscum; species Viscum album. The sequence goes on along the minus strand of OY728121.1, from coordinate 1,902,972,045 downwards.
ATGAAGAGAATCTAGAGGTGGGAAGTAGTTTAGGGGATTTCAACCACCACCCCCAGGTGGTCCGCGACAAGCTCATGGAGATAGAGGACGTGGGTGGGGACAACTTCAGGACATGGATTCCTTTTATCCGAAAGATCCAAGGATGAACATAGCTACACCTTTTTTCCTTTATACTTTTTGTATTTGAAATTATTAGACACTATTGTGAGTACTCTTTTCCTTTTTCTCATGCTTGAGGTTCAACTAGGGTGACACAGGGTGTTGGTAGAACCCCATGTTTGTCGTTGCAATAGAGAGACTAATGAGACACAATGTTTTTTTGGAAATACATTTGTTTCTAATTAGTAAACTCATGTGTTTTCCTTCATCATTTTTCATGACATGATCAAGGAGGATGCGGTGTATTTTGACATAGTGTTGAACTCTAGAATAAGGGGGACACTTTCGCCACCGAGATACATTTTTGTGATGTGATTAGAACAGTGTTTTCAAGTTAGTGTGACCCAAAGAGTAATTCATTGATGTGTGATGGATGAGATCCATATACTTGCGTGTTTAAGGAGAGGTTATGTGATGAAGTGTCGAAGTAGGTCCTATTTGTGCCAGTAGAGTTTTCCTGCTCAACCCCTTTTAGTTTAGTGGCCCAAGTAGAGGGAAAACCGTTCTAATAGTTGTTCTATAGTTTTAGATTCAGAACATATTATGTTTTATAGTATGGATTGATTTATTACCATGCGTACTCTATTGGGATGCCACTAGTGGGTGTGATATTGCTTTTGTTTCGGTGAGTTGTGTTACAACTAGAGGTTTGTAGACAAAGGGCTTGGTAAGACCCAATATTTACTTATGGGCATCCCTATTTTGCTTGTGAATACCCTCACATGTCCATCATTGATCATGGATGAAAAATTATTTAGGAGGATGTTGTACAATCTATGTAGGTGTGGATGTTAACTCAAGGGATTCGTTACTATCTACGTCAGGTTAGTGAGGTGGTGTACCATATGACCGCATGACTGTAGATGTATCGTGGTTTTGGGTGTTTACCCCATGTCACAAGTAAGAAGACATGTTCCCATTTTTTACAATGATGTTTCCTGGTAGAATATGAACATAAGAGTTGTTTGATCTTGGTGGTTCCTCTATATTCATGCTTTTAAGTAGTACACGAACCCTTAGTGAGCTCGTTGGCATGTGAGTCTAGTGGAGAGATCAGTTTCTACCCTTGTACTTAGAATTTCTATTTTTGGGGATGGAAATACCTAATTTGGGGAGAATGTTATTACTCGGGATTGACCTAAAGGACATAGGAATATTTCATAAAATATTTCTAAATTCGAGTGTTGAGTCAGTATAGGAATCCAGGGTATGGGGAGCCTCGGTGAGGCAATATTAATAATATTGAATATATTTTTTTATCAAGAATATTATATATTTAATTATAAATAACTCATTTTCAGAGTCTCAGAGTAGATTTATGAGATCGCAGTTGATTTTGGAACATCTTGTTTACCCTAGGCGCAGCCTATGGCCATCGGCTCCTGGATTTTTTTTTGGGGGCAGTTTTAGTGACATAGTGTTGAGAGAGAAATTAATTGGTTTTAATTTATTAAAATCAATTCTCTCCCAACCCTCATATAAACACAACCCCACCAAGGATATATGTGCCTCTCCTCCCTTTGGAGATGATTAAACCTATGCCGAATACATGAAACGAGGCTTCATTGATCACTGTTCTTGAAGTATATCATCATCAGATTGAGAACCATAATGATCTGGTCATCATTTTCGATCCAAAGATTCGGTGTTTTCCAATGAGCTATGAGGATTAGGGTTTTGACCCCGATCCCCTTCGTTTTCAGTTGTAATAAGGTTATAGATCCCTATTGATGTTGTTGTTGATCCCTTATAGGTATATCTATGGGGCTGGATTGGAATTATGGAAATCATGAAATTTTGTAGGTGATTCCCAACTAGAATCACCATCTTTATGGCATATAGTTTAGGGAAACATGTCATGTATCTATTCCTATTTGGGGAAGATTAACTTTTGGGACTAAACGTCATGTATATGGGTTAGACGCCATGTAGTCCCTCAAACTATTGGACCACGAGACAAGGATTCAGATAGTCATTTGAAAACACATAGTCATTTACTAACACACGACCAAGACACATGGACATGGGGTCAAGTACATGGACTTAGAAAAACTACATGGTCAAGTGGCCATTTATGTGAACACACCATGTAGTGTGGGATAAACGACAAGTGAGGGACATTGTTTCCCAGTTTGTATAGAAGAGGAACACAGCCAGGGGCTGAGAGATGACGGACACAATGTGTACCTCCTCTACACACTGTGTACCCTTACATGGATTGTAACCCATGTGGAGATGATACATAGATAGTTTTCCGAGTGGGATCACATGCCGTGTGTGCCCCGCTGTACACCGTGTACTACTTGGAGATCCTCTAAGTATCTTTATACTTCCGTATCATCTTCTATGGGGCTTAGATTCAGTTTTTTCAGTAGTTCATCCATATCTATATTCCACATAGAATGTGATGGTGGACTCCATTACAGCTTACGAGATATGAGGAGTTGTGAATTGAGTAAGATGATTGTGGATAGGTACTGATCCAATGATGAAGATTAGTGTGTTTCTTATAGAGTGAAAATATGATTTTTACTCCCCTGATGGAATATGGTGTGGGTTTTCCTTACCTCTCTACTTAGGTAGAGAATGGACTACCCATGTCATGGGCATGAGTTCATTACCTTCGGGTAATTTCCTTCGAGGGTGTTAGTCCCCTGATTGGTTAGGGTAAATGTTTCCCTATGAAATTCATGAATATGGATAGTACTGCCCTATTGGATCATGTCATGGGTCCTCCATATAAGATGTATCAGTAGGGTTGGCAGTCCCCTACCATTTCAAGGAGCGGGTCCTCTATCCAAGAAGCTGACACTCCCCTTTTGTATTAGGGTGCGGGTCCTCTATACATGTTGTTTCAACAAAGTCGGTACTACCAAAACTTGATAGGGAGTAGGTCCTATCACTCGAGGTCAGTACTGCCCTCTCATATAAGAGCACAGATCCCCTATAGTGAACGATGTGGAAGAGTTGGTACTCCCATGTCCATCCAAGGTGCGGGTTCTCTAACCATTGAGTGGTACTCCCCTATCAGGTTTGGGCGTGGGTAATAAATCTACCATGTGGTAATCCCCTATAGTATTAGGAAATAGTTCCTTCATGAGTAGTATTCCTCTATTGGATTAGGTTGCAGGTCCTCACTTATGGATTAGTACTCCCTTTTCTTCGAGTAGTAGTGGGGAGTGGGGCCTCCATTGGTATTGGAGTTCCTTAGGACGTGGGATACAATAATGAGGATAGATCACATCCACTAGATGTGAATGATAACTAGATATGGGTTAGTGATCACTTGACAGACTGTGGTGTGGGACACACTTCACAAGAGTAACAGAGGTTTTGCAGGTTAGTTAAGAGCGGTACTCCATCAACTACTGGGTAGTGGTAAGGCATGAGTCCTTATATTCTCTATTGTTAGAGAGGATTCATGTAGTACAATTTATAGAGTAGTGCTCCCTCAACTCTGTGTACTGGTGAGGGGAGGACCTCTTCACTTTGGTTTCTTTAGATTGCTTCGGGAACAAGATAACATTGATAGGACCTCTGGTGTTGGGAACTATAGTCGGACATAATATGTCGTTCCTGATGTAGCATGTTCTCTTGGAAATACCATTAAGAATGGTAAAGTTGTTTCCCAATGGAGTGCGTCTCTCGGACCGGTGTCATCTAGGATAGGTGATCTCATGGAGTGTGTTCTCATGTTTTTATGTTAGGGTTAGATCATACATAGAGAATATTATTTCTAGATAAATGGTCAGAACCACAAAAGACATAGAGTCTGAGATGATCATATCTAGGTGCTTTCTGGGAGCCCTTGTGTTGTTGTTCGGTGTTGGGCTCACACCCTGTGTAGACAAAGATGACTTTTTAATGTACAACCGAGGATGGTTTGAGATGGATTTTTTCTCTTGATTGGGTTTCCCTCTATCTAGATTGATTGGAGTGTTTCCTTTCAGTTGAACCCTTTTTCTGTTGGAGTTTTGGGTCACCTGATGAGTATATTTATTCTCACCCATGCATGGGATTTTCCCACACATGTTCTGTGTCTTGTGTAGCCCAGAATACATTCGATATAGTTAATGAAGGACCAGAGGTTAGGGGAGCTTAGTGGGCTAGATAGGTCGAGGTATTTTATGGATCTTGTTTAAGGATCTTTATGGTAGTATCATTTGATAGTGATCCCCTCCTTCTAAGTAGGTTGGATGCTTTTACAGTTTTCTTTAGTGGGTATTTTTTCACTAATCTCGTTTTTTGTACTTTTTTCGTACTCTTGTTGTGGGATATAGATGTATGTTTTCATTGTTTTTTTAAATTTCATCATTTTGTAAACATGGAGATGTGTGTGTGCGTACAAGTACATAGGAAATTCCTCCCATGTTAGTGACATTCCTTCTCGTTTCTAGTCACTAGACCTTGGGCTATTGGATACTAGGATTGGAGAGTTGTGACTCTATCCCCATTGGTTCAGGTCCTGAAAAAGATGAATGGGTAGAAATTTGACAAGGATCAAAGATTAAAAGGTGTTAGAAAAAAAGGGGTATGAGGGGTGATTTTTATAGTGGATGAGATGGGTGATTTCTCATTATTTTATTCACTCTTTTATTATTTTTCTCAAGGTAACCAATAGTATTGTTTTTTGTGACTAAATACAGTAATTACTACATTTTAGTTTGAACCAAGGGTGATTATATCAACCATGACTTAAGTAATAGTGTATTTAGTTTATAATGTATTTATACTAATTTACACCATTTTACTATTAACTTAGAAATTTATGTATTTTATAAAAATCCCTAAAATTAAACCTAACCATTTTTCAATGTGTATAATTCCAAAAAAAACTCTATTTTATGAAAATAATTTTCTGAATACTTGATATTTATTTTTATTAAAAAAATAATTTACTTGAAAAATATAGTTTTTATGATTAAAACTGATTTTATAACACCCAAAAAAAATTAACAATGGTCTTATTAATTTATCCTAAAGTCATAGGAAAAAAATTTTGATTTATGAAAATTTTTTATGAATATTAATTTTTTAATTATTAAATATTTATTACTAAAAAAAATATCAACACTTAATCATTAATTTTTAATCTATTAACTTACCTGTACTATTGTATAATTATATCATAGTTTCAATTTTAAGGTGCCTACATTTTATTTATGAATTCATGAGTGAGGATAATATTCCTTTGGATGATTTACTATTCATAAGGGTCATATTAATATTCATAAGGGTGTGTTACCATTTCAAAGGGTCAAGTTACTATTTACCAAAAATGTAAGTTGATCCTATAGGACACTAAATGTCTTACTTGTCATAATTGTGTATATCTGTTTTTAGAAATTCAAAACAAAGAAGTGGAAAAATTATGTTTAATGTATATGTTATATCTATCTCTTATAAAAAAAGTATTTTTTTGTAGGGACTCAATGTTTCATGGATTTCATTATATATAAAATTTATTTGTAAATACTTGGGATGTTACATTCTACCCTACATGGAAAATTTTATCCTTGAAATTACCAAAATGATACCTCATAAAAATATTTGGGAAGATCTTCATCATAAGGCCCGCAGGCTCCAACGTCGCCTCTGAATATTTTAAATTTCTCCAAAGTACATTTAATAGTAGAGTCATCTAATTCCTAAACACATGTTATTTAGTATCCAAAAATTTGGATAGGCTCTTCTCAGTAAGACAAATCATGTTCGATAACTATTTCTTCAGAAGTGAGGACATGCATTGGGTCTGGATTGTACATCCTTAACAAAGAGATGTGGAACACATTGTGTTACTTTGAAATGATAGGAAGCAATTACAAAACATATTTCACATCTCCAATTATCTCCAGAATTTCAAAAGGGCTAATATACCTATGTCTCAGTTTCTCTTTCTTCCCAAATATTATTAATCATTCCATAGAGACACTTTCAATAAAACATTATATCCCACATCAAATTTCAAATACTTTTTTTAATTATCAACATAGCTCTTTTACATTCTTAATGCTACTTTGATATGGGTTTGAATAGTCTTTTCCTTCACTATTTTTTCATCTACAAGCTTTGGGCCTACAAGATTCATTTAACCAACATCATCCCAACATATTGGTTTATGATAAATCTTTCCATAAAACACTTCATATGGTTCCATTTAAATAATTCAATGGAAATTATTATTATAGGAAGAAACTACCGTAGGTTAATATTGATCCCACATACCCTAAAATTCAAGGGAGCTAGATATCCACACATCTTATAATATTGTAATAGTCCTTTCAAACATCCCATCAGTGTGAGTTTGATAAGAAGTACACAAATAAAGCTCAGTATCCAATTCTTTTTTAAAGACTTTTCTTGAATTTCAATTTAAATCATGGATCACGATTATAAAAATTGTGATAGGTGCACCAATATGTATTACAACTTGATTAATATAGATTTGTGCGAGGATATCTGTGGGAAAATCCTCCCTTATAGGGAATAAATGTGCAGATTTGTTATGTCGATCAAAAATTACCAATATTGTGTCATTATTTCTTGGATTTTTTTGGTAATACAGTGACAAAATCCATAGTAATGTCATCCCATTTCCATGAAGAATAGATATATTTTGCATGAATACCCTAGGAATTTGCCTTTCAGGCTTCACCTATTGGCAGACTAAACATTTTGATACCTAATCATCAGTTTCCCTTTTCATATTATCTGATAAAAAATGTTCCTTCATATCTCTAAACAACTTAGTGCTAAAAGGATTATTGAAAAATTCAAGTTATGGGAATCATCAAATATCTATCTTTTCTTGCATAGGTATAGACAGAACACATAGCCTCCTCCCAAATTTCAGAATTCCATCTTCATACATGAAGTCTTCCAACATCCCATAATTCCCAACATTAATTTTATTTTTAATATTCTCATCATCATGATAAGAACTTTTAGTCCTTTTTAGTTAATATGGTTGGGAAACCAATTGAAAAAGTAATGATGTTTCACCTTCTTTTGTAATTCTCATATCCATATTTACTAGATCTATAAACATAAGATCCCATTCAAGCCTCATTTTTTAGAAATCCATGATCCTTCCTACTCAATGCATCTTTCACCTTATTTTACTTCCCCGGGTGTTAGTGTATGGAACAATAATAATCATTGAGTTTCCCGATCCATCACCTTTTCCTCATGTTGACTTCTTTTTATGAGAAGATATATCTCAAGATCTTGTCATCTGTATATATCTCACATCTTTAACAATAAAGTAAATGTCTACATTTCTTCAGGGAATATATTACAGCTGCTAACTCTAGATCATTAGTTGGATAGTTCTGTTCATGAGTTTTTAACTACCTTGATGCATAACAAATAACTCCATCATTATTCATAAGGTCACAACAAATTCATTTCATTGATGCATAAATATAAATAAAAAATCCAACATTTCCTAATTGTAGATTCAAGATCAGAGCATTAAATAATTTCCAATTCCATTCTTCAAAACATTCTTCACATTATTTAGTCTATATGAACTTAACCCCTTTTACAAGTAAAAATGGTTAATGGTTTAGCTAATTGAGTGAAGTTCTGAAAGAAATTATGATAATAACCTGTTAAACCAATAAAACAATGTACATCATTTATGTTCATTGGAGTAGGCCATTCATGATCTTCCTTTGTCTTTTCATGATCAACTATGATTCCATCCTTAGAGACAATATGGCCAAGAAAAGAAATTGTTTGATGCTAGAATCCACATTTACTGAACTTCCCATATAATCGATTTCTTCTAAGAGTCTTCAGAATAATGTGAAAGTGTTTATCTTGATCTTCATATCATTTAGAGTATACCAGGATATCATCAATAAATACAAAAAAAACTACAATAAATATATTCCTTGAAAACAATATTCATTAGATCCATGAAATTAGAGGGTGTGTTAGTCTTGTCAAAATGCATTATTGTAAACTCATAATGCTCATACCTTGTTTGAAATGTTGAATTTGGAATATCTTTCTTCCTCACATGAAACTGATGATATCCAGATCAAAGTTAAATCTTTGAAAGCTATTGTCCTCCGTGAATTTGATTAACTAAATCATCAATGCAAGGAAGATGCCACTTGTTCTTTATCGTAATAGCATTGTTCTCCCAATAGTCAATTCTCCTCCTCATAGATCAATCATTCTTTTTAATTAAAATAATATGTTTTCCCCATGGAGAAGCACTAGGGTGGATAAATCCTTTATCACTAAATTCCTCTAGTTGTATCTTTATTTCTACTAATTACACAATGTCCATTCAATAAGAAATCTTTGATATAGTCCTTTCACTATAAATAAAATCAATAGAACACCAAATTTACCTCTCTAGAGGATGTTCAAATAAATCCTCTAGAAATACATGGATTTATTCTTTTAATAGAGGTACATACTCAATTTGAATATTTCTATCCTCACCCATAGATATTAAATTTTCTTCCTCCACAAGATATAAATTCAGTAGAGCTGTTGGGGGTAGATCTAGAGAAGAATCAGATTGTAATTTTTTTACTCTAAAGATAAGGGACTATACACCTTCCCCAAAAATTGTAATTTTCTTCTTCTTACAAAATAGTTTGGTATCATATTTTTAATGTAAATCCATACTGTGTTTTATTTTAAATTCAACCATAAGTATAATGATAAAATCAGCAGATAAATCATGTTTATATGCAATAATGTGAACATCCTAACACAACTTTTTTTCAATGAAACTTCCCTTAGGGGTTTTTAATGACAACTCCCATATTAAGGAGAATTGGTAGTGTCTAATTTTTAATGAAATTTGGGTAGATATAAAGAAATGTGATGATCCGAAATCAAATAAATATTTATGAAAATTTGAGTAGATGATTAATATACCTAAAAAAACATCATTTCGAACTTCAACCTTAGTTGTTGTGATCGCATAATCTTTTCCTTACTCTCATGGACTTTATGATGAAATTTTCCATGTCGCTTCATGAAATCATTTGCATAGTGTTCCAAATCCCTACAATTGCAGCATTGAACATTTTAGCTTCTTTATTTACCTTTCAATGATGGGCTTGGTGGACTTTTACTATTCACATGTAACAGACTCATTTTCAGTTTAAACATGATCTGGGAAGTTTCCTTCCATAGATATCACAAGTTGGAAAACTCTGTTTTTTATTCTTCCCTTTATCCATTTTTCATTATCCACCCTATTATTCTATTTATTTACCTCAGAGTAACATGACATAGAGAATTCCTTCTCTGTCTTTATTTCACATGAGATTATATTATTGTATAATGAGAATTTTTGGGAATCTAGTTCCCTTAGTAATAATGATTTTAAAACATAAGATAATTTTCCCATATTGCTCCTTAGATTATGTATGTAGTCCACAACATGCCTTTCTAACTGTGTGAAGTTGGATTCATACATGGAAGCATTCTCATCCTCCTTCTGTCTCAGATTCAAGAACTACGTTTCCATATCCGCTCGTTGTTCATGACGAAAATATTTTTCAAGGAAAATTTACTTAAAATCTCTCAATTTGTTAATTTAAATCTCTTCCTCCTCCCTTGCGTTTTGAATCAACATATACCTTTAATAATAATCTCTCGATAGATGATAAAATTATATGAAAAACTTCTCTCATTCATTACTTCTCAATGAGAGAAATATCTTCTCTAAGGAACTTATCCATTCCTCTACTATGAATGGGTTTGGAGTCCTATTAAATTATGGAGTCTATTGTCATATAATGCAGTCTAACATTACTCCTCTACATTGTGGATCAAGAAGCTTCATATGGGTAAGGTTATTGTTCATAACCTGATTCAAATTCCATAGTATTGTAATATGTTTTCAGCACCCATCACAGATCCATAACCAACATCATTATCTTGAATAGGTGGGAAATATCAACATGGGATACACACATTGTTTCAGTTTCAATTCCTTCTACTAGGCACCATTTCTAAATAGAGGAATACAATAAATTATGTAATGAATCATAATGTATGATGTCATGATATTAAATCAGATAACATAAATTTTACTTTTATTCATGTCTAATCCCATAATCATAAAAATGATTTATTTGGGGTCACATTAACAATTAAATACTACATAATGGTTTGTAAAGAAAATATGAATTATCTAAAAAATATCCCTAGGCATTGTCAAACTAGGTGAACATTAAGACCTATTGTCAGTTACTAGCTTACCCCGAGTTAGGCTCAGGTCACCTTGTCAGAGGTGTCACTCCTAGGTACATCTATTCCAAAACCACATCCACGTGTAGTATCCAGAAAGGGATGTATTTTCTAAAAATATACACATAATATATACCATACCAAAATTAAAGGATGTTTTTGTATTCTTATATTCAAATTCTATCTTAGGTTTTCATTCCCTAATCTATGTTTTCTATATCTATTTTTCAGGGTTTCAACTAAACTATTTCTGATACCAACTATAAGGACCCTGAAACCAGTCTCCCGATGTTAGTGCCTTATATTAATGAATTGGAAAGCTTATAAGGATGTCTCATCCTAGATGACGAAATAGTTTAGTTTTTTTTTGGAAAAGCAGATACAAACATAATATTTACATTACAACTTGAAATCAAAATCAACATTTCAACTCCATTAGAAACATTCATAAACTCTTAGATTGTTCTTTCAAGTCATTCATAATAATATTAATCTTCGCATCAAATGGAAAATAAAACATAAGAATGGGGTGAGCTTAGATGACCAATAAGGGTAATTAATATAATAGAAGTTATCATAAACAAAAACAATAGGTACATTGAATAACAAAAATCACATTTTTTTAAAAATATAGTTGATCATAAAATTAAAGGAAAGAAAGATGAATATATAAATCCTTATAAATGATTATAATAAAATTAAACTTAATCACAAATATTATACTAGTCAAATATTAAATGGTTTATCAATTAATAATATAATAATTAGGGAATTCATAATTCCAGTTATCTAAAACATACTATCAAGGCGTCGACCAATATTTCAAAAAATACTAGTTTAAGCCCTCAGCCAAAACCCAATTCTATTTTTTCTTATGAGACCTACCAATGCATCGAGGGGTTATAGAAATATCCACCCTAGAATTTATATGTCCAATTAAATAACCATATGAATGGTTCTAAAAATAAACAACATGAACATATGGAATAACATTCCCCATTTCTTAGACATAATCAATAACAATTCTGAGTAGTATGGTGAATGGTATCAAGATAGAACATCCATAGCCAAACTGGTCATAAACCATTTAATAAAATATAGTATACGATAATCCTAAGGGTTTAATCCCAATAAAACTTAATATTAATGTGTTTTTTTAAATTGATAAAAATGCTATAATAAATTCATCAATGAATTTTTGAATGTAATACTCTTTTACTTTGAAAAGAAGATTTCTTTTTAAAAAATAATTTCACTAAAATAGAAATGAACTAAGATAGTTTTCCCATGATATAATGATTGGTTTTATAAAAATAATGGGGGATTAAAATATATTATATAGTTCACATGAAAATAGGTAAGAAATCAGAATGTTCCCTTTAATCGGCCTTTCTTATTGTGAATAATTAAGAAGGGGACCCTTTTAAAACATGTATTTTCCACCAATAAAAGATGAACTAATCAGAATAAATGATTTTGGAACATATTTTAAGAATTTAGAAAAATTATATAAATTCACTAGAGAATTATATTAGTTTATAGAGAATGAAAGCATAACCAGAATGAAAATGGAGGTTCGGGAAGAAAACTCTTACTTTATGTCTGAATGAGTTCTACCCTTGACATAATCATCCTGGATAATCAATTTAAATACATTATTTAATTAATTAAAAAAATTATATACTTATTTTATTCATTATAATTTTATTAAGTTTATTTATAGCCTTTTTAATAAGTTATAAAATTTAATTTCATCAATTTGGAGTGTTTGTTTTCTTGATTTCATGATCAGATCGCTTGATTATATGTAATAGAGTTCATGTAAAATGGTTATGATTATATAGAATTTTAATTACATGTTATATATGTATTAAAAAAGTGTAATTAGTATTATTTATTATTTTGTTTCCTTATATAAGGATTAATAATTAGATAACATGTTAATGATAATCATTTAGCTCAATTTTAATAGTTTTTTGATCACACTGAACTTGTTTTTTATATTATTTAACATAATGTTTATACAATGGTTATAAAACATTAAATAAGATATAATAAATAATTTATAGTCTGGTTAAACCATAAAAATGGTTTCATGAGATTCCTTTAAAAATTAATTAATGAGAAAAAGTTCATCATCCCTGAAGGTTGTAAATTGGCACCTCCCGAATAATGATTTCGTTTTTAAAATAAAAGAGAGAGAGAAAGGAGTTTGATTAAGGATATTCTCTTAAAATGATATCATTAAATTATATAAATTATACTAGAGTTATCATTATCATTTCTACATATGAGGTGAGGATAGAATAATAAAAGAATGAAGGTGAAAAGAAAATAAAAGGAAAATGAAGAGGTTTTTACCTCTTGAATAGTACTCCTTGAGAATCTACTTAAGGGGATTGATTTTGGTATTTTTATGAGAACAATAGCTTCTGGAAGTGGGGAGGATCTTGGAAATATTATTCTGTAGATATTTGATAAGTCTTAAAGCTTGGAATGTGTGAGAAGAAGAGAGGGTGAGGGGTTGTTTTTATAGTGGAGGAGAGGGGTAATTTCTTATTATTTTATTCACATTTTATCTATTTTTCTCAAGACAACTAGTAGTGTCGATTCTTGTGACTGAATACAGTAATAAGGGAACGTTAGTTTGAACCAAGGGTGATTACATCATCTATGACTCAAGTAATATTTTATTTAGCTTATAATGTATTTATATTGTGAATTATCGTATTTTACTAATCACTTAAAATTTAAAGTATTTCAAAAAAAACCCAAAAAAACCCTCACTATTTTTAAATATGTACAATTAAAAAATTAACTCCATTTTATGAAAATGATTTTCTAAATATGATATATTTAATTTTTGATTAAAAACATCATTTACTCAAAAATGAAATTTGTAATATTAAAAATTATTTTATTACACCATAAAAATTAACAAATTACTTATTAAATTATTATAAAATAAGAGAACAAAAAATCAATTTATGAATACATTTTATGAAAATAAATTTATTAGTTATTAAATATTTATTACTCATAAAAATACCAACACTTAAATATTAATTTGTAAATAATTCACTTACATGTACTATTGTATAATTATATCATACTTTCATTTATAAGGTGCCTAAATTTTATTTATATATAAATGAGTGAAGTTACTATTGATTAGGAAAATTTACAATTCATAAGGGTCATATTAATATTAATAAGGGTAAATTACCATTGAAAAGCTTCATGTAACTATTCACCAAAAATTTTATTTGATCCTATTAGACTCCAAATATCTTACTGATCTCAACTGTGTATGTCTATTTTTCGAAACTCAATATACAGGAACAAAAAAACTATGTTTAAATACTATGTTATAACTATATAGTATAAAAAAAAATTGTATTTTAGAGACACATTGTTTCATACATTTCATTATATATTAAATTTATTTTTAAATCCTTCTGTTGTTACATATATATAATTATTATAACAATTAATCATAAATGAATGAAAAACCCTTTTTCAAATAAAAGGAAATGATTTTTTTGAAAAAGTATTTAAATATGCACAAGTGTTTTTTATAATAATAAATAAAAAATGACACTTGTTGTATTATATTAATGATATATATATATATATATAATATTTAATATAATATTGAAAATTCATCTGATGTATTTTATAGACATGATATAAGAACAAATCAAATTTCACGCATAAAAAATGTGTTTTTATAAACGGGTAGTTTTGCAGCCTTTTTATGGAGAAACTATTTTAAATAAATTTTTGACAATTTTATTTATTTTATTTAAAAATAATCTTTTTCTTTTATAGAATAATATAAAATTTTACTTTTTTAAATTTGTTGTATTTTTCTGTTAATTTTTATGTTTTGATGAATAACGATAAAATATTTCATTTTAGTTGAACATAACATTTCCATCTAATTTATTTACAGAACTAAAGAATACATTTAATTGGTTTTAAAGTATAATTAGATCAATTTTTTATAATTTAATATAATTTCAGTCATTTGAATCAATTTCATGTTGAATTTGGATATAAAAACATTTCAATCTTTTGAACACCTTCACTTTTAAAACTCATTCTCTCTTTCCATCATGATGATTAATTTTAAATTAATTTTAGAAAATTATGTGTTATAAATTTTGAAAAATATATTAAATATTTGGAATAAATGTATAATTTTATTAAATAGTAATATTTTATTTATGGACAATATGAAAAGTAACTTTATTATTTTTTTAATTATCATAGTTAAGGGTAAATCCGATAATTAAGGGTAAAAATAATTTTATAAGTATTATAAAATTAACCTAAAACTTGTCATAATTTTATATATAGTTATTCATAAGATAACTTCAACTATAATTACTAATATGAATTATAAAATTTTTATACACATGATGATACATTATTTTTAGTTTTTTGGGAATAAATAATTAAATTAATGTCTTGTACAATGAAGATATAATAATTATTTAATTTATTTACATATCAAATAAATGTTATTAAAACCATTAAAATAAATATAATTTGATATAATTAGCATCCTTCACGAATTTTATATATTACCTAGACATATTAAAGATGTATTGAAGGGTTTTTAAGTTACCTTGTGTATTGATATTTTATTTAAAAGTAATGAAATGAATAGTATAAAAATTGATATTAAAGTTATTTTAAAATAAAGAATAATTTATTGAATTAAATAAAATTACAAAAAATATAATATTCACATAAATTATTGAGATAAATTTTAAAATTCCATCCTTGACTTATTTAGGGTTCATTCAACATTTTATAGTCACTATATTAAACCTTAATGAGGTAAAAACAATGTTGTCACGGTAAGAGTTAAAAAGTTTAACTAAGGGTTAATGCCAAAAGACAAGTGTAAGAATGCGACCTAAACTTGTATAAAAATTATTTTTTGAGATGATTTAAATCCATAATAATCTTATATTATAGATATATAAATTTGGGATGATTTATAATGTAAAATTAATTTATATTAATTTAATATTTTGAGAGTTTCCAAAAGTACCTCTCACCTCAATTATAAAAGGGAATTTCCTCACATCCTCACACAACATTGAGTCTTCTTGCATGAAAAAACCTAACAAAATAAGATCCAAACTTCCCTCCTTTAAGCCTAGAATAATCCCTTTGGTTATAAATCCATATAAAGAATCCTTTTGATTTAAACCAAATGTAGTTACCCAAAAAAGAGGTAACATTCTTCAACGATCACTTTGATTTTATTTCATTCTCAAACGATTACATTTTTATTATTTCAGGATTGTATAATATCCTATGTATATTACATATAATTATTTTTTTATGATAATATTTTAATCAAAACATATATAAAAATCTATCAAATGGGATATGCAATCATCATTCGTGTGTATGTCTTACTACCGACTCACGAACTGATGTTTTTCATTCCTCCAATTACCACCTTTTTAGGTTGGAATAGTGATGGATTTATAGTTTATATATGATATATATTGTATTTATAATGTATTTATTATTATTTAATTTTTATATAACACTAGCCTTTTTTCACCCTATTTGTGGGAATACGATAACATCATTTGTGGATGTGTGGACTACCACCTCCTCAATGCGATGTAATTCCTTCACGCTATACATGGAATGTATTAAGAATGATTTTAAATAAAAATATGTGACATATATGACATAAAATGATACTTTATGTATAATATATATATATATATATCATATAATTTTCATTATTTTAATATGAAAAATAAATTGATCTAGGGTTCATGCAATGGTACGACCTACCGTATCCATGAAAGATGTTTTTAATTTATTTTCTATAAATTTTATGGATTATCATAAATAAATATATACTGTATGTATAAGATATTTAAATCGTGGATGTAATTATTTAAATTATTAAATATTTATATAATTAATAGTAACAACAAGTTACAAATCAAAATATACTCCATAAACTAGGCAATTAACCCAAAAAAGTGAAAATAACAGAAGATTGTTAACAAACAGGTAATGAGATATTACATGAAGTAAATATATGATATTATAAATATTATTATTATTCTTTAATAAGTTAATAACATGAATAAAAATATTATAAATGAGTTTAAGGGATGTTCATCCAAAAGGAAACACAATTTAATAGATTTTTGTCTCCCTTATATTTCAGTGGGACACATGCCTTATACACTAATTGATTCTTTTGTGTGGTGTATAAACTTCCCATGAATTTGATTTGTGAATATTATTCTGAATATCATGGTATTTTCGTATCTATATAATTTTTTTCTTTCATTTGAAATACCATTATACTAATTATAAATCGTTAAGGTTTATTTTACAATCTCATCGTTATTCAGGATTGTTTTTATTGTGTATCCACATGGGAACATTTTTCGTCCATGTGCATGTTTTATAAAAAAATTTTCAATTTTTTTTAATATTATCTTATAAATATTTAAAATATTTTCTGTCATGTTAAAATTTATATAAAATGGTGTGAAATGACACTTTTTTCATTTTCCAAACAAGGTACTTTATGATTTCATCGACAAAATACCGAAGGAATGTTTTTTTAACTTATATGGAATTATAGAAATTTTATGCCATTAGGACTCCCTAATGTTTTGAAGAATAATTTAGAAATTTATAAGGTTATTTTAAATGAAATTACATTATTTTATAAATACATGTCATTTTAAATAATTTAATTCAAATTAGTATGGGATTTCATCTCAATTTCATTTCATTTAGTCATATTGTAATGTTATGCACCTAGTTTCTTTTATATTGTGTATATACTACCATTTGAAATGTTTGATCCTGATTATCCTTATTTTAATGATTTTATAAGTTTAATTTAATGTTATTACTTCATGGAAATTATGATTCAAAATATTTAATGTTGTATGGGACACTTTGGAAGTTTTAAATATGATTTTCTTTGATAATGTTTTTAATGATCATTCAACATGATTTACATTCATCAACATCAAAATACCTAATTGTTATATATTTTCCATTGAGTAATTTTTGAAAAATATGTATTCATTATTCAATATGGATATTTGATAAGGAATATTAGTTATTAATTAAATCAATTTCACAATATGAGGAATGCTTTAGACTATCCATGATGGGAGGGTGATAGACATTATATAGCCCCTTGATGCACCAACTAGTTCTCATGAGACAAATAAGGTGTCCAAATTAAATGGTTTCTATATATGGTTTTAAAATGATTATGAAATTTGTTGACAGTATATGTTTTCATGTACCTCAGACATGACGTCCAATAATTATGCATTTCCTTCATAGTTATTCTAGTTATTATTTTTATTATCCAAGAGATTTTTATAGGAAAAAATACAAGGATAACTTTCATTCTCAGTTTATTGATTCAATGGAATGGGTATCAATTATTTATCTTTCTATATGGATTATGCCTTATCCTGTTATTTGAACGGAATGTGTTATTAGTTATTTAACTTTCCATGATGAATTATTCTCATTAAAAAATTATTTATTTTGTTTTACATACCCTTACTGATCATTTGATCTCTCCCTTATTATGCTCACATTCCTTGAGTTATGAAGAGGTATTCTTTGAACGGGTTTTAGGGATTCTATGTTTTATTTTCATTATTATTTATTTTATTTTACCAATTTAATATCGGTAAATTGTATGTAATTTTTTCTTCTAATACTACTAAACTATTTAGAATTTTGAGATGTGATCACTTGTATCTTATATCAATGTAATAAAGTATTGCACTAACTCTAGGATTCTGGGTTTGGGACATTTTCACCACAATTGAGATAGGTTGTGGAGTGTTTGGTCACACATTTAATTTACACATGATGTGAATATATATTAAAATGAGGGTCATGTGATGTGATCATCTATAAATATGAATGACATGTGATGTATTCATCGACCGGGTCAGTTTATACATAGAAAATGAAGAATGTATGAGTTGGTTGTATAATACTGACATGATCCATGTCCCATGGTCAATTTCTTGGAAAATGGGAACAAATGATAGTATATTCCATGAGATATGTTTGGTGAAACTATGTATAGAGATACATGTGTTTGATAGAGATCATTCCAGATCCCTTTATATATTTATTAGCATGTAAAAGTTTCTAAAATATGATCTTTGCATGCATATATGGTTTAATTGATTCATACTTATTATCAATGATATAAGTCTCATGGGGTTACACTTTGTGTTTGACTAAATAGGGATTGAGTTTGACTCAGAGAGCTACAATTAAAACATTTTATAGTTAATCCAAAATATTATTGGATGTGTATTCACAAGGTATTGCATCTGATATGATATATAGTTAAGATTGATAATTGAATTTCAAAAGTTTTTGGGAATATAAGAAAAATTGTTTTGGATATGATTTCATAATTTATTATATATAATGAACTATATAGTGAATCATTATAAATTTTTTATCCTTTAGTGCAAGTGGGAGATTGAATGATTAATTATTCTTTAACACTATTATATATATATGATATATATATATATACTATTACATATAATATGATGTAATGGGTCATCAAATATGAAATTCATGAAAATCCTGATTTTCACGTATTATGGTTGTACCATTTTTTAATGATGGGGGAATATCATATAGCATGATATGTTCCTACCTAATATATCATATTTTATGATTAGTGGGTATCATATTTCATTATTTTAGAAACCATTATACTACCCTCTACATCCCCATACAATAGTAGCATATGATTGGAGTGTCATATAGAGCATTTAATGAGATTACATATCACTGATTTTCAAGGAATCAAATACTAGGATTTATTATGAAAGTATATGGTACACATAAGGTATATGAATGTTTATATTTAATATTTGGTTCAATATTTCAGGATTTCTATCATTTAAGTATGTGTTTCATGATATTTAATTTTAGGGAGATGCATTAGCACATGCATACAATGCATGTGTTGGCCAATGAATTAAGACATGCATTATAACACTAGAGTTAATGATCAAACACTTGAGGATCATCCTCTAGGGTTATATAATAACCCACTTCCATGTGATGGCAGTAGTGTTTTATGATTTACCAAGACTCATAGATACCCAATCCTCTCTTATTCTTCCTCCCATATGCCTGAGGCACAAGCATGTCATGAATGAATAACGAATCATATCTATGAAATGGATGATCCAATAAAATTATGGATACATCCAATGGTGTTAAACCTTTTTATTCAACTCACATTATCTTCTCCACACTCAATCAATGGTGTTAATTGATTAATGAAGATAATTCACTGGCTTGTCAGCGTAAGGTATTCACAGATTTAAGGTTTTCTTCAATTCTAATTTCTCATGTTTTCATATTCCCATGCATTATGATCTTGGGTATAGAGTTATGATATCTTATGAACATTATATTCAGTTTTAATAAGACCTTAACAATCCTAGCACCCATAACCTATTACAACCTCAATATAAAAGGGATTAAATTAATGGATCGACCTTTAAGAGTTTACAATGATCATTCTGTGTATCATATATGTGTGGTTTTGTCCACTATTTATAAATACTCCTTAATGAATAATGAAAAACATAATTAATATATTTCTATAATAAAGACTTTATGATTTACGAAAAAATGTTAGGCTACTTAGAGGATACTTTATTAATTCATCAAACTATCATCCTATGTTTGAACTATTTAAACATCTTAAATAACAGTAAGATGCATCATTTGATACCAATTTAATATGAATGATATTATTTTCATAAATTGAAGTAATATAAGTATATGTATATGATATTATATTTAGAAACCCATGAAATGGATGATAAATCATGACATAACATAAACTATATCATGGTGACTTCCACCACATTGTTGTTTTTTAGTAATAAATGTTTCAGTCAATCACTTACAA
Organism: Viscum album; assembly: GCA_963277665.1. NCBI lineage: Eukaryota > Viridiplantae > Streptophyta > Magnoliopsida > Santalales > Viscaceae > Viscum > Viscum album. The sequence goes on along the minus strand of OY728121.1, from coordinate 1,902,951,662 downwards.
GAAATCCTTATAGACCTTGCATATATTCCACAAAATCTTTAAAAATATATAATTTTTTTAGATATAAAAAAATCATATAATCTCTCCGTATTTTTAAAAAATATTTTATACAAAAACAAATACTAATTTAAATGGCCTTAAGTGTGAAAAGTTAGATGTTTTTATCTTTAATTATGATTACAGATTCCCAGTTTGTAACCGTGATAAAAGAATTAGTGGCATGGGTTTATAGTAAAAATTGGATCTTCTGTCGACAGTTTAATGTAGAGAAGATAGATATGGGGAAGTATATAAATATAAGGGAGAAGATGGCCTCATATTTTGAGAACCTTATCTAAAAGGAGTTGGAGTGAAATAACTTCTCTATGGATTAGAGTCTTTTTAGATTTCATGGTTCAATTTTTTTTATGCTTTTATAGAATATATTGGAAAATATTGTTATTATCTATGCTTTTTATTTTAATTCTTTATTTTATGGGTTCCCACTCAACCCTTAAATTTTTTTCCCATGAATTAAAAAGTTAATTTGGAGGTAACCATTAGAAGATATATTCCGGTAGTAAAACCCTATTGTTACACAAGCTACGAAGTGATCTAGTATAATATATATTAATCTCAAGTGTCTCTATTTGAACATGTCAACAAAATATATCTCAACACACCAAATGTATACTAATGTAATCCTTTTATCCAAAATATCATGTACAACCATGGGAAAAGGAATATTCCAATATCATATACAAAAACTCATTCATTATTTATTTTCAGAAGTATACCAACACATCTAGATGAATACAAGACATGTCATTCATAAAAGTATATGGGAACTTTACATGCCACTCAATTGAACATGATAATGTATTTTATCATTTAAACTCAATCATGTGACCAAATTTTATACTTATCATATAGAATGGGAAATATTATCTTGATTAAGACATTTCCTAAGTATAATACGTAAAAATACTAAACCATACCTTTATTAATATGAGAAATATACAAAATATATAATTATATATTATTTGTAAACTTTGAATACATATATATACACATATATATATATATATGATCCCTTACTCACTATAATCATATCATGTAATTGCAACCCAAGACATTCCATGATGATTATTCGTTTGGGAAAAAACCTAGTTTTTTACAAAGGGTTAAGTTATCATTCCACTCTCATGTAAAAAATTTAGTACACATGAATGAATGATAAAGTGTAAATTTATATTAACAGTAAAATAATAATAAATCATATAATCTCAGTATTTACATCATATGAACTATTTTTTATTAAAAAAACTAAATGCATTAGAAAATTTCCTTGACATATCTAACCCCATAGACATTATATTTATATCATTTTTTCATGCTAATGGTTTTGTTAAAGGATATTACACCTTATATTTTATAGCTACATGAAATTTCTACATCACCCTTCATAATAATATCTCTAATGATATGGTACTTGAAATGAATTTGATTCATCCTTTGGTGAGATTAGTGTTCCTTATATTGAAGTATAACTTCATTTTTTTTTTCAAAAAAGAGCTTAATAGGTTTTAAAATTCCACGAATTATCCATAGTTTTTATAAAAACATATCAATCCAAAACAATTTATTTACATAACTTTATAGAGTGATGGGATACACTTCTTTTATAGAATTAACCTTGGTAACTTGTTTGAACATATTATAACTAATTATTACATCATTGAGGTAGAGTACAAAACTAGATATGATATATAAAATTATTTTTATAAATTTTAATGATGGATCTAGTGTAACCTTTTACAATGAGCTCTTCGTCGCCTCTAAAGACCAATAATACTTTCCCATCTATTCATTATCTACTTAATTATATTCTTCATAGGAATCCAATTCATTTCACCTAGATTTTGTTTGTATATATATTTTATACTTAGAACAAAAAATACATTAGATTGATTTTATATAATGACATACATGAATGATCTTATTGTTGATGTATACGGAATTTCATTCATACATATCCTTTCTATATCAGTAAAAGGGAATTAAGAATTTGTAATATATATACCATATAACACTATTATAAACCCCATTTAGATATTTCTATGTTGAAAAAAATTATCACATTACCAATATATATGTTATGACTCTGACCATGTAACCTATTTTATATAGATTTATGTATCTTCACACCAAGTATATAGGTTTCATCACACATTTATTTTATCAATAATAATTAAACCAACTAAGACGTTATATGATTTAAGGTAGGTATATCATTACCATGAGTAGTATATCATTAAATTACAATATTATAAATGTGAAAAATATCCCAATATCTTTATTATATAGTTAATATTAATTATTATATTTTATTAAACCTAACTCTTATATTAAATCATAAAAATGTATATTCTTACCTTGAGATGATTGCTTTAATATATACATGAATAATTACTACATCCATAAAATATTTGACTTATATCATATAAACATCCATGAAAATATTTATACTGAGGAAAGAGGTTTTAATATCCATTTGGTATATTTTATGATTAGAATAAATTATTATGGAAAGTAAAATCAAAATTGACATTATTAAAGTTATTGGTCATAGGGTTTTTTCATAGCCAATAAAAATAATTTTTTTTTTAAATTTTCACCACCAAGAGATATTTATAGAAATAAATTAATCCATACATGTTAGGTTTTTTTTAAAACCCACATACACCCTATAGGTCTAACCCCTTCAGGTGGATCAGTTCAGTTCTATAATTTATTCATATATTTGATGTCCATTTTAAATTTCTACACCCTTAACCTTTTCTTATAATAATAACTCTCTATATCCTACTGGTAATAATTAGATTTAGCTTTAATGAACTAAATTTCATCATCATTCACTATAATAAATCCATATCTCTATGGAACCATATGAATCATATTAAAAATTATAGGTTACTGTGTTACTCAGGTTAATTGATTTTTTATAAATTTTTATAGATTCTTCACATATTATATCTCAAGATATATTTCTATATTTTGGTATTGAACTTCACTATGGTAAATATTTATCTTACTAAATCCATAAGTGATATAAATGGAACTCATATTTTAAGATATTTTATTATATAATTCAATTTTTTAATCCCCTCTATTTTATCAATTTAATGCTAGTTATCACATTTTTTGGTATTTAGAATAATTTGTGCTTAATTATTAAAATAGATTAAAATATTTATTTTTATATAATGTTAAATCATTTATAGAATTTATTGTAGAATACATAATAACATTGTTTATTTTCATTTTTATGTTATCTGTATTCATGGAATGTATGTTGTGTTAAGGTAACAAAAACAGGTAGTATAAGTGTAGCCAAACCATGTTTCATAAATGTTTCCAGTATAGGATACGTGTGTTGTCCATGATTCATAAAGTCATCAATAAAAAATAAATTAGGGTAATTATTCAAATTTCATAACATTATACGAGGAATATATTTTGGTGTATCATGGTCATTGAGAGATGTGTTAGGGTGAACTCATGGATATTGGTAAGTAAGGGTAAAGACCATGATATTCAGAATGGTGTCATCATATAAATGAGAATAATTTTAGTGGGAATTACAGAAGAATATATCACCTATGAAAATGTGTTAGAACACCTTGATCATAGAAATAAGGTGTTTTAACTAAGAAATTGAATTACACCTGACATGTCTCACATTCAAATCTCCACATGTTGTGGTCTCCATGTGTTATCAACATCACTATGAAACGATCTAAGAATATGACACAATTAAAAGAATATTATCAAACATAAAAATCAATTGGGGGGATTGTAAAATCATTAAATCACAATAAAATGTTTAACCCATAATGTTTTAATCCATCAAACCATGCACACATAAATATCCATGAAGAAGAAGATAATATCACCATTATCACTTGAACCAAGGTCATGCGAAGTTGATACATGTGAAACCCATTTATAATTCCATGAATTGAAAATTAAAATCCTTCCCATGAACACTAAACATTATGGATCCATCAACACCCCCTTTCCAATAATAAGACAACATAAATTACCTTCTAAATTAGTTTTTGAGCGAATTCACTACTAAACTAATGATAATTCCTAATCTCCACAGGTTGGTGGAAAGCACCTAGGAATCCAGAAAAACATTTAGTAATAATTTTTCCCATAAAAGAATTACAATAATCAAATTAAAATATGGAAAAAACATTATACAAAAAATCCATATTGACATATAAGGTTATGATGTGATGATACAAAAACTAGATAAAAAAACTATCAAAACACATCTCTTAGTGGTTTATGACCACCCACCATGTTACATGTCCCCTACCATCATAAAAAAATGCATGAAACCACAAATTAATATGATTAGACCATTAGTACATTCTATAAGAACATAAATGTTGATAACAAGAACTGTATTAGAAGGGTGTGACCTGTAGAGACTAGAAGGATTTCACCAAAAGAAGACTATGAAGTTACGTAATAATTAATTCATATATGATAGAAGAGGAGAAACATAAATTGACTGAAATAATTTACATTTCATAAAGAAAAAAATTCATATAAATTGATTTATAATGGATATGGGTTTAAAATATAAGTTTAATCATTTGAAAATAATTCTCAAAACTAAAGTTGGAAAACATAACTTTTCATCATTAGAAACACAAACATTTTCATGATAAGATCAGAAAACCATTTCATAGGCTAGAGTCATAATATACAGGAAAAGAATGAACATGTACCTAATATTAAGAGTAGTACAAGAGTTTATACAATAGAGTCAAGGATAATCACTTCAATAAATAGATAAATAAAGAGCAAGAATAAATCATGCAAGGAAACTCTAATTCCAAGTAGTGAAAATTAACTCTATCTTATATCATGTATCATGTATATGGATTTCATGGGTAAATCCTAGATACGATTTTGAGTCCACCGTATTCAAGCTAGTAAAAATACATCATGACTAATCACTAGGACAATATCTTTTCTCATGGGTCTCAAGCATACTAGTTACACACACACCCATTTTATTGGCTACATTAATGTAGTCTAAACCTTTCATGTTCTCTATGAATCCACTATAAGGGGAGTGAAACCACTAGAAAATCAAATTTCATGTTCATATAATCTAGCTACCAAGGTTCCCTTGAGTATTCAAAAGAGAATATCGATATAATCAAGTTATGAGGATCACAATATAGATCCTTATCAATATTAATCATGGGATCATCCCCTCAAGATTCAAATCATGGTAACATTCCCTAAAATCTCATCTAACTCTCACCCCTCAGCTCCATTGAATTTAATAATTCCTTTTTTAATACCCATAAATGAAAATAATAAGAATATATCAAGCTAAATTAATGAATTATTACAAGATAGGATCATCATAAAGTTCAAACCAATCATTCAAACATGATCAATTTAATTTAAACTTTTAAAAAGGTAAACATAACCTATTCCATTCAAAATCAGAATCATAATGTCAAAGAATCCATTAAAAGAAGTATCCATTTCAAAACTACACCAATGAATCCATGGTAGTTTCACAATTTAAAAATTCTTATGATCATTTCAAAATAGGGTTTTACACTAAATTTCTATTTGAATAAATCACTCCTTTCAAATAAACCAAAAATGAACAGTAAAAAACAATGGTAATGTCTTTAAAAGAGGGATCTTTATCCTTTCATAAATTAAACTAATCAGAAATATATGTAATAAATCACATATTTCAACCATTTTATAGAAGTAAAATCATTTCACTTTATAAATTAAAATCTGTATTAGGACATCAATTTATATAAGGTAACCTTTAAAAACTATTTGAAATGTAATTAAAATAAATTTAGCATTAATAAATTTATAAAAGCATGATAAAAATCCCATGCCATAGTAAATTTATTTTAATGTGGATCAAAGAGGATTTTAAAATTCAATTCAAGATCAAAACATATAGAACATGTGTAATAAGGAAGAACATATCTATAAATTATCAAGAAAAAAATATTTATAAAATGAAGTAAAATAATAGAAACCCTTACTGGAAAAATTCATAATCTATCCACAATAGATCCAAGATGTGTTACCTCTGATAGATCTCACCAAATCATGGAAGTGGAATCTCGATAAAAAATAGAATAGATACTAAATCCAAAATTATGTATCAACCAACCACGATCTAGTGGAACAAAAGGACATCATATCCTCTAATAATAATGAATAAAAATAATAAGAGAGATCAAAAATTTATAAGATAAAACATGCTGGAAGAGGATCAATACATTGATTGGAACTTAGATCCACCAAGAGGTGAGGTTTTAAGGTATAAAATTCATATAAAGGGATCCGAAAATCAAAAAATAGAATTAGATTCATGTGGGTGATGTTTGGGGTTAAAAGAGGGGTATCTGAATTTTAATTAATAATTTCATAGAATTAAAATCCTGTCAAATAGTTTCTTAGGGTTTTCTACATGTTTAGTACTAAATGTATTCCAATGTTGCACCTCTTTCTAGGTTTCTGGAAAAGCTACATGTTTAGGATGCTCATATTTTTTAAACATGCACAAAACATGTGACCCTTTTTGGGCTAGTTTAACGGTTAGGATGCATGGTCTGTTTAACCGTGTACCCCGTTTTAGGCTACTAAATGACTTTCATGATTTGGCTGCATGGTTTGTCAATCCATTTTCCAACCATGCGTAGAACCGAATACCTTAACCCCCCCACCAAACACCAAAAACAACACTTGAAGAGAACTAATAAAAGGATACTCATATAAAAGGTTAAAAACACTGAAAATAAGGGAATGGGATTTCACATCCTCCCAATAATAGCATTTTTATCCCCAAAAAGACTCCAGCCTGAAAGATAGAACAAAATGACACAAGAATAACTCCCTCACTCATCTTTTGAGGTAAATAGTCTGCAATCCAGAATTGAAACTCACCCAAAGGATAATATCAGGCACGCCACTAAGATCAACACACCAAGATCATTGTATGCTTTAAAACCCTATAAATACTTGAGACCTAGAATAAGTATCCCAACCATTTAAAGATTCATCAAAATGGTGTAACATGTGAAAATCATGTTCAGTTGATCCAAAGAAGAGACTTTAACCACTTACCAAGGATATCATTTGAGGGTTGACACTGACAACATTAAACAAATGGAACATCCAAAAAAATCATGATTTCCATAAGAAACAATGCTCTCATAATCCATATGTACTCAAGAATCCAGAAGCAAGGAACATATTTGACAAGGAAACCTTCCCCTAGTAAGTACTAAATGGAAACCTAATATTTTCAACACCGTGCCTCACCCCTCAATGATCTCATACAATCACACTTCAACACCTCTGGGTGTATGGTACATCAAGGAGTCAAATAATCCTATTTACCTGAGTAATTTCCAATAGTTTGTCCAAGTCCATTCAAAAATGGCTCAAACATCAAGGTTGATTCACAATATGGCACTACACTCTAACAAATAAGATTATCATTTACATAAAAATTTAGTTTTAACCCCCACAGAAAAATAAGATGATTTTAAGGAATAATATCCAACACAAATGGTATCTAACACCAAACATAAGAATATATCCATAGAAGGAAATAAAAGTGATTTTGAATAACAAAAACCACCAAATATCTCAATGTTTCTCAGAAAAATATTCCACTCTATCACTAGGATCAAAACAAACATCTAATGATGTTCCAAAAATAAGGTTAAACATTCAAGAGTGGATATCTTCATGTCACAACCACAAATTTATTAAAAAAAACTATCCACATTAAAATAACCAAGGTAAAAATATATAATCCACAACGATCCAAAAAAAGTACAAAAACATATCTTAAATAATGGGGTTTGAAAAATTAACAATCCGAAAAAATTCTAATGTTGAATAAAGAAAGCTAAGTCAACATCAACCACCATCGGAATCCCCACCCCACTATTTAAAAAGCTTCACTAAGAGGCCTATGGCTAGATCATTATTATCTTGAATCTTCTACTACCCCATAGTTAGGATATGTTGATCCCTAACTGAAACATCCCTTTCTAGACTCCCAACATACATAACCTCTTAAGGATATCCAAATGGCTGTACTATTTACAAACTACCAGAGATTTCAAACACAACTTCTTAGTTTGACCAGGTGATCCACACAAAAAGAACATGAAATGCCTTTTATTTACCAGATAATTATATCCTTCCTCTAACATGAATGGGGAATTATTCTCTTCATGTAATTTTTACTAGCTCAACTTCAACTAAAAGGCCCTTTCACGATTCTCTAGATAGAAGGTCAACCATCCCATAGTCATGGAATTTAGAAGGTCTGGGTGAAGGCCTTTTCTAAAATAGATATCCTTAATAAATTCATTACCAATAACCATAGGTTAGAAACATACCAACACATTGAGAATTTATTGGTATAATATGCAACTGATCCCCTATTTTGATTGAGACACAAGACCTGGGCAACAGTATCCATCTGAATTTTATTATGATATTTCCACTGAATGAAGAATTAATTGAAGAATCCCCAAGAAATTATTTCATTAAGAATATATGGAATAAAAAATTTCCACCACCCTTGGCTAGTTCCCTCAAATAAGGATTTGAAAGATATAACCATTAGAGAATCAGGATGCTTGAGTGAATTAAAGAACCCATTAAATTCCTCAATCTACTTTACTACCTTGAGAGAACCTCATTCAAATTTATAAGAAGGTGGATGATAATTCAAGAAGTCTTGTATGAGGTGCAAAGGCTGGAAATTCTCCATATAAACCACTTGATAATGATTCTGGGTAGAGTCATCAACCAGATACACTACTTCTAGAAGACGTGAATGACTACTCTAAATACTAAATGGATAAATGAACTTTATATCTTTCATGGAAATCTTACTGGGAAATATTTATGTTTATCACAAAACAAAGGTTTATCGAATATAGTATAAACAAAATCAAAACAAAATGCATGATATCCAAAAGATTTCAAATAAATCCATGCCCTACTTTTATCATAGAATCATAAAATTCAATTAAAATAATATTTTACCATTTATCAAACATTGATCTTTTCTTCAAAATATGAAATCTTGGTAAAAATTCATTTTATTTCTAAAAATCCTTTACTAGCTCAGGGAAATTATTTCATGGGTTCAAATGTGTTAACCCCACTTTCCAATTATCAAACCCACTTCTATTTAAAACCCATTTCCAACAAAATTTCTTCCTAACACATTTCTTTAACAAAATATCAAAGAGTATATGAAAATCAGTTTTCTAATAAAATAATTTCATAAAGTTTACTTTTTTGGTAATTGAAACTTTTTCTCAATGAACTAAAATAATAAATTTTTAAGACGCAATTATGTTTTAAAAATGAAATTAATATAATCAACAAGGAATTAAAGCTGAAATGACCAAAAAAGAGCATAAAACAAACCACATCTATAACCATCCCAACCAACCACACAAATGTGAAGTCACATAAAAGAAAATGGATAAGGTGTAAAGTTTTGAACCAAGTTATAACTATAAATGGATTGGTTTTATGGCCAACTAAACCAAAAAATAACCTGATAACAATTATTGGATTGATTCAAGATCAATCACTTAAATTAGTCATTGTTTACTAGACAATGAAGACATGTTGCTTGTATGGTAATCTTTCCATTCCAATTAAAAAACCCATAAGAGTTTTAAAAAATAAAATATAATGTCGTTATGAATTTAAATCTTAGTCATAATCAGGTTCTGATAAATTAAAATAAATACTCAAGTCCCCACTTTCCCTGGTAACTCAATTATAATTATGAAGAGGTTGTGATCAATAACCCATTCATGAACTACTTCTTGAGTCCCAAAACATTGTTAATATTATTCCCACCTTGAATCAAACAAAATAATATTTGGGATTGAAAGGGGATGTACTTACTTTCAAGTAAAGACCTCCAATAATACCATTTTAATGGACCAACCCAGATTACCGTCTATATTTGTCTGCAATAAAATTTTCCAATACCCCAAAGTGTGTTCCCGATTTTTATGAGTTGGGGACATGCACCTAAGAATCTATAATAATACATTTAGAAGAAAATTTCCCACAAAAAATGATAAAAATAATAAAAGTACACTACAGAAACATCATTAGATAAACAAATTGATATAAACATATGAAGGTAAAAAGAGACGATATAAAAACTAGAAGCAAAATAAAACTACCAAAACCCATATCCAGGAGTTCCACCCCCACCCACCATGTCCCGTGTAACCTGCCCCAAAACAACCATGCACAAACCAACAAAATAAAATGATGAGTGCATGGGAACCTTTTATAATAACATTACGGTAGAAAACACAAACTGTACAAGTAGGTTGTGAGATAAAAAATGTAGTAGGATTTCACCAAAGAGTTATATAGTTGATTTTAAGGCAATTAAAATATTCTAAAAGAAGAGTGGAATAAAATTAATTTAAGACTTTACATTTTAGAAAGAAAATTAAATATATTGAAATCATTTTATTATATATATGGGATTAAAAAATAAGTTTAAACATTTAAAAATTGTTTACCAAACCAATGTTAGAAAACATACCATTTTATTATTTGAAAACCAATCATTTTCTTGAAAAAATTTTAAAACCATTTCACAAGCTAGATGTATATAATACATGAAATGTAAAAACATGAACATAATGTCAGGATTTGTACAAGAATCAATATAATTTATTCATGGTCCATCCATGCTTGAAATAGTTTTACAAAGAGTAGGAATCAATCAAGCATGGTTTCTTTGACACCATGTAGTGACAATGGAATATCTCATGTATCAAGTATCACGTGTATGGATTTCATGGGTACAACCAAGATATGATAGTGATTCCAACATATTCAAGATAATAAAAATATACCATGACTAGTTGTTTATATTATATATAGTCTCATGTATCTCAAGAATACTAGTTCCATGCACACCCACATTCCTGGATACATGTCGATAACTTGAACCTTTCATGTTCTCTACAAATCTACTAGATATGGTGGGATCCTACTAGAAAATTATATATCTAGGTTATCTTATCTAACTAATTATGTTCCCATGACCAGTACAAAGTTGTGAGTGAGATAATAAAGTTATGAGGATCATAATTGTAACACCCCATGCTTCCACGGTACGCTTCACTTTGAATAATACAATAACGTGTGTTATACGCAACTTCGAGTTCTAACACACCACAACCAATCAAACAAGCCGTTATGAATAGTAGTACCCAATTTTTGAAATTTTACAAATTTTATCATTCAAAATGGACTTAATTTTTGGATTTGGAATATCAAATTTAGCTTAGGGTGAATTTTTGGTATTTTTCTAAAAACTTTCAATTTTTGATGAATAGTGAAAAATAATAAACTTTATTTTAAAAAAAACTTTTTTAATCAAAATAATTTATAGTGCTAAATTATACTATTGAGTGGTTTTAAAGTATAATTAAATTATATTTTTACCATTTAATCCAATTTTTTTCCTTGGACGCAATTTCACATCTAAACTGGACATAAACAAGTGTCAATCTTTAAATAGTTATTATTTCTTAAAAACACGCTTTTTTGTTTTGACAACATGAATTAATTTTAAATTAATTTCTACCACTTCTGTGTTTTGAATTTAGAAAAATGTATTCCATATTTATAATCAGGAAGTCCAAATTGTGCAAATAGGGATCTTTTATTTTTAGACATTTTGAATAATTACTTCGGTAAATATTTTATTTACCATGGTTAAAGGGTAAATCCGGTAAATAAGGGTAAAAAATAATTTTATAATAATATTAAATTACCCTAACACGTGTCCTAACCTTATTGGATGATACATGTCCGACCATGGGCATCATTGTGTCGATTTTGGGACCACATGGAGCCACTGGTAAGTGATAATGACACTTTATATTAATTAAGTTAAAGTAAATACAAAAATGACATAAGAATATATATTTTAGTAAAACTATTTTTAAATAGAGTTATACATGTTATCTATATGAATATAAATATTAATTAGGAATAAAAAATGATTTCCTACATAATTATATTTTATTTATAATTTTTAGACATTGAAAAATTAAATTTATTAATGACACAATTATGATGAAGTATTTTCCTTATTAATGAAAGAATCAAATAAATTGTAATATTAATATTAAAATAAATATAATTTCAATGTTTTTAGGACATAAAAGAATTTTATAGGTACTTATGACATGTTAAAGATGATTCAATGTATCGTTTTTGATGTAATCAAGTTGTGATGACTTTCACAAAAACCAAATAACAAATAGTGTCAAAAAATGACATAAATTAATATTTAAAAGAAATACTATGTTATTGGTTGATATAATATTCCTAAAAATGTAATGTTCGGACAAAGGTCTTAAATAATATTATATAGTTCATTAATGAGCCACTTTTGGTATTCATTGAAGTTTAGAGTACATTTCTTAACTTTAGAGAGTAAGAATACAAGAAGACACTGTAAAAGTTAAACTATTTAACTAGGAGTTAAATATTAAAGATAAGGTTAAAATGGTATCCTAAACTTTCCTAAAACCTATTGGTTGAGAGGTTTCATCCAATAACCACCTAATTCTCGATGTAAATTCATTTGGAAACATGATAAACCTAATATGATTGTATAATAAATTAATACATTAATCTTTTCCAAAAGTGACCCTCACCCCTCTTATAAAAGGGCACTTCCCCTTCTCTCAAAATCACACCTCCAAATCCATTTGTCTCCTCCAACCCCTGACCTAATATCATCACATCTTTCCTCATTTTATCCTAGAGGCCTTAGTTTGATCATAAATCCAACCTAAGAATCCCTTCTGATCAAATCTAAAGGAAGAACCCGATGAAGAGGTAAATATTTCATCACATCTTTCAAGTTATTTTCTTCTTCCACTTCCTTTTTCTTTGTTTCTTCCATTATAAAACAATAAATCCAGTATCTTATATATACAGTGATTTTATTATAAATATTTTATAACCATATTCATTATTTTATCCATCCTATGAATGGCATGTCACTGTACATGTGTACGTACGACTTGCTGTCTCCACATCGTGGTGTAGTTGTTATTCATTACATTATTATTTGGATGAGTATAATAATTATTGATAATTGATGTAAATAATAAATATAACATGTTAATGATTCTGTATTTATGATATACCATTTATTACATACTATTTTAAATCAAAATAATGATATTGTTGCTCGTGCGTACGTACAGATTACCGTCTCCACGACGCTATTAGAGTCATTTCCATATTCACCATTCAATGATGATTATAAAAATATATATTATTAATATGTATGTAATATATGACATAATAATGCTACTGGAGAGATATATATATATATATATATATATATGTATGTATGTATTTACATAAATCTTATTCACTTACTTCCGTTCAATACAATATGAAAACAGAAAAAACGTTTTTGCATACGTACGACCTACTGTCTCCAAAAACGGTGACTTCTATTTCATATATACATCTATTATTAATATATATATTCTAAATATATATGATATATAAAAAATAGTTTATATTCTTGAATCATTTAAATCATGATCTAAATGATACGATCAAGAATAACAAGTTAAAATACATACGATAAAGAAAGCGATTATTACACAGAATGATAATTTAACATGAAATCATTATTAAATGGGTAGTACAAAGTCATAAAAGAATAATGTATGATATAATAAATATGAATATGGCTATAGTATAATTTAATAACATACTATGTTCATTATACAGGAGGTTAAACGTACCCTCGACCAATGGAAAGTGCATGGTAAGGGGTTTCTTAACTCACTTTTAATTCCATGAGATTTCCCTTGTTCACCACATATTTATTGCTTGTGGTGTATTTTTTTCATCCATTTGATATATATATTATCATGACTCTATTTATATTCATGATATTATGTTATTAATTTGGTGGTTTTTGACTATTTTTTATACGACATGATTGATTGCAACGAGGTAAGGGTTAATTCTACAATCTATTCATTATCCGAGGTTGTTAATACATAATTATCTACTGGGATCTCTTTATCAACCACATCCATGTTTCTTAAAAATGAATTTAAAAACATTTTTACTATTTACTAGAAAATGGGTTAAATTCCATTATACCCTTATGTGTTTTGAAAGAAAACTTTTCATCGTTTTCCAAACAAGGTACTTTTTGTCCTTTTCGACAATTTTAAGGTAAGAATGTTTTTTTAAATTATATGGTAGGTGCGGCTATTTTCCGCCATTATAACACCATCAAATCTTCCCTTACAAGCTTACAAGAATATTTTCAAAATAAATTTTTTCTTTATAATAATGTCACTCTTAAATGATTTCAAAATAGAAAGAGATATTTCTCTAAAAGGGTTTTGATTTCATCTATGTCAACATCCTTTGAAAGAATTTAATCTTATTTTAAGTTGATTTATTATAATAAAAAACTTCCATATTGTTTTGAAGGTTTTGTAATATGTTTGATAGTGGATGTTCTATTTTTATACCATTCATGGTTTATGGTTAAAGTATTGAAATTTCGTATGCTAGTTTTAATTCGAATGTTTATGATATGTTTAAACCTTTTCATATGTGGAATGTATTGGACTTAGTAAGTGATGGGTGGAGCTCTCTATTTCTCCTCAATTCCTCAGTAGGTCTCATGAGACAACTAGACTTGGAATTGGCTGAGGCCCTTTCCAAAATTGATATATGGTTTTGGCAGAGGCCTTATTCATTTTTAGATATCTTAGTCGAGGCCTTGACAAAATGTTTCAGAATGTCTAACATTATACATTCACTCATTATGAAAATAATATTAATGGTTAATGTGGTCATTCGACTAGTATAATACCCATGATCATGTTTTATTATGGAATAATTTACTCAGCTCATATACATTCCATTAAAGTGTTTATGTTTATTATTGGAAAAATCATGTTTTTCAATTATTCACCATTCTTAATATTTATGTTATCCTTCGTTGTATTTATTACCCTTAATGAGCATCTGAGCTCACCCCTTTCTATGTTTCATTTTCCCAGGATTCCAAGAAGTGTTTTATTATTGATATGTAGGGTTAAGCTAAAGGGAATAATTGAATTATTAAAGAACTATTTACGTTTTGTTTTATGTGTGAAATTGTAATGTAATGTTAATGTATGTAATCTATTTTCCAAGACTACTAAACAGACCGGTCCTTTGGGTTTTGATTCCTATAATCATGAAAATGTATTAAAATAATGCACCGACTGTGGGTAACTGGGGTCTGGGCATTACAGTTGGTATCAGAGAAAGTTTAGAAATAACCTTGGAAACTAGATTTAGATAAACTCTGATTAGAGGACATTACCCTAAGATAGACTTTTAGGATTAGCATAGAAGAACTTCTTAGAATTTTGTTACTATAGAGATTTTGTGAATTTTCCAAGAAATACATCCCTGTCTCGATATGAGCAGGTAGAGGCGGCTCTAGAACAAATGTACCTAGTGGTAAAACCCAAAAACATGGCTATGAGCTAGACTCGAATGAGAACTAGTGAATGAACACGTTCCTTGCTGCACTCTTGGTTACGACACTCCCATGGGATATGCTTAGGATAATTCACATTTTCATTACATGCCATTATGAAGGATATATGAGTAAATACTTCCTTAAATATTTTTTTATTATTATTATAGGTTATATCCATAAACTATTCGATTTACGTTAGGTATTTTACCAGTTTGAAATTATTCATTGCGATTCATAAAATGAAATAGTGTATGCCATTGTTTAGAGATGGTGCCCAGTAGAAGGAATGATAACTCCAGTAATACGTATGATCTAAATAGTAAGAAGGATAATATATTTCACGGTATTAATCCACCATTTAGAAGGAAAATAGTCCCCCATGTATTCTCAACATATTAAAAAAAGTATCATGTGTTAAAAATATAAATAAAGAATTATCTGAGTCCTATGTCTTTGAAGGGAATAAAGAGAATAAAAGGATGGTAGAGAGAAAGATGGATAATGAGAATAGGGGAAAGAAGGATTTTCCCATATGTGAAAAATGTGGAATGAACCACCTTGGTAAATGGTCGAATGGAATGAGAGTTTGTTATAAGTGTGGTGAAAATGGAGACCAAGTACGTGATTGAAAGGGTAATAAAAATGTTCCAAATGTTCAATGCTTCATCTACAAGGATTTGGGACACTACGTGAATCAATCATCAGAGTATACCCCAAATTCTGCTATTGGATAAGAATCAAGTTATGATACTACCAAAGATGAAGAGGAATTCTTAAGAGTTCTTATGTTGTTATTAAAGTATTGTGTCATTTGAGTGTTGTATCAACGATGTACTGGTTATATGAATTATAGAAATAAATAAGGATTTTACTACAGTACTATTTCATTAGGAATTTGAGATTATATGGTCCTGCTACTAAGGTAGTAATTTTGGAATAAGAGATATTTGATTTGGATAAATTATATTGGATATTCTTGACTATCATGAAACTAATTAATGGTTTCTTATTTCATTATTTTTTGAATATTACAAATTTCTAGATATAAGGAATATATGCATTATTATATAAATGATAAGGGAGCATGAATGTAATCAATAAAGGTTTTATGGTAATTCAGAGTGTTACCATGTTTTAAAAGAATACATGATGAAGGTGTTAGCATGTTATTATGTGGAAAAAAGGATCTTCATTGTGATTACCTTCCTTATAATTTTTTGACTATGTTTTTGGATAGAAGTATTTTGGATAATTCTAGTTTGAGATTATTTTTGATTTCCCCAAAAAAGGACAATCCAGAGGTCCAGTGACAACCCATCGCATCCGGAAAGGCCACAAGACTTGAAACCACAACCGAAGTGAAACAAGGGTGTATCACATACCACTGGCCCACGTGATGTCCTGGATTGAACAATGTATTTTTTTTAAAAGGTCTGGTAGATGAATTATAAATTCATTCTGTTGAACTATATACAATTAAGATAAATAAAATATTATTTTTGAAATATTTTGTAGTGAAAGATGAGTTTGTGGTGGAAATTTATTAGTGGATAAAACTATAATTATAAAGTTAGTATATCTCTTTATGATCTTATCCAATATCACAAATAAATTCCTCAACATTAATAAAATAATCATAGAACAAAAACGTTGTCTTAGATGGTACCTTAGATCATCACAAATTTATGGTTGTGTGACTGTTGTCTTTTACATAGACATGTTCAATACCACTCTCCATCAGATATTCATGGTCAGATTTCTCTTCCATATCTATGTTTTCCTACATGGAACCCTAGTATGTGTTATTTTTGGTAACATTCATACTTACCACTCTTTATTTTAAACAGATGACTCAGTATTCTATTTTTTTATGTGGGATTTCAACTAAGATATTTTGAAATTTCAACCCCATGTTTCCAATACCGAGCATAAATTGTGAGGATGCAATTTATTAAAGGAGGGGAGAATGTAACACCACAAGCTTCCACGGTACGCTTCCCTTTGAATAATACAATATCATGTGTTATACACAACATCGTGTTCTAACACAACACAACAAATCAAACTAGCCGTTATGAATAGTAGTACCCAATTTTTGAAATTTTATAAATTTTATCAGTCAAAATGGTCTTCATTTTTTTTATTCGGAATTTCGAAATTCTATTTGGGTGAATTTGTGGTATTTTTCTAAAAACATTCAATTTTAGATGAATAATGAAAAATACTAAATATTAATTAAAAACAAATTTTTTAATCAAAATAATTTATAGTGAAAAATTAAACTATTGAGTTATTTTAAAGTATAATTATTTTATATTTTTACCATTTAATCCAATATCTGTCATTGGATGTAATTTCACATTTAAACTGGGCATAAACAAGTGTCAATATTTTAATAGCTAATATTTATTCAAAACATGCTTTTAGTTTTGACAATGAGAATTAATTTTAAACTAATTTCTTCCAATTCTTTGTTTTGAAATTAGAAAAATTGATTCCATATTTAGAATCAGGATCTACAAATTTTGTAAATAGGTAACTTTTATTTTTATACATTTTGAATAATTACTTCGGTAAATATTTTATATACAATGGTTAAAGGGTAAATCCGGTAAATAAGGGTAAAAAATAATATTATAATAATATTAAATTTCTCTAACACATGTCCTAAAATTTTTGGATAACACATGTCCGACCATATCCATCTTTGGCTAGATTTAAGGACCCCATGGATCCACTTGTAAGTGATAATGACACTTTATATTAATTAAGTTAAATTAAATACAAAAATGACATAAGCATATATCTTTTACTAAAACAATTTTTACTTAGAGTTATACTTGTTATCTCTTAGACTATAAATATTCATTATAAATATAGTAATATTTACTACATAATGTTATGTTATTTATAATTTTTAGACATTGATTAATTAAATTTATTTATGACACAATGATTATGTAGTATTTTTCTTATTAATGAAAGAATCAAATAAATGGTATTATAAATGTTAAAAAAATATAAGTTCAAAGTTTTTATGACATAAATGAATTTTGTAGGTGAACATGAAATGTTAGGGATGATTCAATGTATCTTTTTTTAAGTAATCAAGTTGTGATGACTTTAAAAAAAAAACAAAATACCAAATAGTGTCAAAATTGACATAAATAAATATTTAAAAAAATACTATATTATTGGTTGATATAATATTTATTAAAATATTAGTTTCGGACAAAGGTCTTAAATAATATTATATATTTCATTAATGAGCCACTTGAGGTCCTCTAAGTAGTTTATAGTATGTTTTCTAACCATATAGTGTAAGAATATTAGAAGACACAGTAAAAGTTAAACTATTTAACTAAGAGTTAACTCCAAATGATAAGATTAAAATTGGTAACCTAAACTTGTATAAAAACTATTGGTTGATATTATTTATACCAATAACTACATTAGTCTCGAAATAAATTCATTTGGAACCATTATAAACCGAATATTATTGTATAATAAATTAATAAATTAATATTTTCATAATGTGACCCTCACCCCTCTTATAAAAGGGCACTTCCCCGTCTCTCAAAATAACACCTCCAAATCCATTTGGCTCGGCAAAACCCTGCCCAAATATCCTCCCAACATCCCTCACTTGATCCTATAGGCCTTATATTGATCATATATCCAACCTAAGGATCCCTTTTGATCAAATAAAAAGGAAGAACCCGAAGAAGAGGTAAATATTTCATCACCTCTTTCAAGTTATTTTCTTTTCCCACTTCCTCTTTCTTTATTTCTTCCATTCTAAAATAATAAATCCAGTATCTTCAATATACTATTATGTTATTATAAAAATTTTACAACTATATTCATTATTTTATCCATCCTATGAATGACATGTCACCATATGTGCGTACGTATGACTTACCGTCTCCACGTCGTGGTGTAGTTGTTATTCAATACATTAATTTTTGGATGGGTATAATAATTTTGTATAATTGATATAAATAATAAATATAACATGTTAATGATTATGTATTTATGATATAACATCTATTTACTTACTATTTAAAATCAAAATAATTATATTTTCACCCATGCATTCGTACGGATTTCCGTCTCCACGACGCGATGAGAGTCATTTCCATGTTCACCATTCAACGATGATTATAAAAATAGATATTATTAATATGTATGCAAGATATGAAATAATAATTATAATAGAGATATATATATACATATATATGTATTTATTTATATATGTATGTACTTTCATAAATCTTATTCACTTACTTCCGTTCAATACGATATGAAAACTGAAACAACGTTTATGCGTACGTACGACCTACCACATCCATAAACAGTGCCTTCCATTTCATATATACATCTATTATAAATAATTATATTCTAAATATATATGAAATATTAATAAAAGTTTATATTCTGTAACCGTTTAAATCCTTATCTAAATGATATGATC
The DNA here is from genome assembly GCA_963277665.1 of Viscum album. Lineage (NCBI taxonomy): Eukaryota > Viridiplantae > Streptophyta > Magnoliopsida > Santalales > Viscaceae > Viscum > Viscum album. The sequence goes on along the minus strand of OY728121.1, from coordinate 1,902,931,521 downwards.
AATAACAACAAGTTAAAACACATACGATATAGAAAGCGATTATTACACAAAATGATAATTAAACATGAAATCGTTATTAAATGGGCAGTATAAAGTCATAAACGAATCATGTATGATATAATAAATATGAATATGGTAATGGTATAATTTCATAACATACTATGTTCATTATACATGAGATTAAACATACCCTTGACCAATGGAAAGTGCAAGGTAAGGGGTTTCATATCACACTTTTAATTCCGTGAGATTTACCTTGTTCACCAAATATTTATTGCATGTGGTGTATTTTGTACTGCCATTTGATATATATATGATCATGATTCTGTTTATATTCATGATATTCTATGATTCATTTGGTCGTTATTGACAATTTTTCATACGACTTGATTGATTACAATGATGTAAGGGTTAATTCTACAATCTCATCATTATCCGAGGTTGTTAATACGTAATTATCTACTGGGACCTCTTTATCATCCACATCCATGTTTCATAAAAATGTATTTCAAAACATTTTTACTATATTATACACAATGGGTTAAATTCATTTATACCCTTATGTTTTTTGAAAGGAATCTTTCCGTCATTTTCCAAACATGGTACTTTTTGAACTTTTCGACAAATTTAAGGTAAGAATGTTTTTTTAACTTATACAGCGGGTGCAGTTATTTTCCACCGTTATAACATCTTAAAAGCTTCCCTTACAATCTTATAAGAATATTATCAAAATAAATGTTTTATTTATAATTATGTGACTCTTAAATTATTTCAAAATAGAAAGAGATATTTCTCTAAAAAGGGTTTTTATTTCATCTATGTCAACATCCTTTCATAGATTTTAATTTTATTTTAAGTTGATTTGTTATGATACAAAAATTCCATATTGTATTGATAGTTTTTTGATATGTTTGAATATGGATGTGATATTTTTATACCATTCATGGTTTATAGTTAATGTATTGTCATTTTTAATGCTAGTTTTAATACGAATGTTTATGATATGTTTAAACCTTTTCATATGAGGAATGTATTGGACTTAGTAAGTGATGGGTGGAGACTGCCATAGCTCCTCGATGCCTCGATATGTCTCATGAGACAACTAGAAATGGAATTGGTTGAGGCCTTAATCTTTTTTAGACGTCTTGGCTGAGGCCTTGACAAAATTTTTCAGAATTTCTAGCATTATACATTCCCTCATTTTGAAAATAATATTGATGGTTCATGTGGTAATTAGACTAGCAGAATACCCATGATTATGTTTTATTATGGAATTATTTACTCATCTCATATTCCTACCATAAAAGTGTTTATGTTAATTATTGGTAAAGGCATGTGTTTTCAATTATTTACCATGCTAAATAATTATGTTATCCTCAGATGTATTGCTTACCATTATTGAGCGTCTGAGCTCACCCATTTCTATGTTTCATTTTCCCGGAATTCCAAGAAGGGTTTTATGATTTATATTCATGGTTAATATAAAGGGAATAATGGTGTTCACAAAGAACTATTTATGCTCTGTTTTATGTTTTAAATTGTAATATATGTAATCTATTTTCCAAGAATGCTTAACCGATTGGTCCTTCGGGACTCGATTCATTATAATCATGCCAATGTATTAAAATAATTCACCAACTATGGGTTACTGGGGTTAGTGCATTACAATTATAGGGATCCTTATTAATATTAATCATGGACTCATGACCTCAAAATTTTAATCATGGTATCATTCCCTCAAATCACATCTCACTCTTACCCTCGATCTCTATTTATGTAAATAATCACTTTTTCAACACCCATCAATGGGAAGTACAAGAATTATGTATTTTACATTAAGGGATTATTACTAGATATGATCATCATAAAGTTCCAAATAAGTTTTAAAACACAATCAATCCAATTAAAACTTCATCATCAATTAAAAATTTTAAATAGGTAAATATACATGATTCCCTTCACTACCATTATCATAATGTTAAACAAGCCTTTAAAGGGGACCATGAAAAAATATTTGAATGGGAATTAAAATCAATATAGAATTCTTCAACTTATAAAATCATGGGAAGGAACCCATACCATGTTGAATTTAATTTATAGAGGATAAAAAAGATGTCAGAAGGAAAATCAAGGTCAGTAATTATAGAAAATGTGTTATAAGGAGGAACATATCAATAAATTCTCCATAAATAATTAATTTTAAAATTAAGTAAAATAATAAAAACACCTACTTGGAAAATCTGTAATGTTTCACATCTTATCGTGCTCACTGAATCAAAGAAGAGGGATCTTGATATATGTGAGAAGAGATCCTAAATCCATAATTACAAATCAAATAAACTATGATACAATGAAATATAATACCATCATAACCACTAGGATAAATAAATAAAAATAAGAAGAGAGATATACAGTCAAAAGGAGGAAAACATGCCTGAAGAGGATCACCGCTTCGATTGGCACTCCAATACTCCAATATATGAGGTTGTGAGGAAAAAAACCTTTAGAGGGATCTAAATTTAAAATTTATTTAATTAGTTTTGAAGGATATATTTTTTGGGTTGAAGGGGGGTGGGGTTTCAATACCTTAATAAAGAATTTTGGGGAATTAAAATATCATTGCACAGTTTCCTAGGGCAGGCTGGACTGTTAGTACTAACTATGCACTAACCATGCACCCCTTTCATGGTTACTGGAAAAGTTTTATGGTTAGGTTGCCAGATTTTCTAACCCTGCATAAACCAAGTTCCATTTTCATGGTAGATTCATGGTTAGGATTCACAGTTTTTTAACTAGGCACTAACCCTATTCCCCTTTCTGGGAAAATGGAAAGTTTCATGGCAAGGATACTTGGTTTTTCAAACTGTGCACTAACCATGCACAGGTCCATAAACCTTAAAAAAACACCCAAAACCCCCAAAAATATCTCCTGAATCGATCCAACTAAATGATTCTATAATAAATGGGTCAAAACCCATAAAACCATGTAAAGGGTGCTACATTTTACTATCTTAAAAACTATATGCACTATAAAATAATTTACACATTTTCTATATCATTTTATATTTTTGTTTTATCCCTCTATGTGATTATTATCTCCATAAAAATTGAGAAGAGACCCCACTTTTATTCAAGGATGGGATTATATTGTCTTTAGTTACTATTCTTCAATGTCATTTTTTTAGTTTTTTCTAATTATTTCAATAGCGGAGAAGTTAATTATGGTGAGTGATTTCCCCATTTTCTCTATTGTTGAGTTCTTCTTCCATATTATCAATCATTATTTGTTTCTCTATTTGAGTCATTCATATGGTGGAGTATGGATTACATAGTATTAGTCAGTGAAAAGGTACCCTAGACATATTTAAGAAGAGTATTTCTTCACATTAATAGGTATTTTTATATGATAATAACAATTCAAACAAGTAGGGTGTGGTGTGATAGGCCACATTGAATAGATTATTGAGATTATATTTTCAAAAAAATGATTTTATTTATATGAACTCATGAGATGAATGATATTCTTTAGATAATTTCCTTATTTATTGTCTATTTATTTGTGTCTTATTTTTATTTTTTTTATATTATATACATTTTAAAAAACTCATTATATTAGTATATTATTAATAAGTATATTAATTAGAATATAAATAGTGACAATAAAAGAATTGTTTGTGTAAGTGGAATCTAAAAGAGATCAAACCTAGGCTATTCACTATATTTAATTTTTAGATTATAAGAAAGTATTATGAAATGATTTAAAATAAATACTGATACATCAATTGGGAAAAAAATTTTGTGATCAATAATAACTTGTAAAAACACATTTTCACAATGATTAAAAAATCATAAATTTGAAAAACCAAAAAAAATAAAACATCATTACATATATATTATTTATTAGGGTAATATGAATTTTTTTGGTCATTTTACATATGATTGGGAAAATTTTGAGTGCAATAATTAAGATACATTTAATATACAAGTATAATTTTTTTTGAATACTGAAATAAGAAATTAACAAAATAAATATCTTTTCACTTATTTCAGAGAAATAAAATATTTATGGTGGTAATGTAAACAAAAAAATGAGAATAAGAAGTGAAGAATGTTCCAACATCTTAATAGTTTAATAACCCCATGATTCCATATAGTAATACATAGATGATATATTTTAAATTGTTCAACCTTTTCATGATGAGGTATTTGATACATACATTCCAACTGATGTACTAATGGGAGTTCAAGATGATTTAGATAAATATTGGAAAAAATTCAATGAAGCTAAAAAGTTAATTTATTCCATTATCTTTAAAAATGAAAATTTTCACCTATATAACTATATCTATAACTATATAATAATAAATGATCTAAATATTTTAATTGGATGAAAAATTAGAGGAGATTGAAAACCAACCTCCAACTCTAATAACCGAACTCCATGAGGCACTAAGAAAATTAGTAGAAATTATTGTTGAAGTAGCTATTGGAGAAAATATTTACATGAATTAATTAAATTCAAATTTTATTGAAAATAAATTTATTATTACCTCCCACTGCTTTAAATTTTAATATTTTTCCATCACATAGATTTCCATGGTTGTTGATGAAGAAGAATACGCCCCTATTGGGACTGAGTTACTAATGGCCTTTCCAGAGGAAATAATGTTCCATGCTAACCAAATCAAATAATAAAACTTTTATATTGATTATTATTATTTTAGATCTATTCAAATTGATATTTTCACTAAAATTCCCCTATGTAAAATTTCAAATGCATATAAAAATTATAAATCCCTAGATAAAGTAAGGTATTAATTTTTAGAATCCAAAGAAGGTGTAGCTTAAGTAAAGGAAGATGGTCCATAAATTTTCCTTCTCACACCGCTTAATTTTTACTACATTTTTATGGGGAAAAAATGAAAGTATTATATTTATTGTTTTCTCTAAAACCAAATAAATATAAATAGAACTAGAATAAAGGGGATGTAGTGATTAAAATCCCATAAATCACATTCACCATAATATTTTTTCTAATAGATGGAACTGTCAACTAGAGAAAGATAAAAACTAACAATCACATAAGGGTCTAAAAAATGTCTTATCTATTTTATTTTTTCTCTTATCTCATTTTTTTATTTATTTTTACTCAAAAAAAAATTTATAATATTGTTTTCATTATTTATTTTATTTTTAATGTGGAAGAATCTTGGATCTCAAATTAATATTGTCACTAGAGAATAAACCCTGGTTGTATATTACCTTCTCTATAGTTTTACTTAAATATTATTATTAATTTATTTAGATGATATAAATTTTAGTTTAATTTTTAGTATAGGGTATGTCGACCTATGTTTGGGGATTTTGTGTTTGCCTCATTTTTTTCATTCTTAGAAATAATTTTTCATAATTATAAATATATTTTTATTTTTGGAGCATTTTTAGAATTATATAGATCCATTGAATAATTTAAAAAATTGAAAACAAATTCGTATTTTTGAGATTTTTTTATTTTAATATTTTAGGATTTAAATTATGATATATAGATAGTTATCTACTAATTTATAATCTTTTCATTTATGAAATTCTGATTGATTATAAGACTCATGTGCACTAGGAAAACCAAAATTGAAAATTTTACCAAGATAGAGAGGATTCTAAATTTTTTGACACATTATTCACATTTCACAATTTTCATAGAGTATCAAGTCATGACATGTGATCCATAACATTCTATATTTTCACTTTTTCAAACATATTACAGTTCAAGGAATGTTTCATGTATGATTAAGGCACTATTATGGAAAACAAATTTATATTTAACACTTATTTTGACCTATCTTTACAATTGAACTTTTTTAACCCCCAATATATATGAAATTAATTATTATAAAGTCACACTACAAGACATTTATCCCTTTATAATCTACTCTAGAAGTTAACTACATGATTATTTTTGAAGTAAAGTGTGAGGGGGTTTTGTTCATGTAGAGATTATTTTAAGAATTTTTACTTACTAAAATTTAAATAGATGTTGTATTTATTACAAATTTGGTGAAATAAACAATTATGAGAAGATGTGGAGTGACCCAAAATATCATTTCAGAGATGTTCTGGGAGTTCACTATAGTTTGGAGATCAAATATTCCCTTTTTATCCTCAAGAAAATTAATTTGAGATGGAATTTTGAATCTAAAATAAATGAAACAATGCTGACAAAATATGGGGGGAGGGACAAAATAGTTTACTTCTTCTAAAATGATTAATTTTGGATTTTAAAAGGAAGAATAAATAGGATTTTATAAGTGATTCCTTATCAAAAGGAGTAATGAGAACACCATTCTATGTAAAAACTATTTTTATTCATTTTCTTTACTTTAGAGCTAATCCATTCTTTTTTTTTCTGTTGATGTTTTTTACATTTAAAACTTTGTTACCCTTAGTATTAGAATATAACATGTAAAATCCCTTATGATGGACACATTTATGAATCTATGAAGTAGAGATAATATGATGATAGTAAGTGTATAAAGATATTTCATGACTTTTGGAATGAGAAAAGCTTCATATGGAAATCCTCATGTGAGAGAGAAATAGATTTTTTGGGAAGTAGGTGTAACATGCACATTGGGATTATCATGATATTGAGTATAATGTAATGATTAGTATGGATTTATAGAATTTTCATCTATATAGGAGTCATGATATTTTATTTATATTTGAGTTGAGTAGTGTTTCTATTTATGTCTTGTGAATTTGGTTTTGTACTTAACATATATAATTGCCAAGGATTGAAATGGTGAAGTATGATGGAGAGATAGAAATAATATTTCATTATATTTTATGATATAGTTCAATGATTCAATCCACACCATTTTATAAATTTAAGGTAATTATCACATTTTTAGGTTTATAGAATAAATTTTATTATTTGTTAAAATAAAAAAAAATCTTTAGTTTTAATTGATTATCATTAATTTTTGGAATTTACTAGAAAATAAATAAATTAGATTTATTTATTTTAATTTTTGATGTTACCCTTACAAATGGAATGTTATTTGAATAAAGGTAACAAAAATTGGTTGCAAAAGGGTATCCAAACCATGTTGTATAAAGCTGTCCAATCTAGGGTACACTTGGAGTCCATGATATGTAATGATGTCAATCTAAGTTATTTTAGCGTAGTGATCTATGTTTTGTGAGGGTACATAAGGGATCTATGATACTGCATCAGGGTAGCAGATAGGTTTATCAATCTAAACCTATGGATTCCACTACATAAAGGAATTACCACGAACCAGACCAGATATCCTGGTACCCTAATACTCAAGCTAGAATTGACATTTCCCAAAGGGCGTTCCGGATCCCCATGGGTTGGAAACGAGCACCTAGAATCATAAAATATAAAATATGGAATGCTTTTTACACAATAATAATATAATAAATAAATACACATTAGTATTCTCAAAACACTAAAGGGAGAATGTACTAAAAACCCAATAGAAATATCAAAACCCAAAACAGTACGACATCAATGTACCCAATAAATAGACAACATAAAATCAAAAATCCAATGGACACATCAATACAATCCCAAATGATCAAGAACATTCTCCTCTTACATGATGTGCTTTCCCTTTACGTGGACCTAGCAGTATGAAATATACAAATGTGTGAAGTAAAAGGTTGGGTGTGAGCTCAAAATACTATTAAGGTCTCACCAAGTGTTCTATAAAAATATGCCAAATAAATAAACAAAAAAATGTTGTCATTTTTAATAAAAATAGTGTATGAAAATATACTTTAATATTTAATACAAAACATTCTTTCATTTCAATATAATGGAAAAATTTTCAAACATGGATTAAACATACATTTCATATAAAATAATTTATATAAATCATCTGGGAGGAATAAATTTTTTTTATATAAATTAACTACCCTGAATAAAATAATTTTAAATCAATGATATTCTAAATAAAACAGTCACAAAAATAATGATGGTCATATACCCTATGGTATTATAGTTTCTAGTTATATGATCATTACACAACTCATATCAGTGATCATGGAAATATGTTTGTACACACATCCCTCAAGATCAGGCCAAATAGGACCCATCAATATCCCATCTGGTATAAGATACACCGAACTTGGTTTTTGTTTGTGTTGTCATCATCAATCCATCTGCTAAGGAATAATCATCCTAGAATTCTTGTCCCAAATAGCCCACTAACTACCAAGGATCACATTGATAAATGAATCAATTAGAAAAGGAAAAAAAATTCATTTCAAATCAATCATTATTCACAATCAAATTTCCCAATTTCCTTCTAAAAATGATAATTTATTTTCAAAACCAAAACACAGGTCTTCCATTAATTTTTTTCTTTAAAATTAAAAAATTAGAATAAGTTTTAATAAATTCAATTTAATAAAATTTTAGAAACCAAATCTCAAATCAAATCATCAATTCCATTAATTTTAAAATACACCACAAATTCCCATTCCATTGGAATTTGTGTTTTTCCCAAAATTCATACGAATTCAATTTACAATGACAATTCTCATGGAGTTGCATTTTTATAATTCAATTGAAATAAATTTAAATCAAATATATCAATTAATGTTTAATTATATTGTGTAACTCAAATGGAAACACCTACCCTTACCAAGGAGATCAAAAACCCACAGCGGGACTCACCAATAAAGAACGAAGTAACATAAAATCTAGGAACTGAACCTAGAATCAAGATTCAATAACATGGAGTTTGGATCCATCAATCCCATGATGATCTATAAAATTCCAATGAGGAAATAAAGAAAGAGTGGAAGAGACATGAAAACCACTTACCTAAAATGATGAACCACAACCAAAACGATGATCAATCACCGAATAGATGATCCAAAGGGATTTGATAACTCCAATATTTCCTTGAGATGTGGTTAGGTTTAGATGGAAGGGCTGTAGTTTGAAACAAAAGTAAATTATCCAAGATTCATAGTTTAATGAATTGGGTTGGTGGAATAAATGACGTGTATTATTTCACATTGTGTAAAGACATAATGTGAAATGACTCTGAAAAATGCATTGATATTTGTTTAGAAACCCGATTTAACCATTTTATATTGTGAACCAAATCCATGATATCTTCCCTGAGGAAATACATGATGTTTAATCACATGAAATTATGAGTAAATTTATAGCATAAAATGCTTCTTCCAGTTCCCTACAAAAAAAATAATAAAATGAAAAGAATGAAAGCTGGAAAAAAGGAAAAAGAATTCCATAGAAGGTAACAGGCTGTTACAACCTCTCGACCATAAAAAAACATCGTCCCCCAAAATCCAATCAAGATTCTTTTATATAAAAAAGTTGATCCCAATACTCTGTCATTAGTTCCTCATGCTCCCACGTCTCATGAGAATCAGAACCATGCTGCCAATATAGAGACCCAACCTTTTTATACAATATAATTACATCTTTTTAATGATAAAAAAAATAACAGTATTACACATATAGGATACAAAGGTTTAGTGACTTTGGAAAACATGGACCGTAGATAACAATTACAACATTGAGCATAAACAGTTATTAAATTTATTCTTCTCTAGCTTCTTACTGGCACTTGACCTCTCCTTAGTACATGTAGTCACCCGAGGATATACATAAAAAGGGGTGATATTAAATCCCAGTAATAGGACAGATAAGAACATTATAGAATTGGTGATCATAATCAGAACATAGGCAAATGATCATGAACATAAGGGGAAGAAAAAAATATACGACCTGAAATATAGAAATGCATAAAAATGATACATCATTTTTTAGTGGTTAACTACCACACATACTTATGAAGAAAGATAAAATATTTTTCACAATTAATTTAACATTTTAATCATGATATGAATAACTTTAACCAATGCATTGGAGTGCTGTATAATTCCAGGCACACCCATCACATTCAAACATTCATATTGCGCTATATTATTCTGGGTGCACCCATCACATCATAACATTATCATTATCATGCATGACACATAGAAATATATCAATAATTAAAATAACTAAAACATGGAAAGGAATTGGTTTAATCTCATTATAACACATTCATAAACTTTAGGTTCCCAAAAAAAGTGGGAATAACATACTTAATACAAGAACCATCAACCCTGAATGACTGATAAATGGCATGTTCATAAAAGTAGAGTTATTTTGGAAAACATTTTTTTGACATAAAATTTATTAGAAAAAATTTATATCCCAAAAAAATTAGATAATTATGAACAAATGATTTTCAATGAGTGACCATTCCAAATTTGGAGTGAAACAGGGAGAACCCAAAGAAAGAAAATTTGGTTCTAGATTTTCCCCTTACCTTATATCTGAACGCTTACTTCACTTTAATTTCCTATATAACCACATTATAATCATTAATTAACAATTATATAACATTTTTTACATTAATATATATAGTTATGGTTTTATTATGTTGTTTTATGTTCCTTTGGATGAGTTATAGAGTTTAAAACATTGTTCGGGAATGTTTGTTTTTATGGGTTTTCTCAAGCGTTTCACATGTATTCATGAATTGATGTTCGTGTAGAACAAGGGTAATTATACATAACTGATATTACATGTTATTAGTGATATTTAATGAGTTAAAATGTTCTTATAATGAATTACATTGTATTACAGGTGGATGAATCATTAGAAAATAATTAATTGATGATTGTTTGGGTTAATTTAGGCGGTTTTTCGACCACAACGAACATGTTTTGATTAATAACATCTACATAATATCGATATAATAATATAAATAGGACATAATAAATATTTAATATTCTTTTTCAACAATAAAATTTTTTTCATGACCAGATCTGATTGTAGAAATGTCAAACGAATACATGTCATTCTTGAAGGTGATAGATTAACACCTCAGGAACAACGCTATCTTCTCTAAAAAAAGGAAGAAGATAAGGGGGTTGGATGATATAATATACCATTATTATAATAAAATTATAGTATATGTATAATAATAGGGTTAACAAACCATTTGGACAAATATAGGTTGGGAGAGAATAATAAAATAACTTGAAATTTAAATGCAATTAAAGGTGAAGAGGGAGAGAAATTACCTCTTGAATCCTCCTCTTGAGATCCTCCTTAAGGGGACTAGGCTTGGTCTTTTGATGAGACCATAAGATCTTGGACGTGGGGGAGGGGTTAGGTAATATTCTTTGGTAGATTTTAGACAATGCATGAATCTTGAGATCTGTGAGGAAATGAGGGTGTGAAGGGTGGTATTTACAGTGGAGGGGAGAGGGGATTTCTCAATATAAAATTAATTATTTTCTTATTTCCCCACATGACAATGAATAGTGAGTATTCAATGAAAAATAATAGTAATTTTATAATTTAATCCCGAACCATGTGGGAATACATCAGAAGAACATCACACCTGACTATATAATTAGCTTATTTAGCTATTTTTTGTAAATTACGCTATTTCACTATTCACAAAAAATTCAAGTATTTCATAAAAATCCCAAAATTTCAACCCAAAATTTTTCGACATGTAGAATCAAAAAATGAATTCCATTTTTCAAAAATAATTATTTAAATATTATTAATATAATATTTAATTAAAATCATAATTTACTTGAAAAACTGTGTTTTTAAAATTAAAATCGATTTTATAGTGCTTTAAAAAATTATATAGGGTCTTATAAAATTATATAAAAACAAGAAGTAATAGATTTTTTAATTTATGATCAAATTTTAAGAAAATACATATTATTTTAAATTAATTAATTATTTATAAATAATTTTTTATGACTTACAAAACTACCAAAACATTTATTATGGTCAAATTGTCACTTTCTATGATGCCTAACTTTTATTTCATAATTCATTAGTATGTTAACTATTATTTTGTAAAATTTAATATTAATATGTTTAATAGTAATATTAATAATGGTATATTTATATTCTTAAGGGTATTTTATTATTCCCCAAAGTTTATTTTTGTTTTATTAGACTCTAAAAAACATCTTCAACACAACTGTGTCTGTCAGATTTTTGAAATTCATAAAATAGAAGTGGAAAACATATGTTTAAAGGTCACTTAGCACTTATTAGTTAATTATATTGTGTTTTCATGAGATTTTATGACATATTTATAATAATGGAACTTCCATTAAAAAACTTTGGCTCATTACATTCTTCCCCCCTTATAAAATATCACCCCAGAAATTTAACTTTACAAAAATAGTTATGGTTACATCTCCTTCAACACCTCCTTTGGTTCCCAAGTATCATCATAAAACTTATGGTTCCTCCGCAACACTTTTAAAAATTTGGTTGCCTTGTTTCATAGAACCTTATCTCTTCATTCGAGAATCTCTAATGGTTGCTCCTCATAAGAGAGACCATATTCCAGTTGTACCACCTATGAGTTTAATACATGTGAGGGGTCTAGTATATACTTCCTCAAGATTGATACATGAAAAACATCATGAACATGATCCATATTTGGTGGAAGTTCAAGACGATAGGCCATGTCTCCTATGCGGTCAAGGATTTCAAAGCGTCCAATGTACCTTGGTCTATGCTTCCCATTCTTCCCAAATCGCTTGACTCTCTTCCACGGTGATATTTGAAGGATGAATTTATCTCCAATGTTGAACTCAAAGTCCATTCCACAGTTTTCATTATAGAACTTTTTCCAACTCTGAGCAGATTTAATGTGTTTCTGGATGACATGAACCTTCTATTGCATCTCATTCACTAGATCGAGTCCAATAAGTTTTCTTTATCTAACTTCATCCCAACAGGTTGGAGTTCTACATCGCTTTCCATACATTGATTTATATTGACCCATCTGAATACTTGAGGGGAAGCTATTCTTCTATGAGAACTCAACGAATGAGAGATGCTGAACCCATCCACCATTGAATTCTAGAGACCATGATCTTAGCATATCTTCATGTGTTTGAATAGTCCTTTCAGATTGGCTATCGGTTTGGGGGTGATAGGCCATACTGAAATTTAATTCAGTACTCAAATCATGTTGAAGGCTCCTCTAGAATTTAGATGTGAACCTAGGATTACAGTCAGATAAAATAGAGAGTGAAACACCATATAGTCTCACCACTTCTTTCACATATATCTTTACAAGTTGTTCAAGCGAGTGATCTTCCGTAATAGTGATAAAATGGACAGTCTTGGTGAGTCGATCAACAACAACCCGTATCGCATTATTTCCCTTCGACGTCTTTGGGAGACCCATGACAAAGTACATAGAAACATTTTTTCATTTCCACATGGGTATAGGCAATGGTTTCATCATCCATTTTGACTTTTGTCTCTCTGCTTTAACTTGCTGACATATCAAGAACATTGATATATATTCTACAATCTACGTTATCTTGTTATCCAAACAGAAGTGTTCTCCGAGATCATGGTACATCTTGGTGCTACCATGATGTATTGAGAATGCTGAGCTATGTGCATTGTCCAATAGCTCTTTCTTTATCCCGGGTGATGAAGTCACACAAAGAAACGTTCCAAAACAAACCACACTATCATTGTTGATATGGAACTCGTGTATCGTCCCTTCCATTACCACATTCACCCTCTTTTGCATCTCCACATCATCCCTCTGTGGTTCCTTAATCTTCGCTTAGATGGTTGGTTAGTTAATTATTTGGGCAAGGTAGGATGAATCCTCTTCTCTCATGATTTCTAAATCCATCCTTTGCATATACAAGAAGATATGGTCTTTCTCAATCTATAACATGGATAGAGTAGCAGGTTCTTTTCTGTTTAGAGAATCACCTACCTTGTTCACCTTTACAAGATGGTAGTGAATAGAGAAATCATAATCCTTGATTAGCTCTAACCATCTCTTTTGATTCAGGTTGATCTCCTTTTGTGTGAATATATACATTAGGATCGTGTGGTTGGTGTATATGTCACACTTCTCACCATAAAGGTAGTACTGCCATATTTTCATGGAAAAAATCACAGTATCAAACTATAGATCAAGCTTTGGTTAGTTATGCTCATGTGTCTTCAACTGTCGTGAGGTGTATTCTATCACATTATCATTTTGCATGAGTACGCAAACCAAGACTTTCATTGAAGCATCACTATATATCACAAAACATTCTCCACTTTTTGGTAGTGTGAGTACAGGTGCAGTGATCAGCCTTCTCTTTAGCTCCTTGAAGCTTTCCTCACATTCTTCTATCCAGACATACTTTACCCCTTTCCTTGTTAACATAGTTAGAGGGATTGACAATGAAGAGAAGTTTCTCATAAAATGTCAGTAGTACCCAGCTAATCCAAGAAAACTACGGAGTTCAGTGACAATAGAGGTCCTGGGACATTCCTCAATCACCTTTGTTTTTGAAGGATTCATAGAAATTCCCTCCCTTGTAATCACATGTCCCAAGAATGTGACTTTCTTCATCCAAAAGTCACACATGCTGAACTTGGCATACAACTTCTCCTTTCTCAATGTCCCCAACACAAGTCATAGATGTTCTTCATGTTTCTCCTTGCTCTTGGAGTAGATGAGAATATATTCAATAAATACAACTAGAAATTTCTCGAGGTAATGTATAAAGACTCTATTCCTCAAATCCATGAAGATTGCAGGGGCATTAGAAAGTCTGAAGGGCATAACCTGAAACTCATAGTGCCCATACCTTGTATTGAAGGAAGTATTCTGAATATCTTTTTTCTTCACCTTTAGTTGATGAGATCTAGAATGAAGATCCAACTTTGAGAATTATTGAGATCCTCTTTACTGGTCGAACAATTCATCAATCCTTGGAAGAGGGTACTTGTTCATTATAGTGATCTTGGTGAGTTCCTGATAATTGATAAACAACCACATTGTTCTATCCTTCTTCCTCACAAAGAGAACTGGCACACCCCAAGGTGATGCACTAGGGCATATAAACCCTTTGTCCAGATGCTCTTGCAGTTTCTTCTTTAACTCATCCAGTTAGATGGGAGCCATTTCATAGGGACACTTTGGGATAGGAGTAACTCTGGGCATGAATTCTATTGAGAACTCTACCTCACAATCTGAGGGAATTCTAGGCAACTCTTTGGGAAATATATCATTGTATTCCTTCACAACGGGAATTTCCCAAAGGTTGGAAGTTTCCTTTGACCCAAAAATTTGGGCGAGTTATGCTTCTTCATAGGGAATCAACAGCCACACCATTGAAGGATTTTTCAAAGGAGATTAATGATCTTCCTTGCATTTGTAGAAGAGTATATAATTGTTCAGAATATGAAAGGATATTTTCATTTCCCGATAATTTATATGTGCTCTATATAATGAGATCCAATCCATTTTCATTATATCATCAAATTTCACCAAGGGACGTATTATACGATTAGCTGGAAGAATCTTCCCACATACGCCAACAAGATAATAATCAAGCACTTGGGATGAAATGATTGCACCACTTTGTGTTTTTACAGATATTTCTAGTTCATGGTTTTGAGGTTTCAATTATATAGTTCCAGGAAACATGCAAGATATAAAGAAATGTGTAGAACTAGAATCAAATAATATATTTTCCCTTCATGATTGAATAAGATGTGTACCTTGTATGCATTAATTATCTTTCTCCACATCTGCAGTTGTGATGGCATAAGACTTCCCTTGTTCCTTTGGCTTCGGTGGCTACTGAAGGTGATTACAGTTGAGAACTCAAGGTTTAGTGCACTGGATTGCATAATTCCCTTGCTCCATATATTTGTAGCATTGAACCACCAGTGGGTCTCTCGTTTTTTCTGCCACATTATCCTTCATTTTTATGTTTTCTCAACACTCTTAAGGATGGTTTCATTCTTTCCAACACTTGAAGAATTTCCTTGTCCCTTTAAGACAGTTCCCATGGTGAAAAAAACCACATTTTTGGCATGTGGGTCGTTTAGTTTTCCTCCCACCTTATTCATTAGATCCACCGAATTGAAACTCAATCATTCGTTTCATATCACCATAGCCATGGGACCATTCTCCAAGCTCCATATACACCTTGAGAGCACACATAAACACTTCTTCATAAATCCCAAAGTATTGAATTGAAATGGCCTTTTGAAGGTGTGGTTTTAATCCACTAATTAATTTATCAATTTTGCAACCATTGTGGATAATAAAACCCAAAGCATACCTTTCCAGACATGTGATATTTTCTTCATAGGTTGTGAAAGTTTCTCTTTTTTTCTTGAGAACTATTAATTATCTCTCCATATTTGTGAAAAGAGTTCTTGGGGAATACTTGTTAAGAAATATTATCTTACAGTTTTCCCATTCCATCTCTTCAATTTCCTCCCTTGGCTTGGTGTTCTTAATCAAATCCCACCATTGATCAACCAATCCATCCAGAAGATAAATGGTTTGTGTCACCTTCTCCATATTAGAATAGTGAAGAATAGAAAAGATATTCTCTATGGAGTTGACCCACTATTCCGCAACTAGTGGATCGAATGTCCCACTAAACGTCGATGGTCATTGCCGCATAAATCATTTGATAACCTGTTTCTCTCTCTTTGGTGAAAGAGGACGTTCCCCATTATAATGGTTATTGTTCATAGCCTGAGATAATTGTGTAATCATCGCCATGACGTTTTGAACTCCACCACCCAAATCATTGGGGATGTTGTTCGGGAAATCGTTACATTGGCCCTCACATGAGTTGTTGGCCTGGTTTCTCTCTGTTCCCACCATTTTCTAAAATAGAAAAGGTTAGAACAATACATAAGTCATCAATTCATGAATAAATTATTCATTTAAACACTTTATACTATAATCTTAACATATGGGATCCCTATGTAAAAATTCTTGTGTGCATATTTGTACTCAGTATCATGCTAGAGGTTTTCTCTAGGGTTCACCAATCCTAATTCCCAAATTAACTAAACATTTCCTCTAATACCAACTATAGAGAACCAAAATTTTCATAAAATAACATTACATCAATTTAAAGATAAAAAAATTATAGTTTTACACATAGAGGATCCACTGATTTAGTGTCTTGGTAAAACTAGGACCATACATAACAATTACAACATCGAGCATAAACATTTATTCAATTTCTTCTTCTCTAGATTCTTACTAGAACTTGAACTCTCCTTAGTAGATGTAGTCACCTATGGAAATAAATAAAGAGTGGTGAGATTGAATCCCAATAAATGGATAGATATGAACATTATAGCATGGGTGAGAGTACTCATAACATAGGCTAATGATCATGAACATAAGGGGAACCATACATATAAGACTTGAAATGTGGAAATGTATAAAAATGAAACATCATGTAATAGTGGTTAAATACAACCAATACATGTGAACAAAGCTATAATATTGTTCACACATAATCTGAAATTTACTCATGAGATTAATCACATTATACAATGCATTCGAGCACATTATAATTCTGGGTGTACAGATCACATTCAAACATTCATATTGTGTTATATAATTCTGGGCGCACCCATCACATCATAACATTATCATTATCATGTAAGACACATAGAACATATATCAATAATGAATATAACTAAACCATGGAATATAATTGGTTTCATCTCATAAGAAAAAGTTCATAAACTTTAGGTTCTCAATAGAAAGAGGGAATAACATACTTAATACAAGAACCATCAACCTTGAATGAGAGGTAAAAGTTAAGTTCTTAAAAGAACAGTTCTTTTGGAAAACATTTTGTTGGACATAAACATCAGTAGAAAACATTTATATCCTATAAAAGGTAAGATAATGATGAAAAAATTATTTTTATGTAGTGACCATATCAAATTTGGAGTGAAATAGGGAGAACTCGATGAAAGAAAATTGGATTATATATTTTCCCCCTAACTTATATCTGAACGCTTCCTTCACATTAATGTCCTATATAAAGACATTAGATTCATTAAATTAAAATTAAAAAACCTTGTTTACATTAATATTGTTCATTATCATTACATTAAGTTATTTTATGTTCCTTTGGATGAGTTATAGAGGTAAAAAACATTGTTTGGGAATGTTTGTTTTTATGGGTTTTCTCGAGCGTTTCACATGTATTCATGAATTGAAGTTCATGTAGAACATGGGTAAACATACATAACTGATATTACATCTTATTAATGATATTAAATGATTTAAAATTATCTTATAATTAATTAAATTGTATTCCATGTTGATGAATCATTAGATAAAAATTAAATTATGATTGTTTGAGTTAATTTTGGCGGTTTTTCGACCACAACGAATTTGTTTTGATTAAAAATATTTACATTATTTATTTCCAGTAATTTAAATAGGATTTAATACATTGAAAATATTTTTTTTCGACCATAAAAATGGTTTCATGACCATATCTTAAGATATAAATTAAAAAATAATACATGTTATTCTTGAAGGTGGTATATTAACACCTCATGAACAACGTTTTCTTTTATAAAATAAAAGGAAGAGGAGAAGGGGGTTGTATGATATAATATCCCATTAGTATCATAAAATTACAGAATATTTATAATAATGGAGTTAACAAACCATTTTTACAATGATTGGTTGGGTGAGAATAAGAAAAGAACTTGAAATTGAAAGGGAATTAAATGAGAAGAGGGAGATACATCACCTCTTGAATCCTCCTCTTATGATCCTCCTTAAGGGGCCTAGGCTTGGCCTTTTGATGAGACTATTCGCTCTTGGATGCAGGGGAGAGGCTAGGAAAGATTATTGGGAAGAGTTTAGGCAATGATTGAAGCTTGAGAGGTGTGGGGAAATCAGGGTGTGAAGGGTGGTATTTATATTGGAGGGGAGAGGGGATTTCTCAATATAAAATTTATTAATATATTATTTCCTAAAAAGACAAGTAATACTGAGTTTTCGATGACCAATAATAGTAATTTTATAATTTAATCCCGAAACAAGTGGTCTTACATCAGCAGAACCTCATATATGACTCTATAATTAGCTTATTTAGCATATTTTTGTAAATTATGATATTTCACTATTCATAAAATATTAATGTATTTCAGAAAAATCCCAAAATTTACCCCAACCATTTTAAGATGTGTAGAATCCAACCTTTATTTCCATTTAAAAAAATAATTTTATAAATATGATTAATTTAATATTTAATTAAAATCATAATTTACTTCAAAAAATAGAGTTTTTAAAATTAAAACTGATTTTATAATGCTTTAAAAAATTATTTATGGTCTTATAAAATTATCTAAAAACTAGAGGACATAGATTATTTAATTTATGAAGACATTTTAAGAGAATAAATTTTCTTTTAAATGAATTAATTAATTATAATTATTTATTTATGACTTTCAAAAATACCAAAATGTTTACTATGGTCAAATTGTCACTTTCTAAGATGCCTAAATTTTATTTAATTATTCATGGGTAAAGTTACTATTATACTGGACAATTTACAATTCATAAGGGTCATAGTAAAATTCAAAAGGGTAGTTTACTATTCATAAGGTTATGTTAATATTCACTAGAAAATATTTTTTTATTATACTCCAAAAAAACATCTTGAACACAACCGTGTATGTGGGATTTTTGAAATTCAAAACATAGAAGTGCAAACTAATGATTAAAGGTCAGTTATCACTTAGTAGTTCATTATGTTTTGTTATCTTGAGATATTATGCCATATTTATATGAAGGGAATTTCAATTGAAAAACTTTTGGTCGTTACAGCCATAGCACATCGACCAAAGGTATCATCCTCCCATGAATTAACTTCGTCTCAAGATCAACTATCTTAACTAGATTCCCAATCATAGATAAATTACGATCAACATCATGATCATTCTAGCTCAAAACGTGAGATAGATTAAAAATATACTTTCTTAGCTGAGATACAAGGAACTTGTAATGTATCATTTTTAATTGTTTCATAAGTTCTAAATTTTAATCCAAATTACCCACCTTCTCCATAACCTAAAAAGGTCCCACAAAATGAGAAGAAAACTTCCCTTGCCTCCCAAGCCATCAATGAACTAAATGAGGTGAAACATTCATGAAAAAATGGTCACCAATAGAAAACTCCAATAGTATATAACAATGATCAGCATAAGGTTTATACTAAATCTGTGTCGATAACATTCTCTAATTAATGAAATGAATTTTTTTTGTCGTCTCATGTACCATACTTATTCCAACTAAGTATGTTTCTCTATTATCCAACCAAAACAATAGATATTTTAATGACCTTTGATAAAAGGACTCAAAATGATCTATTATGATCACAAGCTGATAACAATTTTTATAAGAAAACTCAACCATACCCAAATTTCCATCCCAAGATCCACCAAAATCAAGGACACATGCACAAATCATACCATCAAGAATATATATAGATCTCTCTATATGGATCTATGTCTACATATGGAATGTTGTGCTCAAATAAACCTAAGATCCCATTTAATATTAGTTGCCTCTAAAAAAATTAATATGTTTATACCTATATAAGACTAAAGAAAATGTAACTCCATGAAAATGAACAATCTCTTTCACATAGAGATTTCCCAGCTCCCCAACTTTTATTGTATCACAACTGGGTATAAATTGAGCCGATTTGGTCAACTTATCAATCAAAATATTGGTTTCATTCTTATTTCTATGGGAATGTAAAAACAAATTCTATACAAATATCACCCCACTTTCATGTTGGCACTGGAAATGGTGGAAGAAAACCCGATGGTCTCTGGTTCTCGACCATGACTGGTTAGCAAGTATAATAACGAGAGACCAAATCAACAATGCATTGTCTCATACTAGAGACTTGAATAATCACTGTACATCTTAAAACATATTTTTGGTTCCCCAGGAGCATAACCCATTGATAATTATGGAATTCCCCCTCACAACATTAATCATAGATAACGAAACAACAAACCAAATATGGATACATATATTACCCTCTGTGGATAATGACCACTCAAAAATGGTATCCCCACTATAAAGAGAGGATCTAATTATATGGAACTCGTCATCAAGATATTGTTTCTTAATAATAATCTCATGAAGAGTGGATGTCTGCTAATACTTGTCAATACAACCTTGAACCTTGTTTCCCAAACTCCCATATGGAATTATGAAAAAATACCCATCATGTTCCACTGTACTAAAATATATTTCATATCCAGGGTTGGAAGCTTCCTACTCAAAGCATGAACAACGAAATTCCACTTCCTTAGGGTATATTAAATGATAAAAAATCAAACGACTACAGGTACTCCACCCAAAACATCTAGATGAAATACAAATTCATTAAGAGAAGATATAAGTCATTCTATTATGGTTGGAATACATGGACATACTTTATCCAAAATGTAATTATTCCAACTCTTAAGTGCATTAATCTCCACTCCAAGTTCAATTTCATGGGTCAAATAATTATTCTTATGTGTTATAAGCTATCGTGTTCCATAAGATTTCACATGATCACCCACCATAAGAATACCTCATAAACCTGAACGTAATTCATCACAGAAGACCACATAACCCAACCTGACATCAGGAAGATGAAACCCCATTGTAGAATTAAAAATACATTTCAAATAAAAAACTATCTACAAAAATTATTATCCCATTTAAACTTGAACTCCTTATAAGTGAGATCGGTCATCAGAGAATCCAACATCATGAAATTTGTTACGAACTGACGATAACATGCAAATAAACACAAGAAGATCTGAATATCAATGAAATTATGTAGTTTCTTACATTTCATAAAATATACCACCTTCTTAGGATCAACTAGGATACCATGTTCTGAGACCACATTTCTCAATAAATTCATATCTCGAATCCAAAAATCACATTTCGATAGATTGGAATAAAGTAATTGATTTCTCAAAAATTCAATAACATCTCTCAGATGGCACACATGATCCTCCTCGGTTGTAGAGTAAAACAGGATTTCATCCACAAATACAACCACATATATATCAAGATACTCATGAAATATCATTTTCATTAAATCTATAAATAATATAAGGGAATTGGTTTAACAAAATGGAATAACAGGATACATATAATGGCTAGACCTACTCTAGATGGTGGTTTTCCTAATGTCAGATTCTTTTATTCTCAATTGGTGATAACCATATCAAAGTTAAATATTCAAAAACCACTTCACCCATTCCAACTGGTTAAAAAATCATCAATACATAGAAAATTATACATTTACTTTACCATAAATTGATTTAGTTTCCGATAATCAATGCGTATATGAAGTATTCAATCATATTTCATAGAAAATAGAAATGGAACCATCCAAGATGAGATAATCCAGGATATAAACCCCTTATCTAACACATCCTATTGACTCTTAAACTCTTTAATTTCAGTTTGTTTCATATTTTAGGAATGTATATATATTTGTTAAGTTCCAAGAACTATATCAATAAAAAACATTACTTATATTAATAGTGGTATCCCAGATAAATCAGAAGGAAACATGTTGTGAAAATCAATGAAAACTAGAGGTACATCACCACTCAAATATTACCACTCTAGATCAAAAGAAAACACTAATATTACATTCCCCAAATCTAGATAAAAATAACCAACTCTACTCAACCTCAGGTCCCATCCTCCATGAATGATGTGGCACACCCCATTGAGTGAAGTAAAGGATACCACTCAAATTTAGTAGTCAATTCCAGAGTTATTTTCAATGATACAATCCATACTAAAAATTAAATCAAGATATTTCATGTTGAGGACTAGAAAATTCAATTCATGTTTGGTTTTTAATAAATAGAAAACATAACCAAGAAAACAAAGAACATGCCCTCTCTTTATTTTTAGGGGTGTAGTAATATCCATCAAATAATATAAATGTATCATAAGAAGAATTAGTGGGTTAAAAATATGGGTTGATATGAACAAATGAGATGCACTAGTATAAAATAAAGAATCCAATAAAAATGAATCAATGGTGATGGTACCTCTCACAGTAGCTAGACTTGTATCAGCTTCCTTTGGATACTTTTACACTACAGGAAAAAGATCTATTCCAAATTGCTATGGATCAAACCCCTTAGATATTAATCCATCTGATTTTTTCATATTAATTTTTGTTTCTGATGATGATGTGACACTACATCGTGAAAATAAGATATAATATAATTTTTTAATGTTTTCTCAGTGTCCACAAGAGATTTAGATGTGGGGTGACTCAATGAACCCCCATTTTGAATACCCAGGCTTTCCAAATTGGAAGAAAGTCAAAGGGCCTCTTACAGGAACTACCAGAGGTATGGAAGAACCCTGCTATTGATAACTACCACGAGACTCATCGCACATTCACATTCCATTAAGGGAACTCATAAAACTACCACTCGGAGAAAAAGGAACTCTCATCAACCCTGACTTACCATCCTGATCAAGATCAACTATTAATTCTATATCCATCATGAGAACATAAGAGGAGAGATTAAGAAAGAAAAACTAATAATAAATATCAGATTGAAGAATCATCTTGAACCATCAATTATTCATCTTCCAATTCAATACAATCTCATGTGAAAATTGTACAATTTTGGAAAAGAGGTTTTCATATTCTATCATAGTCCTATCATCCTTATTGAGTTTAAAAAACTCCATAGCCTTATCCATCATGATAATCTATTGATAGAATAAGTAGTTTAAAATAACATTAAATTACTTCCTATCAAAACCCTCATGCTTATTTTCCATCACGATTGTATCCCACTATATCATCCAAGGTATCACTGCCTTAAAGGTATTAAACATTACCTTAATTGATTTAGGACATTCTAGAAAATCAAAGAATGTATTTATTTTTCATATTCAATACATAGCCACATTATTATCATTCAAGCCTTGGAATGTTGGTAGATTCATGATAAGGAACTCTTGAGAATGATTCCAGGATTAATCCCGTCATGGTTCCACAACTATATCCTGAACATGAATAGGCATGGGTGCCTGTCCGAGAGCATGGATAACATGCACAAAAATCTCAAGGAGATTCTGGTATATAATAGGATTCACTCACTATAGTTCATTAGTATCTTCATCTTAGATCCTATTCACTTGTTTTTTGGAGGCATGATTAAATAAAACATCAGAAAACAACATATAATATGTTAGAATATTTCTCAAATAAACCCCCTAAACAATATAAATAGTGAAATTAATACCAATAGATAGATATCAAGACTTGGATTTCAACCTATCCAAATCAAAAGCTGATAAAAGACTATAATTATTCCTCAAGACACCTTTCCCGAACAACCCATGGCAACATAAGGCTCACTATGATGGCATCTATCCAGGAAATCACTCTCAACTACCTCCTACATCTAGACAAGATATTCTAAACTAAAATAAAATATCAAGGAAATATACACCATGTATACCTCTGATAAAACATTGTCATGAACTATCCTAGATACCCTCGTACCGTAATACCGAATCCAGAACCGACATAGCCCAAAGGGAATTCCTGATCCCTATGGGTTTGAGACTAGAACCTAGAATCATAAAAGATAAAATATGGAATGGTTTTTACATAACCACAATAGAATAAATAGAAAAAAAATAAATATGCTCCAAACTCCAAAGTGAGAATGTACCAGAAACCCAATTGGTATATCAAATCCCAAAAAATTACGGAATCAAACCACCCAAAAAACATATAGGATAAACTCAGCATCCCAAAGGAAACATCACTCCAAACCCAAATGATCAAGAACATCCATATCCTCTGTGAGGTACATTCCCAATACTCAGACGTAGTAGAAGGAAATCTACAAAAACCCGAAGGTAGAGGTTAAGTGTGAGATCAAAATCGCAATAGATAATCAAAATGAATTCCATAAGAATATATCATAATAATAAGCCAAATAATTATTTCAATTTTAATATAAATAGGGCATGAAAATACACTTTAAAAATAAAAAAAAGAAATGAATTCATTTCAATGCACTGTAATACATTTCAAAATTCGATTAAATAAATTTTTTATGTAAAACTATTTATATAAATAAATGGGAATGAATAAAATAGTTTTATATAAATCAACTGGCATGAATAAAATCATTTTAGATCCATGGAAATTGTAATAAAAAATCAAAATAAGAAACATGGTTATACAATATGTTGTACAATAGTTTCTAGTTATAGATTCCCCACACATGTCATATTAGTGATCAAGGGAATATGTATACTCACATCTCTCAGACTCAAGCTGAATAGGACACATCAACATCCCATTAGGGTATATTAAATGATAAAAAATCAAACGACTACAGGTACTCCACCCAAAACATCTAGATGAAATACAAATTCATTAAGAGAAGATATAAGTCATTCTATTATGGTTGGAATACATGGACATACTTTATCCAAAATGTAATTATTCCAACTCTTAAGTGCATTAATCTCCACTCCAAGTTCAATTTCATGGGTCAAATAATTATTCTTATGTGTTATAAGCTATCGTGTTCCATAAGATTTCACATGATCACCCACCATAAGAATACCTCATAAACCTGAACGTAATTCATCACAGAAGACCACATAACCCAACCTGACATCAGGAAGATGAAACCCCATTGTAGAATTAAAAATACATTTCAAATAAAAAACTATCTACAAAAATTATTATCCCATTTAAACTTGAACTCCTTATAAGTGAGATCGGTCATCAGAGAATCCAACATCATGAAATTTGTTACGAACTGACGATAACATGCAAATAAACACAAGAAGATCTGAATATCAATGAAATTATGTAGTTTCTTACATTTCATAAAATATACCACCTTCTTAGGATCAACTAGGATACCATGTTCTGAGACCACATTTCTCAATAAATTCATATCTCGAATCCAAAAATCACATTTCGATAGATTGGAATAAAGTAATTGATTTCTCAAAAATTCAATAACATCTCTCAGATGGCACACATGATCCTCCTCGGTTGTAGAGTAAAACAGGATTTCATCCACAAATACAACCACATATATATCAAGATACTCATGAAATATCATTTTCATTAAATCTATAAATAATATAAGGGAATTGGTTTAACAAAATGGAATAACAGGATACATATAATGGCTAGACCTACTCTAGATGGTGGTTTTCCTAATGTCAGATTCTTTTATTCTCAATTGGTGATAACCATATCAAAGTTAAATATTCAAAAACCACTTCACCCATTCCAACTGGTTAAAAAATCATCAATACATAGAAAATTATACATTTACTTTACCATAAATTGATTTAGTTTCCGATAATCAATGCGTATATGAAGTATTCAATCATATTTCATAGAAAATAGAAATGGAACCATCCAAGATGAGATAATCCAGGATATAAACCCCTTATCTAACACATCCTATTGACTCTTAAACTCTTTAATTTCAGTTTGTTTCATATTTTAGGAATGTATATATATTTGTTAAGTTCCAAGAACTATATCAATAAAAAACATTACTTATATTAATAGTGGTATCCCAGATAAATCAGAAGGAAACATGTTGTGAAAATCAATGAAAACTAGAGGTACATCACCACTCAAATATTACCACTCTAGATCAAAAGAAAACACTAATATTACATTCCCCAAATCTAGATAAAAATAACCAACTCTACTCAACCTCAGGTCCCATCCTCCATGAATGATGTGGCACACCCCATTGAGTGAAGTAAAGGATACCACTCAAATTTAGTAGTCAATTCCAGAGTTATTTTCAATGATACAATCCATACTAAAAATTAAATCAAGATATTTCATGTTGAGGACTAGAAAATTCAATTCATGTTTGGTTTTTAATAAATAGAA
Source organism: Viscum album (assembly GCA_963277665.1). Lineage (NCBI taxonomy): Eukaryota > Viridiplantae > Streptophyta > Magnoliopsida > Santalales > Viscaceae > Viscum > Viscum album. The sequence continues at coordinate 1,902,904,644 of OY728121.1, read as the reverse complement.
AACATAACCAAGAAAACAAAGAACATGCCCTCTCTTTATTTTTAGGGGTGTAGTAATATCCATCAAATAATATAAATGTATCATAAGAAGAATTAGTGGGTTAAAAATATGGGTTGATATGAACAAATGAGATGCACTAGTATAAAATAAAGAATCCAATAAAAATGAATCAATGGTGATGGTACCTCTCACAGTAGCTAGACTTGTATCAGCTTCCTTTGGATACTTTTACACTACAGGAAAAAGATCTATTCCAAATTGCTATGGATCAAACCCCTTAGATATTAATCCATCTGATTTTTTCATATTAATTTTTGTTTCTGATGATGATGTGACACTACATCGTGAAAATAAGATATAATATAATTTTTTAATGTTTTCTCAGTGTCCACAAGAGATTTAGATGTGGGGTGACTCAATGAACCCCCATTTTGAATACCCAGGCTTTCCAAATTGGAAGAAAGTCAAAGGGCCTCTTACAGGAACTACCAGAGGTATGGAAGAACCCTGCTATTGATAACTACCACGAGACTCATCGCACATTCACATTCCATTAAGGGAACTCATAAAACTACCACTCGGAGAAAAATGAACTCTCATCAACCCTGACTTACCATCCTGATCAAGATCAACTATTAATTCTATATCCATCATGAGAACATAAGAGGAGAGATTAAGAAAGAAAAACTAATAATAAATATCAGATTGAAGAATCATCTTGAACCATCAATTATTCATCTTCCAATTCAATACAATCTCATGTGAAAATTGTACAATTTTGGAAAAGAGGTTTTCATATTCTATCATAGTCCTATCATCCTTATTGAGTTTAAAAAACTCCATAGCCTTATCCATCATGATAATCTATTGATAGAATAAGTAGTTTAAAATAACATTAAATTACTTCCTATCAAAACCCTCATGCTTATTTTCCATCACGATTGTATCCCACTATATCATCCAAGGTATCACTGCCTTAAAGGTATTAAACATTACCTTAATTGATTTAGGACATTCTAGAAAATCAAAGAATGTATTTATTTTTCATATTCAATACATAGCCACATTATTATCATTCAAGCCTTGGAATGTTGGTAGATTCATGATAAGGAACTCTTGAGAATGATTCCAGGATTAATCCCGTCATGGTTCCACAACTATATCCTGAACATGAATAGGCATGGGTGCCTGTCCGAGAGCATGGATAACATGCACAAAAATCTCAAGGAGATTCTGGTATATAATAGGATTCACTCACTATAGTTCATTAGTATCTTCATCTTAGATCCTATTCACTTGTTTTTTGGAGGCATGATTAAATAAAACATCAGAAAACAACATATAATATGTTAGAATATTTCTCAAATAAACCCCCTAAACAATATAAATAGTGAAATTAATACCAATAGATAGATATCAAGACTTGGATTTCAACCTATCCAAATCAAAAGCTGATAAAAGACTATAATTATTCCTCAAGACACCTTTCCCGAACAACCCATGGCAACATAAGGCTCACTATGATGGCATCTATCCAGGAAATCACTCTCAACTACCTCCTACATCTAGACAAGATATTCTAAACTAAAATAAAATATCAAGGAAATATACACCATGTATACCTCTGATAAAACATTGTCATGAACTATCCTAGATACCCTCGTACCGTAATACCGAATCCAGAACCGACATAGCCCAAAGGGAATTCCTGATCCCTATGGGTTTGAGACTAGAACCTAGAATCATAAAAGATAAAATATGGAATGGTTTTTACATAACCACAATAGAATAAATAGAAAAAAAATAAATATGCTCCAAACTCCAAAGTGAGAATGTACCAGAAACCCAATTGGTATATCAAATCCCAAAAAATTACGGAATCAAACCACCCAAAAAACATATAGGATAAACTCAGCATCCCAAAGGAAACATCACTCCAAACCCAAATGATCAAGAACATCCATATCCTCTGTGAGGTACATTCCCAATACTCAGACGTAGTAGAAGGAAATCTACAAAAACCCGAAGGTAGAGGTTAAGTGTGAGATCAAAATCGCAATAGATAATCAAAATGAATTCCATAAGAATATATCATAATAATAAGCCAAATAATTATTTCAATTTTAATATAAATAGGGCATGAAAATACACTTTAAAAATAAAAAAAAGAAATGAATTCATTTCAATGCACTGTAATACATTTCAAAATTCGATTAAATAAATTTTTTATGTAAAACTATTTATATAAATAAATGGGAATGAATAAAATAGTTTTATATAAATCAACTGGCATGAATAAAATCATTTTAGATCCATGGAAATTGTAATAAAAAATCAAAATAAGAAACATGGTTATACAATATGTTGTACAATAGTTTCTAGTTATAGATTCCCCACACATGTCATATTAGTGATCAAGGGAATATGTATACTCACATCTCTCAGACTCAAGCTGAATAGGACACATCAACATCCCATTAGGGATAATATGCACTGAACAAGGTTTTTTCTAGCAGTGTCATCTTAAATCCGTATTCTAAGGAATAATCATCCTAGTGTGCTTATCTTAAATAATCCACTAACTACCCAAATGAACTTTTTCTAAATAAATCAATTGAAAAGGGGAAAATCACTTCTTTAAAAATCAATCATCATTCATAAATACATTTATCAATTTCATTTTTCAAAATCCCAATTCACATTAAAAAACATAACATAGGTTTTATATAAATTCATTCTTTTCCTATTAAAAACTAATCATAGGTTTTTATCAATTCAATTTTATCCATTTTATAAAATCAATTCTCAAATCAAATCATCAATTCCATCAATTTAAAAATATGACCCAAATTCCATTTCCATGGGAATTGTGGTTTTCCCCAAAATCCATACCAATTTAGTTTCCAATTCCTATTAACATAGAATTGGGTTTTCAGAATTTAACTGAAATCAATTTAAATCAAATTATGAAATCAAGTTTTAATTACATGGTGAAACTCAAATAGAACAACCTATATTTATCAGGGAGTTCACAACACCAACAATAGGACCCTCTAATGAAGAACTAAGGAAAAAAATATAGGAACATGATCTAGAATAATGATTCAATAAAAAAGAGTTTAGATCTATCAATACCAAGATTATATATCATACTCCAAGGAGTTGATTATGTGATAATGGAAGAGACAAGAATACCACGTACCTGAAGTGACGCGCCATAACCAACACGACGATCAATCAACGAATAGAAGATCTATTGGGATTGTAGAACTACAAAATCATCGAGGTATGGATGTAGTAAGTGAATTAAGGTATGTAGCTAAAAAAGGAAATCATCCAAGCCACCTGGTTTAAAGCATTGGGTCGGGGGAATAAACAGTGTGTATTCCTTTCACATCGTGTAATCCCGTAAAATGAAATAATGATGAAATACCTATTTACTTTTGTTTAAAAGAATAATTTAACCATTTTAAATCATGAACTAAATTATTTACATATTAACTATGGAAATACACAATGTGTAAACAAAATACACGACGTTTAAATTCCCATAAAATAGATATTCACCGAGTTTCCTACAGAAAATACCTAAATGAAAAGAATGAAATACAGAACAATGTACAAGGTATAACTTAGACTGTAACAATGTGTTACAAGAATAGAAAATGTTATTAAAAAAATTCTTCATCATATAACCATTGTATATTGAGTTGTTGTATCAAATGTGCATGCCACCTTTGAAAAATGTGTGAGCACACCTCAAGCATATGAATAAGTCACTTTATAAGAGAAATTAAATTGTGTGCATAAAATACGATATTTAAAATTTCATGAAGAATATACCTATGATGTTGGTGAGGATGTGGTCTAGGGAAATTATTGAAATGTATTGGATTTTTATACAACACCATGATTTTCATATCGTGGTATTTTTGGGTGAACACTATCATTACAAATCGATCCCAGTACATGCCATCCTTCAAATAAGAATATCAACTATCAAATTTCATGGGGGTGAAAATCATTAAATCAAAATTCAAATTAGAATATATATATATAGATTAATCTTTTAAACCATTCATGAATGGAGATCTATCCTAAAGAATCCATTATTGTCACTACCACAAAGAGAAATCCCGTGGGATGTTTTTTCATGTATTACCCATTTCCTATGCTATAAAAGTCAAAATAAAAGCCTATGCATGTTTGGAAACCTATTGGGTAACTCGAATTAATTTTTCTTATTTAAAACAACCTCCATCAACTATAAAAGGATTTGGATTTTATATATTTAGGAGGGTAGTGAGATTGTATATTTTATTCTTTTTTTAACTTTTCATTTTTCATAATACTTTGTCTCCCTCCATCCTTACCTCTCTCTTTCTCTCATTTTCTCAATATTTTATCAACCTCCATATGATTGTCATCTCTATACAAATGGAAAATTAAGAGTATTTATCCACATGAAAAGGACTTAGTGTAGGGTAATAGAAATTCAAACAAGGCGGGATTTGTGTGATAGGATACGATGAATAGATTATCGAGATGATATTTTTATAATAATGATTGAATTTCTATGAACTCCCTAGAGAAGTATTCTTCTTCTGACTTATTTGTATCTTTCCTCTTTATTTGTGTCATGTTTTTCATTTTTTATAGTTATATTATTATATTATAAGAATATCAAAACCCCCATTATATTAATTTATTATTTATAAGTACACTAGTTAGAATATAAATATTGACAACAGAATAATAGTTTGTGTGAGTGGATTCCGTGAGAGATCAAACCTATGTTGTGCACTATATTGGTTGCTTAGGTAATAAGTAAACATTCACTATGTTTCTATAACAAATCCCCATGAATCAAATATATTCATTCTTAATAAATATATCAGTATGATTCATTTAATTTTCTTGAACAAAATTATAGAAATTTAGTCCCTTGGATTATTGAAGATACCTAAAAAATATAATTTTATTTGATTCATATTTACGATTATCTTGAACATTACACTTCATATAATCTTCACACCACCAAATACCCATAAAATATAATCCAATAAATTTCTTAACCCATATCATAGATTCTATCTTTATAACTACCTTAGATAGAATATAGACATGAAAAAAATTATTTTTTTTAGGTCCATAGACTCAAAACGTTATATGAAGTTCATATAGACCTATCATCTATCAAATTATGACTACCAATGTATGATTCTTTCATTTAGATAAACCATTACATTATAGTTGTAGACACATAAAAACCAATCCAAGAAGGTTCAATGAATATAGATGGAAAAAATTAGAGAATTCAATGTAATATTCTATATTCTCAATAAACCTAATATTTAAGATGCTATTATTTTAAAAGAATAATATTATTTTCGATAGCATATTCGACACACAACAACCATCTTAAAAAACTCACGAAATATATGACCATTATAACGAAAAAATTTAATTAAAGTGTATGAAGAGTAATAACAAATTTATGAAATATATATAAAAATTTCAGACTAAATATAAATTTATTGGTAAATATAGTAAATAATCAATCAGTTTTTAGTAATGTAATTTTATTCTTCAAAAATATATTTTCCTAAAAAAATTATTTTTATTACTTTTTGAGAGAAAATGATATAAATGATTTCTATATATTTTAGATATTTTATTTCATAAAATGAAATTAATTTTTTAAATTGGTGTATCAAAATTTTCTTTTGGTGAAATTTTGGGATCTTTCAGAAGATATTGATTTTTCAGTGAAGAGTGAAAAATACCAGTTTTTTGTAAAACTATCATTTCATTTTTATAAATATTGTAATTTAAAAGTTATATTATGTTTTGAATATGATTTAAATTAAAAAAATTATTATTAATTTATATTTAATCTACTTAATTACATTTTAATCACATTTATATAAGAATTTATTATAAGTTTATTTTTTGGATTAAAAATCGGTTTCTTCTGAAAACTATTTTAAAGTACATAATGTTTCTCCATTTCATTTCATTAATAAAACTAATGAGACATGATTTAAATTAAATGAATATATTATATATTAATAAATATTATTTTAAATTTATCTAATTATTATTACTATTCTTATAGTTAATATAAAATATTCTTATGCTTCAAAAATATATTTATTGAAAAACCACATTTTCATCGCATATACGAGTTTTATTTTAAATTAAATTCAACAACTTGTGTAAATTTAATTTGGTAAAATTGAATCCATATTTTTGGTAATCAAAATTTATATTATCTAATTAGTTAAAGTTAATTTTTTGGTCAAAATGAATAGTGAAAATAGTAAAAATCATTTACTACATTAAAGTAAAAACAGATTAACTGGGGGAAAAAATAAAGAGATAAAGGTTAAATTGACATAAAATTTGTATAAAATCTATCATATAGACATATTTAGACCTTATATATTCTAATAATTTATAATGGTCCATTTTTTGGCCTTTTCAAATGTGAAAAATGGGTGTATTATTTTTTCATTTAAAAAATTACAAGTGTGTAACTCACCTCACTTATAAAAGAAAAATCCCCCACCTTTCCTCTCCACACATTAAGATTTTTTTTGGTTCAGAAGAAAACTACCAAAATAACTTCCTAAGATCCCTCCCCATGACCTAGATCCGCATATTTATCATAAAAACATTTGAAGAAGGCTTTTTTTGAAAACCTAAGGAGCTTTTCCAATGAATAGTTATCGTGCATAACCGAGCATTTTTTATTTTTTTATTATCCCACATACTTCAAATATTATTATATTATGATCATATAATAACAGCAGTGTATCCCATATAATTATATTTAATTATATTAATTTAATAACCTATATCTATTTCCTCTTTCATCAAATGGGATACAAAAACATCATTCGCATGTATGGCATACTATGACCTCCCAAACGGAAATGATTCTTTTCGTCATCACCACTCATGGATAGTAATAATGATGGATTTAAATTATATATAAGATATTTTTTACATAGTTATAATTTTTAAATTATTATATCACTTACACCATTTTAATTTCCATTCTATGGGGGATACGATAACATCGCTTGTGTGTACAACAGACTACCGCCTCATGATGCGATGTGATTTTTTTTCACTAACACATTACATGGAAGGTACTAAAGATATATTTAATGTATATATGTTAAACATATGACATAATTTTTATATAAATTATATATTTATCATTCTGAAAATATAATATTTCATTTTATTTCTTATTTTTCTGCTAATTAAAAAATGATATCATCGTTCTTGCATACGTGTGGTCCCCCACCTCCACGAAGAGATATGATTATTTTGTCATCACCACATCACATGGATGATATATATAATTATATTTAATGATATAATATTTTATTTATGATATTATAATCATTATATAAGCATAAAATATTTTGACCTCTCTTCCATAATGATCATTAAAAAATGTTAATGTTACTCATGTACACGTACAACCTATGGTCTCCATGATCATAATGTAGTTTATTTTTTCATAACTATATTTAATTATTGGTTTTAAAAGTATAATTTATTTATAACAAGTATAATTATTTCATGATTATTATTTTGGATATGTTGAAATAATGAACTATTTGACCACAGTTAATTCCCCGATGTCGTTTTGAAACAAAGAACTGAACATCCTCAAACACAAGATGTGGGAAAATGATTTATGTATAGGGTATTAAACAGATAAAATTTTATTATCAAATTAAATTGTAGATATATTTAAGTATGGCCATATTGTAATGTTATTCACCTAATTTCTTTTATATGGTGTATGTAATTACTCTTTTACATGTAATATAAGGAATACTTCATAAATGATTTTATTTTAAGTTTCCATTTTAGTTATTTAATCCAATGTTATTTTACTTGAATGTTACCAAGTAGTAAATAATTTCATAACTCGATTTACTTCTGTTGGGTTATATTACTTATTCGTTGTCTTTTATATTATATGATTATGTGTGTGATTAATTTTTATTATATTATATTATAGTCACAATTTTTTTATTTGTATTTATATTTGATAGACATAATCAACTCATTTATTAATTCTCTCTTCAATATTATGAAATTTGTAAGGGGTTCTTATATCAAATTGTCTTCTTTAGGAAATATGTTATATTATAAACCTAAATTATTTTATGAGGTGTATATAATTAAGCTCAGACATGTTATATTATGAAACTATTTATGATAATGATATTTAGATCATCATTTGAAGTTATTATTTCATGTTGTTTATGATTGAAGAGTACCAAAGTGGAAAAAGATTTCAGTTACAATCTCATTTCCTTTAGGATTATTTATGTTCATGGTTCCTTTGGAGGATGTAATATGACATTATTTTATTGAACCACATATATTTTTTTCTCTAATAGTTATTAATGTGGAGAAAATATATTTCCATTAAATCCCTTATTGATTAAAGAAACATCATGAAATCCATTTTTTATTGATACAGATCTTGTATTTTCTTTTAGATCGTTTATCTTTCTCGTTTATATCCATGTTTTCTAAAATGTTTTAAAAATTATTTTTTTTTCTAAAAATAAATGATTTCTTAAGGATATTTTACATGATATTTAACATTATTTTAAAATATTTTAAAATTAAATTTATTAACATTATCCAAATGGGTCAGTTTGAATCCATTTACAAAATGTTTGAATGTAATGTTTATTTTTACCATTTACAACATGAATAGATTTTACTTCCATCCTGAGCAATCAATGTTTTACATCTTAATTTTTTATGTTTTGAAGGATATTTTCATTGAAAATGATTTGATTAATTTTTCAGGATGTTTTATATTTTTAATAAGTTTTTTCTAAATGGAAAGGATATTTTCCTCATGAAATGCACTAAGTTATCTATCAAAATCATTTTCTATATAACATGACATCCATTGAAATTAATCAATGTGAAAAGGTTATTCTCACAAAAAATGTTTTTACTTATATTTTAATGGAATTTTCATTCATCAATTTCATCTCCCTTTTTAGAAACTTATGATCCCCTAGGATATATTAAAACGATAAGATCCTTATTCTTTCTCTAAATAGATTGTGATTATTAGAAGATATTTTCATTGAAACCATTTATTTTTCATTGTTTAAGGAAGTTATTAATTTAATGATGATTTTTATGTGTTTTATGATAAAATTAAATATTTATGTTCTTTATTAATGTTTTTGTCCTTGGGAATTGTATATATTACAGATTGATCCCCATTATATATCACAAGTGAGCCTAATATAGCTTATATGATTAGTTCACCTAGATAGCTCCAAGTGAGCTTGATATGTATTATATGATGGGTGAACCTAGATAGTGTTAAGTGATCCCAATATATATTATATTATGGGTGTGCAAAGATAGCACTTCAATGAATTGGGTTAAGTTTATTGCCTTTAGATTCAATGAGGGAGTTACCAAAGGGTTTCTACTATGGATTAAAATTGGATCCTCTTATTTTTAACAAATGTTTAAAATTGTTTATGACTATAAGGTTAAAAATATATAAATATCTTTTCTTTATTATTGCTATGGTTTTTAAATGTTTATCTTGATCAAGATTAACATCTCATGGCTCTTGATTATTGATTCTCTTATCTATTACCTTTGTTAAAGCATTGTGTACTTCCATATGTTTGTTTATCCACGTTTAATACATATAGGTTATATTATTTTATACTCATTAAATTTTATTATGTAATTATACTCTTGTGCTCATCTTATTCTCATTGATGACATTAAGTTGTGAATGATTATGTTTAACCTCATTGAGAATTTTAGCTTACCCTTCTTATGATTGTTTTTTCCCCGAGTTTCCAAGAATGGTATTAAATTAATTATTTCTAGATGGGTTTAATATGGATGGTGATGATGACTTAATGTGAAATAAAAAATATGGGTTTAGTGGACGAAAAAATCACTTGAAGATATTTGTATTAAATATGTAAGGTTATATCTTAATTATCTAAATATTTGAACCTAAAAGGTTTTTTGGAATGTAAGTTACACAATATATTATTTTTCTGTTTTATTTTTTGGATATTAAAAATTAGTTCACATTCATCGGTATCAAACCAAAAAATGTAACATGCATAATTTTAATATCAAATCCAAGATTATGGGTCTAGGGATATTATAGTTGGTTCGAGATTAGGTTATAGAAAACCTTAGAGATTATGATGTTTTCAAGTGAGGGTTTCCTAATATTTATAGACTAGATCATTGGTTTATAAGATTAAATACATTAATAAGTTTAATTTCGCAACAATCCCTTTTTATATTTTATGTAACAAAAGTTTTAGGCGATTAATGATATTTTGGGAGGTGCTTTATTGGGCTGGGATATATGTAGTCCCTATGTTCAACAAAAAGTGTTATTTGATGAGAAATTTTATTTTCAAAAGTATAATGGTATTGTTAAAAATCATTTTTATATGATATTTGATGATTAAGGTTATTCAAAAGGATTTTCATCAAATTTTTGGGTATTCTATAATGATATAATTTTAGTAAAAGGTCAAACTTAAGGCTATCTGAAAACCCATTACATCCTAGAAGTACGAGGGTATTGAAATCAGAATCGAAGGGTGAAAAGGATGAAATACCTACTACTGGTGTATGTGATGTCCATGATAGTATGACATTGTTTTTTCTTAAAAACATTAAAATTTACTAAATAATTTTATTTTTAAAACATATATTTTATTATATAGATAACGATGGGATTTAAAAGTGATTTGGTTATTAATGCTATTTTAGAAAAATATCACTAAATATTTGGGTTTGTAATATGAAAGGCTTGAGATAACATTTTAGGTTAAAATACTCTTTAATTTCGAGGTTATTAAAGTTATTTGGTATATAGGGTTATTCATTTATGGAATTATTTTGTTTGAAATTTGGGTAATAGTGTTGAATTTTGGAGATTAGTGTATTATTTAATTATATGAAGGTATATTTATTTTGAGAAAAATCATACCATATGCTTTATATTATGGTTTTTGTTAAGGTCTAATGTTGGGTGAAATATGTGGTTATCCTTTTAGTGATAATTTTATCGCCTATATTATTATTTTAGTGCTTCGGGTTAATAAAAATAATAACAATAACAATAACAATAATTATTCTTTAATGATCATCATTTTGAGAAAAAGATGGGATTTTTGTGGAAATAGATTAAATGATGAAATTCAAATTTTCAGGTAAGTATATTTTTCTTTTGTTCATATTTTATATGTTAATGAAATCCTTAACTATAGGAAAAGCATCTTGAAACAAAATTTTGACCTATTGTCGTCAATTTTTATGAAATACAATTGGGTTTTTTCACACCTCTTTGGTTTATAGTTTTGTGGATGTTGATTTTATCATAATCATTAATTTTATTATTATCAATGATATATATAACTATAAATCATTATTTGGGTATTATACTTCTCTTGCATGTATAAATATTCACATACCACCAATGTTCTCATATATGGAAACCTAGTTATGTGTTATTCCAAATGACCTTCGTGTTTCCCTTTCTCTCTTATCAATAGGATGTTTTATTAACCCTTTTTATGATGTGGAATTTAGAAAATGGTATTTTGAAATTTCAAAACCTTTTTTTACTGAGTTCAATTTTATATTGAAAGGACATAATTTATTAAATGGGGAAGAAAGTAACTCGTTTTGATCTTAAAAGAAAAACATTTTGTTTGATGGCATAACTGACATACAACACCCATCTTAAACAACCTATAAAATATATTATTATTAAAACCTAAAAATTTAATTAGTGATTATGAATAGTATTAAATACTTATAAAAAATCTACAAAATTTCCTACTCTATATAAATTTACTGGTAAATTCTTAGTAATCAATCAATAAATTTTTAGTAAAGTAATTTTATTCTTTAAAAATATGTTTTCTTCAAAAAATATTATAATAATTTATATATATTTTAGAAAATGTAATTGATTAAATTAAATTTATTTTTTATATTTTAATATCAAAATTAACGTTGGGTGAAATTTTGTGATTTTTCCAAAAATGTTGATTTTTAGTGAATAGTGAAAAATACCAGTTTTTGTAAAACTATAAATTACTTTCAATAAATTAAGTAATTTAAAAGTAACATTATATTTTGAATTATATTTTATGTAAAAAAACTAATATTTATGTATATTTAATCAAATTAATGATATTTTAATCATATTTATATTGGATTTTAGTATATGTTTATTTTTGGGTTTTAATTTTTTTTTAAATCTATTTTAAAGTGCATATTATTTTTCCATTTTAATTAATTAAAGAAAACCCTAATTAATAATGATTGAAATTAAATTTATATATTTTATATAAATAAATATGAATTTAAATTCACTCAATGATGATTAATAGTCATTGAGTTAATATAAAATCATCATATGCTAGAAAAATACATTTCTTGAAAAACAATTTTTTGGTTGCATTTTCAGGTTTTATTTAAATTAAATTATTTAACCTATGTGAATTTAATTTGGTAAATTTTATTAAATATTTTTAATCCTCATAATTTATATTATCCTATAATTTCAACTTAATTTTGGTTATAATGTATAATGAAAACAGTAAAAATATTTTATCATGGTTAAAGTAAAAAGGTGATTTACCGAGGAGTTACACTAAAGAGATAAGGTTTAAATGACATAAAAAATTTATAAAATATATTTTATATACATAATTAAACCTTATCTTTTCAAATTATTGATAATGTTCCATTTAGATCCTTTTGGTATGTGAAAATAGTGGGTATCAATTTTTATATTCAAAAATTACAAGTATGCCACTCACCTCACTTATAAAAGATCTCCCCCTACCATCAATTCGATAACCATTAACTAGGATATATATTTTAATAATAAATCCATAAAAATAAATATTTAGGTGGTAAACTATGGGGGTTTTCTAAAGAAGAGGTATTGTGCTTAACCAAGCATTTTTTTTTGTTTTTACTTCCCCCTCTATTTAATATTCTTCAATTATGCTGATATAAGAACAATCGTATCTACCAAATACTGAGATGTTATTATGTTTTAATATTAACATAAATTCATATCAAATTACATCAAATGGTAAATGAAACCATCATTCTTGTATACGGAGGACAACCGCTCCATGAACCAATGTGATTCATTTTTTTTCATTACCTCTCATTGATTGTTAAAATGATGGATTTAAAGTATATATATGATATTTGTAACATAATTATACTTATTAAATTTTTATATAACATATTAATTCTTACTTTCTAGTCTGTGGGGGATACGATAACATCCCTCGTGTGTACGGCGGATTTTCTCCTCATGAATCGATGTGATTCATTTTTTACTAAAAATTTACATGGAAGGTAATAGGGATAAAGTTAATGAATATATGTGATATAATATGTATGATATAAATATGATATTAATGAAAAATTTATCATTCTAGAAATATAATAAATCATTTTCTTTCTTACCTTTCCTCTCAATAAAAAATGATAGCATCGTTCTGGCGTACGTGTGGTCTACAGCCTCCACAAAGCGATGTGAATATTTTTTTCATCACCACATCAAATGGTTGATATATATATATAAGTATATTTAAAGAAATAATATTGTATTTATGATATTATTATCATTATTTAATGATAAAATATTACTTACCTCCTTTTCATAATGATCATTTAAAAATGGAAATATTACTCATATCAATGTATGACCTACCATCTCCATGATCATAATGTAGTTCATTTTTCATAACAATCATTCAGGATTGGGTTTAAAAGTATAATTTATGTATAAAAATTAAAATTATTTCTTTAATATTATTTTATATATGTTTAAATAACGACCTATTTGTTCGCGTTCAACACATCAAAGTCATTTTGAAACAATTAACTGAACATCCTTAAAACACATAATGGGGACCTAACTAATTAATAATTTAAAAATGTAATTAAAATAAATAAAATAAATTATTTAAGTATAAGTTATTAAACCTGTAAAATTTTCTTATAAAATAAAATAATTTATATAGGTTTATTATACAACAGTGAAAGTACATGCATGGAAAGTAATGACTCAAGGTATGGGTCTCCATCTCAATTTCCCTTCACTGAGGCATATTGTAATGTTATGCATCTAATTTATTTTATATGGTGTAAATACATACCATTTTAAATGTAATATCATTAATAATTCATACATAATGGTATTTTATGTTTTAATTTGAATTATTTCATCGTAGGAGATTTGACTTGAAGGTTACCAAGTGGTAAATAATTTCATAACTCAATTTCTTTTCATTATATTCTATTACTTCTTAATTTACTTTGATATTATATGATTATGTGTGTAATTAATTTTTATTTTATTATATTATATTTAAATTTTTTTATGTTTATTTACAATTGATACACTGAATTGATTCATTGATAAATTCTCACTTTATCATTATGAACAGTGTAAGGGTTTCTCATATCAAATTGTCTTCTTTAGAAATATGTTATCTTATACACCTAAATTATTTTATAAGGTGTATATGCTACCCCTTTAAAATTTTATATCATGAAACTCTTTATATTCATTATATTTAAATTATTATTTGAAGTTATTATTTAATGGGGCTCATGATTAAATAGTATCGATGTGGAAAACATTTATGTTACAATCACCTTTCATTTGATATTGTTTATTTTAAAGGTTACCTTGAAGGAAATAATATGCTCTTATTTTGTTGAACCACAATGATTTATTCTCAAATAGTTATTAATTTGGATAAAATGTTTTATTTATATTTTCTCTCATATTTATTAAATAAATATTAATAAATTTATTTGTAAGTGATACCAATGTTATATTTTCTTTTAGATTTTCTACATTTCTCTTCTAGATCCATATTTTCTAAAATGTTTTCAAAAAAGATATTTTATAAAAATAATTAATTTCATGGATCTATTTTACATGATATTTGAAATTTTTTTAAAATATTTTAAAATTATGTTTTATATTTTTTTATAAATCGATCACATGTACTCCCTCTAAAAATGATTCAAAATAATGTTTATTTATAACATTTACCACATGAACAAAATTTCCCAATGTCATGGATACTCAATGTTTTAAAGCCTACAATTAATGTTTCTGTGGATATTTTCAAAAAAATGAATTATTTTATGTTTTAGGATGTTTTATATTTTTTATATATTATTTCAAGATTGAAATGATATTTTCCTCAAGAAATGTTCCAAGTGATCTTTCAAAATAATTTTCTATCTAAGATGACATCCTTTGACGTTACTCAAAGTAAAAAAGGCTATTTTCAGAAATAATTATTTTACTGTTATTTTAATTGTATTTCCATTTTTCAGCACCAAAAACCCTTTATGTTATTTAAGATTCATTAGGATATGTTGAAATTATACCATTCTTATTATTTCATGGAATAGATTATCATTGTTTCAATAAATTGTCCTGGAACCCATTCATTTTCAATGGGTTAATGAAGTTATAAAAGGAATAAATAATTTTTTTTATGTTTTTTATGATAAAATGAAAACTATATGTACTTTATTAATGTTTTGGTTCTTGAAAATTGTATATATAATGGTTTGATCCCCATTATAGCTCACGGTATATCCCAATATAACTTATATGAAGGGTGTTACTAGATAGTGCTTGGTGAGACATATATATCAAACATAATGGGTGATCCTAGATAACATTAGGTTATCCTGATATAGCTTATAAAATGGGTAATATAGTGCCCATATTATTTTACAAATATCATTATATGATTTTAGGCACATTTAAACTTCATATTACAGGCCAATGATCGAAAAGTCTAGTGTCCTAGAAGACTAGGTATATAAAACTAAAAACATGGGACTAAATAAAACATTTCATTAGTTAATATTTGTAAAGAGATACTATCTTCCTTTGTGATAATACATATTCATAGGATAACCTGAGGACAAAATTAACAAAGGGATGAGATAAAAATCCCAGTAAGAGAATAAATTTAATAATAAAGCTTTATGACATGGGTTAGAAAGCATAACATAATGATATAAAAAGGCATGGAACATATGGAATCCTAATATATATAGGGGATCATATAAACATGGATTTATATTAATCTGAAAGAAACATAAAATATAATTGTAGAACAAGTATAAATGATCCCACTTGAGTATGGTAGGCATGGGGTGGTGGAATGTATGAGAGAGTGAACTTCTTTATCCTAGACCCGAAGTGGCAGCCATCATTCATTCACTAAATAGAGGCATCTAAATGACCTACTATATTTTCAAAGTTGAGTGGGCCATAGAAATTGAACAAGGATCTCTTGATGTCCCAAAATCCATTTATATTTTCATCCTAAATAGAATTTTGGTTTCCCATATATTATTGAAATGGTGGGCTATTTTTCGAGGACACTGAATTTGGCCCAGAATTTTATATCCAAATGTGGCCACTGGGAACTCTTTTAAAACATCATAATTATCTTTTCAAACTATTTAATGAAATGTTCTCCGTTATTTCCTCTATTTTATATCAATTTTCAGAATTATTTGTTTTTTATATTGGCCTCTACAGTACTTTTATTGGGATGCTGTCCAGCTTACTCCACTCCAAATATAAGTTGTTTCTTCAAGGACATATTTGGTTGTCTACGAATATGAATTTTCAAGTACTAAAAAAGTATGAATTGTTAGCAATGTAATGAGAAGCCTGAATAATAAATATTAAAATAATATCAACATCATTGAATACTTTAAATGATGTCCAATATTGTACCTGTAACAATGCATTTTATGAAGGAATTATAATTACAATATGAAATAATGTTCAAAGTGTAAAATTAAATGAAACTGTGTTTATGAATAATAAATAAAATGAATATTACATATATTAGCAATTAATATTATCCTAATTCAGTTGATAATCAAACTATATCATGTATCATGGGTCTCACGCATACCATTTACTCACACACCCATTTTCTTTACCACATACATGTGGTATAAAATTTTCATGTTATCTATGAATCCCCTAGTAGGGTTGTGATCCCACTAGAAAATAATTTTTCTAGTTCATATCATATTTCTACCAAGGTTCCCAAGAGTATTCAAAATATAATAGTGAGATAGTCACGTTATGATGACAAAAAGGAAGATTCTTATCAATATTAATCATGGGATCATGCACTCAAGATAAATATATTGGGAACATTCCATAAAATAAAAAATGAATCTCACTACTGAGCTTCATTTATGTAAATAATCCCTTTTTAAACACCCATAAATGGGATGTATAAGAATATAAAAAGATAAATTAATGAATTATTACAAGATTGGGTCATCATAAAGTGCCAAAATAGATTTCAAACATCGTCAATTAAAATAATTCATTTAAAAATGTTAATATACCATTATCCCTTCCAAATCATCATTATAATTCAAAACTAGCCTTTAAAATAGCTATTGTGTTCCAAAATAAACAATTTAATCAATATTTATTTCACAATTTAAAATCTCTAATTATCATTTCAAATCATGGGTTTACACCCTATTTCCATGTGAATAAATCAGTCTTTTCAACTAACCTAATCATGAACACTAAAATAATAGGGGTAAAATCATTCAAAGAGGAGTCTTTTTCATTTAATAAATTCAAATAATCAAAAAACTATAGAATGAATTCCATATTTCAACAAAATCATAGAAGTCAAATCATTTCACTTTAAATTTTAATTTCATTATTAAGACCTCAATTTCTAAAAGGTAAACATTAAAAACTATTTGAAAGGGAATTATAATAATTATAGAATTAATCATTTTATAATATAATGATATGGAGGCCATTGAATGTAAATTTTTTTTAGTTAGGATCAATGAGGATTTCACAATAAAATTCAATACAAAAAATTATAGAACATGAGTTATAAGGAATATAATACCTATCAATTATTAAGAAAAAATTAATTCTAAAATGAAGTAAAATCAAATAAAAACTTACTTGGAAAACTCATAATCAAACCAAAATAGATCAAATATGTGTTACCTCTGATGGATCTCTCCTAATATAGGAATAAAGACATCGATAGAAATGAGAGGAGATTATAAATCAAAAATCCCATATCAACCAACGACGATCTAGTGGAACAAAAGTCCATCATATCCTCTAATATGAATAAAACCAAAGAATAAGAGAGATCGAAGTTTAATAGGACAAAAACATGTTGGAAGAGGATAACTTCATTGACTAGAACATCGATCCACCAAGAAGAGAGTCCTTTGGGGATACAATTCCCATAAATGGGTCCTAAAAAAATAGAATTAGGATCAAGATGGAGATGTTTGGGGTTTAATGGCGGTCTTTTTATTTTAATTAATAATTCAAGGTATTATAATCGTATCGTATAGTTTTCTAGGTTTTCCTATATGGTGAGTACGAACTGTTTTCCAACCATGAACCTCTTTCTAGGTTTCTGGAATAACTTCAGGTTTAGGATGCACATTCGGTTTAACCATGCATGAACCATGTGACCCATTCTATTCTAGCTTCACAGTAATGAAACATGTCTTGTTTAACCATGTGCTCCATTTTAGGATTCAAAAAGGATTTCATGATTTGGAAACATGGTTTTTCAAACCATGTTCCAACCATGAATAGAACCAAACTCCATAACCCCCCCACCAAACACAAAAAAAATCCTTGAAGATATATAATCAAAGGATACTCAAATTAAAGGTTAAAAACACCTAAAATATGGTTATTATATGTTATAATCTCCCCACAATTGGATTTTTTATCCCCAAAATGATTTTATTCTAAATGATAGAACAAAAATCCAAAATAATAACATCATCACTCATCATTTTAGGTAAACGACCTGAAATCGAGAAGTGAAACTCACCCAATGGATAAAATCAGCCATAACTCTAAGATCAACACACCAAGATCATCATGACCATTCCAACCGAAGAATACTAGATACATATAATAAGTCTTCCACCCATTTAAATATTCTTCAAATTGTTGTAACATGTGAAAATCATGTTCATTTGATCCAAATAAGGGACCATAACATCTTTCCAAGGATATCATTTGAATGTTGACACTGATAACATTAAGGGAATGTAACATCCAAAAAACACATGATATCCATAAGAAAAAATGATCTCATAATCCATCTATGATCCAGAATCACCATGTATGCAACATATTTTACAAAGACTTATACCCATGGTTTTTACTCAGTAGTAACCAAATTTTTTCAACACCGAGCCTCAACCCTCGATCATCTCATGTAATCACACATCAACACCTATGAGTGTCTTGTCCATCAAAAAATCACATTATCCAAGTTACCTCTATAATTTTCCAAGGTCTATACATGTCCATTCGATAAGAGATCATACATATAGGTTTATTCACAATATGGAATTACATTGTAATAAAGAATATCATCCTTCACATAAAGATTTAGTTTTAACCCCCATGTAAAAATAAGTTTATTCTAAGGAACAACATCCAACACAAATTGTATGTAACACCAACCATAAGAAGATAACCATAGAAAGAAATAAAAGGGATTATGAATAATATAAATCCCCAATTATCTCACGGTTCCTCATCACAATATTCCACTCTATCACTAGGATCAAAAATAAGCATCCTTGAACTAAAGACATTCCAAAAATAATATTTTTCATTTAAGAGTGAAAATCCCCAAGTCACAACCACAATGTTATCATGAAAACAAAACAATCCACATAACCACAACCATGGTAAAAATAGATAATCCACAATGATCCCAACACAAGACACCACGATATCTAAAATAAAGGGGTTTGAAAAATTAACAATCAACAATTTGTCTGATGTCAAATAATTAAAGCTAAATCAACATCAAACTCCCTCATAATATCCCCCACTATTTAAAAAGATTAAATATGATGCCTACGTCTAGAGACTAATTATCTTGAATCATCTGCTACCCCATAGTCAGGATATGATGATCCCTAACTCAAACATCCCTTTCTAGTCTCCCAACATACATAACCTCTTAAGGATATCATAATGGCACACCATTTACAAACAATTAGATATTTAAAACACAAAAACATAGTATGACTAGGTGATCAACACTGGAAGCACATGAAATGCCTCTTATTTTTCTAATAATTATAAACTTCATCTACGTTGAATTAGGAATTATTCTCTTCATGTAATGTTTAGATGCATTACTTCAATTAAAATCCACTTTCATGAATCTATTGATAAGAGGTCAACCATCCCATACACATGGAAGATACATGGTCTGGATGAAGACATTTTCTGAAGTGGATATCCTCAATTATGTCATTACCAACAATCCTAGGTAAGAAACATAACAAACATGAGAATTTATCCGCATAATTGGCAACTGATCCCTCATCTTGATTGAGACCCAAGAACTTGGAAACTCTATCCTTCTTCATTTTCAAATGATATTTACACTGAATGAAGACTTAATTGAAGAATCCCAAAGACATTATTTCATGATGATTTGATGGAATAAAAAATTTAAACCACTCATGGATAGGTCCCTCAAATATGGAGTTGATAGACATAACCTTGAGAGCGTCATTATGCTTGAGAGCATTGAAGATCCCATAATCATCTTCAATCGACACTACTACCTCTAGAGAACCTCTTTCAATTTTATAAGAAGGTGGATGCGAATTTATGAAGTATTGTGTGAGGTAAAAAGGATGGAAGGTCTCCATATCCACCACATGATATAGATTCTGGGTAGAGTCGTCAACCAGATACACTACATTTGGATGTTGTGAAAGACTACTCTGTATACTAAATTGATTAATTAAATTCATATTTTTCAATGAAATATTCCTAGGATACATTTATGTTTATCACAAAACACAGTTTTTTCAAATCAGGCATAAAAAAACTCCAAAAAACATCAATTAAATCCAAAATATTTCAAAAAAAAAATCCATGATCCACATTTATCTTAGAATCATTGATTTCAATGCAAATAATATTTTCCCTTTTTTAAAACATTGATCTTTTCTTCATAATATGATATCTTTGTAAAAATTACATTAATTTCCAAAAATCCTTTACAATCTCATGGAAATTATTTCAGGGTTTCAAATGTGTTAACCCCACTATTCATATATCATATCCAATTCTATTTTAAATCTATTTCCAACTAAATTTCTTCTTAACACAATTCTATAACACAATATCATAGAGTATTTGAAAATAAGTTTTCTAAAACTATTATATTATAAAACATACTTTTTGGTATCGGAAGAAACATCTTAATGAACTCAAATAAATAATTTTAAGACATAATTATGTTTTTGAAAGGAACAAAATATAGTAAATAATGAATTAACATCGAAATGACCAAACAAGAGTATAAAACATTCCACATCAAAAACCCTCCAAACCAACCTCACATAAGTGAAGTCAAGTAAAAGTAAATGGAAAAGGTTTCATATTTTGAACCATGTTAGAACTAATCATGGAATGGTTTTATGGTTAACTAAATCTAACACAAAACTAATAAATATTATTTTAATGATTTATATATTATTTTCATTAATTATTCATTGTCTACTATACTATGAAGACATGATGAATAATTGTTGATATTATTGTTCCAATTCCAAAACAAATAATAATTTTACAAAATCAAATATAATCTCACTAGGTGTCAATATTTCATTCATAATCTAGTTCCAATTAATTAAAATAAATACTCAAGTTCCCATATTCCCCGGTAACTCAAGTATCCTTATGAAGCGGTGGTGATCAATATCCCATTCATGAAATATTTCTTATGTCCCAACACATCCTTCATATTCTTCCTTCAATGAATCACCCCAAATAATATAATGTATTTAAAGGGGATGTACTTAATTTCAATGGAAAACCTCCGGTAATACAATTTTAATGGACAAACCCAGATTATCATATAAATTTATATCTAACCCAATTTTCCATTACTCCAAAGAGTGTTCCCAATCTCCATGAGATGGTGAGAAGCACCTATGAATCCAAAGTAAAACATTTAGAATAAATTTACACACAAAAAATGATAACAATAATAAAAGTACACTATAGAAACATCAAAATATAAAATAATTAATACATAAAAATCATAGAACAAGGAGAAAATATAAAAACTAGAAGCATAATAAAACATCCAAAACCCATATCTCAGAGTTCCACAGCCACCCAACATGTCCTATATCACCTTCCCTCAAACAACCATGCATAATACCACAAAATAAAATGATGAGAGCATGAGAACGTTCTATAAAAACATAATGGTGGAAAGAAGAATCTGTACAAATAGGGTGTGAGATAAAAATCGTAGTAGGATTTCACCAAAGAATCTATACAGTTGATTCATAAGGCAATTAAAATATTATAAAAGATGAGTGGAATAAAATGAGTATAAGAGTTTACATTTTATAATGTATAATAAATATTTATTAATAATTTTATAATATATATGGGTTTAAAAAATAAGTTTAAACAGTTCAAATTGTTTACCAAACCAAAGTCAAAAAACAAGCAATTTTATTATTGAAAAAACAACCACTTCATGAAAATATTTTAAAACCATTTCACAAGATAGATAAATAGCATACCTGAAATTTATAAATATGAACCTAATTTCAATATCTATATAAGATTCAATATAATTGATTCTAGGACCATAACTTCTTTAAATAGATTGACCTAGAGTAGAAATCAATCAAGTATGGTAACTCTGTTACAAAGTAGTGATAATACACAATGTCATGTATCAAGTATCATGTATATGGATTTAATGGTTACAAAATAGATATGATAGTTATTCCACCATATTCAATCTAATCATAATATACCATGACTGGTCACCTATCTTATATATTGTCTCACAGGTCTCAAACAATCCAGTTCAATGCACACTAACTTTCCTGGATACATGTCTTTCACTTTAACCTTTCTTGTTCTCTATAAATATAATATATATGGTGTGATCCTACTAGAAAATAAACTATATAGGTTATCTCATCTAACGACCAATGTTTCTATGACTAGTAAAAATAGTAGAATGAGATAATGAAGTTATGAAGATCATTATGGGGTTTCTTATCAATATTAATCATGGTCTCATACCCTAAAAATTTCAATCATGGGGTAATTTTATAAAATAACATCTCAATCTTATCCCAAAGCCCAATTAAACTAAATAGTAAAATTTTCAACAACCATCAATGGGATGTACTAGAATTATGTATGTTACATTATGGGATTATTATCAGATAGGAACATAATAAAGTGCCATTTAGGTTTTCAAACACCATCATTCCAATTGAAACTTTTTCATCAATTAAACATTTTAAAAAGGTAAATATACATGATTCCCATCACTACCATCATCATAATGCTAATAAATACTTTAAAGGTTTCCATGAAAAAATATTTTAATGGTAATTAAAATCAGCACAACATTCTCAAAATTATAAAATTTTGGGAAGGAACCCATACCATGTTGAATATATTATAAAGTGGATCAAATAATATTTCACAATTAAATTAAAGCTAATTTATTATAAAACATGTTCTAGAAGGTGGAACATATCGATAAATTCTCCATAAATAAAAATTTATAAAATTATTTAAAATCATAAAAAGACCTACTTGGGAATTCAAGAATGATTCACCTCTAATGGTGCTCAACAAATCTAAGAAGAGGGATCTTATTATATGTGATAATAGATCATAAAAAATTCCACATAAAACGACCTTGATCCAATGGAATAAAATACCATCATAACCTCTTTGAATAATAAATGAAAATAATAAGAGAGATAGGAAATCAAAGGAAGGGAAACATGCTAGAAGAGGATCACTACGTCGATTGGCACTCCAATACTCTATGTGAAATTGTATTGAGGTCCAAAACACCTTTATAAAGATCCAAAAATAAAATCAATTGAATTAGGATTGAGATAAATATTTTTTGGGTTAAATGGGGGGGGGGGTTCAAGTATTTAATTAAGAAATTTGGGGAATTAAAATATCATCACCCAAATTCCAATGGCATGCATAATTGTTAGTACTTACTATATTCCAACAATGCACCTATCTCTAGGTTACTAGAAATGATTCATGGTTAGGATGCATGATTTTTTATCCTTGCATAAACCATCTTTCCTTTTTTTTATTTTAATAGTTTTGATTCATGGTTTATTTCACCATTCACTAACCACGTTCCCCTTTTTGGGCTACTGGAAAATTTTCAGGGATTTTCTACATGGTTTGTAAAAATTAGCATTAACCATGAACAAGTCCATAAGACTTCATATAACCAAAAAACAATAAAAAAACCCATTATGGGACCCAATTAATGGATTCTCAAATAAATGGTTCAAAATATCCTAAAATCATGTAAAAGGATTCTAAATTTTACTATTTAAAAAAACACCCTCCACTATAAAATAATTCACACTTTTTCATTCTCATTTTATATTTTTGTTTTATGCACCTAAGAAATTATTATCTGCATAAAAATGGAGAACTGACCTCAATGTTATTCAATAATGGGATTATTTTTCCTTGAGTTAATATTCTTGAATGTAATTTTTTTAGTTTTTTATAATAATTTCATTTGCAGTTAATTTATATATGGTGATTGATTTCCCTTTTTCCTATATTTTTGAGTTCTTCTCCCTTATTATCGATCATTATTCCCTTCACTATTTTAGTCATTCATATAGTGGATTATGGATAACATAATACTAGTCAGTGAAAAGGTATCCAAGTAATCTTTAGGAATATTGTTTCACCACATTAATATGTATTGTTATATGATAATAACAAGTCAACCAATTAGATAGTGGTGTGATATTCCACATTGAATAGATTATTGATATTATATTTTAAAAATAATGAATTTATTTCTATGAACTATTGAGAGGATTGATATTCTTCTGATAATTTTCTTATTTATTGTCTATTTATTTGTGTCTTATTTTTTATTTTTTATATAATAATATTATACAAATTTCAAAAAACACATTATATTATTATATTATTAATATG
This sequence comes from Viscum album, assembly GCA_963277665.1. NCBI lineage: Eukaryota > Viridiplantae > Streptophyta > Magnoliopsida > Santalales > Viscaceae > Viscum > Viscum album. The sequence goes on along the minus strand of OY728121.1, from coordinate 1,902,879,446 downwards.
TTTATTAGTTATAATTTCAATAGTGATAATAGGGGAATATTTTTTGTAAGAGGCATCCGTAAGAAATCAAACCTACATCATGCACTATATTTCACTCTAAGAGTATTATAAAATAATAACCGAGGATTTCAAATAAATATTGATCCATAAATATGGCCTCATTTTTGGGATGAATGATCACATGCAAACATACTTTTTCACAATGATTAAAAAATCATAAATTTCAAAATCTAAAAAAATAAAACATCATTGAATATATATTATTTATTATATTTAGATGGATTTTTATTGTAATTTTACATGTTATTGGCATAATTTTGAGTCCAATAATTAATAATCATTTATGATTCTAGTATATATATATTTTTTGAATACTGGAATAAGATATTAACAAAATAAAAACTTTTTTCTGTTATGTTAACGAAATAAAATTTTTATGGAGGTAATAGAAACCAAAATAATGAGAATAAGAAGTGAAGCATGTTACAACAACTTTAACAGTTGAATAACCTCATTATTCCTTAGAGGAACACATAAATGATATATTCAACATTTATCAACGATTTTGTGAAGATTTATTTGATTCATACAATCCAATTGATTTACATATGGAAGATCAAGATGATTTAGATAAATATTTGGTAAAATATAAAAAAGTTAAAAAGGTCATTTAATCTATCATCTTTGAAAATAATATTTTTAACCTATATAAAACTCTCTATAAATAAATAATAATAAAACATTTGGATATTTTAATTTTATGAAAAATAATAGGATATTGAAAACATACCTCCAACCCCAACATCGAAACCTCAAGGGGCACTATGAAAATAAGATGAAATTATATTTGAACCGAATATTGGGTATAATATTTCCTTGAATTAATTTCATTCAATTATATTTGAAAATTAATTAATTATTACCTCCCACTACATTAAATTTTCATATTTTTCAAAAACATAGATTTCTATGGTATTTGTTGAAGAAAAAGAAGCCCCTGTTGAGACTGAGTTACTGATGGAATTTCCTAAAGAAATCATGTTCCAAGCTAACCAAAAAAATAATAATACATTTTATTGATTATTAATATTTTATATTAATTAAAATAAATATTTTCATTGAAATTAATTTCAATAATTTTTTTAATGAATATGAAAATGATAAATCCCTATTAGTAGTAAGGTATTATTTTTTAGAATCCAAAGTAGTTGTAGTGATGTGAAGGAAGATGGTCCCTACATTTTACTTCCCATGTCGTATTAGTTGTACTAAATTTATATGGGGAGAAAATGAAAATACACTATTTATGGTTTCCTCTAAAACCTGAGGAAGCTAAAGAGTACTATAATGAAAGATATGTGGTGATTAAGATCACACATATCACAATAACCGTCTAATTTTTGGCGATAGATGGAATAACCAACACGATAAATATAAAAACCAACAATCACATAGGGATTTAAACCATGTTTTATCACTTTTATTGTTTCACATATCTAATTTTCTTATTTATATTTATTAAAAAAAATATTAATTTTTTATTTATTTATTTTAGTTTTAATATAGAATCATCTAGTATCTCAACTCAAGGTTGTCACTAAAGAATAATCCCGGGTTGTATATTTCCTTCTCTTTTGATTTATTTAAATTTTATTTTCAATATATTATGTTGAAATTTTTTTATTAATATAAACTATATGTGATGACAACCTGTGTTTATGGATTTTTTGTGTGCATTATTTTTTTCGTGCTTCGAAATAATTTTCCATATACTGTAAAATATTTTTTTTGCAGCATTTTTAAAATTTTTTAGATCCATTAAATGATTTATAAAATTGAAAAAAATTAATATTTTTGGAAAATTTATTGATTGGAATATTTTAGGATTTAAAATTTGATAAATAGATAATTATTTAATACTTTCTAATCTTTTAATTAATGGATGTTAGATTGATTATAAGTCAAATGTGCACTAGTAAAACGTAAATAGAAAATTTGCATAGCTCGAGATGTTTCAAATGGTTTTTGACACATTACTCACATTTCACATTTTTTTAGTGTATGATTTCATGCGGTGTGATACATAACTTGATGTTTTTTTTCACATTTTCATATATATTATATTTTATAAAATGTTTTAAGTATTATTGAGGAACCATTATAGAAAACAAATTTATATGTTACTCTTATTTTGACATATAATATTATTTGATCACTATTAACCCTAATACCCATGAAATTCATTGTAATACAACCCAATTACAAGAAATTTATCCCTTTCTAATCTTCAATAGAAGTTAACTAATTGATTATTTTTGAAATAATGTGTGAGGTGGTTTTTCTCAAGGTGAAATGATTTGAAGAATCTATACATACTTAAATTTAAAGATACATTTTATTTATTAATTTTATGGTGAAATAAACCACTATGGGAATTTTAGTATGGACCCAAAATGGCATTTGAAAGATGGTATGGGAGTTCAATATATGTTAGAGATCTAATATTCCCCTTTTATACCCAAAAAAAATTTGAGATGAAATTTTTAATTTTAAATAAAGGAGACAAAGATGATAAAATAAGGGGAGAGGGACGAAATCATTTACATCTACTAAAATGATTAATTGTGGATTTCAAAAATAAGAATAAATAGGATTTATAATTGATTCATTTTAAATCTGAGTGATGAGAAAGACATTATTTAGAAAAAATATTTTCATTTGTTTTCTTCACTTTATAGATTAGCCACCCATTTTAATCCTTTTATGTTTTTTCAATTTAAAATTTTCTATCAATTAGTCTTAGAATGAAACATGAATAATACCTAACATTCGACATATTTATGACTCTGTGATGTAAAGATACTATGAAGATATTAATCCTATAAAGTTCATTCATGTATTTTGTATTGAGAAAAACATCATATAAAAATCATCAAGTTAGTGAGAAATACATTTTTGGGATGTAATTGTAACATGTAAATGGAAATTAACATGATATTGAATATGATTTTATGATGATTAATGAGTTAGGGAATTTTAAACTATATAGGAGTAATGATATTTTATTTATATTTTCGTTGATTAGTTTTACAATCTTTTCCTTATGTAATTTTATTGACCTTAGTATAGATAATTTATTAGGAGTGCAATGGTGAATTACAGAGTAGTGATATAAATCATATTTCAATATATTTTATTCTATAGTTAAATATTTCAAGCCCCAAAAATTTATATATTTAAGGTAAATATAACATTTTTATGTTTATTGAATAAAATTTTATTAATTGTTAAAATGGCATTATATCTTTATTTCTAATTGATTATCATTCATTTTTGAAAGTTAGTAAAAAATACCTATATTATATATATTTATTTTAATTTTCGATGTTACCCATACACATGGAATGTATGCTGCATAAAGGTAAAAATAATGTTTTTCATAAGGGTATCCAAACCATGTTGTATAATGGTGTCCAATCTATGTTATTCCTAGAGTCCATGCTATGTAAATATGCCAATATATGTTATTTTAGGGTATTTATCTATGTTGTGTGCAGGTTTATAAAGGATCTATGATTCTAAATCAAGTTATATGTGAACTTTATCAGGGTAATCCTATGGATGACACTACATAAATTAATTTCCATGAACTATACTAGATATCTAGGTACCCTGATACCCGAGCTGGCATTTATATGGACAAAAGGGTGTTCCAGGTCCCCATGGGTTGGAGACCCGCACTTGGAATCATACAATATAATATATGGAATGCTTTTTGCACGCGAACAATATAAAAAATATATACAAATCAGTATTCTCAAAACACTAAAGGTAGAATGTACCAAAAACCCAAAATGTAATACCAAAACCCAAAATTGTATGACATCAAATTACCTAATAAATAGACAAGATAAACTCCACATCCCAAAGGACACATCAATCCAATCCTAAACTATCAAAAATATCAACCTACATCAAGAGGTTATTTCCCTTTTCTCATACATTTCACTATGAAATATACAAATGCACAAATGAAAAGTTATAGTGTGAGATCAAAATACAATTAGGGACTCAACAAGTGTTCCATAAAAATATGCCATAATAGTAAACCAAATAATTCTGTCAATTTTAATAAAAATAGGGCATGGAAATAAACTTTCATATTTAATAATAAACATTCTATCATTACAATATGATGAATATCATTTAAAACATTGGTTAAATAATCATTTTATATAAAATAGTTTATACAGATGAACATGAAAGAATAAAGCAGTTTTATATAAATAAATTAGCATGAATAAAACAATTTTATATCAATAAATTTTTGAAGAAAAATATCCCAAAAATAATGATGGTGATATAACCTATGGTATTATAGTTTCTGGATATAGGATGATCACACAACTCATATCAGTGATCATGGAAATATGTGTACACACATCCCTCAAGATCAGGCCAAAAAAGACCCATCAGTATCCCATCAGTGATAAGATGTAGCAAACATAGTTTTTATTAGTGTTTTCATCATCAATCCATATACTAAGGAATAATAAACCTAGAATTCTTGTCCGAAATAGCCCAATATCTACCGAGGATAACATAAATAAATCAATTAATTATAAAATACCAATCATTTCTTTCCAAATCAATCATCATTCACAATTCAATTTCATAATTTCCTTATAAAAATGATAATTAATTTTTGAAACCAAAACATGGGTCTTACATAAATTCAATCATTATCTATTAAAAAAAACATATATTTTTATAAATTATATGTAATCCATTTTCAAAAACCAACTCCCAAATCAAATAATCAATTATATAAATATTAAAATACACTCCAAATTCCAATTCCTTTAGAATTGGATTTATTCTTAAATTTTTTCCAATTCAATTTCCAATCCCAATTATAATAGTGTTGGGTTTTAATAATTGAATTAAATGAAATTTAAATGAAATCTAACAGTAAAGGCTTATTTATATGGTGTAGCTCAAATGGAACCACCCACCCTTACCAAGGAGATCAAAAACCCACAACATGACTCACCAATGATGAACAAAGGCACATATGATCAAGTAACAGAACCTAGAATACATATTAAAATACATGGAGTGTGGATCAATCCATCCCAAGTTGATCTATAAAACTCTAATGATGAAGGAAAGAAATAGTGGAAGAGATGTAGTTTGAATCAATGGAAATTAACCATGATTCATGTTTTAATGCACTGGATTGGGGGTATAAACAATGTGTATTCCCTTCACATTGTCTAATGTCATAATGTGAAATGATTTTGAAAAATGAATTTAATTTTTTCTAAAACACAATTTAAACATTTCATATTGTAAAACAACTTAATGTCATCTTACCTAAATAAATACATGATTTTTAATCCCATTAAATGGTGTGAAATTTTTTAGTATATAATGTTTATCCAAGTTCATAAAAAAAAATCCCCAAATGAAAATAATGGAAGATGTAAAAAGGAGAAGGCATGCCTTAGAAGGTAATACGGTGTTACAGACTCCCGACCATAAAAAACTTTTTTACACAAAAATCCTATCAAGAATCTTCCATACAAAAAAGGTGAGTCCAATACTCTCTCATTAGTGACTCACGATCCCATGTCTTAGGAGAATAAGAACCAATATTCCAAAGCACATGGGCCAAAGGTATCATCCTAATATGAAGTAACTTCATATCATGATCAACAATACTAACTATATTTCCAATCATATATTAATTATGATCAACATCAAGATCACTCCAGCTCAAAACATGAGACAGATCAAAAAGACACTTTCATAGCCGAGAGAAATGGAACATGTTATGTATCAATGTTAATTGTGGCATATGTTCTAAATGGTAATCCAAATTCCCAACCTTCTCATCAACCTCAAAATAACCTAAAAAATTGAGATGAAGTCTTCCCTTTCCTCCCATGTAGTCGATGAACTAGATGAGCTGAAACACTCAAGAAAACATGATCACCAACTGAACACCTCAATAGTCTATGACAATGATCAACATAAGATTTATAATTAATTTGTGTCGATAATATTCACTAATGAATCAAATTAATTTTTTTGGTCATCTCATGGATCATTCTCATTCCAACTAAGGATGATTCTCTAATTTCCAACCAATAAAAAAGATATTTGAGTGGAATTTAATAAAAGGACTTTTGGATATATTATGATCACAATATGGTACCAATTTATATAAGAAAACTCAACCAGAACCAAATAGCCATCCAAATATCAACTAAAATAAAGTACACATGCACTAATCATATCCTCATGAATCCATATTGGTCTCTCCATATGTCTATATGTCTATAGATGCTATGTTGTGCTCAAATGAACCTAAGATCGCAGTTCCTCTCTTAGGCCTCTCCAAAAAAAAAAAAGTAAAATGGGTATCCCTATTTGAGACTATAGAAGATGAAACTCCATGAAAATGAACAATATCTTTCATAGAGAGATTTCCGAGATACCAAACTTTTGTTTTATAATGAATAGTTATAAAGTGAGTAGATTTGGTCAGCTTATCGATCTCAACCTAGGGTTCATTCTTCATTATATCAGAATGTAGAAAAATCCGAAATTCCATAAAATTATCATCCAATTGTCCAGTTGGCACTAAAAATAGCAAACGCAAACATGATGGTCTCTTTTTCATAGTTATGACATATTATAATGTATATTAATGAGAGGAAAAATAATAATTCATTGTCTCATACATAGAAAATACAATAATCACTACACATATGAAAACATTTTCCGGGTTTCCCTAGTGTATTTCCCATTAATAATTTTGGAAATACCCCTTCACAACATTCCTTATAGATAAAGACACAACAAACCAATTATGGAAACATAGATTACCCACTGTGTAAAATCACCACTCAAAAATGATCTCCCCAATATAAAGCGAGTCTCTAATTCTATGGAAATCATCATCAAGCTATTTTTTTTGAATAATCATCTCAAGAAGATAGGAGGTTAGTTGAATACTTTTCAATACAACCTTTTCCCATGTTTCCCAAACTGCCATATGCAATGATAAAAAAATATCTATCAAGTTCCATTATTCAGATAATTCATTCTTGCCCTGGGTTGGAAGCTTCTTACTCAATGCATCAACAATAGATTTCCCATTATTTAGGTTAAATTAAATGAAAAAAATATCAAAAGTATACATGTACTCTACCCAATGCATCTAGATGAGATTCATGTTTTTATGCGATGATATAATTCATACACTTATGGTTTGGAATACATGGTAATCCTTTATCAAAAAGGTAATTCTACCCACTCTTAAGCACATGAATCACCACATCAATTTCAATTTCATGGGTTAGATAATTATTCTTAATATGGAATAAGCTATCATGTTCCATAAGCTACCACAAGATCACCGTACATAAGAACAACTTCCAAACCTGAACCTAATGCATCAAAAAATACCAGATAACCCTAAAATGCCTCAGGAAGATTTAACAGTAGTGTAGAATTAAAAATAAATTTCAAATAATAAAATAACTAAGATAATTATCAGCCCATGTAAACATGACCCCCATCTAAGTGAGTTCCGACATCATAGAATCCAACATTAAGAAATATTTTATGAACTGGTGATAATACCCAAATAAACACATGAAGATATTAATATCAAATAAATTACCTATTTGATCACATTTCATTAAAGATTTAACCTTCTCAGGATCAACTAAGATATCATGTTCTGATACCAGATTTCTCAAGAAATTCACTTCTCGAATCCACAAATCACATTTCAATATTTGTAAAAAAGTCATCGATTTCTAAAAAATTCTTTAAATTGTATCTGTTGGAACACATGATCCTCCTTCTGTGTTGAGTAATCTTGGATTTCATCCAAAAAGACCACCACATATATATCAAGATTCTCAAGATATTTTCTTTCATTAAATATATAATGACTATAAGGGAAAAGGTTTGACCAAATGGAGGGACATGATACCCATAATGGATAGACCTACTACAGAAGGTAGTTTTCTTAATGTCAGATTATTTTATTCTCACCGGGTGATAAATAGATCAATGTTAAATATTCAAAATCCACTTCACCCATTCCAACTAGTTAAAAAACCATCATTCCATGGAATATTATTCATGTAATTTATAATTAATTGATTCAGTTTTCGACAATTAATTCATAAAGGAAGAATTCCATCATATTTATTAGAAAATATATTTGGAATCATTGAAGATGAGACACTCAAGGATATAAACCCCTTTCTCTAACACATCTTATTGACTCTTCAACTCTATAATTTAAGTTGGTTCCAAATGGTAGGAATGTATACATAGTAGCTAAGTTCCAAAAACTAAATCAATAGAAAACCATACTTATCTAATCGGTTGTATCTAAGATAAATCAAAAGGAAACATGTTGGGAATCTAATTGAAAACTAGAGGTACATCACCTCTCAAATATTACCACTCCAAATAAAAATAAAACACTAATATTACTTTCTCAAATCTAGATAAAATGATCTAACTCTACACAACCCTGGGTTCTATTCTCTATGAATGATATGGCACACCCCATTGAGTGAAGTAAAGGATACGCAATAAAGATAATAGTCAATCAGGATTTATTATCAATGACTCAATCAATCCTTAAAATGACATCAATAGGTTTCACGTTCTATACTATAAAATCCAATTGAGGATTAGTTTTTGATAATTATATAACATAAGTAGGATAACGAAGACCCTGCTATCTATTTATTTTTTAGGTTGTACTAATATCTACCAAATAATATATAATATTCATAGGATGAATTATTGGGTTCAAAATATTTTTTGATATGAACAAATAAGATGCACCAATATAAAATAATGAATCATCTAAATATGAATCAATGATGATTGTACCTCTCACAGTCGCTAGACTTGTATCAAATTCCTTTGGAGACTTTTCCACCGCACGAAGAAGCATTGTCCAAAATTACAATGGATCGAACCCCTAAGATATAAATGTATATAATTTTTCGATATTTTTTTTGGTTATTATGATCTTGTCCCACTACGTGGTTCAAATAAGATATAATATTTTTTTTATGGTTCTTCAATGTCCATAAGATCTTTAGATATTGGGTGCCTGAATGTAAACCAATTTGGAATGCCCATGCTTGACACATTACAGGCCAGTCAAGGGGCCTCTTCCAGGCATTACCGGAGGTATGGAAGAACCCTTCTTCCTATAACCATCATGAGACTCATCAATCATTTAATTTCCATTAAAGGAACTCATAGAACTTCCACTAGGAGAAAATGAAACTCTCATTAACCCTGACATACCATCTAGATCAAGATCAACCATTAATTACCTATCCATCATGAGAACATAAAAGAATATATTAAGAAAAAAAATCTAATAATAAATATTAGATTGATGATATATCTTGATGCATCAATTATTCATCTTCCCAATATATAAAATCTCACATGAAAACTATACAATCTTGGAAAAGAAGTTTTCATATTCTATCACGGTCTAATCATCATTCGTGAGTATGGAAAACTCTATAGCCTTATCCAGCCTAATAATCTATAGAGAGTACAGGTTGATGAACTTAAATATTACTTAATTACACCCTAATCCCTCATGCTTCTTTCCCATCACCATTTCATCCCACCATATCATTCTATTTATCTCCGGCTTAAAGGCATCACATTAATATCATTTTTATATTCTAATAAATAAAAATAAATATTTATTTTTCTCATTAAATCCTTATCCTCTCGAGTGTCATTCAAGCCTTGGAAATATAGTTGATTAAAGATAAGGAACACCTGATATTGATTCAAGGATTCATCCCTTTGTGGTTTCACAACTACATATGGAATAGGAATTGGTGTGGGTGCATGTCCTAGAGCATGGATATCAATCACAAAAATCTCAATGATATTCTAGTTAATGGTAGGATTCACTCACTATGGATTATTAGAACCTTCCTATTGGATCTAATTCACATGTTTTTATGGAGTCATGATTCGATACAACATCAACAAACAACATAGAATCTGTTGGAAGATTACTCAAATAAACCACCTAAACAAGAGAAAAAGGGAAATGAATCCCATTAGATAGATATGAAGATTTTGATTTCGACCTATCCAAATCAAAAGAAGATACGAGAGTAGAATTATTCCTAAAGGAACCTTTCCAAAACAACCCATGGAAATTTAAGGCTCGTTATGATGACATATATCAAGGAACTCACTGTCAACTACCTCCAATGTCCTAAAAAGATATTCCAAACTACAAACTAACATCATGGAAATATTCACTATCTACCCCTATGATAATAATTTGTCACAAACTATCCTAGATACCCCATTACCCTAATACCCAAGACTACATTGGCATGGCCCAATGGGCATTCCCGATCCCCATGGGTTGGCGACTACCACCTGGAATCATAAACGCTAAAAGATGTAATTGTATTTCCCAGAGGACAATATAATAAATAGATAAAAATCAATATTCTCAAAAATTAAAAGGTATAATGTACCATAATCCCAATAGGTGTATCAAATTCCCAAAATAGTATTTAATCAAAGAACCCCCAAAAAAAGGATAAACTAACCATCCCAAAGGACACATCAGTCCAACCCAAAGGATCAAGATCATCCACATCCTAGAAGAGGAACATTCCCTTAACTAGGACGTAGTAGATGGAAATCTACAAAAACCCGAAGGTAGAGGTGGGGTGTGAGCTTAAAATCCCAATATGGTATCACAAATAATTTCGTAAAAATATGAAATAATAAAAAAAATCATGATTTAAATTTTAATAATATCAGGGGTTGAAAATTCACATTCATATTTAAAAAAACAAATTAATTCATTTAAATATGTTGGAAAAAATTTCAAACATGGATTAAATAAAGATTTCATATAAAAATAATTATATATATCAACTAAAATTAAAGACATAGTTTTATATAAATCAACTCACATCATGAAAACTATTTTTTATCAATATAATTTATAATCAAACAATAAAAACAAGCACCATGGTAATATACCATGTTGAACAATAGTTTCTATTTATAGGATCCCCACACATATCATATTAGTGATCATGGAAATATTTAAACACATGTCCCTCAAAATCGGAATTAATAGGACCCATCAACATCATGTTAGGTAAAATATGCACCGAACTAGTGTTTTTCTAGAAGTGTCATCTTCAATCCATCTTCTAGGGAATAATAATCTAAGTATTCATATCTTAAATAATCCCCTAAATATCCAAGATAACTTGTTCCCAATCAATCAATTGAAAAGGGTAAATAATATATATTCAAATAAATAATCATTCACTTATCATTTGATCAATTTCATTTTCATAAAGCCAATTCATATTCAAAACCAAAAGAAGAGTTTTTCATAAATTAATTCCACTTACTTTCAGAACTAATCATAGGTTTTTATCAATTCAATTTTACCCATTTTCTAAAATCAATTATAAAATAAATAATCAATTCCATCAATTTACTAATACGCCCCAAATTCAAATTCCATTGGAATTGTGGTTTTCCCTAAATTCAATACCAATGTATTTTCCAATTCAAATTCACATTGAATTGGGTGTTCAGAATTTAATTGAAATCAATTTAAATATAATCATGTAATCAACTTATAATAATATGGTGATACTCAAACTGAACAACCAACATTTATCATAGTGTTCACAACTCCCACAACATTACTCACCAATGAAAACCTACAGAATAAAATATATAATAACATTATCTACAATCACTATTCAATAACAAAGAGTTTATAACCTTCAATTCAATGATGATGTATCAAACTATAGTGAGTAAACAACAAGATAAGAAAGAGAAAATAATACCACTTTCCTAAAGAGACGTTCCAAAACAAACACGGTGATCAATCACCGAACAAATAATCTAGAGGGTTTGGGGAACTCCAAAAGCACATAGATATGGATGTTGAAAGATAATTAATGGAAGTATGTACAAAATGAAATCATCTAGGCCACCTGGTACAAAACCTTGGGTCATGGGGAATAAATGGCGTGTATTCCTTTCACATCTCGTAATCCTGTGAAGTGAAATGATTATTGAAACAACATTTACATTTATTTAAATCCCAAATTTAAACATTATAGATCATAAACTAAATTAGTGGAATCTTACCAATGAAAATACAGAATGTTTAATCACAATACACGATGTGTAAATTCCCATGAAATAGTGCATCGCCCAGTTCCCTACACAAAATAACCAAACAAAAAGAAAGGAATGTAGAACAAAGCACTAGACAGATGGATCTGGATTTTTTATACTTATTCCTAATCGAGGACTGCTGCATCTTATATAGCCCCTAGACACCATCAACCCATTTCCCATTAGAGTTCATATAGTAATGGAAAATCAATTCCCATGTCCACTACTATGAGATAAAAGGTATCATCCCCACTCGACAGATGGATCTGGATGATCTTGAATTAATGGTTCTATTCTAGCACGAACAATATCAAGCATCCCATATGGAGAAATTACCTCATATCTCCACTTAAAACTACTTCAAGTGTATATTTCTAGTGTAAATTGACACCACATACCCTTATGTTGAGGAGGTGAAGGGAATTTAGTGGGCATCAAACCCATGTTACACCAAGGGGATTCCAAAGAGGGATCCTTCCAATCAATATTTTATCCAATGCAGGGTGACCCAGCTAGTGGCCAAATAAGTTGAGGTTTCTATCATTCTGTTTGACCCACATCAAACCATGTGGAGCCAAATATAGGGGAATGTCACCATCCTAAATCCTTAAGAGGATGCTCCTATAACTCAAACAATTGTAGTCACCATTACCAAAAACAAGCAATTAACCTTGTATTCATAGATATGTTATCTTAAAAGGTGAGTAATTTTTATTTTGGCTATGTTTTTAAAAAAACATGTCCAATTGAACTATGATTTAAAATGTCGATTATTTATAATTTATTATTTTTTTTCTAATAATATGGATAATTTTCTATGTTTAATTAGACACATTTTAAAATATTGTAAATTATAAATTTATTTAAGCTTTAAATGTGACTAATTTTTAATTTAACCATTTTATTCAAACACATGCCCAATTTTTATTTTAATAGAGTTTCATATGGAAAAAATTGAAAAATAAATTAAAAGTCATTATATTTATATAAAATATTATATCAAATTATAATTTCATTAATGTAAAATTATTATGAATTTGAATTTTTATATAAAATTTTAATTTAAATAATATTTGAGTACACATGCGTATAATGTATCATTAACCAATTACATTTAATGCATCTATACACATATAATTATATAATGTTAAAAATAAAAATAATCATAATATATTTAGGGAATATAATAGTATTATATAACATTATAAATAAATTTCACTCATATAAAATAATTACATATATGTATACATGCAAAAAATCATACATACATACATATACATAAATCTATAAATACATGAATACATACATACATATTGACACACATAGGTTAAATCATAATTATAATTAATTAATAAAAACCAAATAAATTATCATTAATAAAAAATGATTAAAGATGTTAATAATAATATTAAAAAATATTAATTAATTTTATATTTTCAAAAATAATTTTTTATGTATAATTATATTAATATATATATATACATATATATAAATAAAATTAGTCATACAACAGGATGTCATCAACAAACACCACCATAAAAAAAATCTAGATACCTCAAAATGATTCAATTCATCCTTTCCATTAAAACAGTTGGTGAATTCTTAATACCATAGAGAATAAAGATATATTCATAATGACCATATATGCTTATAAATGTTTCCATTGGAATATCCTCCTTTTATACTCAAAGTTGATGAAACCACTAATGTAGTTAAATTTTATAAAACCATTTGGCACCTATAAATTTACCAAACAAGTCCTCAATTACAGTGAAAAAATTTATTCATTATCATGACTTGTTTATGATAATGATAATCAATGGAAATCATATGTGTTTCATCTACCATTTTTGCAAAAAGAACTTGTTCTTCCCATAAAGACTTTCTTGATCGAAATATAGATTTTCTTTCCAAACATAACAACTGAAAGTATAATTCTATTATTTCAATTGGTTCTATTCTATAATATGGAATTGAAATTAGAGTGGTCCCTAGTGTGATATCAATCATATCCACCAATTATTTTTTTAATGGAATCATCCAGAAAATTTTAGAAAGACATCATGAAATTAGTCAATGATTTTTGAAAATATATTTATGATCTTCTTTATAGATTCTGATAGTTATACATTCCAATTGATATGTGATTATTCCAACCAGTGATGCTAAAATTACACTTTTACCTAACTTTACATGTAAATTTCTTCGAAAGAGATGATTGATGCAATCAAGATATTTGAAACTAACCATTCAACCATAAAATTCATCGTTGAAATTGAATAATGTCAACTAATCCATATAAAAAATAATATCATAAACTTCCATATCAAGCATAGAGAAATCCAAAAGAAACTAAACCCCATCGATATTTATAGAACAATATCTACACATAAAATCTCTACACTCTGATTGGAAAATTGGAGTTTATAGTTTCAAAATATAAGGCATTATTACAACATGAAAATCGATATAATCAACAACTATAGAAGAAATAAAAAAGTGTGAAGTTTATTTATCAAACAAATATTGAATAATGGTAGAATTTAAAATAGTTATACCTCTCACCATCAAAGGATCTGATTGATCATATGTGATCACATTCATATAACCCAAAAATTACTTAGTCATTGTGATTTTATCTTCATTATTCTATTGAGATTGTACAGGTTGATGAGTAATGGTGATACATGAATCACTTTGTAACTCTAGGATATGATTATGAGATTTATTCTATTGATTTTAGTATATCAAATTATATAATTTCAGATAAACATGAGATGTGTCCTTAGCTCCAAAACATATATCACTATGATAATATGGCTAATGAATTAATTTTATTACAATTATGATAGGCTATATGTGGTGTCATATGATATCTCTTCAAATTCTTCGAATACCCACATTGAAAATATCCTATCATAATTAATGGTTGAGTGGAAATGTTTACTAATACCATATCTGGATTCTATAATATCACACCACTATGGAAGTAGGTGTCCCTTTTCTATAAATTCACATCGTTAGAGTTATAATCTATTCCCATATGAATAATTATTAACCCTACAAATTCATTCCCAATGATATCACTTTGTTCTATAGTCTCTCTACTGACCATTTCTGTATAGTCTCTAATATGAAAAATGGAAATATTTTAGAAAATATATGTTTGTAACCCTAACTAAAGGATGGGTTCCTTAAATAATAAAAATTTGTAAATATCTAGGGAAATGGGGACTATATTCATAAATTTAAATGCATAGTCTGCCTCCAAGAGATTCTATTGTTTTAGGGTAGGAAAATATCTATTTCTAACAATTATAATGTGCGAGGATAAAATTATTTTTTGAAAAATTCCTCCAAATATTTCTATTTGATTCCCTATTATACATTAGACTAAATAGATAAATCCCACCATTGGAATGATAGAACCTCCAGTAGATACATTTCTAACATTACATTCTACTCAGCAGATGTTCCAATAATTCAAAATTTTTGTTCATATTATTCAACTAAACATATACTTTCTCCAGCTCACAATCTCCCTAAAATATGGGCAAAATATTCTTTTGGAACTATATAAAATTGACCACATAACAAAGATCATCATTCCTATTACCCCTATCCATGGACCTAAAAGCCTGTAAAATGATATGGAATACTTTTTGGCTTCACTAATGGATCTTGTGCAACCACATATTCAACATCCAACAACAGTTTATTCCTAAACAATCAACATGGATTGATTATCTATTACCAAAATAAAACACCAATTAGGGATAACTTACAACAAACTAAAGGCCTATAAATTATAAATTTCCATATTAATAAAAATCATAGTCACACTTTTAAAATCAATTTTTGTAAACCTTTTCAAAAAATCATAATTTAAAAACAAAATATGATTTATGCATTCCTAATGGAAATTATTAATATACATGCATCAAAAAACTCACTCATAATATGAACCCTTGATGATAAGATAAACATACACCTAGAAGTCTCCTAAAACACTTTTATACCCAAACTACGCTGTAAACATGATGTTCGATATAAAAATGATAGCTGCTTATATTTTTCTATACATTACATGTTCTACCAATCCTATATCCTTTATACAATAGCATGAGACTGAAAAAAAGACCAAGAATAGTATCATTTCCAACTCAATGATGAAACAAAACTTCTAAAATTTCCATACAATGAACCGAACAAACTAAAATTATTTATAACATCTCACCCAACCACATTGTATTGAGATATGGTGGTTGTATTACTAGCCTTAGGTGATATCCCCAAGACACCCCCATGTTAGAAATAAAAGCCAAGGGCTTAAGTATATTTGGGCTGTGATTTTACATTTTTATATAAAACTACCATATAATATAAATAATTAACATACAAATCTCTATATGATGAATGATTTCATAATACAACTCAAAAAAATCAAAATATTAAACAATATCGTAGTACTAGGGTAACCAATGACATAATTAAAAATAACCAAAATACATGAAAACTCAAAAACTCCCAACTAGAATTGATATAGACAAACACCAACCCACTCCAAAGTCCAACTCAACAAGCGTTTCCCACAGTATCAAGATGTATTACTAAATAACTGAGATACCTTTCCCTTACTTATTAAAAAGTTTCTAGCATCTGAAAATGAAATATAGTTCCCATGTAGGGGGTGAGTCTAAAATTTTTACGATTTGCCTAATGACTTCCCAACTCATAATACTAAAAACAATAGTATTCACATTTTATATAATACAGTTCTAGAAGAATATAAAATTGTATATATGAAAATAGTAAACAATTTCGATGGAAAATATTTTTACAAAGTGATAAAGCTATCTCAATTATTTGGCATACACATAACCATGTATCCGCAAACACACCCATCCATTCCCAGGTGGAAGTTCAATACTCATGAGTGGTCTCTCGTCAATCAACATATTCATAACAAGGTGACCAAAACTAGGTTACCCCCTGGAATATTCCCCCTCCATTAGATCATGTCTATGAAAACACTCACACCGACTATTTATGCCAAATTAAATATAAAACAATTCCACATACAACCATTATTTTATTATATAATTTCAATAAATATCATCCTTCAATAAAGAAACTATAATCATAAAATCATCATTTTAAAATTATCTGTAATGAAAATTTTACAAGAAACTGTTTGATTTCCAAAATTTCAAAGCTATAACCCAAATGATATTTCTATCCATAAGAGGACAAGAATTTCAAAAAAAATTCATGAAATTCATTAATATAAAACTAATCGATTATGTTTTAAGTAGAGTGGGTATTATATAGTACCCACCTACCTCTCAACGGTTGGAGAAAAAGAGTAACGAAACTAAAATTCACTATATTCAAGCATATATATTCTTCCATTAAATAAATTCAAGCCTATCTCATCAATATTTCCATCAATAAAAATAGATATATCTTATAATAACTAGATCAATAGTTCCATGAGAGATGATAATAATAGATTTTATAATAATAGTTAATAATTATTAATTACTGGAAAATATGGATCTCCAATGCACATTGAATAACCTAATAATTACATCCGATTTGAAAAGAAAAGTCTATATTACCTTGGGAGCAAAGGTAAATTGAGATGTTGTGTGAATTGGCGATTAATGTGGGTTATATGGATTAATTTGAATTAGATCCATGATTATTGGGGTTTCAATTATACATCACACAATTTTGTCACACAGTTTGGAAAATCGTTCACGTTCTTTGTGACTCACCCAAAAAAATGTTTTTCAATTTTCTATAGTTGAAGCATGATTTTACTAACCCCGCATATACCGTGAACCTATAAAAACGCCCCCAAAACATTCAAAAACATTCTTTAACTATCCAAATATCATCCAAATAAATATGTAAATTCAATGTACACAAATGAAGGGTCGTGTAACTAATAACAAGGGTGATACAATCTACATGTATCCATCCCCTTCAACATATCATCGGGGCCTAAAATAATCACTCAATTGACATGTTGGGGTTACCTAGGGTGATGTTTCCCCCATTCAGTCATGTGAAACTCGTTACATTGATTATAATTAAGACATGAGAAGTAGAAATCATCCCTATGTTAAAGTATCCATGCACATAAAAGGAGCTAATGAATTTCCATCCACCTTGGTGATTCCCTACGAAGGCATGAAAATTATTATTCTTATACCAATCCACCTTCTGGAAGAAAAAACTCCAAACATCATACACCACTTCACTATGATGGGGATAAATGAGTGTTCCTAAACCAGATACTACTCATATGATGGACATATGATCCTAAATCTAGATAATCCATCTTCCATCATACATTGTAAAGTCATCCATATACCGATTAATTGACGGATACACCATGTATATTAGATATAGCTGACTAGATGTTGATTTTATCTTAGTGCTTCGACCAAATAAGAAGATATTAAAAAAAATAGAATGGTGTTTTGAATAACAACAACCATCAACATGTCTTCTATGGAGTGAAAATATCAAAAATATTATTTTGTACATTCTTCCCTACACATAATGGTGATGACACCTTGATCTTATTTGTGCCCAAGAATTTGTATCCTCCATCAATCCCTCATGCTTCTAATGAAGATGATCTAGATGAATCCCCTCATATCATTTAATAATGACTTGTTAACATAACATATGAGATGATGTAAGTAATCCTAAATATTGTGGGATGACTATGGTTGAAACTTATCATTATTTTCATTCATCTCAATTAAAAAGAGTATTTCATTGCATTATTAAAGTAATACTCAGATATATTTTCATGGAAGTAAAAGTAGATTATATTTCATTATCAATAGTTCACCATCTACTATTTGGTTCTTCCCATAGATTAATGTGATTATATGAATGCGCACAAGAGAATTCACACATCCCACAATGACATGGTAGTTAATGAAGTCAATAAGAATACTAAATCCAACAACATCATGGAGGTCCATTACTCCATGTGGATAGCCAAAATTTTCGTGGATGGTAATAAGAACAAGAAGATTACAGTCTAAAACTACATAGAGGATCTAAAACACCCCTACATAAAGAATGAATTTATTTTGAAAGTAATAGAGTTGTTGTTTAAGGAAACTGTCGGCTTCTGGGACCTAACCTTCCTGGGTGGATACTATGGATAAAATAAAATTGGGATGACCCATAGAAATTAATATGTCACATTATACAAGGATCCTTAGGGAACATATTGTTAACTGGTTTTTCCCTTTGGGTTGATGAATGCTAGAGAAACCTATCAGTTGTCCATACATCATATCATCAAGCCCTTTATTTTAAAGATACTAGAGTGTTATGTGGATGGTTTTGTATTAAAATAGTAAAAATTATAGATTCATCTAAATGAAAACACTCACAATATATAGATGAATGACATTAAGTGTATATTCAAGGATGAATCTAGAAAATTCATCAACCTTTTTGTATGGTACAGAGGAATCAAAATCAACATAGAAGAGATAATGTATATCATTGAGATTCCCATAAACATAATTTTTAAGATATGTGAGACTTATAAGGGATTTTGGAATATATCTAGTTTTTTCTAAACATGAAATTCTTTTGTAAGACATTGAAATTTATGAAGAAATGAACTACATACTAGGTGGATAAATAACATCAAAACCCATTCACTGGCATCAGACGGTATTTCCTGCATCCTCTAATTGAAATTATTCCTATCTTTGGGAATATGTTAATATTGTAAGTTATATCTATAAATAGATCTCTAGGATCCCTCTTATCTCAAAATAAAAATGGAAGTAAATAAAATAGTATTAACTATCTTAGTCACATGACGATGGACACTAAGGTTAGATATTCTCCTATTGAGAAGAATTATATTGCACTTGTCTTTACAGTTTTGAATGTAAATCATTATATATAGTATAATGAGTTCCAATAGATGTCATCCACAAACCCATTGTACTAAATACTTAATCATTCCATATTCACAAGATGATTGTTGTAGTCGGTGGTGATTATCGTGGTGAAAACATAATCAAAATCTTTACAAAATTATATCATCCCTTCAATTCATGAATGGTTATATCCAAATTTCAGGATAATATAAATTTGAAACCCTTATTAGTAAATCCCAGAATAGGAGACTCATGGTGTGTGAAATACTGGATGAAGTGTATGTAATACACATCTAGTCCAATGAAACATAATATATAATGTAAATTCATGGGCCGCTCCTAGGAAACTTCATCTCCCAACATCTCTGGGACTACTGATACTTCTGAATATGAAAATATGTGGACTAGGAAGTGGAAATTATTGATCAAAAAGTGTAATTTTCTGGGATTTGTGTAGTGTTGATTCCCTATCATTATATTCATAATTATATAATGTTGTTTTACATGTTCATGTGGAGAGAAAGAATACCGTAAGGTTCCATCTATAAATACTACCACGAATGAATCCAGATTCTGGTGGAAAACAATATTCATCAAATCCATGAAAATAATTGGCACATTCATGTGAATAGATGATATTACTTGGTACTCATAAAGACCATACCTACTCCAAAAAATCTACATGAGGTATTTCTGAAGACCTGACATAGACCTGATGTTAGTTTATCTTTAAATAAATATTTGAAAAAACCCTATATCCTTGGATATAATCAAATAGTTAATGTATTATTGGATGTGGGTAAAGGTTATTTACCATGATATATTTAAATAATCATTAATCATGAAAAAACTATGTTTAGTATCAACATTATTTTAAAAAAGGATCGGTGAACCCCATGATGAGGTACAAGTTCGAATAAAACCTTTTTCCTTCGGGTCACCTAACTATTTCATGATCACCATAAGCTTTTAAGTGTTATCATATAAATAGGAATGAACATTGGTTATATTGTTGATACCAGATCAATGGTGACTTCATACCCTCTCATCAGATGTATCCAAGAAATGTCATAAGGGAATACATCCCGAAAAATATCCACCATATGAGTTAAAACAGAAGGTCGTAAACCCTGATCGTCCAAGAAGAGACTAGTGATATGATCCTGCACTTTATATAGATATTATTTCTTAGGAACTTATCAAGATGAATGTATATCCCATTAACTATAATGAATTTTTTTGCCTCCCTCCAGTATTGTAAATATCAGGTTCTAGCTATAAAAAATGGCATGAGATCAATAAAGAACTAAACTGTTCATCTTGAGAATTCCATCAACCCCTATCATGTGAAGGGAAAAATGATTTCACATGAAGAGATATCTACCTATCTCAAGGGGACTATCCTTATATAATATAATTCGTTAAAATCAAATACCCAATGAGTTATTGAGTGTCGTGGAATCAAATAAATATTTTATCTCGAAGATAGACTCTCTAGAATTGTTGTTGAAATAAAATAGTGCAATGAAACTATTTCAAATATAGAAGACACTAATTTAGAGGCTACCCGAATAGTACCTCAAATATTATGGGGAAGATGAATGAGTATATTATTATTTTTCTAGTGGAGAGATATTTTTGTTTTGGTACTTTTTATATTGTATTTTGTATATTCATGCACTTTTTATCCACAATGTCACCTTTTTGTACAACATTATTCCATGAAAAATTTATGTGTATGACTCAACTTATGTATTTTAATTATTTTTACTAATTTATAGATTGCAGTATGAGAGATGATTAATGAGTATATTATTGTGATTCTGGTGGAGAGATATTTTTGTTTTGGTAATTTTAATATTGAATTTTTTATATTCATTCACTTTTATCCACAATATCCCATTTTTGTATAATAGTATTCCATGGAAAATTTAGTTGTAAAACTTATCTTATCTATCATATTTATTATTCCTACTTGAATTATTCTTTTTCACAATGATTAGTTTTTTTATTCAACTGTTTTGTATGTTATATCATGATTCTAAAATTTTTGGTTTATTTATTTTTTTCATTGTGCTTCTATGATATGATATAATAGTCTCCCTACCGTACAACATTGAAGCCTCAATAAGAATTTATAATCATGGGTGTTTAGGGAGGTATGTTTGAGGCCATGAGACCAATTATCATTGGACACTGTTTTAGTGGTTATTATGGTATGATGTTATAAATTGTTATTAAAGGATGGGTTATATTTTTTAAATTTGTGTATTAGACAATAGACTAGTATGTAAAATAATTTAGTAATGAGCATGTGGCAGGGAGTAGCTAACCAACATATAGGGGAAACCCAAATTACCTGGGATGTGTTATTGTTGTTATTGGATTAAACATATTAAATTTTATAGAATTTCACCATTAGGTGACGCACATGTTTTTCGATTCTAGTATTGTTTACATTATTTTTATAGAATTGTTATTCCTTGGACTATTTAAGAAAACAATAAACATATCATGCAATGTTGAAGTCAGTTTAGGATTTATATTCCATACATTTTCCAATTCCATAATTATTTTTTGCGTGCATTAACTAACTAATATAATTACTTCCAAGATTTTTATATGTGAAAATGTGATAAAACATTTGCAGGATAAAATTATTGGGTTAATTAATGTTCATTCATCAGTATAACTGGGTTTTACATCATATATTGATGATGGAACCTTAATTGGCCCATTATACGATATTGTGGGTTTTAGACATACATGTTATGTGGACTATGGGGCGTTAGATGATTTTGTTGATTGAATACTAATTAAAATTTATGAATAAATTAATTCTCTATATTTAGAATCATAGTTCAATCAATAATATCATTATATAGGACATATTATATCTTGATACCGAATGTACAAGCTAGGTTGTTGTTATATGACTTTCCAATTACGATTTTTAAGGAGTGTTACCTTAATAAAATGGGAATTGAGACACATATAACATGACCATTATATGTATATATATAAAAGTATGAAATTAATTAAACTAAACTTTAAAATGATCCACTCACTACTAAATGGGATTCTAATTGAAAATTAGGGTTCTTTCCACTCTTCGTTGAAATTTACAATCCACACACCATCACATTTATCATTTGATATGAGACCTAAAAATATAAACGACCTTAGTAGTGGGTATTATGGAGTGTCTCCTATTGTTTTATATCCGTTTATGGTCTTTCCATACCACCTAGACATAAATTTTGGAGTAAAAAAATAGGTGATACCTTTTCTATAAGAAGGATGTGTATCTGTCCTATTATTTATCTGGGATCATTAAAATTACTAAATTATCATTTGTTGTGGGAATTTGGTATTTTAGAATCATTAAACCATTATGGACTCAGTTCATACTTCATGAAGGTGGTGATGTCCATGAACTAGAGGAGGCGACCCCTAATACACTATTATAACCTCCTATAATTCCATGTATGGCATCACATTATATTCTTGTTTTGGGTATTAAATTACTAATTCAAGAGGGATTTATTTGTATAATGAATTATATTCATGGAGCTTCTTGACCTTACCTAGCCATGGAAGAGTTGACCTAGGAGTTCCAATAGAAGCATCCTCCCACTTTCTAGAGGTATGGTAAACCACATGCTGTTGATTCGTGGATTGAGGAAATGGTTTCTATATTCTAACTATTTCATGATCACCATAAGCTTTGTAAGTGTCATCATATAACGAGGAATTAACATTGGTTCTAAAATTGATACTAGATCAATGGTTACTTCATCCTCTCTAACTAGATGTATCCTAGAAATGTCATAAGGGAATGTGTCCCTAAAATGATCCAACATAGGAGTGAAAATAGAAGGTCATAAACCCTGATCATCCAAGAAGAGACTAGTGATATGATACTGTACTTTATAAATCAATTATTGCTCAGGAACATATCATGATGAATGGATATCCAATTATCCCTTATGAATATGTCTACCTCCTACCAGTATTGTAAATATTAGCTTCTAGCAATAAAAAATGGCATGAGCTCAATAGAGAACTAACATGTTCATCTTGAGAATTACATCTACCCATATCATGTCAAGGATAAAAATATTCCATGTGAATTTATATCTACCTATCTCAAGGGGACTATAATTACATCATATAATGCTCTAAAATCAAATACCCAATGGGTTATTGAGTGTCATGTAATCACAAAAATATTTTATCTCGAAGAAATACTCACTAGAATTGCTGTAAAAATAAGTTAGTGTAATGAATCTATTTCAAATAGAGAAGACACTAATTTAGAGGCAACACTAATAGTACCTCAAATATTATATGTTTCGTCACTCTACTCCTCTAGAATAGGTTGAACAACATGCAACTGGATAATACTAAATCCTTTAGTTACAACATGACTACATTGACCTGGAATTCTCTACTAGAATTATATGTCCTAAGTCTCACCTCCTCTACCTCAACCATCTATTTGGCCAGAGATTATTATGATATTGTAGTTTCTTACCTGGTGAGAAACTACCGGTCCCTATCCAAAGTGTGAATTTAGTGTAGGCACACTCTCACTGGGCAATAGTTTAAAAGTCCTACCTAAGAATTGAATATACTCCATCCTACCATAACCTGTCTACCCAACTATATATTTCATGCATTGGGGTTTTAGGTGACCTAGTTTTCCACACCGGTGATGTATAAGGAAACTATTATAATGATCTGTCAAACTAATACTACCCCCATGGTAAACCATGATGCATCACTTTAATTCTCTAGAAGAACAACTTCCAGGACATTGTGCAGAACTACCTTGGTTCACACCATCAGATTCACTGAGTTTTTTCCCACAAGGGTTGTCCTGGTTGGCTATCATAGAAATAATTTTCTTCTAGAAAACATTGACCTATGATCGGATGGAATATACTATCACATCCTCAAATCCCCTCACATTCATAACCTCATCAAAAGATAAGGTCTATGAAAATTTACGAAGATTAGTATAACACATAGAATTCTCTATCATAGACATGGATCCCTACTAGAATCTTATGAAATATCAGTGTTGATCATCCCTAAACATTTTTGGAAATAAATATTCATAAAATATCAATAGAAAATTACTCTATATAAAATCTCTATGTCATTATTATTGGATAATGACATCCCATAATAACATTGAATAACGACATAGAATATAGGATGTGAGTTTGACCCTCATCCTTGGAGGTTCCTCTAGATGCTCGAATATAGAAAGAATTTCCTCAATCTATGAATCATCAGCATGTGGTCTACCATATCTTTAAAACGTGGGGGGATGCTGCTATTGGATCTCCCATGTCAACTCTTCCATAGCCAAGGTAGGTAGAGAAGATCCAGGAATATAATGCATTATACAAAGAAATGACTCTTGAAATTGGGCTTCACTACCCAAAACAAGAATAGAATATGATACCACATGTGGCACTAAAGGAGGTTATAATAGTGGATTAGGGGTCTCCACCTCCAGTACATGGAAATCAAATTCTTCCTAAATTATGACCTAATTCCATAATGGTGTAATGATTCTACAACAAAAAAATCACACCACAAATGATAATAAATATATTAAATGATCCCAGATAGATAATAGGATCGGTACACATCCTTCTTATAGAAAAGGTATAACCTATTATTGTACTCCAAAATTTATGTCAAGGTGGTAAGGAAATACCATACAAGGAAATAAAACTATAGGAGAAACTTCAAAATACCCACTTCTAAAGACAGTTTTAATTTTAGGTCTCATATCAAATGATAATGGTGATGGTGTATGGATTGTAAATTTCAATGAAAATCATAAAGCACCCATTAATTTGCAATTGGAATCCCATTTAGTAGTAAATGATTCATTTTAAAGTTGAGTTTATTTTTTTTCATAATTATATATATATACATATCAAGGTTATGTTAAATATGTCTCAATTCCCAATTTAAAAATGTAACACTCTTTATATATCATAATTGGCATGTCATATAACTACAACCTTGCTTGTATATCCTGTATAAAGATATAATATTTCATATAAAATGATATTAATGATTGAACTACCTTTCTAAATTTACACAATTAATTTATTCATAAATTTTAATTAGTATTCAAGCAACCTAATCATCTAACGTCCCATAGTCCACATATGATGTATGTTGAAAACCCATAATATGGTATGATGGGAAAATTAAGGTTTTATCATCAATATATGAGGTAAAAACCATTTATATTGATTCTAGAACAATAATTAACTAAATTATTTTATCCTACAAATGTTTTATCACATTTTCATATATAAAAATCTAGGAACTAACAATATGTTGTAGTGAATGCATGCAGAAAATAAACATGGAATTGGAAAATGCATGGAATATAAATCCTAATGTGACTTTAATGATGCATGATATGTTTATTTATTTCCTAAATAGTCCAGGGAAAAAAAATTAAATAAAAATAATGTAAACAATACTTGAATCGCAACACATGTGTGTCACCTAATGATGAAATTATATAAAATGTAATATGTTTAATCCAATAACAACAATAACCCATCCCAGGAAATTTGGGTTTCCCTTATATGTGGGTAAGCTACTCCCTGTCACATGCTCATTAATAAATTCTCTTATATACTAGTCTACTGTCTAATACACTAATAGAAAAAAGAAAAACCAGCCTTTAATACCACATTGTAACATCATAGCCTGAGAACCACTAAAACAGTGTCCAGAGATAATTGGTCTCATGCCCTCAAACATACCCCCATACACCAATGACTAAAAATTAGTATTGAGTATTCACTATTGTATGGTAGGGAGACTATTCTATCATATCATAGTAGCAGAATACTAAAAATAAATAAACATAAAATTGTAGAATCTTAATATAACATACAAAACAGTTGAATAAATACAAATAAAATTAATCATTTTGAAAAAGAAGAATTAAAGTAGTAATAAAAAATAAAATACATAATGTGATTCACACACATAATTTTTTCGTGGAATACTATTGTACAAAAAGGGGATATTGTGGATAAAAAGTGAATGAATATAATAAATGCAATATAAAATGTATGAAAACAAAAATATCACTCCTCCAGAATCACAATAATATACTAATTCACCTTTTCTCATACTGCATGATCTATGAAAAATAGAATAAGCATTTATAACAATGTTCTTCCCTTATCAACTCATGAAGTCATAATGTCTACTCTAGTACCAAGGGTGGCCAGAGTGGGGTGTAAGATAAAATCAGAAGGCCACCACCAATTGTGTCCATTGAAAATATATGTAGCTTACATAGTATATCCATGTGAATGTATAATGAATAATAAAAAATGTTTGAAGATAAATAATGTTCGGATCATGTTCTAGAAGGACTCCAATTATACTCTACCAGCTTTAGCATATGCTGGAATGAATCTGATCATTTTACCACATATATATGTATATGTAAGTAATCATATATATAGATATATATACTGTATACATGTATACACACTCTATGTGTATGACAATGTATAGTCATATACATCGATAATAGGTGGTATATGGACCCGAGGTATAACTCTTGCAACCATGACTTTTCTAATGATTCAATGCCTTCCATGTGTAATAACCTTGAATCTCTTATTAATGTGAGATTTTATGCTCATCATACAAGAAAAAGGGATGATTTTTCATGCCCAAAACCATATGCATAGTACTATGGAATACAATTCCCATAGTATGAGTAAAAATAAATAGCATGGTACATCATGACCATCACCCAATATAAGGGGGCATGAAACACCATTCTTAATAAAACCCTTAACCGTTTTCCACCAAACAATTTACATGTCCCAAAAATAATAATCATGATGGATTACCTCTATGAATTAAAAATATTTTCAACTAATCCAACCATTGATGTCGTAATTCAAAAAATCCTTGTTTATAAATGTATATCTTTTTTCATGGAGTTTCCACCCACTTCTATTCAATTAAAATAATGGATTTAATTTATATAACAAGGAAATTCTATTTTTTGGTCAATATAGACCACATAAATGGGGTTTGTATCAATAAAATTTTTAATCATAGGTGAAATATCATCCATAAAACCCCATGTGTTGGCATCTATGATGTATACAACCTCAATAAAATTAATACATATCTACAGGAGTATCTCATCATACTGAAAATTAATTATAAAGGTAAAGAAACATATTCAGACAATGTATATAAATATATAGTGTGTGGATCATCGACAAAACCCTATTAATATACTTTAAAATTTATGGAAAATTCCTTGACCACATACCTTAGGTACGTGGATTACCACTCATCCATTATCTGCCTTTGATTCGAAGAATAATTTATGAAATTAGATGAACAACCAAAAACTATGAAAATAGGGAATATTATTTATCACCAAAATAGATGAAAGGATATTGAGATAAACCATGATAGGAAGAATGTAGATTATAGTTCTTATTTTTGGGATCCAATTTGACTGGTGGTGGATAAAAAATGATTCAGGTGGTGTAATGATCGAAGAACCAATGTTTAGGTGAAGGAGCACTTTGCATAACACAAATAGTATGAGTGAAGAGAAAGGGTACATCTGTTTAATTGATCCTATACCCCTATTATTAAAAAATGATCCAAGGAATTGATACAGCATGTACTGATTATATTATATTTAATGGTAGGGTTTTTTCCCTCCGGTTAAAACCATGATCATGTATTGCAGGGATTATGGACCATATAATACACATTATGTATTTAATAATAATCATATATATAGTACACATCATGTATTTAAATAGACAGTTCATATTCAAACTACATCCAAGATTTGGACCCACTGTAACCCCTATTCCAAAAACCAAACTCACCCACATCATGGTGTGGCCTTCATGTTTAATCAAAAAAGAAAAAATCAATGATGGATTTTATAAACATAAAATAATTTCCACCACTCTAAAAATATGGTTCATTTAAACAATCCCTCCTTATATAAAATCATCCCAATGATGTAATTTTGAGTGTAAAGGGAGTTCATCAGAGAATGGTTTCATCCACTAATCTTTTATTTCATATTCACATTCCCATGTCTCTTCATGTACACATCATTACTGTCATGGTACTCATACTAAAGGTACTAAACTAACTGGGAGAGTCATCATGTTCTGTGCCATGGTATTCGCTGGGTAATTCTAATAGTAAGAATCCAAATCTAACTCAACCCCGTCATACTATAAAACATGTTTTGGGTATGGATAATACTGGCCGAGATGAGACACATAAAAACATAATGAATTGAAGAGTATCAATTAGGATGTTATATCTTGTAATCCATCGATCTAATTATTTATATAAATTCAAAGTGTATAATAAATTATGGTGATAACATAACCTACCTCTTAATTCATCGATGGCCTAACCTAGTCAAAACACACAAGAAAACATGATCCCCAACCATGAAATGAAGAGGACACATGAGATGATTTGTATCCCACAATACTCTAGAAAAATCTGTCAACATGAGCTTCCCGATAATATAAATCAGTTCTAAAGTCTCATAGATAATACATGTTCTAATCATAGATTCCTCCCCTAACTCTAACCATCATTGTGTTGATCAGTATGTCCTACCATATAAGTAATTATAAGGGTCCATATGAATGTTTGTATGAAAATTATTATTGTAAGAGAACTCAACTGGGAAAATTTTCTTCTCCTAGGAATCCCCAATGTCAAAGACACATGAAAAATCATTTCCTCTATCACCTAATCGTTTTCCGTATCTATCCTATAGTCTAAAGCTGATAGGTTGTTCTAAAAAACAATAGTATACCCCAGGCCTACTGTAACCCCTATGAGAACATTAACATGAAATGAGTGTCCCTATTATATATGATAGAATATGGAACTTCATGAATATGTCTGACCTCCATAACATATATCTTCCTTAGATCATTTAGGGATAAGGCCTCAAAAACATGTAAAAAGTGTTTTACCTTCATCAATTTCTCAAAAACTACTCAAACCGTGTAATTTCCTATAGGTGATCTAGAAAATATGCCACAAATTCCATGGTGACATCATCTCGTTTCCAGTCATGATTGGAAAACAGATTTTAAATTCATGTCGTTCAATGATATTCCACCTTCACCTTCTAAAAGGAGGAACATCGAGTGATAATTTTGGATATCTATCATTTCATAGCAGGCCACCAATACTGGAAATGTGATTCTTGGTACATGTTAAAGTCACCAGGATATACTTCCCAAGATAAGGCATTATAATCCCTCATAAAGTCATCTAGAATTTTTTCTGGGACATAAACTCAGCCATGTATCTGTATTTTCTCATCCTCATCTATGGTATAAACCAAATATGAATCCTCATATGAGACACTATCCCTCAAGACTAGGCCCTCATGATATGAAAATTTCTTCATATTTACCCATTTTAAAAGGGTTGTGCTCACTTCTAATGTAAATATTATGGTCTTTCCATGATCCTCATAAACCTCAACATGCATATCTAAAAACAAGGACATGTGAAACCACTCACTAATAGCCTCCTAAACTATATGTGTTTGAGTACTTGTACTTAAAGCATCGACTACTACATTTCAATTTCCATGTGTATAGGTAAAACCAAAATTGAATGATTGTAGATACTCAACCCATCCATGGTACCATAGATTCATATTATGATACATACATATATACTTGATGATTTTTTGTTCGGTAAATACGAAAATGATTCCCAAGTAATTAATTCCTGAAACATCATAAACTATGAACAGTTTGAGCTTACTTGAGGTCATGAGTCAATAATTCTATGCATGAGGCATAAATTGGAGAGACCTTTCTACTACAACTCACTTATCTGACATAAACAATTTCCCCATACCAATACATGATTTGTTAAAATAAACTATGTAGAACATTACTTCCTCTATTAGAACCATAATTGTTTCTGAAGTCAACATTCCCTTCAATTCTTGAATGTTTATCTCAAAAAAATTCTGGCCATACAAATATCACACCATTCCTAGTCAATCCTATAATAGGTGCTCATTGGAGTGGTAAATCATGTATGTAACATATTTAATACCCATCTTGTAAATGATAATTCATATATCAAATATGTTCTCGAAATTTTCAATTGAAAATAAAGCTCACACCTTCTCTGGGCCTACTGATACACTTGAATCTAAGATGATGTGTGCTAGGAAGTGGACTTTGTTGAAAAAAACGTGGAATTTAGTGAGATTTTAATAATGCTAGTTCTCTCTCATTGTATTATGGAATATATCAAGATTTTTCCCATGGACGTATTGGGATCATGAATAAAATTATATGTTTTTTTCAAAGACTACCATGAATGAATCGTGATATGAGTTGAAAACCCAATTCATTTGATCCATTAAAATAGATGGAAGATTCATGAGACCAAATGAAATTACAAGGAACTCATAAAGGTCATACATATTTCGAAAATCACTATTTGTTATGTTTTATGTCCTGACATGCATCTTATGATAGTTCAATATGAAATAAATCATTTAAAATATCCTCTCTCCTTGGAGATGATCAAAGAGGTCCTCTATTTGGGGCAGCAGATTGCAGTTCTATACCATGAGTTGTGTTAAAAGTCGGTAATCTATGAAAATATTAAGGGTACCAACTTCCTCTTTATAGAAAATGGTTGGTGAGCCTTATAGAGAGTTTCTATGTTTGATAAGAATATTATCCTCTAGGTCTTATATCTATTTCTTGAGCTCAATAAGATTCAAATGTGGAACCCTATTATGATAAATGGACCCTCGTGCCACTCTTGGAAAAAGCAAAATTCTGAATTCTATTTATCTCTATAGTGGTTGACCATTAAAGTCATCATGAAATATGTCCTTGAAAAAATATACCATAGGAGGTGAAAACATTAGGATGCATCCCTAGATCATCTAGTAAGGGACAACTAATTTTAACTTCCATTCTATATATAATTTTTTGATCAGGTCCATCTTGAGATCCATGGACATCCCATTCTCCCTTTTGGATATTTCAACCACCCTATGGAGTTGTAAACATCGCCCTCTTGTGATTGTAATTTTTTTGATATTGATAGGGAACTAACTAGTTCATCCCAATAATTACATCAAACCCTATCATGTCGAGGATGAAAAGATTCCACACAAAGAGATGTCCACATATCTCAAGGGTACAATCCTTACATCAGCAAAAACTCTCTGATCGAATAATCAATTGGATATTTAGTGTCATGATGCCATATAAATATTCTTTCTCAAGGCCTAGACAATCCAAGATTACCACATATATAAACGAGTATGAAGCACATATTTCAAATTAAGTAGTCACTAATATATAGGCTACCATAACATTTCTTTGAATAGTAGAAGTTATGGTGATCTTTTCATCTAGAATAAGTATCACTATATATAATTTGAATGTACTATGGCCTTGAGTCAAAACCTGATTTCCCTAAGTATGACTACTCTGCTAGCATTGAATGTCCTTAGTCTAATTCCCTCTCCCTAGAACCCCTACTCAACCAAATCTTCTAGTGGTACTCCAACTACATGCCTGGTGATATGCTATTGGCCCTTCTATAGAGTGTGAGGTCAGTGTATACCCTCTCTAACTATGTACTAGTCGAAAATTTCTACATAAGAATTAAATATTCCCCATCCTTCCAAATACTCTAAACTCAATTGGATATTTCATTCACTGGGGTATCATCTTTCTTGGTTTCCTACAGTAGTCATTGATACAAAATATATCATTATGAGTTTTCTAACTACTACTATCCCCGTGAGAAACCTCAAAGTGTCTCTTTCATCTGATAGAAGAACCAATTCCAAATCTCGGTGCTGAACCACTGATGATTTTGCCATCAGTTTCCCTCAAATTTAATTCAAAAATGATGGCCTAGTTAACTATCAATGAAATAGTAGTCAACCAAAAAATATGGACCACTGATCAAATTTAGTATACCATCCAATCCTCAAATATTTTAACCGACATAATCTCATCACTATATAAGGTCGTTTAAAATCACTAATGTTAAGTAAATTGAGAAAAATAATCCATTAAAGACATTGATCCATTCTGAAATTTCATTAAATATCTATCCTGTTTATCCCCTCAATGCACGTGGAAATAATTAATCCTTGAATACTGTCTAGAAATTCATTAGATCATATCCTGATGTTGGTCTTCATGGGTAATGTCATCCAACCATCACTTGGAAGAACCCATCAAAATATATAGGCAATGATGTTTACCATATAAACTGGAGGAATCTCCCAATGCCCGAATATAGAAATAAAATCCTAGAACCATGACTCAACATCATGTGTCCCACTATCCCCTAAGAAAGTCGAAGGATACTGCTATCAGAACACCTGATTCAACTCTTCCATAGTTGGGGAATTTTGAGAAACTCCTTGCATGGACTGTAATATATGATTAAATCCCTCTAAAAACTAGGATTTAGTTCCCAAATTAGTAATAGCAGTTGGTTCTATAATTTTTACTACAGAAGTTAATACCAGTGGATCGAGGTGCCCCCCCCCCTGTTCAGGGTCATCACCACTTTCTTCATGTATGAATCGGGTCCATTAGGGTGTCTTGATTCTATAATTCCATATGCATGCCTCAAAAGAAAATTTATCAGTTCAAAAGATCCCAAAACTATAATAGGAAATGTACATATCTTTTCTATTGAAATGGTCACACCTTTTTTTGTAGTAAAAAATATATGTCTATGTGATATGGAAATACCATAACAAGTTATATGAACAATAAGAGATACTCCTAGATAACCACTACTGAGGATGGGTTTTGGTTTATGCCTTATATAAAATGACAGAGGTTTTGGTATATGATGTATCAATTGTATATTATAAAAGAAAACACACCTTGATTTGAAAATAGAATCCCATTTAGTAGTAACCAGTTAATTTTAAACTTACAATTAATTAATTTCATACTTATACATATATATATATATATAATGGTCCATTTAGATGAATCTATCTTACCAAATTATAAAGGTCATACTCATAAATCTCAATATGTAT
The DNA here is from genome assembly GCA_963277665.1 of Viscum album. Lineage (NCBI taxonomy): Eukaryota > Viridiplantae > Streptophyta > Magnoliopsida > Santalales > Viscaceae > Viscum > Viscum album. Next base: position 1,902,845,099 of record OY728121.1, on the reverse strand, counting down.
GTAATATAATACAATCCTATCCATACATCCAGTATCAGAATGTAATAGGACCTATATAATGATTTGATTATGTGAATATCAATTACTAATTTATAATGTTACTTTCATAATCAATTTTAAATGGTATTCAATGAACCATATCATTTATCATCCCTCAGCCTATGAAACCAATAGGTCCAGAACCCACTATATGGTATAATTTTCTCAAATAAGCTGTCATAATCAATCTAGATGGGGAAAATCATTTTTATTTATTTATTAACATTCATTAACCAAATTATTTAATCCTAAAAATGTTTTATGATATTTCTATTTAGAATAATCTAGGAACTCTCTATTTTCATCATACAATTCATGTTGAAAATAAACAAGGCATAGAAATATGCATGCAATGTAAATCATAATGTGCCTATAAAAATGCATGATAAACTAAATCCGTTCCTAAATAGGTGAATGAAAAATAATTAGACAACAATAATTTCCACAATACAATCATATTATAATATTTTTTCACCCAATAGTGATATTGTATCATTTGTAATAGGTGTTTTCAAAAAACAGCAATAAACTATCCCAAGTATTTAGGGTTTCCTCTATATATTGGTTAACTACTCCGAAGAACAAGATCATTTTCATATTGAATTACATTCTAGTCTCCTAGATAATACCCAAATATTAAGTCCAAATTAAAAATAGTTTTTTGATAACACATTGTAACTTCTCAACCTTGGAACCACAAAAATGGTTCCATGATTCGTTGGCTCACATTGCGTAATGTCCACATCCTCATATGGTAGAGGCTATTGACTAGAATCAAGGGTCCAAGATGGTATAGTGGGGATACATTTCCATCATATAATATTATCATAGTGGAAATAATAAATAAAAATAAAGTAGAGGAATCATGATATAAAAATACAACACAATATAAGAAAGATAACAAAATTAAGCACATCAGAAAAGAAACATCCCGAAAGTAATAATAATCCAAATCCATAGGCGTAGTAACACACATAATCATGTCATTTCATACTAATGTAAATTTTTTATATCGAGGATAAGAGGATAGAAATATACAATATGCTATAAAAAATGAATAAAGAGAAAAATATGGATCTAATATAATCAAAATCATATGTTTGGTCTTCTTCTACTATACTCCATGATATAAGAAAAACATATCATGAATCTATACCATGAGTCTTTTCATTATCCACTCATGCAGTAATGAAGTATTCTCCGGTACCAAGGGAAGCCCAAGTAGGGTGTGGGATAAACATAGTAGTCCACCGCCTTCAATGACTAAAAATAATAAGGCCAGTGTAGATAGAAAAATATTGTGTGGGTATAAGGAATAACAAACAATGTTGGAAAAAATATTGGTCATCTCAGGCTTCAAAAGGAAACCTGGAAGACTATTCCTTCTTTATCATAGGACAAAATGAGTCTTACATGTTTAGCATATATATATATAAGTAATCATATATATATATCATATGTATACATGTATATACACTCTATATGTATGGACATCTAGAGGTATATAGATGGATATAATGTTTTAGCTGGACCCAGGGCGTACCTCAGGTTCCCAAGACTAGTATAATGATCAAATTTATCTAGAATGGGTAATATCCATGAATCTCATATGAATGAAACATGACATTATCATTTCTTGAGAAAGTGGGGTGAGTCATCATTCCAAACACTCGATTCTGTGGAATGTTTAATGTCATGCCCATTGTCCATGTAAAGATAAACGGTGAGTGATTTCATGCCCATTAGAAAATATAAATGGGGAGTGAAATTCTAGGTTCAACAGAACCCCTAACCATTATCCACTGACCAATATTCATGTTATAATAATAATATTCTGACTGTATTACCTCTAAGGATTTATAATCAATTAAACCATTCTACCCATGGGTGTCATAATTCATATAATCCCAGTTTATAAATTTAGAACATGTAGTGTTGCCTTTACACTGCTTTCATTGAATTAAATTAATAAATATAAATTATATCAAATGTAAATTCAAATTTATGGTCAATCCAAGCCATTTAAATTGTGGATGGGTTAATTAAAATTTCAACTAAAGAAGTAAAATCATCCAAAAAACCCAACATGGTGGTGTCCAATAAGTAAAAAACTAATAATAATTTAATAAAGTTCTACGGGAGTATCTCAATATGGTGAAAATTAATTAGAATGGAATATACACATATTAAGAAAATGTGTGGAAAATTATGGAATGAGGAACATGAGAAAACAATATGAAAACTCTTAAAATTTTAGGGAATGATTCTAGACCACCTACCTTAGGTCTGTGGATAACCACTACTTGGGTATCATAATTTTATTTAAATAACTGAAGAAGTCAAAATAATGGACCAAAACCATAAAAATAGGGTATATGTGATTTCACCAAAATAATGAAAAGGATTTGGAGAAAAACCATGAATGATGAAAAATGATTATTGAGTTTACTATTGTTGATCCAATGTGAATAATCACAGAGAAAATAGTGGTAGTAAATATGAATGATTGAAGAAAATAGGTTGAGGTGATGGAGATCTATTCACGCAACCTATTCTATGTGGTAGGAGAAAGAGGATTGTATAAATTGAACCCATGTCACTTTTTTAAAAAGTGTTCTAGGAAATTTACAAGGCCTATATTTTTCACAAATTTTTAAATCTCATTTCCCCTGTAGGGAAAACCTAGCTCACGATGTGAATGGGTCAAGAATAGAAAATACACATCGTGTATTTGAAAGACATCATGTATTTAAATACATAGAATATATTTCACAAACATCCATGATCCAACCCATCTACAAACCCTCTTCCAAATATAATATAATCCCACCTTATTGTGTGGTCTTCGAGTTTAATAAAAAATATAAACACTGTTAAGGTTTGACTAAACATTAAATAATTTTACCACTCTAAAAAACCATGTTGTTACAATAATACCCCTTAATATCTTATTGAATCTACTTTCATGTCACAAGAATCCTTATTATATGATTTTAAACATCATGGATCACTCCTATCAGATGACCATAAATCGTGCGAGACGAACTACAAGGGTTTTGATTCTAGTTATAGTAGGTTACATAAAAACCCTCTCCAAGGTACAATCCCAATATCATTACCATCACATATCCTTTCCATGTAGTGACAACCACCTAAACATTACCACCTATTAAAAAGAACTGGTCCTTCTATAGTTTATATATATGAGGATTTTTTATAGTGTTTCACCACCAAAAAATAAACCATGAGTGTGACCACTAGAATATAAAGCATGAGTTTCCTCACATGACATTAAAACATATGTGTTCTCATTAAACTCTAAATAGTGAGTGTCCTTTCTAGAATCTAAACTGTGACATCCTTCCTACATGGATTTAATAATGGATACCCATTTTCCCCTATGTGAAGAGAATATTATGCCTTCGGTAATGAGCATATGAGTCCTTATGTGAGGGGGATAAGGTGTCTTAAGACACATGCATTGGATGACATATGTGACGATCATAATATGACTTATGTGATTTGAATAGAATGTCTCATGTGATGATAATATGATTCCTTATGTGATAATTAAAGGGTTCCTTATGTGATGATCATAGGATTCTTTATTTGAATAGCATAGGATGATTATGTGATGATAATATGATCCCTTTTGGGATGAGTATAGGATTCCATATTTGCAGAGTATATGATTTCATGATGTCTTGAAATTAGGAAGATAAAACACCTTCCTACAAAAAATTAAACTTGTATAACCATCAATCGTTTTCTCAGGTGATGAGAATAATATTCCCTCATGGATTTCCCAGAGGATGATAAAGTATTGACTATCTTTTCCAATTCACAACACAGTCATCCTCTATCTAGAAATGGTTGTCACCCTACGATGTTTGAAAGTGATATAATAAAACAGCATACACATGGATGTAATTAGGAATTGTATTCACAATAATGTCTTAAAAATATATGGGATCCCCATACCTAGAAAAATTCTCCTTGTTGATATGATCTCACATTACATCCTCATGTTCCAAACAATGGTTCCATCATCTTCACCTTAGTGGTGACAGGTCACCCGCCTTTTGAAATCAACAACACTAGGCCCAATTTTGAACATATAGGGACATCCAACAAAATGGTATCATATATAAAGTATTAAAAATAGAATTGGGAAACCCAACATTCCCCTCACCTTCATTGGTGAGAGGATGAGTAGTGTTGAGAACTAGAACCATTGAGAATAATTTAACAGCCAGTTTCAACTCCTATAGAGTCTCATCCACTATAAATATTAGGATAGGTGCCCATTCCATTTCTATCACGTCTGTGGAAATACGGGTTACCTCGATGCAACTGGAATCCATGGATCACCACATTAGTTGATTTTTTATACTTATTCCTAAGACTAGAATGTTGTATCATATATAGTTCTTTGGTTCCATCTACCCCTTTCCCTAAGGGAGGTCATATAGTAAATGTATATAAATGACCATGTAATCTATTATGAGAAAAAAGGAATCATCCAAACCCAACTGATGGATCAGGATGATCATTAATTCCTAGTTCTATGCTAGTGTCTCCAATAAAAATCATCCCATATGGGGATAGTACCACCTTTCACCACTGGGAACTACTTCTAGATTCTGTCCCTTGAGCATGTTGACGCTACATACCCCTCTATCATGGAGGTGGGGGACATTTATGGTGTGTCATCCCCATTTTCCACTGAAGAGTTTCTAAAGATGTATCATTCCAATAAATATTGTTTCCAATATAGGGTGATCTATCTTATGGCAGAACAAGTTGAGATTAATCTAATTCAGTTTTACCCACTTCAAAAAATGTAGAACCTACTCCATGGGAATGTCACTATCCTAGATCCATGAGAGGATACACCTGAAACTCTTAAAACTGTTGTCACTACTAAAACAATAGGCAATTAGCCTTGTTTTTTTAGTAATGTTATCTTAAATTTTGATTAATTTCGAATTTAGCTATGTTTTCTTAAAAACATGGTTAATTGATCCATGTTTTAGAATGTGAATAATTTTTAATTTAGTTTTGTTTCACTAAAAACATATCTAATTTATCCGCATTTCATTATCATAGTTTTAAAATGTTATTTGTTTTTAATTAATACATGGTTTAAATTTATGTGATTTTTATTTTTACCATGTTTTAAAAAAAATGGCCATTTCTTCTATTAACAAGTTTTTAAATTGAAATAATGAAATAAGAAATTAAAATTTATTATTTTTGTATAATATAATTTATCACATTATAATTTCATTTATGTAAAATCATAAGGAAATTAACATTTTGATTAAAAAAATAATTTAAATACTGTGTGTGTGTTAACATGCATAATATATCATTCACAAATTACATTTTACACATGCATACACGTATTATTATATAATATTAAAAATAAAAAAATGAATAATATATATAGTACATATAATTGTATTATATAAGATTATAAATAAATTTTATTCACATAATGTTAACATATATATATATATACACACGTACACACACAATAATATATACATAAATATACAAACATATATAAATATTTTCATATATACATACAAATTAACACTCAGAGGTTAAAACAAAATTATAATTAAGTGGTAATAAACAAATAAATGATCAATAATGATAAATGATTAAATATTTTAATAATAATATTAAAAATTATGGATTAATTTTTTATATATACACATATATTTATATTTATATTTATATAAATATATATTTATTTATTTACTTATTTAATTACGTATACACCAGGATTTCATCAACAAACACAACCACAAAGGAATCCAAATACTTCTGAAATGTTGATTTCATCATTTCCATAAAGATATTTGGTTCATTTGTAAGTCCAATGGGAATAACCACATATTCCTAATGGAAATATATGATTTTAAAGGTTATATTTAGTGTATCCTCCTTCTTAACTCATAGTTGACGATACCCTGAATGTAAGTCAATTTTAGAGAACAATTGGGCTCCCCTTAATTGATCAAGATGTTCATAGATGCGAGGAATAAGATAATAATTATTTATCATAACATGGTTATGCTTATGATATTCCAAAAAATACTAATATTAACTTATACCTTTTTCACAAAAATGAATCGATGCTACCCATGGAGACATGATAGGTCGAATGAACACATTGCTTTCTAACTCTTCCAACTGAACTTTTAATTACTTCATTTCTGTCGCTCATATTATAAAATAAGGAATTTAAATCATACCAGTCCCCAGTATTAGATCAATAGTAAACACCTATTACCTTTTTTGGGGTAACCCCAACAAATTTTCCTGTAAAATTCATAAGATTAGAAAATCATTTTTGGAAAACATCTATTTTTGATCTCCTCTGAAGATTCTAATGTCAGCACTTCCAAATGATATGTGATACCTCCCACCACCAGTTCCAAAATTCATGCTCTGCATTCATTTACATCCAAATCTTCTCTAAATAGATCATCAATTCCATAAAGAGATGTGAAACATACCTTTCTAACATAATAAATGATATGGGTGTTGGAAAATTTCAACCAATATATACCAAAAAACTAAATTTATAGAGATCCGTATCTAGAACAAAGAAATTAAAAAGAAACTTAACCCCATTGATAGTTATAGGACAACATTTACACACAATGTCTTGAGGAACTCTTTATATAAGAGGATTTTTATGTTTCAAAATAGAAGACATCATCTCAACCAGAAAATACATGTGATCAACAATAATATAATTAATAAATGAGTGGGATGTTTCCATATCAAAAAATATTTCATAAGGGTATAATTTAATAGAATCATACCTATCACTATAGAAAGACATGATTGATCATATTAGATAACATTATAAACTCCATATAATTTAGTACTTGTTCTGATTTTCTCTTCTTTACCATGTTTACATTTCATAGTTTAATGAGTTATGGTTTTCAAAGAATCACCATTTCTTTAATAGTTATGATGATGAGAGTTATTCTACTAAGCTCATCCAATAAATGTATACAATGTCTGATAAACCTGATATATGTCTCTAGAACCAATCATTGGATTTCAATGATAAAATATATGATGATTTCATATATGATCAAAATTGTGACATGATCTAGTTGGTTTCATTAAATATCACTCATATGATTGTAATAACTACATTGAAAACAGATCAGTATAATTTTTGATTGGTGAGTATATTTTACTAATAGAATGGTCTTATTTTGAGATATCCCACCACACAATAAGTAGGTGTTCCTATTATACTTATTTCCAATGTTATATTTCCCACCTTTTCTCATAGGAATAAAAAATCTCCCTACAACTACATTCTATAAAATATACCTTCCTTAATTAGTCAATCTATCAACCATTTCCTTATAGTTTCTAAAATATATAATGGAAATATTTGAATGAAAATATGGTCCTAAACCAACCTCAAAAATTAATTCCTTTAATGATACACAAGTATACAATTCATTGGATAAGAGGAATATATCCAGAAATTTAACTACATAGTCTATTGCTGAGAGAATCACTTTTTTATGCTAAATAAATCTATTATTTTATCAATTCTAAATGTCCTGGGATTGAATTATTTTTCGAAAAAATTAATAAAAATAATCCCAAATAATTCCTTGTTATACTTTATCCTAAATAGATAAACCCCACCATTATCATGAAAGATTCCATATTATATACCTTGCTAACATAACTTTCAACTTAGCTGATGTTCCAAAGAGTTTAAAATTTTAGCTTATCTTATTAAACCAAATTTATATATTCTTTGGCTTGGAAGCCCCCTAAAGATATGTGGATCATTCTTTGGTAACTGAATCTAATAATCCAATTTTCTTGGTTCTTCATTCCTATTAGACCATTCTATTGAATAAAATAATAGAAAATTCTATGGACTAGTTTTTGATTCACCTGAGGAATAAGTGAAACCACATTTTAAGCACCCTCATTAGGTTTATTCACATGAAAGATATATGGTTAAATTCTATAATACCAAAAGAAAACACTATTTAGTCATCTCAAGTTATAAACTAAAGGCTTAGAAATTAAAAATTACCATATCAACGGAAACATAAATCATCCCTTCCAAAACCCAATTTTTGTCGCCACTTTCATAAAATCCAAATTCAAAAAACCAAATATGATCAATATCCTTATAATGGGAAGTATTACTATAAATTTATGACATCACATACTCATTAGATAAACTCACTATGATGAGATGAAAATGTACCTATAAGTCTCTTAGAATAATTTGTTTCCCTAACTACCCAGTTCACTTGAATTTCAACACAAAAGGTTATCTATGTCTTCTTAAGATATACATTTCATTTTCGGAAAATCCAATCTTATTTCAAACATCCCAAAAAAAGACATAGAGAACAAGACTAATATCATTTCCTACTCAAGGATCAAACAAAACTAATACCATTTCCAACTCAAGGACCGAACAAGATGATAAAATTTGTAATATCTGACCCATCTACATTTTATTGATATTTTTTAACATTGTTAAAGACCGTTGGTGATGTATACACTAAAATAAAGGCTATAAATAAATCCAATTGACCATTAAAACATTTGGGGGATGATTTACCTCTTTTAGTAAAACACACCAATAGAAAATAAGTAATAACCATCCAATCCTCAATATGATGAATGAATGAAGAATACAACTCAAAACATAACCAAAACATTAGGAAATATCATAGTACAAGTGGAAACAACAATAAATTCTAAAAAATTAACCCAAAGACCAAAAAATTGGAAAAACCCAGGTGGAATAGAAATAAAAAACACCCAACCCATTAAAATCTATAACTCTACTTTACATACCCACAACATCTAGGATCGTCGCTAAATTACTAAGACAACATGACTTTACATATTTCTCAATATATGACATAAGTAAATGTACAATAGTTCCCACATAGGGGGTGATTATAATCTCAATTAAATTTCCTTAATTAGTTACCAAATAATTCCACATGAAAAAGAACCGGTTACCACATTTTATATAAAATATTTAAAAAATAATATCAAAAAGTTTATATCAAAATAATAAACATGTTCAATGGAAAAAATATTTATAATGTGTAATTTTTTTTTCAATTGTTTGGAATACCGATATGCATGTCTCTACACACACACACACACACCCACAGGTTTTCCAAAGTGATGGTTGTATACTCATAGTGGTATCTCATCAATCCACCAAGTCATCACAAGGTGACCTATAACAGGTGCCGCAATAGCTCACTCCCATTCCACAGGGACAAAACTATGAATTCACTCACATTAACCATGTATGAATAATTATATACAAAACCATTCCACATAAAACCTATATTTAATTAATACATTTAATAATAATTCCCATGTGTGAAAAGAAAACCCTAATCATAAAATCATAATTTTAATATTATCACCAATGAGACTAATCCAAGAATCTATTCAATTCCAAAGATTTCAGACATTTAGCAAAAAGTTGTTTCCATAAATAATCAACGAAGAATTTCACAACAATTTAATTAATTTCTTTTAAATTAAACTAATCATTAAAGATCTATGTCAAGTGATGTTGTGAGAAAATCCATCTACCTCACAACAATTAGAGAAAACAGAAAACTAAAATTTAATTCTCTAGTTGAAAACATTTATATTGATCAATTTTGTAGATTCACGTATATCTCAAAAATATTCCCATCAAATAACATGGATCCATCCTCAACAGAATATATATATAGTTTCACGAGGGAGTAGAAAAACATATTTAAGAAGAATGATGAATAATGATGACATATCAAAGAATCTAGATCTACAATGCAGTTTGATTCACAAAATAATCACTTATAGATTAAAAAAAGATTCAATCAATCCATGGGAAATAAGGTAATCCTAGATCCTGAGAGAATAATTGATTAATTAGTGTTATGGGGATTAATTGATATTAATTTCATGATATTTTTGGGCAGCAATACTACATCGCATGGTTGGGGCATGGTTTGGAAAAACAGGAACCTACCATGAACCTTCTCAATGATCCCACAAAAAGGTTTCACTATTTCCTGATGACGATTCAAAATTATTAACAACCATACACAAACTGTGAACCTCTATAAATTCCACCAAAACATTCCAAAACCTTCTCAAACCACCCAAAACTGAAACCATGAATTATGAAAACTCAATGTATATAAATAAATGGTCACGTACATGAAACAGGGGGTGATAAAATTTGAATTTATTCATCCCATCACTATATATTATTTCCTAAAATAATCCCTTGATCTACAACTAGAAGTGCTCTTGTATGATTTTCCCACTTTTTATCATGTCAATCAACTGACATTGATGCTAAATATTCCAAGAGGAGTAGAAATCAGCTGCATATAAAAATATATAGGTGAATAAATAGCCCTAATAACTTGAAATCCACCTTGTTGATTCCATATGATGACATAAAAAATAGTATTCTACTACCAATCAACTATCTGTATGAAACGAATCCAAAATTCATACACCAATTCATTTTTCTAGAGACATTGGAGTTATACAAGATTTCCTACTACTCATATTATGGGAAGATGATCCTGAAGATATAGAATCCCTATCCTAGGATACATAATATTGTCTTCCCTATTACTATTAATTTTCATCTCCACCATTTATATTAGAGAGAGTTGAATGGAAGTCAATTAATTTATGGTGCTTCGAAAAACTTAGTAGACCGTGCATGAAAATATTGAAATGTATGAGAAACACGACATCTAGAAACATGTTTTCCATGGATCCATAAGATCAAATAACTGCTTTTGATGATTATACCCCAATAAATACTGTTTATAACACCTTGAAACAATATTTTCCCAAGGATTTGTCTCCTATCTTAATTCTACATGACTCTAAAGAGAAAGAGTCAGATGAATCCCATCCGTTAAATAATGTGTTCCCACTATCATATATGAGATGATATAGGTAAATATAAATATAGATTAAGGCCTAAGGTTGACAGTGATAATTGTTTTCAAGCCTATATGTGTAAAAGAGTAGAACATTAATTTTGTAAATAATTACCATGATGTGTTTTAATGAAACTACAAGGAGTTCTAGGTCTTTATCCTCAAGTAATCATCTGCCATTTGGGACTTACTATTATTCATTGTCGTTACAAGTACACTAGAGAATTTACCGCAAAAAACAATTACATGCATAAGGATAATGTTGATAATATGATTAAACCAAACTTCTTCAGAAATTTTTAGATCTCTAACTAGAGCGCCAAAATTTTCTAGGTATCTATGTAGAATAGGGAAATTATATTCTATATCAACAGAAAGTATATCAAAATACACTAATTAAAAATTGAATTCCTTTTAAATGTAAAGGATATTTTATAATTTTATTGTTGAATTTTAAGACCTATCCTTCATGGATAGATTGTCTGGATAAAATAAAATTTAATGACCCATTAAAATGAAGAGTTCACTGAGTTTAGGGAACTATGGGGAACATATTCCTACAAGGTGATGATATTTTTCTTAAATAACTCCAGAGACCTATCAGCAGCACATCTTCAATACCCTTCAAAAAAATATAGTGGAGTACTATGTTTATTATTTTGTGTTAAAATACCACCAATTGTAGAACCATCTAAATGATCTTGAAAATGTTTGTTCTATTCATCTCACTCACAATATGAATATAAACCACACAAAGTGGGAATTAAAGGTAACCTATGGGAAATTCCTCTTCCATTTTTCTATTATAGATGTATCAGAATAGAATTTGAGGAGATCTAGTCTATCATTTAGATTCCCCATCTACATAATTTGTGATATATGCTAGGCATCCAATGGAATCTGGAAAAAATATGATGTTTTTTTATAATATAGGAAAGAAATTTTAATACCTTGAAGTTTAAGAAGGAACTACCTACTAATGGGATAAATAATGTCAAAACTCATTCACTTTCATCAACTACCAATTTCTACATCCTCCTGGTCAACTGAATACTATATAGGGTAAGACATTAATCCAATATATGAAATCCCTAGATTAATCTATTGGAACCCTCCTAGCTCAGAATACTTGTTGGGGTAAATCGAATAACCATCACTACCACAGTCACATGATGACAGACACTGAGGTCAGATATACTTCTACTAAAAAGAATTTTTTTATTGGTATTTAATGTTCAAAATCTACATAATTATCTATAGTATCATGAGTTTTAGTTTATCTCTTTAATTATCTTGTTTAATGTACTCCATAATCATCCCATGTGGACTAGATGATTAGTGTTGTGGGTTGATGGTTCCTACCAAACACTAACATGGAAGATGATGGATGTCACGACCCGGCTTCACCAAGATGTGGGAGGGGACAGTGAACGACCAGACCCTTCATTCTTAAAGATGAGGTAGAGATAATGAACATTGAGTCCTTCCATAAATAGGCCCTAGAGTTTCAAAGTGAACCAATGGTATACAATCACATGTAATATGGATGGAATAACACTTTTAATTTACTAGGGTTGGGAGAAACAATGGTAAAAACCCAAACAACTCCAAAACTGAATGTAAATGTAAATAGAAATATGATTCCAATATTCATGTTAATTGATTAACCCATACAATGTGCAAGAAAAATACAATGGTAAATTACTAAAATAAAGGAAAATTAAAACATTGACTATACCAATGTTCGCGCTAGTACAACCCCGCATGACTCTCAACGACTTCCTGGAAACTGAAAAGAATTTTTAGATAAATAGGGTGAGTATACTGAAATATTCAGTAGGGAAAACCCAAAAGAACTCATGCACATGTGTGGAGGCATACAAATTCCCCTTTAAGAAGTAGAGGTAACCAAAAAACATAGCAAGGAAACAATCATCCTTGCCTCATTAATGCACACTCCTTAAAAAATGCAATTCAGGTATGTAATAGTAATAGAATAATGATATTTGGGTACCCTGAACCACTTTCCCAGTGGTTAATCAAGACATCCTATGTGTCAGACCCCCCTGTTATATTCATTGCAGTCCCACTCCCACCCCACCAAAAACTTCATGGGCCACCACAACCATGTATCCTTCTAGCAAACACTTGGGCCACCACAACCACATATCCCACCAAGAGAAACAAGGGCCACCATAACCATATCTAACCACACCCACAAAAACCTGGACCAGAACAATAACCACCACACCCAAAGACTCATGTTACTCACTCCAAATACAGTTTGGAAACAATCATTCCTGCACAGAGCTGAGCCAACCACCGAAACATACCCTGCCCAAGGTGTCATGGGATATAATGGACTTCAGGCCATCACAGCACACCCAAATATTCTTGGTCTACCTAGGTGATGCAACATAAAATGAGTTAAAAACCATCCACTCATAATAATGTTGGGAAAAAACCCCTTTCAACTATTCATTCATGCACAAAACATTGCATCTAGTGAACCATCCTTCATTATTATCAAGATCAAGTGATTTTGTTTAAATATTACATCACATCTAGGAAACTCACAGACATAGCCACAAGTCAAAACAACAACTGATGGAAAACTAAAGCACCGCAATTTCAGCATTCACACCAATTTCTATTGTAAAGTCACAATGAAAAAATTGATTCATGATAACCCTCAATGTTCTGGAACCAAACCAATCCCCAAACTACAGGCACAGATCCAAAATACAACAAATGAAAAACAAGGGATCCCATCACCATCCACCTCACTCCACAAGAATCAAGTAGAACCAGTATTCTTATTTGCAGAACAGAGCAAGTGCTTTTGTAGATTCATCCACACCATCAATCAAGTTAAATTTTTCGGTTTGGTTAACCCGGGTGATCAAACAAATGGATTCATATTCATACAATAGCCATTTTATAATCCATATTTACTTATTTAACCAGTTTACATGTCACCACAATTCAATAACATGTTTATAAAGAATATAAGTGGTTCATTATTGTTCATGAAATAACAAAAAATATACACTGTTTTCATTAGGCATGATCCCATAAAATTCACAACATATAAGTGAAGATTAAAAAAATACCTCAGTATCACAAAAAAAACACTTCATTTTTTAAAGATTTTTTATCATCATTGTTAATATTTAGTTTCATCCATGCCCCTAGTATTAATTATCATACCCACCCCACATGAGACACATAAATTTTATATGAATTAAAAACCCGATCTAGAAGATCAATGATAAAAATTTTATACTAACATCGAGAACTCGGGATGAGCTAGTTGCAGGAAAATCCAAGGATTCATGGGTGTGTAAGAAAAGGACATAGCGTAGGTCACCATTCATATATGGAATATGAATTACAAATTTACCAAGAGAGGGTCAAAGGAAAAAAAGAGGGATTATTTCTATTTAATTAAAGGCCAAATCAAAAAATCAGGGGGGAAATTTCTATGTACATAAAATCCAGATTGTGGCACGACCATGCGATTTGGAGGTTCCACATGTGGGGAGTAATTGATATTTATTAATTATCTCTCTATATGGTGTAGATAATAGATGTGAGTTTATATATATCTTTTAATTTGTAAAAAACATGTAATTAGATGTAATTTTAAAACACAACAAAGGTGTGACACTGAGGAAAAAAGCCACATGTTTTGATAACTCAAGGGTCGCACTATAAATGTTAGTTAAAAACAAGAGTAACTAGAATTAAATGGATTTTAATGGGTATTAAAATGGTTTTATGTTAAATGTTATGTCACTGGGGAAAACATGAAGGTGCTGGAATATTATGGAAGGACTCATCATTGGGTGAGCCACTGTCACCCTGATACCATTTCCCTAGATCCATTTCCCTAGAACCGTCAACCCGATACCATCGCCCATGCACTGTTGTTGTGGAACTGTTGTCATAGAACCATTTCCCTGGAATAGTTTCTCTAGAACGGTCACCTTGGAATCGTTTCACAGGCCCAGTCTCCATGGCATTTTTTTCCTAGCACCATAACCTTGGCATAATAGCCATATCACTATTTCCTTGGCCTCATCGACTTGTTCCATCTCCTCGGCACTGTCACAATAGCAATGATCACGATTAGTTCAATGGAATACACATAGGTGCCACTGATATCCATCAGTACCACTTCCTCCCATTGGTGCCACCATCACCCATTGGTTCAACCAACACCCACCAGTGCCACTAATGCCGATTGGTGCTATGAATAACACATCGGTGCCTACGACGCCAATCAGTGCCACCAAAGTTGATGGGTACCACTGATGTAAATCAGTTCCACCATCATTAATTGGTTCTACTGAGGCTCATCGGTGCCACCGTTTCTCCAATACAT
The DNA here is from genome assembly GCA_963277665.1 of Viscum album. Classification (NCBI taxonomy): domain Eukaryota; kingdom Viridiplantae; phylum Streptophyta; class Magnoliopsida; order Santalales; family Viscaceae; genus Viscum; species Viscum album. The sequence goes on along the minus strand of OY728121.1, from coordinate 1,902,829,667 downwards.
GAATTTGGAAAACTCCTTAAATGAGTCACCGATGTTCACCAGGAAACCCCGAACACTAGAATTAGTAAATGTAAGGGACTAGGAGGGTCTGATCCATTACATCATACACTTCTCAAACTATTCTCATCCTCTATAATTCAAGGATAAAATTGAAAAAATAGAGGGGTCCAAAAAATCACTTTATAAGATACCTCTCAGGGTCAAACCATCCTAGAGTTTTTCAGAAGACGAAATAACCCCAACATCTATGAACACCTCCCTCTCATCTATATCCTGAAAAACCACAGACTTGCTATCATTCTCCTCCACCATGAAACCTCTCAAACGTATAAAGGTTTCACTATCTAGAAATAAGAATTATGGAGTCACTTTCCCCCATATTGAGATACTATCCCCATTCGGTGGAACTGACTCCCTTGCATGGGTTTAATCACATCCTCCATAATGTGATTCGATTTGGGACTAGGTCCTACACAATCCATGTTCAGGACATTTCACACAGACATAGAGAACATGGAAAGCAGTAGATATATTTGTTTACACGTTCATGCAATACATCAAAATAAAGTACAACATAATAATGAACAACACTCAAAATAGCTCTGGGTACTAGGGATGTATCTATGCCTCCAATTCCCTAGTACACTCCTCGAGGACACCATGCCTCCACAACACATGAACCAAGGGAATGGTCAGCCCATGAAGCACCTTCTCCTAAAAAACTTCGATCCTGCTGGTCGCTCCACAAACCTCACATTTTCCTCGATATCCATCTCTCCCTGGTCGAGGACGTGAGAATAATTGTGTAGATACCGATAGAGCTAAACCACATGGAAGATGGTGTGCACCCTATGTAGCTATGGTGGTAGAGTTAGCTAGTAAGCCACATCGCCTACCCACCATGACACCGTGAAGGGTCCAAAAAACCTAAAACAAAGAATATTACCCTTAATGAACCAATGTTTCCCACACTGATGGGAGATCATTAAGAACCCATGGTCCCCAACCGGAAACACTAAGGGTATCCTCTTATGAGCTGCATATGACTTCTACCTATCCTAATCCACCTTTATTCATTCATGCACAAGTTTGACATTATCTGTTGTGATCTTCACCATCGCAGGGCCATGAAAAACTATTTCCCCAACCTCTTTCCACCACATGGGTGAGTGACATGATATACTGTACAAGTATTAGAACTGATCCTTTCCAATGTTAGAGTTATTGATATTGTTGTTGGAAAACTATACTAGAGGCATGTGTTGTACCCTCGATCCTCTGAAGACTAGAACACATGACAAAACATGTCCTCCAACATCTAGATGTCCCTCTTCATCTTCCCATCCATCTGAGGGTAGAAATAAGTGCTTATGTATAGCTGGGGGAAAAAGAATGGTGTAATCCTTTCCATACATAGTGATCTAAACCGTGTATCCCGATTTATGACTATAGTCCTTAGAAATCCATGCTACCGCACCACCTCATCTGTGTACTTCTATGATAAGGAATCTACTACACTCAGCTCCTTGATTTCCATGATGTGAGCTGATTTCGTTATCAGGTCTATAAACACCCAGATTGCATCACATCCTCCTCGAACCCTCTGTAGTCTCATGACGAAATCCATCGAGTAGTCATCCCATTTCCACTTACGGATGTCTAAAGGCTACAATAGACTGCCCAGAACATGGTGTTGAACCTTCAAATATAGGCACACGAGGAAATTTGAATCAAAATCCACCACCACCCGCTTCACCCAGGGCCACCAGAACTAACCACTCAAGACCCGATACATCTTGGAAACTCCTGGGTGTACCTCCTGTGGTGATTTATGAAACTCAACGAGAACACCCTCACATGTTATCTCCGAGAAAAACCACATCCTATAGAAAATCATCAAATTATGGCCATCTTCTATCCATCCATCTGAATAATTGCCTGGTCTTACACAATTTCACATCATATCAGTCTCTATGACCCCCCATAGAGACTCCTCATCCTACAGTACCAAGTTAAACTACATCATCATCTAAAATAGACATCCTCTACCACCATCCACTATTTCATCCAGTTGAATGGAAGTTAACTCTTCCATTTCCTTCCCAGAATCAGTTGATTCTAGATCCACATCCTTTTTTGATTTCATCCTCAAGGCATCAACCATCACATTCCCCTTACCTAATGTGTGGGGAATATAGATGTTTTAGTGCTGAAGTAACTACATCCACCTCCACTTCGGCATGTTCAGGTCATGCTTTGAGAATATATACCTCAACTTCTTGTGATCATTAAATACCACAAAGTGTTCCCTGATGAGGTAATTACTCTACGACTTCTGCAAGAACACTACCACTACATGCTCTTGGTCCAGGGTGGTATAGTTACATTCATTAGGAAGTAACTACCTATACCCATAAGTTATTACTCTCTACTACTAAATTAGTACAAACCCGAAGCCTAGATCTGTAGCATCACAGAATACTTCAAATGCTACCCCTTCTTTGTGCAACCATAACATCGGGGCACTGGCCAAATTCACTTTTAGATAGCTGATGTCTTCCTGAGAATGCTCTCTCCATAAAAAAGCCTAGCCTTTCATGGTCAAGGGAATCAATGGTTATTCCACTTGGGAGAAGTTGGGCACAGACCTGCACTAGTAACAATATATATTTAGGAACCTCTGAACATCTGCTAAGTTCGTGGGTACTACACAAGAAATAACTGCCTCGACCATCTATATATCCACAAATTTTCACTACTAGGACACCACGTTTCCTAAGAAGTTCACCTATTGTGTCCTAAAACTACACATAGAAAAATTCTCATAGAAATGGTGCTATCAGAGGACCCCTAAAACCTTCTGAAAATTCTTTGCATTATATTCCTATGATCTTGAGTAGGTCATGATGTCCATGATAAATACGACTACTAACTGTTCCTGAAATTCTCTGAAGACGGAGTTCATGAGCACCATGAACACGGTAGGTGAGTTATTAATGCCTAATGGAATGACTAAGAACTCAAAGGGCCCATATCTACACCTGAAAAAATAATTTTATATGTCACCCACCTTCACCATCAACTGGTGGAATCCCAATCCCAGTTCGATATTATAGAACCATCTTTCCCCCTTCAATTGATCATCATGGTCATCGATTCTTGGAAGGGGATAACAGTTCTGGACTATCACCTAATTCATTCTTCTGCAGTCTATACATAGATTGAGACAACTCTCTTCTTTCATTTAGAAAATTAATGGAGCACCCCTCCAACGCCCTCGTTCAGATAAAACCATTCTTCATTAGATTGTCAATCTGAATCCATAACTCCTACTACTCATTAGGAACCATCTGATAGGGATCCATCAAAATTGGATGGGCACTAGGTTGTAAGATTATCCTAAAATAAAAATCACATCGAGTGGATAAATTCAACAACTCTCCATGGAAGAAATCTAATAAGTCACTAAAAACCACCAGGCACTTCCCTTGTTTCTGTATTTTCCGACTCCACTAACATCTCTTCTAAAAACCAAAAAAAGGGACACTACTCGCGAACTACCCTCCTAGAAACCCTGCTCGCCGATGATAGTAACACGTTTTCCACCCATATCTAAAAACAAAACTCTTCTCCAGAAGAAGCCAATAACAGATCCCAATGAGAATATCTAGTGGATTCCTTGGATGACATCATATGGTTGAATCTATAAAAAAGGTCCCCACTAAACTGATGTGGCCCTACCATCAGTCTACATCCCCAGCAAACAGAAGACAAGCTTGTATGACCTCTGTCAAGTATACTAAATACATGGGGCATGTGAAGACTCTCTACATCTAGACCCAGAGCATGGGATAGAATGGGTACAAATAAAGAGTGTGATTATCTTGAATACAACATGGAACTAGCAAGAGTACTAAACAAGATGATCATTCCTCAAATGACCTATGGCCCGAATAGAACTGATACCTCTTCAGAGTGCAACTACACATGCCCAGCTCCTCTGCCCCTCAAATGTTAGATGCCACCATGACCACACTAGTTATTGAAGACATCTTACATGTCAGACCTCAACCGCCATTTTCACTTTAGTCCCATTATCGTCCAAAAAACAACCTTCTATACCAAAACCATGTATCATGTGTATAGACACTTGGGCCACCACAACCACGTATCCCCCCACCCCTCGCTGACACCTAGGACACCAAAACCATATATAAACACAAACATAGACACCTGGACAAGAACAAATACCGCCACAGCCGCAGACACCTGGGCCTCATCATGAAGACACATGGGAAACAAACATGCATGCACACACTTGGGCCATCCACAACAACATACCCTAAAAGAAGAGTCTTGGGCTATAATGGGCCTCATACCATCATGGAATACCTGAAGAGTCTTGGAAAACCTGTGAGTTGGCGTATAAAATAAGAAAATAACCATCCACTCAAAAGAATGTGGGAAAAAAATACCCTCATTAATATTCATTTGTGCACAAAACATAGCAACTATAGAACCACCCATTATCATTAATAAGATCATATGATTTCCTTTAAAAAATCCTTCACTTATGGGAAACTAACATGCATAGCGACAAGTCAAAAGAGAAACTGAAGGAAAAACGTCTCAAATAAATTTATGCATTCACACCCAGTTCTCTAATTAAGGTTCATCAACAAAATAGATCTGTGAGATTCCTCAATGTACTAGAACAAAACCAAACCCCATCCTACGGGAATATATAAACAGTCCAAAAACTAAAAAACATGGGATCCCATCCACATCCATGTCACCCCACAATCATCATGTAGATCAACCATAATTATTTGTATAATAGAGAAAGAGAGTTTTTAGATTCATCCACACCATACATCGTGATCTATCTTTACCTTTGGGTAGCCAATGTGATCACACACATGGATTCATTTTAATTTATCACTCATTTTATCAACCAACATAATCTGATTAACTAGTTTCCATGTAACAAACATTCAATTAGAAGTATATATATAGAAACAAAGGGTCATTTGTGTACAAGAAAAGACTACCTATATCCACTATTTTCAGTGGTTGTAAGGCCATACAATTCACAAAATATAAGTTAAGATAAAAATAATTCCAGCAACATCACCATCAAACACACCCCTTCATTCTTTAATTTCCATTTTTTATATTCTTTATTATTTGGTTTAATCAACATCCCTTGGAATAATTATCATACCATACCTACATGATACAAAATAATGACAGAATAAGGAAAAATACTAACTATATGATCAATGATCAATGATTTATCTTTTTGTCGAGAATTATGGATGCACCACATGTAGGATACTCCAAGGATCCAATGGTGAGTTATAAAATTTCCTAGCATGGTGCATGATTCTTCAATGGAATAGGAACTCCAAAACCACCATGAGATGGTAGAAGAAAAAAAGTAGAGATGATATCATCTTAATAAAATTATAGATCCTAAAATCAGGGAGATGATTTTAAAGTACTAAAATTTTGGATTGTGGCTCGACCACATAGATGGGTAGTTCAAAATGTTGGGAGTAATTGATATTTAATAATTATATCTATAGGTTTTGTATATTACCACTTTGAGTTAATAGATATCATTTAAACTAAGAAAAAATCATAATGAGATGAATATAAAAAACATAAAAAAGGTGTGAAATTGAGTAAAATGGTTGCACGTTTTGATAATTCAAATTTCTTGAAATCAATGGGGGTTTATAATAGCATTCAATAGATTTAAATGGAATTGAAAGCGATATTAAATCAGTTTTACGTTAAATTTTACATCACTGGGGAACATTGGTTCATCCTGGAAAAATAGGGAAGGACTTACCATTGTGCGAACCACCATCACCAAGTCACACTTTCCTTGGCATCGTTGCCCAGAAAACGTCGTCCTGACACCGTCACCCTGGAACCCTTATCGTGGAACCGTCACCCTGGATCTGGTTCCCTAGAACTGTCTCCCTGACACCATCACCTTGGAACCTTTTCCATGGAACCGTTTCCTTGGAATTATCACATTGGAACCATTGCCTTGGCACCAGGACCCTTTAATAGTCCCCTTGGCACCACTGCCTTGGCACCGATGATGACTGGTGCTATGGAAGACCCATCGGTTCCACCAACACTCATCGGTTCCACTGATTCCGATTGGTGTTATGGATGACCCATTGGTTCCACTGATATCCATCAGTGCCACGGATGCCCCTTTGTGCCCCCGATGACCATCTATTCCATTGATTCCCATTGGTTCCACTAATGTCGATCAGTGCCACCTATGCTGATTAGTGCCCCTAATGCTCATTGTGCCACCAACGCCCATCGGTTCAACTAACACTCATTGGTGCCATCGTTCATCCAGTCTTGTCATTTAGAAACCTCCCTGATTGAGGCACTAATGTTTCCTAGGATACCCCAAACCCTAGAATTTGGAAAAGTAATGGACAAGGAGGGTACGTGCTATTATAATGGACAACACCAAACTCAATATGTCTAACCCTAATGTTTTCCTTGTAACTCCTTTAAATGACATAATGTCATACTCATTCCTCTTTTTGAAGGGGTGAACCAAAAATGAATCAGAATACCATTTTATCATAAATATTCTCTTATTGGACCTTTAGATTTGGGTCCAATAATTTCATTTGAAGAGATACTCTGAGCTATTAATTAATTAAATAAATTTTGTCTTTATTATCAAGTTGTAGGATTATATCCCCTTACTTGAGTGAAGACATGTGTTAGTGGACAAATTTACCTTCAAACTCATTGTTTATAATGTCCTGTGATCTCATATTGATTTCTAGAATGCCCAAAAATCATATTTTTATTCATGGACAATTCAAACCGGAACTTCATGCTCATTTACGTGGTACATCAAAGACTAATCACTGCTACATTTAATATGGATGATCGAGAGGTTATTCAACTCAACAGTGACTCTTCCCAGATGGGACCCTCAATTTATACTATGACTGAAGAATAATCAGATTGGATGACTCATTTGGTTGAATACATAAAAAATGTAATTTATATTTCATGAGAATGTAGAAGGAATCAATCCATAGGCAAGAAGAAAATTACTCCTTCTATGACATCCACAACATAAAAAAAGTACTCTATAACCACATATTTTACATAATACTTTTACGTTTCTTCAAGGTAAAGGAAATTACAGAAGTATTTAATGATTTTCATGTTGGGAAGTGTGGATATTATAAAATTTTATTGGCCCTATCCCATAAAATGTAAAGGATGATCTAATTTTCCAACCATTTTTCATGAGAATATGGAACTCCATAAGAAGTATCACTCATGTTATGTTCACACCAACATTACATAACCCACCATAAATACTATAAAACAAAAATTACTATTTGGAATTTTCTATGTGGGGGATCATGGAAATGAGTCTCTATATATAAATAGCAGCATAGAGGTTCACTTTTATTATCAATGTAGGATTATGTTATTCCCCAAAATATGTTGAAGTCCATATCTAGGATCATGTTTTTGAAATACCACATTATCCATCAGTTTGGGATACCTCAAACTATCTGCATGTAAAATGAAACCATTTTACCAGTATTCTAATTAATAATTTACGATTCAAAGTATAGTAGACCTTTAAATGATACATTCCACTATCAAATTCCAATGATTTCACAGGTTATTGAATTAAAAACGTTGGATCTAATGTTTTATAAAAAATGGTGGATAAAAATAATAATATTTGGCATGAAATGATCTCCAGTACATTGTAGGTATATTAGGCCACAACATGGACTTAAACTCATGTAACCCCTTACTCCCTATTATATATAATAAAAGTCGTTTCTTCCATCAAGATTTAGTTACCATCACTCTAAATAGTCACCTATGATCAATTGACATGTGATGAGTAGTCACAATTCCAACTATTTATGTTATAATCCCTTAATATAAATAAGATCCAGGAACTAAACAATCATAAATACCATCAGAATCATGTTTTCCAGTCATTCAAAAAGAAGGATCACATTTGATTATTTATCTTGGTTGATTTGGTTCATGCATTGAGTATATTAGTGATACCAAGAAGAAGAAAACAAAAGTTAGAGACAAATTGGGATGTCCCCTTCACAATTTTCAAGGATTAATCTAGCAGTGCATACTCATTGATCACCATTTATAGTGAAAACATCAAACATCCCCACAAATAAATGTTTTACTAAAAAAATAAAATACAGGCCACAATAGACTCTTTTATCCTTATTTTAAGATGTTAAATCGCATTTAACATGTGTGTATCATATGTTATGCAATAGAATATCAAATTCCCCCACTGTATGGTGTTAAAAACCATATTCAACATCCACACTTTATGATGTTAAACATCATTTTTAACAACCTATCAATATGAAAATAAACTACATGGTCTATGTCAATACTATGTGATATTAAACATCACAGCCCTTTTCCTCACCAAAAGATGTAAAAATAAATGAGAAAGGTCCTTTTCGTAAGATATTAAACATTATTTGATTTGTTCCTCATAACCAAAAAATAAAATATAAGTAATACTTTATTCATTAATATGAATAAACTACAGAATTGTTTCAGAGTCCTGACCTAAGAGGATACCCATTTTTTTTGGGTGTAGGTCACAAACCATACCAATCATAATAACTATATGTTGATTGATTTATCTTCAATGGGATATTTAATGACATGAGAAATATTTATTCTTGGGACCAACCACAAATTTCTCATTTCCCATATCTTTTCATGGTCAACAGTGCCCCTATAAGGATAAATACTCTTACTTGACACTAATATATGGAAATTATTGATGTTGGTGGTCTAATTTATACAACCTTGAAATCTAGTACCATATCTTATGAGCTATATGGTTTTAGACTACACAACATAATGAATCATAATGATCCCCCCATGTAATGAACATAATTTATTCATGTGAACCTCCTGGGTTTCGCATTCTAGTACAACCAAAAGTCACACTATCCTGTATTCCCTCCACCACTTTTAATATTCCCTTTCAACATCATTAATTTACAGTTGCGTAGAACCAAAGTTATTGAAATCATATTGAGCATATTCCTTTCCTTCAACATTATACTTTCATTATTTTAATCCTAGATCAACATCATTTTTTTATTTTCAAATTTTCGCTCCTTGATCTATGGTAATGGAACAGGTACCCATGTCTCAACCCTCCTCTACATCAGGGAATATTTTCTAGAGGAAATTTCATCGATTAAAATTTAATATAAATCATATTTGGAAAATGGTAAATGGTCATCCTTAATATTGTTTCCCCCCATATTGTTAATGGAACGTTAGTGGAACATATTATTTGGAAACAGGAATGTTGGTCAAATTCAATATATTTTTCAACTCAATCTTGTATTAAAAATATTTGATTAATTATTTAACCTTTCCACCACACTCCTAGGCTCATGTATAGCTTCAATTCCCCTAGTGTTTCATCCTCATGAATTTTTTTTGAATTTGATTAATAAATCGGTCTTATAGAATCTCACATAACCATTTTCTGGAATTTCCAATATTTTTTATTTTATTCACTGCAATTATGAAACTATAACCCATCCATCATTTTCTTGCACTCTTGTGTATAATGAGTAATATATAATTTCACAATGTTTATCAAATCATGAATTGATCAGACAGTTTGATGATGGAAGTTTGTTTTTTTTGAATGATTGAGATTCAATGTAATAATAGATAATGAGTGGTCTTATCCTAAAATGATGATGTTAAACTACATAGCCTCATTAGTCCAGGTTGTATGATTTTAAACTGTATAGAACTCATTCTTTCCATAAAATTTTAGACTTTACCATCTTAATCCCCACCATATGAGATTAAACTACATGGTCAATTCCCTTTTTTCATTATTCATGTAACTATACCATTAACATTACATAAAAATACATGATTCCATAGAACTCGCCCAACAGGACACCCTATTTATAGTGGATGTGGTCTCCTTTTATTCCTTTATTTTGGTTTCGATCACCTACCATAACACTATCAATGACTAGATTGTGACTGATTTATATTTAATGTGATATGTAGTGAAATATGGAATATCTATCCTATGCCCATCCTAAAGATCCACCATTCATTCTACCATTGAATTTCAATCACTTATTTGAAATTATTTGAGACCCATTCCACTACCCCCAACACTCGGGATATGTCCCCATCCCTTCTCCTACATATGAGCCTAAATAACAGAAGGGAATTTTTTCCATGAAATAAATGTGTATTTATTTATAATTCAAATTATATTTGGTGACAACCAAATTACATATCCTAGACCCAACCATATAATCCATATCTATATCCTTCTGTATCCTCAGGGAAGAAACTTCTACAAATTCATTCAAGGTTTGGTCATGATTTTCTCACTTGTCCACCCATATATTTTTTACCTTTTCCTATATATGATACAGATTTGTACGGAGAACCCAATATTTATGTATTTCATGATTTCTATTTCATTAGATACATAGTGATGTCTAAATATCGTATATTATACCCACCCACAAATATATTACCACCCCCACTTATTATTAGTTTTCAATTGCCCTCTATTATCTTCCATTCTCCCACATATAACTATGATAAAGTTATTCTCCAAAGAGACTGTCAAAGCTGTATCACCGTAAAATCCATCTCCATAGAACAAGAATAATGAAAATAAACTATGATTATATTCCCATGAGTTTTATTATATCACCATTTGGATCCTGATTATCATCAATATTCCTGTTCCCATATAATTATTTCGATTACCTCAAAATTCTGTTTGAAAATTCTGACCATAAACTAGAAACACCCTCATAGTACAAGTTCTACATACATAAACTTCCACACCCCCTAATACCCATGATACATGACCCTAATCTAGTATACCCCATTGGTTTAAAATATACGTACTTAAATAATACAGCTTTAGGGATCATATTAGTTCGCATCTTAGATCATGATCGAACCCCACTCACACATCTCTTATAGAGTTACCTTTTTCGTCTAGCTAAAAATTTACGATCTCACATGAACAATATTTACTAAGTTAGAACCCATTGATATACCCAATTCAGGATAGAATAAACCCAAGAGTTCTCAAAATCTTCATATGAGTCTAACTCTCTTTCCCAAACACACTTTGTTTCCCTTGATCCACATTATCATCCCCTTTAATTATCAAAAGCCTCTACTAACTCTCTGTTGATTGATCAGGATCCCCTATATTAATATACCACATTTCCATAACACACATCCAAGATTTATTTAATTTCTAAAATGGACCCCCCCTGTTCAGTAGATATAGATCAACTGACCAATCTCATCTAACATCCATTTTACGGTACACATCCTAGAGGAATAATATCTGTATCACTTTATTAGAACTCATATTAAAAAATGGTCAATGATCATTACAAAATATTTTCCCATATTTCCAATGATATTTAAGTTTATCCTACTTTTATTATAGTTTCTAATTAAATTATTTTATCCTATCTACACCTTCAATTTAATTCAAACTCGAAAATTCACAACATAATTTTCTCACACTTACCTTTTGTTGATTAAAATTTCAGCACACATTTTGTAACATAACCATTATTCTTTTCATTTTGAAAGTGTGAAATAACTTTTGGCATCCCACCTACCTTGTTCCTATCATCCTGACAATTTCCCTTATCATATCAATGTGGCATTTTAATTATGAACTATCCAACCATGTTTTACACTCATTTAAGGTTGATGATATTATATTATCTCTTATTTATCACATTGAGAATAACTCATATGGGCTTAAGGTTTTAGTTTTATTATTTCATTCACATGACTTCGATGTAGTGAAATTTAACACATTATGTCAAAACATGTAATACTTGTATTAATAGTAAAAAGGATAGTAATTCCTTGAAAATAGTATCTCATTTAGTATAAGTTGTTATATTAATTTACTTGAGACCTCATATTATCTAGATAACCCAACCTCTATCAAAAGGTTTGGTTATCTCTAAATGGATAGTTCAACTCTTCCATTTCATCCTCCACTTAACAACGCAGCTTAGTTTCTTGTACTTGGATCTCTCCCTACAAAGCCCTTTACTCCACTATTCAATATGTCACTAGGGGAACCACGACTTTAAAACTAACTAACCTAGTCATTAGTTGGCTGAAAAACTCACCCCTTTTCAGTTTTAGTACCTATCACTATTACTCCTCCTCATCTTAATGAGTGATCACATGATAGATAACTTTAAGAGACTCCACAAGACACGTCATAGTCATAACCCTAGTAGAGATGAACTTTTGTGCCTTTATTTTATCACTCTCATCCCGGAAATCATACGTCATAGTGTAGAGGGAATAATATTCACACACATAAGACCAAAGTTCACCAATCATCTCCCCATCTGAACTGGTAGAATGCTAGTGATGATGCATTCAATTTTCTCTCATTTTAGTTTTTGGATCAAAAATTTCTCTTTAGCCACATCCAACACTATGTAATCACTATCTTCTAGGTTAGTCTCATATTATTGGAACATATCAAGTAGTGGAGATGGATGTTTTACTTTAGGATCCATCTTGATAGGCTCTAATATGGAAGGGTTACTCAACTCATTGGCTACCACCACCGCAAATGGCGACTCAACCTATGGGACCACATATGGATATTTTCATGTGATTTGTGCCTTGAAATCATACTCAAACTCCAAAAATCTATAAAAATCACTATAATAAAGAATATGTACTTTAAGGATTGAGTCATTCAAACCCATAAGCACCCCAAACTCCTACATCCCTTTGTGGATGAAAAATACCACAATTAGTTAGATATTAGATCAAACTATGAGATAAAAATGTGGGATATTAGGAATTGTGACTTCTCGCAACAAAATTTGTTTTGTACCATATTCCTCCTCTATATGTAATATTGATCCCTTAGACACCTTACGTTTCAATTCTATCATTCCAGAAAATGGGATGAGGCTTTAGACACAAATAGTAGACTCCACAATTATGGATCACTCAACATTAGTGGGAATCCCAATGGCTAGATCATTTCTATTCTAATCCAATTGTACTAGATATAAAATGATAAAATAGATCAATATAATACAAATTAAATAATAATTTATTGATAAATTAATATTGTTTGAAATTACCTTCTAAACCCTAGGGGAAGGGAGTCATCAATTTTCTATGAGCTGTACATCATTGGAAGATAATTGTTCCCTCAAAGAATTAGAAATCAACACTCTCTAATCCATTGGGATGACTGAGTAGTAAGATGATAATGCTCCCACTTCCGGGCCACTTGGGTGATTCTTAGAACAACTCCAATGTCAATAATCAATTATATTCTCCAAATCATCTTCACTCACTAAACCTAGTGAAATTTTAAAAAATAAAGTTAACGTTGGATAAGGTATGAATATTATTTGATGGTGGTCATAGGATTTTGGATCTACATAGAATGGCCTCACTTGACACCTCAGTTGATGTGAGCTTCTCACCCGAACATAGAGATTATGAGCATTCCACATCACTACTCCCTATATAAAACACCAGAATCCCTTATGTTCATATCTCCAAGTGGACCAACACCTTCAGATCCTTAATTAGTTCATGCATTGATCATCGATATCACTCGGTCCATGAAGAAGCCTTTCACGATGAAACTATATCCTCTAGTTCAGTGACATGGTTTGTATGTTCTATTTGAGGAAATGGGTTCATCCCTATACAACTCAAAACTATTCAATAATATCCCATGAGTTTTGATCAACCCCTATATATTTTTTCATGTGAAGTGTGTCCACAAAATTCCTCATGTTCTCCAGGATTCATTTATGGTTTTGTCTTATCATATCACTCGAATCATACATGGGTGATTCAATGGATTCAATATAGGGTGGACTTAGTGGTATTGGAAGCTTCAACATTATATTGGACAAAAATATTTGGGTTCCCTTAATCAAAAATTATGTTTTCCCCAGATGCCCCACTTTAAAATACACTAGATTCCATGGTATCTGTAGAAGAACTCATTCTCAGTTGGAGGTCTTCGTTGGTAGTGGATTCCTCTACCATTCTACCTTAAGGCCTAAACTATTTCATTATTCAAAGGAACCAAATACCTTAGTATCACCAATGGATGTTCTACTATCCAACTTTTTGTAATGTTTTGGTATAATTTGGTTAGGGTTCCAACAATCACTAAAGTGATCCCATCACAAGATCCCTCACAAGCATCCATAAACTAGAGTTTTCAAATGATTAGTGGGTGATTCAGATATAAATCATGGGTGTATACCCATTGTCTAATCCAATATATGAGGATAAATTAATATGTGAACCATAATGGGGATTATATATCACATATGATGTTTTGGTTGATACATGAAATCAACACCCCACTATTGAAGGACTTTAGATATGAAATATCATAAAAAATAAAATGATCATAGTCTATGATCAACCAAGTTAAAATACTATAATTGTTTATGTTCTACCCCTCATGTGATCATTCCATGGAGATAAACCATGTCCTGTCAACCACTGGGGGAAAAACCCTAAAATGGTTTATCATTATTATCCTACTCTCAATATTTAGGGGACTAGTGGGGTTTAGAAATTTCTAATCCAAAAAATGAAGAGTGACCCACACATTTATGAATTTTAATGGGATGCAAATATATATGTTCATGTCCCTCTAAATGATGTTCCCCATCATGTCATATAACTTTTACAAGGATGGGATGGTGAGGTTGTTTTGATGTCTTATCACTTGACACCCCACCATGATGATGATTATAGTCTCATCCCCCTGATGGGAACCTTAATCGACAGCATCCAAACACTAAGAAAGGTTGTAACGAATTTTATTAAACTTATATTCATGGTCATGTATTAGTTCACGTAGAATACTCACTCTATATGTGGTACCTAATATATGAGAATCCATTACAACAAAATCTTCCCTTACCCCTTATATAAGGACATGATCATAAAAATTATACAATCTTTATTTTTTAGTAGATACTTCATTATGCTAAATTTGAAAATATTTTCAGGATTAATGTTAAAGGGAACTCGGTAATAACCTTTACACAAAAAAACATATGATACAATGTGGATGCTTCTAATCAGTATCCATTTTTTCAACCATAAAAAAATTAAAACAAAACATGATTTCTTTTAAAAAATATCCTCATGGATTTAATGTTGACATAATTCATTCCCTACCCATCCTAAAATCCTTTGTAAAAACAATAAAAATGTGGTACGAGCACAAAAATCGTTGTAAATTACTTTAAAAGAAGAAAATCATTAGTCATGTGAAAACATGAAAGCAAATAAAAAACTTTTTCTCAAAAACATATATCTTTACCAAAAAATGGATTTAAAATTATTCTAAAAAGATCAATTTTATTAACTTTTGAAAACTAATAATTCAAATGAAATTTCATTATAAATCATATAAAATTCATGTAGTTACCTTGGGATATCATCTTATAGAAACCTTATAAAACCCTTACAAATTGGATTAACGATACAACCAACTACAAATAAATTTATTTAGAGAACATAATCATTACCTAATATATTTGAGATGTATAAATGTGATCAAACTTCATATTAGCTCTGTAGGACTCACTTGTGATCTATAAGGGGGATCAAACCTTTATACAATCTATATTAGGATCATCAGTGATTCATGAGCTATAATGGTACCAAACCATTCATATAAGCTATATTAGGCTCGCCCGTGATCTAAAATTTGGGTTAAATCATCATATATGTTGTATCTGGATAATACATTTTTTGAATAATTATAATGTACCATATCTTGAATAAATTGTTTTATTATTTCACTTTTTAATCATAAAACCCTTTTGAAAAATCTTTTAAAAAGATATAAGAAACCTTTTTGGAATTTAAAATACCATTTTTTAAAAACCAATTTTATAAACCAGATTACCTAGAAAAGTGTAAAGACGTTTTATAATGAATAAAAAATGAAATATTCTAATGTAATACTAAAATCAAATAATAATCATGGTGGTGTTAAAAGTCATTGTTTTCATATATGATAAAAATAGATCATTCATTTTGTTTTTTTAAAAAAATTTCGTATATAAGTTGTAAAAATATTCAATTTGATAACATTTGAAATAAAGTAAAAAATAAAAATAAAATCTAATTTGAAAAGTTTTATATCAATAAAAAAATTCATGAAATCATATTAAAAAATGTTCATGGCTGAAATAGTTGTAAAGAAAACATTAAAAAAAATTCTTAAGAGAAATGCCCCTTCTAAAATTGGAAAAACATGAATAAAAAAACCCATGAAATAATAACATTAAATACGATGATAATATATATATTTATTATATAAAATTTAAAATTTGTTTTATATACTACTCATAAACGAATATTGGTGCATAACATCAAAATATGCTCTAATTATAGGAGATTGAGATGAAGTCTCTTACATTGAGTCATACCTGTTACATGTGTATTTATCGTTATGAATAATAACCTTTTGTTAATTATATAAATTATTTCTATATTTTTTCATGATTATTATTAATTTTATTTCACTTATTACCATGTTATATATTATTACATTACCAATTAAGAATATATCATATATTTTAATAAAATTTGGATTATGTGTCGAAAACAACTTTGGTAGGTTGACTGTCATCAAAGAGGTCATTATTTAAACATATAAAGAACAATAATCATGATATAATTATCATATATAGATATAAATTATAAATTTAAGTTCAGTAATGATTTTATTTGATAAATTAAGTATGTTATGATCATGGACATGAGAGGCCATACGTGCACATGGGTTACATTTCCATTGTTCAAAACTCATTATATAAAGAAATAAAGTAATATATTATCTTTATAAAATGATAATAATATCATATATACCACATTTTTAATTTAAATATACTTATAAATATCATATATGTTGTCTGGTGGAGAAATTATAGTCACATCCCTATGTAAAGGCAATAGTCTATTCATACATGAACGACAATATCAGATTTGTAGTGAGTGAATATGTAAGAAATAAAATGATATATTATAAATTAATAATGATAAATATGTAATTAATATCATAATTATTTCACTTATATCACATATATCTATTATATTTAATCTTATTACCCTCCTAGTAATGCATGAGTAAAAAATCAGTGACATCCCTTTGGGACGCGGTAGTCTGTTGTACACACAAGCGACATTATTGAATCCCCTATGAAATAAAATATAAAATTTACATAAGAAATAATTACTTAATATATATAATTATGTTATAAATATAATATATATACATTATATTGATCATCATACCCAACTGTGAGATGTGGTAATGGAAAAACAAATGGCGTTGGTTTGTGAGGCCGTAGTCCGTTGTACATATAAATGATGACTTCTTAACTGATTTTATGGATTATGATAGGTAAAAATATTATGTAATTAGAATAATAACATATAATTAAATTTATGATTCTAGTTTTATTATGTTTAAACTGTTAATACAAAATTAATGGATGAAAATTAATAAATAAAATGAAAGAGCTTTATTAAGGTACTTACCTTCTCTAAGAGAAACCAATGTTGGATATCCACTTCAGAACCCTGCAGTTGGTTTATCGGTATTAAATAAAAATTATAATTTTCATAATTTTGTTAGGGAGAGATATTTTTTTGTTGATAAAAATGTGATTTTATGTGTGAATAAGTTAGGGAAGTGAGTGTTCTTATATAATTGAGGAGGAGTGATATTTTTGTAAATACTCAAATGTATTCAATAATTAAAGGTCAATCTCAAGTTATATGGCTCAAAAATTGAAACATAATATAGTGTAGGGTTTATATTGTGGATAATAACTTTAATCACAAAAAATAACTTGTTTTAAACATTTCATTCCATAGCCTTTATGTTTTACTCACTTTTAACATTTTAATTTTCACCATGACAACTATGTTGTTTTTTATCCTAGAAAATTTGTCCTCTAATTATAAAATTGAATGAAAATCATTATATAATTTATACATACAATTTATAAATATTAAATAAAAAATATTGAATAAAAATCCAAGGTCTACGGAAAATTAATCTTAACAGAACCACATATAATGTGCAAAAATCCTATTTTATCCTTAATTATGGTGATTAATTTTTAACTATTTTTACTAATCCTTATGATCAGAAATTAAGAATAACCATTTAGATAATAAAAATTTAAATAATTAAAAAAAATGAAACCATTTTTCAAAATTATATTCACATAATTGGAAAATTTTAATTTAAATTTAATCTCATCTACGCGATTAGAAAGCGGGTTTTCAAAGAGAAAAGGATCAAAAGTGTCCAATATTTTTATATCAATAAACAATATAAAATAGATTAAAATTAAATAATATTTATAAGTAGATATTTAATTTATATCAATTTTCTCCAAAAAAAATTAAACCATAATTTTTTAATAATAATTAAAATTAAAATCATTTTTCAATAAAAACTATATTTTTCACTATTAGTCGAAAAATCAATATTTTCCAAAAAATCCCAATATTTTACCCTATGTGAATTTTGATATTATGATTTCAAAAATAATTTTAATTTTATCGATTAAATTTCTTAAAATCTCCTAAAATTATTTATAATATATCCATACAAAAATAAATAAAAAACAATAATAAAGAAAAACTAATTTGAAGAATAACATTACTTTACAAAGAATTGATTGATAATTTTCTTAGAATTTATCAATAATTTATATGAAATATGATATATATATATATATAATAAACTATTTAATACTGTTCCTATGTTACAATATAATGGATTAATTATAACATTTTTATATTTCGAGTGTCATTTAAGATCCGTGTTACGAGTTATGTACACTATCAAAAATAAAAATATCAAGATTGTGTGCACCTAAAGATATTGATGAGAATAAATGTATACAAATATAAATATATCTTAATGTATTAGGGTATTTCATTCTCTTATAGTCTTGCTGTTTCATGCCTAACAATATATTGAACATAGTTACTTTTCTTTAACTCTAGGTGTTACATTCTTGCCCCTTTAATAAATGGCGTCCTTTAAATATAAAATTTTTCTTGGTAATCAATGGTTGGATATTTTGTGATTCATTTGTTGTAAACCCACATCTTAAAAAGTGTTAACAATGAATTATTTTGATCAGTTATAAAGTAATATATGATAGTCATCTAAAATATGCATAACTTGGTTTCCAAGTAGTAGATCATAGGCGCGAAGTGAATATTTGAACATGAATGAAATGTGTAATTCCAAAACAATGATAGAGAGTGATAGAGATCATTGATCACAATGATTTTAATCATCAATAGAAGATAAAGTCCCTCCAAACCATAAATATGTTATTATATAAAATACCATCTGATTAATAATATGTTAATGTAATATGAAATCAAATTCATTTTAAAGATCATTTCACAGATTTAAGGAATTACATATCCATATAGAATAAAATTATATTGAAATATACATACATGTCTTGAATAATTATTTAAATTAATAAACTTCCATCACACACTCATAATTTTTCCAATGATATGTATCCAAGGAATAGTATTCATGCCATAAGTACTATAATTATCATATAATGGATCACATAATCGAAAAAATATAAACATTTGTTCCTAATATTTTTAGACATTAAATACAACCATAAAAATGTAGTATAATGAAAGACGTTTCCAATATTAATAGTGATCCTCTTCTAAAAAAACTTTAATCACCAAATTCATTTTTAATTACAGGGATTACTACATAATAGAACATATATACTAGAAATACAATTTATCATTATATTTAAAAACATTTAATTTAATTTAATGATTTCTTACAAACCAGAACAACACATAGGCTAGTTGTAGGAATTTCTCTCTTGTCGAACATCAGTTGTGGGTATAAGCCATGTAGCCTTTCCGGTTGTGATGGGTTGTTTCTTGAACCTCATGATTCCCTTTTTTTAAAAAATTCACAATTATAACGTTACCATAAATATCATTAAAATACTTAAATATATCCTCAATAACCAAATATATTATAAAATCCTATGGTTTTCAATTCCTAAAAATTCATATCCAAAAATGTAAAGGCATACTTCACAATGAACCAAATATTTACATATACATAATCCCAAAAACAATTCTGTCAAAATATTATTAATAAGTATAATATATCATCTCATAAAAACTAAAAGTTCTTGCCTAAACAATGAACATATGAATTAACTTCTGAAAAATACATAACTCCCCAAATCTTCCACTACATCACCAAATATCCCAACATCAACTACAGTAGTATCAAATGACTTTTTTAAACAATTATGTTTCTGATCATGATGATTTCCACCTTGAGTATGAATCATAGGACACAAAATATCATAATGACACAAATCATTACATCTAAAACATATAACCATTGAATGGGTATATGTTATCTTATTATTTTATTTTTTAGAGCTCTTTTATTTATTATCATGAACCCTATGACGAAATATACCACACTAGTATCAATTTCCATATCCTAAAAAAACATTCACCTATATAAAGTTTTCCAAAATTTGAAAATGATTTTGTCTTAACATTATTATTATTAGTTATTTCTTCTTTATTTTCTACACCGCAAACATTTCGTAAAATTATCATCTCGTGGTACATGAGTGTGAAAAAACATTATCTCATGTTTCTTAGAATAAGGAACCAATTTCCCATAACTTTTAAATTTTCATGTGGCTGAAGATATTCATGGACATGGTTTCAATCCTAAGTAAAACAGATTAATTTTACAATTAGTATCCTAAATAAAATCAAGCACATACCTGGCCAATCCTCTGAATTTTACTTCATATCCATGCATTGAATCTTCATTCGTTGTCTTAAATTCCAATAATTGTTTCTCAATTATTATACATGAAATATTAGCTAAAAATTTATCAATGAAAATAATCATAAAATTATCACATTCCATGTCATATATATCTTCTTTATCTATAGTATTCTTAATAAAAGACCACCATCAATCACGTTTTCCTTCGAAATGATAAAAGGAAAGGGATTATTTTTGACATTCTAAACATCCCATGACTTGAAATATATTATACTATGAAATGATCCATCTTTAACCTACCATAGGTTCAAATAGTCCATTGAAGGATAAGGGGTGATTCCTCATTAAATTTTACACTATAGACATGATCATTCATGGTAGATTAGTTTCCTCTCTAACATAGATACCAAAATTATTTATAGATTCATTCCACTAATGAATCACTGGAACAAACTATTTGTTTCCAATTATTACCATCTCATGATACTGATTTGGAAGGATATTTTCCACTCTATTTCTTCCAACCATAGCTTCCATATTTTTTCTATAGAAAAACATTTTCAATAGACATAGTTTTTGATTAATAAATATGGTAATATTAAAATTATATATCATTTAAACTTATACATAAAGTAATATCTTCCAAGGTCATTATATTTACATTATCCTAAACATTAAATTTGTCTAAGATGAAAATTGATACAAAATATAAGGACTCCCCATTAAAGATTACATAATATTTAGTTCTAAATCAATAATTAATTATCTTTCATTTGAGGTAATTTTCCATTTTTTTTAGAATAATTAAATCATAAATCACACATAACACACCATTTAATACAAAGTAAAAACTTCTTATAAATGTCTATTTTTTCCACTATATAAATCTTTTAAAACAAAACATGACTCTTTTTAATGAAAACAATTCAATAAATTCAACATGACCTTCTATCTTCCCATACCCACCCATAAATCTTGTGAATTATTTTTAAAAAAATGGATTGAGCAGAAAAATATCATGGAGGGTTTTAAAATTATTAAATTCATTATTGTAGTCAAAAACATTAATATCCGTGAAAACATATTTCATGAAAATATAGTCTTTTACCCAAAAAAGGGAATTATAATTATTTTATGAAGATCATTTATCTTACATTTTTGAAGAATTTTTCTCCATGAAAAATCATTATAAGTCATAGATTATTTGTGTACGTACCTTGGGACATTACCTTGTAATACCCTTACAGAACCCTTAAAAATTGGAATAACTATACCAACAACATTAAATATAATTATATGATTAAAATAATCATTATTAATTGAATTGTAGAGTGATAATGGGGCACAACATTAGTATGCTTTATCGGGATCACCCTTGAGCTATATTGGGGCTCAAGCATGGGTATATGCAACACCGAGCTCACCTATTTTTCATTATCTATAATAGGGACCAACCCTTAATAAAATATATATCTTGACCATTAATGAGCTCTAATAGTGATAAAAAATTCATATAATCTGTATTGGGATCATCCATGTTTTTTATATATTGATAATGTACCATATCATTAATAAAACATTTTATTCTTTCACTTTTTCATTGTAAATCCATTTTTAAAAACTCTTTTAAACCAATATAATTTTTTCCCTGATATGAAAATTCCATTTTATTATAAAAATACATTTTCTATTAAAAATCTCAAAAATTAAGAAAGATGGTTTTTAGTTGAATACAATATGACATATATCAAAGAAATATAGAAATCAAATAATGGTCATTGTAGTGTAAAAATTCATTGTCATCATATATATTAAAAATATAGCATTTGTTTTTTCATTTATCGAAACATTCAGTATAATGCACATAAAATGATTATTTCTGAAAAACATTATAACTTAGTAAAAAGAAACATAAAATGGGATTTATAAATATTTTATTTCTAATTAAAACATCCAAAAAATAATTTAAAAAACAATGTAATGGTGGAAAGAAATCGTTAAAAAAATATTAAAAAAATGTCATTTATCACTATGAAAATAATTTAGTGATAATCCCCTAGAATAAATAACATTATAATACGTAAAATACATTGTTAATAGTTATATTAACTATATAAAATGTCAAAGAGGTTCTATATACACCTATTAATATAATATAGTTGTATAACAACAAAATATTTTTCAATTTATGGAAATTGAGATGAAGTCCCTTGCATTGAGTCTAACATGTCATGTGCGTCTTAATATTCTGGAATAATTAATTTATGTTAAATATATACATGATTTAAATTTTTTTCATGTTTATTATTAGTTTTACTTCACTTATTACCTTGTTAAATATAATTACATACCCAATTAAATTCATGTCGGATGTTTCGATGATATTTGGATTATGTGTGGAAAATTAATTTTGTAGGTTGTGTATGGACAAAGATATAATTATTTAAAAATATCTAGAATAATAATGATTAAATATATTAAATATTAATAGATAAATTATAGTTTTAATACCATTCATTAAATTTCTCTTTGATAAATGAAGTACATTATGATCATGGAGACGGTGAGACTAACAAATGTGTGAGTAAAGATATCATTTTTAAAAATCATTTTAGAAAGGTGGAAAGTAATATTTTATCTCTCAATAATGATAATAATATAATATATAACACATATTTTTAAAATATAATTATCTATATAATCTATTTTATGTTGTAATGAAAATAATGCCACAATTCTCTGTGAAGGTGGTAGTCCACACTTACAAGAACATCATTTTCATTTATTCAGTGAGTGAAAAGGTTAGAAATAAAATTATATATTACCTTTTTAAAATTATAAATATTTCATTAATATCATAATAAAAAAATTTATATAACATATATTCAATATATTAACCATTATCATCAACCATGTAATGCGTTTGTGAAAAACAATTCACATCACTTTATGAGGGAGTAGTCCACCGTACACATGTGAAACATTATCGTATACCCTATGGAATATAATATAAAACATTTAAATATGTTATAATAAATATATAGGTATATTTTTTTAATAAATATCATATATTTACTTTATATCCATCATCATACCAATCCTTGATAGGTGGTTGTGGAAAAACGAATGACATCAGTTCTCGAGGTGGTAGTCCACCGTACACCTGATTGATGATTTCATAACCCATTTGATGATAGTTGATAGGGATAAATATTATTTCATAAACATAATAATATATATTATATGGAAAAGTATGTTTTTATTATATTTTAATTTTTTATACATAAATTGAGGTGGAAAAATATGAAATAAAATGAATTAGTTTATTAAGACAATTGACTTCTATAAGCGAAACCTCATTTGGACATCCTTTTAAGGACCTTAGGTTTCGTATTTTTGTATGAACATAACCTCTATAATGTTATAAGGATTTTTTGGATGGATTTTGGTACAGTTTAGTTGATCCAAATGGATTGATATTTGTGAATAAACAAGGGGAGTGATTCCCCTATTATAATTGTGGAAGAGGGGCATTTTTGTAAAAACAAAAAAGTATTATATAATGGGAAGTAATTGTCACCTCATGTGTTGTGTACTAGGATAAGATAGGTATTTAAAATAAGGGGTTAATCATTAGTACAATATTTTTATAAATTCCTTTTATTTTGAAATAACCTCTTAAAGTGATTATGGTCTCAATCCCTCATTTTTAATCCTCAGCCTCGCCCTATATGAACCACTACCAATGAGAGAAAAATGCATTTAATTTTATAATTTTTAGCACAAATAACTAATCCTTTAAAAAAATTTACCCCAAAAAGATATTTTTCACTATAAAAAATGTTTATTACAATAGTTACTCATTAAATCCCCCAATAATTATAAGCTAGTCATACCCCTATCAAAAAGTCTCCTTCAACAGTTACTTGAACCCCCAATAACATTGTCTTCATAGAGATGGGTTAGAACCCCCCAATCACAATATTATAGAAAGATTTTAATCCCCCTCATATCCAATATTATTCTTTATACCTATCTTTCCACTTTATAAATATCTATTGAATACCCTCCTCCATGAGTTTGTTGGATCACATTGGCTAATGCACAACTTCAAGTACTTTTCGAGTGATAATGGTATTACTCAAACAATTTTTGTTCATAGTATATAATTAGTCTCCATAGTAAAAAACATAAAAGGCTATTCTTCACACTGATTTTGAATTCCTCGACTTACTGAATATTGAGTACTCAAATATGAATTCATTTTTAAATGCTAATTGAAATTCTGTTCCGACATCAATCTCAAAACACATCACATAGACTAAGCATCGTATATTGAATGTTCATTTATGTATCCTTTATGTATGGTCATAAATGTATAGATTTTTCACTATATATGTTTTTGTAATAATTAATAGTCAAACAACTTTTTGAATTAAAACACATTCACAAGCTTCATATATTAAATGCATGTTATAATACATGTACATGTATACTAGAACATGTACTTATTTTCACAAATATCCCATACATCCTTCCTGATTATCCATGTGATTATGTAATAACGTATGCATGAGATTACACATCATACATGTAAATTTCACACTCCCTCAACTAATTTGCTACACACACTATATGTGGTCACTCTCCACCTTCGCAAAAGATGTATATTGAACTCAAAAAACAAAATTATACAAATATTTCTCATGTAATCCCAAATGGATGTGGTTGATATTTGAGATGCATCACCAAAATTATATAGTTCAATATCAATACTGTTTGACATTATAAATCATTTTAACGTCACTCTAATACTATTTTATAAGAAACTTCCTCCGTGAATGGCTACCATTTCACAAAAAATTCTCAAGAACATTCACGTAACAAAATAAGTGATGTCATTGTATTCTTTGGGTAACAATATATGTGGGTTATTATATATCCTTCATCTAACAATGTCTGAATTTCTACATTGGATCATGGAAATAAAATCAAATTCATTTGAATATGTAGGTCCATGAAGACAAAACATAAATTCATGGAATTTAATACTCGAATTCTAAACTCATCTAAGCCTCTATTTCGGTCATCTCTACTCTAAAAATTCTCTCTTAAATATTAAATAATAACATACTATAAAAGATATCCTGATGGGTATTTATAGATAGATAATCCAATAATGCATCTCTTGTGAACTACCTCACTTCATCCACACTACCATACCTCGCATGTCTTGAGACTATGAGAAATCATTTTTTTCAAATAATAAGCTAACTACATTAATGAACCTAACAATTTATCCCTAGTTTTAACATTGATTAAACATGAAAATTATTTGTTATGTGAATTCGATCATGTTTAGATCACAGTAAAACTAGATACTCTGGTCGATTAATCAGATGTGCACCATGCACATCACCTAATGATGTGATGCTCATCTGACTAAGGATTGGTAAGAAATAATTGTGGTAATGATCGAATGGAGCAGGATGATCAGATCAGATTTCCAAACATCTCCACATATGTTTAATGATGGATGAATAATTAATGATCACATTGAGTCCCAAATCTATTATTAAATAGGTTGTGTACTCCCTTTTATAAAAATCTCTCAATACACTACTCAGTTCTTAGTATGGGATCCACTCACAATGTTCACTCACACCTCCCCATTTTGACATCCTCCAGCCATTATGCCTCCTAACACAGTGGTTATTTTATGCTACTATTAAATATTCCCTAGTTATTTTATACACAGAAAAACAATCTACTAACTCATGTTGGCTAGAAAGGGATTTAACAACCCACCTAATTAGTGTATACAGTCCCCTTTCATGTGGATAGTGTGGGTAGGCTCATATTTTTAATCAAATTTCTTCTTATGAGATACTAAAAATATATTGATTACAATATACTCAAAACCAAACCATAATTCCCTTTTCTTCTATTTTTAATTCAATTATAAATTCTAAATCACTCTAATTCATTAAATATCGTTATCTATAGATAGGTTCACAAAGCCTCAATTAATATTGATATATTCTCACATATACTTATTGATAACAAATGTAATTCACTCAGTGGGATCTTCAATCCCCTCCTTTGAATTTATGTTAGTACTCATATGATAATATGATTGATTTCTCAGTCCCCCTTATTGGAAACAAATCCAAAGATGTTTTTATGAGTTCTTAAATTAAACCACATCTCCACCAATTCAATTTCTTATCAAATAATGAAACAATACTCAATAAAATCAATGTGCTTTTATTTAATCAACTATATGTCTCTATGAGAAAACCCGATGTAGAAAACAAGGGTGATGTCACCTGAGAATCAAGGATGATAGTATTTTGTAATGTGATACCACTCTCAAACTCATATAAAAAAACCATTACAATGGATATTTGAGCAAGACTGTTAATATATTTCCAAAAAACATATCATAATGTTCATGTGCAAGAAACATATAGCTCTAATTTTTTGTGTATAATAGCATCTCTTTTAAAATAATAATTTTTTTTAAAAATTATTTCTACTGGGAATTTAAAGTGGTAATCAATTTCAAAAAATGTTGAACATCTAACTACATTGATATTTATATTATCCCTTTATGTTTTGAATTAATCTCCTTTAAATCACTACATTTTGGTCAAAATCATTTATATAATGGAAAACGAGGGATAAATTTGTTCTTCAGAAATATCACTCAGGTTGGGATTTTACTCTCAACCATTCCATTTCATTTTTCCTTTTTACCTCAAATTCAAAATGGTTTACCTTCATCTCTAGGGTTTTTATGATTTTCCTGAAATATTTTTTTCCATGCCCAATTTTTTCACAGCTTTCACACTACAAAATTTTCCAGTCCTCAATTGTAGATTACTCTACATAAACTATTAATTACTCAACTACAAGCAATTTTTTACTTTTTTGTTAGAATACTATTGATCTTTATCATAATGACTGTCATTTTTACAAATTTCAATGGTGACTATTACTTTATTTACTATACATCTTCCTTTATCAATCCCATTATGATTAATTTCAGATAATAATTTTTATTTCCTATCTCTTATTTGCGACCTTCTTGTAAATATATATAAAAAATTATTCAATAATTCATATAAGTTCTACATTAGTAGTTTAAATGATTTCATTGTAATAAGATTATCTAACTAATAAAATGGTCTCATCTTATCAGCATTTCTACAGCTTGATTAATAAATTTTTCTTAGTTGTGACATGTTAAACCATCATGAATAAACATTATGAACAAATACACTAAAACACTAACAATTTCCTCATATTTTTGTACAATTATAATGATTGTAGTTTTTTCCATTTCAAAGAATGTGGATGTATCTACTTGGGGGGAAACCTTTTAGCTGAATTAGTCCACTCTTATATTATGGAAGATTTTTTCTAATAATTTCTTTTCATTCAGTTAGATCATATATTGATTTTTTTAACCAATTATCCTAGAAATAAAAAATGTACATTGAGGCTTATTTTTTCAGGAATCAACATTTTATTGTGGATCATTATTATCAACAAAATTAGAAGATTCACACTAATGCTCAAAAAAACTTGTTGGAGACTTATTTATTCATATTGAAATCATGTTAATCTACCAGGAATATAGATCATGTCTTAGATAATTATTCCTCTTTCTCAATAATTCATTATTCAAGAGAATTCTCCATATTCTAAAATTCATCTAATTTCAATTAGTTTTGTTTATTTTATTCAACGTGTGTTGATTCTTCCTTATCAAGATCATCCTTTCCATTAACTTTCATATTTCCTTCTAGTTCAATTATCTTAATAATATTTTCACTTTTCTTATTAATATAAATATTCACATTCTGGACATGTTCTTTATTCCCAATAGAGATACTGTCAATTTCTGTCTTTAGTTTTTTATTTTCATTCTTGAGGTTAATATTTTCCACCAAATTTGATTCCAGATTTTATTTTAACATCCATTCTAATTCAGTTCTCCCATCACCTTCATCACCATAAAATGATTCACTAGATTTCTTGGATTTTCCAATAAATCACATATTATTTTTAGAATATCTTATATATTCTAACTCGCTACTTGATAATGAAAAATCATCCATTTATACTCTCGTCATATTAATCTTCTTGGAAATAAAACTCTTCTTGTACTTCTTCAACTTTATTTATGTGAATTATTATCCTCTATATCTGAGTCACTATCATCCCCCTTTTTATTTGGAATGTTACCAATAAATGACCGTTTTTTTGACAATTCTAGCACTTTGGTAGTTATTTTCCATTTAATTTACATCAATCTCTTTTGAAAATTCATGTAAATAAATAAAAAAATTTAAATAAAGTCCTCATTATCTTTATTATCCTCATAATCACTTGATTCTAGTTCAGGTTTTATTCTAGTTTTAGCTTTTATCATTGCTGTAAGGACCATCACATCCCATTCCTTTTTAATTTATTCTGGAACATTTCACATTTCATATGTTATGCTAATATTATGATGTTCCTCCAATGATATATCATCACAATATTCTGGAGATGAAATACATGAGTCAAAAGTATCTGTAAAATGTCTCACAAAATTATTTAAAATAGTATAATCATTTATAATCTCAAAAAAAAACTCTGATATTGTTGAAAATATAACTTACTCTTGTAATGTCATAATCATTAGTTTCATCGTAATACATTTTAATATCTTCATAAAATCTTCACCAAATTATCAAATTGGATTATTTGACTTGACGATTTCATTCATAAATACTTATTAGTTTATCCCAAATAACATTGTTAGTTTGGAGACCTATACCATTTGTGTATTTGTTTTCTAATAAATCTATAAATATTTCCTAAGGATGTTTTCCGAAAACTTTTATATTTTTCTTATCAACTTGATTCGTATAAATATCATCATCAATAGGTGGGAAGCCCACTTTTTTTTGTATCTATCACTTCCATGTCCATATATAGAAGGAAAAGAACCATCCTATTCATATAGATGTGTTATTTCATGCCATCAATAGTTGGAATTCCTTGAATGTTCACTTAATTCCAAATATCTATTTCTCAAAATGTTTTTTGGATCAATATAGTGGACCTTTCCCTAATACCAATTATAGTATCTATGTATTAGTTAGGTACCACTGAGTGTGGGGTGAATCAATAGTACACAATTTATAAAAATTCTTTTTCTATTGATTATACCAATGTGACTAATAATAGTCTTGATCCCCCATATTTAATTCTCAACATCACCTTTTAAACACTATTAACACATAATCAACTGAACCTATGGATTTACAAGGTTTAGTACATATATATTCTCCATACAGGGTTTGTAAGACCCCCCAACATGAATTTCCCAATATAATAAATGGATATAAAAATAGAAATTGGTTACACCACTCAATTACATGAGGATTATGCCGCCTATCCAATCATTATTAAATATTTTATTAGACCCCCCTCCCCAACTGCACCTTCTTCACATTGAATGGTTAGACCCCAACCCAATCACAATCGTCCAACAAATGGTTAGACCCCCCTACTAAAACCTTCTTCCTTAGATGTATCGACACACTATTGAAATATCTATTGAAGATCCTAATCTAAGATCATTCTAGATCATAATAGCTAATGTACAACTCCATTAACCTTTTCACTGATGTTGGTCTTGCTCAAACAATTTCTTGTAACATTATATAATCATATACCACATTATAACAATTTTTAGGAAACAATTGCTTTTAATTATATATTCCTAATCTCAATGAGTATTGAAAACTCAAATATGAATTCCATATTAAACACTGAATGAAATTTTTCCCTAGCTTTATTATCAAAACACTGAACATTGAATAATCATTGTATGCCATATGTTCATTTATTAATGATTTATGTGTGATCATAAATGAATATATGTTTCCCTCTCCCAGTGTCTAATATAAAATAGGGTAATAATAAATTTTGAAAAACACACATTTATAAGCATCACATATTCAATTCATTCCTTAATACATGTACAATAATATTTCCACATGTACTTCTTTTAACAAAAATAATGTACATCCTTCATGCTACTTCTAGTGATTATGTATTCATGTCTTCGTGAGATTACTCATCATATGTGTATATTGCACACTGCCACAATTAGTTCATAGCACACACAATCTATGTGAACTCCCTACCTTCACACATGATTTACTTGGAACTAAAATAGCTACTTGATCACATCACTATTCACGTCTTTATTTCACCACTACATAACTACTTTAAACAAGTTTTTATTTAAAATTTAAAAAATTATATCAAATTTCACATCCCATATGATTAAATTATTAAATCTGTATCATTGTTAAAAAGGGAAATTGTTCTTTTTTTGGTGATTATGTTATAGGACGAGGTTATTTGGAGGGTCGGAGATGATCTATAAGGGAAACATGCTAAACAACATGGAATTCCAAGGACATCTATCAATTTTTTTTCACATTTATCAAATTGAGTGCTTTTAAATGTGATGTAATTTTGTGATACAATCCTAGAGAATCATGGAATACAAGAAATCTTAAGGAAAAAACCCCAATTCGGTCATTAAGGTGTTCATCCGTACCTATAAGTCTAGGGGACGAAATAGAGACAATGTTAATGATTTTGTTATGTATTTCAGCCATATCTTCTGCTTTCATCCTCTATTGGCCCCTAGAATTTTATAAAAAGATAGTAATCATGCTATAAGAACACATTTATATAGTTTTTCCAAATCCATATAATGACATTTAAAAACTCCTGAATGTTACACAACTGATATCTTGAAATAGAGGTTCCAAAAACCGTTCACCATTTTGGTTATAAATTGACACCTTGGCCACCCCTTCTGGATGATAGAACAAAGACATAAGTTATAAAATTTTGTAGTTATAGAGGATTTTTCTCATCACCTTAGATGATATTGAACTCCCTATACTCATATCTGGAGCTCAAGAGGCAAATATCACTTCATCGAAGCCTTCCACTCTTTCTTGCTTTGTAATATTTATGTTCACATAATATTCTTCTTTATTCCTCATATATTTCATATTTTTTATTATATATTCCTTTATTTTACTATATTTTATTATTATTTTATCATACTATTTTGGCTATAAATCTATATTTGACACAATATTTTTTTATAGCCTTTCTCATCCTTGGAAAATTAAATACATTTCAATGATGACTACACCAACCATAGAAGCCTAGTTATTTTTATTAATTGATCTTAGTCTCACCTTCTTAATTCTTTTACATTGAATCAATGAGAAAAAATAATTCATTTAATATGATCTTTTAATTGAGTTTTAAAATTATAAAAAACTATGTAAGAAATTGATCAATTAAAAAAACACTTCAGGTCGAGATTTTGTGTAAATTGTGAGAGCATGACCTCAATCGGTATTACAAAATCATATGGGATAAATTTTTATAGTTAAAATATAGTACCTTATAAAAATTACAATCGTATTTACAGAATGGAATAATTAATTAATTTACCACTGACCATAAGCGGGCCATTGAACAACAATCAAATTAGGGTGCTGCAATTGCATGTACCTATGTTAGCCTATGATTTAGCTCTTTTAATTTTTGTGGTAAAGTTAATTATCATAGGGTTAGGGGGGTTAAAAAAATTAGGGTATTGTTATCATTATTAATTATATGTAAATTTAAATTTTAATGATTAATAGATAAGTAATGTGGTGGAGATAGATTGATTACATTTTATAAATATTGTTTTCGAAAAAAATATATTCTTGTTGTGTCTTATTGATCGAATTTAATTTCAAAAAAAAAATCAAAAAATTATTCTTCTACCATTAAACTAATTCTATATTTATAAATGATAATAAAGACAATCCTTTTAATTATTTTTCTTATTTACTTTTATTTTATTTTTAATATACATTTAATATGTTGTTAAATTTACTTCCTCCTTTGAGAGACGACTTCGGTTAATCACCCTATTGCACCTAAGTACCTAGAAACCACTAATAATTTGAGGGTGCCCATGAAAATTCCTTTCAAATTGGTTTCATTTTCGGGGAGGCATGTAATTATTTCAACCAATTAGAGTTATTTATTTTATATTACATTTTATTCTCTTATTCTATAATTTCTTCATTATTTTCCCAATATGATTTTTTTCTCTTCATCTATTATTTCTTCTTATTTTTTTAATATTATTTTTGGACAATGAAAAAAACGTATCATTTTTTGAATGGTTGAAATTCCTTCTTTTTATTTTTATATCATTTATGACATGAGAAAATCCCGAGGATCATTTAAATCTTGTCACTAAGATTAAAAGTAGCCGTCAGGCTCGAATCAGACATTCTCGATCTATGAGAAGTTTCAAAATTCAACTAGTTAGAGAATTCCACCATTTTGAGAACATTGAAATTGGAAACAATTCTATATATAACTTAAAATAGGAAACAATGGTTGAAAACCATATCAATTTACTTAATAGAACAAGTATATAGTTGGATGCACCTGACATTAAATATCAACCAAATTGTATTGCATAACCAAATCTCGAATCAGAAATAGAAATAAAATTTGGATTAATTAAACATAATGAAATGTTTCAAGGATTATCTGGTGAGGATCCAAAAAAAATTTGAAAATAGTTAATGTGGTTTTTCCAACCCATAGTCCAAGGAATGTATCTGAAGATCAAATTAAACTAAGAGAATTCCCATCCTCACATGATGGAGCTGAAAAATACTGAATTTATTATTAACAACCTAATTATGTATCATGTTGGAATAATTTGAAATGTTTTTTCTTGAATAGATTTTTTCTAGAATCAAGGTCCACTTTAATTAAAAATAATATCTTCTGGATCGAGAAAGCACAAGGGGTGTCAATGTATGACTACTGGAAGCTATTCAAGAAGTTGTGTCCAAGCAGTTCACACCCCCAAATCAGTGAGGAAATCCAAATACAATACAATAATGAAGGACTAAACCCTTTGGGGAGGGTTATGTGGATGGCATGACTGAATGGGAATTGGTTAATAATACACCAATTTCTGCATTTTCATTGATCGATAAGATGACACAAAACATTCTATAATTTTACAATCGATGTTCCCCACATGTTAGATGACTACATCAGGTTTGTCCATATTCTATTGAAATCCATTTTATTGATAGAAATTTGGATGAATTGACCACTATAGTGTGGAATATTTATATGGCTAAAAAAACCCAACCCACTACTATGTGGCCATGCGACATCTTCATTGAAATAGAAAAACCAACTAATTATTTCCCCCAATTACAAGAGTAAGAGGATTGTGCAATAATATTTCCTAGGAGACCATATCTATAGAAACAATATCCCCATACCCAAAATATCAATTATTCCTTCTCACTAATATACTAACAATGGTGGAAGGATCAATTATACATGATGTGTGTCTATAGAAAACAAAATATCCCCCCTTTTCAACTAAACCTCTACCTACCTCCGCCTTACCCGTATGGTTTCCAATAACCCAAAGAGGATTTGGAACTCATGAATTAAAAAGCTATAAACAATGGAATCCGCCACCCTAGGTAGATTCTAAATATGATTAATGTTTGAAGAAAATTATTATTAATCCATAGAATGAGATGAAGACTCAAGGTTCGGAGTGGAGGGTATTGAAGACCCAAATTTTCCAGATTGCTTCTGACCTCCATGAACTAGTTAGTAAGATCACTAAACATATTCCTTACCAACATACTCAAAATCCCAAGGAGAATTTTACTGACATCATATTGAGAAGCAGGAATAAAATTAATGTTACACTTGTGCCTACTAATCCATCTGGATTCACCTCCACTCTAGAAAATCTGAATTGCACACCTGCTGATTCGCAACCCAAGTATAAAGATAAAGGAAAGAAAAAGATTGATGATATTCCTCCTAAAACCCATCCTTTTCCAAATATAATTGTTCAACCCAAAAATATGGAAAAAGTGGTGATGAAAAATGAAGTTTTGGATACATTCAAGCAAGTTGATATCAACATCCCCTTATTTAAATCCATTAAAAAAATACCAAGGTATGCCAACCACTTAAAATAACAATGTACTAATCAAATAAGGTAAAATTTAATTGAGAGGATCAATCATGGAAGGAATGTTTCAACACTCATTACACAAACTCTAGCAATGCCATCCAAGTGAAAGGATCCTATGACATTCACCATACAATGAACAATAAGGGAGTTATACATTTTTTATGATCTTTTTGATTTAGGATCTTCCATTAATTAAATAAATCACTATGTATTTTTTTTACAATTTTCTTAGTTGAATCCAATAAGAGTGGTCGTGATATAGGAAAATAGAGCTATAGAAAATCTAGTGGGAGTCCATGAGGATGTACATGTCTGTGTAGGACACATGATCTTTTAGGCATATTTTACATGCTTTACATGGTGGATGATCATGTAATTTCTCATTATCCCATTATCATTGGTAGTACATTTCTCAAAATAGCCAAAAATATCATAAATATCAATAAAATTACTCTTTTAATTTATTATGGGGATGAGGTTGTGATATTTAATGTTATGGACTCCATGAATCCCCCTTAGATGACCATTCTATATTTGTTATCTCCCATTTTGAACCACCAATGGAAATCCCCATGGCATTTTATTGTCTTATTCTAAGGTATATTATGAGTATTGTTTCTAGTATGATATCTAAGAGTACTTCCACACATGTTTATAATGCACATGACTCTCTTAGATTTGATTTTGAAATGGATTCATATTCAGATTTTGATCATGTGAACTATGATTATGACATGGTTGTTGAGTATGATGATGGATTTTATATTTTATTATCTGATTATGATGATGTATATTCTGATACCAATGTTCATGGTGAACATATTTCAATTATTTCAATATCTCCATCCATAAATCACTTCCTGCATTGGAACTGAACCCATCACCACCAAATCTATAATACTCATACTTGTTATGTGGTGATGAATTACCTGTTATAATTGCTAATAATACTCCTTTTGAACATGAAAAAAATTTAATCTTTTGAGGGACATTATCATGGAAATTGGGTGGTCCTTCACTGACATATCAAGTATTAGCCCTCCATTTTCATGCATAGGATTCATTTAGAGGATGCGGCTAAACTGGTAAGGCAACCATAAATGAGACTCAATACAACACTTTTGGAGTTTGCTAAAAGTGTGGTTGAATATTTTCTCGACGCAGGTATAATCTATCCCATTTCATATTCCTAGTGGGTGAGCCCTATTGAGGTTATTCCAAATAAAATAGGTGTTACTGTTATTAAAAATGATAAAGATGAGTTAGATCCAAAGTGGTAAAAATAGTTTTTGTGTGTGTATTGATTATAGGAAACTAAATCAGTCAACTAGCATGGACCATTTCCCCATCCATTTTATTGATCAGATGCTTGGAATACTGGCTGGGAAAACACACTATAGTTTCTTGGATTGATTTTCTGGATATTTTCAGTTTCTTATTACATTGGAGGATCATGAAATGAAATCATTAACTTGTCCATTCGGTATGTTTTCCTCCTAGAGGATGCCAATTCCATAGGTACCTTTTAGATATACATGGTTAGTATTTTTTCATACATCATTGAGTCTTACATGGTGGTATTTATGGATGATTTTTAGTGTATTTGTATTAATTTATGATTATATCGGTATTTTGGGGATGGCTTTGATTCTTTGTGTTGAAAAAAATCTGGTCTTGATCTTTGAAAACCGTTATTTCATGGTTGAGCATGGAGTTGTATTAGTCAATGTTGTTTCCAAACACTGGATATAGGTTGATAGATCTAAGATAGATATTGTTTCATCCCTACCCAATCCTTCATGTGTGTGTGGTGTTAGATATTTTTTTAGGGAATGTAGGATTTTATCGGTGCTTCATCATATATTTTAGTATCATTTCCCTTCCTATATAATTATTACATCAAAAGGATTCTTATGTAGTGTTTCTTAATTCTTGTAGGAATTCCATTAAGGAGGTAAAACAATGTCTGACCACTCAACCATTCATACATCCTCCACTATGTGATGTTCATTTTAAGATTATGTGTGATGCCTTCATCATCATGATTGGATGTGCATTATCTTAGAAGGTGGAGGGTCCTTCACATGTGATTTATTATGCACCGAGGACACAAGATTCGGCCTAATAGAACTACACTGCTGCAAAAAAGTATTTCCTACCATCATATTTTATTTTGATAAATTCTATTCATATTTATTGGGCTGTAAAGTAGATTTTTTTTTTACTATACTGCTCTGAGGTATCTATTGATGAAGCTGGATGAAAATACTAGTATAATATGATGGATGATCCTTTATCAAGAATTGTTTATTGAGATAAAGGACATGGAGGGGATAGAAAACTTGGTGGGGGACCAAATGAGTAGGCACACACACACACACACACACACTAGTGGGTGACACATTGGATTAGGTACCACTTTAGGAAAAATTCTCTAATGATCATCTTTATACTATCTCATGTAGAAATCCATGGTATGTTGATTTACTGAACTACCTTGTTCGATATGAAATCTATATATATTTTAAGAAACACCATGTACCAAAATTAAACAGTGAGTCATGATTTTATTTTGGGGATGATAAATACCTCTGGAGCATGTGTAGTGATCATATTATTAGGTGGTGTGTTCCTAATCATGATTTTGAGTCTATTTTAAATGTATTTTTACACATTTTTTTGGTTGAAAATTTTGACCACAATGGATATCGTGGAATTTCATAGACACTAGATTATAATTTCCAATCATATTCCATGATGATCATTGTTGGTCAGAGTGGATACTCAAGGGGGGTGTGAATTGAGTTCCTATAAAAATTTCTGTTAAAATTATTTCTCTTAAATTCACCCAATTTAAAAACAAAGTTAAACTGTAGTGAACCTATACAGAGTGTAAATGATCAATTTGTTTCTCAAAGATTGATTTGGTCTCAGTTGACGTAATCTGAAGATTAAATTAACATTTGAAACTAACTTACTGGTTTACAATAAGTATAAACACTTGCTAATTTAACTATCAAATTAGCTTTAAAATAGTTTTGTATTTAAAAGTAATAGCAGTGGAATATTAAATAAATATATAGTATAATTATAGACATAAATTAAAATGCATTGAAAATTTAACCAAGAGGTTCAGTCTCAAGCCGAGACTTAGTCCTCTCAATAATTTATATAAACTGATCCACACCCTGGATCGGGGGTAAACAATAGTACACTACTATCCAGGACCAAAGACATCTACCACAGTTCTTCGTGGGAAAAACAAACAATAGCACAGAGGATGTTCATGTCTTACTCGACCTCTACCACTATCCACAGTGGGAAACAATGGGTTATAATGTTTGTGTGAGTATTTAAGAATCCTCCAGCTTAGTACAGGAGTTAATATGTGTGTAAAAATAAATAAGGTACACACACTGCTTGAAATGTAAATAAAATAATCACTAAGATAAGTATGATTGAGTGTAGAAATGCTTTAGTGATTAGTAGTGCAGCTCTGGACTCGTTTGGTTTATCATGGAAAGATTCTGAGTCCTTCTCTGGTTTCTTGTTCAAAAAACAGAGTGTCGTTTTCTTCCTTGGTTCTTGGTCTAGTTTTAGCCGCCTTAT
Source organism: Viscum album (assembly GCA_963277665.1). Lineage (NCBI taxonomy): Eukaryota > Viridiplantae > Streptophyta > Magnoliopsida > Santalales > Viscaceae > Viscum > Viscum album. Next base: position 1,902,790,932 of record OY728121.1, on the reverse strand, counting down.
TGCATGAAATGTTTGTTGTATTTATTCACTAAAGATACAGCTTCGGTTCTCCTCTAGAATAAGTTATTTCGTGTATGTCCATGATTCTTGTAGTATGGATGTTGACTAGTGAAAAATTCTCCACATTTGAATGTTGTTCAGCTCTTGGCTCTTTCACCTTTCGTGTGTCTTCTGAGTGCCTTTATTCACTCTCTTTCAAAAATTGTGTCTTGCACGATATTATTTCGTCCCTTTATAGCTTTCAGCTTTGGCAGAAATGAATATTTACTTTTTGCATGGGTAATAGGTATGGTTCCCTAACATGGAAACATAAATCATTAAATAACATTAAATGCATTAAAAACATAAAATTTAACTGTTAGATTAATAAACAAATAGTATTGAGAGTATAGAGTATATATTATAGTGTTTGAATGGTTGGTCAATCATTAGTAGATCGTGTTGGTAAATGTGTACGGTGTCATATGATCTTTAATCGGTAGCTCTTGCTCTTGCATCGGTAGCTCTATGTAACAATTTCTCTCTGTCGGTAGCTCTTGATCCATCGGTAGCTCTTGAGCTATCGACATCTCGATGTATCGGTAAATATCTGTGAATTGGCTCTATCGATAGACTTCTATCTATCAGTAGCTATTGTCTGTTGGTAGATTTGGTTTTTTTAGTCGGTAGCTCAGTAGACAGATTCTATCGGTAGCTCTGGTTTGTGATTGTCAGTACTCGTATCAGTATGCTTACTCTATTAGTAACTACTGGTAGACATGCAGATCAGTAGCACATCTGTTTATATCAGTGAACATAGTGTATCAGTGACTTTGTCTATCAGTAGACTAAGTCTATTGGTAGACTGAGTACCGATAGCCCTTTATCCATAGCTATGTGCAGATCAGTAGCTTACACATATCTGTTTTTATGAAAAACACATCCGATTGGGATAGAATTATTTCAGAACTTATATAAACATGGATAAACATAGATAAACATATCTCAGAAGTTATTTTAATATTATTATCATCTTGATCACAGATTGAAAGAATTAAAATATATAAAAACATTATATTGAGATTATCGAAGTATATGAAAGCTTGGTAGGGATTACCAAAACAGGTGAGGTCAACAATCTCCCCCTTTCTGATTATCACAACTTATAAAATTATAGTTTTAAAATAGTGAGCAATTGTATCATAGGATATATCATTAAATGAAATTATATCAGAGAAATAGTATGATATAGAACATAAAGAATCAGAGGTGGAAGAAAATGTGATAGTATAAGCGATAAAATTAAATTTAATGATATCAAATGTAAAGCTTAGTGGAATCAGAGAGTTATAGAAAATGGTATCAGAGGATGAAATGTAATAGTATCAGAGGATTAAATAATGATAGCTTTTTCTTAGATAAAATTTCCCCCCTTTCATTAATATCTCTCCCCTAGGTGAATATTTCTCCCCCATTGTAAAATCTTGGTAAAATATTTCTCCCCCTTTCTGATAATCAAAAAGTGGGAATCCAAAGAGAAGTGGAATAAAAATAAAAATGATAAAAGAGATGAAAAACTAGTTTCATTTATTGTTCCAGATAAGGTACAAAGAAATACAAAAAATACAATGGATTCATATCAAACAATCTTTCCACTTGTTCAATCCACATCCTCAATGTGAGATTTTCCCTTGGGAGCAGAAGAGGATTCAGGTAAAGTGGAAGCAGGTGAGGGATTTGGAATTTCGGAAATGATCAAAGGAGGATGAGCCACAAAACCTGTTCCTGGTATATAATGAAGAGTCCTTTGTGTGATCATAGGTTTGAGGTTTCGAATTGCTTGGGCAGTAGTCATCTGAACTAGAGAAGCAGTAGAGGCAGAGGTGGGCAAAGCAGGATGGACAATTACTGGCCTAGCATCAACATGCAGAAAAGGCAGCAACAGATTTCTAAAATCCATAATTATTCCTCCTCCTGTCTCTAAAGAAGATATGAAGTAATCCTTGTTCTCCATAAACATGTCCAATGCTGGAGTAAATTCTCTTAGGTTGCTAACTTGTTCTCTAAAAGCTTGATTGATAGGCGGAAGCTTCATATTTTCCAATAGAAGTTTGAAGTGATTGTTGAGATTATTTTTGGTGAAAATATTAGAGAAATTGGAGTCCTCCTTATCTTTCACTTATTTTTGAGAGGCAGATGCTTCTCTCATATAGTCATGGACTATCTTCATTATTTATCTAGCTGAATCTCTGGTAGAGATCACAACTCTGCTCATCTCTAATGTGTCCATAGTGCCACTTGTTGAAGCTGAACCAAGCTCATCCTTCATCATAGCTCTAAACTGATTCAAATCCATGGAAGGTTTAGATGCAAGAGAAATAATAGATAATGATATAGTCTCTTTGAAGAATTTGGTCAACCCACTGATAAGATTTTGAACTTGGAAATCCTGGGTTTTAATATGATCTTTCATAGAAGTTTTGAAACCTTCGAACACTGAAACCATCTGGCATACCACACTTTTTACATAGGCTAAGTCCTTCTCTGCTTGTGATTTTGAGCTCATATAAGATTCCAAAGAGATAAATAATTTCTTTAAAGCTTCAATATCTACTTCATGTCTAGAAACTTGAGCCTGATAGTCTTTAACTTCTTCAACTATTTTGCCCATAAAGGTTGATAAATTAAAACCTAGAAAGAGTTCAAATGATCTTTCCAACATCCTCATCTCTTCAGAAAAACAAAGATTCATCTCAGAAACTGAGGCATTAAATGATTCTTTCAACTAATCCTTTATGGATTCCAGATCAGCCCTTGTGATCATATCAGCAGGTGAAACTGTAGTATATGTTCTTTTAGAGGCTAAACTGACCACATAATCAGTTATAACCGATTGAACTGAAGATACTAGAGAAAAATCCATCTTCTTTTCCTCTTCAACAAAACTGTCCTTATGATTTTCCTTTAAAGTATCCAGGTCATGAATTCTGACCACATCTTCAGGCAATAACTCAGAATCAACATCATAAGTAATCTTAGGTCTATTGAGAGGTGCTTCATTATCTGAATCAGGATAGTCTAAACCACAGAATATAAAACCTGGGTCTTCTACCCAATCTTCAATTCTAGTAGCCACTTTAACACTTCCAACATTGGTTTGATGCTCCCCCTCAACTGGTGCATCCTCAATTAGGATAACAACATTCTCAGCAACATTCTCTGTAGCATTCTTAACAGGTCTTTCATCCTGAGGAGAATCTTCCACTATCAATTCTTCTTCTGCAACAACAGGAGGGTCTTCCAAAATATGAAATGGAATATCAAATTAATTTGCATCATTAGCAGGAGTTAAGGATTGTCCAATCACTGCACAAAGACTCAAATCAGCTGATAGAGATGCTTCACTCTCATGAACATATTCCTCATTCTGTACAGAAGCCTCTTCAACCACCTCTAAAGCAGCTTCTTCCTTATCTGATTTCTGTTGATCAATATTTTTAGGTGTTGGGCTAAGAGGTATGTTAGGGTCTCCTCCTTCATCAGTAGTGGAATCTTCCTCTTCTGAATCGTCAATGTATTATGGCTCCTCTTCATCGGGTCCCAGACCTGGATCCCTCATATCCTTTGTTCTTGAAGGATGATCCACAGGATTGAATTTTTCATATACCTTCTGGTCATCATTGACCCATTCTCCTCTCTAAGGGTTCCAATTGATCCTCATGTTTTTTCATACTGTGGATGTGATACAAAAGTAATTCTTCACTACTTGTGTCTCATCTTGAGACTCAGCTACCCCTTTTACTTTAATCTTCACATAGATCAATTTAGCAAAGAATAGGGCATTTGTCATTGATTTTAGCCTCATCATATATTCCATTTTGATCATCGTCAATATAAAAAAATTAACATTTACACAATTTCTTAAGAGGTTCAGGAGATAGATATCCCGATATCTCAAATTGGCAAAGTCTCTTCTCCTCTGTATCAAGTCATGTTGAACGAATTTGAATAACAATCTGTTCTCTCCATCCATTTCTGTAGCAACTACTTGTCATTGACTTCCATCACTAGTCAGCTCTTCTAATGCAGTGTCATAATCGAAAATATCACTGGTAGGTGGCATGGCTCTTGAGACATATCCAGATACACCTTCATGTGGGACTTTTAAGAACTCATCCCACTCAACAGATGAAAATGACATCTCATTTCCATTCACAAAAGAGGTTACTCAATTTTCATTCTCTGATTTCTCAATGGTTATAAAATCATAAAACTATTTCACTAAATTTGGAAAGTATGGACCATTGTTGTTCTAAAAACACTCTACCCATTTTTTATCTTCAAGTACTTTGAGAACTAAGGACTTGCTAGGCAGTGGCCATTCTACACAACGCTCATTTTCAATCACAATAACAATATTTTGAATATGAGGATTCACTGGTCATCTCCCCAACATAGTTTTAGCAACACTAACACTACCACTTTCTTCTTGCTCGGTCCTCTGTTTCTTTGTTTTCAGATCAATAGAGTCATCTCTGACGGTAGGAAGTTTAGTTTTTTCCATCACTAGTTCGATGGATTTAGGGTTCTCTAAGGATTAGGGAGGTAAGGATTGAGGATAAAGGTTCGAGGCTCGATGGATTGAGATGTAGCTCTGACTTTAGTTTTATCATTTAGGAATCATAAAATAAATAAATAAATGATATAAAGTAAAAACGATTTAGATTCTGGAGGTAGACAAAAGTTTTAAAATAGCGCACTCATCGGTAGGGTTTATTAGTGAGAATTATTATGAGTGAGGGTTACATCGGTTAGGTTTCACATCGGTGAGAATCTTACATCGGTGATAATTTGACATTGGTGAGAATTATACAGCGATGAGAATATTAAATCAGTGAGAATATTACATCGGTGAAAATTTCACATCGGTGATAATTCTACATAGGTGAGAATTTCACATCGGTGAGCATTTCACATCGGTGAGGTTGGCTACAGATCAAGGTTAATCATACCAAACTAATGTCTAATGTAACTTAACCTATCTGAACTCAATGGTTGTGTGATGATGTCAGCTAATTGATGTTAAGTACTTATAAACACACGAATTATATCACTCTTTTGTTAATGATATCTCAATAAATGGTACCTTACATCAATGTGTTTGGTCCTAGAGAGAGACACAGGGTTCTTTGAGATATTTATTGCACTAGTGTTGTCACAGTTTATTGAAACCTGCTTAAATACGTATCCATAGTCCAGAAGAGTGTGTTTCATCCACAGAATTTGTGCAGAGCAACTACTAGCAGCTATGTACTATGCTTCGGCAGTGGGTAATGATTCAAAATTATGTTTTTTACTACACCAAGATATTAAGGATTTTCCAAATAAGTGACATGTTCCCGAAGTGCATTTTATATCAAACTTTCAAATAGAAAAATCAGCATCTGAATAACTCATTAACTCAATGGGTTATCGTTTTCGGTAAAACAAACCTATGTTTACAGTATATTTAAGATACTTAAAAATTCGTTTAATAGCAAGTAAATGAGATTTTGTTGGATTAGCTTGAAATCTTTCACACATACACACACTAAACATAACATCTGGTCGACTAGAAGTAAGGTAAAGTAAGCTTCCAATGATACCTCTGTAATTGGTTTGATCCACTGGTTTCCCAGTTTCATCTGCATCCAATTTACAAATAGTACTCATAAGAGTTTCACTTTCCTAAATACTATCCAAACCAAAACATTTTAAGAGATCCTTTGTATATTTACTTTGATTCAAAATAATACTATCTTTATTCGGAAAACATGAAATCGAAGAAAATATTTATGTTCTCCCATAAACTCATTTCAAATTCATTTTGCATACATTTTGAAAAATCAGTACATAAAGAGTGTTTTGAAGATCCAAAAATAATATCATCACCATAGATTTGTACTATTAAAACATCATTAGAAATTATTTTAATAAAAAGATTTGGATCTGTAATCCCCTTTGTAAAACTTTTTGAAATAAGAAAATTACTATGTCTATCATTCCAAGATCTTTGAGATTTTTTTAGACTATATACAGCTTTAAAAAGTTTAAAAACATAATTTGGAAAATGAGGATTAGTAAATCCAGGTGGATGTTAAACAAAAACATCATTAACAATAAAACCATTATTAAAAGAACTTTGGGAATCCATTTGATATAACATGAAATTCAGATGAACAGCATAGTCAAGTAAGATCCTAATGGATTCAAATATGGCTATAGGTGCAACGGTTTCCTCATAGTCTATACCTTCCTCTTGACTATATCCTTGTGAAACTAATCTAGCTTTGTTTCTAACTATGTTTCCAGACTCATCAACATTGTTTCTAAAAACCCATTTAGTACCTATTGTTAATGTGTTCTTAGGTATGTCAACTAATTCCCAAACTTTTTTTCTATAAAATTGATTTAACTCTTCATGCATATCCACTACCCAAAATTCATCATTGATAGCATTATTGACATCATTAGGTTCTAGCTGTGAAAGAAAGGCTTGATGTTCAACCTAATTTCTTAGAGAAGCTCTATTTTGTGTCCCTCTATCAATATTACCTAAAACAACATCCAAAGTATGATTCTTTAGAATCCTTATTGATTTAGTAAAGGTAGGACTAGAAATTTCAAGTTCATCTCCATGTTTGGGTTCTATACCTACAGATTCTGGAATATGTCGATAACTGGATGTTTTTACAGCAGGTTCTATATATTTATCATTAAGGTCCAGAACACTCAATTATTCCTCATGAATTTCAAGAGAGGTTTTATGCTCATGTGGATCAGTTTCATCAAACATGATGTGAACATATTCTTCCACACATTTGGTTCTTTGTATTAATAATAAAAACATTGCAGCCAAAGACTCTAAAGTAAATAACTTTAGGTTTTCTATCATTCCACAACTCAGATGGGGTCTTCTTAAGAACTAGTCTAATTAAGACTCTATTAATAATATAACAAGTTGTATTCACAGCTTCAGCCCAAAAGTAAATAGGCAGTTCATTTTCATTAAGCATGGTTCTAGCTATTTCTTGAGGGGTTCTATTCCTTCTTTCTACCCCACCATTCAGGTGAGGTGTCCTAGGAGAAGAAAAGTTGTGACTATATCCATTGTGTGAGCAATAAGATTCAAACTCTTGATTTTCAAACTCATGGCCATGATCACTTCTCAGGGTTTTAATCTTATGTCCACTAATATTTTCTACAAATTTGGAGTATTTAACAAAGTAAGAACAAGCTTCACTTTTAAGAGATAAAAAGTATACCCAAGTATATCTAGAAAAGTCATCTTCTGGAACATAGACATAGTGCTTCCCATTTAAAATAGAGACTTTTGAAGGACCAAAAAATTCCATGTGAACCAACTCGAGAGGTTGAGAAGATGAATCTTCTTTCTTTGATTTAAAAGAAACTTTATGTTTCAGTCCCTTTTGACAGGGATTAAAAATTTTGTCATTTGGGAATTCAAGATTAGGTATGTCTTTAACTAAGTTATTCTTAGTTAAATTTATAATGGAATATTTGTTGCAGTGTTCTAATATTCTGTACCAAATCCATGATTCTTTATGAAAATCATTTAAACAAGTAACATTTTTCTCAGCTAAAGAATTGAAATCAACCACATAATCATTTTCATTTCATAAAGCATAAAATACTAAAAAATTTTGAGAATTACAAACAATACAAGAATAATTTTCAAATTTCACATTAAATCCATCATCACATAATTGATAAATACTTAATAGGATATACTTATGTCCATCAACGAATAAAACATTAGAAATTAAAACTGAACCAGAGTTACCAATCTGGCCTAGGCCGATGATTTTTCCTTTAGAATTATAACCAAAGGTGATGTGGCCTCCATCAAACTTTATTATGCTCTTGAAGAATGAATAATCTCTAGAAATGTGTCTTGAACATCCACTTTCCATGTACCATACCTTCTTGTGAGAACTCTTTAAGCATGTTTCCTACAAAACAGATTTAGATAGAAAATGATTTTGGTACCCAGATCTTCATGGGTCCAGATAGATTAGAAATCAAAACTTTAGGTACCCATATTTGTCTTATGGGACTCATATAATTTATATAATCAATATATTTTGACAGATAAACCATATTTGAACTATAACCATATGAATAACTAGTTGAAGCATACAAATTTCCAGAACTGGAATTAGCAGAATTTTGTCCAAACATAGGAATAAATCGAGTTTTAGTGAACTGTCTTTTTCCAGGATGGTATCCCAAACCAGTACTATATTTAGGTGCAACATTATTACCTAACATTTTAGTTAGAGTTTCTTTTCCATTTGTGATCTTTTCTATGTCCTTGCAGAGTTTCTCATTAGACATTTTTAGTTCTGTATTTTCCTTTAACAGTTGAGAATTCTTCTCTTTTTCTATATCAAAGGCAGATTTAGCAGTGACAGTTAGAGCATGTTGTTTCTTTAATGATATGTATTTATCCTTAAGTTCATTACATGTCTCTTCCATCATATTACAGTATTCAAATAATTCATCACTAGTCATGTTTTCAGAATCAGAATCAGAGTCTACATCATCTCCAGAATAATAGGAATTTAAAACAGGAATATCTAAAGTTACCATAGTTGTGTTTGTCATGAAACACATGTTGGCATGATTCTTATCAGAATCCAAATGTTCAGGCTCACTTGTGTTGTCCTCTGAAGCACTCCTAGTAGCTTTCATATCTTTCTTTTACTTATTGTCCTTATAATCATATTTATTTTTGAATTTCAGTTTTGGACAGTCATCCTTGATGTGTCCTTTACTTTTTCACTGGTAGAAAACTATATCGTCATCCTTGTCAGACTTCTTCCAATCCTTCTTCCAGTGTCCCTTATTGTCATACTTTACATTGTAGTTAGATTTTCTGAAGAATTTCTTCTTCCAATAGAAATTTTTGAATCTCCTGGCTATTTGAGACATTTCCACATCATTGTCAGAGTCAGAATCTTCACTGGTTGATCATTCAGTAGGTACTTGCATTGTCTCCTTGTCATTGTTCACAGAAGACGTAGACTTGAAAGCTAATAACTTCCTTATTGGTTCATCATCTTCCTCTTTATTCTCCTTGAGTTCTTCATCATACATCATTAATTTACCAATAATCTGTTTTACTGGAAGTGCTCCAGTGTCACATGACTCTATGTTTGAAACAGAAGTGGCCCTCCATCGTTCTAGTAGACATCTCAGTATCCTCATAATTTGTTCCTAAGATGGAACAACTTTTCCAAGTGAACTCATTGTATTGACTATCTCATTAAACCTGAGATACATATCAGAAATAGGTTCATCAGTATTCATTTTAAAATTGTCATATTTAATAGTATAAGTATTTAATCTCATTTCTTTAACACTGGTTGTTACTTCATGAGAAACACCCAAAGTATCCCATATTTCATAAGCAGTTTTACAAGTAGAAATTCTATTAAACTCTTCGTCTCCTAAATCACAGTACAAGGCATTCATGGCTTAATTGTTATTATTGTAATTAGTCTTTTTAGGTTCATCCCATGATGTTATTTCAGTTTTTGGAATTTTATGCTGAGATTCTATAGCAGTCCAGATATCAAAACCCATACTTTCAAAATGTATTTTCATCTTAAGTTTCCACTGGGCATGGTTGGTGCCATTAAATAAAGGTGGCATGTTAGTAGCAGCCACCTATAGTCTATTATCCGTAGGTAGATTTTAGAAAATAGATTTAATGAGTTAAAATTTAGAACTAACAGAAATTTATGATCCTTAAATATGAAACTAAAATCACAGTTAAAAACACCGATTGTTTTGAAATAGTTGACAAGGAACAAATCCTCTGATACCAAATGTTGGTCGGAGTGGATACTCAGGGGGGTGAATTGAGTTCCTATAAAAAATTTTGTTAAAATTATTTCTCTTAAAATCCCACAATTTAAAAACAAAATTAAACTGTAGTGAATCTATAGAGAGTGTAATTGTTCAATCAATTTCTGAAAGATTGATTAGGTCTCAGTTGACTTAATCTGATGATTAAACTAACTATTGAAACTAACTTACTAGTTTACAATAAGTTTAAACACTTTCTAATTTAACTATAAAAGTATCTTTAAAAAATTTTTGTATTTCAAAGTAATAGTAGTAGAATATGAAATAAATATATAGTATACTTATAGACTTAAATTAAAATGCACAGAAAAGCTTACCAAGAGGTACAGTATCAAGACTAGAATTAGTACTCTCAACAATTTATATAAACTGATCCACACCCTGGATCGAGGGTAAACAACAGTACACTACGGTCTAGGTCCAAAGACCTCTACCACAGTTCTTCGTGGGAAGAACAAACAACATCACATAGGCTGTTCAGGTCTTACCAGACCTCTACCACTCTCCACAGTTGGAAACAAAGGGTTATAAAGTTTAGTGAGGATTTAAGAATCATCCATCTTAGTACAGGAGTCAGTATGTGTGTAAAATAATCAGGGTACACACACTGCACAAAATATAAATAAAAGAATCACTAAGATAAGTATGATTGAGTTTAGAAATGCTTTAGTGATTAGCAGTGCAACTCTGGACTTGTTTGGTATATCAGAAAAGATTCTTAGTCCTTCTCTGGTTTCTTGTTCAGAAAACAGAGTGTCATTTTCATCCTTGGTTCTTGGTCCAGTTTTAGACACCTGAGTGCATGAAATGTTTGTTGTAGTTCTTCACTCAAGATGCATCTTGTGTTCTCCTCTATAATATGTTTCTTAATGTATGTCCAGGATTCATGGAGTATGGATGTTGACTAGTGAAAAATTATCTACATTTGAATGTTGTTCAGCTCTTGGAACTTTCACCCATCGTGTTTCTTCTTAGTTCCTTGTTTCTATCTCTTTCAAAAAGTGTGTCTTGCATGATCTTTTTCTGTCCCTTTATAGCTTTCAGCTTCGGCAGAAAAGAATAATTTCTTTTTACATGGGTACTAGGTATGGTTCCATGACATGGAAACAAAGATCATTAAATAACATTAACTCCATTAAAAAAATCAAATGTAACTATTACATTAATAAAAAATAGTATTGAGAGTTTAGAGTATAGAGTATAGAGTTTGACTAGTTGGTCAATAATTAGTATCTCGTGTTGGTAAAAGTGTACGGTGTCGTAGGATCTTCAATCGGTAGATCTTGCTCTTGCATCGGTATCTCTATATAATAGTTTCTCTTCATCGGTAGCTCTTGCTCCATCGGTGGCTCTTGAGCTATCGGTAGCACGATGTATCGGTAACTATGTGTGAACTGGATCTATTGGTAGACTTCTGTATATCGGTAGCTATTGTCTGTCGGTAGCTCTGGTGTGTTTGTTAGTCGGTATCTCGGTAGACTGATTCAATCGGTAGCTCTGGTTTGTGATTGTCAGTACTCGTACCAGTAGGCTTACTCTATCGGTAACTACTGGTAGACTTGCACATTGGTAGATCGTCTGTTTATATCAGTGACCTTATGGTATTGGTGACTATGTCTATCGGTAGACTAAGTCTATCGGTAGACTGAGTACCGGTAGCACTTTATCAGTAGCTATGTGCAGATCAGTAGCTTACACTTATCTGTTTTTATGCAAAACACATCCGATTTGGTCTGAATTATATCAGAACTTATATAAACATGGATAATCAACGATTACCATATCTTAGGGATTATGTTAATATTATTATCATCTTGATCACAGATTGAAAGAAATAAAATATAAAAAAACATTAGATTGAGATTATCAAAGTATATGAAAGCAAGGTTGGGATTATCAAAATAGGTAAGGTCAACAATCATGTTCTTCAAAAGTCATTCTCATGTTGTCAAAATAATAGAAACATTTATAGGAGAAACATGATTCCCCAATCGCCAAAACTATTTTGTGAGATTATTTGATGTTTGGTTAATCGATTTTATTGTTAATTTTCTTAGTTCGACTATTTTTTATATTTTGGTAGTTGTGGATTTTATGAGAAATTGTGTGGAGGATAAGGACACTAGTTCAAATGAATCTCATGTTTTAGTAGTCATTGTAAGGAACCAAATTTTTTATAAGTTTAGAGTACCAAAGGCCATCTTCAGTGGAAAGGAAAGCACATCCACAATCCAAATTTGGATTCACTCTTTAAAATATATGGTATGAAAGAGAAAACATCAACACTGTACCACCCCAAAACAAATGGCCATGATGAGGATTCAAATCATTAGTTTAAAAAAAATTTGGAGAAAACTGTGCAACTAAATCAGATTGATTTACGAAATCTCCTGGATGACACACTATGGGATTATATTATATCATACAAAACTCTCATCAGTAAGTACCCATTTCACATTATTATTGGGAAATCCTGTCATCTCGCTGTAGAAGTTGAACATCAGTCATATAGGGATATATGGAAATGCAACATGGATATGTCCCAAGATGGAATTAAATGGTAGGTGATAATTCATGATCTTGGGGAGATTCAATTATCTTCATTTGAGTAATCAAGGATTTACAATTAAGTATCAATTTAATCTCATGAAAAATGATCCAAAAAAGATAATTTCACGTTTGATAGAAAGTCTTGAACTATAGTTCCCAACTGAAGCTAATGTCAGGTAAGTTGTGCTCTAGATGTTTTGGTTCTTATGTTGGGATTAATTTTTTTCCTTATGGTATAGTGTAGATCACACAAGAGGACATATGATAGAGATTAACAGTCTAAGGGTAATGTTTGAACAAATATATTGAGCGAATTCCTACTGATGTTGTGGATTTCATCACACTGCATGACCCCATCATCACTTGAGCATATCAGGCTATTCCTAACCCTTTAACTTTTATATTATTTTTCCTAATTAAAATTAGGCATTTCATGTTAAAATATCATCTCATGGGTTTACATTGAGAACAATTTAATATTTTACCTATGGGAGAGGGAGCCTTTTTATTTAGTAATTCCTATTGTTTTCTTGTTTTCAATGTTTTTTTTAAAAAAAAGTGTGTTTTTCAGATATTATGTGTTTATTTTCCAATTTTATGGGTGTTTTAGAAACTTTTGAGCTGAAATAATTCTCATCATGATATTAAAATCCATACCAATAAGTGATACAATTTATCCCATGAAACTGAATATAAATAAATGCTAAAAATGACTTCATTTTATGTTCAAATCATTAGTAGTTTCATGAAAATTACTTTGAGTTTTGAAACCCATTCAACAAATAAGTCTCTTTATAATTAAAATCACATTCCAGTGAGGCTTCTAAACCATTCTTTTCTTATTCTATACATTTAACTCAACGCTTGAGGAAACCAAACCATTCTTGATTTAACAATAATTTTATTTATTACGTTCAAAACATGAGGGAATAAGGTACAAGTGTTTTAATTGATTAAGTAATTTCAATGGTATTAAATCCCCTATATTGTATTAATACTTTTTATAATGGACTACCATTAACATTTAATCCTTGTATCCATTAGAATACATGAATAGTCTGTTAGGATAGCCACATTACAAGCCAATTTTCACAATCCAACCTACTATTGAAGTGAAATTGCATAATCTAATTGAACATAAGTGTGGGAGAAGTTGTTTTTTGTTGTGAAACCAAATTGATTGATACATTTGGAGTAAAATTAAAATTCAAAGAGATGTGTTTTCTAATGAAAAAATCATTATGTTGAATTTTGTTCCCTTCAAGAGTATTCATGATAAAAGAACTTATGCATTTCAAGAGCATTCACAAGAAAACATTATTTGAAAATATTTACATTTTTTTTGCTAAAATAATGAATGGTGTAAACTTTCTTTTATTTATCATTGTGATGGAGCTGAATTGATACTATGTGGAGTGAGGAGGAGACCAAACATGAGTTAAAATTAGAGTAAAGAAATTTTTCTTCAAAAAAAGTCAATCCTTCCTCATTCAACCTTATATATTTTCACATCTAATCCTACTAACCGAAATCCATAGAATAACCCTAAAACATCCTCATGATAAAAATATGTCCTTTACTAACTTCCGGTGGTGATGTAGGAATTTCTCATGCCCATGGTGACCCTTGTATGAGTTTGGATGAGAATGAAATTACATAAATGATTGAAATTTTTTTGATGATAGAAAATGAAAGCACGATAAGTGTTTTGTGTTCGTTAGAGGACAAATGAAGTGGAAATATATTTCATGATATTAATGGAGAACATTAAATAACGATTTTTCTACAGCATGATATCTGTTGTTTGTTGGTGTGGAATTGTTGGATATCAAGGATATGTGCTTTATATTTATTTTTGATTTGATATTGATTTTTAATTTTTCCAATTTTTTTTGAATACATGAAATAAGGTATTTCCCAAGAGTGCAACATGGTACATGTGGGGATGTGATCACATCACAATTCACTACATTATTTCTCTCTTACATCACTGCTTAAAATAAAATATTTATAATTAGAAATATTATATCAAATTTCACAACACATTTGATAAAATTATAAAAAGAGTACCACTGTTAAAAAGGGAAATTATTCTTTTTTGTTGATTTCGTTGTTGGAGGATGTGATTTGTTGGGATGAAGATATTCCAGAAGGGAATTGGTCAAACTGCATCAAATCCCTTGGACATCTGTTCGTTGTTTTTTTCATTTCTCAAAATACGTCCACTAAAATGGGAAGAAATTTTGTGGGCCGCTCCAAAAGAATAATGGGATTCAAATCGTCTCACGGAACCAAATACCAATTCGTTCATTAAGGGGTCCATCGGAACCAATCTGTCTGGGGGATAATATCTACACAATGTAAATGATTTGATTCTTTATTTTGGTAGTATCACACTATTTAATCCTCCATTGGCTGAAAAATTTGACATGTAAGTATTCAATGTTCTTGAATAAAACTTTTATATTTTTTCCAAATTGAGATAAAGCCATTTACAAACACAAAACTGATACACAAGAGGTATCTAGAAATCTGGGTGTCCCAAACTACTCCCCAATTTTCCTATAAATTTACACCTTGGAAACCTCATTTGGAAGACAAAAAAAAGAGTTTTGTTCTGACATATTGAATTTCTAGGGGAGTACTCTCATACTCTTAGAGGTTCTAGAACACTCTATATTCATAGGGGTTCTCTTGAAGTAGTGATCCCTTAATCAGAGCCTTCCCCTTTTTCTTGCTCTGTAATATTTATGTTTCCATAATAAACATATCTATTCCTCTTCTATTAATTATATTTTATTCTTTATTCCCCCATCTTACTATGTTTTAGTCTTCTTTTATCATCCTATTTTGGATAAAAATCATTATTATAATCAATATTGGGTTATACAATTTATAAACCATTGCAAATGCATTATGATTTATGATGACTACACCACCCATGGAAGAGTAGTTCTTTTTAGTAATCAATATTACTATAAACTTGTTCTTTAATTTATTTTGAATAAATGAGATAATATAATTCTAATAATAAGATATTTAAATTGAGTTTTAAAATGTTATGAAACTATGAATGAAATTTTACAATTAACACAAAAACAGGTGAGGTTGAGATTTTGTGTAATTTGTAAGTGCGCGACCTTAATTAGTAAAATAAAACCATAGGGGAAAATTTTTAGATTTAAAATATACTCCATAAACACAATTAAATCCTTATTTATTGAATGGATTAATTCCTTAATTTACGGCTGACCATATGCAAGCATTGGAATGACAATCAAAGCAGGGTGTTGTGATTGCATGTTCCTATGTTAGCTAATGGTTTAACTCATTTAATCGTTGTTGTAATGTTAATTATTATAACACCCAAATATTTTATGGTATAATCTATTTAATACATTATATTAATAGCCTATATTGCATGAAGAACTATGTATTTTGTGAATCAAACATTATATACGTAACTTATAAGCTATCCATTAAACATAAATTTTCCACTTCTATGTTTTGAATTTCAAAAAATGGTCATCTAGAGTTGTGACTAGTATGTCATTTAATGATTGATAGAACCAACATGATTTTTTGATGAATAGTCACATACCCTAAGGAATAGTAAAATACATATTAATATGACCCAGATAAATATTAACTCATGCAATATTTTATTTTCTTAAGGTAATAAGATAATGAGATCTTAATTAATTTTTCAATGTTATATGGAATTAATTATTCTATTAAAATTGTTAAATTTTAAATTAAATATGACTTTAATTTAAAATTAAATTAAAAATAAATAGAAAATTATTTTCAAAAAATGGATTTTATTTTTGAAATCTACATGTCGAAAAACTGGTTAGGAATTTTTTTTGCATTTTTCTGAAATACAGGAATTTTTCATGAATAGTAAAAATACAGTTTTCAGTTTTCGATAGTTTAATGACATTATAATGATGTAATAATTAAATATAAAAGTATGGTCTACTTTTTTACATTAAATTATGATATGAGGTGTCCCATGTGACTAAAACCATGGGAAAATACCAAGGGCAAGCCCATGGTTTGGAACAAACAACTAATGATGTATCCCTTTGAAATTAATAAAAAACAACCTCTCTTTCTCTATATATACCCACTCATACATTCGTTTTCATTCATTATAAATCCCTCAACCTAAATTATTTTGTTTTTTTACCTCTCTAGGAGTCCTTTAATAGTGTCCTTAATCCCCCATTGTCCCATCCTTCATGATCTAGGAGTTACTCTTCAAGGTAAGGGAATCCTTCATTCTATTCTTTATGTCGAGACTTCTTTAATCATAGCTATTTGAAATTCCATGCTCATATTATTGGGTTTTATTGTATTTATTATTGATACTATCATTTTTATTTAAATATGGGGCGATAAAATTTTTTTCTCATCACTTCTTTTTATGAAATTTTAAGTGACGTCGTTAGGCTGTCAAATTTTCATAAGGGATCTCTCAACTTTTCTTTTATTTTCATGATCATACTGTTTCTTTTTCTCGTCTCACCTCCTCAGTCCAAATGGATAAGATAAACTCCAGTAACATCTATATACTATAATTATATCATGTTAATGGAATATACTTCATCAATATTCTTACTCCCCATTTTTTATTGTTATAAGGGAAATCAACATCCATGAGGTTCCAATTTATAACCTCTATGGACGACGGAGATTTGTTCTTCACTTTCTCCTTCATTACTGGTCATGAATCCATTTTAATGGTTCCAAAAATAAGAAAATATATATTTCACCCCATTAATGTTCTGGAATCATTACATACTAATAATATGTAATAATAATACAAAATGATTTAATTATATACAAAACTACCAAGCTAAATCCAAGCATTTATAAAAAACATTTAACTAATGATTCATCATCAGTTATATAATATATAATCATTTAAATATGATTAATGTCACTAATAATATATATTAAAAACTTTGGATATTTATCCACATTCAAAATGAACTTCCATTCAAGAGAGAAAGTAAAAGAATCATGAAAACCATGGAAGAATTTGCTTTCAAAACAATAAAATTGAACCTCATAAACCCATTAAAAAGGATATGAATGAACCAAATAAAGTTATTATAAATAAATTAATTGTATATGAGTGTATGGAATTATTAATTAATGAATCTAAATTTGATATTTTAGGTCATTAAAACAAATAAACAATACACTCAAGCAAAAAGTAAGTTGTTTCCATCTCACTTTCATTTCTGGGAGAATTTAATTGTTCATCACTTATTTCAGAAATGTGGTATAAGTTTACTTCCATTTGATATAAAAATAATAGGATACTCTTTATATTCATGTTATTCAATTATTCATTACGTTATGGTCATAGGATTCGACTGATTACATTGTGATAAGAGACATTGTCTCACATTCTATTTGGTTGTGGCTATCTTTGTATGGTGCACATAATAATCTTTATGTGGTGTACCTACTTCCCACATGAGATCAATTTTTATTTGAAATTATATTTATATTAAATATCCATATTCTCATATCATGGATATGTTTGTTGTCTAAACTGTATACCATTTTATATACAGTGTTTATTTGGTATGTTTTTTAATTATGGAAATATTGATTAATCTGTATACTATATTCTATATGTATATTGAAAAGGAAAATTGATATTTTATTTAATCAATTTAGAAGGAATTATTAAGAAATTTAGAGGTGGTTGTGGCCCGCTATAGCCCCTCGATGCATCGGTAGGTTTCATGAGACAAATCAGTTTGCGACAAACCCTTCGAGTTTGTTTCCAAAAATTATACGGGTTTCTACCCATAGAACTATATCGTTTTTTTGGAATTATGGTTTCATGATCCAGATACATGACGTCCAATTAATAAGAGTTCACTTTATTCATTATCAGTTATTAACATTATCCATGAGGTTTTCACTATGAAAAAATCTATGGATGCTGCTTCATTATCAGTTTATTAATGGCATTAGTTATTCATTTATTCACTATTCCATATTGATTATGTCAGATTGATTATGATTTAATATTTATTGTACACACTATTCCGCTTTTTGAAACCCTTACCGAGTGTTTGATCTCACCCATTTCATTTTTTATTATCAACAGGTGATGATGAGAAGGTCATTTATTGAGTTTGTGTGGTTGTGGTTTTTAGTTTTGTTATGTATTATATCTTGTAACCCTTTTAGCTGTAATTTGTGTTAAATATATGTATCTAGTTTCCTTACGACTACTAAACTAATCGTTCCGTCAGGATTTTCATTACTTCTATCCATGTCAATATTACATGTAATGCACGATCTCCTACCTAGAGAGGTCAAGGTGTTACAGTTGGTATCAAAGTAAGTTTAGTTGGAAACATGTAAACTAGTGTTGGAAATGTATAATAGGGAATAAATCCCTAAGGTTGTATTTAAGGATAAAGATACAAGAACGTCATGGTATTTTGGTAAGGAATAGATTATGTGGTAATTTTAGGCAATACATCCCTTTCTGGATACAAGCATGTAGAGGCATCTCTAGCACATATGTATTTAGGTGTAAAACCCAAAAACACCGCATTGATCTAGACGCAAACAGTAACTGGTGCACAAAAATGTTCCTAGATGCACTCTTGGATATTACACTCCTATGGGATATGCTTGGGATAATTGAAATTTTATTTAAAAGCAATTATGAAGGAGTTTAATGTAATTTTTTCCACCGAGAAATCATGTTTATAAGATTATCTTTGCATAGAATTTCAATCTATGTTGAGTGATTTCCTATTTGAGATTCATAAACTAATCTAGTGTATCCAATTATTTAGAAATGGAATATAATGGAAGAAGGGGAATCAATACTCTTGGGAAAGTTAGCGATCTCCCTACTAAGCTGGTAAAAAAATTCAATGTTGGAGCAGATCAGATCATGACCATATTGTGGAAACATACTCAGGATGTAATGAATAACCTTCCACACATGTGTTGGATTGTTTCATGTAGCAGAACCTCGCATATATTAGTGGGACTACTAACCCAGTGGTTGCTGATAAATGGATCTTGTCGCTTGAAAATATATTCATGGAATTAAGATTCCATGAAAATTAAAAGGTAGTACTGGTAGTATATTGTCTCAAGGGATACACTAGTCAATGGTGGTCCTTGATTCATAATACCATGGAGGATGAAAAAATAGAAGATATGGAATGGAGTACTTTTAAGGAAATACACATAGAAAAATATTTCCCTCATGAGAAACAAACTGAAATGAAGAGGAAATTCCATATCTTAAAACAAAGGGAAGAAGATAATATTACAGAGTATGAGGCTAATTTTACAAGACTGGCCATGTATGTTGTAGATTACGTACGTGAGTCCGCAGAAATGATTGATCATTTCTTTGAAGGTCTTAAGACTTTTCTTTGAAGGGAACTGTTATCTCGATCATTTTCATCATATGATGAATTTGTATCGAGTTCCCTCTAAACAGAGAGGTAATTTTCTAGATCAAATCATTTCAATGGAAACAAAGATAAGAAGCAGTACTCTAATAAAAAAAAGGAGAAGCACCAAAAAAGAGCCAGGGAAAGAAGATATTCCCATTATGTGAGAAGTGTGGAATGAATCATCATTGGAAATGATTTAATGGCATGGGAGTCTACTATAACTGTAGAGAAAAGGGTCATCGATCTGATGAATACCTGGGGAAGAAACAATTCAATGATATTCAATGCTATAATTGCAGGGAGATGGGAAACTATGATAATGACTGTCATATGCGCCAAGGAAACATGACTCAAAAAAATCCAGGAGAACAATGGAGAGCCTATATGATTACAACTGCAAAGGTTGAAGTTCCTACTGACATGGTTGCGTGTACTTTATTTTTTTCCTCAAACATAGCCAACACTTTATTTGATTCTAGATCATCACATTAATTTATATCTTCATATTTTTCCATGAAAATTATATATTTCCAATTTTATTTAATAAAGGAGTTGTCAGTCAAAACTCCTAGGGGATGTATCATTGAAACAAAGGCATTCCAACTTGTCCCCTTCCAGACACAAAAAAAGAGCATTAGTTTTTATCCTTACCATCATGCTAATGTCTGAATTTGATATAATTATCGGTATGGATTGGATTTCAAATTATGATGTGAAGATTTATTGTATGGAGAAAGAAGTTACAATTTTTTATAATGGTGTAAAATCCCTTGTCTTTAGGGTAG
Source organism: Viscum album (assembly GCA_963277665.1). Taxonomy (NCBI): domain Eukaryota; kingdom Viridiplantae; phylum Streptophyta; class Magnoliopsida; order Santalales; family Viscaceae; genus Viscum; species Viscum album. The sequence continues at coordinate 1,902,770,228 of OY728121.1, read as the reverse complement.
AAATGTCACCAACTGATTCTTATCTATAACCAAACCTAGTAGCTCTACTAAATGAAATACATGGAGAGGATGATAAACCAATATCTATGGGTGTGGAAATAATTCTTTAAATTGAATATGTTCACATAGTGAAAGAGTAAATTGATGTATTTCCGTAGGATTTATGTGGACAGCCTCCAAAGCGGGAAGTTGAGTTCCCTATAGATTTAATTCCTTAGGCATGACATTTATCACATACTCACTATAGAATGAATACTGTGTAATTAGTAGATATAAATAAACAACTAGAGGATTTTAGTGAAAAAGTGTTTATTCAACCTAGTGATTCTCTATAGGGATCCCATTCCCTCTTTGTTAAGATGAAAGATGTATCCATGAGACTTTGCATTGATTATAGGGAAATAAATGATATTACATTAAAGAATAAGTATTCTATATCCTGGATTGATGATTTATTTTATCAAATTCATGGAGCTTAATACTTTTCTAAGATTGACCTTCGATCTAGATATAATCAGTTGTGTGTAAGGAAGGAATATATTGCTATGACATGATTTTGGACTAGATATGGGCATTAAAAGTTTAATGTAATGCCTTTTAGACTAACAAATGCACCCTCAGTTTTCATGGATTTAAGGAATAGAGTTTTCAAGGAATATCATGATAACTTTGTTGTGGTATTCATCTATGATATCCTCATATAATAAAAAAACGATGAAGACCATGAGAATCACTTGTTGTTCATTATGAAAACTCTTAGAAGCAATAAATAATATTGGATGTTTAGAAAATGTGGATTCTGGCTTCCATCTATTTCTTTTCTGGGCCATATTGTCTCTATGTATGGAATCCTAGTTGATCATTCTAAGAAAACAAAAATACAAGATTTTCCCACACCAACAAACATAAATGATGCACACAGGTTTATTGGCTTAGCCTGTTATTTTTGACATTTCCTTTAGAATTTTTCTAAACTAGCTAACCCGCAAACCAATCTCACACGTAAAGGAGTTATGTTTTTGTGGAAAAAAATAATATACAAAATACTAGGCTAAATTGAATAGAATATTGTCCAATTATCCAATTTTGAATCTTCCATTTGGAAGTGATGGATTTATAATATATACTGATGCCTCAAAAAATGGACTGGGTTGTATCCTTTTGAAAATAAATAATGTTATTTCTTATTCATTAAGACAGTTGAAGACTCATGAGAAAAATTATCCAACTCATGATCTTGAGTTATCATCATTAATATTTTCTCAGAAAATACGGAGGCATTATCTCTATGGAGAGAGATGTGAGATTTTTACGGACCACCAGAGTTTGAAATACATTTTTACACAAAAAGAACTCATCACAAGGAAATAAATATAGCTTGTGTTACTCAATGATTATGATTGTTCAACACAATACCACACAGGAAAGGTGAATAAGCTGAGAGATGCATTAAGGAGGAATGTTCATAGGCATCTGACTCAAATGTGTATTGAAAGATATTAAATGTTCATGGATCTACTAAAGATGGATATGGGAATTGTTAAGGAAGGGGAAACATCTCCCCTATTTCAAATGATTTCTAAAAAATATTTAATAGAGAAAATAAAAGATCTCAATCTGATGATGAGAGACTACACAAGAAAATTAAAGTAGTCCAGGATGGCAGACTAGATGAATTCGTGTATGAAGAAGAAGTTTTAAAATTTGGTAAGAGGTTATGCGTTCCATCAGTACCTGAGCTAAAAAGGTAACTATTAGACGATGCTCATAGATCAAATTTCTCTATACACCCGGTCAGCACCATGATGTACAGATATCTGACAGAATATTTTTATTAGGATAATATGTTGCAAGAAATTGGTGACTATGTGTCAAGGTGTGTAGTTTTTCAACAAGTGAGAGCGGAGAGACAACAAACCAATGGAGTGATACAACCTCTACCTATACCTATGTGGATGTGGAATAACATTACAATGGATTTTTTCACTGGACTACTGAGGACACCTAGAATTAATGATTCAATATGGGTAATTATTAATCTTATCAATAAATCTGCACATTTCCTTCCAATAAGATGTGATCTACCACTTGAGCACCAGGAAAGACTTCATATTAATGTTGTTGTGAGACTTCATGGTGCACCTCTAACAATTGTTTCTGATTGAGATCCCTGGTTTACGTCAAAATTTTGCGAATGTATCAAGAAGGCTTTGAATACTGAGCTTCATATGAGTACCACATATCACCCCAAAACCGATGGACAATCAGAATGGTCTATTCATACTCTAGAAGATATTTTGTGGTCATGTTACCTTGACATCCAAGGTATGTGGGATCAATACTTTCCATTGGTGGAATTTTAATACAACAATAGTTTCAATTATAGTATTAAATGTCTCCATGTGAAGCATTATATGGAAATTTATGATGAACTCTAACTTTTTGGGATGAAGTTGGTGAGAGGAAACTTATAGGGCCAAAACATATTGATGAGACCATGAAACAGGTGAAGAAAATAAAAGCCCATTTAAAAGAAACCCAAAGTAGGATAAAGATTAATGCTGACAACCGGAGAAAGGACAAGGAATATCAAGTGGTGTATCATGTATTTCTAAAATTATCTCCATGGAAGGGTGTCTTAAGGTATGGTAAGAAAGGGAAACTGAGCCCCATGTACGTTGCACCTTTTGAAATTTTTGGATGAATTGGAGCCGTTTCTTATAGTTTAATGATACTGCCAAATCTCTCCAGAGTTCATGATTTGATCCATGTATCATTATTAAAGATGTACATGCCAGACCCAACGCATGTACTCACATATGATGAAATAAAACTAGAACCTGATATTTCATACTTTGAAAATCCTATCAGGATTCATGACACAAGGGAGAAGGTATTGAGAAATCGATCAACTCGCCTAGTAAAGGTTCTTTGGAGAAACCATAGTACGGAGGAAGCAACATGGGAACGAGAGGATTTCAAGAAGAAGAACCACCCACATAATTTTTGTGGACATTATATACAAAATTTCACGGATGAAATTTCGGAAGGAGGGAATAATATAACACCCAAAACATTTTATGGTATGCTCTATTAAAAAATTATATTCATAGCCATTATGTCATGATGTACTAATTATTTTTTGAATAAAAACATTATAGGAGAAACTTATAAGCTATCCATTTAAGAAATGTTTTCCACTTCTATGTTTTAAATTTTAAAAAACGGTTATCTAGAGTTGTGACCGGTATGTCATTTGGAGTCTGATAGAACCAACTTGATTTTTTGATGAATAGTTATATACCTTTATGAATAATATAATCAATAGTAATATGATCCTTATAAATATTAACTAATGGTAATTTTTTATTTTCTTAAGGTAATAATATAATGAGATCTTAATTAAATTTTCAATGTGATATAGAACAAATTATACCATTAAAATTGTTATTTTTCAAAATAACTATGATTTTATTTAAAAAATAAATTAAAAATACATAGAAAATTCATTTCAAAGACTATGTGGGGTGAAAATTGAGATATATACTGACCACAAGAGTCTTAAATATATATATTCACACAGAAAGAGCTTAATATGTGACAGAGAAGATGGATAGAGCTCATCAAGGATTTTGACTGTTCAATACATTACCATCCTGGGAAAGCGAACAAGGTGGAAGATGCCCTAAGTATAAAGGACCCAGCGATTCTATCAATGATGATAATTTAGAAGGATCCAATCTTCTTAGACATGATGAAAATGGAAATTAGAATCATAAAGAAGCGAACATCATCAATCCTTTCACAAATTATTGCTCAACGATCTCTTTTAGAAAGGTTAAAGGATGCTCAAAAGGATGATATGGGAATTCAAGAAAAAGTGGAAGCTATCGAAAAAGGGAAATCCTTGGAGTTTAATGTTAATGAAGAAGTAAATGTGCAGTTTGGGAAAAGACTATGTGTTCCATCAGGACCGGAGCTGAAGAAGGAATTTTTGGATAATGCACATAGTTCAAATTTATCTATTCACATAGGGAGCAAAAAGATGTATCAAGATCTCTGAGAAAACTTTTGGTGGGATAATATGAAGAAGGAGATCACTGAATATACATCAATGTGCCTGGTGTGCCAGTAAGTGAAGGCAGAGAGACAGAAGTCTAAGGGGATGATGCAACCATTGCCCATACTAGAATGGAATTGGGAGAACATCACCCTGGAATTTGACACTGGACTTCTGAGGACATCCAAAGGCAACAATGAAATCTGGGTTGTTGTAGATCGTCTTACAATGAATGCAAACTTCATTTCTATTTGGGAGGATTTATCATTGGATAAACTAGAAAAGATATATATCATGGAAGTGGTAAGGTTTCATGGAGTACCACTATCTATTGTGTCTGACCGAGATCCAAGATTCACCTCTATTTTTTGGAAGATTCATCAACATGCTCTAATACTGAACTGAATTTCAGTATGACCTATCATCCCCAAATTGATGGCCAATACGAGCGGACTATCCAAACAATTGAGGATATGTTAAGAGCATGCTCGATGGACTTTAAAGGAGGATGGGATCAACATCTTCCTCTCGCTGAGTTCTTGTATAATAACAGTTTCCACTCGAGAATCCAAATGACACCATATGAAGCCCTATATGGGAAAAGGTTTAGAACACTGGCATGTTGGGAAGAGGTCAGTGATCGTAAGCTGCTTTGAGTAGAAATGGTTGAGGAATTTGTGGAGAAGGTGAAAACCATTCAATAGCATATCAAGGCAGGCCAGAGTCGACAGAAGAGCTATGAAGATAATCATTGATGAGACCTAGAGATTAAATTTGGAGACATGGTTTTCCTACCCATATCTCCGTGGAATAAGGTCATGAGGTTTGGAAAGAAAGGGAAGTTAAGTCCAAGGTACATAGGCCCCTTCGAGATTCTTGATCGTGTCAGGGTTGTGGCTTATCGACTAGAACTTACACCTACTATAACCAAAGCACATGATGTCTTTCATGTATACCTCTTAAGGAAGTACATACCAGACCCTTCACATGCACTCTCTTCTGAGGTGATACAATTGGAAGATGATCTTTCTTATAAGGAGAAACCAGTGAAGATCTTAGATCATGGAGAAAAAGTTCTATGAAATAATACAATTCCCCTCATGAAGGTGTTGTGCAGAAACCACATGTTTGAAGAAGTGACTTGGGAATCTGAGGAAATGATGAAACTGAGTTACCCACATCTGTTTTAGTGGGGGAAAATGAAAATATTTAGGGGGAAATTTCATAAGGGGGGAATATTGTAATGACCCAAAGTTTCATTAATGGAAATCTGTATTGATCTAATTAAATGTCTCTTTAGGTTTATATAAAATTTCATCTTCATTGGATTTATGTTAAGAATTTTGACCGTTGCTAATATAACTGTAGAATAGTGATCACATAATTAGTATAAATATAGGGCATTAACAAATCCAAATTTACTCAGAAAAAAGAAGCGATGGCCTCATCCAGTAGAATTGCTCCATACGACGCCCATTTTCCAGAAATTGGAAAAGTGGTGGCATCCATGGGCTTCACTCATGACCAATCCCAAGCTGAGCTTCATCATGTCAAGATCGAACGAGACCGTCTATGGGAAAAGTGAAAGTTGATAGAGATTACCACTCGAGCAATGTTAGCCGAGCCACCCCAAGATTCTGTCACCGTCGTACACCTTACACTTAGGTCTTATGCGGTTGTTTTAAGGGATTATGTAATAAATAAATAGTACTATGTTCATGTACATTATTTTTTTGTATATAATAATGAGTATACATTCTTGTCATTATTGATACATTTTAAATAGTTTTTAAAGTACAAATATTGTTTTTAGTTATTTTTTAATTAAGAATTTTATTTTATTAAATAAAGGGTTTTTTAATTAAATCATATTTTGTTAAAATTTTATTATTAAATTAATTTTTATTAAATATAAATGATATTATAATTTTATGAATGAAATTTAATTTTTATTGTGGTTTGAAAGCCATTTTTGTCAAAACGCGTGAATTTTCGATAAATGTCAGTTTTTATTTTAAAAGTGAAAATTAACATATTTAGAAAATTCTTTTGATAAAATAAATGTTATTTTTGGAATCAAGATGTCGAAAATATCCAATGGTGAAATTTTCATAATTTTCTGAGACAGTCAAATTTTTGAGTAAAAATTAAATACCGTTTAAATATATAATCTATTTTATGACATAATAATGACACAATAGTGATGTAATAAAATACCATAATCTATATGTTCGGCCAATATATGTTTTACCATTAAAATAATTTGATTTTGAGTTTGTTTGGATTATTTTTAAAAGCATTAATGAACCCCTCAAGACTTATTAAACACCTTATCTTTTTAAATTAATTTCCATGGGAGTTTGACTCACCAACACATAAGCAACCATATTATTTTAAGACATTAAGACTATAGCATTATAAAATATTTTTTTCTTCTTCACTTTTCCAACAAACATGGGAATGAACCATGGGATGGTTTTTGGTTTGGATTAATTTATTATAAGGGGTCCCATACATAAATAATAAACAATTCTCTCACATTTCCTATATAAAATCACCCATGCTCCCACTTCCTCCTCACTCAAAGCCTTTGGAGTTCGTCCAACCTCTGCCCTAATCACTCTAGAATCCTCCCAAGGTTTCAAAAGCTCCCAAAAATCTTCTCTCAAGCCTCTCTCAAGCCTTTAGAAGCACACTTCCATGAAAGGGTTTTATCTTCCTTTCTCATTTTTGTCAAATTTTCTTTATGTTGTTTTACCCTTTTAATTTCAATTATGAATATTGGGGTATGGTTTCAAACCTCCCTCATACTTCCCTATTTATGTTTCAATTATGGTAGATTCTTTCTCTCTCATTAAATACCTCCCATGTACACCTGTTACTATGCTGAAATTCCGAAAGGAACTTCTCTCTCCTCTTTTACATTCAAGCAATACATTTGTATCATGAATATAAATTCCATTAAAATTGTTGGGAAATGTATCTATATGACCTACTTACTGTCAATTACATGTAAGTATGATGAATAACCCTTTTATCTCTCATCAACCATTTTTATGAATTCTTATGTCACGCCGTTACACTACCGAAATCACACTGATTTTCTAAGCCAATGTCATTGCGTAGTGAATACCATGCCCATTTCTCCATCAAAGGTATTCAACATTATGAACAATTACTTATTGATTATAAAGTTTCATGTATGAATTCCAAATTCCTTTATTGTGGAATAAATTATTATGTTTTATGAATCCATGTTTTATGATCCATGTTGAACACTTATGCATCAAATGAAATGTTTAGGAATGGTGCGGCCTTATAGTACTCCAATGCATTGGGTAAAGTATAGTATCATGATATGTCATGTGAAATTAGTGTTTACTCATGCTAATTCAAGTGAAACAATTGTTTACTTGTGCTTCATTTGCAATGAGAATTTACTCATGCTCCATGTGCAATGAGCCTTAACTCATGCTAATTCCATGTTAAGTGTAATTGCCACATTACAATGTTATAATTATTATGCTTTATCATGCCATTATGTTCATGTTACTCTTGTTCTCTATTGATATTCCTAATGTATAACATTTATTTTAATCCTCATGTTTTTCCATGTTTATTCCCTTACTGGGCTTTATAGATCACCCTTTTCTTATGCATGTTCTTAGGTTATCCCATGCAATGCTATGTACGAGGGAATTTAGCGGTTATGTAAATGAAGTTTTCAATAAAGATGTTGTATTTAATGTTTCATGTTTTTAGGAAATGATCCTAAGCCCCAATGAAACTAAACCTCTTTATCTTCTATGTTGTATCAACTGATGTTTTATGCAATAAATCATGTTTAAGTTGTAATAAAAAAGCAGGGTTGTCATATTGCCCCCCTTCGGCTTTCTAGTGTGTGTAGGATAATACTTATAATCAAATTCCTTATTACGTGATACATAGAAAATTAAAATGGCAATATAATCAAAAGGAAGAAAAATTATCTTTTAGGAAATTTTAATTTCTATTATAAATTTCAAATATGTCTTATTCATTAAATGTTTTTAAACTATACACCAGTTCCACAAATCCTCAACACATATTTATAACATATCAATGATATTTATTGACAACAAATGAAATTCACTCAAAGGGAACATCAACATGTGGATTATAAAATGATAAATAATGGATTTTATAATTTATATACTCAAGCCACAACTCCAACACAAAAAAACAAATTTTTTAAACACTTCATTTCTTATCCTTTAAATTTTACTCACTTATACCATTTTAATTTTCCCTGAGGTAACTAGTTTTCTAACCGATGTAATTTATCTTTTAAGACTATACAAAAATGATAAATTTGTATAATTAAAACATAATAATTATAAATTTGAGATAAAAATAAATAAATATAATATATAGGTTTGTGGAAAATTAATTTCAATAGGAGTGAATGTAACACGCAAAAACCGCTTTTTAAACATAACCACGATAAATAATTTTTAACTATTTTCATTAATACTTATGCCTAGGAATTAAGTGAAAAATATTATATAATAAATTTTATTATGATTCTAAATATAGTATCCATTTTTTAATTCAATTAATAAAAGATTATAATTTTGATTTAAAATTAATCCCACTGAAATGATGAGAAAGTAGGTTTTGAAAGAGAAAAAAGTCAAATTTTTAGAACGTTTTTATATCAACATTCATTTTAAAAAATATTCAAATTTCATAAATTTTATTAGTAGATATATAATTTAACTAATTCTATTTTCAATCCAAATTAAAATATGATATAAATTTGACATTAATTTAAATAAATAAAATCAACAAAAAATAATATTTTTTACTATTCATAAAAAAATCTATATTTTATAAAAAATAAAAAACATTCACAAAAAGTAAATTTTTAATATTATTATATCAAAGAATAATTTAGTTATATAAAATTATTTTCCTAAATATTTCAAAAATGAATTATAATATTTTCTAAAAAAACAATAAAAATTATTTTTGACGAAATCCAATTTCTAAATAATAACATTTCAGTACTAAAAAATAATTGATTTTTTTCTATGAATTTATCCACAATTTATATTGAGTTGGAAATTTATAAATATATATAGCATAATTTAGTTAATTCTTTTCATATCTACCAATTTAATGGCTAGTTTATAATGGTTATATATTTCACATGTCGATTAAGCTTCATATTTAATGTCTTGTATGATACTGAAAATAAAATAATATTCGGTTTCATGTACCAAAATCTATTAGATAGAATAAATTTATTCGAAAAGTAATATATCTTAATATATTGGGGTGTATCATTCTCTTCTAATCATGGTTTACCATGTTTAACACACTATCAATCATAGTTTTCATTCTTTTTACCTTAGGCCGTTACACCTACACTCATGGGAATTGTTTTAATTACCCCACTATTATCCCATTTGGAGTGTAAAAGAACATATTAAACAATATTTTAATGGTGTTTTTAGATGAATGTGTGTATATTCTTATTTTATATCACTCAATACTTTCAAATATACACCTCCCAGTAGTGGGGTATTCTCAACTTCCAACAATGCGTTTGCCATCGGAATAAATTGATCATAATTATTCAAAAAGTATGGGTTTACCTCTAATATTATATATATAGCATGTGTTAATCCAAACCTCTTTATGATGAAGGTGTAATGTAATTTTTCCAATATAAAATATGTGATATATCTTGTAGAGAAGGTTTTTTAGGTGGTAAGAATGAATGTGTGATTTTCATAACACCTTATACTAGATAATCCCATACATTTCCTCTTAAAAAATCATCATAGGAACATCCCACCTAGTAAGACCATGATTATTTTACCATGATGATTCCTCTTGGGCACTGGTAACCCTCCTTAGTCCATACATTCCAACTATCTGTAATCGTTGGTTTGGTATATGTTAGAATTCTATAAAGGAGAATCCTCAGTAACATTTTATTGGTTTTTGAACATTTATATGGGATTCGATAAAATATAGTTTAGTTTTTGGTTTTACTCACTCACAGAATAGTTGATAGATGAGATGTTCCACTGGATGAGTTTTTTCAATCTCCCGAACCAGTGGATATGGGATAAAAAAGTTGTATTCTATGATTATAACATCATTCAATGGGCCAATCCTTTACAAAGGTATCCATTAGGATAGTTTGTAATATATATAATCTACGTTGAGTAGATTTCCCAGTATCCTATGTAGTGGTTAAACTCCTTCAGTTGATTCAACAAATATGTTATCAACTTTCTCTAATATTCAGGTAGTATCATCTTGAGTTTGTTGAAAAGTAATATCATAAAATTGTTAAAGAAGATAAAACTCATCTGTGTTTTATTTTTAACACTCTAATTCTGAAAAATTGATTTATCTTTTGTAAATTTCAGGTCGTTGAAAATTTTGGAGATGTTCTCTTATATGTATTGTTTTCATAATTGAAATAATTTCAAATTTAATGAATATGTTTTAGAACTCTCATGAAATATATGAGTTTCATGAAAATTATGGATCGATGTAATTCCCTTGAAAGCTTGTTGGTCCCCTTTGAGGTCTCCAACCCTATTTGTATGTAGCGGGTTGACACGAGTAACATGAGAATAAATTAGAAAAATGTTGAACATTAGCATCTTCCTCAACATTTGATATTTTAATGCCTCATTAGAACAAATTATAAAAGGGGGTATTTATTGATGCTCTAAAACATTCCCATGAAGGATAAAGGAAGAAAGATAACCCGAAGAAGAAAAGTAAAAGAGATGTTCCAAATTCTCATGCAACCTATGTTTCATGAGTATATAACATGAGACAACACACAATCCCGTAGTTCCCTGAACAAGAAACTATTACATTATTAATCCAATTAAACAATATATAGACTCTATAAATACACATTTTATAACCTCATTTATAGATTTTATGATTTTATATTTTGGGGATTTACATTTTTTTGTAAGCTGAAGCACCTAATCTCATATAACCTCCATATTTATGCTGCTTATAATATTGATCAAATGAATTAAAAATTAATCCTATAGTTGATTATATTTATAATATTTTCCTAATAAAATATAGTTAATTAATTGTAAAAAAATTTATTTTGTTTTGTGAAACTCCCTTTAATGAAGAAAAACCTTCATGCAATGTCTCAAAGCCTCATATTAGCAATGCTTTTTCACAAAAACTGTCATGTGTAAATCCATTTTAATTATAATCCATTTGAATCCTCCAAATCAAAATTAAAATTCTTTGAAATTTGAGATAACATTGTCTCAACACCCATCTGATCAAGTACCATTCTTGTAAACACTAAACACACAACTGAAATGATGACCTTTCACATCTATTCCTTATGCATCAACCAAGGGATATATGTAAGTATAATTATCCCTGAACAAATTCTTTATCTTCCAAGAATGTATTGGGTAGCTAATATATAATCCCCACACATATCCTCACTAATTCATAGTCTGTTATAGGAATCCCAATGCATAAGCTCCTCTAAATCTCTTATTGTAAATCCTTTCATGACACAAACATCCTTACCAAATGATGTTAAATGACATAGATTTATTTAATAACATTAAATAAATTGTCTAGAACAAACTATGTTGGCCTAATTAAAGTTATATCTTGTTAAATAAGACACCCCCATAAGGTTATATCCCTACATGAATAACTTCCCACAACCCATTTGAGAGGTGATAACCCATCAAATACAACAACTTCTTGGGTGAACGATGCCACCCAGAGATATTACATATGAAGTTTCATTTCATAGATTACCCCAACTATAATTTAACATATAGTTTCACCATTGGAATCTAATGTTTTAGTGTCCCAACTAGGATTCAAACTATGAAATCATTCATGACTATAATTAAACTCATGGATAAATCATTCCCTATGTGACAAGCATATTATTAATTATATAATGATCATAGTTTTAAATATGTGATTAACAAAATATTTTTTATATAATGATCATAGTATGACTTATCTGACGAGCATATGATTCCTTATGTGATAAGAATATTATTCCATGTAAGAGAACCATAGGATGTATTATTTGATGAGAATAATATACCTTACTTGGTAAGAATATAATTCTTTCTGTAGAATATAGAATAAAATGTTTTAGGGCATAGTGTATTTTGATGATTTCATATCCAATAATTATTTTCATCGATTTCTTTAGATTTATCCATATAATGTGATTAATTGAAACAATAAAATTCATTATATAGGATATACCAATTATAATTTAATAATAATTTATATAAATATTAATTAACATAGAATTCATTTATTTCTTTTTTGATGAATTTATAGACAATTATTTTCATACAATTATGTCAACTAAGGATCTAAGGGTATAATACCTCTTGTGTTTATCCAAACATGATTCAAAAACCTCATATTTTCATTTATGGATTTTTATGTGCTAGTAGGGAATTGTTATCACCTTGAATCATTATCATTTATAGTAAAAAGAAAATCATCTTAGTATATTGGAATTTTTTAAGTTATGACATGTTCTTCATAAGTGGAGGAGAAGCAATGCTCTCGATTTCTGAGAGTGTTCTATAGAATAGGTCATCTCTGGGTTTGAGATAATTCTATAAAGGGTATTTTTTATTCACTATAATTACATTACCTTCAAATAATATAACCGGGTTTATATAACTATGTTATTAATTGGACGTTTTACCAAGGCATTTATAAAGTCTCTTAACAATTTCAATGACCGTATGTAATGTTTGATAATTTCATTGATGAGTTGAGGTGGAGAAATTTAAGGGAATTTCCCTCTCAAATTGTTCCATTATATGACGATAAAGTCTCAAGAGACATTATGATGTAGAAGGGTTTCTCTAGGATGTATGTATTCAATGTAAATCATGAGAATAATTGGATGGTTGAGCATCACTGGAATAAAAATATGAAAAAGAGGAAGAAAATAAAGACGAGATTTCCCACATGTGATTTTTGTGGGGAGAAACACCTTGGGGATTACAGGGAGGGGACAATATTTTGTAACAAGTACAAATAAAAATGTAATAAATCGCAAAAATTAAAGTTCATGGGACAGGTTGTTGTTATCTAATGCATAAACTATAGGGAGATGTTGTCACGACCACTTTCCCCCATAGATACCACTCCTTGGACTATAATGAGAAAAGGTAGATGGTGACCAACTGAATCCCACCTCTAATAGGCCATGGGATGGTGAAAAGAAACAAGGGTGTATAATATATAAATACGAGAGGCATTAACAACTACGGGAACATGTGGTCGAGATAGACGAGACAAGTACATAAATCATCTCTTGATAAGATATGATAATGATAAAACCCAAGTATATAAATGTAATTTCATATAAAAAAAATAAAAAGGGTAATTATAAGAATAAAATGATAAACACAAATGTGACCCTGAATCCCATGAATCTCTTATAAGACCATGATATTGTAATATTCAACATGATATCTATTCTTCTACTGATAACCTAAAAATAGTTTATATATATGTTGGGTGAGAATAATTTTATACTCAATAGGACATTCTGTATAGCCACTCATGAAAAAGATAAAGAAAACATGATAATGCCCAATTTAAAATAGAAAATAAAATTCATCACCTAAATAGGTATACTATGTTCTTAGCCTTCCCATAGTTATCTCTCACTATCTAAAACATACCGCTTGGGCCATCTCACTCAAAATGAAGCCATCCTGAAGGAACCTAGACTCTAGTATCATAACATGCACCTCATGAATCATGTAATCTCATCATCCAATGCCACATCTAAATATAGCAATGAAGTAATTTTTAGGATCCATTATAGAATTTATGATGTGTAGCATACATCAAGTATTATACCTCAAGCCATCAAATATAAAACACCAAATAAGGTAACTCAAGTCCTCATTGCCTATACATGCCATATCTATAATAATATTTTGGATAGTATATCTGATGAAACATTTTATTGAAATAACCACAAGCCATTATGTCACTCTACACACATATATGGTAATTCTATTCACTATGAATATCAGCACATAAAACTATTAAGAGAATAATGCATGGGAATAGGTGGTTATCAGCCATCCATTCCTCACCAATCTGGATGTTAGGGAAAAAACACATCAATAGACAAATGGGTGTCAAATTCGCTATCAATATGGGTCGTTCAGTGTATAAAATCACAAAGTGTAGAAGATATAGTATACCTCACAATAAAATAGTGGTCATAAACAAATCCTAGGATCAAATGTAGCTATCATCACTCTGAAACCTGATTTGCACCGCTAGATACTATATATCCTATAAGTACATAATAATTTTAAAAATAATTTCTTCAATATTAAATTATACCCATTTGACATTCCCATTTATGTTAGTAAATTCAATAGGCAATAATTAACATTATCTCAAATTACATTACATTAACTATTAAAGTGTAGTCTTTGACCTCTGGGCATAATCCAAATTGATTCCACATTTTCTCAAGAGTAACAACATTTTATTTCATTAAGCACCAAAACCGTGGGTTGAGACAATTAATTAATCATTTATTTTCTCATAATTCCATCTTCTCTATGAAGACATCCTAATGTTCAACAATGATATATGGGCAATGAACATCCAACTCCCTAAAATAGTTGGAAATGGAATGTAGATAATCAAGAAACATGATCAGCCAATATTCAAATAGATTCATTGAAAAGAAGGAATCTACGATTTAAAGAAATCAGTGGGTAATTCAAACTTCAACCCATTACATAATCTATAGTTTCATCCCTCACACCCTCATGTATATCACTATACCTATTGCCATCATCCGAATCCAATGCTTCCATAACCACGTGCATCCCAGCCAATATCTCATCAACTTATATCCATCACTAGATCAACCACACCAAGCTCAATTCACAACTCATATAAAGGAGAATATCCAATGCACATCATAGAAGGAAGAAAAAAACATATTCATAATGGTAATTTGTCCCTAAGAACAAGGTATTTAGCTTTTTCCTGAGAATGAGCTCAGTCATCCCAAAACAAAAGGCACTCGAACTTACTAAAAAACTGTCTTTATCATCACCAAACATTTATCTTTATATATCAACTATTTTTTATTAAATATTAAATTAACCAATTCATTTATCATAGCTTCCAACTATGTGAAACTGATGGGATCATCTTTAATAATCTATTAAAATTACCTAAACATTATAATAGAACTAATTCTAGTTTCATAAAACTAACTGAATAACCATTCTCATATAACATGCCTTTATTATTTTTATCATCTAAAATCATTCTAGCTTCATGTTATTAATCCAATTACATTAATGCATGTAATAAAAACATCAAATTAAATATGTATTGAGAATAAATTTGGTTTATATAAAATTATAATAACAATGATTTCATTACACATTCCTCAATTATTTAATTAACTAAACAACCAATTATTAGATCATCTTTGTTTTCTAATTTTATAAATTAAATATTATATACCTAGAATAACACATGAGCTAACAAGCGTAACATACATCACAAAATATCGATGAATACAATTTTCAACTCTTCATCACAATATAAAAATCTAAAACATGTGATCACAAAAACTATAATCCATTTTCATTATTTATACCGGTTTAATATTTATTATGTTAATTACACCATCATACAATGAGATAAACCATTCTAACATTAAAATTGTTCGTAAATAAGAGGAGAAGAAAAGAATAATGTTATTCAACATAAAAAATTCATGAAAAAGGAATAGAAATCCAATGTAGATCTTCAATCACCTATACCATGAGAAAATTATGACTACTAAGGAAACCATTCCATGAATGTAGAGGAAATCAAGAAAAAAACATAATTAGAATTATAGAGATAAAATTCCGAAAAACAGTATGATGAAATCAGAGGATATGAGATTAGACTATAATTATCCAGTAGAAATTTGGTGGTATAACTCACCTCAGATCAACGTGGATCGAAATATGGATGTTGTTAATGATCACTATCAAAAGGGGACATAAAATCCTTTGAAATCACTCTTGGGTGCCAAGGGTTCATGGGGAAGGAATGGGAGAATAGCAGGTTTGGAGGGATTGGGGGTATTTATATGAATTTTGAAATTTATAACACCACGACACCACCCATACGACAATGTTGCAGATATACCTAATATGGGGTATACTATAATGTAACCTAAAGGACCATGATACAATTCCTTGGTCAAAGAGAAAGTCTGAGGAACATGTTGTAGATCAAGAAATATTTTATTTTCTCGAGGGAGGGATTATGGTACAACCTACATCCCATAGAATAGCCACCCTCTATTCAGAAGAACAACCTAAAACCCCTATGTTTCCCCCTCCTAGATCCATGCCACAATGATGAACTTCCGAGGAAGGGCCTACCACACAACCAACCACTATAGTGTAGCTACCCCCATTATGGTAGTAGATTCAATATTATCCCAAGTTCCCCAATGCCATATCCAATGATGCATTCATATAATATAGAACCATCCAAAACAACATATATATCAACTACGCCATTGTGAATTTTATTACAACATAGACTAGGCTTCCAAAAAACATAACTGGATCAACTCCCCTATTTTTTCATCAAAAACCAATGGAACCTCCTCTAGGTTCCTCCAATACCCAAATGTTTCATAGAAAAGTGATTCTAGGATTCAATCCCTTATAAAAAATACCTATTAAACCATTATCATCCTCAATAATTAAAATACCAATACCAAAAAATGATAATGAAAAATGGGTTTTTTGAACAACCAGCCTGTGAGAAACCTATCTAGGATCACACCATTATTGTATATCAACCACATCACATGGAGTAAATAAGTCGATAACCACTCAACTAAAATAAGAATCTCTTAAACACTCTCTAGGGTATATACCTAACAAAAAAGGTCATGGAAACAAAAAAACCCAAAAAGGAAATATATTTCATAACTAGAATGGTAAAATTACGAAAAATGAGCATTACAAAAAAAGAATATCTAAATAAATTTATTTTACTGTGCGTGCATCTATGACTCACGTTCCCATGAACTATCCTACATGCCATCATGTCTCCACAACACATGGAACATGGGAATAGAAGACCTATGCAACACCATCTCTTGGTGGTCATGGATTTGTTGTGAGTGGGTTCCCTAGACCCAAATACTTTATTTATTTTGATTGCCATTACATGTAAACAGTTTGATATATACATTTGTTTATTCATACAAAAATAGCGTTGATACTTCTTTATCCAATTTTTACATGGTAATGTCCTTGGATTATATGTTGTATTAAAATGTTAGATAATCTCCCAACTATAATGAGAAACTCATGATACTATGAAAGTAGTCATAGACGTATTCCTGCGATCAAGATACATCATACTGTCATGAAATAGATGATGTTTGGCAATCAAGTGTCGGGGTATCATAATAACTGAGACTTCATATCATGAAGTTCTCACATGGTGATCTCAAGTAGACGAGATCATGAGGACTGACCCACAAATAAGAACAATACATGTTTTAGGTGTTGTTGGATGTTCCTATCTACGAACATTTATACTAGTCCCTATACTTGAGTTCATTATCAATGTGTTTCATTTGATCATTTACTTTGATGGAAAGAAAAAACCATGATAATGAAGTCCAGGAGAGATAAATTGTGTTGTGTGTATCATTGGTGGCATGGAATTGCTTAAAAAACGTGATATAATTTTTTTTCTATGATTTGTTGATGAGATATATCGTGGGGCCATGTTGACCAAGATTATAGTACCTTCCTTAAAAGCATGGCCATCGTACAAGAAGGTATGTCCTGCTAGTAATGTATTCAAATATGTAAGGTAATAAAAAGGTTATGGCACAAGTGTGTATCTAACATTTTGATATATCAAAAGAAAAAGGGATTATATTTCAAAGGGTGTGTTCATAGGAGGTAGTTATAGCCATGACATTAGTTATCTCTTTTGGGTCGATGATGGGTAGATAGACTATGCTCCTGGACGATGGGATGGACACATTACTACTGAGATAATGACCTAGAAATTCACATAATATGTGTATTCACAAGTTTAACATGTTCATATGAATAGTTGTTTAAGATGATGCGGGGCCCACGTCTGGGGTTCAATGAATGTCTATGTGTGTTCAATCGAAAATAAAAAAATTAATTATATTATTCAATTTTATAATAATGATGATTGAATTTATTTCACAAGGCATTCACAAGCTATTTGATCATAAAATTGAATCTGTGAAAATTTAGTTTTTCAAACGAACATAACATGTTCAAGGATCACTAATTTATTTGGGGAGAAAATATAATGACTTAATTTTTCTCATTTAATCACATAAAATTTTACAGTTTTAACAGTGAGTGATCCAATATTTGTAACATTTATAATAATTTTATTAAGTCATAAGTGTGCACAAAGGTCTAATGTGAATATTATTACATTCTAGGGATCAAAGTGAAATTTGGAAAGTATAAACTATATATAAAACAATATTTTATACTATTGAAAAGTGATATTCTTCATTTGAATGAATTTGTAGAGAGAATATCTTTTCTATTTTTCACTCATGTTCATAGAGTGAGATTTTGAAGAATGAATAAGGCTGGATCGATCCTATTTAATCAATCAAGTACGAGTTATTCACACAATAAAAGGGATTTAGTAAATAACTTTCATCTCCAATAATAGAACATGGGAGTCTTATATTTACGATTTATGTGCTTTGGTGCGTGTTTAGATGATCTAGATGATACATAGCTTGTTGTAATTATGAAATTAAACACCTATGGTGATAATGTTAATTAATGGAATTAAAACTAACTAGGTGTCATTAATATTTCATTAAATTTTATTTTTCATTATTAAAATAAATTGTAGGTGATAAATTCATGAAATCCATGAAAAGGGGTTTTTAGATTCATTATTTCAAAATGAATCTGAATCCAAAATTTTATATTGAGCATTTTTCAGACTTCCACAGCGCCCTAGGTTCCTTCAATTGTTATCATAGAGAATGAAAAATTATTTATGTTTCAAACATTAAAATTATTATTAGTTTTTATATGATTCAAAAAAAGGTTTTGATAGAGTGTCCATGCAACTGACGAGGCACTGATCTGAATTTGTATCCCAATGATATGATCAACTGAAGATCAATTGGTTTTTCATAAAAATTATGACGGAAATAAATGTTTTTATTTTTTTCATCACATTAATGGAAACCAATGTTATGGATTATTAATTTCGGTGTGATATGAGATTGTTTTATATTATTCAATGATACCAGAAGTCCATTGGGGTAGACCATTGGCAAAACCACATTGCTATTAATCATTTATTTAGTTTCCAAAAATCAAAAAAAAACAAATCATCCCTTGGAAGCTTGTTCAAATATTCCATTGGAAGCATTATTTTAATAAATTAGAAAAAAAATATCTTGGAAGATTGTTCAAGGATTCCATTATATGCTTGTATATATATTTGTATATGTATATACAAAAGGACCCACACAACATTATTTATTTTGTATTATATATATATATATATTCTTTAAATGAATGCCCAACATGATTTGTGTCTGAGCGATATAGTCTAGGTCTGACCAGCCCGACCAATCACTAGCCCCAAATTAATTTAAATGGATCTAATTTAGGTGTAATGGACATTAAAAATTATGAAAAAAATTAAAAATTAAACGTAATTTTCTAAAATGTAATAATATTATTTCAGGTGTTGTGGAACATATTGATAACTAATTAAAATTATTTTAATTCAAGTTAAAGCATTAAAAATTATCTTGAGATGAATTTTAGAAATTTATTTTTCCTTGTATAATATAATTACTTATTGAAAAATCATGAACTTTGAATGAATCATGCTTGTTTGGTTTATTATTTACCTAATTTAAATATTTCGTTTATGTTTTAAAATGAAATAATTATTGTTTTTTTGTTGTTCTCTCATTTTCCCTCCATACATAATTTTTATAAGGGCTTGTGCATCCATATTTAAGTGATAAAATGTATTTTTCCCCCGAGTTCCCCACACCTATAATGACCCATGAATTTTAATTTAATTTTTTTATTGAGAAATGTTTTTTAAAAATTATATAATATCATACAATTACAGAATAAAAAGAAACCAACAAAATTTTACCTCTATAAAAATGATCATTACATTAGTAAGTTATTAAACCAATTAAAATATAACATTTCAACTGGATAAAAACTATAAAATAGAAATGCTAAAATGGGAAATTATGGATCGCCCCAATCTATTGGAATCATTTTTCCCAAAATAAACACTATAGAAATAAAATAAAATATTATTAAACTAGTCAATATATTATAAAACTGAAAATATTTCATAATAGAAATTGCAGTGAATTATAGAATGTAGTGATATTTAAATGTCATAAATGAAAATGAGATTGTAGGGATTCAACTATTATATGTATTTTGGTCAATATGACCGTCGGAAACTATAACCCTAATTGCTAATTATACATCTACAATTAGTATTTATATGCTGTAATTAAAAAGGATAATTGGTACATAATGAATATTTAATTCCCTAAAGAAGTAGAGTAATGAGGTTTGAATCCCATTTATCAAAACACATTAGAGTGGTATCTTCATTTGGGTTTTCCAGTTACCAATCCTAATTCAATCTCCAGCATGTGAATATTGAACAAAAAATACTATGGGATATGTTCATGTTAGTGGATATTACCACTTGGTCGAGGTTAGTCGAGCCACCCATTGAATATACCACCATCACAGAGCTTACCCTTAGTGAGTGAGCGTGTGTAATAAGGGGTTACATGTCCAAATATTAGTTACATAAAGTGTAAATACTATTGTACCAATAAAATATATATTCCATCAAATCATCTTTAGTATAATTTTCTTAATGAAATATATCTTTATTTGATATGAATTTAAGAATTTTATTTTCATATGAAAATAAAACATAATTGATTTATTATAGAAAATATATACAATTTTGTAATAAACTCAAGTATTCTAAATAATAATTTTTAAATCAAATATAACTTTAAAAAACTCCCTTCTAAACATATATGAATAAATAATTTTATAATGACTCGGTAAATTTTTTTATGGGTTATAAATCTGATTTTTCCTTAAAATTTTTATTTATAAATAAATAATGTTTTTAATTTTTAAATTTTTAAATTATCATATTTTGTTAATTATTATTGAAAAATAAACATTATATCGAAAATCATCACATTGAAATTAGGTTATGGTAAATTTATGAGAATTTTTTAAAATGCATTATTTTTTAATGAATAGTAAACAATATAGTTTTGGGTTTTTGATATATTTTATGACATCCTATCAATGTCATAGTGATTCAACAATTAATTGAATAAAAATAAAGACCTAAATATTGTTATTTTTTAATATTAAGTATTTTAATATATTTTAACAATTTCCAAAACAATAAGTGACTTTCCATATTCTAAAAAGGATATTTTAATTTATAAAAAGAACTATTTGTGGAATCATTAATTATACATTCCAAAATAATTTTTAAAAAAGTGTGTTATGTTCTGGTGGATTAAAATATAAGAAAATGTTTCCAAATGTCCAAAACCATGAGCAAAAACCATGGGTAAGACAATGGTTTTTCATTTTCCTCAACCTAGATTTTAAATACCTATATATTCAAATTATTAATCACATCGTCTACTTTTATTATAAATACCCACCCATTTAGTCATTCCCCATCACATAAAATCAATCCTTCATGATGTTCTGGTGTTATTTCCTCCCATGGAGTCCCCCTAAGGTGTCCTCAATCACCCAAGGGTTCATCCTAAATGTATATGAACAACTCTTCAAGGCATGGATAGTCTTCTAATCTCTTTTCCAATAAAATAAACTTTTCATGTGGTCTGTCTTTTAATTTATAAACTAATTTATTTTTTAGGATTTATATTATCCCACTACATTAAAAAAGGTCCTTTATGAATGGGATACTCTTTTTCCATCTCATTTTTCCATTTTCTAAAACCATGTTTTATACTTAATATGTTGTCTAATTTACATCTCAAATTTCCCTCTTTTACATGAAAAATAATATTTTAGATTTTATTTGATTACCCAAACCACTTTTATTTTCAATTGGTATTAATGTAGATTGAAAATATAGATTCTTATTACATGATTTATATATATGGAACATAAATTTCCTTTTCTGGGTTAAAAATAACATAACGATCATATCATTAAATACTTTTGTATGCCAAACTTTTTATAAGAAACAAATACTTTTTCCTCTGTGGGTTATTAATGAAATGATTTATTATGATAAATGAGGAACATATTAAATTAAGATATATGAAGGGGTCACCTGTATATATTTCTAATGCATTGGGTAATTAATTAAATCTCTAAAGATTGAATGTTTTTTGAGGCCTTTGTGAACAACCTCTATATTTTTCATTCATGAAACCATGGTGATAAACCATGGTGATATTATTATGAATGATTCATTTTAATTTTTTGGTCACATTTTCCTATAATTTTTACTGCTATTTATATTATTAGATACTTATTTTTCAGTACTTATTTTTATGCCTCGTGTTCTTATTGATGTCTCATGATCACATGCTTTCTGTCTCCCTTTCTTAATTCCTTACTATGCATCACTCTCACTCGTATAAATTTATGTATGTCCTCAAGATATGAGATGTGATAAAATTAATATAGGGTGAACCCATGATGTTGTCGTTCATGTGGGTTTAAAAGGACGTTTTATGTTTTCATGTATGATGTATCTTATTTTCCATGAAATTAAACAATAAAATATCCTATGTTTATACCATGTAATGAAATATTTTGTATTAAAAAAAGATTACAATGTTGGTATCAAATAATAATATAGTTAGTAGTTAAAATTAGGCCTGGAAGACATTTGGATGTGCCCTATGGATAATTCAATATATAGGAAAACATATTGGTCTTTTTGGTAAGTATTTAGTAAGTGGTTTCCAAATAAATGCATCCTTATCTAGATACTAGAAGTAGATGTGTCTCTAGAATATATGTGACTAGGGGTAACACCCCAAACACCTCTTTGAGATAGAATCATATGGGAACTCATTCATGACAATAGGCCTTACTGCACACCGGGTTTGACACTCTAGAGGGATATATGCGGTTAATCAAAATATTTTATACGAACCACTATATAGGATATATATTAAATTTCATTATTATTATAGAAGATTCACAAAATATTTAAGCATGATGTTTTAATTCATAAAATCCCTTTTGAATTATATGATTTTTAAAATTAACACATTTTTCACTAAGGTTTTCTTCATTTAAAAAATGGTGAAAAGGTTGAGTAACTGTGTAAAAGATAAGTGAAACGGATTTTGCACATACAAAATTCCTAAAAAATATGGAATGGAAAACATCATGAGGATGATGAATCAACATACTAAAGGTATGAACAATAACTTGAATCATGTCAAGAGACTAGGTTCACCATGAACGGAAAAACATTTTGTTTAGTCCTTCATGCATTAAAGACCACCTTCTTTTAGTGAATATATCAACCCAATGATTACTGAACAATGAATAAGATCTATAGAAATTATATTTTACGTACTCTATTGTTTTGGGCAAGAAAAGTCAACCTATAATTATGCCTCTTAAAAGGATAATCTAACCAATAGTGGAATCTAATTTAAAACATGATTCCACGAAGGGGGATATATGATATATAGTTGGAAGAGTCCGTAGATGTATTTTTAAATAAATATTCCACCAGTTCTAGAAGAAGGAACATGGAGAAAAAATTATTTAAAATGAAACAAATGGAAAATTATTCTGTTGGAATATATGAGATTAAATTTACAATACATTTTTAATACACCTATAGCTTTTTTATGAGTCCTCAGGGAAAATTTAACATATTATTTAGTGGACTGAGACCCCCTCATCGGTGGAATAATGATAATGAAGAATATAAAATCTATGAGGAGATGGTGAGGATTTATATAGAGGTTATATATGAGTTTTTATAGATTCAATATTCACATATATAAATTTAAAAGTAGGGAGAAGTTGTGCCAAACATAGGAGAGAATATTAATTATGGAAGAGGAGGAAATAAAGTGAAACTTACCAAATGAAATAAATGTGTGATGAAATATTTAGGGGACTTATTACATGGGAATTGAAAGTGATACATGTGTGCAAGAGATGACCATATATCAAATAACTATAAGGATTAGGTGATGCCTCAAATTATCAACAATAATAAAAAAGGGATGATATTTCAGGACCAATTATAAGTTAAATGAATTAAGTGATTACAACTTGGGAAATTTTCCAATGATATTCCATTTCAAAAGATAATGGAGGGAATATTACATCATTCTTTTTATAGTCCCTAGAGAGCACAATTGAGAATTTTCTATCATGATGGAAAAAGAGGAGGCTCCGAACGATGTGGTGGACTTTTCACTCATTATTATATCAATGAAAGAAATTAATTTTTTTATTCAGGATCAACATATTATATTATTTCATCCATGTCTAGAAAGAATATAAATTCAATACCTAAATGGAAAGAAGTCTAGTTATCATTCAAAACTCCTCTTAGAATTAATCGTGCATCAAAAGTGTATATAAACTCTAGTATTAACTTTGTTGATTACAATCTCATCAAAAATATAGATGTCAATCCCATGGTTGAATTAGACACTATACTAGGTATATAAATGCTCTCAATGATAAATTCTAATACAAACTATAGAAGTAAAAAAATATCAATAGTCTTGAATGAAAAACCTACAGTCATTTTTAAGGGAGAGATATCCTAACATGGTATTTGTCTAAAAGAACCTACCATAGCCTTATTTATAGACATGATTAGTGAATTGGGGGAAGGAAATGAGAGTATAAAGATTGATAATGTCCCCATAATTCGAGAATGAGTTGATGTATATCATTAAGAGTTACCAGGACCTCCTCCAAAAAGATATGGAGAGTAATCCGTAGATCATATACCCGGATACGATCTGATATCAATGACCCTATATAGATTGGAAAATAAGGATTTAGGGGAATTAAAGAAAAAAGTTCAATATTTTTTGGACAATGGATTCATCTGACCATGCGTTTCTCCTAAGGGATCACCTATTCTATTTTTTAAGAAGAAGGATGGATCAATGTGGATACACATTTATTTTAGAGAACATAATGGGGAAATAGTAATGAAAAACTAATCTCTATATAGTGTTTAATATTTATTTGATCATATATATGTGGATCAATTATTCTACAAGATTGATACTTAATTTTGGTTTCATCAATTGAGGGTTATGAAAGAAGATATTCCCAAGAATACCTTCTGAACAAGATATTGGAATTGTGAGTTTGTTGTTATGGCCTTCGGCTGGAAAAATGATTCTACCATATTTATTGATTTAATGAATAGAGACTTTAGGGAATACCGTGATAAATTAAGGATAGTTTTTGTTGATGATGTAATGTTATATTAAAAAAATCAGAGGATAATGAGGATTTTCTAAAGGTTTCATTGAAATCTATTAGGAATGAGAAGCTTTTTATAATATTAAAAAAATGTGAATTATGGTATGAACAGGTTTTATTATATGTGAAAATTTTAACCATTGAAGGAATATTAGTTGACCCTTAGAAGATGAAGGCCATAGAGGAATGTCATATTCCTAAAAAAGAAACAATTATTCATATTTTACATGGTTTAGTAGGTCATTATATGAGGTTTGTGAAAGAAAATTATTGAATTTTCAATACACTATCCCAGTTGACTCAAAATGAGAGAATTTAATTTGGAAAAGGAGATCCACTCTCTGGTCTGCTTTTTTCATGGAAGAGGACTACCTGAGTAGGTTTATTAATGATCATTCCCAAATGGGACTTTATAAATGAATTAGGGTTGATGTTAGTGAGCATTCCCCGTCTCATTTATTGTATACTGATGACATCTTGCTTCTTGTTCAGGTGTCAAAGGAAACTATCTGCTCCATTAAAACCCTTTTCAGTCATTATGAAGAGGTTTCTGGACAAGCCATTACTTGGGACAAATATTCCATTGTATTTGGAAATGGAATTCTAGTTGGGAAACAGAACAGAATAGTCTGACTTCTTGGGGTGAGGAGGGGTTCCTTACCATTCCAATACATTGGGGGACCATTGTTTTGGGGAAATGTGAAAATGAATTATTTGGAAGAATCTATGCTGGAATTGTTCATCAGATGGCCAGTTAGAAAGGGAAAGCTATGTCCTAGGATGGGAGGGTCTGCCTTGTGAACTCAGTAATTACATCGAAGTTTGTCTATTCATTCTCCATCTATCGATGGTCGATGGGACTTCTCAAGGAAATTCAGAGCATGGTACGAAATTTCATATTGATGGGGTCACCACAAGAGAGGAAGCTAATTAAAGAGGAATGGAAGGAGAGCATCTAGACTTTGGAGTTAGGGGGTCTAGGACTCAATTATCTCCAGATCATTAATGATTGATTGATTGGGATGTTCACTTGGAACTTTCTTTCTCATGAAGCTGATGATGATTTTCTTTCAAACAGAGTCACAAGGAGGCTCTTAAACGGATACAAATGGCACCTTTCCTCATCGGTTTGGGCCTCTATCAAGCAGGAATATGTCAAAATCTTGCACGATATGCCATGGCTGGTTTGCATAGATTCCACACTAAATTGCTGGAACAAAAAGTGGCTCACACAGCCTCCTTGTGAATTAAATGTGCCACCTGAGGTAGCCACTTTGTCAATTTCCAGCTTCCTCTCACAGATGCAATCTTCTTCTTTTAGTGTTCCTGTGTAGGTGGAGAATGAAATCTCTAATTATGGCTTTATGGAGGAGGATACTCTGATCTGGGGGCATAGAAGAACTGGGCAATTCAATAGCATGGATTACTACACGATCCTATGTGGGGACCAATCCCATACACCTTCTTGGCTAATGCGATTCAGAGTGCGTTTCATTAGACCCTCTATATTTTCTCTGATCTAGAGGATCTAGAAAAACCGCCTACCCACAAATGACACTCTCAAGAGGGCCGGGTTTCAGATGGCCTCCACGTGCTCCATCTGTAAAACCGATGAGGACTCTGTTCAACATATTTTTATGGGTTGTTCTAAATCAAAACAGCTATGAGATTATATTAGTTCTATGTTTGGGTTGGCTGTTAACACCTGTGGATCGGTTATCCAACTGTTATCTGCTGCTTCTCATGGTATATTTAGTGAGCAGATTTATAACCTATTTTTGGTAACTATTACTATTCCTATTTCAGCCCTTTGGGAAGCCCAGAATGGTATTATTTTCACTACTGTGCGCTCCACAGTTCAGCAAGGAATGATGGTGATTCATAGAGATGTTTATGCTACTTCTCTTGTGTAGGATGGCACATGGTCTATTGCAGTTCCAGACCTTCAAATTCTACAATCTGTTGGTGTTTCGGGGTGGCCACGCAAGCCTCAGATGATAATGTATATTCGATGGATGCCACCCATCAGACCTTGCCTCAAGGTAAATGTTGGTGGGGCAGCCTTGGGTACTCCCAGCCCATCAGGTTATAGAGGAGTGTTCGCACCTACCGTGGGTTTGTTAAAGGATTATTTAACCACGCCTTTGGAACTAGTACCGCTTTTGAAGCCGAACATTGGGCTATGATCTATGCCATCAGGTATACTTTCTGTTTTAATTGGAAACATGTATGGATTGAATCTTACTCTCAGACTGCAGTTCATGCCTTGAGCACCAAGACGCGCCAGGTCCCTTGGTGTGTTCTGCCGTAGTGGGTTGGTTGCATTAGTGATATTGTTCGGATGCAGGTGGATGTTTCACATGCTTACCGAGAGGCTAATAATGTGGCAGATGTGTTGGCAAAGTGGGTGCTCACAGATACTGGAGAGATGTGGTCTTTCACGACCCTAGATTATTGTGCCTCACTGGTGGAGGAAGATAGGTGTGGGGTGATGCACACTCATTTATGTAATATTCCCTTGTATCCTTGACTCCTTTTATTTTCGTTATTTATTTTTTTAGGACCGACATTCACCGGCTCCTAGCTATTCTGTTATATTGAGATTTGATGACTCATGAGAAAAATTATCTTACACATGAACTAGTGCTAACTATGGTTTTTTTTTCACTGATAGTATGGAGTCACTATCATTGTGGGGATAAATGTTAAATATACATAGTCCGCCAATGTTTGAATTATATATTTCATGCAATGGGAATTGAACATGGAACATCATAAAATGTTTTAACTTCATAAATACAATGATTATTCAATTAATTATCACCCTAAAATTGAAAAAAAGAAATTAATGTATTATATATAAAAGGCCCCATCATGTTGTCAAGGATGAGTATTTAATGAGATCCGTTGATCATGGACATAGTAAAATTGGACGTGGGAATAATAAGGAAAAGGAAATTATTAAACTTATCATAGTTTTTTTTCTCAATCATCATTACTAATTTATATCGAGAGAGATCAAAAAGAAAAACCTCTATTAAAAAATTAGATAATGGCTCTGAAGAATGAAAAGCTTCTCACGTTCAACATTGGTAAAAAATTTGTATTTAAATTTAATACCTGGATATGAGTCCCATCTATCCTCAAGTTATATGAATATCTACTGGATGAAACACATTGCTATACATTCTCTATACAAACTAGAATAACTAAAATGTATAGGGACCGGTATTACCATTATTGGTAATATTATATGAAAATGGAGATTGATGACAACACTACAAGGTGATTCGTATGTCAACAAGTGAAGGTGAAGAGGAAAAATCTTAAATGGGTATTAGAACCACTACTCATACCAACATGGATGTGGTAAAATATCATTTTGGTCATCTACACTTGTCTCCCAAGAACATCAAAAGGAAACAAATCAATATGGGTTATAATGGATCAACGAACCAAGAATTCCCATTTGATCATTATTTATGATGATTTATCTTATGAAAACATTCCATGATATAAATAAAGTAAGATGTGATGATTTATAGGGTGACACATTATATCATTTCTGATCATTATCCAAGGACCGCATATAAATTTTATAGAATTATTGAACATGCTTTTAATATTGAATTGAATTTCAGTAAGTCCTCTCCCCGCCAAATTGATGGAAAATCTGAAATGAATATTCAAACACTTGAGGAAATACATAGAACATGATTAATGGAATTTAAATGTTGATGGGATCAACACCTCCCATTAGTTGAGTTATCAAAAAAAACATTCCACTAAATTATTTAAATGGAACCATATTATGCATTATATGCATTATGATGTAGAACACGAATATGAGGGATGAATATGGTGAGAGGAAATATCATGTGACTAAACTTGTGAAATGCATAACAAAAAAGGTTCATTCAAACCAAAATCATATAAATGATGAATATATTTGTCAGAAGATATATTTTCACCACCATCAATGGGACTGTGATTTTGATGTTAGGGAAAAAAGTTCATTTTTATATATGACCATGAAATAGAGTTATGGTATTTTGAAATAATGGATAGCCTATTCCTATGTACATTTGACCCTTTGAAATCTGTGATCTAATAAAAGAAGTGGAATATTAGATATAATATCCACCAAATATTTCTCAATTTCATGATGTATTCCACATATCTTTCTTCAGGATGTATATACCAGATCCCTCACATGTATTAAATCTGAAGGTGGTACAATAGGAAAATGAACTATCATATGAGAAGAAACTAGTAGAGATCTTGGATCGTAGAGACATGGTTCTATGAAAAAAAATCCCATATTGTCAATGTGTAATGGAGGAACCATAAATATGAATATGTTGAGTGTAAAATAATTAAGATATTGATACAAAAGATCCCACATCCATTCTTAACTAATAAAATAATTTTAGATTTTATGGATGAAATTTCTTATTGGGGAAGATTGTAATGACCTAGAATTTATAAATAATATTTTTTGCTAGAATAATTATTTTTAACTTATAATATAATAACATACATGTAAATAATAAAGATAAACAAATATAATTTTATCTCTTTAACAATTATCATTACATTATTCATCTATAAAACCAATTTAAATGCCAAAAATTACAACTCTAAAAAAAATAGAACGACTAAAATCGGAAATTATGGATCACCCGATTATCTAGATTAATTTATACCATATAAAATTCTATATAAATAAAACTAAATGTTATTAAACCAATCGACATCAAATGAAAGTTAAAATATGTCTTATGATAAATTTTAGTTAATTTTGAGTGGATGAATGAAGTGGTGTTTATATAGTATAATGGAAAATGTGTCCATTTTGATTTTACTGATATCTAACAATTTGAAAAAATGACTATTGTAAACTATACCCATGATTTATAATTTTACCATTATATTTAGTGTTTATAAGTAGTAATGAAAAATGATAATTTTTATATAAATGAGAATCAATGACTTCAAATTATTGAGTCATGTCATTTGAAGCCCATTTTCCAGAACCTGGGAGGGAGGTATCATTATTGGGGTTTTACGTTGACCATGACCATGTATATTAAACTAGTGAAGCTTGAATGAAATTTCATACAAGAGAATTTAAATTTTTTGGAGATTACAACTTCTTCAATGTTTTTCGGGCCACCCCACGAAACTAAAACCATCACACACCTTGCACATTGAGCGTATGTGGGTTTAATAAGGGGATACATGTCTAATACCTAACTACTAAATGTGTAATGTTTTTGTATAAATAAAAATCTTATTTCAGAAATTCAACTTTATAATATATTTCATAATAAAATATAAGTTTAATTTTGAAGAATTGGATAATTGGATTTTTGGTTGTGAATAAAAGTAATTATATTTTTCTATAACATATAATGAATTTTATACCAAAATCAATTATTTTGAATAATTTTTTAAATAAAATAGTGTTTAAAATGATACAGTTCTAATTAAAAATGATAAAACAATTTTATAATATCCTAGAAATATTTTTATAGGTGTTATAAATTGGATTGGGACATAAATACATCTATTTTTAAATAGATAAGGATTTATATATATATAAGTTAAAACAAATATATTTTTAGAGTTTTTCTATAGAAATATTCATTAATTTTGAAATAATCACATTGAAATTAAATTAGGGTGAATATATGAGAATTTTCAAAAATAGATTATTTTTTCATAAATAGTAAAAAATAATGTTTTCAATTTTCAATATATTTTATGACCTCATATTTAAGTAATATTAATTTAATAAGTAATAAAACACAATAAATGACCAAAATAATGTTATTTTATAAATATTTATTATTTAAATATATTTAATCAATTTCTAAAACTACAGGCGACTTTCCAAAGTCTAAAAGATGAAACATTATTTTTAAAAAGCATTGCTTTTTATGATATTAATTTTCCAATGCCAAAAAAATATTTAAAAATGGTGTTACATTCGATTGGATATGAATATCATAAAATTATACAAAAATATCAATAACCATGATAAAAATCTATTTTTAAGCCAATGTTTTTTAATTTTCACAGACCTAGATTCTGAAGACCTATATTTGGAATCTATAAAACAATTTCTCCATGATTTATATAAATATCCACTTATTTCACCATTCCAATTCAATACCAATAAATCGTCCATGAATTGTTTGTGTTTTTTCATCACAAGGAGTTCTCCCATGTTTCTTTTGGAACCCCAAGTTACATCCTCAATTTTTAGGAAGAACTCATCATGTTAAGGGAAATTTTCACTTTACTTTTCCATTCATGTTCCCTTTTCATGTGGTATTCCTTATAACTTCCAAACAAAGATCATTAGTTCACATCCTATTATCCGATAAAATTAATAATTTCATTTTATAATTTTATTCCTGTATACTCTATCATTTTACCATTTTCTAAAACCATGTTTTATACCCATTATGCTGCCAAATTTACTTCTCAAATATTCATCTTTTAAATTAAAAATTCACATTTTATTCTTATTTGATTACCTAAACCTATTATTTTCAATGTTTAATAAAATATATATTAAATTTACCTTATAATTATAGTATTTAACTATATTTGAAACTCACATTTTCATTCATGGGTTAAAAACGACCTAACAGTCATGTCTTTATGATGTTTTGTATTCCAAAATATTGATAAGAATCTAATTCCTTGTCAAGAATGGTGTATTAATGAAATAATTTATTGTGATATATGTGTATTAAACGAAATTAATACATAGGATTTCTTTTAATTGATAACACACCAATGTATTGGATAAAATATTTAATCTCTAGAGATGGCAT
This sequence comes from Viscum album, assembly GCA_963277665.1. Taxonomy (NCBI): domain Eukaryota; kingdom Viridiplantae; phylum Streptophyta; class Magnoliopsida; order Santalales; family Viscaceae; genus Viscum; species Viscum album. The sequence continues at coordinate 1,902,737,670 of OY728121.1, read as the reverse complement.
GTTTTATGATAACTTCGTGAATTACGATGGTAATTTTTATTTATGAAACCATGGTGATATTCTTATGAATGAATCATTTAAATTTTGTATCTACATCTAAAATTTATGATTCATTTTCTTATTATTATGATATACTTATTTTCACTTCTTAATGTTATGCATTCTGTTCTTATCGTTATATCTCATGATCAAATACTTTTGGTTTACCTTTCTTATTACCATACTAGGATTCATGATAAACCATTTCCTTTGATTTATGTATCTAGGATATGAGATGTTGTAAATGTAAATTTGGGTGAACACATGAATATGTATTTAAAGTGAATTTAGAAGGATGTTTTATGTTTTGATGTATCATATACATTTTACAAGAAATTAAACTTTAAAAGTTCCAATATTTGTACCATGAAATGAAAAATTATGTAATAAAAATATGGTATTCCATATCACATGTGTGTGAGTATTCATTGTAATGATTGAAGGTGTTTAGGGAGACATTTTAGTTGGTATCCAATATAAATGAAAAATGTGAACTCCAGGGGATTTATGATCACTAAAAGTCTAGCTACATATTAATATATGGAATTCTTCTAGGGTCTTGGTTAATATATTAATTTCTATATGGATTGAAAAATAGTTAACAACTCCTGACAAAATATTTATTTATTTATTTATTCTGTTGTGTTTATGGTTTATTATTTTTTAATTTATATTTATTACACATGATCACATTGTAAAATAATCATCATTATTGTATAGACAAAATGAACAAGTGTAATGAAGGTTTTCTATTAAAAGCATGGTTGTGTTTTGAGTGCTATCAAATTGAACAAGAAAGTTAAATATAAAATTATTTCCTTACATGAGATTAAATTTACAAATCCCTCATATAATATTTTATATCTCAAATGCCTTTAATTGATTGAATTAGAACAAAACAGGGTGTTTGTGGTGCTTGATCAACCACAGTTGAGGTACCTCTACTAATGGGATGTTCTCATGGGAAAAAATGGTATTAATTTACTAAATATGGAATAAAATAAGTACCCAATATATCTTTTTTCACCTTTAGAGTAAATTATCTAAGTAAATCATGTTTATGAATTGTAGAAGCTATGAATTCAAACAATAGATCATGGAGTCGTGATTTAATGAAGTTGGTTAGTCAAAATACAAACATAATGAAATCTTAGTAGTTTAATAGAAAAATCATCTTCTATAAAGAGAGGTTTTGGGGTTTTTTTGAATAGAATAATCAACCAATAAATTATTTTGAATCAAGTAGTGGGGGATAATGGGGTTCGATAAAATAGTGGGAGAAATTTAATGATTTAAAAGTTAATGTATAAATCAATAATCAATATAAATTTATAGAATTTTTTTTGTGGACAAAAAAAGAAAATATAAAATTTCACCAAATCAATTTCAAAACAATCAATATTGTATAATTACAATATCCTAAATTAATATAACTTCTCATAGTGGTACTGGAACTTGCAGATAGTACTGTACCCAGAGAGGAATTTTTTTCTACATTCCCCACTTCCTGCATATACCCATCATTGTTTTATTTTTTCATCTATGTCCAACGAGATCCATAAAATTTATGAGGAAATATTATTTCCAAATGTAGTCTTATCATTGAGATTTATTTCAATAAATATATCGACTAGAATGATATGATATATACAGTGCACTGTAAAGACACAATCTAGCCGAAGGGAATCAAGTGGGACAACATTGACTCAATATGATTCGATACATTCAGAGACTAGATACCATTGGGATCAATCATATCCATGAACTATAAAATGACCTAATTTTTTTATATACCTAAAATTAGCCAAACTTTCATTATTATTTATAATATAAATAACACAAATAAGTCACTAAAAGATTTTTTGGAATTAATTCACCTAGTAGAAAATGATATGAATAATTCTAAATCAAAGGTTCTTATAGTGAATAATAGGATGAATGGAAATGATAAAGTATTAAGGACTAAGCATAAATCAAATAATATGATGTACCATCCATCCAAGAAACCAAAAATATCGAGGGACAGAAATGTTCATGAGGTGGAATACATTGTATATGGCAATAAAGGCTATTATAAGAATAGTTGAGTAGTTTGCAAGAAGAAGTTAGTTAACATATCTGCTTTTGGTATATTTTCCATTGTATACACTATGATTATTTCAACAAGTTCGGTAGTAGATATTAAGCATGTCTCAAACATATTTACTCAATTTTAGGAACAATTAATATTCACGAAAATTATACAAGGTGACGTATATATCCATGTTGAAATTAGAGATAATCTAGAAACCAAAGTAGTGTGAGATTTTCATCTAAATTTTGCAATTGGTTTGATTAATGTATTAAATCATTGTTATTATATAACATCAATAAACAAAAATATAATATCCTTGTGGATTTTGGACACTTTTCGATTTTATTTCATGTTTGGAAACAAATATTACTTATTTTATAAGGATACCATATTTTATGGTATGGAACATCGAAATAATGGATTTTATATGGTTAAACTTAAAGACCAAATAATGAAAAATCAATTAAAAAACTGGAAATCATTACTCGTTTTATGCCCTTATATGTAACATTATACTTGGTTGTTTAATTGATAAACAATTACAAAAGTTACATCAATCGTTGTATTATGACTCCGCTGAGTTACAACCCCTAGTTGTTGGTAACACTTTTTTATGAGGATAAATGACCATATCACCCTTCATTGGGAAAGGTGTAAGAGCCATTGAATTACCTAAATTCGTTCCCACTGATGAATTTAGTCCATTTATTGTAGAGGAAATGGGTTGGTTTACATAAATAATTACATTTAATGACTACTATAGTAGTTACGGAAATTTATAATAAATGTGGTATAAGTTATATTAATTTTAGATATTTAGTAATATCATCACGAGGAATAAAACTAACTTGTTAAGATGATTGAGATAGTTTTGTTAGACTGAGGTAGAGAGTATCTTAAAAAATATTTAATTGAAAACTTAAAGGTGTGCGGGATTGAATACAAAATCACACCTCCTTGTACACCTCATTTAAATGGTTGTGTAAGATGAGGAATCAAACCTTATTCGAGATTATCAAATCAATGATGAGACATGAATCGTTTCCTTTGTACTGTTAGGGATACACATTGGAAATTGTGTCACATACCCTTAACTGAATACCAACTAAAGTATCAAATGTGATACTATATGATTATTTGTGGGGAAAGAAACCTAATTTGTTACAGATAAATGTTTCAGGATGCAAGGATTTTTTCATGATCATACCTAGTAAAAAACTAATATCCTAAAGCACAAAGTGAATCTTTATAATTTATCCTATAGATTCAAAATATATTACCTATATAACCCTTTAGATAAATTTTTTAGTATATATATTTGTGGTAATTTTTTTTAAATGGAATAGATTTCCATAGTATATAATTGGAGAAATACTAACTTTGATGAATTTGAAGCTCCAGATGCACAAGAGTTGGTACGGGATCAGTATTCACATGAGACAGTTGGTGAAAAAAATGTTCCCATGATACAAGTACTATATATGCCTACAATAGAGATAAGAAAACGTGATATATGTGGTTTTTTATCAATAATTCTAGTGACTCATTATTCTTATATAATAATGAACTTATAAGCTATAAAGAAGTGGTAGATGCCAATGATACTGCTAAATTGAAAGTATCCATGTATTTCGAAACAATGCCCATTTACCAAAATCATATATAGATTTTGATAGACCCATAATCTGATGTAAAATCTACTTGGTGACAATTGGTATTCAAGAAAAATCTTGACATAGATGTTCAAGTGAGAAACTATAATGCAAGGATAATAGTAAATGGTTTTAGGAAATTTTATGTTATCTATTATGATGAATATTTTTTCAAGTTTATATGATAAAATCAATTAGAATATAAATTACAATAGATACCTTCAATGATTACTAAATATTGAAAATGGATATAAAAACATCTTCTATAAATGGTATGTTAGTTTAATATGTCTATATGGCACGACCATGAAGGATTATTATATCAAAGTGTGTTAAAAAAATGTGAAAGCTGTAAAGATCCATTTATAGATTGAATCTAGAATTATAGTAATGGAATATTTATTTAGACAAGGCCATAAGATAATTTGTTTTCATTAATAATTAATGATTACCATGTGTATATAAGAATGTTAAGGGAATTTATATTTGTTTCTAGGTGTTATATTTTGATGGAATGTTATTAATGGGAAATGATGTGAAAGTCTTACAAATAGAAAATACTTGGTTAAATGAATTATTATCTATAGAAACCCAGAAATTTTAAATGACATTTGTTTCCTAATAAAAATTTTATTATATTATATTATACACAAAAAACATATCTCTTTAATAATTAACAATAAATTTGTCATATACAGAACCAATTAAAATTCCATAAATTACAACTAGAAAAATATAAAACAGAAAAGAAAAAATAATAAGATATGGATATCTCCATTCAGATAGAATCATCACCCTGATGAACATAAATACTGAAATAAAACAAAATAATAGAAGAGTAATTGAAATTTTAGAAAATGAATATATGTAACCTTGATAATAATTGTAGTGAATACTAAATGAAATAATGATTTTGTATTTATAGAGTATAAGGAGAAATATAACAATTATATTTTGACCATTATAATATTATTGGTCAATATAACCATCAGAATATATGACCATTGGGAAAAATACCCATTGGTAAAATATTTAACATTATAATTATTGTTTATAAGTAGTGGTGATAGCGGATAATTAGTGCAGATAGTAGAAGCAATTGCCTCAACCAGTAGAGTCATGTTTTTGAATCCCATTTGTCAGAAAATTGGAGGGAGGTAAAATCATTGGGGTTCTACCATGACCAAAACCAATACAAACTTTATATGTTATGTTATAATGAAATCGTATATGGTATATGTTCATGTTAGTTCAAATTACAACAAGGTATATATTAGCTGAGCCACCCCATGAATTTATCATCATCACACACCTTACAATAAGGTCGTAAGTGGGTGTTATAAGGGGTTATGTTCCCATGCATTACATACATAATGTGTAATTACATTGTTTAAAAATATTATTATTCGATCAATAAAATTTTATGTATTGTTTTTCGAAATAAAATATATAATAAATTGAGAAAATTTTAATAAATTGATTTTTCAGACAGAAATTGTAATTTTCAGAAAAGTTATAAATTTTTATAATAATATAATGTATTAGAAATAATATTTATTTTAATTAAATAGTTTGTTAAAACAAATTATTTTTAAATATAAATGGGATGTTAATATTAATATGTCCCATGAAATTTTTAAGTGTTCTAAATTTGATTTTTCCACATAATAATTTTTTTAATATATAATATTTTTTTATATAAAAGATAAAATTATCATATATAGAGAATTATTACGATAAAATAAACCTTATATTTGAAATTATCACATTGAAATTTTTTTAGGGTGAGTTTAAGAGAATTCTCATAAGTACTATATTTTTTTTAAATAATAAAAATACCGTTTGGGGTTTTTGGTATGTTTAATGACTTCACGATTATTTCAAAATAATTCGATAATTACTTAACTAGAACCCCTATCCTGAAATATTTTATATTATTAATATCACATATTTTAATATATTTTAATCAATTAATAAACCTATAAGTGACATTCCAAAGTCTAGAATAGAAACCTTAAATTTAAATACATTACTTTGTGGAACATTAGTTTTTTATTCCAAAAGATGTAATAAAATAATATTTCAGTTTTGGTGGATTAAAATAACATTTAATGTATTCAAATTTTTAAAAATATGGGAAATACTATGGGTAATCCGATTGAATTGCTTTTTCCAAAACCTAGATTTTGAAGACCAATATTTGGAAATTATTAACCCATTCCCCCATTTTTTCTTTAAATACCCACTCATTTATCCATTTACATTCACTCCCAATCCATTATCCAAGAATTTATAGTTTTTTGTATTCCCAAGGAGTCCCATAATGTTATTCTCAATCCCCAATGTTCTATTACTCAAGATCTAGTAGTAAATACTCAAGGTAAGGGAATTATCTTTCCTTTATCTATAATTTAATAACCTATTTTGGTATATGTTTCTTAAATGTTATAGTTGATCTATTTGGTTACCATTTTTATCATATAATTACAATAAAATTATAATTGATCAATTGGATACACTTTTCCACTCTCATTTTACCCTTTCCTAATAACTAATTATGTACCCTCCATGCTGCCAAAATTACATCTCAAATTTCTCTCTACTTAAGAAATTTTTTTTAATACAAAAAAATTATTATTTTCCTTGGGTATTAATCTCTATGTGAAATTTTTTTATTTAATAGGGGTAATTATACATAATAAACCAAAATTACATTTTTGTGGGGTAAAAATAATGTAATGATATTTTCATCACGTACTTTTGAAACTCCATGATTTTGATAAGAAACCTATTATTTATTCTCCATGGGTTGATAATGAAAGAATTTATTATGATCTATGTGACTCTCAATAATTAATAACTATGAAGGGTGTTCCCTGATAGCACCCCATTTTATTTATTAAAAAATTTAACCACTAGGGATTACATGTTTTACGATACATTGATGAATAACCTTGGTAATTTTCATCTATGACACTTTATTAACAAACCTTGGTGATATACATCTGAATACTCATTTAAATGTGGTATCCATATTTCAATGTAATGTTTCACGATCATTTTATTATGATATTACTCATGATATCTTTTTCAATCTATATTGTTAAGACTCATTTTCTTATTGTTGTTCATCATGATCACGTGGTAAATGATCCCCTTACTTTTTCCCTTACTAGGAATCATGATCACAACATTCCATTGATGTATGACATTATTTTATGATATTAATTAAATGTATCTTATGATAAACCCATGAAGATTAAATTCAAGTTTATTTGAATTAATTTTGTGTTTTTCATTTAGTATGTTACTAATATCAAAGAAACTAAACGTTAAATGATCTTCTATTTTGTTCCATGAAATTAAATGTTTATTTACTAAGAAGTAAGGATTCTATTGTTGTTATCAAAGGATGGATTTGTTATTTGGAGGAATCAGGGAAATAAATCCTTAAAATGAACCCTTTTTTTAACTTTTAAATATAGAAAAGATCTTTGTTATTTTAGTGAAATATTATTTAAATGGATTTCAAGAAAAAAAACTCTATATATGGATATGAACAAGTGGAACTCACTCTGGAAATATTGTATCTTAGGGAAACCCCCAAAACAACACAATGAGATATAACTGATTGGGAACTGGTGCACTACAATAGGACTTTCTACACTCTCAGTTTGACACTCACATGGGATATGTTTTGTTAATCCTGATATTCTTATGAACAATTATGAAGGATATATAGAAAATAAATTTGTTATTAATGAAAACATATTTATTCATTATGTTCTATGACATTAAATTATTTTGAATTATAATATTATTAAAAGAAACAAGATTCTCACTGTTGTTTTCTTCTTTTATAAGATGGTTGAAAATAGAAGGAACCGCATAAATGATGAGAACAATGGGAGATTCACTGACAAATCATTGATGGAATCTAGAATGGAAAATTCCATGAAAATAATTAATCAACTATATCAATTTATGAATAATAACGTGAATCATTTTGAGTATATATACTCACCTAAAAAGAAACAAATTGGCATTGATCACTTCATGCTTCATATGACCTTTTTATTTTAGTGGATCTACTGACCCAATGATTGATAAATAGTGGATTATCTCAACAGAAAAAGTATTTTATGTACTAAACTATTAAGAGAAAGAGAAATTCACCATAAAAGTCTACCTCTTAGATGAATAATTTGGTTAGTTTTTTACAAAATTGTTTTTATACTCCAATAGTTTTTTAATCTTAATGGAATGGTTGATAGATTCATCGGTGCACTAAAACTCTATATGTGGAGGAATATGGAAAATCAAGACTATAAAAACTATAAAGGGATATTAGAGAGTGATAGAAAATTTGAATTAAATTTTGGGGTAATGAAGTGGTCACATAAGTTTAATGAAAATAAGATAGTTATGGTTCCAAACCTAGGGAATAATTCTGATCATGGAAGAAGAGAAAAGAATGTGAAACTTACCCTGGAAAAAAATGTGGGAAGAATAATTTGGGGGATTTCTGGATCATGAGTGGAAAGTGATAACAATGTGTAAGATATGGTCATATAACATGGAATAGACTTTTGGGTTGAATCCTCAACTTCTCAACACTAATGATAAAGAGAAGACGGTTTCTGTCCAACTGCAAGTTCAAGCTTCAATTGTGGACAACTAGGGAAAATTTCCAATAAATTTCAAAATAAGGAGATAATAGTGGGAAACCACTATTAACCTTAGGATATTCTAAGGGAGAATGGTCAAAAAATTTGTTTAATGCATTGACACTAGAATCCAAAGATGGTGCATTATTTTCATACATTGGTTTGATTACAGGGAATTAAATCCTTTAGGAACCATTAGTAGAAAAATATTATGATTTTATTTTCACATAAACTGATGAAAAATATGTTTGCGAATGTTTTTTTGGCATCGGTAGTATACAAAACAGATGCACAAAATAAAAATAATATTGGATTTTTTGGTTGGTTTTTAATTTTTTTTCCAAAAAGTTAAAAAAATCATATCAGTTTCTAATAAAATCAACAACAATAATTAAAAATTAAAATTTTTTAAATATGTTTTTTGAAATAATAACACAAATAATTAAACATATTTTTACTATGTTTTAAATCATTTCATATTCATGAATATAATTATTCTTAGAGCTAAAATGGAGATAGAGTATAAAATGTTTGGATGTTGGTATTTGACCATTTGTAAGAGAATTATTAAATAAGTACAAATTTTGAACAATATAACATTTAATATATAACTCAAATTTAGCTCCATGACCATTAAAATAGACAATTAATAAAGGATATATATATTTTTAAGAAAATATATTTAATCTTATTAATATAAGTTTTTCTAAAATACAGACACCAAAAAATATATAGATGAGAATTTTGAGCATTGGTTTTTTAAGAAAAATATCACAAAAAACAAATTAAAATCCTTTATTCGCAACGCTTTTGTAGTGTGACCTTAGAAATTGGTAATGAATTATGATATTCTCTTGAATGGAGCCTGTTTATCAAGAGTAATTTTTTGAAATATCCTTTTAGAACATGTAACTCTCCATAAAACAAGGAAGGAACATGATTGGTATTCATGTATAGAACATTCAAATAGAATTTTTTTGGAGTAAATTAGAATAAATAATAATTTTATTGTGGTGAGTAGAGAATAAGAGTAACACGACTAAAAATGGAGGTTCATGTAGAAAACCCTCAACACTTTGTAATTAGTCAAATTATATTCCCTAAAATTAATATTCATAAATTGATACATTGAATACTATGAAAATAAAAAGATTAAAGATATGATATATAAATGGGTTGTATACATAAACAACACATAATAAATACTGTATAGTATGTTATATCTCATGGAAATTAATACGATTTGAGAAAAACCTTACCTTATGTACAAAGGTGTTCTAAACTTGACCTTAACATCCTGCATAATAAAAGTAAATCTATTAATTTTTAAATTGAGAACTGTAACTGAATTTATTTGATTTATTATAATTTTATTAATATCATTGATGGACTATTGGATGATTTATAAGACACAAATGTATCGCTTGGGAACATTTTTTCCCCGATTTTCTAGATCAATATACTTGTATATGAGTATCAAAGATCATGCGGAGTGGATATAATTATATAGAATTGAATTTTTATTATATAAATAAATATAAAAATATTTAAATAGTTATATATATAATTTTGTTACATGTTATGTGGATAAATTATTAGATAAAACATTAATGACAATCATTTAGATTATTTTGTTGGTATTTCCATTATTACGAATGAGTTCAATTGCATGAATTAATATTATGTACATATACTAGTTCCAGAATATTAAATATGTTATAATAAATATATTTTAGTTTTATTCGACCATAAAAATGGTTTTATGACCTGAAATAAAGGTGAAATTCTAGAATAAATTTTCGTCATCCCTGAAGGTTGTAAATCGGCACCTCCCGGATGATTATTTCATTTTTTAAATAAAAGGGATAGATTAATGAGATTGATGGTGAATCTCCCATGAACATGATATAATTAGAGTATATATGTGATAATATATTTATAATTATGATTTGAATATTGGATTTGAGGATAATATAATAAAATAAAACAAATTTAAAATAAAATAAATGATAAAGGTAGAGAGTTTACCTCTGGAAATATCTTCCTCGAGAACCTCGTTAAGGGAAGGGGTATTGGTATGATGTAAAGACCAAGATCACCTGGATGTAGGGAGAGTCTAGGGAAGTGTATTTGGGCATAAATTTGAGATTATTCAAGGCTTAGAGGAGTGAGCTGAAGTTGGGGTGGGGTGAGGTTTTTAATGTTTAAGAGATGAGTAATTTTTTAATATCATTATTTGTTATTTTTTTATTTATCTCAAGAAACGAAATATTGTTCAATTATTGTGAAAAAATAATAGGTGCATTTGAGTTCTAAATAATAGTTTCTTATATAATTATTGATGAAATGAATAGTGTATTTATCTTATATTGTATTAATAATGTAAATTATTGTATTTTATTATTTTTCAACAATTAAATTATTTCAACAAAATCAAAAAATTAAACATAAAAATTTATTTACATGTAGAATTAAAAAATGGGATTCATTTTATTTTAATAATTTTATAAATATGATTAATATATTTTTTTAAATCGTCATTTACTGAAAAAATATAGTTTCGAAAATTAAAACTGATTTTATTACACCATGAAAAATTAACTGAGGTCTTATTAAATTATCCCAAAATCATAGGAATGAAATATTGATTTAGGATTATATTTTATGAAAATAAATATTATTTTAAATAAATTTATTAATTATAACATTGAAATTAAATATTTATTACTCACAAAATACCAACACTTAATTATTAATTATAAAATATTCTATTTCCTTTAGAAGGATTCTAAATTTTATTTATACTTTCATTGGTGATGATACTATTTATAAGGGTCATATTACTATTCATTAGGGTACATTACTATTCAGAAGGGTAACATTACTATTCATAAGGGAAAGTTACTATTCAGTAAAAATTTATTTGATCCTAATAGAATCTACATATCTTACTGAATGTAACCGTGTATGCCTATTTTTTGAAATTCAATTCATAGTGGTTGAAGAATTAGGATTCATGTCTACGATATAACTATATTTTTTTTATAATTTTAAAATAATTTTTTGTTTCGTAGAGACTCAGTGTTGTGTGAATCATGTTTTCTATTAAATTTATTTATAAATCCTTGTGGTGTTACATTTTTTATCATTATTGACAATGTAGTGGCTCTAAATTGTGTGGGGGAAGGTACTCTTAGTGCTCCCTCAAAGATAGAAAGTACATTATTGATTCAATTTATACACATTACTTTTTTCCCCTATATTTTCATTTAATATAGTATAAATCCCCGATCTACGAGAATTTTAGTTATCATTCAAGGCTCTTGGAGGGATTATCCAGCAAATAATGTTTATCGAAAATCTAGTTTTTACAATGGTGACAACAATATCATCACAAATCTAATAGGCGTTCACATTGTAGACGTGAAACTATAATAGGGATGGACTGGATCCCAAATTATAATTCTAACATGAACTGATGAAGCCAGGAAATATCAGTAGTCATGAATGGAAAACCTATAGTTATTTTCAAATGAGAGATATCTGAGACTGAGATTTGTCTAGAAGCACACTCATATTATTCATTATGGAGATGATTAGTGAAGATGGATAAGTGAATTAAAGTATAAGGATAAAAAAATTTACCATCATTAATGAATACATTGTAGTCTTTCTTGAGGAGTTACATGAACCACCGCTAGAAAGATTGGTATAGTTATCTATTGAACTTTTACATGGATCTAAGTTGATATTTATGACCCCATATTGAAATGAAAATGCGAAGATAGAGGACTTAATGACATAAATTCATGATCTTTTAGAGATTGGATTTTCCCAAGAAATATTGTCTCATTTGGGATCACAAGTTCCACCAGTGAATAAGAAGGAATGATTAATGTGTATAAGAATTTGTTATAGAGAAATTAATCAGATCACATTGAAGTACAAGTACCCTCTCCCCAGAATAGATGATTTATTTGACCAGCTTCATGGGGGTCAATACTTCCCGAAGAATGATCTATATTATGGGTATCATCAATGGAGGGTAAAGAATGAATATATTTAATATACATAATTATGATCCGGTTATGGGCCTTATGAGTATATTGTTATGCCATTTTACTTGACTAATAATCATGCTATAATTGTGGATTTTATGAATAGAGTCTTTAAATAATAACTTGAAAATATTTTGGTAGTTGTTATTGGCGATATTTTTATATATTCTAAAAATCACAAGGAAGATGAGGATCATATAAGGGTTTTATTGAAAATAATGACAATGGAAATGATATTTGGTGAATTCATCAAATGTGAATTTTTGTTAAAACAACCTTCATTATTGAGGAATATAATAAACTATGAAGAAATATCATCTGAACTGTCTTAGGAAATGGTTATGTAGGATTCGTCTCACACTATTATAAAAAATGATATTCATAGTTTGTTTTTTATTAGGATATTATAGTATGTTTTGTGAAAAAATATTATGACTTTCTAATCCATTAACCATTATAACACCAAAAAAATTTAATTTCTTTTCAGAAATGTGGTGTAAAGAATGTTTCCAATAATTAATGAATAGATTGGTTACTAGATCTATGTTTACTATACCCTCTTTTTGATAAGTTTTTGATATTTACATTGATGAATGTATAAAATTTCATGGGTGTTTCCTCATGAAATATGACAAGGTGAATTATTTTTCATGTCAACAATTATATCCTCATGGGAATAATTATCCTATGGATGAACTGAAGCTAGCTTTTGTTTTTTTCCAAAAAAATATAGAGGTACTATATTTATGGGGAGGAATGTGATATATACATAAAGTACCAAATATTGATATATTTATTGACACAAAAGGAATTGATCATTAGAAAAAGAAAACTGATTAGAATTTTTAAATGCTATAACTATTCAATTCATTATCACCAATGAAGAGAAAACAAATTTTTTGATGCATAATGTAGGAAAAACCTTGTTGTCATAGAAATTATGATGATTCAAGGAGATCCATTGATCAAGGTCCTATTAATATTGGACCTCATAATAATAAGGAATGGTACATCATCTATACTATACTAAATAATATCTCATCCATTAGTACATGATAATATAAAGAGATATCTAAGACATGATCCTTTAATGCCAATTAAGATAGAGACAAAGAATATTGGGATGTTTCCAATAATTAATATTGATCAATATGATTTAATAAAAATTATTGAGGATCGATATATGAATGTAGATGTTCAATTACAATAGGGTGGGGTGGGGGGTTATTGTATGTTTAAATAATTTCATTTTTAACTATATTGGAAACTATGTTTAATAATGATAAACATGGTAAATTCACAAAACCACTTTTAGTTCTTCAAATTTCCTAGGTTGTAGAAATATAGTTCCAGAAATGAAACTTAATGAACGTTTACAAGGAAATGATTATTCCTTAAGTTGTATAGAATCATCCTTATCAGAGTAAATAAAATAACAAGAATTTATAAGATGTTTATAATTTCATTCATTATCAAAAACCATATGGAAATAGACATGAAACCAAACAAGTAACACGAATTAAATCTTTTAACCACAAGAATAGGGTATCCAACAACCTTGGATAAGGGTCCCTTGATTTATATTTTCAAGAATGTCTCTCTTTCCTACACCAGGGTATGACCTCAATAGGAATATCGGAATATTTTTTTCTATCCCATTGATCCCTCAATATTTAATGTATTCAGACCCTCTGTCATCCTATCCATGAATGTTATTGAACATTATGGTAGTCAGAACCTCTATCTTTATATTCCTGGATTTCCTCTAAATTTAAAGTAGTTTAAACCTATATATCTCTATCCCCAGAAGTCCATGATCATTAAGGTAGTTGGAACCTCTATCATACTATCACTGGAAGACCTTGATTGTACATACCAACAATCAGAGTCGCTCGAAGCAAGATGAACAAGATATTCAGTACGCATAAGGAATTAGAGTCTCTCTCTCTCTCAAGAAATCACATCAACATCATGAAATATCTAGATTGATGAATTATTAATGAGCTCAATAAAATGAGATCTTATTTATAGGAATTTCATCAATGTTCAGTTCCCTCCTCCAAGGGTCTTATTATTCCTTGAATTTCATAGGGACCTGTACATGTGTTACTTAATCAATGGTTAGTTTGAAACAAAATGCATGACATCATTTAAAAACCATAACAGGTGTAAGAAAAATAAGGTTTCTTAACCAAATATATTTTACGAAGTCTATTTAAAAGTAAAATATCGGACTCTAAGAAAATAATAATTTGGAGCCTATAAATCATGGATTTTCAAATTCGGTTCACCAAAGAATTCAGTACCAGAATTATGTAGATTAATTAATCTGAATCCTAATGAATTTGGAATCATAATTCATAGGAATTTAGTGTTTGAATTCTAAAGAACACAAAGACTGAATTATAAGGAATTCAGAGTCTGAATATGGAGGAATTTATAGTCTCTATTTAGAGGAATTCATAATCTGAATTCATAGGAATTCTATGTATGAATTCAGAGGAATTTGGACCATGAATTTGGAGGGATTCAATGTCTAAATTCAGAGGAATTAATATTATAATCTTCAATGGAATTCAGAGTCTGAACATCAGAGAATTTGGACTCTAAACATCATATAACTTGGAGTATAAATTTTATAGAATTTGGAATCAGAATTTCAGAGAATTTGGAGTCTGGATTTTAGGGAATTCAGAGTTTGATTTTCAGAGAATTCAGAGTCTGAATTTCAGAATATTCTATATCAAAGTATTTATAGGATTCTGATGTTTTTAGGAAAAAAACCTAATTTTAACCTTTAGGAATAAAATATTTAGACATAGATAAAAAATGAACAATGAAAATATAGTATGTAAAAATTTATGCGGGGAAGAAAAGCTTTCTTTATAAAGAAAAATCTTAGAGAAAAAATATGTTTCCTTAATATAGAGTGTTTGTGATTTTAAAAACATATAGGAATAGAAAATTCATAGAGAAACCTAATAAACTCAACAATCTCCCCATTTTTGGAAAGCACAAACATCCATACAAAAAATATTAGGAATTAGAGTTTTCATTATATACATAAAATAAAACATATCTCCCTTTCCATATAAATCATAGTGAATAAGAGTATCTTCCCCATAGGATTTGAAATCCGTTTGGAACATATTCAGGATTTCATGAGTGAGATTTTACATTTTCTTTCATAAAAAATGATTTATAATAAGAACATCCCCATAGATGAACTCCCCCTTCGTAAAATATCTTATTTACATATAATTATTTTAAACATTCCATTCTCCCCCACTGTGATTTTCAAAAATGAATAAAGGGAATTGGAAACAATATGGTGCGTGAAAAATTAGTACTAAACAACCAAATATATAAAGAAAAACCCCAAATTCTCTTATGACTGAAAAAATTTGTATAAGGAAAAAATACAATAAAGGATCAGATTTTTGAGAATTATCCTTATTTCTTATTCATCATAATCTTCTTGAAAATATTTTTAGATCCTTGTCATCTTTTTAAAAAAAATTACCTGTTGATCCTGAACATCAATTATCTTCTCTAAGGCATTAATCTATTCTTCTTGAGCCTTATGATATTCTACCTGAACCTACAAGACTTCTTCTTGCTCAACAAGATTTTCATTAAACTCAATTCATAGATCCCTTCCCCTATTTCAATTCATAGCCATATAATTAATCGTCCCATTCAAGTCCTTGACTTCATGCTTCTGGGTTGTCTATTCTAGAGTTAGATTTTTCTCAAAACTCTTCATATGAACATTAAGCTTCCCATCATTGGTGTCCAAAGCATCATTCACATTATCTTTAAATTCATAAAATTCACTGATCACTTCAAATATATTTCTTAATCTTCTTATAGTATTCTCAATGATCATTTATGAGCCTCATAACCGGTGAGAAAAGATTTGAAATCGTTCTTATGTGCAACAAATATATCCATAAGAATTAAAACTGAATTTGATTTATGATTGAAAGAATGCTTAAGCAACTGGACTCTTGAATCTTACTCGGGAATAATGGAATGTTATCAACAAATTTTCTCACATACAGTACCATAAAATCATGTCCAAGAAAGGATGATATTGAATTAGAGTGTTTTGTTGGTGTGGATTTCCTTCCAAAATCTGAAGCATTCTTCTTCGATGCAGAACCATATTTTTTTCAATTTCACCTCAGATTTACTAGGTGTATCCTCCAATAGTTGCTTTCCCTTATCGACACTCAGAATGATTTCTTGTGCTTCAAGATATTCATGCTCACTATCTGATAACTGAACAATATTATCATACTCATTCTTTTAATTCTTGGCACTTTCCACAACATCCTCTGGCCGATTAAAATAACGATTGTTACTTTTTTCATCAGATTGTATATTCACCTATTCCTGAACATTATCTTTTTCTCTAGGTGATTCATGTTTTGAAAATTCTACTTCAGAAGTTCAGATTGAATCTTTCTCCAAAGGACTATAATTATCATGATAATCCTATAAATGCCATAACTTTTCTTCTACATCACCACTACCTTCAACTTATTCTTCTTCTAAATCATCCTCTTCAACTGTTTCATCATCATGATGTGGTTCCAGAATCATCACCTTCTATCAGAGATTCAGAGGGAGTGATTCTATCAAAAACAATTCTGGTACCTGATGTTGGTTAGAAGATTTCATATTAGCCTTGAGAGAAGATTTTACTATCTCAGCCTTATAAATCTTCTTTGTTTGCTTATTTTATTTTTCTTATTTATCATGATTCTCAGTAGCCTCCATCTATAAGTATTTTACCTCAATAGGATACAAGAACAAAATAAACTCCCCTTCTATCTAATTTTTATTGTCTTCTCTCTACATTGAAACCACTTTATTAGGATATGTATTTTGCTTCATTGGATTTGGAGGTGCAGAATGGGTTTCCTTAGATGTAGGAGTATCTCCATTATCGTCTAGTACCTTTTCCTTTCTCTTCCTTCCACCCTTCTTGGAAGTCTCAATCGCTTTCAGTTTCTTTGAATGTGTATTTATTTCAGATATAGATAAGTCCTAAAAATATCTTGATTGACTATTGAAAACAACCATAATCCACCATAGAATATAATCACTCAAAATAATTACTCTAAAATTCCATGTCTTAGAACTACAAGGAATTTTGAAGGACTCAAGACATAGAACTATAATTTTAGATTGTATAGCTGGATACATGATAATTTAAAACATCAAATTTCCATTCTTGATGTTCTGAATGAAAACCAAGATATACTTGACCAGGTTTATCATCCATTGTTCACTATGAAATATAGAATATTTTTGTCACTATTTTAATGAGGGAAACATTATCTCCTTTTCTCAGAATGATAAATCCTTGAACCCAACTTTCATGTATCCGGATGTTTGTAGATAGATGAAAAATCTTAGTAGTCATCACACCATTCAAGAGAATACTAACTATATCCTTCTTCTTATCAAAATATCCTTATACATCCGGTAATTTTTTAGTATTGAATTCTAGTTCACACTCATAAATAATTCTAATTAAACTTACTGCCTTGATGTAGGAAAGGGAATAGGTTTTCCTATAGCTCTTGACTGAAAACATATATCTCCCTCCTTCGTTGATAAAACATGATGAATGATAAAATTCAATCCACAACTCTGGATTGACCAGATACTGGGCCATAGGTTTCCATATACATACACTCTCCCATCCATTCATCTTGATATTCCTTGAAATAATAGTGTTATATATAGTACATAAATTTGTATCGACTAACCTTTCTCAATAAATCTACTAGTCAGAGATTTCTATTAATTAAATCATATCATTCTGAGGAGAGGCTTCTAGATATATTCAGAACTAATTAAATACTGATGATTTAGAATGAACATATGTAAAGGGGTAATGCTTCAACACGCCATGGTTTAAAAATCAATGTGGTACAATCATTGGCTGTCCTTATATAGGCTTTTTAAATAATGGTTAAATTTTTTTATTGATCCAACTGTTGAATAAATATTTGATCAAAATGAATGGTTATGATGAAAGATAAAGAAATAATTTGGTAGGATCTGATCTACTGAATTTTTTTAAGATAAAAGGATCGGATATAAAGAAATGTGAATCTGATAAATTTTAAAAAAATTGAAAATAACAACATGTAAAATGATGATTACAAAAATTAAAGAAAGAAAACATACGTTCTGGATTGCTAAGACATTTATTTATGAAGAAGAAAATTCTTATCGAAGGACATAATATTCCTTGGACCTTATGAAAATTTTGATTATGTGAATAAAAAATATTCAATTATGTTGAATATTTTGGATGTCTCCTCTAGTCTTCATTACTATCCTAATCATTCCACTTACTGTCATATGCACTATTAGACAATATGGATAATCATTTAATGCATAGTTTCATAAGAATGAAATTCAATACCTTTGCATAATTTTTAATATTTTATTTACTTCTAGGGTTATATTGATTTATTATCTCAACATTTTTCTTTTATTTTCATCTAATTTTTTGAAATATTTCACATTCGTTATTATATTACTCTTCACCCCAATAAACTAGGTAATCATTAGGGATTTCATGTAACTTTTTATAATCATGTCCAAGATTGTTGATGAATTTCATCATATCATAGAATCATGGAGGGATCATAGATTCAGTAAATGTATAAAGAATAAACTCTAAAATGATGTACATTTCTTTTTTAGAATCTTTATTGTTAAAAATTGTATGATGAAACTATCTATAAAAGAAAACATTGAATTCATAGCACACCTACAATAAAATTTGTGATTTTCGCCTTCAAATAATTCATAAATATAATTTTTTGGTCACTGGAGTTATAATAATGATAAAATTTTTAAGGATATAATTATGTTTTATTGATCAATTGAAATCTTGGATATTTTTTTTATGGAAAACAAAATTATTCATATAAAAAATTTCTAACGGAATCCACCTTTTTAGATTCACTGTTTCTTTTTTTGAAAACATTTTCATTATTTTGAATTTATATAAAATTTTATTCAACATGGAAAATAAAAAATACTTATCGAGTGTTAAAATATTTCAATATCAAATTCTCATATAATTTGATATTATTCAATCATCCCATGAATTTACAATCACGGAAATATATTTTATTCTACCATCCACAGTTCTGTTTTCAATTTCACAATCCAAAAATTAATCCAACACCTTGTCATAC
Source organism: Viscum album (assembly GCA_963277665.1). Classification (NCBI taxonomy): domain Eukaryota; kingdom Viridiplantae; phylum Streptophyta; class Magnoliopsida; order Santalales; family Viscaceae; genus Viscum; species Viscum album. The sequence goes on along the minus strand of OY728121.1, from coordinate 1,902,717,948 downwards.
CGAGGTGTGTTTCATGGTAAATTAATAAAACATTTATCCATTCATATTGGATTGTATTATAACTATAAATTCATATATATATATTTAAATATTTAATCGATTATGTATAATACAAATTAAGAAATTAATATATATGGGTTTGAATAAGGATCAAGAGCATGGTATATAATCTTAGACACATGCATAAAATAATTAAAATTTAATTATGGAAGTGTGGAAACCTACCATTACATTAAATATGATAAAGATATATCACTTTTTGAAATTTTATATATTGATGATATTATTTTTATGGAAGAGAAACATAATGGTGTAATCATCCTTAAAATTGTAACAAAGGGAAGTTTATTTCATGGAAACATTAGCTACATTGACCATGTCTGAACTATTTCCCATGTCATAACTATGCCCAAGCAAACCCTTTTAAAAATTTGAATATAAATTATACTCTATTTGGATACAAATAACTATTGGTAGGCTAAAATCAATAAACACATAAGTTACAGGTTGTTATATGTGCGTATACATAATTATACAAATTAAGGCCATTTTATATATGTACCTAAATTTCTGGTTAACCTAGACGGGGATGGGAACCTTTTACAAGACACGCACTACACCTTATTAGTATGCGATTTCAAAGAAAAATAATTAAAATTCTAATATTTATCAAATGTGATAAGTAAATATTCTTGAATCTTAGTAATGTTTTTTGGAATTATTAATTGTTATCTAGTAAACATAGTGAAATATTATGTTTCATATCCTAATACATGTCTTTCCTAACATAATTCATTTTTGTCATTTTTTCTCTTTAGGATTGGTTTTTTCATAATGATAATTTATTATTATACAATGTTGATCCATGAATATTCCCCACAAGATAATGTTATTAAATCATGGAATATAATTTTATAATCAATCCCTATATTCGGAATTTATAGTCTATGTAATATTAAGGGAGACTAAATTAATAGTGTTAATAAATATCATGAAGTAGACTAAGTTGTGAAAATTGGAAACCAATGGAAAATAAAACTTTGGGTGTACAATTTACATTAATGTATAGGGGTATAACCATGTTTCATTATTCCATGAATTATTGAGAAACCATCCAGATAAATCAATAGATTCCAATTATGTATATTTTAACCAATAAAATAATATTTATGGATGGAGTCCAAAAGAGAATAAAATTTCAGAAACCTCTTTATATAATTTCATTTGAAAAATCAATTACTCAATCTTCATAAAGACACTATTTTCAATGTAGCCCAGCATTGGTTCTTAGAAATCCATGCACACCCTTTGAAGTCATGAGTTTCCATTAAAATTAGTGATATCACATTTTAAAATACATTATACCATTTTATCAAATGATAGGTGTTAATGGTAGTTGAAAAATAAATTTAAAATACATGTTTTATATAAAAAACATTATCATACAATAGAAAATAGAAAAAAAATGATTTCCATTTTAAATTTAAATATATACACATATACTAATTTCATTAGGAATCTAAAACCTAAATTAAAGAGTCAAGAAATATGTATTTATTAATTTAATGAAAAATTTTATTGAGAAAACCAAAATATGATATGAATCTTCCACAACATTTGACACTAAATACCCACAATAATGAAAAAGAAGACTTAATAGTCTAGGTGTATGGGAACTGATCCTGGTAGAGGGAGTTCGAGGTGGGGAGGGGGGTCTACATCAACACTGGGAAGAGGGAGGTCAGAGGGGAGTCACGAGAGTTATGGTCACCACCGATGATGGATGATTGTGGTTTTATAGGAGTTATTCATCACTATCGGGGAGATGGTGGTCATAGGGAGGGGGTCAAGTCGTTGGGGTCATGCGAGGAGTGGGTGATGATTCGGGTTAAAGTCAGGTTGTGTAATGGGATTATGGGAGGGGAAGAAATAGGTTTTCTTAAACATTTCATGTAAATTTAATGGAAACAATGATAAATTATAACAATAAAATAAATATATGAGTGGTTTTATAAAAGTGTGACTAAAATATTTTAAAACAGATTTATTTTTCTCTTGTTTATAGAACAATCGCTAAAAAACCACCACTAACAGGTTCTTTTTTATAGTTTCTAGAGGCCATACTTATATATTGTCATAGTATTTCTTCCTAGACTGATATATAGATATAATATTTCTAATAATATGTACATACTTTGAGTGATATTGAATGAAATGAGATCCCAGTAGCCCTGCCTCTCCTACCTTTAACTAAAACATGGTAAATGTCATGACCAATCATAAAATGACTTATAATGGTCCATTAGTGTTATAGAAAATATACTATTTTAATAAGTGAAATCCAATATGGATATATTCTTCTTTATGAAACAATAAAATTTCTAAAAATTCCCGAATCATATCCTCAAGTACCTATATTAAGTTCTCAAAAATCTAACGAGTCAAAGGGTGGTTTATTGTACTCGAAATCACCTGCGAAACCCGAAAACCTATGAGACCATTTTCAGAACCGAGAGGAAAATCAAGAATCTATTTCTAATACAATAGTCCTTGGGACACAATGAAGGCATATAAACTATCAATCATAGATCCTTCCAAGCCTATCTACTAAAATTGTGAACTTGATAGTTAAAAATTTTAGGATTGTAATAAAGATATAGATGCTCAATGTAAAAGAGGGGATGAATTGTATACGTTAAAAAAATCCATTGAATCTTTTAACGATGGTAATTTTTAATAAATTTAAATAAGGTAATTACAAATACCTCTATGTTCTAAAAACTTACTGGATTCTAGAAATTTTATTCTGAAAATTTAATTTCGGAAATGTGGTTTCAGAAATGAAACTTAAAAATAGTTTACAAATAAAAAATTTCTACCTTAAAGCATATAGAATCTCACTAATCAGTTTACATAAGTATAAGAATGTATTATATAGTTATACTTCCCATAAAAATTAAAATGCAATGGAAAACATGAAACAATACACGTAATAAATAGTAAATAATTTCACCCCAAAGAGAAGGGTATCAAATAACCATGGATAAAGGTCCTTTGATTTATACTTTCAAAAAGTCTATCTTACCCACACCTGGGTAAGTCTTTAAAACGAATATCAGAGTCTATATTTCTATCCCTACAAGCCCTCAAACTTCAAGTTAGTTAGTACCTCTATCTTCTTATACCTGGAATCCCTCAAATGTACTCAAGAACATTCAGAGTTGCACGAATCAATTCTAAACAAGATGTTCAGTACGCACAAAGCATTAAAGTCACTCTCTCTAGAAAACCCTTCAGCAACAGGTAATCTCTAGATTGATCAACTCATCTCTAAGTATTGATCTCGTTCAAATGATATCTTATTTATTGGCACAACTTCAATGGCTGGCTCCCTCCACCATCGATCATATTTTCCCTTGAATTTTATAGATACATGTATACGTGTCATTCAAAGAACGATTACTTAGAAGAAAAATACATGGAATTTTTTTATAACTCAAACAAGATTAAGAAGAATAAGCTTGCTCAACCAAAATCAATTATTTGGAGTCTAAGGAAAAAATAAATGTTCATATTCTAACCAAAAAACCATGTGGTGTCTATAATACATAAATAATCGTATTTAGACTTCAAAAGAACTCTGGAGTCTGAATTTCAAGGAAATTCAGAATCCGAATTCATAAGAATTCAGATTATGAATTTTGATAATTCAGAGTCTTAATTCATAATAATTTGGAGTTTGAACTCAAAATGTTCAGATGTTGAATTTAGAGAATTTGGTGCATGAACATAGAATGTTTGGAGTCTTAATTCAGAAAGTTTGGAGTCTGAATTCAGAAAATTCAGACTATGAAATCAGAATGTTCAGAGTCTAAATTTAGAGAATTCAGAACCTAAATTCAGATCCTGAAAACAGAATTCTCTATATCAAAATATTTATAATATTCTGAGTATTGGGATACGTAACCAAATTTTACACTTTAAAATAAAATGAGTTAAGTTTAGAGAAAATAAGATATGAAAAATGAAAAAAAAGTAAGGATAAATTTTCCCTGGGGAAGGAAAATTTTCCTTATCATGGAAAATATTAGGGTAAATGAAATTTTCCTTAAGATAGGGTGTTTTTTATATTCAAAACATAAAGGAATATAAAATTCATAAGGAAACCTTATTAACTCATCAATCTTCCCTTTTTTTGAAGAACAAAAATCCTTACGAAAAAGAATACAATGACTTAGAAACAATTTTCTTGGACTTTGAAAATAAAACATATCTCCCTTAGAACATGGGAAATGATGAATAAGACTAACACCCCATTAGTCATTGGAAAAACTATGGATTTTATTCTTGATTTCTTGATTGAGAATTAGCATTTTATTTCATACAAAAATCATCTTGGATAAGAAATACCCCTTAGATGAACTCCCACATACATAGGGAAATTTTTACTAAGTATTCATTTTATCATTCCTTTCTCCCCCATTTGGATTTTAAAAAATGAATATAGGTAATGAAATGGAAATTTGGTACTTGAAATATTAGTACTAAATAACCAACAAACAAAAAGGGGAACATGAATTTCATTAAGATTAAAAAAATAGGTACATGGAATGAAATAAAACAATAGATTTGAATTGAATAAATTTATCATTCCTTCTCCGTAGGCATCAACATCATTACAATAGTATTTATCTTTTATAGTTTCTTGTGATCAGCTTTTGAATATTTAAGAAGGTTATCATGATCCTATTTCTTCTTCTGTAAGGATATAATTTTTTCTTCTAGAGCTAAATGAATGTCAGTATGAGCCTTCAAGGGTTCTTCATATTTAACAATCTTTTCTTCTATCTCAATCCTAAAATCCCTTTCTCTCTCCCTTCTCCGATCAACTGAATATAACTTCACATTCAAATCCTTCACTTCTTGCTTCCGAGTATTTTTTTAAGAGGGAGATTTTCATCGAAATACATAGTGAGATCATTGAACATACTATCCTCGGTTTCAAATGAATCTTTGACATTCCCTTGAAACTCATCATGAATTCTTATGTCTTCCTCAATTTTCATTGACCGGATAGTCATCTAATTACATGATCTTCTTGGGATTCATAATTTATATATATGTTTTTGAAATCACCCTCATGTATGATTCACTTATCCATCACCATAGATACTAAATCTTATTTCTGATTTAAGTTGTGTTAAAGTATCTTGCATCTGGATTCTATGTTTGGAAATAGAGTGATAGTTCCAACAATCTTGTTCAAATATTGGACAACAAAATTGTGTCCAAGAGTGGATGATTCTGAATCAATGATTTTTCATGGTGAGGATTCATTTTCTATATGTGTAGCTATACTCTTTGCTGAATCAACCACTTATTTCTTCATCACCACTGCTATGCTATGTCTATCAATAGCCACATGTTTTCCATTGTCATCTTTCGGAATTAATTCTTCATTATTGGGTGATTTTTGTTCACTATCAGATAATTGGATAATTTTATTTTCATCTACCTCTTCCTTCTGAGCTCTTGCCTCAGCATCCTCTGGCTGAATGAAATCAAGATTGGAGCATTCTTTTTTAGACAATTTTTTTCTTCTTATCCACTTTTTTCATCTTTTCCTAGAGTAGAAATTTTTGACGACTCTGCTTTGGAGGTTCGGAATGATAATTTTTCCGAAGGAATTTCCTTCACATGAAAATCATCACCTTGATTTATCAGGTCTTTGATATCACCACTACATTCTTATTCTTCTTAATCTACTTATTTTTCTTCTACTTGTTTTTCTTGGAATTTTTCCCGAGTCACAAAATTCATTACTAGAGTCTCTGGTAAAGGTTCTATCAGGAAGGATTCCGGAACCAGAATATTCTTGGATGATTTCTCAATATACTTTAGAAGTGATTGTACAATATATTCCTTAGACATATTTGCTTCTACTTATTATCATTCGCTTACCTCTCATGCTCTAAGGATTCCTTTTCCTTAAAAAAATTTTCCTCAGTAGGGTCCAGGCCAAACATAGGCTCCCATTCTTTCTTGTTAATTTTATCTTCTCTTCACTTGGCCACAACTTCATCATGATATGTCTTTAGTTGCATTGGATTTGGTGGTACAGATTGGGTTTCCATTACTATAAGAGTTTCTTCATTCGCTTCCACTTACATTAACTTCCTCTTCCTTCCACCCATTTTAAAGGCTTCATCCTCCTCAATATTCAATGAAATTTCTTCAACTTTATCTTCTGGTAAGTCTTCAAATTCTTCAGATTGTTTGGAAAAACCAAATTTCATCCTTTTCAAGGTGTCATCACTAAGAAACATGACATTGAAATTTATTGACATGGATTTTCATGTAATTATGATAGATTATAAACAATGAGAAATATATTTTACATAATGGTTGGATACATAATAATATGAGCCTTCAGTTATCCATTATTTTTTATCTCAATCGTAATAATGATATGCTTATCCAAGTTTATCTTTCATATGTTTACCATAAAATCTAGAATGTAGATGTCAATACTCATTAATGTATCCTTATAACCTTTTCTCGGAATGATGAATCCTTTAACCAACAATTCATGAATCTGAATATTTGTATATAATTGAATAATCCTTAGAGTCTTTACTTCTGAACGTCCAATACAAGCCATTCTTTTTTCTTTAACAAATCTTCCTTGAACATCAGGAATCTTATGTGAGCATAAATCTATTTCTCCTTCATATGGGATTCCAATCAAACTAGATGCCTTGGTATATGAATGAGAATAGGTCTTCCCGTAAAACTTCAAGGAAAACTTGCGCCTACATTATTCCATGAAGAATGTTACTATCTTGAACAATTCAATCAGCAACTTCGGATACACCGGATCCTATGATTTTTGTTTCGAAATGAAAACTCCCTACCACCCATTTTTATTTTTATTCTCAGAGATAATGGAATCATGCATAGTGAAGAAATTTGGATGTTCAACGAATTATTTGTAGAACATCCATTCATAGATTTCCTTTATAGATGAAATTTCTTTTTAATCTTCAACGGAACATTGGAGCTAAGGAAACCTTAAAGATCAGGAATGAGCTTATGTAGGAGGGTTAGAGCTTTAGCATGTGAAGGCTTGAGTTTTGATTTGGGACAACCATCAGAGTCCATTATATTGGTGTTTTGATCAACAATTCCACTTACATACTCAATACAACAGTTGAAAGCATCTATAGAAGATCTAACGGTTGATATAGTATCCAAAAAAGAAAATTATATAGATTCTGATCTTTTGAGATATTTAGAAAAAAATTCGGATTTAAGGAAAATTGAATCCAAAAACATTAAAACAAAATGAAAAGTACCTGCAAGTAAAAGATGATTATGAATACTTTAGGAAAGAAAACACACCTTTCAGATTTCTAGGTTGATTATTCGTAATGTGTAAAATTATACTTGGAAATCATTTGATTCTGAATATTTTGATTATGAAAATTTTCAATATGAAAATCTCAATTTTGAAAATTTTAATTATAAAAATCATCATTACGTAAATATAAGTATGAAAATCTTCATGACAAAAATATTATGTACGAAAATCATCATTAAAAAAAATTTAATATAGAAAAAATTTGAATAAACAAATTTTGAATAAGAAATATTTTAGACTACGATTAAATTTAAACTATAAAAAAATTTTGGCTATGAAAATTTTTCAGACTACAAAAAAAATTATACTTTGAAAAATATTTAGACTATGAAAAAAATTGACACTACGAAAAATTTGTAGACTATGATAATTTTTTAGACTATGAGAAAAATTTAGACTACATCAAAATTTTAAAAAAAGAAAAATTATTAGAATATGAAAAAAATTTAAGACTAAAATTTTTTTAGGCTACGATAAACATTTAGTCTACGAGAAATTTTTAGACAATGAACAAATTTTTAGACTACGAAGAATAAATTTGAAATCTAATTAAAAATGTACTACCCATATGAAAAGAAGCTTCTTACTGTAAGGATATAGGTTTGAACAAGACGTTAATAAGCATTAGTTTATATCATTTATCATTTGTAAATTTTGTTTAATGTATGGAAATCAATCAGATGGTATAGATTTTGTGAAAAATTCATCAAGTTGATCTTGTGTTCCGATAAATTGAAGAATGATATCTCCTTTTCCATGTGTTATCCCTAAGAAATTGATGCATAATAACTTATTGTCTTTCAAGATAGTGATGTGCAGAGTTTTTAATTAAGGAAATTGCACTAGTATTATCACACAAAATTAGAGTTTTGTTAAAACTCATACCATAGTATGTGAGTGTTTTTTGCTTCAACAACACCCGAGAAGAACAAATTCAGCTGATACATATTCAGCTTCCACAGTGGATAGTGCTACTGAGTATTTCTTTTTTCATGACCATGAAACTAATGAATCACCTATGAAATGAAAATTTCCGGATGTACTCTTTCTATCCATTCTACATCCACAAAAGTAAGCCTCTGAAAAATATTTCAAAACAAAATCATTTACAAAAGTATAAAAGAGTCATAGATCCATGGTTCCCATTAGGTAAAGAAAAATCCATTTCACTACCTTTAAATGTGATTCCATAGGATTGGATTTATATCTTACACATAAGAATGCAGAAAAATTAAGTCTGGATGACTAGTTTTCAAGTAATGTAGACTTCCTATCATACCTCTAAAAGATGTTTGATCTACTGGTTTCCCAACTGCATCTAGATCAAGTGAATTTGAGGTACCAATGGGAGTACATATTCTCTTATTGTTGTCATATCAATTCTTTTTAAGAAGATATTTAATATAATTATGATTGGATATATAGATACCATCTGGTTTTTTTGAAATTTCAAAACTGAATAAAAATGTTATGTCGCCCATCATACTCATTTCAAACTGAGATTTTATTAGATCTATAAAGGATTCAGTTAAAGATTGCTGAGTTGAACCCAATAAAATTTCATCAACAATAATTTGAACAATTGAAACATTTTTCATATCTTTATTTATAAAAAGGGTTGGATATGCATTTCTCTAAACAAAATTAAATTCAGGAAAAAAACAGGTAAGTCTATCATACCAGGTTCTAGGGGCTTGTTTGAGTCCATACATAACCTTGGTATGTCTGTAAACATGTTCAAGATTATTTTTATTATCAAAACCAAGAGTTGTACAAAAAAAACATCCTCTTGAACATAACCATTAAGAAAAGCACAAATCACATCCATTTGAAAAAGTTTGAAATTGAAGAATGCTTCAAAGGCAAGTAGAATAAAAATAGATTTTAGTCTAGCTACTTGAGCAAAGGTTTGTTCATAGTCTATTCCTTCTTGTTTATTATATCCTTTAACAACCAATCTAGCTTTATTTCTTACTATGATTTCATTTGCATCACATTTTTTTCTGAAGACCCATTTTATTATAATTGGGAAAGAAATGATATATGTTCTACTCCATTCCATAAAAAACTTCTAGTCCTTATAGGTTTATTTACATCACCAATGATAATATCAATGTGATGATTCTTAAGAAGAAATTGGTTTTGGTTTTTTAAAACCTCTTCATCAATGTAGGGTAGGATATCTTCTGGGGTAAATGTTTCAGGAAAATTTTATTGAATATTTTACTTTATCAGAAGATTCAACTATCAAGGGTTGATAATCAATTTATGAAAACTCATCCGAATATGTAGGTTGAGGATGTTCAAAAACAGTAGGATCAATTTCATCAAATTTTACACGTACTGTTTCTTCAATAGTACTTTTTTTAAACTCTATAAGCATTAAAATTTGTGGAGTAGCCTAGGAAAATCCCTTCATCATTTTTTTTGTGAATATGTGTAGATTATCGTTAGAATTCAGAATGAATAAAATGAAACCAAAAACCATGAAGTAGGTTTGTCTAGTTTTTCTACCATTCCATAACTCATAATGTGTTTTATTAATAAAATATCTAAACAAAACACGATATATATTCTATCCAGCAGTACATACAGCTTTAGCACAAAATGTTTTGGCTACCAGGAATTCACTCAACATGGTTCTTGTTATCTCATGAAAAATTCTATTTCTTATTTCAAAAACAACATTTTTTAAGGTGTTCTTGGTGCTGAGATGTTATGATTAATGCCTTTTCTAATAAAAAATGATTCAAAATCAGAATTTTGAAATTCACCTACATGATCACTATGAAGAGTTATTAAAGGAAGGTTTTTCAGATTTTTTACTTGGGCTCTAAATTTTTTTAAATAAGATAAAGCCTTAGATTTATTTTCTAGAAACTATTCCCACATTAATCTAGTGTAATCATCAACTAAAAAAATATATAATATTTTCCTCCAATTCTTCCAGTTTGAGTTTGACCAATGAACTCCATATACACCAACTATAGTGGATTAGTAGGTGAGACATCACTGATTGATTTAAAACATGATTTATGTTGCTTTCCATATTGACAAGGATCACATATCTTTGAAGAATCAAATATAAGTTCTGGTAGATCCTTAACTAGTCTTTTCATAGAGTGTTTTCATATATTCCTGAGGATACAATGTCCAAACCATCTAGGCCACAACCAATAATGATATTTCATTCCAATAAGGAAAGGTAGATAATGGCTCCTATGGTATTATCTATTTATTGTGTAATCATTCTCTTTCTTATTCGTATAAAGAATAAAATCTTCCTTGGAATTGTTTACTAAATACTTGTCATTCCTAAAATTTAAATGGTAACCATCGTCACATAATTCAATTATTCTGATGAGGTTTTTCTTATGAACCTTTACAAATAAAACATTTGAAAACAAATTTTTTCCAAGAAGTACAATGTTACCTATACGAATAATTTATCCCTTAGAATTTTCACTGAAATTTACTTATCCTCCTTTCACCATGATAATCATTCAAAGAGGTTTTGGTTACCAAAAACGTGTCAGTAACTTCTACTATCCATGTACCATGTATTGCACTTTGTAATATCTTTATATTCCTAAAAATACGAGAGGTAGACTTTCTGAACCCAAACATTCTTGGAACCAGAAACTTCAAAATGAAAAATTTTAGGAATCCACCATTTCATTGAAAAATAAGATTTATGAAAACCTAAAGACATAGTTTTGTTTAAGGAACAATTTTTTTCCCAATTCCAACCACACTGACACTTAGTGCAAAATGGAGCACATTGAGGAACAAAATAATTATTAATAAAAATATGTTTTGAACCAGTATAACAAAAAACATAAATATTTCTTAAAGGTAGAATTTGAGAATACATTTTATCAAAAATTTCCTTACTTATGTTATTGTTTGAAAAAAACATTCTCATGGAATATATTTCTAACATTAGTCTAATAACTAAATTCTAATCCTCAAAAAGATCAGATTTTTCACTAGAGATAGGCTCTGAAACATTTTACATATAAAATACTTTTTCTAGATCCTTATAAAGATTGACCCTCTCAAAATTAAATTCCTCAGAGTTTTTGGAAATACTATCAAAATCAATGGTTTTCTTATCAAGATCATTAGAAAGATATGATATTTCCATAGTAAGAATAGAAATTCTACAATTTTCCTTATCATATTTTTTCATGACTTAAGAATTTTCATTCTCAAGAAGCCCAGAGAACCTAAAAACTTCTTCATAGGTAAGAAATGTATGATCTTCATCAGAATAAGATTCTTCATTCGGGGATTCATAATATTTACTATAACTATAATTTCAATTCAAGGATACATTGGTTAATTATTCATCATTGTGTACCTTAGCCATTAAATAGTGATTTTCAATATGTAAATTGGCTAATAAACCATGATTCTCTTGTTTAGATGATTCATAATATGAGGATTTATCAGAAGTGTCTCCAACACTATCACTCCAAGTGTCATTATCATTGATAACATTCCGAGCTTTAGCATTGTGGAACATCTTTATATTCAACTTAGAATGATTTCCCTTTTATCTTTTCTGATAAGCATGGGACAATCATTCCTTATATGACCTTGTCTTTTTCATTCATAACCTATGACTTTAGAGTATTTATTATCCTTTCATTCTTTCTTCTTGTATCTATACTAAAATTCTGTCTTCCCTACAATCTTGTTCTTCCTTCGTGCATGATTTTCTAGTTCATTTTTAGAATTCTCACTTTCTCTTGATTCAGATAAAATAGTATCCTTCTTAGATTTAGATATAGTAAACCTCTAAGGAGTCTTGGATTTCATATGATTAGAAGTAGTTGTAAAAGAAACACATCCATTCCCATTATTCTTCTGATCATTGTCAGCATCTATCTTCATTCTAGTCTCATGTTGAAGAAGTGTTCCATAATGTTCATCATGAGTAATATGTTATAATTTCCTATTCTCATATATAACTGTTCTCTTTGATTCCCACTCATTAGCCTTGATGTCCATAATATTTCCTACAAGTACATCATCATATAATATTTTTTTAACCATGGATTGTATGGTGTTGACAATAGTCATAAATATCAGTTGTACCGTACATATATGTTCTCCATATAGAATGAAAAAACTGTGATACTCAACTCTAAGCATTGCTCTTCTAGTTTCAATAACATTGGAAGTAACAAAATGAGTAACTTAAAGCTTATTCCAAATACAATTTTCAGCATCATAAGAAGAAATCTGGTTATATATATTCTTGGACATGGAACACAACAATGTATTGAATACCTTTTTATTATGTTCATATTCTGATGTCTCTTGATTAGTAAAAGTTATGTATTTCTTTTTAGTAACCCTGCAATCTCTAGTCATCATAACAATGTTTTCTACTCCAGTGATGATGACAAAAATCATTTTACGATCACTCAAATATTCATAATCATTCACATAAACAATAGGTGGTCTAGTTGGATTAAGATTGTCAATTTAACCAAAATTCAATTGTGCCATATCAAAGAAAATATCATTCCACACAAACTTGTTAGAAAAAAATTTATGTAAACAAAGATAAAAATTTCCTGAGCAAAGATATTATATAACTATAAAAAAATTGAGAAAGAAAAGTTATATGTGAATATAAGTATTTTAGAGACCTACTCTGATACTAATTATAGGATCGAAATTATGATGTAGATGCTAAATATACTTGATGGGGGATGAATTGTATACATTAAAAATTTCCTTTGGAACATTCAAAGATGGTAATTTTTTATATTGTTAAACAAGGTAATTCACAAGACATATAATTTTGAAAAACATTATTGATTCTGGAAATGTGATTCAAAAAATGTAATTCCAGAAATGTGGTTCTAGAAATGAAACTTAAGAATTGCTTACAATGAAAAAGATTCTACCATAAAGCATATAGAATTTCACTAATCAGAGTATAGAATTATAAGAAAGTATAATATAGTATACTTCCATTATCAACCAAAATGCTGTGGAAAACCAGAAAATAATACACGTAACAAGATGTATATCATTTAACACAAACTGAAGGGTATCCATCAACCAAGGATAAAGGTATCTTGATTTATACTTTCATGAAAGTATATCTTACCACACAAGGGTAAGCGCTTAATAAGAATATCAGAGTATGTCTTGCATCCCTGAATGCCCTTTAACATCAAGTTAGTCATAACCTCTGTCTTCCTATAGATGGAATTCCTCAAATGTACTCAGGAACATTTAGAGTCGAATGAATCAATTCTGAACAAGATGTTCAGTATGCACAAAGCATTAAAGTATCACTCTAGAAATCACTTTCGCAGTATGTAATCTCGAGATTGGTCATCTTTTCTCTAAGTATTGAGATCATTCAAATGTGCTCTTATTTATAGGCACAACTTCAACTATCATCTCCTTTCTCTAATGGGAATATTTTTCTATGAATTTTGGAGGGACTTGTATATGATTAACTCAATCAATGGTATGTTAGAAATAGAATACACTACATTGTTTTATAACTAAAAACATAATAAGAAGAATATGGTTTCTTAACCAAAAACAATTATAAACAGTCTAAGGAAAAAATAAAATTTTGGAGTCTAACAAAAAAACCATTCAGTGTCTATAATACATAAATATTCATATTTTTTCTTAAAAATAATTTGGAAAATGAATTCTATAGGATTCCACAGTCTTAATTTCAATGAAATTCGAAATCTTAATTCATAAGAATTTATATTCTGAATTCAAAATATTTCGGAGTATGAACTATGAATGTTTAGAGCCTGAATTCGGAGAATTCAGAGTCTAATCTTAGAACGTTCGGAATCTAAATTCAGAATGTTGAGAGTCTGAATTCAGAGAATTCAGAGTCTGAACTCAGAAATCTCAGATTTTGAATTTAGAGTATTCAGAACTTGAATTCAGATACTAAAAACTGAATGCTTTATACCTATGTATTTATAATATTCTGAGGTTATGGATACGAAATATAAATTTATACCCAGAGATAAAATAAGTTAGGTTTAGAAGAAATTAGATATGAACAATGAAAAATTGATAAGGATAGGTTTTCCTTGGGGAAGAAAAAATTTCATCATAAAAATAATAATTGGGTAAAAGACATTTGCATTAACATAGAGTGTTTGTGATTTTCAAAACATAAAGGAATGGAAATGTAATAAGGAAAACATATTGAATAAATAAAAGTTAATTGAAATTTGTAATCCTATCGATGATCACCCATAAAATATCACTTTCTATATATAACCTACAAAATTCATTCATGATTTATATAGTGACATCATTCTATTTATAATCTAAAATGGTGAATGTATGGTATTGATATTTTACTTACTGGTGGGTGGAACACAGAGTAACAACGACAACAATCTGTCAATTCATCCTCAACCACCTATATTTGTGGAATATTTGACAATTAATTTTGGTTATATGTGGATATAATACCCAACTAGAAGATTGATATTCCATCATATAATCCTCTTGAATTTCTCCAAAACCCAGATATATAAATGAATTCATATTATGTATTTTACATCAAGGATTATTCCTAACAGTGGGTCCTCTCCTACTAAACTCCCTTAGAAATAATCCCACATGGTTTGAATTTTGTCTCATCATCAGTCTTTCCCAAGGCCACTACTATGTTTTTTAGAATATGCTTCCCCTGATGGTTTGTAACCTCTAGATCCATCTACAAATATAGGGCCATCAATATTTGTTCATTGCAAAACACATGTACTACTTGTGTTGAAGTATTCTAGCCCAGAGTGTTGACTAACACATTGATTTTAAAGGGTGTATAAAAAATATAAATGTCAAATGATGGTAGTTATTGAATACATGTTCTCTATAGCAGGTTCCAATCATGATGTGTCAATATGAATTTAAGGATTCTATGGTTTTTAAACACAAAAAGTTCTCTCTAATAATGTAATGTCACAAAAAAGGTAATGCATGAACTATAGTGTCCAGCTTGAAATTTTAAATCATGTAATTCTCTCCTGTGGGCTCAATTGAAGATACCCATATTCCAGGAAATTGTCTCCATGTATCACAACTACAAAAATCTAGATACTGACGCATCCCAATAAGCTATATTACTTTTTCCCAAATCTAGCAGAATCAGGATCAACACTGAAGTAAATCTTCATATTAGATATTGAGATGATTTATCAAAAGAATCATATTGAATACACACAAAAAACATTTATTCAATCCAGTGAGAGTCATTTATAGGTGTGAAAATTCAAGAATGAAGTACCTATAATAGCTATCTATCCCTGATAAACTTCATATGCCAAAAAATTTCCTGGGATGCTCCCAGGAGACCATGACCCTAAAACTATCTATGTTAATAGATACTATTATCTTTGAGATACTGAGTACATGTAAGTGAACCTTATCAATAGAAAAGTGGAACTCTATGATCATTTCATATAAATGGTCCCCTAATAGTGTAATCAAAACAATATCCTGAGGGTTGACATGTTCATGTTGATTATATGAGTTCACTAAGATGACTTCTTAGAATACTACAATTAAAAAAATCCAAATAAATGTGGAATACACGATTTGTTTAAGCCATAAGAAGTGATGGATCTTTAGTGAGACTAAACATCATTACCAAAAACACATAAAGGACATAAATACTTTTAAAATTATTACTATGTATTTTTAATGTCAAAAATCATACATCATGATAGAATAATGTCAGATAAATCATTGAGGAAAGAAATTCATTTAATAGAAAGTTGAAGAGGATATCAATATGAGTTTGGTATTACCAGTTCTTCCCCGTATGTTGATTTAGTTTATATTAATCCAAATAAATCTTAATTTTCCCTTCAACCTTATTCACGAAATATATAGGATAACCCTGATGATATGATATTGGTTGTATAAATCCAACGGTTTTAAAGTCCACTACCTGATTCTTGAGTTTTTTAATTATGATAGTATCCATCTTGTAAGGATAAATATATACAGATGCTTCTCTTGTAACCATCCTGATATTAATATCATTCATTATATAAAGATTTAGTCCCAAAAAATCCCCATGGAGAAAGTCCCTAAAATGATCCACCATTGGAGTAAAAACTACATTTCATACTCCTTGGTCATATATAATGATTCTTGCAATCTATGATGTTAATCACAAAATCCCCTGATTGTTGGTTCAATCTCGACTACCATGGGGATTCCATTCACCATTATACACATATCTACCACCCTCAGGTGAAGAAAATAACATCATATAATGATAACAAAAAATATGGTCATGATAGGGAAGAAACCAATCCGTCCTAATAATGATAATTAATCCAATCATCTCAAGTACAAAAGGGTTACATAGGTAGTGGTAACCACTAATATTTAGGGGATACTATCTGCATTGGGTAAACATTCTGACTATACTTCCAACAGTGTATCCAATTTCATCACACTACAGAAATAATAAATTTCAATCCCATGGATTTCCATGATAGTCACAATAATAAAAAAATGTGTAGCACCTATTTGAATGAGGTGAGACACAAAAGAAGTGGTTTTCATGGTCATACCTCACACAATAGATGACACAACACCCTTCTCCTAAGGTAAAGGCTGTACTACATATATAGGTTTTGATCCATGACCCTATGATATAACCTAACTACCCATAGTTGGTCTACTCAGTTTGCGATACATATTCTGAGTTTGGACCTCTTGACAACATCCACCTCCTTATCCAATATGCATAGTGTTAGTATTGCTTCTAGCTTTGGAAAAACTACATATTCCATTATAGAAGGATGAGTTGGTGCAGATCCTCTCCCACTAAGAGAAAATGGAAATTTCCAAAACAATCCACTTATGATGACCCATTCTGTTTTATGATCAACAATAAACTTGGGCATGATTGCATTGATGCAATACATTTACTTTCCTTCCACTATAATTTAATATAATTGAACAACTAGTGATAACACACTAAACACCACTACTCTATTGATAACCCTTATAATGAAATTTTCTACTGCTTGATGCACTAATACACTACATCGATTCTAAACCAACATGCCTTGTTCTGATATCTTCTGTCAAATTTTCTTTAGAGATAAGTGGATTCTTCCAAAATCATGATAAAGTATTTAAATAGAATACCTTTTCTTGAGATTATCACTCTATAAATATCATCACCAGTGAATGATGGTGTAAAACATTGAAACTCAATATATTGAGTAATACAAAACAAACATTTATCCTTTATCTAGGTGTATACATTTATTATCTAATTCAACTCTCAATGTCTCTAGAATGAAATTTTAATTTAATGTTGCGTATAATTATCTCCATTACATATACCAATGATATTATTCATAGTTAAAAACGTCCAATCAATTCATTTCATAACCATGAATCACATAATCCACATGTTTGACCCTCTTGTATAAAGGTATCTTCAGATTTTCAAAGATAGGCAACAATTCCTCTAGTCATGTCTTAGTATCCTAAGTGTCACTATCCACAATGATTTTCGGTGGATTTCACTATTGTAACTTGCCCACCATTTCATCCATAGCAGGGGAAGGACAATGGGCTCCCTATATGGTTTAAATAATCCATAGAAATACCTCTAAAAACATGGGTGTCAGTGACCATTTTAGGTATAACAAGAGTTGTAGCTGGTTGTCACTATTATTAGGTTATTTACTACTAGTCATGTATCATTGTCTTCTCCACCTTCCTGGTGGTCGACCAAAGGCTATCATGGATGCATATATCTACAGTTTCAAAACACATGCCTCATATCTCGATAACAAGTGATAGGAATCTCCCATGATGAATGATGGGAATAAGGGTTCAGTAACCAAAACATAATAACCTTCATATCCTTGATTTAAGGTCATGATATTATTCAAGATCCATGTTTTAATCATATTCATTCTATTATATGATGCTTCAATAATATGTTATATAGTAAAAATCTCTTTATGCTATAATTGGAATCCACATTTTAAGAAAACCAATTATATTTTAATTTATTGCTTGAAAACTTTTATGGGAATTTATATGTGTGTGTATATATGTATATATCATTTTCATGTTATATGGTTATATAATTCCCATGTTTTAATGTCAAACACTTCATATGTTTCCATTGTAACTATATGTAATTGTATCTATGATTTTTTTGATGGTTCTATTAGATAGATCACAATTCCTAATTTATAGTGGCACATTCCAAATTAATTATTTTTATTTTAAAAAAGATAACATTTATGGGTTTTGTGAGAAAACTAGGTTGTCCAAAAATAGGAGATATATCCCATACCCAAAACATCAAAAATCTAAATCCCCCACACACCATAAATCAAACTACCCAATAAAATACACAATAGTAAACATGTTATGGAATAATTCATGTCATATCAATATTAATGTGCCTATAATGATGCATGATACTCTATGTACGTTCCATACCAGGCCAAGGGTAAAAATAAAATCTAAAATAAAAATAAAATAAAAAATTAATGTGTTTCACAAAATTTTGAAATTATTAGAACTTTAAATGGAAGAATCTATAACATCAAATCCCATCACAGGTAACATGGATTTTCCTTATATATGGGTTAGATACACCCAAGACCATGATTATTAACATGATCCAACATGTCCTAATTTTGAGTATACCATCCCAAATTGCATGGCAAGGAAAATAACATCTCATACCACTTAGTGATGTCCAAATCCTGGTTCACTCATAAGTAACAGAACCATGTTGGCAGATAGCCTCCAGCACACCTCCCCATATTATAGAAGGTGTTGACCAACAAGGAGGGTCTTAGGTGGTATGGTGGGGATACTATACACTCATTATCATAGTTGAACACAGTAGTATTATAAATTAATAAATGGAGGAGATATATTAAAATTAAAAACCATAACATCAGAATAGGTAAAAATTCATTAAAGATTAATATACTGAGAAATAATAATTATTACCATATAAAAATTTTGTTATGTAATGATGATATGAAAAAAGAAGTGGGAATACAAAGAATCGCGCATGCCTAAAATACATTCATAAAAATATTAAAAAATACGCAAATATATCATTATTAGCATAATGAGATGATGCTCAGTCCTATGCTGCTAGTCTCCCACACTATAAGAAAACCAAGTATCCAAGAATGTTTTCATTCCCTTGTCCCTAGCAGCATCAATGATGTTTTTCATGTACCAATCAGAATCTTAAATAGGGAGTGAGATATACATAATAGTCCACCACCAAGGGTCTTTATAACAAGAATATTCTGTGTATATAAATGTAACAGTGTGTAGATATACCAATTAGAAGTGTAATGAAATGAATTAAATAATAACCATGATGTCTAAATCTCCTCAATAGATACTCAACCAACCACACCTACTTCATCTTAATCCATATGAATCTAAATATGTGATTTATATCTATTCATGGTCTAAATTATAGAACCAATATATTCAAATATAAGAAATAATAAAATGGTACCAAAGGTTTAAACAAGTCATCAACGAATAAGTGATACTAAAGTGATATGACCCAATGTGTAACCAAGGAATCATTAGGTTTAGAAGGGAAAGATAACTCAATAGAATAAACTATGTATTAAACCTATATAGGTCTAAGATTAGTCCAAGGGGTCCTCTATAATCATTAAACTATGAATGTGTCAAAATGGGACCATGGACCACGTCCATAGTAAATACTGGGTTAATCATGAATGGATATCAAGTAGAGAATCCAATGTTTCACATGTATGAGGAAATGAGGAAGATTACTAGTAGTGAATTCATGGAATTCTAAATTCATAATAAAAAGTGTGTGAGTAATTGATTCTATGTTGAGTAATTAATTTAAAAATAATACAAATTCTAAATTATAAGTTTGGTATATCCACTGGAAACCATCTCAATAAATCGTGTTGGTGTCCTCTGAGTGCTTAAGTAATACACTCTGGAATTCAAGGCTGGCTCTTTACGGACCACTCCTATAATATGAAAAAATCCTATAGAAGAATCAAGAAACATATATTTATGAATACAAAAAGGCCATGTGAAAACCATGTCAGTGTACAATTTTCATTTAATTCATGTAATTCCATTTTCATTTATACTTGAAAAATGATTATATTATGTTTCATACCATTAAAACTATCATTTTAAATTAATTAGTTCCATGTGAATCATACATTAACAAAATAGTTCATTTATTTAAATTAATTAAACCCCTTTTTAATCTCTTACCAAACAAAAAAAAATAGTATTTTGGTTAGTAATATATAAATAATCAAGTGGGTATATAGATGGAACACCCATGGAGTATCTTATATTGAGGCCATCAACTTCCAATGACAACAAAGGAGTATAATGGTTCATTTATGGTTTATGTTATAAAACTAATTTAAGGGAGATTAAATTTAGGTTCAATGTGTAGATATAACTATTCTACTTCACATTGATGACAAATATTAAAAATGGGACCTAATGGAAACTAATAGAACACCTACCATATGTTTTTTGATGAAACCTCTTCTAGTTTCATCTTCATATTTATTCTAGAATAGAATAATTATTATAAATATTTAAAATACCTACATATATGGAATATTATCCTTCATTGAACTAAAATTTATGCTAGTGAGATAAACCAAGAAAGGAATGTAATGGATCCACATCCACATGATAAATGAAAGTTATATCAGAGTCTGATTGATGGGGTGGCTTCATTATATAGCTTGATGGCCAAGCGAAGCTCCAACATGAGGGACATGTTTTTTGCATGGATAAGAAATAAAATTGGGGTGAAACATATTAGTTTTCAAGGGTAGAAATGGATATTTTAACCTTCTTTAATGGGGAATAGGTTTTCCCCATATAATTTTCCAAATCGTGTACCTAATCCATGAGGCACTACCGACAATGTGTTACTAACCATGCAGGATAGGTGCACAGTTTTGAAAAACAACACATAGCCCATGCTCTCCCAAAAAAACAAAACATCCTAAAAAACATAGTTTCAATGCCTAGGATGAAATATTTAGAAAACAACATGACACCTGATAGGGACTACATGGTTGAGGTACATGGAAAGAAGAAACCATGATCTAATGTTAACATCAAAATTTCTTTCAAAAAAATCTAATGATCTAAGATCCAAACAATTCCAATTCAACCCCTAAACATTCCATATTCTCTTAGAAACTATCATATTGGTCAAAAAAATATTACAATTAAAATTAAAGGATTTTTACCTCAAATGGAATGTTGGGATCGGGCAATAAGTATGGAATATTCATTCAAAAATTTTATCTTTTGAACAAGAAGATAAATGGGATTTTAGGGGAAGAACCCTTATAAATTTAGTGGAAAAAATGATCCGAAAACCATTTCTCCATGATTGAACCATTTATTTTGGCCAAATTGATGATAAGGAAGAATTTATAATATTTCTATAATTAGATTAGGATATCTAGGATCTTTTTATAGGATCTTGATGGATATACCTTAGTAGAAAACATACCCATCCTTTGATGGTAACAAATTTTATGAAATGAATATCTTATTTTTTTTAAACTATCCTCTATTCCTTATAGCTTTCTAGAACTAAGGATAATAAAAAAGTAATAGATGGATAAAAAGGGAATTAGTGTCCTTATAATAAAAGATTATTTAAATAATGCAACTTATATATCAATTCCACTAAATAAATTATGATTGAATCTTTTTTTTAATATAAAACATTTATTGAAAATTCTTTTATAGAAATATTAATAAACATTCAAATTTTAAAAACCCAATGTAACTTATAATTTAATATTTATGTTCATTTCATAGAATTTACAAAATCAATATTAATGTATAAAATACTTTTAATTCATCATGTGATAATCTAAATTTATCAAGTTAGTTTTGGGGGTAAAGAGTAGTTCAATCATGCATGCACAACCTTGCATAAAAATATTGAATAATTACATCATCTACAACATGATTGAGACGTACTTAAAACCACGTATTGATTAATTCCAATTCTCCATGGTTTGGATTTATTGTATATTTCTATTAATATTAACCATACACAAAATCCTATTCAAATTTATGATGTTTTCCATATGTTAAATCATATGTATATCTTGTAAAATAAAATCCAAAATTTCCCTTTTTATATAATTTTATAATACTTTTGGAAAAAAATATCAATTATTTTAACCACATGTTACATGATAAATAACACGTGAATAAAACCAAAAAATTATTACTGATGTACTATAAAAAACTTTTGGGGTATATATCAATGTTTTATACAATAATTTATAAAAACATATTCCTCATTCAAAAAATCATAGAGTGTGACCCCACAAGTATTTATTTAATTATGAATAATTATGAATTATCTAATCTATATTTTTAATAAAAGAGTTGATATTAGAACAGAATCAAAGTTATGTAATGTAAAAAAGGATCTAGTATGATCTCCATCAAATAAATGATTCTTTATTCCAATTTCAGCATAATATATCACACTCAAAAATATAAATACATTTTTCATTACAAATGTCACACACAACCGAAGGTCTAGCTATTCCAAACCAAATACCCCCCAAGAGTTGGTATAATTTATCTAATAGGTATAATCAAATAATTCATTTATACATGAAACGAAATTACATAAGATGTATAGAAATCCATTATAAAATAAACTATATGTTCTAAATTATCCATGTATAGACTACCCAACTAGATGAACACATCTTTTTCTATTAATCCATGTACCTGAGAACATTAAATTCCCCTCAAAAAAATATTTAATCACTTCACATGTCTATTATATAAGAAAGGAAATACACTACCTAAATCTATCTCATTAGAGGGCATAAATTTTATACTCATTATATTAGTGGATAGATATTATCATTGTCAAAACTCAATCAATAATATAATGAATAACATACCCAACAAAATACAAGATTAGATCAGCCCCAATGATAGATTAATAAGGGTAATTAATTATTATGTTTGTTTTGTTAGGTATATTTTCTACACCAATTAATAAGGAATTAATTTGAAACATGCACCCTTTGTGTACTGAAGAAGCAGTGTATGATGTTTTATAAGGTACACATAGTGGGTTATCAAACATTTAAACATCATTTTATGCCTCATAATTGAGATCCATATCTATATACAAAACCCAATCCATAAAAATATTCATAGTTTATCATAGCCTATAATACTCTATACTGACCACTAAATAGGGATAACAATAATTCATTCTTTGATATTTTATTTAACAGTTTATGTCATGTGATATAATAAGTATACATTAATGAGTGGTAATGTGGTGACTAAATTTTTTATATTATCATGCTGTTTTTATATTCTTAATATCCATTAATATTAAAAAATACCATATATAAGCATTACTATTATAATATCATATATAGTATACCACAAAATACTACTTATGTATTCTATATTTTTAATGTTTTATTAATATCATTATATAACTATTTATTTTTTTACACAAATCTTTTAGACATTATGATGAATAATACTTCGGAACACCTTTAATGGTTTAACATATATAATGAATTATTATTTGAATAATGGTTATATTTTGACACATAACAATAATACTATACACTTAGTACATAATATTATAACTTATTTTCTTTAAAACATCAACTTTTTTAATGCTAATAACATTTAATATCTTAAATATTTAAAACTCTTCCAAAATATACTCTCATCATCTAAAAACATTTCCATATTTTAAATCTTTTCTTTGATATAGTTTGGTAAAAAATCCTAAATGGATTCTATTGTATTGGGGTCATTATTTACCAAAATATCCGAACCTCATTTTGGATACAATGTAATATTCACATTGAATCAGATTTATACAATCATTTATTTATTACATTTTCTACTTCTCCCACTTTAATCACACCCCTACTAAACTATTAGAAAATATATTCTCACTAAAATAAGTTTTCAATACACATGGAATTTTATATTAGAAAATAACACTTCTTCTGTTTATATTAATATTAAAAAAATTAAATATTAACAACCATATCATATGTTAGAATATTTTTGTTTGTATTAATATTATTAATATAAAATTTTATTCTTTAAAATATTTCATTATTGGCAACTGGGAAATCTTTCCTTCATATTCTAACAAATGACTAGTGTTAACTATTATATCTTGAAGAAAAATCCTTTTTTATGTTATTTTTATCAATTTTTATACAATTGTAAGAATCATAAACCATGTTTGATAAAGTAAACCGTCTCATTTTATTATAAATCCACTTATCCAAATTCAATATCATCATATAAAAGGCATGAAAAATGAGAAACAATACACATCCATTATCCAAATCCATTTGATCCCTGAATTAATCTTAAGGATATGACTCACTAATGTGAAAAACCATTCATTTATCATTATAATGAATGATCCATGATTTATTCATTACCACATCCTTATTTTTGAACTCCCGTAAATTTATAATAAATATAAATTATATAGTTTGTGTCATTTATCATTTTATATCAAAGAATTGATTTATATAAAACTAAAACCTAACATTAAATATCTATGAATCATATGACACCCCTTTAAATATCATGGAAAATTTCATCTCCAATTTCATGTTTTACTATAATTGAAACACTACCCATCCTTCCTAACCACACATTTTGGATTAAATAGTCTCAGAAGACTGTTGAATTCTCAAATCTTCTTCATATAGCATGAATATTTACCCTTTTGAACTATTAAAATAATACTTTATCATGAATATCCAATTACATACTCAACTGTCCATAATATAATAAGGATATCACATAAAATTTTATTAAAAATATTCATATTGTCAATCCCATGTTTAAAATTATTTTAGAATGAATCCTATAGCTGAATCTAGCATTAAGGAATATCCTATCCAATTAATTAATTTTACATTTCATTTATATTGAAGACATTATAAGCGACTAATGTTACATTTGTTATTATTTATCTAAATAAATCTTTTTAAACAATCATTGGATTATTTCTTATGCATTTGGTAAGTATACATATCAAATTGTTAAATAGCATCAATAGTTATCTGACAAAGAAGGGGTTTTCCTAACACATGAATTTTTTATTCCTAATTAATATAAATTCATATGTTTCGATACCAAATTATTATGTTTATTCCTTTAATCATTTCCTTTTAATGAATTGACATAATATTAAATTTTTATGTTGATGATTCCATTTTATCAAAGAAATTTTTAGATTAAATGAATATGTTGTTTTAAAATCCTTAAATATAATATTTTGTTAAATATGACCCTCCTAAACTGACGGAAACATTAAATTTTACAACATATCCATTAGTGGACGAAGATCTATATTTTCTCATGACATATTACTATTATTATAATAATTTAATCCATTAATATATCTAGAAAAAAATCATATCAATCACATCACATAGGAATCATGAATAATTGAGTTAGATAATAATTTTTCAAATATTTCATATGAATTATCATAACATTTGCATTTTTTAGTTATATTTTATGAATCATATACAATATAATCCAGTGGAACCAAGATCTGTTTCTACTTACCTTTTCTATGACTGGGGTCTTGATTCGTGTTTTCTTTAGAATAAATCTTATATGTAGTATTTTTAAAGGGATTTTAAAATCTCATTAAATTCCCAGGTATAATAATTTTAAATATTAATTCTTCTATTGATTTAGTATTTTTAATCATATTCCTTAAAAAATTAAATTAATCATAAAAATTTATTGCATAAAACATTATGAAACACATGATTTATGGTAGTATTAGGTCCCTAGGTTAGAAATATAGAGATGGTGGTGAATTAGGGTATGGAATATTTAAAAAATTTCCCCTACTGATCTTGTTTCACTATTAAGAAAAACTACATTCTATCTATTTTTCGTTGCAATATATAAACAGATATAAAATCATCCACAATACACATCAATTTTTACTTGGTTAACCCTCACTGGGATACATCCAAAGAGCATACACCAGTGATGTGTTGACATACCAACTTCACTAAAAGTGCACTATGGCTTACAATGTTTGAATCAGACTAACTATTCCTTTTAGTTTACAACCAATCACAATATGAAATCTCACTTCCCTCTTAACTGAAGTGTGCTCAATGATTCTTCAAAATATCCACTCATTGTTTATAAACCTATAGGTCTATTAATTATCCCTAATGAAATCTACATCCTTAACTATTTATAGATGCTTTGTTGACATAAAACATTCTCCCACATATTAATCTCTCTTTACATTAAATGTACTGAGAAACTCCAAATCATTCCCACAACCCTTACTACATCTTGCATGCATCTTTAATATCATACATTCAATATTCCAAAATGGTCGCGAAACACTTTTTTCACACAAATTCAATCTTACGTGCAACTCAATTATTACACACAATGTTCTTATATTTCCCGCAACTCCAAATTTGTCATACCACTCCCTTTTAACAAAATTATTACATGATCTGGTGGATGGATTTTCCATATATGTTGAGCTATATATAATGACATGCATCACCTATTATATATAGGTGTCGTTGACACATGCATAAAATAATTATCTTTTGTCTCACAAGATCATCTTCACGGGTGAAAACCCCTATTTGGCGTTGCATTGGGCATACAAGTTTCTTTCATGTATCCTCATCATTCGTGCACATTTCTAAATCTTCGCACACTTCATTCCTCTGGAATTTTATGACAGTCATATCCTAAAACATTACTTGTGTGCAAGTTTCCAGATCATCCATTCCTTTTTCATCATTCTTTATCAACATAGGGTTTCAACAATATATCTCTAGAACTAAAAAAATCTCCATGGGAACTCTCTTTGTCACCAAACTGATCAGCCTAGTCATCCAACCAAAACACCTGAAAAATGGTTCAATGCTACCTTGGAAGATTTTTTCCCAAAAGTTAGTCTATACAATATAAAATCCAAATTTATTCGCCTATGTCCATATACCTCCCATGCAAAAGGTACATGAAAAAATTTCATGTAATGGATTTGAATCATATGAAATCAATCCTCACAATAGAATGTATAGTTGATAGGTATCCAACCCCTAATTTTCTATATAAGAAATATGTGTTCAATCTAGTTATTTTTTTGACCCAATGATACTATATCCTTATAGTAATAATTAATGGATACATAAATTAAAATAAATCTATAACAACTAATATGTATAAATCATATCAACGATTCACTTTCATGTTCATGGACAAAAAAGAAATCAAATCCATTGTTCAATTTAACTAAATCTTATGTAGTACCTCACATGTAACTCCATATATGCTGGTGTGACAATTATAATAAGTAGTTTAGAACATGAAATTAATGAATATATCCATTCATAGTATAAACCTTATATATTCATGAATTATACAAATCAATTAATACACTATACAAATGAATGCTCTATAAATCATGAAATTAGATATATATTTATAATCAATTCATAACTGAATAGTTATAATCATTTTGTAAGTATTCATGTCTTATAGACACTCTATAAATAAATAAACATGGAAAGATTGTATTTATTTCAATATGAACTCGTTCATATTACCAATTTACATTATATTCAACATAAATTACTATATATTTAAAAATATGAGATATTTAAAAAAATTCATAATCATATAATCAATTCAAATTATAAATAAATACATTATATAATATAAATATCAAATATTTCATTTTATTTGAACAATGAACAAATATAACAAAATAAATTTTGATATATTTTTAAAAAATTTATAATTGAAGTATTTTGAAATGGACATTTCATATTATTATTTATTAAAATATCAAATATCAATATGAACTCATTTATATTTATCCTTATTTATATAATTTGTAATCACATTATGCATTAATCAAACATAAAAAATTAATTTAAAGAAATAATAATTATTGTTTTTAATGGATAAAATAACAATTATTCAATGCATCAAAAAACATTATAAACCTCACACCCAAGATAATCATGCTATGAAAAACTAAAACCACATATAAACTAAATGAAAAATAAGTACATTTCACCATATATAATCAGGATTCATTATATAATATAATTATTGATGAAGATTGCTATGAGAAAATTATTAAATCTTTCCTCATAGGTGTATCAATGTGCTAATCTATGTTGCCCAATAGATTGTTTGGATCCAAATCTCAGCCATAGTATGTTAGTACCTCGGTTTGAAAATGATGGATGAAGAGAAACATCTTAAATGAGAAATGACATGAATCTTAGGAAAGATTCATAAGAATGAAATACACCAACATAAATTTTTTAGAACTCTTTATATAGGCCATGAAGATGCTCCCCGATCCACCCAAGCATTTATCCATATGTTATAAATGTATGCGTAAATAGAAATGGTTACAATTCTTGTAACCCCTTAACTAAAAGCATTATCCTTTAAATTACATTGTATAAAAATTTATAATAAATGATATTAGTTGAATATAATTCACAGATGCAATTAAAATTTGGCTTCTACTATAATGTTCCTTAAGAATCATATACAATAATTCCTTATATTAAAATAAGTTTAATATGATCTTATGGTACGGCATAGAAAGTGGATATGATAATAACATGTCATATCCAATGTTATTATTCTACAAGGTAAATTAATTTTCTTAGTAATAATGATTTTAATTTTTTTTCTGTTTTCGGGAATATATTATTAAATAAAGATTATGGTTGAATTTTTGTTAAATGTGATCTAATGGCGACAGATCCTCTTCCAACTTTTTTTCTTAGTGAAAATTGTAAACGACAATGCCACCATTCTTCTAAAAGAATTTTTTTTACATTTTTTGTATTTTAGAAGTTTTGAATTTTATTTTTTTGTTTTGTTTTTATATACATATAAAAAAAATTCAGTTGAATATATCAGATATTTAAAATCCAATAGTACTGCCATTAATGTAGTCTGGATTCTGAATGAAGCTGTCACCTAGGGCCCCCTTATATAATAGGGATATCTTTTGAAGTCATTGTGCAATTCTGATATGGGGTTCTAGTTGTCCCTTTCATGCACAAAAAAAATTTCATTTCAAAAATGGTATTCATAACTATTTCAAGTACATGATTTTGAAAGACTAAAATACAAACTATTTGACCAATATAAATTCAACATTAAACATGGATCCAAAAGAAGATTAATTGTTGAAAATAAAAATAATTTGGTAGGAAATGTTGTTAAAAATAATTTATAATCTTTCAAAGGATCCTTCATTAAACATAAATATATTTAAAGTATGTGACTTGGAAAGCCTATAAAATATAATTTATAAGAACAATATAAATGGAACATAAAAAATTGATTAAACATATAAGAAATAGGGGAAAATAAATATAATTCATAAAAAACGTGGGTGAAAATAATTTTTATTCTTGTGAAACCACCTATTTGAAACATAAAAATGTTTTAAATATTTGTCTTTATGACACTATAAAATATAAATTTTAAGAAAAATATAAATGAAACGAAAAATATTGATTAATTATATATGAAATAGTTGAAAATAAGATGAATTTCATAACAAATGTGGATTAAAAATAATTTATAAGCTTTCAAAACCACCTACTTGAAACATTAAAATGTTTCAAGTATGTGGCTTTGAAGACTTTAAAATATATACTATAAGAAAAGCAGAAATGAAAATTAAAACATGGATTAAACATATATGAAATATTTAATAATTAATTATTTAATTTGAAATATAATTATCAATTATTTACTCATTAATAATATAATAATTAATTTGTTAATAAGTAACATTATTATTAATTATTTATTGTTAATTATATAATTAATTTGTTAATTAGTAATATCATTATAATTTATATAATAATTAATTATTAATATCGTTATTTATTATAAAAATAATTAAGTAGAGAATTTGTAATATAATTATTAGTTATATAATAGTTAATTAGTAATATAATAATATAATATAATAATATAATATAATTATTAATTATAATACATAATTCTTAATTAATAATAATTAGTTTTGTAATTATTAATATGTGAATTAATATTATAATTATTAATTACATAATTATTAATTAGGTAATTAGTAATATAACATTTATTTATAATTATTCATTATTCATTATATAATTAAAAATTATAGTATTAATTAGACAATTAATTATTATATAACAAAAAATAAATATGAAATAATTAATATTTATATAACTAATTAATTATTATATATTTAATATTGAATAATTATACTAATAATTATAATTAATCAGTATATTAATAATGAACTAATGAATAAATATATTACTATAAATAATTTTGTTATATAATTAATAACTTTATTGCCAATTAACTAATTAATTATTAACTAATTAATAATTATATTACGAATTAACTAATTAATTATTAATTATTAATAATTATTTTAATAATTAACAAAATATTAATTATATAATTAATAATAATATTAATTATTGACAAAATAATTATTATAAATAAAAAAATACTAATTATCAAATTAATTATTATATAATTATAAATAATATTACTAAATAACAAATTATTATATAAATTATAATTGTATTTCTAATTAACTAATTAATGATTATATAATGAATAATTATAATACTAATTAACTAAATAGTTATTTATTATTAAATATATTACAAATTATATAATTATATGTTTTATAATTAATAATTTTTTGACTAAATAACTAATTAATAATTAGTAATTAGTAATTATATCAGTAATTAAATAATTAATTTTTATATATATAATAATTATATGAGTAATTAACTAATTAATTTTTATATAATTCATAACTATGAAAAATATATTTTTTAAATAAAAATAATAATTATATTATTAATTATAATTAATAATGATATTAATAATGAACTAATTAAAAATTATATTACTAAATATCTATTTATTATCTAAATAAAAATTATATTACTAGTTTACTACTAAATTATTAAATTATTAATAATTAAATTACTAAATATCTAATTAATTTTTGTATAATTAATAATTATATTACTAATTAGCCAACCAATTCATATAAATCAAATTTATATTACTAAATAACTAATTATTTATTATATAATAACTAATCATATTACTAATTTTCTAATTACCTAATATATAATTAATTATTAATAATTAAGAATAAATAATTATAATGAATAAATAATTATAATGAATAACAATATTATTTATTAACTAATGAATTATTTTTTAATTAATAATTATATTACTAATTGACTAATTAATTATTATATAATTGAAAATAATATTACTAATTAACCAAATAATTGTTATATAACTAATAATTATATTAAAAAATATCTAATTAATTATTATGTAATTAATAATTATATAACTAATTTTTACATTACTAATTAATTATTATATAATTAATAGTGATACCTCTAATTAAAAAGTTGATTATATAATTAATAATTAACAATTAATAATTATATTGCTGATTAAGTAATTAATTTTTATATAATAAATAAATCTGTAATTAATAAATATATTTCTAATTAACTAATTAATTTTAAACTATTAATTATATTTTTAATTCATGTTTTATGATTCATTTATATTCTTATTATAGCTTATATTTTATTGCATTTCAAATTCATATACATGAAACATTTTTATGTTTCATGTTATGTCTTTGAAAGCTTATAAATTATTTTTCATCAACATTTTTTAATAATTTTTTTTATTTTCGACTATTTCATATGTTTTTAATCAATTTATTACGTTTCATTTATATTGGTCTTATAGATTTTATTTTATATTCCATTGAAGAAAAAAATGTAAAAAAATGTTTCAAATAGGTTGTTTTGAAAGCTTATAAATAATTTTTCGTCATCGTTTCATTCAAAATTATATTTATTTTTGACTATTTCTTATATGTTTGATCAATTTTTAAAGTTTCATTTATTTGGGTCTTTCATTTTATATTTTATAGTCTTTCAAAGCAACATATTTGAAACATTTTTATGTTTCAACTATGTGGTTTTGAAAGCTTATAAATTGTTTTTCATCAACATTTGTTACAAAATTCAATTTATTTTTGACTATATCTTATATTTGTAATCAATTTTTTAGTTTTCATTTATATTGGTCCAATAGTTTATATTTTATAGTCTTTCAAAGTCACATACTTAAATCATTTTTATTTTTCAAGTAGGTGCCTTGGAAAGATTATAAATAATTTTTCATCAGCATTTGGTACGAAATTCTTTTTATATTCAACTATTTATTATTTTTTAAACCATTTTTAATATTTAATTTATCTTGGTATTATAGTATATAGTATATATTCATTCAAAACCACATACATGAAACATTTCAAAATCCCATATAGGAATGGAAGAATGTTCTTCAAAGGAATGGGAGAAACAGAATCTCACATCAGAAATGTAGAATGATTTTCTAGGCAAGCCCTCTTACAAAAGGCAGCCATGGGCGAAGATTCTATCATAATCCAGACTACTGTAATTTCAGTACTATTGGACATGAATTATAAGACAATCCTGGTGAAAATTTATAATATATATATATATAAACAAAAAAAACTTTTAAAATAAAAAAATTGCAATAAAAAAATTTTATTTTAATTTTTGGGGAAATGTAGCGACAGAGTTGCCATATTTCACCAAAAACTAACGGCAACAACAACCCAACCACTTTTTGTACAATTTTTTATAAAAATTTAGCCACAGAACTATAATTTTTATTCTTGAAAACCGAATTTAAAAAAATCAAGGATGTTCTCTTATACAACATCCCTATATCATATACTATATTTAGGAAAACCTATATCATATACACATTATACTTTAGAATATATATCTATCAATATCCAAAATGACCTAAATTCTAATTTGTGTTATTCCATTTCACCTTATATTGTATTATAGAAACTAATTATTGAAATGATATTCAAAAACTAATTTAATATATTACCAAAACAATTATGGAATGTTATCCTAAAATTAATCTTGCATGACATAATATGTAATAAAATTGTTAACATCTGTCCCAAAATCCATTTGGATAAACTCTAAAGTCATTTAGAGTGTCTCATTATGTATTTTTTTACACTCAATATTTATTTATACAATAAAAACATTTAAACCCAAAATAATTTATAGAATTGAAAATAAATATGAATTACTAAATTCCAAAATGTAATCAAAGAGGGGAGTTCAGAAAATCATTTGTGTTACTCAAGCGACAAAGGGATCTATCATGCTCTACATAAAAAAAATGTATCTATAAACAAATGTCCACCGACTATATCAATTAAAAGTATGCATCATCATATAATCATTATCTATGTCATTGAGTGACCCTGAGACATCGAGTATTTAAATATCATACATCCAACTCATACATTCTGGGTTCTCCATGTATATAGGGGCTAATTCAATAAACATATCACAATTCATTCAAAAATTGGATGAGTATATCACATGCCCATCATCAAAGATGATAATAAAATCACATTTTCCTTATCTAGGATTTTACATAGACTTCATCAATCATTCTCAATGGAGGTCCTATATGTCATAATCATTGAATGGGCATAAAAATATCATATTGGTTAAGAATCATATATTGAAATGTTTCGAAATAAACCTAATCACCAATATTTATGTACACCTAATAGATTTCATAATAATTTTATCAATGTATTGATGTTTTGATGATAGGTATCAATAAAATATAGGATACAATGATTTAATTGGAAACATTCACCCCAATTATACCAAAAACATAATGTGTTACACTCTATGTTTTATACTTGGTGAGTCTTCCAATCCAAAAGACACATTTTACAGCTCATGATCATAATATATATCACTATATAAAGTGATAATCATATTGTTCTAAACATTATTTCTGAATATGAAATACTAAAATATTTACATAAGATATAGATAAAAGTTTTTTTACTTTGAGATGTTAATTATTATTTTACTTCATTCTATTAATAATGAAACCATGAATGAATTAAAAATTGAAGAATCTAATTTGTATATCATGATATATATTATAATATTATAATCATTAAATAATCCTAAAAAATAATACATAAATTCTAATTTTATCATATCTCATATTAATGATTTCTAGATCAACTATATTTTTTCTCCACTTTTATTGTTTTGTTTAAACTCATTTTATATCTATGTAATTCCTACCATATCTCTATTTTATTATTTGATAAAAAAACATTCTCAATAATATTATTAAGTAACACAAATGATGAAATTATTCTTCAATAATATCAAGTATTACGAATCATTTTCTTAATATTAAAATATTTGAACATAGAATCCATCCACCATTACTTCACATCAATCAAGCTTATGATGTTCATAACATATTCAATTTACATAAATCTCTTTATAAAATCATTATAATAATTGTAAATTTTCATTAAAAAGTTTTCTTTGAGATCACCAGTGTTATTAAAATATATATATTTACATTATTTCTTTTCCAACACATCATAAAAATATTACACAAATTATGTGAACTTAACATTGAATTTTTACTAATATAATCCATTATTTGTCAGAATTTATGTTCTCTAAGTGAAAATATACTCCCACTAGCCATTAAAGAACAATATTATTTCCCAAATATATTAGTAAGAATGAATAAACTTTTTTATGTGGTAAAATAAAATTTATTTCTTTTTGATGTATTATTTAAAAAATAAAACAAAATATTCATATATTATATAGTATACTATGTTTTTAGAGGAATTTTTTTAATATAAAACATTATTCATTTTAAAATATACCACTAAATATTGTGGGATATTCATTCCTCATTTAAAAAACATCTAGATAAAATATTATATCATAGATAAAACATATTTTATACATAAATTCTTTTCAATCATGTTATATAAAAATTTTAATCATAAACCATGTGCATCAAAAACATCATCTCATATTTTCTATAAAAACACACTATAACAAATAATATATCTTATCATATAACAAGAATAATATTAAATTAAATATCTTTTATCCATATCTATATAATCAGGAAATTCTCCTTTTCATTTAAATTCAATATTCAAGAGCCTTTTTCATTATCATTTGAATGAAAACTGTATGATCAATATGTTTTTTCTTTAATTTGACACTACTCTGCACACAAAAAATTGTAATGTATATATTTTGGTATCTCCAATAATTAAAATATAATAATATTTTTCTATAATATCAATTCTTGGCACATACACTCTAGGTATTTTCATAAACCAATTTAGATATCCCAAAAAATATCATATCCTGAAAACAGAAAATATACTTATTAAATCTCTAATGTGTTTTAATTTTTATGGATAACTATTAAACGTTTTTATTTTTCCTTCTTTATAAAACATTTACTCTACTATAGTGTAAACACAATATTAGAGCCCATATATCACATGCCATTCTCACAAATCCTCAACACTTCATGAATATAGTCTAAATTGTTTAAAATCATTTAATATTTTTTAACATTTCCTATTATGGTTATAAAATTAATTCTATAGATAATATAATCCTTAAAGGAAACATCAAATATCTCAATGTCATTGTTGTACCCGATCATATCTTCTATATGATCATAGACTAAAGTTACATCTGTCGTATTATATCAAATGAATTTGATTCTTTAAGAGGATATATTTATACTTATTATAAGCATATATATCAACATATTAGATAACTTGAATATTTTATTACTCAGGATTTTATTTCTCTTAACACATATAATTATTTTCATTATGCATGATTTCATTTTATATTGAATTAATTTTTTGAATATCCCTTATTTTAAAATATATTGAGAGGGAACCCTTACATGACCTGGAGACCTAGATGAACAATGAGTATACATAGCATTAGGTCACAATTTCTAGACCCGAAACACAACCAATCCTAATTATATTTCCTTATCTAATGGTCCTAAGCTCCCTTCCATGAAAATATTATTAGCTAGTATTTCCCCATATATAACTACACATTGCATGATACCAATTTCAAATATCATACCCCCTCATCATTCTAATCGAGTAAGATATATGAGAGGTTGCCCCATGCTTTGAAAATACACATCCAGGACATGAACCCAAGGAAATTATATACTTATGGTTGAAAAATTTTGTATGTTCCTTATTACTACAACCAAACTCACATCCTATATTCTACAGTCATTGTGTCTCTTGCCTTGTCAATCCAACATTGCCTTTGATACAGCCTAATAATTCTTTCATCACTTGAAAACTCCCTCATCACTATCAATGATGTTCTACCTACTATTACTTCACTATTATTTACATGGATCACTATCATGGTAACATGAATATAAATCTCACCATCGTTGAGGACCGACCTCCCCCCATCACAGATAGTAGCACCCCTACCAATACAAATGGTTCCCAAAAACTCGGTCCATCATGGCATTCTTCTCCTATATCCAAAATCAGAATCCTCAAATAGTTGGGGCCACTAAGATATTATATTGGTATTGCTATAGAAATACTAGGTTCCGTCTCCACTAGGCCATAACCCAACATCCATAAAATTTTAATTCATTTATTTAGAATTATTCTTAAGATTCCAGTCTAGTAAGATTATTTCAATATGAATATCATTATCTAATACATATCTCATGGAAAAGATGGATTATTATGATGTCAATATAAAAAATATGAAAACATTTATCAAATGGGTAAAATATTTTTCTTTTAGTTAATATTTAATTTTATAAAATTTTCTCCAACAAAAATGATGACCCCTTTAAAACTCATTGTATCCATTAATAATACAATATAAATGTTTTGTTATGTAACGATTCCACTTTAGTGTTCCTATAACAAATTATCTAGTTATGTATGAAATCATTCCAATTATATGATATATGGATCATGGATTTATCTATGGATAAACCCTTTCCTAATCTATCACGTTGATAAATTTAATAATATTCCCCATGTATCTTATCTCATAGGGTTTTCTAGGTAATTGAAACCCCATGTTCAATGTGATATTTGTTTTCCAAACTCTTAGATTTATCCATCT
Organism: Viscum album; assembly: GCA_963277665.1. Classification (NCBI taxonomy): domain Eukaryota; kingdom Viridiplantae; phylum Streptophyta; class Magnoliopsida; order Santalales; family Viscaceae; genus Viscum; species Viscum album. Next base: position 1,902,680,250 of record OY728121.1, on the reverse strand, counting down.
CCACTATTCCTTACACATGATAATCCATGGGAACCTATATATAACTTGAACCATCCTAGTTAGATACTCAAATTATTGTGATGTGTTTCTTTAAAAGGAATATCACACATAATTTTATTTTAATGGGATATGAATCAGTATCATATATTGTGTAATACCTCTACATGTATGCTTTTTTTAATTATTCAGTTTATAATCCATATTCAGTTCTCTAAAAAATATTTTTAAGTCATATTGATGTGTATCTCTATATAAAACTCATGAAAAATCTAAATTCATTGTAGTAATAAACTAAAATAATTATAATACCTAAAAAGAATACCATTAAATACATGTTTGATAATTTAATGGAGAATAAATGGGTTGAATATTATTTGGTGATCTATATCCATTTATAAAAATTTATAGTTGTAGAGTCCTTGTTTCGACTCCCACACATGGTACGTATATTATCCATATGGGGATGTGTTGAATATTTAATGATAGAGGTGTTGCGATTTGGGTATCCTCTTATTGGAAGAATATGAGAATGTGACCACATGAACTTACAATTATAGGAATAATTTTTGTATAAAAAACATAATGCATTGAACATGACCACTATGGAAGTATGAATATGTTATTGGCATCGATACAATTGAATGCATTGTGATCAATGGAGTAGTGAGCACCGAGAGAGCCACTGTGGACTGGGTAGGATCACTTGGTGTTGTAGCAGCTATAAAGAGTGGAAAATAGTGGTCCCTATTATCATTAGTTGTGATTTATGATGAGAGTAAGGTGGAATATAGATATAGATTAACATGGAGGTGAGATGTTGTGGAAGCCTAGATATTGCTACAAGAGGAAGGTGGCAACTTTGGCGACCATAAGCAGGAGTTGTTGTGTCAATATAGGTGTGTGATGATTGTTGGGGAAAATCCTCATTTGATTCCATATACAGTTATGGTGTGTATATGAAGCCATATCAGTTGATGGAATAACTGTGGGGACAGTTGGATACCAATGACGTCATTAGACGGAGGTGTTGTGATGCAGGTTGACTGGAATGATGTGGTCGAAGGGAAACTGAATGTTAGTAAAATGACTAATGGTGGAATCTCATTTGACTGAATAAGAATGGAGAACCCCAAATTCATGAAGAGGGTGGTAGTACAATAGTCATTACTGCCACTACCAAGATGTCTGATGAGACGATGGTAGAAATATTCCATCAATTGTTTTTCTAGAGAGGCCCATTTGGTGATGAAGATTGTGTTTGGGATAGATAATGGAATGTTCTGAGTCAACATATTCTTCTATGAAAATGAATTATGGGCCATTGTAATATAGTTATGGGGACTTTTGAGGAAATAACTATATGGGTCTATAGGCCATTAATTAGTGAGTCAATTCTGGGGGGCTATAACCTGCCTATTAGGGATAAAATGTGTGTGTCTGTTTTAGGTGAGGTTGTACCCCCAATACGTAATATATTTATATATAATTATATTATAATTCAATGAATCAATGTAATTCCTTAAACTAAATAATTTATATATTCATAATATAAATATATTTTTTCTATGATTAATAAATAAGTTGAATAAATATACAATTCAGATATTTAAACATGAGACAACATTTATGGATGATTATGAAATAAATAAAATAATAAGAACTTTAAAATATGAGAATGGATAAAAATGATCATTTCACATTTATCCAATATTAACTTTTGATATTATCATTTAAATGGTATTAAAGTGAACTCTTATGTTTTAGAAATGGGTTATGTTTATTATGATGTTTATTATCAAATAAATGTTTTTTATAAATTATGTATCCTTTTATCAATGTTATGAATTATTTAAAATGATTTTAGTGAAAAAAAAATTTCATATTTACATTGAAGATATAATAAAAAATCAATATAAATGTTTTTATAATTCAACATATTTTAAATCATGTAAATACTCATTAAACATAGATAGAATATACTAAAAAAATTTCACATGAGCCTCATCCCAGTTGGTGAGGTATCCTTAAGTCTATCCATGAGACCCAAGTTCAAAACTAGGTAGAGGCATATGTCAAGGGTACTATAGCAGTACTCAAGAAGTATTATTGTATGTACTGTAGTGGAACAGTACACTGTGTAGGTACTGTAGCAGAACTATACATTGTAAATGCACTGTAACAGAACTGTACACTTTACGGTACTATAGCAGGCACAGTAGTTGTTACTGTAGCAGGTTCTATTCAGTATTGTAGTAGCTAGAACAATTCACCTTGGGCCACCGGTTTGGGCATAGAGTCCTTAAGGATTATGGGCCACCTAGGCCTTCAGGATAGTAGGGATTTCAAGCCACCTTTAAGTCCTTCAAACCACCTTAAGGCCCTCGAGCCACATGTAGTTTCCCCATACTGAATCTACAAAAAAGGAGCATCCCCAAAAGTGGATTCCAAGAAGGTGCACTCCCAAAAGTAGTTCCAAATGGATTTCTTCAGAATGAGAGGGTATGGATATGCCATCAGGACCAGCCTGTGCATGCACAGGAAACATAGAAAGACGACCATGCGATGGGGGAGAGCTATTATCATTATGTAGATGTTGGTGACAGACAGTTCCTCATAGATAGTCTAGTTGAATTCTATAAGACCTCCGGGTAATGTAATATCTTAAGCCTATGAGCCATGTAATCTCTGATCCTTCGGGCCTTGTAAGGGTTCTCCCTTATCCCCTGAATTGGGGATTTTCAAATATTAATAAAAATGAAGTTCTTTGGGATATTCATTTAATATACTAAAAAAATAATGCATCTTAATATCTTCTTTTGGATTTAGTATCGACCCAAAAGATTCATCCCATCAATAGTTTTTTTTAATTTTTAACCATAAGATATTTACTTATTTTAAGTTTCAAAAAAAAATTAAAATTAATAATAAAAATTTAATAAAAATTTTCATTATAAACACTTCATTAATTAACTAAATATCTCAAAATACATTTTTTATAATTTATAATAATTTAATAAATTATATAACACAATTTATAATTAAAAATAAAAAAATAAAATCTTCATGTATATTGTGTTTTATTATATAATCCATATAAGAATACAGGATATATTTATCCTGGATTATGATTAGAATGTTGAATAAAATGTTCCATAATTCCGCATTATATACCGTATTTTATAATAACTTCATATTATATTCCATGGTTTTCAATTATCATTTTTCATAATTGATTGAAAATGTATCATAATATCATTCTATATTTCTTAAGATTAATTTCTTCAGATATACCCTATATAATTTAAATGATATAAGGATCTATCTTTAATAACATGACCTAATGATGTCTTCCATAATTATCACCCATGTCACATGAAATGATATGTCAATCACTCAATTATGTCACTGTAATTTTCACTAGGTATCATATATACTGAGGAACATTATTATAACAGGATAATAAATAATATATAATAATTCCATTCAAATAACATTATATATATATTTTTCTATGATATGGAATATTAAATCTATATAATATCAAAACTTACACATTTCGAAGCATAAATTTGTGAATCAAAATGAATTGTAATACTCATATACAAATAATAGGTATAAAATTATTTAATGAAACTTATATAATGTTTCATAATATATAAGAAACCTCACAACCATTATAACCAAATAATGAAAAAACAATATATAAACTAAATGAACAACACATTATATTGAACATTTATGGTAAAGCCTCCTTATTAAGTAAAATGAATAATAAAGATCCCTAGGAACAAACACATGAATCATTCATCTGGGGTGTATCTATGGGATAATTTGAGTCACCCAATTCTTTGGAATAACCATCCTTACCACTATTATATTCTATAACCTTGGGTAGAAATGGGTGAAGTATGAGAAATATCATAAAAGGGAATCTATGAGAATCTTGGTAAAGAGTAACATTAATGAACTACTACCATATTAATGGGATCAGTTTCTTATATAGACAATAAGAATTCCCCTTGTAATCCCAATCATTTAATCATATTTTATGAGATGTAAAATTGAATGAAAATGGTTTAAAAACTTTTAATCCGTCAACCAATTTCATTCTTCCCAAATTTTCATCATATAAAATTTCACAATCGATGATAGTTATTAGTGTATGGTACCTAAATGTAATCAATTAATAGTATACTTCCATTAAATAATCCTGAGGTAATTTTTGAATCATACACTATAATTCCACATATTATAAGAACTCTAATATGAATTTATGACATAGTTTAGATATTGTAATCAATATCACAATATCACAACTTACTCTATTCTTGTCAATGGTAAGTAACTTTCCGTTGTAAGAAGAATATAATCACATATGGTATAACTATATTATAATCTAAGGTATTTGTAATAATTTTTCATATAACCTTTATAATTTATGTTATATCACAATCAATACGATACATAAAAATATTCCTAATAATTTTTGTGAATTTTAATGTATAAATTTATTCTCTAAAAATAAGAAACCAATGAAATTATTATAAGAAATTAGTATGTAGTTTTTTTCAAAATAACAACACTTTCCAAGTTAATCATGTGCTTTTTTTCACTAAATCCATTTCAATAAAAACATTAAAAATTATTACTTTTAAAATTATTACGTAATCATTCTTCAATATATCATGGTTTTATTATATATATCATAAATTGATAGTACCCATGAGATGTTTTTAACTAAAAATATGTCATAATAAATTTTTTATAATGATTTAGTTTTAGAAATAATATCCATGACCTCTTTCTTAAACCATGATTTGGTATTTTTATATTTTATAAATCAATCCCAAAATTTCATAGAACTGTATAATTGTTTTAAAAAACATAATATTAGGAACATTATTCATAAAACATGTCATGTATTAGTAAAATTACATTTTTGGAATTTGTAAATTTTTTTAAAACATTTAACAAAATTATATGTATGTTTATATCATACCATGGAAGGGTTTTAAAAGAATAAATAATATCCAAATATAGAAGATTTTTTTTACCGAAACCCATTTTCTTTTACCCAACAATTTATTTTATAATGAAAAAAATAAATGAAGATCATACATATTTTCCTTTGGTTAATCCATTTTTTCCAAGTAATTCCTACATGGAATTGATGGAGACACGTATTTGGAAAATGTACCACTAAAATAATGTTCATAAATGTGCACTAATAAATGTACAAATTCTTGGTATAAATCCCCTCTTCCCCATAGTTAATGAGAGACAATAAGAGGTAGAGAGCTTCAATGTGGTTCTATTAAATTATTTTTCCGGGAATGAGAATCATATTCAAATTCCACCAAGGTCATAAAGATTTTACCTCCTATTATATCCATTCAAGGATATTACTTGGAACTAAAATTTTTCTAAAATATTCAATCAATAGAGAAATGTAATAAATTGTAGAATTCATTTTAACTTGTTATTAAATCCTCATATTGATTATCAATTATTTAAATAAATATTAGTAACATTAAAACAATTTTAAATATCACTATGTGATAATCAAAAGTGAACATGATTACTTAAGTGGAAAAAGTCTGAGAATCATGTTTTTTATATAATGCATTCACTTCCATGCATAAATAAACTATGTTCTTGCCACAACATCATTGTGGTATATGCCACCCTAAAACAATAATTGGTTTATACCTAAACACAATGGAATAGATTTAGTGTATATTTTTATCAATGTTGAATATATTAGAGCTAACATTATTGGGTCCAATATTACTAAACATGATTATAATTGATATTTGGATAAAAGAGTCTAAATTTTTTTAATTATGGTGGTGATTTTTTAGATTTTAATTTTTAAATTTGATACCAAAATTGGGATAAACATAGATAATATTATTATAAAAAAGGATAATAGAGTTTTAATAACATATGGAGAGAGAGATGAGATGATATTGAAAAAAAAATCTCAAAGATATTTCTCTAATATCATTGAGAGAGTCATGGTTATATTTTATACAAATATACAACATCCACTTCATGTAAAAGGAGAATTTATAATATTTTTGTTATATTAATGAGAAATAATATGGTTTTATTTACTTTATAATAGATCATATAAAGAATTTATGTTGAAACTATAGGAAATAATACTAATAGTGGTGTGTTTTTCATGATTAGTTTTGGTTTTAACTACCATTTCATAATTTCATAATGGTTGATATATGTTATGCCTAATTACAAATTATCACCATTTTTATGATAGTTATAATTTTCTATGATAAATTTTTAGGATTATAGTAAAACCTTTAATTGGAAAATATAATACTAGATAATTGTTAGTTTTTAATAAATAATTTTTTTTTGGAATCAATACTTAGAAATGTTTAGGTCATATAATTGGTGCTTTTTATGGATGTATCAGTGTTTACTAAACCACAATTAATAAATTTAGTAGAAATTTTTAATACTAAAACAAAATATGGTCATATATACTTATATTTACAAAATTTAGCGATTGTTAAAACCACCACATACTATGGTATTGGGTCAGTGAAAACATCAGAGAACCACATCATTTTATTTAAGTAAATTTAGAAGAAAAATTTAAATATAACTATTACATTTAAATTATATTTAACCAGTATAACATAATAGTAATAGTAGTTTTAAAACGTCAACATACAATAAAATAAGATATACAACAGTACTACACAATATTTCATGTTATTGATTGTGAACAATCAATGTTTTCATCAATATTACATGTGAAAAAAATCAATAAACACATCCATTTCAAAATTATCTACTATAATGAATCTCATTGACCATAACTAGATGAGTCATGTTATTTATCATATCATTTCCAAATTTTTTCGTTTTAGATAGCATTTTGAAAAAGATAAATGAACATTAGTTAAAAAAATTATTCAAAATGAAGAAAATGAATTTAAATTGATTATGATTCTTTATATGAAATGTTGCAACAATATTGAAAAAGATAATTTTTTAGGAAAATTATATATGAATAAGAACATATTCCATAAAAAGAAATATAATTATTTCAAATTTAATTATAAGATAACAAATTTAATTAATATATTAACATCAATATTTACAAAAATTAATTAGAAAATAGAATCAACACCATTAATCTAATTTATAAATCACTAACCAATGAATTTAATGTGGAAAAGATAACTATTAAAATACATTGGTCTCTATCTGAAACTATTATTGAAAATTGAACAAACCATTAAACTTTATTTTAAAACCCTTAATTAAGATACAACGATTTTTTTATTAAAAATCAGTAGATAAATAGATCGAGTTACTAATTCTGTACTTGATAATTATTATTGAAAATAAAAAAATTTGGATCTATTAGAAAAATTATAATGGAAAATATAAATAAATATTATTATTTTTGAAAATATTTAATGATACATGTAACATAAGTTAGATGTTTTATCAATTTTTTTCATTTATTTTTTCCTGAATACTTCTGTCTAGAGATATTCAATAATTTATTATTCAAATATTATTAAATAATACCACAATAATTATAAGAAATTTTTATCATGATATTCCGAAAAACTTCTCTAAAATTTTATGCCTTTGTGTGCGTATAATGAATGTGGTCGAACTGTTGAAAAAAATTCATGAAAAATACATAATATAAGTATTATTTTTTGGAATTTTACAATCATTATTTCTATATAATTGTTCATTTTTATTCATGAATACTTAAAACCACACTATAAAAAATATCTAATTAAATATTCAATTATAAGACCAGTTACAACTAAATGTACCTTGACATGGGGTAGATTATGGTGTAGGAAATTTAAAATTTTCCCATTTTTACTGGATGATTTATATTTCCCTTGACAATATTGTTACCTTGCTTGTAGAAGGGGTGTTCAACATATCACCTAATTTGTCTTAAACAATGTAATGATAAATGATAAGTGAACATATAAAAATGTAATGAAAGAAATATATGTGGGGATATATACTCAGCTCATTAAGAAAGGATATGTATAATGAGAACTCAAAAATATTGTGATGATTAAAAAAATACAGTAATATTCTCAAATTCGATGAATAAATGGTTTAGATCTTGGCCAAAACTCACCTATGGAACTCTATCATTTCATAATTTTTGAACATCATAATGATGATCTTAATGGGTCACCCACCTCTTCCCTTCTACTAAACGCTTCAAAAAAAGGATATAAATATTTAATAAACATGTGGTTCTGTACTTTACCAACAATTAAATAATAATTATTTGAATCCTTTACATTATGTAGATGTGATGTTGATCATCATGTATATTTCTATATTTTCTTCACATTCCTGATGACATCAACACTTCATTGTGAGGAGTTCATCCCATGAATCATCATAGTATAAAATCACCAAGAAGAGAACAATTCCACATAGGAATAATTTTATTTTACTCAACTTTGACATACCAGATATAACACTAGTAATCGTACTCCAATCAAACTTTTCTTCTCCCGTATAACTGGATGTAATCAATGAAAAAGTTCTTTATCTTTCCTCCATGTTCATATCCTTCTATTTGTATTTATATATTTTATATTTTATATCCTCTCTTCTTCCAAATTTTTTATATATAGTCTTATAATATAGGTTCATCATTGACCATGGTTACTTATTCCTTCTCATTTTATAGAGAACTACAATATCCACGTATAATATATTTTCAATATTTAAAATATGTAAAATACCTTTAAATATCATTTATGAGATCTTTTATATTAAACATTCAATAATTTTTAGTCTATAAACTTCTATATTTTTACATGATATAAATTCCTAGTTTTTAATATGAAAACATAAGGAAATTATCTTTTTTAACTAATTTCATAATCTATGAGTTTACATCTTTTTCTTGAATGATATATTAGTCCCATATAATTATTAATATTATTCCCATGCATACTGATATTGATGATACAGTCTCCTAACATAAAGTGTGATTTCAAATTCTATAAATCTACACAAATTCTCTATTTAAATCACTGGATAATCAGGAAATAATCCACTAATTACGGTGTGATATTCTGCACATTCATTTTTCACAACCATAATCACACTTTTAACTATTAATAAAATATCCTGTAGACTGATGCCGATCAAAAAAATTTAAATCAATCTAAGAAAATTACTCTTATACTTGGATGATAAATATTTTTCAATGTCCAAAATGATTCTTTTGAAAATTTACTTTTGTATTAAATAAATATTACAATGTCAAAATTTACTCTTACAAAGTCACAAAAACACTTTTAATTTCCCCAATGACTCTTATGCGATTTAACATTAGTCTTTCAAATTATCATATTACACTTCTAATGTATTATATGACTCTTATAAATATTTCCTTTGCCACAAATTAACACTTCCAATATTCAATATTACTCTTCTGATGTTACAAATTACCTTTTTAAATTCCAAAAAGACTATTCAAAATTTACACCTAACTCATAAGGACACCATGTTTACTCTTATAAAGTGTTCCTTTGTCAATGTATTCATCAGACTATGTAATAGATTACCCTTCTAAAGTCACCAATTAATATTTTGAAGTCCAAATAATCTTCTAGATTTATTATATTCACAATATGTCACCCAAAATGAATCATGAAAAAAAACCTAAAATATTAATAATCATTATATTTTCAGAAAGCTATATTCAATTAAATATACTCTAGAATAAACTAAGGATTTATGCAACATTTTCCATATTTATATTATCTCTAATTTTACTCTTAAATTCAACAAGAGACTTTAGAATTTAATGAATTTCACCTCAAGATAAAAATGATGATGGTTATATAAGTGTATCGATGAATCTTATATATATAGGGTGTTTTAATGTTTTTTTAAGGTTATCTATATATATATATATATATTTTATGTGACTATTATTTATTAAGGGTGGTATATGATGATTTTCAATTTTGACAACTAATGTATTATGTTAATTTGTATATACACTTGGACTACCAGATTTAAAAAAAAATTCACAACTAAAATTCTCCAGGAAAATAAATTAATTACTGAAAAATCTATTTTAAATATTACTAACTAGTTATTTAGTCTATCCTATAAACCAGTGTAAATTTTGAATCACTAGAAGCCATGAAATCCAAAAAAAATTATTCTTCCTTTGCCATATTATCAAAAATCATTTCAATATTACTTTTCCATATAGTTTTAAAAAATATAAATCTTATGTACTAATTATGAGATCTATATGAGCCACTATAATTAATCTAAAAAAATCATAATTTATTTTAATTCATTTAATCATACAACCTTATGGTTGAAATATAATGCCCCAATTTGTAATTTTTTTGTGACTAGAGTACCTTGAATCCAACTTTTCTTTATGACTTCATTATATTCCACAATGTGTATTGATTTTTTGTATGGTATTATGATTAAACTATTTTTAAATTAAAATTAATGGGTACTTAATATTTAAAATTCCATTTTATTTCACTCCCATTTTCTTAATAAATTCAATTTTTAATACTTTATTAGATCAAATCAATCATTCAAGTTGAATTTTATTGAATCAAGTTCAGAACCACTATACCATATTTTCAAAGTATGTTAACACTATATTTCAAAATATATTCATACTGGAATTCATGGGACCAACAAATACTTCTCTATAATAGTTCAATAGTGTGTGTTATCCTACTATATATAGAAACTCTTCTCTATCCAAATTGATTTTTTCTTCTAAGAAAAGTCATAAAAAAATTTGCGTCCTTCAAAGTATAAATGTTAACTCAAACTTTTGAATGGTTGGATCTATTTAATAAATGTAAACATGTGGATATTCCTTATCCACTTGATGATATATCATAGTCATTTTGTTTTTCCTGGTGGATACCATTTTTTAAAATTTAATCTATTCTTTATTTTATTGGATCTTCCCCTGAGTTACTGATTATTCTAAACACTTCTACATTATTCCACTATATTCATACATAAACAAATTTACTCTACTATAAATAATTTTATTTGTTAAGTTTAGTTCATTGAATATCATTCATTGATAAATAATCTAATCCTAATAATCTAGAGATCATTGTAGTAAATAAGAGTTTATGTAAATAATTTTAAAATTGTATATGTCACTTATCTACATTAATAGTCACGTTTAGATTGAATTTTCTTATCATCAACTAATCTTGTGTATTCAATTATCCACACATAAAACAATCATTTGAAAATAAGAAATAATATACCATGTGTGTTAGCTATAAAACTTATTGGAATAGTTTATTCCTCTTATTAATAATAATATAGTGTTATAACATACTACTTTTTGATCCTCCATTATTCATAGATTATCAAATTCTTCATTTAAAGATTAATAGACTTAGAGTTCAAGCCACACAATTAAATTATAAATATTTTTTATATCACCTATTAGAATATTACTATATAAACCTGATGTTATAGAGGTTTATACTTTTTGGTAAAAATATATATTCTTCATCACAGATCCTTGATACCATAAAAAGTAAATCAAATAAACACATAATTATCACTCTATTGGTATTGATACTATAGTTTACTCAGATATGTCATTGAAACAATTATTTTTTTGTGATCATACTCTTCCCCTTTTTCCTCCTAATTTAAGAAGAGTACACATTATGATATCTTGTCAGTTATTATTTTGAATGAATCAACCTTATCTCCATTTATTCAATTTTTATTAATGCCTTATTAAACTATTTTAATTTAATTTCCTTCATTATTATTTCATATAAAGTCTTATAAAATATATAATAAAAATTTTAATATATCTCCAACGTAATATCTCATCGTTTTAACCAATGGTTAGTAACATTTATTTCATGGGTAGAAGGTTACATCTAACTTCCTCATGCAAAAAATTTTGGCATGTATTTATCAACAAACCCTTTATTTATCACTCCCTTATAATCATTTTTTAGGGTGTTCATTTCTATGAAGACACTATTTCATACCTATTTCAGGAGGTATTTTATGAATTTCATCTTTTATTTTTCTTGAGATTCTCTTTTAATGTGAGACTAATCACACTAGTTCATGATTACTCTATTGAAACTATCACTATTCATTATTCTTTTTAATGTTTCATTCTCTATATAATTAAAACTATTCCAATTTTATATTAATTAATTGTATTGGAATTAATTTTATCACTTAATCTTGTTAATGAAATTCTTACTCAAACGATATAAAATACCCTTCATCCATTCCAATAGGGGTAAGTCCATAACCAATTGGAATCTTCTCTCTCTCAATACTGTATAAAAATCTTCCGTTTTATTAGTATCCATAATTTCTTAAATTATTTAAAAAAGGGATATTATGACTTCCACACTGTAGTTTCTTTTTTTCACCATTCATTATGATCAATTATTTTCATCTAGGCGATTTAATCTATTTTCTGACATACAGGACTCTCTCCTAGTGTAAAATATATATCTCTCTCTATGTCATAGGAATATTGTATTTTTTATTGGATTTTTTAGCATCCTTACTACAATTATTCCATTAAAATGGCTTGGATTAAGAAATATAAATCATATATCATATGAATCAACCATGTTTATTTTATTCTTTTAAGAGATGTTAGTGTAGTAGATCTCCTATTACCAGCTAGCCGTCTGATTTTTTGATACATATCAAGGGTGTTTTCTTGTTTTCTATAGAAGTATAAATTTTGTAATATTATTACATGGGATCATTTTATTTTATTTTTTGTTAGTAACATAAAATTTAATATATGTTCCATATTTAATACTTTTGGTCCAACAATATTTTAGTATATAATAGAGGGGAATCTTTACCTTATCCCTTATATTTTTGAAACTAAACTTTGAAAAATATACTTGATCTTATCATCTATATTTTTTATCTATACATGAATTTAATTCATTATATAGGAAACATACAATTAATTTATTTTCCTCCATTAATTTCATGTGATTAATGGGATAATAATTTCTTTCATCTTATTCTTTATGGACATTTGTCTTCCAATTAGTTATTCTAGTTCATCAAGATGATTAATTTTCTATTTAATTATTTAACACATGTTATTTATATAATAGTTTATGGAAACCTCCACATTCTTAAATTTATTATTCTAAGTTAATATATATTCAATGAATTATATATATGCTTCATAAATAATCTCACACTACTCAAAAGAATCTTGAAGGGATATGATCTTTCTATTTTATTTCCCATGTATAATATATATTGAAATTCTGATGTCATTATCATGCAACCATTTGAGTCCATGATCCTATCAACCTTTGTGGGTGAATATTTAATCCATGATATATAATTATCTTCTGTATTATAGTTATAATAACATATAGAAATATGTTTAGATATTTTCAGCTTGAGTGAAGATTCAATCATCACAGGTGTCTTCTTCTTTCTCCTTCCTCTTCTTATTCTTATTTATTATTCTTATTCATCTTCTTATTTTTTATTATTATTCTAAATTTTTCATGGCATAAGAATTTATTATTCTATGTAACTTAATAACACATCATCCAATGTGATTTCATATCCAACATTCACCATGTATTCTTTTTCACACTTCTCTCTCAATTTCATCAATATATCCTTATAAAATATATAGTTATCCGTGATCATGAATAAATCTTCCATAATGGAATTCTTGATGGATTTATTATCACAAGAAGAAATCTAAAAATTTCTTTTTCCACCTAAATAAAATTATGTGATTTATTTATAATAATATATTATCCTATAAGAATCAAAAAGGATCTATATATACAGTTCAAGATATTCTATAAATTCCATTTTCAAATTGAAAACATGATTTCCATAAAAAATAGAATACTTCAATATTATTGACATGATAGAAATATATACAAAGATAAATTATTATATTGTTCCCCAAGAATAACTTTTTGGATCTAATACCCCTTAGTACAACATCAGATTCCCCGTGAAGGGGGGGGGGAATTGGCTTGTAGAAAATTAAAAACCATTTCCTTTTTCCATTATATTTTATCTTTCACATTATGATCATGTTCCCATGTTAGTAGAAATTATGTTCAATCAATCACATGATTTATCTTTGAAACAATGTCATCAAATGATAAGTTAGAGTGAAGTAATTTAATTAGTTCAAAAGATAGAAGGCTTTTTTACATGGTTCAATAATAATGTATATGTTTAAGGAGTACTCATTGACAGTGTTTCAATGATCCAAATACACCAATATTCTCAATTTAGATGAATACATGGTTTAGGGAATTCAAATTCTATAGCCAAGGCTCACTACCTCTGTGAAAATATGAAATGAAGTATAAATGATTCAAGGGACACATGATTGTCGCCTATTATACTCACCACATTAGAGGAAGACATAAATAGCTTATATACATTTGGGTATCTCCATATTTAAGAATGAAATAATATTGTTATGATTATTCATCTTTATGTTGATACATTATTAAATATCACATGTGTTGCATTATTTTTCCCACATGCTTGTTGAGATGAATACCTCATGTTGAGTATTTAATTTATTTTATATTTAATCAAAATAATAAAATATATTTCAAAATTGAATAATTATGCATGATAATTATTCTATTTCAATATCATATAAATTTATAGATATAACACAGGTAATCCTCCTCTCAATATTTTCTTCATTGACAAGATTCGATTTCATCAATGTAAACACACTTAGTCTCACCTTTTTGTTCATATACTACACTATAGAACCATATTTATAATGTTTTGTATGATCACTTTGTTCTCCAAAAACGATAAAATTATGAATATGTAATATTATTGATGAATAATTCAACTTAATTATAATCTTATTATAGTGAACCAAAATACATTCATCTGATAACTTTTTCTATATTTAAAATATGGTAGTCCCCCTTCAATCTATGTTTCAATATATTTTACATTAATGAATCCATTATTCTTATTCCTCCATATTTTATATTTTTTCATTGGAAATATTCCATACTATTATTAACGAAACAATAATGACTAGTTCCTTTTAATTCTATATTAAATACCTGAGTTTCATTTGTCTATATTATTGAAATAGCAATCATATATAATAACTAATAGTATTCCCATGCATATTGAAATTTATTATGTTCTCTCCTTAAATACAAATTTATTTCATATCCATAATGACCATATATATACTCAATTTAAATAAATGGGTAATCATGAAGAAAAACTCTATTTATTCAGGCATCATCTTCTCCGGTTTCAATAGACACTCCAAAAATAATAATTCATAATGCTAAAAAATATCAATATATATTTAAAAAAATCATCAAAACAAATATAAATAGATCACAATAATGATGTGATAAGCTGGCTCTTTTAAAGCCCCAAGTTAATCATACCCATATTTACTTTTCAATATAATAACACTTAATAAGTCATTAAATTCTATTATGATGTCACCAACTACTCTTTTAATGTCCCTAGTGACTCTTAAAAACATAAATATTACTCTTCCCAAGTAACATATTAATCATATAATTTTACTGATAAATCACAAGAACCATAAATTTTTAAAAAAAATTCTAATATAAAGTTATATGTTTCCTTTATGAGGTATATGAATACTCTTTTAATGTATCATCATACTCTTAAAAACTTCTAGATTTATATTTCAAACATTTCTGTTTCCTCATAATCACCTTCTTAGAGTTAAATATTACTCTAATGAAGTCATCAATGAATCTTATGAAGTCAAATGAGTCTCTTTATTTCTTTATATATACACTCTGAGTCCCAAAATTATTCTTACGAGTATTATCTTAGCCATTATCTTCATATGCTACCCAAAACCAGATTTTATCAAAAATAATATAGCATAAACATAGGAATTCTTCATCCATTACCATATTTAAATATTTATCTTTATTTAATCATATTTTCACTAGGATGATTCATGTATTTTCTTAATTTTACCTTAGTATGACCATGATGAATGTTATGTATTAGTATTTATTACTCGTACATATATACGGTGTTTCTTTTCCTTTTCATAATTTATTCATATTTCTCTCCCATTTAACAATTACGTATAAATGGTGTTTCTTAAAGACATTTCCTTGTTTATTTCAACTTTAAATAGATCATTCAAATGTACATTAAGAATACTAGATCTCAAAATATTCTCAAAACCAAACATTTCCATGGAAATCTCATAATTACACTAAAATATCTTCATTATATTACATGCTCCTTATTTAGCCTAATCCTCAAACTATTGTAACATTTATATCAAAATAATCCTTCAAATATTAAAAAATATATTCTCTATTATCCTTATTTTCACAAATCAATGAAATATATTTTTTACATATATTTACAACATAATACAATAATTATGTACTAGTTAACAATTTCATATGATCCATTATAATTCAGTAATAAACAAAAAAAAATATTACCAAAAAATTAAACTCGTGACCTTATTGTTGAAATAAGTATCAATAATTTAATGTTTTCATATGTGAATCTAGATATTTATGAGTATTATTAAACAAATGAATTTCCATAAGTGATTCAGTACCACTAAAACCTATAAAACCCCTAAGTTTTACATCATCAAAATTTATATTCATGACCTCCAAAAGGATTTTAAAAGAGATAATCCCCCACCATTATATCTGATAAAGAATTATTGACATTTAAAAAAAATATACAATACCATTCTACTCAAATAATAAAACTAATAACATATGGTTTAATTTTAATTTTTTTATTTAACATTTAAATTTTAGTAGCATTAAATTATAAAGTAATTTAATATAATTAGATGGTATTGAAATTATTTACCGCAATTTTTTTACACGGTAATTAATATAACTTCCATAATTTTATAATTTACATCATAACACATCTCTATCATTTTAACATCACAACCAACCTCATTATACAATATCAAATAGGTATATGACTAATAATTTTTGAAACTATATTACTAAAAGAGTTGTGGATATATACTGTAGGACATTAGATTAAATCATCCTATATCATTTCATAGAAAATCTATTTGACTCAATTGATTGAGGAATGAGTTATCTTCATATAGATGAATGATTTCATAAATAATGTGATCAAATAAATTATATATTATACATCATAAAATATTATTAAAATTATTATTTTAATCTAATAACATATAATCAAATAGTTGATGTTATTCAATGCAATGTTGATCAAAAAAACCTTCTATTATTCCCCAGGTAATCCTTCTTGGACATTATAATAGATCTATAAAAATAAAAGATATTTATTATTAAATCCATTCTATAATACCTAAATGAGAATTTTCTATTTCCTTCTTATGTTTTCTCGAGTCTATAGACATGAAATCATTTGAGACATACTAAAATGGAATAATATTTTAAATTGAAATTACATTAAATTAATTGGTTTATCAATATACTATGTATTAGATTTTAATTTAATCATATTCAAATATAAAATTTGGACAATTAAATTATATTGGTATCAAAAAAACCATTCTTCAATGATAATGAAATATTCTATAAAGTAGAAAAATAATGGAGAGGGATACCACCTCACATGCTAAGTGCCATAGAATATGTCTTTGAAGGAATGTTTTATTCTCAATCATTAGACCCTATAAATAACATGGTATAATTATATTTATGTTTATAGTCTTTATTCTATAAGATCCTTTCAAATATTACAAATAATATTTCTGGAATGATTCACTGAGCTTCTGTAGTGTAATGAGCATTGTAGATCCTTAATAAAAACATATTATTTTTAGTATATGCATACATTCTCTTGGAAGTAATTTATTTCCTTCTATATAGAACCATATACTTAAAATATATGAATAATATTGAATCCAAAACCTCATATTTACTCTGGGGGTCGTATAAACATCATTTACATTAGGATCTTCTTTATTATTCATTGTGGATGGAATAAAAAAATAAAATAAATACATTTTTTAATTAATTGTTTTATTAATATTATTTCTGTGAACATGGAAGCCCTAATTTACTCCCCATTTTTATCCACATTTTCTCTAATTTTTGGGTTATATAAATAAACCATATAATTATAGAGGAGATAAAGGAGTAGATCATAGTGGATTAGAAGATCTGTAGATCCATGGAATGATCTTATTCATAAAAATCATTACTGGAACCCATAGAAAACATTAACTCTTTTATCAAAACAATAAAAACAAATGGGAGGTCATTTTAATTGTTTCACAACTTCATTCAATTAGAATTTATTCATGGATTTCGAATTATTGATATGTTTCATATAAATCCCATAGTTCTGTCAATTTATACATTTCTATTTGATCTAAAAATTAATGGTTAAAATATGGCCTACCTCTAATTATATTTATTCAACATAAAATATTAGAATTGTTAACTTATAATGTCCATTTTTTATCATTATTGATTTTATTTGTGTTTTCATACCTTTTCCTCTATGTGTTCATCATCAATATTCATTTTCAATAGTGGCTAGAAAAATAATGGTCTGATTAGACACGCGATTTAAATCTAGGTCCATGAATAATGTTTTGGGGTTTGGATGTGGGGGATGTGGAATGTAGGAGAATCATTTGGTGAATATGGATCATTAGAGGCTTGGATAACCTAGTTCGTGATGTGAAGCAGTGTCATAACATATGATATTTTGGTGAAGTTATCTCAATGTGGTTAATCAAAATAAAAAACATGGTGATTAATATATATAAGAACTAATTCTAGAGAAAAATCAATTAGAAAATATTTTTTCCTAGATGGAGTTGATAATGATGATGATGGAATGATTTTTAGGGAACTACTGAATCTGGTTTCGATAACATGATTTTAGGGCCTATATTATAGAAGAATACATATTGTGTAACTCTTTTGTTATGATATTTAGATTTATAGATGAATATAAATATCATACAATCTGTTGAGTGGATTTACATATCATGTATTGGGTATAATATTCGATCCAAACTATGTGTGACCATTTTATTAGGTCATGTATTAACAAACAATATAACATATCGGGTAGATGGTAAACGCTGAATATGTAACACCCCATGATTTATTGAATTATTTTTTTTTCAAATAAATTTTATTGTTTTGATATTTTTCATTTCACATGAAACTAAAAATTGTATATTTTATATTAAATAACTATATTTGGATTTCATTATAAGAAACCAAAAGTTAACCATGAACAACATGCAACATAAAATTTAGCTATCTCTACGAGGAACACCACGTATAAATTATGTTACACAAACGAGTGAATTTCCTAGATGGCCTTCAATACACACACGACCAAGTGTTAATGAACAATAATTCAATATTGAAATATTATTAGTTAATAAGATAAAACATGGCCACTAAATAAAAAATTATACTATTAAATAAATTATTATTATATATTGATGAATTCATTGGTTACCTTTTAATTATAAAAGAATATATAAATGAAAGGAATATAAAGGGAAAGATTTTATAAAAGTCTATTTTTATGTGAAAAAGGCGATTTATATTAATGAGATAAATTAATTAATAAGAGTGATTGATATCAATTAAATTTAAATGTTAAATATTTAAAAAATATTCATGATAATCATCAAATATATTTGATAGATATAAGATAATATCAAACCCAATTTCAGGTTTAAAAACAAAAATTTATATAAATGTTGTTTCACAAAATTTTAATGAAAACCCCATTTTAAATATAATTTTTTGCACTATTATATATTAAATATGTTAAAATATGTTTCATCTATGAAAGAAAAACATAAAAATTTAGTTCTGATAAATTTTTGGTGTTTTTTGTAAGGTTTTTGTAAGATCCCAGATCATCTTCTATGGTATGAATATTGTTTTCATGTGTTTTTCAGAAAGATATTCGAATATGAAAATTTAAGGAGTACAAACCATATACATAGAAGTAAATAACAAGTACCCAGTTTCTATAGGTAGTTGTGTACTTGTCGTGTAACGGCATTGTAAATGGCCATGTGTGGGTGACCTTGAGACCAGCTAATGGGAAGGCCAGTTAAAGCATATTCATGGCATATACATTAAATGATAATCCTATGAACTTTTCTTGTTTATTTTTTTTAATTGGACCACAATCGCGTCTCGTTCAGAGAAAATACTTCTTCAGGATCCGTCACATCTAGGAGTGGCCGTGAGCAACAATTCTTCTCAGAGCCCCAAATCGACCGTCAGTGCTATGAATCATGCATCATCGATCGCGTTGGAATCACCACTATGTGTTCTTTCTTCTTCTATAGCATATTCCCTTGAATTATCCTCTTTTGTGAGATATCATTTGTTGAGAGTTTTTGATATTTTTGTATATATAAATAGTTATAGGTCGATCAAGAGTTTGAGGTTAAACTATATCGATCATACAATGTCGAGGTAGGTGGTTTGGGAATTTTGATAGATTTTCTTTGAATTATATGTGCAAAAGTGATCAATACCCTAGTTTAAGGTATCATGTGTTTAGGAAATTAAACCCTATTAATTTATTCCATGCTTTTTTCCTTATTATGGGTTTTTTCTTGTAATTAGTGTTGTTTACCTTGCTATGGATGTGTTTTCCCACATTTAATTTGATATTGGTTGTTGGTTCTAGAATTTCCCATTAGGTTGTTATGCTTTCAATGCATAGTGTTGTTAGGATGTATTTTTTGTTATATGACATGATTGTGATTTTCATTTTTCTTTTTTATCCCATTAGTAATTTATAATTTACTTTGAGTGCAGATTATCATTTGAGCATGATATCGTTAATCATGGCTATGGGAACCTGTAGTAGTGAGTCTATAGGGGGAATTTATGTTTAGTGTTACCTAGGAGATTCTATTTTATTTATCACACTACAAGACCATAGGGGGGGGACTAATGTTGAGTCCTCCCTAAGAGTGTATATAGTTATTGTTATGAGACCACATGTGGAGTTTATGTTTAGTACTTTCTCAAAGTGTCTATATTTATCGTTTCGAGACCATATGGGGAATTAATGTGGAGTGCTTCCCGATAGAGTCTGTAGTTTATTGTTAAAAAACTATAGAGGGAATTTATGGTGAATGCTTCCACATATAGTCTTTGTTTCATGAGACCCAAAAGGGTTATACTGTCTGACCTTACCTAGAGTGTCATTATATATGTATTATTAAATGATTAGTTAAATGATGGTTTAAGGATTTGTGAAAAATCCCAGAGGGTTACTTGTGAATGATTGGTTGAATATTTAATTAATGTAAATGAATGTATATGAAGGTGATGGACTATTTAAATTTTAGTACCTAATTGTTTATTACTTCATTTTTCATATTACCTACCATATATATTCACTGATAGTTAGGCACACATCTTTGGGTGGTATACTGCAGAGATTCATCTCCCACCCAATTTGTGTAATGATTTTGGGAATAAAAAGATTATATTGTTGTTGGTATAGATAAAGGAAAGGTCCCTTATACAACAATAAATAGATTGTTGTGGAGATGGAGATCAAGGGACCAGGATGTGGCTTGAAATTTGTTAGAGTTTCTTACTCGTTTTTCCTTAGTACTTTGGTTTAGTATAGTATTCCAGCATTGTGACTTCATTCGATGCTTTCTTAGATACATGTGACAAGCATCATGATTTATTTATATGTTGTAATAGATTATTTACTTTATGTGTTTCGATGTTTTATTATTGCATGTTATTGTTTCATCTATTATTGTTCTCTAATTTCTATTCCACTGCGTTACTCTTCCAGTGAAGGAATAGTTTCTCCACTATCACACCGAAGGCCTTCACTACTATTCAGCTATCTCTCGAATTTCGGGAAATACTCTTAAGGCAATGTGACCATCCCGTTACGGGGCACGTTTGGGTGGAACCCGAAACCAGGACTTTACAAAGTTGTATTCGAGGGATTCTATTATTTTTGACTTACTATTTTGAGCCTATAGCCACAGGTAGGGAGTAATAGGTACATGGTAATTTGTTTTTTCCAAGAGTTGCTAACCCATGTATAGGTAAAATCAAACATACCTCATTATTGCTATTTTACTAGTTTTTTAATTATTTCAGTTTATTTTATTTCATTGTTGGGTTATTCACATTTTTTGTGTGATTATTGTTGATATTATTGAGGTTCAATTTCTATTGACACCCGAGGAGATGAGGGAATCAAATTTCATTCAACATATATTCCCTTGGTAGAGATCACATGTCATGCATTCTTATCATGCCATTAAGGGTTCCTTATTTTTTTCATATTGTTGTGATAGATATTGTGCAATATATGCATAATGTTATGATAAATATCATGACAAAATACATACTGTTTGATAGGGTATCGCTAATGTTTAATGTTTCATTTGAAATAATGTCATACTTTGGTCCCTGGGGTATTATGGGACCTCATGGGTTAGAATTTGGTGTATCACGTGATATTTTTCACTGTTATACCTTGTGAAATACATGAATATGATCCCATGCTTTGATTCATAGGGAGAATGGGACCCCATAGATCAGAATATGGAACATTAAGGTTTGTTTCTGTGTTTTTATGGGGTTCTAGAGTATTTTATGAGGTTTACTATCCAGAAAAAACCAGAATAAACACAATGTATTGATTAATACAAACCATATATCCTTTTTTGGGATGGAATGACATTTCATAAGTACATTCCATGTACTTTGAGTACACATCCTATAGTCTTTAACCATGTGACTGGCTGTTTGAGCAGAAACACAGAGTTGGGTAATTATTGGGGGAACACATCGTGTACCAAAGATACACAACGTGTAGTCTGGAGCGTTTATCCAGCTGTTAAATAACCACACTGGTGGTTAAGACCTTATTTGTATATGCCGTGTTTAGGTAGAACAAACCATGTTGTAGAAACCAAATATTTAGCCATGTGACTAACAATAATGGTGGAAGAAAATCAGGTATCACATGCCATGTCCATCATAAAAAATTTGTTTGGAGTCGACCGTGTAACTGATAGTGTGACTAACAACATGGGTCCATGGAATCCTTTTAATAAACACTGTGTCTGGAATGAACATGCTGCGTAGTTTTGTTCAAAGAGATACATGTGTATTACCTGTGTAGAAGAACGTGGGTAGTGGGAATCGATTCATGTACATGTCGGGTACATGGAAGGAACACATCATGTTTTGGGGTGTTACATGACTGTTTTTGGTAGAGTACACTCCCATGTAAAGGATTAAGGGAACACTCTATGTAGGGGGACATAAATGATGTGAATCTATGATTTGTAAAACATTAATGTTATCTTATCTTATTCCATTCTTTCACATTTATTTTTTCGATCCAGATAATCTTAAACAAAGGTGTGCACTTTACCTGGCAGATCCATGCCACCGAGATGTCCTACGGTTGAATGCCAAATATAGGGCAGCAACCCGATACCGAACATGGATGTACATTAGCTACGCGTAGATCATCCAATCATGCCAGTTTTAGCAGTAGTCATTCTTCCATATACATGTGCCGATGCACAGTTTTGAGAGGGATTTCTGAGGTTTATGTAGACCTTCTTGGGAGCTCCAAATCCTTTCCCATATATGGAAGAATTGATGTGGGTCTTTCAGTAGCATAATCCTCCCACATTCTCAGGGGATGAAGGTCCTCACGATACAACATCATGGTTTGATGAAAAGCTGTTTTTTTCGATCATCTAGAGAAGCATCCATAGTGGAGGGTGAATCATTTTATGTTAATTCTCTAGGATTCCTCCATGATATGGTGGGATATGATCTCATAGGAGGGACACTAGTATTTTATGGCTTGGTATGAGTTCCTAAAAAAATTCTACGACTACTTCTTCCCAGAGACATTGAAGGATGACCGACCTAGAGATTTCATGATTTTGGAGCATGGTACGCTCTTAGTCAAGGAGTATTCCTCTCACTTCACAGTGTTGGAGTGCATCACACCCATTTTAGGGGGTGAGAAAAATTTCATAGAGAGGAATATTGAAGATGTTATTAGGCATGAAATTTATTCATAGATGAACATCATTAGGTTGACAACCATATATTCTATAATCAACTATGAACTAATCACCGAGTGCAACCTGAGGTATTCTATAGAATTAGGCTAGGGTGGTTCATCATCCATAGTTGATACTTATCCATATTAATGTAGGATTCTCCATAGAGATCTTCATGTGGAGATCCGTGTTTATTGTATATTTCTTCAGGTATCCAGGTGGTTTGAGACTAGTGTAGGAAAGGAAGGCATATAGAGCCAAATTGCCAGAAAGACTGAGTAGAGTGCTTATCTTGCGGAAAGATGGGTCATATTCAACAATTCTGTCAATTATTCTAACTAGTAGAGGGTGAATGATGATCTTCAATGATTCCTTTTTTAGGAGCATGACCACCACTTTCTCATTAGACTAGGGGTTAGAGTTCTACAGGCTGTACAAGACAAGGTGGAGGTCATGGCCATAGTGGTCATATATATAGTTTTCCACCAGAATAGGGTGGATCAGCTCAAGTTGGTCAGGTCGGGTCAATGACCCGCAGTATAGGTCAAAATTTTGCAGTGGAGCAAAACCAACATGATCAATATCTTTGACCCTCTAAATTTAGATGTATGATTCTAGTTTCCTTAGTATTAGCTTCAACCCGTTTTGATACCGGGTCTTCCTATAGATTCATATATGTGGTTGTTATGGGGATTCATGGCCTCTGTATATTAATATTTGCTGATATCTTGATAGTGGACAAACTGTTGGGGACTAGAACAGCTACTATAAGTTAGTACAAGGAGTTCCCTATTGAGGTTTGTGGGAGTCACTTCTCAGGGACCATTACATCTTAGATATGAGGGGTTATGATCTCATCCTCATATTGGACTGGTTAGTTTATTTTTAGGTTTATTTTATTACTATAAAAATAGGGTGAGTTTCACCACACCAGAGGGTGTTTTGCTTCTACATAAGTGTGAATGAGATGTCCATGTGAGCAGAGCAGGACAAGAGCATCATAGGTTGGGAGGAGATACAACCAAGATTTCTAGTCTATAGCTAACTGAGAAGGGGAATTCACCAATGGACATTTATCTAGTGGTTGGTCATTTTAGGAATGTCTTTCCAGAAGATTTTCCAGATTTTCCTCTGGAGAGAGTGGTAAAATTTTTCATTGAGATTGTACCAGGAGAAAAACTGGTGTCCATTCCTCCTTATAGGATGACTGCACCAGAGATTCAAGAGTTCAATAACCAATTAGAGGAGTTGCACGAAAAGGGTTTCATCTGACCCTGTACTTCGCTTTGGTGTTCCCCAATCCAATTTGCAAAGAAGGCGGACAATACCTTCAGACATTGTGTGGATTATAGGAAGCTGAACCAGTTAACAATCAAGAACCGATATCACCTACTAATTATTGATGATCTCTTGATCATATTTTAGGATCTAGTGTGTTCTCGAATATTTTCCTTTGATCTAGTTATCATCAGTTGTGCATTAGACCATTTGATATACCTATTACAACCATTCGAAGTAGGTATGGTCTACATGAATATGTGTTTATGTTGTTTGGTATCACGAACGCCCCTGTAGTTTTTATGGAAATGATGTACAGAGTCTTTCATCCATATTTGTAATGATTTGTGTTTTTAATTGTGGATGATATGATGGTGTAATCTCACAATTGAAATGACCATGCAACCCATCTTGTTTTTGTTTTATTTACACTGAGTGACCATTAGATACATGATAAGCTCACAAAATACCAATTTTGGATGGACCAAATTCACTTCATTGTTCTTGTTATCCGAGATATTGAAGTATTAGTAGACCTAGATAAGTGATAGGACTAGTTTCATGGGAGAATCCCAAGAACACCTTTCAGGAACAGATATTTATAGGTTTTTTTGGTTACTACAGATGTTTTATACAAGGCTTTTAAAACATAGTAGCACCACTAACAGGCCTGACAATGAAGGGAGTGAAGTACCTATGTAATAATTCTTATGATTTAACCTTTCAGGGGCTGAAAGGGAGGTTTATTTCTGAACTGATACTAGATTTTCTAGACCCAGGAAAGAGCTATAATTTTTACTGTGATAAATCTGGTATCGGGCTGGGAGTAGTGCTTATGTAGGTGGAAGGAGCCGTTGGGTATGGGTCTCGGTAGTTGAGTCCACATGAGAGTAATTTCTTAATGCATGATCATGATATGGATGTAGTTGTTCATGATTTACATTGTTGGATACATTCTCTATTGGGAGTTCATATTGTGGTTTTCACCAACCGAAAAAGTCTCATGTACATCTTAACTCGGTGAGATTTGAAATTGAGACAGTGAAGGTGGGTTGAGTACCATTAGTTCTATGACTTTTAACTTGCGTACATGCTTTGGAAAGGGTATGTATTTGCTGATGGGTTGAGCATGAGGACACAGATACATGCAGTTCAGGAGGCCAATAGTGAGTGGAATCTTATGGCTCTATTCTCCGAGATGCATTTGTATGTTCATGAAAGGAAGGGGAAGTCATTTATTTCTTTTTTAGTTGTTAAATCTACTCTACATGACCGAGTTTTATTGAGGAAACTATCATATTATGAAAGCCTAGTTCTATGAAAGATTGTGTCAGGAGAGGGACCTATTCATGGATTGACCGTAGGCATGGATGAAATCTTGTGTTTTCATGGGCACGTAGGGTGTTAGTAGACATATGAAAAGAGGTGATGTGGGATTTTAATTATTCAGTCTGGGCAGTACATCATGGTGTCCGCAATATGTATATAGATCTACATAATCAGTATTGGTGGCCAGTTATGATGAAAAATGATGCATGTTTTGTCATGAGGTGTTCCTCCTATCATAAGGTGAAGGCGGAGCATCAGAAACCAGTGGTTCTTTTACATAAATCACCCTTTACCAATGTGATGTGGAATGACGTCACGATGGAATTTGTGATAGGATTACATCGATCCCCTTGAGATAATGATGTGGTATGGGTTATCATTGATAGAGTCATGAAGGTTGCACACTTCTTACTTATCATGGGGACCTTCAGTGTGGATGAGGTAGGAATGTTGTACATCAGAGAGATTTCATATCTACATGGGGATCCACAATCAATAGATTTATAAGGGGTTTCCTATTTAACTTATCGGTTTAGCATGGATTACAAAAGGATTTCGGAACAAATGTAATCCTGAGTTCAACTTACCATCTATAGAAAAATGTCCAGTCCAAGAATACGATTCATGTGTTGGAGGACATGCTTCAAGCATGAAACCTAATTTTTGGAGGTTATTGGGAAAGCACATATCTCAGGTGTAGTTTTCTAACAATATTATTTTCCATGAATCACTGCAAATGGATCCTTATGAACCATTTTATAGTAGGTCATGTCAATCACCTCTATATTGGCTAGAAGCATGAGAGGCATCTGTTTTGGACCACATGTTGTCCAGGAGACCATAATGCAATTAGAGTAGATTCAAAATGATGAAAGTTGGTGCCCTAGACCCAACATGTATGGTACTTTGATTACCTCTACATGTATACAGTTTGTAATAATACATATGTTAATATATCCATAATAGTGTAGATACTTCTTCATCCACTTTGATAATGGAAATTCCTTATATTACGTGTTATATCAAAAGGGTTATAGAAGGTCCCATGTTATAATGAGAATATCGAGATTCCATGAGAGTATACTTAAAATAATGTCTTGTGGTTTAGTTAAGTCATTTTGAAAGGACACATATGATGTGTGACCATCATGTGCTGGGGGCTCATAAGCATTGAGACATCATCTAAGGAAGATTGCACTTGATGATATATAGTAGTAGATATCATAAGTAAAGATAGCATAATAAGAACACCACCAGTTTCATGTGGAATTATTTGTTCCTATCTACGAACAATTGTAATGGTCTTCAGACATGAGATAATTATCAATGGATTTCATATAATTACATACATTTGATGCATGGAGAAAACCATGGAAATATTGTCATGGAGAGATATTTTGATTTGGGTACGTCATTGATGACATGGAATTGATTGAATGATCAAGATAGGATTTGTCACTTCAAATTTAAGGAAGAGATATCTCATGCCTGGTTTATTAGGATGGTTGAACCTTCATTAAATCCATGGCCATATTAGTGAATGGTAAGACCGTCCAGAAAAATCAACAAATAATATAAAGAAAGATAATGAATGATGACACTAGTGTACATTATTCTTTATTTAGATATCGATGACGAAGATATTATATTACATAGACAATGTTTATTAGAAGGTAGTTTTTTCATTCTCTTTACCTAATCTCTATCAGGGCATCGATGGGTTGTTTGACCCCTCTCTTGGTCAGACAACATTATTCACTAATATTGATGTAAGGGTATAGAGGATCACACACACAATAGCTCTTTGAGAATCTTCCACATTCTGTGAATATGAATATAGATCCTGGTAGGCCCCACCAAGGTGTCCGAGTTCAATCCATGTTTTATGGATCATCAAGGAATAAATATATTCATTAATTACTAATGATTGAAAAAATATTTTTCATTTTTTATAACATGTATTTACATGTTATTAGTAAATATAAATATTAAATATTATTCGAACAGATTTAAGTATCCAAGGTTCTTTAAATATTTTCATGAGAAGTGAGTCGAGATGCAAACACTAGTTTATCATGAAGTATATATTTAATATATATTTGATTTATTTATAAAATTATAAATATTATTTATTGAAAAAAATATTGGATATAAATAAATATTTATAGTTATTATATAGATGACTTTTTTTAAACAGGGGCTAGTAACTCATACTGGATATATTTGATATCCCCTGTATTAGAAAGAGTGAATCTCTTCACCTGTAACTATTTATATATCAATTTTCAGAGCCTCCATCTCCTCATAGATTATATAGATAGATCCTATCAAGAATAGAAGAACTTCAGGAAATTCATTTAGGGATCAATGATTCATGCCTTGTGGTTATCACCATTGCATCTAGGGGATATTTGGTGTGTCGGGCTAGCACCCGACATCCAAAGAATGATGCATGTGTGGATTTGAAAGGCGAGTCTGGATGATAATGATGAAATAATCTTTGGAGTCTTCAAGTGACAGTCACTGACAAACTGTGACACACATTCACACATCAGATCCGAACAATGTACTAGTTAATTTTTATTTTTGTTCTCCTTTAAATCCACGTGTGGTCCTCAGACCGTACCGAAATAGAGCACTAGAGTTTGCTTCAAAACATTTCTCTAGTGATCCAAAAACTATTAATTTCATATCCCACCAACGGCTTCTACTTCTCGTCTTGGTAACTAACACAGAAGTTGATGGCTACTACAGAGTCATGGCCTACGTCGTATTCTAGTAGAATGACATCACCTCTAGAGTTAGAGGTTGGAGATCAGGATTTCAAGTGTGTCACGCTGAGGCGTGGAGATTTGAACATTAGGAGATATTATAAGAATTCATCGAGTTACGTCGGCCCTTTTGTGGTTTTGGAGAGAGTCGGTCCAGTTTCCAATAGGTTGTAGTTACCTTAGAGTTATTGGGATATGCATGACTTCTGACGTGTCTCTCAACTCCGATGTTACTTTTTTAACTCGTCGCATGTTCATCAACCTATGTAGTTTGAGTTGGAGGTGTATGTATCTTTCATTGAGAATCCTATCAGGATTGTTTATCACAACGTGAATGTTATCTGTGTCTGGTCTGTTCCTCTGGTATGGGTGCTATGGAAGGACATGTGCGTATAAGACTATACTTGGTATAGGTAGACCGATGTGCAGTTGTAGTTCCCCTAGTTATTCAAGGATTCATCATTATTTACACTTTCTAAGGTAAATTCTATGATTAATTTAATAAAGGGGGAATTTTTTAATAAACTGGATGTTCATCTTATGTATGGATCTTGTATTCAAGTGTTTTTAAGAAAAAATGATGAATCCGGAAATTTAAGGAGTACATGACCTGTACTTTCCATGTAAAAGCCATGTAAAAGGTCATGTGGGGTGAGCTAGATACCGCCTAATTAAGAGGATGTTTAAGTAAAGTACATGGAATACTAATTAAATTAACAGGTCATGTTCTTTTCTTTTTATTTGTTAAATCAGATAGGGGTCGTGTCTCGTTCACAAAAAACACTTCATCTGGCTCCATCTAATCTAGGAGCAACGGAGAGTAATAAACCTTCCCCATGCCCCCAATTGATAGTCCATTCTAAGAATCAACCGTTGTATATTGCATTGGAATTGCCATGGTGTGTTCATTCTTCTTCTAGATCCTCTTAATTTTATTTCAACTCTTTCATGAGATATCATTGGTTGAGATTTTTTTGAATTTTTTTAGATCTATGGAATTCTAGGTCAATTTAGAGGTTTAAGTTCAACTATATAGATTTTACAAGGACAAGGTAGGTTGTTTGTTCCTTTTCGTAGATTGTCTTTGAATTATATGTGCAAATGTGCTCAATAACATAGTTTAAGGTATTGCGTGTTTAGGGAATTTATCCCTATTAATGTCTGTGATGCATTATTTTCATTATTAAGAGGTTTTGATTTTAATTAGGATTGTTTAGATTTTTAGGGATGTGTTTTAACATGTTTTAATTGATATTGGCCATTAGGTCTAGAATTACCTATTAGGTTATTATGCTTTATATGCCTAGTATTGTTTGAATGGAGTAGTTCTTATATGATATGCTCATGATATGAAATATTTTTTATTAGAAAAGTAATACTTTTAGATTTACATTGGAAACTTATTATCATTTTTGTAGGATTGCTTTACACAAGTTTGTGGGAACCTAATGTAGTGAGACTATATGGGGAATAAATAATGGGTGCTTCCTTAGAGATTCTATTTTATTTATCACGATGCGAGACCATATGGGGGATTAAAGTTGAGTTCTACCTCCGAGTGTCTATAGTTATCATTATGATAGAACATGTGGAATTGAAATTGAGTGTTTCATCATAGTGTCTATAGTTATCGTTAAGAGACTACAGTTGTAATTTATGTAGAGTGCTTCCCTAGAGAGTTTTTAGTTTATCGTTCAATGACTATAGGGGGAATTGATAGTGAGTGATTCCTCAGAGTAATTATTGCATGAGAACCAAAAGGGTTATAGCATGTGATCTTAAACAGAGGGTCATTATATCATTATTGTAAAATGATATGTTCAGAAAGAGGAGTTTTGCAGTGAGATCCCTCATAGATGGTTACTTGTGAATGATTTGTTGAATATTTAAGTAAAGTAAATGAATGTAGTTGAAATTGTGGGAATGATTACTTGTGAGTACATCCTTATTTATTACATCATTTTCCATATTACCAGTAATATATATTCTCATTTTGTTAGGCACAGATCCTTGGCTGGTTGCATTCTGGGATTCTCCACACACCCTTTTTGGGTCATTCTTTTTTTCCCAAAGAGATTATATTATTGCAGGTATATATAAGGGAATCCGGCCTTCAACATCTAGTACATAATTTCTATAGAGTTTAAGAGCATGAGACCAAGTTGTGGCTTGTGATGATACTAGATTTATTTACTTGTATATCCTTTTTACATGGTTTTAGTACTGTATTCAAGCATTGTGAAATGTTTGGATGTATTCATAGAAACTTGTGACATGAATCACGATTTATGTATATGTTGTAGTTATTTAATTGCTTTCAGTCATCCATTGTTTTCTTATTTCATGGTATTACTACTTCCGATATTGTTATCTAATTTCCACTCCCTGACGTTACTCTTCCAATGATGGTATAGTTTCCATAATATCACTCCAACGATCGTCACTACTGGATGGAAGGCTCTAGGGTTTGGGAAAATGTGGTTGAGCCATGTGGAGAACCATTTATGGGGCACCATTGGGTGGATCCTCAAACTAGGACGTTATAATTTCATTTTTAAATAAATAGTTAAATATAGATATATTTAATTCAAAAATACATTTTCGTCTAATAAATCATTTAGGTTATATAGTTATTTTAAATTGGTTTCAATTTATAATTAGAATTAATTATATCAATTAATCCAATTTATTTCATTATAATAAACTTCACCTTGAAATTTGGTATATGAACTTAGTAGACAATTGGATGTTTTTAATTTCAAAATGCTCATTGTCATCCCGATCGTGGGATTAATTATAAATTATTTTCTATCGCTTCATGTTTTTGAATTTGGTATAATGGTTTAAATATATGGAATCAACATGGTTTACAATTTCAAATATGTTTAATGATTTTTTTTATTAAAAACATTATTGAATGTAGTTAAAATTATATACATTTATTACCATAAAATTAAGCTTAAAAATTGAATAATCCTTAATTTATGGGCCCAAATGAACTATCCACCTCTCTAAAATCAATTGGATGAAAAAATATAGGATATAGACCTAACTATTTTAATTTTGTTTTCTTTTTATTGTATTTTTAGGAAAAAAATACTCTACTAATAACTTGATTTCAGAAATTAAAATTTTGTCATTTCCCTTCCTTATATAAGGCCACCACTTATCCCACATCCCCACACCTATAAATCGAAATAGTTTTGGAAAATATATTCCTAATTAATTTAAAAAACAATACATTCCATCATGAATTATTATATTGTTCATAAATACTTCCAAGGAACCTCCTTGGGGAAACCAAAATGTGTTACCTGATTAAGAGGTAACAACCACCCTCAAGCTCCTTTCTCTAATTTTCATTTTCCTCTCCCTAAAAACTTCTTTTCAAATTTCTGTATAAAAAACATGTATCCTCAGTATTCTAAGATTTTTTTTGGTGAAAATGGTTCTACATAAACATACACACCCTTCAATCCAATCAGTAACAAACATATTATTTATGTGTACAACGATCTACAGCCTCACGAAATGATGATAGTTCAATTTTTCTCTTTACTAACACCCATGGTGAAAATTATGATCCAAACACTATTTATATATTATATATATGATTTTTATAACATGTTTATGATTATTTTATTTTTATTTATAACATACCCTTATCATTTCCACCTTTTTTAAATACTATAATTTCGTTTGAGGAAGTGTGGACTTCCACCCCCTCAAAGCGATGTGATTAGTTCACAAACTACATTGAATGTATTAAGGATATGATTAGTGAACATATATTATATATATGACATAATATTGATATTTTAATGACATTATATATAGGTATAAATATACATATAATTAATTTTTTTTCTTTCATTCAATACGTCCATAAAACGGATGTAGTGTTCAAGCGTACGTATAGCCTACCATCTACATGAATGGTATATTACATTTCAGTATTATATTGAATATATTATTATAATACACATAAAATAAATATAAATGATATTTAAATCATGGTTTATATACATTAAATCTTTATTTAATTATAATGGCCAAACATAAAATAAATTAAACAGTAGAAAAAAACAATGCGAATATTTACCAAAGCGTAACCTTATAATGAAATTGTAAAAAAGAGGGTAATATAAAATAATAATAAGACAATACATGGTAATATATATAGGAATATTATTACATAAAATTTGATAACAAACTTTTATTTAATATACAATAGTTTTAAATGAGTATGATGAGAGTCACGATAGAAGTTAAGGGGATTTCATCTCACTTTTTGTTTCTATGAGACTCATGCCCTAATCATCACTAATTTAATTTGTGCGGTGAGTATACTAACTATGGATGTGTTAAATTATTATTATAAATTAATTTATGGGTATTTAATTATCCATGTTATTATCTATTTTTTATGGGTTCAATTATTCAAAAGTTACTAAATCGGTAATGTTTTTTGTCTCAATTATCCTTCGTTGAGATACATGCCATGTTAGGAACCTATATTTTTCCATGAGATTTATATAAATAATTTGACATGTTATATCATGAATATAATTCTTTTCAGGATATTTTATGCATAATATAATATTATTATTTCAATTTTTAATGATCCAATGTGACCTAATTGGTGACGATTTATTTCTTCAATCTCATCATTTATCAATATTTTTTATGATTATTCTCCCATCGATTAAATCCTATGATAAATATCTCAAGAAATATTTGGAGATTTATTATTCTAAGGTTATTCTTGTTATATCCATGTAATGCTAAAATTTATCCACTTTTTGGAACATAATATGATCAATAATGTGTTTTTAAAAATGTATGACATTTCCTCTCTCTTATATCAGAAATCTTGTTCCTTTAAACACCTGTTTTCAAAAAAGGGTTTCCAAAAATATTAGAGTATTATAAAATAAAAACTAATAATGTTTTTTCTTTTTTTTCTTTAACCATTGCTTTCAATGGAATAGTCTTGGCAGTTTCCAAACAATCCATTTTTTATAGAATTTTATCTTGAAAAATGATTATTCATTTTACCGTGTATGTCATGAACCTATTTACCCACTGTGATTTCTTTGAAACATCTGTTTTATTTTTATATTTTAAATTTTAATCAATTATTTTGAAAAGTTATTTTTAATTAAAAATTTTTCCAAATTTCTTTCAATATTCTTCAATAATTTTTCAAGGAAATTTATTTTCAAAAATATTTCGAGCTAAATTATATGTTTACAATGACAAAAGGTTCCAAAAGTTTTTCAACGATTTTTTATATTATTTTACGATTATATTCAAGAAAATGTATTTCCAAATGTTTTTGTTTTAATTATCCTTTTTCAATGTATAAATGATATTTTCCTCAAATTATTTTTTTAAAGATATTTAAAAATTAATTTCAATTGAAAAATAAATCCCTTTTTGTTACTCCAGACCTTATAGAAAATGATACATGGGATTTATTAATATTCTTTCTTGATTGTTTCATTTTTTATTGAATGATTATAATGAAACTCATATAACTTTCATGGGTTATATGATTTTTAATCCCTCTTATTTTAATGGGGAATTATTTTATGAAATTATTATGAGACCATTATATTTTCCATAGAATATGATGTGATGAAATTTTATTGAAACCAATTTCGTTTCGTGGTTTATGATTTAATTTTTATAGATCCCATAGATTTTTATGGTCATGTTATGGTGAATGTTTTATTATCTTGTGGCACACAAATTATTGATTTTATTATGATATAGGTAGGACCAATGTCTACCACAAATTCATTGGGTAATTATTTACATCTCATGATATAATGATTGGAATCATGTCGACTAGAATGATCTACTATGGGATGATCTAGAAATCCAATCCCAAAGAAAGAAAGGAATGTGACTAGGGATAGTGGTGTGTCATTACCAGTATGTGTATTCACTATGAAGATGGATGATGGAGAAACCAGATCCACTATGGTAAGATGGGGAAACACATTACCTTAATGGGTAAGACTAGAACTATGGATGGTGGTGTGCCTCGTGTAGTATATCCAGTTCCCATTATGTTTCTTGACATGTTCTCAGAACGTTTCATGAATAATGGGGATTTATATCCCATGTTTATACATCCCACAGTTCAATGTCTGATTCTCGTGTTATGATTTCATGGACTGTGTTCTTTATTTTTGTGTGATTCATGCATTATGAAGATCCAATATCTATTCTATTATTCATTTTTTTTATATTTTTTGTGAAGGGTTTGATATTAAAATATTATGAACATGTTATAATACACCTATACTCATGTTTATGGTTACAAGTATCTCATGATCACCCTTACTGAGCATATGATATAACCCCTTTTTAGGTATCCTTACCTATTTTATGAATATTTATATTAGGACTATTTTTTCTAATAAGGGTTTCATTCATGAAGAACATAGTGGGAGATAATGTCACTCTCTAATGTACTTGTGTTTATGTTTACATGTTATTGAGTTCACTATGCCAATTATGGACTATATGAAACTATTTATATAATGTTTTAAGTATTCCACTAATGTTATGTACTTTTAATGTGTGTCAAGTCTAGGTCGTTATAGTTTTTATTTGATTAATGTCTTATTTATCCTTTGGAAACTCGGATGAGAATAATTTAGTTAAATTCCTAGGTATATTTCTAAGAATATATCTAGGGATATCTCTAAGGATAAGTTTGATGATGAGCTATTATATAGAAGAATACCCTAGAATTTGGGTAAATGATAGTGAGTAGATTTCTAGAAATATATCCCTATATTGATATTACAAGTGGATGTGGATTATTAAAATATGCACATAGGGGTAAAACACCGACAAGATGTCTTTGGACTGACATGGGGTAATAATATAGATGACAACTGCCCTTTTTGTACACCTGGATTGAAACTCCCAATGGATAAGCATTGGAAGTTCACAAAATCCTCACAAACTGTTATGATGGATTTGAATTGGTGATGAATATGAATAACCTACGATAAAAATATGATTTCATTAATTAAGGAAGGTTCGACAACATAGACATCCTATAAGTATCATTTCATGATAATGGGGTGCCTCGCAATGATAATCATTTCTTATTCAATGATTACATGTTTTAGATAATGGAGGGAATCATAAGGAACATGATTGACTTTTAATGTGAGGACAATTTCCTTGTGAGAAGTCAAAGGGAATGGCCACTGAAGTGATGGATTTTTTGATCATGAAAAATTAGTTTTCATGGAACATGATAAAAAATATGTATTTTTACCCACTCTAATTCTCACCAAAGAATGGGTGAAATGAGTTCACTGAGAGTTCAGGTAATTGAGACCATGGAAGAAAAATAATATTTGGTATACATTGTGTAAATAATGTGGAATCAATCACCTAAGTGAATGTCTTAGAGGAAAATTAATGGGTTTTTATTATGGAATATAAGGACACAGAAAAAGAAACTATAATTGGAAAATAATGAGTTCATTTGATTAAAAGGATGATAACGTTTGCCTCCCTAAGGTATTACCAATTGATGATTTCTCTATATTTGTAAATTATAGAAATTATGGAAATAAATGGCATATATGGAAGGGTCATTAAGAGAATCAAAAAAATAGTAACTGTAATTTTTTTATACTAATGTTGAAGATAACATAAATGAAATATTAAATGTATGTTTTAATTTAATAGTATTATTGTTAAGAATTATTTAATTGAGTATGATAAATGTTCATAAATTAAATTTATTTAATATTATTTGAATGTGGTATTAAAGAATAAGTTGATAAATCCTAGTAATGGTTTAATAAGATATTTGAATTATTGAAGTGTAAATGTTATTGAATTTAGATATTATATTAAAAGAATTATGAAATATATATGTATTTTCAGAATAATTTCTTTTATAATTTTAAAGGACATGTTGAAGGGTGCTGGTGAGGTAAAAAATTGATTTCCTGGAAAAGTGAATATTTGATTAAGGGAATGTCACCGTTAATATGATCCTTATGTTGAGATAATGATTTTTTAATAAAGATATGTTATTTATTGATATGTAAATTTGTTGATTCTGATCACCTTGGAATTGATGATGGATTTGTTGATAATTTGTTTATACTATCATGGATGGAGATTTTTTGGGCATTTAAGGAACATATACAATATAGTTTAGAATAAGGAAACATGCATGTTTTTAATAAGGTTTTCTAGTAATACTGGAAATTTCTAGGGTTACATATACTATACAATAAGGATATTGACATGTTAGGATTGAAACAAGAAACATATAATTTTTAATATATGGGGGATAAATTTTAATCTAATTTTGTGACCTTCATTCTTCTGTATTGGATTTTAATCTTACAAAAGGTTTATAAGGTTACCCATTCATGAATAGTTTATGTCAAAATTTATAGGAAGTATTTATTTATTATGATCTCATTAAAAAAATTAGTTAAAATGATATTTGGTGATTGATCTTATTTCAATTATGTCCATTATATTTTTCAAATTATATTAGTGTGGTTTTCTAGAAGGACATCTTGTATTTCAGTTAAAAACCAATCAAGCATGGAATGTTCAATGATAATGAACCCTAGACAAATAGATGATATGGGTTTAATGACTACCACATGCCTAAATGAAGTCCTATTTAATGAATAAAGTTTCATTAAGTATATATATTAATGATGAAATAAATGTGTAACTTTTTATTTTCAAAGATCAATGTACTAACCATATTTATTTTTATGGGTTGTTAGATGAAATTAGTTATAATTTTAATTGTTCTACTATCCTTAATATCTGAAAAAAGTATATTTTAGTGATTTTGGAATCAATTTTAATTTATATAAATTATATTCATGATCTAATGGATGAATTATAAATAAATAAAAGCACAAAAAATGAATTAAATTTTATTTATGGATACACATAAATTAAGTATATCTCCTTACATTCATGGTCAATAAAAATAATTAATAAACTATAAGAAAATGATAAATAAATGAGTTATCCTAATATATTAATTTTTTTTTGAATCTATGGCTTTTTAAATCATCAATTATTTATGACTTTTTATCCCTAAACAAGTCATTGATCATTCACTTATTTTTGATCAATGACCTCAATAACTCCGTATGAATATTTATTCATTTCCTATAACTTCATTTTTTTCCCATTCGATATATATTCTCCTATGTGGAACCTTAATTATATATTACATTGGGTAGCTATTTTGTTTTAGACATTCCCTTTTTAAAGGATGTTTTAGGATTCTATTTTACGATGTTGGTATCTATGAAAGGAACTTTCATGTACTAAAATTTTGATAAAATGTATATATTTTGGGTTAAAAATTCATTTTGAAGTGGATATAATGTAACACCCCAATATTTTGTGAATTATTATTTCAAATTAATTTAATATTTTTGATATTATTCATTTTCTGCAACACTAAAAATATATTATTAAATATTAAAACACTATTTCTGGATTGTTCAACATGAAACAAAATTTAATAATGCAATAAAAACTATATAAATTTTCTATTTATATAAACAATACACAAAGGTTATATTGAATTACATGGAAGACTGACATTCCTTGATGGGTTTCGTAACACGGAAGATCGAGTTTTACCGAAAAATAATTCATTATTAATTATAATTAATTAATAAGATATAACATGGACATTAAATTGAATATTATATAATTTACTAACATATCAACATATATATTTTAATTCAATTGTTACTTTCTAATTATAATATAATTAAAAAACTGAATGAAAATAAATGGAATGATTTTATAAAATTCCATTTTTACGTAAAAATAAAAATTTTAATAATAATTTAAATTAATTACTAATAGTGAAAATATTAATTAAATTTATGTGTTATTTATAATAAAAGATATCTTTTATAATCATCCAATATATTTGAAATATAAATGATCATAACAAACAAAATTTTATTCTTAAAAACCTATATCTTTATAAATGTTGTTTTACAGGTTTTTAATGGTGAAAAATTTTAAATAAATAATCTAGAACATTTATATGATTAGTATGTAAAAATAAAAAAATATTTGAAATATAAACATAAATTTTTTTTGATGATATGTTTTTTTTAATTTTCCTGTAAGGTTTAATTTTGTTAACAAATTTTTTAAAATAATGAATTTTAATTCACATATTATATTTCTTATAATAAATTTATATGGCTATGTAATATTTTAAATTTCATTAGAAAATTAATAATATAATAATTTAATGAATTATTACAGTCTATTTCATTAGAATAATTTTCATTTTGAACTTCTATTTAAGAACATAACTAACATTTGATCATTTTTACTTTTAATACATGAATTGTCATCCCTTATATGGGATTAATATTGAAATAATATTTTTCACTTCTTTTTTTTAATTGAGAAAAATATTATATATTTTTAATCTCAATAATTTATAATTTATAATATGTTTAACTTATTTTTTTATGAAAAAATATTAGTGAATACTGTTAAAATTATTTGCAGTTATTAAGATTAAATTAAGCATACCAATGGAATAATCCTTAAATTTTTGTGACCAAAAGAAAAATATGGTTGTCCAAAACCCAATGTTTATCAATATTTATGCAAACATTATTCAATTATTGATTTTATTATTTTTATGTATTTTTTTTGTAAGAACTTGGGAAGTCCTAACTTGTTTAAAAAAATACCATTTGTGTCTTTTCCTATCCCTATAAAGGGCCACCACCTCTCCCACTTCCTCACACCTATAAAACCACTTAGGTTCATCCATTATCTATCCAATAAAGTTTACAAATAACCTACCATCCTTATTTGAGAATTTATTTTACAACAAATACTTCCATGGAATCCCTTTGGAGAAAACCAAAAGAGTTACCCGATTAAGAGGTAACACCAACCCTAAAGATCCTTTATTTTAGTTACATTCCCACTCCTCAAAATAATCTTATTCCAAAATTTTATAAAAACAATAGTATCATAAATATAATACTACGTTTTTTTGATATGGGTTTTAACAACACATAAAAATACCTTTATCTAATGGGTAACAGACATACTGTTTACGTGTTCGACGAACTACCACTTCACAAATAACGATTGATCATTTTTCATTTACTACCCCTAATGGTAATCATTATTATGGAAACAATGTTTATATATATTATATAATTGATATTTATAATTTATTTATGAATTATTAATTTTTTTAGAACTTACCCTTACACTTTCTATCTTCTGTCAATACGAAAATTTCATTCGAGATTGTCTGGACTATCTCCCCCTCAATGCGTTGTGATTCGTTCACTAACTACATGGATTGTATTAAAGATATATTTATTGGAATAATATGATATATAATAATTAATAATTATTATATTTTATATTATTTAAATATTTTTATATACCTATATTTTATTTACTTTTTATATTTCAATACATCAATAAAACAGAAACAAAGTTCATTCTTAAGTACCTCATACCATCTCCATGAACGAAGTATTCCAATTCATACATATATTATATATATAATAATATAATATAAATATAATCAATATAAATTATATTTATATCATGTGTCACATTCTTTATACCATTCTATACGTATAATTATACAACATATAACTAATTAATATAGAAGAAAAAAAGTGAATATTAACCAAAGCGTAAACATAATATAAAATTGTTAACAAGTGGGTAATATAAAATAATAATAAAACCATATATGGTATCATATATATATATATGAATATGTTTATATAATATATTTA
Organism: Viscum album; assembly: GCA_963277665.1. Classification (NCBI taxonomy): domain Eukaryota; kingdom Viridiplantae; phylum Streptophyta; class Magnoliopsida; order Santalales; family Viscaceae; genus Viscum; species Viscum album. The sequence goes on along the minus strand of OY728121.1, from coordinate 1,902,638,884 downwards.
TCATAAAAATAAATTTATTATACTAGAGGTTTGAACAAGTATCATGATATTCAAGACAAGAGGTGAAGGGATTTTATTCCACTTTTTATTTCCCTAAGATACATGACATTACAATCACTCGTTTAATTTGTGTGGTGCTTATAATTCCCATTGATGTATTTTATTATTATTCTAATTTAATATATGGGTATTTAAATATATTTTTTATGATATTTATTTCATGTTGTCTTTGTTTCAAAAGATACCAAATAGGTAATGTGATTTTTTTCTCAATTTTTTTCTTTGAGACATATTACATGTTATGAACCTATATTTATGAATGAGTTTTATATAATAAAATATAAATGTTATATTATTAATATCCTTATTTTTTAAATATTTTTAATAAAAATTATTTTTAGTCATTCCATTTTTTTGATCCAATGTCACCAAATTATTAACATTTTGCAGATACAATCTCACCATTAATTGAGATTGTTTATGATTATGCACCAAATGATGAAATATTATGATCAATATCTCAATAAATCTTATGAGATTTTTTTATCCTTTTTTAATTGATGTTACACAGTATCAATGAAATCATTTATCCACTCTTTGGTACATAATATTATCAATAATGTGTTTCTAAGAATGTCAAAATTTACATCTCTCTTTTATCATAAAAATGTGTTCCTTCAAAACCATGTTTTCAAAAAGGTATTTCCAAGAATATTATATTATTATTCTATAATATTTAAAATAAATTTTAATAATTTTTTCTTTTATAAATTCTTTTATCAGAGTCTTCACATCTCTTTAAAAATATAGCATTTTTATTCCTTTTTTTTTCTAGAAAAGGAAATATTCTTTTTATATCATATGGAATATAATGATTTACACACCATAATTTCATTGAATATTACATATAATGTTTAAAATGTTAAATTTGAAGAATTTAATTAATATTAATTTTCAATTAATTCTATTATCAAATTCCTTTTGATCTTCTTTTATATGATTTCAATGATTTTTTTTCAAAATGTTTTCATGATTATTTTGTAATTTTCCATGGAAAATGGGTTTCAAAATGTATTAATGATATCTTTATATGTTTAAAATGAAGAGTATTCCAAATGGTTTTTAAAAAATTATTTATAAGATTTAGTGTCCATTTTCAAGAACCAGGTTTTCAAAAGGTTTTTTGTTTTAAAGATCCCTTTTCAATGAGGAAAGGTGATTTTCCTTGAAAAATAATCATAAATATATTTAAAATTTAATTTAATTATATGATGACATATGATGATGTTAATAAAGACCTTATAAGAAATTGTACAAAGGTTCCATTCATATTAATATTTTATTGGATTATGTTTTAATGGAATTATGCTTACAAAACCCATTTCTCTTCGACGAGTTATATGGTTTTGATACCCACTTCTTATGAAAGGATATGAATTGATGAAATTATTACAAAACATATATATTTCCCTAGTTTATGATGTTATAAAATATTACTGACCATTTCATTTCCTAGGTTATTACTTATTTTTTATAGAAGCCATATCATTAATGGGTCATGAAATGATGAACATTTTATTATCTTCTGGCACATGAAAGAATGATTTTTTGATGAGATGGGTGGGAACTATATATACCTATAATTCATTTTATAATGATTTATATCACATGATATAATTATGGGAATCATGATGAAGGTATTTATCCTCTATTGGATGATAGGGAAACCAGATCCCTTAAATGGAAAGGACTATAACTAGGTATGGTTGTGTTTCCTTCCCAGTCGTTATAGTCACCATGAAGATGGATGATAGGGAACCCAACCACTATTAGAAGATGGGGAACCCGATATCTTACCAGGAATAGACTAATACTGGGTATGGTTGTGTGTCCCTCCATTATATGTAGTCCCATGAAGTGACATTATAAGTTCTAGCATTGTATCTGGACATATAAGGAATGTTATCACATGTTAATACATGAAAAAATTCAATGTATTATTCCTAAGTTATGTTTTCATGGAATATTTTCTTTATTCCATGGCGATTCGTGTCTTATAGAATAGAAATATCAATTTCATTATTCATGTTTATGATCTATGATATGTATTTTATGATATTATAATTTTATGATCAAACTCTCATACCACTATTCTCATGTTTATGCTTAAAATTTTCCCTTTTTTATCTTTACCAAGAATTTGAGGCCACTAATTTTTAAGTTTCCATCCCTAGGATATGAATATATGTACTATGCACAATATTTCTAAAAAGGTTGTTAGTCATGAAAAACATAGTGGGAGATAATTTAGCTCACTAATGTACCTGTGTTTATGACTCTAGGTTTCTAATGGCACATAAAAATTATTGTCTTTGGGAAATTTTTTATAAAATGTTCAATGTATTTTGCAAATATTACGCAATTTTAATGTATTTCATGATTGGTTCATTTATGAATTCTATTATGGGGAACAGATTCCAGGCTTTTCTTTTGACTTATTGTATACCCTAAGACAATAAGGACCATTATATCAAAAATACATGTTGAGTACTCTGCACATCACATAGGAAACACACTCTATCGTATACACCATATATGTGAACTCTTACAAACCATGTGTTAAGTAATTACAAAACCAAGTTGACACAATGGGGGATATGCACAGTGAACTCCCAAACAATATGTCATGAACATTTCCAACCTTATTATATTTTTGTATCTCCTTGAATAAAATTTAGATTTAGGTGAACATTAGTCATTCTTGAGTAGTTTACTATGTAGAATATGATGGTGGGATCCTCTGAATAATCAGAGGTGAGACATATGGAACAATGAACAAATAATCTCCTTAAAAATGTGTGGTTAGATATAGGATCAATCATGATTATTATTGTTCTTTTCATTGTTTATCCCTTAGGGGGTGTTCATGTTAGGATATTTGTCCCAAATATCATTACAAATAGGATCAGTGTCCCCCTATGAATATATAATATGTAGGATATTCTTTCTATATATTTGATACTCCCACCTATATAATATAAAGTGGGGAATGAATCCACCACTACGGTCCATACAACCTCAATCAATACATATACCTTAGAATTGTGTGAGTCCACTACTACTATTCCTGATAAAATATATTGGTTTATATATATATTTTAGATTCTTTGAGTGGTGCACTGATTTAAACTATTGATGGATGTATGTAACAGTACATTCATCTATGTCCTAGAGATATCCTTTTAATGAATACATAGTCTCCTTTCTAATGGATTATTTCTCTTCATTCTGTCATATGGTTTTTAGTTGAATCGTCCATGGTATAATTATTTTGTGTTTTTGGGAGATTAACTAGATATGTATATACTCACACAAGGTTGGGAATCTACTCCCATTCTATTCTTGAATTAATTAAATGATATGTATTTTTTTGAGACCTTATTAGATTGATCATTGGTGGATCTTAACAGTACTTTAGGGTGAGTGTAGTGTTTGGTGATCTTGCTTGGGGAATTTTTCCTTATAGCGAACTTTACACCTCTATTGTTAGGTCAATATTTTTTCCAGTTATTATGTGTGTATATTTCCCCTTTCATAATGGATTACGTGCTGGCTTAACATTAAATATATTGTTGGTTGTTTTAATTAATATTTATATTGTAGTTAGATTTATTTACATATTCCACATTATAATAACTTATGTGTGGTGGTTTGTGTGTCTATATATTCATTAGGATAATGACTCACATTTCATGAGCTTTTCCAAATCCGTGCAGGTCATCATCCCATAGCCAATCCGAGGTGGGAATGTGGAGACACACTATACTCACCACCACAAAGAAATTGTCCAAAGGGGTCAGATTTTTTAATAGTTTTATTAATGTTTGGTTGTCTTAGGGATAGACTATTGAGTTATATATATGTTAAAAATAATTTTGGGAAAATAAGGAAATGATGTTAATGTTCCTCATATATGGATTTGAAGAAAACGAATTTAGTGATGCTGTAATGGAAAACACATAAATTTATGAGAAATTTAATAGCCTACTTGTTAAATTATTACAGTGAAGAACTAATTTTTTTGAATAAATAATTGGTACATGAATCATATAGGAATGTTTCATTTATTTCTTTGTCCTCCCTGAGTTAGAACCCCATATATGCTATATTAATCATGTTATGTATTGTTAAACTACAAGATATTTCCACATAGTTGGCCAACTAGGAATATGATGTAGGTTATTTGATATAGAAATATTATTTTTTGAGACTCTCTTTGATGAACAATTATGAAATTAGGCTTCCATATATGGATAGGATAATTAGTCATTTCCAATGGGAGTATGAATCATGTTACCCCTTCCCATCATACAAAAAGTAGACCAGAATAATGATGTATATGTGGATGTTTCTTTATATGATGAAAATAATGTATATCATCATGGGATGGAAGCAAATGAACATATGTTGAGTGTGTTTCATGAGTTTTAGTGAAAATGACTACCTGAGTTGTCACGAACAGTCCCCCTAGTCCCATGACATGATTACCCCATGCCCACCTTCCATAGGCCAGGGGATGGAAACTAGCACCGAAATTCACACTCCTTAAAATGGGAAGGCAATGCCACTAATCATGTTCAATAACACGGTCCCTGAACACAAAAATAAGAATCATTGAAATAAACTTCTTAATGAAAAGAGTGCTGAAATTAAAAAGGATCAAGAATAAAGCCCATCTATAAATATACAATTACAACTGAAAATACGATAAAACTAAAATGAAATGAAAACTACTATTGAGTAATCCTCCGAGTTTCCTACCTGAAGGGTATGTAATGATAACCTCCTCAGCAATCCATATCTTCACGTCCCCTCTGCATACCGTCAGGCCAAATGGTCAACCTTTGGGCACCGTTCAGTCCTGACACCCATGTCCCCAGTCAACATTGTCTGTCGTCTACACCAAACACAACAAGGTGCAGGCATCACTTGTGCAGGGGTGAGTATAACGATACTTATTAGGGGATCTAATTCCCTAAAAGGCCTCAGCAAATCCACAAAGGATAAACCAAAAAGAAAATAAACAACAGACAACCCTACATAGGAATATGTCCACTCTTATAAATAAGTTATCAAGTATACACATATCATTCAGGAGGAATATCAAGACCCAAATCCTTATCCAATGTAAAACTGTTCCCTAAAGAAGGAATAACACAAAAATAACACCACAAAGGTAAGTTCCCCAATGGTAACGCCACACATGAGAATACAAAAAATGTATCACCATGAGGGTAATTACCACAATGGTATTCCACAGAGAAGATTACCACAAAGGTAAACATTCATCTCACACCTGGCATAAATTAGTTATATAAGTGGAGATTATTAGATGTAACTACTAAATCATCTTAGTCTGTTAAAAGGTGGACCCACAACAGATCCTAAATCATCATACCCACACCGGATCCTAGTACATCCTCGAACCCACACAAGATCCTAATACAGCAGACCCATGAAGGATCATAGAACATCATCATACCCACACATGATCCTAGTATATCAGACCTGAGTAAAATCATATAGTAGTCCCATGTTGATTCCTAGAGCAGATCCAAGTGAGACTCTCGATCGTAGACTCACAAAGGATCCAATGCACAGACCCCCAATGGATCCTTTTTTCATGTTATAGCCAGCTATAGGGTTCTCTCACTAAGCACACATGATTCTGATAGGGTCCTCTCCTAATGAAACAAGTTGATTCTATATATTACATGAATTACAACTAAGAATTATCCCAATGGACCACCATGTAAAAGGGGTCTCAACGCAACATAAAGTGCATGAATCGGACGCTCGGTCTGTAAGTTATTGGTCGTTTAGTCCGGGGGGCCCGGTTGGATTCATGTTCGATCCAACCCGGACTTACCCCAACATTATCCAAAACTCTAGTGTAGTATGTCAAAATAACCATCACAATAAAAGGATCCCGGTGTCACAGATTGTTCGTCAAATGGATGCTCATTACCAAATTCATGGCCTATAAGGTGATTCTCGGTCTAGTTGGGCCATGGTCCAGTCTGACCAAGCCTGGGTCGACCCATGTCCGGCCCGGTTGGGCAGGGCCACAGCGGGCCCAAACCGCTAGGACGCGCTATGGACTGACCCACGTCAGGCTGCCCGGCCCACACTGAGTGTCCCGGCATTGGTAGCCCGTGATGGGGTTCGCCCTAGCCGCATGCAGGGGGAGTAGCGCCCCCTCCCTTAAGTCATCGAATGACCGAAGCTATTCATTTTCCAACCTAAACATGAGACCTGCCACAGGTCACGCTTGGTATAGCTCGGCCAGCTGAAACTGTTGGCCCATTTCTCCTCCCAGTGGCACAATCGTGTGTCGTTGCCCCTCCATGGTCGTCTGAACGCTGAATGACTTCCACCATCAACCGCGGCCAGGCGGGCCACAACCACTTACCCTGACGGAGTCTGGCCGTCACGCTGCCCATGCTTCTGCGGCTGTCCGAAGCACCAGCCACCCACTTTGCACCACCATGGCCGATAATATCTGGCCTCCATCTGGTATCTATATTACCACTTTCTCTACAAGCAACGTAGACGCGTGCTGTCCTGGTTCTATGCGGTTGTCCCGGGTGCCAGCTGCCACCTTTCTCTACCGCAAAGAACACAACAATCGTGAAGAACAATGAAGGGATTAGGTCGGGTTCATTTGGCTCTCACTCTATGCATTAGATCGGTAGTATGAGGATCAAGAGGATTAATTCAACGCAAACCACAAATAACAACAAATCCTCTTCCGTGAGGGTTCCATAGGAGGAGGTGTGAGGAAGAAGACGAAGTCATTGAAGAGTCAGCATTCATTGCTTCCACAGGGTGCTTCCCATCTAGGCCCAAGATCAGTCCCTTATTCTTCATTAGATCATGTTCTTCATTGGAGGGGAAATTGATTGTCTAATGTTTTCTAAGGATTTGCTGACACTTTTCCATTGATTTTCCACCAACCATTAAATGAGGGTCCAATATAAATTAAAATAAGTTTACTTGATCAATTTATGTTGGAATAATTAAATGTTGACTCATTTAAATAAATTTTAGTTGGATCCATTAATTAAATGGGGATTTGAAAGTAATTCCCCCCACTTTTTTGGGGATTGGGTGGTCCCCACATCCATAAATCTAATAATTAGGTTTCAATAAAAAAAATTTAAAACATGTTATTTATTCTATTTTTATTTCGATGAAAAACACAACATCTAACATTCACCCACAAACTACTACAGTCGAGGTGAAGGTATTCTTAAGAGAATATTCATTCTACGAGTTCAAGGTGTCCTTGGATTTCAATTTCGATCACTAGTTATAATGTTACAAAAACATTCCTGCACATTTACTGAAAATACTCGAAAAAATGATAAAAATTTCCATCCATTCACACTAGGATTCAGAATCACTCAATGTAAATTTTTGCAGACTCATAAAATTACCATATAAATAAAAACAATTACATGGAATTTGTAGGTTTTATATTCTCCCCACCTCAGGGGTTTGTGTCACCAAAAGCCACATCACAAAAATAGGAAAACAAGTGGGGGTATTGAGCTTGAATCTGATCATTCCGCTCTTATGTTCTTTCCTGGAGGATACTGTGATACCAATGAACAAGCACTAGAGGTATTGACCACCCACAAAGGACCTTCTCTTTTCGACACTCAATATACCCTAGAAGCTCTAAGAATGTCTCTCCATTGTCGATGTCCAGCTTTCCCTAGTCAATGATGTGTGAAGGGTCATTCATGTATCTCCTCAGCTAAAAAACATGGAAGACATCATTCTCCCGGTGCAACTGAGGGGGAAGTGCTAGGTGGTAAGCCACCTCTCCAACTCTACTGAGGACACGAAATGGTCTGATGAACCTCAGAGATAACCTGCCTCCCCTTCTAAATCTCTACTAACCTCATCAGTGTGAGACCCATACAAAGATGTGGTCACTATCCATGAACTCCAGAGGTCTTTTTCTCCTATCAGCATAATTCTTCGGCCTGCTCTGTGCAGACTTAATCTACTCCTAGATGATCTGAACCTTCTTTGTGGTAGCCTATACCATATCTAATCCCATGAGTGCTAAATCCCATGGGGCAGTCCAGCATAGAGGCGATCTGCATGGTCGACTGTACAATTCCATGAAAACCGTCATTCTAATGGTGGGGTGATAGTTGTTGTTGTATGAAAACTCCACTAAGGTCATGCGATACTCCCATCTGCGACCGATGTCGAGGATGCAAGAATGCCACATTTCCTCGAGTGTCTAAATGGACTACTCAGTCAGGCCATCTATTTGAGGATGGAAGGTGGTGCTCAAATGATGTTACATCCCAAAAGCCTCTTGTAACCCCTTCAATAGCCAGGAACTGAAAAAATGCAAACGATCGGAAACAATCCTCAAGGGTATACCATGTTTTTGTATAATATCCTACATATATAGTCATCCCATGCTCTCTACTGAACCCTGCTCTCTGATCGGTAGGATGTGGGCTGATTATGTGAGTCGGTCAATGATCACCCCGATAGAATCATGACCCTTGGATGTACATGGAAGACATATCATGGAGACCATGGATATCCTATCACACTTCCACTATGGAACTTCTAAAGGCTTGACCAAGCATGCTGGTACCTGATTTTTCACCTTCATTTGCTGACAAGTGAGGCACTGAGAAAAAAACACTACTAGTGCATTCTTAATTCCCATCCACCAAACATGTCATTGGAGATCCTGATACGTAATCACCACTTTTGGATGTACAACTAGAGGTGATGTGTGTAACTCCCAAAACATTTCCTCTTGAAGTGGCTCTGGTACAATGGTACATCCTCTGAAAAGAATTGTGAGATCCCCATCTTCATAAAATCCATAAGGTGCATGTCCTGTAGATACCATAGCATGTCGAGCCTCAAATTTGGTATCCACACATTGTGCCTCCAGGACATGCTAAAGAAGCGGGGGGAGTGACTATAAGAGACTGATGAAAAGTTGCACCATCCTAATCAAAACATGATATCTACAAAGTGGCCATCTTCTCTGTCACCTCACCTAGTAGATGTATACCAGATCTCAAGCTGAGTGTATCTGTTACAATGTTCTCCTTCCCGAGAGTATATACTATCTCGAATTCATTTTCCTAGAGAAACTCAATCCAATTCCCTAGCCTAAGGATCAATTCCCTTTGAGAGAATATATACCTAAGACTCTTGTGATAAGAGTAAACCATAAAATGATCACCCATCAAGTAATGATGCCACATCTTCATGTTGAAGTCCATAGCTGCTAACACCTGGTCATGAGTAGTGTAGTTCTTCTCATGTTGTCTCAGATGTCGAGAACCATACGCGATCATTGCTCCCTCCTACATCAGGACACATCCAAGTCCAGTCCTTGATGCATCACTATATAATACACACCCAACACCCACCTCGTGAAGAATCATGATGGGGGAACTAGTCATCCTATCCCTCAGCTCTTGAAAAAATTGCTGGCATCTCTCCGACCACACAAAGGGTTGCAAATTATTTTTCAATACTGATAAAGGTTCTCCAAATCTTGAGATATCTGGCACAAAACTTTGGTAGTATCCAGCCAAACCCAAGAAGCATCATACCTCCATCAAACTCCTGGGTGGTTCACAATAATGTATCGCCAAAATTTTCACTAGATCTATTGCAACTCTATCCTCCATGATGACATGTCCCATAAGGTGAACCTCCCAGATCTAGGACTGGCACTTCATGAGCTTACCATAAAGCTGGTTCTCTCAGAGTGTGTCCAGAACTATCTGCAAATGATAGGCATGATCCTACTCGGTAGCTGAGTATATCAGAATGTCGTCGATGAAGACCACCATAATGAATTCATGATATGGCTAAAAGATCATGTTCATGAGTCACATGAACACTGCTGCAGCGTTTTTCACGCCAAAAGGCATGACCAAAACCTCATAATGGTCGTACCGACATTTGAATGAAATCTTTTATATATCCTCTTCCCATACAAAGAGTTGTGGATAACCTGATCTGTGGTCTATCTTGAAGAACCATCATGGTCCCTTCAGCTGATTAAAGATGTTTTCAATCCTAGAGTGTGGATAATTGTTCTTCACGATCATCTGGTTCAGGCACTGATAGTCAACACAATGTCTCATGCTCCCATCTGCCTTCTTGGCGAAAAAATTCAGGGCTTCCCAAGGAGAAACACTGTGTCAGATGAACCCCTTCTCCTGTATGTCCTCTTGATATACCCGCAACTCACGAATCTTCACGGGAGCCATCAAATATGATGGTTTAGATAACAGTGCCATCATGGGGTACAAGTCAATGTAAAAGTCCACATTTTTACAAGGAGGTAGACCCATAACATCATCCAAGAATACATCCTTGTACTATTCCAGCACTACAGGATATCTTGGACCCTCCACATCAACCTATCTGAGGGTAAGGCTATCTAACTGATAAGTGATCAGCTGCAACCTCCTTTAGGACTTTACATCATGCGTTGTAAAGTCTCTCTTCTCCCCGGTTAAGGTAAAAATTTTCTCGTTCGTGCAGACACACTGCACATTACGCCTAATACAATCAATCTAAGCATGTACTATAGATAACCAGTCCATACAAAATATTGCATCATAAGACCTCGACGACGCTACTAGGGGATCCCATCCAAAGCTCTCGCCTCCTAGTGTAACCTCACACTTTCGGCACCAGTGTGTAATCATTGAATCTTCTCCCATAGGAGTCTCTAGTCATATATAATGATCCAATGACACCATAGGAATCTTCCAGATCTGAATGAGGGCAGGGGAAATAAAATAATGACTGGCACATGTTCTTTAAAGTACTTCAGCTAAGATGGAGTAGACATAGATCGTACCTTGTATCAACCCCAAAGCACCATGGTTTTACACCACAATAACATAGTGCTGAGCTCGCCCCTGTCTAGACATACCCTATGGTCAGGGTCGACAACCTGGTGGTGGTTGTGGTGGTAACATCTCGAACCGTCACCCACCACTAGCTGCATGACCAACTCCTCTCCCACGTCTACCTACTCCCTGCACAACCATTCAGTCGAACCTCTATCTCTTCCTAGGCGGTCCTTCGACCATCTGTTGATCATCCGTACAGCGGATCAGGAAGTCACGAGACATGTCACCCTACCTACCGCATGTGAAAGATTGTCTACTCCTCACATGATTGGCTCTGTCTCTGGTTCCCTGAACAACTGAACATGAATCCTACGGTTGTCCACATGTGTTTAGAGTCCTCTTGGTCCTCTGTGACATCTATCTACTAACATCTATAGAGAACTCAGTTATGTGATGCCTGGTGGTGGGTATCGCTGTTAGTGACTGCTCAACAAGAAAACTTTCCACTAAGGGGGCTCCCTCTAACAACCCTGCATGTTTCGGGATGCTGGGAGAAATCAACGAATACCTAATCTCTTACCCGAGTCATATCTCAAAGGTCATGTCCCTAAAAAATGGGTCTCACACCATATTAGTGGAGTAGTGCGAGTGGTCGATGAACCTCGTTGTGTATTGAGCCACAGTCATGCTGCCCATCTGCAAATGAAGAAGCTCATGTATGTGCACTGTGCGAAGGGTCACTGGAACAAACTCAGACTGAAACAGGCTCTCAATGTCTTCCCAGAGAATTTTGACCTCGTAGTTAGCTTATAGATTCATGCTCCATCATCTTCCTACTGCTACCTGTAGAAGAATAGTGGTATGGATCCCCATGAGATATGCAGGTGTCCTTACCTATCAAAAGACTCTCATTACCACCTCCAACCAATCCCCAGCTTCTTAAAGGTCAGTCTCCCCCCCTAAGCCTGGATGGCCTCTAGAGCTAGAAATCATACGATGTTCTCAAATGGCATACACCCTCTACTATTGGGGCCAGGGTTATCGATGAAAAAATGAGGAATGGTACAGCTGGTGCCTCTGTTGGTGCCTCTTCTGAAAGAAGGCCCTAAACCAAGGTCTCGTTACTTGGTGGGATATCATCGCATACTATACCCGAAACCCTAGTTGTCTTTCTTCATAGAGGCTTCCTAAAAAATAAACAGGTGCTCCATGGTCAATACGTTATTACTAGTGATCTGACTCAAAGAGTTACCAATGAAAACATTTTCGAAACAGACACACAATCAGTGTTTTCATACACTATGTAAAAAATAAGTAGTGAGGGTCCTGGTGTATAGATATGTCTTCCACCGCACCAACATTGGATTCTGTAAACTGATAACCACACTCACTACACATAACACTATTTCCATTAAAAATCAGAGTCCAATGTTCTACAGTAGAACCAACTCCTCTAATAACAATTTTTCATGACACGCCCCACGGGGCCAGTGCCATGACTACCCCATTCTCGACTTCCATAGGCTAGGGGATAGAGATTTTCACCGAAAGTCACTCTAATTAAAATCAAAAGGCATTTATTTTAATCCTATATAAACACAATATCCAAGAACACAACAAGAAGAAACTGTGAAGTAAACTACTATCATAAAAGAGTTCTAAAAGTATAAAGGGGACAAAATAAAAGACCCACTATTAAGGTACAAGTACAAATGGAAATTCAATACAACTGAAAGGAAAGGAAAACAACTACATGGTCATCCTACGGGGCACCTACTGGAAGGGTAGGTACAAATCACCTCCTCTAATCTCCATGCCTGCCTATCTCCTCTGTGTACCGTTAAGCAGAATGCCCCACCACCAGGCACCGTCCAGTCCTGGCACCCTGGTCCCCAGTCAGTAATGTCTGTCATCTGCACCCAAAACTACAAGGTACGGGCATGGCCCGTGCATGGGTGAGTATAACTATAATCTGTAAGAACCCCAAGACCCTTAAATGTATCACCAAATCCACAATGGATGAACCAAAAAAATATAAAACTGAAATCCCTACTAATTTATATTACAATACATATATCTAAGTTATCAAGAATACCCATCTCATTCATGTGAAATATCTAGTCCCAAATCATTATCCAAAGTTCAACTCTCCCATGAAGGACCACAATGGTATTTTTCAAAATGGTAATGCCAGATACAAAAATACCACAATGGTATCCCCACGAAGGAATGCACGACAAAGGTACGCCACACAGAATATTACCAAAAAGGTAATGATTCAGCTCATACCAGGTATAACAAAGGTACAATATTAGATATGATTAGATGTAACTACTGAATAATTTTACTCTGTTAAGAGTAATTCTAATATAGGACCATAAATTATCAGACTCAAACTGGATCCGACTACATCATCAGACCCACACAGGATCCTAGTACAACAGACCCACGTAGGATCCTAGAGTAGTCCCATATGGATTCTTAGAGTGTATCCATGTGAGACTTTAAAACCGAGACCCACAAAGGATCCCAATCACAGACCCAAAAAGGATCCCTTTCTCATGTTACACCCAGCTATAGGGTTCTCGCACTAAGCTTGCTTGATTCCGGCAGGGTCCACTCCTCCAGCCACAGGTTGATACTCCATCTACCACAAATACCCATAATAATGTATCCCATTGGACCACCATGTAAAATGTGACTCAACACAATAGACGATGCATCAATCGGATGCCCAGTCGGTATGTAATTGTCCTTTTAGTCATGGGGTCCTAGTTGGATTCCTGCTTGATACAACCTAGTCGTACCCCAATATTATCCAAAAATCATGTGGATTAGTTAAAAATTACCATCTCTATCCAAGGATCCCAGCGTCGTAAACAGTTTTTCAAACGAACGCTCGGTGCCAATGTTATGGCCAATAACGTGATTCTGGGTCTAGTTTGGCATGGGTCTGGTCCGACCCGGCCTGGGTCAACCCAGGTTTTTCACATTAGGGTGGGCAACAGCGGGACTAATCCACTAGGCTGTGTCGGGCATGACCCACTGGGCTACGGTCCAGTCCGGCCTACGCTGGGCGGCCTATGGTGGGGTCCCCCCTAGCCACATGCAGGAGCAGTCGGGTGCCCCCGTTATCAATCACCAAACGACTTAAGCTATTCAGTCACCTGCCAGAACGTAGGACCCACCACATGTCCCGCTCAGTATAGCTCAGACAGCCGAAAAGGCCTGCCCTTTACTCCTCCTAGTGGAGTAGTCACGTGTCGTTGCCCCTCTGCGGCCGACCGAATGCCAGACTCCTTCCACCTTCCGTCGCGGTAGGGCAGGACGCTGCAATTTTCTCTGACGGCAGCACTTGGTCGTGTTGCCTATGCTTCTGCGGCTGGCCAAAGCACCAAAATCCCTCTATCCACTACTTCGGCGAATAAAAGTTTTCCTCCATTCGTCCACTATGCATCCTCTTTCTCTACCGACAGTACGGACGTGCACTGCCCCGTTTTTGTGCGGCTGGCTTGGTTGCCAACCGCCACCTTTCTCCATCGCGAAGAACATGACAATCGTGAATAATACCGGGGGGATAAGACTGTGTTTGTTTGTCCCACACCCTCCACATTAGATTAGTAGCAGGTGGATCTAGAGGCTTAAATCAACACAATCCACAATGAACAAAAAACCCATACCTCGAAGTTTTCGTAGGAAGAGGTGCTAGGAAGAAGATGAAGTCGTTGAAGCGTCGACATTTGTTGCTTCCACAAGGCGCTTCCAATCCAGGATAGGGGTCAATTCCTCATTTTTAATTGGATCATGTCATATATTGGAGAGGGAAGTGATTCTCCAATGTTCCCCAAGGCATTTCTAACCTTTTGCCGACAATTTTTCCCCAACAATGAAATGAGGGGCCAATATAAATTAAATTAAGTTTAACAAATCAATTTTTGTGGCAGAATAAAATGTTGACACATTTAAATAATTTTAGTTGGATCCAATAATTAAATGGGGAGTTGAAATTTTCCCCCCATTATGAGGGGTTTGGGTGGTCCCCACGTCTATAACACTAACCAAGAGGATTCAAAACAAAACATGTTCATTATTTTATTTTTATTTCCACGAAAAACACGAAATCTAGCATTCACCCTCGACCTAATGTGGTTGATGTGAAGGACTCCATATGCGAATTTTTTCACTGTGTGTTCAATGATGTCCTCAATTATAAATTCCGGGCACCGGTTCAAATGTTACAAAACATGCTTGCATGTTTACTGAAATTACCAAAAAAAGTACATAAATTTCTTCTAGGCATAATGGGCCTTAGAATCATGCCCCTCCAATATTCACGGACTCACAAAATTCCTATATAATTAAAAAAATTTATGAAATTTCTGGATCATTAAATGAGTTTCAGGTAATTTATGAAACAATGGTTTTGAAGGCTGGTATTGAGTTTTTGTTTGAGTATTTTTTTTTCTTTTAAGGACATATAAAAATTAGATGGTAGTTATGGAATCTAGTATCCTCCATGGTGTGATATTTTTCTATTAGATCCTGATTATTCAAATCCTTTATGGGGAAACACTACCTAAGTCTGATTATGAGTTCCAATTCTATGTGTAGTTCTACCTATCAATACTAAGGTCCATGAATATTTAGTTTTTTAAAAAAAATACCAGTATATCCTTTTTTGAGAGTGTGGCATGATTCACTAATATCATAAGGTCATCCTTTTATGTGATCCCGGATGGGTTCATTTGAGAATATAAGTTCAATAATGAACATTGTAGATGTATCTAATTAAATTTTTTATACCTCTTATGTCTTACCTATTTCGATATTATGTATGGAGAAATAGTAAGAGAGATCTTTTTATATAGAAATGAGAATATATAAAGTTAGATTAGTTCCCATACTAGTGTAGATTCATCATATCAAACTAGTAATAATCTGTCATTAAGAATAAGGAAAATGGGAAATTATTGTATTGTCTTAGACCCATAGATCCGCAACTCTTGGAATGCATAGGAGATATTTTAAGGTAGTGGATAGGAATTCTTACGCCTATTATGAGAGGGGCCTTGTATATCATAAATTCCCAACCCCTAATATAGAAATGGGTAATCAAAATGTTTATAGACCTCATTGTCATAGGTAATAGTGTGATCAAGGACCTCCTAGAGCCTATTAGGGTGGTCCTTAGGGAGGTTTCCTTTTTATAGGTGCTATTGAATAACTGAAAAGTGGAACTATATTATGATGGTTTCATTACTCTCATCCACCACCATCACCCCTATTAAGTATATTCTAGGATTAAATGTGTAGGTAATAGTAATTTTACTAGACATATGAAATAGAGGGATACACACATTTGACCTCCAACATGAAAAATGTATAATATATTTATACTTTATATAGGAGAATTCTATCAAAGAAACAGGCTCGTGTACTCATAGAAAATGTGTCTAGAGACTCCCATCATGAGAAATCCCATGATCACTGACGTATACCAGTGATGAAAAAATTTAGTTGGTAGCATGAGGTATTCATGAGACCACATTTTAACTATATTAAAGGCATAAAACATCATCCTCATTATGGAATGGTTATATACAATTAATTCATAGATAGACTAATACCATTATATTGTGAAGTGTTTTCAAATTCATGGATTAAAATTATCCTTCATGAGTAAAATAAAATTTCATTCAAGATGATCATGGCCTTTCTATATAAATTTACATCCAATCACCAATCAATTTGAATGTTTCAGTATATGTGTTGTGGAATCCTCAAGTGATTAGTTTCTAGTAGTATTATTGATGCGTAGGGATGATTTTCACAAGTATATACTATAATATCCCCTTCATTGAGAGTTATAATTGTATATTTATCTCAACACTATGTAAAAAACTATATATTACACATCTTATCAGATTTCCCCATATAAGCCTTCAGAGATGAGAGATTTTTCATCAGAACCAATTTGACATGATAATCCACCTTGATATTTCTATCAAATAAGGATGATTTTAGAATGAGGCTATGTGTTGGATATCGTTATTTGAATCTGGTGACATTCGAGAACTAGTATATTATATAATGGATCAATGTTCAATTTGACATGTTGATGGGAGAAAATTTGTTTATTTCCCCCTAGAATAAATACCCATATAGATGGTGAATATTGGTGTGGAGAATTAAAATATTCACAAACTATGATCTTTTTTAGTTATTAATAAAAACAATATTCTCTCTTTTATCTCATAGAAATATATAGTGAAATAGAAGAAAATTAAAGATACATGAAAGAATTTAACAGTTTCACCCAAAATGGCATAACCCAATGAGAATACAAAGAAAATGTGAAATTGTATTGGAATCACTAAAGCACGCTGTTGTATTATAATTTTCAGAGAATGACGATAGCCCTACCTAGTTTAGAATCACCCACACATTAGAGGAAGCTGCTCACTCTTCTAAAATGAACTAAATTTACCCTCATAAGAATATTTACATGATATATATCAATCCTGAATCAGTACACATTAAAATATTTGTGACACAGTGGTCATTTTTTATCATTAAGATGAAATCTTCTTTAATGTGTACAAACTGTTTCATGTATATTTACTTTATGAACAATATTATTCATGCAATATACACTATGAAATATTCACCGTGTACTTCATTATTACATGAAATAATCCTTGCATTAGGAACCTATACAAACTCTCTAGACAGGCCTCCTCTATATACTACCCTATGTGGTCACTTTCCACAAACACACCATGTGGACTACCTCCTATGTGTAAGAATCACTATGAACCTCATTGGTTCTTTGTGGTACTACCTCAATGAACCTCCCCCATTATTTAAATATCACATGAAGCTACAAAAAAATCTCTAAACTTCACTAAACTCTATTCTTAATGGACTACAATTCTCCAAGAACTAATTTATTACATTTGGGAATTTTTTTTCAGATAATTTTTTACAAAATTTTCACCCTTTCTAATGAAGTGGATTTTTCATTCTAATATTTTGAATAAACCATGATAAATTTGTTAATAAAATATTATCATTTGTACCATTAAAAAATTACCTATGTGTTTGAAATTCCATCATAACAAGACATATTACTCTTGTTTTGTAGTTTTTATATAATCAGCGTCTTTCAATTAAAAATTGTAAAGAAATTGTGAACTCTTTTAGGGGTTTTGTGAACTATCTATGCCAAATAGTTATTCATTAACACTTAAAATGTCTCTACATACATCTTATATGATATCCCTAACAGATAAAAAATTCAATATCCATGAACCATGAACACCTTTCAGGACATTTACTAATTTGTATCACCAACATAGTCATGTAATTTAACGCCATAAAAAAACTAATGCAGGAACACTATTTTCAACAGCTTGTACTAAATGCAACACCAAGCACGTAAGGGAATATAATATCCCAAGTATTTATATTATATTTACTATTTTATATTAATATAATATATTTTATAGCTTAAATTCATGAAATAACACGTTATATTTCATTACAGGAAAGAGAGACTTTCTTCTATAGATTACGTTACAAACATGACCACGTTTTATCGAGAAATAATATATTTAAAAAAAATATTTTATAAGATAAGATATAAAATAGTATTTAAATTATAAATTTTTAATAATATTAAGTAACATAAAAACATATATGGTTTTAAAAAATTTAAAATGATTTAATTAGAAAAAATTTATTTTGAAATGAATATAGGAAACAATTGAATATAAAAAGTGTATTTTTATATAGACCAATATTTATTCTCACAATGTTGTTTTATCCAAATAAATTAAATTATTTAATGTTAGTGAGTTATATTAATGTAATATAATTATTATATATTCAATAAAATATTTTTGATATTCCTCAATTATATTCTATAGACATGAGATAAGAACAAAACCAATTTTACATAAAAAAATCAATATTTTTATTACGGCATTCTTACAGCCATTTAATGGAGAACATAATTTAAAATAAAAATTTGGAAGTTTTTTAGATTATATTTTTACCCATAAACATAAAATTTTAATAAATAAATGAATATTTATTTTAGGTTAATTTTTGATATTTTTATTGAATTTTCATTTTTTTAATGAATAGTAGAAAATACTGAATATTAGTTCAAAATTGATTTTTCATATAAATTATTTTTATGGTTAAATAATATTTATATTTGGTTTTAATGATTAATTTTAATTTTTTAATTAATTAATCCTATTTATGTCGTAGGTTTCAATTTAACATTGAAATTTACTATAAAAACATAACTATCATTTTGACGTTTTTTACTTTAAAAACCAGCATTTTCATCCCATCTACGAGATTAAATTTAAATTATTTTTTCCCAGTTATATATTTAAAATTTGGAAGAAATTTATTCCGGATTTAGAATAATCGTAGTTAATATATTCTAATAAGTTCATCAATGTTTTCTACCAATAACATTATTGAATATAGTTAAAATTTATTACAATGATTAAGGTGGAATTATGCTTAATAAGGGACTAATCCTTAATCTTAAGGGATATAATGACCAATAAACATGTCCAAGATCCATTGGATGGAAATATTTATAAACAATAACCACATGGATAAAATTTTACCATTATTTTACCCACATGGAATGTGAGTTTTTATGTAATGCCTTTGTCAAACAATTATAAGAGTGTCACTCCTGCTCCACTATAAAAAGACATCCTCTCATCCCACATCCTCAAACCTCTCAATCCACATTGGAATGACCAATATATTAAAAAATATATCCTATAATCATGAACATGATCTTATAATACTCTTATTGTTCATAAATCCATCCAAGAATACCTTTTGGTACAAACCAAAAGAATTTACCTGATTAAGAGGTAAGATCATTCCTTAAGATCATTAGTTTTATTTCTATTAACCACCACTTCAACACTTCATACAATATGATTTTATTAAAAACAATTTGATTAGTCACTAAAATTGGCTAATATTCATTGTTAAGTTCTTAATATTAATGTGTTTAAAAGTTCATAAACATCAATTTTAGTCCAATTCAGAAATTGAACTTCATTTCCCATCATTGTGCAATTCATGCTTAAAATGTCAATTTGGGCCCACTCAATAATTTGCTTGTGTAAATTAAAATATTCATCATTTTAATTTTAAATTTTGGGATATGATTGATCACTTTGTTTGGAACATTTTATCTTTTAGGTCCGATGGATGAATCCCAAAGGAAGATGGAGAATTTTGCGCCTGAAGGCAGAAACATGCTGGAAAAAGCATAATGGGCCTAAGGCCCATCAAACAAATGTGGGGCCCAGAAACCAAGCCCAATGAAGCTAAAATTTATACAGTAGAAAGATAAAAATATGAGGATCATTTTATTCAACTGTGGCCGGAGCTAATTCTGATGTTATCATGACGATAAAGGGATCTGAAGTTTAGATTTAAATGGTGGACTCGTCATTAATGCGCAGAAATCCGTTCCACCATTTCGACCATAACATCCAAACGGCTAAGCGAAATTTCCTGAAATTTTTACAGCTCATAGAGGACACATGGACGAAGATATTGTTTATTTATGACACCTCCAGAATCGGCCTTATTCAATTTAAAATTCATACGTCAAAATGGAGGACGAATCTGGACAGTTTTCAGGGTCAACTTCGAAATGTCAATTTCCTTTTGACTCTCTTAATTGTTGAGGGGTGAATTAATTGTTGGGGGATGTACCTAAGGCTCCTAATATTCCTATATAAGGATCTATTGGTGAAGGGAATGAGGGTGGAAAATTTTCTTATCATCTTGGATGCTTTGTTTTATTGTAATATTTTGCTTCCAAATTTCCTTTGTAATGTTTTCCATTTCCATGTAAGTTTTTCTTTTTGTTCTTAATCAACTTCTTCTCTTATATATTTTCCATTTCATTTATTAAAACATTATAATCACAAAGCACAGTGATATCTCTGTGTTGTTGTGAATTAGTTCACACATAGGTGTGAATTTCATTCACACACACGGAGGAGTGCTCGTTATTTCCGCGGTTTTAATTTCTTCAATCCAATTCTTGTTAGTCATCTTCCGCCCACCATTGAGAGTATACCATCAATGGAGGGCTAAACCCTTAATGGGTTGATCTTAGGAGGATGCAAAGGCTGGATTGAATGTTATTTTATGAACTAATTGTTGTTAAATGGATAATTAATTTAAGAAATCCATTCTTCAGTTATTTCTACTCTTCATCTTTACTGTGTTTGAGCAAAATAAATTCAATTACTAAATGACCATATACCTCGGAGAGATCATGAATTTGGTTCTCTAAGTGTATAGGGGATTAGTAATTGTGTTTAGTAAGCACCAAACCAGAAAATTATGAAGGTAGTGTTATTTTTGAAGAATGGATTCATCAAGAATTAATAAAACCAAAATTGTTTAAAGAAGTAAAATTCATTCAATCCACCCCAAGCATAATCCTAGATCAACCCATTTTCATTAAATTGAATTCACGTAGGTGTCTTAGTGTTATTTAAAACATCTAAATCAAAACCAAAGTTGGCTACTTCATAGCCCATCCTTCACCAAATCATAGCGTCTCAAGGTTACTTCTTCGGTCCCTGTGGACTCGACCACTACATGTACTACATCGATCGCTTTTACCCGTAGGGTAAATTTGGGCGCAACCAAATTTTGGCGCCGTTGCCGGGGACCCAAGTAAGTTTTCTTAGACACCCACCTTCTATTCTCACCTAACTTCTCTTTTCTCACCTATATTTCTCTTTTCTTTTCCCCTTTTTGTTTTCGTGTGCCCAAAAAAATAGAAATTTCATTCAAGTCCAATGGAGTATCACCAACAATTTCCTTTCATAAACTCGGGCTGGAATCAAATAGAAAATCAACAATGGGAATCCCCTCAGATAGAAAATTACCTTGATCATCACTTGAATGATTACCCCACACCCGATAACATGTACAATCAATGGGATGCTGAATGTTTACAAGATCAATTTCCATACCTATCAAGAATGATTGAAAAGATAAATAATGAGGAAGTCCATGATGTACAATCATATATAAACCCTAATCCTGAAAACATTCTTGAACAATTGTGTGAACAAATGGATAAAATGAATTCAGAAGTTTCATCTTTCAGATTAGAATTACAAAGCTTTAAGACTTTTGAGGAACCCGTTCCCACTCAAGATGTTCTTTCCTCATCATTGATAGATGAATCTTTTATCCCAAAAACCTCCCATTAATTGAAAAAAGAACTAACCTTTGGATATGGGATAACTGAACAAGATCAAAGAAATGTTGAAGGGTATTTAAATCAGGATGAAATTAATTCACAAGGGGAGAATTTGTCTTCATGGATTGAGTGTTCGGAATATTGCTCGAATAACAATTTTTTAGAATCACCGATCATTGAAACATTGGGAGATATAAAGAATATTGTGTCTATACCCACTCATGAAATTCAAATGGAAAATTTTGTGGATGAATCATCTTTTCAAAAGGAACCAATTCTTTCAAATGTTTTTAAAGAAGAAACAATTTTTGATTCAAATTATCATTCTTCTTTAGGAAAATTCAATCAAACTGAACTCAACATTATAATCCTTCCTTCCCCACTCAAGAATCCCTCTATTTATGAAAACCTAGACCATTCAATTATCATCCATTTTCATCAAGAATCTCACAAAGTAGGAATGAACCTTGAAATATTAGGAAATAATCAAAATGAAACTCAATCAACCATTACTGAAATTCCTTGGACTTTCACACTCATTGTTAAGCATGGGATTTCACATGAAAAAAATTCTAAAAAAAAGCATAATCTGAATCTTGTTGAGATGGATAAAAATGGGGTCCTAAAAATGTTGAAAGATGGAATTGGATAAGTTGGGGGGTTCAAGTCGAGCTAACGACGTTAAACAAAAGCGCTGCATGGGAGGCAACCCATGGTTTTCATGTTTTCTAATCATTTTGAATCATTTTCATTTTCATATAATAAATTACCATAAGTTGTTGACCTGTTCTTCTTTTATGAGTAAGGATGTGTATGAAAGGGGAGCGCCATATTCATCCGTGTCACGTGGTGTGATCTCTGAGTAATACCTTACCCAGAAAATATAAAGAAGACAATGTATCATCAGTTTATTTTGTTTTGTTTTATTTTTTTTATAGGTTAAAAAAAATAAAAGGACATGTTGAAATCCATAAGGAAAATCCATTCACCACCATCCAAGCCGCTGAGACTCAAATCTAGGATTGAAGGGAGACTATGGCATGCGCTATCATCATCAACCACCAGGTGACTTCATTCCATGATTTTCATTTTAAATTTCTTCATTGAACTCCTCTCCTACCCCCTTATAACTTTTTTTTTTCTTTCTTTAAACACTTGGGACAGTGTTATTCTAAGTTGGGGGGGGATAAAAATTATTTTTTTTTGAATAAAAACATGCATGAAAAGAAAAATTCCATTAACCTTAAACATGATAAACACACATTGCAAAATCTAAAATTGGATATCAAATAAATTTTGAATGCCTTGATTCTGATTTTAATGCAAGTTTAAGTTCATGAGTATAGTTTTTGGAAAGTGCGGTTGTCCAATGTGATTTTTCAAAGTTTACATTTTCATCCTCTTAATAAAAATGCCACAATGCACGTCTTTTGGATTGTGGGTGTAAATTTGAGTTCTTGGGTCCCTTTCATTATAGCATAGGGTTCTGGGGTCACTTTTAGTTTAATTTGAGTGTCCAAAAAAAAACAAAAAAACAAAAAAAAAGAAAAAAAAGAAATGAAAAAAATAATAATGACCACATAGAGCAATGTTTTGTCCAAATGCGTGGCGTCCGACACTTGGGGATCGTGACTCCATAGTTGTCTTGCCCAGAGTTAGGCTTTATATCTCTATTGTAGAGCATGAAATTGAAAAAATGTGTGGCGTCCGGCACATGAGGATCGTGACTCCATAGTTGTCTTGCACAGAGTTAGTCTTTTCATATCTATTGTGGTTAAAAAAAATAAAAAAAAATATAAAAAAAAATGGATACTCATCTTAAGGTTTAATGTGATTCTCACCTAGCGCTTCCATTTTTTCCCTTTGAACAATAAAATGGGCCCCATATCTTTTATGATGCACAACACTTTATCATGCTTTATTGGAATTGGATGAAATGTGGCGATGAATTTGAACAAAGGAATGGGCTTGGGCTTGGGATATTCTTATGGACCTATCTTGTTTTAAATGATTTTGATGGGTTTTCATAATTTTTTGGTATTAGATATTTGGGTGAGTAATGTGTATTTAAATGTTTTTGGAAAAGGGGATTTGGATTTCATATTTGAAATTTATTTTGCTCGGGACTAGCAAAACTCAAGTTGGGGGGTGTGATTAGTCACTAAAAGTGGCTAATATTCATTGTTAAGTTCTTAATATTAATGTGTTTAAAAGTTCATAAACATCAATTTTAGTCCAATTCAGAAATTGAACTTCATTTCCCATCATTGTGCAATTCATGCTTAAAATGTCAATTTGGGCCCACTCAATAATTTGCTTGTGTAAATTAAAATATTTATCATTTTAATTTAAAGATTTGGGATATGATTGATTACTTTGTTTGGAACATTTTATCTTTTAGTCCGATGGATGAATCCCAAAGGAAGATGGAGAATTTTGCGCCTGAAGGCAGAAACATGCTGGAAAAAGCATAATGGGCCTAAGGCCCATCAAACAAATGTGGGGCCCAGAAACCAAGCCCAATGAAGCTCAAATTTATACAGTAGAAATATAAAAATATGAGGATCATTTTATTCAACTGTGGCCGGAGCTAATTCTGATGTTATCATGATGATAAAGGGATTTGAAATTTAGATTTAAATGGTGGACTCGTCATTAATGCGCAGAAATCCGTTCCACCATTTCGGCCATAACGTCCAAAAGGCTAAGCGAAATTTCCTGAAAATTTTACAGCTCATAGAGGACACATGGACGAAGATAGTTTATATTTATGACACCTCCGGAATCGGCCTTCTTCAATTTAGAATTCATACGTCAAAATGGAGGACGAATCTGGACAGTTTTCCGGGTCAACTTCGAAATGTCAATTTCCTTTTGACTCTCTTAATTGTTGAGGGGTGAATTAATTGTTGGGGGATGTACCTAAGGCTCCTAATATTCCTATATAAGGAGTTATTGGTGAAGGGAATGGGGGTGGAAAATTTTCTTATCATCTTGGATGCTTTGTTTTATTGTAATGTTTTGCTTTCAAATTTCCTTTGTAATGTTTTCCATTTCCATGTAAGTTTTTCTTTTTGTTCTTAATCAACTTCTTCTCTTATATATTTTCCATTTCATTTATTAAAACATTATAATCACAAAGCACAGTGATATCTCTGTGTTGTTGTGAATTAGTTCACACATAGGTGTGAATTTCATTCACACACACGGAGGAGTGCTCGTTATTTCCGCGGTTTTAATTTCTTCAATCCAATTCTTGTTAGTCATCTTCCGCCCACCATTGAGAGTATACCATCAATGGAGGGCTAAACCCTTAATGGTTTGATCATAGGAGGATGAAAAGGCTGGATTGAATGTTATTTTATGAACGAATTGTTGTTAAATGGATAATTAATTTAAGAAATCCATTCTTCAGTTATTTCTACTCTTTATCTTTACTGTGTTTGAGCAAAATAAATTCAATTACTAAATGACCATATACCTCGGAGAGATCATGAATTTGGTTCTCTAAGTGTATAGGGGATTAGTAATTGTGTTTAGTAAGCACCAAACCAGAAAATGATGAAGGTAGTGTTATTTTTGAAGAATGGATTCATCAAGAATTAATAAAACCAAAATTGTTTAAAGAAGTAAAATTCATTCAATCCACCCCAAGCATAATCCTAGATCAACCCATTTTCATTAAATTGAATTCACGTAGGTGTCTTAGTGTTATTTAAAACATCTAAATCAAAACCAAAGTTGGCTACTTCATAGCCCATCCTTCACCAAATCATAGTGTCTCAAGGTTACTTCTTCGGTCCCTGTGGACTCGACCCCTACATGTACTACATCGATCGCTTTTACCTGTAGGGTAAATTTGGGCGCAACCAAATTTTGGCGCCGTTGCCGGGGACCCAAGTAAGTTTTCTTAGACACCCACCTTCTATTCTCACCTAACTTCTCTTTTCTCACCTATATTTCACTTTTCTTTTCCCCTTTCTGTTTTCGTGTGCCCAAAAAAATAGAAATTTCATTCAACTCCAATGGAGTATCACCAACAATTTCCTTTCATAAACTCAGGCTGGAATCAAATAGAAAATCAACAATGGGAATCCCCTCAGATAGAAAATTACCTTGATCATCACTTGAATGATTACCCCACACCCGATAACATGTACAATCAATGGGATGCTGAATGTTTACAAGATCAATTTCCATACCTATCAAGAATGATTGAAAAGATAAATAATGAGGAAGTCCATGATGTACAATCATATATAAACCCTAATCCTGAAAACATTCTTGAACAATTGTGTGAACAAATGGATAAAATGAATTCAGAAGTTTCATCTTTCAGATTAGAATTACAAAGCTTTAAGACTTTTGAGGAACCCATTCCCACTCAAGATGTTCTTTCCTCATCATTGATAGATGAATCTTTTATCCCAAAAACCTCCCATTAATTGAAAAAAGAACTAACCTTTGGATATGGGATAACTGAACAAGATCAAAGAAATTTTGAAGGGTATTTAAATCAGGATGAAATTAATTCACAAGGGGAGAATTTGTCTTCATGGATTGAGTGTTCGGAATACTGCTCCAATAACAATTTTTTAGAATCACCGATCATTGAAACATTGGGAGATATAAAGAATATTGTGTCTATACCCACTCATGAAATTCAAATGGAAAATTTTGTGGATGAATCATCTTTTCAAAAGGAACCAATTATTTCAAATGTTTTTAAAGAAGAAACAATTTTTGATTCAAATTATCATTCTTCTTTAGGAAAATTCAATCAAACTGAACTCAACATTATAATCCTTCCTTCCCCACTCAAGAATCCCTCTATTTATGAAAACCTAGACCATTCAATTAACATCCATTTTCATCAAGAATCTCACAAAGTAGGAATGAACCTTGAAATATTAGGAAATAATCAAAATGAAACTCAATCAACCATTACTGAAATTCCTTGGACTTTCACACTCATTGTTAAGCATGGGATTTCACATGAAAAAAATTCTAAAAAAAAGCATAATCTGAATCTTGTTGAGATGGATAAAAATGGGGTCCTAAAAATGTTGAAAGATGGAATTGGATAAGTTGGGGGGTTCAAGTCGAGCTAACGACGTTAAACAAAAGCGCTGCATGGTAGGAAACCCATGGTTTTCATGTTTTCTAATCATTTTGAATCATTTTCATTTTCATATAATAAATTACCATAAGTTGTTGACCTGTTCTTCTTTTATGAGTAAGGATGGGTATGAAAGGGGAGCGCCATATTCATCCGTGTCACGTGGTGTGATCTCTGAGTAATACCTTACCCAGAAAATATAAAGAAGACAATGTATCATCAGTTTATTTTGTTTTGTTTTATTTTTTTTATAGGTTAAAAAAAATAAAAGGACATGTTGAAATCCATAAGGAAAATCCATTCACCACCATCCAAGCCGCTGAGACTCAAATCTAGGATTGAAGGGAGACTATGGCATGCGCTATCATCATCAACCACCAGGTGACTTCATTCCATGATTTTCATTTTAAATTTCTTCATTGAACTCCTCTCCTACCCCCTTATAACTTTTTTTTTCTTTCTTTAAACACTTGGGACAGTGTTATTCTAAGTTGGGGGGGGGGGGATAAAAATGATTTTTTTTTGAATAAAAACATGCATGAAAAGAAAAATTCCATTAACCTTAAACATGATAAACACACATTGCAAAATCTAAAATTGGATATCAAATAAATTTTGAATGCCTTGATTCTGATTTTAATGCAAGTTTAAGTTCATGAGCATAGTTTTTGGAAAGTGCGGTTGTCCAATGTGATTTTTCAAAGTTTACATTTTCATCCTCTTAATAAAAATGCCACAATGCACGTCTTTTGGATTGTGGGTGTAAATTTGAGTTCTTGGGTCCCTTTCATTATAGCATAGGGTTCTGGGGTCACTTTTAGTTTAATTTGAGTATCCAAAAAAAAACAAAAAAAACAAAAAAAAAAGAAAAAAAAGAAATGAAAAAAATAATAATGACAACATAGAGCAATGTTTTGTCCAAATGCGTGGCGTCCGACACTTGGGGATCGTGACTCCATAGTTGTCTTGCCCAGAGTTAGGCTTTATATCTCTATTGTAGAGCATGAAATTGACAAAATGTGTGGCGTCCGGCACTTGGGGATCGTGACTCCATAGTTGTCTTGCACAGAGTTAGTCTTTTCATATCTATTGTGGTTATAAAAAATAAAAAAAAATATAAAAAAAAATGGATACTCATCTTAAGGTTTAATGTGATTCCCACCTAGCGCTTCCATTTTTTCCCTTTGAACAATAAAATGGGCCCCATATCTTTTATGATGCACAACACTTTATCATGCTTTATTGGAATTGGATGAAATGTGGCGATGAATTTGAACAAAGGAATGGGCTTGGGATTGTGATATGCTTATGGACCTATCTTGTTTTAAATGATTTTGATGGGTTTTCATAATTTTTTTGGTATTAGATATTTGGGTGAGTAATGTGTATTTAAATGTTTTTGGAAAAGGGGATTTGGATTTCATATTTGAAATTTATTTTGCTCGGGACTAGCAAAACTCAAGTTGGGGGGTGTGATTAGTCACTAAAAGTGGCTAATATTCATTGTTAAGTTCTTAATATTAATGTGTTTAAAAGTTCATAAACATCAATTTTAGTCCAATTCAGAAATTGAACTTCATTTCCCATCATTGTGCAATTCATGCTTAAAATGTCAATTTGGGCCCACTCAATAAGTTGCTTGTGTAAATTAAAATATTCATCATTTTAATTTGAAATTTTGGGATATGATTGATCACTTTGTTTGGAACATTTTATCTTTTAGGTCCGATGGATGATCCCAAAGGAAGATGGAGAATTTTGCGCCTGAAGGCAGAAACATGCTGGAAAAAGCATAATGGGCCTAAGGCCCATCAAACAAATGTGGGGCCCAGAAACCAAGCCCAATGAAGCTCAAATTTATACAGTAGAAAGATAAAAATATGAGGATCATTTTATTCAACTGTGGCCGGAGCAAATTCTGATGTTATCATGATGATAAAGGGATCTGAAGTTTAGATTTAAATGGTGGACTCGTCATTAATGCGCAGAAATCCGTTCCACCATTTCGACCATAACTTCCAAACGGCTAAGCGAAAGTTCCTGAAATTTTTACAGCTCATATAGGACACATGGACGAAGATATTTTATATTTATGACACCTCCGGAATCGGCCTTCTTCAATTTAGAATTCATACGTCAAAATGGAGGACGAATCTGGACAGTTTTCCGGGTCAACTTCGAAATGTCAATTTCCTTTTGACTCTCTTAATTGTTGAGGGGTGAATTAATTGTCGGGGGATGTACCTAAGGCTCCTAATATTCCTATATAAGGAGCTATTGGTGAAGGGAATGGGGGTGGAAAATTTTCTTATCATCTTGGATGCTTTGTTTTATTGTAATGTTTTGCTTCCAAATTTCCTTTGTAATGTTTTCCATTTCCATGTAAGTTTTTCTTTTTGTTCTTAATCAACTTCTTCTCTTATATATTTTCCATTTCATTTATTAAAACATTATAATCACAAAGCACAGTGATATCTCTGTGTTGTTGTGAATTAGTTCACACATAGGTGTGAATTTCATTCACACACACGGAGGAGTGCTCGTTATTTCCGCGGTTTTAATTTCTTCAATCCAATTCTTGTTAGTCATCTTCCGCCCACCATTGAGAGTATACCATCAATGGAGGGCTAAACCCTTAATGGGTTGATCTTAGGAGGATGCAAAGGCTGGATTGAATTTTATTTTATGAACGAATTGTTGTTAAATGGATAATTAATTTAAGAAATCCATTCTTCAGTTATTTCTACTCTTCATCTTTACTGTGTTTGAGCAAAATAAATTCAATTACTAAATGACCATATACCTCGGAGAGATCATGAATTTGGTTCTCTAAGTGTATAGGGGATTAGTAATTGTGTTTAGTAATCACCAAACCAGAAAATGATGAAGGTAGTGTTATTTTTGAAGAATGGATTCATCAAGAATTAATAAAACCAAAATTGTTTAAAGAAGTAAAATTCATTCAATCCACCCCAAGCATAATCCTAGATCAACCAATTTTCATTAAATTGAATTCACGTAGGTGTCTTAGTGTTATTTAAAACATCTAAATCAAAACCAAAGTTGGCTACTTCATAGCCCATCCTTCACCAAATCATAGCGTCTCAAGGTTACTTCTTCGGTCCCTGTGGACTCGACCCCTACATGTACTACATCGATCGCTTTTACCCGTAGGGTAAATTTGGGCGCAACCACGATTCAAATAAATGTACTATAATTTTATTATTCTAAGGTTTCATAATACACTTAAACACACTTCCATCTAATGGGTAGTGAACATACTATTTCTATGTATGATGATCCACTCTCTTATGGAATGATGATTGTTCATTTTTCCTTAACAATCTCTCACGGTGGACAATATGATGTAAAATATATTTAAATTTGTTATAATGATATTTATTATATATTTATTCTTAATTATTTATTTTATAACACATTCCATTTTACTTTAAATTTTTTATAAATATGATAACATTGTTTGTGGATGTATGGACTACCGCCTCCTCAAACCGATGTGATTCATTCACCCTATAAATGAAACATATAAAGGAATGTTTAAATTAAGAATATGTGACATAAATAAATGATATGATATTAATTAAATAATTAAATTTATGTAAATAATATATATATATATATACCAATTTCATAATTAATTTTTCACACAAACTTGATAAGTGATAACGTCATTCAAGGACATGTGGACTAATGCCTCCTGGACATGACGTGATTAATTTTACAAAACAATAATTATATATATAATTATATATTATTAAATATTATAGTATTTATGATATAATGATCATTATATAATTATATTATACTACTTATACTCTTTCCATAACAATATCTGATAAAAGATAACTTTTCTCATTTGTACGTACGACCTATAGTCTCAGTGATTATAACATTGATTCAATTTTATTCATATAAATATTTAGTTATTTATTTAAAATTATAATTTATAAATATATATGATAATAATTTAATGAATATTAGTATATATATGTTATATATTGACAGATTAGACCATAGTTGGATTACAATAGTTTTTTTTGACACATAACCCGAATTTGGTCAAAACAACCGATGAAAGCACAATGGTTTATGTAGTTTTATGAAATATGGTAATAATTTAAATAAAAGTAACTATAAATATGAAAAGGATATAAATAATGTAAATAATTTTAATAATATTATTATAAAATACTTTAATGTACTATCACACAAAAATGAAATGAAAGATTAGGGATTTTTTTCTTACTTTTATTTTCATGAGGCATATTCCATATAAAACACATAATTATTTTGTGTAGTGTATCTACTACTTATTTTCATTCAAAATATCATAAATCCATTTTCATCCGGGAATTAAAAATTTCATTTATTGGAATTACTATTTAAAACTTTCAAGTGGTGTGAGACACTTTTGGATGTTTATAGATTAATTTCATAAAAAAATGTTCTTAATGATTGTCTTTGAAATCCCACTACATTGTGTGATTGTTGAAATTATATTGGAAATAAAAAATTTATTATAATTATTTTTATTTTCAAATTACTATGACTATCATTATTTTCACATAATGGATACTATTATTTCGTAAAATATATATAATTTTAAATATAGTTTTCATATTGATATTTGTTTTATTAACTATGAAATTATTGATAAATATATATCATCTATTTAATAAAGATACATTTTGATAATTCCCAATTTTTAATCAATATATGATGAATTATTTGGAAATTAATTAGACGGGTTTTCATTTTCCAAGGAAATGCATATGGGTTTGGGACATTTTAATACAAGCCATACTATTTAATAGTACTCTCATGGGACAAATTAGTTGGGAAAATTAATGTAGTTAAAAAAAACTATAATAGATCATGATGGTAATAGTTACATGTACCTAGGAAACATGGATTCAAATAATTATGATCTTCCCTCTTTTATCTTTAGTAATTATTCATTCATGGGATCTTTAATCAACATATCTAATGATATATTTCATTAGCGATTTATTTATTAAATGGAATGTGTTTTATTTACATACCATTCCATAATGATTTTACCTTATCTAATTATTTAATTGGAATATGTTTCTATTTATTACCTTGAATTTTTTTATGCATTTCCATCTTAGTTTATTAATAACATGGTATGTTATTTCAATTACTTACTATTCCATGATTATTATTCCCATTGATTTATTGTTCATTCTACTATAATTTATCATTAATAATCATTTGATATCACCCTTTTTATTTTTCCATTCCATGGGAATCCATTAGGTATACAATGAATGATATACAATGATATACTATATAAAATAATTATACCGTCAATGTTATCATCCTCAATATTATTTTTTTGAAAAAATGTATGCTGTAATTATTGTATTAATTTTTAGCACATTAATCATTTATTTATATGGTTTTCTTAGACTACTAAACTCTAGGTCCATCTATATTTGATTCCATGTAATCATAATAATTTCATTTAAATCAGGCACCGACTCTTGGATTTCTGGGGTCGGGTCTCTACACATATGTACTACATTGTTACATAAGTACTACATAGTTATATACCACTAATGTAAAAATCCAAAAATTTTGTTTTTTCAATATGATTATTGAATACCTTTTAAATTATTACAAAAATCAAATTTTCAACAACTTATATAAAAAAAATGTAATTTTTTGTACAACATTTGTCAACTTACACAACTAACCGAAAATAATTGAAAAAACTTATTCATTTTATTATTCACACACCATTAACACTCAATGACATCAAATTGTAATAAAAGCCTTACTCTACATGTACACTATGATCATATGATCCAACTTCATCATAAAAAAATAGTGAAATACAAATCTCACCAATGATACTTTTTCTAATTTACACCATGATTGATAGCACTTGCTGAAGATTGTTCACATCTTGAGATAATGATATTTTAATAAAAACCCAAAAGGTATCCTTTCATGTGATTTAATCGATGATTTTATAACATCATAATCATTTTGACTAACCACCCCATTCATATATTCACCCCTAATTTGACATAAAAAATCTCTCTACCATTCATTGTATTATGGGCCCTTTATTGGGTTTGAGAAAATATTTATCAATCACATACACTTTAAGAAAAATATCTCACCCACTTTTTCAAAAAAACCCAATGTTAACTCATTTTCCATATGTAACAGGTAAAATAATAATTATAGATACATAAAATAATACATATCATACATTGGAGAGTGGGGTCCCACAATCCGGATTATTGTTGTCTGGGGTGTTTAGAGGACTATGATAGCCAGCTGATGCCTCTAAAATTTCACCTTGGTTATGTAATTTGTTATAACATTTGAAACATGAAATTCCATAGGAACATAATCCTATTTCACCAAATCATTTGAAACCTACTACCTGATAAATTGATACATTTTTAAATTTACTTTTTCATTGATTGATTTACTGTGTTATTTCTAACATTAATAGAACATGAATTACAATAATTGATTTCTATCATATACTTCTCTTCTACTCACATATATTTTAGTTGAATATTCATCCAATATAGTTGAATGAAAGCTTGAGTGGCCACAATATATTTAGATTCAGTGGTTCTAAATAAAATAAATCCTTATTTCCCACTCAACTACAAGTATATAGGCCTACAAGATATAATGCATCACCTCATGATGAATTTCTATATTATATTTAACCATCCAAATATGCATCTATATATCCCAAAAAAACCTTCTCTGATATTATATTATATAGAAAATTGAATCCAATAATTACTTTAATATACTAGAGTGTTCACATTACAACTAGAATGTTGGTTCCCTTTGAATTTTTTGGGTATCTTATAAATTTGAGTTGTATAAAACAAAATATTTTGTTGTCTCACTATTAAAAATATTAGAACTCCAAGAAAACATCTATAATCTGTGATAGTTACCAATTACACATCATTATCCCCTGATATCATCACTCAAATAGTAACCATTTTTGTTATTACTCGGTAATAATACATAAAAAATTATTTAAAGGCTTATATACCATATGTGGATTGCTAGAAGAATATGTCAAACCTTTCTTGTATCACCAATTGCATAAGGAAAAATTTCAAATCTCCACTCATTTACATTTCTTAATCACATCTCATAAGATCTGAATAATTCATTCATTTTAATGTTTTTATTACACCAATGTTTATATCATAAACATAAATGAGATTAATAATTATTTTATCACTATCTGTTTTGATACAGTTGTTATGATCAACTATAAAATGATGAAAAATATTCTAGTTGATGTACTGTTCATGTCTTGAATATTATTCTATTAGTGCATAAATTAATCTATATTATGTCTTCTTCAACTGAATAACATTTTCCTCATATTCATTTAAAATAAAACCATCCAACTACTCAATGTATACATCCTCATAAAATATTTCATTTTTAGTTATTAATATGACATCCACATGGGATACCTTGAATGTATTTTTCTCGATAGTTTAAAAAAATAAGTTAATCTTCT
Organism: Viscum album; assembly: GCA_963277665.1. Taxonomy (NCBI): domain Eukaryota; kingdom Viridiplantae; phylum Streptophyta; class Magnoliopsida; order Santalales; family Viscaceae; genus Viscum; species Viscum album. Next base: position 1,902,603,989 of record OY728121.1, on the reverse strand, counting down.
CTAGTATTTCCATTGGTGAAAATTTTTCAACTACATCAATGACTTAGATGAAGGAGTGCCTTTTAAACACCAACCATTCCATTTTTTAAATCCATATTCTTTCTTCATTGAAATTTTTTATGTAAAATATATTTGGTTATAATTAATATGTTTTTTTCTCACCTCAAAACAATCCCAATTTTATTTATTTTTCTCAAGATCATTATTCATCATTTGAAACAAGTTTTCATCTCTAGTAGCATATTTAAAACACTTTGTAACTAGCCAATATAAGAGAGATATTTACTATAGATACTTCACACTTCTCATCGACACTTGTTTTTTCAAGCCATTGATGAAAATTTTCTCACCAATTATAGCTCAAATCATCAAATTCGATGTAGATATTGGTATAACCTCACCCTTCTCATCATTGTTATATTTTTATCAATTCTCCATACCCCCTTGATCTCCCCTTGATCTTCTCACCTCTTTATCATGTTCATATAAAAACTGACAAATTTTTTATCTAAAAATTATTCTATTTATCCACTATAGCAATGTAATTTATTTTTAAATCTATTCATATCCTATTATTAAATAAATTATATACATTGATCTTACCTGAGTATCCGTGTAAATTTACTTAAGAACCCTGAGACATAATCAATTTTTTCTGGTTGATAATGATGAAATTATTTCTAAATATTCAAAAGTACTTCAGCGTTGGATTATTTTTAGAATCCATCATATATGGAATATTTTATTATTTGGGAGAAAATGCATAATATGAAATTTAGATCAAATTAATTAATACATACATTATAAAATTCTCCAGTTATTCTTTCTCAATAAGTACCATTTGGGATATTTTTTATGATCTAAATTCTCCTATCGACTACAACACATTTTTGGGGAGTGCTCACTAACCTGAGTAAATGACTTATCTTGTTATTCTTAGGATAATAGAATACCTAGATATTTATTTTATCAATTCCATTATCAATCCATAATAAAAAAAATTTGTATCCAAGTATCTTTTTAGTTATCCTCAAATATTGGGTAATGCAACTAGAGACATCATACATGTGTTTAATGACAATCATCCAAGTCATGTTATCAAAATAATTAATGATCAATTCAAATTATCTCTTCCCATCAATGTCTCATAGTTATATTCTTCCACATTCAACAACAAAACTAATTAAAGCACACTTAGTGAATTCCACTCCTTTTCAATATACATCAGTTTAATAATCATCCAATTTTGTTAAACATATCATGTGTGTGGGATCACATGGTATTTTAGGGATATATCCGGATCCATAATATTTTACCAAATCCTCATAGGGTTTTCAGCTCAAATGTCCTTGTTATTTATCACCTAGTCTATTTTCTTCTACATTTGATAGAAAACATATATCTTACTCTCTTCTGATATGGTAGACATTCAGAATTATTAATTTTACTTTCATAATAACTACACCATGAATTGAATTTATGATACATGTCTTCTAGTATAGTTGATTTCATGACCTGAGCCAAAAAAAATGACTAATATTCAGTACGTTGTGACTATGGACTTCAATAAAAAAGATATATTCATTTCCCATTTCCATACCCCGAGCACATATTTTCCTAAAGAAAGAATATTTAATACTTCAATTATTCCAAATATGAAAAAACCTTCTTAATAATAATTAATTACTATGATAAGATCCTTTTTTCACACCATATAATACGTATACAAACTATTAATAATTTATATAACAATATGATTTCATTAGATTAAGGATATATCTGGAACCACTACAATCCCATATTATTTATTCATGATTTATGTCTTCATATTCACCCCTAGTGATGACTTTCATATTATATCATCCTAAAAATACATAAATATAGCTTCACATTTCAGTGAAAAAAATTGTTTTCAAAATATTATCCCACTTAATGATTCTTTGAGTTTATACATATGACTCATTTTAATTTTTGTGGGCACATTTCTCTTTATTTGTTGAGAAATGCATATACATTTACAAAAATCCACCACCCCAATAATATATTACATTACTCTAAACCCACAAATATTTAACATTACATGGTTTTATTTGTTTCCCTTATTCCCCATAGTACCTTAGGGGTATGAATTACCCATATTTACAATGTCTCATATTTCAAAAAATAAATAAAACCAATTCATGGTGTACTTTAAAAAATATTTTTTAATATCCTAGTTGTCTTTTAGGATCATTGAGTTTTATGATTCATTGTATTACACAAATCTATATTCATTTTAGTGTGGTTTATTGAGGATTGGAATCAACTATCACTACCATATGATTACAACCTTTCCCTATACAAGATTTGTAATCCTAATTTATCTATTTTTTTGTTGCTAAAAATCTATCTATTTTACTAAACCATAATATTTATCTTCCACCTTTTTTCACCTATTTAAACCAATTTCATGAAATCCTTTTGAAAATCAACAGTCTCTAATAATCATGTATTTTCATCATTGTCTAAAAAATTATTCCTCAAGATATTAAATAAATATGAATGAATCATTTATTGTGTTAGTAAAACTGTTGATTACCACAATATATCCCTCTATTTTGAATTTTTTTCCCAACAACCTTATTTGATATTTCTTGATTTCTTGATTTTAAATTTTTAAGATATTATTTAAAATAAAACTTCTCCTCTTCCCATTAATGCTTATATAGTTGTAATAATTATATAATCCCTTGAATTTCATAATTTTATCTCACCAAACTTCTTTATCATCATGAAAAACATATAATCCATATTGGATTTAAACTCTACCTTATACTTATTCATAACAGTCATTATTTTATTATTTTTTCAATAATTTTTTAATCATAAAAAAGATAATTTTCTTTGAGGTATTTAAAATCTTGAACTTCTTCAACTTTTATATCTTCTGAGCTATTTAACTCCTATGAGATAAATTTCTTCTTCTGGAGTATTTTTTTATCTATAATCCAAAAACATTTCATGTTAGTTTTAGATTTTTTCATGTAAAAATTAGTATAATCACATCATCTTAAACTTAATGGGTCCAATTTTTTTACAATGTTATATATTTCCACAAAAAAACATATCAGTGGATGTTTTCCCATGAAATTTCCAATTCCCAATTACATATGTGTGGATTAGAATGACATGAACTCATTAAATTCTTCATTTTCTAAGTCATCGTTAATGGTGAGATTCTTCAAACATTTTAAATACATATCCATGTATTTTCCCTATTTTACAACATTTTTATCATTAATCCTTATCCCTTTTATGAGTGGAGAACTATGAAGACCATCTAATTGCATATTATTTTAACATTTTTCATTAATCATGAATACATTTTGATTTATCGGGGGTGGAAATCATAATATTATGAAATTTATGTTCTTCACATTATAAACGATTTACTTGAGACTATGTATATCCAAAATTATGAAATTTTCCCAATAAAATAATTTATCAACAAATTCCTTCACATGCATCCTGAAGTACACATCCTGTTCAATAAAACAAACAATGGGGTTTCTAATATTGATGAATCATTAATGCATATATCAATAAACTATAACCAAATGTAATGTAAGGATTTACCCGACATCTCCCTCATATAGATTGAGTTTGATAAAACTGTAATGGAAACATTAATACCGCTAATATATGTATCTAATTATTTATAGTTTCCTTCTGAAAAAAATACACTATCCATATAGACTAATATACCATGAATAAAAGTAATATAAATATCCTTTACTAAATAAAAAAGTAGATTTGATTTTCTTTATTATAATGTTGAAATTATTTTCAGTAATTATTTTAATCCCTCTATGACTTTATATTTCCATTACATCCATTTTGAGAAAAAACAACTATCTTTAACATTTATCTATAATAGTAATTATTGGATCAATTACATAGAATTCCATAAAATGGAGGAATGAATTTTGGTACAATTGAATAAAATATTCAATCTATATGATATTCATTCATTACTGAAAAAAGACCCTTCTCACTTTTATCTTGGAGTAATTTAGGATGAAATAGAAAATATCTAAGAGACATGGAAATTTTTACATGGTTCAATGAAATATGGAATATCCAGGGTGTATATGAATTTAATGTGACCATTTAGAAAAATCACTAAATTAAAATATTTTTTTACCATTTTTGGAGTATACTAACACTCTCATTATAATACACTAATATTTTCATATAATACTATGTTCAGTAGCGTATACATCATGAAACATAGAGCATTAATAAACCATAAAATATAATTATATTATTATCATTTTAACATTGATTTTGAAATGAAAGGTGTCAATATATGTTATAAGATTATTAAATATATATATATATATATATATATACAATTTCATAATAAATCCTTGAAAATAAACCCTTAATTTTTAGTAAAATCATTTTACACTTCAAATTAGATTTTTTAAAATAGTTTTTATTATATTTTTATGAATTAATATTATAAATAAATTATATAAATTAAAAAATATATTTTTAAAATATATATATAATTTTTGAAATTAGAAAATCAAAATAATAAATATGATAATTTTTTTACTTTTCTAATAGGATTATTTTTTCAATGAATAGTGTAATCTGATTTTTTATTGGAAAGTATATATATTTTAAAGAATTTAATATGTTACATTTTTTAAAAAAGTTTAAATGTAAAAATATTTCTATGATATTATGAATAACCAAATTAATTTAATTATATATGAATATATGGTTGAATTTTGTATAAAAACATTTTTATTCATAAAAAGGCATTTTTTTGAAAATTTGTTCTTCATTGTATTTTATGTTATATTTAAAATTATTTATTATAAATAATATAAATTTCTCATGAAAAAATAATTCAAAAAATAAAAATAGGTTGGTTTTATTTTTTATCATTATGAATAATTACCACAGTTAATTATTATTACCATGATAATGATAGAATGAGAAAATTAGTGTTAAAACTAATATGATATGGCAAAAAAAATATTTCAAACACATTACCTTATTTTATTATACGATTTTGTTTCTCACATAATAATAAAAATTAAAAGATTATCTTTTTTCCAATTAACTTTGATTTTAACCATTATAATATCTAACTAAAAGATAATGTCAAAAATGGGACTTTATTTATTTTAATATTTTTAATATTTTTAGACCACGGTAAATTCAGCTTATGTTATGTTATAAATTTATATTTGAAATATAGATTATTTTTTAATGAGGGAAATTTATTTTTAATTTTTAGTGATGAATTAATGATGTTAAATGTTTGCACAATATCAAAACACTATTTGTGCATGCAGTAGAAAAGCAAAATATATGATTTTATGAACACTAAAAGTAATATTTTTTGGATGAGTTAATGTTAAAACAATTTGTATATATAAATATAACATGTTATATATGTGTTAATTTTTTTTATATTTTCATTTCCATTGTGATGATTTTAATGTCATATTATTTTAATTGCTCTTAAAATTAAATTAATAGTATTTTATGTATAAAGTATTATATTAATTTATATAAAAGAACATAAAAATATTAAAACACTACGAATGGGGTTAAAAATTATCTAATGTTTCACACATGATCCATTTATGATATAATTTTCACGTTATTTGTAAATATTATAACCCTTTAATACTAAAAATTATTTATCGTGGTTAAGATTAAAATTTTCTAACCATGTGGTTAAACCAAAATGTAATGTAAAAATTGAAACTAAACCTATAAAATTTGAATTTTTGATAATATTAGGACAATATATTCCAAAAATTTCAATTCTGTGATATTTTGGAATGATTTTACATGAGTTAGACACACATTATTTAATAATATTTCATATATTTCTAAAAATTACATTAATGATATTTTATAATAAACAATCTTTTATTAATTCATTAAAAAATCATAAAAATAATATTTTTCCCAATAGAATTATATTATTTTTATAATAAAAACCATTTTCCATTTATGGTTCAATTTTCCTTTTATATTAATATACTCCTCCGCTAAGGAGAAAAAGACTTTAATATCCGTGTAATTGTCAAAAGGGTTAACATGGGTTAAAACAAAGATATAAGGGTAAAAAAACAATATTTTTCTAGTTTTTATTTTATGCTATTAATAAGAATAATCGTAATATTTTATTCTTATTGTATATATTTGGGTCAATTTGTTCATGAAAATTAATTTATATAAATTTAATACTTTAAGTAATTCTAATAGTTCCCCTCCCCTCAATTATAAAGGTTCGTCTATAATCCTATCTTCCTCATACCGTTTTACCCTTATTTCTCATACAATACTTACCATAATATAATATTATATTCCTTACCCACATTATAGATCATCTTATATTATATAAATACCATCATTTCCATGCTTAAGATATAATCCAAATAAGGTTTCTTAACATAGAGGTATAACTCTTAATCGAGGGTTTTCAATTTTATTTTAAAAACCTTCAATGTAAATTGTATAAATTATAAAATTGAATTAATTATATTAAACATAATTAATTATTATTTTTTTATGGAACAACCATTATAATCTTTCATCCCATCCATTGAAAAGAAACATTGAAACTTTTGTGTTTGTGTGGACTACAACCTCCACAAAACGATGTGATTCGTTTTTCAATTCCACATTACATAGATGGTAATAATTACAAATTTAATGAAAATATATGATATATATGATATAATAGTGATTATATATATTTTAATTATTATTTACCTTTATTTTATTCTATCTCTTGAGAAGTGAAAACAACGTTCATGTGTATCTATAAATTAGTGTCTACCTGAATGGTGTACATCATTTTTCTATCTCAATATTTAATGGATAAAAATATATATACATTTATAATGAATATATAATACCTTAATACCATGTATAAAATTATATATATTGTGGAACCATGATCAATGTTTAGTGATTGGAACTACTGAAAAGAAACTCTAAGAAACAACAGAACAACTAACACTGAAAAATGACAATTTTATAAAATAATTATTTTATAAATGGGTGTTAAAATATTACAACATTATCATAAAAAATGTTATATGTGTATAATTTTTTTTATAAATATATTAAATTTAAATTATTTATACTATGGGATAGAACACATTATATGAATGGTTAACATAAGGTAATCGATTTTTGTCTCATATTTATTTTTGAGAGGCACGTGCTATATTAAAAACATGTATCTTTTATATATTTTATATAATTCCCTGGAATTTACATTAAAATTATTATCCTGAAATTTATATATATATATCAATATAATTTTCCATCTTTCTTGAGGTTTTTATTTTAAAATTACCAAGTGATATATGGGTTATGTTATTATATCATTGTTCATTGGGATTATTTATGATTAAGTATACAATGAAAAAAATTTCTGAAATACCTCTCAAAAAACAAAGGAATATTATTCTACTATATATTATTATAGAGATTACATGTTTTCCATTCATTTTCCCCTTTTTAAATACTCAAGAGACTAAAATAATTTTGTTAATTAAAATAAACATTATTTATCACTCTGATCGAAAATTCGTTTTTACAAGATACATGTCTTCTAGTATGGTATATTTCAAGACTTGAGCCACAAAATTGACTAATATTCAGTACGTTGTGACTATGGAGTTAAATATAAAAGATATATTCATTTTCATTTCCATACCCCTGAGCACAAATTTTCCTAATGAAAGAATATTTAATACTTCAATGATTCTAAATATGAAAAAACCTTCTTAATAATAATTAACTACTATGATAAGATCCTTTTCTCACACCATATAATATGTATACACAATATTAATAATTTATATGACAATATGATTTCATTATATTAAGGATATATCTGGAACCACTACCATCCCATCTTATTTATTCATGATTTATGTCTTCATATTCACCCCTAGTGATGACTTTCGTATTATATCATCCTAAAAATACAACAATGTAGCTTCACATTTGAATGAAAAAAAAATTCAATATTTTATCCCACTTAATGATTCTTTGAGATTATACATATGACTCATTTTGATTTTTGTGGGCACATTTCTCTTCGTTTGTTGAGAAATGTGTATACATTTATCCAAATCCACCACCCCAATAATAGAATACATTAATGTAAACCCAAGAATAATTAACATTACATGGTTTTATTTGTTTCTCTTATGCCCTATAGCACCTTAGGGGTATGAATCATCCATATTTAAAATTTCTCATATTTCAAGAAATAAATAAAACCAATTCATGGTGTACTTTAAAAAATATTTTTTACTGTCCTAGTTGTCTTTTAGGATCATTGAGTGTTCTTATTCCTTGTATTACACAAATATATATTCATTTTAGAGTGGTTTCTTGAGAATGGGAAGAAACTATAACTACCATATGATTACAACCTTTCCCCATACAAGATTCGTAATCCTGATTTATCTATTTTTTGTTGATAAAACTCTATCTATTTTACTAAACCATTAAATTTATCTTCCACCTTTTTCACCTTTTTAAACCAATTTCATGAAAGCCTATTGACAATCAACAGTCTCTAATAATATTTTATTTTCATCATTGTCTGAAAAAAATTTACTCAATATATTAAATAAATTCGAATGAATCGTTCATTGTGTTAGTAAAAAGGTTGATTACCACAATCTATTCCTCTATTTTGAATATTTTCTCAACAACCTTATTTGAGATTTCTTGATTTCTTGTTTTAAATTTTCAAGATATTATTTAAAATAGAACTTCTCCTCTTCCAATTAATTCTTATATAGTGTGTAATAATTATATAATCCCTTGAATTTCATAATTTTATCTCACCAAACCTCTTTATCGTCAGGAAAAACATATAATCCAAATTGGATTTCAACTCTACCGTATACTTATTCATAATAATCATTATTTTATTATTTTTTCAATCAATTTTTTAAAATCTTGATCTTCTTCATCTTTTATCTCTTATGAGCTATTGAACCCCTATGAGATAAATTTCTTCTTCTTTAGTATTTTTTTATCTATAATCCAAAAACATTTCATGTTAGTTTTAGATTTATTCATGTAAAAATTATTATAACCACGTCATCTTAAACTTAATGGGTCCAATTGTTTTACAATGCTATATATTTCCATAATAAAACATGTCAGTGGATGTTTTCCCAAGAAATTTCCAATTCCCAATTACATATGTGTGGATTGGAATGACATGAACTCGTTAAATTCTTCATCTTCCAAGTCATCCTTCATGGTGGGATTCTTCAAACATTTTAAATACACTTCCATGTATTTTCCCTTTTTTACAACATTTTTATCATTATTCCTTATCCCTTTTATGAGTGGAGAACTATGAAGACCGTCTATTTGCATATTATTTTAACATTTTTCCTTTAGTCATGAATACATTTTTATTTATCATGGGTGGAAATCATAATATTATAAAATTTATGTTCTTCACATTATAAAGGGTTTCCTTGAGACTATGAATATCCTACATTATGAAATTTTTCCAATAAAATAATTTATCAACAAATTCTTTCAGGTGGATCCTGAAGTACACATCTTGTTCAATAAAACATAAAATGGGGTTTCTAATATAGATGAATAATTAATGCATATATTAATAAACTATAACCAAATGTATTGTAAGGATCTACCTGACATCTCCCTCATATATATTTAGTTTGATAAAACTACAATGGAAACATTAATACCACTAATATATGTATCTAATTATTTATAGTTTCCTTCTGAAAAAATACACTATCCATATATACTAAAATACCATGAATAAAAGTAATATAAAGATCCTTTAATAAATAAAAAATTTCTTTTTGAATTTCTTTTTTATAATGTTGAAATTATTTTCTTGATTTAATTTAATCCCTCTGTGATTTTATATTTCCTTTACATCCATTTTGAGATAAAACAACTATCTTTAACATTTATCTATAATAGTAATTATTGGATAAATTACATAGAAATCCATAAAATGGAGGGGTGAATTGTGGTACAATTGAATAAAATATCCAATCTATATGATCTTCTTTCATTACTGAAAAAAGACCCTTCTCACTTTTATCTTGGAGTAATTTAGGATGAAATAGAAAACATCTATGAGACATGGAAATTTTTACATGGTTCAATGAAATATAGAATATCCAGGTTGTATATGAATTTAATGTGACCATTTAGAAAAATCACTAAATTAGAATATTTTTTCATAAATTTTTGAGTATACTAACATTCTCCTTATAATACAGTAATATTTTAATATAATACTGTGTTCAGTAGCGTATACATCATGAAACATTGAGCATTAATAAAACATAAAATATAATTATATCATTATCATTTTAACATTGTTTTTGAAATTAAAGGTGTTTATATATGTTACAAAATTATATATATATATATATAATTTACTAAAAAACCCTTGAAAATAAACCCTTAATTTTTAGTAAACTCATTTTACTCTTCAAATTAGATTTTCTAAAATGGTTTTTATTATATTTTTATGAATTAATATTATAAATTAATTATATAAATTCAAAACTATATTTTTTAAAAAATATATAATTTTTTAAATTAGAAAATCAAAATAATCAAAATGATAATTTTTTTACTTTTCTAATCGGATTAATTTTTCAATGAATAGTGTAATATAATTTTTTATTGAAAAGAATATATATTTTAAAGAATTTAAAAATTTACATTTTTTTAAAAAGATTCAATGTAAAAATAGTTCTATGATATTATGAATAACCAAATTAATTTAATTATATATGAATATATGGTTGAATTTTGTATAAAAAAATTTGTATTCTTAAAAAGACATTTTTTGAAAAATTGTTCTTCATTGTATTTTATGTTATATCTTAAAATATTTATTATAAATAATATAAATATCTCATGAAAAAATAATTCAAAAAAATAAAAATAGGTCGGTTTTATTTTTTGTCATTATGAATAATTACAATAGTTAATTATTATTACCCTGATAATGATAAAATGGGAAAATTAGTGTTAAAAATAATATGATATAACATAAAATTATTTCAAACACATTACCTTATTTTATTATATGATTTTATTTCACACATAAAAATAAAAATTAAAATATTAATTTTTTTCCAATTAACTTTGATTTATACCTTTATAATATCTAATTAAAAGATAAAGTCAAAAATGGGACTTTATTTATTTTAATATGTTTAATATTTTTTGACCAGGGTAAATTCAGCTTATGTTAAGTTATAAATTTATTTTTGAAATATAGATTATTTTTTTATTAGGGAAATTTATTTTTAATTTTTAGTGATGAATTAATGATGTTAAATGTTTGCCCAATATCAAAACACTATTTTTTCATGTATTAGAAAAGCCAAATATATGATTTTATGAACACTAAAATTAATATTGTATGGCTGAGTTAATGTTTAAAACAGTTTGTATATATAAATAGAACATGTTATATATGTGTTATTTTCTTATAATTTCATTTCCATTGTGATGTTTTTAATGTAATATTATTTAAATAGCTCTTAAAATTAAATTAATAGTATTTTATGTATAAAGTATTATATTAATTTATATAAAGAACATAAAAATATTAAAAGACTATGACTAGGGTTCAAAATGATTTAATTTTTCACACATGTTCCATTTATGATATAATTTTCACATTATTGGTAAATATTATAGCCCTTTAATATTAAAAATTCATTATTGTGGTTATGATTAAAATTCTCTAACCATGAGGTTAAACCAAACTGTAATGTAAAAAGTGAAAATAAACCTATAGAATTTAAATTGTTGATAATATTAGGACAATATATTCCAAAAATTTCAATTTTGTGTTATTTTGGAATGATTTTACATGAGTTAGACACACATTATTTTATAATATTTCATATATTTATAAAAATTACATTAATGTTATTTTATAATAAACAGAATTTTATTAATTTATTAAAAATCATAAAGATAATATTTTTTCCAATAGAATTGTATTATTTTTAAAATACCATCCATTTTCCATTTATGGTTCAATTTCCCATTTATATTAATATACTCCTCCCCTAAGGAGAAAAAACTTTAATATAAGTGGAATTATCAAAAGGGTTAAAATGGGTTAAAACAAAGATATAAGTGTAAAAACAAAAACAATATTTTTCTAGTTTCTATATTATGAGATTAATAAGAATAATAGTAATATTTTATTCTTATTGTATATATTTGGGTAAATTTTTTCATGAAAATTAGTTAATATAAATATAATACTTTAAGTAATTCCAATAGTTCCCCTCCCCTCAATTATAAAGGTTCATCTCTAATTTTATCTTCCTCATACCATTTTACCCTTATATCCCATCCAATACCTACCATAATATAATATTATATTACTTACACTCATCGTAGATCTTATTATATTATCTAAATACAATCATTTCCATGCTTAATATGCAATCCAAATAATGTTTCTTATCATAGAGCTATAACTCTTAATTGAGGGTTTTCAATTTTATTTTAAAAACCATCTATGAAAATTGTATAAATTATAAAATTGAATTAAATATATTCAATATAATTAATTATTATTATTATTATGGAACAACCATTATCATCTTTTATCTCATCTATTGGAAAGAAACAACGATACTTCTGTGTTTGTGTAGACTACAACCTCCACGAAATGATGTGATTTGTTTTTCAATTCCACATTACATGGATGGTAATAATTATAAATTTAATGAAAATATATGAAATATATGATATAATACTGATTATATAAATTTTAATTTTTATTTACCTTTATTTTATTCTATCTCTTGAGAAGTGAAAACAATGTTCATGTGTATCTATTCATTAGTGTCTACCTGAATGGTGTACATCATTTTTCTATCTAAATATTTAATGGATAAATATATATACATTTATAATGAATATATAATACCTTAATACCATGTATAAAATTATATATATTGTGGAACCATGATCAATGTTCATTGATTGGAACTACTGAATAGAAACTCTTAGCAACAACAGAACAACTAACACCGAAAAATGACAATTTTATTAAATAATTATTTTATAAATGGGTGTTAAAATATTAAAAAGTTATCATAAAAAATATTATATGTATATAATTTTTTAATATAATTATATTAAATTTAAATTATTTATACTATGGGATAGAACAAATTCTATGAATGGTTAACTTAAGGTAATCGATTTTTGTCTCATATTTATTTTTGAGAGGCACATGCTATACTAAAAACATGTTTCTTTTATATATCTTATATAATTCCCTGTAATTTACATTAAAATTATTATCCTAATATATATATATATATATATATATCGATATAATTTTCCCTCTTTCTTGAGGTTTTTATTTTTCAATTATAAAGTGATATATGGTTTATGTTATTAAATCATTGTTCGTTGGGATTATTTATGATTAAGTATACAAGGAAAAACATTTCTGATATACCTCTCAAAAAACAAATGAATCTTATTCTGCTATATATTATTATAGAGATTACATGTTTTCCATTCATTTTTCCCTTTTTAAATACTCAATATATTGAAATAATTATTTTAGTGAAATTAAACATTATTTATCACTCTGATCAAAAATCCTTTTTTACATGTACATTGATTATAAAAATATTTCATAGAATGTTTTAAGTATTATATTTATATTTTTAAATTAATTTTTATCCATTATTTAATTTTTAACAAAATATTTGAAATGAATCATTTTATCATTCTTTGAATGATGTATTTTAATTATTTAATGAAATACGAAATAGATAATCTTTTAACAGACAAAGAATGAAAAAAATTCCCTATCATCATTACCAATCAATGTTTTATTGATTCATTTATGTGTTTAAAATGATATTTTAAAATAAAATATTTTCCTTAATATATGATTAATTTTAATATTTTAAATATCTAATTTAAAAATTACAATTTTTTTACTCAATAAATATTCTAGTAATGTATATTTTAATATATTATAACTTATTTTGATTTTAAATATGTTTTTATCAGGATAAGATCCAAATATATATTCTTTATTATTCATATCAATGGTTTATCTTTATTATGAGAAAATATTGATGAAACACATTTTCATCCCACGGATTGAGTTATGATGAATTTTATTATTATCCAGTATCATACATATGATTGGATTTTTTAATATTAGATGGGTGGGAATGGAATTATGTAACCACCCAATGCATTGTGTAAAGAATAATGTATTATGATATCAAAGGTTACAAAAAAATTATCCCATGCTCGAAAAAGAGGGTATAATGGAGGTTATCCCAGACCCGAAAGAGAGTACATGAGATATTATCCCAAGCCCGAAGTAGGTAAATAGGTGGTTAGCATAAGAACAACTAGTTAAAAATATATTAGTGGTTCACCATGATATAATATTTCTATAAATCTGAATATTCCACACATAATTAAATAATTTTATGACATTATCATATGCTAATGTTATATTTTAATGAATTATGTTTTCCCCTTATGACTCATTACATATGAACTGAAAATTATTATGTCTTAACTCATGATTACAATATATGAATTGATGAGAATTATATTCAATGTTTAAGCTCATTTTATCAAGCCATTATGCTCATGATATTGTTTTGTGATTATTGGTATTTTAATTATTTAAACATACTTAGAAATTGATCTCATCATTTCATATGTTTACTTTCCCATTTTATGAAGAATAATTTTCAGTCGAGTATGTCAAGAAGGGTATAGAGTGTGATTAAATTAATGATAGTAACTCAAAAATGTACATAAATAATGTCTTCATGTATCTAGACTCTTAGGACATGAAATTAATGTTCCTGAATGTTTAGAGATGTATGAACTCATTGAATTATTATTTAAACATCTTGGTTTAATATACTAAAATCACCTTATAATATAAGGGGTGTTTAGGAGCTTCCAAGAATTGTTTAAAAATAAAGCTGTAGTTTCTATAGAATCTATGTGAGAAACATGGTTTCACATCATTGGTGATAACTATGTGACAAAACAATGAATCCCTATAGTTGAGAATCATGGTATAACTATCCATTTTAGGTAATCCACTTGACAACATGAAATGGTGAAGACATGTTATAGAGGTAATCCACAAGGTGTGTTCACAATTGGTTAAACCATATAAAATTCATTGAAGAGGCGTGACATATGGATTGTAGTGTAACATGGTTAGAACACGTTATGTCAAACCATATAGACAAACTGTTATCCACTTAAAAATGGTTGAAATTTCTTTTTCTCCCCACTTTCATTTGAATCATTTTTTTTATCCTCCTTCAAACAAACAACAGCCTCCTGTATTGGGTTCTCCTCCACCTCATCTTCTAGAATTTTAGAGATCTCTACCATGTGGGGTCAGAATCACTTATTGTTCATCATATTGTATATCAATCGATAATCTCTATAATCATATTTTTTCCATTATTAATTTCTTATTTTTTTGTAATTATAAATGTGATCGTTATAATATGTATTATTTTTAGGTAATATTTATATTTATCTTATTTCTCCCATTCTAGCCTATATTAGGGGATAATACTGGATTAGGAATCCACACCCCATATATGGTAGGTGGTATTATACTATTCCTTATAATTTTGGGTGTTTATATTTTGTCACCATTATGCTGCATGCTAGACCTTACAGACAATGTTTATAATATTTATAAATTCGTAAAATAAATATTAAATCCCTTATATGGATATGTAATGAGATCATTATAATTGGATGAAGGGTGATGACCACAACCTGAACCACCTCATGGTTGGGTTTAGTTATATTACAAAAATACATATGTTTACCTTATCATCAAAACTCTACTAATGTGTGTTCAACATAACATTGGATAGTGAAATGTTATAAAATTAGATAATCAAATGGTGTTTTTGAATAGATTACACACCATCGCCCCATTATTATTAATTATCACTTATATGGATCAAATAAAAAATGGATTGAATAATTGAATGAATTATATTATTTATCCTTGAATATAATTGTAAATGGATGTGATTACACCATATATACCATCAGTTATTGGACATGAAATTACATATTTTTATTTCTAATTCTTGGACACATCATTCCTTATTGTTTAATATTTGTTTATGCTTATGATTTTCTATATTAATGATTTTTATAATTAAGGGACCTGATATTTCATAACATCTATTTTAGAATTAATGGAAATTATGTTCCTAATTGTTAATTTTTATGTAATGTTTATAATGGTACATGTCATCTCATTATAATTAATGTACATGATGTTCCACAATTCATTATTGTAATGAAGGGTCATGGAATTACATATTGACTAATCCCAGTTAAATGACATGAAACATATTATTTTTATAAATAATAATTGTTCAGAGACATTCTAGATTAGTGCAAAGAATATAGTATTTGAGGGGTTTCATAAATAGAATATGTTACAATATTATTTTTAAAGATTCATTTAAT
The DNA here is from genome assembly GCA_963277665.1 of Viscum album. NCBI lineage: Eukaryota > Viridiplantae > Streptophyta > Magnoliopsida > Santalales > Viscaceae > Viscum > Viscum album. The sequence goes on along the minus strand of OY728121.1, from coordinate 1,902,587,387 downwards.
TTTATTGTATTTTATTACCTTCACACTACCTCATTATATACTCAAGTACTAGATATAACTAGGCAACATTGGTGTTGGCCTACTAAGTGTTACTCATACCCTGTTAAGGCCTCCATTTGATACATAAAATCACATTATGGATGTAGGTCGGGATAAGTGAAATTTTCATACTATGAACTACTAAATTTCTATAGTAGCATAGAGTATTGGAGGAGAGGTCTGAGCTAGTTCTCATGATACTATTATAGATTTATTTATTTATTTATTTTATTTTTTATTCCATGAATTTTGTATTACTTATTCCATATTTTCCCCCATGTATTCCACATTTTGTATATCATCATATTATTAAGTCATTTTTATAGGTTTCTATATATGGTTCTTCTTATTTTTTATTCATGTATAGTTCCAAATTTATTTGGTTTTCAATTTTTATTAACTAACATTACCATTGGGGTGATACTCAGATAAACGAGAGTATAATATCCAATCTATAAAAATATTGACCAAAATTTCAAATTAGAAGCCACATGTATATGGGGAAGTACTCTTGATGTCATGTGACAAACATTTTTTAATTAGTAAGGAATAAATCGGGTCTCAGACATAACATGTGGTAACAAATAATTTTTTTCCTTCATACCATTTGGGTTGGTATATAGGTGACTATAAATGTGCGAGAATTTGGTAATGAAACATTTTTTGGGATCTGATAACCCACGTACATCGAAATTCCATGTTTCTTGGTTTAGTATTATATATTCTTATTTTGAACTATTAAAGTTGTTTTTATTTCACCGTTGGATGATTCACATGAGTTGTGGTGGATATTATCATTTTTTATTGTATTTTACCATTGGCATGGTAAGTCAATGAGGTGTCATCTCATGCATTTTTATAGTAACTTGTAGATTAACATGTCATGAATATGAAATGAAATATTTAGTTTATAAAATTTTTTTATTACAAAATTAAATATTTTCTATATGTGATATAACTGATCATTAAAAAATGATTCTATATAATTAATGAGATAAATTATTTTTTAACTAATGTTTATTCATAACCCTAAATGGTGATTGCTTACATATTTTTATAGTGGAACATTAACTGACCAATTGTGATATGTTTGAGCCATGAACCCTTGGTAACATGGGATGAAACATTAGCGATGAGAATTAAATAGAATCCAATTGAAATTTATAAGATGTGTGTAACTTTATAAATTTGGAATAGTGATCAATATAATTAGACCATTATAAGAATCATGTTTTAGTTACATAAAATGTTAACTGGAACTTTTAAAACATTGTAATTTATATCATTTGAATGAAAAGGATATCTAATTAAACAATGATATATTTGTATACATAGAATTATTGAATTTTAAATATTTAATAAATTTTTTACCAATAAATGGAGATTCCAATTGGATATTTAATGGTTTTTCCCTCTATTACATGAAATTGAATCTCTCTATACTGAAACAATAATGTGACACTCAAAATATTTACCCAAACGCAACCATAGTAGTATGTAGTTGATGGAGAATCATGGGTAAAAAAGTGTTATAGTTTTCTTATTAATTTTATTTATGATATATAAAATTATCAAATCTCATTTCGAGGTGTGTTATTGGAATTTTAGATATATGCCCCCTCACAGACTTGGGTTGAACTCTTGAGAGGTGGAAATGACCATGCCCCAGAAGTGGTGATATCTATACCACCAGCATTACCTCCTACAGTTCCATCTATGGAACCACATTTTATTCCAAATTTAGAACTGATGCTCATTTTATAAAATGATCATTATTTCTAGTAATGTGTACAAAAGAATCACCACAAACTTCCCTTTCATGAAATAGTTTAAAATGGAGATCCACTAGAAGAAACCACATAATTTTTCGTAGGATGTTATTCCTTGTGCTATTGAGTTATGTCTAGATTACAGTCTTTCAATATTAAATCATCTAATTACACCTTCAATGAAGAGAATGAATCACACTACATACATGATTCCAATTTTATCCAATAGGTGGTGTGATATTATCACATAAGAAGACTTATATTGAGTTATGGTTCAGAGGGATTTCCAACCTACATTATTTTATTACTTATATCGAGATAATTTAAGAGATAATGAGTATATATTTTTGATTCATATGAAGTAGGGAACTATTTTTGTTATGTACTTCTGAACTCATGGTAATATGGTATATGACATTTCATAGATTGTTCAAGGTAAGGAGATGTAAGAGTTAGGGAATTTGAGGATAGTCTTCTGTATGACATTTGACAGAAGGTGAATGTATTATGGTTGAATTTTGTGTCATGAATAGTTAAACAAGCCCATCCATGTGTGAACTTTAAGGGAATATGATGGTTCAGTTCAAGGAAATTTATAACGTAGATCAGATAGTTCTTCATTTAGAAACATGAAGAATGTCCTTGGGGGTTCTCGTAAGGGTGGTTGTAGTTAAATTATTTCAAATGGTAGATAGTAGTAATTAAATCAGTGTGAGTTGATAAATCATACAAAGCCTCAGTGAGGTAGATACCCCATTAAGTGTTGATCCTTATGTAGGATAAGGAATCTTCATATTTTTTTCTGGACCATTCCATTTATAACTAGTGGGAGAGGATCCACACCAGCTTCTCTTTTTTGAGAGGGATCATTAGATCCTCTCAAGGTGGTAATATGATGTACAACCAACTATATAGGTCGAGGGATACAAAAATAGGACATACATCACTATAATGGAAAACATTCATAGGGTAATCATGGAATATATCTGGGACATAGATTAGGAATGATTTATGCAGTATAGTTGAATCCCTGGGAGAAGTGTTTTGGGTCATCTATATTATAAGGTATGATATTTGTAGACCGTACTTTTCTATCTATCTTATTTGACACATGAACTTCACACTCATCCAAATACATTGTCTATATGGAAATTATTTTCCTCAAAATCAATTATTTCTATAGATTGATCACTCTCAATACAATATTTTTAATTTTATCCAAGAGTCTGCACTAATGTAAGGAATTCCCCTTGAGAGAGGTGGTTATAATTTCATAGTGAAACTATATCCTCAACATGATATGTTTTGACATCATTCTTGGAATGTACTTATTAGTAACCTATAATGGTTATGTAAATTGATATCATCGATGGGTGTTGTTTATATAACTTATGGGTGATTAATATATTCACTAATGAGAAGGGTTTGTCTAGGAGAGTTGAGCTGGAACTATGAATCATGTGATAGTAAAAGTGATATACTAGATTCCTAATATTTTTCTATGTGATTTGGGAACAATTAAAAAAGAGTTCACTCATATGGGGGATCATTTGAAGGATGTCTTCCATAATGAATATTATGTTCTACCTCCTGAGAGGGGGGTAGATTTAACTAATAAATTGGTTTCAGAAGCATCACCAGTATATTTACCTCCTTAAATAATGGCAACTGCTGAGATTTAGGAGATTATGATGAAGTCAAAGGATTAGGAATACAAGGGGTTATTCCAACATGGTACATCACCTGGGGATTCTCTTATTAATTTTTCCGAGAAGGTGGATTAAACCCTCTAGATTTATTAGATTACTAGATGTTGAATAATATTATAAACAACAAATAGCATCTCCTACCATGAAAATAAATTTTCATTGATTGTATTTTAGTAGGATTTTAGTTTTCTAGAATCCCATTTTAGTACTTATAAGTCATTGTAATATTCCTAAATAATTTATGGAACTAGGCTTGGAGATTGAAAATGATTCATAGTCCCAGTGATCCTAGTACTAATCTAATTAAAATTTTAAATATTTTAATATCATGTACACCCTACTTTTCTATGAAATTAAAATAACATTTGACCATATTATTCAATTTAAAATTTGGGACTTTTATTGAGTTCGAAATGTGGTATTTACCATAGTTTTGATATAAATTATTTTAGTGTCAAGTGCATTGATAATAGATGTCACATGCGAACATAAAACATTAAATATATTATATGATTTTTTTTGAATCAATGACCTAAATTACACATTAAATACATGGTTATTCCAAATACATAGTGTTATCCACATAAACATAGGACTGATCAGTGATCAATTGACGTATATTTTGGAAAAATAATGAACATCAAGAATCGAGATCGATTTCCAGAGGATTGTATTTTCCAATGTATGTTTTGGATCTGACCAGTGATATCGATGTGTGACCTCTCTTCATTAGTGATCAATCCAATTGGATATAGGAAATTTTTTTGTGGATATATTAGTGTTTAATTATCCCATAATGAATAATAACCAATTGTTATTATAGTTTGATTGATGGGTCTATCTTGTTTTGTAGTAATGGTCTAGGTTCATTCCTCAAATTTATGTTTTATGGTTTTATACTGCAATTATTCATTTTTTCAACATCGACTAAAATATGGTCGGTGGTTCAAAAAACACCCAATGATTGATCATTTCATAATAATTCATTGGAATAATGGATTATCACCATGGGTTAAGGATAATGATTGATGATGCGGTTTCTATGGGATGTGACGACCTAAGACTGTCTTTGGATTTTGTAAACCCACAGTTCATGTTGATGTGAGGTAGTGTAATGGTATAGTGGTGAAGATTTCTTGAGGCACAGGGTGACCAATACCTGGCCACCAGCAACATCCAATGAATGATAGTCCTTAGATCTAAGAACAATGGCATGCTGATTAATGGTTTCAATAGTGGTGGAAGGGTGGGAATAGTTCTTGGAATAATATATAATTACAATTAAATTATACACTACACATTGTGTATCTTTTGAAAAATATTTGTGTAGTCCCCTTAGATAAGAAAAAGTGTTTCCATAATGAGATATGTATCACACACAATGTGGAAAATGTCATCCATTGGGTGACCCTTATCTAGTAATCATAGTGTCTATGAGGAGTACACACTGAGGAATCCATGTGGTGATATACACCATGTGAGATCAGTCACATGTCATGTACTCCATGGAAAATGTCTCGGTGTATATAGGGAGTACACACCCAATATATCATGTGGCTCCAAACCCTTTGTATGGTAGGGAAAATGATGTGTTATATGGAAAGTACATTGGCATCGGTAGATGACACATTATGAGTTCCATTATTCCCACAACACATCATGTAACATAAAGCGCACCATGTGTACCTGCTAAAAAGTACCAAGAAACTGACTATGTACACATGAACACCTTGATTATTTGAGAATAAGTTTTCGTACATTAATAATGAATAACTTTATGTCATGTTCTAGTTGTACACCTAAATGTTGTCTACCACACATGGGACATGTCATGAATTTTTTGAAACACACAGCATGAGAGAGAGAGACATGGGTAGTTCCTGGTTTAGTAGTACACTCCATGTACCCTTGATGAACACATAATTCACTCTTTAAGGTAATGTTTGTATCCCTATAACATTTCATTTTATCATTGGTAGGAGATTGGGTGTGTTCCCAGGAGATGCTTCTACGGGGAAAAGTATTGTTCGAATGTGTTATCTTGGACCATTATGATGAGGGTATTGTAGGACTTCATGTACTCAATATAGTATTATGACCAATCTAAGGGATTGGTCTCAGATAGAGTTATCATAATCCCATTGTGAGGGTAAGGGTGGAATCATCTATCATCTTTTATCCCAAGCTGTGTTCCCATAATCAACATGACCAAGAAAAGAGGGAATTGATCCCCTATTTAGTAGGTTATTTTTTATTGGATTTTTTGTATTCCCAGTAGCCCTAGGTGTGATCCTAATCTTTATATCAATGCCTATTATTCTCGATGTATTGTTGTGCTATAGAGTGTGTTTCTCAGATAAACTCTCATAGTTTCCTTCATGACTCTCTATTGTTGGACCTAGTGTGCATGACCACTTAAATGAGATCCATCAGTATAGTGGGGCCTAAAGAGTATGACCACATATTATAGGTTCATCTATGATAGCATATATCACAACGTGAATTCTCCAAGATATGGGTAACCTCAAACCCCTACTAGTATCCTAAGGCAAGAAGTGGTTGAGATCTCATGAGAATTGGAGTTTATTATGAGAATATATAGACTATTCTTGTTTATCATTATGTATCATATCTTCATTGAAATATAGTTTTCATGATTATAAGACTGCACATGACGATTTATGTTTGGTGATTTCACATTGTCCTACTGGGTATTGTTATACACACACATGAAATGACTCTTACAAAATAATTCATGTATTATACAGATGATATACCTTTTTACACTATCCTTTGGAGACTGAAACATAGTTGGGCATAATATGGGTTAGGAAGATAGAATTATATACCAATGTTACATTTAACAGAAGTCCAATTATTTTGAGTAGTTCATACTTTCTTACTAGTTTTTTCCCTTTTATTTCCTTATAGTACTTATTTCATACTTTGATGTGGGGTAAATGATTTTCATGAATTTATATTATCATATATTTTTAAATTATATCTATTTTATCTTCTTGGAGATTTTTGTGAGTGTGTGTACAAGTAATTTATGATATTACCATCCATATGTGTGATATGCATACTCGGTAATAGTTGTTATCCCATGGCCTAATGAAGGTGATCTTGTGGTGTAACACTTGGTTTATCACTAGCTATATTGGCCCTGGTGGGTCAGGTTGTGAGGATTGGTATTATAGGTGGATTATCCATGGATAAGAGTTTGGAGTTTTTTTTTCAAGTAGTGAGGATTGGTTTTTGAATTATAGAAACTATGTTAATGTATTTTGAGTTCTGAATTTTGCCAAGATCTCAATGCTGGTGTAGAGGATAATTTTTCCATCCAGTAGGGAATTGATAACCTTTTTGTTGTCTCGGTATGTGATGAAAATAGTTTAAGGGAAATCATTGGTGTATGAATCCTATATTAAAGGGTTGTGGATTCCATTTCCAATTTGACTCATCTCCCCAGATATGTTGTTTTTACCATCGTGTGTCTAATTTTTCCCATGATGCTTCCCTGATGATATCCAACTACGATTCAATAGTAGCATTATTGTTATGAACTTATTAAAATTTAGGATTCAGTTTGTAGATATTTATATTAGGTGGTTTGTTACATACCATCCCAAGATACCCTCGTCATTTCATATCCCACTTAATTCGACCAATACACGAAGGGAATTCCCAATTCCGACGGACGGGAAACTAGCATCTTTGCATCACCAAACACAACCATAGGGAATGATTTTACCAAACATGGAATAGAAAATAGGGCATATATATATATATACTTTTTAGAGGGGATCATTAGAATATGAAACAATAAATTAATTACCATAACTAAAAAAGATACAAGAAATGATACCACTCAAGTAGTCAGTACATCAAAAATTAGATGTACAATAATAAAGTAAAAATCAAACTGAAAATGAATACTCCATGTGATAGCATGGGGAAACCCCACCACCACACCACCATCAATATAAACTAAGGTTCCTGTAACCTTTCTTCCTCACAATGATACCATGAATTTTCTTGTATCAAAAGACATAGCCATTTTTAATCATTGATGAAGGGGTGTACAGGGATTGAGGAATGCAGGCTCAGTGGGATCCCACCCAGGTGATTCAATTTGTCTATACAGCAATCCAAAAATTCTATAAATTAAATAAAAAAGTTATGAGAATCATTTAAATAATATTTATATCAAAATCATATACAATCAGTCCCAATTTTTTCATGGTTCTATGTAATCCAATTAGAACTATTTCAAATGATATAACTTATATAAATATTGGATATCAAATATAGTTATAAAAAAAATGTAAAATCATGAAAATTATCATCACATGATAGCTTTTTTATAAGACACTTAACAAAAGAAATATAATCACATGTATCATGTATCATGATCTATGCATCAAATATAAAGGGAAGATAAACTACGTATAAAGTGATATTGGAAAAAGGGTCTAATAATTCACAAGGAAAAATGGCCGAGGGAGTAGAGGAACACGCTATGAGTGAACCCCACCACCCCAATGGTATCAAAAAATGTCGCATACTACTACACATTCTTCCAATGTACCCAAGGATTCCTATGTGTGATATTTTCTAAATCCTTTAATCAAAATGATTCATTGAAAATCATCGCATAAATCAATTTCACAATTATTTGAAAATACCATTTTTCCAAAATATGTGGAAGACCTATGTTCCTCAAAAACCAATTCCTAAACCCACAAATCAATAGATCATGTCTATTATTCTCATAAAATATTCAATAAGATGCAATCTCTATGTTTCCATCCAACACCGGCTAGAGATAGATCACCTACCTCAAACTCGGGGTTCACACCAAATGTGTTATGATCAATAACTACCCAATGGAACCATGAAAAACAAACAGATTACCTATCAATAATTATTATACTTTAGAATCATATTCCATAATAATAATTTTTGGAAAATAGATTAGGTCCCCAATAACTTGAGAACCACACGCCCATCACAATATGACCAATAAGGATCAGAGCCTAGATGAAGGCTACACAATACATCTTGAATGGATCAAAAAAAACACCACCACAAGTCCAATTGAATTTTAAAACACATCACAACAGTGCTTTCATGACCAAGGGAAATAATGATGTATAATGTTCTCTTACCTAGAGAGTTGCAGCCAATCCACCATGAAAATAAAGGATTGAAAATTTCTATCTTTAAGATGAATAGATGTCCAAAATAATGTGGGAGAGAACCAAGTGTTCAAGAGAGAGTCTTGTGAATCGAATAAGGAAATAATCATATGTGAAACATGATAAAAACCACTGGTCATAAACAATTCGCCCCGTGAATCCCATTCAAAGCATGGATTCTATGATTTACAGAATATTCCTAAAAAATAATCACCTTAAGATTAATTTATCTTGAACAACCATTTATAAAATTAAAAGATTCATTTTTTATAATGTTTTACACATTAATTTGAACTCACAACATCTTCCCTTTAATGGATCCGCATCTTTTAACTAGTTCATGATTTGAATGTCCCCAATAAGAGTTGTGAAATATTGTTTCTATAGATAAAAACTAAAACATCTCTGAAGTAATATAATTCAAATTATAACCCTCTAATCCCGCTGAAATGATTATTCCATGTATCCAACAATTCAAACAAACATACATCCTCGATTTTTAGTTCATTTTCCTTGAAAAACTCTCTCTATTCTCAAAAATATTAAAATTCACCAAAAAAATTGGAATAAAATATATTCATTAATTACCATAGATAATGTAATAGGATGGTATAGTATCCCAACTATAATACACTTCATCCCCAAGAATTCTTATGGAAGAAGGGTGATCTGAAAAGAGGTGAGGCCACCCCCCCCCCCCTCACTGATGTTTCACACTCCCATGACTCATGATAATTTTATTCTTGATTCCATATTACTCAGGACAATTCAATATACATCCCTTCCAATATTTTCACCTATGAATGTATGATGTCCATTGGCTATTCCTCAACAGATATTTCTGGATCTATCTAAATATATTCCCAAAATAGAACATTAGAGGGGTTAGGATGGTATTTTTTGAACTGAGATATGTGGAATGAATCATGAATAACTATCAATTGAGTCAATAATTCCAACTGATAAAAATAATTCACATAGTATTTAGTGACCTAAAATTTTCTACCATATCGTATAGCCAGCATTAACTATTTCCTATGTCTACAGTGACCCAATCAAGGAGAAACCTTCAAGAAAATCGTATCACCAATAGTAAACTCTAAAGCTTGAAATCAAAAATATACATATGATTTCTTCCAAATAAATGTTGTAACATAATTCCAACATATATAATAAATCCTCAATAGAATTTCTTAAAAAAGACTTAGTCTCACAAGAAAGGCCTCTCCCACCACTTTCTCATAAATATGTGACCTGCATGGGAGAACATACAGGGCCTCAAAGGGAGCTATTATGACAAATAACTGATAACTATTTTTGTAATAAAAATAAAAAATTCCTATAAGGTTATTTCATGGTCTCATGAAGTACAAGATTTAGAGATTTTTTATATTCTCCATGATTTGAATATTACCCTTTTTTGACCATCTATCTATATATGTAATGTGGTACTCAACTGACCTGAGTCCCCATAAACTCCTGGAGACTCTTCTAGAACATAGTGTAAATCCTAGGATTCTTATCCCAAATTATGAATGGTATAACCCCATGTAACCATTTAAACTCTTACACATACAACTCACCAAGATCTTCTTCTTTAGTGGTGTACTTGATTACAATGAAATGATACATTTTTTTAAATCATTTAATCAGCACTTTGACAGAGTTATTACCTATGGGAGTCTTTCTTAATATATCAATGTTTTCTATACAATACTCATTAAATTTTTATGCTATCACCAAATTTTAATGGAGAACCCCATATGTATTGAGATTCTCTTCCATTATCTGTTGGTTTTTGTAACAAGAGGATACATAATCAGTAATTTTTGGATTTAATGACATGAACCATAGTCATTGTATAATGTAATAATGAATATTCATAGATCATGGATGGATGTACAAGGATAAATATGATATTAAAATGAAACTATTTTCATAAAATATTTTGGGATGAAAAATAAATCCCAAAAAATACCTTCTGACGGAAGAGACTTCCAAAAAACTATATCCCCACTATAGAGGGGTTCTCTAATTACTATGAGCTAATCCTCAAATTATTTTTTATAAAAATAGCCTCAATAAGATATTATTATAAGTTAACACTAATAATAACCATACCTAAAACATCTGCTTGAGTATCTAGATGCTACTGTGCAAATACATCCATATGGCTTCACCCTTCATTGGATTGAAAACAACATGTAATGGATCTTTCCTAATAAGTTATATGGAATGATATTCCCCTTTCAAGGGTGTTGATGATGTCAAATTCGAATGTATAAATTTATTAGAACTGTCATATATGTTAAATATTCCAGTATTTTTTATAAAATATAATGGTCAGAATCTTATGGACATAAATTATTTTGTACCACTCTACAATGAGATAGTGCTACCCACAATTAAGAGAAACCATAATAATGAAAATCTATAAATCATGGTTGGGGTAATTTTTATCACATGCTGGAATATGAAGAGATCCAAAGTTACAACTTGAGAACTCCCTAAATATAACAACCTATAACACCACCAAAAGAATATTGTTATACCACATATCCCTTTCAGAGTTTTGGTAAAATGAGAATAGAATCCAATGTCAGAATTAATTTCAGTTCATAGAAAGAAGACTTAAATTTTACCTACCATGTGAAATTCAACACATTCCGTGAAACTAGAATCAACGGTTTTACATCCTTGACAAATTTTTTATGAAACACCAATATTATCCATCATGACCAAGGAAGCTCAGAATCTCCATGCTGTTTTGTAGATCCTCCCATGAAATGATAGAGTTCACCTTATCAGGATGAACTAATAGAATATGTTCATAAATAAAATGAACCAATCATTTTTATTTATTGGTCCAAGAATTTTTTTTAAATCTATCCATTAAAAAGGTGACTCCTTATTATTTAAAAAAACATAGTTGATGCTAATTCTCATGCTCAGTTCTCACGTAAACCAGAATATCACTCATGAACACTACTAAAAAATGCCTCGATTATGATGAAGTATCTTTTTCCTCAGATCCATTAAATCTAATGAAGAATTAGTTTACCAAAAGAGTTTCACATGATATTCATAATGGATATAAATATTCCTGAAATCCATCTTTCTAATATCATACTCACAAACACTAAGCTGATGATAACCGAATCAATGATCATTAATTGAAAACCACTATTCCCCATTTAACTAATTAAGCAAATAATCTATATGGGAAAAGGAAACTTATTCTTAACCATCACCTTTCTCAACATTCAATAGTCCATACAAAATCAAAGTAAACTATTTGCCTTAAGGGGAATGTTTTATAGGGATTACCATGGTAAAACACTAGGGGTGAATGACACCTTTCCCCAATAGATCATCAAACTGAATCTTGAGCTCATTTATCTCAACTAGTTCAATATGATAATAGGGTATTGAGATCAACTATGTAACCAACACAAGATCAATAGTGGAATCCACCTCCCACTTTTGAGGATAACTAGATATGTCATCTAGGAATACATTGTGAAAATATCATACAATTGTGGGATGATATCCAACAGAGAATAAACACCACGATCAACAAAAACAGTAGATAACAAACTTTTGATATTTTGGTTGAAAGGTCCTACATGACCAACCCATGTATCCCACTCTCCATCAAACACCTGATAGCTTCCATAAATAGGAAATAAAGAGGTATATTAATGATTAAAATAAACATAAGTGATATTACTGATAATTTAATCCATCATGATAAATGATGTCATATAGATCAAGATCGAGAATGTGGAAATCCCATACAATCTCCACATATTTTTCGATAAAAATAGTAAGGAGCCCAAAACCCAAATCTTTTATCTTCCCAATGGGAGTCACTAAGTGTATATCATTGACATAAGATACATTGTAATTTTTAACACAATAACACAATTGGAAGATATTAATGAGTGGGATCCATCGATAAAAAAATCACAGTAGAAGATACCATAATTATGGTACCAATCGTTGTCTCTAGAGCAACGTCAACCTACCCAATTAATTCATATACTAAAATAAGGTTCTTCACAACTATAATAGATTGATAAATAGCTATAAAATATGAACCATATAACTGAACAACATTGGCCATTATATTCAATGATATCTCTCTAAAAAAAGGTGTATAAAAAGCCTAAAAGAACTGCTCTAAATGGTTGTAGTGGCCACAACCACTACAAATATTCTTATGTATTGAAGAAGAATGTAAAATGTCTCTAACATTTTTAAAATGATAGAATTTCATGGGAACATTAGTAGTTGTATCTTTTGGTGAAGAGGATTCAAACTACTAAGAAACGCCACCACCACACCCATGATGATTATGTCACTTCCTCCTTTTCCTATGCACACCACAGAATCTACCACTATACAGTAGAGATGTGCTAGAGTATCCAACCAAACATGCCATATCCATTTATGCTATCATTAATCTGTCTAATATCACAACATTTGTAGTGTTTTTTAGCAAGAAAACCTACGATCTGATATCTAGATAAAACCCCACAGGTACTTTTGATCCTTTAAATGATCATTCATTACTACCTCTATATATGTATAAACTAGTTCCTTGAATTTATTGGGGTATGATTACATTGATTAATATCCCTACTACAATAAGAAAAACATTAGGGACTTCGTCTTCATCAAAACCTATAGATAGAAATGCAATAATGATAGGGTGTTGGAACCATTATAGTTCAATCTCAAGTGTCTATCATCCAGTACTATAGAATCCCACCGTCGCTTGCTGGTACCCTCACATCTAAATTCCACACACATCACCTTGATATTCTTAGGTGAATCCAGGAAGTCCAAAATATGATCAATCTCATTCATCTAGTCCACTAACTATTAGGGCTAAAACATAATCATAAAGGATGGTGGGTTCTCACATAATAAATATCAAGATCAATACATTTATCCCCAAACTCCTAGATATACATCAATATCCATGTTTTATAATTTTAGATCATTTGTTCCATTTAAAGAATCCTCTACACTCTTCAATGGAACTTGTGGAAGACATATCAGAGGCATATCACAACACAACCAAAATAGATTAAATGATTAGATGACAGAAAAATCCTACATAAAACTATAATTAAATAAGAAGAAACAATTATTATGATTAAGAAATCAATATAGGATATACATATTCCAACATCCCATGATAATTTATGACTTATTATGGAAAGAGATGGCCACAAAATCACCACAACCTACCACTCAAGTATAGAAAATCCTATCTCCCATCTATCAACACCCCAAGATTTACCATAACAATTATAAGATATTAAACTATATCACACAAACCCTGGATACCCTCACCTTCTGGTACCTAACCTGATTGGAGACATAACTAAAGGAAATTATCAATCCCCATAACCTGTCAAATATCAATATTACATCAAAAATAACAAGAGTGAATTATTTCTTCTAACCTAATTTAGACAATATGGCATATATAAATATATAGTAGAGATAAATAATTGAAGATAAACTAGGAAAATATATTCCATAACTATATTAGTATAGTTGAAAAATGAATAATCAAGCAGTTAGAACAACTCAGTGTACAAGTCCAATAGAAAAAGAAAAAAAATTGAATCTTACTACTCTATGTGATAGTATAGGAAAACCCCAACCCCTTAAACACTAAATACCCAAACTCATCAAACAAAAACCAAAAATCCTCAATATGATGCCCTGCCATTCCATGTATCAATAGACATGACTAGTTATACACACTACCAACGAGGTGTGTATTGTTTGATCTAAACAGGCTCAGTAGGATCCAAACCATGTGTACTATAACCAGTCTCTATATAACATTCCAAACATGATAAACGTTATCTAAAAAAGGACTTATTATTAGTTAAATAGTTTTTATATCAAAAGAATAAAAATATATTCCACTTCTTCCATAAAACAAACTAATCAAGGTAAATCAATTTTAAAGAATATTACATATATCAAAGAAGGAAATCAAAGCCAACAAGTAAAACCCCAATGTACAATTAAAATAATTACAGTGATAAATATAGGTATGGATAGGTGGAACACACATAAAAAAACATAGACAACCACATGCATCAATTCCCTAGACATATGCATCAAATATTGAGTGTAGCGGAACACCCCAGAAAGTGACCCTCACAACAATGACTAATAATACCCTTGGAAACATGTCCTAGGGAGAAGAGGTACACCCTATGTGTGAACCCATATATTAAATCAATAGACATGACTAATTACTACACAATCAATGTAAGTGACCAAGTATTCCCATGGGAATCAATTACCAATTAATTTCATCAAAACCATTCTTTGGAAAATATTTCATAACTCCATTTCAAAACCTTTTTAAATATTTTTTATTTTACCAAAAGAAGAGGAAAAATAAATTTCCTCAAAAAAAACCATTTCAATAAATAGAAATAAATAAATCATGCTTATTAATTTAAAAAAAATTATAATACTAGAGCACTCAATGGTTATACAACACAGGCAAGATAAAAAACCACCTAGTGCAAACTTTGGTAACACACCAAAAGGGATGAGATCCACAAGCACAAAAGAAATGAAGAACAAATGGAGGCTCTATCAATTATTATCACATATTTGAATCATTGTATAAAAAATAAAAGGTCGGAATAGTGTATTGGTAAAACATAACATGTGAACCATTTACCCGCTGCACCACAACAAATAAGGTCTAACAACCAAAAGAAGACTGCACAATGGATATATAATATTTGACAAAGACCTTAAAGACATGATCAACATAATATGAGAAATAATTGCATTGATGCACTGTGAACAATAAAAATAAAGAGGCCTGAATGGAACTTACTTATAGTGACACCATGTAACCACCATAATGATCAATAAAGGAATGATGTGATAAAGAAGGAGAGCTGATATCCAAAATCATCAGGGGAATTTCCTAGGGTTCAAGAGATAGGTATTCAAATTTTATGATTAAATAATCATACCTTATCTATGATAAAACTCATGGGTCCTGAAAAATTCACATTGTGAATGCCTTTCATGGAATTAATTCCATTATTTGCATAATATTCTGAAAAAGGTATCATATTCAGTCTAGTAAATTCATATCAACAAATTCGTGATGATAAAAAGTTTCAAAACATGTAATGTTTCACAATATAAATAGAAATAATGACATATTCCTTGTAACTGATTCATAGGATGAAATCTGTTCGTGATCTATATAGTCGAGATTCTAATAAAAAATACCAAAATAAATTTTTGGATCTCTTAAAAAAAGAGAACACTCTAAAACCATTCATTAATTTATACTCATACTCCATTAATTAAGAAAAACATACATCTCAAAATTTAGGTCATTTTACCTAATAATGTTCTCTATCCACCGAAGGACTGAAATGCACTAAAAAAGAGTGGAATCAAAAAATAGAGACATGTAGTACCTAAAATAATATAGTGGGATGTTACACAGTTCATCTACATGAATAGAGTTTTATATCATCCTTCTCAGTAGCACACTGACACAACTCCAGTGGTTTAGGTACATTACCATCATCAGTGGTTTAGGTACTTTCCCCTACCTCAAAAGTCATGAAACGCTAAAAAATGGAAAAAATGGAGACAACAAGTACCTGAAATATGGTTTTCGGATGTTACATAGTTCCTATACATGGATATAGAGTGATATATCCACTTATTCAATAGCACACTGAAAAAAATCCCATTGTTTAGGTACATTCCCCCAATCAAGTAGATTATCATTTAGTTCCAGTGAAATCTAATGATGACAACCTTTTATAGAGTGTGATTTAAAAGTTCTATAAATTCTAACATCTCATGTTTTGTGGTGATATAGACCATATTTTTAGGTGGGAGTGGATTGGAATGAGCTTATGTTGCAAGTGTCCCACATTGATAGGACCCCTTTTGAGGTGGTCATACCTATGAGACTTCTCTTTGGTGATGAAGAGTGTCAGTAAAACCCTTTGATTGATATGTTTTATGTGACTTTTTGAATACATGGAGGAGAGAAACTTTCCTAAATGAGATGCGTTATTATTATTTGATTTAATACTTTATCAGGAAAGTTAGTGACACCCAAAAGAACAGTGTTGAGGTTTGTTGGATGAGTTCTTTTGACATGTATGTTTGTTGTTATTCAGATAAGATAAGGTGTAAGAGTGAACCATAGTTATGGTTAATATAAAGGTAATGGAAGAGATAAAATCATGTTGTAGGATCATGTGAATAGAATCATAGAGTGTGTCTTGAGGTACTACATGTTTCTTCACTACTCCAATTGCATTTTTATCACAGATTCATAAGACACATTTCTCCATGTGCATCCCCTACTTAGGATATAGTGATACCAATGGATCATTTCAGCTAAAACCATATGTTAGAGACCCCTAGAGAGTATTCCAGAGATCATAAACATATATCAATAGTGTTTCCTCACTCCATGATTATAGAGATCCTAACATGTGACTTTTTCATAGTGGTAGTGAGACCAAATGATGCCTCCCTCATTATAAACTAGTTTTTTACTGTCTATGCCTAATTAATGGTTATTAGTGAGGTTTAAATGTATCCATTTTAGTGGTGAGGTATTTTCATTCATTGGTGATGAGGTATCCAAGGAAGAGAATTATTTACTCTAGTAAAAGAGGATACATTAGGTTTCTTATCAGTTGTCATGTATGACCCACAGAGATTTTGATTCTATGATCTTTAGTTTATTATGGTGTTAGGGGAGTACTTAGATATATTATATATTAATGTATAAATATTACCTCATCATCAAAAGTTTTTTATGAATATAATTTCACCAGGTATGGACCAATATCTATATTAGAGAATTAGATGACCATGTAGATGTATAAGAGATAATGGTGTGGTTAGAGTATCTATAGATCATTGGTTATGTTATAACCAGTTTATTCACCAAGGAAGACATGTGTTGTTCATTTAAGAGGTGGACAAGACCCTGATGATTTTTTATTAACACTTACTATATTAGGTGAAAATAAGGGATGAGTTTCATCCTATTAATATCGATTAATTCCTTACCCAGTTGGATAAAGGTGAGGTGGTTCTTGGATTTGACCAAAAGATAGATTTTTAGCAACTCCAGGATCATGGAGAGTTTGAATCGTATGTGTCTATATACTAATGTTACGGTTTCTTGAGTACATGGTGATACCATTTATTATGATAAGAACCACATAAAGTTTTTTGAGACATATGATCTAGAGACTTCAACCCTTCTTGGATCGGTTTGTGACATTTTACTTCATTGGTACCCTCATTTACTCATCAATTTAGGTAGATCACATGATACACTTGCATATTGTTTTGGACAAGCTATGAGAGTACCATATTTATGGGAATATCTCATATATTAGGTTTTATATCCACGTGGTAAATTTTCTTGGATATGTCTCCCCATACTTGGGATTTATATTATACTCAATAACGATTGAGGGAATTTTTTCTTTTGATCCACCTGACACTTTGGTGGTTCTAGAAGATGCTCTTAATTAATATTGTTTGTTCACTGTAGTTGAGTGATATGATAGTGTAGCTGTCCACTTTATAGAAGACCCTTAAGAATGATAATGGGGAATCATACCTCAAGTGGATGATTGTTTTCCATAATCATCATTATAAATTTAGGGAGTAATCAATTTGGGGATAACGATTTTGAGATCATTCATTTAGTGATATCCACTGAACATTTCCTGGATTTATTTTCTGAATGTGGGGAGTATGTCAACCTTATTATAGTACACATGATGAAACTAGTCAATAGGTGTGTAGGAGGTGTTGAGGAGGTTTCATTCCCATAAGATTTTATCCCTGGTATATAAGGATATACCGGGATCCATTGGCATCGATTGGGGTGGTAAGAGATTTGTATTGTGTTATATAGATAAACTCAAGATGTTTCAACCTTTTCTAGGTGAATATATAAAGAGATTGGTGGAGATTTTTGGATTAATGTTCATGATGGAGGTATTCCATATTTATTTAATTCCCTCTATTATCATTTCATATAGTGATTCTCACTCAATGTCATTCTTGGGATTTGATATTGGAGGCCTTTGGGGACTCGATTGTGGTTGAGAACGGTGTTTATACCCTAGGTAGATGGTTGGGTAACACAAACCATATGTGTTCTAGAGAACATAATTTAGGATTCCAGGTTAATTATGATTCATGGTTAGGTGTATCATTTACCATTGGTGGAATTTTTATATCACAATTGTTTCTACTCCACCATTGGTGTAGCACCACATGAGGCCCAATTTGGGTGAACATTCATGTCACCAATATACTATTTAGAGGTAGTCGGAGACAGTTATATTGATCATGAAGTTTCTCCTAGTGATGGTTGTGGAAGGTTAATTTCATTTATAGGTATATGTGTAGTAAATACATCTATCAGATATATTTTATGGATAGAAGGTGAAGGACTTTTGATGATATATATTGATTTCATGTGGTTCGTGGGATCTTGCATCATCGAGGGTTACAATGGTTTAGCTAGGGTGGAAGGCTATATTCTAGATTCATGTGATCTTTTTCTAGAGACATTGTGTGTTTTTTCAAGGTGGCGTGCCACATAGCCCTATCATTGGAGTCATAAAAGGTGTGTGATGTATTCCATATTTCAAGGATGAAGAGATATGTACAAGACTTGTTGTGTGATGTCAATTGAGGTGTGATTGATATCAATGGTGCACTTATCATTTCATAGATTCAAATGACTTTTCAAAACCATTATCATAAGATCCCTCAAGGGTATGTGTCTCCCAGGGGTTTTTGTTTTATAATAGCATGGAAAACACTGAAGATAGATCATGGGAGTGGGAGACCCAGATGATAAAAAAGAGACCTCTCTTTTTTAGTAGGTTTCTCTATCAGGATGAAAATCCCTAAGGCGGGGAGAATGTATCATCCATGTGTTTTCCATGATAGAATTTTGAATATGCCTAAGAATATTTTATGAGATAGGTGATGAGATGACATGATATTCTAAGGCATGGTATTCTTTGTGATGATATAATATAAATATTATGTATATTAAAATCACGTGCACACAGATTTCCTATATATGATGATTGACATATGAACAGATTCTCTTATTAGAAATTATAGACTATTGTTGATTCTAGAATTATTGCCTTACCCTAGGGGTGACATCACCCTTGTCAATGTCGGGTGTATTGATAATAGTTTTCATGAGCTCAAATAATAAATCAAATAAATTATATTTACTCATTTTTTTGTTTTGATGTAGAGATCTAAATTACTATTTAAATATTAATTAATGAATAATACCTAGGGTTAGTGACATAACCATAGTATTAATTGGTGGTTTTTTGGAGGATTTATTAGAGAATTCTAGTGGGTCAAGATAGATATCAATTTCTAGAGGATTATCCCAACCCACAGAGGTGGTGGATCTCACCAGTGATGTCAAATTATGAACACTTTTCATTAGAAATCAATCCATCCCAATGTAGGATATTTATGTATGTTGATTTGTCTTTATTATATTATATAATGAGAACACAATTCAATTATTTTAATAATTTGATTCTTGGTTCAATTGTGTTATGCGAGAAGGGTTTTACCTTCATAGAAATATGAATTTGATATTATTTCATTTACTACATCTTAATCCATCATCCCATGACAATGAATTGGCGACAACCTGAACCACTATCTAGGATCATTCCACAACATTATTTTTTAATGTTTTCTCTCTCATTTTTTTAAATTTCATAACTTACGTCATATTTGGATGGAAGATTGACAAATAACCAGTGAGCGATCATTGCACAATAATTATTTATCACAATGGATCTTCACTATGGGTTTGGTGTCAAGATTGATGATTCATTTGTGACATATTTCGATGATAGGGGATTTGGTTTGGATTATTCAAAAACACAGTTCACATTGAAATGTATAAGTGGTGTGGTATGATAATAATTATTTATAGTGGAAAATGGTGGATGATACCCATCAACCATTGATTACACCGGTGTTATATCCTCAAGATCCAAAATATGCAATGTGATGGGTTGCAGATCCACTTGTAGAGGTGGATTGAGAAATAAATATCAATAACATAGAATTTAAATGATATTTAAATATATATAATGTGTATCATGGGAACATAAACTATTTAGTCCCTTCAGTGTGTCTCTTGGGTTTCCGTATAGATATAAGTATCAAATGACATGTGACACATGTCACATGTTGTGTGGCCTTTATCCATTCAACACAACATGTATAGGAATTATAAACCTAGTAGGCTATTTTTTGTTACCCTCTGGGGATGCTAAGTCACATATTGTGTAACCCTTTTTGGCGGGATCAACTCGTACATGGAGTACACACCCAAGGTCCCTTTTCTTTCTACACCCCATGTATGGAGTGGGATAAGATGTATAATTCTTTATGTACATGGGAATCGGTAGAAGACACACACTAAGTGATAGTCCAACCCCCTACATGTCATGTGACATTGAGTACACCCCTTTTACCTCAAAGAACGTACTCACACGTGGATTGAGTACATAGGCACTCCCTAAGTACACAATCACTCCTCGGGGTAATTGGGCATGGCCGAATGACATACTGAGTGCCATTTGGACACCTACACATCATGAGCCACTCTTGGGGCACGCCATGTATTTTTGAAAATGCATGAATTGTGGGAGGTAGATATAAACTATAAATGTCAGTTTTAGTGAAAATGCCATGTACCATTAATGGATATTTCATTTACTTGTTTATGGATAGTTTGGAGCTGTTATCCTTCTTAGTTTAGCTCTAACATGTTCTTGGGTGAGTTCCCTTGAGTAGTTTATGCATGACTAGTAATAGTTGAATTTTTTCCCTTATTCCATTCCTATAAGGGTATTGTATGAAATAACATCCTCTAAATAAGGTTATGACACTATAAGGAATTTTTTCATAGATAGAGTTATCTAAATCCCTCTGTGAGGCCCAGGGTTCAATCCTCTATCATCTTTTTCCTTAATAAGGGTTCTCAGATTCAACATGAAAAATATACATGGTTGTTGATCAACTATTTAGTGGGTTATTATAGATTGGGTAGTTCGTATAACACATGTCCCTAGGTTTTATATCCATATGTGTAACCCAGTTGATAATTTTTTATGATCTATAGTCTTATAATGTGCATTTCTTCGATGATCTTTTTAAGATTCCTTTAGTCCTCTAGGTATAGAACAGAAAAGCATGGGATATCAATTGGGAACAATTAATAAATTGAGGCCTAACGAGTATGACCTCTCAATAGAGTTTCATATGTGATAGTATAGCTAATTTTGTATATTCACTACTAAAAATGTTACATTCATGTATCTAGAAGAATCATAAGGCAGGAAGTGGTTTAGATCCATTGAGACTTGGATACTTTTATGACTATATCTGGGTTATTCTGGTTTAATGTTCTGTATTATATAATGATTAACATAAATGTGTAGTGATGAGCTGACTACTCTTGATGCTTCAGGTTTAGTGATTTTGGGATGTCCTACTGAGTTTTATTATACTCTTCCACACATGGAATCCACCTGTACAAGTCATGTCTTTTGTAGATGAGTGACCTTTTAATAGAGACCATGGTTGACCAGGAGCAGGTGGAGGATATCTTGGGATAGATGGAATGAGGTTCATATTGGGGATTCGTTTGATAGTTGTGAACTATTTCTGACTAGGGTGGAATTTATTACCTCTTTTTGATGGATTTTATTTGGTCCTCTTATTACTTTCTAGTACTTAAACCATACTCTGATGTGGGATAGATGTTGTGAATGTATTTATAGTATCACCTATATTTATTTTGTCATCATTATATCATCATATAGATGTGTGCATTTTTATAGGTACATTAAGATAATTCCTCTCATATATGAGATATGAAAACACAATTCTAGTTAGCAGCCAATGGATTATTAGAGGTGATCTACTAATGTCACACTTGTCTTATCACTGGTCAAGAAGGCCCCAATTGGTGGGGTAATGATAGGATTTTATCCATAATTGACATAATTTCAGGCTATCATAAATAAATGGTTATACACTACGATATATCATGTATACAATAACATAGTAAATATTTATTGTATGATTTTCTAGTAATGTTGTTCAATCTCATAAACACACAAATGTTTATCAGGGCTCTGATTATCAAGTTTTAAACTTATACATAGATTCATCTACGGTTTTTTAAATTAATTACACGTTAGTGTACAAATGGAATTGATGTGATCATTCTAAACACCTAGATTCGGTTTTGAAAATACAAATATTTCTAAGTTAATATTCCATGATCAAAAAGTTTACCTTTTGGATTTATAAGTTTCACATCATGGATCTAGTTATCTTAATGAAAAGAGTGTGTATATTCCCTAAGAATTTGAGAGTCATGATATCTTGGTAGTGGCTAAATAACATATATGAAATTCAACATTTCAGGGAGATAAATATATATTACATGATTTTTATGTAGGATTTATCATGCTTTATATCACATATAACAAGATTTACCAAGAAGTGTGTCAAATTTTTAGGGTTTGAATCATTTGATAAATCATTTATTATGTTGAAAGGATAGATGACTTATCACTGATCTAGATTCTATTATATTTAAGAAATATCTATTCACTTTATTTTTACACATCAGGAGTCCATAGAGGGTTAGTTTTGATGTATGGTGATCGAGTAATCATATATATGTCTCATTAGGGTAGGTCTCATGACCATAATTAATCAATACAAGATCTCATGCTATCTATTGTTTTACATGCCTTGTGTTGTTGGAGGAATTATTTATTGGTAGAATGGTTTGTGGTGTATATAAACCATTAGAGAATCAAATATGTTTTAACTTAGAGTGATTTCAATATTCTATAATGATGGTGGTCTGAATAGCCATATTCTATTGATTTTGAGTGTGCTTATACACCTGGGTAAGGAAATGTAGTGGTTGATGCATTGAGTAGGAATACATAGATATAATTTGTTCAAGAGGAAATTAGTGAATATATGTTGATGGATATGTTTTCTGAGATCATTTGGAGGTATAAAGTCATCATGGGAAGTATGTACTCACACAGATATCTATTACCTCTTAACATTTGTATACAGTGAAGAAGAGGGATCTTTCAAATACTAAGGAATTGGTCCTCAGAGAGTGTATTGTGGGTGAAAACACACCACCAGGTTGGGACAATGATGAGGATGAGATATTTTGTATTCATTGATGTAATTGGGTACCTATTGAAATACAATAAGATTTTTTTATGTTTATCATTCCTCTACATGGGATTTACATCCTAGTTTTAACAATTTTTACCATGACTTACACCACCGTTATTGGTGGCTCAGTATTAATAACTTGATTATAGGTATTATTACCCAGTGTTCCACCTATCATTATTTGAAGGTAGAACATCCGTGATATTGGGTTATTTCATCAATTTCTCTTTCTTATGTGTAAATGGTATGATGACACTATTGATTTTTTCATACGTTTACCAATGACACTTGAGGTCGTGACATAGTATCGGTGATCATTTATAGTCTAATAGAGGTCACCCACTTATTTACAATTCAAGATACCTTCATTGTGGATGAGTTAGGATGGATATATATTACGAAGATCATGTGCCTTCAAAGAGATTTACATACCATAATATATAACATGGACAATTGATTCTTTTCACTCTTCAGGAGTGGTTTGATGAAGGCACTAGTTTTATAGGTACTATTGTGAAATGTCGATCACTCAATGACCAACAGTCATTCCATGCATAAAATAATGTGTTAGAGGAAATTATTAGTGTTTGTGTACTTCATTTTGGAGTTTCTTCGGAATGTAAATTACCTATTTATGATATTTTTTATAATAAAAACTTCCAAGATACTATAAAAAGGTTTCATTGTGGGGCCTTATATGGTAGGTTTTGTTGTTCACCAAGGTCCAAGCACTACAACAGAAACGATGTTTAGCGATGGTTATTTTTTCATTTAGTGGCAGTTTAAACCGCCGCTAAATGGTCTGGCTGAGGTTTTTGTAAACCGCCGTGTAATAGGGCGTCGCCAATAAATTTTCATCGATTATTTCAGTTTCATGGTGGTTTAGGGAAAGGTTCATAGTTGCCTCATTTCGCAGCGGTTTTACTGAATTTAGTGGTAGTTTTATGAGACCATGACATCAGTTTATTCACAGTGGTTATAACCGCTGTGAATAAAGTCAAATGCAGCGGCTGTAAAACCACCGCTGAAGACACTAGAACCATCGAAGAATGAGAAGTTACAATGTAACTATGTAGAGGAGGTTAAAACCGCCATGAAACGTAATTTTTTTTTTCATTTTGCCACGGTTTTCATAGTTTTGCGGCGGTTTAAACCACCCCAAATGTATATTTCACGGCGGTTTAAACTGCTGCTAAAAGCTGACCAGGAAAAAAAATAAATTTTCTGCTTCCACAGCACCACTGCCCTAAAAGACAAATCATACCAGAAATACCATATTGTACATACCAATAGAAAACAAGAAACATCAATTTGTATTCCCCATCCTCTTAAGCATTCATCCATTATCATCATACCAACATATATGATATTGAAAACAATATATGGGCCCTCTAATAGGTGTAATCCACAACCATACCTTCTCAAAATTATTTATTGAAGATCAAGATGAAACTGAAATGGAGACTCATGATAAATTCAAAAACTATCTATTTCTAGGTACCTTTCACAATGTGTTCCCCTTCACAAAAATTTATGATTCTTGAAATATTTCTATTTAAATTGAACATAAATGGTAGGATGTACCCCACTAATCATTAATAAACTATGTGTGTTATGATTCTATTTATATAGATTCATATGATGCTCATCGCATGGGCCTGATCCCAACAATGTAAACAACTATGAACTCTTTTTATGGACAAAAGTTTATAATTTCCTAACTATGTCGCCTTAAACAAATGAATCATAAACACGAATTATATGTATGATTAACCTAAAAATAAAATATTTTCATATCTACACAGATGCAAAGAGATCATAGGAATAGGGTTAACCCATTAAACACTAGTATTTTGATATTATTCATTAAAAAAATTCTAAATCTATTATGGAATCCAATAATTCAAATGATTCCACCCAAAGAATATTTGATGATCCCAAAATCTCACACCTTTTACTAATACCTATTTTGAAGAATCTATAATATGAATCACTAGTGAACACCTTTCATTGTAATTTAGTTCTAAAAGGACATCTATACCATATATTCATATACATGGAAGCCCATTGGAGGTTCTCATCAAAAAATAGATGACCTAATGTGATTCCATTAACGTGGAATTGGACTGATAAACTATGAACTTTTACATTTGATGATGTATTGATGTGTTTCTTCATTGTGTTTCCTTTTCAATACCTTCATAACATCCTTCAATTAAAATTTAATAACCAAATGCACCAATTATGTTCAAGACCAAATACAAGCTAATAGTACCCATAAGGAACATAATGGTGAGGTAGTAAAACAATTTTTATGTCATACATAGGACTCAATTTCTATTAATATATATTCCACATACCCTGAAAAAAATTCTCTCCTACCCTTGTAAAATAAATGCATGATGGTTCACACATTACTTCAGGAATTCCATCTAAATGGATCTATCCTGACATTATATGACACTCATAGTAATCTATAGGGATTAATGCCCCACAGGTTGTCCAACTAAAAATACTATATGGAAAAACCATTGGTCCATAATTTCACATCCAACATTTTTGTATCCTTTCAATAGATCATGAGAACACGTTCTTCCATTATCAAATTGATATGGATAAATATGTCCACCATAAATTAGAAATCACTTTAGAACTTCATTATGAGTATCTTGTTCACTATAGTCATTTTTATGAACCTGTGACCTTCAGTAGTCAAGAAGATATATAGGGTGTTTTCCCTATTGTCTATACTCAAGCATCTAAAAGTTGATCCCACTGGGGATATCCAACCACTAACACTCAAGAGTATATTTATACCCCTTTTTTTAAACACCCTTGAGGCCCATTAGAATATCTAGATAATATAGTACGGATGGTTATAATTCTCTATTATCAAAAAGCATCAGAATCTATCCTAAGTGGCCTTTGTGACTATAAAATTACAATGGAAAACATAACCCACTTGGGTGGGGGAATTTTTTATCATTTTTTCCTCTTGGTCATCTCCTGTATCTTTCATCCAATGGGATCACACCCAAATTAATGATATCTCTCTTATAATGTAAATATGTGTTTCCTATTGGTGGTAACACATTTGCATATTTCATCAATGTTATCCCAATTGGTGTTGGGAAACATGATTCTATAGAGTATGAAAAAGGTTTTGATGAATCCACTACCCCTCACCACTAAAAAATAGCAAAACCATCTCAACATAAGAGAATATTACTTAGATCAAATTCAAAATTGTATAAAATGTGAAAATAAATATTAAATTTCTTTTGGGAAAAAACCCCATTATGTATGGTGATTTGGTTGATGTTATCATACCTCATTTATCTAATATTATATAATAATAGTATATTAATCAATCAATAAAGGTTGGTCTGAGATTTCCAACTTTATTAGGATAAAATAAATTGATGAAAATTACCACAACATTAATGGTTTATCTATAGTTAACTTCATGGGGTATATATCTCAATCAATATAAAACAATTATCCCAATGGTATTTTAGGATGTAATATCTTAGGGGTTAGTGGATTCCTTCAATTCTCATATGGATTCCATTGATTTTTGATATGAATGAGTACAACCTTATTGGAATTCATATCTTGAGTGTGTTGATTCAAATCCTATACACCCATATTTGGAACCTCCATCTTATTGATATTCGATATAATGGTGGATCTATATAAGTATATTAGGTGTTTTAATCCCAATGTGTCACAATGTTTCATTCCCTATAACAATGACATGATTCACTAGAAGAGAAACACCGTTTAGAGGCTGTCAATTACCACTCACAAGGGCCTCCCAGTTAGACAAATTACAAGGGCCTCCCCAAAGTGTCCACAAAACTATCCCCTTGATCACTATGAAATGACCCAATTTTCTCACCACATCAACAATGGGTTTAACTCCTAGTCATCCAAAATATCGACTGCCAATTAATACACAGTACTAAATGGAACAATGTATACCACACTCGAGAAATCAAAACATAAAAAAACATCATAAATCAATAAAACACATAAAAGGAAACATGAGAAATCAAGGAAATTTTATGACAAGAAAAATTTTGGTGGAAACTATGTGCCACAAATTTTACATATACCAACCAATTTTTCCCATATTTGTTCAACACATGAACAATACAACTACTCACGGTCCAATAATGCATCTTCACCCTCACCACTTTCTGTTGTCACCTGTAAGAACATTATATGGAAAATTAAATACGGTTGCATATTTATATTAAAACATAAAACCAAATAATGTTAGAAAACTAAATGATTTTAATTTTTTGTGATATACCGATATTCCACCAATCGATTCACTACCACCGGGGGCATTTCTGCTCATATGCTGACGTATTTCAATCAATTCATTCTGCAAAGCAGATATAGGATCCCCCTATTGGCGAACTGTGTTTCGTAGAGAAACAATATCTTTTTGAGCATCTCCGTGTATGGGCTGACTAAATCCTGGAGTACATGCAGCTGCCATCCCCATTGGCCTTCTAACACCTCAGATGGTACGGGTCCCAAACCCATCCTGCGCACTCCCCAAGGATGCTCATTCCCAAGGAATTTAGCAACCTGGTCATCCTGGGAGACTGAGTAGGACTGTGCAGGATTAGCATCCCATAGTTCTTTAATTTTTACCTATAAATCAAATATCAATATATATTTACATAGTAAAAACTGATAATATGTTATTAAAATAAAAAATTTACTTCATACCCCAACTTGTTTAGCAGACTTGTTAACAAAACCTCTATCCGATTTCTTGTGAACATCCAACCACAGTTCAGTTCGGGATGCTTCGTTCCCTAAACTCTATGAATTCATAAAGAAATGATAAATCAACAATTCAATATATTAAATAGATAATAAATTCTTATAAATATATAGACTAATTAAATTATTACAAATGTCATTCGGCTTCTAAAAAAGCTTATTGAGCCCACAGAGTGAGGGATGACTTGCTTAGCCCAGTTTGATGCATTCTATCTTGAGAGATCCTGAAATTACTAAAATGCAATTTTAGAGTAATTTATTCAATGTAATTTCCTCTTCACATACATGTATAATTGTAAAATTAGGATAATATAATAATATATATTTCAATACCATCCGCTTCTCATCATGATGTCTGCCAGAAAAACATTCCACTGTTCTTTCGGTACCCCCATGTGTAGCTTCTCATACATTTACTACACTGTCGAAGAGGTATCGTTGACATCACACCACAATCTCAATTTTAAATCTTTCAATTTATTACCTAGATTTTAAAACATCCAATTCTGTGCTATCACATCAAAAACTGTAAAGTGGAAGAACAACTTTATAAAGAAATTCATTTTGAACATATTAGTAACATGACATTCAATTAAACCATAATGTAATAAATTTACCTTTATTTGAGAATAGAAAACATCATTTTTACAGCTTGGAGTAATATTTATCCAATCATCATATAAAATAGGAAGGGAAATGTGCTCCGCTGCCAGCTGGCCTAGAATTTGGCCAAGTAATCCTGCGGCATCATCCGTTGGGACCCCGTAAGAATCAAATGGCATGACTATCCTCTCACGAGTCATATTCCAATCATCTGCACTTATTATATTTTTCTACACTGTTTAATTTTTTTATCTTTAATGAGAAAAAATTTAGTATAAACAAAACGCAATAAATTTATTTAATTAATGTTTTTACCTATGACAGGGACACTCCAGTATGCCCATAATGAACTTGAAGGGGCGTGTCGTTGCCCCACAGCTGAGGCTCCTGAAGGGGGAGTCGATGACTCACCCTTTAATGGGACATCCATAGATGGTGTGAGATATGGTGTCGGGAGTGATGGTGTAGGGGTTTAGGTAGCTGTTGGCTCAGATATAGTGGGGAGGGACCCAAGTGGATCATCATCTATCGCAGAACTAGATGAAATAGTGTACCACTTTCGCTTTGGAATTCTGTCATTTAAACAAATAAAATAATGTTCAGAATATTTATTTCAAAAAAATTATGCAGAAATAAAAATTAAAAATTATAATAGTTTCCCAATACTAACAGAAAAAATATATATAACAATGATAATGAATGACTGCAGAAATTAAACAAGTGGTTGCTGAATAAATAAATAATTGTACATACAATCATTTTCCTCTTCAATAATGTTGGGTTTTGTAACATCCCAAGTAATTAATGAATAATAGATATTCTGATCTATGTCTATTTATGAATTAGAGAGTGTTTTAGAGGCTTAAAATGAGAATAAATCCAATCGTAAGCATGGAATACACTAATATTTTTAAAAGATTGTTTTACAGCCTTTTGATGGCAAACCATTATTTTAAATCAAACTTTTGAGAATTTTATAATATCTATTTGTAAAAATAAACATATTATTTATGATTGGGACATTGAAATTTATATTTGATAAATATTTGGTATTTTTCTGACAATGTTCATTTTTTAATGAATAGTGAAAAATACTGCATTTTACATCAAAACTACTTTTTCATCTAATTTAATTATATGGTTAGATTATTTTTTTAATAGGTATTAATGTGTAATATGAATATATTTTTATCATTTAATACAATGGTTGTCATTAGGATTAATTTCACTTTGGAATTGGGCATAAACTAATACCATATTTTTCATAGATATTGTTTCAAAAAAACCCGCTATTTGTTTTGACAACGGGAATTATTTTTAAATTAATTATTGCAATTTCTGTGTTTGGAATTTGGTAAAATGGATTCCATATTTGGAATCATAATGTCCAAATTATGTAATTAAGACTCTTTTGTTTTTGGACATTATGAATAGTGACGACAGTAATTATCTTTAATTATCATGATTATTGAGTAATCGGGTAGTTAAGGATAATAAAATAATATCATAATAATACAAAATAACAACAAAATGTGTCCTAATGATACTATTTGTATCATGTCCGACCATGGTATGCCTTGTTCCAAACTTGGGGACTCCATGGAATCACTTTTGTGTGAAACTGAATTTTATCTTTTTATTGTTAAAGAAAGTTAAATATAACAAAGAATGTATCAACTCAGTAAAACATTTTTAATTTTTTCTATATAAATGATATTTTGGAATATAAATATTCAATGGAATGGAGAAAATATTTCCTATATCACAGTCATTTTTTCATAATTTTTAGACATTAAATAAATTAAATTATTCAGGACATCATGATGATGCAGCGATTACCACATTATTTAACGATTTAAATAAAATAAAAAGATAATGTAAACTCTAAGACCTACACTTGTCAAAGACCTATTGGATGAGTATATTTCGAACCATTATCACCTCATCTTAGAAACACATCAATGTGAGACCTTTAAAATCCGAAACTCATATGAAAATAAAGTAACATTTTGTAACATTCCAAGAGTGCCCCTCCTCTCCTCTTATAAAAGGCCCCCACATCTACCACCTTACCCACACCTCTCAATCCTTTGTCTCAGCCAACCCCTACTCATTTTTTCTCTCCACATCCATCTCTTACTCCTAGAAGCCTTACTATGTGCAGACGTCTTGTCAAGGAAGCCTTTGAGCTCAAATCAAAGAGAGATGCCTGATTTTAAGGTAACGTCTTCCATTGTGTTCTTTTGTTTTATTTTGCTTCTCCAACCCCCTAAAATCTTTTTATTAATTTATTTTGTAACAATTAAAGTATCTTCAATATACTAGGATGTTGTTATAAGAAGGATTCGAGTTACACTTACAAACACCTACATCTAATGGTTAAAGAACATACTGTTTCCATGGATGGCGAATTTCTGCTTCACGAAACGATGATTGTTCAATATTCTTCAAACACCTTCAAAGGTGGCCATTAAGATGTGAATATATTTATATATGATATATAATATGTTTATGTTTTACTTAAGCTTCCGTATTTTTCATTTATGTCATAACTTTATGGTTTCCATTATGGGTAAACACGATATCTTCATTTTAGGAAGTGCGGACTACCACCCCCTCAAAGTGATTTGATTCGTTAATAACATATGTGGTACATATAAAGGATATATTTAATGATATTATATATGATACCATACTGGAATTATAATACTATTATGTATTATTATGTTTTAAATCCATTAAATAAGAAATAGAAATGGAAGTAGCGTTCATGCGTAAGTACGACTTACCATCTCCATGAACGGTGCATTTCATTCCTTACCTTTAAATTTTATGTAATATTATAAATGCGTGTATATTATGGATATATATGATATATATTACATATACATAATGAATATTATTCTAGATATAATATATATTTTACCCCATGAACAAACATGTAATTATAAAGAGTTTATTTTTTTAATCAATTACCAATGATCGTTAAAACGACCGTTATTAACATAAATAATTAAATAGTGTTCATGACATGGAAATAAGTGATATAAAAGGAATAATGAACTTGAAAAAGGTTATTAAGCAAGTAGAAATTAACTCAAGTTTATTATTCAGGAGATTAGATAATGATCGAGTCAATTTGGATACGAGGTGTGGAATCCTTCTCAATCTCCTTTCATTGAGGCATATTTTGTTTTATACACAACATTCTTTTATACGGTGTATAAACCCCTCTGAATTTTATGATTATTCAAAAGGAATATTTTTATACGAAGCGTTTACTAAACGACAAAATGGAATGTTTTTTTGTCGTATGTTTGCGGTGACAACGACTTCTCCACCGTTGTGACCATTATTTGGCTTCCTCTACAATCCATAACCTAACTTTTTTTTAAATGAAAAATAAATACCATGAATTACTTTTATTTTATTTTGGTATTGAAAATGCTTTTCATAATGTTTTTATTATATCAATGTGTTCTATTGATATCTTGTGATTGAAATGTGGATATGTTATGTTTCCTTTATGCATGTTTTACGTGATACAATTATGTTATGGTTCTTGGGAATTGGTATGAAGACGGGTTCTTCCATGATAAAATAAGGGCGGGTGAGCCCGATATAGCTCTCCAATGCATTTGGTAATGCAAAGGAGTTAAACGTTAAGGTTTCTACGAAGAGATTTAGGGAATATACTATGATGGGTATTCCAAATGTAACCAAGAGAGTTACTCCCTACATAAGAATGTTATGAATTCCTAAAGTTACTTGTATGTCATATGATTTCTATGATTTATTCATGATTTTATGAGGTATGTTAAAGTTATTATGTTTTATGGGTAATTTATGATTTCATTCTTATGTATATATGAACTCATGTTTCCTTTCCATATTTTTATAACCCTTAATGAGATTTTTATGCTCATCCCATGTTTTTGAAATGTTTTTCACAGGTCAAGGGAATGGTACATGATATGATGAGAGTGTCAAGGAAGTTTCAAGAAAGAATCCATGTTTTAGTTTAAATATGTGTCTGTTGATGGGAAAAATGAATACTATCCTTTATGTAACCACTTTGTTTAAATGTGGAATGTAATGCAAGTTTTATGATCTAATTCTATAAAACTCTAAACCTGAAAAGATCCTTAATGTGTAATCTTGTAATAACTCAAGATAAAGTAAGGTTTAAGGCTAGGGCCTTATAGTTGGTATCAGAGGGAGGTTTAGATAACTTTAGGAGTTAGAATTCTACTAAATGATTATCCAAGAATATTTTTTTAGGGTCAAATTGAAATGATATATCATTTGAATATTACAATGTTGCTTCATCTAAGACATGTTTGTTCAGAATGGTTTTCCATAGTGGAAACAATGTAGCTTTTCTAGGAAGGCATACGAAGTATAATGACTATTCGAATCAGCATCTAGAGATGATCAGAATCAGAACTAAACAGTTTGTTGCAGTGATGGCTCAGTTGAATCAGGTGAAAAATGATGGCTATTTTTATTAATGATATTTTTGTGTTTTCTATAAGTATAGAGGAGCATGAAAGACATTTAAGGGTTATTTTGCAAAACTTGAAAGAAAAGAAACTTTATGACAAATTCAGCAAGTGTGAGTTTTGGTTGCAACAAATTTCTTTCCTTGGTCACATTTTTTCTAACGATGGGATAACTTTTCATCCTGCAAAAACAAAGGTTGTTGAAAAATGGACAAGACCCAAAAATGTAACTGAGATTCATAGATTCCTTGGTTTGGTAGGCTATTACCGAAGGTTTGTTGAAAATGTTTCACAGTTATCTAGTCCAATGACTAAGCTAACTCGTAAGGGTGTTAAGATTATATAGACAAAAGAATCTGATGATTGTTTTCAGGAGATGAAAATAACATTGGTGAATGCTCCAGTTTTGGAACTACCTTCCAGGAATGGTGTGTTTTTTATCTATAGTGACGCTTCATTGAAAACACTTGGTTGTGTTTTAATGCAGAATAATCTGGTAATTTCTTATGCTTCACGTCAGTTGAAAACTCATGAGGTAAATTACCCTACACATGATTTGGAATTAGCTGTTGTTGTTTTCACTTTAAAAATTTGGAGGCATCATTTATATGGAGTAAAGTGTGAAATATATACTAATCACAAAAGTTTAAAGTATATATTCACTCAGAAAGAATTGAACATGAGACAGAGGAGATGGCTATAATTAATCAAGGATTATGATTGTACATTTCATTACCATTCGGGAAAAGAAAATAAAGTGGTAGATGCTTTGAGTCAAAAAATTAATTCTTCATTAACAATGTTGTGTTTGAAACGCGATCCTTTGGTAATGTATTTGATGAACATTAGCATTAAAGTTGTTGGTACAGGATTTCCTTCTGTTTTGTTTCAGGTATCAGTGAAATCTTCTCTATCAGACAGAATGAAGCAAGCACAGAAGCAAGACAGCGAGTTACAGAAAAAGGTAGAGCTGGTTCAGAAGGGTAAGATGCCTAAATTCAACATTGATAATGATTGTGTTTTGAGATTTGGGAAGATATTGTGTGTGCCTTGGGATTCACAGTTGAAGAGAGAGTTGTTATGTGAAGCTTATAGTTCTCCGTTTTCAGTTCATCCTGGTAGTACTAAGATGTACAGAGATCTGCGGGAGTATTACTGGTGGGATGGAATGAAAAGAGATATTGCAAATTTTACTATGAAGTGTTTGACTTGTCAACAGGTTAAAGCAGAGCGGCAGTTACCGAAAGGGATGCTTCAGCCTTTACCAGTGCCAGAGTGGAAATGGGAGAATATATCCATGGACATTGTTGTGGGATTACTGAAGACATCTCGAGGTAATAATGAAACCTGGGTTATTGTTGCTCTCTTGACTAAACCTGCTCATTTCCTTGCTATAAGAGATACTTTTTCCGTAGATCAACATTCCCGTTTGTATCTTAAGGAGATAGTCAGGTTACATGGAGTTCCTATCTCCGTTGTATCTGACCGTGATCTGAGGTTCACTTCTAACTTTATGAAAGGCCTTCAGAAGTTGTTGGGTACTGAATTAAATTTTAGTATAGCTTTTCATCCTCAATCAGATGGGCAATCAGAATGAACAATTCAGAATTTGGAAGATATTCTATGTTCTTGTTCGATGGATTATCAGGGATGTTGGGACCACCATCTTTCTTTGGTTGAGTTTTCATATAATAACAGTTTTCATTCCAGTATACAGATTGAACCATTTGAGGCGTTATATGGGAAGCGGTGTCAAACTCCAACATTCTGGAATGCAGTGGGTGAATGGAAGTTGATGGGACCAGAATTGGTAGAAGAGTTGGAAGAAAAAGTTCAGCTAATACAGAAACACATGAGAACAACTCAATGCAGGCAGAAGAGTTATGCAGACAACGGGAGTAAGGATCTCTCTTTTGATGTAGGTGATCATGTTTTTCTCAAAGTATCACCATGGAAAAGTGTGATGCGATTTGGTAAGAAAGGAAAGTTGAGTCCATGGTTCATTGGACCATATGAAATTATGGAGAGAGTTGGATCAGTTGTATAACATGTGTCTTTACATACAAGTTTATCTCAGGTACACAATGTTTTTCATGTTTCAATGTTAAGGAAGTACATGCCAGATCCATCTCATGTTTTGAGTCCAGAGGTAGTTCAGCTGGAAGAGAACCTATCTTATGAGGAACAACCGGTCCAGAATCTTGACAATAGGGAGAAAGTGTTACGGAATAAGGCGATTTAGCTGGTAAAGGTTTTTTGGAAAAACCACATGATTGAAGAGGCAACATGGGAATCTGAAAATGCAATGAGGGCTAAATACCCCCACTTATTCGATAAGTAAATAAATTGCGGGGACACAAATTTCTAAAGGGGGGAAGGATGTAACATCCCAAGTAAGTAATGAATAATATATATTCTGATCTATGTCTATTTATGAATTAGATATTGTTTTAGAGGCTTAAAATGAGAATAAATCTAACCTTAAGCATGGAATACACTAATATTTTTAAAAGATTGTTTTGCAGCCTTTTGATGGCAAACCATTATTTTAAATCAACATTTTGACAATTTTATAATCTATATTTGTCAAAATAAACATATTCTTTATGATTGGGACATTGAAATTTACATTGGATAAATATTTGGTATTTTTCTGACAATGTTCATTTTTTAATGAATAGTGAAAAATACGGCATTTTACATCAAAACGGCTTTTTCATCTAATTTAATTATATGGTTAGATTATCTTTTTAATTTGTATTAAAGTTTAATCTGAATATATTTTTATCATTTAATACAATGGTGGTCATTATGATTAATTTCACTTTGGAATTGGGCATGAACTAAAGGGAAACTTTTCATAGACATTGTTTTAAAAAAACCGCACTATTTGTTTTGACAACAGGAATTATTTTTAAATTAATTATTGTAATTTCTGTGTTTGGAATTTGGTAAAATGGATTCCATATTTTGAATCATAAGGTATAAATTATGTAATTAAGACTCTTTTGTTTTTGGACAATATGAATAGTAATGATGGTAATTTTCTTTAATTATCTTGATTAATGAGTAATCAGGCAGTTAAGAATAATAAAATAATATCATAATAATAAAAAATGACACCAACATGTGTCCTAATTCTACTTTTTGTATTATGTCCGACCATGGGATGCCTTGTGCCAAACTTGAGGACCCCATGGAATCACTTTTGTGTGAAAGTGACTTTTTAGCTTTTTATTGTTAAAGAAAGTTAAATATAACAAAGAATGTATCACCTGAGTAAAACATTTTTAATTTTGTCTACATAAATTATATTTTGGACTATAAATATTAATTGGAACGGTAAAAAGTTTTCCTACATCATATTATTTTTTTTATAATTTTTAGACATTAAATAAACTAAATTATTCATGACATCATGATGATGCAACGATTACCTCATTATTTAACAATTTAAATAAAATAAAACGATAATGTAAAATATAAGACCTAAACTTGTCAAAGTCCTATTGGATGAGTATATTTCGAACCCTTATCACCTTATACTAGATATACATCAATGCGGGACCTTTAAAATCCGAAACTCATTTGAAAATAAAGTAACATTTTGTAACATTCCAAGAGTGCCCCTCCTCTCCTCTTATAAAAGGCCCCCACATCTACCTCCTTACCCACACCTCTCAAGCCTTTGGCTCGGCCAAACCCTTCTCATTGTTTCTCTCGACATCCCTCTATTACTCCTAGAAGCCACACTTTGGGCAGAAGTCTTCCCAAGGAAGCCTTTGAGCTCAAATCAAAGAGAGTTATCCGAATTTAAGGTAATGTTTTCACTTGTGTTCTTTGGTTTTATTTTGCTTCTCCAACCCCCTAAACTCTTTTTATTCCTTTATTTTGTAACAACTCAAGTATATTCAATATACTAAGATGTTGTTATAAGAAGTATTCAATCTACACTTACACACACCTACATCTAATGGTTAAAGAACATACTGTTTCAATGGATGGCGAATTTCTGCTTCACGAAATGATGATTGTTCAATATTCTTCAAACACCTTCAAAGGTGGCCATTAAGATGTCACTATATTTATATATGATAGATAATATGTTTATGTTTTTCTTAAGACTCTGTATTTTTCATTTATGGCATCCATTATGGTTTCCATTATGGGTAAACACGATATCTTCATTTTAGGAAGTGCGGACTACCACCCCCTCAAAGTGATTTGATTCGTTAATACCATATGTGGTACATATAAAGGATAGAATTAATGATATTATATATGATACCCTACTGGAATTATAATACTATTATGTATTATTATGTTTTAATTCCATTAAATAATAAATAGAAATGGAAGTAGCGTTCATGCGTAAGTACGGATTACCATCTCCATGAACGGTGCATTTCATTCCTTACCTTTAAATGTTATGTAATATTATAAATGCATGTATATAATGGATATATATGATATATATGAAATCTACATAATTAATATAATTCTGGATATAATATATATTTTACCCCATGAACAAACTTGTAATTATAAAGAGTTTATTTTTTGACTCAAGTACCAATGATCGTTAAAACGACCGTTATTAACTTAAATAATTACATAGTGTTCATGACATGGTAATAAGTGATATAAAAGGAATAATTAACTTGAAAAAGGTTCTTATGCAAGTATAAATTAACTCATGTTTATTATTCAGGAGATTATAGAATGATCGAGTCAAGTCGGATACGAGGAAAGGAATCCGTCTCAATCTCCTTTCATTGAGGAATATTTTGTTTTATACACAACTTTCTTTTATAAGGTGTATAAACCCATTTGACTTTTACGGTTATTCAAAAGGAATCTTTTTATACGAATCATTTACTAAACGACAAAAGGGAATGTTTTTTTGTCATACGTATGCGCCGACAACGACTTCTCCGCCGTCGTGACCATTATTTGGCTTCCTCTACAAGCCATAACCTAACTTTTTTATAAAATGAAAAATAAATACCATTTATTACATTTCTTTTATTTTGGTTTTGAAAATGGTTTTCATTATGTTTTTATTATATAAATGTGTTGTATTTATATCTTGTGATTGAAATGTGGAAATGTTATGTTTCCTTTATGGATGTTATATATGATACGACTATGTTATGGTTCTTGGGAATTGTTATGTAGAAGGGTGGTTCCATGATAAACTAAGGGTGGGTGAGCCCGATATAGCTATCCAATGCATTGGGTTACACGAAGGAGTTAAACGTTAAGGTTTCTCCGAAGAGATTTAGGGAATATACTGTGATGGGTATTCCAAACATAACCAAGAGGGTTCCTCCCTACATAAGAATGTTATGAATGCCTCATGTTACCTGTATGTCATATGATTTCTATGAGTTATTCATGATTTGATGAGGTATGTTAAAGTTCTTATGTTTTATGGGTAAAGTATTATTTCATTCTTATGTATATATGAACTCATCTTTCCTTTCCATATTTTTATAACCCTCACTGAGCTTTTTATGCTCATCCCACGTTTTTGAAATGTTTTTCACAGGTCAAGGGAATGGTACATGATATGATGATAGTGTCAAGGAAATATAAAGAAAGAATCCATGTTTTATTTTAAATATGTTTCGGTCGATGGGAAAAATGAATACTATCTTTTATGTGACCACTTTGTTTAAATGTGGAATGTAATGAAAGTTTTATGATCTAATTATCTAAAACTCTAAACCTGAAAAGAATCTCAATGTGTAATCTTGTAATAACTCAAGATTAAGTAAGGGTTAAGGCTGGGTCCTTATAGTTTCCTACTCCATTTCTTCATCTAATTCATTCATCCATTGTAGTTTAATATTTTCAATATTAGGAAGGAAAAATAATTCTACTTCGTATTGTTGATTAAATTCAATTTCAGAGGTAAAATTTTCAACTTCATCACCCATATCATACAATTCTCTTTGTATTATGTGAGAAACTACAGTCCAACCTTCATTAACAACATCATTCACATAATATACCATTTTTTGTTCTGATTCTATGATATATGGATCATGCAGTTCATGATCACTAACATCCATCAAGCGATAGAAGTTCACAGAAGTAAATTACAAGGAATCGCTTTTAACACCTTTGATAATATCGACCTATTTCAATTTAAAAAAACAACAGAAAAATTTCAGTGGTAGTTTAATTCAATAATATCATGCAGATTTCCATAGTATTCCACTTTAGGAAATGTTAATATACCACTATTCTGTGTTTTCATACCCACTTCTCGATCGACTGTACGAAATCTAAAGTCATTCCCATTATAAGCGTCGATCTTTATAACTTGTTTTAGAGGACCACTAGAAAGAAACATCAAATATTCTGGCACCTCTGCTCGAGTATCAGTATTCATGATCAGAAAAATGCAATGTAACTTATTAGATATACAAAATTTATGTGTCAAAATAATATTCATATTTATTGAAATATTTATGAACTACAACGTCATGGAAACCATTCTAAAATCTCTTTATTAATAGATTTCGTTATATCTTTCTCATTTCATATTCAGACTCTCATTTGTCTCTTTGTTTGTATCCTAAACTCTTCAATAAATGGATCTGAAATTACACTATTCAGCAGCACATATCGAGGTGCCTATAATAATTCCAATTTAGTCAGTGTCATATTTGAGGTCCTCACAACTGATCGTCCAATAGTAGGAAATATTTTGGATTTCTGATGTATTTGAGATTGATCAAATGTGTCATCAACACACCCAACTCGATTAAATCTTGTATCAATATCATCCATGTATCAAGAAAAAAATATAAGACACTCCTCATCCAAATAGCCTTTAGCAATAGAGCCTTATGGTTGAGATTTATTTGTCACGTATGATTTCAAATGACCATGATATCTGCAAAATAAAATAATCATTATTATTTAATTAATTAAGTACCAAAAATTGTTTACTTAACTAAAAAACATATAAATAAAGTACCTCTCAATTGGATACATCCATCGATAATGAAAGGGTCCTCCTAATATAGCTTCCTCAACCAAATTCATAGTTAAATGCATCATTACAGTAAAAATCCACGGAGGAAAGATCATCTCCATTGGACAAAGGGTCAATACAAACCTCTCCTAGAGGTTGTCATTCTGAAATGGATGTAGATATTTCTCATGTAGTTGTCTGAAAAATGTGCAGAATTGGAGTACAATAGTAGTACATTTTTCAGGTAATAATATACGCAATGTCAATTGTAGTAACTGTTGTAAAAAAATATGTGAATCGTGACTTTTCAATCCATGTAACTTATGATTCTTCAAGTCAACACAGCTCGAGATGTTACTTGAATACCAATCAGATACCTTAACATTCTTTAACATTCAAAGGAATGTATCATTACCCCTATTTTTCATTGAAACAAATGTTGGTGGATACTTTTCATTCTCATCTGGCCGGAGATCGTGTTTTATGCTCATTGCTTGTAAGTCTTCGTGAGCATTGAGATGATCCTTCGACTATCCATGCTCATTAAGCAATGTGAAAATCAAATTGTCACAAAAATTCGTCTCTATATGCATCACATCACGATTATGCTGCAAAAAATTAAATTCACAATAAGAATGTTTGAAGAATATACTTTTTTTCTTCCATTGTTGTGTTCTGATTTCGCTTGATGATGAACTTTAGACTGGTTTTCCACTATCATTCAATTGATGAACCTTTCCAAATTTTGTTTCAACATTTTCAAGCTATTTCAATATTTAAGAACCAGTTAACAACAATGTAGGTGGTCTACGATCAATGGAACCATTAAATTTTGATCTGTTCAGCTGAAATCTATGAGATGCATCCAGAAATCTTCGATGACATAAGAAGCACCATTTTCTACTGTGAGTTATCCATTTGGGCACAAAATCAATGTTATAAATAGGAGAAGCCAAAACCTTGTAAGTGTTCCATAAAAATAAATTCCCAAGCCCAAGGAAGTCACTAATGGTCCACATTAAAGAAGCATGAATTTTGAACATTTTTTTAGAAGAATCATCAAATGTCTCAACACTTTTGCTTCATAACTCCTACAATTCCTCAATCAAAGGCTTCAATTATACATCAATATCATTTCCAGACATTTGTTTTCCAGGAATAATCTTCGAAAGGATAAAATATGTTTGTTTCATACACATCCATAGAGGAATATTCTAAGGGATCAAAACAACTGGCCAAATTCTATAACTGGTACTCAAAGTCCTAAATGGGGTGAATCCATCAGCATCCAATCCCAATCAAACATTCCTAGGATCAGCTGAGAAATCTAGATGTAACGAATCAAATTTCTTCCATGATTGGGAATCTCATAGATGTTTTATCAACCCATCATTGTTATTATCTACAGAATGCCACTTCTTGAATTCATTGGTTTTCGATGACATGAATAATCTTTGACATCGAGGCATAAAATGAAAGTAACGCAAACCTTTCTAGGTGTGTTA
This sequence comes from Viscum album, assembly GCA_963277665.1. Taxonomy (NCBI): domain Eukaryota; kingdom Viridiplantae; phylum Streptophyta; class Magnoliopsida; order Santalales; family Viscaceae; genus Viscum; species Viscum album. Next base: position 1,902,544,917 of record OY728121.1, on the reverse strand, counting down.
CTTTTCTTCTTCTCCATGAAATTACGTTCATTCATACATCCAACATCACCCTTTTTCTACCATCTAGAAGAAGAACATTTCTTGAAATTCTGTCTACATGAATCCTCTCCCAAATAATGCATACAATCATTAGGACACGCATGTATTTTTGTATAATTCAGACCACGCTTATTAACAACATTATTAATATCATAAAAAGATTTTGGGATTTTTGCTTCAGGATATTCATCACGAATCAAATCCAATATCATGGACATTTCCATATTTGTAATTCCACATAGACATTTGATATGGTACAAATTCCGCAGAAATGAAAGCTTTGAATATTTCAAACACCCACTATACAACTCTTGATTTCCATTATCCACTATATCATGAAACAAATTTTCCTCAGTGAAGTTTTCTCTTACATTTGGCTTCACAGAATCAAGAGGAGGATCCAATGATATGTTACAATCCTGATCTGCCTGTGTTATAGTCTCAAAAAAATCACTTGTCACGTTGCAATTTTTAGCACCCTCTTTTTGTTTTTCTGATATGTTTTGATGTTGATAGTGGTGTCTTGTAGTTCCGAATGAATAATTTATGAGGTTTTTCATTTGATTTTCCATTGTCGATGAACATGGGACCTCATTCTGTAGAATAAACATCAGTGCACAATCTTTCTGTAACGTTCCATTCTCCATTCCAAATCCAACACAAATATTGACCAGGAAATTGCTTCAGTATTAAATGTTCATAAACATCATCTCTCTTCAAAAATGTTCTAAATTAACATTTAGGAAATGGACATTTTATTTTCCCTTCAACAGATCAATTAGAAATTGAAAAATCTAAAAACTCATTCAAACCCTTAACATAGTGAGGTGTGTTCCTCGGTAATGTGAACCAGCTTTTATCCATGTATATTAGAATGTGCCTACACAATAATAAAAAAATTAAAACACATATTTACTAATAAATAGAGAAAGATATTCATATATACGATAATTTATGATTATAGAAACATAATATAATAATGATGATCCCCTAAGTTAGAAATGAACCCTCTAGTGTTTGAGATAGGTGAAGTTTATTTGGTAAAGAGAAACAATGTGCTAACAACATGGTAGCTACTTTACCATGAAAACCAAAGAACATTGTTAATATGGAATAATGCTAACCAATGTTCTCTATAGAGTCTTCATATAAAAATCTAATATAGAATAAATCTATTATAAATAATGTTTTGGGAAAACCTTATAATTCTTAAAAAACATAACACATTGTTAATTTGGGGTGGCAAGAACAACTTGGGGGATGGTAGTCTTGAGGCATGATAAGTGGTGGGGTTCACATAAATGCATGATGAAATAACCTGGGAGATAAGATTTTTAGGTTCTATGAAACTTTTGTGGATTTAATTCCTAGACCTCTCTTTGTTTTATTCACATGGAAAATAGTGGTGGTGTGACTTGAGGGTGATTTGGATCATATATTTGTTAGTTCTCATGAGTGGAGAATTATGGATAAATGGGACGATTGAGGATCTGACCATGGAGTTTAACTAGGAGTCAGATTCAGACTTCGGTGTGCACAATGAACATTTTTTTGTTCCTTGAGTTTTAAGTCATAGTGGTCCGGATATGATAGCGCATTGGTGGGTGGGATGGAGCGCCTTTGGTATAATTCATCTAGAGAAGGACTTACTAGTGTTGTTGCATAAAAATTGATTTGGTAAAGAGGATACCACATCAGAAATGGCAATTCAAGTTGCGGCTGATGTGGTTTGGGGAACAAACTAGGGTATTTGAAGAATAATTGTCGTTTTTGGGTTTGGTGTTTGGAGTTTCATAGTAGAATCATGTTTTGAATTTGGAGATGAAATGTGAGGTGTTGGTATTATCATCCAGGATAACATAATAAGATAATCAGAATCACATAGGTGGAAATAGATCCCAGAAGGAATTCTCTCTAAACATTATATTCAGGAACATGGAAGAATTATATTCATCCAATCCACTACAATATGTTAGAATGAATTCAATACCATTCACATCAACACAGAAAATAAATTTATGCAATGTAAAGGGATGATATGATTGAGTAAAACGTGTTTGATGGACTCCATGATCGAGTATCAAAAGTATAAGGAACTCCATACTTAAGTTTCATAATTCATTATAGTCAAGTAGGCCTTATAAATAAATAGGTTATCAATTTCAAAAAATAATGAAAAATAAAAAAGATTCATATTCAATGAAAGTGATTACTTTTATCAAAGAATATACATATTAATAAAAAATCATCTAGATTGGATGACATATAGATAAAGAAAATACAAATAATATTTAAATACAAAATAAACCTAGTTGAACTATCTCACAATAAAATTTCCCAAAAAAAATTCACAACCATATTCACAACTCAAAACATCATCATGTGATCCCTGAAAATTCAAAACATTCCAATGTCCATTAATGGAACAAGTTGAAACAAATAACTAGAAATCACAATATTGGAATTAGAATGAAAAGATAGAAGTTACACACACACATGAATGTGTATGAAAAGTGTGATATAAATTGTCCTAGAAATATTTCACCATAGATTCTTTGTAATTCATTTTATAGAAAATATTCAAAAATACTTTTTTTATAGAACTCTTCCTAGGATTTTTCCAAACCAAATTTCTATGATGAAAAAGAAAAAATAGAGGAAGAGGTAATTATGAAGGAATAAGAGGGACTAAGATGAAGGAGTAGACAAGAATTAAGGTCAAATTATGATGAAAACACCATGGATAAGAGATAACCAGTAGAAGATGAGGTGTGTGCCTTGGGATTATTGGTTAGGGGTCATGAACCACACAAGAGGGACACGAGTAGGAAAAGTGAATTGTTGTTAGGTGTATTTGAGGATATAATTAGAGGTTGATGATGAATATTAATGGATGAGAGTATGGGGTGTCCACATTGGGTGCAGTTTCATTACACAATGATGGAGATTGATAGTGGGGGAGACCTAGTTTTGGGGTCTTCTTCATCTCATTATTGCTGCTGTAGTGAACGTCAAAACATGTCAATAAACATTTTATCCATAATATACATATATATAATACACACATATGCACCCATTTACAAACTTCACATATATATATATATATACATATATATATGAATTACATAACTTGTATTATATATATATATATATATGTTTCACCCACTTACATCACATAAAGAAATTAGTAATAGAGTTTGAAATTTAATATTTAAATATACTTATATATGTTTATGTATGACAAACGTGAAATCACATGCATATATTTATATGAATTTAAATTCTAAAAAAATAAATCTGGGAATCACTTATTTATAAAACATGGAATTTGAGATGAATATATATATATATATATAAATTAAATTCCTCTAACAAAATTATAAAATCATAAATTAGAGTTTATAAAATAAAAGTAATCACTTACTTTGGAACATCAAAACATGATAAAATATAATTCCCTAAATAGAAGTCAATTATAAGAAGATAAATTTTTAAGGAAAAACTAAACCCAGTCTTCTAATTATAAAAACATGTTTTAGAGAAACGTTAACATATGACATAAATTATAAAAATTAAATGATCCCCTAAAATAAGTTTTTTCACAATAGTAAATATTAAAGCCCTTACATTATATTTCCTAAACATTAATAAAACATAATTCAAATACATTAAATGATCCCTTATAGAAAATAAGTTCCACAATCCAAAAATTAATTGTATAAAAAATATATGTTACAGGAAATGAATATAGATTTACTAAACATTATCATGTAATGAAAAATGAAAATTCATTACACAATCATTTTTTGACCAATGAAATTCATTATTTCAGACCCTAGCTTTGATAAATACAATTCATTACTTATTGGAAATAAAAAAACCATAATTTGAAAATAAAATTTCACCATTAATTGATATGCTAGAACAAAACATGAGCTGTTGCAGACTCCAAAAAAACAAATGGACTGCAAAAGGCTGAGACAAAGAAAGATGAAAAACACTAAAATTAGTTGAAATTGAAATGAACACAACAATGAATGAAGATTCGGGTGCCGACTCTATACAAGTTCCTGAGTTATTTTTAACTCAACCTATATGAAAATTACTAGAATTCAAAGCTCAGGGTTCTTATAGGTAGTCGGTGTCGTGGGGTCGCTAGGGTCACGGGGTCGCCGGGGTCGTGGGGGACGGGGTTGCTGGGGTCGCGGGGTCACCGGAGTTGCGGGGTCACCGATGTCGCGGGGGGGCTAGGGTTGCTGGGGAAGAAGGGGTTGTGGGGTAGCGGGGGGAGAAGAGGGGTCGAGGTGGGGGGGAAGGGTCGATGCTGTAAAAAAAATGTTTCGAGGTGGTTTATTATAAACCGCCATGAAAACGTTTTTTAAAAAGGTTTAGCAGTGTTTCCCAGAACCGCCGCTAAATGGAGATTCTGTTATAGTGTAGATAGTGGTATAAGAGGTTGAGATTTGGGGATCTCATCTCATTTTGGAGACATTGGTTTAGTTACAATTTATTAAGATGTGTGTGGATACATCTCACTCTATGATGGAGTCATATACCGATTGTTGTCAATGACATCAAGAGTTCTAGGTCATGGATTGTTGTTTTTTCATGTTTCAATTACAAGAGGGCCAGGGATAGTTTTGGAAATAAGGTAAGATACCACCTTAGTAAATTGGTCCTTTTATTTTTTTGAAGAGGATTAGAAAAATGAATTATATAAAAGATATAGTTTTATACATACTTCGTTCATGTGTCTCAGTTATTTCATTATCATTTGGACTTCTCTAATTTCATCCATCATGATGAAGTAGTGTTGGATGTTGATTCTTCATTTGAGGAGTATAATATATTCTTCATTTATCAGATTATGAATGATATCTATGGTATATCATTTCTAATAGTTATGGTGAAATGGTAGCATGACCATGTACAATATGTGATATGTGAGTGAGCGGCCAACAGGCATGCTTAGTGGTAGGAATTATTATCAAATAATACATAGCCACCCTCAGAAGGGGAACTCGAGGATGAGCTATTTTAAAGATTGTAGGTTGTATGTATTGGATTTTCATAGAGGTATGGACTCATTAAATTCTTAATTAATAATATTTTTTTACATTAATAAAATTTCCTATCAGTTTATGTAAGGGTTTGGGAGAATCTTAGGCATGTTCAGATCCTAGAGATTCGGTTTTTGGGAAAACAATGTGAAGTGCACCATTGGTAGACAGTTAGTGATAATATTGAGGATCAACCATACGTCCCCAATGAGGAGAAAGACGGTTTGAATAAATATGTAAGGAAGGTTTCATGACCATGTGAAAATATTCAATCATACTATGGTGGTGATTAGAACATTTTATGCATTGTATTTCAAACCATGTGAAAATTTTGCATGGGTGTGTTCCATTAGGAAAGTGGTGGAGAATGTTTTGGGAAACAACGACCCCCTTAAAAGTTTATTTAAATTAAATGTTATCACCTCCTTCATTTAAACATAAAATGTTTCATTATCCTACCTCAAATTCATAGAATCTTCCTCTATTGAGAGCTCCTCCACCTCCACTATTTAGATTTGAAGGATCACATCCATATAGTGTTATAATGACACATAGTATTCCAAATTGGATATTCATAGGTAATCCATTTAATAATCTTTCTTCCTTTCGTTATTTCATTAAACTTATGGATTGATAAATATATGTGATATAATAAGCCCCATTTTTAGGAAAATTTTATATTTCATTTATTTAGAATATTATTTCCCATAGTGCAGGTCTATACTGGATGAGGAGTTTACTACCCATTTAATATAGTTGGTATCACATATTTCCCTAATTTTTTTAGAAACTCAAGTTTTTACCTGTAATTCTTTTTAATATTTATTAGTAAATTTCTAAAGTCAAACGGTAGGTTGACACAAGATTCTGAGGCTTGGAGATCCCCAATGTAGTGATATTAAAATTATAAAATATATTTTATGACACATGATTATTTTATTCCGAAAGGTGTAAAAACTATAGAGTAAAATATCGAATCTTAATTTTGAGACAACATTTTAGTTTAGAAGGTGGTGTTTACCCTAGCTGTGATAGAATTTTTTTGTCGATGTGTGTCAGGATGGAGGCAAGTTATCAGTGGGGTGTTAAATGGATTACATTTATTTAATAAAATTAAATCATTATCCCTTACCTGCCTCCCATAATTTTTAATTAAATTTGGACCTAATTCCACACCCCCTTCCACTCAATGTGAAGAATGGCCCGAAGACAAAATCAAGGAAACAAGGCATCGTTGATCTTTAATCATTATTGAATTCAATCCCGAGTTGTTTTGTAGCAGCACCTATGTGAGGATTCAATGTTGACACCTTGGTGTTTCTAAATGTGGTAGTCTATTCTATTTTTATTCCCATATCCTATTATGAATCATTTTATGTTCTTATAAAACTTCATCATTTGTTAAGGACCCTGTGATGGTCGATCTGTTTTTTTCGGAACAAATGTGGATTATCTAGTTTAATCATTGGGAAATTCCAAAATATATATCATCTATATTAAAGATAGTACAATTCATCATGTAGTGAGTTCTCACCATTAGGGAAGATGTGTAACACACCGACCCCTCTAAACTATAGTCGGTGCATTACATGTTATACTGGAATTTTTAGAAGGAATGAAAATCATGATGGAATGATCAGTTTATTAGTCTTGAAGAAACTAGATACATAAATGTAACTCAAATTATATTGGAGATGGTTACAAAATACAATACATAATAAAAAATAAAAAATGCATCCATAGGAAGTCAATAAATGATCTCGGATTCATCCCATGATAAAGGTAAACACTGAACGGGGTGTGATCAAATGCTCAGTAAGGGTTACAAATGGCTGAAGCATGAATAAATAATAACTAAATTGTAAACAATTTTACATAATCAACAAGTAATGGTGAATAAATGAAAAACTGACACCATTAATAAACTGAGAATGAAACTACATCCATAGATTTTGTCATAGTAGATACCTCATGGATAGTAATAACTGATAATGAATAAATAGAATTATTAATAATTGTAGGTCATGTATCAAGAACTTGAAACCATAATAACATTAAAATGGTTCAATTCTATGGGTAGACACCCGTCTGATTTTTTGAAACAAACTCGAAGGGTTTTTCGCCAAACTGATTTGTCTCAAGAGACCTATCAATGCATCGAGGGGATATACCAAGCGCCAACCGCTAAAGTATGTCCAAATTATTCTTTATACATTGATTCAATATAAAAGAAATATTCATTTTCAATATCCATATAGAGTAGAGTATACAGATTCATCAATATTTCTATAATTAAAATAATATTCCAAACAAACACCATATGTAAAATGGTATACGGTTTATACAACAAACATATCCATGAAATGAGATTATGGATATTTAATATAAACATAATTTCAAATGAAAAGCGATCTCAAATGGTAAGTAGGTACATCACATATGGATTATAAGGTGACCAATACAAAGTTAGTCACAACAAAATGGTAGTTGAGACATAGGACATTACCACAATGTAATCAGTCGAATCATATGACCAGAACATAACACAAATTAATCATTAAAAAACATGAATATAAATAGAATTATTTTAGTATATATAAAATTTTAGTGGACATATACCACATAAAATAAATATGTGATGATCTATGAAAATATCACAGAAATGAATGTGTGATGAGAAACCCCTTACCTTTTGCTCGAGTGTGTTCTTTGTTTGTTTTATTGTCATGAATAATAAAATTTAGATTTATTAATTAATAATTCCAGAACCACCTCTACATATAATTGATTTATTATAAACATATTAGATTCATTCATGGAACTTTTAATGGGTTTAAGAGGTTCAATTTTATTGGTTTGGAAGCATTTTCTTCCTTGGTTTCCATGATTCTTTTACATACTTTCATGAATGGAAGTTCGTTTCATAAAATGAAATGATGAGATGAAAAGGGAATCTAATAACATTGAAATAAAAAATGACAGTAATAAGAAAACATAAAATTAAACCCCATCATATGAGAATTGAAAATGAAATAGATAAGATAAAGGAAGTGTCGACTAAATGAATATAATGACGAATTCTAATACCTTACAGTGTAACTCTGAGATCATTAAGGATGGGACCTTGGGGGACTAAAGACGCCTTGGGAGGACTCCTAGGGAGGTAATACCACAAGATAGTTGAAGATATCGAGTTTTAAACAATGGAAAACAATGCGGGGTGAGTGTGTATTTATTAAAATCAAGAGATATTTTTCTATTAATTAAAAGGGACACCTCGTTAGTGGTTTCCGCAAAACCATGGTCCTGCCCATGGTTTTTGCCTATTTTTTAAGCCACTTAGGACACCTCATGTCATAAGATACTGTAAAAAAGCCGACCATCCCTTTATACTTATAATTACAACATTCTGATGTAATTAAACTATAGAAAACTCAAATCTATATTTTTACTATTCACGAAAAATTCAAGTATTTTAGAAAAATTTCAAAAATTAACCCTAACCATTTTTTCGACGTGTATAATAAAAAAATAAACTCCATTTTTTGAAAATAATTTCTGATATATTTTTAATTTTATTTTTAAATAAAATCAAAGTTAATTTGAAAATTAACAATTTAAAGGTATAATTAGTTTTGTATTATAGTGAAAAATTAATTAACATCTAATTATCTAATTACCTTATGAAAATAAAAAATTATCATTATTTACTATTTATGAGGGTCATATTAATATTCTTATTACTTTTCATCAGGTTATGTTATTATTCATCAAAAATCAAGTTGATTCTATTAGACTCTTAACGACTTACTAGTCACAAATCTAGATGAGTGTTTTTCAAAATTCAAAACATAGAAGTGGAAAATTTATATTTAATGGAAAACTTATACCTTTATACTATACATTTTTGATTCACAAAAGACATAGTTCTTCATGAAATATGGGATATCTAATGAATAGAAATTCTTTAAGAGCAACTTACCATAATGTTTTTGCGGTGTTATATTATTGCCTCCTTCAGAAATTACGTTCTAGAAATTTTAGGTATAAATCCCACAAAAAATATGTGGGTGGTTGTTCTTCATGAAATCCTCTAGTCCCCATGTTTCTTCCTCCATGTTTTGGTTTCTGAAAAAAACCATTACTAGATGTGTTTTCTGATTTCTCAATACCTTCTCCCTTTTTTCAATAATCCCGATAGGCTTTTTACATTATGACAAATTAGGTTCCAGTTCTATTTCTTCATATGTGAGTACATGTGTTGGGTCTGGCATGTATTTCTTTAACAATAAAACGTGAAACACATCATGAACTCAAGTGATATTTGGTGGCATTGCTAAATTTTAAGCTATAGCTCTGATTATTTATAGAACTTCAAATGGTCCGATATAATTGGGGCTCAGTTTCCCTATCTTACTGAACCTTAAGACACCCTTCTATGGAGATACATTTAGAAAGACATGATCACCCACAGGGAATTCCAAATCAGTTCTATGATTTTCAGCAAAACTCTTCTGCCTACATTGGGCTGCATTAATATGGTCTTGGATTTTCTTCACCATTACTATGGTCTCTTTGATAAGTTCTGGGCCTATAATGTTCCTCTCACCAACATCGTCCCAACAAACTGGAGTTCGGCATCTCATTCCATATAACGCATCATATGGAGCTATTTGAATACTAGAATGGACACTATCGTTGTATGAATATTACACCAAAGGAATGTATTGATCCCACATACCCTGGAATTCATGAAAGCATGACAACAACTTGTGTTCAAGAGTTTGAATAGTCCTTTTAGACTGTCCATCGGTTTGGGGGTGATATGAATTACTCATACAAAGCTCAATATTCAAAGCCTTCTGGAGAATTTTCCAGAATTTTTTTTTAATTGGGGATTGCGATTAGATATAATTGACATAGGTTCACCTTTTAGTCTTAAAATGTCATTAATATACAGTCTTTCCATGTGGTCAAGTGGTAAATCCTCTCTTATAGGAAGGAAATGTGCTGATTTTTTGAGAAGATCAAAAATTACCCATATTGCATCGTTCTTTCTTGGTGTCCTCGGTAGTCCGGTGATAAAATACATCATAATGTTATCCCACTTCCACATAGGAATAGGTAGATGTTGTTTCAATTATTTGGTAGGTTGTCTCTCTGCCTTCAACTATTGATAAACTAGACACCTTGACACGTATTCAACAATTTCCTGATTCACATTATCCCATCAAATATATTCCTTCAAATCACTATACATCATGGTGCTACTGTGGTGTATAGAGAAATTTGAGATATGAGCATCATCTAATAGTTCCCTTTTTTGTTCAGGTACTGATGGAACATATAACCTATTCCAAAATTTCAAAACTCCTTCTTTGTACAAAAAGTCAACTGGTCATCCATTCTTGATAGCATTAATTTTCTTGTGCCAATTCTCATCATCACATTGAGAGATTTTTATCTTCTCTAGTAAAGATTATTTAGCAACCATTTGTATGAGGAGTGATGTTTCCCCTTCTTTAACAATTCCCAAATCCATCTTCAATAGATACATGAATATAATATTTCTTTCAATCCTCATTTGTGTAAGAAAGACAAGATCATTCGTGCATAATGCATCTCCTACCCTATTCACCTTTCCTAGGTGGTGGTGTATTGAAAAATCGTATTCATTGAGTAACTCGATCCATCTTCATTGCATATTGTTGTGTTCTTTTTGTGTGAAAATGTATTTCAATCTCTTGTGGTCCATATAAATCTCACATCTCTCTCCGTAGAGATAATGCCTCCATATATTCAAATAAAATATTATAGATGCTAACTCAAGATCATGAGTTGGATAATTTTTCTAATAATTCTTCAACATTCATGATGCATAAACAATAACATTATCATTTTTCATAAGGACGCAACACATCCCATTCTTTGATGCATCGCTATATATCACGAATCCATCACTTTCAAATGGATGAGTTAAAATTGGAGCATTGACCAATATATTTTTCAATTATTCAAAGCATTCTGTACAGACTTATTTCCACACAAACATAACTCTTATACAAGTTTGCTTGGTTATCGAGTTATCAAATCTTGTGAAATTCAAAAGGAATCACTGATAGTAACCTTCTAAGAAACTAAAACTACGTATCTCTGTTATGTTTGTTGGTTTAGGACAATATTGAATTGCATTTTTCTTCACATGAGAAACATGGATTCTATCCTTAGAGATAATATGGCCGATAAAAGAAACTGATTGAAGCCATAATTCACACATGCTAAACTTCCCATATAATTTATTGCTTCTAAGAGTTTGTAGAATAATCTGGAAATGATTCTCATGGTCTTCATAACTTTTTGATTAAACATGTATATTATAAATTAATACCATAACCTTGTTATAAAGATATTTCTTGAATACACTATTCAGTAAATCCATGAACATAGAGGGTGCCTTCGTTAGTCCAAAAGGCATCACTGTAAACTCGTAATACCCATACTTGGTTTGAAATGTAGTTTTCTGAATATCTTCCTTCTGCACACTTGGTTGATGATATCTAGATCGATTGAAAATCATCGAAAAGTATTGAAATCAATGAATTTGATTAAATAAATCATCAATCCGTGAAAAAAATATACTTATTCTTTATTGTTATAGCATTGATTTCCATGTATTAAATGACAAGCCTCAGGGATCCATCCTTCTTTTTGACAAAGAGGACAGGGGCTCCCCATGGGGAAACACTAGGTGAAATAAGTCATTTTTCACTCAAATTCTCTAGATTCATCTTTAGCCATACTACTTCTATAGTGGCCATTCTATAGGGAGTATTTGATATAGGTCTTTCATCGTGAATTATATCAATAGAGAACTCAACTTCCCACTCTGGTGGATTTCTCGGTAAATCATCTGGAAAAACATCAATGTAATCTTGCACTATAGGTACATCCTCAATGTAAATATTTCTTTCCTCTCTAATAGATATTGGTTTATCTTACTCTCCCGGTATTTCACCAAGTAGAGCTATAAGGGTTGGTTCTAGAAAATAATCTAGTGGTGAAGTTTCAGACCTAAAGATAAGGTATTCTACTCCATTTTAAAAAATTGTATTTTTTTATTGATAAAATAGATCTTCACATCATAATTTGACAACCAATCCATATTGAGAATTATATAAAATTCAATCATTGGTATGATGACAAGTTTCGCAACTAAAGAACATTTTGTTGTCTGGAGGGGGACCAGTTGAAAGTCCTTTGTTTCAATGATACATCCTCTAGAAGTTTTGGCTGAAAACTATTTTATTATATCAAATTTGATATATCTAATTTTCATGGAAAACATTGAAAATATAAATCAATGTTATGATCCAGAATCAAATAATGTGTTGTCTATGTTTGAGGAATCAATTAAAGTTCCTGCCACCACCTCATTAGGAATTTCAACCTCCGCTATTGTAATCACATAGGCTCTCCCTTGTTCTCTTGGAATTTTCTGAAGAATGTTTCCATGTCTCTTAGGACACTCATTTTCATAGTGTCCCTTCTAATACAAGGTTGAATACCTTCAAAGAAATGATCAATCTTGTCTGATGAGTCACGTATTTAATCTACAGCATACATGGCCAGAAATGTGATGGTATCCTCGTACTCTACAATTCTATCTTCATCCTTTTGTTTTAATCTAAATAATTTCATCTCCATTTCAGTTTCTTGCTCATGAGGGAAATAATTTTCGATGAATATTTCCTTAAAATTCCTTTATCCCATATATTCTATTTCTTCTTCCTCCATGGTATTCTGAAAGAAGGACCACTATTGATCAGTGTCGCTCTTGAGATAGTATACTGCCAATACTACCTTTTCATTTTCATTTCATCTTAATTCCATGAATATCATTTCATGGGAATTGATCCATTACTCAACAACCCCTGAGTTTGTAGTCTAGGTGAAATATAGGGGCTTCTGCAGCATGAAACAATTCAACATAGTTGTGGAATAATTATTCATTAAAACTTGAGTAAGTTGTCCAAATATGGTCATGATCTGATTAGCTACAACATTGACCGTGTTGAATTGTTTAGTAGGAAGATCTCTACATTGATAACGAGTAATGATTCCATTTATTTCATTAGATTCCATTTCTAAATAATTGGATACACTAGATTAGTTTATGAATCTCAAATATAAAATCCCTCAACATAGATTGAAAATCTATGCATAGATAATCTTATAAACATGATTTCTCTAGGGAAAATTTAAATTAAACTCATTTATAATGGCTTGTAATGAAAATTTAAATTATCCTAAGCATATCCCCTGGGTGTGTCGTAACCAAGAGTGCATCAAGGCCGGTTTTTGTGTTCAATGATTACCCAGGTCAAGCCCAAAACTTCTAGTTAGATATTTAACTCCTAGGTACATCAGTGCTAGAGCCACCTCTACCTACTCTTATCCAGACAGTGATGTATTTTCTAGAAGGATTCACATAATATATTCCTAACAAAATACAAGATATTATTGTGTATATATTATCAAATACTACCTTAGGTATTTGTTCCCTACTATTAATTTCCTACTCCAGTTTCCAATTTTTCTACTAAACTTTCATTGATAAAAACTGTAACACCATGCCCCCTCTAGACCAGAGTCGGTGCATTACTTGTTATATTGGAATGGTTATAAGTAATGAAAATCCAAATCTAAGTATCATATTAGTAGTCTTAAAGACACAAGATACATAAATTTAACTCATATTATATTGGAAATGTTTACAAAATACAATTCATAAAAAAAACTAAAAAAATGAATCCATAGGAACTCAATAAATGATCATAGATTTACCACCTGTTGAAGGTAAAAAATGAGAGGTGTGAGCTCAAACGCTCAGTATGGGTTACAAATAGTGGAATCATCAATCAATAATAACTTAATTGAAATAAATTTTACATAATCTACATGGCAAGGTGAAAAATGAAAAACTCATGCCATTAATAACATTGGAATGAAACTACATCCATAGATTTCGTCATAGTGAAAACCTCATGGATATTAATAACTGATAATGAATAAAGATAATTCTTATTAATTGGATGTAATGTATCTCACACATGAAACCATAATACTGTTAAAAAGGTTTAGTTCCACGTGTAGAAACCCACCTAATTTTTTGGAAACAAACTCGAAGGGTTTGTCCCCAAACATATTTGTCTCAAGAGACCCATTGATGCATCTTGGGGCTATATCAGGCCCCACCCACCACTTCATGTACAAATCATTCATTATAAATTTATTCAATACAAAATCAATATACCTTTTCAATATCCATATATAGTAGAGTATACAGGTTCATCAATATTTCTATATTTAAAATAACTTTCCAATAAAACACCATATGTAAAATGTTATACGGTTTATACAATAAAAATATCCATGATATGAGATTTTGGTTATTTAATATAAATAATTTAAAATGAAAAGTGATCTTAAATGTTATGTAGGTACTCCACATAATGATTATTAGGTGCACAATACAATGTTAGTCACAACAAAATGTTAGTTGTGACAAAGGCCCTTACCACAATGTAATAAGTCGAATCATATTTCCAGAACATAACACAAATGAATAATTGAATAACATGAATATAATGAGAATAATTTAATTATAAGTCAAATTTCAGTACACATATACCAAATTCATGAAATATGTGGTGAACTATGAAAATATCACCAAAATGAAATTGAGAAGAGAAACCCCTGACCTTTTGCTCGAGTGTGTTCTTTGTTTGTTTTAATGACATGAGTGATCAAATTTAGATTCATTAATTAATAATTAAAGAATCTCATTTACATTTAATTGATTTATTATAGCCTTATTAAGATCATCCATTTCCATTTTAATGGGTTTAATAAGTTCAATTTTATTGGTTTGGAAGCATTTTCTTCCTTGGTTTGCATGATTCATTTACTTGCTTTCATGAATGGAAGTTCATTTGAAATGTTGTTAAACATACAGAATTGTTAATATATTTTATTATTTAAATTAATGAGATATAAAAATTCATGTAATTATTTTGGGTTATATATCATGATGATGATACATTAGTTAAATGTTTATTAAAAATATTCAGATTAAGATGTTCGTTTTGTTCTTAATGATCTTGTTTGTTATTATTAATTTATATTTTGAGTGCATAAGGATTAAAAAACATTAATGAGATGAAATACATATATTATTATATATATCATCCATTAAAATGGTTTTTGAATAGTAATGATGGTGAAAGATAAGAACGAAAATCCATTGTCAACAAAGTTTATAAATTGGAACATCATGGATGTTGATTTCATTTATAGTAATAAAAGGGATGGTGTAAGGATATTGATGATAGTTCATCCATTCACATGATATAATTAAAGTGTTTATATGATACTGAAATTTATCATGGTCATTTTGATAGAGGATGTGAGGATAGGAATATAAAATAGATGAACATGAAAAGAAAATAAAAGGTGAGAGATCTGTTATGAAAATTTGGCAGCCTAACAGCGTCGCTTTAAATTTCATAAAATGAAATGATGAGAGAAAAGGGAATATAATCATATTGAAATAAAAAAATTAATCTAATAATAACACATAAAATCAAAACACATCATATCATAATTGAAAATCTAATAGATAACATAACGATGTTTTGACTAAATGAAGAGAATTAAATTTTCCCTTACCTTTTAGTGTAACCCCATGATCCGGAATGATGGGACATTGGGGATTAAGGACACCTTGGGAGGACTAAAAGGAAGACCATACCACCAGATCATTGAGTATATTGAGTTTTTAATGAATGAAAACGAAGGGGGGTGAGTCGGTATCTAGAGTAATCAAGAGAGAGTTTTTAATTAATTAACAAGGACGCCTCGTTAGTGTTTTTCGCAATACCATGGTCCTTACCATGGTAAATTCCTATGTATTAAGCCACATGGAACACCTTAGGTCATAAAATACTGTACAAAAGTTTTCCTACCCTTTATATTAATAATTACATCATTATTATTCCCTTAAACTACCGAAAACTCAAATCTGTATTTGTACTGTTCACCAAAAATTCAAGTATTTTAGAAAAATCCCAGAAATTCACCCTATCCATTTTTTATGTGTAGAATTTAATAATGAACTCCATTTTTTAAAATAATTTTCTACATATATTGAATTTAATTTTTCAATATGATCGATGTAAATTTGAAAAATATCAATTTAAACGTATAATTTGTTTTGTATGACATTGAAAAATTAATGAACATCTCATTATATTATTTACATAAGAAAATAAAATATTATCATTATTTACTATTTATAAGGGTCATATTACGATTCATAATACTATTCGTAAGGTTATGTTATTATTCATAAAAATTCATGGTTGTTCTATCAGGCTCCAAATGACTTACTGGTCATAACTCTGGATGATTGTTTTTCGAAATTCGAAACATTAATGTGGAAAATTTATCTTTAATGGATATAATATAACATTTTCCTATAATTATTTGATTCAAAAAAGACTCAGTTTATCATTCAATAGGGGCTATCTAATGAATATAATGTATTTACGATCAAGATACCATAAAATTTTGGGGAGTTATAAGATGAGTTTGGGGTACTACACCCAATGTATCGGTGGTAACCCGTTGTGTAGGGAACACATGAAGTGTGGCCAGGGGACATTTCTATAGAATCCATGTGAACATACATGGACTTTTAGAATTACACCACTAGAGTACACATGAATGGGGTTACAAAAATGTATATGGGTAGATGACATGGCAAGGGGGCCTTTTATTTGGGGCATGCCATGTACAAAGGGGTACATGATGTGTGTAAGGCACGAATGGTTGGTCCATGTGAAGGGAAGACATGTTGAGTTCCCATGTGAGGTGATAAACACTATTTACTAATGGTACTTTCCATGTAACCCCACCTAATAATCTAATCCATGACATTATAGGACACTATTGGGATTTCAAACAGGGCCACATGCCATGTAGTCCCCCTTAAAACCCATGTATTATCAACTTGGAGTAGTTTTCACCCATCATATCTATTTTTTCAAGGATTTAATTTTGGCATGCGATTAATATATCTTATGTATTTTTCTATATAAAATTAAATGGTGGCCACAATTTGGGCCTATGAAAAGTGAGGTGTGTTAGTGTATTAGGTTCATTTATTTAGTTATGTTTAGAAAAACAATGGTTGAGTGAGATCCATTAGTCCATTCCTATGAGGGTGTAGTGTGGCATTACGTCCTGGATATGAGATTGTGATACCCTCTATAGGATGATGTTGGATAAAGTTATAGAAACCATCTCGAGAGACCATAGTGGGGTCCTCTTTCATATTCTATAAATTGTTTCATCCCTCTGGAGAGGTTTTGGTGGTATCTATTATCAAATAGTTTTCCTATATCGGGTTCTCAAATTCGTAGTGACCAAAAATACACAGGCCTTAATCACCAATCTAGATGTAATACCAGATGGGGATTGTGGAATCAATGGGTTATGATTCCCTACTTCCCAAGTAAAACCAGGCGGGGTTTGTGGAAACTCTATGACTAACACTACATAGGTGGTGATCCACTATCATATTTATATGTTCTCTATAATGTAAGATTAGGATTTTGGTATCCCCCAGTGGATCCTAGGAGTGATCCCCTATTCGAGTGAGGTCTCTTGGGTTACCGGATTGGTTGTGTGATGTCCCATGGAAGATCATCAGAGTGATCCCCTATCTATGGAAATGAAGTCTTCTATTTTATGGATTTGTTTCATGTTGTCCCATAATGGATCCTAATAGGGATCACTTTTAATAATGGACGTGACCATTTCCCAGTTCTAGTAGGGTTTGTAGCATCCCCTATAAAGTTATGAGTAATATCACTAATCTTCATTGCATGATTTGGTGGGTTATAGTGTTTCTTTATTACTAGAGATATATGACTAGTGTGATCTCTCTAATACATGGCCCTTGGGATGGTGGCGTTGTGCAATTTTCTTTTTGATATCCGATTTTGTCGAACCTCTCACAGTTGACATCAAGGATGGTAGTTTAGTTACTTAATGATTGTTACTCTCAGAAGAGTTTCATATGGGATGATAGATCTTGTGAAGTGTGTGATCCTAGAAATTTTTTAGCTTAATTCCTTGAGTTTTAACTTGTTCTTGACTATGAGGTAATAACCAAAGAGACATAGAGACTGATATCTGTATATCATGGAATTTTCAAGGATTTCTTGAAGTTTTTTCAAGTAATGGTTGATAAACCATGTGTAATGAGATTAATTGACATGTATAGTTGAATATGGTTTTATGATAGATTTTTACACTCATTTGGTTTCCCTCTAGATCTGTCAAATAGATTTTTTACATTAAGTTTTTACTTTTCAATTTGGGTATTTGGGTAAGCAACTGAGTATTGTTATACTCAAAAAAAATTAAATTTTCTCACAGGTTTGGAGTATTGCACAAACCAATAGGATTCCAATGGTGTCACAATAGGGATTATAGAAGATGGAGCATAATTATATAGACCAACCTGAGTGTTTACCATAGCTTGGACGAAGAGTTTTCAGGTGCGTTCATTTGACAATGATATCCTCCATATGAAATGGTTTGATTATTTTATAGTTTTATTTGGGTGGGCCTATATTTTTCATTTTAATACTTTTACTGTACTATAGTTTTTAATACATGTATGCATGAATTTCATTTGAGTTTATATTATCTATTCACTATTTCATGGAGATTTTTTTGGCTTTATGTGCATTGCGTCCTTGAAAAAGGCCTATCATGTGTGATATATGCCTACTCAACACTAGACATCAACCCCTAGTTTATTGAGGCATGAATAGGGAGCCACAGATTAAGACCGATGGGGTTGGGTCATGAAGGAGTGGTATTATATCGGGTTCCACGTTGTGTTCGTAGTGTTATGAGTTTGGTTTGGTTTTCAGAGCTATGAAATTAGGGTGTTTTGAGTTCGACTCTCAAGACAGATGTTTTGGTGTCATAGTGGTGACCGAAATATCCATTCACCAGGAATAGAAAATTTTATTTTCATCTTGGTCCATTATGGAATTGTACATAGAGAAAGAATGGATGATACATCATATAAGAGTGGGTTGTGGTTTTTTCATTGTACCTATTTAGTTAGCTCCCCATATATACTCTATGACTATGGTGCATCTTGATTTCACATCAATATTCTTCCTTCAAGAATAGCATATAGTGATACATTTAGGAATTGTGGTGATGATTGTAGAGACCCATAGCTTGATGTTATGGACATTACGTTACATATTCAGAATATCTAATACATAACAAAAATAGACACCAAATGACCGTAATAGTTTAGTGTCTTTGGAAACATGGAATATAAACTTCTAATCATGTTTAAAGATCTTCAACATCTCCCATAACGATCTTCCCCTTTTCGATTCCTTACCTAAAACTTTTTTTTATATCCTGGGGTAATGAAAACATAACTAGGGTGATCTCAAATGATCAGTAAGGGCAAACAATGTGAACATAAAACAATCCATAAAAATTTGAAAGCAAAAACATGAACATGAAATTTAAACATCAAAATCTTGAGCGAAGACAAAAATCATTGAAGTACATAAGGAATATATCATAATTGAACATCAACCATGATAAAATATAATGATAATAAATCATGAAATTGTGGAAACCATTAATCACATGTTATGATTTCCAGAGTAGCCAAGGCATTGCTGCCAAGACCATCTTAGTGGACAAAGACCCTTTCTGAATTGAGTTCACTTCTCGTTTCAGTCCTGTAACACTGAACCGAATTATCTTACCATTCCATCCATGTCTTTCTCATGATATCTAAATCATTACCCAATGCATTTGAGGGAGATATAGGTCCCACCCATCTCATATTTAAATCATTCTTACGTGTGCCACAAAAATATCATAAATCATTCATCATAACCCAAAGAATAAATTGGGTTTCATAAACATCATTCCATCATAACATAATCCATATAAAACAAATGGATATCACTTAATCATAAGAAAAGTGAAAACATAAAAATCATAGATACATTATACTTGTAACTTACACATTTGAAATAATGTCATCTTAGATGGAAAATGGTTTTGATAAAGCACTTTAAATGAATTCATGAGGAAAATATCCTTTCTTCTTGAAAATCATTTTCAAATCACAAAATTTCATTCAATTTTAAAAGAAAATGATTTTTTTAAATAGTAATTAAATCATGTAGAGTAAACTTCATGAAAATAAGGAGTTATGAAACCGTAAAAATTCTGTTCATGCTATATATGTTAAAAATACATTTTTCTCATACTTTGGCTGGAAAAGTCAAAAAGTACCTCATACTAAAAATGACAAGAGATTCCATTCATATATTTTACTAAAAACTAACCAATAGGTAAAATTGGATTTATAACATTTTAGAAGGATAGAAATAATATTACATATTGAGGTAACATGGATGTGGATAAAAAATATTCCCCAGTAAATTCTGAAGTATAAACAATCTCGGATAAAAATTGAGATTGCGAGATTTTCTCGTACCTTAGGTCCGATATGCTTTGTACGTATCCGAACCTGCTATATAATGATTTAAATAATGTCATTGAATTATTACAGAATCATATTCATTGTTATGATTACATATACGCTTCACTTATGACTTTATATTACCCGTTCTTTTGTGAATTCCATGTTAAAGCAGCGTTTTGGGTAAAATCGTTTTATTTATCTTACGTGTTTAGACTTGTTGTTCATTGTATTATTATTACTTATATCTTGATTTAATTACTTCCAGAATGTAAATCATGATTTATATATCATATATATTCATTATATATATATATATAAGATTGCAAAATTAAATGAAATAAACTGTTCGTGGAGACGGTAGGTCGTACGTACGCATGAACGTTGTTTTCTTTTCCTTATTGACTTGAATGGAAGTATGTAGATGAAATATATATATAAATATACATAAATCCAATAGATTTATCATGTCATATATTTCACGATTACTTATTATATATACTTTATAATCATTCATAAATTTTTAACAAGGAAAGTGAATCTCATCACGTCGTGGAGACGGTAATCCGTACGTACGCACGAGTGATGATATCGTTATCATATTTATTGAATGGAATTGGAGTGAATGATATAATATATTATAATATTTATGATGTTATAATAATCATATGTAGTTATTATTTACACCATTATACCAATACAAGTAAGGTGGTGGTGGAAAAACACATTACACCACGGCGTGGAGACGGTATTTCGTACGTAAGCACGCGCGGTGATTTAATTTTTTGTAGGATGGATAGAAGGTGAATTAGGGTTGTTTTATATTTATAATAAAATATCAGTATATTAGTTATACTGATGTTATTACTTCTTAATGAAACAACTAAAGAAGAAAAAGTAAAAGAAGAAATAAAAATGAAAGAATCGGTAACAGATATTACCTCTTTTTCGACACGCCTCTTTGAAACCTACTCTTAGGGCACTATGATTGGACTTTT
Source organism: Viscum album (assembly GCA_963277665.1). Classification (NCBI taxonomy): domain Eukaryota; kingdom Viridiplantae; phylum Streptophyta; class Magnoliopsida; order Santalales; family Viscaceae; genus Viscum; species Viscum album. The sequence goes on along the minus strand of OY728121.1, from coordinate 1,902,523,216 downwards.
AAAAATACCAGGACCTCTAGGATGTTTATAGGGAAGTGAATAAGTGAAATGGGCAGGGTTTGGCCGATCTTGAAGGTTCTAAATTTTGTAAAGAGGAGAGGGAGGAGGTGCCCTTTTATAAGGGAGGAGAGGGGCACCTTTGGAATTATAAGAAATATTAATTTATAATAAATTCCAAACCAACATAAAAATATCCAAAATGACTAAAATACGAATACTAGATGAGATAGGGTTTAAATGTAATCAACCAATAAAATTTATACATGTTTGGAATTTATTTTAAACATTATCAACTTGATTTCTCCTTATATAATCTTTTAAATTTTATTTGTGGTAATAAAAATCTAAATTTAAAATTATTATAAATAATTACTAATATGTTGTGAATTTTCCATAATTGTATTATTTATTACATTTTAGACCATTTATATTTAAATTTATAATTTTTAAATATTTTTGTGATTTTAAAACAATTTTATAATATGTATTTTTTATAAAATAACAATTGTGTTAATTTTGACACTATACATTTATTTGAATTTAAATAAAATATATTCAGAAGATATGTTATAACTAAAATATTTAATATATTATGGTATATATATATTTGAACAATAATGTTTGTTCATGTTTCTTGTCTTTTTAATAGGTTTTTTTATTTTAATAAAAACAATATTATTGATTTTTCACTAAATAAACAATTTCTGTATCACTATTGTGTCACCATTAATGAAAATTATTTAATCCCTAAAAATTATAAATAAATTATAATTATGTATATAATTTTTTTAGCTTTTTGGAGACTAGTCATGTTTTATGTTTCATGATGTTTATCACTGAATTTAAATTATTATATTTATAAGCTTTAAGAAAGTGACAGGTTCCCACTTTCTTTGGTTTTAATAATAATTAAATTATTTTCAGGGTCAAAAGTCCATAAAATGAATCGAATCACACCCTTAGGTGATATAGGTCGACTATTATCCATCAAATATAATTTTTTCATGTGTTAGGGTAATTTTATAATCTTAGGCTTACCGTTAATTACACGATTTATCTTTAACTGAAGTAAATTAAAATTACCTTAGTAACTATTCATAGTGCCCAAAAATAAAAAGTAATCTATTAACATAATTTGTACCTACTGATTCCAAATATTGAATACATTTTTATAAATTCAATACACAAAAGTTTCCGAAATTAATTTAAAATTATTCTCGTTGTTAAGAAAATGAGTTTTAAAAGTTAAAACATTGCAAAAGATTAAAATGATTTTAATAATGAATTCAATGTAAAATCAATGATAATGACATAAATTATATTAAATGGTAAAAATATATTCTATTTTAATTTAAAACCATTAAATATTATAATTTATCCAAATAAATTATTACAATGAAAAAAGTTGTTTTCAATTAAAATATATCACGTTTTTACTATTCATTAAAATATGAAAGTTATCAAAAAAATATCAAAACATTATACAATATAAATTTTTATATCCTGATTCAAAAGAATAAGTTTATATTTTAAAATTTAACTTATAAACTTGTCAAAAATTATATTTTAAATTGGTGTGCCATCAAAAGGCGGCAAAACTGCATTTTTTTGAAAAATACTTATTTTACCCGAAAAATTTATTTTGTTCTCATAACATGTTCTATAAAATATGTAAGATGAATTAAAATGCCATAAAATTAAAAATTTATTTACTACTATTCATAAGGGCTAGTTTATTATAATATTATAACCATATATTTTTGTTTAGTGAAACTCGGTATTCTGTACTACACACGCTATCGAGGAAGGTTGCGATTGCGTGTAACGCCGGCCAAGTCAGGGTTGCGTGTAGTGAAAGACTCATTTGTTGTTGTGTATAATATAATCCAATCCTATTTCACTTATACATTGAATAAATATATATATCTATATATATATATACACACTCAGTGTTGCGTAGAATAACTACTATCAAACGAACTTGAAATTGTGTGTAACACGATCCAAGATTAGTGTTGCGTATACTACAAGATAATAAGGTGTTCCATATAGTGAAATATAATCTTAGTGTAGCGTACAATAGAATATATGAAAGAAATTAAAAAGAATATATCTTTTAAAATCTTAGGTTGTTACATTCTACCCCCTTAAAATGAAAATTTCCCTCGAAATTCATCAAGGTTATAAATCGTTTACTATTCATAAAATCCCACACAGTAAAAAGGAATACTAAAACATAATTTTAAAAACTAAAGTATGAAACATAATGATTAACCAAAGTAACCCATAACTGGGTTTCCATATAAGAGAACATAGGTGAAAATATGGATATGGAAGAAAAATCTAACCATCAAGTTCTGATGGAGAGTGGTAGAGAACATGGATATGAAAAATAAAACAATCAAAAAGCCATAAATTTGTGATGTTCTATGGTACTATCTGATTCATCAAATATGAGGGCACTAGGAAAACATTTTTGGTTTTCAAGATCATTTTTCTAATGTTGAATAATTTTCAAATCAAAAGAAATACTTACATGATTTTGGTACAATCTCACTATTGTTCGTGCGTTGAACAGTTTCCACTTCATCTCTTAATGAAATGAATTTGAATTTGTCATTCTTGAAGTGTTAGAATATCATGTGAAAAATGATTAGTAATTCCATCTGTTTCAAAAAAACAGGTTTGGAAAAGTTATCAAATATACATAAGTACAACTATGGTGTGGTTAATCTTATATGATTCCAAAAATGGACTTATACTTCATCTATCATACCTCATAATAAAATAAAACTATTTTATACTAAAAAGGGACTTCATGTAGGCCAGTGGTAGGCACTAAAGGCATGTCTCACTTCGATTGTGGGTTCGATTCCCACATCCTTTTCGGACGCGACGGGTTGACGCTCGTCCTGCACGTTGTCCTTTTTCTAAAACCATAATATTATAACATTCCAAAAATAATATCGAAAAAAATTTGTATCCTTAAACAATAGTATCTTATGTCCAACATTATCCATTCCAATATTTAGGCTTATATATATATGTCCAATCTCATATTATAATGAAAATTATTACTAGAAATTTCATCTACTGAGCATGTGAATACCATCATTTATCCCCCATATATCATAAGATATATCTTGTTGGTCACGGTCCAAACATTTGAATACCTTAATCATGTATTATTTAGAATCATGAATTACCATATAAACTTAGTAAAAACATGAGTGCTTCCAAAATTTAACACTTTCAACATACCAAAATCCCAAAATTTCTATATACTCATTCCATGATATCACTTTGTCCTTATACCAGTAATGATATCATTAATACTATCAAACAAATCATTATCTCCTTATCCTTTCATTATGAACATATCATCTACCTTCCAAAAATATTTGAATAACCTTTCATGGTTACAGGTACCATTCAAAATATAATTTCAAAAACATATGGAAAAACAATAGTGTAACAATCCTTAGATGTATAATTATTCCATAGTACCTTGAGATTACTTATACAACATTACTCTTGATAAACATGTAATCATTCCACTAACTTCTTAAACCATTGATCAATCTGGGAAAATTCATTCTTCTAGCATATCATTTGTAGTCTCTTCATCATAATCAACATAAATACTACCCATACGACCATTCGAATTCTCTTCATGAGACTTTCCCTTAGGGAATTGGTTTGCATAATGCCACACATTCCACATTTAAAACATTTAATCATTTTTGATGTCGTAGCAATACCATTATCCTTGTCCATGGTGTTACCTGAAACTTTTCCTTTGTACTGATTGGCTTTGTGTCCTTCCTTTTCACACCCAAAGAATCTATCAGTTCCTTTGAAACATTCTCTTTGATGCCTCTTCCCACATGATTTACATGAGGGAAATTGAACTTTCTTTCCTCTATGATAATCATGAAACTCCATATTTCTCTTATTATACGAGTCGGGATACTTACAAAATTTGAGATTATTGATCATATTATGAGATTGATTATTTGGCATAATAATGATATATGGACTTCCTGATCCTATTTCATTTGGTTAGTCCGGAAGAATATCATTCCATTGTCCATCATATCGTCCATTATCGTGAATCTTCCGATTTCCAGCCATTTTCTAAAACCCAAAAAGAATAGTTTGAGAGGAAAAAATCATAACCAAGGGGGAGTAACCTCAATATCTAACATCATAGGTTTAATTTTAATATCTTTACTATAATTCTAGGACTATAACCTATATGTATACTTATCTTTAGGGATATCCCAAGACATACCTTAGAAATATCTAAAGGGATCTCACTAATGTTTTCGCATCCTAGTTTCCAATGGTTAAATAATCCTTTCCTATAATACCAACTGTTGAGATCCAAAGCTTGACGTACATAGAAATTAAATTAATTTTGTGGAATATCTAATACATAAAAAAACAGACACCAAAGGACCGTAATAGTTTATTGTCTTTTGAAACTTATAATATAAACTTCTAATCACGTTGAAAGATCTTCATCATCTTCCATAACGATCTTCCCCTTTTTTTCCTTACCTATAACTATTATTTATATCCTGGGGAAAAGAAAACATAAAAAGGGTGAGCTCAAATGCTCAGTAAGGGAAAACAAAGAAAACATAAAACAATCCATAAACATTTGAATGAAAAAAATTTATCATGAAATATAAACATCAAAATCTTGAGCAAAGACATAAGTCGCGGAAATACGTATGGAATATATCATAATGGAACATCATCCATGATAAAATATAATGGGAATAAAATATGTAATTGTGGAAACCATTCAGTACATGTTATGATTTCAATAGTAGCCAAAGCATTGCTGCAAAGACCATCTTAGTGGACAAAGTCCCTTTTTGAATCGAGTTCATTCCTCATTTCAGTCTTCTAACACTGAACATGATTAACTTACCATTCCAGTCATGTCTATATCAAGAGATATAAATCATTACCCAATTAATTGGAGGGATATATAGGTCCCACCAATCTCATATTTAAATCATTCTTATGTGTTCCACAAAACAATCATAAATCATTCATCATAACCCAATGAATAAATTGGGTTCTATAAACATCATTCCATCATAACATAATCTATATAAAACAAATGGATATCATTTCATCATAAGAAATGTGAAACCATATAAATCATAGAGACATTATAATTGAAACATTCACATATGAAATAATGTCATCTTAGATGGAAAATGGTTTTGATAAAGTACTTCAAATGAATTTTTGAGGAAAATATCCTTTCTTCTTGAAAATCATTTTCTTTTCACAAAATGCTATTCAATTTTAAATTAAAAAGAATTTACTTCAAAATAGTCATGAAATATTATAGATTATGCATCATGAAAATAAGGCATTATGTAACCGTAAAATCTGTTCATGCCATATAAGTTAAAAAAACATTCTTCTCGTACTTTGGCCAGAAAAGTCAAAAAGTACCTCATACTATAAACGACAAAAGAAACCTTTCATATCTTTTACTAAAAACTCCCCAATGGGTAAAATTGGATTTAAAAAATTTTAGGAGGATATAAATAATATTACATAAAGATAGAACTTGGATGTAGATGAGAAATATTCCACAGTAAATTCTGAAGTATAAACAATCATAGATAAAAGTTGAGATTGTGAGATTTTCCCTTACCTTAGGTATGATATGATTCGTACGTATCTGAAAATCCTATAAAATGATTTTAATAATGTAATTGACTTATTAAAGAATCATATTAATTTTTATTATATCATATATGGTTCACTTATGACTTTATATTACCCGTTCTTTTGTAAATTCGATGATAAAGCTGTGTTTTGGGTAAACTCATTTTATTTATCGTACGTGTTTGGACTTGTTGTTCATGATATTATTATTAATTATATCATTATTTAATTACTTCCATAATGTAAATCATGATTTATATATCATATATATTCAGTATATATATATATATAATAGATAGATAAATGATATGAAATACACCGTTCATGGAGACGGTAGGCCGTACGAACGCATGTATGCTGTTTTCTTTTCCTTATTGACTTGAATGGAAGTATGTAGATGAAATATATATATAAATATACATAAATCCAGTAGCTTTTTCATTTCATATATTTCTTGATTACTTATTATATATACTTCATAATAATTATTGAATTATTAACATGGAAAATGAATCTCATCGTGTCGTGGAGATGGTAATCCGTATGTACGCACGAGGGATGATATCGTTCCCATATTTATTGAATTTAAATGGAGTGAATGATATAATATTATATAATCAGTATGATGTTATAATAATCATTTTTAGTTATTATTTACACCATTATACCCATCCATGTAAGGTGGTGGTGGAAAAATAGATTACACCACTGCGTGGAGACGATATTCTGTACGTACGCACGCGCGGTGATTTCATTTTCCATAGGATGGATAGAAGGTGAATTAGGGTTGTTTAATATTTATAATAACATATAATTATATTAGTGATACTGTTGTTATTACATCATAATGAAACAACAAAATAAGAGGATGTAGAAGAAGAAATAAATTTGATAGAATCTGTAACAGATATTACCTCTTCTTCGACACGCCTCTTTGAAACCTCCTCTTAAGGCACTAAGATTGGGCATTGAAGAAGACAAGGACCTCTAGGATGTTTCTAGGGAAGTGGATAAGAGAAATGGGAAGGGTTCGGTCGAGCTTTAAGGGACTAAATTGTGTAAAGAGGAGATGGAGGAGGTTCCCTTTTATAAGGGAGGAGAGGGGCACCTTTGGAATTATAAGAAACATTAATTTATAATAAATTCCAACCCCATATAAAAACCTCAAAAATGACTCAAATCCGAATATTTGAAGATATAGGGTTGAAATCTAATAAACCAATAATATTTAGTGAAGTTGGGAATTTATTTTAAACATTATCAACCTGATTTATCCTTATATAATATATTTAATTTTATTTGTGGTAATAAAATTCTAAATTTTAAATTATTATAAATAATTAATTATATGTTTTTAATTGTCAGTAATTGTATTATTTATTAAATTTTCGACCATATAAATTTTAATTTATAATTTTAAAATATTTTATTGATTTTTAAACAATTTTATAATATGTAATTTTTATAAAATAACAATAGTGTAAATTTTGACACTATTCATTTGATTGAATTTAAATAAAATATATACAGAATATATGTTCAAACTAAAAGCTTTAATAGATTCATAACATTTAATATTTATCTAGAAAAGTATTGGATAACATTAAATAGTTCATATAATATTTATTTTATTATTTTTAAAACCTTTTATTTGGTATATCTCTTAATAAAATAATTACTACAACATTTTTATATAATTATTTAATATATTTATTTGTTGCATAAAACTTTAAAATAAAATCTTATGGTGAAGATAAATATAATAACTTTCATAATAATATTCTTACATTAATTTTTCATCTTAAAATCACAACATTTATATAGTTATATTTATTAAATTATGAAGGTGACATCTTTCATATCATTATAAATAAAATAATATAAATGTCATAATCGTTTTTATAAGGCTCCAAATGGTCCACAAATCGACCATTGGATGATTAGTGTATAGATATTATCGACAAATAATGTTTGGTCAAGTTTATTGTCCTTTTAATAGGTATTTTTATTTTAATAAAAACTATATTATTTATTTTTCACTAAATAAGCAATTTCTGCATCACTATTGTGTCACCATTAACGACAATTATTTTATACCTAAAAATTATAAATAAATTCTAATGATATATATAATTTTTTTATCTTTATGGAGACTATTCAGGTTCGAAGTTTCATTAAGTTTATCAGTAAATTAAAATTATTATACTTATAAGATTTAAGAGAGTGACATGTTGACACTTTCTTTGGTTTTAATAATAACTAAATTATTTTCATGGTAAAAAGTCCATAAAATCAATCTAATCCGACCCTTAGGTGATATGTGTCGACTTTTAGTCAACCAATATAATTTTTTTATGTGTTAGGGTAATTTTATAATCTTAGGTTTACCCTTAATTACCCTATTTATCATTAACTTAATTAAATAGTTTTACCGTAGTTACTATTCAAAGTGCCCAAATATAAAAATTATCCTATTAACATTATTTTGAACTACTGATTCCAAAAATGGAATCCATTTTTATAAATTCAATACACACAAATTTTAGAAATTAATTTAAAATTAATCCCTTTGTTAAGAAATCAAGTTTTAAATGTTAAAACATTGCAAAAGATTGAAATGATTTTACCTATGAATTCAATGTAGAATCAATTATAATGACATAAATTATATTAAATGGTAAAAATATTTTATATTTATACTTTAAAACCACTCAATATTATAATTTAACTATATAAATTATTATGATGGAAAAAGTTTTTTTAAATTAAAATATAGTGTGTTTTAACTATTAATTAAAATATGAAAGTTATCAGAAAAATATCAAAACATTATCCAATGTAAAGTTTTATATACTTATTCAAAATAAGAAGTTTATTTTCTAAAATTTAACTTACAAACATCTCAAAAATTATATTTAAAATGGGTGCGCCATCAAACGGTGGCAAAACTGCATTTTTTTTAAAATACTTATTTTACCTGAAAATTTAATTTTGTTCTCATACCATGTTCTATAAAATCTGTAATATGAATTATAATGTCATAAAATTGAAAATATATTTACTAATATTCATAACGGCTAGTTTATAATAATATTATAACCATACATCGTTGTTTAGTGGAATCCGATATTGCATACTACACATGCTTTCGAGGAAGGTCGTGATTGCATGTAACGCAAGCCAAGTCAGGGTTGCATGTAGTGAAAGACTCCTTTTTTGTTTCATATAACAGAATCCAACCATATTTCATTTATACATTGAATATATATATATTTATATATATATACACACTCAATGTTGCGTAGAATAACTACTATCAAACAAACATGAAATTGTGTGTACCACGATCCAAGATTAGTGTTGCGTATACTGCATGATAATACGGTGTTGCGTATAGCGCAAGATAATCATGGTGTAGCATACAACAGAAGAAATAAAGGAAATTAAAAAGAATATATCTTATAAAATATTAGGTTGTTACAATGATCCTCCCAGATATTATGTTTCAGTGAAGGGAATTAGTTTTGAAGTAATACCTCTAGGTGGCCACGCCAATTAAACCACTATCCATTGATAGGTTTTCCATGTCACTAGTTCAGGTCAAGGATGCGTGAAATATAAGTGCACTATAAAAATTAAAGACCTATCTCTGTCTAAAGTACTATGATTTTCATTATTCCCATGAAGTTATGGAATGGCTCAAGGCAGTCACACTAGTTCACTACCTAGTGAGGAAACCTCCCCATTAGATGGTGGGATTATAAGCAATCATACAATAGGGACTGGCTAGGATAATGGTGATACATCTGACATAGACTAAAGAATAAGAAACACTTACTTGGGAAGAGATTTAGAATATCATTACATAGGATTTTTATCATGTCATGTTGAGGTTGGTGCATATCAGGGAGGTTCTACAACTTCATCATGAAAGCATGATTTTGTTTGAGTTTTCAGTGAGTTTCACAAACCTGTCACATTAATATTGGGATATACTTTGGGATACATTTTTCATATCATCGACTATTGAGTCGGTATTACATGGATATATCATGGATTTAGTGGTTCTATTGTGTATTCCCAACTATGGTGGAGTTCTTTAGTGGGCCTTGGGGTTAGAGAGATTTATGTCTGAGCAGATTCTGAACATCAGTGGTAGGAACAATGGCGACGTGATCTCAGAATATGTTAGCTAATTATAGGCTTTGGTATTTGTGGATGTGAGATAAACCAAGAGGAAATCCAATGATGGAGAGTCTGATCTCGGGGTTTCTATTGTATTTTTATTCATCTGTATGAGGGGAGGTGATACACTTGAAAAATTCAAGGACATATTTATAGATATTTTATAACCCTTTGAGCTGCTGATAGGGATTTAGTTGATGCACCTCCTTGGAAGAGGTTTCATTTAGACCATGGAGATTCATAGGGAGGAAGACATGGAGGAGGAGTGTGTATGAGAGAAGGAGTTTTCAGATAGTACAAATTGCCACCTCCTCCCCTAGACAATCCACTCTATGCTTAAGGATTTAGAGGATGGGGGGAAGATAATTGAAGGATGTATAGAGCTTTGGCCCATAGGGTCTGAGGATACATAGTGGCACACTTTGTGACCATTCATCTTTTTTGTAGTACTATTTTTAGAGAATATTTTGACGAACTCCTATCATTCCACTTCCATATATATGTTTCTCCAGGGTGACATAGGGTATCCATAAAACTATATGTTGGTTTTGTTCAACATAGAATTAATTTCACGATGATGAGGGTTCCTTCCCCACATTAAGATTCATTTTTGTGAAATGAAAAAAACCATGAGGATGAGTCATCACCACCCAAATTCTATAGTTTTGAGGTGTGGTGGTTTAGTCTATCTAACTTTTGTGTGTGGTGTAGGGTTTTATGATGGAGGATAGTGCTGAGATCTGGGAAAGACATAGCTTGTGCACCTGGGAAACCATGTTTCATTCGTTGGTACCCTCATGTGTTTGTAGTTATCATTTAAGATGAGATTATTGAGGAGGATGTGGAATAGTTTTACGTTGATTCAGAATCATAAGAATTCGGTTTTCATTTCCCAAATAGGCTCCTTAATTATACATGATACAAAACTATGCATGCAAGTAAATTCCACCCAATGTATATTGTATTGTGGTGTGGTGTATGAGTTCATTTCTACTTGTGTTATCGATGTAGATTTTTGTTGGAATTTGTGTCAGGTGAGCAAGGTGGTGTATATCTAGAACCTATGGATATAGATGGACCACTGTACTTGGTGTTTTCCTCCTATAATTGTTGACAAGAGTTGTTATTATTTGTGAATGATTTCAACCTGGTTGAGTTGGACTTCAGTGTGGTGGCCCTTGTGGTTCCCCTATGTGTATTCTTATAGAAACCTTAGGAAACATAGTGGAATATTTGGTGGTCTTTGTAAGATCACTGGTGTTGGTGTCCTAGTTGAGATCTTACATCCTTTATCACGTTCCTAGGATATATCTTTTTTTAGATGAAAATCCTTAATGTGGGGAGGATGTAGCAACTTGTGTTTTGACCTCTATGAGTCAGGAATATTTCTTTGAGTATTTTTGAATCTAGGCATTGAGTATTCATGGGATTCCAAGGCCCGAAAGCCTCGTCTTGGTTATATTATATATATTATATATATTATCATGTATGTGATGTTTCATTGGAAACATGAAACGACTATTTATTAGTTTCGAAAAACAGAATCCAAGTACAACATTTGAGTTTGGAATGTGTCATTTACTCTAGGTGTGGTAGAATTTTTTTCAGCGTCGGGTGTTGATTCAGAGTCGAGTTTGAAGTGGGGTGTAAAATGGAATATAGAGATTTAATAAATTTAAATAAATATCCCTTACCTCCTTCCCATTGGGGCGCATGATAGCAAGGTCCAAAGCCCCTCCTCTTTCCCTATGGAGAGACGGATGACCCCAAGACTTAGTCGAGGAAATGATTTGTCGTCACTCTTTGATGTTGATGACAATCGCTCCACGATCATGACACAACATATCCCAAGTTCCAATTCAAACTTAAAGGTTCATAATTTCCCAAAGGGGATGGAATATTATCTTTTTAATTCATTATCCCTTTATTATGCCTAATAATAAGGTTTTAGATAGCAAAAATGTTTTCTAGGGACCACGTGAGGGTTGATATATGTGTTTTGGGGAAAATAGGGGCGATCCGAGATTCTCATAGGGAAATTCTTGATGGAATTCCACTCTAGAAGGTGTGTAGTAAAGTGAATTACAGATTGTGTTCTTCCTATTTGGGGAAGATTGGTTTTGGGGACTACATTCCATGAATCTGGGTTTAAATTTCATGTAGTGAACCCATTTCAGGTGGCCAAGGGAGAAGGTTAGGGGTGTTGTGCATACATACATGGCCATTTAGAAGTACATGTCCATAGTATAGGAGCATGGGTTTCTAGGCACCGACATAGGAAAATGGAATGTCCAGGGTTCCAATTATTTACGGAACATCATGTACATTGGGATACACTCCATGAATGAGACACGATTGGCTAGGATGTGGGAAGGGAAGACATGGTTGGGGCATGGGTGAGGTGAGAATGATGTGTACCGAATGTACATGCCTTTCCAAACCATGTGTTCAGAAGATACAACCGGGTGTTCTTTTGGGGTCCCATGCCATGTAGTCCCCCTTATGCACCATGTAGTTTGTCCATGGATGCATTTCCACCCAACATATCTCTACTTTCAAGGCTTGGATTTGGGCTTATGAGTAGCTTATCCTGATATGTTTTCCACATAGAATTTGATGGTAACCTTGATTTGGGACTTAGATATTCAAGGTAATGTTATTTTATTGGTGTCATGGTTTAATAACGTTTTGGCCAGAAGTGGTTCTTTGAGTTACTTTGTTCTGTTTGTATGTGGGTGCTGTGTGGAATTATATTCTCAATACCTGATTGTGTTCACCTTTATAGGTTTATATTGGATACAGTAGTAGCATCACCTTAGAATGGTCGGGGAGGTATCATATATTGTATTTTTGGATTTATTTCATCAATACGAATTTGCTAGGGTGGGATCATTTAGTATAACTTTTCCCTAGATAAATTTCACGAAATCCTCATGACCAACACTACATTGGAAGTTGTCCCCTGTCTAGACGTATAACCTTGTAGGGTTTATTGATACATCAGGCATATGACCCCCTATGAGGTGGTAAGTTTGTGTAGGGTTTTGGGAATCATTTATTATATGATCCACTAATCAGTAGTTGGTTTCTTTAGGTTTTGGGGAATAATTAGTGATATAATCCCCTACTTTTTGAGTTATACCACGTAGGGTTTATGGAATCTTCATAACCAACATTACACTAGGGACAGTCATCTAAATGAGTGATATGATCTCCAGGATGTCAAATTGGGTGTGTGGTTTCCTCCAATAGATCCAATGAGTGATTCCCTAATTGAGTTTGATCCTTGGGTCCTCATATTGGCTTCCTGTTGACCCCTACTAGATCCTAATAGTGACGACTTTTCTGGGGAGATGTGGTTGTATGTTTACTAGACTGGGTTTTTAGTGTCCCCCAGTGGATCCTTAGAGATATCCCCTTTCTGAGGGATTATATATCCTTATGGTTCCAATAATGTTTTTTATCTTTCCACGTCAAGAAAGGGTGAGAAAACATATCTCTACATTGTGATCTATTGGCATCAAGCGTGAATTTCATAGTGGTGAGATCTGATGTGTGTGTTCTGTGGGATGTATTCCTAGGGTATTGTAGTGTTGTCCATACATCATTGTAATTACAAAGTTAATGTTATATTTTGAGGTGATATCAATTATTGTAGTTTTTTCTAGATGTATTATATCTCAAGGACGAGTTTCATCTTGGATAATAGAGCTCATGGAGTATCTTCTCCTGGATGAGGGTTTCTTTCATTCCTCAAATAGTAACATATCTTTGGATAAGATGTACAAATCTCATCAGACATGGAGTATGAGACCTGTATATCTAGTTAATTTCTTGGAGTCCTTATTGTGATGTCACATCTATGTTGAAACTCTATGTGTATTGAGATGACTAGTCATGTTTAGTTGATGATGTATTCAAGATGATGTTTATCCCACATTTGGGTTCCCTCTGTTTGCATTGACTAGAATATGTCCTTTCAGTTCCACTCATTTTTTTTGTTAATTTTGGGAGCTTATTAAGTATCATTATAATCACCCTACCCAAGATTTTCCCACTTTTTTTATCTTGTACAGACTATAGGCCATTCAATGGTGTCCTTGGATGACTTAGACCTGATGAAGGTTAGGGAACTCGACTGATCAAGCTGTTTATCATAGTTTAGTTGAGGAGAATAATAGTGATTTAATTTTAATGATATCATCTAAATATAACTACAATGGATGAATATCCAGTTTTATTCTTATTGGTCTATATTCTAGTTTTTGTAATTATATTTTACTCCAGTTTGGGATAGATTTATCCAATCATTTCTTTTTAGTTTATATTATCTCTACATTGTATTATTGAAATTTGTGTCGATTCAGGCATGGAAATACCATATTTAATGGTCCCAATGTGTGTGATATTTCTATCCTTCACTAGACTCTAGACCCTAGTGTATAGAGGTAAGCTTTAGGAGTCATGGACTGATCTATATTGGTTCAGTTCATGATAGTTTGGGATTTTATATAATGTCTTCACTGGGATTCATGTCGGGCATTTCGGTAAATGATCCTAAAATTGATTAATACATACTTTAACTATTAAAACCTCGATATGGATTTTCTATGACACCGAAATACCTAGATAGGGGTTATGACCTCATCTTGAACCACCACATTGGTGGGTTCGATTATATACCTTAATGAATTTTGTTTCCCTTAGGCCCAAAACACCAGTAGGATTTGTTTGGATTGGAATTTTCTAGTGAAATTTTATTAATGAGATAATTAAATAATTTCGTAGGATGTATTATACACTTTTTCCCCTTATAATTACATATTAGTTATATGTATTGAATTAAAAAATTAATTGAATAATAGAACATGATATATTTTTAACCTAGAATTAAATTCTTCCTGGATGTTATTACACCATGATTACCTTCTGTAATAGGACATGGCATTCCTTTTTGTTAATTGTAAATAATGGGAATATCATTCCTTAATGTTTAATTTTACCTTACATAAGTAATGTTCCTTGTTAATAATATTTAAAAGTAATGGACATGAAGTTCCATATTTTCTATTTTGGAATTACAAAACATGATGTATCCTATTGTTTATTTATAAGTAATGGATATGAAATTCTGTGCTATCTAATTATATTTTATGGAAATGATGTTACACATTGATTATTGGTAATAATGGTACACGGAGTTTCATGTTTACTATGCCAAATTAATTTTCAATCCACCCATTATTATTTTAAAATTACAATTTTGGAAATTTATTTTGTATTAATCTAAAGTTGGTAGTTTCAGATGAATGTCACGTGGGGAAACATAGATGACACATGTTTTATTAAATTTGTTTTTTTTTTAAATTATTTACTACACACTCCCCCATTATATATTCTCATACTGTATTGTTATAGACACCATTATCAGTATCATAGTGACGGTTACTCACACACTATCTAGGCTTCCATTTTGTACGTTGATTGAAATAACGGATATAGGTAGGAATAAGTAAAATATTCCTTATATGGATGCCTATTTTTCTAATGTGGGATATATTATAGATGTTTAGGGTTGAGACATTGATCATGATGGAATTAAAGATAAATTTGGGACTTTTTCTATTTTGTATAACATGCTTTCTATATGACTACAAACTTGTTTTCTGATATTATTAAGAATGTTGAATAATATAATGAGAGGAAAATTTTTTTATATGTCACTGGATATGGTTTTTCTTATTTTTTATTCATATATATTAATTATATATTCACGATTTCTATTTTTTCATCATTTATTATTATTATTTTTTCACATACCATACCACTGGAATACTACTCTGAAAAAATTGGGTAAAGTCTCCATAATATATCATTTTAGACCCTCTTTATTTATTGGTATCCTATGGAATATGGGGAGGAGTGTTTGGGGCCATGTGGCCAACTAGGTTAGGTAATATATAACAGTTCCAGTTCTGAGATATTATACTAAACTATTATAGTTATAACATGTATCATAATTTTAAATACAGAATATTCATCTAAAAATGAGTAAATTTAATATATTAAAATAATGTGTAGCAATTTTATGATTTTATATATTATTGGTATGTACCTCTTTATGCTTTAGTTTAACATCTTTATGTTTTGTTTTTATTGTTTAAAAAATGGTGGTCAATCCTTTTCCTAAGAGATTGAGATATTTTCTCAGGGAATGTATCCTAATGTTGAGGTATGAATTGTTATTCTAATTACTGGAGTCATGGTAGCAATGTTTCTTATGTCGAAAAGAGATTCTCCTCAGGATCGAGTGGAGATTAATGATTTTCAAGATTATATGTTGGAATCTATTGTGACAAATTGCTATAGGTCATATTCTCCCCATGTAATGAATACACAATGTTAATCCATCAATCCTAAGAATCCATGAAATATTTTAGGGTGTGAATATTATACACACTATGAATTCACTTCACACTTTGAAATGTTTGATCTATATATTTTTAACCTAAGGAGACAGTTTTTCTATTTTATATGAAATTCCCATCATGAAATGTGTTTATGACATTATTTGATTGGGACTAGTGATTTTTTAATGATTCATTCATTAATCATGCATAATTTATTATGAAATCTCTTCTATTGGAGCCTATAATGACTGCAGATGATTTTTTTTGGAAATTCCATCCCACCCAGGAATCTCGGTCTAGTGTTTGATCTCAAAACTATTCCTTATCATTTGTTTTTTTCTTCATTCCACTTTCCTAATTTTTAGTAGTGTAATTTAATGACCTTTATTGAATCATGATTTGATCTTGATGCTTTTCTAATCTACATTTTTCTTTTTGATCTCTTCAAGATTCATGCATCATAGGAATTGTATATTGATCAATTTTTTGATCAAAATATTAATACAGGTGGCCTATAATATATCCCAATAGTATTTTATATTTTTTATGTTTGTTCAATACTATATGATCATATTGACACAGTGAACACATTAACTAACAGAATAATGGGTGATTATAATAATTTGTTTTGACCACTCCGTGGATCCCTTTGGATCTAATAGTGTTGAGACCCATATAGAAGCATCCTCTGGGTGAGCCAACCCTTGAATGATACTGATCTATATATTTGATTAAAACATGAATTAAAATGATAAGAGTTCATAGGATAATTCTTAAGATAGGTAAAATTGGGAATATGGCTTGGTTTTTTATTAAAATGGATGGTGATACATTGATATGATATGGTTGGGTATACTATCACGATAATGTATTAAAACATAACATGAGGAATGAAGTAGTAATTCATGGATAAATGTGTAATTGGTAGATTTTGACCATTGTGTAATATGATTTTATGTTGTGTTATTCTTTACATGATGATCTGTGCTGTAGATTATACTGAAAAGCTTATATAGTGGGATTTCCCTAGATAAGATAAAATGCTTATATAATTTGAATGGCCTTGTTATGCTGACATTATTATATAATGGTATAGGAATGGTTATACTAAAATGTGTATATAGAGGGATTTTCCTAGTTATATATAGATGACATGGCCTGGTTGTGCTAAAATTATTATACAGAGGGATTGAAATGTTATCCAAAAATACTTATATATAAGGACTTTAGCGGTTATGTGTTCATGAAATGGTTTTGTGTTTACAATTGGCATGGTGAGGTTACATCCTTAGAGATATTCTAGCATGGTGTTGAAGTGGGTTAATTCATATACTGTGTTAATTGATTAATTAATAACCATGTTTATTAACTTATTTCATGCACTTACTATTAGGCTGGTTTTGAGGGTTTTTCCGCCGTGCACCTCTGCTTGGCCGGGAGCTCTTCTCAGGAGCTCTCGGCCGGGCTCTTCTCTGGACTTCCGTGGTGATGGGTGGTTGGCGCAGTCGGCAGGCGATTGGCGAATGGCACAGACGGCGGGTTCTCTGGCGGTGGGGTGACGGTCTGGACAGGAGACGTTCTACGGGCCGCTGGGGAAGGGGAGGGTTCTCGGTGAGCGGAGCTGTGGTGGCAATGGGTGATTGCGGGTCCAGGGCGGTGGCTTCTCTAGGAGTCGATGTGACCCATCTGTATGGTGAACCCAATCCCAGATCTGTTCGTAGCCAATCGGTTTTGGCCTTGAACTCTTACCAGATTCAGATCTGGATCCGACGAATCCGTGATGCGAGGATGTCTGTGATTGAGGGTTTTATCTGAGAAAATTTATCTGTGACAATGCTGATGGAAGGTCGAATGATGGAATTGAGGCGTCGTCGTCGTCGGTGTTTGAGTTACCCTGGGGCCTTGCTGCCTTAACGCTGCCCTGGCCCTGAGTCCCATTCCTCCTCTCCAGGTCGGTCGGGATCGGTGGTTCGACGGCGCTTTGGGAGGTGACGATTGGGCAGGCTTCGGTTCTCTAGGGAAAGATGGCAAGGCGACGATGACTTCGAAGATGTTTTACAGATGTATATTGGCAATGGGGAATAGTTTGATTTTGGATTCGGATGTGATTCTATTAGGCTGGTTTGGATTATACTTGTTGGAGTCGACCAACTGAGCATTACTCTCACCCTATTTGGGAATTTATTTTTTAACAAAGAATATTACATGGATATAGGTTAGGAAAATATAAAATGACCATTTTTATTATTGTTACATACTAAATGTGCTGGATCTTAGAGACCAGACCGATGTGGGGATTCAGACCGGGTTATTTGGTGTATTATTTGAATTTTTTTATTCATTCATATATATTACCCCAATCACGACACTTATATACTTTCCAAACAATCATTATACTCTTTTTGTTATTTTTGTTTTCATCAGTTTCCCTCACTATTTGGTCTATCTACTGTTTTTGTACTATTTCCTCTATTAATGTTACTCTAGTATTATTTACACTATTGTTATAGCTCAGTACCATGGGGAATAGTATCCCCAATACAATCCTTATACACCCACCCCATACTATTTGGAATCCTGTGGAATATTTTTTAGTGTTCTTCAGGTCTCATGACTAACCCTGTTTGCCCACATGAGAGAGTGTAAGATCAAGTTATGTTACAACAATTCTCTTGGATTAGAACTATTAAAAAATGAGAATTAACAACTCTCTATTATGAAACAACATACTAATCCTTCAACGGAATCATTAAATAAACTACATTATATTGAAATTGGTTCACAATAAAATTAGAGTCATTTGAATATCATATTTCATCATTAAGATGAAACCCCCTTTACCGCATACACATTTAATCGTATGTATTTCTTTCTTGACCTATATTATTCATGGACTATATTCTGATAACAGTTCACTATATATTTCATTTATCTGTTCTATTCATGGTGTATTACCACATTATCATAACTTATCATTGGGTTATGTCCCTTAGAATACTACATAACAGAATTTCATATGTGTACATCCCTATGTAGCCTCTTTCTATGTACACACCTTAAAAACTATCTCCACTATATATTTCCTTCCACAATATCCATTATTCATTTACTATAATAATTATATAAAATACCATCATACTTCACACAATTTAGAATACCACAATAACTAAAACAATATTCATGTACTAATTTTCTACACATGAAATGATTCTCCATGAATGACATTATGTCTTTGGGGAATTACCAAATAATAGACTTCTATTAAAATATCACTATAAAAAATGAAGTGCTTTTTGTATCCTTATATTCAAGAATATCCCTGATAAATCCAAAAATAAAAAATATATTATATAATTCTTTTAAAAATCACATTTTCATATGGATTCCCTTCATGAACATTTGTTGTTACACATAGTTCACAGTACATATGAAATAATTATCATTAAAACAAAAATTATGAGGTTACCATATTCATACATTGTGGTCAAAAGGACCATTTTTTGAAACTCTCTGTCTTTTCAAAATTTTCTTCATTGATACTTAACATAGCTTCATGTACTTCCCAGGTTATTTTAATACCACATAATTCATTCATGATCCACCATTCTGGACCTCCCTTCAAGGAAGAATCTAAAATGTAACTATAATGCAGTAAAATAAGATCTATTCACTCATGAAACTATTATAAAACTTACACCCTTTTCAATTTATCTTTTAAATCCATAAACACCATTGAAATTCTTCTAGACCAACTTTTTCAATCCACTATATCAACAAACATGTTGTAAAATTTTCAACCAGCTTTATCCAAAAATGCAACAAACTAAAAATATTGAAATAATGTCTTGAGGTATTTTTTACCAACATTTCCTAAGATCAGTCACAGGAAAAACTATCACCACCATCATGTTATTTAGGGGGATATTCTGAAGATGGAATTTTTATTCCAATATCATAATTTAGAGTTGAAACTGATACCCTCTAATGTGACTAACGTCACAATTATGATCATGGGTCATATGAACTAAATATTTATTCCTATATGCTGATATTTAAAAGTTATAATAATTAATCATATACTAAACTTCTAAAAAATTTTGTATGATAATGAAGAATACCTATGGATTTTCATAGACAAATAGAAAGAGAACCAGTTGTATAGAAATTTCTCTAAGTGCCAGTACTTGATTAGATATGTGTAAATCATAAAGATTTTTATGTTATAGTATTGTAGATATTAAAATAAAATGATGTTCATGGTAGTAATTTTCCTTGGATCTACCCAACATTGTGTTCAATGTGTAATGTTATCTTCGATTGGTGGGGTGATAATATATATTTGTAAAAACATATCAAGGATTTCAGCACCCATGAGTACCCAAAATAAAAAGGGATAGATCATCATTTGGTTCAGGAGATTATAGGGATATTTTACTAATATGAAGTGATGGATGAATAATACAACTATCTTGAGGTTATTGGATGTCGGATTTGAGTATGTGGTGTTTTTTTATTCTTCTCTAGTTAGTCCTTATAGTGTTCTAATTAAAAGGGAAGCGATTATTACTTATGATTCCATGGATTTGATACCTCCTTAATGGAAATACATGACCCATGATTCAATGATAGAATTTTTTTTCTCCCTCAACACATAGAGGCGCTATCTTCTTAATGAATAGTTATAAGTCTATATGGAAAACACAAGTCTCAGATATCATTAATCAAATATATATTAACATGAGGAACGTAAATTTTTTGGAGTATATTTTCGATTATCACTATGATATATTAGATAAAATATGGATTGAATACATTTTGGATTATTCCCTTATAAATATGTCTGATTCATTGTTCTTGGGAGAGGTGTCTAAGTAGTTGGACTCATTACATCATTCCTTAATGGATTAGAGAGAGGTGGATAATAATTGATCGATTGTGATGGACACTCTTATTTTATAGCATGTGAATGTGTATTAACTCTGATACCTAAATTTTAGGTTTTATATCACCAAATATTATTAAAATATTCATCTGATTGATATTCCAACAAGTGGGAGTGTTTCTTCCACATCAATGCAAGAAATATGGTGTCAGTACAAACTTGGGAGGAAGTTCCAAGGTAATTCCATACATCAAGCTTGGAAGAAAATCCTATTGATTAAATGATATTCAAGGGAATTTAGTGTCTATTTCGTCATGAATTATTCAAGAAAAGTGATTTTTATTTTATCTCCTGATTCCTTACATGTCAGTATGTAAATGCAGATACCCATGTCCCAGTTGGTTTTGAATATACCAATGAGGTTCTATAGAGGAATATGTTATATAAATTGATTTTATGATTATTCTTCATTGATAAATTAAAAGGCACAATCCTATCAGAGAAATAATTTATTGACTGAACAAGATGACCCAGTTCCATGATATTCTAAATTAGATTTTGATATGGATCATGGGATTCTTATACATGGAGTATATCCTCTGGATTCAACGACTTCCTTGAATGATTGTTTATGAATGTGATGCTAAATTATCTTCAATATTGTAGAGAGTTTTGGAAAATTTATTTAAGACATGGTTTTATATTAGTAAAGTGGTCCACCCACAGATTTATGGTCAATAAAACCTTTCATTTTTCTAGGATATGTTGAGGAAATTTGAATTTAATTTTATACAATGTTGTATGCATCACGTTCATTTATTTGAGTTTTCTGACAATATCTTCCAGGGAACCGTTGGAGTGGAACCATTCAAGGACCCCTGTGGGAGACAATGTATGTCAACCCTATACTGGATAATGTCTGGAGAGTAATCACTGATGGAGAAATATTTTTTGAGGGTGTTTAAAATGGAGTTTCATGTCATTCTGGACAATATTAGGACCAATCAAATCCATTATAATTATTATTTATACCAATGATAAAGGACATCATAGTTCGAGTAAAGGGATTAAATGTTCTTAATGTTTACACAAAATTGTTTTTTCAAAATATTTGTTGAGTGGGATAATATATCCTTGAGAATCATCAGTTTTTGTCCAAATTCTATTCATGGTGGGTTATGTTCTTCATCATTAGTATGATCCCATACAATTGGATCAGGTTAAAGAAGTATTCCATATATCACAACTAAGGAGATATATTCATAAGCCAAAATAGTTAACTAACTAGGGTTGAAATTGATGATGGTGACAGTTTCATATATTATCTAGTGGTCATCTAGGACTTACATATGTGGAATATTTTTTAATGATCCATTCAACTAGTGAAGATCCTTTGGAAGCATGATAATCTTCAAGTGATCTCAATTGAGTGTTAGAAATGGAGACAAGCACTATAACCTCACATTTTAATATATGTTTTTCATATTGGGTTGATTATTCTTGAACGTGTGGGGAATATTGGTTTTCCTATATGATCCATTAGAAAAATTTAAATAATATTTATAGGATGATCCATTGAGAAGACATGGAGTTGTTAATGTTTGGGTTCTAAAATTATAATATATTTGAAATAATATATTATATTTAATATGCTTGAGTATGTTCAAGGGAATGATGAATTATCTTGTTAATCTAACCTCATAAGGGAAATATTACACCACTGTTGTTATTTTGATTCATGTTTTACCCTTGTGGTTGTATAAATGTCATTCCCAACGAGATTATCTAGATCAAATATCATGGGTGAAATAATCAATCAAATTAATTAAATTTATTATTTAATTTTTTTTATAAATTTTATATCTATGAACCTGAAAACCATAATTGACTCCCCATTATATAACCAAGATTTCACTAATTATAATTGTATCCACATTAACCCTAGAATTAGATATTGGGAGATGGAGGACATCAAATGAGATATGATGATCTGCAGGGTTACAAAATGATTTTTTTAAATCGTATTTATCCCTCAAGTAGATGTAAAAAATTTTACCAAATGACCAAATTTAGATATATGGATCTATTATTTCATTAATTGTTTTTATATTTATTATTAAAGAATGGATATCTAGTTATTGTATTGTTTCCCCTAAATCACATAGCCATGTTTGTTTATAAATTTTTTTTGGATAATTAATGATTGCATGTTTCTATTCAACATATTATATAAAATATAAATTAATTTTTGTTGATCAGACCTTGAAACAACCATCATTTAATCCCACATTTTTTATTTGGTTTTCTCTCTATTAATACACATATACATAACTAGTCTTCATTTTAGAATGTAGTTTGATAAATAATGGTTTAATATGATGTGTGAAAAAAGTGATTTTGGGAAATGGTTTTCTGTATGAAATTGAGAACTAAGGCCAATGGTAGCATCATTTGGTAAAGATAGGTCACTGGAGGCATGTAGACCTTGGTTCTTGAAGGGTGTAATAATTAAGACATTAGATATTTAGGTGAACTGATTGTGGATCTACACTTTATGTAATCTAATTTAGATATCGATAATTGAATCACAACTACCACAGATAAAGTATTTTGTGATGTTGATGGCCAAATTATAGGTGATAAAATTGATTGTGGTGCGAATTTGGGTGAATGGTAGAATATATACACATGTACATGACTACAAAACATGTAGTTTTGGATGATCCAATGTCGTGTACGTACACTACTATGGTGTTAGTGTTTTTGGACTATTATAAATATCACATGATGTATCATGTATAGCTAAAATTCATATAGTGGGTAGAATTAATTGGCCTCACATTATGTATCTATTCAGGCATTCCATGTAATAAGAGACCACACAACATAGATGGATGGAATTATATTCCTCGTATCCAGGCCAGTGTCTCATGTTCTGTATCCCCTTAGTCACACAATGTACCCCGATATTGAAGGGACCCATGTTTCATACATTCATGTTTAATCCCTCCCCATTACTATATTTCATGTACCCTATCTTAATTTTCATGTAGGAAAATAATTACCTGTTATGTTATGAGGTATTACTTGACTAGGAATATACATGGAGGGCTACATATCAGGTTCCCTCATAGTACACCTCATGTACATTTATAACTTTAGTGTATTTCTGTATATCCTTGTTAGAAATATAATTTTTAAAATTGATTAATCCACAATATGTTATTTTCAATATAAAATAAGATGTTTTACTCCAATTCTACATTAGTTCTATGACATGAGTAGATATAATTTGATTATCCACTTTAGATCCATAGGTTCAATGATGAGGATCAATCATGACATTCTAAGAGATTATGGGGTAAATAATTACCTAAATACAGGTTTATGTTTTGGAATATAGCACCCATATTATTATAAATAAAATGATTATTAGCATTACATAAACAGGGCTTGAGATCCATTATATTCTGATTCATTACTCCCACACATAGGAATATAGGTAGGGAATTAATATTCCTCAAGAATTGGTACTCCCTCAATTGATTCTTATCCCTTAGTGAGGCATAGACCCACCTCTATCGTTATTCCTACGTTACATGGTTTTATAAATAGATTAGTTCATATAATTATTGTTTTGTTCTGATTTAATATATATCTACCTGGGAGATATATAACATTCTCCAATATAAGGTTTCACATCCATTAATTCATATCTAGTCTTGTTTTAATGGATTATTTACCTCCATCCCGCCCTATGGTTTTAAGGTGACTCCTCATTTTTATTATTACATTTTAGTTTTTAGAGAATCCTTTTTTGTATGTCTATACTCTACCCATCATTGGAATTTTCTACCATATTTTTTCATATGTAGATGATAGGTAGTTTGACATTAACCTTTTTTATATATGCATTGGTGGAGATGAGCAGTACATGGAGGTCATGATTATAGTTTGTGATTACATATGGATCTTGTTCGTAGTGGGTATCTTTCCACCTCAGATTTTATGTTATTTATTTTATACTATTTTAGTTTTCTTTCACTTATATATCCCCTTTAATTTTTGATTATTTAATTCTATACCATTATGGATCATAACATCAATCCGATGAATTATTTTTATTATCATTAGTTTCCTTTAACAATTTTTTATTTTGACTTGTGCATAGAGGTTAATATTTTTGTTTGTATGAGTGATGTATTCTAATGGAACCCATTATAGGATATATTCTAATTCTATTATAGTCATTATACCCTATGCTGTCAATGGTGGAGTAAATATGGAACACTTTTATTGGCACAACCCAAGAGGGGTCGTAGTTGGTTGGGTTATGTCAAGGTTAATGAAATTCTTTACATCATGAATTTTTGTCATTATTTTTAATTTTAATATTATTTATATATAAATTAGTAAGATTAAAAATATTTGAAAAAATTAATTTCATCATGTATAAATATATAATAATAATAGTGACATGTCGATGGCCTCTTGATAGTTACTGATCCTTTGAAAAACTATTATATATCTTCCCCACTGAAAGCCCCCAACATTCATCGTATATGAAATACTTATAGGTGAAATAATACTATGATAAATGGAAATAGTATTGAATGAAAGGTTCATGGTATGTGCTGAAGAGTTACCTTTGTGATAGTTGTAGAATAATTATCCAGTGCTGACAGTTCCCTCATTATAGATTAGGTATAATGTATGTGATATTTTATCAATGTACACTATGTAGAAAGAGTAGAACAAGTCAGAGTTTGTGACCTTGAATGATGTTATATTTACTTTCTGATAACATATAATAATATTTTCTAATATTAATAAAGTACTTATCCCATCATTATTGTCATTCTATTTGAAATATTATGTGATAAATCCCCAAGAGAAACTATCCCATTGAATGGTAATAGTTGTTCTCTACTTTGGTGAGATCCTAAAAGTTCCATGAAAATATTAGTAAATATATATTTTATATCTAGAAGATATTATTAAAGGGAAACTAATGATACATTCTAATATAGGAGGAATATCATAGGACATTGAGGCACCTTCTCATGGTGTACTCCCTTGATAATTACCAATAAAAATATTATAATAACAAGATATGTTAGTAGGAAACCCAAATTTATAAGTGTAATCATAAGTTCTTATCTATGGATAGGTCTATTTGTCCTCATAATTTAATATTATTATTAATGGATGATATGAGTCGCATACTTTGATGTATTCTCTAATACATGGTGGAAATTTCTTTACAGTGATATAGGATATGGGTAGTGCATCATGAGAAATATTTCATTACTGAATAATGTGTGAAATGATTTTTCCATTATTTCATGCTATATTGAATTGATATATATGAAATAAATTTTTTTCCATGTAGTTCTGTAAGAAATTTTAATTTTTAGAAATTATAAGAAGGAGACATCAAGAACTTGGGTTGATGTCACCAACGTGCAACATTATTGATTATGTATATAACAATAATTGGATTATATTAAACAATTTGTGTCCGTATGTGGTTTTATGTCATTGTAAAAAAATAGTACTTTTCTATGGGTAACATTTATTGTTTTTAGTAGCTAACATTTGACATTAGGATACTTCACCTAATTCCATTGAGAAATAGTCTAATAGAGTCACACTATAAGTGTATCGAAAACCTAAGTTAAATAATAATATTATTTATTATTTAAAAAGTTGAATTAATATTATTCCCAAACATGGTTTAATAACTAATCATGTTTATATGATCTATTTAGTTAATATAATATTTATTTATTTATCAGTGAATAATGCGGTGATATTTATTTATAAAATAAATATACAGTATTCATGTTTTAATAAATATTGCGGAGGAATGAAGGAATGGATTTAATTGTCTAGTGATAAATAATATATATTTAATATGGTTTGAATGAAGAATATTTATTTTTACTCACTTTTTTTCCCATGTTAAGCAAAAAAATATCATTATTATAATAGGCATGGGGTTTTTGAGGGATTAAGAAAAATCCTAAGGGTGCATGTACAAATATTATATTAACAACTATGAATTAAAATATTCCAATTATATTATTTCATAATGGTTTCCATGTGTTTTTTAGTGCACAACAACATCCAAACAATTATATCAAGGGAAAAAAGAACTCCATTTCCCAAGAACGCTCTAAGAAATGGAGAGAGACCATCCTACACATCCCACTCTCGATAATAAAGATATCAAGGGGAATACTTATTAATGATATTCTTCAGAAGATCAATGGTGAATGATAGAATAATTCAGATCTATCATGCTAGCACCCATATATTCATACAATGACATTTGTGATTTCGTGGAGCATGTGTAGATCACCATGTGATTGAATCTACACTTTATTTTTAATAATAAAAGAGAAAAACAATGTAGGTCATTTTTTAGATCTACCAGAAAAAAAAATTCCATAAAAAGTAAATACATAACCATTTAAATTAGTTATAAATAATATGGAATGATATTGCATCGGGTTCTGGTGTTCTCTCATCCAATTAATATTGTATTCTATTCAATTAGACATGAAATTTATCTGCAATGTACGTCTAATATTAATCTTAGATTATACTAATAATATGATATGAGAATACCCCATACATCACTTTTGTTGTTCCTGAATCCTTTTAGTGGTATCAGAGTGGTCACATAATATTTTATATTTATTTAAATATATTTTACTCATTTATTCATTTACAATTAATTTTCAATTGATGTTTAATCATTCTTCAATCAAATTCACAATATATTCTATTATCACTTTACATTATAAAAAATAAAATAAAAATAAATTATTTTTATGAATAAATAACATTTAAGGAACTAACCTATAGGTATCAAGTATTCTGGTTGGATTGAACAAGAGTACACATCATGTTGGCCGTTGGCACATGTCGGGTAACCATGTTCAATAAACCATGAAATAATTTAGAATTTTTTAGATTCATGTGAATTTATTATACATAATGTAAATTTTATTACACCACATGTTCATTTATCCATCCTAGTGTATAGTCAGTTAGAGTTGACCTCGTGTAACCGTCATACATGATCTATTGTATATTATTCATAGAATGTCAGTGTATTTCTGCACATGGCCTAAATGATCAGCGACCATGTTACTCATTGACCACGTATCATGAATCCCATGTAAATTTCAATTAATTCATTATTTTTTGGGGAATCAGTACATACAGAGTTCATAGGTGTGTGTCATAAGTAGACGGTGAGAAATATACACACTGTTTAGTTGGATTGTACACACCATGAATATTACAAGGTTACACTAAATTAATAATTAATTTATCATATTAATACACATTATCAAAATATGTGTTTTTTTCTTATATTACATAATTTACAAACCATGTGATGGGTTATATATATATATATATCATTGTGTCTGTGTGTGTGTGTAATATCTAATTATTTTCCATTTAATTTTCAAAAATATATAGCATATTTAATTTTTAATACAGTAATTACATTACATGAATTGAAACATAACATGCTATATAAATACCATGTGTTTTGTGAGTCATTTATTTGACAATGTACATGCCCTGAAATTACATAACACTTTATGTATGACAAATGTAGCATGAGTAAATAGTATACAAATATAATACAAACCAGCTAGTTTGGACATGAACTCACCGTGTTATCTCCAAGGTACATTTAAAGAAAATAGTTAATTTTGAATTACACTATTTTATTTCTCAAAAAATTATAATTGATGATAATATTAAAAAAATATGATAATTAAGATAAAATTATTGAATAATTAATTATGATAATTAATTGATTAGTGTTTGATTTATATTAAATAAGAACAATTAGAATTGATTGATATTTTTTATTAAATATGTAACATGTTTCATGTTTTTGGATGATTATAGTAATACAATGGAACTTTTTATAATATAAGATTCCATTTAATTTATTATTCAATTAAATTAAAGGCCTATATATAATCCATCCTCTCATTATGTAAGGCTTGTGAGCTCGTGGATTTTTTATGTAAGACTCCTGACCAATCCTTTGGTTCATCTCACCTGCGACAGAGTAAAGGATTTTTTAATGCAAATATATCCCAAGATAATAGAGACAATTAATATTTGGATCAAAGTAAAAACCAATCCAAGTGGTACATATGTAGATAAGTGTAAAGTTGCAGCATGGATCATTTCACAATTCAAGGTGTTTTCCCCTAGGGTTAAAGGTTAGTTTGTAATCTTTTTGAGAAACTAACCATTAGTAAATGATATTTTTCAAAATATTTTATTATTTTATTCCTATCAGGTTCATGGTTATATTCATTTTGAATTTTTTGTTACAATCATATGAATTATGAATTTACCTACAATGCAATATGAAACTAAAATAAATTTTATTATGTGCAAACATTATATAATACACAGTTAATCAGTAATGTAAATCAAATTAATATTAGTATTAATGTAATAAAGATTAAATTAGAAACTTATTCATGAAGATGAAAATACCTCATATATATATATATATTTGGTATATCCTTCAACAAAATAGGCTAATGTAAAACCATAGTTCAATGTTGGGGTGATTTAAAAAATAAAGGGAATTCTAACA
Source organism: Viscum album (assembly GCA_963277665.1). Lineage (NCBI taxonomy): Eukaryota > Viridiplantae > Streptophyta > Magnoliopsida > Santalales > Viscaceae > Viscum > Viscum album. The sequence continues at coordinate 1,902,493,392 of OY728121.1, read as the reverse complement.
TCATGTTTTTTGTTGACATAACATATTTTACATCAAGGGATTACTATTAAAACATGAATTGGATTTACTAAGAGGTAATGTTTTAGGAAATATAATTTCATAGATTTAGAATTGGGGAGCTTAATGAACGGGTCAAGGAACTATGAGTTCATGCAGTTGAAATTTTAATTCCTCCCTAAAACACATCAAATTTCAGGACTGGCCAATGTTAAGGTGATGATAAGGTGGATATGAATCGTTACCACTAGAATATACAAGAAACAAGACATTATGAATACAACATTGACAGTTTTGGGTATTGATAAAATATAGAGATGTTAATAAATGTAATATAACATGTTTTATCTTCAATTAGATAGTGTACTATAATTATAATCCTCTTATTTGTAGAAATGATAATAAATATAACATCAATAATATTAATTCAATCCATTCTAAAAATGGATAACATTGTAATATGAACTAATTTCTAATACTAGTAAATTCACTTTTATGTTATCCTAATCAATTGTGGAAAATTTTATGTTTTAGAGGATAATGTTATTGATGTTATTGGTAAAGAGGCTATTGATATGTGTTTTATCTCTATGAAAAATATTTGAACAATGCCACCGATGTACAATGTTTGTTGCTATCAACCATGATCAATGATATTCTAAAGAAACATGTGGATACGTATGTGTATAGAATTATAAATTAAATTTTTGATATCTATTATGATTATGTGGGATAAGATATATTTGATATCTTTAATTCTCTATTTATAGAAAATTTTACAGGCCCAACACCATTTGGACATTATATATTAATGGTTATTAAATATATGTAAGGATTAGAAATATTTCAGATTAAATCTGATGATTATTTTCACAAATATCTCATACATTCCTTACTACCAATGTTCTTATGTACTTTTATTTTTAAAAATAACGTGATATATAAAGATAAGATACTTATATAAATTCTCATATTGATTCAACAAGTGGAATAAGAAATGGGTAATGAAAAAAATGATCTTTATGTTTAATAAGAAATGTAATAATGAGGTAAATAGGAAAAAGAATCATAAAAGTTCTAAATATCCTGATAACTATCCTTCCTAGAAGTGGAATATCCAGTGGTAGGGAATGGAAATGGGCGATGTTAGTTTTTTACGAGGAATGAAAGGCCACTAGAAGAGGAACTACACCGAAACACAAGGGGGAATCTAGATCATAATTAGTTTTAAAGTGTAATAATTCAATATCTACATATATTTTATTAGATATTGATTTTGGTTCTTACATCTATATCAAAATATAGTAACCATGTAGAATTCAAATGTATACCATAGAAAAGGAGGATTTAAACATTGTTAGCGATGTAAGGATGGAAGCTCAACCCCCTGGAGTCTACCACCAATTTTTTTAAAATATAATGGTCTTGGTATTAAGGTATTGTTATTATGTACCAACTATTACAAAAAACATAAGTTTATTCCCTATCTAGATAAAGATAGTTTTTTTAATATTTTTTAAATAAATGTATTTTATTTTATAAATACATTATATGTTATTGTATGGAAAATTTAAATAATTAACATTATTTATTAAATTATGTAAAACATGTTTGGGAATTTGATAAACAATCATTTCTTCACAACTTATATAACTCCCAATTGTGGTATCACCATCTTGGTTATGAAAAAGATAATACTTCAACAAATCGATTTTAAATTTTTTTTAGACACTCTTGTGATAAAATCACAAGATAGATTCCTTGCATGTTATCAATGAAAAATGAGTAAACCACTATTTGGTGAAAAGAGTGAAGGGAACATATAACTTCATATATTGGTACAAACTGATGTGTGTGCACTATTTCTAGTATATGCACTTGGTAGCTATTTTACTTCATAAATTTTTCTGATGACTTGATTAGATATGGAAAAGTCTAGTTGTTGACATATAAATTTGAGTACATTGATAAACTAATAGAATTATAGAATAAATTAGGGAATCATCTTTGAATGGAAAAAAAAATAATATATCAGATAGAGGTTGTATATATAATAAACCAATGATTATCAGGTTTTTATAAGAGTTTGATATTTTTTTTCAAAAATCACTCAATGTTGTACACCATAGTGAAATGATTTTACAGAAATTAGTAACTCTTCTAGACATGGTGAAATTTATGATGAGTTTTGTAGATCCTACATTATCATTTTGGTTCAATACATTAGAAGCTATAGAATAGAAATTAAATTGAGTACCCACTAAAGTATAAAATGTTATTCCATTCTAGATATTGATTGGAATGAAACTTGTTTTGTTTCATACATATATATGGGGTTGAAAGGAATTCATTATGGAATTATCATGCAAAAAACTAGCATCCTAGGGTATAATGTGTATCATTATATGGTTTCATAAGGAATCAAATGGATACTACATATAAAAATCCTCATATAAAAATGTGATTATCACTAAGAAAGTTGTATATATTGATAGGGAGTTAATTCTCAAGAAGGATAGTGGGATTCTGATTAATTCAATTAATCTAATACTCAAGATACAAAATAGTTTATATAAGAATAGATTCCATAGTTCCCCATGGAATAATTGGTTCCCAAAACACAAATACTATGTATGAGAACTAGATAGGTATAAGATCCAATGTGATTTGTTTTTGTATTAACAAATGATGTTGAATAGTTATTTGTTGAAAATAATGAACTCCTCTTCTAAAAAAGTTGTATTAAATAGCTCAAAAGCAGTATGATGGAAAGAATGATTGATTTATGAAATGAATTCTGTGTATCATAACCATGTTTGGATTATGTTTAATACTCTAGTAAATGAAATTCCAAAAGGGTGAAAATGGATATTCAAGAGATAACTGGACATTGAAGGTTGAGTAAGTACCTATAAAGCAAGGGTAGTTGATAATGGTTTTTTAAACCATCAAGGAATTTTGTACAATGATACATTTTCACCAGTTTACATGGTTTAATCCTTTAGAAATATTTCTACTATAGATACATACCATGAATTTATTATTTTGTATATGTATGTTAAAAAATATATCTTTAATGGGATCCTTTAAGAATATCTCTATATGAAACGATCATTAGGGTTCGTGACCCTAGTTAATTACAAAAGGATATACAAGTTGAATATATTAATATATGGATTGATGAAAACATCCATGACATGGAATATTTTACTCAATAATGCTATAAAATATTTTATTTTCAATAATAATTAATGTGAACCATTTGTTTGTAAGACTTTAATTGGGAATGATTTCATTATCATAGTTTTATATTTTGATGAAATATTACATATTGTAATTGAAAGACCATTCTTTAAGCCTATTAATGCTTGGTTAAACAAGTGTTTCTTCATGATGGTCTTAAGTGAATTATCCTACATTATATGGATTAATAACACCTATGATGGATATAGGAGGATTTTTCGCCTATTTCAAGTTATATATATTGGACAAATACTAAAGATATTTAGTATAGAACATCCCAAGAAATAACTGGTTCTTGTGTCACATGGTAATCATATTTCAATGAAAATGATTCCTTATAAACAATAGGAGAAATAGTGAATGAGTAATATCCCATACACATTTAAAATAGGACCAATCATATATTATATGTTATGTTCTAGACATTGTGTTTACTATTCATTAAGAATGGTAGGAAGATATTAAGATGATCTCAATGAACAACATCTATCTTCTATAATAGATATCCTTAAGTATCATAAAATAACTATGGTTTTATTTCTGGTATATGAAAGTGGTGAGTATATGGTCATCAGGGGTTATACTATTGATAGTTTTAAAAAATATTAGAATGATCATGTGTCAGAGTATGGATATGTTATCAATATCAATAGTGAATTTATGATATTGAAGACTTAAAAGTAGTAGGTTGTCATCAATTCATCAGTGATGTATGAGTATATCATGTGCACTGATGTAGCCAAATAATCCTTTTGGATAAAAAAATCTATGATCATGATGTAGTACCTATAATTATATACCCCAATACATAATATTATGATAATATTACAATGATGGATCTTGAAAAAGATCCAATGTCACACCAATGGACAAATAATATACTCTGAAAGTGAAATCTCTTGAGACATTTTTCTTAGAGGGGTGAAGTTGCAGTAAGATTTGTTTCCTTGGATTAAAATGTTGTATACCCCATGAAAAAATCATTATCTCATATAAATAATGAGTATTATGTAAAAGATAGTAGATTGATGTTTTTTAGGTGTTGGATCTATTGAATGTGAGATTCCATTGGTGTTGGTTCCCTATAACTGACTTCTATGGACATTATTGTTGCTTATATATATAGTTTCGAATATTAATATTCTACATATCACATCATAGATATTCATCAATGATAAATAGTGTGTGATAATGTTATGAGATAAATTTCTTCACTTAAATTTTGAGGTTGTTCCCCACTCTATTGAGAACCTAGAAGTATCATGAATGTACTCTTAAATATATTTTATATAGCTAGATGAAAAAATTTAAGGGACAAAAATCATATGGTATGTTAGGATTGGAGGTTAATAGGACTTTGAGTCACCTTATCATGGTGTATTACCAAAATAATCTCAAGTGAATGAAATTATGAGAACTTTAGGTTCTAGTAGTAAATACACATTTATATGTGTCAATGGATGTTTCTATATGTGGACATGTCTATTGATGCTTATACATTATGATTTTCAATAATGGATGTTATGAGTATCATAAATTACTGGGTTGATTAAAACAAGATGACATAAGTCCACGATAAAGTTAGATACATTGTGTGCGCTATGATTAATATTATAATAATGCAGAGTGAGAGAAATAGTTTGTCCCCTATTTTATAAAATTTTACATCTTAAGACCATTGAAAGATACTATATAACAAATATAAATACATGAAAATGTTGTTCTGTTGGAATGTTAAATCTCTATGAATTCATAGAAATAAATGGAAAACACATGGGTTGATGGTGCCAACATGTAACCCACTAGATTATATATATCATGATAAAGAGAATATGTTAAATAATAAGGTTTTTTATTTGGTTATATGTCATTGGTATATTAACTTATTTCTATATCGGTGTCGTGACATGTTCCAAGACACTAACTTTGGACTTTGGCATGTATCACCTAATTCCAATAGTAAATAGGCCTAGAGGGTCACACATTATGTGCATTGTGAACCACAATTAAATATTATTCTTATTAATTATTTAACATGTTGAGTTAATAATATTTCCACATGTTGTTTAATACTTATTTATATTTTCTTGATTTAATAATTTCCATCAACATCAATTTTGAGATATTTTTTTGAGTAGTGTATTTAAGAAATATATATTTATTATTCATGGAAAATTATAATTATTTGTTTATTTGTGAATAATGAAGATATATTTATATATTAAATAAATAGTAATTATTCATGTTATAATAAATATCTTGGAGGAATGGTAGACCATGTTTATCTGATGAGATATAATATATAATGAATATTATTTGAAAAAAATAATATTTACTTTAATTTACATGCTTTTCTCATATTATGAAATAAAAATGTTATTATTATTATAGACATGGGGTAGCATAGAATTATTAAAAATAATAAGGGAATGCAATTACAATTTTCAAACCCCTATATTATATAACCACATTTATATTATTTATTAATTGTTGTTATTTATTTTTTTGTGCACAAAAACATCAAGTAAATTCTCTCAATAACATAAAGATCCCTTATCTCTAAGAGAAGTCTAAATAATACGGAGAGATCATCCTTCACCCACAACTCTCAATTCTAGAGAGATCAAGTAGAATACTTCTTGGAGTTATTATTAAGTTGATCAAATTCTAATGATTTAACTGTTATGATCTATCGCAATAGAACCCAATGATTCCTATAATTATATTCAAGGGGTTTGGAGAATGTTTTTATCAAAGATGGAGGGAATATGAATTTTATTCCCAAATTTCAATGATTGTATGAGATATATACATTTTCAGATGAATAATTAAATAAATAATAAATCTCGAGGTAATTATTTAATTATTAAAATTAAGTATAAATAATATTTTTTGATCCTATGTCTGGTTCCATCATTATAACATCATATTAATCATTGATTCAATTTTCTTAGTCCTAATGTATATCAGAAATGTACATATCTGATTGATCATTAATAATGAAAAAAAATATGAGTTTTCAATGCCCTATATAAAACTGCATCTGGGATAATAAACATCATAACAATTATCATATTTGATTAGTTAATGTTTTGTAGAAATAATTGAATTATTGAATAATGTTATACATTGTATAATATCTCAAAAATACATCACCCATGATATTCTTTTCAAAATATTCATAAAATAATTAATTCAATTTAATGTATATTAATATAATAAATCAATAAATTCATAACTATTTAGTTTGATATATCTCATGTCCGTATGAGCTGTAATTTTCAAAAGGAATTTATATTTTAAATTAATGTACATGAATAATCATGATTAGGGATTAATAACATATTTTCAATGGTATGGATGACTCTAAGTGATGTTTTTAGTCATTTTTCATTGATCAGATGGTATCTCAATGGTTTTAGATGTTTCTCAAGGGTCCATACCCAGAAATAGTTTTTTTGAAAAGTGTATCCTAGGGTGAATTATTCACACATGGTTAGAGATAATATATAATCCTAACCATGAGGACTAGTTTGTACAAGAAAAAAGGATAGGTAAACCATGTGGATGACCAATGGAAACTATGAAGGTGTTTTTAGTAAATTTCATAACTATTTCACAATTTTTTCTTGGCATATAAAACCATGCATTGTAACCATACAATGTGGGTGTGACATGAACAATACAGGGACTCAGTTAGAACTTTTTTTAATAAACTATGTATCCAAACCATTTTCTCAAAAAAAAATTGAATTTACCTTTTTTCATTATGTTTATTTAAGCATATAAACAAATTTTTACTTCTCCCAATCTCATGTGAAACCTAAGAAGCCCCTCCTATATTTTCCTTCATTAAAAAACATTAAGGGGGTTCTCTAGGTGGATTTTGATGCTTTTTTAGTTATTAGTTGTATGTTTTAAACGTTGTTAACTTCCATTGTGCTTATATTCTTCTTTTAGAAATTTTCAGTTTCTATGTTTTTGTATTTTTACTTTAGATTTCATTATAGCATGGTGGAATAAGATATCGGTGCTGGTACATTTACTTTTATTAAGAAGAGGGTGACCTAGTAGAATTATACACATCACCCCATGTTGAATCATTAATGTATTTCACTATAGTTACTTTCTAAATATTAAAATGTTAATTTGAATTTCTTGGGTTTTTGTTTTGATTTGTGGCTTAGGTGTTATACTTGGTTCATGGTTGTTACATACCATGGTTTTTTGGAGACTGTTATCTCATGGTTCTGGTTCGATGGGATCAAATTGTGAGGTTTTGAGATGTATTCCTTTATATTTAATTTTTTGTATTTTTTTAGAACTTGTTGATTTAATTAGTTAATTATAATTTAATTCTGATTATATAATTTCTCATGGTTTTTTGTGAGACAAAAACCTGTATGTCTCGGATAATTTTGGATGGGCCTTGTCATCATATTTCATCTCGTGGAAAACCAATGGAAGGATTATTAAAATGAAGTTGTTATATTGTACTTATCCAATTGTATATATTTATGTATATGGCAGTATGAGTTTGCTTCATTATTCCCCTTAGGTGGACACCCCCTATTTAGTTTTATTTCATTTATTAGTTTAATTAATTTAATTGTTTAGTTATAATATATGATCTTCTGGGGTCACTAATAACATATGTGTGCTAGCCTCATGCCCCCCTGTGATTAAGATAAATCCCCTTCAGACATCAAGTAGCCTACAGAACTCTTAAGAGGATACCCAACACATAACGAGGCATGTAAGACCTATAAATGACTAGATATATAGCCCAATCATAAAAATGGATCTTGTTGGATTTTTAGACCATCCTAGAGCAACCTTAGGAACTAATATTGGGTCTTGACCAATCTTCTAATGGTGGCCGTAGGGGAAAGACATTGTGAAGTTTGAATGGCTTCAATTATTATTCTTGAATTCATTGCATGTGACATCTTTGTGTGTCAATTGTTGGCCTAAGACAAAGTTCATGACATTGGAATACATGTGGGATTACTATACTTATGTGAGGACCTCATGGTTCCCGCATGATATACCTCTCGATTGTTTTGTCATCGGGGGTAGTGGGTGCCTTGGTGTTTGACCGACCCTGAGATACTGCATCATGGGTTTCTATTGAGACTGTAGTATGTGTCAAATAATATATATATCAAATAGGTATGTCTGAGAGGTTGTGAGAGTAGTTATGGATTTATCCACTCAACCAACCTTTATCTATTATTTATGTGTTCACATTTTTACTATTATTGCAACAAAAAATATTGGACATGCTTCATAGAACTATGCCCATGGATCTGATATGATTCAATGGAATATTGGGGAACTTATAGGTAATTATCAGGATAAAGATTATGATACTTATTTAATTAAATGCAGCCATTACCGAATTTCAAATTACAAGTATGATTCCACCATAACCATGAGTTTCATAGCAGTTTGTTGAGATCATCTCGGAACCACCTTGAATAGTGTGTCTACCAGGATTCCAAAATTGTTTGGATGTAGGACATTCTATGGTTTTATGGTGGAAAAATTTATCCTGAACATGGGATACTGATGTCATCCCTGGGGATTTTTGATGATATATTTGATCAATTCCTATGATACTCTTTAGATTCATGTGGATCCACCATTATTGAAGTTCCCATTAATATATGACAAAAGGCTATTATTCCAATTTTAAGATGGATTACATGTTTTTACATCATGTATATAAATAGTAATCCTTATATATTTTTAATGGACAATCCCCATTAGGGGTTACTCATTTTATAATGCCTTGGTCTCCTATGGAACATGACCTATAAACATAACATCAGACACGTTTACACATGGATTGTGTTTTTTGGAATCCAACTCTATTCCTTATTTATTAGATGTCTAGTTCATACTTGAAATCCAACATCATATAGTGGAGGTGAGTATGGGTTATCCCAAGTCTTGGACTTGTATCCCCCGGTTGTGAGTCAGCTTGCTAAGAGACATTCTGGTGTTGGTTGAAGTAGTTACGACCATACTAGGGTAGCCTTTTTGCCCAAAGTATGAAAATAATTTGTATGTTTATTTTCATCCATATATATTATTATTTTTTAAATTGATTATCTCTTATATACGTAAATTTCATTTATTGGATATGTATGTTACCGCATTGGTTGTTTACTAAAATGTTTTTTATGAACACCATACCAAATCCACTATTCCATTGGTGTACCCAAGTAGACATCCAATTTTTTATAGTTATATAATGGTCCCAGTCCAAAGACTGATTGAGCGAGATAACTTGGATGTGTACGTGGTTCGTTTATCATAGTCTAGATCGGTGTGGGTATTAGTTCACTATAGAATTATTATTTATCTATTTTGTTCTTGCATGAATATATGGTCGACCTAATTTGTGATATGTGCTATATGTATGACATGGATTCGTGGGTCCTAAAATAATTTCATTTCATTATATCCATTTTTATATTTATTCCCATCAAACTATAACAATTAACTATTATGTAAGATTTCTTCCACTATTTTCTTAATATAAATGACGACATAGTCTCCCCACGGACATCTATGAGGCCCTCGCTACTTGTTGGCATCCTCTAACGTATGGGGTGACATTTTTGAGCCCTTTTTGAAAACATTTCCATATATTACTTATAGAGTGAGTCTCACTGGGGTATGACATTGTTAAACTATAAAAAATAGACTTCAAATTTAATATTATAATAAATTCATCATGAAAATCATATATTTTTATATAAATAAAACATTAATTTTTTTCATTTAATTAAAATTATATTTATAATATTAAACCTTCAAAATTAATTATATATCCTACAATAATTTTCATATTGGTTAGTCATGTGGTTATAAAATTACATCTTCATCATTTATTATTTTTTTATCACCCTCCAATTCAAGACCGATATATTCAATATCATTAAAGATAAAAAATACAATATGTTATTCATTAGGTGGATAACTAAAACAAATTATATATTCTCTCTCTCTCTCCCTTATTATCAATATCCCCAAATATCATATGGAAAACAACACTCCATGCTTCATATATTCTATAATTGACATAATACCCCATTATTGTTTTGTAGAAAAAACAAATGGAATGTGTTATTCAAGCTCACAAGTGTCAAAAATCAAATAGAAGTTGAAAGAAGTAAATTACAATGATTTTTTTGTTAGAAACAAATTAATATTGAATCAGATGAATGTGAGTAACACAATTTAAATTTTTCCTTGATATGTTAACTCAATAAAATCAACCATAATACCATATAAACCCCAAATAAAACTTTAAATATATAATTGATCATTATTTTTTACTTTCATGATTGATAATATAAAAAGTGAAACTATCAATATTATTAGCATTAAATCATCAAAAAAGCTTATAATTAGCTCAATCTAAATACTTCATGTCTTCTAATATTTCATCACATCTAAATTTTCTTAATTAAATATAATACTTGATAAAATATTTTTTTATTTAAACTATCTAATTTTTAACATGTTCAAAATGCATTTAATAATAAGAACGTATGTGACATAAAAACAAGAAAATAATTTAAAATTTTAACCGAGTGCATTTTATTATTATTTTGAGATGAAATTTTAATGTGTCTTATCATATTTGTCATAAATTAATTGATATATGAAAAAAAACTATTAGTATTGAGTATCATATATTAGAGTTCTTATCTTAACAGAAAATCATTAAATTAAAATTTTTATACATTTCCACTTTCTCAACCTAAAGAAGGAAAATTATTGAATTATTATTAGTCTAAGAATGACTTATATTATCATTAACAATCCCACATTAATGAATCTTGACTATATAAAATTTAAATAACTTGTATAAAATACTAGTAACTATTAATCTAAATACCATTCATTAATCAAACCATATGGTTGAGATTTATTTTTGACAAAAGATATAATATTAATGTGATTCATAATTAATAAATGTTAGAAATTAATATTTATGCCTTATAATTAATGATTTATAAAATTATAATTCATTAAAGATAATAATATTATAATTAAGTGCCACTTTATTGGATACATCCTTGAATAATGTATAGAACCTCTAACTATAGATTTCCTACCCAAATGCATATTCTAATAAGTAATTGTGAAAAAAGATGATTGATTTTAAAGAATTATCAAGAAGTTATATAAAGAATTTGAAAAAATTGAATATAATTATTGTTATTAAGTTTGTTAATAAATTTTAAATTTATAATTACAATGAATTCTATATTATTATATTTGATTAATGACTTGTTAATAAATTTGATTTAAAATTATCAAATCAACTCGTCTTGAAATGTTGCTTAAAGATGCATCAGCTATTTTCATTTTTTTAATATTTGAAGTATAATATAATTTCTTGTATTTGTTAGTGAAAAAATTGATATTGGTTATATTCCATTATAGTTTCCCCATATATCATGCTTGATATATGGTGAATTAGAGAAATTACAATAATTTGGATGATGTTTTTATTTCGTTGAACTATTAAGATATGTAAAATAATAAAAAATCCACACAAATTATTTTTAATATTAATATTTCCATGATTATTATCTAAGAAATAAAATAAATAATATGTATGTTTGAATGATATTATATTTTTCTTTTATTAATTTATTCTAGTTTTACATTATGGTGCCAAACTATTTTACCTCCTTCATTAAATTGAAAATATTTTCCAAAATCTATTCTAATATTCAATAATTATCAAATTATATATTATTAGATTATTGATTTGGTGGAATCCGAAAATATTTTTCTCTATTAAAAAATAAATTTTTAAACCTAAATTGATGTGATGTATTGAGAAATTGTTTATGAATCACAAAAAACAACTTTATATTATATAGTATTCATAGAGGATCAAAATTAAAATTATTAAATGGCTAATCCAAATGAGTGAGCATGTTCTAACTTGATACATTTACTCATGTTGGAATGTTAGTGATAGTCCATAATTGGTTAGAATTATTTTTAAAAAATTTCAAAATATATTAATCATAACTTCCTACAACTTCATTTTATAACTCCTACAATTCTTAAATAAGATGATATTAGTAGACATTAATGTCATTTTTGAGAAATTTATTTTTGGTTATAACCACTAATATGATGAATGATGTTTGATGCATAGAAATATTAAGAGTTATATTATAATATATAAAAATAAATAAATAAATAAATAAATATATATGCTATAATTTCCCTTTAATGTTTAATAAAGATTGATTCCATCAACCATGTTCTTATTTTTAAGGCTAGAATAGAATTCTAGATATGATGAATCAATTGTATTCCATAAATTTAAATCCCTTGAATGTATCATGAAATCATCATTATTATTATCTAAATAATTCCTCTTTTTATACTAATAAATTTTTAATGATATAAATAATCTTTGTGGTTGTGTTTTTAAAGGAACATTACATAAAAATTTTATGGAAGTTTTATTTTATTAAATCTTCATTGTTTATTTTTTTATTGTAAAAACAACATTATTTGTTGACATCTATATAAATGAACAACTCATTTTTAATCTAATCTATTCATTTAGTCTCCCCAATATAGAATAAAATCATTTTTAAACATGTATATCATTGTATAACTGAGTATGAGATTAATAAGATCCTTATTCTTCTAATAAAATGATGTATGTATCTTAGATTTAGGAAATACCTGCTTAAAAAAATCTAATTTGATAGAAATTGTAGTATGTATAATCCCAAATAGGTGCATGATGTGGATGAACATTAGTAGAAAATATAGTATTGAATATCTTGCACATCCTTCTGAAATTGTTTAATTTTTTCCATGTATTAATTCAAAAAATGAATTTGTTAACGTAGTTATGTTTTCCTTGTATTAGCCTCCACAACATAATTTATTAATATATTATCATTTGTAGTAGGATTTACTTTTTTATAAACATGTCATTAATATCTACAACATCATCATGAATATCAACTACTATTTTATAATATTGATGGTGTTTCTCTACTATTCAAAAAGCATAACAAACTTATTTTTGAATATCATTAAATTTTATTTGGTCATATGATAGATATAACCCGATTAACTTTCTGTAATGTTTAACTCCTCATGCCTAATACAACAGAAATATTAATTGTGAAATCATTCTAATATATAGTTCTCAAATACTTCATATCTCTTCAGTCGTCATCTAATTTTATATTTAGGATGTCTAAATTTTATTCTTCCATCAACGAATCAAGTTACAATTGAAAAATAAAAAATATTACTAAATACTTAACATGAAAAGTATTATTACAATGTAATGTAATCCAATGATTATCTAGATGTAATTTAATACATATAAATTAAAATTAAAAATAATTTATATTATAATATTGCAATAAAGGATAACATTTTGTTTAAAATTTATAATTTTAATATAGTCCAACAATTATCTATGCATAAATAATTTACAAAAAATTCACATATATTTATCTATATATGTTATATGTCAATCACTCACCCACTCACTCACTCACTCGGTCACATTAAATGGTGAAAATGATATGTAGTTATGTCTCCTTGTTGTATTCCATAATTTTTCATATATCATAATAATCATTATCACTCTCGAAGTAACTGTTTTTTTAGAAGTGTTATTCTCTTATATCAGGACGAAACAACTGTATTGTTCAATATTTAGCATAATAATAATATTATGTTAGTCATTAAATATTAAAAATTAAAACAAACACAAAAAATTAACACTATAAAAATGCCTAATTTTAAATAACCTTGGTAATTAATTTTTTTTTAAAATAAACATATTAAATGAACACAGAATTCATTTACCAAAATCATTAAGAAATAAAAGTCACCTATCAAAATTTTCAAATGTTCTATTTGAAGTAATTTTTATAATTTCATTTAAAATAAACAATTATAAATGAAAAAAATTCAATTAAAACCACTACCAAAATACCAAACCATTATATAAACAATATCTCAAAATATAATTTTTTAAAAAAATTTACATAAAAATCCATTAAATTATTTTTTTGAATAAATATCCATTATTTTAGAATTCTCAATAATAAACAACATATATGATATAATACTTAAATAATTACATGCTTCAAAAATAAAATCATCAACCAACATTATTTAAAAAATATACTTATACACATTACAATATTTTAAACAAAACAAATTCCCTTTTTTATTAATTAATTAATATGTAATCGATCACAAAAAGATGAAGACACCTTCCAATCACATCACATATCAATCTTGGTGGTTGGGAAATTTTGAGCAAAATTTTAAATCAATCAAGGGGCCCTTTAAAACACTTTGAAAAAATTATGGATAGTAGAGGAGGGAATTATCATATTGGAAGTGGGATAGGGATTTCATTCCTTTGAATTATCTTATAATGGAGACAATGAGAAGGTTATAAAAGTTAAGTCATGGACATTACAATGTAAGCTCATTCTCATGGATGAATTTAATTATGGATACAATAATCAAAAAATCACCCTCACTTGCTCACCTTTATAGATATAAATTAATGGAATACTGTTTTATGGTAGAACAGAACGTGTTATGTTGGAAAATGGAGAACACATTGGAATATTCATGTATTGGGATAAATATGATACAATTTACTGGGGAACTATGGTACGGATCAGAGCCTTGGGCGATATTACCCAACCACTATTGAGGGGTCCGTTCTTATAAATTGAAGACTATATTACATGTTTATACTTTGATTTTGAAAATATTCCAACATTATGTTTTTAATATCGGTGTATTGGAAACCTAGAGAAAAGTAGTGACTCAAAGAAGGATAATGAACAATGAAACATTGTTTTTTAATTTAGCCCTTGGATTCAGCTAAAGATTGTAGGAACCACATTCATTTATAAAATGGGAAATCAAAAGGATCTAGACTGACCCGATAAAGATTTATCTAAGAGTGTTTAACTAGAAAACACTATAGTCATCATGTTTGGTCCACCTGATATCTATAAGGACAATCAAGTGAACCAGGGAGTAGAATGAAGGACTTTTCATAGTATATTGGTTATGTTCAAAAATGTGGAAGATCATGTGAGTTACAGTTTATACCCGACATTCATCTCAAACCTGGTTCCTACTTCTATGAAATATATTTTCCTACAATCATTAGGACGGATATCAAATGTAAAGGAACCACAATACCCAGGATCTAATACATAACAATTGAACTTCGAAGCACCACATACTTCCCTAGGTCCAATTATTTATGCTCCAGGTATCAGCTCCCATGACGAAAATGATATGGTAGGGATAACATCATAAAGCCCTTTAAACTGTCAAATGTGGAAAAAGATAAATCATAGAGAAATTTGTGTTGATCCTATTAATGTGAAGATAAGTGATCAAAAAATATGATTAATGACTCGTGTGTTGATTGAAATCCTTAATTTTTTTTGAAATTATCAGGTGATGGACTGTTCCATGAAATTAAATAGGCATTGGAGGGAATTTCCCAGCCCCACCTTGATAAATTGATATCCTACATTAGAAATGTCAGGGTCTTGGAAACCCACAAACAGTTTGTATGACTCAGAACCATGGCACAAGAAGTCTCCATGATATGTTTTTCCTATCTAAAAACATATTGGATAATAATAACATCACTGGTATTGCATAAAAATGTGACCTTCAAGGTTGTTTCATGGTTCCCCAACAAGTCCACACATATGTAATGTACCTTCTTTGGATGTATAACTCTGATTTCAGTATGACGTCATACTATTCGAATCATGTGGACACATGTATACATGATGATCTCTCCCCTCCATTGACATTTGTGGGTCTCTATGGATGGCCATCACAATATGGGAAATGGAGATCATAGGATCTCCTCTATTCACGGTGATGAGGATTCTGTGTCCCTATCTGCTTTGGCAGTGATTTCAATGTGATTCTATTCCATAATTAAAAACCTGGAGGTGCTCTTCAGGCCTTTTTTTCAATGTTAGGCATTAGGGATGCGATCTCTATAGTGGATTTGGCTGATCTAGGATATTTAGGAAATCCTTTAACCATGTATCGAGGTAACATGGAATTATCATGCTTTATTGGGAATCTGGACAGATTTTTTGGATCACAAAATGGGACCAACATTTTCATGTTGTTTAATGTCAACCACCTAGCTCCAAATAGCATGGACCATTGAATTATTTTTATTGAATTCCCTTACAAATTCTGTTACTCGTGATATAGAAAACAATTCATGTTTAATGTTTCTGGGAAATAGATCGTGAGTGTAAAGAAGTTATCCAGTCATGTTAGAAGGGTGGAAATGAATACATTGGTTCCAACCATGAGAAAGTGGTTACTTACTAGAGGTCGTAGAGAAATAAAAATTTTCATCTTACAGACAAGCACTATGACACATTAGAGAGACTGAATTATTCCCTTATTTCATGATCACCAACTGATAGTATTCTCTCCAGAATTGGTGTTATCTAAATTAAACATGAGGAATCTGTTTTCATTATGGAATGATTTTGGGGAATGGGCACATGTGAAACCCACATAAAATATGGGAATGAAAACACCTAATACATTAATAAGAAGGATTATACTAGGCATTTCCAAAATAATATCTCATTCCTCTCTCACCCTAATTGTGGAAAAATGTACAATATTGAAGGTATACATTATATGATATCATGTTATTTTCAGAACCTCAATACTAATTGAGATTCCACCATTTCCTCTGAGGTTGACTATTGCATCAAACCTCTGATCACATAGAAGATGAATTGATAGCTAACCAAAGATAATTCAAATTATGAGATTGTTCAGGCTCATAAACATATCCATTACACAAAATCCCTAGGTCCTGATGTATTTCATTATCTTTTCTTCAATAAATATTGGAACATTCTCACTCCTGACATTTGCATGCTTATGAAAGGTTGTTGGGATGGGGAGAAAACCTATTCTCTATTAATGAGAAAATTATTTCGCTCATCCCAATGAATAAGAAACCCATATTTTATTATTAAATTAGGACAATTAGTCTTTACAATGTCTACTTCAAGATCTTCTCAATGATCTTGGTCAATCATTTGAGCACGTGGGAACCTTCCATTATATCTGAAAATAAAAGTGCATTTTTCCAATGGGGCTTATCACTGAAAATTCCATTGTGTCACCTTATGTGATTCATTCTATGAAAATATGATCTGCTATGAAATGTGGTTTTATGGAATAAAAACTGGATATGACTAAGGAGTACGATATAGTTAATGGTTACTTTCTCTAGTTTGTTTTGAAAAAATCGCAGTCTTATCTAAATAGATTGATATGATCATGCACTATGTCTCATCTCTCTATTTTCGGATTAATACCAATTGTGAAATCAACCAAGAATTATCTCCCACCTAAGTCCTTATCCAAGGAGATCCCCTCTACTCCTTTTACTTCCTCTTGGTGGATAATATTTTTTCTAGGATCATTTCCTTGGAAAAATCCTCTAATTTGATTCTTTGGGAACAATTTTTTTGGCCGGAAAACCTACGTCGCCTGTTATCATTGCATACAACTGCCTATTATTTTCTAGAGATACTCAAAATTAATGTCTCACTATCTTAAACATGATTTATCATTAGAGTGGGACTCTAGACAAGCTATCCACCATGGAAGGTCATAAATCTCCTTCACTGTTGGTGTCCCACCAACCAATAGAGAATATCATTATCTCCTTGCGGGTATTTGAATGGTTGATAAGGGAAAAAAATACCTTGGTATTCCCACATCAGTTGGATGATCAAAAAAATAAAACTTCTCATCTATAGTGGATAAAAAAAAGTTGGATATAGAATAGAATTTCTAAAGAGGGTAAAGATAATCCCACAAAATTCCCTTTTCAGCCTATACCCAGTTATACCATATCTATTATTACGCTTCTTAGTGTGATTGTGGAAAAAACTCACTCCCTAATTGCCAATTTAGTATGGGTTCATAATAATAGTAGGAAAAAAACCAGATTGCATGGATGTTGCTCTGCCCCACTAAAACAGGCAGTGGAATGGATTTCCTGACCTTCATCTCTTTAATGATGCCCTCTTGGCCAAAAAGGTATGGCACCTCATGACACCTCCTTCATCACTATATGTGCATATTATTAATGAAAAATAGTTTGCCACATGTATTTTCAGAACTCCCCTATTGGACCTCACCCCATCATTCATTAGAGATGTATTTGGGGATCACGAAATTTATTTAAAAATGGATGGGCTGGAGGATTAGGGATTGTACAAAAGTTAACACAAGGACAGATACCTGGTTGAATGATAATGATTATATGTGGGATACTTCCACAGATCTTCCTAGCTATGAGAATTCCACTCTTAGATGCATGTTCGATGATCATGGTACTGTGTGGCATTTGGATAAAATAATCTCATGGTTAAATGATAGGGATAAAAAGATGTCTCTTAGAATCCCATGTTTGATGAATGTGGTTCCTGAATGCTTATTTTGGAGAAATGGAATATCTGGCTCATATTCGGTGAATTCAGGAGATAGGCTCTGAATTGATGCTCAGTTTTATGACCAATATAGTCTTTGAAAATATTTTTTGAATCTCAATTCCCCCAAAAAATCTGTTATTTCTTGTGGAAATTATGCACTGGTATCCTCCGAACAATGTACTTACTCACCTTCCTCCTTGTTACGAGTGACCAACAATGTCCCCTCTGCTCAGGTGTTTTGGATTCCTTGATTCATGCAATCATCTAGTTTATATGGGTGGAGATGATTTGGATTTAATGGAGATTTACTATGTATATTTTGATGGATGAGGTGCCAAAACATCCATCACTTATGAAGTTATGGTCTTATTCATTTATAGATGATAAATTTTCCTCATTGTGAATCATGGATTAACTCATTTGGGTTTAATGGAATGACATCATATTTAATCAGACACCTAATCCTTTTGGGTTATATATTGAACAAACTACCTCTGAGATTGAGGGGTGGAAGCTGGACTCTGATCCGTCGGGGCTATTTAGAACTCCCACAACAATCTCAAGTTCGTTCCCTCCCCCAGAAGTGATCCATAAGATTAATGTTGATTCATTTATCTCCATGAATGGTTCTATTTGAATTGGACATGTGGTATAATTCCATTACAGAAAAATTATTACTCCAAAACATGAGTCACATCGTACTCTCTGGGAGTTCCTCGTTGCTGAAGCCTTCTCTTTCCTTGTCATGAGGACTTTTACAAAAGATATTGGATGGGAAACTATCATCCTTGACTCATATTATACCACCATAATCAATACTATCAGGCTTAACTATGGTGGCCTCCAATATTTTGGCTTCCTAATCAAAAATACATTGTCTCTCAAAGAAGGATTCATAGACTTATCATTATCCTTCATCAAAAGAGAAGGAAATGAATCATCCCATCATTTTGATTCTAGTGGTCTTTCATTTGAGAATCATCTTTGGATTGACCATTTTACTTCATGGTTTTATGACTCTATTTCTGTTGATTACCGTGATTAATATGACTTCTTCCATTTTCATAACAAATATGGTGAAAGCATATTAAGAGATAATGATTAATTATGAAGAAACACTGATGTTATACATGGATAATTATTTTTTGATTACTAGTGTTACCAAAATTCATTGGATGAGAAAACATTTCTCTAGGTGAAACATTCATTAGGGTGATAGACTATCCAATGAAAGATAGATAATTAATTTTTGAGAGAGAAATCATTTATGTTTGAAGAAAGATATATCATGATTAATTAAATATATTATCTCTCTAATATTGTTTTTTAATTTTGGATGAGATAATTAAATTACATATTGCTATGGTAGAGTGGGGTTTATCAAACAAAATTATCTCCATTGTTTTACATCCACATTTTCTCTGACTATGGAATCTCCTATAACGAAACTGTTTTCAGAAAATCCACCATTCAACATGAGATAATTGTGATGGAGTGATGGAATAACATCATAATGTTCTTTAGTGATTTGTAGAGATTATATCTTCGATGTGTGTAAAGAATAATGTAATTATCAACCTGGATTATTATATATATATATATAGATTTTTTTTAAATTGAATATATTTTATTAATTAAAAAATTAATTGAGCCAAATTTCAACAAGATGGTGAAATTAGAGATGATGACTGATTAATTAATTTTAAATCATAGTAGTTATTTTTTTGGAATTTTAATTTTAAATTGGAATCATAAATAGGGAGAAATTGTAGATAATATATGTTTAAAAAAGGGATAAAATGGGAAAAATTGATAGAGGTTACTATGTGGGATGAGATTTAGAAAAATGGAGATTTATTTCTATTATAATTGAGAGATACATAAACTAATTTTATAAAAAGATATGTTTTTTGGAACTATTGAAACCATATCTAAAGAATGTTTTATATTTCCAATATGGTTATGGGGATATTATTTTTATAATAGATGTTCTCTTATGTGTTGAAAGTGGTTTTGGAATATATTTAAATGAATTTTGTTGAAACATGTATTGATCGGATGCATAGAAATCAAGGTAAGTCCTGGAGAATGTAGAGTTCATTATCTGAATTTGTAGGGTTTATTTTTAAAAAGAATCTATAATATGGAAAAGTCCATGAGAATTTATAGTTTATGGAATACATGTAGATTTTAACACAGTGTTGTTGGAATCATCATTTAGTTGTACATAATTTTAATGAAATTTGGCAAATACTTGCACATAGTGTTAATGAAATATGATGTGTAGTTTTTTATATTGTTGATGGACACTAATGTAGAGTTATATTTAGAGTTGATAAAAGATTAATTAGAGTTAGATAGTGATATAGTGTTCAGGATGTCAATATAGAGTACAGTTGGGATGAAGTTGAGTTAGTATGAATCATATGGTCTTGGATCCCAATGTAGAGCACACTTAGGTCAATGAGGAGTTGGTCGATTCCATCGGAGATTTTATAAACCAGACTTATAGTACACTATGGTTGACATATAGCGAATATATCACCCAATGATTTTATGATATGTTTTTTAATATAAATTTAATTTATTTAATATCATTAATTAGAAGTAAAAAAGCTTTTAATGTACCACAATATACCTTAAACTTTATTTAAACATAACTGTTATACACAAGACATTAAATATTGTGGTATTAATTTGAAAAATCAAATTTTATAAATTATTTATAATTTCATTATAAGAATATAAATTATTTATATATATGTAATTAATTTTTAGTAAATTCATCATATGCTTTCAAAATAATTTTTTTTTCTAAATTTTCCATGGTTCATCTTTTTTTTAAATGATTACTTTTTTCAAATGAATATTAAAAAATACTAAATTTTTTATAAGTCTATATTATCATTTAAATAATTTAGAATCTTATATTATGTTATTAAATGTTTTAAAAGTAAATTCAGTTCAATTATTTTATCATTAATCCAATTTAGGTCATTGGAATCAATTGAATATTTATTTTTTTTATAATAATTTGTATACTTATGAAAATATTCACTTTAGAAAATAATTTTTTCTCTCATGTGTGTCCTTAAATTTCAATTATATTCACCCATTTATATGAATTTAATTCACAAAAATGGATTACATATTTGGAATTATAATTATTATTATTATATAATAATTTCAAATTTGTTTTTTTAATAATGAATATTAAAAAAAGTAAAAATTAATTACCACAGTTTAGGTAAAAGAGGTATATTAGGGGTTAGACTACAAATATAAGGTTCAAAATAACCTAAAAACGTTTAAATTCATATTTTATAGCCATATTATGAAATTTTCTCATCTATGGTTAGATAATGTGGCATTTTTTATCCTTTTGTCACATGTAAAACGTGGGTATATCTTTATTTTAAAAAATTCCATATCTATCCTCACACCCAGTAATAAAAGGGAACCCCCTATTCTATCCTATTCACAAATAGAATGCCTTTTCTTTTAAATAGCTGACCAAATATATCCCTTACTTCCATCCCCATGTCTAAAACGCACCTAATAATGCTTTTGTTTCTAACCAAAGTGTTTGTTTGAAGAAGAGGTATCATCCATAACCATTCATTTTCATTTTATTTCATATTCTAAAACTGTTAATGATTATTCAACTATGATTATATATAAAAATTAGTATCTACCATTTACATAGATTTTATTTTGTTAATTAAATTACATATATCCATATTCTAATCCATTAAATTGTATAAAAAAATGTCGATCATGTGTACAACGAACGATTTCGTTGTGTACCAATGTAATTTGATTTCCATCACCACCTCTCACGAATGGATATAATAATAGATTTATAAGATTTATAAGATATTTATGATATTATTATGATTATTTATTTATTATATCAAATATTACATCTTACAATCGAATCCATTAGAAAATGATAATATCTCTAATGTGTATGTGTACACTACCGCATCAACGAAGCGATGTGAAATGATTTTAATATTATTTTTTTCTTGGGTGGTAATAATTTAAACATTTATAAATATATATTATATATAATATATAAAATCCATTAATAATATTTTAATTAACATTTATCATTTTTTCATTCCATCCGTCGATAAAATGAAAACAACGTTCATGAGTATATACGACTTACCTTCTCAATGAAATGTGTAATTCCTTTTCTATCTATAACTTTATTGAGGACTATAAATATTAAAATAAGGAATTTATATTATATTTATATATTTATTAAAATTATTGAGATGATTTATCAATAATAAAATTATATGTACCAGGATTACCAAACAAAAACAAACATGATAAACAAATTAGTTATTACCTGAAATGTAATGTTTATCAAAATAATTTTTAATGAAGGGATAATAGAAATTCATAAGTAAATAATTTTTCGAATAATATATGTGATTATGGTTCTATAATAGATTTATAATGAAACAATATTTAATATATAGTAGGTTTTACTGTATACTAAGAAATTACAGACATGAGGTAATGGATTTTCAGCTCACTTTTATTTCAATGGGACTCATGCTATATTCACAACTTTTTTCTTCTTATGTGGTTTATATACTACACATTAATGTATTTTTTGATTATTCTCATAAAAATTATGGTATATAAATATAAATATATTGTTATTTATTTCATGTGGATTATGATTCAATAGTTACCAACATAGTAAGGGTTTTTTTTAGAATCACATTGTTTATCGGGATTATTATTTATTAAGTTTTCATTAATTGTATATTTTGATCTATCTCTCAATAAATTCATGAATTTTATTAGAAAATAATTATTTCTATATAATTAACATTTTAAATTAATTATCATCTTTTTAATATCGACATAGACCAAAATAATGTTTTTAAGAGAAATTGATTTTAGTTCCCTCTACGGTCGATAATACTTTTACATCCATACCCCTATTTTCTTAAAAAAATGAAGAGTATTTTAAAATTATAAAATGATTTTTTAATTTCATATTTTTGTATATTATAATATTTATACATTTTTTTTATAATTAATATACATTTCATTTTATGACTGTTGTAGTTTTTGATTTGTAAGAAAAAATTTGAAAGGAATATTTGTTTTAATGTATATGAGATTAAAATAATTTTCCACCATAATGATAACTCAATTATTTTAATCTTCAATTAAAAATTGTCATTTTATATTCAAATAAATTTTTTTCAACAACAATTGAGAAATTTTTATATTTTAAATAAGTGATTTCATATGGAAAAAATATTTTCCATACGAATATTTTAATGATATTTTTATAGAATATATATTCATCAACGATAACATCATTTTGTGTTTATAATGTTTTAATATGTATATAATCCAATGGTAGGATTGTAATTATTTATATGGATGGTTAATTGTTATTATTACGAGGAAAATATATTTATAAAATATTATCATTTTCCACTGATTATGATGTAATAAATATATGAATTGATTATGAATGTCATTTATTTTCCATGGGATATGCTGTAATGAAATTTTCATAAAACCCATATTATTTTCATCCGTTATGATCTGATAAATTTTTTATGATCTTTTGGAACAAAAATTTATGGATTAAGTGATAAGGGGGCCTATATCTCCCATTAATTAATTGGCTAATGATTAATGTTCTATGATATATAATTGAACATAGTTGGTTATCACAAGATCAAAATAAAGTACATGAAAGGTTATCTAAATCCTAAAAGAGGGAACATTTGAGGATATCCAAATACCAAAAGATGGTACAAAATAGGTAACCCCAATCAAAAATTTTAGTACATGGGAGTTTATACAAATACATAAATAGGGCATGAGTGGTTATCTCAAACCTAACATGTTGTGAAGGTCTTTGTGGATTTCATTAACATAAGAATTTTTATGATTATGGGTATGCAAAAAATATTTTTCTGATGATAATTTTGTGATCTCTTGGATCATGTAATTTGATTAAATTATGATTCAGGTCCAATGAACTGCTAAGATTTATTCCATGACACTAGTTTATGGTCCACAATATGATGAGTTTAGATTTGAAATGTTATTATCATATTCCAAAATCCTTTTTCTCAGGTTATTTTGATATCTCACTTGTCTACACATACTAAGAATATGAACTCTCACTTTTCTTATGTTTCATTAACCAAGTATATGAAAAATAACTATTATGTGTGATACTTTTAAGAAGGGTTATAGTTATAAAGGGATTAGTGGGAGATGATGTAGTTCACCTATGAACTAGTTATTATGTACGAATGTTTTCAAGGACAGTAAACATTTATAATTATCATATGGGTTTTTTGTGAAATGAATATTCTTTTACTAAGATGTATCATACATTTATGAAAATTAGGGGTCGTAATATTTAGTGTTATAGTACTGGTTTAGTTAATATTATGATACATAGATGAGAAAACATTACTGAAATACCAAGGGATATGTATAAGGATATGTCAAAGCATAGGAAAATAACAATGAATTTTGTAGAAGGACATAATCAGTTGTTTACATGAAATTAATCCATTTAGTGATACGAAAAGATGATGTGGATGTAGAAAAATTTTACGTTTGGGTAATAACTCTAAAAATGGTGCCTTGGGATTTGACTCAATAATAACCTCATGGATGATAATGGATCTTGTTGTACAAATATATTGACACTACTAGAGGATATATTTTTGAAATTTAAAAACACTTTATGATCCATCAAGAATGAATTTAATAGGCAATGATCATGAATGATTGATGATAAACCTAATTTGTTATAAATTTAAAATAAGATGTCAATAATTAGACATCCTATAAATGATTTTTCAGGACTAGTATGAATAAATATTTATGATTCACATTGGATATTAGATATATAAATCCTCTTATTTTTTAAAATTATCTAAAAATATTGATTCCTATAATCAATGAATAGATGTTGAATCAGTTGTGAAACCCCTGATAGTATGATAATCAAATTTCTAGTATAAAATTATTCTCCGATTTATGTTATCGAGAATGTTATTCCTTCAAATAACATTATTCATCCTCTAGTGTAATTTTGCGTTATCTTAAGCATGGATTTTATTCCTCTTCATAAATCCCAAATAAAATTTCTGAAAATGGGTTGTCTCATTTAATATTTCTGACCAACCTATAACCATATATCATTTCAATGATATATATGATCTTTTTATGGAAATCACATTCAATGTATGGGTCTTTATTTCCATTAAAAGGGGTTTTTTTTATCTAAAATGGATATGGAGAATCTCAACATAAATTATATTACTATTATGTCAGAGTATTTTTTTTCTTTCATGAAGATTTACATAGTCATATATTGAATCAAGATGTTGATTTATCAATTGAACTCATTAATAGTGCCTCACCTATTTCAAATACTCCATATAGATTGTACCCAAAAAATTTTCCTGAACAGAAGAATAAACTCTTAGATAATCATGACAAGGGATTTATTAATCCATATGTGTCACCTTAGGGTACACCTATACATCTATCTATAAATAAATATGGATTTATAAAAATATGCATGGATTATTTTGATATTAACATGATATAAATAAATAACATGTATCTTCGACCCCTAATTGATGATTTTTTTAGAAAAATAAAGTGTAGATAAATAATTTAACAATTTTGACCTTCATAAAATATATCATCAATTGGGTGTCACGAAAGAGGATATACTTAAGAATGTACTCCATAAAAGGTAAGGACACTATTAATATACAGTGATTCCATTTGGTCTTTCTAAATACCCCT
This sequence comes from Viscum album, assembly GCA_963277665.1. NCBI lineage: Eukaryota > Viridiplantae > Streptophyta > Magnoliopsida > Santalales > Viscaceae > Viscum > Viscum album. The sequence continues at coordinate 1,902,466,759 of OY728121.1, read as the reverse complement.
CTATCGTCAAAGATATAATAAATAGTGACATAAGAGAATACCTTGATCAGGTTCTTATATTGCAATAGATTATTTTCATATTTATTCAATGAATATGTAAGAGCATAAAATAATTTGAGAATTATACACAATACCCTAATGAAGGAGTAACTGTATAAAAAATTACAATGTACAAATTTTGGCTACAAATTGTTTGGTTTTTTGTTCATATAATCTAAATATATGGTATATCAGTAGATCCATTAAAGGAAAAATCTGGTGAACATTGGCACAGAATAAAGATAGTGACTGAGTACAAATTTTTTATTTTTTTGGTTGGATGTAATCGATGGGTTTTGGAGAATAACTCATGACTATCTAATACACTCTCTATGTTAACTCATAAGGGATACTAGTACCTTTGTTAAATCAAAATGAATAAAATTTCTAGGAACTAATGTAGAGGTTTGTCAGTGCTTCTATGCTTAACATACCCTAAATTTGAGAAGGGTTTGTATTATATTGTGACACATCGAGGAAAGGATTGGGATAATTTATCATTTATAATAATATGGTTATATATTACTTCTTATGAAGGATGGTTGAAACAATTTTCGAATTCAATATATAAGGTAATTATATTTATGGAGAAAGGTGTGATTTATATACATGTCATATGAGTTTAATTTTTTTATTCACATAGTAATATTTGAATATAAACTGTAAAATATGGTTGCAGATTATAATAGATTTTGACTACTCAATACATTACCACATTGGGAAATAGAATAAGGTTGTTGAAGAATTGAGTTATAAGATCATGCTAGATTATCATTGATTATGATCACAAATGATTCAATATTTTTATATTTGAGAATGATAGATATATAAATTTGAAAGGAATAAAGAGCACAATAATTTCCTCATATAAGTGTTCAACCTTATATTCCATGGAATATTATAGAGGAATAGATGGAATCCATAGATCTAAAGAAGATGGTATGAAATTTTCTTGAGTTTATCCTTGATTGTGATTGAATGATAAGGTTTATGAACAGTATTTTTATTCCTTCCAAACCTTATTTCAATGATCTATTAGAGGGATCTCATAGTTCTTCATTCACTATTCATCCTTTAGGTAAAATTATTTATAGAGATCTTGATGTAAGTTTGTTGTGGGATAACATGAAGTGTTATATTGTAGAGTTTTTATCATAGTTCATGCTATATCAGAATGTTTAAGTGTGATTTAAATATTTATAAGGTAATGTTATAACCATTACCAATACCAAAAAAGAAATGAGAAAACCTCATCGTGGATTTTTTTGTTAAACACCACAAAATGATTAAAATGGACAATGTTATATTGTTTGTAGTCGATCATATTATAATGTTAGCACTATTTATTTATATTAGAGAAGATTTATCTAAAGATTATATTTATAGGATATACAAAATGTAAGTGGTGATTTTACATTTAGTACCACATTCTATTGTATCTGAACATGATTTGAGTTTACCATGAAGATCTGGAGAATTATTCAGCTAGATCATGATATAGAATTTATTTTCATCACCATGAATCATCCTCAAATAGATTTTCATTATGAGATAATAATTCAATCCCTATAGGATATGATAATATCTTGTTATATGGATTTCATAGGTAGTTGGGATCCACACATTCTTTTATTTGAGTTTTCATACAATGATATCCTTCACTAAATCATTCTGATGGATCCTTATGTATCCATCTATTGAAATATGTCTATAAATCCAATATTACATAATAATGATAGAGAAATAATGATATAGGGATCTAATATAAAATATGAAATGTATGAAAATGTTATATCCATTCATAAACACATGAATTCATCTCAGTGTCGACAAAAAATGTCATTCTAAAAATAATTGTGGTGATCTGGAGATTGAATTTGGTGATATGTTGTTTTAGAAATTTCTCCATGAAATATGTTTATGATGTTTAGAAATAAATGAAATCATATTTCATGGTATATTGTACATTTTGATAATATTTTTCAAATAATATGGTTTCTTATAGCTTGGTGCTTCCACCAAACCTCTCTCATGTCCACTTTGTGTTCCACATATCTCCCCAAATGATGTACCAACCTTATCCATAACATATATTGAACATTGAATTAATTCATATAGATTATGATGTTTCATATGAACAACAACATGTGGAGAATCTAGATTATAGAGAGATATTTCATTGAAACAAGACAACTCACATAGTATTTTTTTGTGTGAAACCACCTTCTTGAAGAAGCTACATGAGAACCCGAGGGTATGATGAGGCAGATGTATCTTCATTTTTTATATCAATGTTATTTTAAATTGAGATAAAAAATATTTTAAAGGGGTTATAATGTTACAACTTGAGATATTATGATATATATTTTTTAAAATAAATTTAATTTCTTCGATTAAATGTTTTGTGTGCAACATCATGTTTAACACACCACAATATACTTTTCATATTATTTAAACATGATTTTTATACCATGTCCATAAATATGATGTTATTAATAGGATTACAAAAATTTAAAAATTAATTATATTGGTTTGATATAAATAAAACATGTTTTAAAATTATAACATTATTTTAAGTAATTCTTCATATACTTCATAAATATATATTTTTTTAAAATAATTTTCAATGATTTTTGTAAAATAAAAATTTCAATACTACATTTAATTTTAAAAAAAAATTCTGAAAAATTTAAGTTCATTTTATTATTCACCATGTAAAAATTATCTTAGTTTTATTTTTTTAGATTTATCTAAAATGTTTAGTTTTTTATGAATAGTGAAAAATACTAGTTTTTTATAATATTTCATTTTCATTAAAATCATTTACAATGTATTAATTTATTTTAAAATGTCATAAATGAAAAATTAGTTCCATTATTTTATTACTAATACCATTTAGTTCATTTAAATCTCTTGAACAATATTTTTATATAAAAACGTTTTTTCATTTGAAAACATACACTTTAGAAAAATGGTTTTTTGTCGCATATACCAATTTAATTTTAAATTACATTCTAGAAATTATATGAATTTAATTTGTAAAAATATTTGTATTTAGAATAAAAATAAGTAAATTATATAAATAATTTAACTTAATTTTTTTTAATAATTAATAGAAGCAAACAATAAATAATATTATCAATGTTAAGATTAAAACAAGTTTATCGGGGGTTAAACTAAAAATATAATGGCACAAATGACATAGAAACATGTACAGTTTCTATGTTTTTAAAATATTGAGACAATATAACATATAATTTCATATAATTATCAATTTTTTATCCTTTTGACATGGTTTAAACGTGGGTATAACATTTTGTTTTGAAAAATTCCAAGTGTGTTCTCTCCCACAAATATAAATGGGAATCCCATATCCTATCCTTTTAACACTTCCTAGTCCTATTTTATCAAATAACTAAAAAACCTTAATTAACTCCCTCCAAACAATTTTTTGTCAATATTCTGATAATTTAACCATCATTATAAGGCTTTTGGGGATAACATAATAAATTTGTATGAAGAATAGGTATAGTTCTTAACCATGTGTTTTCATTTTATTTGTTTGTCGAACTCCATAAAATATTATTCACCAATGATGATATAAAAAATAATTATATAAAATATATTTATTTTCTAATATGATAATTTAATGACCTATATCAATCACCTTCTAAAAAAATGGGAAATAATATTGTTGATCATGTGTACGATGGACTACCACCCCCTAAACCGATGTATTTTTTTCCCATCACAACCTCTCATAGATAGATATAATTATTTATTTAAAATATTTATATGATATTTATCAAATAATTTTACTTATAAAATTTTAATATCAGATATATTTTCTTACCTTCCCATCCATTTTAGAAAACAACATCTGTTGTAATGCCCCAACCCCGGTTACCAAGAGTCGGTGCCTTATTACATAACATTGGCATGATAACAAAAGATCATGTCTTGAAAGACCGATTAGTTTAGTAGTCATGGAAACACTAGAAATATTCATAAGTCTTACATTACATCACAATGTAAAAAAAAAACTAAATCAACATCTTGTATTCATATCACCTCATACTATCCCTACAGGTCATTCATAAATTACTTCTTGGAATCCTGGGAAAAATAAGACATTGAAGGGGGTGAGATTAGATGATCAGTAAGGATACAAATATAGAGGAATATTTCATAAATAAGAATAAACATTCAAGGCAATGTGTAACTAAAACAAAATCCTTTTAAACATGAACTTCATCATAATATGGAAAAGATAAAATGAAATAATTCCATTTAATTATTCACATGTACATTCTACTAATCGAATAATAACATGAAATATCAAAATACCCTTTCATAAGAAGGGAATTCATAATACCGAACATTAATTTCTTTGTCAAGGCCTCGTGCCAAGCCCTAAGGGATAACTATAACTGGAACCCAACCTGGATAGCCTCTGCAAACCGGACTCCAACCTGGAGTGCCTCTAATAACTGGACACCAAACTGGAGTGCCTCTAATAACTAGACAACAAACCAGAGTGCCTCTAATAATCGGACACCAACCCAGAGTGCCTCTAACAACCAGACACCAACCCGGAGTGTTCTGTTATAACTGGACCCCATCCTAGAGGGATTACTTTTACCGGTCCCCAACCCGGAACATACTAGTGTAACAAATTCATCTTAAGAAGTGGATGAAATATAACATAAACATTCATAATAAAACTTGAATACGAAATGCCAATACATTAATAATAAACCATTAATGGCATAAAAACAACTCATCCATAGTCAAAAATATCAAAAAACCTTAAATACAACATGGATGATTTGTATCATAACAAATCCACTTCAAAAAAGTGTAAAATTTATCAATGGATGTTGAAATGGATAAAAATGATTTGTAAAACTATTTGAAATAAACGCCCCTTTTCATGAAAACTTTTAAATGTCACATAATTTAGAAAAGAAGTAATTTAAAGATATTTTTGAATCAAATTGTCTCATACCACATTGAAACTTTTTAAAGGAATTAACATTTTAAAAACAGTCATGTGCATATAAATAAATCCTTAAAAACCATTTTGAAGACATGTACATTAATGAGAATGATTTATAAGAATAAATATTTAAAAATTTTGAAATGATGTTTTAGTAAAAATTACATTAAAATAATCACTTTGAAAACTCTTTCATAAAACATGGACATGGATAATAAATATGTCCATGTAGATACTTACGTAAAAACAACCTCGGATAATAAATAGATTGTGAAATTCACCCGTACCAATTTAATAAATTACCAAACATACAACCCATGAAAGAGGTATCATACAATGATTTTTTAAATGCACATAAATTAAAGTGTATTACCCAATGAATACAATTATGGGCAGTACATACACCACACAAAAGGTAATAGTGGCAATATAGCAAGAATCTCACGGGAATAAGGAGTGAGATGAAAACCCCTTACCTTGTAATTTTCATTGGTTGAGGGTAGGTTAAACTCCTTTATAATGGTGAAATAATTGTTATTATGTTTTACAAGAATCATATACATTAATACGATATCATATATGATCTTTTAACACTACTTTGTTAATAATATCTTTGTATTATCGTCGTTTCGGGTGTTAACTTACTCATTTTCTTTTATATGTTTTGTTATATAAGACATGTTTGTTATGGATAGGTTTTTATATTATTCATACACATAATTTTACCATGTCCTTAAACATTAAATGAGAATTAGACTTGAATGGATATGATGGGGAATGAATCTCATCGCGTTTGTGGAGACGGTAGTCCGTACGTACGCACGAGCGACAATATCATTCTTTTGATATTAAAATAATATAAAATTGGATTTTATATCTTATATACATAATAATTATCATGTTATATTTATTATTTACATTAATTACACTTCATTATTATACCCATCCAAACAATAATATTTTGAATAACTATTACACCACGACGTGGAGACGCTAAACTGTACGTACGCACGTATGGTGACATGTCATTTAAAGGATGGATAGAATACTAAATATGGTTGTACCATATTTATAATAACATCTATGTATATAGAAGATACTGAAGTTATTATTTTATAAATGAAATAACAATGAAAGAAGAATTTTAAGAAGAAATGAACTTGAAAAAGGGTGGTGAAAACATTACCTTTTCTTCAGGTTCTTCCTTTTAATTTGATCAAAAGTGATCCTTATGTTGGATTTCTGATAACACTAAGGCCTCTAGAATGAATTGAGGAAAGTTTAGAGTTTATTTGGAAGGGTTTTTCCAAACCAAAAGGCTTTTATGGTGTGAAGAATTGGTTATAAGTGGTTTCCTTTTATAAGGGGGAAGAGGGGCTCTTTAGGAAAAACTTAGAATATTAATTTATAATAAATTCATATTTGGTTTCTAATGGATAAAAAGTTAATTATTAAAAGTCTAAGGTGGGTAGGGGTCGAAATCCTTTCAACCAATAGATTTTAGACAGGTTTGTGTCATTATATTAACCTTATCTTTTAGTTTTAACTCTTGGTTAATTAATTTACCACATACCATATCACTTTGTATTTTTATAATATATAGTTAATAAACATTCAATATACATATAAGCGACCCCAAGTGGTCCATTAATAATAAAAATATCATTGTATAATTCCTTTGGCCGAACCATAGATTTTTATAATTATAATATCAATTATTAATATAATATTTGTTTTAAAAACTCTTTTAAGTCAATTTTGACAGTATTTAATAATTTATTTTTGTTAAAGACTTAACAACATTATTAATTATAATAAAATTCATTTAAGAAATCATAAAATGTCATATTCACCATTAAAATTCTTTTATGTCATCAAAAAAATCAAATTATATTTCTTTTATCATTTATAATACCAATTATTTGATTCATTCATTAATAAAGAAAATATTGCATCATTATTGTGTCATATATATTTTTAATTTTTAAATGTCTAAAAATTATAAATAAAATACCATTATGTAGGAAATATTTTTATATTTCTAATGAATATTTATAGTTTAAATATAATATATATTACGCTAAGAAAAAATTGAGTATCTAAAATATATATGCTTATGTTATTTTGTATTTAATTTAACTTAATTAATATAAAGTGTCATCATCACATACAAGTGGATCCATGGGGTCCCAAAATCAACCCAAAGATTCCCATGGTCTGAAATGTATCATCCAATAGGGTTAATACACGTTTTAGGGTAATTTATTATTATTATTATTATATCTTTTTACCCTTATTTACCGGATTTACCCTTTAACCATGATAAATATAATATTTACCAAAGTAATTATTAAAAATGTCTAAAAATAAAAGATACCTATTTAGAAAAGTTCACATCCTTATTCCAAATATGGAGACCATTTTTTCAAATTCAAAACATAGAAGTGGGGAAAATTAATTTAAAATTAATTCCCGATGTCAAAACAAGAAGCGTGTTTTTAAAAAATAATAACTATCAAATGACTAACACTTGTTTATGTCCGTTTTAATTGTAAAGTTATGTCCAATGATAAAAAATGTATTAAATTGTAAAAATATATTCTAAATATAATTTAAAACCACTCAAATTAATAATCTATCACTATTAATTATTTTGATTAAAAAAGTTGTTTTTAATTAAAATTTAGTAATTTTCACTATTCAACAAAATATAAAAATTATCCGAAAAGTACCAAAATTTTATCCAAGGATAATTTCAATATTACTAATATAAAAATGAAGTCCATTTTGAGAGATAAAATTTATAAAATTTCAAAAAATGGGTATTACTATTCATAACTGCTACATTGATTGGTCGTAGTGTGTTAGAGTCTTCAAGTTGCGTACAATGCATGCTATTACTTAATTCAAAAGGAAAAGTATCATGTAAGCTTGTGGTGGTACATTCTCCCCTCATTCAAATAATTTTGTCCCTGAAATTTGAAATTTTTCATTGAACAAGAAAGGTTGAAAATATAAAATACCTTTGTGGAAAACCCATATCGGAAATAGGGTTAATAAAATTTAGTTTTAATAAGAGGGGAAGGGAAATGAGAATGTCACCACAAAATTAGGGTTTCGAATAAGAGATCATTGGCGGAAATTATAGACACGTAATTATAGAAAAATGTAAATATTTATAGGTAGTGATTGAGGTCATCAATCACAATCAAGTGTAAAATTGAGGGCCTCAAAGCCTTTAATCTATGGTGATTTAAAATATCATCAGTTAAACAAAACATAAGGTATTAGGATAACCCATTTTTTATCTTAATATATCTTTCCTAAAGTTTAAGAATTTATTTATTCATAGAATAAGATATAGGTATATATATATACTTGACACGTAGAGTTTCAACCTTCAACTAATTTCTACCATAAACTCATCTTTTACTCAACAGATAATAGAACTAAAAATATTATATTTAACCTAATCGTACAAGGTTACTAATATTAACACATGCCATTTAGATTATTAAATCTATTTTTTAGTAACTAGGGACTTCCTGTAGGATAGTTGTAGGTAATAAATTCATGTCACACTATGTTTTTCTGTTCTATTCCTACAGCTTTTTCTGACGCGACGGGTTATCGCCCGCCCAGCAGGTTGTCCTTTTCCTGAAACTATAGAATTATAATATTACAAAAAATAATCTTCAGAAATGTCTTAACCTTAAACAATACTATCCAATGATCAAATTAATCCATTCCAACCTATATAGTTATCCAAAATACCTCTGTCCAGACATTCTCTAAAAGGTCTCTAAATTCCAAAATCAATTGTAACATCAGATTCCCCAAACAAAGTAAAGTTTCTCTTATTGTAACATACTGAAAATATGATTACCTTAATCATATTAAAACCTTAATGAAAATAATAAGTATTTTAGTACAATCCTTATATATATCACATTATTCTTATAACCAGAATATAATCCTTGATTCTGAAAGCAGCAATACATTAATTATTCCACTTCAATTGTAGTAACAACATAAGAGTGGCATTGATCCCTTGGCCTTTTTGATGTAAGATTCCCTGATTCTTAGGACATTCATTTGAATAATTCCTCATTTCCCTACAATTGTATCAATCAACATTGATAGCCTCATTATTTCCCTTGCAATCACGAGCCTAGTGACCTTTTTCTCCTCATTTATAAAAAACTCCCATTCCTTTTAGGCTAGTACCGGGGTGATTCTTCCCACAATTATCGCATAATGGAAAATCATTCTGTCCCTTTTCCCTTTATTTGTCTCTTATTACACCATTCTCTTATTCTCTTGCTTTAATTTATTGTCATAATATTTAGAGAATTTATTTTCTATCATGATAGCACACGAGACTATATCATCATACGTTGAGAAAGATTCTGATACTAAAGTTTGATGTAGATATGGTTTTAACCCATAAAAGAAACGATCAATCGTACTTCTTGGGTTATGTAAATAATCTTCTTCATGCCTCGCTAACCTTGTAAAGATAGCCCCATACATTGCGACATTCTCATCGTCCTTTTGTCTCAGACTTAGAAATTGCCCTTCCATATCTACTCGATGGTCAAGAGGAAATTATTTTTCTAAGAAATGCTCTTTGAACTCCCTCAATTACATATTTGATACTTCATAGTCTTCCTTTGTGTTTTGTATCAATGACCACCATTGATCAGCATCTCTAGTGAGGCGATAAACATCCATGAAAATGTTTTCCCTTTCACTACTCCCCAAGGAATGGAATATTATCTCTAAAGAATTTATCCAGTACTCTACTACTAAGGGATTTTTAATCCCATTGAATGTTGGTGTTTGTTACCTCATGAAGTGATCTAACTTTGATCCTCCATGATGCAAGTCAGGGTGCTCCATACGGGTAAGGTTATTATTCATAACCTCAGTGAGTTGTCCTAGTATGGTGATTAGCTGATCAGCACCAGTTGCATCACTATCTCCACTATAATTATCTTGATTAAGAGGTCAATCCCTACATGGAGTGTGTGCATCGACACAGTTTCCATTCCTTCCACTAGGTTCCATTTCTAAACAATGGCATAAACTATATCATTTTATGAATCAAAATACTTTATTCCATACTTGTAAAACACTTAACATATATTGAACTATTTATGGATATAATCCATAATAAAAAAATGTTTTCTTTGAGGATGTATATACTCATAAACCCTTCATAATGTTTTTTAAAGAAATTATAATTATCCTAAGCATATCCCCCGGGAGTGTCGTAACCAAGAGTGCAGCAATGCCCGTTGTGGTTGTAACACCCCAGGTAAACAAAGAATATGACATTTTTATATTTATCCGTATTTGTGAATAAATGTCAATATTAATTTGAAGGTAACGCCATGCTCGATGGCTTACCCAATACCCAATAACAAGTTCCTTTGAAATCATACGTTGCACTCTAATAATAAAGTAATATTATTTTAAATGGTAGTTAACACATAGCCGTTGTATTGTCAGTAATGAATATATATAACTAAAATATGATTATATATGTTTGCTAAATGTTTTTAATTTTATCCAATAAATTTTAGAGGCTTAAAATACAAATGAATCCTATCTTAAGCATTGAATACACTAGTATTTTTAAAAGATTGTTTTACTACCTTTTGATGGAAAACCGTTTTTTTAATCAAAATTTTGACAATTTTATAAGCACTATTTTTCAAAATAAATATATTATTTATGATTGGGACATTGAAATTTAACTTGGGTTAATTTTTGGTATTTTTCAGACAATGTTCATTTTTCAATGAATAGTGAAAAATACTGAATTTTACATCAAAACCGCTTTTTCATATAATTTAATTTTATGGTTATATTATATTTTTAATTTGTTTTAAAGTTTAATTAGAATATATTTTTACCATGTAATTCAATGATGTTCATTGGGATTAATTTCACTTTGGAATTATGCATAAACAAGTTCCAAACTTTTCATAAATATTGTTTCCAAAAACCCTGCTATTTGTTTTGACAACATGAAGGTTTTTTAAATTAATTATTGCAATTTATGTGTTTGGAATTTGGTAAAATGTATTAAATATTTGGAATCATAAGGTTTAAATTATGTAATTATGACTATTTTGTTTTTGGACATTATGAATAGTAACGACGGTAATTATCTTTAATTATCTTGATTAATGAGTAATCAGGTAGTTAAAGATAATAAAATAATATCATAATAATGAAAAATGACCACAGCATGTGTCCTAAGGCTACTGGTTGTCTCATGGCCGACCATGGTATGCCTTGTGCCAAGCTTTGGGGCCCCATGGAATCACTTTTGTGAGGAAGTGACTTTTTATCTTGTTATTTTTAAAGAATGTTAAATGTAACAAAGAAGGTTTCATCTAAGTAAACAAAATTTCATTTTGTCTACATAAATGATATTTTGGACTATAAATATTCATTGGAAAGATACAAATATTTCCTATATCATAGTAGTTTTTTTATAATTTTTAGACATTAAATAAATTAAATTATTTATGACATCATGATGATGCAGCGATGACCTCATTATTTAACGATTTAAATAAAATGGAAAGATAATGTAAATTCTAAGACTTACACATGTCCAAAACCTATTGGATGGGTAACTTTAGAACCCGTATCACCTTATACTCGAAATAAATAAATGTGGGACCACAAAAATCCGAAACTCATTTGCAAACAAAGTTACATTTTATACCTTTCCAAGAGTGCCCCTCCTCTCCTCTTATAAAAGGCCCCCACCTCTACCTCCTTACCCACACTTCATAAGACTTTGGCTCGGCCAAATCCTGACCATTTTGTCTCTCCACATCCCTCTTTTAATCCTTGAATCCTCACTTTGGGCAGAAGTCTTCTCAAGGAAGCCTTTGAGCTCAAATCTAAGAGAGTTACCCGATTTTAAGGTAATGTCTTCACTTGAGTCCTTTTGTTTTATTTTTCTTATCCAACCCCCTAAACTCTTTTTATTCATTTATTTTGTAACAACTAAATTATATTCAATATACTAGTATGTTTTTATAAGAAGGATTCGAGCTACACTTACACACACCTACACCTAATGGTTAAAGAACATACTGTTTCCGTGGATGGCGAATTTCTGCCTCCCGAAATGATGATTGTTCAACATTCTTTTAACACCTTAAAGGTGGCCATTAAGATGACACTATACTTATATATGATATATAATATTTTTATTTTTTACTTAATCTTATTTATTTTTCATTTATTGCATACATTTATGGTTTCCATTATGGGTAAACGTGATATCTTCATTTAAGGAAGTGCGCACTACCGCCCCCTCAAAGTGATGTGATTCGTTAATGCCATATGTAGGACGTGTAAAGGATGGATTTAAAGTTATTATATATTATTTTATACTGGAATTATAATATACCTTTATATCATTATTATTTTCTTTCCATTAAAGTATGAGATAGAAATGAAACTAGCGTTCATGCGTACGTACGGCTTACCGTTTCCATGAATGATGCATTTCATTTCTTTCCTCTAAATGATTATGTGATATTATAAATACATGTATATGCTGGATATATATGATATATATGATATCCAAATCATGAATTTCATTCTGGATATAAATAACCTTTGACCCCACGAACAACATGTAATTGTAAGAAGTCAACTTTCGACTTAAGAACCAAATATCAACAAAACAAACATTATTAACTTAATGATTACATAATGTTTATAACATTTAAATAATTTATATAAAAAGAATAATAATCATTAAAAATGTTCTTAATCAATTAGAAATTAACTTATGTTTATTATTCAGGAGATTAAAGAATGATCGAGGCAAGTCGGACCCGAGGTAAGGGATCCTACTCCTCTCTTTCTTTTTGAGTACACTCTTTTATGTCATTCCTTTTAAAGCTCATATTTCTTGTTACTGGGATGTTCTTTTATATTACTCTTACTTTAATTTATATGTTCATGCGATGAGAGACCCTATTATCTCTCATCAATCCATTTTGTAAGTTTTGAGTGGCGACGTTAGGCTGCCGAATTTTCGTAAGAGATCTAACCTCTCTCTTTATTTTTAAGTACTCTCCTTTATGTCACTTATTTTAAGCTCATATTTGTTATTTTGGGGGATGTTATTTTATATTCCTCATTCTATAAACTTTATGTTAATATTATGGGATACCCTATTTGATCTCATCAATCCATTTTTGAAAGTTTTATGTGGCGTTGGTAGGCTGCCGAGTTTTCGTATTGGATTTTTCATCTCACTTTTATTCCCGTGAGATTTATGCTACATTTGCCACAATTTACTTTGAGTGGTGTATGTATTTCACATTATTCTACTCATTGTGTAATATACTTCTGTTTATGAGTATTTACATCAATGATGTATTGTCTTTCTTTCATGGGGTGTATGTTTCAAAAGATACCCAAGTCGGTAAGGGAACCTTTCACCCTCCTCTTTTTTAGAAGACTTATTTTGTTGGGTCTATTAATTTACATATTGTAATGTTGGGATATGTTCTTATATATCCTTATTGATGTACATTTTATATCCAAGTTATGAGATAACCTTTTTATCTCTCATCAAATCATTTTCTGAATTTTAAAGTGATGGCGTTAGGCTGTCGAATTTTTCCATGGGAACTTCTTAACGCAATTTCGATTTCTTTGGGTTCAACATTTAGTTATTTGAATATCTCATCCTTTGAATATGTGTGAATGACCTTTGATTTTTTACACTTGATATCCACTTATATTGGGTGTATTTATATTTTTCACAAATAATTATGAGATTTAATTATCCTTAATTTAAGGGTACCTTCTTTACAGGGGATTTCATCTCATTTTACATTTCTATTGATACTTCATTGTTGTTATGCACCAATTAAATCTTATATGGTGGTTATACTGTCCTTTGGAATATTATATCATGAATTCCATTATTCTCATGATATTAAAAAGTTCTTATTAAATGTTATTCATCAATTATTGCATTCAAGTGTCTCTCATTTTGTTAAAAACCCTTTAACTAAAATATCGTTTTAAATGTTGTAATGATTTATTCTTATAAATATTTATCGTTAATATCCATGTTTTCAAAATGGTTTTAAGGATTTATTTATATGGATATTAATGTTTTAAAATGTTAAAATCTTAAAAGTGGTATGGGACACTTTGATTCCAAGATCTATTTATTAAATGTTTTAAATGGTTTTGAAAATGGTTTTTTAGAATGGGTTCATTATTTCAAAATGTTATATTGTTATTGAAAAGTGGGAATGTTATATTTCCTTTATAATTAAGTTATGTTCTATGATTATGTTATGGTTCATGGGCATTGTTATGAAAACGGGTGCTTCCATGATAAACTAAGGGCGGGTGAGCCCGATATAGCTCCCCAATGCATTGGGTAACGCGAAGGAGTGAAACATTAAGGTTTCTTTGAAGTGATTTAGGGAATATACTATGGTGGGTATTCCTAACGTAACTAAGAGGGTTACTCCCTACGTAAGAATGTTATGAATGCCTCAATTTACCTTTTATGTCTTATGATTTCTAGGATTTATTCATGATTTGATGAGGTATGTTAAAGTGGCTATGTTTTATGGGTAATGTATGATTTCATTCTTATGTATATATGAACTCATGTTTCCTTTCCATAGTTTTTTATAACCCTTACTGAGCTTTTTATGCTCATCCTAGGTTTTTGAAATGTTTTTCACAGGTCAAGGGAAAGGTACATGATGTGATGATAGTGTCAAGGATGTGTTAAGAAAGAATCCTTGTTTTATTTAAAATATGTTTCCGTTGATGGGAAGAATTAATATTGTCTTTTATGTAACCACTTTGTTTAAATGTGGAATGTAATGCAAGTTTCATGATCTAATTCTCTAAAACTCTAAACCTGAATAGATCCTCAATGTGTAATCTTGTAATAACTCAAGATTAAGTAAGGTTTAAGGCTAGGGCCTTATAGTTGGTATCAAAGGTCGGTTTAGATAACTTTAGAGGTTAGGGTATTCTTTAAGCATAAGTGACATTACCATATTGGTTAGGAATTCAGAAAGAGTACTAGTTTTAGCTCAAGTGAATGAGTAAGCATATCTTAGTGTTTATATTCCTCATTAGTAAATGATGGTTTTGTTGATATACTCACACTGACCTTTTTGGTTTTAGTAAATGGCTGGATCTAGCAGGAACCAAAGTGAAAATTGGTTTGAAGGAAACTGTGGTGGTTCTCTGATTAAAAGACTGGATGAAATGGGGTATTCAATGAGGAAACTCATGGTTTTTCTAAACCAACTATCAAGGAGTCATGATCAACCACTTCAACCTTGGTATGTTCAATAATTAATCATGTATGATATGACCACTTGATGTGGAAGTTCAGGTAATAATTATAAAGGTAAACATTAGGGTTTATATGATCCTTACTTTTGAGGTAATTATGGGTTATTATATGTTATACTGGAAAATGAAAGGCATGAGATAAACTTGAGGTTGAAATATGTTATGATTATTTTTGATGATTTTATCTCATTTTGGGAAATGTTTTGAGAATTATATAGTTTTGGAAAAAGGACAACACGTAGACCGTGTGACAACCCGTCGCGTCGGACAAAGTTGCGGAATCGAACCCACAACCAAAGTGCGACTAGTATTTATTGCCTACCACTGGACTACGTGAAGTCCCTGGTTAGTTTGAATAATTCTTTTTATTTATATGATTTCATGAATTAAGATTAATCTAATTTTGGGTTATATATGGAAATTTATTAATCTATCATGGATGATATGTGATTAGGTTAATTACTTTTCAATACGAGACTTTAAGAACAACTGATGTTGTTTGGAGTTAAATGTTACGATTTAACTTGGATCACTATGTGACTAAATCCAACAAGTATTTGGGATTAAATCTTAGTTTGGTTTAAATTGAAGAATTTTATGGACAAATTGTTTATCGAATGGTCCTCGTTGACCTTTGGGTTGTGTTGGACAAATTTTGAAGATTAAGCATAGATTTTTTTTTTATAAAGGGTTATCCTTTTCTGGATTATCTGATCTTGTAATAACCTTTTTGGTTTGGTTTTTGTTAATTTATAAAGACATGGGAAGTATATAGTTCTCTTTGGTGGATTAGGTGATTCTCTAGAAGTTGATTATAGTACTCTTAATGTGAACAAGTCTTCCTAAATACTCATCTTTTGGAGAAAATATGAGTTTGTGTAAGGAATCTAATAAAAGTTGAAAGTCAACATGATAGATGATTATGTTCCCTTATGAATAAATTCTTCAATGAAGAGTAAATTAAAACAAAAATGTTGTCTGTTAACTTTTCTTACTGGGGAATCGATTAACGTTTAACCCATCACAAGTTTGTGATTTTCTTATGGTTAACTTTCTCCTAGACATTTTTACTATCACTCTCCATCAGAACATGACCCTTTATTTTTTCCTCCATGTCCATATTTCCATACATGGAATCCTAGTATGGGTTAACTCGGGAGACCTTTTTACTTATCTTTGTTTTATTGACACTAGTTCCGATGTGGGATTTTCAATGTTGTTTCCAATCCCAGTTTTAAAATTGCGAGGACGCAATTCCCAGAAGGGGGGAAGGATGTAACACCCTAGGTAAATAAAGAATATGACTTTTTTATATTTATCCCTATTTATGAATAAAATTTCAATATTAATTTAAATGGAACGCTATGCTCGATGGCTTACCCAATACCCAAAAACGAGTTCCTTTGAAATCATACGTTGCACTCTAATAATAAATTAATATTATTTTAAATGGTAGTTAACACATAACCGTTGTATTGTCAGAAATGAATATAAATAACTAAAATATGATTATATATGTTTGCTAAATGTTTTTACTTTTATCCAATAAATTTTAGAGGCTTAAAATACAAATGAATCCCATCTTAAGAATTGAATACACTAGTATTTTTAAAAGATTGTTTTAATACCTTTTGATGGCAAACCATTTTTTTAAAATCAAACTTTTGACAATTTTATAAGATCTATTTTTCAAAATAAATATATTATTTATGATTAGGACATTTAAATTTACCTTGGGTTAATTTTTGGTATTTTTCTGACAATGTTCATTTTTCAATGAATAGTGAAAAATACTGCATTTTACATCAAAACTGCTTTTTCATATAATTTAATTATATGTTTATATTATCTCTTTAATTTGTTTTAAAGTTTAATTAGAATATATTTTTACCATGTAATTCAATTATGGTCATTGGGAATAATTTCACTTTGGAATTATGCATAAACAAGTGCCAAACTTTTCATAAATATTGTTTCCAAAAAAACCCGTTATTTGTTTTGACAACGAGAAGTTTTTTTAAATTAATTATTGAACTTTATGTGTTTAGAATTTTTAAAAATGGATTACATATTTGGAATCAGATGTTCCAAATTATATAATTAACACTCTTTTGTTTTTGGACATTATGAATAGTAACGAGGGTAATTATCCTTAATTATCTTGATTAATGAGTAATCAGGTAGTTAAAGATAATAAAATAATATAATAATAATGCAAAATGACCAAAAAATGTGTCCTAAGGCTAATTTCTGTCTCATGTACGACCATGGGTTGCCTTGTGCCAAGCTTGGGGGCCCAGTGGAATCACTTTTGTGCGGAAGTGACTTTTTATCTTTTTATTTTTAAAAAATGTTAAATGTAACAAAGAAGGTATCACCTAAGTAAAATATTTTTATTTTTGTCTAAATAAATGATATTTTGGAAAAGAAATAATCATTGGAAATCTAAAAATATTTCCTACATCATAGTATTTTTTTATAATTTTTAGACATTAAATAAATTATATTATTTATGACATCATGATGATGCAGCGATGACCTCATTATTTAACGATTTAAATAAAATTGAAAGATAATGTAAAATCTAAGACCTAAAAATTTCCTAAACCTATTGGATGGGTGGATTTCGAAATCTTATCACCTTATCCTCTAAAAAAATCTATGTGGGACCACTAAAATCCGAAACTCATTTGCAAATAAAGTTACATTTTATACCTTTCCAAGAGTGCCCCTCCTCTCCTCTTATAAAATGCCCCCACCTCTACCTCCTTACCCACACATCATAAGCCTTTGGATCGGCCAAAACCTGAACATTTTATCTCTCCACATCCCTCACTTACTCCTTGAAGCCTCACTTTGGGAATAAGTCTTCCCAAGGAATCCTTTGAGCTCAAATCTAAGAGAGTTACCCGATTTTAAAGTAATGTCTTCACTTGAGTCCTTTTGTTTTATTTTTCTTCTCTAACCCCCTAAACTCTTTTTATTCATTTCTTTTGTAACAAATACAGTATATCAAATATACTAGGATGTTTTTATAAGATTTATTCTAGATACACTTACACACACCTACAACTAATGGTTAAAGAACATACTGTTTCCGTGGATGACGAATTTCTGCCTCCCGAAACGATGATTGTTCAACATTATTTTAACACCATAAAAGGTGGACATTAAAATGTCACTATACTTATATATGATATATAATATGTTTATGTTTTACGTAAGCTTCTGTATTTTTCATTTATTTTATACCTTTATTGTTTCCATTATGGGTAAACGCGATATCTTCATTTAAGGAAGTGCGGACTACCGCCCCCTCAAAGTGATGTGATTCGTTAATGCCATATGTGGGATGTATAAAGGATGGATTTAAAGTTATTATATATGATTTTATACTGGAATTATAATATACCTTTATATCATTACTATTTTCTTTCCATTAAAGTATGAGATAGAAATGAATGTAGCGTTCATGCGTACGTACGGCTTACCGTCTCCATGAACGGTGCATTTCATTTATTTCCTCTAAATGATTATGTGATATTATAAATACATGTATATGCTGGATATATATGATATATATGATATCCAAATCAGGAATGTCATTCTGGATATAAATAAACTTTTACCCCACGAACAACATGTAATTGTAAGAAGTCCACTTTCGATTTAAGAACCAAATATCGACAAAACAAACATTATTAACTTAATGATTACATAATGTTTATAACATTGAAAAAATTTATATAAAAGGAATAATAAGATTGAAAAAGGTTCTTAATCAAGTATAAATTTACTCAAGTTTATTATTCAGGAGATTAAAGAACGATCGAGTGAAGTCGGACCCGAGGTAAGGGATCCTACTCCTCTCTTTCTTTTTGAGTACACTCTTCTATGTCATTCCTTTTAAAGCTCATATTTCTTGTTATTGAGATGTTCTTTTATATTACTCTTACTTTAATTTCTATTTTCATGTGATGAGAGACCATATTCTCTCTCATCAATCCATTTTGGAAGTTTTGAGTGGCGCCATTAGGCTGCCGAATTTTCGTAAGAGATCTAACCTCTCTCTTTCTTTTTAAGTACTCTCCTTTATGTCACTTATTTTAAGCTCCTCTTTGTTATGTTGGGGGATGTTCTTTTATATTCCTTTTTCTATAATCTTTATGTTAATATGATTATATACACAATTTATCTCATCAATGCATTTTTGTAAGTTTTATGTGGCGTTGTTAGGCTGCCGAGTTTTCGTAAGGGATTTTTCATCTCACTTTTATTCCCGTGAGATTTAAGCTACATTTGCCACAATTTCCTTTGAGTGGTGTATGTAATTTCCATTATAATAATCTTTGTGTAATATAATTCCTTTTATAATTATTTAAATAAATTATGTATTGTCTTTCTTTCATGGGGTGTATGTTTCGAAAGATACCCAAGTCGGTAAGGGAACCTTTCGCCCTCCTCTTTTTAAAAGACTTATTTTGTTGGGTCTTTTAATTTACATATTGTAATGTTGGGATATGTTCTTTAATATCCTTATTGATGTACATTTTATGTCCAAGTGATGATATAACCTTTTTATCTCTCATCAACTCATTTTCTGAATTTTAATGTGATTCCGTTAGGCTGTCGAATTTTTTCAAGGGAACTTCTTTACCCAATTTTGATTTCTTTGGGTTCAACATGTAGTTATTTGAATATGTCCTCCTTTGAATATGTGTGAATGAAATTTGATTGTTTTAAACTTAATATCCACTTATATTGGGTGTATTTATATTTTTCACACATAATTATGAGATTGATTTATCCTTAATTTAAGGGTACCTTCTTTACAAGGGATTTCATCTCATTTTACATTTCTATTGATACTTCATTGTTGTTATGCACCAATTCACTCTTATATGGTGGGTATACTGTCCTTTGGAATATTATATCATGAATTCCTTTATTCTCATGATATTAAAATGTTCTGATTAAATGTTATTCCTCGATTATTGTATTCAAGTGTCTCTCATTTTGTTAAAAACCCTTTAACTAAAATATCGTTTTAAATGTTGTAATGATTTATTCTTATAAATATTAATCGTTAATATCCATGTTTTAAAAATGGTTTTAAGGAATTATTTATATGGATATTAATGTTTTAAAATGTTAAAAGCTTCAAAGTGGTCTGAGACACTTTGATTCAAAGATGTATTTATTAAATGTTTTAAATGGTTTTGAAAATGGTTTTTTAGAATGGGTTCATTATTTCAAAATGTTATATTGTTTTTGCAAAGTGGGAATGTTATATTTCCTTTATAATTAAGTTATGTGATATGATTATGTTATGGTTCCTGTGCATTGTTATGAAAACGGGTGGTTCTGTGATAAACTAAGGGCGAGTGAGCCCGAAATAGCTCTCCAATGCATTGGGTAACACGAAGTAGTGAAACATTAAGGTTTCTCCGAAGAGATTTAGGGAATATAATGTGGTGGGTATTCCCAACGTAACCAATAGGGTTACTCCCTACGTAAGAATGTTATTAATTCCTCAATATAACTTTTATGTCTTATGATTTAAATGATTTATTCATGATTTGATGAGGTATGTTAAAGTGCCTATGTTTTATGGGTAAAGTATGATTTCATTCTTATGTATATATGAACTCATGTTTCCTTTCCATATATTTTTATAACCCTAACTGAGCTTTTTATGCTCATCCCATGTTTTTTAAATGTTTTTCACAGGTCAAGGGAAAGGTACATGATTTGATGATAGTGTTAAGGATGTGTCAAGAAAGAATCCGTGTTTTATTTTAAATATGTTTCTGTTGATGAGAAGAATGAATACTGCCTTTTATGTAACCACTTTGTTTAAATGTGGAATGTAATGCAAGTTTCATGATCTAATTCTCTAAAACTCTAAAACTGAAAAGATCCTCAATTTGTAATCTTGTAATAACTCAATATTAATTAAGGTTTAAGGCTGGGGACTTATAGTTGGTATCAAAGGTCGGGTACATAACTTTAGAGGTTAGGGTATTCTTTAAGCATACGCGGCATTACTATAATGGTTAGGAATTCAGAAAGAGTACTAGTTTTATCTAAAGTGAATGAGCAAGTATATCTTAGTTTTTATATTCCTCATTAGTAAATGATGGTTTTGTTGATATACTCACACTGTCTTTTTGGTTTTAGTAAATGGCTAGATCTAGCAGGAACCAATGTGACAATTTGTTTTAAGGAAACTGTGGTGGTTCTATGATTAAGTTACTGGATGAAATGGGGTATTCAATGAGGAAACTCGTGGTTGTTCTAAACCAACAATCAAGGAGTCATGATCAACCACTTGAACCTTGGTATGTTCAATAATTCATCATGTATGATATGACCAATAGATGTGGAAGTTCATGTAATAATTATAAAGGTAACCATTAGGGTTTATATGATCCTTACTTTTGAGGTAATTATGGGTTATTATATGTTATGATGGAAAATGAAAGTCATGAGATAAACTTGTGGTTGAAATATGTTATGTTTATTTTTGAAGATTTTATCTCATTTTGGGAAATTTTTTGAGAATTATATAGTTTTTGAAAAAGGACAACACGCAGACCGTGTGACAACCCGTCGCATTGGACAAAGCTGCGGGAATCGAACCCACAACCAAAGTGCGACTGGTATTTATTGCCTACCACTAGACTACGTGAAGTCCCTGGTTAGTTTGACTAATTATTTTTAGTTAAATGATTTTATGAATTAAGAGTAATCTGATTTTGTGTTATATTTGTAAATTTATTAACCTATCATGGAGGATATGTGATTAGGTTAATTACTTTTCAATACGAGACTTTAAGAACAACTGATGTTGTTTGGAGATAAATGTTACGATTTAACTTGGAAGACTATGTGACTAAATCCATCAAGTATTTGGGTTTAAATCTTAGTTTGGTTTACATTGAAGAATTTTATGGACAAATTGTTTATCGAATGGTCCTCATTGAACTTTGGGTTTTGTTGGAAAAATTTTGAAGATTAAGCATAGATTTTCTTTTTTATAAAGGGTTATCCTTTTCTGGATTATCTGATCTTGTACTAACCATTTTGTTTGGTTTTGGTCAATGTCTAAAGACATGGGAAGTATATAGTTCTCTTTGGTGGATTAGGTGATTATCTAGAAGTTGATTATAGTATTCTTAATGTGAACAAGACTTCATAAATACTCGTCTTTTAGAGAAAATATGAGTTTGTGTAAGGAATATAATAATAGTTGAAAGTCAACATGATAAGTGATTATGTTAACTTATGAATAAATTCCTCAATGAAGAGTATCTTAAAACAAAAATGTTGTCTGTTAACTTTTCTTACTGGGGAATCGAATACTGTTTAACCCATCACAAGTTTGTGATTTTCTTATGGTTAACTTTCTCCTAGACATGTTTACTATCACTCTCCATCAGAACCTGACCCTTTTTTTCCTCCATGTCCATATTTTCATACATGGAATCCTAGTATGGGTTAACTCGGGTGAACTTTGTACTTATCTTTGTTTTATTGACTCTTGTTCCGATGTGGGATTTTCAATGATGTTTCCAAACCCAGTTTTAAAATTGCGAGGACGCAATTCCCAGAAGGGGGAAGGGTGTAACACCCCAGGTAATTAAATAATATGACATTTTTATATTTATACCTATTTGTGAATAAAATTTCAATATTAATTTAAAGGTAACTCTATGCTTGATGGCTTACCCAATACCCAACAACGAGTTCCTTTGAAATCATACGTTGCACTCTAATAATAAAGTAATATTATTTTAAATGGCAGTTAACACATAGCCATTGTATTGTCAGTAATTAATATAAATAACTAAAATATGATTATATATGTTTTCTAAATGTTTTTACTTTTATCCAATAAATTTTAGAGTATTAAAATACAATTGAATCCCATCTTAAGCATTGAATACAGTAGTATTTTTAAAAGATTGTTTTACTACCTTTTGATGGCAAACCATTTTTTTAAATCAAAATTTTGACAATTTTATAAGCTCTATTTTTCAAAGTAAATATATTATTTATGATTGGGACATTGAAATTTACCTTGGTTTAATTTTTGGAATTTTTCTGACAATGTTCATTTTTCAATGAATAGTTAAAAATACTGCATTTTACATCAAAACTGCTTTTTCATATAATTTCATAATATGGTTATATTATCTTTTTAATTTGTATTAAAGTGTAATTAGAATATATTTTTACCATGTAATTAAATTATGGTCATTGGGATTAATTTCACTTTGGAATTATGCATAAACAAGTGCCAAACATTTCATAAATATTGTTTCCAAAAAAACCCGGTATTTGTTTTGGCAACGGGAAGTTTTTTTAAATTAATTATTGAAATTTATGTGTTTGGAATTTGGTAAAATGGATTACATATTTGGAATCATAATGTCCAAATTATGTAATTAATACTCTTTTGTTTTTGGACATTATGAATAGTAACGACGGTAATTATCTTTAATTATCTTGATTAATGAGTAATCAGGTAGTTAAAGATAATAAAATAAAATAATAATAATGAAAAATGACCCCAACATGTGTCCTAAGGCTACTGGTTGTCTCATGGCCGACCATGGGATGCCTTTTGCCAAGCTTGGGGGCCCCATGGAATCACGTTTTTGAGGAAGTGACTTTTTATCTTTTTATTTTTAAAGAATGTTAAATGTAACAAAGAAGGTATCACCTAAGTAAAATATTTTTAATTTTGTCTAAATAAATGATATTTTAGACTATAATTATTCATTGGAAAGATAAAAATATTTTCTACATAATATTATTTTTTTATAATTTTTAGACATTAAACATATTAAATTACTTATGACATCATGATGATGCAGCGATGACCTCATTATTTAACGATTTAAATAAAATGGAATGATAATGTAAAATCTAAGCCCTACACATGTCCAAAACCTATTGTATGGGTGGATTTCGAACCCTTATCACCTTATCCTCGAAAAACATCAATGTGGGACCACTAAAATCTGAAACTCATTTGCAAATAAAGTTACATTTTATACCTTTCCAAGAGTGCCCCTCATCTCCTCTTATAAAAGGCCCCCACCTCTACCTCCTTACCCACACGTCATAAGCCTTTTTCTCGGCCAACCCCTTCCCATTTTGTCTCTACACATCAATTTATCACTCCTTGAAGCCTCACTTTGGGAAGAAGTCTTCCCAAGGAATCCTTTGAGCTCAAATCTAAGAGAGTTGCCCGATTTTAAGGTAATGTCTTCACTTGAGTCCTTTTGTTTTATTTTGCTTCTCCAACACCCTAAAATCTTTTTATTAATTTATTTTGTGACAACTCCAGTATATTCAATATAATTGGATGTTTTTATAAGAAGGATTCGAGCTACACTTACACACACCTACATCTAATGGTTAAAGAACATACTGTTTCCATGGATGGCGAATTTCGGCCTCTCGAAACGATGATTGTTCAACATTATTTTAACACCTTCAAAGGTGTCCATTAAGATGACACTATACTTATATATGATATATAATATGTTTATGTTTTACTTCAGCTTGTGTATTTTTCATTTATGGCATACCTTTATGGTTTCCATTATGGGTAAACGCGATATCTTCATTTAAGGAAGTGCGGACTACCGCCCCCTCAAAGTGGTGTGATTCGTTAATGCCATATGTGGGATGTATAAAGGATGGATTTAAAGTTAATATATATGATTTTATACTGGAATTATAATATACCTTTATATCATTATTATTTTCTTTCCATTAAAGTATGAGATAGAAATGAAAGTAGCGTTCATGCGTACGTACGGCTTACCGTCTCCATGAACGGTGCATTTCATTTCATTCCTCTAAATGATTATGTGATATTATAAATACATGTATATGATGGATATATATGATATATATGATATCCAAATCAGGAATTTCATTCTGGATATAAAGAACCCATGACCCCACGAACAAAATGTAATTGTAAGAAGTCCACTTTCGACTTAAGAACCAAATATCGACAAAACAAACATTATTAACTTAATGATTACATAATGTTTATAACATGGAAATAAGTTATATAAAAGGAATAATAAGCTTGAAAAAGGTTCTTAATCAAGTAGAAATTAACTCAAGTTTATTATTCAACAGATTAAAAAACGATCGAGTCAAGTCAGACCCGAGGTAAGGGATCCTACTCCTCTCTTTCTTTTTGAGTACACTCTTTTATGTCATTCCTTTTAATGCTCATATTTCTTGTTATTGGGATGTTCTTTTATATTACTATTACTTTAATTTCTATTTTAATGTGATGAGAGACCCTATTCTTTCTCATCAATCCATTTTGTATGTTTTGAGTGGTGCCGTTAGGCTGCCGAATTTTCATAAGAGATCTAACCTCTCTCTTTCTTTTTAAGTACTCTCCTTTATGTCACTTCTTTTAAGCTCCTCTTTGTTATGTTGGGGGATGTTATTTTATATTACTCTTTCTATAAACTTTATGTTAATATGATGAGATACCCTATTTTATCTCATCAATCCATTTTTGTATGTTTTATGAGGCGCTGTTAAGATGCTGAGTTTTCGTAAGGGATTTTTCATCTCACTTTTATTCTCGTGAGATTTATGCTACATTTGCCACAATTTCCTTTGAGTGGTGTATGTACTGACCATTACTCTACTATTTGTGTAATATAATTCCATTTATGAGTATTTACATCAATTATGTATTGTCATTCTTTCATGGAGTGTATGTTTCGAAAGATACCCAATTCGGTAAGGGAACCTTTCACCCTCCTCTTTTTTAAAAGACTTATTTTGTTGGGTCTTTTAATTTACATATTGTAATGTTGGGATATGTTCTTATATATCATTATTGATTTAAATTTTATGTTCATGTAATTAGATACAATTTTTATCTCTCATCAACTCATTTTCTGAATTTTAAAGTGATGTCTTAGGCTGTCGAATTTTTCCAAGGGAACTTCTTAACCCAATTTCGATTTGTTTGGGTTCAACATGTAGTTATTTGAATATGTACTCATTTGAATATGTGTGAATGACCTTTGATTGTTTTACACATAATATACACTTATATTGGGTGTATATATATTTTTCACACATAATTATGAGATTGATTTATCCTTAATTTAAGGGTACCTTCTTTACAGGGGATTTCATCTCATTTTACATTTCTATTGATACTTCATTGTTGTTATAAGCCAATTCACTCTTATATGGTGGGTATACTGTCCTTTGGAATATTATATAATGAATTCCTTTATTCTCATGATATTGAAAAGTTATGATTAAATTTTATTCCTCGATTATTGTATTCAAGTGTCTCTCATTTTGTTAAAAACACTTTAACTAAAATATCGTTTTAAATGTTTTAATGATTTATTATTATAAATATTTATCGTTAATATCCATGTTTTCAAAATGGTTTTATGGATTTATTTATATGGATATTAATGTTTTAAAATGTTAAAATCTTCAAAGTGGTATGGGAAACTTTGATTCATAGATCTATTTATTAAATGTTTTAAATGGTTTTGAAAATGGTTTTTTAGAATGGGTTCATTATTTAAAAATGTTATATTGTTATTGAAAAGTGGGAATGTTATATTTACATTATGCTTAAGTTATGTGCAATGATTATGTTATGGTTCTTGGGAATTGTTATGAAAACGGGTGGTTCCGTGATAAACTAAGGGCGGGTGAGCCCGATATATCTCTCCAATGCATTGGGTAACACGAAAGAGTGAAACATTAATGTTTCTCCGAAAAGATTTAGGGAATATACTGTGGTGGGTATTCCCAATGTAACCAAGAGAGTTACTCCCTACGTAATAATGTTATGAATGCCTCAAGTTACCTTTTATGTCTTATTATTACTATGATTTATTCATGATTTGATGAGGTATGTTAAAGTGCCTATGTTTTATGGGTAAAGTATGATTTCATTCATATGTATATATGAACACATGTTTCCTTTCCATAATTTTTTATAACCCTTACTGAGATTTTTATGCTCATCCCATGTTTTTGAAATGTTTTTCATAGGTCAAGGGAAAGGTACATGATGTGATGATAGTGTCAAGGATGTGTCAAGAAAGAATCCGTGTTTTCTTTTAAATATGTTTCCGTTGATGGGAAGAATGAATACTATCTTTTATGTAACCACATTGTTTAAATGTGGAATGTAATGCAAGTTTCATGATCTAATTCTCTAAAACTCTAAACCTGAAAAGATCCTCAATGTGTAATCTTGTAATAACTCAATATTAAGTAAGGTTTAAGGCTAGGTCCTTATAGTTGGTATCAAAGGTCGGTTTAGATAACTTTAGAGGATAGGGTATTCTTTAAGCATAAGTGACATTACCATAATGGTTAGGAATTCATAAAGAGTACTAGTTTTAGCTAAAGTGAATGAGTAAGTATATCTTAGTGTTTATCTCCCTCATTATTAAATTATGGTTTTGTTGATATACTAACCCTGACCTTTTTGGTTTTAGTAAATGGATGGATCTAGAAGACACCAAAGTGACAATTGGTTTGAAGGAAACTGTGGTGGTTCTCTGATTAAGAGACTGGATGAAATGGGGTATTCAATGAGGAAACTCGTGGTTGTTCTAAATCAATTATCAAGGAGTCATGATCAACCACGTGAACCATGTTATGTTCAATAATTAATCATGTATGAGATGACCAATCGATGTGGAAGTTCAGGTAATAATTATAAAGGATACCATTAGGGTTTATATGATCCTTACTTTTGAGGTAATTATGGGTTATTATATGTTATGATGGAAAATGAAAGGCATGAGATAAACTTGAGGTTGAAATATTATATGTTTATTTTTGAAGATTTTATCTCATTTTGGGAAATTTTTTGAGAATTATATAGTTTTGGAAAAAGGACAACACGCAGACCGTGTGACAACCCGTCGCGTCGGACAAAGCTGCGGGAATCGAACCCACAACCAAAGTGCGACTGGTATTTATTGCCAACCACTGGACTACGTGAAGTCCCTGGTTATTTTGACTAATTCTTTTTAGTTAGATGATTTGATGAATTAAGAGTAATCTGATTTTGGGTTATCTATGGAAATTTATTAACCTATCATGGAGTATATGTGATTAGTTTAATTACTTTTCAATACGAGACTTTAGGAACAACTGATGTTGTTTGGAGATAAATGTTACGATTTAACATGGAAGACTATGTGAATAAATCCATCAAGTATTTGGGTTTAAATCTTAGTTTTGTTTACATTGAATAATTTTATGGACAAATTTTTTATCGAATGGTCCTCATTGAACTTTGGGTTTTGTTGGACAAATTTTGAAGATTAAGCATAGATTTTCTTTTTTATAAGGGGTTATCCTTTTCTGGATTATCTAATCTTGTACTAACCTTTTTGGTTTGGTTTTGGTTAATTTCTAAAGACATGGGAAGTATATAGTTCTCTTTGTTGGATTAGGTGATTCTCTAGAAGTTGATTATAGTACTCTTAATGTGAACAAGTCTTCCTAAATACTCGTCTTTTGGAGAAAATATGAGTTTGTGTAAGGAATCTAAAAAAAGTTGAAATTCAACATGATAAGTGATTATGTTCCCTTATGAATAAATTCCTCAATTAAGAGTAACTTAAAACAAAAATGTTTACTGTTAACTTTTCCTACTAGGGAATCGAATACCGTTTAACCCATCACAACTTTGTGATTTTCTTCTGGTTAACTTTCTCCTAGACATGTTTACTATCAATCTCCATCAGAACATGACCCTTTGTTTTTTCCTCCATGTCCATTTTTTCATACATGGAATCCTAGTATGGGTTAACTGGGGTGACCTTTTTTACTTATCTTTGTTTTATTGACTCTTGTTTCGATGTGGGATTTTCAAAGATGTTTCCAAGCCCAGTTTTAAAATTGCGAGGACGCAATTCCCAGAAGGGGGGAAGGATGTAACACCCCAGGTAAATAAAGAATATGGCATTTTTATATTTATCCCTATTTGTGAATAAAATGTCAATATTAATTTAAAGGGAACACTATGCTCGATGGCTTACCCAATACCCAAAAACGAGTTCCTTTGAAATCATACGTTGCACTCTAATAATAAAGTAATATTATTTTAAATGGTAGTTAACACATAGCCATTGTATTGTCAATAATGAATATAAATAACTAAAATATGATTATATATGTTTGCTAAATGATTTTACTTTTATCCAATAATTTTTAGAGGCTTAAAATACCAATGAATCCCATCTTAAGCATTGAATACACTAGTATTTTTAAAAGATTGTTTTACTACCTTTTGATGGCAAACCATTTTTTCTTAAATAAAAATTTTGACTATTTTATAAGCTCTATTTTTCAAAATAAATATATTATTTATGATTGGTACATTGAAATTTACCTTGGGTTAATTTTTGGTATTTCTCTGACAATGTTCATTTTTCAATGAATAGTGAAACATACTGCATTTTACATCAAAACTTCTTTTTCATATAATTTAATTATATGGTTATATTATATTTTTAATTTGTTTTAAAGTGTAATTAGAATAAATTTTTACCATCCAATTCAATTATGGTCATTGGGATTAATTTCACTTTGGAATTATGCATAAACAAGTTCCAAACTTTTCATAAATATTGTTTCCAAAAATCCCGCTATTTGTTTTGACAACAGAAAGTTTTATTAAATTAATTATTGCAATTTATGTGTTTGGAATTCGGTAAAATGGATTACATATTTGGAATCATAAGGTCCAAATTATGTAATTAAGAATCTTTTGTTTTTGGACATTATGAATAGTAACGACGGTAATTATCTTTAATTATCTTGATTAATGAGTAATCAGGTAGTTAAAGATAATAAAATAATATCATAATAATTATAAATGACCACAAAATGTGTCCTAAGGCTACTGTTTGTCTCTTGTCCGACCATGGGATGCCTTGTGTCATGCTTGGAGGCCCCATGGAATCACTTTTGTGAGGAAGTGACTTTTTATCTTTTTATTTTTAAAGAATGTTAAATGTAACAAAGAAGGTATCACCTAAGTAAAATATTTTTATTTTTGTCTACATAAATGATATTTTGGACTATAAATATTCATTATAAATCTAAAACGATTTCCTACATCATATTATTTTTTTATAATTTTTAGACATTAAATAAATTAAATTATTTATGACATCATGATGATGTAGCGATGACCTCATTATTTAACGATTAAAATAAAATGGAAATATAATGTAAAATCTAAGACCTACACATTTCCAAAACCTATTGGATGGGTTGATTTAGAACCCTTATCACCTTATCCTAGAAAAACATCAATTTGGGACCACTAAAATCCGAAACTCATTTGCAAATAAAGTTACATTTTATACCTTTCCAAGAGTTCCCCTCCTCTCCTCTTATAAAAGGCCCCCACCTCTACCTCCTTACCCACACTTCATAAGCCTTTTTCTCGGACAACCCCTGCCCATTTTGTCTCTCCACATCCCTCTATTACTCTTTTAAGCCTCAATTTGGGAATAAGTCTTCCCAAGGAAGCCTCTGATCTCAAATCTAAGAGAGTGACCCGATTTTAAGGTAATGTCATCACTTGAGTCCTTTTGTTTTATTTTGCTTCTCCAACCCCCTAAACTCTTTTTATTAATTTCTTTTGTAATAAATCCAGTATCATCAATATAATATGATGTTTTTATAATAATTATTAGAGCTACAATTACACACACCTACATCTAATGGTTAAATAACATACTGTTTCCGTGGATGGCGAATTTCTGCCTCCCGAAATGATGATTGTTCAACATTCTTTTAACACATTCAAAGGTGGACATTAATATGACACTATACTTATATATGATATATAATATGTTTATGTTTCACTTAAGATTCTTTATTTTTCATTTATGGAATACCTCTGTGGTTTCCATTATGGGTAAACGTGATATCTTCATTTAAGGATGTGCGGACTACCACCCCCTCAATGTGATGTGATTCGTTAATGCCATATGTGGGACGCATAAAGGATGGATTTAAAGTTATTATATATGATGTTATACTGGAATTATAATATACCTTTATATCATTATTATTTTCTTTCCATTAAAGTACGAGATAGAAATGAAAGTAGCGTGCATGCGTACGTACGGCTTACCGTCTCCATGAATGGTGCATTTCATTTCTTTCCTCTAAATGATTATGTGATATTATAAATAAATGTATATTCTGGATATATATGATATATATGATATAAAAAACAGGAATTTCATTCTTGATATAAATAAACCTTGACCCCACGAACAACATGTAATTGTAAGAAGTCCACTTTCGACTTAAGAACCAAATATCGACAAAACAAACATTATTAACCTAATGATTACATAATGTTTATAACATGGAAATAAGTTATATATAAGGAATAATAAGTTTAAAAAAGGTTCTTAATCAAGTAGAAATTAACTCAAGTTTATTATTCAGGATATTAATGAATGATCGAGTCAAGTCAGACCCGAGGTAAGGGATCCTACTCCTCTCTTTCTTTTTGAGTACACTCTTTTATGTCATTCCTTTTAAAGCTCATATTTCTTGTTATTGGGATGTTCTTTTATATTACTCTTAGTGTAATTTCTATGTTAATGTGATTAGAGACCCTATTGTCTCTCATCAATCCATTTTGGAAGTTTTGAGTGGCACCGTTAGGCTGCTGAATTTTCGTAAGAGATCTAACCTCTCTCTTTCTTTTTAAGTACTCTCCTTTATGTCACTTCTTTTAAGCTCCACTTTGTTATTTTGGGGGAGTTCCTTATTTATTCCTCTTTCTATAAACTTTATGTTAATATAATGAGATACCCTATTTTATCTCATCAATCCATTATTGTATGTTTTATGTGGCGCTGTTATCCTGCCGAGTTTTCGTAAGGGATTTTTCATCTCACTTTTATTCCCGTGAGATTTATGCTACATTTGCCAAAATTTCCTTTGAGTGGTGTATGTACTGCCCATTATTCTAATCTTTTTGTAATATAATTCCGTTTATGAGTATTTACATCAATGATGTATTGTCTTTCTTTCATGGGGTGTATGTTTCAAAAGATACCCAAGTCGGTAAGGGAACCTTTCACCCTCCTCTTTTTTAAAAGACTTATTTTATTGGGTCTTTTAATTTACATATTGTAATGTTGGTATATCTTATTATATATCCTTATTGATTTATATTTTATGTCCAAGTGATGATATACCATTTCTATCTCTCATCAACTCATTTTTTGAATTTTAAAGTGATGTTGTTATGCTGTCGAATTTTTCCAAGGGAACTTCTTAACCCAATTTCGATTTCTTTGGGTTCAACATGTAGTTATTTGAATATGTCCTCCTTTGAATATGTGTGAATGACCATTGATTGTTTTACACTTAATATCCACTTATATTGGGTGTATTTATATTTTTCACACATAATTATGAGATTGATTTATCCTTAATTTAAGGGTACCTTCTTTACATGGGATTTATTCTCATTTTACATTTCTATTGATACTTCATTGTTGTTATGCACCAATTCACTCTTATATGGTGGGTATACTATCCTTTGGAATATTATATCATTAATTAATTTATTCTAATGATATTACAAAGTTATTATTAAATGTTATTCCAAGATTATTGTATTCAAGTGTCTCTCATTTTGTTAAAAACCCTTTAACTAAAATATCGTTTTAAATGTTTTAGTGGTTTATTCTTATAAATATTTATCGTTAATATCCATGTTTTCAAAATGGTTTTAAGGATTTATTTATATGGATATTAATGTT
The DNA here is from genome assembly GCA_963277665.1 of Viscum album. Classification (NCBI taxonomy): domain Eukaryota; kingdom Viridiplantae; phylum Streptophyta; class Magnoliopsida; order Santalales; family Viscaceae; genus Viscum; species Viscum album. The sequence goes on along the minus strand of OY728121.1, from coordinate 1,902,433,480 downwards.
CTAAATTGTTAAAATATTCAAAGTGGTATGGGACACTTTGATTCAAATATCTATATATTAAATGTTTTAAATGGTTTTTTAGAATGGGTTCATTATTTCAAAATGTTATTTTGTTATTGCAAAGTGGGAATGTTATATTTCATTTAGGCTTAAGTTATGTGCTATGATTATGTTATGGTTGTTGGGCATTGTTATGAAAACAGGTGGTTCCGTGATAAACTAAGGGAGGGAGAGCCCGATATAGCTCTCCAATGCATTGGGTAACGCGAAGGAGTGAAACATTAAGGTTTCTCCGAAGAGATTTAGGGAATATACTGTGGTGGGTATCCCCAACGTAACCAAGAGGGTTACTCCCTACGTAAGAATGTTATGAATGCCTCAAGTTACCTTTTATGTCTTATTATTTCTATGATTTATTCATGATTTGATGATCTTTGTTAAAGTGCCTATGTTTTATGGGTAAAGTATGATTTCATTCTTATGTATATATGAACTCATGTTTCCTTTCCATATTTTTTATAACCCTTACTGAGCTTTTTATGCTAATCCCAAGTTTTTAAAATGTTTTTCACAGGTCAAGGGAAAGGTACATGATGTGATGATAGTGTCAAGGATGTGTCAAGAAAGAATCCGTGTTTTATTTTAAATATGTTTCCAGTGATGGGAAGAATGAATACTATCTTTTATGTAACCACTTTGTTTAAATGTGGAATGTAATGCAAGTTTCATGATCTAATTCTCTAAAACTCTAAACCTGAAAAGATCCTTAATGTGTAATCTTGTAATAACTCAATATTAAGTAAGGTTTAAGGATGGGGCCTTATAGTTGGTATCAATGGTCGGTTTAGATAACTTTAGAGGTTAGGGTATTCATTAAGCATAAGTGACATTACCATAATGGTTAGGAATTCAGAAAGAGTACTAGTTTTAGCTAATGTGAATGAGCAAGTATATCTTAGTGTTTATCTTCGTCATTAGTAAATGATGATTTTTTTGATATAATCACACTGACATTTTTGGATTTAGTAAATGGCTGGATCTAGCAGGCACCAAAGTGACAATTGGTTTGAAGGAAACTGTGGTGGTTCTCTGATTAAGAGACTGGATGAAATGTGGTATTCAATGAGGAAACTCGTGGTTGTTCTAAACCAACTATCAAGGAGTCATGATCAACCACTTGAACCTTGGTATGTTCAATAATTCATCAAGTATGAGATGGCCAATCGATGTGGAAGTTCAGGTAATAATTATAAAGGTAACCATTAGGGTTTATATGATCCTTACTTTTGAGGTAATTATGGGTTATTATATGTTATGATGGAAAATGAAAGGCATGAGATAAACTTGAGGTTGAAATATGTTATGTTTATTTTTGATGATTTTATCTCATTTTGGGAAATGTTTTGAGAATTATATAGTTTTGGAAAAAGGACATCACGCAGACCGTGTGACAACCCATCGCGTCGGACAAAGCTGCGGGAATCGAACCCACAACCAATGTGCGACTCGTATTTATTGCCTACCACTGGACTACGTGAAGTCCCTGGTTAGTTTGACTAATTCTTTTTAGTTATATGATATTATGAATTAATAGTAATATGATTTTGGTTTATCTATGTAAATTTATTTACCTATCATGGAGGATATGTGATTAGGTTAATTACTTTTCAATACGAGACTTTAAGAACAACTGATGTTGTTTGGAGATAACTGTTACGATTTAACTTGGAAGACTATGTGACTAAATCTTACAATTATTTGGGTTTAAATCTTAGTTTGGTTTACATTGAATAATTTTATAGAAAAATTGTTTATCGAATGGTCCTCGTTGAACATTGGGTTTTTTTGGACAAATTTTGAAGATTAAACATAGATTTTCTTTTTTATAAAGGGTTATCCTTTTTTGGATTATCTGATCTTGTACTAACCTTTTTGGTTTGGTTTTGGTTAATGTCTAAAGATATGGGATGTATATAGTTATCTTTGGTGGATTAGGTGATTCTCTAGAAGTTTATTATAGTATTCTTAATGTGAACAAGTCTTCCTAAATACTCGTCTTTTGGAGAAAATATGATTTTGTGTAAGGAATCTAAAAAAAGTTGAAAGTCAACTTGATAAGTGATTATATTCCATTATGAATAAATTCCTCAATGAATAGTAACTTAAAAAATGTTTTTTCTGTTAAATTTTCCTACTGGGGAATCGAATACCATTTAACCCATCACAAGTTTGTGATTTTCTTATGGTTAACTTTCTCCTAGACATGTTTACTATCACTCTCCATCAACCCTTTGTTTTTCCCTCAGTGTCCATATTTTCATACATGGAATCCTAGTATGGGTTAACTCGGGTGACCTTTGTACTTATCTTTGTTTTATTGACTCTTATTCCGATGTGGGATTTTCAATGATGTTTCCAAGCCCAGTTTTAAAATTGCGAGGACGCAATTCCCAGAAGGGGGAAGGATGTAACACCCCAGGTAAATAAAGAATATGAAATTTTTATATTTATCCCTATTTTTGAATTAAATGTCAATATTAATTTAAAGGGAACTCTATGCTCGATGGCTTACCCAATACTCAACAACGAGTTCCTTTGAAATCATACATCGCACTCTAATAATAAAGTAATATTATTTTAAATGGTAGTTAACACATAGCCGTTGTATTGTCAGTAATGGATATAAATAACTAGAATATGATTATATATGTTTGATAAATGTTTTTACTTTTATCCAATAAATTTTAGAGGCTTAAAATACAAATGAATCCCATCTTAAGCATTGAATTCACTAGTATTTTTAAAAGATTGTTTTACTACCTTTTGATGGAAAACTGTTTTTTAATCAATCTTTTGACAATTTTATAAGCTCTATTTTTCAAAATAAATATATTATTTATGATTGGGACAATGAAATTTACCTTGGGTTAATTTTTGGTATTTTTCTGACAATGTTCATTTTTCAATGAATAGTGAAAAATACTGCATTTTACATCAAAACTGCTTTTTCATATAATTTAATTATATGGTTATATTATCTTTTTAATTTGTTTTAAAGTTAAATTAGAATATATTTTTACCATTTAATTCAATTATGGTCATTGGGATTAATTTCACTTTGGAATTATGCATAAACAAGTGCCAAACTTTTCATAAATATTGTTTCCAAAAAACCCGCTATTTGTTTTGACAACAGGAAGTTTTTTTAAATTAATTATTGCAATTTATGTGTTTATAATTTGGTAAAATGGATCACATATTTGGAATCAGAAGGTCCAAATTATGTAATTAAGACTCTTTTGTTTTTGGACATTATGAATAGTAACGACGGTAATTATCTTTAATTATCTTGATTAATAAGTAATCAGGCAGTTAAAGATAATAAAATAATATCATAATAATGAAAATTTACCACAACATGTGTCCTAAGGCTGCTGTTTGTCTCATGGAAGACCATGGGATTCCTTTTTCCAAGCTTGGGGGCCCCATGGAATCACTTTTGTTAGGAAGTGACTTTTTATCTTTTTATTTTTAAAGAAGGTTAAATGTAACAAAGAAGGTATCACCTAAGTAAATTATTTTTAATTTTGTCTAAATAAATGATATTTTGGACTATAAATATTCATTGGAAAGATAAAAATATTTCCTAAAACATAGTAGTTTTTTTATAATTTTTAGACTTTAAATAAATTAAATTATTTATGACATCATGATGATGCAGCGATGACCTAATTATTTAACGATTTAAATAAAATGGAAATATTATGTAAAATCTAAGACCTAAACATGTCCAAAACCTATTGGATGGGTGAATTTCGAACCGTTATCACCTTATACTCAAAACACATCAATGTGGGACCACTAAAAGCCGAAACGCATTTGCAAATAAAGTTACATTTTATACCTTTCCAAGAGTGCCCCTCCTCTCCTCTTATAAAAGGCCCCCACCTCTACCTCCTTACCCACACTTCATAAGCCTTTGGCTCGGCCAACCCCTGCCCATTTTGTCTATACACATCCCTATCTTACTCCTTGAAGCCTCACTTTAGGCAGAAGTCTTCCCAAGGAAGCCTTTGAGCTCAAATCTAAGAGAGTTACCCGATTTTAAGGTAATGTCTTCACTTGAGTCCTTTTGTTTTATTTTGCTTCTCCAACCCCCTAAACTCTTTTTATTAATTTATTTTGTAAAAACTCCAGTATCTTCACTATACTAGTATGTTTTTATAATAAGGATTCGAGCTACACTTACACACACCTACATCTAATTGTTAAAGAATATACTGTTTCCGTGGATGGCGAATTTCTGCCTCCCGAAACGATGATTGTTCAACATTCTTTTAACACCTTTAAAGGTGGCCATTAAGAAGAAACTATATTTATATATGATATATAATATGTTTATTTTTTACTTAATCTTATTTATTTTTCATTTATGTAATACCTTTATGGTTTCCATTATGGGTAAATGCGATATCTTCATTTAAGAAAGTGCGGACTACCACCCCCTCAAAGTGATGTGATTCGTTAATGCCATATGTGGGACGTATAAATGATAGATTTAAAGTTATTATATATGATGTTATACTGGAATTATAATATAAATTTATATAATTATTATTTTCTTTCCATTAAATTATGAGATAGAAATGAAAGTAGCGTTCATGCGTACGTACAACTTACCGTCTCCATGAACGGTGCATTTCATTTCTTTCCTCTAAATCATTATTTGATATTGTAAATACATGTATATACTGGATATATATGATATATATGATATCCAAATCAGGAATTTAATTCTGTATATAAAGAACCTTTGACCCCACGAACAACATGTAATTGTAAGAAGTCCACTTTCGACTTAAGAACCAAATATCGACAGAACAAACATTATTAACTTAATGATTACATAATGTTTATAACATGGGAATAAGTTATATAAAAGGAATAAAATGCTTGAAAAAGGTTCTTAATCAAGTAGAAATAAATCAAGTTTATTATTCAGGAGATTAAAGAATGATCGAGTCAAGTCGGACCCGAGGTAAGGGATCCTACTCCTCTCTTTCTTTTTGAGTACACTCTTTTATGTAATTCCTTTTAAAGCTCATCTTTCTTGTTATTGGGATGTTATTTTATATTACTCTTACTGTAATTTATATTTTCATGTGATGAGAGACCCTATTCTATCTCATCAATCCATTTTGGATGTTTTGAGTGGCGTCGTTAGGCTGCCGAATTTTCGTAAGAGATCTAACCTCTCTCTTTCTTTTTCAGTACTCTCCTTTATGTCACTTCTTTTTAACCTCCTCTTTGTTATGTTGGGGGGATGTTCTTTTATATTACTCTTTATATAAAATTTATGTTAATGTGATTAGATACCCTATTTTATCTCATCAATCCATTTTTGTATGTTTTATGTAGCGCTGTTAGGCTGTCTAGTTTTCGTAAGGGATTTTTCATCTCACTTTTATTCCCGTGAAATTTATGCTAAATTTGACACAATTTCCTTTGAGTGGTGTATGTACTGCCCATTATTATACACTTTGTGTAATATAATTCTGTTTATGAGTATTTACATCAATGATGTATTGTATTTCTTTCATGGGGTGTATGTTTCGAAAGATACCCATGTCGGTAAGGGAACCTTTCACCATCCTCTTTTTTTAAAAGACTTATTTTGTTGGGTCTTTTAATTTACATACTGTAATGTTGGGATATGTTCTTATATATCCTTATTGATGTAAATTTTATGTCCAAGTGATGAGATACCCTTTTTATCTCTCATCAACTCATTTTCTGAATTTTAAAGTGATGCCGTTAGGCTGTCGAATTTTTCCAAGGGAACTTCTTAACCCCATTTCGATTTCTTTGGGTACACCATGTAGTTATTTGAATATGTCCTCATTTGAATATGTGTGAATGAAATTTGATTTTTTTAAACTTAATATACACTTATATTGGGTGTATTTATATTTGTTACACATAATTATGAGATTGATTTATCCTTAATTTAAGGGTACATTCTTTACAGGGGATTTCATCTCATTTTACATTTCTATTGATACTTCATTGTTGTTATGCACCAATTAACTCTTATATGGTTTGTATACTGTCCTTTGGAATATTATATAATGAATTCCTTTATTCTCATGATATTACAATGTTCTGATTAAATGTTATTCCTCAATTATTGTATTCAAGTGTCTCTCATTTTGTTAAAAACCCTTTAACTAAAATATCGTTTTAAATGTTTTAATGATTTATTCTTATAAATATTTATCCTTAATATCCATGTTTTCAAAATGGTTTTAAGGATTTATTTATATGGATATTAATGTTTTAAAATTTTAAAAGATTCAAAGTGGTATGGGACACTTTTATTCAAAGATCTATTTATTAAATGTTTTAAATGGTTTTGAAAATGGTTTTTTAGAATGGGTTCATTATTTCAAAATGTTATATTGTTATTGCAAAGTGGGAATGTTATATTTCCTTTATTCTTAAGTTATGTGCTATGATTATGTTATGGTTCTTGGTCATTGTTATGAAAATGGGTGGTTCCGTGATAAACTAAGGGCAGGTGAGCCCGATATATCTCTCCAATGCATTGGGTAACGCGAAGGAGTGAAACATTAAGGTTTCTACGAAGAGATTTAGGGAATATACTGGGGTGGGTATTCCAAACATAACCAAGAGTGTTACTCCCTATGTAAGAATGTTATGAATGCCTCATGTTTCCTTTTATGTCTTATGATTTCTATGATTTATTCATGATTTGATGAGGTATGTTAAAGTGCCTGTGTTTTATGGGTAAAGTATGATTTCATTCTTATGTATATATGAACTCATGTTTCCATTCCATAATTTTTTATAACCCTTACTGTGCTTTTTATGCTCATCCCATGTTTTTGAAATTTTTTTCACAGGTCAAGGGAAAGGTACATGATGTGATGATCGTGTCAAAAAATGTGTCAAGAAAGAATCCGTGTTTTATATTAAATATGTTTCCGTTGATGGGAAGAATGAATACTGTCTTTTATGTAACCACTTTGTTTAAATGTGAAATGTAATGCATGTTTCATGATCTAATTCTCTAAAACTCTAAACTTGAAAAGATCCTCAATGTGTAATCTTGTAATAACTCATGATTAAGTAAGGTTTATGGCTGCGGCCTTATAGTGGTGAACTAGTTCCCATTCAAGTCTAGCTCAATACTGTGTTTTCGGTTTTTACCCCTAGGTACATCTGTGCCAGAGCCGCCTCTACCTGGTCGTATCCAGACTGAGATGTATTGCTCAAAAAACTCACAAAATCTCTACAATAGCAAAATTTTGGGATGTTCTTCTTTAGTAATCTTCATAGTTTATCTTAGGTCTATGTGCTCTAATCAGAGTTTATCTAAATCTGGCTTCAAAGGTTTTTATTAAACTTCTTCTAATTACAACTATAACGCCCTGACCCCAGTTACCTAGAGTCGGTGCATTATTACAAAACATTTGCATGATCACAAAAGATCAAGTCTCTAAAGAAGAATTAATTTAGTAGTCATGGAAACACTAGATATATTCATAAGTCTTACATTACATCATAATGTAAAAAAACTACATCAACATCTTTTCTTCATATCCCCTCATATAATCCCTGCAGGTCATTCATAAATTACTTCTTAGAATCCTGGAAAAAATAAGGCATTGAATGGGGTGAGCTCAGATGCTCAGTCAGGATAAAAATACACCAGAAACATTCATAAATAAGCATAAACATTTAAAGAAATGTATAACTAAAACAAAAGACTTTTAAACTTGAACTTCATCTTAATATGGAAAAGATAAAATGAAATAATTCCATTTAATTATTCACATGGATATTCTACTAATCATATAATAACATGCAATATTAATAACCACTTTCATAACAAGGGAATGCATAATTCCAAACTTTAATTTCTTTGTCAAGGCCTCGTGCCAAGTCCAAAGAGATAAATGTAACCGGAACCCAACATGGAGAGCCTCTGTAACTCGACTCCAACCCGGAGTGCCTCTAATAACCGAACACTAACCAGGAGTGCCTCTAATAACCAGACACCAACCCAGAGTGCCTCTAATAACCGGACACCAACCTGAAGTGCCTCTATTAATTGGTCACTAACCCGAAGGGTCTGCTGTAACCGGACACCAACCTGGAGGGCTTACTTTTATCTGTCCCCAACCTGGAATATACTAGTCCAACACATTCATCATAAGAAGAGGATGAAATATAACATAAAAATTCATATTAAAACTAGCATACGAAATGCCAAAACATTATTCATAAACCATTAATGGAATAAAAATAACTCATCCATAGTCAAACATATCAGAAAACCTTAAATACAATATGGATTATTTGTATCATAATAAATCAAATTCAAACAAGTGTAAAATTTATCAATGGACGTTGACATAGATGAAAATGATTTTTAAAACTCTTTGAGAGAAATACCCCTTTTTCATGAAAACATTTAAATGTCACAAAACTTATTAAAGAATTCATTTAAAGACATTTTTGAATCAAAGTTTCCCATACCACATTGAATCTTTGGAAAATAATTAACATTTTAAAAACATTCATGTCCGTATAAATAAATCCATAAAAACCATTTTGAAGACATGGACATTAGTGAGAAAAATTTAGAAGAATAAATATTTAAAACATTTGAAATGATGTTTTAGTTAAAATTACCTAAAAATAATCCCTTTGAAATATCTTTCATAAAACAAGGACATGGATAATAAATATTTCCCAGTAGATACTTACATAAAACAACATCGAATAATAAAGGGATTGTGAAATTCACCATTACCATTTTGGTAACTCACGAAACATACAACCCATGAAAGAGGTATCAAACAATGGATATGTAAATACGCATAAATTAATGTGTATTACACAATGAATACAATTATGGGCAGTATATACACTACACAAAAGGTAATAGTGGAAATATAACAAGAATATCACGGAAATAACGAGTGAGATGAAAACCCCTTAACTTGTACTTTTCCTTGGTTGAGGGTACAGTAAACTCTTTAATAATGGTGAAATAATTGTTATTATGTTATAAAAGAATCATATAAATTAATATGATATCATATATGATCTTTTAACACTGCTTTGTTAATGATATCTTTGTAATATCGTCGTTTCGGGTGTTAACATAATCGTTTTCCTTTATATGTTTTCTTATATAAGCCAAGTTTTTTATCGATTGGTTTGTATATTATTCATATCCAGAATGATATCAAGTCCATATACATTATTTTTAATCATCAAATGAGAATTAGACTTGAATGGATACGATGGGGAATGAATCACATCACGTTCGTAGAGAGGGTAGTCCGTACGTAAACACGAGCGACAATATTATTATTTTGATATTAAAATAATATATAATTGGATGGTATATCATATATACATAATCATTATCATGTTATATTTATTATTTACATGAATTATACATCATTATTATACCCATTCAAATAATAATATTTTGAATAACAATTACACCACGATGTGGAGACGGTAAGTCGTACGTATGCACATATGGTGACATGTCATTCAAAAGATGGATAGAATACTGAATATGTTTGTAACATATTTATAATAACATCACAGTATATAGAAGATACTAGAGTTATTATTTTATAAAGTAAATAACAATGAATGAAGAAGTTGAAAAAGAAATGAACTTGAAAATGGGTGGTGAAAACATTATCTCTTCTTCGGGTTCTTCCTTTTAATTTGATCAAAAGGGATCCATAGGTTAGATTTATGATCAAACTAAGGCATCTAGGTTGAATTTAGGGAATTTTAGAGAGTATTTGGGTAGGTTTTGGCCGAACCAAAATGATTTTAAGGTGTGGAGAATTGGTTAGAAGTGGTGTCCTTTTAAAAGGGGGAGAAGGGGCTCTTTAGAGAAAAACAAAAAGTATTAATTTATAATAAATTCCTATTAGGTTTATAATGGCTCCAAAGGTGATTATTTAATGTCTATGGTGGGGATGGGTCTAAATCCTTTCAACCAATAGATATTAGACAGTTTTGGGTCATTATATTAACCTTATCTTTTAGTTTTAACTCTTGGCTAATTAGTTTAACACTTACCATGTCACTTTGTATTTTTATAATATATAGTTAATAAACTTACAATATACATCCAAGCGACCCCAAGTGGTCAATTAATGATACACCTATCATGATATAAGTCCTTTGTCTGAACCTTAGATGTTTAGGAATATAATATCAATTAATTATATAATATTTGTTTTAAAAACTCATTCATGTCAATTTTGACAATATTTACTAATTGATTTTTGTTATAGTCTTAAAAACATCGATAATTAGAATAAAATTCATTTAAAAAATAATATCATGTCATATTAACCAATAAAATTCTTGTATGTTATCAAAACATTCAAATTATATTTATTTTAACATTTATAATACAAATTTTTTGATTCTTTCATTAATAAAGAAAACCTTGCATCATTATTTTTTCATATATATTTTTTATTTTTCAATGTCTAAAAATTATAAATAAAATATCATTATGTAGGAAATCATTTTAGATTTTTAATGAATACATATAGTATAAAATATAATATATATAACCCTATGTAAAATTTCTTTTTGCTAAAATATATATTCTTATGTTATTTTGTATTTACTTTATCTTAATTAATATAAAGTGTCATTATCACAATCAAGTGGATCCATGGGCTCCCAAAATCGAACCAAAGATGCCAATGGACAGAAATGTATCAACCTATAGGGTTAAGACATGTTTTAGAGTAATTCAATATTATTATATTATTAATTGTTTACCCTTATTTACCGGATTTACCCTTTAACCATGGTAAATAAAATATTTACCGAAATAATTACTCAAAATGTATAAAAATTAAATTTACCTATATATACAATTTAGAAATATTTATTCCAAATATGGAGTCCGTTTATTCAAATTAAAAACACAGATGTGGCATTAATTAGTTTAAAATTAATTCTTGATGTCAAAACAAAAAGCGTGTTTTTACGAAACTATAACTATCAAAAGATTGACACTTGTTTATGTCCGGTTTAATTGTAAAATTATGTCGAATGACCAAAATTTAATTAAATGATAAAAATATATTCTAAATATATTTTAACAACACTAAAATTGTTAATTTATCATCATTAAATATTTTGATTAAAAAGGTTTTTTTAATTATAATTTACTAATTTTCATTATTCATCAAAATATAAAAGTTATCCAATGTTACCAAAATTTTACCCTAGGATAATTTCTATATTCATAATCTAAAAAAGAAGTCCATTTTGAGAGATTAAATTTTTAAAATTTCAAAAAGTGGGTATTACTATTCATAACGTCTACTTTGATTAGTCATGGTGTGTTAGAGACTCGATGTTGCGTAATTGCTTTATTCAAAAGGAAACGTATCATGGAAGCTTGGGATGTTACATATTTTGTGCGTACATGTTGGCTTCCACCTACACACAAATAAGTGATACATTTTTTATTTTATCTTATCATGGAAGGTAATAATGTAAATTTAGTAAATATATATTAAATAAATGATATAAAAATTATTATTGAAATTGTAAATAACATTTTCCTTAATTTCTTTTAATATTCTAGTAAAATGAAAACATCTTCCTTGCATAAGTATGACTTACCACCTCCATGAATGACGTAATTCAATTTCAATATCTAATATTTATGGAAGACAATAAATATAAAAATAATTAATTTATATAATATTTATATAATTATTAACATTGTATAGATTATTTAACCTTAAAAACATATAAGGACCTAGAAAATAGAAATAAAAAATACCTTAAAAACAAAGTATTTATTACTAGAAATAGTCATATAAATAAAAAGTTGTTAATGAACATGTAATAAAAGGTCGAAAATAAATAATATATTGTATGATATATTTTAGTATGGTTTTTTTAATATATTTCTAACAAACCAATATTTTTTATACATGAGGATTTAACATGTATGATGAAATTTTATAGATGAGGTAACGAGTTTGTATCCCAATTTTATTTTCATGAAATATATGTCAATTCATTACATATTTATATTTTGATTTGTGTGTACTACCCAATAATTTCTTTTATAATTATTCTAATTAAAATTGTGAGATTTATATATCCATATAAGGTTATTTATTTAATGTGGTTTATGATTCAATTGTTTCTTATGTGGTAAGGTTTTTTGGTACAATCTCATTGTTTATCAGAATTGATTATGATTAAGTTTCTGATGATGAAATATAATGATATATCTGTCCTAGAAATAATATATTTTATTATACACTATATAATTTATGTGAATACATGTTTTTTTAAATTTTAACTCTTTAATAACTAAATAAACCAAAATACTATTTAAAAAAAATGATTTTATGTTTTCACATCAATTGAAAATCTTTTTATTCAATGTCCATGTTTTCTAAAAATGATTTAAATAATGTTTTATTATTCTAAAATTAATGTTAAAATAAAAATTTACCCATGTTTCACTATTTACTTTTTTTTAAAATTAATAGTCTCATCATCATCTGAATGATGGCGTATTAAATTTTTATGGAAAATGTGAAAAGAATCTTTGCTTTACTATTCATGACATGAAATAAAATTTCTACTATCATGACCACTATATTATTGAAATATTATTAAATATGCTTTCATGTTTATATTCAATTAAAATTTTTTAATTTATATTTGGGAAATTTCTATATTTTAAATAAGTTATTTAAAATGGAATGGATATTTTCCTCAATAAAGATTTGATAATCGTTTTTATGGAATTTATATTCAACATCTTCAACAACATTCAGTGTTTATTATATCTTAATATGGATTTGATTCAATTTTACCATTATTATTTTTTTCATTAGCATTTATGTTTTTAATTTTTAATGAAAATATAATTCTGAATCCTATTTATTTTATAGGTGTTATGATATGATAAAGTGATGAAAAGAGTATGAAACCAAAAAAAATTATATGTTAAGATATGATAGAGGTTTTAAAATCTTATTGGACAAATATTTATGGATTATGGGATGTGTGGTAGCTATATATATGTCTAATTAATTGGTTAATGATTCATGTTATATGTTCTCAAAGGGTACATGAGAGGTAATCCCAATCCTAAAATAGGGTACATCAGAGGTTATCCCAATCCTAATATAGAGTATACTAGAGGGAATATAAATCTATAAATAGGGTACGAGGAAGGTTATCCTATGCCTGAAAAAGGGTACATGAGAGATAATCTAAAACCTAAATATGGGTACATGGTATGTTATCCCCAGATCGATGTTTTTAAATAGGTTGTTAGCCCATGCCTGACATGTTAAGATTGTTCAGGTGGATATACATGGCATTAGATTTTATATGCTTATGTGGATACCAAATATCCAAATCCCGTTCCAATTATGTGCTCTCATGGATCATGTTATTTGATTAAATTATGATTCATGTCTTATTAACTTCAATTATTTATTCCATGACTAAAATTTATGAACCCTGATATATAGGGTATGGGTTTCAAAAGTTATAATCATGTTCTCATTCCCTTATTCTCATGTTATGGTGAAAAATATCTTATTTGGCCTTACTGGGCAATTTATTTGACCCTTTTCTTACGTTCCCATTTCCAGAGATATTAAGAAAAGTACTTTTTGTGATATTTCTATGAAGGGTGATAGTTGTGATGAATGTATTGGGAGATATTTTAGCTCAAATATGAACCAGTTGTTATATATCAATGGTTTCAAAGACACAAAACTGTTGCAATTGTCATGTGTGTTTTTTTATAATGAAATTAATATTTATCTATTAATATGTAATATATATATATATATATATGAAAAATATGTGTCTCAATAGATACATTTACTTGGTAAAATATTTGATTATCTGGAGGCTGGATAATTGGAAGCCGGTAGAGTTCATCAGACCTGAAGGATTTTTCAACTATATAATAGATCATCCATAATTATATTCAATTGAAATCCTAGGAGACTCTTAAATTTGGGATTACTTCATGTAGTGTTAAATAAAATTTAATAATCTTTAAAAGGGCTCATATTGTAAAAATATGGAGATGATTTTTTATATTTTTTTGAATTAAATTCCATGATATTCCTTGAATTCAATTTATATAATATATGTGAATTCTTAAAAAAAAATTCCAACGAGGATCAGTGTGTGATCATATAATTTTGGGAATTAATGTTATCACGTCAATATTCTTTTATAAATATTTTTGAATCAACAATGTGGGAAAAACTGAAATCATGATCTACATTCTAATTTGAAGGTAATTGACCAAGAAAATCATGGCATTTCTATATTAGTAATTAGTGGTTCTTAAAAAGAATATTTTTTCAAGGAATATGAATCAAATAATTTTTAATGAAGAAAATTATAGAAATCGAATATAATATTCAATAATTTGAGAAGAAATGATAAAAATCAATGATGAAAATTAAACATCATTGATCATACCGTTTGTAGATAAAAATAAGTATGTGGATGAATGAAAACATATATGTTTTATACATGTTTTTGGGGACGTTTATAAAAGAAAAATTTATGGTTAATGATATATTAAAATCATTATCCGGAATAATTAAATAGATTATTTGAAGTGGAATTTCAAGTGATATCAGGAGTGTGAATTTCTCTAAAAAATATAATAGACTTATTAATGAGTGTCACGTACCTAGAAAATCAAAATATTGTCTTTGTATGTGCCTTGGATTAACATATTTGGGTGAACCATGTTAAATATATATGACCATTTCTTATAAATTAATTATCATATTGAATTTCTATGAATTGAATATTAATAGGTTCATACTACTTATGTTTACCTTGGATTAAGATCCTAAAAGGGAAAAATAATACCACATCTAAATTTTACCCTCCCATAATAGTGCGTGTTAAAATAAGGTTACAGCATGTGGTATCAGTGTTACGGGTTTTGAAGATCAATCCATCCCCACGGGCCTATCATCATGGAAAATTCTTTGAATTTTGTAGGGATGCCATTATTTGATGATATTAATTTTCATAGGTGGAATAATGGGGTGGGATCACATCATAGAAATCATTATTTAGTATTTATCAATGTAATAATAGTGATAGTTTAGGTTAGTGATACTTTAGGATTATATATGTCCAAAGAATATTGAATGATTTTTCATTCAATTGTAAAGTCCAAGAATTCTCTTAATAGTGCTCAATATGATCCTACTTATATGAATTTAATGGGTATCCAACAACAAAATCTATATTGGATAAATTTTAAAGTATTTATGATATACATATAAAATTAAATGAAGAAAAACTCTTGGTTTTTCATAATATTATTGTTAACATAATGATATATCCAGATAAGAGTGTGAATGCTCTCATTAATTTCATCACTATAGTTATTTGATTTATTTTTTTAAATATGAGGATATATAATTTATAATAATTACAATGAAGATATTATGAATACCTCTACATCATTAAAACACATTGGTGTGTACATTGGAATAATGAAATCCATATTAAAATTCTCCTGATGATCATCAAATTAGTCTTGTGGATTATGAGAATAGAATCAGTCCCGAGGGAACCAACAACAAGATTAATAAAAATTCCATTTAATGGTGTGTGTATAAGAATAAAATAATAAATAATAAATAAAAATAAAATGTTTTTTATTATGATGAATTTATATCTCTTGTTTCTAGAGTATTCAAGAGAGGAAAATAAATATTTAAACATAAATTTCATCATAGTTGTATTTTATCTACAATGAATGGACACATGAAAGTTAACTATCTAAAAAGTATTAATGGTGCGATAGAATAAATTTTATTTTTTCGATGTCCAAGAAGTATATTTCCTCACCAATGTGATTTTTTTAATTGATGATCATTCACAAAAACGTTTCAAATATTATTTATAATATGTAAGTTGGAAGAGTCTAATGATAACCACCATGAGGGGGTTGAAATAAAATTCATATCAGGTGAACATGATTTGATAATGGAAATAGTTGATAAAGGTACTCCTATAGAGAAGTAGTATGATTAATGTAAGGGATTCATGTACCACAATATATAGTTGTAAGGAGATCATAATTAGATTTTCAATCAACCAAATAATGTTTTATGAATTTGTGAGTTTTTGAAAGTCACTTTAGAATATGTAGATCTACATGATGTTGAAATTGATTTTATTCAAGAATTAGTATATAGATAAATATGTCTAAAAGTATTAGAGAAGTTATTAATAAAAAATGAAATATAAGGTATGTGTCAAACAAAAAAAATATTGGAATATATCTGAAATGTAAAGAGAATAAAGGATTAAAACATTTGAGAAATAAGTGGTTAAATTAATAAAATATTAAAAGAGAAATAATTACTAGTGATCCAATGTATATGTTTCAGTTTATGATATTCTATAATTTATAACTCCTAAAAATGTTAAAGAAAGGCTCAGATTGTGTCAGAAAAATTCAGTATGACTTAATACATAGATTCAGGGGTGAAAATGTTATTGGTTAAATGGTAAAATCATTATCTAACTAATAAAATATCTATTTAAATCATGGGAAAACATAAAGTTGATTGAAACTAAAAATCCTAAAAATCTAGTCATCCACCTAAAAATTATTCACGGAGAAGTGATATGTCCAGAGATTGATGTGGAAAAATATTTCCACATAATAAATTTAAGTATATATACTTCTCTATCAAATAATGTCCAATATCCTATATATAAAAAGAAAATTGGAAGTGAATTGAATGGAGAATTTTCAATGGGGTATTTCTTATTTTCTTTACCATTAAATGGGAAATTCTATTTTTGGTTATTTCAAAAGAAAATATTACTATGGGTATTAGGGTAGTGTTTTTTGGTAATGATCTACTAGGTATATAGAATATAATAGGCTATGGAAATTTAATATGGAACATCCTCATATTATCCCTTTGATGAACATGTATTTAGTGGAAGAAGAATATATATGATATATTTTATTCAATAAAAAAAGTATGAAGAAGGTGGAATCCAATACATTAACTCATTTCAGACTATCTTAGAAAGAGTATATGGTTAGATTAAATTTTAATCATTTGAACGTTTCCATTTAGACCTCCAAAAATGATATTACATTGTTATTAAATGGTGTGTTTCCAGCCCATATTTTCCCCAAATGAATGCATATTAAACAATATAATATTAAGCATTGATGTAATGGTTTGATTTATTAATTATTAATTATGAAAAATATAATTAAATGGCACATATATGATTACGGGAGATGTGTAAAAAATAATAAAAGTTATTTGGGTGAAACGCCTAATTCATTATCTCTTCAGCATGAGGAAATTTTATGACTCGGGTTATAATGTTATATTTGGTTATAAAGGATTTTTTATCAACAATAAACTAGGATATTCACTGGTGATTTGTTGGAGGATTGGTGGAAATATTTATAATGATGATAATAAAGAGTACCCATGTTTCTATACAGTTGATAATTAAAATAGGTTATGGAATTGATAATTGTAACATATACATAAAAAATCATGGAAAATATCTCCATGATTAAGGGATAAAATGATATTCCTGTCCCAAATCATGATGGATATAAAATAAAAAATACATGCGTGATTGGGAAAATGGTTCTTAATCCATATTTTCTTAATAATAGAAGTCCATCAAATCTTATTGACCCAATACTCATATATTTATGTGGTCCAATGAAAAATATTGGAAACTATAGAGAGATATATATTATTTTCTATATCCATGAATTATATTTTATGGAATTTTTTAGGATTATTAAAATTAAATTTGATGTTATGGATTACATGATGAGGTATAACATCGATAATAAAATGGGTCAAAAATCATACATCTATCTTATTTAAGAACTTTCTAAGAAAAAATGATATCAAACATGATGTATCATCAATTATAAGTCCATATAAAAATTGGGTTATTAAATGAAAGAGTTGGATTGGGATCATTATGGTAATAGAAATTTTTAAATACTCCAAATTCATTTTTTGGTATTTTTTAAAATCAATATTATGGTTAAGTGAGAACATCCCATTAAAGGGGTTTAACAATCACACCCCTATATCACAAATATGAAAATAAAAATAGGGCAAAAAAACCCAAATTTTATATTCAAAACTACACACCATTAACCAATGACCACTAAACCAGCTTGGTACATGAAATCATCAGTAGTTGTACAACTCGAGTTGGGCCCTTGATATAATAATCACCATCATCGACCAGAAATCACCACGGTTGGAAATGACCACCAAAATTATTCCCACCAAATCATTAGGGAACAAACATTGAAGACACCAGCCACCTTACTATAATCAAATCACATTTTTATTGAGTGGAATTCCATACTAGAGAAATATTATGGAATCAATATCATTATAGAAAAATATTGCACAAAATATAAAAATTATATTTGTTGACGTCGCCTCTATATATCGAAATCCATGGTGATCGACATCGATTCCATCACAAATAGAACATTGGAATCATCACCAAAAGAACAATTCCTAATATCATACAATATTAAAAACAAATAAAAAATTAATAGAAAAATATATCTAAACAACATCATAACGGTCACAAAATTAAACAAAAATAAAATAGAAAGACTTTTCCCGAACGATCCACTATAGAAGAAGAATAATAAAAAGGAAGGCAAAAGATGAATGAAACCAATGCCGACAAGAGAGTGGATTGAAACCTCTATAGTATTCCAAACAGTAACATACAAATTTTTCACAAATCCCAAATCATGGTAGACCAAGATGGGGTCATGCGTGCGTTGTTGGAAAACAAGAGTAAAGGAGAAGAATAACATCATATGTCACCCCTTTAACTAACCAAAACTAATGGAATAACCCACAAATATACCAAAAGTTGAGGTATGATGCACATGGTATGGTAGAATGAGGGGTGGATTGAAGAGAGCAATATTACACAAGTAGCCATTGATAGGTGAGTTGGTATGGAGAACACTGAAAGGGAAAGGAAACCAGAGAATCATAACAGGGTAGGGAAATGTTAATAGGGTGAGGGGGAAAGGAACAAAAAATGAAGTGAAGAGGCTCTTCAAATTCCAAGACGAAGGGAGGAATCCATCTCTAAAATACATTTCTGTGTTCAAAATTAGGTGTTACATTTCAAATAACGAAGGTATCCAAGAGAAGTATAGTGATGTTACACATAAAGGTTTCCTCTAAAGATATTATTAGAAAATAAAATCCAAAATATGTTTCAAATAGATTAATTAAAAAAATTAAACTAAATTATGTCAAAAGTGTTGATGATAAAAAGGGTAAAAATGAAGAATGATCATTTTATGTTGAAACATATAAAAAATAATAACAATAATGAATAATAAAATATATTATATATTTTTTAAGAAATAATGATTCAAAAGAAGAATCTATGGATGAACTTGTAATTAAGCAATATGTGTCAGCTTCATTAAAAATAAATTATTGAAAAGATGTTTATCTATCGAATATTTTTAATTAAAAATATTGACATACTAAAACATACTTGTTGAACATTATAGAACATGCATCTTTATTGTCCACATAGGATCCCATGATATATGAAAAATCCATAAAATATGTGTAATGGGTGAAATTAATGAATGATGAACTGGATTAGGTATATAAAAATTATAATTTGTTACCAGTAGATATTATTAATAACCAAAATACCATTATAAATGAAGGGATATTTTTTAAAAAAACATAATGATAATGAAAATGTTTTTAGAAAAAAATACTAGAATGTATGTAAAGGGTGTTCTAAAGTTTAAGGTGTTGATGTTGATGATATTTTTGATCCATTGGAATAACAAGAATACATCCAATTGTTTTTCAAGGCAACTATTAAAATGGTTCATAATATATCTTAAAAGGATATGAAATCAGTTTTCTTCAATGGAGTTATTTAATAGAATGTATATATTAAACAACCCATGGTACATTAATTGAAGATGATGAAATTAAGGTGTGCATTCTATAATGATATTTTATTCCAAGAAGTAAGATATGCATTTTTGAAAAATAAATTTGATTTATACATAATGAATTATAAGTATAAAGGAGGTGGTTTTGATAAAAATATATATGTGATGATTTTAGAGAATGAAAAGTTTATGATGTTGGTGTATGGGGATGACATCATATATATAGAAAATACACAAAATTCAATGGAGAAAATTTAAAATATGATGATATAGTAATTTTATATCTCAATTATTAGGGAACATATATATATTCTTGGATTATGGGGCAGTCAATAAGAAAATCATAAAATTGTATCACAGTAAAAATGATAATTGAGCTATTCTTAATGTTTGGAATGCATAATTAAAGGATAATTTTAAACCCTATAGCAGTTGGAACAATGATTTGAAAATTTTAATTTCGAAAGAAAGTGGTTCACACTCTATAGAATAGTTATTAGAAATTTTTAAATCCTAATATAAACTAAAAAAGATATATATACTTTTTATAGCTTTAATGATTAGTTTTAAAGAAATAGCAATCAAAAAAATGGAATAACTAAAAAGAATAATGATTTATATATGGAGAACAATTTATTATGCGTTTTCATTCAAATCTGAAAATGTGCGTGAACATTCATCTTTCTCTACTACTTATCGGGTAGGTGATGTGGTAGATTTAAAATCTACAATTGAATGAGAACAATTTATTTTGACAAAGTATATAGGAAATATATTTATGATATTGGATATTAATCCATTAATCATAGATGAAGAAATATATATCGCACAAAAAATAGGCATGTTGTTAATTATAATTGAAGAGGTGACAATCAGAATACCATGAAGATGATTTTCTTTATCCTATTATTATTTTATATGATAAAAGGTGTTCCATTGATATTTCCAAGAATCTGAGAAAACACTCTCAAAATAGGAATATAAAATATATATCCCATTATGAATGAAAATGTTATATAAGGTTCAATTTGGATGGAATATTTTGGGACTAACCATTATATGGATAATAAATTATCAAATCACTTGGTAGAATAAATAATTTAGTGAAATAGGATCAACCGTTGTGTTCAAAAATATTCATTCAATTAGTGAGGTTTGGTAGTTCTCCCCACCCATAATTGTTTATTTTTTTCCCTTGGAATGGTTTTATTTGGGTGCATGTTTAGGATCATTTCATTTACATATTTCTATATGAAGAGATATCATATATGGGGAATGTTTCCAAGGAAGATGGATCAAAAATGAGTTTTATGGAATAAAATTGTTCAATGTTGTATTATCATGTTTCATACATTGAGTTATTGTTTTTATATTCATATGGAATATATTAATATTTCTATTCATAGGAATCAATTGTATGAATTTTTTTTTATTTTAGATCAATATAGCCAGAAGCACATCGGAATTTTTTTATCAAAGGCGTAGAAATATTAATCCAGCCTCTATAGAACCAAATTTGTGACATCATAGGTTGTAGATAAATTTATGGGGTTTATGATAAGTTGGTAGTGTGAAGAATTTTATGGTTGTTTTGAATAATATTTAGAGCTATGAGGATTGATAACAAAATACAAATGAGGATATTATTATAACTATTGCTTAATTAATAATTAATTTTTTTTTCAATTTTTTTCAAGTGATAATATTTTTATAGTACAATTTCTTGAGTTTGTTGAATGTGACGTTACAAGATCGCAGAATGATTTATTGTGAAACATATTTTTAAAAAGATACAAAGAAATTTGGATAATTCCTTGAAAATATAGGGTTCATTGTAGACTAATGTAGATTTCATTATTTAATGCATTTAGAAATTGGAAAAGTCCTAGAGAATGTATTGTTAGTGTAAGCCATGTAGAGTGGCCCACATATTTGATTAAGACCATGTAAATTTATTCATAAATATAAAATAATACTAAGTAGACATGTGCATATATATGTTTGAATTTGATATAGAGTTGTTTATTGGGATTATATATGTTGGAATATATTTTTTTGTAGATTTTTTGGAAGCCAACGTAGAGTTGGATGGTGAAAAATATTTTAATATCCCGACGTATGGAAAATATAGGGTTGGATGGAGGTCTAGAGTTATGTAGCATGATATAGGGTTCAATTGAGGGGATTTAGATTTGGTTGATGGTGATGTAGAGATTTTTGGATTGAATTATATTATAGTAGGGTTGATGTAGTGATATTTTTACTTTGTTGAAAATTTCATGATATATAGATTGGGTATGAGGAATTATAGAGAGTTTATCTGGACAAGTTATTTTTTGATGATATAGTAGAAAATAATTATATATATTCAAATGTAATCTTGAGTAGTTTATTGAAGTAGAATGGAATCATATAGATTCAAATAAAAGTTTATCATCATAAAAAAGAATGAAATGAAAAATTGAAGGGGATCCATTATGATATTTCTGGAATTATATTCCATGCTATTACTGGAATTAAATTAACATGATCTGTGAGATTTTATGGATACTAGATGCCAATGAGGATAATGGTGTGTTATCAGTATCATATGAATTTATTATCTTGTATTTGGATACTTTTATAGAGAGTCTCACATCTATAATGAATGAAAAACTGAATGGATGATCTAGATTTCAATTAAATCGGAGTTTGACCATAGAAATATTAAACATTCCATATCAATGATTCAAGATACATAAAAATATTATTATTTCAAGGTTGTAGTGTACAATTTTTCATCTTGAATATCACAATAGGAGTTAAATGAGTTATTGTTATTTCTAAACATCGATAATTTGAGAATAAAAAAGAAGAATCATTGAATAATGTTTCACTTCATTGATCATTTAGCTTATGGAGAAGTAGTATGATGGAAACATCATCTCTATATTGGGTTTATTTCATAAATGTTTCTAAATATAATATATATATTTTATGATATTTTCATAATTATTAATAGTGTGTGACTGCACAAGAAGTGTCATTGCACATGAGATCAGTAGTGAGAATTTCTCAATGCCCTATAATAGACTTATTAAATAATGTTACATCCCTAGATGATCAATATAATGTTATTATATTATCCATATATTATCCCATTAGGGGGAACCAAGAGAAATATATCAATATATTTCTTATATTTCCTAGATCATTATGTATATACGTTATAAATAGATTGTCATATTTGTTTTTTCTTGTGTCATGTGTTCAGAGTGATCCAGGAAAGGAAAAAATAATACAACACCCTAACAGTCCCCTCCCCTCACACATTATATAGATAAATTGTTTCAATAGTTGTATGTGAAAGGAGAGTTTTTCAATATTTTTTCCACCATTAGTGGAAGGAGAATTTCCCTACTTTTATGGTAGCTTGTATGAATAATTTGTGATTGTGTACAATGTTCTAGTGATGTCGAACTCAATTTTGGTGATGGGAAATGAATATATATTGATTTTATATGAAGATATTATGATTTCATGTGAATGAAAAAGTATTCTACATGTGGATTATTTTTTCCCATATAATGGTGAAAATCAATTTGGGTGAGAGAAGTTATTGTAGGAGAAAATTAGATCAAGTGAGAGAAATCATTTTTGTGTGGGTTGAGAGATACTGAAAATGTTTAAAGAGATAATATATCAATGATATTTGTGTTAATTTGGATACAAGAATAAAATTTAATTTTTTTCAAATGAAATAATGCTTACTCGAATCGTGTTAAATATGTTGTTTTTTTAATAGTTTATTTTATCATAATGGAGTTTTCTCACCAGAAGAAACATGAATTTACGTGTGAAATCTCAATTATTTTATAAAATAAAACAAAATAAATCCACAATGGAATTTATTTCCTATTTATTTTTATTTAATAAATAAATATATACATAAATATCCATATACAAACATATATATACAATATATTCCTAGTATTACACTCTCTCTCCATTTATTCAACCCAAGTCCCCACAATCAATAAACCATATAAATTTAATATGCGGGTTAATTCTTGTAAAATATATCTAAAATGAATGATCAAACTAATTTAATCATAAAATTTAAAATTATAGTTAATAACATTAATCAACTATTTAATAGATAATAAGTACAATTAATATTCAACAATTACTTACTAAAAATGATGGGCTTTACATAATAACACTAAGGTAGTGTAACCCGTTTTGATGCATCAATAAGTTTCTATTATCCAATAACATTATTATTTGTATATACTCAAAAAAAAATTGATTGGGCCTTTGAGATTTGAATTGATGTATAATAATGTATTTTTGTAAAAAGTAATTGAATCAAAATATTGATGATGTGTTTTTCAACTCATTAGATTCTAAAAGAAATAAAATTGATCTATGGAGTTTGATAATTGGACAAGGAGCAACTTTCCACATTGATAATAATATTTAGGGATTTTTAAAGTAATTCATTGTCTCTTTTTTATATTATTATGTTAATTTTATCATTTAAACTATAATATATTCTCATATGAAATAACATGGAAATTGATACTCGATATATGTTAAATAACCATAATGTTAGTGTGTCTCAAAATATCAATGTATTATTTGAAAAACTTCAATATGAAACAATTTCATGGAAAATTATGTCCAATGTTGTATTTCATGACCTGAAATTTTCACAAACCATGACTCAATGAAAATATAAAAAAATCCTTTTGATCAAATAAATTTAGTATATATATTTTATTCCTATGAAATTAAAACAAAATTTCTTACATTCAATAACAATGCAAATGAATACTAAAAAATATTCATTTTTTTGTTACGACCAAATTTATTGGAAAAATTATATTTCCTCTTGTTAAAGAGTTTTACCAGATATTTCCTTGTCACTAATTTTTTTGTAAAATCATGGTTACTAAACATTATTCAGAAAGATAAAATAATATTATCACAATTAAAATATTACCAATTGATAATATTTTTGATTCTAAAAATGTTTAAAAATATATTTATATGTCTATAAAATCATTGAAAATATTATTATTATTATTATTGATAAAAGTAACTAATATGTCACTATAAATAATTCCAACAAAAAAAAGATATATAATATAAATAAAATATTTATTATATAATTATTATAACTAAATTTCCACCAATCCTTATAAAGAAGATTTAGATGGTTGTTTTTTAAAGTAAATTATATATATTATTTAACAAGAAAATAATTAGATAAATAATAATAGTAATTCATTTTTCTTAAATAAGTAAAATTAATTATGAATATATTTTTATTTTAGTAGATGAACATAATAAATAATAAATATATCTTAATAATACCAACATATCATAAAATATTTATATCCAACCTTGTCTCATATGAATGGGAACATTAAATGAACATTGGAAAAGTTTTAATTGTTTATAAATTAAAAAAAAAATTATCAAAAAGTGAATTATCTAATTACATGATAAATGTATAAACATGTTCCAAAATATTTACACAAATATCTAGAATAATTATTATGATTATCTATTTAAAACCAACTGGATATGTTAATCAGACAAAATATTAATGTTTTATATCCCCATTTTGATAAATATGATGAAATTCTAAACATTACAATACTACCAACTAAACCATCAAATTATCCACCACTCAATAAAATTATAACATCCAAATATAACATTAGGACAAGTTTGGTTGGATGAAACCACATGAAATTAAATTAAAAAGGTCACCCATTTATTGGATAAAAAAATTATTGGTATATATTTTTATATAAGACTGATGCATAGAAAAATGAAAACAAAAAAACACTATTTGTATAACATACCTTACGTGCAATAAAAAAAATCACCAACATACAAGTTTAGTTCCTACTATTATAGGTACTATATTATCCAAACATCACATAACAACCCTATCATTGTATGAAATTATTTCCTCTAAACAATAGGAATTATTTTTCTTTTTTATATAGTTCATGTATTTTTAATTCATCTACACAGAGCTTTGATGCATTAATAGGGTTTGTAAACACTCTAAACATCCCTCCAATAAATTTTGAACCCTCTGTTTCTTCATTTTATCTCATTTAGTTACAACATAGACAAACATATAAATCATATTCCTATTAGAAAATAATATCATGAAACCGCATATAAAGAACTAATATTTCATCAACACATGCACATCATCTTAAAGAACAAAAATTGAAAAGAACATGAAATCATAACATAGTCAGGTATACTAAAAAAAATGAAAACTCAATTTTTCATCACAAGGGTTAGAAGGAATTAAATTGGTTCTAAAAGGTCTCATAGATTGTTAACACCTATATAATAGTATTGAATTAACACCTAGTGGTTTCATAGATTGCGATATTGTGAGAGAAAGTATAGCTGTAGAGCTTCATGAGGGCTGATAAGGCCCATGTTCGGGAAAATTCTATATAAAGTAAAATAAAACATGGGGTTAATTGAGAATTTAAGTCACAAACACAGATATTCTAGAATCATATGATTACCATTGTGATTAATGAAAGCCAATACGCGAAAAAAAACATTCCACCCACTAAAAAGACAACCTAATCCAACATAACTCAAGTCTATATAAGTGATGATTCAGAATCCACACAATTACCAATATTTTCACCTTTAATATTGTTGATGGTAAGAATCTACTTTACTATAGAAATTCACTATGAGGAACCCAGTTATGGCTAAGTTTCTTGTCTTCAATAATAACTATGAAAAATACAATCAATAAACATAGAATCATAAAATGATCATCAATATTGAAAAAATTGCGAATAATAAAATTAAGAAGTAAGGATAATAAAAATGGAAATGAATTTCGATATTAACCTATATCATAATATATTTGGATACATACAAGAAATATGAGGATACCAACTATCGAGTTAACTTCAGTTCCCCTTGCATGAAGGTTCCATAACAAGACCACATATTGGAATATCATTAATCCATTTTTTTCAACAAAAAATTATTATAATAAACAATTAAAATCTAGAAAAAAACCACTAACATGAAATCCACATAACACCAAAAAATAGACTACAAAATATTCAAAACAGCAGACATCCATTTCATAAATTTAATGTAACAATGAATTGAAAAATAATAAAATTGAATGTGATTGAAAATTTTATCAATGAATCCAGACATTGGAATTTTCAATTCATCGACATCCTTATAAATAAAATTAACAAACTATAAAATTTCATAAAAATGTACCCATTTTCACATCAATGAGTCTCTCAACAATATAATAATATGTTTAATAGTACACAATGTTATAAAATTGACACATGAAAATAATAGAATGTATTAGAAAAAATTTAATGGGGGAGATGATGTTTATTGTTTATGAAACACAAAAATCAGATATTGTTTAATTAATCCTTTACAGACAAGTTATATTCCACGTATACCAATACTAAAATGTATTTAAAGTATTAATTGTATAATATAAAATAATAACTAAAAACAATATTACAAAAACTATGTCATATGGTCCTCTACATGAGAAGAAATTTCACCCAAAAATATTGTTATGTTAATGCTTTTA
This sequence comes from Viscum album, assembly GCA_963277665.1. NCBI lineage: Eukaryota > Viridiplantae > Streptophyta > Magnoliopsida > Santalales > Viscaceae > Viscum > Viscum album. The sequence goes on along the minus strand of OY728121.1, from coordinate 1,902,405,773 downwards.
ATTCAAAATAAGAAATATAAAAATCAAAGTACATAAATTAAGATGAAAGTGATAAAAACTATGTATATAGAGGAAAAAATATATTTTTAATGAAATAAATGGATATTAAACATTTTCACCTTGTGTAGTTTAAATAAAAAACCAAAAAGACGTTCCCAGGAAAATTAGTTAGGTTTTAACTATCCCAGCTTCAATTGGAAACAAAAATCTATCTTACACCTAATCCAAACCTCGACTCGTATTAAAAATTATATCCAAAACTATAATAAAATAGATATTTTAAATGGAATGTTTACAATTGTAAAAATAAAATACAAAGTACTTAATCACTAAAATAATGTTAGAAAATAAATTTAATCAAGTTATTAAGAGATGAAATTAATTATTTTCATGAAAAATCATCATTAAATATTGTTTGTGATGAAAAAATGGTTGGAAGTTATTACTCTTTTCCAAAATATAACAACAAAAATTTCACCCAATACTTCTAGTTAATATAAAAATTATGGTAAGAGTTTCCAGTTCAATTAAATTCTAGTTACTAGTGCATGATTATAGAATTGGATGGAAGTAATATGAATCAAAATTGTGTATCCTTGAGTGATGACGGCAGTAGAAATGAAAAAATTTCAAGTGACGACCCAAATAATTCTTCAATAACATGTGTGTGTATTTTTTATGAAGCCTTAAAACCATGATAAAATATAAGGGGTGAAATAAAATTCTAGGAAGAATATAATCGGTGAAAACCAAAATCAATTTTACTATAATACAAATTTAGGAATTCAATTACCCAATATTATATAAAAAATTACAGTAATGTAAAACACAAATTGATCGTGATCTAATTCACATTGTTTTAAATTATTTTATTATTATTTTAATGATAAGAAACCCTTGGATTCAATATAGAGTCATTTTTTATAGGAATATTATAGCTATTAGTTTATACTTTTGTAGTTTTTATCCAATTTCAATGGAGATCACATTCTTTCCTCTTCATATAATTTTTACCTCATAAATAAAAGAAAAAAATAGATGAAAAGACACCCAATATTTCTATCCTATTTTGGTCTAAATTAGATTAAAATTAGTAAACTGTATTTCACTCATTATGGAATTTTGTTTATGGGTTTAAATATAAATTTACAAAGTTAATTTTTTAGCCATATATGAGAGGTTGATTTAGTATTATTATTACTCTATTATTATTTCTTGGTTTATAAATTTATTCTTATTTTTTATGTCGATTTAAATTGGATTGTATATTTTTACATGATTATTATTGTGTAATTGAAATAATGGTTCTTAATGTGAAATTCATGCATTGGTTACACCTACAATATTTTTGGTTATAAGTAAGAGTTGGATACTAGGATGGATGTGCAGGTAACAAAATTTTAATTTTAAACTAGAACATGAGAATGTATTATTGAAATTCCATGATGAATTATTATCATATACATTGTGATGTTATATTTTTTTAGAAATAATATATTTTGAAATATTAAATAAAAAAGGAAAAATATGATAAATATAAATGTAGTTTGTTTTCCAACAAATATTATTGTGCATTATCATAATTATAATAAACAAATTGGCCATTATAATTGTAACTCCTAGATATTTTATAAGAGAAAACTATGTTTGATAGAGTATGTGATACAGAACAATAAACCTAGAAAAAAAGTGGTTATTTAAATACGACTCTTTTAACTATTTCATTAAATTTTTTGAAATTATTATTTTTTATAAATTTTTTAAATATATAATTATTTCTTAAATATATTGGTTAATTTTTATAATATAATCATAATTTTTTTGAAATTTTTTTTTTGTTCATCAAAATATGATTTATTAAAAAAATAATTTTTATTTATTTTTAGGAATAAATATTAAATTATTTTATATAATATTTTAAAAAATTTATTTGATAATGAAAAAATCAGTTTTTTATATCATAATATAATAATTCATTTATTTTTGTATTTTTGTATTTTTCATAAAATATATATTTTTAGGGAATACTGAAAAATAATGTTTTTATGTAAAACTGTCATTTATTTTTATAAATTAATTAATTTCAAATAATATTTATTATTTTAATTTTATTTAAAGGTAACATAATTATTCATTAGTTATATTTAATTAAATTAATTACAATTATGTGATATTTATACAAAATTTTTAATAATTTTTTTTAGATTCAAAATGCATTTTTTTAATTCATAATGTTTCATTACATTATATAATTAACATTAACCAAAAATTTGTAATGATTTAAATTAAATTTACAGGTCACATATCTATCATTATTAATTAAAATTTATATAATGATTATTATTAGTTATTGAGAAAACATAAAATCAATATTCCCTTGAAAAACTACATTTTTATGAAAAAACATTATCCATAATTATTGAGGGTTTTATATTAAATTAAATTCATACAACTCTATGAAATGATTTTTATAAAATTGATTCCTTATTTGGAATCATAATAATTAATATTAGTTAATTATTTCATCTTTATTTTTAAATAATATGAATAACTACATTAGTAAATATAATTTACCATAGAAAAAGAAAAATAGTTTAATTAGGGGTAAAAATTAATTTAACTATGAAAATAAAAAAATAAACCCTAATAGTATGAGTCTTATTATTTAATTTTATTTGAAATAATCATTATAGTTATTCCTTATAGTTTCTACATTATTAATTATTATGTATTTAGTTTGATAAAAATCATTTTTTATATGATAAAACACAAATTGTATTTTTATGTAATATCATAATTTCCATTATAATAATCATTTTGATCGATTGATGGATTTTTTAAATAAATTAAATTTTAATAAAAATTTATTATAATATTATTATTGTAAAATATAAATGATAATATTATTTTTATAATGAAAAATGTAATTTTCATAATGTTTTATAAGGAATTATAGTAAAAAAACACAGAATTTGTCATTAAATTTTATTTCTATTTTAATATTTTAAATTCATAAATTAAATTTTTTTTTTGGAAAATAAATATTATTTTTTAAATTTGAATGTGTAAATTATCAAAAGGTTAATTATTCATAATTTTCTGGGCGAGTTATTTTTTTGGGAAAAAATTAAATACGATATTAATAAAAAAAATATGTATTATAACATCCTAATGATGAAAAAATGATGTAATAAATTACATAAAGTCTCTAAATTCCCAAATATATGTTTAACCGATTAAAATAATTTTATATTATGATTATTTGATACATTTTTTAATTCCTTTTTGATTCCCCCAATAACTATATTATATTTTAGGGTTTTAAAATCATTCCGTTATAAAAATGGATCAATTACACATCAAAAATGGTATTATTTAAATTTTTTTCCCTTTGTAATTATAATATAAAGAAACACTCCCCTATTTTTCAGAATCCATCGGAAAAAATCATGGGATGTTTTTTTTGGTTACTTTATTATACAGAGTCCAAATCCTATATTTTGAATATAACCCCTCTATTTTACTATATAAACCCATCCAATATCCCCATTATCTTTACATAAAAACATTTTATCATGTCCTTAAACATCCCTACCTTCTCAAGAGTCCTCCAAAGGTCTCCTAATCTCTCAAAGAGCTCCTCTAAATCATTTGTAATCACCCTTTCTAGGTAAGGGATTCCTCTCTTAGTTTAATTCAAGCTGATCCTTTATGTCATGCCACTTAATTTTCAATTTTTAATTATGGGATATGCTATTACATATACCTGTTACTAACCATTTGATATATAAATTATTATATCCCCATTTAACTTTCATTATTCCCTCTCATGAACATTTATGTACACCCATTACCATGTTAAAATTTAATACAACAATTATCACACTTCATTTTCCATTCAAGCACGTTATTTTAAGTAGACTTTTGAATATAAATTGGGTATTTTTTATTTCATTTACAATTAACCCTATACATTTCTATTTATTAAATAATAATTATATGCCTTTTATCCACTCACATTATATCATTAATTTAATTTTTTATTGTTATGAAATTTTGTAAGGGCGTCGCTCCTTCTCATTATACAATAATCTTCATTTTATTTTGAATCTTATGTCCAATTACTAATATTAGTATGTTTTATTCAATATACACCATTATTTAAAATTGATTTATAAATTATAACATACCTATTTGACTACCATTATTCCCTCCCATGAACATTTTCATTCACTCGTTATGCTGTCGATTTCTCCCCAAAATTTTCCATGTCAAACTATTTTGTAGTGAATAACCAGACACATTTAATTTCATGGATATTCAAATTTTTTAAATTATAATTATTTTGTTTGGGGATTCAATGATTTTATTCCAAACTCTATTATTTTTTAATAAAATGTGGAAAATATAATTCCATGTTGTATGATCGATATAGATACCATATGCTTGTGAATGATATGAATTTGATGGGTGTCCCTGGAATTATATAGTGCTATAATGATTTGGGTAATATTTTATTCTACTAAGAAATCACAAGGGGATTAGGGATTGAACCTAATCTATAATGGTACTTTTTCAACAATTATTACAGGGTGTTTATCCTTGAACCAAGTTTATTATTATATGTTTAAAGTTCATGTCACATATCCAACGTTATTTTATGTTACCATGTTATACAATACCTTATTGTTTATATTTACGATTATTATCAATTTTATACAGAATTGAAATTAATATTGTATAACATTTATTTCTAACATCTTGTTATGCACTATTTATTCACTTATTAGATTTTAATTCTCTCCTCATTATTTTTTCTTTCCCTATCTTATCTCATGAAATTTTAAAGGCGTTGAAATTTTAGAAGCATGTTAATGAATATTAAAATAATGTTGATGTACCCCTTGTTTTATGTTTTTATTTTATGTAACTAATTACCATAGACACTAGACTTATAAAAATATTTGTGGGTACTATGTGTAATCTTATTTAATAAATCATGAAATAAATTATAATAAATAAATGAGTTGTTATTGATAGTATTAATGGAACATTGAGTTATTTTTTTTGGATTTGGATTAGAAAAATCTAGATAAATACATTGAATTAAGACTTAACATAAGAAGGAATCCCTAAATTTTGGTAATTTATTGAGTTTGTAGTTTCTCCGATATTTCATTCCTATCTAGATATTACAGGTGGATATGGATCTAGCATATAAGTACGTAGGGTTAAACCTAAAAGAACCACATTTTTCTAGACTTTACATTGGTCTGTTTCATGAAAATGGTCTTTTTTGTACCCTTAGATTGACACTCCTTAAGGACATTCTTTGGGAAACTCAAAAGCTCGTTACGAATCATTATTAAGGGAATAAGAATGTACATAACATTATATGACAGGAAATATAAAATGGTTAACTTATATTGAAGCATTTATATCCATAAGTTAATGAAATACATTTCATTTATATGTTACCCACTTAATGTTATTCATTATGATTTTTCTATTTAATAATTTAATGTAATAATCCCTAATTATACATTTTTTCATGACAATTGTTGGAAATTGGAAGAACCTAGTCAAGAACCAATGTGTTTGGATATGTGATGAATTCATATAGGAGTTACCAAACATGATGGGAGTTCATGTATGAAATATTTTGAATATGTCAAAGTATTTATAAAAAATAAAAAATAACAACTTTTATATAGTTTAATGTCCAAAAACATAAAATAATATTTGGAATAAGTCTCAAGTAATTTCAACTAATAAAGAAGTTAAAGGAAAGAAGATTCAAATTATGTCTTGTCAAAAACATGGAAATAGGCACCATGTGAAATGCCACAATGTAACATTAAGGTGTTTTATTTGATTAAAAATATGGTATAATGTATCCAGTTTCTATAAAAAATGAACACTATATTAAATGGGAATATATTACATCCTATGGAACACATTTTCAATTCAATGTCTTATGTGAGGAGAACATAGGATTTATCAGAGTCAATTCCATAATACAATGGTTAAATTCTAGACTAAGTATGTAAATATGATATAGAAATCAATGAATAATAATGATTAATGTGTTTAAGTATTGGTAATTTATGGATATGTTTTAGAAATTAGATATAAATGAAATTTTTCATATTTAAATCATGAAATATCGATGGATTGTTCTATATTAGTTATTATTTAATCACATTAAATATATTTTGACTATAATTGATAACCTAGAAAGGTCATTTAGTGATAATTTGATATTTTAGAAAACACATGATTGAGATATTGATAACCATTAGTAGGTTTTTGATGTTGGTATAAAGATAAATATTCTATGATTGATATGTATAATGATACTATTATGTTTAAATTATTTAAAATGTCTTTTTTTGTGACGCTTTCGTTGGGGCGCCCGCATGTGTCTCGTTCGGGGATGAAGGACACAGCTTATTGTTACCCCACATTCCATCTTTCCAAAGGTGGGCGACATCTGCTCCTTATTCCGGGACGTCTGCTCCTTGATCAAAATGGGATGATGGGATGTCGGTTCTTCCATCCGTGGATTTCTCCTCTGAACTCGTCACCTAGTACGGGTCTCCCTCATAGATTTTAGATGATGTTTTTGAAACTCTTCCCAATTCCATATCATCATGGATACCAGTTAATTATGCTTCTTCTGTCAGGACATTCCAAGAGTTCTAGTCAGGGCAGCAACCTTTAGTTAGGGGAGTAGTCACGTTGGGGCATCACTGGCGTGTCTGGACACTGGGGGATTGGCGTGTGTGTCTTCTGTCCCTTATTATAGGGCTTCTCGAGGGCACGTAAGCCTGAGACATACCACATAGAACGTGAGGAAACATATTTCATAGGAATTTATTTGAGGTTTTCCTCAGCTTCTAATGTTTAACACAGGGTATGATGCAAGTTTAACGTCCTGTGAAGATAGACCGGGCTGATTGGGACAGTAACTAGAGTGGATCAGACGGAGGAACCCCCTTGAGGGAACACAGATATTGGGGACAGCACGTGGGCGACTTCACGAATACATTGGAGGGGAATGAGGTGGCATGATCTCACCGGGATGTGGCGGCCCGGGTAAGAATCAGGATGGATTGTGGAGTGGTTGAATGAATTGGGTGGTGAATGGGGTGGAACCATCGTGGAACGAAGATGGTTTTGGGATTGATCCTCAAAATTTCTTCCTACGTATCCCTATGACAGGGAATAAAATTCCACATAGTTCGTTTGAGGAAGGCTTACCACCAAATGGGGTTGACAATGGATTACCGCTGAATGAGGTCGCAACGGCTTACCACTGGATGGGATGAAAATGGCTTACCGCTGAAGGTGGACATGGGGTCCAATGGTTTTTAGGATTGAACCTCAAGGGGTATTCCTACATTCCATGCCTTGACATGCATCAAAGACCATGTAGTTCATGATGGGTGTGGGGATTACACTTTGGGATGCCCATGGTGTTGGTGAACCGATGTGAAGGGGGTCAGAACGACCATGTTTTGGGCTTGAACCTCATGGAGAATTCCTACATACCAAGCCTTGACATTAATCAAAGACAACATAGTTTATATGGAGAATACAGTTTAACTTCATGCGGGACGTGGAACACTGACGTGAAGGGGGTCAGAGCGACTAATGGGTTGTTGGTTTCAACCTCGTAGAGGCTTCTTATGCACCATGCCTTGACATGGATCAAAGTCCCTCTAGTTTGGTATGGGGTGTGATGGAGAACCGACGTGAAGAAGTACTGAGGTCCGATGAGTGTTGGGCTTGAACCATGTGAGGCTTCCTACATACCATTCCTTGACATGGATCAAAGACAACATAGTTCAGAAGGGTGTCGGTCGGTGAACCGAAGTGAATGAGGACCATGGTCCTGTTGAATGGTGGGCGTGAACCTTGGGGAGGCTTCCTACGTACCATTCAATGTCATGGATCAAATATCACATATTTCAGATGTAAAAGGGGCTTGGGAAACCTACATGGAGGTGGTCTGGATGATGAATGTGCAGCTTGAACCTCGTGGAGGCTTCCTACGTACCATGCCTTGACACAGATCAAAGACCTCGTAGTTCAGGTATACAGTTTAACGTCATACAGGATAGTGGTGTACAGTTTAACGTCATGCAGGATGGGTAATTTGGGGTTTACGCTTGGAGACAACCTTCGATGGTGGGGCATGCACCTCGTGGAGGATTCCTACATACCATGCCTTGACATGGATCAAATACCACGTAGTCCGGGTATATATTTTAACGTCAGGCAGGATGAAGGTGTGCCGATGTGAAGATGGGGGTTGGAACAACTGGGTGGTGGGATTGAACCTCGTGGAGGCTTCCTACGTATCCCCTTGGTTGGGAATCAAAGTCCTCGTTGTTCAGATGTACAGTTTAACTTCATGCTGGATGGGGGTGTGTCATGGTAAATGCTTACTCTAATCCCATGTGAGTCATTATTGGTGTGAGGAACAAGAGGTTGCAAAGGCCTGACGACCACTTCATGAAAGGTGTGTCTGTGGGAAGTTAAGAGGAGTGGGGAATATGCTCTGAGGTGGACCAAGGTGCTATGACTTACTCAACGATGGAGGCCCATTGGCTACAAAGCGCGGTGGGAGAAAGGACTTGGGACTGAAGAAAGGAGGAGCCTCGTTCCCTATCACGCCCTTAGCAAGCTTTGGAACTTTAGAAGTGAAGAAGGGCAGGGGTGCAGCCTCATGTATGGAAAGCTAGGTGCTTACACCAAGGTGGATTCCATTCCCATGTGGACAAAAACCACTCCTAGAAAGATGATATCATCCCCTGTGGAGATCAGGGTATGTGGAGAATGTTGGAGGTGGGGAACCATGTGTACGAGGCATGGGGCGAGGTCACAGTTTAACGTCTTGTGCTGAGGACGAAGGTTCGTGGCAGTTTAACATCCTGCAGCTCGGACAAAGTGGCTATGCTCGACACCCCGAGGACTTACATAACTGGCGCCCTCTTCTCTTTTTGGGAGGGAAGGCACCGTCAACGCTGTGCTGAGGGGGTTTCGCAGGAAAAAAACCATCGAGGGGTCCACGTTAGTGTGTCTATGCGAAAAAATAGCCATTAACATGCCTATTTGATGAAGCATTTGCATAGTAACACTACGGGTGGTATCAGCCAGGGTACTTTGAAGTCACATCGTGAATACCTGGAGGGTCGTATGAGAAAAGGAATTTCCAATTAGAGGGTTCCATAGGCAGGGGCCTTGTGAAGCTCTGTTACGCCACATGGAGGAGGGAACATGAGATAGGGTGTGCTTCACGATGTGGAGTGACATCCATAGCATGTGGTGGAGGTGAAAATGGGAGGTGCTTCATGATGTAAAAGGGCATTCGCAGAGCACAACCTCACGGAGAAAAGGTTCCTCGCAAAGCAAGGTGTTGGAAAGAAATGTGCTTCGGGAAGTACATTTATCCTAAATTAGCAAATGGATCATGTGAACATGAAAGGTGTTTCACAAAGCATAAATGCTCCGCGACAACCCAGGTCCCTAGGGGGATCCCATTCCTTCGTGAAGGCCCTTCGACTTTATGAATGGAATCCCTCTTAGAAGAGGGGATCAAAAAGAGTCAATGGGGAGGCACTTCACGAAGCAGACGTACCTCGCACAGCTCATGGATCTCTAAGAGGAATAGTGCTTCGCGATTCGGGAGATGAGAAGACGAAAGGTCGGAATGTTTGTCCGGAAAGCTCAAGGGGAGCACTGTTATACCCAAGAGGCGTTGTAGAGCGGAGCTCATGCTGCATGAAGAGGGGCTTTCTGGCTTCGCGGAAGGCTCGCGAACGTCAAATGGGTTTGCTGCGGGCTCGCGAACGTCCAATGGGTTCGTGGAGCGTCCTTCCTCCTTTAATTAGCGGAGGGTCCGCGAACATCAAATTCGTTCGCGGAGTGTCGCACCTCCTGTGCTTCGCGGCGGGTACGCGAACGCCAAATTCGTTTGTGGAGTGGCCCGCCTCCTCTGCTTCGATGTAGCCACAGTTTTGGGGGGACTCCATGTAGTGGCTTCGTGAGGTAGCCCGTAAGGCCGTCTTGGGGCCGCTTCATCATTCCAAATTTTGGCCACAAAAATTGCCCCCCCCCCCTCAGACATGGAAATGCGAAGAGATCAAGGGTCGAAGTCTTTGGGAAATTGACAATATCCTAAGTTGGTCACAGTGCTGACTCGCGAAGAGGGCCCACGAGGCGGATAGGGGATGCGCGGGCTGGGCGCGTTGTGAAGCTCCATGCGAATTGGACACACCGTGAATCTCTGACAGTTGTCGCCTATAAATAAGGGGAATGCCCTCTCTTTTTTCCATTACTTTCTCCGAAATGTTTTCATCTTTCACTCTCTATTCAAAAATCTTTGTTTTCTTCACGAGTGGTCTCGGTGAATTGAGGCTTTGGAGAACACAACGAGTCCTCGTCTCTGCACTTGCACTCTGAGATCCGACTTTGATCGTCGAGGCAGTGGCCTGCGAACCGTCTTCGCAAGCGGGATTCGCGAACTCTCTTTGCGAACGATCTTCACGAACCAGCCAACCAAACATCCATGTTCCAGAACTGAATGGCCCAACATGAAGCTACCCAGGGGGTCCTTGCAGATTCCACCCGCTGGGAGGAAATGGCCAACAGTTTGGGGCTATGAGAGCTAGTTCGGAGCCACTCGGACCATAGTTCAATGGTAGAGCTGTTTTCGGAGAGCATGAAGAACAACTTGATGTACAGGAGGAGGCCTCTATATGGATTCGAACAAAGGGATGACGTCTTTATCCCTGCAGTAGGTTGGGAGGAGCCAGCTTACTGGTTCTGTAGCACGTCGTGTCAGCACCGATGGTTCAGGGTGCCCGATGGTCATCCCGAGAAGTCATGACACTTGTCATCACTGACAGACTATAAAATCATCTAAACAATGTCGACGAGAGGGCATTGCAGCCAAATATGTCACCTCCCCTGTACCGAACCATCCTTAATGCGGCGCTGGGGAACCCGAAGAAGGGGTGGTTTGAGGAATGGGTCCTGCACTAGGGAGGAAACATTATGGATGATTGGGCTTGGTCCTACTAGGTAGGAACCTCGTACGAGTAGTTCAGGGTGGATCTGAGAAGAGTGGGCCTTTTTGAGGCCGCATGGGCTTCCCAGTTCCATATCTACCAACCGAAGTAGTTAATGCCCGAGCTATTGAGCCAGGGGTCACCAGGGACCAATATCTTCCACCTGCACCACGGGGAGGTCGGCATCAGCCAATGGGAGATGCATCCGATCTCAGGGGTCCTGATACTTGGGGCATTGTACGAAAAATTCCTCCTGTCCAGGGGTACATTGGAGGATCCAGAGAAGATGCCGCCTCTAGTGGTGGCACTGATGGAGCTCGTTCCCGGGGAGGACCAGGAGGCGGTGAGGGATGTCCACATCAAAAAGTTGTTCAAGAAGTTTTTGAACATCCCAGAAAATAAAAAGTTCCCAGCGAGGCCTCGAAATTGTCCAAAGGGTGCCTAGTGCAAGGAACACTCTTACTAGAGGCGGTTGGAAAATAGTTAGTGGAAGACCTGGGGGTTCTATGGTAGCACTGAACAACGACCAATAGTCAGGCTGGCAGCATTCATCGTAGCTCTCATCTGGGGTCGGATCCTGCCAGTGAGGGATAAAAATATGGGAGTGTGGCCAAACACTTTCATCATGTCATCCACCTTGGTGACACAAGGATGGGTCAACGTGGGGATCTCGATGCTCGCCAAATTTTATAAAATGATGTGGCACATCAGTGGGGGGAAAAGGCCACAGAGGGTATATGGGACACTATACATCCTGTACGGATGGATGGCGGTTCACGTCAGGGGGATTTATGAGTATCTGAACCCCATCTCTCCACCAGCGTCAGACTTTGGTCCCTCGATCTTGAACGCGGTGGGGAGATTTCTGACTAAGATGACCGCACCGTCAGTTCTGAACCGAGTGTGGAGGGTGGAAGAATTCAACATCCACCCATTATCATTGCCTACGGGGGCCTTCACAGACGATGGTTAGGGAACAGAAGATAATCAGGCCTACCACCTTTCTTTTTGAGGAGGAGTCTTGGTGGACAGGGTGGACCGCGAGCGTCTCTACGAGTTGTTCACCCTACACTAGTTTGTCCATCATTTATGGTGCTTGTTATGGCTGACCCCGCCGATCTATCTGGGAGTGCGCTATGAGGAGAACATGTGTGTGATGAGGCAGACCTATCTCAGGTTCACAAGGGAAGACTGGAAGATTCAGAATGCACTGCATCCGTTGACCACTATCCTCGGGTTGGTAAAAGAATTCACCCAGATTTGGGAGGCAGCCTATCTAGGGGAGATGCTGAAGTGCCAAACAGTCTAGGTCGTCGAGGGTGAGATTCCCCAATCTCAGGGCTGAGGACGGAATGCGGTAAGGGCGTCCCGCACTAGCGGGGCTTCTGTAGTGGTAGTTCCCGCACCAGTTGAGGTGGGAACCATGGTAGCGGATATGGAAATGACAGTGGAGCTGGTGGTGCCCGGAGAACAGAGTCATCTAGAGGGGTGGCCACTTAGAGGGTTCCATAGGATCTCCACTCAGGCCCTGGGGAAACGGCTGCGCAATATTGAAATTCCTAAAAATGATGTCTTCCCGGAGTCCTGGGATATTTTGGAAGTGAACAGGCAATTACTTGGTCCTTCCGTGTTATGACGGCACCTCAACCGCCTCGGGATGGACTTGCTGGGAATTGTCCCCATTGGGGCTGGTTTTTCAGTATCCCAGGCAGAGGAGGAGCTATACATAGTTGACCCGAAAGACTTCATCCATTCCCGGGGCGCCCTACACCCGATAACAGACCCATTCAGGGTGCTGCTGGTTTTCACGGTCCCTCCTCAGCTGTCAGCTGCTGATCTGAGGGAGCTCTTCCCTTTTTCGGATGAATCAAACGAGTCCTCCTGGGGAGATGAGGCCGGTAGAGAGAGTCCTCCAGAGGACAGTGAATTCAGAGACTAATCCTCAGATCATGAAGATTTCATGGAGTCCCTCGATGTGAAATCCCATGTTCCTTCTTGATAGTCTTCCCATAGGTTACTATGGATTCCTCATCAGTGTTTGCACCGTGTAGGAGGAGCTTGTGCATAGAACTCATTATCACCCCTCAACGGGTGCCGATGTGGGAACTTCAGGATCCACACCCATGGATGCATCAACTTCCACAAATGGCGAGTCATGGACAGTTGAGGTGGCTCCCCTGGAGTCTTTGAATCTTCCAACCATATACAGGGGGCAACGTCTCGGGGTTCTGATGACAACATCCCAAGAGTGAGACCAGGGATTTGACCCCTGTAAGTCATCTCTACTGAATTCACAAATTCCATCCCCTAACCACGTTAACTGACATTCACATATTCTTCTTTTCGTGTATAGTCCACAAATTGGCTTGGGATGATGCGAAGAAGTTGGTCAGGGTTTCTAGTAGCGCCCTTCCCAGAGGCATGCCAATGGTCGAGGAGGCGGATATCCGACCTGACCAACCTGTAAAACTCTTGATCACTGTCTGGGATGCCAGTGGGACCGTGCCTGAGATTATTGAGGTGGGATCCGATGATGAGGATAAACCAGATGATTCAGGCCCTTCCATGCCTGATCTGACACTAGATGTGGACCCTGCTGAGGAGTTCTTGGGGGCATTCCTTGCATACGAGCTTACTAATCACGAAGACTGGGACGAGACGACCTCTGATGAAGAGGACATCAAAATAGGTTGTCGCCGATCATGGAAGCTGATCACGAGCTTCATCAATGACACCTCCAATCACTATGGTTGGATGAGATGGACTGACATCGCTCTCAACTGCACGAACTATGTGATGGGGGAGTGTATGACTAGCTCCCTCACATGCTCGTCTGAGATCTTATGGTGGAGAAGATTTGGGAGTATGATTGTGGCCTCTTTGTGGGCTAGAAGCAGAGGAAAGAGGTGAACATCAAGAGGCTCCAGGAGACTGAAAATGAGGTTGAACGGTTGCAGGCCCGGGTGGATGAGCAATCTGCTTCTCTCAATGCACAATCAGAGATCGTATCACGGCCAAAAGCTCAGCTGGCGGAAGCCAAATAATCCTTGAAGCAGACTTCTAGGGAGGTTGTCTCCATCCGGGTTGACATAATGTGGGACTAGTTTATGACCAACATATTGTGCCCTGTCACCGCTAAGGAGAATTGGGAGCTGAACAGAAAAAACAACTCCTAGAAGTCCCCAGCAAGAGGGTAGTAGAGCTACCACATTCCTTTGGTGAGGTCAATCCATCCATGATGGGAGTTGACCCTTGGGTACTGTATTGATTACAAACACTTAAGCGTACTTTCATGCATTGATTTTTTTAATGTTTTAGCATGTATGAGATCTGTTGCTTGCATTGGTTTATTGCATCCTTGCGATGATCTCGGAGTGTCCAGAGATCATCCCCTAGGCCCACGTGGGTCTATCCTGATGTGATAAATAAAGGCTGACCACCTTATCACCACATCCAAACGTAGGAGTGAAAACCACGCTTCGGGCATCCAGGTCTTGGGCAATAAGTCTGGATTTACGGGACGAAATGGGAGATACCTGACTGGAGAATTAAGTTCTCATAATAGTCGAATTACTGTTTTAATAGTGCGCTATTGGGTACGAATAGGGTAAAACCATGGGCATTGAAATCGATCTGAATAGATGTGAATGAGAGATGTGAATCACGATACCCAAGATTCAGAACATTTTGGGGGTGGAATGACAATAAAGAATAACTGCTGACCACATTCAAAACATAGTATTCTCATTGCATTGTCTGGGAGTGGGGAGTGCAACTGAGGTTTGAAAATTGACCATGTTTGAAACACAGGACCAAACTCAAAATGTAATCCGTTGTTCTTTCGAAACGTTTGCCCAGGACAATAGGTGGGTCATAGGCCAAGCATCCATAATGTTAGGGGGTAACTCTAGACATGAAATAGGATGAAGGTCTGAATAAGGTGCATGCAATGCATGGATTGTGGAGTGACAATTTGTTCAAACAGAATCCAACACTCATGAAATTACACCACCTTGATATAAGCAAACTAGATGGGTGCATCAGTTTGGTCATGGATCATTCCTTCTTTTAGACAGGCCCTCTCCGGCGAGGGGGGCTATCACTTCCCAATTACATTTCGGGGAATCCCGAACTTGTTCAGGGTAAGGTCGTCGTTATGCGGTTCCTCAAAAGGGGTCAGTCCAGGGGCTAGAAATGGAGAGGAAGTGGACATATGATTCCTGTGGCTAGACCCTAATAAAAATACCAATATGACTCTATGTATCCCATAAATATGGGAATAAAGTTGTATGTAGTTCTAAGAGAATAGTTTAACATCATGAGAGATGATGAGATGCCTGGTTGCACCGGTACAAATCCCACCAAAACTACTAAGCCCACGTGAGTCATGATCGATATGGGAAAAAAGTTGTAATGGGGTACTTTACTGACACAAGAAAGGACATGTAAGGGAAAAGGTATGCTCGTTGAATTTCAGCCCAATGATGCTAACCCGTCCATGTAACGCACCAATACATGCGAAGAGACAAGGCTGAGTATGTCGGAATTCAACTTGAACATGAGGAAGTGGGAACCTGTGAATCATGATACTTGAAATCTGGATTACAATGATGGAATCATGATGATAGAGGATAACTTTTGACTGTGGTTGAAACGCAGCATCCATATCGCATTAACTTGGAATGGGGACAAACAAATGATGGTCGACTGTTGACCTTGTTCGAAACACGGGACATGTCGCAAATGTCGTCAGAGATACTTAGTGACGTTGGCCTGATATTCTAGGAGATCCCTTAGGCCTAGAATTGATGTCATATGAGGGTAATTTTGGATGTGGAATAGGTTGAGGATCCAAATAGCGATCTCACGAAGCTTAGTCATGGAACGAGGAGAATGTCCTTGTGAAAATTCCACACTTCGTGCACTTTGTCAAAATTCATCTGAATACGACAAAGATACGTAATAGACAGAGGCGGTCGAGCCCCTTCAAATAGTTAGATCGTAGTTTAGGTTCGTATAAATCAAACCATGAAAGGTATAAAAACACGAGATACATTTTTTGGGGTAACTACAAAAACCCGACGTGAATGGGAACTATGGGATCAGACCACCATGTGTTCCTTAGAGAGGTTCTAGGTCAAGGGACCAAAAACCGATAGTTGAGCTGGGCCTGAGGCAAAGTTCACAGGAATTCCAACATTCCCCAAGAGGATGGAGATCAAGCTACATGTAGTTCTTGAGGTGGAATAGTAATGATCTAGTGTGAGCGATAAAAGGGGTGTGTGGGTGTGGCCCTCACACCAAGAGAAGCAGTATTCGATAAATCTTTTTTTGTCCTTTAATATATGTGGTTTTTTGTGAAGTGACAGGCCTACGATTGCAAGCCCTAGAGTCTCCACAAGAATCAAGCCATAATAGGAATTGAAAAATGGTATGGCATGATCCCAATACCAAACATGGGGTCCCCTTGAGTGAGGACATCACAATGCAGCATCGTTTTTTGTCATGCATCCATGATAATAATGTCATAGTTTATGGTCATGTGATAGGACCAACCATGAATTTTAACATCATGCAGTACAGATGTACCAGAGATGATGCTAGGTAGGGAATGTGTACGTTTCCATAAAACACACCTGACGTGAATGTGTACATGATCCCATATCACACCGTATGTCATTCCGAGAAGGGATCCTCGGGCAAAGGGTCACAAATAGAGGTAAGAGGGAATGGGGATGAAGAAACTAGCTCCCAATAGATCTTGGCCCAAAAACGATACATCTGGGTGGTCTTATGTATCCCATAAGGACGAGGATCGAGCCACACATATCCCTGAATGAAGATCTTAGTTTATGGTCTTAGATCTCGGACCGTGGGAGCCCCGAAGGACGCTGTATTGCAACTTTTTCCTCATGAAATACAGAGGTGCACTGAGGGATAGTGCCAAGAGAGTCGAGATTCCACCTGGACATGATGGGGTGGAACATAATGTGAATAATGAAACATACATTCAAGGCCTGAAGGGGCTGGCATGATGACATAGGATTACTATGGACCATGTTCGCAACCCAGCATCCTATCGTGTTAGCCTGAAATGGTGAGAAAAAAATGATAATCGACCACTAACCATCTTCACAACGCGGTATTTGTATCAATTTGTTATCTGAAACACTCAGGAGTGTTGTATCGAAATGATAGGAGATCCCTTAGGTGTGGTAACCATGCCATTCATGGTGGTCCCTCCGGGTGTGAAATAAAATGAAGGACCAAATGAAGGGGAACATGAATCATGACAAGTGGAAGGAACTTGCCTAAGTCTAATCTGACACTCCTAGTCCTAGACCAGAGTACTCTTAACATGGTGGTGAACCACTACAAGGGGTCGAGGGACTCAACTTGAGGGCGGCCAAGAGATAGCGGATTCCCAGGAGAATGGGGAAAGGTGAAAAAATCCCAACGCGAAGGAGGGGATAGCCCTATACCACACCTATATATCCCCCTCATGGAGAGGGACATGCCATGGGGCCTAGGTGACCGGGAGATCAGAGGATATCTAAGAGATGGGGATGGACACAAAATCTCAATGTTCAGGTAGTACTACGTGTCCCATATAGATTCGAATCAATCCATATGTAGTTCTTGAAGACACCTGAGGGTAAGATACCCTATCAAAGGGGGTGTACAGCATGACGAAAAACCCAATTTGAATGAGGACATAATCCTACACCACACCATATAATCCCATAAGAGAGAACCTAGGCTGAGGGCCTGAGAGGACAAGGGGCCTAAGCCTGGGCCTCGGTCAGGAAGGCCTGACCAGTTTGCAGTTTAACGTCTGGTAGTGAAGATGAATTCTGAGGGCCTAAGTTGGCCATGGGGCCCGAGTCTAGGCCTCATTCAGGAGGGACTGACCAGAATTCATATTAACATCTTGTAGTGAGGATGAGGGTTGGGGGTCTGAGAAGTCCAAGGGGACTGAGGCTGGGCCTCGGTCAAGAAGGCCTGGCCAGTATGTAGTTTAATTTATTACAGTAAGGATGGAGGTCGGGGGCCCGAGAAGGCCATGGGGGATGAGGCTGGGCCTCATTCCCAAAGACCTGACTAGTCTGTAGTTTAACGTCTTGTAGTGAGGACGAGGGATGGGGGAGGGAAGGCTAAGAGCCTTGGGGATGGGCCTTGATCAATAAGGCCTGACCAGTTTGTAGTTTTACATATTACAGTAAAGACGAAGGTTGGGGGCCCGAGAAGGCCAAGGGGCCTGAGGTTGTGCCTCGGTCAAGAAGACCTAACTAGTCTGTAGTTTAACATCTTATTGTGAGGATGAGGGTCGGGGGTGTGAGAAGGCCAAGGGGCATGAGGCTAGGCCTCGGTCAGGAGGGCCTGACCAGGTTGCATTTTAACATCCTGCAGTGGGAACGGAGGGTGGGGGAGTTGTCTCATCTGGGGAAGTGTATGGTATAGTGAGGATCTGGGCTTGAATGATAAGATAATCCCACACTACGTCGTAAAATACTAGAAGAGATAATCTGGGTGAGATTGAAGACCATACACCCTCTTGTATGGTTACGTCCTCATCACAACTCCAATGCACACGTAAGCGGTGCTCGGTGTGGGAAACAAGGAGTCGGTCCTGGATATCCTCATCAAACGGGTCCTGATAGCATGCATCGACTGAAGGGAGTCCGTCGCTTGGAGATAAAATGGGGCAGAATGAACCACTAAACTCGATTTTATGACATCTTGGGTTGGTCCTAACGATCCAGGACAACTGTTGACCATGTTCGAAACACAACGTCTATATAGTGACCTAAAATGGGAGAAAAAAATAAGCATCGACTGCCGACCATATTCTGAATGCAGGATTTGTATCAATTTGTTGCTTGAAATCCTCAAGGGTGTTGTCCCAATGTGATAAGAGTTCTATTAGGCCTAGAATCCATACCTTTTAGGGACCCTTCTGGAAATGGAAGGTGATGGAATCCCAATCAAGGAGTTGATGAAGCATAGTTGTACCCATCTATGAATGTGGTGAATGTCTCCAGGGAGCGGGACGTACGTCCGGATCAAGGGTAGCTCGACGTGAATTGGGGAAAAAGTATGAACCCCTCCATATTTCTTGACCTGAGGGGAAGATTCTATTTTTTAAGCTGGCCCAACAGAAGAAAATGTTCTAGTGTTCCTACATATCCCATGCAGATGGGAATCAAGCCATACATAGTTCTTGAAGGCCACGTAGTTTAACGTCGTGCAGTGAGGATGGGGAATAATAGAAGAATGGGGGTCGGGCACAAAGCGTGAACATTATAATCCTCATATGAATGAGGCTAAGGAAACCTACTCCATATCATGCAAGGATCCTCCAAGAAAGGTATCCTCAGGGGGAATAGTCAAAGAGAAGAGTTTGGGTCTGGGCTCAAGGCGAGGTGTCTGAGCGTTCCTACGTATCCCATGAGGATGGGAATAAATCCATACATGGTTCTCAAAATGCAGTTTAATGTCATGCTGGACGATGTAGAGTTTAAAGTCATGTTGGACTGGACAGTTTAAGGTTATGTAGGACCGGCATGCAGTTTAGGGTCATTCAGGACCAGCATGTATTTTATGGTCATGCAGGACCATCCAGTTTATGCTCATGCATGACCGAGGGGCTAAGGAAATGTTTTTCATAAGGAATTTGGCATTGGTGGGAGGGGATATGTGCTCACCATCCATGGTCACCAAGGATTATGCTCTATTGGGGTAAACCCTGGGGACCATGTAAGGTCCTTCCAACTTGGGCAGCAAAATGCATGGTTTCCTACTAGGGATCATTAGCACTCGGAGGGCCAATACCAGGTCACCTTGCAGAAAAGAGAGGAGGTGATCCTTCTTGTTGAAGGCTCTAACTATCATATTCTGATTCTTTCTAGATTGTTCAGGGAATGGAGCCTATTTTCTCCAATTGCATCCAATTCAGCTAGAAGGATTTCAACCACCTTATCTGGTGAGTGCTTCTCATAGACTGCAGTGTGTAACGATGGCAGCTGGATCTCAATGGGTATAACGGCCTCAGCCCATACACCAAGGAATATGGAGTCACCTGGGTGGAATTTCGAGTCATCATCCAATAAGCCCAGAGGGCATTGGGGAGTTTTTCTGACAAACTCTTCCTGTTCTGGAAAACCATTTTCTACAAAATGTATGAGAGGGTTTTGTTGAACGCCTTAATGTGTCCATTCTCTAGCACGTGATAGTGATTGGTATGGTTCGAACAGATATTGTACTTGTCATAAAATTTAATCAGCTCAACTGCTTGGAAGATGGTGCTGTTATCGGTGAGGACAACATGAGAAACTCCAAACT
Source organism: Viscum album (assembly GCA_963277665.1). Classification (NCBI taxonomy): domain Eukaryota; kingdom Viridiplantae; phylum Streptophyta; class Magnoliopsida; order Santalales; family Viscaceae; genus Viscum; species Viscum album. The sequence goes on along the minus strand of OY728121.1, from coordinate 1,902,385,353 downwards.
AGTGGATGATATTGGAGCTCATGAAGTCAACAGTGTAATGGTCCTTGACCTCCCTGAGTGGAACTGCATCTGCCCACTTGGAAAATAAATCTGTGGCGCTCAGGATGAGCCGGCACTGGTGAGCTATTGCCGGTGGGTATGGTCCCACAACATCAAGTCCCCACACAACGAATGGCCAATAGTACTTAGTGGAGTGTATAGGGTCTGGCGGCCGATGTAGGAAATTAGCATGAATGTGTCACACATTACATCTCTTGGAGAACTCAAACAATCATGGATCATAGAGGGCCTGAAGTACCCTAGTCTCCAGATCTGATGGGATAGCTTTGGCCCACCATGGTGGGCACCGCAAGAACCGACATGAACCTCCTGCATGACCTGAGAAATCATGACTCAATGTTTGAAATGGAGGATAAAACCATAGAAACCACACTTCTAGAGGATATTCTCAAGATTGGGACCACTATGGAGGGTAAACTGCAGCGCGCGGCATCGGATTCGCTCTTGACCGGTCCCATCAGCTGGGAGGAAACCATTTTGGAGGTACTCAACAAAAGGGGTTCTCCAGTCGGGAGTCGTTTCAACCTCTACATCTGAAGAAACTGGGGTTCCTGATGTGGAGGATCCGACAGAAATATGGATAACTCATAGGTTGTGGTCATCCTCTGGGGTGATGGGAGAAATGACTCTCTGATGGACCACATTTATAAATAGATCATCATGCTCGGGCTCAGCAAGTGATGCAGCTATCCGGAAAAATTGTCCGCTCGACCATTATATGAATGAGGGTCATGTGTAGCCTTCAGTTGAGAAAGGAACTAGGCCATTAGAAAGAGTGTGCGCTCCATCAATGGTACGAGCTCTAGATGCCCGACAACAAAGCCACCATTGGCTTGTTTGATGACTAGATCTTCAAATGAAAATGGGGCACATCGATCTCAAGGGCCAGCTCGAGGACAGTGATGAGAGAATGATACTCTGCCTCGTTGTTGGTGGATACTTCTTAAAATATGAATGAGAATAGAAGAATGGCTTGCGTCGTGGTAATTAAAACGATACTCAGGCCCACTCTATTAAGCATAGGATCACTGAGCCTCCTACCGGTGGGGCTCCGGGAGGCACCGTCGAAGTGCATCTGCCAACATGGGATGGATTGATCGAATGAGATGATTTCCTCATTAGTAAAATCTAGGTCCAAGGAATGATACATAATGGTTGGATGGGAAGCTAGAATTCCTACCAATGACAGCCCCTTGATATCCTTCTGAGGCAAGAACCTAATGTAAAACTTCTGGAGGATCACTGCCCACTGCACTAGTCAGCCAGTCAAAATGGGGTGGTTTTGAATGTACATCAGTGGGTCTACCTGGGAGATCAATTGTACCTCATGGTGCTGAAGGTATTATCGCAATTTCCATATGGAAAACAAGAGCACAAGGAAGCTCATCTTGATGGGGGAGTATCTAGTCTCCGTATCTAGGATCATGCGGTTGAGGTTGTAGAGGCTGTTCTCTATCCACTCATTATTCTTTTGGGGGAGAAGGGCGCCGAGGGATCATTCCAGGATACTGACATAGGGGATCTGTGACATTCTAGATATGGGTGGCATCATGATCGATGGATGGACAAAATATTGCATGATTTTCTCAATGGCGGTCTTTCACTCCTCGTCCCACTCATAAGTGGTTCCCTTCTTCATGAGATGAGAAAATGGATTACATATGCCATATAGATTCGCGATGAATCAGAATATGTAGGCTACGTGGCCTTGAAAACCTTGAAACTCTCAAATAATACTCGAAGGAGCCATCTGGCGGATTTCCTTGATCTTCTATGAGTCTATCTCTATGCCTCAGTACCTAACAACAAATACAACAAACATCCTGGAAGTGACCCCGATGGCACACTTAAATGGGTTCATATTCAAGTGGTGGGAATTTAGGAAGTCGAACACTTTCTTAAGGTCCTTGAGATGGTCCTGGGGTTGGTGATATTTGACTACCAGATCATCCAAATAACATTCCAACAACATCCAGAGGATCGGCTTGATTATGCGATGTATGGCCCACTGATAGGTGGAACCTGCATTCTTCATGATGAAGGGCATAACCTAGTAAAAAAAGTACCTTGGGGCACCTTGAAAGCTTTGGAATCTTCATCCTCAGGGGCCATCCAGATCTTATTTTGTCCAGAGTGACCATCCATGAAGGAGAGGGCTTGGAATACAACCGTAGCATCAATCAACAATTCTGTAACTAGAAGTGGAAAATCATCCTTCATACAGTGATGGTTGATATCGCGAAAGTCGATGGAGACTCTGATATATCCATTCTTCTTCTTTACTGGAATGATGTTGGCTAGCCACATGTGGTACTGGACCACATTGACAATGTTTTCTCTAATGAGCATGTCAACTTCAACCTCGACCATGGCACCGTGAGAAGGGTGAATCTTTCTAGGAGGTTGGTTGAACCCGCAATGGTTTCTTAGGAGACCAAGGTGGTGGACGACTACCTGAGGATCTAGTCCTAACATATCATCGTAACTCCAGGTGATCACATCACAGTGCTGTTTAATGATGTCTGTGTACCACTATTTCTCCTCGAGGGACATGGTGGCACTGATCAATGTGGGTCTCAGATCTGCCTTTCCACCAAGGTTCACATGTATTGTTTATCGACCGTGGTAGAGACTCTTTCTTCAAAGGTGGTGGAGCATCCACCAAATCCTCTTCTTCGCTATTGGAGGAGGGATTCCTAGTGGGTGAGGATTACCCTTTGTCATAGGAACCTGATGGGAGGTTGGTACCAGCTTGGATAGCAGTGTACAACGTCTCAGGAGATTTACATGCCACTAAGACCATAGAGATGATGAAAGTCGATCCAATCCCATCTGGCCTTCAGGCCTTGGGGCCACGCTTGGTGATATAATAGAAATATTGGCACATCGTCTTGAGCCAGTTAATTCCATCCTGGAAAACAGACACATATGATGTATTGTCGTCTCTATGGTGCGTACATCCCGGTACCATACGAGGGTAGGAGGTTCCAGGATTACCGGAGCCTAGTTTGTGTAGGAGTACAAGGTGATTTCCTGTTGTCACTTGGACTTGGAAATATACCAACCTCTTGTACCCAAGACAACAAATAATTTCCCCATGTTAGGGGTCATGACCTCCAATCAATAGATTGGGAAGATGTAGGCATCATCCAGACCTGCCCAGGGTCACTTGTGACCGTGGTGGGCTCAACCTCACTTGCAAGAATCTACTTATCCATGCTCTTGTAATAGTCAGCATCCATATAGAGGGCTTCACAAGAGGCGAAGGGAGATGCATCACCTTGGAGTATTCCTACTCAACCATTATGGGAGTACTTGAGATATTGGGGATACGATGAGGGAACCATCATGTGCTGGAGGAGCCATGGTTGGAAAATCAATGCATTGTACGGGGTGTCATGGGAGACGACCATGAACTCAGTGCTGGAAACTAAGTCACCAAACTGGTTCTTCAAACAGATCATTCCGAAGGTGGTCTGTTTTTTCCTATCATACTCCTGGATCATTAAATCATAGGGATTCGGGTCATCTTTGGATAACCCTAGCTTCCGGAGTGTCCGTATTGGGAAAAGGTTGATCCCAGAGCTGGTGTCAATGAGGGATAAGTGAATCTCCACACAGTTAAATTGTCTGGTGATGTACAGTTGGGGGACGTGCCCCTCTATGGGAGAGCCTTAATCTTCTCCGAAGAACAAGATGATGGCCTGGAATTTGACATTCTCAACTGCTTTATCATGGAATGATTCTGAAGATACTACCCCTGTCTCGAACTGGAGGGGGCTTCTTAAAGACTAAACGTGGGCCTTACTCATATCTGGAAAAAGGAGGTGGGATTAAATGATGTAAATCCTTACTAAAATACCAGAAAGGTTCTTGAGGACCACATAATTCCAGACCAAGAGCCAACATCTCTTACAGGAGGCTGCTCTGCGATTGGATGCATGGCAGGCCCCGCTGGCTCGACCAGTGACTGGCTGGTGCTGGGAATATTCCGCTGTCCACTAGTCGAAGCCCGAAGATTTTCTACTGGATGAGGTCTGGTCGACTGAGATCCGCCTATAATGGGGTGAAGCTGGTTGAGGAATAGCCAAAGTTGTTCGACTAGATCCAGTAGCACAAACTATGGTGGAGGCGATCTTGACGACACCGGCTAAAGAGGCTATGAGTGCTGAGCTCTGCGATGGGCCTGGTGTCTGGTCTCAGCGGCATGCACGGCCGGGATGTAGGTGCCAACTTATGCACCTCAATGACCCATATATTCAAGTTCCATCGACGTTGGCGTCGGCTGGGGTTATTGGGGAGGTTCGTCGGGTGCTCCCCTCGTTAGGAGTCATATAGAGGATTACCAACTAGACAGTGTTAACTAAAGCATACCCTTGACTGTCACTCGAAGAATAATCCACCACTGGGTGGATTCTAGGAGGGATTCTCATATCCGGGGGCATAATGTCGCCAAGAGTGTGGGACGTCGATGACATTGGAGGAGCACGTTTCTTCTTCTTGTGCCGCCAATTCACGCTCTTATGGGAAGAGGTCGACCAATATGATGACGTAGAAGTGTTGGCCACAACTTTTGAAGGGTCCAACTGATTCTGGTCTACCTGAATAATCCCATGGGTGTGAGAAACTATTTTATAAGAAATCCAATTTTCATACTTTTGGGATCCGCGGTTGGGAACCTGCAGCAACTTACCTTCACTGTCGCCACTGCTGTCTGATCCTACAAAGTCACTTGCCAGTTGTGTCGGGGTCGGGACCATCTTGACAATGTTTTTATTGACATGGTCTTGGAGCAAATCTTTGAACACATAGAACTGCTGGAGGGTGTTCCCCAAATTCTGATGGGAGGGGCAGTAGTTTGGGCGATCGGTGAGATTCGCCTTTACTGGGCTTCTACACTCAGGCAGGCGTACAATCCCCTCCTCTAGGGAACTATGAAAGTAAATGGGGACCTGATTATCATTGAACAAGTAAATATGGTGTCTTATTTTCATATAGGGAGTACATTGGAGCTTGGAATTGATGTTGAACCGGAGGGGCCTGTCAAGGAGGTGGACCATGATTGTCCCTCCTGGGCGGTGGCAGTGCATTACGTGAGAGCACCTGCCGATTCGGAGGATGCTATGAATCCAGAGGTTGTGCATGAGGTGGAGGGCATTCATGAGGCTATAGGGATGGTTCTACATATAGAAACTCTCGCTGCCTGGGGGCCTTTATCTGGGACACTGTGGTGGGCTTGGCTCTGGCAGCACACCTTTCTGGGATTGTATGGGGAAACAGACGTGTCTGCCTATCCTGTTATAGGGTTTCCTCGAGGCACTGGTCCTTTTCGAAGAATTCTCAAGAACCCTCCAGGATTATTCTGAGTGATCAGAGAGGGAACCAGTTTGGTCTTGACATTCCCCACACATATTGTCAGTAATTTCTCCTGAGTCAGTGGAATTTCAAGGGAGTATGTGAGCCCCTTCCACCGGACGATAATGTCCAGGACTCACTCATAAGGCCTTTGATTGATCTTGAAGAGATCTGTTATGCTTCTTTTCCAAGGGGTAGAGATGAAATTATAGAGGAACTGCCTTCAAAGGTCCTCCCATTTGGTCATGATTTTGTTGGGTAACAGGTTGTACCAGACGAACACCGGCCCTTACAGCGCCTGAACAAAACAGCGGAGTTTAGAGGCTTCCTGTTGTGCTGGAGTCCCCAACATAGGCCCAAACCTTCAGTTGAAGTGGTCCAGGTGCTGTGGCGGGCCCCCTTCCCATTAAAGGGGGAGAAGGTGGGATTCTCGAAACTCAGAGACGCTGGAATTTTATCCACCCATTCCAGATATGACTTTCCATCTAGGGTGATTGCCACCTTCCACGTTTCCAATGCCTCAAGGCGGGCTATGAGTGCAGTCATAGGGTCATCCAGGCGGGGGTCCCTGTCTTGATGGGGATCCCGGACCAAGAAGTGTGTTCCCTGTATATATATATACACATTTATAACCTTTTAAAATAACATAACTTGAATAAAAAGAATAAAATTACAGTTTAAAATAATAATATCACCCTCTTAAAATTCTGCAGAATAAATGAAAAACAAAACCAACAAATATAATTACCATTTTTATTGGTTTGGAAATATAAATATTTATATGTAAATCTTTATATACCAAGGTATATAAAAATTTCTTATTATTAATGAAATCAAATCCTAAAACATTCTTTGGAATCTTTTAAAAGAGGGATTGAAATCAAAGTATATAAAACTACATATATAGAATTATATAGTAGAGGTTTTGTAAAATAGAACTGATTTGAAATAGTCCCTTACCTAGATAGAGTAGGAAGAGGAATCGATGCTTATACTTATTATATATATTTATATATATACATACTATATAATTGACTATATACAATGGGTGTATATCAAACATTGCATCATAAAAACAAATGGATAAATCCCCTTACAGAAATAGAATATCAGATAAATATAAGGTCGAATATAATTTATCCATTAATTGAATAAAATTCTACAAGAAGACAACCACAACTTGGGATATGAACTAAAATTGGGGTTTTTCAGTCACCTTAAAAAATGTGGCATCTTATAGACACCAAAACTAATTTGTAAATAGTGCTGCGTAGGACTCAGCTTGTTGGGAAATCTAGGATTTCAGACAAACAAAATAATATTTTTTCCCCATATACAAAAATTGGTTCATCCAAAAAAAATCCATTTCAGAACAAAGAAAGAATTAATAAAAATTGACGACTACAGGAACACTGAATTGACAGAAACAAATTCTATAACCAAACAATGATAGCAGATGACTGTGAATCGATTAAAACGATCCGAAAAACAAATTCAAATATCACATCTAGCGATTTAGGTATAAAATTCAAGAAACAGACAAAAATTGGTGTCTAACCCATAGAAAAACAGATTCCTACCTTGAAAATGAAAAGCACCCCTACCTCGTGCTAGGTCGAAGGAATCCGAAAAAAAATCAACCAAAACCAAACCCTAACCTCAAACGAGATTCCTCCGATGAAACATAGACTCGAAACCCCAACCACTCAGCGCGAAGAAATTGAACCACAGACTATGATTTCGACATGTGTGGCCTCTACGGATCCCTGATCAACTTCCCCAGATGAACGCCAACACGAGTCGTCGTCTTCAAGAGAACCATCGATCGACTGCGACACTCGACTCAGCCTCGCCTCTTCTGGACCGAGACGACGTGGCCCTACTTGATAACCCCCTTGTAGCTCCACTCAGACACCCACAGTCCCAAAAGCCCATTTAATTTTTTTTAAATTTTTTTATTATCATTATTATTATCATATATTATATTATTATTAATATTATATAAAAATTAAATGAATCATATATATGAATATATACATATAAATTTATAAAATCTGAAAATATATTTATTCAACTATTATTATCAAGTTTATTTACAAAACAAATATATATATATATATATATATATATCATATTGTATATTTAAGATGGTATGAATTAAATTAATAATTCGAAAATATATAAAAATATTATCATAATTAGTACAAAATATTTATAAGTTTGAAACGTTAAAATTAATAATGTTATCAATATATATAGTTCAATGTAGCAAAAAATCATTATACATAAAAATAATTATAAATACATGAAATATCATTTTGTTTGAAAAAAAAATATTAATATATATTACTCATAAAAATATTATTTAATAATAAATTTAATTTACACAAAAAGTGTCATTTTTTTAAAACTAATACGTCAAATTTTCATTTTTCTTAAATGAAATCTTATTCAACATTAATTATTTAAATTATAATTCGTTTAATTATTTTTAGGTTGTTACATTATCCCCCCCTTAAAAATAATTCATTCCTCGCAATTCGATCATCAGAATAAAAAATATTTCTGAATTTCCATATTCAGAATTTAGAAAACTAGGACTGCTAGATTCCTAGACACTAATGTTAAACGACAAAGACTATCTAAAATGTTGTCTTGACCATTCCTCTGATACCAAGTGTAAAGACCCAGCCTTAGACATGTCATATAATAGGACCTTATTCTGGTCTAGGTTCTGGAAATAGATACATGCTTAAAAAACATCAGAATTACAAAGAAAACTAAACAAACTGCATGATAATCACTGCTTTCGCTGCGCTACAACACTGATGACCAATTATGGAAACCTATGAAAAACATTTCAAAAACTGGGGGTGAGCACAATAAATTATCATTATGATTTTTAATAACCTTCGATAAGGATTCATTGGAAAACAGTCTATAAACATTTAGAAATACCATTTTTTAAAATATCGTTTGAAATTAATTACAGTATCAAAATAATAGTTTAATTTTTAGAAGATACTTAGCATTAAAATTTCTCAATTATAGTCCAATGTTTTTCTGAAATATTTGGAAAGCTTTTAAAAACATAATAACTAATTCTAAGAGTGATCAACTAATTACATTCCATGATGGGTCCATGCCCAATCGCTTCTTGTCTACCACACTCAAGAGTCGGGTTTTCTGAAAAAGTTTTTAAGCTTGCATTAAATATGAATACATTTGCACTGGGTTTTCATATATTAATACTTGAAAACAACATTTTATACATAAGTAATACATTATTACAAACTTATATATATTTATCGTACATATTTTCCCCTTTAAAGAATCATTATTTTAAAATTCATTCATACTAACACTTTTACCATACACCATGCATAAATATATATTTAGTGCATAAAATATGTATAAATATTTTACATAAAAGTTTAGTGAAACTGATGTGTAGGACATATCGTTAATAAAAAAATGGTCATTACATATATAAAATTTATGAGCCAATTATAATGCGATGAGTGTTGAAAATGAACATAATAGCATGGCCATGTATCTATGAAAATTCAACGCCCATGATGTCGATAAAACATGTTGATATTTAATGTGCGTTTTTTTAAAACATGACAAGAAAATGAAATAAAATTGTAAAAATGATAATCATCATTTCATTTATAAAAATATATATTCATATATATATAATGTATAACCATTAAAAAATACATAACATGAATAATAAGAATAAAATCATAATTTAAAATAATATTTTCACCCACTTAAAATTATGAAGAATAAAAGAAAACCAAAACCAACAAATATAATTTACATTATTCTTGGTTTTGAAATATAAATATTTATATGTAAATCTATATATAACAATGTATATAAAATTTGTTTATGCTTAATGAAATAAAATTATAAAACACTCTTTGGAATATTTTTAAAAATGGATTGAAATCTAAGTATATAAAAATGAATATACAGAATTATATAGTAGAGGTTTTGTAAAATAGAAGTGATTAAAAATAGTCCCTTACCTATATAGGGGAGGATGAGGAAATGATTCTTATACTGAGTATATATATTTATATACATGTACATACTATATAAACAACTATATATTGTGGTATCAAACTTTGCATCACAAAAACAAATGGATAAATCCCCTTATAGAAACAAAATCTCAGATAAATAAAAGGTTGAAAATAATTTATCCCATACTTGAATAGAAGACTACAATAAGACATCCACAGCATGGGACATGAACAGAAATTGGGGTTTTCCAATCCCCTTAAAAAATGAGTCATTTTATAGCAACCAAAACTAATTGGTAAATAATGCTGTGTAGGACTCAACTCACTAGGAAATCTAGGATTTCGAAAAAAAATTAATATTTCATTCCCCTATACTATAATTGGTTCATCCAAAAAAAATCAATTTTAAAACAAATACAGAATTTATACAAATTGACTGCTACAAAAACAGTGAATTGATAGAAACAAATTCTATAACTAAACAATGATAGTAGATGACAATGAATCGATTAAGAAGATTCAAAAAATATATTCAAAAAACACATCTAGTGATTTCGGTAGAAAATTAGAGAAATATACATAAATTTGTTTCTATCCCATAGAAAAATGGACTCCTACATCGTAAAAGAAAAGCATGACTACCTCGTGCTAGGCAGAAGGAATCTGAAAAAAATCACCAAAAACCAAACCCTAACCTTGAATGAGATTCCTCCGATGAAGCATATACATGAAACCCTAACCACTCAGTGCGAATAAGGCGAACCACAGTCCTTGACGTTAGCAATCATGGCCTTTATGGATCACCTCTAAACTTCCCCAGAAGAACCCCAACATGAGTCTTCGCCTTCCGGATAACCATCGCTCGACTGCGACACTCGACTCGGCCTCAACTTCTATGTACCAAGGCGATGCGGCCCTTTTTGATACCCCCTTATAGAGCCACTCCGACACCCACAAACCCAAAAGCCCCTTTCATTATTTTTAATTTATTTTTTATCATCTATTATTATAATATATTATATAATTAATAATTTTAAAAAAATGAAACTAATCATATATATAAATATATACATATACATTTATAAAATATGAAAATATATTTATTGAATTAAAATTATCAACTCTATTTATAAAACAAATATATATACATCATATTTTATATTTAAAATGGTATGAATTAAATTAATATTTCATAACTACATCAAAATATTTAGAAGTATGAATCTTTAAAAATAATAATGTTAATAATATATATAATTAAATTTATAAACAAATAATTATACTAAAAAATAATTATAAATACATGCAATAAAATTTCTTTCAAAAAATATATTAATATATATTACTCCTAAAAATATTATTTAATAATATATTTAATTTACACTAAAAAGTGACATTTCATTGAAAACTAATACATCAAATTTTGATTTTGGTTAAATTACATTGTATACAAGTTTAATTATTTATATAATAATTCGTTTATGTATATTCTGGGTTGTTACATAAACCCACCCAAGATCCTCATTATCGATACTCAAAAACCCTGGAAAATATTCTTACTCTTACAAAAATACTATAGAGTCATCCCAAGGTTTCCATAATCTTTCAAGATGGCCATACCACGATTTGGGAATCACCATCCTAAGGTAAGGGATCTCTCTCTCTTTTTAATATTCAAGCACCTATTTTATGTTATTCCCAAAAACATAAATTTGTTCATATTAGGATATATTTTTACATTTTCCACATAATATGAATTTTATTTATAATTTATGATTTCCCCCTTTCACTATAATTAATCCCTCCCATTAACCACTATGTACACTAGTTACCATGTAGAATTTTAGTAAGAGATTTATCTCTTCTTATTTCCATTCATGAAACTTCTTTGTAAGGAGCCTTTTGAATCTAAATTGGTTATATTTTAATATAAATTAAATAAAAACTATGACATACAATTTATTATATAACAATTATATAATATTTTTCCCCTATCATTATTACATTTATCTATGTCGTTACCATGCCAAAAATTAGTATGGGATCCTCTCCTTCTCTTTTTTAATCAAGTATCTTCATTATATTATTCCTTTTATCTCAATTCCTAATTCTGGGATATGTTCCTAATAACCCCCCTTACAGTCCATTTGATGTCTAAATAATTATATACCGCATTCAATATACATAATCACTCACATGAATTTTTACCTACCCCTGTTATGCTACCGAATTTGCATCATGATTTTCAATGTAAAACAATTATGTAGTGAATAACCATATCAATTTACATTAAATGGAGTTCAAATTATTTAATTATACTTTTTTTGGTGAATTACACATATTTTTTCCACACACCATGATCATGCAATAGAATTTTATAAAAAATGATTTGATGATGTAAGATCTAATTAGCACACTTTTCAATGTGAATTATACGACAGTGGAAGGTGATCTTCGAATTTCATATCACTATAATGCATTTGGTAATTTTCAGTCTCATGAGATTTCATTAAATTGATTTACAAGGGAATTAAATACATACCAATACTTTTTCCACCATGATTATTAGGTATGTAGCCTTGAACTATGTTTTTTATGCCATGTTTATTGTTGATGCAACATTTCCCATGTTGCCTTTATTTTACCATGTTATTCCATGACATACTATTTTTATTTATATTTATCAACCCTTTTATGTTTCATTTAATTTAATATTATCTAAAATATAATTATTCCATCATTTTATTCATGGTATAATCCCTTACTGGGCTTGATAGCACACCCCATTATATGGTGTTTCTATAGGATATCCTTTTTAGATTTAAGAGGGATGGAATTTTAGAAGCATGTAATGGAATATTTCAATAATGTTTATGTACCCCATGATTTATTTTGTTATTTAATGTCCCTAATTCCCAAAGACACTACACTTTTTTATCTTCTCAGTTCTGTTATGTGTAATCTTATGTAATTAATCAGGAAATAAATTTTAATAAAATCATGGGTTGTCAAAATAACTCATGATTTGGAAACCAAAATAAATTTAAAAAAGAGATTGGTTGTTCATTGGCATGAAAACTCCAAAAAATAAGTGTTAAAGGTGATTTTAATTTAATAAAAAAATATTATTCTTCCATTTTTAATAATTTTTAATAATAAGTTTGATTATTTAAATAGATAATAAATTTATAAAATAAAATACAAAATAGAATATATTTTTATCGCCAACAGAAAACATAATAATAATACATCCAATTATTATATAGAATTATTAATTAGAAAATAATGGAATATAAAAATAATAACCATCATAGCTTATATTCAATGTTTTCATAAGTACTTTAATTAAAACTAAAATAAAGATAAATACACAGTACATGCACAATTATATGTATATATAGAAAAACAATATGGTTTGGATTAATAACAGTTATATTTTCATAATGAACAGAATAAAATATATTACAAAGTTTTTAACAAATATTATTTTGAAACTACTTGTTTCACTTATTATATAAGATAATCATTTGAAAAAATTATATAGTCGTTATTATTTAATTTTTGAAAAAAACGCTTTCACAATTATATTCCAGAAGAAAGAATATAAAATTAAGGGAAGAAAAAACGTTTTCAATAATAAATTTATAATGGAATATGAAAAATCCCTTATCATAATGATTAATTATTATGAAAATTTATAAAATAATGGAGTTTGAAAGAACTCATTTGAAAATGTTTGCATAGAATCACTTATGATAAGTAATAAGTGTTATAGAAATTTATTGATAAGTGTTGTTTTAGAAAACATAATTTTATAACCGTGTTCAAAAAAAAATATTATGGATCTAGTTAATAACAAATATATGGAAACATATATACTGAATAACATATCATAAGAAAAAAGTGTTTTCACAATTTATCAATTGGAGTTGTTTAAAAATATTTATTTTCATAATTAAGGGAAAATACAATATTTTGAATTAATTTGAAAATTCCTATTTAGAAACTATATAATCGATATTTTTGAAAAAAAGTATCATTATAATCATATAAAAAACACTTATCATAACTAATATTGTTATAATCATTTTTCAATTAGTGGGGCATAACAACACTAATTGGGAAAAAAATTTACATAATCAATTATCCTATGTGATATGTGCTGTGATCATTTATCTATTAGTGTTGCTGAAAAACATATAAACCATTTTACACAATTTACAAATAAAGACTAAAAAGATGGTCTTTCTAGTTGTAGACAGAAAATAAATCATTTATGCTTAAAAAACCAAATGAGACAATAATAAGATTTATATCTCATATAATCTATAAAAACATGAATGATTCCCAATTGAATCAATAAAAGTGAGATGTTTTTTTTTTCAATTTTCTCTCCAATATCTATTGTAACATCCCATGATTCCACGGTATGCATCATTTTAAAAATTTCAATAGAGTGCACTACAAAAAACATAGAGTTTTAGCACACCGTGACCTTTAAAACTAGCCATTAAAAAGGTTCTTATGAATTTTGTTAACCAAATTATGAAATTTATAAATTATGTTTTTCAAAATAGTCATCAATTCTAGATTAGGAAAATCAAAATTATCTTAGGGTGAAATATTGGTAATTTTTTGAATAGTTTTAATTTTTGATTGATAGTGAAAATTAATCCAATGATGTTAAAAATGATAATTATATTTAAATAAATATTGTAATGAAACTTGATTTTAATGTCACAATAGATAAATAATACATATAATAATCCAATATAGTTCATTGGAATCATATAACATTATAATTATATATAAATTTTATTAAACATTTCAACGTCTCATTTAACCATCTTCTAACCACATATATATGATTTGCATTAAATGTAATTTTACCAATTTTACGATTTGAATTTTAAAAAATGAAGTACACGGTATTAATCAGTATGAAAAATTTCGTCTAATAAAATCTATAAAAATTTTGGTGAAAATGAACTCTTGGATTCTATTTACCAATTTTAAAGTTAAATATTGTGATTAAAGGAAATATTAATATTTTAAAAATATAATATTACCCTAAAAATTATCATAATTTAATTCTAAAAGTGTTTTCAACTAAAATCATCCATAAGTAGATATTATGATCCTTCTTAAGTCACTTTTATTATATTGATACATATATTTTATTTTATTTAATGAATATTTAAAAATTTCATATTCAAATTTCGTTAACTATATCATTATTAATATAAGGATATGTATGTAATATGGTAAAATATAAATATTATATAGAAATATAAAATTATTATAAACATAATGTATATTTATTTATAATTTTCAGAAATAAATTATTTAATTAAATGGTGACAGAATAATTATACAGTAATTGAATTATTGAAGACAGTATCAATTGAATGATGTTAAAAATATTAATATATATATATATATATATATATATATATAATTTGACTTATTTAATGAAATAAAATAATTTTATTGATAATATAGTTATCTTAGTGTCATGTTAAATGTATTGGATTGATGTTATAATGTAGTTTTGATATTTTGAAGAATGAATATATTGAATTGTATCAAAAATGACATAAATGATACAATAAAATAAATAATATTTTATTAAATGTTCACAAATTCATAAAAAACTCTATTTCATCCAAATAACAATGACAGTGGTCAATATGTCATAAATTATCCCACTAGGGTTATTTTGGAATTATATATTACTATATTAACCTTATTAGGTAAAAATTCACGAAGAAACAATAATAGATAAAAGGTTTAACTAAGGGTTAAACACAAAATACAAGGTTACTTTTGTGACCTAAACTTGTCTAAAAAATTTTTCTTATAATAAATCTACCGAAATTCAAAATATGATCAAAATATATCACCTTTTTGGTTCATCCAAAAGTTCCCCTCATCTCTCTTACAAAAGGGCACTTCTCCTTCCCATTAATTCACATATCCAAATCTTTTTTTCATGGTCATCCCCAAACCACATATTCTACCAAATTCCCTCAATTTATCCTATAATCAACAATTTTGGTAGAAATAAAATCTATGGAGTCATATCTTGCAAACCAAAAGAAGACACCCGGATAAAGGTTTAATTGTTTATCACCTCTTCAAAAGTTATTTTCAAGTTATACTTGTTCATTATATGTTTTTTAAATATATAAATAATAAATTCAGTATCATATATATACTGATATGTTATTATAATCAAGGGAAAACCATATTACTCATTTCATTCATCAAACAAATAAAAATATCACCACGCGTTCATACGCACGGCTTACCGTCTCCACGGCGTGGTGTAATTTGATATTCAACACTACATTATTTAGATTTGTATAATGAGTCATATAATGGATATTAATAATGAATATAACCGAAAAATTAGTATTTATAATCAATATTCCATCCAATTCCATACTACTTTACAATCAAGGGAATGATATCCTCGCTCTTACGTATGCACGGCCGACCATCTCCACAAAGTGGTGAGATTAATTATCCATTTTATCCATTCATGAATGATTATAAAATTTATTACATTAGTAAAAATAATTATTATGAATTTAAATTCCTTCTTGTATGTGAATAAAATATATCTTATGAATAACTACATAACATACATGAAAAAATAATAATGGGAAAAACAAACAGTTAACACACGTAACAATTGTAGTATTGAAATATCATTACCAAAATGATATAAGACGATCATAATTAATATCATAAATATGGATATTGTACTTTTATATTTTAATAACATGTTTTTACTATTATACAGTAGGTAAACATTCCTTTGACTAAAGGGAATTATAAGGTAAGGGAAAATTTCACAATCTCTTTGTTATCCGAAATTGCTTATACGTAAGCATCGATAGGGTCATCCTTATCATCCATGACCATGTCTCATAAAATAAAAGTGAAAACATTATTGAAAACTATTTAGATCCATTTTTACCCATGTTTGACTTTTTATAAAATGTTTTGAATAGAGTAATTCCCGCTTTTTCCAAACGAGGTACTTTATAACCTTTACAAAAAAAATATAAAATAATGATTTTTTAACTAATATGGCCTAGGTTGAAATTTTATGCCATTATGAATCCTTTATATTTTTAATATTTCATTTCAATATTATATGTTTAATTTCAAAAAAATATTTTCTAGTATATTTTTTTGGCTTCTTCATGATTTCAGAGTAGAAATCGGATATTTCCTCAAAGTGTTTTAATGAATTTAATAATATTTGTTTTTCATATATATCAACATAGATTGTTATATTTTAGGATTATTTGAAGTTGAATTATTATTATACAGTCTTCCATATTGTTTTTAAGGTTTTATAATATATTTTACTTTGGATGTGTTTTGTTTATACCATTCAGGGTTTATGGTTAAAGTATTAACATTTCATATGCTATTTGTAAAATAATTGGTTCTGTTATGTTTCACTCATTACATAAGAGGAATGCATTGGACGTAGTAAGTGACGGGTGAGGACCGCTATAGCCCCTAGATGCATTGGTAGATCTAATTAGACAACATAGTGTCTTGGAACAAGTCCTCAACAATATGATAATGTTCATAGAATTAGGAACTGATAGTTTGGATATGATGTCTGATATTATAAATTCCCTCATTATGAGAATAAATTTTGATATTGCATATTATATTTAAAATATTTTAATATTAATTTGAATGTTCA
The DNA here is from genome assembly GCA_963277665.1 of Viscum album. Classification (NCBI taxonomy): domain Eukaryota; kingdom Viridiplantae; phylum Streptophyta; class Magnoliopsida; order Santalales; family Viscaceae; genus Viscum; species Viscum album. The sequence continues at coordinate 1,902,368,172 of OY728121.1, read as the reverse complement.
TATGGAATTATTTGATTTATTCTTGAAATATTATGCGGAATATTATTTTTAAAATCATGTGTTTCATTATTATACCATTCATATAAGCTTATACAAATTTATGATATCTTTCAATATATACATTATCCTTACAAACCATAAATGATCATCCATTTATTATATTTCAATTATCCCCAAGGTGTGATGAATTATATTATAACTTCTCTGAAGGGATAGTCTAAGGGTATGAGAGTTTTCTAATGGGATAATATATTGTTTTTCATTTCAATATGTAATGTAAAACGTATATTTTTATCTAATATATCCAACGCTACTAAACTGATCATTTCTTTTAGGATCTATTTCCTTGTGATAATTATAATTTAATAAAATAATGTACCAAATCGGGGAAACATGTTTCAGGGCATTACAGTAAGTATTAATGGATGTTTCGTATAAACCTTGGAAAATAGATTTAGAAACAGATTTATTTGGGAACATTAACTTCTGATAGACTTTGAGGAAAAGTATAGAATAATATCCGTGAATTTTTGTAATTTATATATAATGTAGGTATTTATAAAAAAATTGTTGTTTGGAATAAGAAAGTAGACTTGGTTCAAATATAGATGTATATAAGAGTAATAACTCGAAAATGGTGTTCTGGTCTTGACTCGAGGTTACCTGGTACACATCAACAGGACTTATTGAGCACATGGTTTTAACACTCCCAGGGGATATTCTTAGTATAATTTATAATTTCATTAAAATCCATTTTGAAGGATTAATGATTAACAATGTACTCAAATAATCCTCATTTAGGATTATAGATAAGATATGCATAAATTTTTTAATTTATGTTAATTATTTTACCAGTTTTAAATTAAGAATTATGATTCATAACCTAATAATGTGTATTAAATTGTTTAGAATTGTAACATAGTGGAAGAATTGGAAATCATATCAATGCACATAATCCATGTAGTGATTTTCATCATATGAAATATAATTACACTTGAGCTGGTGTTAGAACTGGTGTTGAATAACTTATAACCATACTAGGAAATATGACTCAGGTTATGAATAATAACCTTATATATGGAGAACACTGACCCAAAATAAGTAGGATCAATGTTATACCACTTCATGTGGTAAAAATATCCAATATTAATTGGGACTAAAATCTAATTGTAGTCGATAAATGGATAAGTTCCTTAGATAAAATACTTCTTACATTTAGGTGTTATGAGAGGGAAATGGTTTTCATGGATTATTATCATCTCACAGGATATGTGGCTCAATGATGGTCATTAATTCAAAGCCAAAAGGATGATGAAGACGTAAAAAATATGTAATAGAGGGAGTTAAAAGTACTTTTACTAGAAAAATATATTCACTGTGAATAGTGAGATGATATGGAAAGGAATGTTTCTATGTATGAGGTAAAAAGAGGATGAGAATTTTTCAAAGTATGTGGCTAACTTTTGAAGGTTAGCAAGGAATACTATTGACTACATACGTAACCCAATAAGTAAGATTTAATGATTCATGTTTGTCTTAAAAACATTTCCTAGTAATAGAAAAGATCTAACAATATTTCTAATCTTATTAATATATCGTCTCATGTGATATCAATACTAAAAATGAAATCTCTAAGTCATATGAAATTAATTTTAATTAAGGGAAGAAGTGGGGTATTGAAAACTCTAAGAAAGAAAATAATGGATTAATGGGAAAACTAACATTCCACCCTACAATAATTTTTTGAAAAAAATACCATTGAAATTTCTTAATGGTGATGGGAGTTTGTTACAACTGTGGAGAAAAATTCCACAAGGCTCATGATTTCTAGGGGAAGAAATATTTTTTCAATGATCAATGTTACAAATGAAATGAAATGGGACATTATTAAATTTATTGTACAAAGTTTCAAGGAAAATTGCCTTTGAAAATTCCAAGTTTTAAATTCCATGCTTTTATGGTCACAACTAATATGAATGAAACTCTTAATGATCTTATTGTAGGAATTATAATGACCTCCTAAAATTTAGGAAATATTAATTTTATTTAGGAAACCCGTATTCCAATATATCATTCATATTTTCTTTAAAAATTTGATATTTCCTTTTCAAATTAACAATAGAGTTTTTAGTCAAAACTCTTATGGGAAGTCTAAATGCAGCAAAGATGTTTCAAGAAGTTCCCATTATGGAATATAAATGTTCATTATATGCTTACATTATTATCATATATATGTTCAAAAATGATATAATACTAAGTATGGATTGGCTATCCAAATATTATGTGAACATTAATTGCAAGAAGATGGAAGTAATGATATATGAGGATGGTGTAGAATCCATTATCCTTATAGTATAAACTTAATCACCTGAATCATATTAAAATCTACCTGAGTAGATATACTGAATCATATTCTTAGGGAGGAATAGGAAATAAAATATTTGTATGAATAATGAAATATTCAAGTTGATGATGTACCTATTCAAAAAGAATACATTGATATTTTTTCATTATGATTTACCTGGAAACCCACTAGTCCGTAATGTTGAGTTTTGTATTTATTTAATCACTGATGTAAGTCCAGTATCCAAGACTCCCTATAGAATTTCCAATTTTTGAGTAATATGGGATTTAGTCACCTAGGTCTTTCACTATGGGAAGTCATAGTTATTTTTGTTATGAGGAATGATAGATCAATGAGGTTGTGCATTGACTATAGATAAATGAGTGCTATTACAATAAAGATCAAGTATCTTATTCCATAGATCAATGATTTTTTTGATCAAAAATTTGGATCTAAATTATTTTAAAAGATTGATATTCATTCTAGATGTCATCAATTATGTGTAAGAAAGATAATATTTAATAGAAAACATTCCTAATGTTGTATAGTAATTTTGAATTTATGATGATTCTATTGGGATCAACTAATGAACCCTATATTTTTATGGATCTAATTAATAGAGTGTTCAAGGAATATCATGATGAATTTATCATAGTATTTATTGATGATTTCGTGGTATAATATAAATTCTATAAAAACCATTAGAACCTCTTGAGGATTGTTCTAATGAACTTTAAATTAAATGAACTATTTGGGATTTTTAGCATGTATGAATTCTGGATTCATGAAATTTTATTTCATGGCCATATTATCTCTATGTATGGAATGTCACTTGATCTGAAAAAAAACCATTCCATGAATGTCCAATATAGATAGGTATAACTAAGGAATTCAATTTTATTGGTTTATTATGTTACAATGGTAAATTCATCCCAAATTTTTCTCGATTGGAAAATCTATTTACCAAGATCACACATAAAGGTGTCAAAATCTTCTATGAAAATATTTGAAGAATGTGTTGAATAATTTAAGATAATATTTTTCAATTTTTCTATATGGACCTTACCATCTAGAAATTATGGGTTTGTGTTTTTTAGTGACTCGACTTGGAAATGAATTGGTTGTGTCCTTATGCAGAATTATTGGGTTAAGGAATTTACATCTGGGGTACTATTAATTTCATGGAAAAAACTATCCAAATCATGATCTTGAGTTTTTTGTAGTAATATTTTCACTAAATATATAGAGGCATGATCTCTATTTTGACTGATGTGTGACATATAAAAATTAAAAGATTTTAAAATATATTTTCCCAATGGAACAAATAAACATGAGACAATATAGATGGATTGAGATACTCAACGATTATAATTGCACAATACCCTACCATCCAGGTATGGTGAATTAGGTGGTTGATACATTGAGATGAAATGACCATGGAGTTATAGAACATGATTTTTTTTACAGGGATCCTATGTTTATAGATCATGTAATGATATATATGTGAATTATCATGGAAGATGAAACATCACTACTTTTCCAAATTTTATCCAACCATTCGTTAATAAAAAGTATAAAAGGTTATAAATATTAGTATTTGGTGTGTCAAATGAATATTTAAGATATAAATGATTGGAGGTTGATTTACATCATATATGAAGATGGAATGTTGATATTGGGAAACATACATTGTGTTCCCACAATAACTGAGCTAAAAAGGGAAATATTGGATGATGCACATAGCTCTAATACCCCAATACACCCTGATAGAAATAATATGAATATATATTTAAAAGAAAATTTCTGGTGGGACAATATGAAGAAGGATATAGTTGATTATTTGTTAAGATTTTTTGTTTTTCAATAGGTGAAGGATGGAAGACAACATCCCAGACGAGTAATGCAACATATTACTATAACTATGTGGAAATGGAATGATATTACAATGTAATTAATAATGGTGCTACTAAATAATCCTAGAAGAATTAATGAGATATTGGTTATTGTTGATCATCATAAAAAATAAGATCATTTTATTTCTATTAGTTAATATTTTCCTATTGAACATTTGTAAATAATTTACATTAATGAAATGGTAAGACTTATTTGTGTACCCATATCAATTGATTCTAACTATGATCCTAGTTTTACATCAATATTATAGAAAGGTATTCAAATGGACCTATATAATGAGCTTGGTTTGACAATTACATACCACCCTCAAAATGAAGGACAATCAGATTGGACGATTCAGTCCATAGAAGACCTGTTGAGATCTAGTTCACATGACTTTCAAGGTATGAAAGATAATTATTTTCATATGGTATAATTTTCATAAAACAATACCATCCATTAATATGTATATATTGCACTATATGATGTGTTATATGGTAGGAGAAGGAATACACTAACTTTTTGGGATGATGTTGGAGAAATAAAAATTATAGGCGTAGAAAATTTTGAGAAAACAACATGAAATGTAATGATTATCCAAAACACCATTAAAATATCTCAATGTAGGCAAAAGAGATATGATGATAACTGAAGGAAGAGTTTTGAAATATATGTGGGGGATCATTTTTTTAATGGTATATACATTGAATGGTGTTATATGATTTTGTTAGAAGGGAAAATTATATCCTAGGTACATCAAACCATTTGAAATTCTAGAAAGAATTGGTGTTTTAACTAACCACTTGGCAATGTCACTATGTATCTCCATAGTTCATGATTTGTTCTACATATCACTATTAATAAAATACATTCCAAACCCAATAAATGTACTTACCTATGATGAGAGAACATTGGAAAGAAATCAATATTCTTTTGAAGAGCCTATCGATATTCTTGATACCAATGAAAAGGTGTTGAGAAATCAGATGACTGTTGTGGTAAATTTTTTTTAGAGAAACCATAAAATGGAAAAAGTGACCTGGGAACCTGAAGAAATTATGATGAAGAAATATCAAAATATTTTAATGAATTTATATTCTATAAATTTCTATGTTGAAATTTTTTAAAGATGATAAGAATGTAACACCCCGGGATTCCACAAAACACATCTTTTTAAATAATTCTATAGTGTGCACTACACAAAACATCAAGTTTGAGTGAAACATCAATTTTCAAACAAGTTTTTCAATAATCATTTATGAATATTATTTAGAAAATTATGAAATTTATATATTTTATTTTTAAAAATAAACTTCATATTTTATTTTTGAAATATCAAATTTATACTACAGAGAAATTTTAGTAATTTTCCGAAATGTATCGATTTTTTTTGAATAATGAAAAATATTTTATTGTTGTTAAAAATGACTATTTAATTTAAATAATTATTTTATTTAAAATATATTTTATTGTAAAAATAGATATATCATAAATATAATCATCCATTATATTTCATTGGATTCATTATATAATATAATTACATATAAAAATGTATTACACTTTTAAATGTCTCATTTATCCGCCTTCTAGCCACATTTACTAGATTAGCATTAAACATAATTTTACCACATCTGAGAATTATATTTCAAAAAAGGGGAATACCTCATTTTAATCAATATGGAAAATGTGGTCTAATAATATCAAAATAATTTTGGGAAAACACTAACATTTAGATTTTGTTTACCAAATTTAAAGGTAAATATGGTAATTAAATGTAAATTTAATATTATAATAATATAATATTACGCAAAAACATTTCCTAATTTCGTTGTATATGTTTTTATAAACATAAACATTTCATAGGTTTAATTTATTATCCTTTTTATGTATCTTTTGTTATATTATGAAATTTATTATATTTTATGTGAAGTAGAGTTAAAAATGTCATATTCAAATCTTACTAACTGGATTATTTTTAATATGAATATTTATAAGTTATATGGTCGAATTGAAATCTAAAATTATTATCCAAATAATTTTAAAATGTTTAAAATTTTATGAAATAATTAAATTATAATAATTGGCAACAAAATAGTGGTGGAGTAATTGATATATTAAAGAAAGAATCAATTAAATGATATTAAAAATATTTAAATAAATATAATTTAACATAATTAATTACATCCAGGAATTTTATAGACAAAATAGAAATGTTATTGGCATATTATATGTATTTTTTAGAAGTTATCACGTTTTTATGATAATTTTAAAAAATTAAAATTTTGAATAGTATCAAAATTGACAAAAATGATACTTCAAAATAAGTAATATTTAATTAAATGATATAAAATTCATAAAAATATATGGTATATAAAAATGACTATAATAGTGTTAAATATGTAATAAATGATTTAATTGGGGTTCCTTTTTCATTTTATAGTAAATATATTAACCCAATAGTGTAAAACTACAAGGAGACAGATTTAGAGTTAAACGATTTAACTAAGGCATAAACCCAAATGATAAGTTTATTTTTGTGACATAAACTTCTATAAAAATTATTTTATATATGGATTAATACCCATATTCATATTATCCTATAAATAAGTCAAATTTTATCTATTTGAATCTGAAAATAAATTCATAATAAATAGATATGTTAAGATCATCCAAAAGTGCCCCTCACCTCTCTTATAAAAGGTCACTTCTCCTTATCATTAATTCACGCCTCCAAATTCATTTTTCAATGAAATACCTAACCAATTATTATACCTATATCCCTTAATTAATCCTAGATTCCACAGTTTGGGCATAAATTCAACCTATGGAGTCTTTTTGGGCTAACAAAAAGGGGACACCCAAAACAGAGGTAATTGATTTATCACCTCTTTCAATGTTATTTTACTCTCCTACTTCCTATTTCAAAGTTGTATCCTAATGAAAAATAATATCTCAAGTATCATTCATAAAATGAGATGTTATTATAATCCTATTACAATCATATTACTCATTTTATCTATAATACAAATAACAATATCACCATGTGTGTGTACATATGACTTACCGTCTCCACAAAATTGCGTAATTTGTTAATCGACAATAATTTATTTGGATGGTTATAAGGATGAGTATAATGGATATAAATAATGAAAATAATAGTATAATTATTCTGTATAATTAATATACTATCAAATTTCAAACATTTAACCATGAAGGGAATGATATGGTAGCTCATGCGTACGTACGACCAACCGTCTAGATGGTACGGTAAGATTCATTCTTCACATTAACTATTAAAGAATTATTATTAAATTTATATAATGAGTAAAAATAATAATTTTGAACTTAATTTTATTATTTATATGAATAAAATATATCATGTTCATTACAAACATTATATACAATACAAAATACGTATGGGAAAACAAAGTAGTTAACAACAGAAATGCAGGTAATAATGAAATATTATTATCAAAATGATATAATAGCCACATATGTGATATAATAAATATGTTTATGATCCAGTTATAATTTAATAACATGTATTATCCATTATATTTAGTCTAACTCACCCTCTACTAATGGAAAATACAAGGTAATGGTCAATTTCCCTGTCTCCTTATTACCTAAGATTGATTATAAATATTTATCTACTAGGAAATTATTATAATCTAGGTCAATATTTCGAAAAATGAAATTAACAATATTATCATCAATTTTTTCAAGACATTTTTACACATGTTTTACATTCTACAAAATATTCTAAAGGAAACTTTCGGTCATTTTGAAATGAGGTACATTGTAATGTTTTTGTCAAAATAAGGAAAATAGTTTTTTAACTTATATAGTGAAAGTGGATATTTTATACCCTTATGAATCCTTAAATTTTTTACACATTCCTTAAAATTATGTTGGGTTTTTTCCAAAAATAAATATTTTCTTTTATAATTGTGTGGAATATAATTGATTTCAATTTAAAAAGGGATATTTCACTCAATGAGTTTTAATGAATTTGTTAAATTATTTTCATCAATGTCGACAAGATTTTTTGAAATTTAGTATTATTTGAGGTTGATATAAATGATAAAATCTTCCATATTGTTTTGAAGATATTATAATATATTTTTTGTGGATGTGCTCATTTTTTAACATTCATGGTTTATGGCTAAAGTATTATAATTTTCTATGCTATTTTTAATAGAAATGTTTATGTAATGTTTAAACCTATTCAAAAGAGGAATCAATCATAATTAGTATGTTATGGTTGGGGAACTCAATATCACCTCTCTGAATTTTTAGGTATCATTTGACAAACTTGTGTCTTAGAAAAAGGCCTAATCAGAATGACAATGGTCTTGGAATGAGGCCTTGATGGTATGGTTATAATGTCTGACATTATGCATTTTCTCATTATGAGATTAGTAATTGATATTTAATGTTGTTATTAAACTATTAAAATGTCCATGTGAATGTTTATATGTAATTATTTGATTTGTTATTCCCATATTATGTAGATGATTATTTTGAAACGTTCTGTGGTTTAGTTTTATAACTTTATTTAAAATTTTACTCTTATTTTCTATAGTTTTCACTATATTGTTTATCCTTACTAAGAATTTGAACTCATCCCTTATTTATGATTTATTTTTCAATAGGAATTAATGATGTATATTATGATTTACCTGTAGGGTTAGTCTAATGTATATGAGAGTTTTCAGAGGGGATAATAATTTTTTCCATATAATGATGTAATGTAAAACTTATGTTTGTATCTAGTATTTATAAGGCTACTAAACTGATCGATTCATATGGATATTATTTTCTTGTGATCATCCCAATCTAATAAAATAATGCACCAACTATAAGCTACTGGGATTTGATAATTACATCAATATTTTAATAGTTATCAAAATTCCTAATTATATAAATATAAGCACAAAATAAAAGATTTATTGATAGAATTATAATTTCCCGATTTTCCCAGATATGAAATTCAATAAGAATGGATTTAATGTGATATTTAAGAATCCATTCTAATAAAACATATTCAAATAAATATCCAAATATTTCTGGAAAATGAAATTATACAATACAAAGAGATAAAAATTTATTTTGGAATTTTTGTAACCATTCTTGTAAAAAGTCCTCCAAAAACATAATTTCACTTTTTTTCACCCAATGTGTGTGAGTTGGATTTATTTATAATAATTTTCTATGATAGAGGTTTATTGATATCATGTAAAGATTATATTTTTTATATTGATTTAATGTGAATAATGAAGGTTCTAGTTCAACATGTACATACCTAGAGGGTTATGTGTGTGTCAAAGTAATTTATAAGAACAACACTATCATGGATGTCACCAGATCATCATGATTATACAAGATGGTGGTTGAGATGAAAGGCCCCAAGATGAATTGGATGTATCGGTAGGAGTACCAGTTTTTTTTCATGACGTAACTAAGTTTAACATGCCGGTGAAGAGTTGGAAGCATGTGATTTTTATCCACTTTAATGGCTTGGTATAATTGGTTCTACGAGAAAACAAACTCTAATTGTAAACACCATGAGTCTTTATAATATTTCAAAATAAATATAATTTTGTTTTTTTATTACCTTTTAATGACCACCATGTTTGGTTTGCATAACACACTATAGTAGGAACCCGTACCGTCTTTTTAGTTATGTTTTTAATTTTTCTAGAGTTTTTGAGAAAAGAGGTTTTTAAGGAAATTTTTTAAGTACACACCATGTACTTTATGAGTACATGCCGTGTTGGGTTGTCATCTACTGGGGGTTTATCGTAGGTGGTATGTTATGTTATTCTATTTTCGGTTCGACATTGGAATGTTCTGGTGATGTGTTGTTGGATTTAGGTGGAGCTTATGTTGGGACAAGGATATAAGTGGAAAAAGAGTCTATCAACAGGATAGAGTATGGGCATGTTCTTCCTCGATTTGGATTTCTTTGTTGGCATTGGTTTTTTGGTGGAATGGTGGTTTTTCCAAGATTTTGGGATATCCATTTCACATTGTTGGAGGGTCTCGGTGAATTTGTTCACTGAAGGTTCTATGGATTGGGGATGGTGTCGATGGTCGCATCATCGGGCTGCTCAAGGAGGTCGTTTCCAAGGTTTGCTTTGTTCAGGTTTTTTTTCTTGTTTCATGTCCCTGGTTCATGGTCTTTAGGATTGTGATGTGGTTTTAATCTGAAAAAATATATTTTTTGTTCTTCTGGAGATGGTGTATGGTGTGTTGTGATTCATTCGATGAGGGTGAGGATTAGTTCAGATCTGGTTTTGATGATGATGGATGGCAGAGATGTGATTTGTGGTGCATGCGTGATGTGGGCTGGTTCATTGTCCGAGAATTGCCTTTTGATTTTTGAATTTTCAATTGTTGGTTTCTCTACCAGCTCAGTCAGAAGCGGGAAAATGGGATTCTCTATGATGAAGGTTCTTTTGAATTTTGGAATAGGCGGGCTTTGCGCGATGAACCTCTATGTTTTAGGTTTTGAACTTTGAACTATGTATTGTGAGTTTTTATATGTGTGTGACTTGTTGAGGGAGGTTGATTTGTAGGTTCTCACTTACCCTCAAAGTGGATATTCAATAAAATAAAAAAATATGATTTGTGGAGTACACGTCGTGTAGTCCCTTGCCGTGCGAGGCCGTGTGATGGCCGTGTCCATTCCACAGACACGGCCCTGTAGGGGTGATGTGGAGGCCGCCTAACATTGAGTACGAAAAAGCCTAGTACATGCCATGTGCTCCAAAAGTACACATTATGTACTTTCTTTTTTTCATTAAACGAACTGGGGTCGCGTCTAATCACCAGAACATTCTTCTTCTCCAACTTCTTCAACTAAGAGTGTTCCGTATGGCCGCGAATCTTCTCTGTGCCCCCGAACCTCTGTTCGTTCTCCAAATCTACCACTGTCGATTGTATTGGAACTGCAACGGTAAGCTCTTCCTTCTTATAGATCATCGTTCTCCAATTTCTTCTCTTTTCCATGTTATCATAGGTTGAATGTTTTATGCGTTTTCATAGATATAAGACATTCTAAGGAGATTCAAGCCCCGTGGTTCAATTATATCAATCTCCTAGAATCAAGGTAGGTGGTTTGTTCCATTCTCTTCGAAGTCATTGAGTATTATGTGCAAATTCCAACAATACCTTGAACGGGGTATTTCATGTTTACTATACTACCCCTATTTTTTTCCTTGCTTGTATGCCTGTGTAGAGGTAATTTGGTTATGAATAAGGATATTTTCTGTCCTTGGATGTTTTTCCCATGCTTATCTTTTTACGATATTTTGGTCTTGTTCATCTGATTGGTTGTTATGCCAGTTTTCCTTGCCTTGTGACAGTAGGATGGAGTGTTGTTCCCTGACATTCTTGTTATATTGTAGACTGTTTAGCCATGTAGTTCTGTAGGATAATCTGGACATATAGCATTATTATGCACTAACTTGCACGAGGCCGTGAGAACCTTGTGCTATTGACTATAAGGGGATAGACTGAATGAGCTTCCTCTGAGAGACATGGAAATTATAGACTATAGGGGATAGACTGAGTGAGATTCCCAGAGAGTCATGGATATTATAGACTACAAGCGGGTAGACTAAGTGAGCTTCCTCAGAGAGTCTTGAGCTATTATTGACTATAAGAGGACTGGCCGAGTGAGCTTACTCAGAGATTCTTTGTTTGGTTAAATTACCTTAAAACATTACAGGCTATATGAGTAATTGACGGTGTGGGCTTCCTCAGAGAGTCTTTGATAGACCTGAGGCTATAATAGAAATTGACCGAGTGAGCTTCCTCAGAGAGTGTCTAGACATTGGGGCTATAAGGGGAATTGACTGCGCGATCTTCCTCAGAGATTCCCGAACTACCCTATATAATAAGGGGAATTGATTGAGTATGCTTCCTCAAAGAGTCTATAATTTCGTATGACCAACCCATAGGGGTTAGGCTATGTGTACTACCTAGAGGGTTGTTGGTACTTCTTGGATAGGACAAGAGGGGATGACAGTGAGTACTTGCCATATAGTTTCCTGTTTGTCGTTAGCTGTTTTCTTCACTGCTGCTTGTTGATCTATGGATTGTTTACTGTTGTGTATTGTAGGTTACTGCTTAATGTTAACTGTTTACTGTACATTAACTACCATATACACACTGACTTTTAGACACAGATCTTGGGGTTGTTTCATACTGGGATTTCGTGTCACACCCTATTTGGGTCATGTATTTGGGCCCAAAAAGATTATATTGTTTCAGGTATATATAAGGGAAAGTTCCCTTCTACTTCAGGTACTTGACTTTCATTGGAGCAAGAGAGCATGGGACCAAGCCAAAGCTTGTGATGCTGAGGATTTTGTTATATTTTTTCATTTATTTTGTACATTGGTTTGGTAATGTATTGATCATTGTGATTTGTCTGGCTGTTTTCATAGAAATATAAGTATCATGCATCATTTCATATATGTGTCTATGTGTGTGTGCAATAGTTGTTTATTACTTTAGTCTTCTGCTGTTTATAATTGATTGGATATTTACTGCTACTACTATTTCATTTGTCGTTTACTTCCACTGTGTACTCTTCCAATGAGGGCATAGTTTCCCCACTATCACACCCAAGGCCCTCGCTTCTAGTCGGTAGTCTCTGGTGTTTGGGGTAATGTGTTTGATGCCATGAGACCAACTAGGTACGGAGTACCTCTGGTTGGCTTCCAAAACCGAGACATTACGAAGTTTTATCTGAGGAATTATTTTCTCTTAACTTACTGTTTGGAGCCTATAGTCAGTGATAGGATGAAATAGGTACTCGGTAATAGGATGTGCCCAGTAGTAGCTAACCTGTGTATAGGGAAAATCCAATCTACCTTGTTTATTGCAATTTCTTTTGGATTGAAATTTTTACACTTGATTTTATTTTACCTTGAGTGACTCAGATGATGTGTGTTGTTACTATTGATATCATTGAGGTTCTATTTTTGTTGTAACCCGATGAGATGAGGGTATACCATCTCATGCATCATATAGGAACTTGCTGGAAATCACATGTCGTGTATTTTTTCACACCATATAAGATGAATTAGTGATTTTATGTTGTTGTGATAGATGATGTGTAAAATATGCATGTTATTGTGATAGTTTCCTTGATAGAAATAAATACTGTTTTATAAGGTATTTTTTGTGTAGATATTTATTGGAATGAACGCCAAATTTTGATTCTTGAGGCATTATAGGCCCTCATGAATCGAAACGTGGTGGATCATTGAATTTTTGACCTTGTATATGATATCTAAAAGATGAAAACCTTTGATTTTCGGGGAATATAGGCCATCATGGATCATAATTGTTCACCTTCATGCTAGTTTTCTGTGTTTTCTGGGCTTCAGAGCAGTTTATGAGCTACTTCCGAGAAAAACCGAGAATAAACGGCATGTACTTTATAAATAAACTTCGTGTAGTTTTTATAACCATGTTACTGTATGTGTGGGAAGAAACACAAGGTTTTGAAAAATCATCAGGAACATGCCATGTATTGTAAGTACATGTTGTGTTGTAGTGACCGTGTGTCTACCCGTGTGACTAACGACACTGATAGATGAAACATTGACTTTACACACTGTGTCTTGTTTGTACATTTCGTGCCTTTTAACGTAATTACTTGGCCGTGTCACGAACAACATGGGTCGGGGAACATACTTCAAGTACACACCGTGTATCCATAGAGCACGTCATGTAGAGAGAGCTGTGTAGCCGACTGTGTAACTAACAACATGGGTTGTTGAATATTATATAGTACACACCATGTCCTTCTTGAACGCACTGTGTAGTCAAGGATTAAGGTGACTATGTGGGTTAGCCATCTATGGAGACTTTGTCATGGGGATAAAGTTTTAGTACACACCGTGTGTGGGGAAAACATGTCGTGTGGTTTGGGAATTACACGACCAGTTGTGGAAGAAGTACATGCCCATGTGAATGGCATAAAATAACATACCATGTAGTTTTATACACGTCGTGTAGTCATGATTTTTAAAACATGAATGTTTCTTTTTCTAGATCCCCTCTTGTACTCTTGTGTTCATTCATTGTTAATCCAGATCTAATGTGTGATTTTGACCTTTCAGAGTTATGCAAATGAGATGTCCTCCAGTTGTACGTCAGCTTCCATACGGTGATCTGACCACAAATATGGTCAATCAGGGACCTCCTGCAGATCCTCCTGATGTTCCCACCATGGCACCAGCAGTTATACTAGTTGCAGACACCAATGCATAGTTTAAGGAATATTTTATGAGGATGATGCAGTCTTTCCTATGAGAGTTGCCTCCCGCCTTGTTGAAGGTATAATTGAAACAGGTTTTCCGACAGTGGCATCCTCCCACTATCTCAGGGGAAGGAGGACCTCAGGCTGCAGTGTCTGGCTTGAGGCTACGCTGACAATTTTTGATCATCTGGAGATACCTCCATAGAAGAGGGTGAATCTTGCTGCCTATATTTTCTGAGACTCTGCCATGTAGTAGTGGCAGGTGATCTCATAGTCAGGATGCCAGCAGTACAATACTTGGTATGAGTTTCGGCACATTTTCTATGATTAATTCTTCCCAGAGACCTTGGGGGCCGACCAAGACAGTGATTTTATGAATATAGTGCAGGGTAATCTTTATATTATGGGGTAATCGTCTCACTTTACTAAGCTATATCGTTTCACGCCTATTCTAGGAGGGGATGAGTTGTTCCTTGTGCAGAATTTGAAGAATGAAATGAGGCATGACATCTGATCTAAGTTGAACATCTTTAGGTTGAATTAAATATCCTCTATTTTCAACATGGTGATGATCACTGAGCGCAATCTGAGGGATTATGGATTAGTGAGATAGGGTTGTTCGACATCCAGAGTTAGTGTTCCTCCTACTGATAGTAGGAAGTGCCGCAGGGAGTCTTCTCGAGGAGATCAGAGTAGGAATAATGTATCTTCGGGAAGCCAGGTATTATGCTACCAATGCAGGAGGAGAGGGCATACTAGGCATAAGTGCCAGAGAGACCCGATGGAGTGCTGATCTTGCGGAAAGATGGGACATCATTAAATTTTCTTTTAGTTCTTCTCACCTACTGTTGGTAGTAGAGGTTCTTCTATGACTCCGCATTTAGGCGATTCATCACCAGTTTCTCACCAGTAGGGGACCTGGAGTTCTTCTGCATGTTGGGGTCGAGGTGGACGTCATGACCGTGGTGGTCAGTCACTAGGATACCATTGATAGAAGAGTGGATCAGCTCAGAGTGGTCAGGATGAATCACAAGGCTTTGGAGTAGGCCAGACCTTTGCAGTGGAGCAGACCCATCAGGAGTAGGATCCTGACCCCTCTACAGTTCGAGGTACGATCTTATTAGCCTCAGTTTTATCTTAATATCTCTTTCATACTGGTGCTACACATAGTTCTATCTCTATTGTTGTTGTGGAGAGCCTTGGGCTCTGTATATTTTCCTCTACCGATACATTGACTCTTGACACACCATTGGGGACTAGAGTGGTTAGTGTACATCAGTGCATATAGTGCTCTCTTTAGGTTGCTGGGTTTCACTTCTTATGGGACCTTTATGCCCTAGAGATGATGTTCTATGATGTCATTCAAAGAATGGACTATCTAGTTCCCTTCCAGGCATTCGTCGACTATTATCACCATAGATTAAGTTTCGTATCACCAGATGGTGGATCCATTATACGTAGAGGTGAATGGGATGTCCAGGCGAGCAGAGTGGTTCCAGAGCATCATGGGTTGGGGGAAGATACAACCAAAATTTCTAGCCATTATATGGATGACCAGGGGAATTAATAGTTTTACTTTCCTCCAATGGTGGATCTTTTTAGAGATGTCTTTCCAGATGACTTTTCAGGGATACCTCTTATGTGTGAGGTAGAATTATCAATTGAGCTCGTACCAGAAGAGGCACCTATGTCCATTCCTCCTTATCGGACGGCTACACCTGAGTTGAAGGAGCTCATGAAGCAGTTAGAGGAGTTACAGGCGAAGGGGTTCATCCGACTAAGTTGTTCTCCTTGGGGTTCACTTGTTCTATTTGTGGAGATGGCAGACGGTACCCTCAGGCTTTGTGTGGACTAAAAAAATTTGAAAAACATGACGGTCATTAACCGATATCCATTTCCGAGGATTGATGATCTCTTTAACTAGCTTCGAGGATCCCGGGTGTTCTCGTAGACTCGTTTGAGATCTCGTTATCATCAGTTGCACATAAGACCATCTGATATACCTCTTACAGTTTCTCAGATCATGTATGGTCTAATCGAGTATATGGTTATGTCTTTTGTTCTCATGAATGTGCCTGCAGTTTTTATGGAACTGATGAACTGAGTGTTCCATCCATACTTATATTCCTTCATGGTGGTCTTTCTGGATGATATCTTGGTGTACTCTCACACTCGACATGACCATGCTACCCATCATGAGATCGTTTTGAGTACACTGAGAGAGCATCAGTTATATGCTAAGATCTCAAAATGCCACATTTGGATAGACCAGATTAACTTCTTGTGTTCTGTTATCTTAGAGGTGGATGTATCAGTAGACCCAGAGAAAGTGAGAGTAGTAGTTTCCTTGGAGCTGATGAAGAACATCTTTTCGGTGCGGATTTTTCTAGGGCTGTCTAGATACAAAAGGCGTTTCATACAAGACTTTTCATGCCTAGAAGCACCACTAACAAGTATGACCTAGAAAGGGGTGAAGTTCTTATGGTCATATTCTTGTGAATCATCCTTTCAGGAGCTGAAAGGGAGGTTGACCTCAGCACCGATTCTAGTCTTGCCAAAACCACGAAAGAGCTATACCATTTACTGCAATACTTCTGGTATCAGGCTGGGAGCTGTGCTTATGTAGGGAGATGGAGTCGTTGCTTATGGGTCTTGACAGTTATGGCCACATCAGAAGAATTACCCGACATACGATCTAGAGTTGGAATCTATTGTTCATGATCTACACTGCTGGAGACATTATCTTCTTGGAGTGCACTTTTTGGTGTTCACTGACCACAAGAGTCTCAAGTACATCTTCCCACAGTGGGATATGAATTTAAGACAGTGAAGGCTAGGTTGAGTACCTTTAGTATTTTGACCTTGAGCTTGCCTACACATCTGGGAAAGGCAATGTTGTGACTTATGCACTAAGCAGGAGGATTTAGCTACAAGTAGTTCAGGAGTTGATTAGTGAGTTGCAACTTATGGATCTGTTCTATGAGAAGAATTTGGAGGTGCACGATAGTCATGGGTAGATGTTTCTTTCTTCAATAGTGGTTACCTATACTCTTCTTGATCGAGTACAAATGAGGTAGCTAAGAGATTCTAAAGGCCTGGTCCTACAGGAAAGTGTGTTTGGAGAGGACCCTATTCTTAGGTGGACCAAAGGTGAGGATGAAATATAGCATTTCCAGGGACGCATATGGGTTCCAATAGAAAAATGTGAGGAACTGATGCAGGACTTTCATTCCTCAGTTTGGGCACTTCATCATGGAGTCACCATGATGTATTGTGATCTACACTCTCAGTATTGGTGGCCAGGTATGAACATGGACGTTGCTGGTTTCATCATGTGATGTTCCACTTGTCAGCAAGTGAAGGCATAACATTAGCAACCATCATGGATTTTACTTCAGTTACCCACTATAGAGTGGATGTGGAATGAAGTCGCATTGAACATTGTGATAGGTTTGTCGAGGTCGCCTGGAGGGAATGATGCAGTATGGGTTGTCACTGAAAGACTCACAAAGGTTTCTCACTTCTTTCCAATCAAGGAGACCTTCAGTGATGATGAGATGGGGCGGTTGTACATCCGGGAGGTTGTACATATGCATGGAGTTCCACACTCCACTGTTTTAGATAGAGATACCAGTATTACTCCTCCAGTTCATGCAAGGGCTTCAGAAGGATTTGGGTACGTAGTTACTTTTGAGTATAGCATACCATCCCCAGACAGATGGCCAGTCTGAGCGTACAATTTAGGTGCTCGAGGGTATGCTCCGAGCATGAATTCTGGATTTTGGATGTTCTTGTGAGAAGCATATACCCCTTAGAGTGTTTACCTACCACAACAGTTTTCATGTGACAATTTAGATGTCACCTTATGAGGCTTAGTAAGATAGGCCATGCTGATCACCTTTATGCTAGTTGGAGGTAGGATAGGCACCTTTGCTGGGACCTCGTCTTGTTTAGGATACCTCAGAGCAGATAGAGTTGATTCAGAAGAGGATGGAAATGGAACAGTCTCGACAGATGACTTATGCTAATCAATGGAGACGACCTCTAAAGTTTGAGGTCTGGGATTTGGTTTTCTTGGGGGTCTAACTATGGTTGGGACAGAAGAGGATTCAGAGACATGGTAAGATTTCACCGAGGTATGTCGGGCCATTTGAGGTGTTGGAGAGAGTTGGTCTGGTTGCCTATCAGTTGAAGTTACCTTTGAGGTATCAGGCTATGCACAATTCCTTCCACGTTCCTCATGTACAACATTACTTTTCAGACTCGTCTCATGTCTTCCAACCTGAGGAGGTTGAGCTCGAAGTGGATGCATAATTTGAGGAGCATCCCATATGGATTGTTGATCTTAGTATGATGGTTTTCCGTGGTTGTTATGTTCTTCTAGTATGGGTACAATGGTAGCACGGGCGAGTAGATGAAGTGACTTGGGAGAGGGAGGCCAATGTACGATGGCAGTGGCCGGAGCTGTTCGGGTTTCTTATTCTATGCATTGCTAGGAAAATTCGGGGAAAAATATCATTAAGGGGGGGTGTTTGTAATAACCTAGACTTTCTTTTTTAGTTATGTTATTCCTTTTTCGAATGTTTTTGAGGAAATAGGAGTTTCTGGAAATTTTTGATGTACACACCGCGTGCTTTTTGAGTACACGTCGTGTACTCCCTTGGTGAGTGAGGCCGTGTGCTATCCGTGTTCGGGCCACAGACACGACCATGTAGGTGTGATGTGGAGGCTCCCTAATATGGAGTACGGAAAATCATTGTACATGCCGTGTACTCCAAAAGTACACAATGTGTACTTTCTTTTTTTTCATTAAATGGACCAGGGTCGCGTCTAATCACCAGAACACGCTTCTTATCCAGCTTCTTCGACCGAGAGGGTTCCGTACGGCTGTGAATCTTCTTGAGACCCCAAGCCTCTGTTCTTTCTCCTAATCGACAACAATTGATTGTGTTGGAAATGTAGTGGTATTCTATTCCTTCTTCTATATTGTCATTTTCCATTTCCATCTCTTTTCCATCTTATCATTTATTAAATGTTTTATGTGTTTTTGTAGATCTACGATGTTCTAAGGAGATTAATGCCCCGTGGCTCATGTATATCGATCTCCTAGCATCATGGTAGTTGGTTTGTGACTTTCCGTTTGAATTAATTGAGTATTATGTGAAAAGTTCACCAATACCCTTGAACGGGGTATTGCGTGTTTACTGTTTTACCCTTGTTGTTTTCTTACCATGCTTGTATTCTTGTGTAGAGGTAATTTGGTTATGAATAAGGATAATTTTTATGATTGTATGTTTTTCCCAGGCTTATCTTTTTACGACTTATTGGTCTTGTTCAGCCTATTGGCTGTTATGCCTATTTTCCCTGCCTTGTTACCATAGGATGAAGTGTTGTTCCCTGACATTCTTATTATGCTATAGACTGGTTATCCAAGTAGTTCTGTAGGATACTTTGGGCATATAGCATTATTATGCATTGAATGACATGAAGTCATGAGAAGCTGGTGCTATAGACTATAAGGGGATAGACCGAGTGATCTTCCTTAGAGAGTCTTGGACATTATAGACTATCAGGGATAGACTGAGTGAGCTTCCCAAGGAGTCATGGATATTATAGACTAAAGGAGGAATGACCGAGTGGACTTCCTCAAAGAGTCTTGATTTATTATATACTACATAATGATAGACCACATGATCTTCCTTATAGAGTCTTTGTTTGTTTTAATTTTCCTTAAACCATTCCAGGCTATAGGAGGAATTGACAGACTGAACTTCCTCAATGAGTCTGTGTTAGGCCTGATGAAATGAGAGGAATTGACTGAGTGAGAATCCATAAGGAGTCTCTAGACCTTGGGGCTATAAGGGGAATTGACCGCATGATCTTCCTCTAAGTGTCACTGACAACCCTAGACTATAAGGGGAATTGATTGACAGTGCCTCTTCAGAGAGTCTATAATTTCGTATGACTAAACCAGAGGGGTTAGGCTGAGTGTTCTTCCTAGAGGGTTGTTGGTACATCTTGGATAGGAATAGAGGGGATGTATGTGATTACTTCCCAAAGGGTTTTCAGTTTGTGGATAGCTGTTTTCTTCACTATTTCTTGTTGATTTTTGGATTGTTTAATGATGTGTATTGTGGTTACTGCTTATTGTTTACTATTTATTGTTCTTTACCTTCCATATAATCACTGACTGTTAGGCACATAACTTCAAGTGGTTGCCTATAGATATTTAGTCTCACACTATGTTTGGGTTATGCTTTTGGGCCCAAACAGATTATTTTTTTATAGGTATAGATACGGGAAAGAACCCTTCTACTTTAGGTACATGACTTGCATTGGAGCAGGAGAGCATAGGACCATGAAGAGGCTTCCGATGATGAAGAGTTTCTTATCTGTTTACTTTTCTTTTATACTTTTGTTTGGTATGGTATTTAGCATTTTGACTTGTTTAGCTTCTTTCCTAGACATATATGTATCAGAATCATTTCATATATATGTGTGTGTGATCCAGTTGTTTATTTCTTTAGTCGTCTGATGTTTACTGTCAATTGAATATTTACTGCTTCCGTTATTCCATGTGTTGTTTACTTCTGTTGTGTATTCTTCCAATGAGGGCATAGTTTCCCCACTATCACACCCAAGGCCCTCGCTGCTAGTAGGAAGCCTCTGGCATTTGGGGAAATGTGTTTGAGGCCATGTGACCAACCGGGTATGGGGCGCCTTGGGTGGCTCCCAGAACTGGGATGTTACAACTACAATTAGTTGTCTTCTGTTACACATAGGTCCCTATTTTAATAGACAACAATATATGAATAATATGTTAATATAATAAATATTATAGCAGTTAAATTATATTTTATGAAGAGTATTAACAACATATTATAGTTTTATATTACATAAAATTTTATCATATGTGTTATGTAATTTCTAGACATGATATAAGATAAAATTATATTCTTTTGGGTAAAATATGTATTTTTTAGTAAGTGCGTTTTTGAAACCATTTATAGAGAACATAATTTATATTCAATACCTAACACTATTATATAATAAATATAAAAAATAAACTTCCCCTATAGAAAATGGATATAAATATTATGTACATACATGTTTTTTTTAATTTTCTGAAATGTTTAACATTTTAATGAACAATGAAAAATACTGTATTTAAATGCAAATTTTCATTTTCATCAAAATTATATAAATTTTTTATATTATAATTTAAATTGGTTTTAAATAATACGTATATTATACTTTTATAAATTATCATAATTATGATAATTGGAATTAGTTTCACATTAAAATTTTATATAAACACATGTCAATCTTTTGAGGATTTTTTCTTATAAAAAACAAGTTTTCACTTTTTGTCAATGCGAATTAATTTAAAATTAATTAGTTAAATGACTATGTTTTGAATTTGGAAAAATGGATTTCTTATTTGGAATAAAATGTTCCAAATTATTTAAATATATCCCTTTTATTTTTGGAAAGTATTAATAGTAACCTTAGGAATGTTTTTTATTTACCATGATAAAAGAGTAAATCATTTAAAAAATTGTAAAAAAATATTTTATTAATATAAAACTTCCATAAAACATTTCCCAATTTTTTTAAGTATTTTTCTACCAAATAATCTATAATTAATAAATATTATCTTTTTTAATCATATTTTGTTAGATTTTTTAATTTACTATATTGTTTGTAAATAATAGTTGAAATGTCATATTCAAATTTTAATACATGTCTAATTTTTAATAAGATGTTATATATGTGTTATGGTTGACTATTAAAATTATTTATAAATATATGAAATTTATATAAATCATGATAATATATTTATATTTTTTATACTTTAAATTAATTAATTAAATGATGACACAATAACGATGCAATAATTGTTAAATTAACTGAGATATCAAATAAATGATATTCAAATTATTAAAATAAATATAATTTGAATTAATTAATAATGTAAACTAACTTTATAGATACATTAGACATGTTAGTGAATAATTTTATGTATTGGTTCTATGTTATCATGTTTTGTTGATATTTTTAAAATGAATACATTGAATAATATTAAAATTTTCATATATGTCATTTTATAAAAAATAAAATATTATTAAATGATATAAATTTATAAAAATATAATTTTTCTAAATATAACATGTATATTTTCATATATTTTATAAATGATCCAATTTTGGTTCTTTTGGAATTTTATATTAAATATATTAATACAACGTTGTAAATAACTAGATGAGATGGTAAGAGTTAAAATATTTAAGAAAGGGTTAAATCCAAAATACATGGTTACTTTTATGACATAAACATGCCTAAAATTAATCTAATGAGATTAGTTTTATCAAAACACATATTATCCTTGATATAATTTAATTTTTTTAAATTTTAAATGAAAAAGGAATTTATGATAAATTATTATTTTAAGATCATCGAAAAGTTCCCATCACCTCTGTTAAAAAGGTAACATCTCCTTATCATTAATTCACACCTCCAATTACCATTGGCACTGCCAAACCGAACCCAATTATTATAAAAACACTTAAATTGTCCGGTAGTCCATGTTTTGGACATAAATCTATCCTAGGTTTTCACTTTGTGAAAATAAAAATGGGATACTCGAAAAAGAGGAAATTGTTTTATCACCTCTTTCAATGTTCTTTTATTCTTGTACTTCATCTTCCCATTTTATTTCATAATAAATTAATATCTAAAAAAATAATATATGATGAAATTTTATTTTTATTATGCTACAACAATATTCCTTCTTTTACCATCCGAAGAAATCAAAATCTCCAAGGGTGTGTGCGTACGACTTACCATCTCCATCCAATGGTGTAAATTATTTTTCGTGTAAACATTTTTTATTGGGGTATAATGATGAATATATATACAATAAAAATATAAATATAAATGATATTATATTTTTAAAATTCATATACCATTCAATTTGAAACCATGAAACTATTAAGGAAATGATATAGTCTCTCGTACATACGTAAATCATAACATCTCCACAATGCGATGTGATTCATCTTCCACATTCACCATTCTATAATGATTATAAAAAATATATATTATTAATAAGTATAAAATATATGAAATTATAATTTTACTATTATAATAAATATATATATATGTATTGAAAAATATTTTACCCACTTACTTCAATTCATCACAATAAGAAAATGGAAACAGCGTTCACGCATATGTACGACTTACTGTCTCCATAAATGGTGTTTTTAATTTCATATATTTATGTATTACGTATATTAATATTCTGAATTTATATGATATATAAATCATGATATATATTCTATAAGTATGTAAATCATGATCTATGTAATACTATCATGAATAATAATTCCAAACACTTACTATAAATAATGTGAATTTTACACGAATGTATTCGTAAACATTAAAATTATTAACAAATGGTTAATAAAAAGACATAAAAGAATAATATATGATATCATAAGTATTATTATTATACTTATATAAGTTTTTCACATATATAAAACTGTTTTATATGTGTTTAGGGCACACACAGAGAGTATCGGACCTAAGGTAAGTGAATTATGTCTCACTTTTAGTTTTTGTGAGATATATGCCATGTTAACCACTAATTATTTGGGTGTTGTGTATGTACATTCCCTAAAATATTTCAAATAATGAATAAATTTTCATTGTTGAATTGAAATATTCTTTGTATTATATCATGATTATTATTAAAATTTTTAAATTGGTATGGAACACTTTGAATGTTTTATTAATAAATACATTATCCTTTTCAATATTCTGTATATTATTTTATAAAAATATTTATGTGGATATAAATTGATTATAAAGTAAATATTATTTCGATTTTATGATTATTAAAATATTTTGAAAAATAAGTCTCTCAAAGTCTTTATGTAGGTTTTAATTTTATAATCACATTATTATTCGAGGATGTTTATACGTAAGTATCTAATGGGTCATCATTATCATCCAAGTCCATGTTTCTTAAAATGTATTTCAAAATATTATCCACAAATTTTTAAACCCATAGTTACCCATGTTTTACTTTTTTTTTATATTTTTTAATGGAATCTTTTCATTATTTTCCAAATGAGTTTATTTATGATGGTTTCAATAAATTTAGAAAAGAATGCTGTTTTTAAATTATATTGCATGAGCGTCTATTTTCTTCTATTATGACGTCTTAAAATTTTGATAAATCTCATACAATATTAAATAGTTATTTTTTTTAAATGTTTTAATTTCAAATATCAAAGTATACTAAATTATTTAAATATAAGAAAGAGATATTTCTTTTGAAGTGTATTAATGATTTTGGTTGATTATTTTCTTCTCTGTTAATATCCTTTATTAGATTTTATGCATATTTTAGGTTGATTTATAATGATTAGATCTTCTATATTGTATTTTATATTTTATGTTATTTTCAACTGTGGATGTTCTATTGTGATACTATTCTGGGATTTTGGTTAAAATATTAACATTTCTCATTCAATTTTTAATATGACAGTTTATGTAATGTTTCACCCTTTTGAAAAGAGGAATACATTAGACATAGTAAGTGATGGTAAGGACTCAATATATCCCATAGATGCCTCGGTAGGACTCATGGGACAAACTAGTGTCTTGGAACAAGGCCTTGACGTTATGGTAATCGTCTTGGCACAAGGCCATCACAATGTGGTTTTGATGTCTGATATTATGTGTTTCCTCATTATAAGATTAGTTGTTAATATTTCATTTGATTAATCAAATTATAAAATATCGATATGAATTTTTAAATGGAATTATTTAATTTATTATTTCCATATTATGTTTATTATTATGTTTAAAATCCTTGTGTCCAGTTTTATACCTTTCTTTAAATTTTTATTCTTATTTACGATAGCTTCCACAATATTGTTTATCATTACTAAGAATCTATGCTCACCCCTTTATTATGTTTAGTATTATCCCAGGATGATAAAAGTATATTATAGTTGACATATAAGGATATTATAAGAGATATGAGTGTTTTCTATGTGGATAATATGTTTTTTTATTTCCTGATTTAATGTAAAACATATGTTTTTATCTAGTATTTCCATAGACCCTAAACCAATATGTCCTTCGAGATTTGATTTTCTTATGATGTTTCAAACGTCATAATATAATGCACCAACTCTAGGCAACTATGGTCTTGGTGTTACATCTCTATTTTAATAGTTATAATAATACAAAATTATGTTAATACATGAACAAAATAGAAAATTACATCAAGGAAATATTATATCTAGATTTTTCATGAATAAAAAGTTAATCATAATGAAATTCATGTGATATTTTAAATCCATTCCAACTAAATATATTCAATTACAAGTACAATATTCGATAAAAATTAAATGCTATAATACAAAGATAGATAAATTAATTTAGTATTTTTAAACAATGCCTCAAAAAGCCCTATAAATACTTCATTTCACTTTTTTTGCACCCAAATGGAGTGTATTAGATGGATTAACAATCAGTGTTGAATTATGGGGATTATTGATATTATGTAAATATTATATTTGTTATGGTGTTTTTATTTTTATCAAAAAAACGTTCTAGTTCTACTTGGATATACCTAGAGGAATCAATTTGTGTATAAAGGATTGATAAGAAGAGCCCTCTAGTGTCTATCACCAATGCAGCTTAACTAGACAAGATGGAAGCATATCTGAAAGGATGAAATTTGAGTGGGATGTTTGGGTAAGAGTATCAATGTGTGTGTATGAGGGATGTAAATAGGGTGTGTCTGTAAAATGTTAGAACATGTGTTTTTTATCCACTTTTATGGGTTGGTATATTGGTTGTAGAAGAGAACAGAAACAAATTATAACACCCCATGACATTAAAGTATATATAATTAAATATTTTTTTCCTCTATTTCTTTTTTATTTAATACCACTTTAATCTTATGCTACACACTAAAATGAGTTGGCATGCATTACACGTAAGGCATTGTTAAAACGAACATCATATATAAATAATATTTTTCTATAATATATAACATAGCTATTAAAGTGATCATTATGAATAATATTGAACAAATTTTTCATTTTCATATTCCATATAATTTTACCATTCTTCCAATTTCATTATAGACATGATATTGGAACAAATTCCATATTTTGGATAAAAGATAATTTTTTGGAAAAATTTGTTTTTTCACCTTTTGATGGTGCCCATAATTTAAATTCAATAATTGAAAATTTAATATATTCAATTTGAAAAAATAAATTTCCAATTTATATGTGGGAGATAAATTTCATTTTTTGTTATTTTTTTTAATTTTCTAAAAAGATTCACATTTTAATGAATCGTGAATAATACTAAATTTTAATTAAAAAATGGTTTTTCATAAAAAATATTTATATTGTTATTTTATCATATTAATTTATTATAATGTATAATTTTTTTATTTTTTAATAATGTAATATAATTTAGGTAGTCTGAATTATTTTCATGGTAAAATTGGATATATACACATGTCAATCTTTTGATGATTTTTACATTTAGAAAACTGGTTTTCTCATTTGATCCACAAGAAAAAAAAATTTATTTAATTAATGAAACTTCTATTTTTGAAATTTGAAAAAATTGATAAAACATTTTTAATTAGAATGTCCATATTAGGTTAATAGGTCCCTTTTATTTTCAGACATTATGAATAGTGTCATTATAAAATATTTTCATTTACCACGATTAAAGGGTAAATCTAGAAAAATGGTAAAAATAATAATATAATAATATTAAACATCCAAAAAACATGTCCTAATTTCATTGGGTAAGTATATTTAGACCCAAATAATCTTTAGGTCAAAAATATGATACTTTTTTTGCCTCTTTTGTATGATTTGAACATTAATTATATCTTATATAATAGAGAATTTAAAATTTCATATTAGAATTATAATTTTTTAAATAATTTAGATATTAAATAAATCATATAATAAATATTAAAATAAATATTAAAATAAATATACAATAAGAAAATTAATTATACAAAAAAAATTATCGGGAAATTCGGAATGTTATTAACAAAATTTTAGTATTTTTTAATGTTTTCATGTTATTTTGATATTATTAAAAATGAAAATATTGAATAATATTAAAATTTACTTATATCTAATTTTAAAATAAACACTATTTCATTAATAGATTTAAAAGTCATTAAATTTTAAATTTCTGAAAAAATAACATTTATAATGACAGATATGTCCTAAATTATCCAATTAGGATTAGTTTTGAAATTTATATTCAATATATGAACCCTATAGTGTAAAAATATAAGAAGATGCTGTAAGATTTGAACTATTTAATAAAGGGTCAAATAGAAAATATAATGTTAATTTTATGATAAAAACCAGTACGAAATTAATTGGTTGTGAGGATTTCAACCCATAATCATATTATCCTTGAATAAAAATCACTTTTCATATATTCTAAACTGAAAAACAATTTATAATAAATTAATATTTTTTGATCTCCCAAAAGTGCCCATCACCTCTCTTATAAAAGGGAATTCCTCCTTTTCATCAATTAACACATACAGAACTCTTTTCGCGGGCAAATCCCTACCCATTTCCTCTCCCAGATTCCATCACTACATCCTAGAGGCCAAAATATTTGTATAATACCATTCTAAATAGTCCATTTGTGTAAATCAAATGGAGATACATGAAAATGAGGTAATTGTTTAATCACCTCTTATAATGTTCTTTTCTTCTTATACCTCATATTCTTATGTTTTTATATAATAAAGTGATATATACACAATATAATACATTTTTTTATGAGATATTATTATTATTTAATAACCATATTACTCATTTTTCCCATATAATATAAAATAATATCCCCATGCGTGGATATTTATGTGTTACCATCTCCAAGACATGTTGTAGAATGTTTTTCATGTATATATTATTTATATGAGTGTAACGATGAATATAAATGATGTAAATAATATATATAACATCATGTTATTTATTTAAAATTCATATTCCTTCCAATTCCAAACCATTCGACCATTATGGAAACGTTATCGTCGCTCGTACGTACTTATGACTTATTGTCTCCATAACACGATGAGATTTATCCTTCAAATTCATTATTCAATAATAAATATAAAATTTTTATATTATAAATAGTTATGAAATATATGACATAATAATTCTATTAGTATAATATATAAATATATGTACGTATATTTTATTCAAAAACATCCAATCAATATAATAAGAAAACAAAAACAACGTTCATGCATACATACGACCCACCATCTCTATAATCGGTGTATTAGATTTCATATATATATATATCTGTTATGTATATTTATATTCTTAATATTTCGGATATATAAATAATTTTATAAACTATGGAAGTATTTAATGAATGTTTTTAATACGAATATGAATAAAAAGTCAAAACATGTATGATATAGGAAATGAATATAACCCAAATTGTTTCTTTAACAAAAAAATTACAAATAAATGGGAAATATAAAGCAATAAAATCATAATATATGATGTCAAAAATATTATTATTATTATAAAAAATGTTAATAATATTTTTTTTAAAATATAGATCAGTTTCCTACACATACAGAGAGTATCAGACAGATAGTAAGGAAATTCCATTACACATTTAATTTTCATGAGATATTGGCCATGTTCCCCACCAATTTCTTCTTTTTGGTGAATGTAAAATCACAATAATATTTCATATGATGAAGAAATTTTCTTCATTGTATTTAAATATTCATTTGAATATATCTGTCTTATTATATAAATTTTCAAAGTTGTATGGGACGCTTTGAATGTTTAAAGAATTAATCCTTTTTCCTTTTCAATATTCTTGATATTATTTTATATAAAAATGTATAAGGATATAAAAGGTTTATGAATGAAATTTTATGAATATTTTTATGTATGTTAATATTTTAAAAAAATTAATCTTTTAGGGTAGTTATTTAAGGGTTAATTTCACAATATCATTATTATTCTTTGTCATTTATTCATATGTGTCTATTGGGCCAACTCTATCATAAATGTCCATATTTCTTAAAATCGATTCTAAAATATTATCGACAAATGTTTAAATTAATTATTACCCACGTATTATGTTTTATAAAAAAAATTTAAAAGAATATTTCCATCATCTTAAAACCAAGTTACTTTATGACATTTATGACAAATGATGGGAATAATGATTTTATCTTATACGACATGAACAAATATTTTTCTACCGTTAGGACGCCTTACCATTTTGATTCTTTCCGTACAAGCATAGAGAAGGTTATTTTTAAAATAATTGTTTTATTTAAAATTCTTATTTACTATTAAATTATTTCTATGTGAAAAAAATTATATTTATTTCAAGAGTATTAAATATTTTCATTTATTATTTTCATTTATTTCAGCATCCAATGTTGGATTTTATGATTAATTTAATTTGGTTTATTATAATACATTCATACATATTGTACTAAAGAGTTTTTGTTATACTTAATTGTGAATGTGCTATTTTTATACCATTCATGTAATATACTTAAATTATAAAAATTTGTATGCTAGTTTTAATATGAATGTTTTGGTTAGGTTTCAACCTTTTCATAATAGAAAAGCATTGGGCTTAGTATGTGATAGGTGGGACCTACTATAT
This sequence comes from Viscum album, assembly GCA_963277665.1. Taxonomy (NCBI): domain Eukaryota; kingdom Viridiplantae; phylum Streptophyta; class Magnoliopsida; order Santalales; family Viscaceae; genus Viscum; species Viscum album. Next base: position 1,902,337,921 of record OY728121.1, on the reverse strand, counting down.
CCCGTTGATGTATCGGTATGTATCATGTGACAATCTAGTGTCTTGGAATAAGGGCTTTATGATATAGTAATTGTCTTGGCATGAGTACTTAATAGTTTTGTTATTATGTCTATAATTATGCATTTCCACCTTATGGGACTTGATATTGATATTTCATTTTGTTATTCAGATATTAGAATATACATATGAATGATAAAATGGAATTATTTGACTTATTTTTGACATATTATGCTTAAAATTTTGTTCAAAAGTCTTATGTTTCTATTTTATACCATTCCTTAAAATTTTCGCTTATTAATGATATATTTTACTATTTGTTATTCCTTAACAAGCATATGATGTCACCCAATTCATCTATTTCATTTTCCCCCAAGATGAGAATAATTATATTATGATTGATATGTATGGATAGTATAAGGTATATGAGAGTTTTCAAAGGGGAAAATATGTTGTTTTTTCCTTTTAGTATGTAAGGTAAAACTTAAGTTTTTATCTAGTAACCCCAAGGCTATTAAACGTAACATTATTTCATGATCCTATTTTTTTGTGATCATGAAAATAAAATAACATAATGCATAGACTCTAGGACAATGGGGTTGGGGATTTATTGATGGTATCAAATAAATTTTAGTAAAACCCATTGAAATTATATTTTGAAAACCCTTGATTAGGGAATAATACACTAAGATGGGATTTGAGGATATGTATAGAAGATCATCCAAGAATTTTGGTAATATAGTGATTACATGGGTTTTATTAGAAAATACAACCCTATCAGAATACTAAAATTGGATGTGGTTCTTGCATAGATGTAATTATGTGTAATAACTCTGAAAATGTGTTCTGTGTATGACTCGGGGTAAACTAGAACACAAAGATGGGACTTACTAGGTACCTGGATTGACTCTCCCTAGGGATATGCATAAGATAATTCACATTTTATTTGAAAATTTTTATAATGGATTTATGAGTAAATGTGTCCCCAATAAAACCATTTTAAGGATTATAAGACTAGATACTTGTAAATCATCAATTAATAATTATAATTTTTATATTTATTGGATTATACATTACGATATGATCTAACCTAATATATTTTATAATTTAGAAATGGATCCCATAAGAAGTAATGAGAACTCCACCAATACACATGATCCGAATAGTAATAAGGATCATATCATTCATGGTAATCCAACATTTAGAAGGGAAATAGTCTCCCATGTATTCTAATCATTTAAAGAAATAGTATCATTTTGTAAATAAGACATGTAAATATTTATTTAAGTCCTATGGATTGGAATCTATATAATATAATATGTGTATGGAAGAGAAAGATATGGATAACGGGATGAAGTGAAAGATGGATTTTTCACATGTGATAACTGTGGAAAGAATCACCATTGTAAATGCTTGAAGGGAGTAGTAGATAGTTACATGTGTGGAGTAAAATGACACCATGTTCGTGATTTAAAGGGTGTGAAAATCATTTCAAATGTACACTTCTTCATCTATAAAGAGATGGTACATAATGCGAATCAATGTCCTAATCGTTATAGTATACCCTAGATGATTCTATTGGATAATAATTATTTTATGATACTATCATAGATGTATAGGAATGATTAATATGCTAATGTTCTTATTGAAAAATTATTTCATTTGATTATTGTATCAATGATTTAGTTGATATATGTATTATGAAAATAAATAATGATTGTACTAGAATACTATTTCTCTAATGGTTTTGGATTGTATTGTAACTAGTAAAGTGACATAGTTGCAAGTTGGAATTTTTTGAAAATATATGGTAGAGGGAATGATAACCATTAATATGTCTTATGTAATGATTGTTTATAAAATATATAAATGATTTGGAAAAATTATATTGTATTTTATTGACTAATTTGGAACTTGTTAATTGTCTAATTATTTTTTCTGTCATGACCCGTCCCCCGGGGCCCATATCGTGACTACCCCAAGCCTGCCTTTCTTAGGCCAGGGGATGACAACTAGCACCAAAGGAATATTTCCCTAGAACTGGGAAGGCATTGTCTTTATAAATATAAACACACAGACAACCAGAGAACAAGCTGAAGAAAAAACTAAGTAAAGCAGTATAACAAATGTGCTGAAAGTAAAGGAGGCCGAAATACAATCCCAAAAAAAAGGTAAAACTTCAATTGAAATGGAAGTTCAACAGAAATTAAAAATATCTTGAAGATGGAAGCAGCTCCTGGATCATCCTCTGGGTTCCTACCTGAAGGGTAGGTACAAATTTCCTTCTCAGCACTCCGCATCTATAGGTCCCCTCCGTGTGTCATCATGCTGAGTTTCCTCCTCCGTGTACCATCTAGTCCTCATACACTCTACCTCGGTCAGCGTTGTTCATTGTCTGCACCCAACACAACGAGGTGCGGACAAAGCCTATATAGGGGTGAGTATAACGATACTCAGTAAGGACCCCGAGACCCTCAAGGTCCCACTAAATCCAATATGGATACAACACAAAAAAATATCTCATCAGATAACCTTTACTTAGTTATATTACCATACATATACCTAAGTTATCATGTAACCCAACTCAATCATGAGGAAAACACAAAGGTCATTGACTCAACTCAAACCATGATTTTCATTAACGAAACCATGGATGCTGGAGAACTCATCCTCTATTGAGTACAGTTTCCCTGTCGCGACTTCGAGGTGCTACTCACTAACCTAGGCTACTGAGGTACTCCTCCTATCGAGTATTTCGGGTCTACTACCAAACCGGGCGCTCCTCCTTTGTGGGTATGCCGCCAAACCGGTTGCACCCCCTAAAATCCATCATAGGTACTCCTCCAGTCGAGTACTATGGGTCTGCTTCCAAACCAAGTGCTCCATCCTCCGTGGGTCTGCCGCCAAACTGGGCGCTCCATCCACTGGGCTAGTTGAATCACTATATGTTGGATCAGTCAAGTAGTCATCAGGTCTACGACTACTAGGTCCTCACACTCTGTCTGCTCATCTCTGGGAGGATCCGCTCCATGACCTACTATTCAATACTCCAAGTGTCACAATGAAATAGGTGGAAGTATCTCAAAGGACCGCCACGTAAAAGGGATCTCAACACAATAGACGACGTGTCAATGGAATGCCCAGTCTGTGAGCTATTAGCTTTTCCATTCCAGGGACCTGGTTGGATTTCAGCTGTAATCCAACCTGGACATACTCCAAACTCATCCGAACCCTGTGTGGAGTATTCCAAAAGGATCGTCTCATCATGATAAATCCAACGTAGTTGACGACACGTCAATCGGACATCTGGTCCTTAAGTTATAAGCATTCCGATCCAAGGGCCTGGATGGTTTCGTGTTCAAACCAATCCCTCCGTACTGAAACATCACCAAAATATTTAGTGTAATATACCAGAATGACAATCTCGATCTGAGGAATCCTACCCAACTGATGGTACATCGATCGGAGGTTTGTATCTCATGTTATGGGCGTTTGACTGAAAGAGTTCCCAAAAGGGGGGGTCTGGGCCCCGTCCGACCCTGCCCCACCCACCCTAGGTCGGCCCGAATCGGGTCGAACCGACCCGGGTCCGAGTCTGGCCCGGTAGGGTGGGGAGCGGCCTATCCCGTTGCCATACATGGCTCAACCAGGCTGGCAGAGCGGGGGGGGGGGGGGGGTGCAACCCTCATGTTAGCTGGTGCTGTTTAATGCCGCACCTCTTGAATTTTCGGAACGGCTTTGCCGTTCTGTATCCAAACGCCGCCACGGCTCAGCCGTGGCGGTCTGCTCCAGCGGCGCGCCACTACCTCCAACTTCTTCGGACCCTCGGACGCACTCCAGTTTTCCGTTTCGCCCACCTTCTATGCCTTTGTTAATATTGGGACCCGAACTCCACTATGAAATCTCCAAATCGTCGTTGCAGTCCCATTTCGTCACCGCTTGTCAATCCGCAGATAGACAAACAACCAGTGGAGGGTCCAGACAGGTTCGTTAGCCTATTCCCTCCGTGTTAGAGGCTCAAACCATAGTTCATCATAAAAGAAAACCCAAGTACGATGGAACAATACACATATATAAAAATTATACAAAAACAACCCCTACCTCAAAAAGACGTTGCACATCGTCGAACCTTAGCAGAAAAGAGTTGCGGTAGATGGCGTTGTGGAGAACGGACGTCGATTACATGGATGTCGGGGTGCATCTAAAGAGGAAGTGTCATCTCCTCTCTTGCCCCAGTGAAAAGAAAATAAGGTGAGTCGTCGTTCTTCATGGAATTGTTGTTATTCATCAAAGAGGGTATCGTTCTTCGTCGAAGGATGAAACTCTCATTTAATCCAAACGTTCCCTCAAAATATTTTCCCATCAAATATTAAAATGAGGCTTTCCCCAATTTAATAAACATTCCATGAATTCAAATTAATCCAATCTCTTACCAAATTAATTAATTAATTTTTGGTGGAAAAATTATTATTTTAATGGGTTGTCATATTAATGACCAAGTGAAAGGTGAAGAGTCTAACAATTAAAGGGGGAAGTTTCCACGAATTAAACAAGTGTTTAAGGTATTTGAGGGGAGTTATGGTGAGATGAAAGGATGGTGCTCGTGTGGACCCAATCTCACAAATATCGACACATGCGATGTTATGGGGTTGTGGGACCCAAAAATAACTTCTCCATTGTAGGATATAACTACCATATTTAAATAAAATATGTGTTCTACAATATAATTTAACTATTTCCAATTTACCCAAAAATTAATTCTCATCCCGCCTAAAATGCAACTACAGTAAAGGTCCCCTTAAGCAATTACTGGTGATGTGATTTCATCAGTGCCCTCAGATTTAAATTCTGAGCACCGGTTCAAAAGATTGAAAAACCCACACGTACGTTTACTGAACGTACCTGAACAAAACATAAGAAATTGATTCCGGGCACACCGGGCATTGGAATCAGGTGCCGTCAGAAACTGCAGACTCGTAAAATTACAAAGAATAAAGAAAAAAATTCCTTGAAATTTCTGAGTCTTTACACCATCATTGATGGAGTATACAATATTTTTGGATTTAAGGAGTATATCTAGTATTCTATGTTTTACATAATGAATAAAAAACATAGATGTATTCTAATAAATTATTATAGAAATTAAAGGGATTAAAATATTTTATACAATACATGATGTAGTTATTAACTTGCTTCTTTTGTGAAAAATGTATTTCATTAGGTTTTCTGATCATACTTAATAAATATTGGATAGTGAGTTTGGACAGAATTATTTTTGATCAGTATAATTGTTGGAATTCATTAAATTGTTATTTAGATACTATTTTTTATGTTTAAAATATATATTAGAATTCTTTTGGAATGTTATAAATTTTAGTTTTATAAAAAAGTCATCCCACTAGTTGGGTGACAACCTATCGCGTTGGAAAAGGCTATAGTAATCACACCCATGATTTTATTAGATTATTTTCATCTATTTCAACATCCATTGTTCGATTTTATGATTAGACGCAGTTGATTTATTATAATAAAATATGTATATTATATTGAAAAGTTTATGTTATTTTTAATGGGGGATATGCTATTTTGACACAATTCATGGATTATGGTTAATGTATTAATCGTTATTTTATTATTTTTAATAAAAATATTTGTGTTATGTTTCACTCATTTCGTAAAAGGAATGCATTGAAATTAATAAGTGACTAGTGGGGCATGTTATAGCCCCTCGATGCATCGGTATATCCCATGAGACAAACCGGTTCCTTGCCACAATGAAATTGTGGTATGGTAAGGGTCTAGGCACGAGGCCATGATGGTTTGGTTTGGATATCCGACATTATGCATTTATTCATTATAATAGTAGTTATTAATATTTAATGTGATAATTCGACTACATGAAAATCCATGTGAATGTTTAAATGGAATTCTTTGATCTATTAATTCCATATTATACTGATGATTATTTTTAAAAGTCTTGTGTTTCAATTATATAAAATTCCTTAAAAGTATTTTCTTATTTATGATAGATTCCTCTATCTTGTTTATACTTACTGAGCATCTAGGCTCTACCCATTCTTATTTTTCATTCTTATCTAGGATATGAAAAATTATATTATCATTGTTCAATAGGGATAGTCTACGGTATATGAGAGTATTCAAAGTGGATAATATGTAGTTTTTCATTTCATGATGTAACGTAAAACTTAGGTTTGTATCATATATTTCCATGACTACTAAAACAAATTGGTACATTAGGATTTTATATTCATGTTATTATGAAAATGTAATAAAACATACCATCGAATCTGAAAAATAAGGGTAGAAGCATTACACCAATTTAAATTCACTTGCCAGTGGAGGCACGTCTTGGTTAATATACTATATAGGTCTATGAGAAGAATTTTAATGTGGGCTGACAAAAATAAGTGTTGTTGTTCATATATAAATGAAAATATGTTCATGTAATTAAAATATAACTTGAACCTCACATAAAATTTTCTTACAGTTATCATCATCTTCCCCTAGATTTTTCTTATATCTACATCCCATATGAAGTGAGAACCATGCCATCAAATCTTGATAAAACCAGTAATCACTCATCGAAATCTAAACATTTCATTACAGTTTTTGTGGTGGTCTCAATGGATATGTATGTGAAATAATTAATCAATACATGGAAATTGTTATGGTCTGGGATATCCTATGTATAGTGTGGTGAAGAAGATTTTGATGGACTCACAATATCATTTTATCAAGTAGCAGCTCGTTTTGTGTGTTGGAATTTCTGAATAGTTTAACAAAAGGTCGAACTATAGAAGGGTGATTCCCAGATATATAAGGTTTTTAACGGTGGTGTTTGGTAGAGGTAATAATCATAGGATTTAGTCTATGTTAGGGTGATCAAGTGATTTTTGTATGGGTGAGATATTTGGGCAACATGCATGAGTTTGAATCAAGTGAACTATATCTGATGTTATCATGTCATTTATAAAAAAATGTTTAAGTGAATTACATGTGGGATAACATGGAAAGTATTTTAAATAAATTTGACATTATGTATCATTTTTAGGTCTATATTTCATTTCCTTCATATTTTTTAATATAAAAAATTTCTCAACAACGAGTAAACATGAGGTTTCCAAATTACAGATATAGATATATTCCAAAGAAAAAATCATGGAGTTGATTTCTTTTAATTTTGTGCCATTATATATTTTCAAAATATCGGAATATCACACATATATTTTAATGAAGGATTTGTAAAAAAATTGTTTTCATGTTAATAAATATGGAATGTTTTTCTACGATATTTTGATGCACATATAAGAAGAAAAAAATATGGAAGGGAGATGATGGGGATAATTTACATGAAAATATCTATTAATTCAGAAAATATTGGTGGTGAGGGTTTAAGGAATATTTATATAGGGATCATAAAAATTTAAGAACATTGATAATGTGGGTATCACTGCCACATGATGTTCATGGAAATAAGAATCCAAAATGAGATCTTTGAGCACAATACAATACCTAGAATATTGAAGTGTTTTTCAAAGAGTATTTATAGTCTTTGAATTATTATCAAGAAAGTTTTGTTTCCATATTTTGTGTATAGATAGGTACCCAACCCTCAGTCACGAGTATTTGTGTTTATCTGGTTGGAATAATATAAAATTAATTATATTGAAGAAAATATTCATCCATACAAATATTTTGATGCTAATAATTTATGTTTTAACATAATGATAATGGAGAGACTGACATGTTAATAAAATATATGTATCAATCATTGATGTAGTGTCAGAATTATAGAATTGATTTTGTACCTACATAGACAGTACTCACTTTTGAATCACTTTAATATGATTTTGAGTCATATTATTTAATTTCACACCAACACATCTTAGTGTGTGTACATGGATTATCATGTTTGGGTGAACCAACGAAAACCACAATCATCTTGTGTTCTTTACACTCTGTTTATGTGCATAGAGTGTGATATGGATACTATTAAAGGGATTACATGTGTAATTATTTTTCTTTCTAATGAAGGAATAGTATATTGAATAAGTGAGGGTAAATTCTTAAATTGATCAGTACCCTGATTCACCCCACACCACAGGTTGTACTATTTCCTGAAAATTATATCAAATCATAGAGGTTATTATATTATTCAGCCTAACATATCTAGTTTTTGGTGTTGATAGTAATTATGTATTATATGTAATTTACTAAGAATTATCATATATTTTATGGAAAATAATTCCTTATATAAAATAATTAATTTATGTAAAAATTCAAAATATGTGTTTATATCCCTTATCATGTATTAAAAGATGCGATTTTATTGAGAATTCCATGAGGAAGGTTGCCTGTGGAAAATATAAGAAACATGTGGATCATTACATGTGTTACATAGACCGCAATGGATGCTATTGGAGAAGTAATATTCAAATATATATGTGATTAAAAATTTTCTAATGACATGTAGAAGTAATATTTAGAGATGTTTGGTAATAAATCTCTGATAAAATAAATTATCCCAGAGGGTTCAACTGATATGAATAAATAATTTGATATTAAGTATATACATTAAATTATTGAAGAATTTAATTTTTATAAAATCCAATGTTATAATATCAAGAAAATGATATCCAAGAGAATAATTGAAATCCTGGTAAACAAAGTTGATTCCCTTAATTTATATTATTATGACCTTATAGATGATATTCCTTATAAATTTGTAAATCTAGATTTTTTATCATCAGGTTATGTTGAGGATGAAGGAACAAATTCTCGTGGTAAATATGAATAATATTGGTGTAGCTAAGAAAATGAGATTAATGCTATAAAAATGAACTACAAATGATGTTTGATGAAGGTATGAAGAATATATCCCTAATAAACGATTTGGAGGATAAAAATAGTAATTCAATAAGAAGGAATGGTTTCAAAAAAAGTTACCACAAAAATGAACAAGAATATGAAGGGTTAATGTGATATAATTGTTGAACTTGTTCGGGAGGTGAAATCAAACATGGAATAAGAGAATCTCCATAAATCATCCACAAATTCTCTTATCAAGCAGTATTAAGAAAAATTGAATATTTTCCAGATGAAAATAAGAAACATATTGAGAACATAAATATCCAACTAAAGGTGATGAATTTGAAATTTAAAGAACATGAGGATGTGATATCTGTTTTGTAGAGGAATGATATAACTAAAGTGATTCCTGGGACACTATATCTAGAAACATATATAAATATAGCCTAGTTACAACAATATGGAAGGAAATATCTCTTGGAACAAGTCCAAAAGAAAATAAAGGTAGAATGGGTGTTTGGTTCTTTTTTCTATGCAAGGAATATACACAGAAAGGGTGTTTTTATAAAAGTAATAAGTTGTAATAAGGAATAAATTTTATAATAAAATATCAACAAATAAATATACATTTATCGAATAGTTTTAATAAATAATGTTCTATTAGAGACAAAACTAGATTTGATCCATGATTATGTAGAAACACAATAAAATGATAAAGGAGAGTAAATTACACATAACATTAACTAAAAGGAAACTTTAAATGAATAATGATAAAATTAGTTCACCCACAAAAAGATCATGTATGATGAATAATATTAAAATATGAAATCACATAGAGATGGTATGAGTACATCTAATGGCTTTTTCACATCAATCACTGGGGAAAGAAAAGGTGAATCTAAAGAAGTATGTTCCAGTGAATAATAGGTTCATGGTTTTTTATATTGGAGTTGAATATTAATATAAATGAGTGATTCATATATCAAAAATATGAATTCTCAAAAAACAACATGAATACACATGAAGTATTCCAACAGATAAAATTATAAGTAAGAAATATATATCATGGTAATCAATGATGGAATGAATGTGGCATGCCTAAGTGGGATTACTTATACTGCAACAAAAAAGAACATAAATTTTTTGGTGTATCCATTTCATGTGGAAAAATTGCTAGAAAATGTTCAAAAAATATAAATTCATGGAAGTATCTTGAACTAGAGGGATAAGTATCATATGAGGATATAATTAAATATCAAATGTTATGATGTGTTGCAATGAAATAATCCAAATGGATGATTATAGATGTATTATTATATAGTATAACAGAACAAAAATTTTATGAGAGAATTTTTTTCCACAAATACCTACCACAATTCTCTCCTTAAAGAGTATAAAGGTACGCATATCTCCTTTATAGATTATATTGAATCTAATTAATGGAGTGATTTAGTGATGAAAATGTGGAGTTGTGCGTTTGATTTAGAGAATAGTGTGGATAGTGTTGTGTAAGGGAGAATGTGAGTGTCTAATAGTTATGATGGGTAGTATTGTGAATGGTATTATAAAATTTTTGGGATTTTTTATTGTAGTATATTAGGGATACTAATTTGACATTATATAAGGGGGTAGATGGGAGTATGGGTGATATGCTAATTCTTTTCAGTAACTGTTCTATCTCTGAGGGTTAGGTGTTGACCTCTAGGGGTGGAATCTCTTGGAGGTTTGTTCTTATTCCTTACTTATTATTCTACCTTATAATCCATTCTTATACCATATTATAAAATTTATGTACACATCCATTAGTGGAATTAAATGAATCCATTGTTTCTCACTCTCTATCTCTCTCTTTCACCTAAATATCATTTTATGGTTTCCTTAAGATGTTTTAGAGAGAGAATCCAGATAGAATCTAAAGCTCTCAAGATGCGGATAACATTGTGGTGGACTCAACATCTTTAGGATTTGGTTCATATTTTGTTGGTGGAAAACTAAAAGTTGCCTAGAAACCATAATGGTCAGTGTAATTATCTACTCATGAAATAGTGGAAATTGATGTATAAGTAACTCAATATAGTAGTGGATTTCAGTGCACATAATTACATTCACTACAATAAATTTGGGCACGAGAAGTGTTGGGTTTTATCTGCACAAAGCAAAAAATAACTAATAAAGGAGTGTTGTTTAACTGTTCATTTTTTAGTTCTGATAAAGGTTAGATTAATTACAACTATTTTTAGCACTAATGAAAGCTATTAATAAAATATTTTCTTAATTTATATAAAAAAATTATATACATATTCAACAATAATTTTTATCTTTATACAATAAATAAAAAATTCATGTTTGTAATTAATATATATTTTTTAATAATTCATATATATATATAATTTCATTAAATAATAACTATACTTATTATATTTATATATTTATAATTTTATATATTTATAATTATAAATAAATACTTTTCAAATATATATATTTAAAATTATATTTATATACATTTAAATATGTATATTAATAATTATAAATATAAATAAATATATAAATATTTATAAATATATGTTTCTTAATGAATTTAGTTAATTGATACCTGAATATAATTTATGTTAATATATTATGTTTTCATCATGAATTTTCATTTATACATTACACCGTCATTACTACTCATGTTGTCCATATATATGATTACTCATTTTTTATGATCTATACTTTACTCGGTGAATATGATTCATTCCAGGTTCCCATGAAGCTATTATGTTCACATATATACTTAAAATCAAGAGATATATTTATAATAATTATAATATTATAAATATATATATAATTATAGAAATATATTTATAAATATATAAACATATTTTTACATATATACAAATATTTATATTTATAATTATAGTGAATATATATATGTAAATAATTATAAAATTCTAATAATTTTTTTTGTTATATCTATAAACCTAATTAAAATCATATATATCATTCAATTATATTCTTAAATATAAATACATATTTATTTATTTAAATTATTATGAATTTAAAATAAATATATTAATCATATAAATTCATATATATATATATATATTCAAGTACTTAGTAATTTTAAATAAATATATTAATTATAAATATTTTTCATAAATTCAAAATTATTTATAGAAATATATATTTATATTTAAATAATTATAATATTATAATAAATATATAAATAATAATAAAAAATTATTGTATTTATATTTATAATATATATATATATATATATATTTATAGTCATAAATGTATATATATATATATATAAATAATTTTGAATCTAAAATAAATATATTAATATAAATTATTTTTTATAATATCAATATTTTAAAAAATATATTTATTTATATTTAAATAATTATTACTATAATTTTATTATTATTTTAATATTAATATATATATATTTAAGTATTTATGAAAAAAAATTAATATATATATGTATATATATATATATTTTTAAAATATTTATTTTAATTTCATAAGTATTTAAATATATATATATATATATATATATTTATTTATTTATATTTATGAATAAATATATATATATATATAATTACGATAATATAAAATATGTATATATAATTTATATTTATTTTAATTTGATAAGTATTTAAATATATATATATATATATATAATTACTTAATATTATTATTTTGTATTCATAATAATATATATATAATTATCTATATTTATGAATATAATTAAAATATATATGTAATAAATATATATTTATATCATAATAATTTCATAATCATTTATATATTTTTATAAATAATTATAAATTTATGACAATTATATTAATTTAATATATGTATAATTAGATAAATATATTTATTAATATATACAAATATTTATATATAAATACAAATATTTTTAATTTTAAATCTAAATAATATAAATATATTAAAATAGTTATAAAAAAATAATACATTTATAAATTATATATATTTATAAAATTATACATGCAATAATTTTTTTGGTATAAAAATATAATTATTCAAATAAATAAATAAATAAATATTTTTATATTTATGGTTTTAAATATAAATATAAATTTATTTATTATAATATGAAATAAATATATATTAATTATAACTATAAATAAATATATAAAAATTTATAGTTATTAAAGAATATTTTTATTATAAGTAATATATAAATATAAATATATTTATATTTCTATATAATATATGAAAATTTAAATAATTGTAATATTATTATAAATAAATTATTTATATACAATTATACACATTATAAATATATTTATTATAAATATATAATTATAATTAAATATTATATATATATATTAATAAATATATATTTATAATGTTATTATTATAGTTAATTAAACATATATATATATATATGTTATACATATAATTATATATATATATATATATATAATTTATTATCATTATATTTTTATTACCACTTTTATAGCACTAATAAATATATGCTCTTATCAGTGCTAAAGAAGCACGAATAAAGGGATGTTTTATCAGTGATTTCTAATTTAGCATGGAAAAAACACAACTTTATCAGTTCTTTTTAGCTTGTGTTAATAAAATGTTTTCCCTTTTTAATAAATAAACCCTAGAAGTCTTCTCCTTCTCAAGCACACCTCAAGCTCTCATGGAAGCGAGACCCTACCGCCATCTCCTCCTCATCCTCCTCCACCTCATTCTATATCGCCTCATCCTCATCCTCTAATAATCTCATGAATCCATCCTTTAAAGTCGTGAATCCAGCCTCTGTCATGAACATCTTTTTTTACCTCCAATCCCCATCTCTTTTGAACATCACCTCCACTACATGTTGAACCCCACCTCTAACATGAACCCTTCCATTGTTATGAACCATCCTTCACTACATACCCCACCTCTATTGTTGATCCCCACTTCTACTGTTAAGCCCTTCTCTTCTACGATTCTACCTATTCAACGAACCCATCTTCCTAGGTGCTACAATTATGAGTCATTAAATTCACATTATCTCCATGCTTCCAAATAAATGTGGACGATATTTTAATTAGTAATTTAGACATTATTATCTATTTTTTGGATCTTTCCTTTATGATTTGGTTATATTAATATGTTATCTATTGTGAATATATTATATGATACTAGGATTATTCTTATCAAATCATGTGTTTGTTGATGTTGAATTCATTCCATGGTTTCATTTTATCATACCCTGGTTCTTTTCTCCATGCCACAGAGATCAAGAGAATGGGTCAAGAATTTTAGTTTTTCTATTCAAGTTACACTTATGGGTTGACCCTGGTTGATCTATTATAGAAATCAACATACCCACCCCATGAGGTTAATGAATTGTAGATAATTTTTTATCCATTCATGTAATCTTTTCTTAATGAAATAATTGTGTGTTTTAGTCATGAAAAAAATAGTATTGTAATTAAAAATTCCCAGGGGGTTGAAAATAGAAAAATTATTACAATTGATTATGTAATTCCATTATAGGGGTTTCCAATCTAGTGAATTTTCTAGGGTATATATGATTTTCAGTGGATTTCAATATATACCAAGAATGTTTTTTCAAAGATAAAATAAATCATAAAAATCTTATATCTCTATGAACTGGATAGTACTACATGTGATCCAACTTAATCAAGAATTAATGTATGCCTCCACCAATATATTTTTATTTATTTCAATAGTAATCGGAGAGGTCAGTGATTACATAGACCCAAACATTTGAGGATGAGGTTCGTACTACCATTTAGGTGACCAGCAACTCCCTAATCACCTCTGGTCATGAATAATTTGATTGAAAGTATGAGGTAAATTCAAGGTGGAGATAAAATTTTCACATATATAAAAATTGGATGCAATTAATGTCTCAAAAATATTTGAAAATTTTACCTTTAAAATCAACAATTCACACTTAATATAGAAACCAAAAAATGAAAAGGGAAGGTTCTAGTGACATGAACACTTTGAGTCTAGCGTGTGACTAAAATTACAACTCCCCATGTAGTTAAGTATCTACTATATGAATTTTTTTCATCTATGGGTAAAATTATATTTATCAAGGGCGATGATTATGATAATATAGGAGATTTGTATATGAAAACTTGTTATATAGGTCCTATATTTTTGTAGGTGGGTATAATGATAACCCATTTTTCCAGAGAAATTTTGGATGATAGATAGAATCATCAATCAGGTTGTCTTACATTCATTAAAATGTTCATGGTTGTATTTCATATAGATTTAACTTGGTTTCCACCCAAGGGATAGGTTCATTTTATGATTGTGTTATTTATAGGTGTAGTGTATATATCTATTCCACAATATTATATGGATCATGTAGAGCTATGAGAGAATAAGGATCAATCGAACGACTTCAAGGTGAAGGGGTTCATATGAATGATTATGCCCCATTGTGGTGCCTTAGATTATTCCCAAAAATTGAAAATGATTAATTGAGAATATGTTTGGATTATTAGATGTTATTCAAATATATAATAATGGTCATATATCCATAGATATGTTTTTATGGACTATTTTTTGAACTAAAAGGAGAAAGTGTGTTTTCTATGATTGAGGGAGGAAAATTACTGATATCTAGAGATAATTTTGAGAAAAATGAGTGATCGTCAACTAAATGATAGCTACTAAAAGTGTATGTTTTGGATTGATAATTTAAACAAAAATTGGGAATATGATATTATTGGATAGAGTATTTATTGAACTATAGATGTTCAATGTTAATGTTTATTTAGAGAAGAGACAATATGGTTGTGAGAGCCAAATATTTTTGGGAATTTTCTAATTTTGAAAAACTGTCAACTGAGATTCTTCATTATTGGATGCTCTAATAAGGCCTTAAACCTAAATTTGATATCGTTCATTTTATTATATGTTCATGTGGCATAATTCTATGATCTTAATGGGGGATTGGTTAAAACACCAATCGTAACCATAAAGGATTTGGGTAATGAGTATGGATTATAATTTGATGTATTTGGAGTTAGGATATGAATTGTTTTAGTCCAGGATGGTCATGTGGTCCTTATGGGTCTAGAAAATTGAGGAAACATATAATAAACTTCTAAAATCCATTCCTATATTTTGAAATATTGTACTCTTACATGAGGTGTTATTGGTATTATCTTTTGGGTGATATATTTTTGGAATACACTAAGAAAACTATTTGAAATATATTTAATCTAAAAATGAAATGAACTATTTATAAATAAGGCATTTTGAGTACCTATTTTCCATTAGTATGGGACGATTGTATACCCTCTAGAAGGAGGACAATTTTTACAATGTACTGTATTAGAAAGATCAAACTTAGGTAGTACATGATTCAAGTGGCAGGTGGAATATGGTAGACACATTGGAGATATGTGACCTTTTGATAAAATGTAACATAGCCAACTGACACTTATGTAATTATCAGTCATTTACACATATCATATAATTATTATTGAAGTAAAATATAATATTCATACTAATTATACATGACATACAAGATAAATCTTTTATTGTTATTTTGGATTCATGTATCCTTTATAACATGCCTCTATTTTGACTTATGTCCTTGTAAGAATTACTATGTGGTTATTTTAAACTAATTAATGTGTTTTGAAATATTTTGAAATAAATTATATGTGTTCAACGACCATTTTTGGGGTATTAAATATCATTAAAATGACATAAACACATGTCATAGACTTATGTTCCAGGTCAATTGTTTTTCAACTCACCTGATTGGATTTAGTAAAGGGATGTGAATGTTTTGAAAGTGTTTGTAATTATGGTTTCATATTATCAAGGGGTTTGTGATGTTATAAATGAATAATTTTAAAATATAGTGGGTTTTCTATCATTTTAATTGATTCTTATCGTTGTTTCATGAAGTTTACTTGAATTATTTAAAAATGGAATTGGTGTTTTGATAATGAGTATTGTGAATTGATTGGTTTATATAAAAAAGGGTTTCTTAATTAAAAAAGTAATTTTCTTGAAGGGTTTTTTTTCTTAATTGGATTAAAATTAATATTTTATTAACAACTATAAATGGAAATCTGAAATTTGTTTTTTCCATAATATTTTATGTCGATATTTTAATAGATTTATAAATACAATTATATTATATAGGGAGATAATTAGATTGATAATTATATTTTGGAATAGTTAAATATATTAAAAGAAACATTAGATGTCATGATTACATTCCTTAATGGAGATTCAGAGTAATAGATCTATATATATCAATTATATGGGATCATGATAAAAGGAATAGATCATTCAGTTCCAGTCTCATATGGAGTTTTATCAGTTAATGTATGCACTAAGATAGTTTAAATTGAATATAAATGCATTCGTTGTAGAATTAATTTTCATGTAGTGTAATGTAAATAATTTCTACAATAAAAACGTGTCTTATGATGGGATTTTTATAATTTACGTATTTATGTTGTTGAATTTATCTTAGTTACACAAATTATGGAAATACTGGAAGAGATAAATATTGATTTATCTAGAAGATCCAAAATGAAGGACCTTGGTTTTGGAAAGTGTATATATGGGATAAATAATGAAGGATACATAAGTTCTATAACTTTTCTTCCTTGGTTAATTTTTAAATAAAAGTTTTGTGTATTTATATTTATTTATTAATATTACAAAATAAAATTTGATTGATATAAACAGATAATGGATGGATTCTAATCGTTTGAAAAAAGTGTATAATGATTCCCTGAAATACTTTATCATGTTTATAAAATAACATGAATTTGACCCTTCTTAAATCCATTGTGTGGGTTTAAAATGTTGTTATTAAATACTAATTATTCCAGAGGAGTCAGTAGAACACATGTTCTATCACATAATATATTGAGGTTATAATTGGTTGAATAAAAAAGTGAAAGATAATGTAGCTAGTGGGTGGGTTATCACTCTATTTCATGGATAATATTAAATGATTACATGTGTGGGAAATAAGGATGAATATATCATGTTATTTATTCCACATGTGAATGTTGATTATGATCATATTGAGGGAATGATAAGGACAACTAATCATGAACTTTTGATTTCAAATTTTTTTCAAGAAGTTAAAAAGTTTTTTAAAGACGACATTGTATGGTGTTTTCAACGAAAATATGTTATTTTACATTGTACTAAACATTTATAATAAAAATAATAAAATGTATTGATGAATCTAGTTTTACAGAGTTACTATCTATCTTGAATGACATGATCCTAGACGATAATGATCTAACAAAACAAACATACGATGCCAAAAGAATGCTACACTTAATGGGTAGGATCTCTGAAAGAATACATGCATGTCCAAATGATTCTATACTACTTCAAGAGGAATGAAAAATTCTTAAATAATTCCCAATGAGTGGTGCCTCTTGATACTATAAAAATGAATATTGTCATATTTTATGGTATTTTCCAATCAGTCCAAGGTCTAGATGCCTATATGGAAGTGAGGAGACTGCAGGGAAACTAGCGTGGCATATAGACACAAAAATTAAAGATGGGAAACTATATCACTGATGGACTCTCCTCAGTGGAATATAATTAACCATGAGTATTCTAAATTTGGAAACAATCTAAGTACCCATCCTTTTGAATTATCTATATATGGAGTGAATCATTTTCATTTTCAAATAAACACTCGCAGTACATGACCCCTTATTTGGTAAATTATACCATTACCCCATGGTTATGCATAAAAATAAAATACATCATGTTATCTGTTCTTATATCAGGACCAGAACAAATGGGTATTGATGTTGATGTTTATTTGGATCCATTGATCGTGAAATTGAGATTATTGTGAATCCTGGTGTTATGTTATATTATGTTTACAGAAATGAATATTTCACATTGAGATTCATGTTTTATGGGAAGATAAATGACTTTCATAATTATGGAATTTTTTTAGGATAGAAAATTGAAGGAACTCAAGGATCTCCCATCTACAAACAAGGTATATAGTCAATTTGGTTGATACATTCATTGAAACCCATCTTTCACAGACATAACAAATTTCTCCCTCGATGAAATAAGTACATATCATGGATTACATCATTCAATGGATGTTTAGAAGAATTTATAACATCATATCCACTAATTGGTGATCAAGTGTTTGAGAATGTAAAATATATATACACTACTTTTGTAAAACCATTTTTTAATGAACCTTTGAAAATCAACTGGAAAATGAGATTAATTTTTTTTGAATTTCCAGACTATAATTGTATATATGATAGACCTTTTAGTGATGTTATGCCTGTTTTAAAAAATATATGTGATAGTGGCATTGGGATGTATCTAAATGCACCAGAAAAACAAGGATATAATTAAGCCTAGGTTGAACATAGTTGACATTGGAATACGAGAATATTTGATGACAATGAATGGTGAAAAACAAACTTTAAATCATTAGATGTTTACAAACATTCCAAGCCAGAGGTATATTATTTTTGAAGCATCTTGAATGATGTAATGGTTCAAGAGGGGTCTTCATCGAATATCAAGAACATTTAGTTAATGACCTATTTAATGTTAATGGTTATGATATCTCATGAATTACATGTTTGAAGCATGATCTACAACCTATAACTATACATTACATTTTTTTCGAAAAATGTCGATAATTAATTAACTAAACTCTATTTCTTTATTTAATCTTTATGAAAAAATGTTATAGACCCTGGGAAATTACTGACTATAGAATGATTAATTTCCATAATATTATGTGAATTGTAAATTTTCTTCCCAAAAACATTATTTGATATGATGGTTAATTTAAAAGTTGACTTGGTGAGAGGGTTCCATATATGTCGTCATTTACACTATAGATGGATATAACCCATTGAAATATATATGAATATTTTGAAATGGTATGCCAAAAATAGAAGTCATCTAGATGGTTGTATTATAGAGAAATATATTATTGAGTAACCCATTATATTTTTTACCGAATACCTATCCTGTGTGGAAGGAATTGGTCTACCGAAATCTTGTCACCCTTGATGTCTTTCATGTGATGGAATTTATGGAATAGATGTTATCACAATGAATATTAGAGATCATGATTACTCACACCTTTATATTTTTCTTTCTAGTTTGGAGGTTTCCCCTTATGTTTAAACCCACAATGAATTTATTAGTATTATAAATTCATCTTGGCATAAAGGATTGATATCAAATACCCATAACGAAAAGATTATTAGATGGTTTCAAGAACATATTTTGATGGATTCATAATAATTTCTAGATTCAATTTCATAACAACATCGATGGCTAGTCGTAAGACAAAATTTGTATGTATTATCATACAATGGTTATGTAATTAATGGTTATACATTATATAATAATTATAATGATTATGAATGTACTATGAAAAATAGTGAAATTACACTCATGGATTATGTTTTTCATGTTTCTGTTACTAAGAACAGAAATCCAATTTACACAAATATTCCATACTTTGGCATCATTAAAGAAATATGGGGGTTTGATTATAAAACATTCCATGTGAATAGTTTTCAATCCAAGTTGGTTGATAAAATAAGTTCTATTAAAATATATGAATTTCGATTCTTTAAAGTTAAATTGATAAAGGACGGGTACAAAATATAATCTATTTATAATTTCATCATAGTAAGTTCAAGTATATTATGTTCAATATCCCACAAACCAGAAGTGAATAGTTTTTTTTGTCGACCAAAATCACTAAAGTTTCTGATGAAAATTTAACTGAGGATGACCCTTTCATTGGGATTTCACATTCATTTCACAATGGTCCCAATGCAGATGGTGTTTTTTATGTACTAGAGGACCACAATTAAGGGATTTGGATCATCAATAGAGGCATAAAATCCCATCATCCATTAGAAAATGAAAAGTGAGTTCAATAATTTTGTTACTTCTTTTGTAATATACATCGTGTTACCACATGTTATTATCTGTTTACTGTTGCATTTATATAATAGAAATTAAATGTTAATCAATTTTTGTGGATTATTACTTCCTTCACGTGTTGTTGCTCCCAATCTTGAGAAACAATAGTTCTCTCACCCACCTACTACTTAAGAAGTTGGGGAATGACTATCTATATAGGACGGTACCCCCATTTTAGATGAATAATTTGTTTCTATACCTACTACTACATTCAGTGTATAAGAACAAATATCATCTCCACATGCTAGCGCTACTACTCCAGAGGAACATATTGACAATTTTCATTCTTCATAAATGGTTGGATAGGATGGAACCACGACGCAGAAAAAACTGGATCCCTGTAGTTTAACGGTGTTAAAAAAATTCATAAAGGTTGAAACAAAAGTAATAACTATAAGAGCGTAAATAGAATTCATGGGGCCATCATGTAAACCAAAATAATTCCATCCTCATTAGTTTTATTAGAATCGTCACTTGGAATTGTTTGTCGATTGATGCAGATTCACAGTGCCATGCCATGCCTAATCTTAAGGCACTGATGTGGTAAGAGATTAAAATTACAATATGATATCATTTCATTATTTTACAAAAAAATAGCAGAGAATCATTAACATACTCTACGTCATCAATTTTAGAGTGCGTTTATAGTAGATGATTCCCTTAAATAAATATTTATTAGTGCATGCTGGATGGATTAAAAGAGTTTGCACAATTCTAATGAGAGATCATCTTAATGATACTAAATGGAAAATAAACCCGCACACATCGCTTATCTATACACCACTAATAACCTCAGTAGCGTGGGCTATGTTTATAGGCTGTTGTGAAGATTTGTCTTTTCACGTACAATTTTGAATGTATTAAATTGTTTTATAATTCATGTATTCATCATGTTGATTGAAAAAAAATTATATTAAATGGAATATATGTGTTGTAAATAAGGATTGTGTAGAAAACTCAGCTACCCCTATATTAAATTAAAAATTGGGTACCCTTCACTTGAGAAAAACTGGAATGATTTTTAAATCTACCATAATACATAAATGTAACATGATATGAGAAAATAATTAAATTACTATGGTTATTTGTAGATTGAGGGATCCAAATCAAATGTAACTTCCAATCCCTGCCATGTGTTATTAAAGGAGGAATTTGTAAATATATATGGGATACAAGTATATGAAAACACCCAAAATGTGTTGAAACTTGTGTATGTATTACATAATATTTTTTTATGAAAAAATGGATTTAATATTTTTGGAAGACATATATATAAGAAAAATATTTGAATGTATTTTCTAATGAAAAAATTGACTCAATAATCCTCACATCTCCTCTATATAACAAACAAAAATCGATAGAAAAAATGAATAAAATAGTGGAAGGTATGCTCAAATCATTTCATAGAAAACATTATGAAGAAAAAATATGTTAAATACTAATGATAAAGGGGTAAAAATATATGATTTAATAAAATCATATATATTTTCATTTCCTTCATTAATTATCCCTTTTTGTTTTATTATGTAGTAATGGATGCTCATTATTGTAAATTCTGATACCTCAATGTTTTATATCCTAGGATCATTGATTGTATATCTTAAAAACCAACCAAACATGATATAGTATTCAATATTTAATACACTAAATCCAATGTTTTATAACTAAACATCATGTTATATAATATATAGTAGCTTTTAATGAGTATTCTGTTATGATAGGGTGGTGCATCAATATCATAAAAAACAAGTAATGAGGCCAGAGACTAAGAAAAAAGATAGGTATGTTCTACAAATGGATAAGTATATGTGTATATATAATAATATTTCACTATAAAAACTCATATCAAAACAAATTACATATTAAGATCAATGTTTCTAAATTGTCTAAATCAACCCAATGAAAAAGATTGCAGTTATTATGGCAGTAAATTTACGAGGGGATAAAATTACTTAAATAGACTATAATATTTGAAGAGGTATTTTTGAAGATAATTACTCTTTAATTTAAAATATTTTTTAATCCTTCATGTATTTATAGCTTTCAAATACTATCATGATTTTAAAAAAACTCATAATCAAAGGATGATATTGATGTGCTCATAAAAGAATGGGTAGCATACCTGATGGAAGAATGTACACAAATTAAATGAATATGTGACATTCATAAAAGTTTTTTATTGTTTCAGATTTATGTTTAATTTACATTTTTTTAGTTTTAATTACATAATAATATTTTTCTTATAATTATGGTTTCCTTTGTTCATGTTGGGGTGGATTGTTTGAAACCGATCATTCTCATTAGTGATTGGGATTTAAGGATGAATCTCATTATTCAATTAGAAGGCAATTTAATTAAATATACATTGTTATCCCTCAAAATATTATATTTTCTCCAATAAATAAACATAATATAAATTAAATGTTTGACTATTCATATAAACAATGTCTTCCCCATACTTACTCTCACTTAAGAACTGGTTACCCATACATTTTAGGAATTTATTAGTTTTCATCAAAGATAATGGTTGGGAAATGATGTAATGTGATAAATCTCCACAACGTAGTTTTTCTAATTTGGAAATGAAATAAAATGTAAGGCAAGGGAATGCATGATATGGCTGGTTTGGCTCAAAGTGTGTTTTTATTGTTATTAATTAATTTTTTCAACATTATATAGACTATTTGTGTGTTAATTTCCTTATATTATCATTATTATCTACTTAGTTTACACTTATTGTGCATCTATGATAAAAATTTATTATGTTTCATATCATTAGTTTATTAAAAATTTATTTAGAAATGATAATTCTGAGAAGGATTATATTAAATAAAAACATAATAAGAGTCTATTATCAACTAGTTATTTCTGTTTCCATGGTTCCAAAAGCACTAGACCTAAACTATTCTATCATAGACCATTATGTTATTTTTGGAATTTTAATCTAATAAGATGTGATATCTATGAATGAAATTCCTAGGTAAATAATGTTGGTATTATAGTAACTGACCAACTCAATACTAAAAAAATAGAACAAGTGACCGATATAACTCAAAGTCTCTATTTCTTTTTAAAATAGAAATTCCATTTAGAAAAAAGAACATGTGATATAATTAAAACTATTAAATTCATTCATATTATTTTTATACATTATTTAATTTATCCATAAGTCTTTTTTGATGTGTAAGAATCCACCACACCTTAATTTGACCCACGGTGTGACCGGTGTGACAAAAATTTTTGTCTATTAGTATAAAATTTAAATTTTAGTTCAAAATGTGCCACCCACTAAAAAACAAGAAAACATGCTATGATTGTATTGATAATATTAGAAAAAAAATCATACCTAAATTGTGACATGTATGAAGTAGTCTCACATCTAACATCTTCATGATGCGACTGTTATGAATCATAATGCATGTTTTATTTTGAAATGAAATTTTAGTAAAAAAAACAGTTATATTTAAAACTATGAAAGTGATTATGGATTGTTTTTATAGAGATGTAAAATTATCTTTATGTAATTTTTAACATATAATAATCATACGTAGTTCAATATGACACATTTTTTGGTTGGTATAACTCAAAGTGACTCTTTTTATATGAAATTGACATCAATTAAACTAAAAAACAACAAATTATATACACAAAATAGAAAAAATTCATTTGTATTGATTTAATATTTTAGGAAAATGATATATTTTTCTTTTTTTATTTTTATTAATCATACTCACATTAATTCAATGCATGGTATGGCTTGTATCACTCAGTGTGTCTCTTTTTATAATCAAAAGTTATATTAATTTAAGTATAAACAACAAGGGGCATATTGAAAACCAAGAAAACGCATTCAAATTGTTTTGGTACATTATAAAAATTATCTCTGATTCATTTTACAGTTTTAGTAATCAATCAGAACTCAATCTGATGCAAAATGTGACTGGTATGACTAAAAGTATCCATTTTTAGTTTAAAACTGACATTTTAGTTCAAAATGTGGCACTCACAAAACCAAGAAAATATTCTTCGATAGTCTTAATAATATTAGAGAATGATTTATAAGTCATTTTTGTCGTGTACGAAGTAGTATCACATCAATCCAATGTACAATGTGAACGATAAGATTCATAATGCTGGTTTCTAGTTTGAAAATTCATTTTAATAACAAAACACCTAAACTTACTAAAAACCGAGAAAACACATTCGAATTGATTTGATATTTTAAAGAAATGATCTATCGTTATTTTTTGACATGTGTGATTCAGTCGATCCTCAATATGATGCATGTTTTGACTAGTATAACTCAAAATGATTCATTATTTAAAATTGACATTAATTTTAGTCAATGAAAAGGTGAAATACTTAAAAACACAAAAACAAATTCATATTGATTTGATTTATAGTAAAATGAACTATAACTCATATACGAAATATAGGAGGAATCCTCACATAAATATGATACAATAAATAACTGGTATGACTCAAAATGCCTGTTTCCAGCTTGAAATGACATATTAGTTAATAAACACAACTAACATATGGAAAACAGATAAAACACATTAGTTTTTTTTAATTTTCGGAAAAAATATCTATTATTCATTTTTGACATGTAGGAATCAATTATTCCTTAATAGGATTCATAGTGTTTCCAGTATATCTCAAACTGTCTCTTATTATTTCAAAATGGAATTAATATATGTTAAAACAACATTTTACATACAAAAAACTGAACAAATGCATTTAGATTGTTTTTATATTTGAGGAAAATGATCTATTTGTCATTTGTGAAGTGTATGAATTACCCTCACATCAATATGATGCATGGTGCACTCATATAACTCAATAATTTACTTTATATATAAAATTGACATTAATTTAAGTAATGACAACTACTGATATACTGAAAATTGAGTAAACGCATTATGATTGTTTTAATATTTTAGTAAAAACATATATTAGTCATTTGTTACATGTATAAATCTTTCTCACCTCAAAACGATGTACAATTGGTATAATATAGCATAATGTTTCTATTTTTATTAAAAATAGAATTTAATTTATGTAAAAAAACAAGTGAGATACTAGAAAACAAGAATAATAATTTGGATTATGTTAATACTTTAGAAAAATTATCCATGACATGTTTTAGTTGTGTAGAAGTAAACATCACCACAATATAATGCACAGTGTGACCAATATGACTAAATTTTATGTTATCATTTTAAAATTTACATTTTAGATCAAAACACATCACTCATTAAAAACTAATAAAACACTCTCTAATTATGTTTATAATTTAGGAAAATAACTCATATGTCAAATTTGATGTGTATAAAGCAGTCTCATGTCAAACTGAAGCACGATGTGACATGTATGACTCATAATGAATGTTTTCAGTTTTAAATGATATTTTAGTAAAAAACGCAACTAAAATATTGAAAACCAAGAAAATAGATTTGAATTCTTTTGATACTTTTGAAAAATGATCCCACAGTAATTTGTGATTTGTAGGAATCTATTGTACCTCCATCTGACGCACAACGTGACTGGTATAACTCCAAATGTGTCACTTTTTAAAGTTGATATTATTTTTAGTAAAAAACATGTGGAAAACTCAAAACCATGAAAACACATTAATATTTTTTATGTATTTTAAAGTTATGGTTTGTTTCTTATTTTTTGACATGTAGGACTCCACCCCACCTCAATGGGATGCATTGTGTTACCAATATTACTCCAAATGTTCCATTTTTATTAAATATTGACATTTTATTATTTTATTCATTCATGTAAATCATAAATTTATTTCTTTATAATTTTACTAAAATTGTTTTTGTTTTCTTATATATCCAAGATAATGTTCTCAGGTAGAGATGATTGGTATGGTAGTTGATACCAGGGGTGGACATTTTTTATAGGGGATCACAGATGTCAAAAGATGAAATATTAATTTATTAGACTTTATATTGGATAATTGTAAATGAAATTATATAAAAAAAATTATAGAAATATAAATAGAAATTTTTATGAAATTACAAGTTTTATAATGCATTCGAAATTGCATGTTCTTTCTTCTAGTTGTGATGTAATATTAACATCATTTTGTTGGCGGGTTGGCCTTTATCATCAATATATATAGCATTCATAATGGGGTCTCTTTATCATATTTTTTTATCACAGATTAAGGACCAAAATTTTCATAACATTTTTATCGCAAATAAAGGGGAACCCCCCATATCATAACTATGATTAACAGTGATTTTTAGCACTATTAAAATCAGATTTTCATACTGTCAAAAGGGAATATGTAAAGTAGTGTTCATTGTATTATTTTAAATAGATGTTGTTTTTTCTATAGATGATTCACTATTGGAGACATTGTTACCATACACCACAATGGGATGATATTATGAGATTCTCTCCAGGAAAAAAATTGAGGAGAAAACACATACACAAGAGAACGTAACATGATGGATGAACTATATATGAGAAAACCCTAAAAATTAACAAGGTTAATGTGAGTTATGTTTGTTATGGAATATTTGGATAATCAAATAAATAATTTATGGGTGTCATTATGAAAACTTAACAGGTGTTAGGTACACCTAGAATATATAATTGGTGTCCTTCTGATTTCAAAGAGTCTTGGATCACAATAACAGATTTATATTTATCAAACTTGTAAACACAATAAAATATGAAGTATAAATGGTAGAATTAATTTAGAAAGTAAAGGAATGGGTATGGATGTTATTTTATGGAATTTAATAAGAATGCGATTGTTTTGATGCACTTTAAAGAACCACTTCATAAGTGATTTGGAGGTGCAATAGAGGATGATGTAGATGTTGGAACAACTCAAACTATCGTAGAACAATAAAAAATTATGGGAACTCAAACTACATAAGTTATATATAATTCCAGGTGTATATAGATTTATAAAGAGGGGTTATACGAGTTTTCAACAATAGTAGAAGATCTTTTGGAGGTGATAAGTCAGTTGAATCAATATATTTCATCAACACTATAGTAGGAGATAAAAATGTGGACCAATATAAGATGAATGATGTTACATATATGCTATTTTATTATATTTTTAATGAAAAAAATTAAATTATACTTTTTATATATGTTTTTTTGGAACTATGGTATTTCATTCTTACATAGATGTCACGACAAGCTCTAATAGAGAAGCCAGTCCTATAATATACTTTTGAATTTTTGAATCCTACTATGGTCGATGAAAAAACATTCATAAAATACTTTTTAATATATAGATAACAATGTTGTGGAAGGTTTAATGGAAGGATAATAAACATAGAAAGATACATTAATGTTATTTAAATGGTTCATGCCGATAATGTAATTGATTATGACTGAAGGGAAGGGAAATTTGATCAGAACCAATGAATTTAGAGGAGTTTCACCATAATCATAATTTATTTTCTATGGTAGATGGTATTTTTCATGTAACATCCTAGGTATTTATATAATAATACATTTTTATTTATATTAATATTTATGAATAAGATATTCATTTTAAGAAAAATGGTATTATTTTTTCAAAATCTTTCTTAACATGCAACCATGTGTTTTTCAAAAGCTTGCATTGCACACAACATTGATTTATATCGAAAAATAATACAACAATAATATTATTATTTCAAATGGTAGTTAATGCTTAGATGTTTTATTATTGGGAATGAAAATTATTAACAATATTATGATTTTAAATATTGGTTAAATGTTTTTAAATATATCCAATGAATTTTATAGACATATATTCCGAATGAACCCAATTTTAAGCTTAAAATACTGTTATATTTTTAAAAATCACATTTTAACATATTCCGATGCCGAAACATTTTTAATGCTAGGTTTTTCACATATATACATTCTATTTGAGAAAATAATATTCTTCATTATAAGATATACATCAATTTTTAATTTGGTTGAAATTTTGGTATTTTTTTTGTTAAAATCCATATTTTTATAAATAGTAAAAATTAATGAATTTCAATTCCAATGTTCATTTTCATCTAATTTATATATAAATATTTACATTTTAATTTGATTTAAAGTTTAATTTTATTATTTTTTTATAATTTAATCCAATTTTGGTTTCTAGAAAAAAATTTCACATTAAAATTCGACCTAAATACTTGTAAATATTTTGATAGTTTTTCATTATAGAAACCCGATTTTTTGGTTTTCAAAATGGGAATTAATTTTAAATTAATTTCTCCAAATTTTTTGTTTATAATATGGGGAAATTATCTCCTTATTTTTAATCAGAAGACCCAAGTTTTGTAAATAGGCCATCATTATTTTTAGGCATTATGAATAGTAACTTCGGTAATTATTATTATTTACCATGCTTTAAGGGTTAATAAAGTAAATAATGGTAAAAAATAATATTTTAATAATATAAAACTACCATAACACATGGCATAATCCTATTTTATGAAATGTGGCCGACCATGGGCATCCTTAGGTGTATTTTAGGACCCCATGGTGCAACATGGGTAAGATAACATCATTTTATAGCATCTAATTAAAAGATAATGAAAAAATAACATAAACATGTATCTTATTAATAAATAAATTTTACTTCAAGTTTTATAAATTATCTATTAAACTATAAATTTTTATTTGAATGGTAAAAGGATTTACAACATAATGGAATTTTATTTCTAATTTTTAGAGATTATATAAATTAATTTATTTATGACATAATGATGATGAAATGATTATCTTAATAATTAATGGTTCAAATAAATGGGAATATAGTTATAAATTAAATCTTACATGAATATTTTGAAGTAATAAATGATAATTCTTCATGATTATAAAATTAATCTTTGATTTAATGATTTTTTCAATTTAATAAAGTTGTTTTGAGTAAAAAAACAATTAATAAATTTTGTCAAAATTGAAATTTTTTTTAAAACAAATACTATTTTATTAAATGATATAATTGTCCTAAAATTAGATTATTTGAAAAAATAAGGTAAATAATGTTACAAATGTCATTAATGATTCACTTTTGGTTCTCATGACTTTTTTTAGAAACTATAGTAACCATATATTATGAGAATATAAGGAAAAATTGTAAGAGTTAATGTTTTTAACTATGAGTTAAAGCTAAAATATAAGGTTAATATTGTGAAATACACATTTAGAAAACATATAGGATGAGATTATTTATACCCACAATAATATAATCATAAAACATTATCACTTTTGAACTATTATAATTTTAAAATAAATTTATAATAAAAATATATTTAAATACTTTCATAAAGTTCCCCTCCCCCCTCTTATAAAAGGCCACCACATATAACCACTTACTCACACCTCCCATGCCACTTTTCTCATCCAGATAATGATCTAATAATCTCCCAACAGCCATCCATACACCTTGAATTCATTACAAGGTCATAAGGAAACTCAAAAAAGCCTTCTAGCCCAAATCCAATGGAGTTACCTGATTAAGAGGTAACATCTTATATAACGATTGTTTTCTTTATTTTACTTATAAAACTCATTAATAAATCATTATAAAAATATTTTATAACAAAAAATATCAATAAACCTGGATTTAATTATTCTATGAGTTTTACCTTCACATATATACACCTCCATCTAATGGATTATGAACATATAGTTTTTGTGTATGACGAACTAGTGTCTCACGAAACGATGGTTGTTAAATTTTCTCCAAATAGATATCATGTTTTCCATTATGATGTAATCATATTAATGTATCATATATATGATATATATATATTATCTCTATACTTATGTAATTTTTATTTATATCATACAATTATGTTTTTCTTGTTGTATAAATACGATAACTCCATTTGAGGAAGTGTGGATTACTACCCCATCAAAGTGATATGACACATTCATTCAATATATTCAATGTATAAAGGATGGATTTTATGAATCTATTTAAAATATATAAAATAGATATTGTACCATTATTATAATATACATATGTGTCAATTATGTTTCATCTTTTAAACCTTACATGTAAATGAAAGTAGCGTCCATGAATATGTATAGCCTATCATCTCCATAAAAGGTGAATTTATTTTATTATGTACAAAATTTATTGATGATATATATATATATATAATTTTAATATTCAATTTAAATCATTAATATAGTTCTGTATATGATGGACTTATGACCATATGGACAATTTGTATTCATAACAAGTTCGTTTTTGATTCATGTACCGAATATCTACTAAACATACAATATGAACATAAATCATTATGTAATTGATATAAAATAATAACAAGTAATATAAAAGGAAAAAAAATTAATATTTTTATCAAACAAGTATAAATTAACTTAATTTTATTATTCAGGAAGATATAGAACTAATGAGATAAGTCAGACTCAAGGTAACAGACTTCATCTCAATATCCATTAATTGGGGAATATATTGATGTAATTTGACTTCATTTTATAATAAAGTGTCTATAAAACCCTTTGAATAATTATATATTTAATTATTATATTATATTTAATTTTAATTTTTTGCATAATTTAATTTCATAATATTTTTTATTCATATATTTCTTATACTGTAAGGGAATTTTCATCTTCTCTTTTTTCTATTCAGGTTCATTTTATGTGGTATGTCATCCATGATTCCATACCATCTCTTATATCCATATTTTTATATTTTGATAATATATTATGATTATTTTAGGAATGGTTCTCCTATTTCCCTTCTCTTTTTAATGTTTTCTAAAACCATGTTACAAAGTTGTTAGGCTGCTGAATTTTCATCTCAAAATCATTCACTTTTTCTCCTAAAATTATATTCTTTTTTATGTGAATACCGAAAACGATTCATTTACAAGGGTATTAAAAAATATATTAAATGATATATTTTATTTGAGAATTGACATATATAAAACTCTAATTCCATTTCAGTGGGATATAAATGACATTCTGAACATGTTATTAAGCACTATTTAAAATGTCACGATTTTGATATGAAACCCATTTATTTTATTCATTTGGGGTTTTTTATGAAATGTTTGATTATTATATGTTTGGATAATATGAAAATGAATCCATATTAATGGTATTCCCAGATAGTTCTCCAATTCATTTTGTAAGGAAATTAATATCTAGAGATGATATGTTTTATGATACTTTGGTGAATAGTAGTGGTATTTTTAATGACATATTGGTGAAAAAACATTGTAATTGTTATGATTATTTTTTGAATAACCTTGTTAACTTTTAATAAACCTTGTGTATGGACCTTGTCGATATGAATCCTTTGGGATGGAAAATGGTGAAAATCTTATAAATGTAAAAAATAAATGTTATAGCCACATTTTTATATTATGATCCATGTTCTTATTATTATGACATTCCTCTTTCACATGACATTATAAAGGTCCTCATATTCTTATTTATATCTATCAATATCACATGTAATCTCTTTCTCTTTTTCCCTTCGTGAGATTTTTGTGCTTATCCAATGTTTTTCTCATGTCTTATGATTGGTAAGGACAAGGAATATGCTATGATGAAAGTATTTAAAGATATTTCTTCAAAAAAAAAACCACGATTCAATTTAATAGTTCTTGATTTATTAAAAATAGAGGCTTATTATACTTATCTACTTTGTAAGATTGAAATTTTATGATAGATTTTTCCATATTTCCCAAAAACTCTAGGCCTAAAATATCATTGGTAATGAATGAAAATAAATTCTAATCAAAAGTCACTTGAAGATGTTATGTTTAAGGTCAGGGTCTTATTGTTGGTATTAGAGTAGTGTTTGGTAATCATTGGATATTAGGATGTCTTATTAAGGTTATATACTTTTAGGGTTGATACTATTTTTATTTTCTTAGTAACCGTTTTGTGGCATTTATTATAAAACTGGAAAGGTTATTAATAGTATTTTTGGAGACATATTTTTAGGTAATTAAGAGTTATTAATATTTTAATGTAAAATGAAATCTATGGGAAAAAATTGTAGATTGTATATTTTTTGGGAATTTCATATGAATTATATAGTTTTAGAAAAAGGGACAACACACAGACCATGTGATAATCCAGTGTGTCAGAAAAGGATGCGGGAATAAAAACCACAACTGAAGTGTTGTGGTACTTTATTTCATTCCACTATCCTACGCGAAGAATCTAGTTTGTATGAATTCATACTTTTTTGTTAATCAAGTATACCAAATAAGAATAATTAGAGACTTATATTTTATTCAACATATTTCCATGGTATTGGAAAATGATTTAGTGATTATGTGATAAATTTTATTTTGGAAGATGTTCAATATTTTGGGGAATTTATATTATTAATGAAAATAGAATAATATAGAGTTTTAATTTAATATTAAAGGTTGAATTTTATAATTGTGGACTTTTGGTAATTATAAAATTATTTTCCTATCCTAGAGATCATGTGATTTTGTAAATTACTTTCTGGTATGAGTCATTAAGAGGGGTAGATATTATTTAGAGATAAATATTAAAAATTATCATGTATGATTATGTGATAATGACCTCTGGAATTTTAAATTTAAATATTAGTTTGGATTATTTGGAGTACATTTAATGGATTTTTATTGTTTAATGGTCTTTTTTTACCTTTGGGTATTGATTGTTGAAATTTGGAGATTCAAGTAGTTTTTCATCATATAATGTTTATTATTTCGGGTGATTATCATATCATGAAATTAAATTTTTAATATGTTTAATTTTGAAATATAGGAGAAAAATATAGTAAATATTTTGTCGATTATGTAATTCTATAGATGTTAACATACCCAGAATACTAATCGTTTGGGGAAGATTTTGAATGTGTGGTGAAAATTCAATAATGTTTGAATATCTAATTTTCAATCAAGTATATTAACTTACTATATTAGACCATATAGTAATGAAACTACTTAAAACTATAAAAATATACATCAAACAGAAATGTTACCCATTTTCATTTTCTATAGGGAAATCAATTACCATTTAACCCATCACATAATTGTGGTTTTCTCACTGTTAACTTTCTTCTGATCTTGTTTTCTATAACTCTCCATCAGATTAGGATGGTTTGTATTTTTTCCATGTACATGTTTTCTATCATGTAATCTTAGTATCTATTATCTTATGTTACCATTGTACTTCTCTTTCATTCTTTTAAAGTGGTAATTTTTTACTGTTTTTCTGATGTTGTATTTTCAATGATGTTACTGAACACATTTTTTTAAAATGGGATGAAGAAATATCCAAAAGGGGGAAGGATGTAACATATAATTTATTTATATAATAATATATTTTCATATATATAAATAATTGTGAATATGATATTAATTTTCTATTAACGTCAAAACTTTTTTTGAAAGCGTACTCTACAAGCCACTATGGGTTTCTTTACAATTTTGTGTTGCACAGAACATTGCATTATACCGAAAAATAATACAAAAATAATATTATTATTTTAAATGGTAGTTAACGCCTAACCTATGGATTAGTCAGGATAAAAAAATGAACAATATTATGATTTTACATATATAATAATTTTTGTTAATTGATGTAGTGAATATAAGAAACATAAAAAGAAAATGAATCTAATTTTAAGAATAAAATACTCTAATATTGTCTAAAACATCATTTAACCATATTTTTTTAGTGAACCATTTTGAAATATAGTTTATTTTTCATATTTATTTGTTCTATATGAAATTATAATATTTTTATTTAGATGTGGGATATAAAAATGTACTTTGGTAGAAATTTTTGTATTTTTCAGAAAAAATATGTATTTTAATGAATAGAGGGAAATAATACATTTAAATTCATAAATAACGTTTCATAATATATATATATATATATTTAATTATTTTTTATGTGTAATTGGATTCAAGTTTTATCATTTAATACTTTAGTCAATTTAGGTAATTTCACATTGAAATTAGACATTAGAACATGTCAATCATTTGAATATTTTTACTTATTAATAATTTACATTCTAGTTTTGAAAAGAAGATTTAATTTTTAATTAATCTCTTCATATTATGGGTTTTGAATTTGGAAAAATTGATTCCATATTTGGAATCAGATGCCCAAATTATTTAAATAGTTCCCCGTTATTTATATACATTATGAATTGTAACTTCAATAATTATTTTTATTTATCACGGTTAAATGGTAAATCATAAAAATAAAGGTAAAATAATAATAATAATAATTAAATACCCTTAAAAATTTCCTAATACTATTCTATCAGATATTTCCTACCGTGGGAATCAATGGATTGATTTCAGGATCCCATCAAATCTCATGTGAATGATAATGGAAGTTTATACATTTAATTTAATGTTAAGGGAAATATAACTTAATAATGTATCTCATTACTAAAAAAATTTCAATTTGAGTTATATAAATAATATATTATAATATAAATAGTAATTATAATGATTAATATATTTCCTACACAATTGTATTTTATTTATAATTTTTAGACATTAAATAAATAAATTTACTTATCACACAATGATGATGAAATTATTTCCTTATTAAAGAATGTATCAAATAAATGATATTATAAATATTAAAATAAATTTAATTTCATAGTTTTTCATCCATAGAAAAATTTTCTGGACTATTATGACATTTTTATTTGATTTAATTATTTTTCTAAGATGTAATAATGTTTTTATGACATTAAAAAATCATTTTCAAAATTGTGTTAAAATATACATAACTGATTTTTTTTTAAAAGTTGTATTTTATTAAATTATTTAATAGTTGTAAAAATAAAATATTTTTCTAATTGACTTATATAATGTATAAAATTTCATTAATGATCAAATATTTTTCTATTGTCATTTATTGTATGTATAGTAACCATGTATTTAGTAATTACAAGAAGACATGGTAAGAGTTATCGTTTTTAACTAATGGTTAAGGCTAAAATATTAGGTTATTATTGAATCCTATTAGTGTCTTCAAAAAATTGGATGATATTATTTAGACCCATCCTAATACTATCCTCTAAATATATCACATTTGAAATATTTTAATTAAAAAAACATATAAATATAAAATATTTCAAGACATTCCTTGAGTGCTCATCCTCCCACTTACAAAAGGCCACCACCTCTACCAACAAAATCAAACCTATAAAGCCGCTTTTATTTTCCAAATTATTCTAATATACGATTCCAACATCCATACATACACTTATAAAATGTAACTAGTAATAAGGAATCTCAAAGAGGCCTTTTAACTCTGAAGAGAAGGTGTTACCCAATTAAGAGGCAACGACTTCTCTAAAGACAATTTTCCATATTTTCGTTATCCAACCCCCTAATATATATTTATTAAATTATTTTATATAATATAAAAGTATTATAAATATACTATGAGTTTTTAGTCTAATATTTTTACCTACACTTACACACACCACTATCTAATGGATTTAGTACATATTGTTTCTTTGTGCGGTGAACTACTGCCTCACAAAACAATTATTTTTAAATTTTCTCCTACAAAATTTCATTGTGTAAATTATGATAGAACTATAATTTTTTATTATATATAGTTTATTTATATTATCTATATTATTATATAATACCTATATAATTTCCATGTTGTATAAATACGATAATTTCATTTGAGGATGTGTGGACTACCGCCCACTCAAAGTGATTGGGATCATTAATTCTATACATAGAATGAATAAATTATGGATATAATGATCCTATATTATATATATATTATATATTATACTCTAATTATAATATACATATGTATTGATTATTTTTCATTTATTTAATTTTACAAAGAAATGAATGTAGCCTTCATGCATACGTACGGCCTTTCGTCTCCTGGAACGTTGCATTTCATTTATTATCTCGAAATATTGTGGAATTTTCTAAACAAATAAATATATATTTATATATATATATATTATATTTATACTATTTAAATCATTATTATAACTTTTTATATGATATAACTATGACCATATGTACAATTTGAAATCCTATCAAGTTTATTTTTTACTCAAGTACCGAATATCAACAAAACGTCTGATAGGAACATAAATCATTATGTAATTATGATAACATGGGAATAAGTGATATATAGGAGATAAAAAATGAAAAATATTCAAAAATAAGTTGAAATTAACTTATGTTTATTATTTAGTAAGATAATGAATGAACGAGACAAGTCTGACTCAAGGTAAGGGAAATCATCTCAATCTCTTTTCATTGGGTTATATTTTGTCATTTGGCACAATTATTTTCCTATATTATGTATATAAAAAACATTTAAAAATTATATCATGAATTAGTATATTAACATGATATTTAATGTTTTTTATAATTTCATTTCTTAATGGTATTTATTCAAGTGTTTCTTATGTGGTAAAAGGAATTCTCAACATCTCTTTTTGCTTTCATGTCCACTTTTATGTTGTATGTCATTCATGTTTCTATACAATGCTCTTAATTAAATTTTATTCTATACCTATAAAATATTATGAGTCTTTAATGAGTTGGTGACCCATGTCCCCTCTTTTAATTTTTTCTAATGTCATGTTTCATAGCCATTGTGATGCATAATTTTTCATCTCAAAATCAATCTCTTTTTCTCCTGAAATTATCTTATTTTATTTAGGTGAATACCCAAACCTATATCATTTACCTGGTTATCATTCAATACATAAAAAGTATATATTTTATTCTATAATAGACATACAAAAAATCATCATTACCTTTCTTTGGGTTATAAATGACATAATGATCTTGTTTTAAGCACTTTATAAAATGTCACTATTTGGATATTAAATCCATTTATTTTATTCTATTTGGTTTATTTATGAAAAGTTTGATTATTATATATGGGGGTAAAAAAATACATATTTAATGGTGTAACCAAATAGTTCTCAAATGCATTGTGTAAATAAATTAATATCTTGAGATGAAAAAATTTTATGATACCGTGGTAATTTTTAGGCTACTTTGGTGAATAACCACGTTAGTTTTCAGGATACCTTGGTGAACAACTTTGGTAATTTTTAAGAGTACTTGAAGAAATTTATTAGTGTAATGATACATTGGTGATGGAAGTTTTTTAGATTCTTATGTATTCCAAAATTAAAAGATTTTACACATTTTCATGTAATGGTCCAGGTTCTTACTATTATGACATTAACATTTCTAATGTCTTTAAAAAAGTCCTTGTGTTATTATTTGTATCCCTCATGATCAAAACATTTCCCCTGTTTTCGATTTTTGAGAATTTTGTGCTAATCCCAATTTTTTAAATCTTTTTCACTGGTCTTAATATTGTAATGGACAAAAAAGATTCATGATGATTGTATTTAAATATTTGTCTTGAAAATAGACATGAATCATTTTAATTTCTTTTGTTTTATAAAATAAAGTGTAGGTTTGGAGACTTATCTAATTTGAAGTACTTAATGTTTATGTAATATTTTTTCATATTACACTAAAACAGTTGACCTAAAAGGAATTTTTGAATGAATAAAAATAAATTCTAGTAAAATGTCATTATAAGATGTTATATTTAAGGTCAGGGAATTTTACTTCATTATATTATAAATTTGGAGGATATTCCAAAATCAACTCAATATTCAGGGAAATATGTACAAATTTACAAACTATTGGTTCTGGTGGTATTTAGAGCACAATTATAGATTTCTTTGGGTAAGAAGACTACATTTTAGGTCTTGCAAGGTGGTAGGAACAGCTATGAGAATTCATATATGATGTTTTTTTAGTGAAAGAAATTTCAGAACTTGATATAACAATGTAGATATCCTATCCAAACATGATACTATTAAGGAAAGGGATTAAAAACCAATACATCTGGTTTTAGAGATTTGGAAAACCTATCTTCAGAACCATAATATTATCATGAAATCATGGTAAAACCCAACAAAAATGCATCATTGAGATTTCAATTTGATATATTACTTGCGGATTTTTTTAATTTATAATAATTTTATATAGAACTCATTATGAGAAAAGAATAATAGATATATTCTAGAAATTCTCGCATCATATACCTATAAGTCAATAAATTTTGTAATAACTCTGTTGGTTTTGATGTGAAAAATATTCAATTAAAATATGGATGTTCTGGTTGCTATATGAATTAAACATATCAAACCTCTTGATGAGTTTGAGCCATTTTTTGAAATATAATATTGTTCCTTTTAAGATAATTTCCAATGAAACAAAAATTTATATTTATAATATAATTCAATTGTATTTTTCGTGAGTTTTCCTAAAAAAATCATAAATGAAGGAGCATGTTCAATTACATGGCTCGTAATATTTTAAAAATAAGTTGGAAATGAAATGAAAATGGGGAAAGATAGGTTAATTAGGTTATGTTTTCGAATCTACTTGAGGAAAAATTTAATTATATGATGATGTTATACCCTCTAATATTATTGATTAAGAATAAAACTTATCGTGTTAGTCTACAAGAGGTAGGTCTCCCAAATCCTTTTTTTGAATTTATATTCTCTTTCGGTATTTTCCCTCTATCGACGACGTAATGTGAATAGGTATTAAATTTGAATTATAATATATCTTAAAAATTTTCCTTTGAGGATTTCATGTTTTATGATTTTATATAGAGGAATATGGTTCTACAAAAAGGAATTTACAATATGTGAAAGGATACGTGTACTACTAGAATTCTTACATCTGTCAACCCTAAGGAAAAATTGGTTTTTCAAGTGAGAAGAAATGATTGGAATAGGGTCTGACAATGGGAGAGCCCCATTAGGCCTTGGGGTAGGGAAATGGCTCGTGTAGGCGAAACAAATAACATGCCCATATATAACCATAAAACAAATCACACTCTTCTCTAGTCTCCTCGGCGATGCCTCCTCCCCTTCTCTCCCTCTCCAACGCCCCAGCAAAGCACTATTTCCCCCTATCACCTCTGCATGTTCGTTGCAGCCTCACGTCACCACCGTTCTCTCCACCCCCATCCAGAAGCTATCCTCAGGGTCCTCTCCTTCCCCCATTCTTCACCTTCCCCCATATACAACCCCTATTCCTCTCCTTCCTTCCCTCAATGCCCTCTCTATCCAGCACCATGGTCATATCATTCCCCATAGTCATCCAACCTCTCCTCACCCCTACTATTGTGCATCCTCCCACCTCTCTCCCTCCCGCTTTTTCCTACACAAATACTGGTAGGACCCTCTTCTGACCATAGGTGAAACTATGGTTTTTTTAATTCCTTTATAATTTTTTTATTTTTTTATTTTTTTGATTAAATTTTAGGAATTAGGTGAATGAATTCAGATTGACTGGTATATTTCCTGTAACAATTTTGATTTTATTGACTCAATTTAAATTTTATATTTGTTTTCCATATGAAATTTATTTTTTAATTTCATCAACTTTTATTTATCATTATTATATATTAATAGTTTTTTTTATTTTAAAAATTTATCTGAATTGAAATTTTAATGTTTCATTTCATGGATCAATTTCAATAGGACAATTCAATTGTATTTTACATTTTTTCCCAGAGTAATTTTTGTTATTTAAAATTTTTTTAATATAATTTTTATAAATTTTATTTATTAATTGTTATGATTAATTTTCTGAAAGTATCTAAATTATGGTTTCATTGGTGTTATGCCTGTATTAAATGTAATATAATCATTTCACTTGTAAATACAGATTTTTCAACAATAAATAATGTTTTTAATTATTATTTTTTAATTTTCATTTTAATTTGATTTATTTTTATTAATTTGTATTTTATTTTTTATTATTTATAAATAACATTGGATTGATTATTTTATTCTCCATCTAATTTTTTATTTTTTAATTTCCAATAAATGATTAATTTGGAATTTATATTTAGTTATTTTTATTAATTAATTTTAAGATAATATTAGTGGACTGCTTTATCTATTTTTAAAATTTTATACTTTTTATTTACATATTATTTTTTCTCCATAATCATTCATAAAATTTTCATATTATGTCAAACCAAGTTCTAACCATGTATTATATAATATATAAAATTATATAAATTTCAAAATATATTTTGGGAAATAAATATGAAAATAATATACTTTTAAAATAAAAGAAAACCCATATGAATTTTGTTTATGAGAACATTTTTTTCTTTTATTTTTTAAAATCATGTTGAACATTAATTTTTGTTTATATTTTGTATGAAATTTTAAAATCTAAAAATTAATTATAAAAATATTTTTTTTTCAAAATCACCTCCAACATTACAATTTATAAATTTAATATTAACTTTTTTACCATTAAATAAATATAATCAAATTTTTTGATATAGTTAATAATAATTTGAGTTTATATTTGTCTAATTTTAGTTGTAAAATGTATTATTGTATTTATTTCACTCACAACTATTGGAAAATATTATATAAAATATTAATTTATTAGAATACATGATTTTATTTTCAAAAGATTACGATTTAATTTAAATATGTTATAAGACTAAATTAATTTTAATTATTTGATTTATAATTTATATATTTTTGGTAGTACGTTGAAGAAAAATCAGAATTTTGGATCACAAAATAGATTTATAATGAAAAGAAAGGATGAAATTGATAAAAAACTAATGAGTTTGATTTCTAAATTTAATGCCCAAAGAATTTAAAAATATGGTTATTTTATTCCATTTACTATGAAATATATGAGAGAAAATTTTTCTAATGTGAATGAAAAATATACAGAGGAATATATGAATAAATGTGTTGATATGATAAATGAATGTGTGTTTTTGGATTCTAGGGAGGATGGAAATGGAAATACTACTCATATTATTGATGATTTTATTGATAAAATCATTATTGATCATGAGAAATATGTGGATATGAATTATGATCTAGGATTATGGGGAAATATTAATGAAGGTAGTAAAATATTTTGGTTTTTCATGACTTGATTAATATATTAAAAGAAAATGAGTCATTTCCTAAGGATGCTAGCTGTGGGAGACACATCGCTTCTAATATTTCTTTTTTTCTATTTCCTTATGATGAAAAAATTAGAGGAAGTGGCTAGTGTATTATAAGGAGCTGGACAAGGTGTTCTGTTTTATTGAAAATAATTTATTTCAAAATCGATGAAAATTTCATTGACCAAAGGAGAATATAATGATTTGATGAACCTTCCAACAAGGCTTAGGGAGCATGAAATAAATTTTGAACACATTGTAATGTTTTTATGTGGGTTTAAATTCATATAGGACTTTAAAATAAATTGATAATTGACAAAAAAATTAATGTATCCTTGTTAAGGTAAGTGTTCATTGGAAGATGGTTCCTACTAGAATCATTGGAGTTGTGAAGGTACTTGCAAAAAATAAATTACCATTTCGTGGACCGAATGAGAATATTTATGAGAAGTATAATGGTATTTTTTATAAATATAATGAATTTGTTGTTGAATGTGATCATGTTTTAAAATATCATGTCATTCATGTTGTTAATAAATAAATTCTAAAGCATTATCATAGTCATAAAATTTAGAATTAATTCTTAATTTTTCTATGGAATGCAATTAATGAATAAATAAAGTAGAATATCATGAGAGAAATGTATTTTTTTATTATCCTTGAATTCACATACAATATAAGTCATAATGAAAAAATGAAAATTATCATAATATGTGTTGATTTCAAAGAATAATATAATGATAAAGTTGTGGAGTTTTTTTATAGCTTTATCAATGTGTAAGATGCATCTGGTCCTCGGATTTTCCAGTCACTTGAAGATGAATTGGTTGATCATAAACTCAAAATTGGTGTCATAAGAGGAAAAAGATATAATAATTGATCAAACATGAAATGTAGACATCATGGTCTCCAAAAAAATCATCTTGATGTAAATCCTTGAGCATTTTACACCCCATTTGGATGTCAAATCCTGAATCATCCTATATGATACATGGAAAAATATTGTAAGAAAGCCCAAATTATTTTTCCCATGTTAAAACAATTTATATATTTTTTCAGGTTAACCATATCAATTGGATATTTTAAAGACTTATTTGAAGGGTATAATACCAAATCCATTATCAATAACTCATTGGGAAATTCACATCGAGAGTATTAGAATAATAAGATGATAAAAACTAGAGTAAAGAAATTTATTGGTTGAAAATTACAATCTTTTTAATCGAGATTATGTTGTGATGTTGAATGCTAAAGGATTGCATTTCAATGAATTATAGAATTTTGAATTCATCATTATCATTGTAATTTGGTAAAATTTTTAGATAATTTCAATCATATCAGTAAATTCCATCAAAGAAATAGATGGATATCGAAGATACAAGTACAAAAGTAATAGAGTTGATTTTGTTCTATGATGAAATTCAAGAAGAGGGGTTTGATGGTTTAATGAATGAAGAAAATGAACATGCACTAGAAGATGGTATTGATCCTATATATGAGGAAAACAGAGATATTTGTAGAAAGAACCCATTTTGTGAGGATGTGGAAGATGATGGTATTAGAAATTTTTCTATGGAGGAAATTTTTAGAAAAATTTATTTTCATAAAATTATCAATCAGGCACTTATGTTATGAAGGAAAATATTTTATGCATTTTGAACACATCAATGAAATATATTCATTTATGTTTAAATTACATTTTAGAAATATTTTTAATGAATAAGTGAAGGAAAATTTTACTAAATTTCAAATAAAATTGAAACACAATGTCCATGATGATATTTTAGGGGATGGATTATTTAATGTGATCAGAAATTTGATGTCAATATTTCCATGAGAACTATAAAAATAAATTTATATCCTTGATCTTATCAATCCTTATTGGATTATGTGAGGTTTAAACTAAAATGTGTTGCATATCCACTCTTTTTGACTATAGAAAATATAGTTTCATCAATAGAGTTATTTTTTTCTGAGAAAAGTTTGACTAAACCATATCTTCAAACTAGTATGTCACAAGAGAGATTATGTTCATTGGAACTAATATCAACTGAAAATTATTTTGTGGATTGTATGGATAAGGATGAGTTAATTGAATAATTAACATCACCAAATTCATTGATAAGTGTTCTCATTTGATTTGAATTTTAAAATAACATTATCAGGTTCATGAAATTCCACAACATCCATATGTTATGTCATGAAATATTTTTTTAATATTTAATTGTATTTGAATTATATTATTTAAAATGATTGATTAAGAATATATTTCCTAATTTCATTATCTGAATCAAATTTTTTCATTGGTGTCCATGTGTTGAACAAATATTGGTGTAACATACTTCCAAAAAGTTAATCTGTGATTTTTATAAGAAGTTGGTTTCATAGTTTTACTCTAATTGGAACTGTTTTAAACTATTTAGAAGTGTGTTTTTGAAATAATCTATTATTATATTTTAAATTTTCAGGATGACATTTCTATAGGTTTAGAATACGAAGAAGCTGGAAATTGAGATGAACATGAGGATGATTCTATTTTTTTCAATTTCATAACATGTTATTTATTTGAGACATTAATGCCTTTTTTGATTTGTGTTCAAATATTTTTAAAGGTTAAAATGTGTGTAGTTTATTTATTTATAAAAATGGTTATTTTACCTTGTTTACACAAATATAAGACAAATGTTTTTATATGATTTAAATAATGGTTTTATATTTCTTTTTAGTTATTTATTAAGCAATACAGATTTAGTTGAAAACATATTTTTTATAACTTTTAATATTATCTGGGCCAACATATGAATTGGTACACATGTGGGATGAAAATATTTTTTGTATTCCACATGTTATGTGGGATTAATTTGATTTATAATTTTAGAACTACAAAGTGTGATATTTGATCTGGTTCGTGCTGGTCAGATCCCTTAACTATCCATATTTAATGGCAAACATTTTTATAGTTTTCCTCGGGCAAAATGATTGTCATGTATGGTCCAAGATGAAAACATGGGGCTATGTTTTATATTTATAGGATAATATACGATGTTTATATGAAAGTTATAATGTTTTATTA
Organism: Viscum album; assembly: GCA_963277665.1. Lineage (NCBI taxonomy): Eukaryota > Viridiplantae > Streptophyta > Magnoliopsida > Santalales > Viscaceae > Viscum > Viscum album. The sequence continues at coordinate 1,902,293,034 of OY728121.1, read as the reverse complement.
TATTAATTTCTAAGAATTATTGTAAATAATATTAGACGTTTTTTGGGGTGTTAGATAAGAGAAGGTTGTGGTAACTATTGTGGCATTAAATAAGGGGTTTCGTTTCAATTGAGGGGGATACAGTTGATTTGAAATTGTTTTTAGTAAATACTAAAATGATTATGTTTAGGGATCTTTCACTTGGAGAGGAATATATTTGAGTATTCTTCTTCATACATACTTCTTCTGTCTTATCCTTAATTCATCTAATATATTCTGAAATTCCTATACCCATTAATTGATGTATGTAAGTAAATTCATTATTTATCACTCTCTCAATCGTTATATTGAATTCATATTATACCTGATTTAGGGTGATACATGAACCATTGGGAAATTTTTCCAAAAAGGGAACATATTATTATTCTAATGGAAAATAAAATTTAATATTTTGAATATTCATACTTACATGGATACTCATGCCCAATCTGAAATTTCCCTCTATGAAAATTTTTATAAATCATTATTAATATACTAAAAGAACAAGAAATTACTATAATGTTATTAATGATAATATTTCATGTTTAATAACTCATGCTGGAACCTATGTGTGCATGTAGAAATACATCCAAGTGGACTGAAATGATGATGAAACTATTCATAGACTAAATATATTCAAAATTGAAGGGTGATTCAAACATATTTAAATAATGAAAAAAGGAATTAATGATTAAATAAGTTCATTCATGAAATTATATGTGTCAATCTGTAGAAATAATAGATATAAAATTGATTCCAAGTGTCACACCCTGACCTCAAATCCTTTATATAACATTTTTTCACATTGACTTATCATTTGGCCGAAGCTGGGGTTTGGGACCCAGTTTAATTTTTTTGAGGTTGGGAGATTCTGATGGGTTTTAGGCTGGTGCATGGGTAACACATGTTTAGAGGAATCCTTCTTGTCAGCCTAGGAATTCGTGTGTCTACTTAGGGAATGGGCAGAAGCTACCACACAGATCGTGCATGATCGCTTCTCAATGTGTGGTTATTGCATGGCTGGTTAGTGTTTAAAATAAATAAATATAATGAAAAAATGAAAATAAAATAGAGATAAAATAAAATGGAAATATTTTATAATAACAGTTATATTAATTTTAATAATAATATTATTATTATTATAGTGATTGTTATTATTATCATTATTATTATATTTTTATTTTATTTCAATATTTTTTTGTTCTTTTTAAACCCTATGTGGGTTCTCTCCCCCTCCATCACCCCTATTCAATATGACCACCCTGTAAGAAACCTTCCATGCCCCCCATATGACTGACTACCTCTAGGGAACTCCCCCATCTCTGGTGACCTCCCATTGGCCGATGCTCCCTATGAATCTTACTCGTGTGGAACCCCCTCCCTCACACCTCTAAATTTTGCACAACTATCTCGGCCAAAACTCTTTCTAGTGGTCCACCTTATTTGGTTCACCACCCACCTCTAGTGGATACCCCTTCTCTGGAGGTGGATGCTCCTTTTCTCAAGAACACTACTCCCCCGAGTTTTTTTCATTAATATATTCTTTTGACATCTTTGGGTGAATCGGGATTGGTCAAACCCTAATTGTTTGTGTTTTGGTTAGGGTTGTGTTTCCCATGAATCTATGGTGTGTTAATGGTTTCTGAGGCTCTTTCTCCCATCCATTGAACCTCCATTTCATTTACACACCTCAGAGGTAGGTGATTCCTTGTTTTTCCTTTCATATGTAAACCCTTAATGCTTGGATTCTTAAATTATTTTTTTATAACATGATACTGAACTTCATAATATACATGGTTAACTAATTATGGAGTTTTAAATTATTATTGTTTGTCAATAATATGTTTTTTCATGATTCTTTTATTATGTTTACTAAATATATGTTATTTTTGTTAGATTAAATACCATTTTCACATTTAGAATGAAATTGGGTTCTTTGAGAAATTTTTTTCCTTGTTTGGGTCATAATAATATTATTGGAATTTTATGTTCATGTTGTGTGTGTTAATTTATAAGTTCTCAATGCCTGAAACATTTTTATGGTTTGTTTTTTGAGGTTGGAAAACATGTGGTGTTATTTTAAAATTGGATTTTTTTGTATTTAAGGACTTTTGGAATGTACAAATACATGTGGGTACATCCATGGATGCACAGAGTGCACACGTGAATGTGCATTTAGTTGATGATGGTACTTTAAAAATAATATTACATTAACATTTTTTTTCTTAAATGTTTTTTAGGTTTTATTTTTAAATTGTATCTTTGTTCCTTTTTTGGATTAATATTATTTTAGAGGTTTCTTGATTTTTGAGTTGCCAGTAATGTCTATATTGTGTGTTGGACCTCACTGTAGTGGTTTCGAGTTTTGGGTCTCAACAACAACAACATGTACATACATAGGGCATGTCATATATATGTAGCCTCTTTTTACATATTATTTTGTGGAATGGGGTTTATTTTTAAATAATCTAGATATATATATATATATATATATCTACAGATGCATGTGCATGTAAGCACAAATGGTCAGTTCGACAAGTCGACATCAAAAGGTGGAATGTTTGAGGTAGGATCCCATTTCATCATCCATTATATTATAGATTAAATTTCTTTATTGAATTTCTCATAATTATGTAATGATAGTTAGTTTCAAATGGTTTTTAGAATAAAATTTTATGTGATATAAAGTAATATATTTATTTTATTTGAATTTCATGAAACAGTTTTATTGTATGTGCATACCATGTGTTTAACAAATTTCCTAGTGGGGCTTTGTAAGTTAATTGTGGTTTTTAACGAATTCATTACGTTGTATATGTGTGTGGAATCCTCAGATATGTTTCTTAAATTAGGTTCTAAATGGTTTTGAAATTGGACGTAGAGTTTATATGATTTTTTTGAAATATTTTTGTGTGTGTTAAGTTCTTCAAAAAAATAGATTAGCTTTTTATAATTATAGGAGTCCCATTTGGAACATTAGAAAAATGGTTTCATTGAAAAATTCACGTTGGACGGTCCTCTTGAAAATTTTTTGTACTTTTTTTAGAGGTCTGTCATGTAGGACTCCCTTGATCTCAAATAGTATAAAAGAGTGGAAATTTCTCCTTGGGTGACTCGAGGGTGACTTCTTGTTGAGATTCTTGCATGTGATATATATATATATATATATATATGTGTGTATACTCTTATGACTAGATTCTTGGTAGAAATTTTTGGCTCCCCCCCCCATTTTAGTCTAAACATGGGAACCTCATATAGTGAGTGAATTTTCAGTGAATGAATTTTGCACTATTTTATATTACAGATTAATAATTTGGCCCAATTTTTGGGGATATTTTTTTATTGTTATAGGATTGGCCCCCCTGGTTAGGCCACATAATCCAACGATTGACTGTTTGAGGATTATGATGTAATTAGTTAGGTCATGCCTTCGAGATTAGTCACATGTATAATACATTATATATTATTCATTATCTCTTAGGCTCTACCATGTTTTCTAATACATATTTATCTATAAATAATGATTGAGATTCATGTGTTGGTTGGTTACTCAAGGGTAATTATTAACATTTCTCGTGTTGTATGTTTGTGGATCATGTTCCCTTGTGTGGTGTATCTTTGTTATAAACATGATAAAATAGTTTTATGTATTTTTAGACAAATGTGGACAAATTTTTTACATTTCCTTCCTCCCTTTTAAACAATAATGATCAACTCAATTAAAATGTTGATTCCTGCCACATGAAATGGAAATTTTGTTTTTAATTGAAACGGTAAAGGGACAATGATTTTATTTAAAGAGAAAATGTTTAAAAAACATACATATATATATATTTTAGTTCAAAAATGAAATTGATGAATCTTTGATTTAATGTAAATTAAAATTTGAATTGTTTTTTGGGTAAATACTACTATGTTATAATACTTATGCCTATTATTTTATCATTATTTTTCACTTCAGTTCTGCTTCTTGCATGGACTCAGTCACCATAGTGCGATGTTGGTTTCAGGATAGTGGTGACCCGCATGGTAACACAAGGGTACATGGAATATTATTTTCTTTGCACTGCTATTTTTTCATTGTTCATTTTAAATTTATATATATGTCCATAATTTATGGTCCAAATCATTCCCACCTTTTTAATTTGATGCCCCATCATAGTTTCCAGCCTGTTGGAATCCAGAAAACCTAGCGAGACTTGTCACGGATCATTTTGGTTGACCGATTTAGGGATTATCTAGATTGTTTCATGAAACAAATGGTGTAAGATGTAGGTTTTTTCTATTTGGGGTGTCTCATAGATAAAAATTAATATTTTTAGGGCTATGTAGGTAGGTTATGGGTCGGTGTCTGGTCACCACAACTCTTGATGAAACCTGAGTTACCAGGTGTAATTCATGATTTGATTAGGTGCATTTATTTTGGATCTAGGGATGAAAATGTAAGAAAGAAGGTGTTATGCTACGATTTCACATGGAGTATAGACCCATGTGGTTTCCATGTACACATTTTAGTTTCCTCCTAGTTATTGATTCTTACATGGGTATGAATCACTATCATGTCATTGGGTTACGTATAACTGCTAGTTCCTCATGTTATTTGATCATTGTAAGTTGTGATCCATTTGGTACAAGTTAGAGAGACTGTATCCTTAAAATAGAAATGGTCTTGGAATGAAGATTCTTTCTTTCCAGTGGTTTCAAATTGATAATGTGGATTTTAAAATGAAAGAATATTTTGAAATGGAAAATGCATTCTTCTCAGTTGTTTTGAAATTGGTAAAATTGCATTTAAAGGAAATTGTTTTTGTTTAAATATTAAGTGAACAAGTATATTTGAGGTGTAAAAGAGATAGGTTACCCTTGGTACCCATTAAGGAAGGTAACATGTGTGTAGGTTATGTAAAAAAATTGAATAGAGAACTCGTTCTTGGATGATGTAGGTGGAATTGAATGGACACACATGTGACGGTTTGTGAGATTCCAGGTTTGTGTGTTTGAGATTAAATCCATAGGCTTGATTTTTAATGTGATTTTTGTTAGGGTATGTTGGATTCGAGAACATGGATATAATTTATAAATGGGGGATTGGTGTTGTGTTTAAAAAGTTACTTTGAAATAAAGATCTTAGGAAAATTAAAATAGATATGGGATTTTTGAAATATGGATTTATGGTTGTATATGTATGTGATTGAATTGTTAGCCTACTATTTTAGATGATTATTTTCCTTTTTGTATTATTTGGGAATGATATTGGTTTTAGTAGTTTTTTTTACATGATGTTCATTGAATTTTTTCCAAAAAGATCCCTCAAAGCTCTAATGATTCATGCCTAGTTTTTTAATTTTATTGAATGTTTTATATCATTCAATTTTCTCATGGTCAATTGAGATAGTTTCATGGAATTGATAGGTCGAGTGTGTCTTCAAATTTTTGGTAACTCCTATAGTGGTTTGGGTTTATTCTATTTTAGGTCAAATTGAAGGTCTATATTTTGAGAAATGGGAGATGTTCGCCCCACCATCATTTCAGGTTTGGATGACGTGATAATTTTTTGTGTTTTTATTTATCCAATGGTTCATACGTAAGGAAGAGAATATAAAAAAATGGATGATTTTATAGGTATTAAAATATTATAGTGGTCATTGAAGGACTATGTTGATCAGATTAAGGAACGTGTTTACTTTTCTTTGTAAGTCACACCGCATGATTTGATGAAGTATTCTATCTTAATTGGGGGACTTATTCTATAGATCAATGAGTGGATCCTCTCTTATAGGGACCATCATTTTGAGATTCTAGTAGATGATGAATTCCTAGATATGATTTTTTCTAGAGAAAAATGGTTATTAATCCGGGGTCTCTTGTTTTTCATGAATGTTCCATATCTGGTGAGATGTGTATGTTAGAGGAATATGTTTCTATATAGTCTGCATTAGTGGTTTTGGTTTCCAATACATCGGGTTATCCTCGAGTGTTACACCACCATGGACAGTCTTTCATTCAAATATACCATGTCTAATCCCTATAAGAATGTGACATCATTCTGTTTGTCTAGGTCCTTTAGAGAAGTATTTCAAGAAGCACCATTAAATGGACTTTTGATTAGGATATGCTGGTGACTAACTGAGAGGTAAGAGATGATTAATCCATTTGAGGCACAACCACCAGTCGCTGGGTGAATACTTTCACAATCACGAGTTGTTGGGTGTTTTTGAAACCTTGTCTAGGGTTATTTATAGAGAATTCAGATGAAAATGTCTATAGTTTCTTTGATTTATACCTGATTCCATTGGATGTTCATCTTTTCAATTCCAAAAGTTCATCTAACTTTTTATAACGAAGGTGGATGTGGCTTCTATAATTGCTTGTTTTCATAATTTGTGTTTAACTCTAGTGTGTGTTGATCTCGGATTAGATGAGAACATTTGAATATATATGGATTTTGTGGAATTGAGTGGTGGTTTTTCTCATTTTTTTGGGTTATTGTTATTCTCATGGGTTTTCTATATTGTTTATGGTTCTGGGCCAGGGTTGAGAGTTCCAGGTTCCAATGGAGGTGTTGTCTCACTCGTGCTATGGATGTTATATATGTTTTTGTTGGGATTTGTAGATCATATGAGAAATTTTTAGTTCGGGTGCTATTTATATAGGGATTTCCATGTCTAGGTGCTCTATTACGATGGTTTGTCTTATAGTGTTTTTTTATGTAACAGTGGAAATATTCAACTAACGATGAGATGTCATGTAAGATTAGATTGGGTTCCCATGGTTGTCCATCCCTAGGTGGTGTGTTTGGGTTTTAATTTCTTGTTGTAGTTGATTAATTGTGGTGGGGAGAACCCCCCTCGTGTCCTCCCCTCATTATTCTACTGTGGCATAATCCTGATCATTTCGGTGTGACTTGTGGATAAAATGCTCACCCTGAGTTTCTAAGATCCTCTATGTTTTGACTAGGCATGCATTTGAGTAATGTCCATCATTGGGTTTTGGTTCTTTATGGGGAATATTGTGTTTATGGTGGGGAGAATTGTCAATCCTTTACCTCGAACCCTTTCAATTTTACTCTTTTCTCAATATTTTATCTTTTGGTCAATACTTGAGATTGGGCCCCTGTTTATGATTTTGAGGAATGGGAATTTTTAGTGGGTTTTAGGACATTTCATGGGCACCGTACAGTTAACAGAAATCGTGTGGTCATCCCAGGTACCCATGCAGCCACATTTGTAATGGGAAGAAGCTACCATATAGTTTTCACATGGTATCTTGAGTTTTCTATGGTAACTAATAGGTTTCTTGTTGATTAAAATAAATAAATTTAATGAAAATAAAATGATAAACAAATAAACAATAAAAAAACTAAATTTTGAATAATGTATAATAATAATAAGGATAATGATAATGATGATATTATTATTTTTATTGTTAATAATAATAAGAATAATAATATTAATATTTTCATTATAATTATCTTTATATTTTATTTTAGTTTTAATTTTTATAAAAAATATATGGGAGTTATCTTTACCGCCACCCCCTTCCACCTGACCTCCAACCCCTTCTCTCTACCTCTCACACCCCCCCTCAGTCGAAGGCCCTCCAGTGCACTCAATCCTCTATGGAAACCTCGCTCAAGCCAGCGCTACCTCCAAATCTCCCTCACGCAACACACCCTCCCTTATATGGCATGCTTGAGCAGAACCACCCTAGCTGGCACTCCATATAATGCACCACATTCTCAATCACACAACCCTCCTCCAACGGTAGTAGATCCTTTTATATGGTGTCCACCCTAGTGAATCTTATTTGTTGTTTTCTTTTTATTTCATGGGGTTCATAGGGTTTGTTCAAACCATAATGGTTGGTTTTAATGATATGGTTGTGTTTATCTTGAATTATGGGTGTAGAAAGGGTTCGTGAGGCTCGGTTCTTCCATCTTATGAAGCACCATTGCATTCATAGACCTCTATGGTTAGAAATACCATGTTTTTATATTCGGATAAAAACCCGTAATTATTAGAATCTTTATTGAATTTTAAAAATGATATGGAGATTTATAATATACCGAGTTATCTTATGATGTTGTTTTTTAATTATTATGATTTTTTAAAAATATGTTATAATGTGATTCGTAGATTATTATTATATAAATCTTTGTTAAATTTGTTTTATTAAATTCCATCTTTTGTTTTACAATTCAATTTTTTCTTTGAGTAGTATTTGGCCTCGTTTTCATTATGATAACATTATTGGATTTTATGTTGGTGTTGTGTGTCTGAATGGGAAATTTATTAAAGCATGAAGCCAATTTATGGCATGTAATTTAGCATTGTAATACATGTGGGGTTCCTTTACAATTGGTTTTGTGTATTTTCATGGACTTTTAGAAATAACCATTGGATGTTGGCACATCCATGGGTGCACAGAGTGCACCCATTGATGGGAATTGAAATGATGATGATACTTTAAAAATAGCTTGTTTCCTTTAATATTATTTTTCATAAATGTTTTGTTGGATTTTTTGAATCATATATTTGTTCCTTTTTTATTAATTTGATTTTAGGTGTTTTTGGAATTTTGATTTGTCAGTAATGTTTATAGAGTGTGTTGGACCTCACTACAATGGTTTTGGCTTTTTGATTTCAAGAAATCCAACATATAGAAGAATAGGGTAATGAATATATATATACATATATATATATATATTAACTCTCTGTACATATTCACCCTTGTAAATAGGAATATGAGAAATTCATGTAGATGAATTTATATTTTAATATATATAAATGCTTGGTATTGTAATCGTTAAGGGTCATTTCGAGTGGTCCTCATCAAAAAGCAACATATTTGAGGTAGGCTCCCTTTTCATATTCTTTTAAATTTAGGAATTCAATGACTATTTTTATTTCACACATTTACTTAATGATAGTTATTTTTAGGTGTTTTTTGGAATAAAATTTTAATGGGAAATAATTTTTAATCGTTTATTTATTTGAATTTCATGAAATTGATTGTTTGAATGTGCATGCAAGGTGTTTATCATGTTTCCCAATTGGAATTTGTATGTTAATTTCAGTTTTAAAATAATTTAATCGGTTTTAAATGTCTGTGGGTTTATCAAATATATATCTAAAATGGGGTTCCAAATGTTTTTGAAATTGGAAGTGAATTTTATTTATTTCTTGGGAAATGGTTTAGTGTGTGTGTGGTTAATTTAAAAATAATTTATCATGTTATGGTTGTGTGAGGGATGATAACCACATAAAAAAGGTTTCCTAAAAAACACTCATTGTATGGTCTTCTTTCCATGGATATGTTAATGTTGAGGGAGGTCTCCATGTAGGACTCCCTTTTGATCAAACAGTTGAATGTAAAGGGACTTTCTCTTTAGGGTGACTCGGTGGGGACTTGTTGTGTGAGTTTCTAATGTGTGATATATATTTATGTGTGCTTGTGATTGGTTTCTTGGATGACATTGTGGTCACACCACCCCTAGATTGAACATGGAACTTGATATAGCGAGAAAATTTTCTATGAATGACTATTTCACTAGTTTAGATTATGCATCGGCTGGTGGCCCGTAGAAGGGAAATATTGGGTTATTATTTCTTTGGGTTTGGGCCCCTCAGTCAGGCCAGGTAGGGAGATAATTGGTCATTAGGGCATTATGATGTCATCAGGTAGGGAATGCCTTCAGTATGTGACGCATGTATAATACATTTTAGATTATTCAGGAGCTCTTAGGTTCTCCCATGTTGTCTGGAATTTTGTTATCTATGGTGGATGATAGATATTCATGTTATAGTTGGTTACTCATGTGAAAATGTTTTACAATGCCCTTGTTGTACGTTTGATGACCATGTTCCCTTCTGTTGTGTAAATTCTTTCTATATGTGATAGAATGGTTTTATGTATTTTTAGAAAATGGTTTTTAAAATGTTTTAAATTTCCTTCCTCTCATTTTATGTATATTCATAACCTCCTTTAAAATGATAGTTTTTTCCACATGGATTGAAAATATGGTTTTTAATTTAAAAAGTGAAGTGGAAAATGATTATTTTAAAGATAAAATGTGTGAAAAACATACTTTTATATATTTTAGTTCCAACATGAAATTGATGAATCTTTTATTAAATGAAATAAACATGGAAATTGATTTTTTTGGGAATTCCTTGTATGATTAAATACTCACACAGATAGTTTTATCTATGTTTTTAGCATTGGTGCTTCTTCTTGCTCTAATTTGTTCACCATAGTGTGATATTGGTTTGTTGTCAGTGGTGAATCACATGGTGTCATATAGGTATGTGCCGTTTTATTTTCATTCCACTGCATGTTTTTTTTCAACTTTTCATTTTATATTTATTTATTTTCCCTTTAGTTATAGGAAAAATCATTCCCACATGTTTAATTTTGATGCCCGACACAATATTCATGCTTATGGGGATTAGGAATTCCCCTCGGGCCTTATCACTTATCAGCTCGAGTGACCAATTCATGGATGAATCAGGTAGGTTAATGAAACCAAGACTTCTGTAGATGTGATCCGGTTGTAAAATCAAAATTCTAGTTAGACCAATGATATTGGGACTATTTTTTTATGTCTTGCAACGTAATTTTATGCATTATTTTATGATTTATGATCTTGGAGAACTGAATGGATAGCTTGATTAAGAAGCTATATTTTTTTAAAATATATCATGTATATTTTTTAACTATAATATGATGGAATCATATAAGTGGTTTTTGAAGATAAATAATATGTTTACTAGATAAATAATGTTATCAACAACTTCCTCCCATGAAAAAAATCTTCCCAAAAAGTGGTGGAAATAATTAAAGAATCATAGGGGGAGATGGAGTCATTAATTAAAAGGTTACTAATCCTAAAATGATAGAAGGATGATACTATGTAAATAATTTGTTATTATTGAATCAAGTGGTATCACATTTTTGGTATTTACACATGTCATCCATTTTTGTTAAAATTGGTATGTCTCTCACATGCATGTCTTAATGTTTTAAACTAACTATTTGGGTGTAACTTTCTTGTGATAATTAGGATATATGATGACCCAAGTTCTAATGTGGCGTATGGGTTTGTAGGAACAAATTTGCAGATCATTGATATTTTTAACTTTTAATCTTATTTCCTACAAAGATGACTGAATAATTAGTCATAGAGTATTTATTGGGAATCCATTGACAAGTATTGATTCACTCATTGGTGTTTGAAACAAGGAATGCAACTATAATTAGATTTTTTGATAATAAGTGTTAGTGTTGGAGATTTATTGACTATATGTGAAGATCACACTTGTTATGGTGGATATAATTGAATGAAAAAAAGTGTTATTACTTCTTTGACATACATGGGGGAATATTTTTTATAGGTGCATGCACATGGGTGTGAAGTAAAGTTTGTATATCTACATAATGGAGGCTAAGGGTGCTTTGTCTCCAGCCGTACGAGATAGTATATGGGTCATGGGGGATCACTGGATCCCATTATACATGACATGAAGTTTGAGGCATGTCTCAGTTAATATGTAGTTTTTTATTATTAGTGGCATTCCATTATAGGGTTAGGAAAATAATTATTTCAATTCATCAGTAAACAAAAATTTGTGAAGGATATTTACATAAAATGTGCACCTCCCCTGAAATAATAATTTGTCAGTAACTATCTTCCTCTATCAGAGTCCCATCTATCTAAGACACATGACATGGAAACCATACTTTATAAGTTATTATTTTTCGGTGATCATGAGTGTTATTATGTGTGTTTGGATATGGAGTCTTCATCCCATCAACTAAATACCTATAGTAAGAGGAGTAATCAAACTATTTTAAATTAATGTTAATTTGGTATTTTTTTTGGGAAGTATAGTTATAGTGGTTGGTTACCTCCTTGGTAAAGAATTACAGAATTTTGTTTGGGATAAAAAAAATAGTGTTATTCCATCGAGGCTCGTGGATTGATGAATGCAAGAGTTAGCTACATCTTTAATGTTATTCTTATTTTTTCTTGATCAATTCTTATGTACAGATCTATTTTACAAAGATATAATACATAAATCATGAAATAAAATTTTATAATTATGAGGATTAAAATTTAAATTTTCTTTGAACTTTTTTTCTTGATCTGTGGTTCTATCAACTTTGATTCTTTAATTGACATATAAGAAGTGTCGAATCAAATTGTGTTTGACTGATTCAATAGGTGGATGATGATTACGGTGTAAGTGAGAGTATAATTACAATAGAAATAGAAGGAATGGATGAGTCAGGTGAAGACTATTGTTTTGGTATTGTAGATTGAGTTGTAACAAAAAAAAATAATGGTAGTTTTGGAATTTTTCAGATCATAGTTGAAGGAATATCGCATAAACTAAAAGAACCATTATATGATTCAATAAAAATTCCCATAAAGACATGATGTGATCTAACGGGAGTTATTGTGGATCAATCTATTTATCATGAATTTATTAAAATTCACCATCATATTAAGGAAGATCAAAAAAAATATAAAAATTTATCCGACATCAAAGATGTATAAAGGTGAGTGGTTTTTGTCTGACGCTTTTAATCAGGTAAAATGAAGTATTTTTCAATACACATACTTAAAAAATTTATTTTAATGAGAATATATTGAAATAATAGACCATATGGATTCAAGAATAAATTAATTGACGAACCTATTCATTTAGAGTTTGTTACTTCAGCAAAGTGTTTTAATTTTCCTACTTTCTTTGGTAAATATCATATTACATAAATAGTATGCAGGAGACATATTTTATGAACCACCAAAACTCATTATCAACTATGAGTAACTATTGAAAAACTATATATGGAATGGAATTTTCATCACTAGATAATTTTTATAATAATGAATCAATATCTTTCACCGGATGACTTTATAGTGGATCCCTTATGATTGTATAGTCCGTAAATGGAGAATGATCCATTGAAGTAACTAAAACGAAATTTGTACGAGGAAACTTTGGAGGATTACATAAACTAATTTTAGAAAGTATCTCTTCCAATTCCAAATTTTTCTGAGGACTGGTATATATGTTTTTAGTAGTTTTATGACATGAAATCTGGATAACAGCGGCTTATCATAAGCTATTTACTAAAGAGGGTCTTCGCTCACTATCATGGAGTATTTAACATGAGTTGTTAGTTAAGGGTGTTATTCATTGATAGAAAATTTTGAAGTAGATATTATCTTTTTCAAATATTCAATATCTATGTAGAAGGATAATTGAAATCAACCACATTCTAGTAAATTTATGTAGGGGCATAATGAAAAAATAAAAGAATAGTTCTTGAGGCAAAAGGGGGTCACAATATTTTCAACACTATGTTTGGATAAATAATGTATAAAGGGATTTGCTTTTCTTACATTGAAACAAATTGTATAGCTCAGAATATAACTGAAAAAGGCTATTGAATTATGGTGTGGGATTATACCAAGACACCATAGGTTGTGAAATTCTCGATAGAACATAAAATACTAGATTATTTGAAAGAATATGGTAATTGGGAGATGACATGTCATGCGAGGTGCCTCAGCGCATTGGTCAAGCTTTGATTTTAGGTAACTAGGTCAAGGATTCTTGGTGGATCAATTTCCAAAAAGCATATATTGTTGATTGATGACAATGTCACATTCCATAATTTTGTTTCATGAAAATTTATAAAAAAAATTGGTCGTGACATCGACCAAGACTAAGCCTTTTTTATATATATTAAGAGATGTCCAATAGTTAATTTCATATGGGATATTCATGTCCTAACAAGTTGAATTGGGTATTTGGTTATCAAAGTGGAATTTAACCCTTTTAACATGTATTTAATATACCTTGTTTTTGGAATTGCATGGATTGAAACTTTGGGATTTATAACATACTGTTTAAAGATCATAACCATGAGATTCATTTTACAGAATGAGATGGATGCCTTACAAGGAATTTAGACTGTCTAGGACACCCATCAAGCTTTGAAAATAGTTATTTCTGATTAAATATTCATGTATTTGGGCTCTAATGGAACCCAGGTACACATGAACACCAATATAAAAAGGAATATTATTAGAGATATAGATAATGAAAAGTAAATAACTATGGTGTGACATGGGGTTCTAATTAAATGAATACTTATATAATACCCTATAATAAATTTAACACACTCAATAGTAAGGTAACTCATAGTAGTGAATAAATAAAATAATCTTCCATGGGAAGTCCTAGTGTTGAGAAAATCCCCTACGTGATTCCCCTTAAACCACATGTGAAGAATCTCCAAATGATTTTTCATGAAATGATTACATTTCCAAATGTGATTAGAAATAGACCATGTTATTGAAATATATCCTTTTTGGGACTAATGAATGACCACATAATTTTCTTCAATATCAATGAGCCTAATGGTCTTGGGGATACAAAACACTTAACTGGTAAGCATGGTCCATGCCCCTCCTTGAGGGAGTTGATCCTCTCAAATTAATTAGAGAACTCAATGAAAACATAACCTCAAATGTCTTAGAAAATTCCTCCATCCCAAATATGCATCAACACATATCATTTAATACCCTATTTTCACCGTGTAATAATTTGAAATATTTCAAGGAATATTTCTAGAGATAGGTGCTGAGACGACATAAAATTCTAAGGCCATGTGTGCCTTGAATAAATATTATCAAAAAAATCACTATTTTATATTATGCATGTGATGGAAATGGGATAGATCTTAAATGGAACTCATACCTAATATCTGAGTCTATGGTTGGGTCCAAAACATGGAATTAACCTAAGGTTGGGTATAAATTTTGTTAGCATGGGACTTATGTGAGAAATTTCACCCTGGGGAAAATAATAAATAAAATAATTAAACATAATTATATTAACCCGAATTCTGAATCAAATGAAATTACAAAGAGGACTCAGATTGGATATCAGAGTGATTCATTGAGTTAAGAATGGGGTGTTTTACCTAGGCACTATATAAAAAGAGGGGCATGGGAATTTTGAATACCACTCCATGTTATACTTCTGTAAATTGTATCTTAAGTGTTTAATATTATGGATAAAACCCTAAATTCATTCTTTCCCTACCCGACCAATCACTCTCTCATCCATTCATCAACTAATCAAGAATGGATCATCAGTGGATGAATGATGAATTGAGGAGAACACATTGATGAAGTTGATCTGATCATTTTGAGGTAAGATTTGTGCATCATTTTCACACCCTAATTATAATTAATATTTAATATTTAATTCCATTGTTATGTTATTCGTTATTTATTTCTACCTAATGGCCAAACAAACACAGTCATCATATGATCCCTATTTTTAATATTTTTTTAGTTGTGTTCTTCCCTATTAATTTTTTCTACATCGTAACACAAACAAATTGACAAGCAGAGGCTGTTACATGTAATATATGGATAAAATAATCACATAATATATATTTGTTCTGTAATTAGGCCATCGAATGACTCAGTATGATGTGTAGAAGAGGGTGGTGGTGTAGGTCCGGTAATGTGGCGCCATCTAGGGTTGTGCGGAGACCGGCGGTGCACTGGGTGAGTAGGCCAACGACTAGGTACAAGGGGTAATGCAGTTGCTATGGGTCGCTGGCATAGTGGGTGTATTGGGTGGCATGATGCGGCATCCGCTTGGTAGACCAAGAAGTTGAGGCCAATGCATGGTCTGACAGTATTTTAGTTTAGCTAGAGAGAAACTAGGGAGCGAGGATAGTTAGATGGGGTGATGAGGATAGGATATGGTGTGCGAAGGAGGTTGGCGTGTTGGGGTCATCTAGTAGAGTTGATATGGTAGATCTAGGTTGGAGGTGAGGTGGGGTCCTGTCTCATGACCCCAGGCTGTAGCAACCCTCGTTATGCAGTCATGCATTAATGAGGTGATCAGGGGGTAGACTGGTGGTGTCGTGCTAGTTTAGCAGGAGGGGGATGGGCTGGCGGTGTATGGCCCATACTAGTGATAGGTGGGCTACTAGCTAGTGAAACATGACTGGGCTGGCTGGAGCAGGATGACCCAGGTGAATGATTCTTTCCAGAATGGGCCGAACTGGTCTGTTTTGGTCTTTAAGGCTTTAAATATACATATCTTGTAATCTTTTCATCTGATTGACATGTCGTCTGTAGCCATGGGATCATATGTTTAGGAAAAATATTGTATGCCAAATTTTTAAAATAAGTCTTGTTTTAGATTCTTGGTTTTTTGAAACATCTATGTTACATTATAAAAAAAATATTTACAATTATATTAGGGACATTGTATTTGAAATATCATTAGAAGAGAATGTCCCTTTCATGAGCTGTTGAAGGTGGAACAATATTGGTCCCTCATAAAACATATCAAGATGATGTATGGGTCTTTAATCTACTACTGGGTGTGTGGGAACAATGAGTCTTGGTTTTCACGCCTTGCGATGAAATGAAACTTTTACATCTGGTATGCATTTAGGATGATTGATTAGTTGATATAACATGTTTTTTTGAGAGGATCACAATGGTTCAATCAATATAAAAAAATTATGGATCATTGTGTGGGCCCCGCAAGATTATACTTAGTACAAATGCAGCAACATAAGACATTTACCTCAGATTTCCATTTGGGTCAAATAAATAGTATACCTTGCGTGTTTTTTCACAGGGATCAGAACTGGGTGATCTATATAGACCTGGGTCACCTTGATCAAGATTTCATTAATTGTAGAATCATGAATGAAGTATTTTTGGAATATCATTCTAAAGTGTTTTAAGATATCTCACATTTTGGGTTACCAACCACTGCTATGAAAGTAGAAAAGATGTAAAAATATATGCGGTCAAATGTTATGAGGTTGTTTGAGGAGGTATGCCATCAAAATTATATTTTCCCCCTATGAATGAATTGTAAGTGTCTTTCACTCTTCAGCATTTTTACTAGCTATATTGTGTATTATGGGAGTTACATGGCATGCCTATGGGTACTTTTTCACAATTTAATAAATGAGAATGGATGGGTAACTATCTAGATGATGAGGTGGGGTGACACATCATGTCGTCCCAATATGTACTAGAAACCACATAATCAATCATCTATACCTCATATCTTTATCTATTGGACATGGATTATGGATCATGAGTAGCCTCTCCTGATTGTTCCTTAACACTTTTCCATGATTTAATATCAAGGAGGGATGTCCAGAGTTCCTCGATGCATTTTCAAGAGGTACCATCCAACAAGAATGGACAGAGTTCCTCAATTCTTTTCTGAGAGGTACTATATAGTAGGGATGTCTAGTCTGACTCAATTATTTTCCAAGAGGTACCATCCTAGAGGGATCACCGGTGTTACGTGATGTTTTTCTAAGAGTTACTGTCCCTTAGGGATGTTCATAGATGTTATTGGGTTAACTATAATTGGTATGGGAAGTCATCCCTGATGGTAGTTTTGGGTTTATCTCAAGCTAGGAAGGGAAGTGGTCCCTGATTTTAGATTTGGTCTTCCCTCTACTTGGGATAGGAAGTTGGTTATGTCGTTGACATTTTCAATGTTGTAACTTCCACCTGATCTGGGCAGTGGTCCCCCGATGAGATATGGGTGATTATCCACCATGTAACACTTGGTCACACATACCCAATGACTAATGTGGAACCCCAAAACTAGTCAAGGGATGGGTCCTAGATATTGATACCACCTCTCAATTGTGTGACATAGTGATGAGGTGTGGTTTGACATACATTTGGACTCACAACGAAGAGGTATTATTTTCACACCAAGATGCATCCTTGTTATGAGACCTAAAACCATAATGGTGAGAAAGTGTCTCCCAATGGGGATAATATCATGGTGTAGTTATGGAGTCCATTTGACTTTTATATTAGATAAGACAAGTGAGATTCTAGGCATTGATGGTGGTTACTCATGGGTTAGTTGGCTTCCCACTCTCATGGGATGATCTATAATGATATATATCCTCGTACTCTCTCTCAATTGGGTTTCATGACTGGGGATATATATATATATATATATTCTATTTCTACTACCCACTCCTTGGTTTTTGTTACTCTCCTTCCCGAAGAGGTTAAGACATTCATGGTATTTCATGTGATTTCTACTTTTAAATTCTCATTATTGGATGAGATTACTCTCCTACTATAGGTATCAATGAATCAAGGATAAGTTCATCTTCTCATCATTTCTATCGCCTTTTTTTTGTATTGTCATACTTTACTCTCTTGTTGGGTTTAGTTTCACATCTTTTAATGAAACATGTCATATCCAATGTTCCCCTATTCAGTACATATTTTGTTAATCACTTGAGACTTCGGTAAATCCAATTGAGTAGTATTACAGTCACCTCTTCTTGGGTTTTTCCTATCCTTTCTGTGCCCTAGCAGACAATAGAAAGGATGGTCGTGACATCAGATGTGCATAGGGATACAAGGTGTTTGGACCATGTGTGTTGGTGTTGTCTTGGGATCTAAGATCAGGGATCTCTCTACTATTTTAATTATCCACTTGTTACTGGATTGTGGTACTTTTCTTGTTGGGTGTGTATTTTTACTCATTCCCTTTCAGTTTAATTTTTTGTACATGAACTATTTAGAGTCTATTTCATATTTGGTGGCCTTTTTATAGTATGTTAATATCAGGTTTTTTATTCATTCTACACATTTTCAAATATTTGGATGCTTGTGTGTCTGTACTGGTTCTTAATTAAATGAATCCATGAGTATTTTGTGCCTCTGGAGCTTGTCACCACCCCCTGACCTATGGTGGCAGTCTTGGGGTAGTTTCAGATCAAGCCCTTGCATGGGTTGGGTTTTGAAAAAGTGGTATCATATGTTGTTAAACCATTGGGACATTGTTCGTAAATTTCCCTAAAATTATTCTGGTTGTAATTAGGGAAATAATTTTAATGTGTCAGAAGAGAGGCTCTCAAGATAGGGTGTGCAGTGATGCTATGGGCATCCAATGTATCAATTCACCAGGTCCATAATTGCATGCTTGTCAACTGGGTACCCTGAGACACTTGTTGTAGGGAGAAATGTTACATGCATCATATAGGATAGGGTCATTGAATAATATTATTTTGTGATATATCCTTTTTGTTTATATATATATATATATATATATATCCTCATCGGACCATGATACTCCTTGAAAACATTCTACATGATTTCAAAATGACATAGAATCTAGATACTAGATCTGGTTCATGACACTAACACTGTGAGCGACAATGGCTCCATTTAGGAACAATCATGTGATCCCCTTCCACCACTTTTGATGGTAGAATCACCTCCATCTGTTGGGAATAATATATCCCTAGTAGAACTGGTTGACAATGATCACGTGTTGAGCGCACTCCGGTAGTTCCAGTACCAGAGACTGTTGAGGTTCAATGGATATCCATACCATTAGATAGTAGAGGTTTGGATAGATTCTATGGTCCAACACATGAAACATTTAAAGACACCGGAAGATCATAAGGTGACAATAGAATCCATCCTATTTCATGGAGCAGTTGGTAATCAGTGGAGCTTGGTTATTAGATACAAGCAACTTTCATAACATGATATGTGACAGTTAATTCCGAGTGTGGATGTTTGAGCAGGGAATCCATAAATAGATTCAAGCTATGTTAGTACGCTTGTGCATCCCCACCTATTATGGGGTCTTGGAGTAGGTGATGGTTGTAAATATATTCTTTATAGAGGGATTATATATGGTTTTTTGGGGCAATGTGTACAACTGTGCTAATATGCCTTCATCAGTTAGCAGATTCCAGTCAACAAGAACCCAATGCATGTTCCCTCCCCATAGTCCATCTAGTCCTATTAGTCGTATGGGGCCATGGAAATGAAACACATGAGTATAGTTTTTGGATTTATGGTGTTAGGCTTGTGAAGGGTGATTCCCAAAGACATGAGACTTCCCAAATGGACGTGCTAAGAACACTAGGTCAGCATCATGTAGACCACCATGGTAGAGAGAGTTTTGTGATCAGGGGGGTCCACATGGATGTGGTGCAGGCAGAAGAGAAAGTTATATTGGAGATGTGGGAAAAAATTATAACATACTTACACCACCTCGATGAGGGACATATAATTCTTAGTAATATGGAATCTAGTTCCGCAGACAGTCGTAATCTTTGGATTTCTAATATCATACTGTTCATGATATGAAAAGAGGTATACCTTGTTGCATTATGAATTTTTACTATAGAAATTGTTATGAACATTATAAATTATTGATTTCTCCCTAATAAATGCTTAATTTTTTTCCATGGTGATTTTGAGAATATGATTTACTCAGTGTTGGTGTTGTTTTCCGTATTTATGAATGCACAAGAAATTTGGTTACATCCCCACCGAGATTCATTTTTCTGACCTAATTAAAAACAATATGGAGAGTCTGTGCCTCCAAAAGTGGATATTATTGAGGTGTGGTGGATAAGTCCCTTAAGATTTTGTTTTTATGGAATTTTAGTTCGATGGAGTGTTAGATCATGTCCTAGATTCACCTGTGGAGTTTTCAATGCATGATAGTTTTTCTCAAGATGTCACTAGTGAGTGTAGCGGAGTATCGGGTGTGGGTATTACTCTCCTTCTATGAAGTGAAAAGAAACATGAGTTATTCCATATTCCTTATATGTTTATCTTATTTTAGTTGGATGAGTTTTCTCACCTTACCTATTTTTTGGTACCTTACATGCCCAACGTCATGTCGTTAAAAATTATTTATCATGTATTGGTCGAGGTGATGGAGACCCCAAGAATAGAATGAAGTGAATCGATATCAAGTTCTGTAATTAGTAGTATTTTCCTAGATAATGTGGTGACACATACTTCTTAGAGTGTGCGTTTTGGTCTATTCAGAGCACTAGGGTTTCTGGAATATCTTCACTTAGAGAGACTTGATCCTAGGGTGGCTATGTTGGTTGAAGTTCCTACAGGACTAAAACATCAAGATAGTATATAAATCTGGTAAGTGGATGAATTATAGAAAATTAACTTATCAGGATGTCCCAAGCTCCCCATGATTGGGGTGATTGGAAGTATTCAGCTTCGATACAGCTAAACCGAGTGGAGTAGGAGGGTACAGTGTTGGTCAGTCGATGTTGTTGACTCCTTCACTTCTCAAGCATGTAAGAGTGTCTCCGTTGGGAAGCAATTACTAAGAAATATTTCATGACCAGATATTACATGGATGTTTCACAATATGGATATTATAAAGTAGGTAATCACGAGAACCTTCTCTTAGGACAACAATGATTCCAATTGCGATGTCGGATGTAATGGTTTAGCTAGATAAGTAAAGTTATTTACCGAGTTTAATCGAGATGTCCATGACTATAAAATGAGATGGTGAGGTTTTTTATCACCATGACCAACCCCCAAAAGCTAGAGTAGGTTCTTGATTCCACCCATGGGTTTAAATGGTGGTTAAACATGACTTTTTTATGGGTGTCATTTTTAGGAGAATACCATACAAGGATAAACCATACCTTTGGTTCACATGATCTGATAGGATGGAAATGTACAAGTTTTCCATGGAATGGGATAACCAAGTGTGAGCTATGTATCCAATGCTTTTTCGAATTTTTTCTTTTCATGGACCAAAATGTTAAAGTATGTAATGATGTAATGTCCTTGTTCTCACATTGCAAGACTTTGAAATATATCTAGAACTGGACACTGAGATGGTGTGCAATTCAGAGGCCTAGTGTGGCTGGAATAATTTATAAAAAAAATTAAAATATTCTATACTATGAATATGAAGGAAATTATATATCTCTTAAATGGAAGTCAGGACCAGAAATATAAGGCCATGGTTTGGTCCGGATAGTGGCGTTTATCCAAGTTTTTGTATAAAGCTTATTGATGTAGAACTAATTTAAGAACATTCACCTAGCGGAAAATTGTAAATAAAATAATTGAACCAAAATATTTTATCTCAAATGATAAATCAAATAACTATTAAATTGGGAGATATATTGGAAATCTTGTACCATTGTTAGATTCAGAATGTGTTTTTCTAACTACGCACAACATAAAAAGACAGGGTTCTGGAATTTCGAATTCTTCACCTTGTGGAACTTATATAAATAGAATATTAAGTGTTTAGGATTACTTTTATCCCCCTAAATCACCGCTATCTCATTATACCAGCATCCATACTCTCTCTCTCTCTCTTCTGTTCTTTGACGAATCAAGAACGGATCGTTAGCAGATTGAATCAGAAGTGAGTTGAACACATTGAAGACATCGATAAGATCATTTAGAGGTTGGATTCTTTTATAATTTTTACCCCTAGATTACAATTCTTGATTACTTCTTGATTGAATTAAAATATTCATCATTTTTAACATCAACCTGATGGGAAATAAAACACATCCAGTGTCTAACACCCATTTTGATCCCACGTTAAGTTGCATTATTTTCCATTCTTATAATAAAATTTTTACTACATCAAAATATAGAAAAATCACATGTCCAGGTTGGAAATGTGAGAAGATCAACACAAGGATCCCATAACAGCTTTGATATTTGATATCGGATAACTAAATGAGTCATTACAACATGCATAAGAAGGTGGTGGTGAGGTTCCAGTATGGCGGTGCCGAAAACGGATGAGAGGAGGCTGGAAGTGTGTGGGGTGGGAAGGAAGACAACTAGGATCAATATGTTAGGCGATGGTTATACGTCGTTGGCACAATGATTGTGTGGGGGGCATGTTATGATATCGGTATGGTAGACCAGAACGACGAGTCTTGGGTGTGGTCCGGTAGTGGAGAGACATAGCTAGAGTGAATCATGGGGCCCAAATGGAGATCCGGGGTGCTGAGGAATGGATGTGGTATACTAAGGATGCCAGTGTACTGAAGTCTTCAAATTGCACCCGCATTGTAGAGCCAGGTAGTTGCATAGAATTAGTAGAGGTGGGGTCAGGGATCGTGACCCCAAGCATCAGCGACCTGCACGATGCAGGTCATGCGTTGATGAGACGACTGGGGGGGGATACTGGGGTGGTGAGATAGTTCGGTATAAGGCTGGTTGGACTAGAGGATAGTGGGTTTTAGGCTGATGAAACTGAACTGGGCTAGCCTAGGTTGATGGGTCCAGCTAGAATGTGTCAGACCAGTTTCTTTTGGACCATATGGATTTAAAGAGTTGTATATTTTAATCCACATGTCTTATTGATATACTATATAATTACATTTTTATGTCTCCTCTAGTTGGATATTTTTAGACCTGTTAAGGACTATTATTCCAAGTTTTTGTTTCCCAGGTTCATGAATCTTCTAATATTAAAAATAAAAAAAAATTATTATTATTGAGGGACCTTTTATCGAATCTAAAATTTAAACAGAAAATCCATTTAGTGTGCCATCAGTGGTGAAAAAATCATTTTCTATGGGATAAATTTTAAATGTTATTTTTGGGGTTTTAAACTAATGTCACTGGTGTAGGCCAACGAGGTCTGGTTCACATGGTTTATGATGAAATTTTATTTTTCACCTAGTATCCATATTGGATGATTGAGTTTTATATCCCTTGTGTTTTTCCAAGATGATATAAACAATGTTATTCATATAATTAATTTCAAGATCATCACATGGGACACACCTGAATATTTTCATGTGAAATCAGGGGACATGAGTCTTTTCTGTCAAATGTATATTTGGGGAGAATGAATAATATACATTGCAGGTTTTTTTCACATGGATCACAATGGTGTGATTGGTTTTGGATGTTTTGATCATTGTTCTTGATCTCCTTAAATATGTAAACAGGAATAGAATATTGGTGGAAGAACCTTTGAAAGTGTTTTAAGAGAACCGACGGTTTAGGTCTGCATCCACTACTATGATAGGGGATAAGATGTATGAAGAGATGTAGTCAAATATTCTAGGTCCATTTGAGGATTTGTTTTCCTATAAAATTATGTTTTGGACCTTTGGATCTACAACGAGTGTTGTGAACTCATAATACTTTTGAATAGATATGTTTTTTACATTGGGAGTACACTGGAATTCCTAGGGGTACTTATTCACAATTTAATACCCGAGAATGTATAGGTGCATGTCCTAGAAATGAGGTGGAGTCACACATTATGTAATCCCTAAAACCATCATCCACCACATTAGTAATCCTTGATCCCTCATATATTTTTCTTTTGGACATTGATTCTAGCTCACGATTTGCCTCTATTGAGTGCTCCTCGATGCTTTTCTGGGAGTTATTATCCAATAGGGGTTGAAAGAGTTCCTCATTTGTTTTTAAAGAGGTACCATTCACTATGGATGGCTATAGATCCTTGATTGTTTTTTGAGAGGTATCGTTTAGTAGGGATAGAGAGTATTCCTCGATGCTTTTCAAAGAGGTGCCATCTAGAAGAGTAGAACAATGTTCCTCTATTCTTTTCTAAGAGGTACCATCTAGCATGTATGTCCAGAGCAGTTTTAGGTATATAGATAGCTATATTGGGATGTGACCTGTAGTGGAAGTTCTTGGTTTACCTACTACAAGTATAGGAAGGGGTCCTCAAGGGAAATTCTAAGATTCCCTCCAATGGGGATTGGAAATGGGTCTCGTCGATAACCCATTCCAAGAAGTAACCTCCAGCTGGTATGGGTAGGGGGTCATTGTAGACTTTTGGGTGATGATCCCCTTTGATATACTAGGGAACATATATCTAATGGAAATAGTTGAATCATCCATCCAGGTGATGGATGTGTCCTCAACATTGCGACATCCTCTAGACTATGTGACGTAGTGATGTGGTGTGGTTTTATATACATTTTGACTCACAAGTAAGAGGGACTCTTTTCCACCAAAGACGTATCCTTGTGACGTGAACGAAAATAGTGATGGAGGGAAAGTTCCTCTTAATGTGTATAGAATTAAGGTGTGGTTATTATGTCTATTTGTCTTGTATTTTAGAGAAAACATGTGGGCTGGTAGGCATCGATGGTGGTGACTCGGGGGAATAATGTCTACTAGCATTCTTGTGAAAGGCTGTGAAGATGGAGATCATCTTACTATCTCTCATTTGGGTTTCTTGAAAGAGAATATATTTATTCTATTTCTAATCCCCACTCCTTGTGTTTTTTTAGTCTCAATCCAATAGAGGAAACGATGTGCGGGGTATGACTCTTAATTTTCGTGTCTACATTCTCATGGTTGGACCAGTCTACTCTCCTAATATTTGTAGCGATTACTCGACGATAAGATGAACTTCTCAATGTTACTAGATCTTTGTATTTAGACAAGATAACATCATTATCTTATTGGGTTCAGGTTTACATATTTTAATGTAAATTGTAAAATCTACTTATCCCCTTTTTAGTACATATTTTTTTTCCATTGAGCCTTCAAGGCATCCTACGTAGTATTTTTATTCTCACCCATTCTCGGGATTTTCCATCACGTGATCTTACAATGTAATAATAAGACAGGTAGATCACGAAATTAGAGGAGGATAGAGATTCAGGGTGTTTAGAATGCATGTGGTGGTCGTAGCTTGGGATCCATGAGTTGGGATCTCTCAACTATTGTACATGTCCACTTATTTTCAGTTTTTTATACTTTTCTGTTTGGCCGTGTATTTTTACCATTCCCCTTTTTGTTTTTTTCATTATTAGTACTGTTTAGAGATGTTTTTGTTTTGGTTTCCTTTTCATAGTAGGTTTTTATCTTGATTCTTTTTTCTTATACACTTTTTCATTGAGTGGTATTTATGTGTGTGCAGGTTCTTAGGAAAAATCATCCTTGAGTTTTTGTGTTCCTTTGGCTCTTTTCTCCCCCCCTGCACTATGGAGGTGGTATAGGGGTACTAGTGAATCGAGCCCCAACATGTTTTATGAGGTGACATAACATCCATAAACATTTAATTTGAATCCATATATAGGTATATTCCATCAAATCCACCATCCCCATGGGAGATTGTTTTTGTGGGCATTGAGTAATATTTTTACCAGAATAGATCAATGATATGAAGAAAGACCACAACATATATTAAGGTTGGATATATACCCTAATATACATATGTTTCCCATGGTCATAACCATCACTAAAAATGATTTCATTCAATATAGATGATTTTCCTAGAATTCCTGATGCAACCACACCCTGCTACTCACATAATATCCCTCTTCTTCTTTTCATGGTGATTATTGTCGGCTCCTTGAAACCAAAGGAGAAGATAATATTCACCATTTTTTTCCTAGGATTCCATATCAGGGAACTCTAATACTATATTTTACACTATCATTTCCCACTCACCTATAGATAACAAGCGGAAATAAGGTTATTGTTTGGGTTGTTTCAGGATATGAACTTGGATGAAAGATAAATTTCTTCTCATTTGATGGATTCTACATGTGAAATGTTTTATTAAGAACATGATAGAACCTAAAATTACATTTTATTAGGATATCTATAATCAAAAGAATGTATCCCTAATTATCAAAAGATGTATTTTCATTCACCACTCTATAATATTCCTTAGTCGGAAAATTATTTGACGATGATACATTGCATGAAAATTTATCTTGTTTATATTTAATCAAAACGATGTTGATAAACTAATATTGATCATTGATGCAGATGGATTTAATTAATACAAGATAGTTGCAAGATTTATTGGATGACAATTTAGGCATTTGGAATACTCAGAAACCAATCCTAGATGGAACCCAGTAATAATCCATGAACATTATATATCCCCACCTAATAATACAACGTGCATTTCACTGTGTCACCAGAATATGGAATTTGAGCATTAAACAAAGAATTTATCTTTTCTCTCTTTTATTAATTTAATACCCTGCATTCCTTTTTGAAATGAATCTTTCATAATTACATATTCAGTTGATGGACTTCCACTATAGAATTTAATGAAAGTAGTTTATCAGGTCAATCATGCACATGAGGTTGAGGGCTCCGTTAATCTACTTGGCCAATGTAGACAATAATAATCAATGGAACCTATCGTATGAGTGAGAATACCAAATCAAGGACCACATGATAGAATAAATATCCTTGATAAAAATCCTCAACACATTTGGGATTGATAGGAAAAGTATTGGAATTGAGGAAATAACATAGTTAACTAGGTTGATTCTTCTTTAGAATGAATGAAATATGTTCTTATTGTTATTAATGTTGTTCACAATATTTTCCAACACATTTTAAAAATGATAAATTCATAAATGAACATAAGAAATTGGAGCTCCCATGTATTCCATTTGTATTTTCCTCATGTAGATACTGAAATTGGTATCAATTGAATTTTCTCTTATGTCCATGTATGTATTAAAAATAAAAACAATACTCTTTTTCAATAAATAAATTACTTAATCCATTTTCAATGCTCGTTTAGATTTTAATTGGTTCCAATAATTTATTTCCTACTACCATTTAAAAATACGATCATACCATTCATGAACATAATATGTGATACACTGTGGAAGAGAGATCAACATCATAAATGAATGAGATTTACATTCACCAACATTTTTTAAATTAGTCTTCTGAGAGTGTCCTAAGAACGAATGAACATGATTGGAGAAAACAAATCCCCTTTTCTTATCCCCTATATGGATAAAATGAAACCACACCACCTTACCATAAATTATATCAACATCCATGGAAAGTAAATCATATGTATGTTATATCAAAATTTAATTTAATGAGTCCCATGCAATCTAATACATCCAAAATAAAGTTCCATTTAATTCAATCATATTCCTTGTCCATGTATACTTTAATAGAACTGTAAGATCCTGTATTTTTCTTATTTATGTCGAAAATAATATATTGCATGATGAAAATAGATCCATTGATAGACCTGTTCCAGATGAAGTTGTTTTCTTCTCTAGAAAAAATAGTTTTACGTTCTAGGTAGATTTTCAAATTGATGAAACTCACAAGAGCCATATATGGTAAGTCACACATACTGAATAGATAGAATTAGATAAATAAATATGTATCTATAACTTTTGGTATAATGGAATGGGTGGCGGAACTATGGTCTCTAGTAAGGAATCCTCTGTGAATTAAATCTATAACTTCCTCTATATGATCAACTATAATGGTTTCCCAGGAATCCACGTAGATGTAACAAGGGAATCCTTCAGGGCCAAGGGAGCTTTCCAAATTGAGAAACTGAAATACCTCCTTGACCAAATCTCCCTCTAGTGTGGAACTGAATGAATAATTATAATAATCATGAACAACATGGTTAGTGGAATCAAATATTTCAATGTTACCCGTCAAATATACTTCCTACACTAGGTATTAGAGTATGAAATAATATATTTTAAATGAGAATTATCTACAAATCCCACTACCCTGATATGATTATTGAATGAAGTATTGTCTATAAGAATGTTTAGATTCTATTTGTACTTATTCATCTTGATTAATTCTTGGAAGTATGTAATTTTATTGTCTCCCTTTTATTCTATGTATCCTTATAAATATAATGATCCATACATTCTTGTTCAAGACGTTTCTTAAATAAACTAATTTTTTATAAACAAGACAGTTGATGTGGTATTTATTACATGTGGTTTTAAGAGTTGAATCTATTTGGTCAATCTATGATTTGAAGATGGAGTCATTGAAAATAGGTGGTTACCTATTGATAAAATTTAATAGGACCCCCTTGATTCATCAGAATTTATTGTGAAGGCCAACCCAACCACTTCCCTACACAGTTTTATTCCATGAAAAATTCAAAACCTAATGTTATCTAGGAACGTAGGTCTATTTCATTGAGAATAAGATGATTCCACAACATTCCATTCCACTTACAATTTTCCCCGTTATTTGAAAATGGTCAGAGCGAGCTCTAAAAATATGAGTTAACATTATATTATGACAGTATGAGACGTCATGAATATTAGACAAGTAGTAATCTATGTGGAACCATGTGTGGTTGATTCCAATTTTATTAAGAAATCAAGTTTATTTATCTCCTTTAAAAAACATGTCTATGAGACTGGACTGATCCTGGAAAGAATAAAAATATTTTCTCTATTTTCTACAATAAACACCTCCTTAATTCCATTGGAAAATCTTCATAATGAGATTAGAATATCCTCCCATAGCTCTTTTGTTTTTCCCTGGGTTAAAGGATTTAAGGCCCTTCGAAAGTGATACCCTCATAGTCGAATAAAATTTCGAAGATAAAAATAAAATAAAACAATTGTGTACTTCATCACTTACATTGATATTGATTAATTAATTTAAAATATCTATATTCTCAATAATAATAGTAGATTTATAAAAAATCCATATATGCTGATTTTTGGTGTAGTCGCGTCTGCATTCAAGAAGACCCATCAAGTGAGAAGACTCGCTAATTTGGGTGTGAAGTTGTTTGGGTTATAACACCCATAAAAGGGAAATACATCTAGTGCACAACTTATTTGAAATGATGTTTTTCATTACCAGGGCACTAAAAAGTTTTTACAACACTAAAATAATTTCTAGGGATGTTTTCCTAAATTTTTATGGAGATTAAATGACTAAATCCTCAGTGTGAGATATATAATTCCATAAAGTTATGTGAATTGGATTCTATGATTATTTATTTTTCCAAAAATATTAATTATCAAATAGTAATGAAACGATGTCACAATTCATGGTAATGAAATGGAAAAATAAAGTATATAATTTTAAAAACTATAAAAATTATAATTTTTTGAAAATTTATAGTGTATTTTGATTTTTATAGATAAATATAACATATTTGTTATGAGTTAACATTTTATAAATATTTTTTATTTCATATTGTTTTCAAATCCAAATTAATTTAATAATGTTGAAAAATTGAATTAATGTTGTTTTATAAAATAATATAAAATATTAATTTATTTAAAAGTCATAAAAATATTTAAGGATGTCTATTAGATTAATATATGGTCTAAAATTTCATCCCTTTTACATTTATAATAAAATTGTTAACTCTTTAGTAAATTTATATCCCTTTAAAATTAAAATAGTTATTATCACAGTTAGGGTTAAAATGATTAATTAAGGTGATAATAAAAATATATGGTTTAAAATAAAACCAAAAACTATATAAAAGAATTGGATGTTGATATTTTGTACTTATATAGTTTTGGTAAAAATTAGTTTCCATTTTTAATAATTATTCTTGAGAAATAAATAAATTACATTTAAATATTTTCAGTAATTATAAGTGTTTCATTTCCATCAATTATAAAAAGCACCACTTTTCTCTTTTCATTAAACCAAAATGATCCTTCTAGCTCAACAATCCTATAAAAAATATCCTATTAAATTCCATATAAATTAATTATAATTATATATATTCATAAAAAACCATTCCAAGGTTCCTTAAGAAGGGTTCCAAAAGAGGCCAGTCGAAGAAGAGGTAATAATCTTTCCCAACATCATTAAATTTATTTACTAATCAACCTCCTATATATTTTTAGTATTCAACATAAAATAATATATTAATTATAATAAATTAAATTAAATTTTATTTAGATAACTCTAATACAGTTATCTAATATACTTTCCCTCGAATTTTAAGTGAATGTATCACTCTAGTGTATGTCTGGACTACCGACTCCACCTAGTGATAAAATTTATTTTTTATTACCATATTTTACGAATGGTTGTTATAATGGGTTTAATTTTTATATATGATATTTATAGTATTATTATTCTTTTCTATTGATTATATTACAACTACAATTTTATCTTTTTGTCCATTAGAAAATGATAATGTTGTTTATGTGTACTTGTGGACTACCACCTCCACAAAGAGATGTGATTGTTTTCGTTTCTACACTACATAGATAGTAATAAGGATTGATTTAATAAATATATATAATATATATAATAAATATGTTCTATGAATTATTCATCAAATTCCATTTTTTATTTTCCTTTCTTTTTTTCCATCTGTCGAGAACTAAAAACACCGTTGATCCGTATGTATGACTTAACTTCTCTCTAAAAGCTGTGATTTATTTTTCTGTCTCTAAATTTTATGTGACATATTATGTATTTATATTTGATGAATTTATGTGATATTAACATCCTAAATTATATTGTATATATCATTGATGACTAATCATTGTATAAGTATCGGAATTACTGAACATAAATTCTCCTGAAAAAAAATAATTGACACGTAATAATAATTATTTTAACAAGAAATTATTAATAAATGGTAGTTAAAATTATATATCTGGATCATATATGATATACGTATGAAAATTAATCTATTATAGAATTATTAAAAATTTAAAAAATTTATACATGATGTTAAAATTATTTCAAAGGAAGTTTAACTCATGAAAAGAAATTTATAAGTCAATATCATTTTAATCATGATTGTTTATGATTCAATTTACCATGAAGGAAATTATATGATCTTTTCTAATAAATTTACATAATTTCCCCCTATTTTTATTTATGTAGAACACATTTTTACCTTTCAATTTCCTTAATTTAAGAATTGAAGAGACAGAAAGAATCTTTTTAAGGAAAAGTGACTATTTATTTAATCGGCATTAAATATTTTTTCTTCCATATCCATGATTTATAAAAATATTTATATTTTTTTCATTTATTATATGAATATTGAAAATAATTTTTATAATTATTTACTTTTTAACATAATTTTTTAAAAGCAATCGTTTTTCAAATAAGGTACATTTGACATTTTACTAAAATTTTGAATGAAATATTTGTTTTAATATACACAATATGGATAGACTTTCCCACCATCAAGAACACTACGTGCATTTAATATTCATATAAAATTTTCCAAGGAGCTTTTTGAGGAAAATATATTCCTTAATATTTCTGATTATATTAGTTTTAATAGATGAATTAAAAATAAAACAGGTATTTTCTTCATGAAATATCCAAAGATCTTTTAAAACAATTTTTCATCTAAGATAACATCTTTTAAGGTTTCTTTTAATTTACTGTAGTTATGATCCAATGATAACAACATAATGTTTCCCAATATTTTTTATAGTTATAATGATTCCATATCGATGAAACTGATTTTCTTTTCCTCTAGTTATGTTTTGATGAATATTTTTCTGATCTTGTTGCATAGAAATGAATGAATTTATTATTACGTGTTGGGTGGGATTAGAATTATATATCCCTCCAATGAAATTTATAATGATTAATTTTATATTATAACAAAGTTTACACTAGAGGTTATCCCCAGAACAATATAGGGAACCCGAGAGTTTATCATAAGCCTAAAAGAGGGTACACGAGAGGTTATCTTATACCTAAAATAGGGTATACCAGAGGATATCCCATGAATAACACGCTATTAATGCCTTGGTATGTAGCCCCAGATTAATATTTCAATGATTATTATTATGACACGCTATATTACATTCATTTATTATATGATCTAATTCTAATTTTATGTTCTCATAATTCATGTTTTTTAATTCTTTTTGGATTCCTTTATTATGGACTTCAATGATTTCTTCCATAAATAATTTTTGTGACATAATAATTGTTGGGTTTTATTTTAAAATTTAAGATCATGTTTTCATACCCTTTATAATCATGTTTTTTCAATTTGATCATTGATATATCATTTTTTACCCTTACTTAGTATATGAGTTTTTCCTTTATTAAGTTTTTTCCCACAGATATAAGGAAACATTTTATGCATGATGTCTCCAAGAAGGGGGTAGTTAGGATGCAATAATTGGGATATTATGAAAATATAATATTAACATGTTTTTTGGTATCCATATTTCTAAATAAACATAACCAATTCAATTCTGTTATGGATCATATGGTTAAATATTTAATTTTCATCTAATAAGGTGTAATATTTATGTCTGGATAGTATGGGACACTATAGTTGGTAACTGAGAAATGTTTACTTACCTTTGAAAACAAGGATGAGAGAGCATTAGTAAGATCTCCTTAGATAATAACATGAATAAGATAACTTCCTATGTTTTGTTAATGAATGTCATATGGTTTTCCTAGAAAAACATTCCTATCTGGATCCTACAAGTGAATGTGGTTTTCGAATTGATTCATCTTGGAGTAATAACCCTAAAAAAATAGGTTGAAGTATATTGCCTATATAATTATTATACATGGTGAGTAATTCCTTATATTTCATCTGGTTTTAAACTCTGAATTTATATTATTTAGTTAATTCACATTAAAAACCATTATAACAGATGTAAATATGTGATAACCAATGATTACAAAGTCTAAAAATAAGGTGTCATAGATTCAAAATAAGGTGTCACAATTTATAAATCCTAGGAATTATTTTTCAGGAATATATGATTCATCACTATGAATATTATTTCTCACAATATAATTTTTTGTTTTATTTATTTGGTGGAACATGGAGGATTCATGTTAGAGAAAAATGTGACCCACAATGGAATGGTTATTCCCATGAGTAACCAAATGAAATGGGATCTGGAAGGTAAAACCTATTGGGGTTTTCTAATCATATACATTATTATACAATTTACATTATCATCATACAAATGATTCCTAACATACCAAATAATATAAAAATCTATTTTTAGAAAGTCTGCGGAGAGATAAAGATTTAGTTTCCTATATGTCCATTATGTGGTACGAATCACTTTGGGAAATGTTTAAAAGGAATTAAAAGATGTTTTGTGTGTATATATTAAGGGAATATTTCAAGTAACTTCAAGAAAAAATAAATACTTTTATGTAGGGAGATAAATTTAATCCTAAGGTATAATTTATATTTTAATGTATTATGTTTTAATAATATTTCAAATTCCCCATACAATTACCTAATACAAGAGTAAATTCCAAGACCAAGGATGTACATATTCCATTGAAATCATTAAAGTGGTATTATTGTAGCTTTTTTGTGTTAATATTTTATAATTATGATGTTTAAGTGTTATATTAATGTTATTCAAAAAAATAATCATAAAACATCTAAGGATTGTTTCACAATAAATTTTCATTAAGTAGTTGAATACATATGTTGAATGGTATCAATAACCAATAATATTGTTTTTGTAGTATGGTGATAATATATACATGTGATAATGAGATGATTGATGTTTATGTAGAAATGGTATAGTATTTGTGATTGTAATATAGGTTAGCAATTTGATGAGATAGTGATTTTTGGTATCTTTGATGATGTTTATTGTATTTTTAGATTTATGGAAGATATTAAAAAGTCTAAAATTTTATTTTTTTAATAATGATCATGTTTTTGGATGAAAAATTGTTTACATGTGAGATTAAAATAATATTTATGGATACAATCAGATGTTTATTATATTATTGTTCATCAAATATTCAAGGGCATATATACCCCTTTTGAGATTTTATGTTATCGAATTTGGAAGTGATTGGAATCATTTACTAGGTCATAGGAAGAATATATTATTAAATATTAAATATCAATTTGGGTAAGTATATGATTGGTTGTTAAACAGATTATTGTATATTTGATTATGGATTAAAGTTAACTATGATGGCTGAATGTGATTCATTGACAATGTGATATTTTCTGATATATTTATGTCAATATATGGATTTCATTTTATATTTTTATTTAAATTTAATTTATGATATTTTGGTGAAGTTAAATGCATTATAATACTATATTACTATTCATTATGTTAACTAATGATATTTTGTGAGATTTTATCCTTGTCTGAAGTAATAATCACTCTTATGATTAACATGTGATTTTATATGAAATATTATTTGGAATGAATTAAATTAAATATTTAGGGATGTAAGATGAAAGGTATGATATCCCCATTGAGGTTAAAACATTAATTAATTTTTAGGTTTTTAAGGTTATTTTAGATCTAGGGTTATTTATTTATAGAATTATCTAAGTCTAACAAGTGTTATTAATAAGAAATTTTTAGAGTAAAATGTATTATTTATTCACATAAAGGATAGTAAATTTTAGATATTGTCTTACCATATTTATTAATTTTTTTATTTATAATGCTTAAAGATAGGTGGAATATATTTTTATCCATTTGAGGATTATTTGATCCATTAGAAAAAGATTTTAGGGTTTCATCAAGGAATAATTCATCTTGAATACTCATCAATTAGAGAAAAATATGTGATTGTGGTAGAAAGTGATATAAATATGAAATTATACTTCTAACGTATGTATATTTTCTTATATTGTTTGTATAGATTATAAAATAAATCCTCCAATTTTGGAAAAATATATTTAAATCAAAACATTCTCTTTTTATGATCATTTGTAATTAATTGATTATCCTTTTCACACATTATTGATTTATAATTTTATGGTCGTTACCTTTCACATGATAATTCACATTCATGTGATAAATGTTCTATATCACTCTCCATCATTATTTGGAAATTTATTTTTCCTATATTTATATATTTTCAAATCCTTATAATGTTATGCTATTATAAATTCTAGTTATGTGTTATTCTAGATGATTATCATATTTCCATTTACAAATATTCATGAGAATGTTTTCTTAAAAAATTTTACAATGTGGTTTTCCATAATGAAATATTCAAATATAAAACCCTTTATTTTTTAGAACAAGTTATAATTGTTGGGATACAATTTATTTTTTGGGATATTGTGCAACAGCCTTATATTTTTAAATAATTCTATGTTTGGATGAAAATACAACATCTAACATCGAGCTTAAAGAAACCATCAAATATTATTATATTATGAAAATTATAACATAGTAATTTAATTTGGGTGTATGGATAAAAATTAATAAATGGTGAAATATATATATATATATTATTATGAATATAATTTTATTGATACATTCTTAAGAAATAAGCTCTCAATTTCCAGTAATGTCATTTTATACTCCAAAATATGTTTTCTAAAAAAATGGTTTTTATTATCTTAGTTGAGTGAATATTATTATTAATATCTAGATATTTTTTAAAAAATATTTTATTAAAAAATTATAATTTTCAAAAAAATATTCAATATTATATTTTGTTGAAATTGTGGGATTTTTTTGTTAATATTGATTTTTTTGATGAATAGTGAAAAATATTGATTTTTATAAAAAACTTTTTTTTGTTCAATAATATACCAACTTCCAATTTTTAAAAATGGATTCTATGTGAAAATAGTTATATTATATTATAAAAAATCCTTAAATGTTTATTTGAGTAAATTAAATTTTTTAATTTATAATAAAAATATTTTACACATAAAAATGATTTTTTCTGGAAAATTATTTTCATTGTGGTTTTAATTTTGATCATATATTAATTTTTAATCCTTTTTTAAATATAATATTAAAAAATTTATTCAATATTATAATATCCTTGTCCATATTTTTTAAATATTTTACTTTTATTTTTGGTAAATATGAATAATAATAATAGTATATTTCTTGTTGTCATGATGGAGGTAAAATTGGATAATTAGTATAAAACAAATGTAACAAGGATTTAAATTAATTCAATCATATTATATTAAATTTTTTATAATATTTCATCCATAATTATCCAAATTTTAAAAATAAGAATCTTTTCCCATTTAACATTGGTTTTAACCTTTATAATATATAAATAAAATATAAAGTAAATAATATAACTTTCTTACTTTTAATATCTATAATATTTTTTAACAGGGATAAATTATGTCCATATTTATATTTTTCTTTTAAAAATGAATTATTTTTTAATAATTATAAATTATTTTCAATTTCTATTGGTTATATAATTACCTTAATGTTTTACGTGATGCTTACATAGTGTTTGTGAAAGCTTTAGAAAAAAATGAAGTAAATTATTTAAGAACTATAAAGTTAATAATTTTTTAGAAATTTATAGTGTTCCTAGAATTTTATATTTAAATATAAAATTTTATGAGTATTTTAATGCTTTATATTTTTA
This sequence comes from Viscum album, assembly GCA_963277665.1. Classification (NCBI taxonomy): domain Eukaryota; kingdom Viridiplantae; phylum Streptophyta; class Magnoliopsida; order Santalales; family Viscaceae; genus Viscum; species Viscum album. The sequence continues at coordinate 1,902,256,058 of OY728121.1, read as the reverse complement.
ATTTATTTGTTTTCATAATTTCTTCAAAGTCAATTAATGTAAATAGTTCCAAAAACATCATTAAAGATTATTTATGAATAATAATAATTTATTATATTATCTATAATTAATTAAAATATTTTAATTGGTCAAATATGCTAATAAATGTTCTATAACATCATCAATATTTCATTTATGTGCCAATTTTTACGTTATATGTACAATTATAACTCTATAAGTTTGAAATAGTTAATATTGTAGTTATGTTGGGAAATGGTGAACGAATGTGTAAATCAAAAAATATGGTTTAAAATTAAACATAACCCAATTAAACTGTAATTATAAAATTTTTATTATACAATATACTTTTTTTTGAATTAATCTATATTTTGAAGAATTATTCTTTATATATATACATTAATTATATTTAAATCCTTTTTCTAATTATAAATGTGTCATTTCCCTACCTTATAAATGGAATACTCTTCTCTCTTTTTATAAAATTGATTTGAGAACTATATCTGGAGTTAACCATGAAATATTATCTTATAAATTTACCTATAAATGAATTTTAGGTTATTTTTTTCTAATTGTACAATTCCAAGTGTCCTTAATTAGGGATATAATGGAGGTTTACCGAAGAACATGCAATCATCTTACACAGTTTCTTTCAATTTATCTCTTATTATAAATATTTAAAATCTATAGTATTAATAATAAAATGATATATTAATTATACTAGATATATGACAAGACTATTATGATTATCAAACCACTATTATCCACACTCATATCCATCAAATGAGAAGAGAAAGTATAACTTCTGTGTACGTTTGGACTACTGCCCCATGTAGAAATAAAATTCAATTTTTATCACCATATTTAAGGGATGATTATTTTTATGGGTTTAATTTTTATATATTATATTTATAATATGTTTATTATTTGGTACTTATAAAATCATATATACCTCATTATGATCCCATCCATTGGAAAATGATAATGTCTTTAATCCGTACGTGTGGACTACCGCCTCCACAAAGCAATGTGACTCGTTTATTATTTCCAATTCACATAGATCATAATAAATTTGGGATCCATAAATATGTTAGATATAAAAAGTAATATGTAAATATTAATTACTATTTACTTTTATTTCATTCCATATGACTAAATGTTAAAATATTGTTCTTATGTACGTACAACTTACCATTTCTATGAATTTTGTGGTTTATTTTTATATATCTACATTTAATGGATGGTTGTAAATATTTATTTATTGAATATGTGATATATTTATATAATAAATATAATTATATATATTATTTATACATGATCAATGTATAATGACTAAAAGTACCAAACATTAATTATCATGAAAAATTAAATAGTTAACACAAGGAAATGATGATTTAAATGAGTAATTATTAATAACATGGTTTTAAAATGATATAAGTTTACTATATGTGGTACTATAAGTATTAAATTTTATTTTATAATTATGAACAAATTATTTTATTATATAAGAGTTTAAGGTTCTTTTGATTCTATTTGAACTTGTGGTAAGGGGTTTATGTATTAATCAGATTTTAATTAGATTGTTTATGCATTAATTTCCATTGAATGAAATTATATGGTAATTTTATAATAAATCCTATTAATTTTCTTATACTATGGTGATTTCTTGTGAACACCTGTTTTACTTTCATTTTCCCCTCTTTATGTACCCAATATATTGAATGATTTTTTTAAATAAAAATGGATTTATTTATATCCTTAGTCAAAAACATTTTTTCAACCATATAAATTACTTCATAAAAATAAAAAATGATTTTATATTATTATATGATTTTTTAATTAAATTTTCACCCATGATTTAATTTTATGAAAGTGATTTAAAAGGTATTTTTTTCAATTTAGGTTCTTTCTGATTTTTACCAACAATTTTTTAGGAATTTTTTGTTTAATATATATAACATGATTGAAATTTACCACTATAATAATCGTTTAATGCCTTTAATATTACTATAAATGTCAACGTGGTGACTTAAAAATCAAATTTTTCCTTAATATTTTTCAAATTTTAGATATTAATATATTTTTAAAAACTGATATGGGTATTATCTTCAAGAAATGTTTTGATGATACTTTTTAGTATTTCTTAATCTATGATAACATCATTTTATTTTATATTGGATTTACTAGGTATATGATCCAATGATAAAATATTTATTCTATTTATTGATCGTTTATGGTTATGATGATGAAATATCTATGAAACCAATTTTATTTAACATAGCTTATGTTGTGAAAAAATGTTTTATGATATTATGGAAAACATATGAATAGATTTATTATAAAGTGGTAGGTGGACTCAAAATATTTATATCAAATGAATTGGGTAATGATTGATATATTATAATCTTAAATTGTATATGAGAGGTCATCCCAAAACCAAAATAGGGTTCTTGAGAGTTTCTCCCAATCCCAAAATATGGTAAATGGGAGGTTAACCCAGGCCTAAAAGAGGGTACATGGGTGGTTCTCTCAAACCTTAAAAAGGGTACACTGGAGGTTTTCCCAAGCCCAAATAAAGTGCACGTGCATTTAACTGAAGAAAAATATGTTATGAATTTGTTGTTAGGTATCGATGAAATAAGGTTTTTATTATATTTTTTTAATCAAAATTTTATTTCACTATTTTATTACATGATATAATACCAATTTTATATTCTCAAGGATCATATTATTTGATCCCTATATAATTAATTTCTTATGAACTACAACTCTTTATTCCCTGACTCTTGTTTCTAATGTAAGAATTATAGTGTTTGATTTTCAAAGGACTAGATCGTGTAATTATAAACATTATTCTCATTTTATATTTAAGTGATCATTTATATATCTAATGTTTACTCTTACTATGCATATGATCTCACCCTTTATTATTTGTTTTCTATGATATAAAAAAATATTTACTTTTGGTGTGTCTAATAAGGGTGATGGTTATGAAAAATTAAGTGGGGGATTATATGGATCTCATATGATAAATTTTTTATGTATATATGATTAAAAATACACCAATCAAATATGATTATGGTGTGGATCATAATGTAATATATTGAATGGATATTCACCATTTTCCTGGCTATTTGGTGTTTTTCATGGTTTTTCATGGGCATTGCTGGGATTTCGGGGGATTTCGGGGGTTTATCTAATAAGATGTAATATTTATGTATGAAAGTATTCGTCACTAAAGTTTTTATTATATCAATGATTAGTTAACATTGGAAAATAGGATGAGATAAATTTATTGATTACCCTTTGGGTAATACAATGTATAAGAGAACATACTAAATTATGGTGACGAAATGAGTGATGTTTTCCATAAAAAAAACATCCATATCAATATACTAAAAGTGAACATGGTTTTAGAATAGATATATCCAGGGTAAATAACCCAAAAAAGAGTCGAAAAAATTATATATCAGCTATAATTCTTGTACTTGGTGTGTGTGCCCTTATTTTACATATAGTTTGACACTCTAGATTTATATAAAAGTGTTAATTCACATTATAACACATTATTAAGGATTTAAATATATGATATCTAAGGATGGTCTAGGCGAAACATAAGGATTATAAGACTTAAAATAAAATTTTGTGATTTGGATATTCATTAAATGAGAATTCATGATTATATGATACATAGAATAAACTATTATTGATCAAAATATACATTTTGGGTTTAGTCAATGGCTGGAACTAAGAGGATTTGTTTTAATGATGAATGTAATGGGTAGTGGAATGATTATCCCCGTGAGAAACTAAATTAAATGGGTGTTATAATTTGAACCATGTGATAATGTGTATTCATCTCTCTTTTTATATTATTAAAAATATCAACATGTTTTACATTCATAACACAACTAATAATATAAAAATTATTTTTTAGGAACACCATGGAGGGAGGAAAATTCAAAATTCTGCATGTCATGTATATGGGAAGAATCACTTAGGGAAATGTTTAAAAATAATGATAAGATATTTTATATATGAAAAATATGGACATATATCAAGTAAAAACAATTTTAAAGTGATCATTTATATGGATAAAAACGTATTTCATACTAAGGTATAATTTATAGTTTAATGTATTACGTGTGGGTACTATGGAAATTATCTAATCTAATTCAATAATCTATGTGTAAATTTTTATGTCAAGGAAGGACATATGTTTTTCCAATTGAATAAGTGATATTATGGAAGTTTTTATGTATCGGGATTCAATAATTATACTATATATGTGTTATATCAACGACATTGTGGATATATAAATCATGAATATTCTAAGGATCACTGATCTATAGTTTTTCATTAAATATCTGAAACCATGTGTTGAAAGGTATTGATAACCCCGAAAAGTGATTTTTTTAGTAAGGTGATAATGTTTAGTTGGAATAACGATATGAATTACATTGATGACGTAAATGGGATATTATTGGTGGCCATGAAATTGGATTTTGATTTACTAATAAATGTTTCAGGTTAACTTTAATGATGTTTATTTTATTTTTCTATTTATGGAATATATTAAATAGAGTATGATATTATTTGAGGAAAAAGGAGTTAGTTTTTGTTAATATATGTGTTTTCATATGAGGATAAATTAATCATTATACATATCAACAAGGGTTTATAATTTTAAGGATTGTCATAATTTCAAAAGGCATAGATACCCATTTTGAGGTTTTAAGTGATGTGATTTTGAGGTGATTTGAAACTACTAATAGTTTTAGAAAGTATAATTTATTAATGTTTAAATAACCCTTTGGATTATTATATTATTTTATGTTATTATAATATTGTTATATTAGAAATAAATAATCATTATTTTTTAAAATAAATTGATTGAAAAGGTGATATTTTTAAGGATATTTATGTGTAATCTAAGGAATACATTTTATGATAGTATCTAAACTTAATTTATTTTATTTTTGTTTTTTTAGGTATATTATATATTATATAATGATTTATTATGGTGATTAATGATATTTTACGACATGTTACATTGTTTTGAAAAATATTTAACCCTTAGGTTTAAAATGCAATTTAACATGATATATTATTTGGAATGAATGCTATTAAATTTTTTGGGATGTAAAATGAATGGTATGAGATCACCTATGATATTAAAATATTAATTAATATTGAGGTTATTGATTTAATATTGGATGTAGTTTTTTTTAATTTAGGTAATGATCTATGTTGAACCATAGGTATTATTGTATAAATTTTGTGGCTAAACGTATTATTTCATCACATGAAGGTCTGTACATTTTGGATATTATTGTACATTTTTCATACCATTTTGCTATAATATATTTCTTAAAAATAGGATGAATATATATTTATCCTTTTATGGATTATCTTATACATTAAAAGTTTATTTTAGTGATTAAAGAATGAAAATTTCCTTATGATTACTCATTATTTGGAGAAAAAGTTGGCATTTTAGTGTAAATTGTTTACTGGATGAAATTATAAATGTTAAGTATATATCCTTATATTGTAAGTTTATATGGTAAAAGAATACCTAAACCCTAGGAAAAGGATACTGAAACAAAAATATTGTTTCATATTATGATCATTTTTGATAAATCGATGGTCTTTTCACACCTAATTGATTTATGGGTTTTTGGTGGTTAACTTGTTATGATCCTTCAATTTATTGTGATAAATGTAATATATAATATCCAACATAATTTAATATTTTATTTTTCTTCCATGTCCATATTTTTACCTCCCACTAATGTTCACGTATTTTGAATCCTAGTATTTTTCACTCTATATGACCATAGTATTTCTATTTCCCTATTATCAAGTTAATGTTTTGTTAACCCATTTTACAATGCGGTTTTCAATAATATAATTTCCAAAAATAAATGCGTTAATTATCAAGAACAAATTATAATGGTATGGATATAATTTATTAAATGCGTTTATTATGAAACACTATGAAATTTTAAAAGAAAACTATTTTTGAGAGTGTATACAATACACATATTTGAACATTAACGAACCATGTAATATTATTATTTTATGAACATTCTAACATAGTTGTTGAATTGGAAGGTATGGTTAGAAGTTTCTGAATTATTAAATATATATAAATTTTATAATTGAAAAAAGTATAGAAAAACTCATAGTTATTTATGATTCATTTTTTATTATGGACATTTTATTCCTCCAAATACATCTTCATCATAAAAAAATGTTTTCATTTTTTTCGGGGAATTTTAAAATTAATTTCTAAACATTTATAAAATTTATTTTATTAATTTTTTTATAATTTATCATATCATAATTACCATAGGGTTTCATTTTTTTTATGAAAAATTAATTTTCCATTTAATAGAGAAAAATATGGATTTTTAATAATAATTTTATTTTCGTTTAATGAATATAAAAATATCCATTTTTGTAAAATGGTTAAAATTTGAATTCGTTATATTATATTATTAGTAATCTAATTAATTTTATTTGAATCATTTTTATTTTAGAATATTTATAAAAAATTTATACATAAAAAACTATTTTTTGAAAAAGTATTTTTTTAATGTGCTTTTCATTATCATCTTAAAATAATTTATACTAAAACTATAAATTTATTCATACAAAATATATAAAATATTTTTATATAGAATTTATATATATAGAAAATATTTCCCATTTAATATTTTTTACCTATGAATAGTAATGATAGTAAGTGTCTTATAAATTTAAATGGGTTTATAATTTAACGCATTGATATTTTAAAATAACACTTTGTTCAAGATTTTAATAAAACATGTATGTCCGAGCATTAAAAATCCAGGTCATATTATTATTTTATGACAAATATAATGTAGTCATTGAATTTGATGGTGTAGATAGTAGATAAATAATTAGTATACATATATAAATTGCCTAATAAATAAAAAATTATTGATAAATGCTTATGAAATTTGACCCTAATTTTTAGTAAAGTCACATTATTCATCAAAATATGTTTTCTTCAAAAAATTTATTTTTTTTTGTGAGAAAATATTTTATTAAATTTCAATAATTTTTATTAAAAAACATTCATTTTTTAAATCATTATATTTAAATTATCTTAATGTGATATTTTTGAATTTTTCTAAAAATACTAATTTCCCACCAAATAATTAAAAATATTGATTTTAATTGAAAATAATATTATTGATTCAAAAATTTACAAAGTTTTTTTAAATGGATAAAAATTATAATTATTAATTTTATAATATTAATAATCGATTAATGTTAAATTGAATCAATTTAATATGTTAATTTGTTTAAAAAATGTCTCTAAAAATTATCTTTCATTGCATTTTGGGTTTTTATCATCAATTAATTTTTTCCACATATAGATATATAATATTGGAAATTTTATTCCATATTTATAATTTTTATGTGATTTTTTAAAAAAAACCTTTTATATTAATCTGAATAGTAACCATGGATTGTTTTTTATTACCATGTTAAAGGTAAAAAGGGTAAAATGTGGTTAATCCTAACGTGATAAAGATTAAAATTCATCCAAAAAAATTCCTTTATTACATTATATTATTATATATCATTTAAAATAACGGAAAATTTGAAAATATGTCCTTTTATTTCAATTTATATTTTTTTACATTTATAATATTTAAGTAAAACATAAGGTAAAAATTGAAAATTTCATGGTTTTAATATGTAGAATATTTTATGACATGGATAAAAACAAAAACATTTTATATTTAAATGGTTTTTTAGATATGAAATAATTTTCCATCATGTTAATTATTTTTTATTTTTTATTTTTTAAATAATAACCTTAAATGCTTACCCGTCATAGAGATAATATTTGTCCAAGCAACAAAAAAATCAATAAAATTATTTTATAAACAATAAAAGTAATATAGTTGTTAAAGTTTATATTGTTGCACTAAATTTACTAATAAATATATCATATTAATAATTTTTAAATTTTAAATTTTTATTATATTGGTTTCCTGTTGTTATTGGAGTTAAATTATGTGAATAATGTCAATAATAACATTAATCATATTTTATGGAAAATAATATTTTATTAATTATTTTAATTTTATTAAAATAGTTCAAGTTGTATTATATATATTAAAAAAATTTGTCCCCTTCCCATTTTTCATCCAATTGTTAACATAAAAGTATAATTTTATCCCTTTATTGTTGAAATAATTGTTACCCCTCTTAGGGTAAAAAATTGAAATTGGAGGGGTTAATAAAAAAGATAAGGTTTTAAATGAAACCAAAACCTATATGAATTTTATATGATGATTATATGTTTACCAAATAAACCTTTTAATTTAATTAATTTCTATTTTTATATATTACTCTAGAGAATTAAATTAATTATATTAAACTGTTTTTAGTAATTCTCAGTGTGTCATTTTCGTCCCTTATAAAAGGACACCCCTTCTCTCATTTATTTAAACCACATTGAGCCACATATCTAAACCAAACTCTACCAAATGATTTTATGAAATTCTATCTTCATGAATTATATTTTCTGTTATTGTTAAAATATTATTCCAATGGTCCTTAATAAGTAATCTAAAGGAGGCCTATTGAAGAAGAGGTAATCGTCTCACCTGACCTCTTCCAATTTATTTCTAAAACTACCTCCTATAAATATTTTTTATTAATTATAAAATAAAAAATTGATTATCCTTAATATACTGAGAAGTTTTTATGATCATGAAATCACTATTATCCACCCTCTTTCCCATAATATGTGATGTGATAATATCACAGATGCTTACTTATTGATTGTATCCTCCACTTAGTGATACATTTCATTTTCTATCACCATATATCATGGATGATTTTTCTGATGGGTTAAATTTTTATGTATGATACATATAATATGATTACACTTTTATAATTATAATATCATATTAACATCAAATCTTCCTATATGTTGAAAAATTATAATGTTTTACATGTGTACATGTGGACTACCACCCCCACAATTTGTTGTGATTTGTTTTTTGTTTCTACATCACATGAATGGGAATAAAGTCATATTTAATATTCATATTTGATATTAATGATATAATAATATTTTTACAAAGGTTAATTAGGATTTAACTTTATTTAATTTCAACTGTTAAAAAGTCAAAGCAATGTCCACATGTACGTAAGGCTTACCATCTCTGTGAACGGTGTGATTCATTTTTTCTATCATTTAAATTTATTGATTATCGTAAATATGTATAAAATTCACATATCTGATATTTTAATCATAGATATCATTATTTATATAATGGTGTCTTTATCAAATTACAAGGAGAAAAACTACCCATCCGAAATTATCATGAAAAAAATAAAATTGTTAACAACGAAAAATAATGATTTTAATAAATAATTATTAATAAATGGATTTTAAAATGTTATAAGTGGATCATAAATGATATTATTAAAATGTGACTGGGTCTATTATATAATAATTAAAAATTAAAATTTATTATATGGTGGGTTAAATCACTATCAAAGAATATCAAACTCGAGGTCAGGGATTTATGTTTCAATCTCATTTTAATTGGGATTGTTAGTGTGAGAATATCCATTGAAGAAAATTTTATAAACATTTATTGATAAATACATTTCATTTTATTCTCTATTAGTTATATCTTTTTAATAGATTTTTCCTTTATTTAACATCACTTTATGTACCCTAGATATTGAATGAATGCTTATAAGTAAAACAAATTTGATTCTTTATTTGATTGAAAAACATTTTTTTCTAAATCCATATTTTATAAAAAAAAATTACATTACCTAATGAATTTTTAAAGTAATTTTTATCAATTATTTAATTTCTATAAAAATATTAAAATTAAGATACCTCTTTTTTTTAATGAGGTAATTCTAGATTTTTTGTTTTAAAATGTGAGAGGCATTTGTTATTAACATTTACAACATGAATGAAATTAGATTCTCTCCAAACAGGTTTATGCTTTGAAGAATAATTTTCACTTATCAAGGTTTATTTTCAAAAAAAATTTCTTCTTAAATACTTTTTAAATGATTATATTTTAATAAATTCCTTAAAATAAAAAGGTCATTTTCCCCATGAAATATTATGGTGGTCATTTAAAGGAATTTTCCATATATTATAACATCAGTTTAAATTACATAGTTTTTTACTAGGGATTTGATCCAAGGATACCATATTTATTTTTCCTCATGATCGTTTATGCTTATGATGATGACATATTGATAAAACCTTTTTTATTAAAATTATTTATGTTATGGTGAATGTTTTTATGATCTTTTAGAATGCATATTAATTTTTTATAACTATATAACGAGTGTTCCTTGAATTATATATTCATATAATTTATAGGTTAAAGACTAATGATTCATAAGCTCAAAGGGTACATTTGATTTTATAACAAGCTATAAATATTGTATGAAGGAGTTTATCCCGAACTCAAGATTGGGTATATAGAAGTTCAACCCAAGATTGAAAGAGAATACACGGGAGGTTATCCCATTCCCAAAGAAGTTACATGGGTGGTCATCCAAACCATAAAATTTTATGAATGTATAATTAGGTATCCTTGACATGATATTTTGATTATTCTTATTATTCAATAGATTATTACACTATTTTATGTTGATATTTAATTCCTATGATATGTTATTAGGGATCATGTTGTTTGATCTATTTATGATTCATGTCTTATGAACTACTAATATTTACACCAAACTAATGATTTCGACCTATGAATTGTTGGGTATTATTTTAAAATTTTAAAATTATTTTCTCATACAATTTATTGTCATTTTAGGTTTAATTTATCATTAACAACTCCGTTTATTACCCCAAATAAGCATATGATCATACCCAATATTATATTTTCTTTTTTCTCAGGATATGAAGAAAATACATATGTTTGATTTTTATAATAATGGTTTTAGTGATGAAGAAATAAATGGGAGATCATTTATATATATTATTAATAAGTTATTTTTGTATCTACATTTCAAAATGCAATAATCATATACTATACTAGCATGAATCATAATGTTATGTAATGAATACTAATATAAATATATGTAGATTTTAATGTGTGAAAATTATGATTCACTATAGTTACTATCAGAGTAAGGATTAGTTACATTTGGAAACAAAGATGAAAAATCATTTTTCATAAACCATATGATAATCCATTGTATAGAAGAACTTGAAAATTTATGGTAAAGAATAGAGTGTGGTTATCCTACCAAAATATACCTGTATGGATACAACAAGTGAACATGGGTTTGGAACAGATTATTATTGCGGTAATAACCCTGAAAACTATTAGTTGACTAAAATAAAAACCATCATTCACATACATGGTTATTGAGGAGGATATGATTTATTTTTACTTAGGGTTAATAATCTTAAAAATTGGTGATTGAGTTTTATCTTTATCATCCATTGGTGTGTGACGGAAATTCTTAAATGTACACCTTGTTTGACAATCCCTGGGGATATTATTTTTTCAATCACATTATCATTATGAACCATTATACCTAATATCAATGTGACTATGAACAACACATATTGAAACATATTTATTCATTAGTTATATTTCATATTAATTGATTTGTTCATTCTAGGATATGTGATAAGTATGATTTTGAGATCATATATTTCAATGATTTTCTGGTTCTTTATATTTTATGAATGTTTATGGATCTCTTTTTTGAGTATTATTATATGTATTATGATATATCCCAAGACAATGTAACCTAGGTTGAACCTATATTGATATAAATTAAAATGAAAATGATGTTGGTTTAACTGAGTATGATACTTGTTAACATTAGAGAACTATAGTCTAACATGGTAGTGTTATAAAGTGGAACATTTTGATGCTAAATTTTCTTGATGTTGTTAATGATATTTAGATTATAATTATTATTACACATGTAAACCCTTTTGGTTTTAGTTATGGATGAATCATTATAGAACTATGTAAATAATGTTTTACTTGAATAATGCACAAACTGGCCCAATGAACCACCCAATATGATAATTTATGGAGTAATAAATCTTATTATTATTCCAAATTGGCTATCAATAATTATTATTGTCAACATGAAAATAGTTTAAACCAAAAATACTCCAATGAATAGAAGGATAGAATCTAAAATAAATTCGGGTGATAAAGATGATGAAGCAATGAGATAATATTTCCTACAAGTCAATCATGTGGGAAGAAGAATGTGTAAAATTAACTTAAAATTGAAAATAGTATATCTATATCAGAACGCATGTATATATCCATGAAATATTTGCAACATAAATTACACGATATATTTATGATGTTGTGAATACGTATATAAATATTTTTTAGGTATTTATACACTTAAATGGATCAATATAATGTACTATATAAAATACATTGTATATTTATATTAGGGTGCATAAACACATATTTATAGATGTACACATAGATATAATTCATAGAAAATTTTAATTTAATATTTCCATTAGAATTTTTTTTGAATCTTTTATTGAAGGATTCTAATTAAAACAAACATTAAATGAATACAATGTATATTTTCATTGAAAATTTAGAGATAAAATTGATGTTTTTTATTTATGTGTGGATATATTTTAAATTTAAATTTTAGAAAAATTCAAATTGGAATTTTCTAATGGATGACATCACATAATTTTTTTGAGGAAATATTATATTGGAAATTTCTAGTGGATGTTTTCACTAAAAGTATTTATAGTACATTTTCAATAAATATTTTCAATGAAAAATAATTTTTTTTAAATACATTTCAATATATTTGAACTATAAATCCAAAGGTGAATTTAATAAAGAATTGTAGTAATTAGATTATCAGTATCGATGTTGAAAGGGTTTTTTAGAGTCCAATAACAACTATTATAAATACTAAAAGCAATAAAACACCTCTTCAAAGGATATTTATGAAATATAACATGAAATTTTATAAAATATTGAAATTATGAATACAATAAAACACATGTACCTTACACCAAAAAATACACTAAATCATCTTCGAACTCTATCATATGGATTTGAGAGATATCACCAAATTGTAAAACTATAGCATCCCTCCTCTGTAGGTTTCCACATTTAGAAATGAATCATATATCTTTTGGAAGGCATTCAAACTTTTTTCACGTTATGCTCGTATCAGAATATAAATAGGGGGAAGATGATAGAAAGAATTATGTTCCTAGCATTCATTGGTAAAATGTGAACATACAGTTTAATTATATAGATTTAGTGTCCATAGAAAACCTAAATAAACTCATGGGTGGTGTCTGCATTGATTTATGAATTTATTGTTATTGTATTAATTTATCTATTGATATATTTATGATATTAATTAAATAATTTAATGCAAATAAATTTCATATTATGAATTGTATCTTTTAATGACAACAAAAATGTTGGATTGATCAACTAACCATACAATACTACACATGTACGATGTATTTTATATATATATATCCCATTATGAATGGAAATGATAAATTTAATGCAAGCCAGAATATATATATATATATATACAAGGATTTAGGGAATTTAAATTTTCAATATCCCACATGCACTAAATCTTATAAGTCCTTATTCTATTTCACCTATTATTGTATTATACATAATAACATATAAAACCATCTCCCAAAAAACATGTGGATATCTTCCAAAAAACTTTAGAAATGGCATCATTAACTTCACCTTATTTTACAATGTATTTAATACCTTGTGAATACGCATCGAAAACACATTTGTATTAAGTATAAAACACATTTAGGGTAGCATTATGAGTCAAACTCAATCCCCATTCAGTAAACCAAGAAGTGTGAACTCACAAGCCTTTATAGTAGTTATAGAAAATACAAATCATTTTATCTTTATATGTAAGAATATATTGGCCTCTGGAGTTTATCAATTCTACTCAGTATATAATGTGATTTGGCATGATCTCTATCAATTACATGTATCTCTATAACTGGGTCCACCATATTTATTCAAATTCAAACATGTATTATCATAATTTTATTTTTTCTAAGACAACATTTGACCATGGGAGATAGATAATGTCAATCCCATATATCAAACTCATCGATTATCGAATCTCTGAGTACAGACTAGCCTGATCGATGAATACATCACATATCATTCATCTTATAAATAATTACATCCCTTGTCCCTTAATTAGATATATATAATATATAGGTTTGGTCACCCCCCCCCCCACAATTCTATATCAAACAAGGTATTGGATTTTATAATTTTCATAAAAGGGGAAATACCCCATTTTGGATGATCTCCAACAAATGATATGATCAACAACATAACCAAACACCATCGTATTATATACGTTAATGTGTATAATTATATAAGTAGAGTATAAAAGTGTGAAGGTTATGATTCAAGGTATCTATCCAACCTATGGTATTAGAGATGCAAATATGATCCATGCACCCATAGATTACAATGTAAATCTATATGACACTCCATGTGTTATACCCATTAGGTCATTCAGTGCACCAAAATAATCCTATCATTTTTTATACCTCATGATAATATTTTGTATTTCTATACAATAATCATACTCACACTATCCGTAAAATTTCATCATAACCATTAATAATCTATGACTAACATCGGTTAGGGATAAACTCATTGTCATATTTTGATATTTCTATATTCATTGAACATCATGAAATATAAATCTATATATTCATGTATTTATCCAATAAAATGGAATGATAAATATGAGTTTTCTTTTAATATGATAAATTTTAGTATTCTTAAACTCTTTAATAATATTTAACAAAACTGATAGATGAACCAGTTTATCATGTCATATATTCTAAATCACAATATCGGCCATATGTTCACTACACATTCTGTTTTTTGTAAACACAATACATCATATATAATTCATGTCATGTATCTATGTGACCATATGATAAAACCACCCCACAAAACCCTCGAGTGAGAATCATATAAGATGAAATTTAGTCTGAACTATTGTGAGATTTATAAATCACATTTTCAAAAGTTCCAATTTTTAAACACACTCATTCATCTCAACATTACAATTTCAAATGTTATGATGTCAACATGTAAATTCTGTTATGATATTATGTAAAATTAACTTTAAACAAACATTATTATAATATTTTATTTTTTATCATTTAGATTATGTAAGTATAAATATACTCCCACTAGCCTCTTAGTAACTATTTTAATTTTATATAATCTTTATAAGATATGAAAACCATTTTGTGTTATTAAATAACATTTATTTCGTTTTTATTATGAATATTTAACAAATAAACTATATCATATAAAGTATTCAATGTGTTTGGAAAAATTTCTTATTTTAAATAATATTTAATTGAAATATCTCACTGGTGGATATTAGGAACACATTTTCTCATATTTTAATAAACATATCGATAAATATTGTATCCTGTATATATACATTTATCCAAATATTATGATAAAAAATTATCTGATGTTGGTGAATCATAAACTATGTGTATATAATTAATCATCAAATGCTTTTTAAAACAGCTCTTTCTTATCAAAACTTTTCTATTATCATAAAATCGTGATGTGTTAATGATACACATATTTTATTTTGATTCTTCAAAACATTATAAAATCCTATACGTTAAAATACATGATGTAATTATTATTTAAAAATCTCATTAAGATAATTTATAGGCTTAATAAATTATTCCTTTGATTTAGAACACCACTATATTTATGAAAAACTGCATAATTTAAACTCCACACCACATACCTCCCAAAATAAAATAGTTTATTTATTTAACATCCATACATGACATAGAAATTCCATGGAGTTTCAAAAACTCTTCAAGATTTTTCTTGGATAATCCATCAATATGTAATTATTATAATAATTCCTTCTTAACAACCCTAGATTTCAATAACCTTGATTGGTTTCATGAAGAAACAATGTTTACCTTTTTAAAAAACATTATTTTTCTTCTGGTTTGAACTTTTATAGACTTGTACTATATATACAGAACTAGAATATATACAGCATAGTCCCAATTCATCTATTCTCAATATTTAATGAATATTGTGTATACATTCTATAAATTCAATCATATTGGTATAACATTTCCATAGATGAAAATATAATAAATTCCAAAACAAGATCAAGCCATTAGAGTTTCCCATTAAATCATGTTAAAAAAATTGATTTCTATAACTACTAAATATTTCATTAAACCTTTAGTGTCACCAATCCATTTTGCATAATCAATCATATTGAATATCATTTTACATTCCCAATAATGTTGAGTATATAAGATTAAAGTCACTAATGTACTGAATCATATTGAATACATGAGTTGATAATAAGATTCCTTTGGTCAATTTTTATCTAGTGTCTTTGAAACCATAAATGAACCACTCTATGCCTGAAAAAGAATCCAGTTTCACAAGTTGAGAAACTTCAACACAAGTGTACTAAAAAAGGAACTATTAACACACATAGAATATTCTTTTTGAGCATATATTAATTTATCAATAATACTTAAGATCATTTCATAAGTTACAAGTATAAGTATTATCTTACTTTATGTTTCTACTTATTCTGGATTTATCCAAAAGTTTATATTGATGATAATGATGATATTATCTAAAATAGAATATTTTAACTAGTAATCATCATGTATTATTAGATATTTAATAAGAGATTATATTAAATGGGTTCCCAAAAAAATAATGATTTTCTTTTAATCCATAATATCCATTAGTAGGCCAAGATCCATTTTTCTCTTTGACTTACACTTGTTAACACATATATAACCAATGAATATATCTTCTGGACAATAATTATCAATATTATCATATATTACTTTTGGATAGTGGAGTTGATAGATCTTTTTCCAATCCATCATATGGATATACTCAAATCTATTCCTTTGTAATTATAATCATTATATATTTATATCTAATTGTAACACAAAATAAAAACTTTCTAATAAGAATAAAATAAAAATCAAGGGGTAATCGACTGAGATCAATAATTCCATCATGATAATAAAAAGTCACTCATCAATTTTTTTTCTTACACAAGATAATCCAAGGGTACTACTAGTGATCTGGTTCATACCAGTTTGATTGATCAAGGTCTTGACATGTTATACATTATAATGAATGTCACACTTATCATATGAAGGGTATTTCAATCTCATCATATTACCTTTTGTTTTTTATTTTATGTATGCATGCATCTAATAATTTCTTTTGGAATCATGTTCCATCCATTAAACATAAAAGTCAAATCATATTGATGTGTTACTCATTACATAACCCACAAGGTTTTGTTACATCACCAAAAATAAAATTCAAACATATCTATACATATTGAAATTATTCATATGAATACGATACATGAACACTTCATACAAAGGATTAGAATTACATGATATTGACAATATCAACATGGGTAAGCTTTGAGAGATAGATATCCAACCCCATTCAGTTTTCTAGATAAGGAATAGGTCTCTCGGTAAGTAGGTATTCTAGACCTTGGTCCCAATACATGGAGATACATCACTTGAGATATTGTACAATTCATCATATCTATAATTCCTAATATGTAAAAACTATATTCAATAAATAAATTCATGGTTATAACATTATTTACAAACTGAGGTCATGGTTGATGAAAAACTAAATTCATTTTAGAGACATTACTATAATGTAATGAAAGGATCTATCTAGAAGTTATTTAATAATTAAATAAAGATTAATTGACATTCAAATTTCATAAAAAATTTATTAAACATTGTTAAATTTAGGAATTTCATTTAAAAAACGAACAATTCAAATATTTAAACATGAGATACCAATTTATTAATAGTTTAAAAATAGAATCCATCTTTAATAATTTTATTATAATATATGTAAGATTATGGAAATTCCACAAGTTTCAATATAACATTTTTATATTCATTGCATTATGAACAGTTTCATGATTATCATTATATTGTATTTCAATTTTAAATATGTTATATAATATAAATTATAAACATCTTATAATCCAATTTCATTTATGTTAAAATTTTACATAATCAAAATATTATATATTAAATTATTATTCAAACATTGATCATATAAATAATTGAAACACATTTTGATGTTACATAAATAATGTCAAAATAAGGCCCCCTTTTACTTTTAACAGATCAAAATAAATAATTACAATCAATTCATAATTTATATCTAAATATTATATATTTTTTCATATTTCATAGTGTATAACACATTATAAATTATTACATATTATTTATAAATTCAGAAATTAATTTCTAAACCATAAGTTATGTCATATAATTTTGATAAATGGTATTTCAAATATTAAATTTTAATATTTGCGAATAAATTGTTTTATAAAAATTTGATTCATTAATTATAATTCTGTAATAATTAATTAATTACAAAAACTTTTATAAATTATTATATTTCAAAATAACATTTATAATTATTTATAAGAATTTTTCAATACATCTAAATCATTTTATATGTTAAAAATATTTTTAATATGTTTTATTAATATATTGATTTCCCATGCACATATGGGTGTTCCTGTATAAGGGTAAAGCCTTCTACCCTTAAGTAGGTCATTTGGTAGAACCTATATAAAATTTAGTCATAACATAAATTTATGTAAATTTAGTATATCATGCAATATAATGGTAATGTGAAGATAACCTTTACACAACTCATTACCTGTAATGGTGTAGAGAAAATTACCTTGATGTGAATTCTTCATGTAATGGTAGGTCTTCATTCACTATTATATAAGTGTACTAGCTACATGGAAACCATTTTCATGAAGGAATAAAAGAAGTTTCACTTATATATACATTATGTGTAAGGATATCGTGTAATTGTAACATCTTATCTACATATACCATGTTGATTTAAAATCAAAAATAGCTTTAAACAGTCCACACAATTTTTAATGGAATGTGGTGATAACCCTTACGTAGACTAGTCTATGTAAGGGAGATGAGACCAACCATTAGATAGAAAACTATGAATAAGGTTAATACATTGGTTACTACTTCATTCCACATCTATATAATGGTGAATTCTTGATTAACTTTACATAGCCTTGGAACGTTAGGGTAAAACCTATATGAAACCAAATTACTATAAAATGAAATAGCGCAATAATTTTTCATCCTAGTAAATTTCATCACATGTTTTATGAAACATAAGAATTTATCCACTTAATACCATTAAAAGTGTTTGATATGGTCTAGTAAATAGTATTAATTATATCAAATGTATTAAAATCAATTTTTTGAGGATATCCATGAATAATAATATGAAGTTATGTAAAATATGAAAATGAATAATTCTAAAAACCCACATACTATACACTGAAAAAGACACTACATCATCTTCAACCTTTAAATCATGGAATTGAGATATATTAGATAAGTACAAAACAAAAGCATCCAACCAATATAGGTATCTACAAGACGAAAAGAATCATGCAACACTGAGGTGAGATATAGATTTTATCCATGTAATACTATGTCTTCTATATGCAGAGGAGTATGATGAATGAGAGCTTTGGCTTTCAATGAGTCATTGGTTGAATATTCACCATCAATGTCATCATATGGTTGTATAGTTTATATTGAACTTGAGGACCCTCCTGGGTGGTGTTTGTAATAATTCATGAATTTATAAAGAATACAATAATCTCTTGCTTAATTCATTCATCATATTAATGAATGGATTTAGGTCACGACCTATCCCCTAGGGCCCGTTTTGTGACTACCCCAAGCCCGCCTTCCATAGGCCAGGGGTTTGAGACTAGCACTGGAAAGGCGAATCTCACAAATGGGAAGGCATTGACAGTAAACATCTACATACACAATGTTGAAGAACACAATAAAATGCAAGCACAATGTAAAACTATAGTAGTAAAAGTGTTTAATGAAAGTAATGAATCCGAAAAAGAATCCAACCTAAAAAAGATACATCAGTAACTATAAACAGAAAATAGAAATTAGGTCTTGAGTTTCTCCACTAAGGATCCTACCTTTAGGTTAGGAACAACTCATCTCCACAACTCTCCATGTTAACGAGTCATCTCCTTATACAACCAGGTCCTGGAACCCTAAGTATCAGCCAAGCTACTCTTTGACTTCACTAGACACAATATGGTGTGGATGAAGCCCGTACATGGGTGATTATAAAAATATCCAGTAGGGACATTGAGACCCCTGAAGATATCTGAAAATTCAACAAAGGAAAATCAGAAATCATGATCTCATTCACAAAGCACAAATAAATAGAACCATCTCAAACTAGGTAAACAAACCAGAGTTCAGAAAAAAAAATTATTAGCCAAAAGATATATCATTTTTTCCATTGGGAAGGTTCCACAACATAAATTGGTGAGATTTGTTCCATTTTCGATCCACGTAGGGTCGTATATCAGTAATCCACAATGGGATGTTGTAAGGCTGGTCCTCAATGGGTCACACACTATTAATCCACACAGGTTCAATAAAATAATGATCCACACAAGGTTGCTAGAATGTTGATCCACACGGGGTCGCTATTATGTTGATCATCATGTTTTTTTGATACTGATCCACACATGGTTTCTATGATGTTGATCTACATTGGGTCACTAAGATGTTATGCCACATAGGGTCTCTATGATGAAAATCCACATAGGGTCACTATGATGATGATTCACATAGGGTCTCTATGAATGTTGATCCCCATAAGGTCGCTACTCAGATGACAGCCAACCACAGGATTCCCCGTACCTAGTATGCTTGAGTTTCATATTATCATATTCTGTGGATATCAGTCTAGCCTCAACTACCATGATGATCCAAAATTAGTATACAAATAGGTCGTCATGTTGTAAGGGTTCTAATGAAAAAGACATCTCTTCAAACCGGACGATTGGCCTGTGGGTTATTGGCATTTTAGTTCCAAGGCACCTGTTGGATTCGAGAACGATCAAAACCGAACATACTCCAAAAAATATATAGAACACTGGTGGATTATATCAAAAAGACCTTCTAGAACCAAGGATCCAAGAACCAAAAATGGTTCGCTAAACGGATGTTGGGTTTGCTAGCTACAACTCTTTAAGAGAAACTAGGCTCGAATGGGTCAGGGTCCATTACGACCCGACCCGGTTTGGGTCAACCCTACCTGGTCTAGGACGCAGTGGGCTTGTTCCACTGGGCTACAGACCGGCCTGGCCTGCTGGTTCGGCACAGCCCATTGGAGATAGGGCTCGGTGCGCTAGGATGGATTATCAACTGAGTGGTCTCCCAGCTCCCCGAACAACTGAAAGAGTTGTTCAGCTCTTCAGTCAACACTTTCACATTTTCCACAAGACCCACGGGGCATGAATACCGCTTCATAATGATTTTATTTCACATTCCCTTCAATGTGGTGTGTCGTCTCACCAACATGGTCGGCCAAGTGTCAGTTTCCCCTTCCGGTTGGTCGCAGCGCTAAGCGGTGTCGCCCTCATCTGCGGCCGGTGAGCACCAGCTGCCGCATTCTCCAACGGTGTCAGTCGCCAGTGCCACCATGCTGGAAATTCTTCCACGGGATAATAGGTGAGATATGATGGTTCATGATCAATTTGGATCATGTCTGCAGGCCTCCTAGAATGTCGTCGTCGTTGCGCGGCTCCCGAATTCAAGGTTTGACCGAGTTTGTAATTTGTACAGTTAAGGAAGGGACAAGAAAGAAGTGGTAGAGGGGTTGGGCATTGATCATTTGAGCCACTCCCTCTATTTTATCATCCTATCAAGAGGGTATGAATTTTTTAATCATCAACTCAATGAATTAAACCATAAAAAATCCCCATACCTATAGAATCATTGGATCTGTCACAGTGGTGAAAGGTGAATCCACCCTTTGATGAAGCAGCTGACGTTTGCCATTCCTAGTTCGATCCCTCTGAAGTTGCTGTCTAAGATCCCATTCCTCCTCGATTGATGATGCTCCATCACTTCGTCAGTGTTTCCTCTCTTCCATGCCCAAAGCCTATGCTTGATCTTCAACTATGTAGATCGAAGAAGCAACTGAGTTTCACAACAATAATGCAGTTCGGTTTTTAAATGAATTTATCGTTCCCATGAATATGTTATTTAAAAAAAGAGTAAATAAATTAAATAGATTGAAAACACAGCAGTCCTGCCACTTCCGCTCAACTGACGGAGAAAAAAAATAACAATTACACTTTCTTTTATTATCCTTTTAAAAGTCCAAAAATAATATTTTTCTCCCAACCTACTACTGTCAAAGATAAGCCTCCCATAAGAGAATCCCAGCACTGCGGACTCAACGTTTCCCTCAAATTTCAATTCTGAGAACCAGTTTAAATGTTAGAAAAATTTACTCATATATTTGCTGAACGTACCTTAAAAAAAGTTCAAAAATCTGTTTCGGCCACACCGTGCCTCGGAAACACGCACCGTTAATTTCAGAAGACTCGTAGTAATCCCAAATAATTTTAAAAAAATACATGTAATTTCGTAGTATTTACAATTTCATACACATTTGTTTCATCTTATGAAACATATCTTTTTCTGATAGTCAATGTGGAGGATTGATCAATTGTCTAGAAAATACAACCAACAAAGGAAGTATAATATATATATCTCTTTATGCATGCATGTCACAAATTTAATGCGATATATATATATCATATATGAATAAGGATTTATGGAATATATTATATTAATAATAACAATTAAGTTAAAATTTTCACTATAAATTTTAGTGGAAAATTTAACTAAAATATTCAAATGGAAATTTACATCAATAGTTTTTATTGTACAATTTTAAAGAAAATTTATGGTGAAAATAATAATTTTTATTTATTAATTTTTATATTTTAAATTTAATTTTATAAGAAAATTTTAAATACAATATTCTTATGTAATTTTGCATTGGAAATTTCATATGGAATTTTTGAAAATAAATTTCCAATATAATTGTTCTATTAAAAATTATAGTGAAAATTTAAATTATTTTTTATGATTAAATATATTTTAAATAGATATTTAAACCTGAATTTATTTTATAAATTTGGTATATGTTTTTTAATATATTTATAATAAAAATTATTTTATTAATTTTATTATAAATTTGAGAATATATTTTCCGTTAGATATTTACAGTTATAATTTCTAGTTTAAATTTTAAAAGAAAATGTATGGTAAAAATTCTCTTTTATTATTTATATATTGATATATTTTCAGATTAATTTTAAGAAAAAATTTAAATCCATAAATTTATATATATATTTATAATGGAAATTTCTGGTCGAAATTTTCAATTGTGATTTCTGGTGGAGGGTTCCACTAAAAACCTCTATAAGAATTTAGAATTAAAATTTTTAGAACAATATTAATATGTTTAAATATGTGTTAATATATTTTATTCCTAAATTTAAGCATTCATTTATTATAGATATTTGGTAAAAAAATGTTTTGTATAATTATAATAGAAATTTTATGTAGATTTACACTGGAAAGTTATGTAAAAATTTATACTAACATTTGACAATGAAATATTTTTATAAAATATTATAATAAAATTTTTAAATATAAATTTATAGTAAATAATTATTGTGAAATTTTTTATTTATCTATATATGTGTGCATTACGAATTTTAAGTGTATATTTTCTTTAGATAATATAAATAAAAAATAATATTAGTACACACACACAGACACACACAGAGAGATAAATATTTTTATGTATGTATGTGTATATTCATTCAAATATATATCATAACAATTCAATGGAAATTATAGATGTAAATTTAAGCTGCAACATTCAAATGAAAATTAACATTATAAATCTGTAATGAAATTTTCAAGTGAAAATTTTCATTGTAGAGTTTTAGTGAATATTTTAATAGTTAATTAATGTGCTTGAATTTGAAATTTAAAAATGTATTTGTTTTGGAATTTTTAAAAATATATTTCTATTTATAAATTCAAATGAGTATTTTGATTAAAATATTAAACTATAAAATGACATGACATTTTTTACTATTAAATATTTATCTAAAATACATACTTCAAATATTCATTGTAAATTTTCACTCGAAATTTTTACTATGGCTTTAAAAGGTACAAATTTATTATAATCTGTAAAAAATTAAAATGAATATTTGGAGTAGAAATATCTAATCATAGCAAAAAATTTCAACTGTGAAATTATCACACCCCGATCATGGATCCCTTTATTTAATTTTCTTCTTGGATTTGGATCTTTTTTTATAATTTTTTTTGCTGGTCCCCTATTTAAATTTTGGAATTTTGTTATTTTAGATCAGGTTTTTTTTCATGCTCACAGTTTGCGCACGGTTTGGGAAACAATGTGGCTATGGTACGGTTCAGTTTTGTGAATAGAGAAGAGGTTTCCATCATGTTTGGGGCACAGTTTGGCAGACTGTGTAGCTAGCTCGTACATGTGCCCCTTCATTCTAGTAGGGTGTGTACGATTGATGCATAGTCCTACAGATCGTGCGTGCAAACAATGCGACCTACCTTGTTTTTAAAAAGAACCGAATTAAATGAAAAATAAAATGAAATAGAAAGAAAATTTAATAAATATAATAATAATATTGTTATTATAATTACTATTAGTATCAATTTATTATTATTATTATTATTAAGTTATTAATTTTTTAATTATAATAATAATAATAATAATAATTATTATTATTGTTATTATTATTATGTTATTATTATTTATATTTTTAATCTCATTTGTTTAATTATTTAGAAACCCTATGGGCTGACCCTCAACTTCACTTACACACAGTGCCCCACCATCACCCACCTCTTTCCCGATCACATAACCACCCCATCCAACCATCTCCATAAACGGCACGACACCCACTCAGGTCGGTGCTCCCTCCGGCGACAACCCATCCATCCCACAGTCCTCCCCTTCTCATGAAGCTATATTGAGGGACCCCTTCTAACATGGATCCCTTTATCCTGGTGCACCCTCCTCCTCGTTAGGCTCTTTTCCCCCTGCGACCCTCCTCCCTTCTGGCATGCCCTCCAGCACCGATGAGGATACCCCCTCTCATCCTCATCTCTATTTCATGGATTTATTTTTGGCTATTTCTTGTTGGATGACACCCTAATGGGTAGAGTTTGTGTGGTATTTTTTTCTAGATTTTGGGGTTCTGGTAGGTCCATGTGTCCTATTTCATTATTTTATTGAATCTTTATTTCATCATCACCCCATTTGAGGTAGGTGTTTCTGACTATTTCCATTCTGGCACAATCAATAGAAACTTATATGCTTTAAATTAATTTTTTAATGTGATTCTCACCTCTATAATACAAAAATATTGAATTTTTTTTTAATCATGATAGAAATTAGTAAAAATAGGTTTTCCTAGAGGATTATGTATTATTCCTAGGTTTATGGAACCTTTGGTGTTTGTTGAAATACTTTTTTCTCTTTTGAACTAAAATTGGGGGTATTGAGATATATTTTTTCCTATTCATGTTTCAGGTGGTATTGATGGATTTTAAATTTTTTTATGTTTATAGATTGGTAATGTGATCACATGGAGGATGTTTTTAAATGTTTTGGAAGGGCACCCATGGTTTTTACGGGGATTACTGATTTTTTTCAAATTATGTATGTTGATGGTTTTGGTTTGAATGAAAATGGTGTTATTCTTAAAATGTATTTTGAGTGTTTTCATCTACATTAATGTTTTCCATTGGATGTGGGTACATCCATTGGTGAACTTTGTACACACATAGATTTTCATTCAAATGAATAATAAAATTTAAAGTGGCTGTTTTCCCCAAACCGTGGGTTTTAGAAATGAGTTGGTAAATGAATTTGGTTTTAGTAGGAAATGTCCCATTTGATAACATTGATTATTTTTGAATTATTAACTTTTTATTGGATAAGTGTGGATGTGGAAATAGATTTCGAACATAAAGGCCCATTTGGAACTAATCATTTAAAAAATGTGTTTTCCTTTAACATCTGTTTTCATAAATGTTTTGTTTGTTTTTGAATCGTATCTTCATTTCTATGTATAGGTTAATTTTAATTTAGTAATTTTTTTATTTTTGATTTGTTATTAATGTTTATAGATTGTGTTGGACCTCCCTGTGATGGTTTTGATCTATGGGTGTTATGAATAGCTACATGTACATGTATATGTTATTATATATATATATATATATATATATTCACTCATTTCAAATTTTCTTTCATGGTGAGGGGAATATTTGTAATATAGATAGGTGTATTTATATATACTTATAAATTCATGTTGGTGTATGTTCATAGGGATTATTCAAGTGGTCATCATTAAAAATAGGCATGTTTGAGGTAGCTTTCATCTTCATTTTCCATTAAATTTAAGAATATATTATTTTCTTATCTTTCTCACCATTATTTAATGTTATTTATTGATATATTATTTTTATAATAATATTTTCATATGAAATAATGTAATATCCTCTTTTTATTTTCATCTAATGAAACAATATTATTTATGGTTCATGATAATTGTTTATAAAATATGTCAGATAGCCATTATATGTAATTATTAGTTTTAAAATAATGGATTGGGTTGTAAATGTGTGTGTGGGTTGATTAAATATATATTTACTAAATTAATTTTGGAATTTCTTTGAAATTGGGAGTTTTTTATATTATTATTTGGAAATTTTTTGGTGTGTGTATGGTTCTTTATTTAATGGTTTAGCATGTGATGGTAATTTAGGGTCGTGTTGGATCATTAAAAATTGTTTCATTAGGAAACTCTACTTGTATGCTCATATTTATTTGTTTTGTTATGTTTCATGTTGTGGGAGGTCATCCGTGTTAGACTCCCTTGTAACCTAATAGTTGAAAGGAAACAAACATGTTCCTTGGAGTGACTTAGTGGTGACTTATTATGTGAATTTACTATATGTAAAATATATATCTATGTGTGTGTGTGCCGGTGATTGGATTCTTCGTTGGCAGTGGTTTCCTCAACCCCTTTTTTATATCATGACATGGGAACCTAGAATAGAGACAAAATTTTCACGGAACGATTAGTGCACTATGTTAGATTACGTAATGGCTAGTGCCCCATAGTTGAGAGAAATTTTTATTATTATTTCTATGGTATTGCGAAACTCAGTCGGGACTGGTAGGGAGATGATTGGGCGTTTAAAAATTATGATTTCATTAGGTAGGAACATATTTCAAGGTTAGTAATGTATATAGTATGTTCTAGATTATTCACATGTTCCTAGGTTCTCTCATGTTTCATGGAACCAAGGTATATGTGTCAGATAAGTATGATGTAGGTTCTGGTTGGTTACTTTTTGTTGATATTTTTCCATTTCCCATGTTGTATGTTTTTTGAACATGATCCCTCATGTAATATAGTTTATTGGTAAATTTGATAGAATGGTTTAATGTATTTTAAGACAATGATTTTGAAAATGATTTACTTTCCCTTCCTCCCATTTTAAGTATGAACATCACCTCCGTTAAAATACTAATATCTACCTCTTGAAAAGGAAGTCTTGTTTTGAGATGAAACGGGCCAAAGGACTATGATTTTATTTAATTGGAAAATGTGTGAAAATATTACTTTTGTATATTCTAGTTCAAACATAAAATTAATGATTCTTTGTTTAATGGAAATGAAAATGGAAATATATTTTTTGGGAATTACTATTGAATATTAAAACTCCCTCTATTAGTTTTATCAATGAATTTATCTTTGGTGTGGATTCGTTCACATATCCATTCATCATAGTGCAGTGTTGGTTAGAGATTTTTGTTGACCCAAAGGGTCACCATGTGGTATGTTCAATTTTAATTTAATTTCACTACTAGTTTTTTTTCATTGTCGAAATTATATTTTTTTGTTTTTTCATTTATTTTTGGTCCAAATAATTCCCAACTATTTAATTTTGATGCATGTCACTATTTTCTAGTATGTGGGGATCCAGATTGCTCTTTAGGTGACGCCTCATACCAACTCAGTGACCATTTCAAAGTCGAACAAGGTTGGTTCATGATAATATGGTATTATATCGTAGGCCATTTCTATTTGCGTTGTTTGGTAGTTATATATTATGACTTTTGGGACATAAGATATAGGTGTAGGATGGGCTCCAAGAACCCTTTCTCGTTCTTAACCTCATGTTTCTAGGGGTAGTTTTGGATTTCAGTCTTTTGTCACTTTTTTGGGATATAGGGTTGTAAATGGAGGTGATATTGTGTTGCGTTGTGATCCCACATGATATGGTGACCCATTAAGAGTCTAATTTCCCAATTCATGTCCCACTTAGTGTTATGACCGACATGGGGCATGCCTCACTATTATGTCGGTATATTAAGCACATATTTGTGTCCCACCATATGGTGGCTTGGTGTAAAATGTGATTTTTTTTGTTTTGGTTGGTGTTAGTGTTCTTCTGATGAAAAAATGGTTTTCAAAGGGAAATAATTATTCTGAATGGCTATAAATTGGTACACAGGGTTTTAAAATTTAAAGTGCTTTTGTTTGAAAATTTGGGGCTTGTTTGGAATTTGTATGTAAATGTTTTGGTGAGACCCATGGTGTTATTTATGATCATTTTCTCTTGTGTGGTTACGTGTGTGGGTAGTACATATTGGAAGCTGTGGATGAAGATCTATGGACACATGTAATAATTCATAGTATTCTATGGGTGGGTTTTTAAAATAAAATATTTTTTGAATGATTGATTACTATTTTAGGAATGTAATTTGTTTGGGGAAAAGTGGTTTTGTATTTGGAATATAACCTTGAAATAAATAAATTTTGAAAATGGATATAAATTTTTTTATGAAAATTTAGTTTAAATGCGATTTTGGAATTGGAAAATTTGCTATAGAAGAAGGAATCTATGATATTTATTTTAAATGGGTGGCTTAAGAAAGAAATGTTTCTGGTTGTGCATGTATGTTTTTGGTTTGGGAGCCTTCTATTTTTCTCAAGATTTTATTTTCGGTTGTACATTTGCATGATGATGGTTTGATTTGTGTTTTACAGGTTTTTCTAAGAATCCCGACCAAAAAAATCCCTCATAACTCTAATATGTCAAGACCAGTTTCATAATTTTCTTAATTTTTTTCTATTTATCATGGTCCTAGAGGTCTAATAGATGAAGTTTTCTGGCATGATAGGGTTGAGAGTACTTTTAGGGTTTCAGAAACACAAAAATCCCTCATAGTGGATGCCATTTAGAGTTTGTTTGAAGGTCCATCACTAAAAAATGGGTATTGATAACCATTCCATAATTATAAGTTTTAATGATGTGGGTTGTGTTTATGTCTATTTTTATCAAATGGTAAAAACAAATGTAGGGGAAGATTAATAATATGTGAGATCTCATTTGTGTTCAATAAGTCTAGAGGATGGTGATGGTCTATACTAACCACTTCTATGAGTTGGTTTTCATAGTGCAGGTTGTTCTAAATCCATTGTTTCATATTGTTTGTAAGGGATCCCCATCTAGAAAAAAGAGAATGTTATAGGAACATGTCTTTAAGGAATCCAATTTCTAGATTATGGATTCTATTTTATCATCCCATTTAGTAGTGTGGAATTAGTGTGTCCAGTTTTGGCATTCAATGATGACATGATGTATTCACATGAAGAACAACCATCGTTGTGGTGGTTTGGGTAATCTAGAGAAGTTTTACATTAAGCAGTGGTCAATGGTGGAGTTTGATCCTAATATTATATTTCTTAACTATGAGGTGGGAGATTCTTCATCCATTATCTCCCCAACCTCATGTCTTTGGGTGATTCTCACGCAGAGTTAGGTGTCACTAGGTGTGTGAAACATCGGTTTAGTTTTGTGTTCTGTGTTGAGATTGGAATATTTAATTTCTTTTCATTATTTTTAGAGTTATTATGTTTTTTCTATAACTTTATGTTCATATATTCATTTTTATGTTTTGATGGTAGTTTTTTACTATAATCCTATAAGTCATGTTTTTCTGAATGTGGCTTTTAGAACCATTCACTATTCATAATGCATGTTTTTCTATATTGTGGGTTGGTTTCTGTGTAGGTTTTATTTGTGATTACTTGGAGATTTTTTGGTATTGTGAGATGGTTAGAATGTGTATCCAGTTTTTCAAAAGGTTTTGGTTCCAGATTAATTGATTTATCCTCTAATAATGGTGGTCTGGTTGTTGTAGGAAACGATTCTAGTCCTCCTAGTGCAGTGGTTTCATTTGTGCTATTGAAGTTGGCTTGGATCGTTTTGGAATTCATGAAATTCCCCACCCCCTCACCTAGGTGGTATGATTGGGTTTTGATTTCCATTATATTATAATAATTTTGGTAGGGAGAACCATCTTATGTTATACCATTGTTTTGGGTTGTGGTTTCATCAAGATCAGTTGGGTGTGTCCTGGGGAATAAATAGTCACCCTAGAATTCCTTGTTTCATCTGGTTGTGTTCAGGAATGAAGTGAATATTTGATTAATTATGGGATTGGTGACTTACAAGGGGTGGTGTGATTTATTGGTGGGGATAATTATCACACAAAAAACATAAATAATTTTTATTTTATTAAATTCTTGGATTTAGATATTTTTTGTCGAGGTTGGGGCTGAGCACCGATTTAATGTTTTGGATTTTGTAATTTATAAGATAGTTTCTATCCTATGTACAGTTTGGGAAATCATGTGAAAACCAAGTTGTTTTGTTTGGGGAATCGGACAGAGACTTCATAAATGGTGGATAATGGTCTAGTAGATTATGTGGCCAGCCCATGTGTGTGCCCCTTAATTCTAGTTGGGGGTTAACAGTTGGCACACAGTCTGCCAAACTCTGTGGCCAATCCATGAGACATGACCCGTGTTTAAAAATAATGGAATTAAATATGAAATAAAATGAAAATGAAATAAAATTAAATAGAATGTAAATTAAATAATTATTATATAAATATTTTTATTGTGAATATTATTATATTTATTAGTATTATTAATATGTTAACAATAGTAATGATATTATTTTTATTTTATTATTATTATGTTTTTTATTATTCTCTATTATTTTTATCATTTATTTATAAACCATAAGGGGTTACCCTCCCCTTACCCTTCCCTTACACACATTATGTTGACCTCCCCCAAGCATTCCCCCCTCACGTGACAACCCCTTCCAGCACTCTCTATCACTGACATTATCCACCTCTTCAGTCGACACTCCCTCGGGAAACCACCCCTCTCTATGTTGGACCTCACCTGCTAAAACGGATCCCTTGTACACCATCGAGCTTGTGAAACTACCTCCATCCATGTGCATCCTCCTCATTTTTTGCTTCCCCCTCGGTGTCCTGCCTTTATTTTAATGCACACTCCTCCACTGAGAGTGGTACCTCCTCTCTCCCCCATCTCTATTTCTTTAATTTATTTTAGGGGAATTCATGATAAAATAAACCTAATGGGTAGATTATTGATATTTTTGTTTTTTTTTCTCAAGATTTTGGTTTTTTGGAAGGTCATGGAGGCCTTGTTCTTCCTTCCATTGATATGTTACTACATTCTCACCCCCTTTGAGGTAGGTATTTCTGACAATTTCTATTCCAGCACAATCCATGGACACGTGTATTCATTCAATAAATTTTTAAATGTGATTATCAACTATATAATACATATTACTATACTAATGTGGTGATTTCCTATTGATATAAATGATTAATAATTGGTTTTGAAATTGAATTGTGTATTATTCCTATGTTTATAGATCCAAGGGTGTTTGATGAAATAACTTTGTTCATGTTGAAGTGAAATTGGGGGTTTTGAGAAATACGTAGAATTATTCATATGGTGGTGGTATTTTTTGATTTTAAGTTAGGTTTTATGTGTTTGGTTTTTTAATATTAATACATAGAGGACATTATTAAATATTTATGAATGGACCCTATAGTTTATAATGGTATTACCTATGTTTTTCAAATTACATAAGTTGTTGGGTTTGGTTTGAATAAAAACATATGTTTTTTTTAAAATGTATATTGCTTGTTTTCATTGATATTAAAGTGTGTTGTTGATGTTTATACATTAATGGGTAAACTAGGTGCACACATGAATGTGCATTCAAATGATGATTTAAATTTAGAGTGGTATTTTTAACCCAAAACCTAGGTTTTAAAAATGGGCTTGTAAATGTATTCAGTTTCTATAGGAAAAGGATTTTTTGACTTCTTCCATTGTTTTGTGAATTATAAAAAAATGTGTAAATGTGTGGAAATTGAATTTTATTTTGAATATAGGGGCCAGATTTGAATACTAATTTAAAAATAGTGTTTTCCGTTAAATTAGTTTTTCTTAAATGTTTTTTTCGGTTTTCAATCGTATAATTGTTCTTTTTTAGGAATAATTTTATTTTAGGAGTTTTGTGATTTTTGAGTTTTGGGTAAGGATTATAGATTTGATCGGACCTCACTATAGTGGTTTTGAGATACGATTGTCAATAATACCTACATGTACATTCATAGGGTATGGAATATATATATATATATATATATATATTCCCTCTTTTTACATATTCCCTCATGGAAATGGGAATATGTGCAATTTATATAGTGTAATTTATATATATATATATATATGTGTGTGTGTTTGTGTGTGTGTGTGTCTAAATGAATGTGTGTGTAAGTGCTAAGGTTCGATTAGAGGGGACATCATCAAAAATTTCCATGTGTCAGGTTGGTTTCACGTTTCATTTTCCTTTATTTTTAAGAATACATTAATTTACTTTCATTATCACCATTATTTAATGGTTGTATGTGATATATTATTTTTATAGTAAATGTTTTATGTGAAATAATGTAATATCCTATTTTAATTTGAATTGCATGAAATTGTTTTCTTGTATTAGCATTTGAATTTTTTATCAATCTACATGGTTTCCCTTGTTAGAATGTTGTGGTATTAAAATAATTGATTGGGTTGTAAAAATGTGTGTGTGTTTCTGAAATATATATTTATAAAATGGGGTTCAGAGTTTTTTTTGAAATTGGTATTGGGGTTTATTTGATTCTTGGGAAATGTTTTTGTGTCTGTGTGGATCTATGAGAAATGTTTTATCATGTGATTGTTATGATTGGCCCTATTGGCACATTAAAAATGGCTTCATTGGAAATATATTCATTGATGGTACTCTTCCTTTGGTTAGTTATGTTGTATGTTGTGGGAGGTCTGTCGGGTAGGACTCCCTTGATTACAAATAGTTAAATACTAAGGGACATGTTCCTTGGAATGAAACAGGGGTGACTCACTATGTGAGTATCTTATAAATGACATATATATATATATATATATATTATATTGTGTGTGTGTACATGTGATTGAATTCTTGGTTGACATCGGTAGGCTCACATCCATTTTATTTCATGACATGTGAACCTTTCTAACTAGATAATATTAGGTAAATGATTATTGAACAAGTTTATAAAATGTGCTGGCTAGTGGCCCATAGTAAAGAGATATTTTCTTATTATTATTATGGGATTGGGGCCCTTGTTCAGGCCAGGTAGAGAGACGATTTATATTTTGGGCATTATGATGTCTCCTGGTTGTGTATCCCTTCGGGGTTAGTTAGATGTATAT
Source organism: Viscum album (assembly GCA_963277665.1). Lineage (NCBI taxonomy): Eukaryota > Viridiplantae > Streptophyta > Magnoliopsida > Santalales > Viscaceae > Viscum > Viscum album. The sequence continues at coordinate 1,902,222,299 of OY728121.1, read as the reverse complement.
TATGTTCTATATTATTCACGTGTTCTTTTTTTCTCCCATGTTGTCTAGAACATAGTTATATATGGTGGATGATTGAGTTGTCGGAGCTGGTTTGTTAATCTTGTGTGATGTATTTCTATTGCATGTGTTTTATGTTTGGTTAATAATGTTCCCTTGTGTAGTGTAACTTCTTGTTAAAATTGAAATAACAGTTTCATGTATTTTCTAAAAAAAGTTTTAAAAAAGTTTTGCATTCCCTATATTTTTATGTATGATCATCCCCCCCTCAAAATAATAATGTTTACATCTGGAAATGGAAATCATTGTTTTAGATGAAAAAGTGAAATTGACCATGATTTTCTTTAAAGGGAATATTTGGGAAAAACATACTTTTCTATGTTATAGTTCAAAACTCAAATTAATTATCCATTTCTAAAAAGGAAATTCAAATGGGAATATATTGTTTGGGCACACCTATTGAGTTTTAAAAAACAAGCATAGTGTTTTGTCATTGTTTTTATCTTTGGTGATGCTTCTTGCTCAGATTTGGTCGTTGTAGTGTGGTGTTGGTATGAGGTCGGTGGTGACCCATATGGTCACATATAAGTTCGGGTAGTTTTTTTATATTTCAACTATTTTTTATTTTAATAGTTCAGTTTACATGTATATGGTTTCCCTTTTTATGGGAAAATCATTACCACCTATTTAAATTGGATTCATGGTATATGTTTCCAGCTCGTGGGGATCTGGAACTCCCCTTGGTCTATGCTGCAGTCCGAATCGAGTGACCGGTTAAGGGAGGACCTATGATGGTTCAGGTCAAAATGGTATCATAGATTAGGCCCTTTCTATTTGGACTATCTGGAAGTTGTATATTAGGACTATTGGACCTAGGGAGGTATGTGTATGGAGGGCTTCATTGTCCCTTGCTCGTTCCGAACCTCGAGTTGACATGGGTAGTCTAGGATTTGAGTCTTCTGAATATTTTTGTATTTATTGATGACAACAGAGGCGATCCAGTGTCACATTGTGATACCACATGAAGTGGTGACCCATGTGGAGTCCATGTGAATGGATCAAGTCCCCATTCATTTTATAACCTAACAATGAAATGGACCATTACCATGTCATTGGGTTAGGCATTTATTGTAGTCCCTCCTTATAGATGTTGGTTTATGTTGTTATTTTTTTGGTTTTGTTTGGTGTAAGTGCACCTTTGAAGATGTAAATTATTTTGAAATGGATATTCTTCTTCAAAATTGTTTTAAATTGGTAAATTGGGTCTTAAATTTTATTGTTTATTGGTTTTCAAATTTGGAGCCTCTTTAGAATTGGTATGTATGTAGATTGGTACAACCCGTGGTGTTATTTATGAAAATTTTCATATGTGGGGGTGTTTATGTGGAATGAACATGTTGGCATGTGCATGTTAAAATAGATAGGCACACAAGTGATGGTTCATAGGATGAAATGGGTGAGTTATTGAAATTTCATGGTTTTGGAATGATTGGTTTCTCTTTGAGGATTAGATTTTGTTTGGTGAAAAGTGGTTTTTTGTTTGAAAAATAACCTTGAAATAAGGTGATTTTGAAGAGGGAGTTGATTTTTTAAATTAACATATTTTTTAAAATGGATTGTGGGAATTTGGAAAAGGGACCTTATAAGAAGTATGTTTTTAAATTTATGTGAAAAGGGAAGCTTCTAAATGAAATTTTTTTGGTTGTGTTTGTATGTTCTTGGTTTGTTCTCTACTGTTTTCCTCATGATGTTCCTTTAGGTTGTATTATAGATGGATTCTGGTTTTAGATTTTGATTTACATGTTTTTCAGGGAAAATAATCTAGAAATATACCTCGATTCTCTAATGATTCATTCTTAGTTTCATAATTTTATCGATTTTTTTATATCTTTCACTGTACTAGAGGTTCGATAGAGGCAACTGTGTGCCATGAAGAGGTTGAGAGTGCCTTTAGGGTGTTGGGAACATTTAATATTGTAAGAGTGTGTGCTGTTTTGGGACGATTCAAAGGTCTATCTCCAGACTAATGGGGTTTTTCTCCCTACCTTCATTGCATGATTATATGATGTGTGATGTGTTTAAGTTCATTCAAATGGTTTATACCTGAGGATGTAAAGGAGAAAAGGAGGGAAGATATCATTTGTATTCAATAAGGCTTGTAGATGATGAAGGGTTATCATGACCACTTCTATGAGTGGGGTTCTTAAGTGTAGGTGGTTGGGAATCAAGTGTTTCCTATCATTCGTTAAGGATATCCATCTAGATAGATGTGCATACTAGAGGAACCTGTCTTTATAAAGTATGCTTTATAGGTTTTTTCTTCTAGTTCATCAGACCATTCAGTGATGTGACTTTAGTGTGGATGTTCAAAGTGTTTGATGCTGGAATGTTTCATCCCTCTGAGGACCTACCATAATTGTGGATCTTTAGGTCATCCATGGTAGTTTTTCATTAAGCTTCGATTGAAAATGGAGTTTGATATGGGATGATATGGCCTGATTGAGAGGTAGGAGATGCTTCATCCATTAGATCCTCTACCACAAGTCTCGAGGTGATGCTTGAACAAATTCAATAGACGATGGTCGGGTGATATATCAGACTAGTTTTTTGATCATTATTGGGATTTGAACGTTCTATGTCATTTCATTCAGATTTTTCTACAATTAATGTTTTCAAATCTTTGTAAATTCATAATTTTGTTTTAATGTTATTATGAACATGTTCTATTATAATCCATGTAGTATTGTTTGTTTGAATGTGTATTTTAGAACCATTCATTTTTCATAATAGAGGTTTTCCCCTCACATGGGTTGGTTTCTGTTTTGGTTTCAGTTGTGCTCGGTTGGAAATGTTTTGGTTTAGTGAGATGGGAAGAAATTGGATACATTTTTTCATTTGTTTTTGGATCGAGTTTCTTTTTTAGAGACATTCCCTAATACTGGGGGTCTTTTTTGTTTGGAAAAAGATACTAGTTCTAGAGGTGGAGTAGTTTTGTTCATTCTAGGGAAGTTAGATTGGATCTTTTGGGAATTACCGCATCGGGCCCCCACCCCAAGGTGGTATGTTTGGGTTTCAATTGTTAGGCTACTAAAATACTAGTGGTGGGGAAAACACTCTCATGTTCTCTTCTTTATATTTGGTTGTGGTTTTGTCTAGATTTGTTAGGTGTGACTTGTGGAATAAATAATCAACCAAAAAATCCTTATTTTATATTGTTATGTTCAAGCATGGACTTAATTTTTTATTAAAATTTTCCATGGTGACTTTTTATAGAATAATGTTTTTGTGGTGGGGAGAATTACCACACCACGATCTCATATCCTTCTTGTTATATTATTTCCCAATCTATGGATACTTTTGGTGGAGGTTCGAGATGATCACTAATCTCTATTTTTTAATTTAAGATTTTTCTAGGCATTTTTTTGGCCTACACACAGTTAGGGAAACCGGGTGGTAATTGTGTGTTTTGGTTTTATGAACTTGGAAGTTGTGTCCACATGGTTGGCACACGGTCTGGCAGACTGTGCGGCCTAACCATATGACATGTCCTATTTTTTAAAATGATTGAATTAAATAAAAAATAAAATTAAAATGAAATATAATGAACTGAATAGTAAATGTAATAATAATAATACAGTTATTTAAATAATAATAATATTTATTATTATTATTATTAATTTATTATAATAATTATAATAATTATATTCTTATTCTTATTCTTATTCTTATTATTAATCAACTTTATTTAATAAATTTTTTAGAAACCCTAAGGTGATACTATTCCTTTCCCCTTCCAATCCTCTATATGAACCCCCCTACTCTCTCCCTCTCGCGTGACCACCCTAGCCAGCAGTCCCTATCACCGATGTTTCCCCTTATCGAGTTAGTGCCCCCTCCAAATACCACCTCTCCCATCGGCAGTTCCTCCAACTCACACGGATCCCTTGAGCAGCCCCCTTCTCATGTGGCTTCCTCCACTATGGTATGCCCTGCTCCTCCTTAGGTTCCCACCAATGTCCCTCCTCTCTTCCAGTAAACCCTTCTCTACGATGGAGGAAACTCATATCATCTTCTTCTATATTTCATTGAGTTCAATATGGGAATTTGTGGATTTACCAAACTGTAATTATTAGAGATTGTGTAAAGTTGTTGTTGTTTCTCTGGATTTAGGGTTTTTGGAAGGTCTAAGAGTTGTGTTCTTCCTTCCATTGAAGATTTTTTTCATCTGCACCCCCTTTAAGTTAGGTTTTTCTATCTTTTTCTATTACAGCATAATCCATGGACACTTTTATTCTATTGATTAAAATTTAAATACTATTCACACCAATGTAATTCCTATGGGAAAACTAAATTTGTTATTTCTTGTTTATAAAAATTATTAAAAAAAGGTTTTCAAAGAGGTTTGTGTATTATTCCTAGGTTTATGGAACCTATGTTGTTTTTTATATATGTCTAGTTCTTTTGAATTCAAATGGGGGGGGGGGGGTTGGAATAATATTTATCATTATCCACGTTTGGGTGGTATTTTTGTTCAATGAAATTGGTTTTAAGTGTGTGGTTTGGTAATGTGATAACATGGAAGACATGTTAAAATTTTCTGGAAGGGCCCCCATTGTTTTTAAAGGGACTAAAAATGTTTTTCATATTATCTATGTTGTTGTGTGTCGTTGGAAATAAAATAGTTTCTTTTTTAAAATGTTTTCTGAGAGTTTTAATAGATATTAGAGAGTGTTGTTGGGAGTTGTATCATTTATGGGTGCACTAGTTGCACACATTTATTTACAATCAAATGTATATGACACTTTAAAGTGGTGATTTTTACCCAAATATTTGGTTTTAGAAATGGGATTGTAAATGTATTTAGTTTTTTCTGGAGAAAGTTCCATTTGAAATCTTCTATTGTTTTTTTGAAATATTATATTTTTATAGGAAGAGTGTGGAATTTGAATTAGATTTGTAACATAAAGGCCCATTTGGAACTACTCATTTAAAAATAGTTTATTCCTTCAGAAATTTTTTTATTATATGTTTTTCTGGGTTTTGAATCCTATATTTGTTCCTTTGTTTGGATAAATATTTTTTTTTTGAGTTTTGGGATTTTTTGATTTTCGGTATTGTTTATAATGTCCATTGGACATCATTACGATCATTTCGTGCTATATGTGTCATGAATTCCTACATGTACATTAATCCACTAAGGAAAATATATATATATATATATATATATATATATATTCTAACTTTGTACATATTCCCTCAGAGAGAGGGGAATATGTACAATGAAGCTAGGGGAATTTATATATATACATATAAATGCATATGCCTATAATCATGAAGGGTTGGTTAGAGTGTTCATCAACAAAAAGAGGTATATTTGTTGTAGGTTTCCCTTTAAATTTTCCATTGTATTAAATGATACATTGATTTCATATCATTCACACATTTATTTAATACCTGATTGTGATATATTGTATTTATAATAAATTATTGATGATAAATAAAGTAAGATCATATTTTTAATGCAAATTCATGAAACTTTTTTATTGATTGTTCATGCCAATTTTTTTATCAAATTTCGCAGTTTTATTTGGTAACAAAATTTTCATTAGTAAAGAATGGATTGGGATTCAAATTTTTTTGCTTGTTTCCCAAAAATATATATCTTAAATGTGGTTATGAATTCATTTAAAATTGGTAGCGGTGTTAATTTAATTCTATGGAAATTTTTTGGTGTATGTAGTTCTTTAAGAAATGGTTTAGCATGTGATTGTTATGAGAGGCATGGTCAACATTTTGAAAATTATTTATTCAGAAAACTCTCCATGGATGGTCATCAATCCTTGGTTGGTTATGTTGTATGTATTGTGCGGTCTGTCATGTAGGACTCCCTTGTGATAAAAGAGTCGAATTGAAAGGGATGTGTTCCTTGGAGTGACATAGGGGTGACTCGTTGTGTAATTTGATTTTTTGTGATATATATATATATATTTCTGTGTGTGTGTGTTCTTTTGATTGGATGCTTGGTTGAAGTTGGTTGGTTGACCCTTATTTATTTTTTGGCATGGGAACCCAGCATAGGGAGAAAATTATCCGTGAATGATTTCTAGACATTTTTACATTATGAACATGATAATGGCCCATAATAGAGGGATATCTTTATGTTATCGCTATGGGAGAAGGGCCCTCAGTCAGGCCTAGTAGAAAAATGATTAGGAATTTAGTTTTTATGATAACATTAGGTAGGGAATTCTTTTGGGATGAGTCGCATGTATATTCTGTTCTAGATTATTCTTCTGCTCTTAGGTTCTCCCATGATGTCTGGAATCTAGTTATCTACTGTGGATGATTGAGTTGTAAGTGCTAATTGGTCACTCTTGTTTGATTTTTTTCCATTGATCATGTTTTATGTTAGTTGATCATGTTCCATCATGTAATGTAGATTCTTTCTGAAAGTGAAAGGATGATTTCATGTTTTTTAAACGTTTTCAAAAAAAATCATTCTATTCCTCCATTTTTATGTATGAACGTAACCACCATTAAAATACTGATGACTACCTCTTGAAAAGTGAATCTATTTTTTAGTTGAAAATGGAAATGGATAGTGATTTTATTTAAAGGGGAAATATGTGAAAAACATTAATTTATATTTTGTAGTTCAAACCTGAAAATGATGTATATTTGTTTAAAGGAAATAAAAATGGGAGTTGATTGTTTTAGAACTCCTATTGAGTCTTAATACACATGCCTATAGTTGTATCATTGTTTTAGATTTAGTGTTGCTTCTTTCTCAGATTTGGTTTCCATAGTGTGGAGTTGGACTGGGGTTTGTGGTGACCCACATGATATCATAGAGTTACAAGCAATTTTATTTCCTTTATCCTTGTAGTTTTCATTTTCATTATTACATTTATATTTATTTTATTTTTTTATTTATGGTCCGAACCATTCCCACCTATTCAATTTTGATTCACATAATTAGTTTAAATCTTTTGTGGATACGAAACACCCCTTAGGCCATGACGCCGATCAACATGGGAGACTAGTTCAGGGTCAACATAAGTTGGTTACGGTAAGATATATACTCAAAACTTATAGGTATAATGTGTATAAAAATATTATTGGATATATTAATATTTAAAATATTCACTAGAATCTTTGATGTCAAATTTCAAGTATAAATTTGTGCCAAACATTTCCAATGAATATTTGTATTATTTTAATATTTTTTTTATATGTATATAGCTATTGAAAATTTTGAATGTAAATTTGGGATATAATTTTTCATAGAATATTTATAATAGTGTGTGATTATGTGTAAGTATTTTTTAAAATTCATATTTTTCAAACTCATCATCAAATATACACTACACATTTTTAATGTAAATCTCCAATAAAAATATTCATGAACATTTTTCAGTGACCATTTTCAAAGAAAATATTCAATGAAAATTTCTAAGGTTATCTTAAACAAAATTTATTTATGCATGCAGAAATTCTCATGATAAATTGAAAATCTTCATTGTGGATTTTCAATGAAAATAATTATTTCTATTTTGCGTATTTAAATTATAAATTAAATACCAATTCGATATTTCTATTGCTAACTGAAAAAGATTACTATGGATTTTCAAAGATAATTTATATTGAATTTTTAAATGCTGTTACCAGATATTAAATTTATTGAAAAACATTTCTCTCATAAACAATGAAAAACATGATCTAATGGTTAAATATGTATGTTCATAAATGTAGTTCTGTTCATTGCGAATGTTATGATGAAAATTTATGTTGGCACATAATTGTGATGTAATTGTTAAATTTATTGGTTTGGTGAATCTATTTATGTGTATATAAAAAATTAAATACACAAACATAATATAAATATACATATATCTAATTATTTTCAATGCATACTAATAGAAAAAATTAAAAAAAATTAACAAGAATATTAGAAATTCCTATTAAATTGAATATATAGGTAAATTTTATGTATAGCTATATTACTATTAAATTTTATATATTAATTCAATGAGTGATTATATATATATATAATTATTATATTGTTTATATATAGAAATAGTATAATTGAGTGAAACATCAATAACAGTAATGAGGATGATCGACTAGTGTATTATGGTCCATCAAGAGGGTTTAGATTCTCGGGTTTGTGGTTTTGTCCATGAGACAATATTATTCCACAAAATTAGAGGGATGGTATTCCAGTGGACCATATAATTTAGAGATTTATTTTCCCCTTTATTTGGAATAATATATGACACTATAACACTAAGAAATATAATATATATATATATATATTGAAAATTTCATTAAAAAAATTAATATCATCTAGTTACGGTGTTATAGAATATACCTTTTTTATAAATTATAGCAGTAAACTTGCTTCAGTTTTGGTAACTAAAAATTCAAACCATTTATCAATAATAGAATATTGAATGTAATGTATAGTTATATATTATTTCATGAAACCTTACTAAATGATTATTATTTTTATTCAACATATAATCATATATTGTTTTGGAAAAATGATATATCTGCCGTAAATAGTGGATATATATATATATTTGAATGCTGATAAAATATTTAGAATTACTAAATAATGTATTGTTTTGGGATTTTTTAATCATAAGATATTGTTTATTAATGTCAAAAAATAGTAATTGATTGATTTCCCATTAAAACATATCTATTTATTAAAGTGGCATACTAACATATATTATTACAAATACAAAAAAATTTATATAGAAAAATTAATATACATATAAATATATTATATTGGTATAAATAATTATTAGTATCTCACTACTTCAAAACCTGTAATAAGAATTTGTGGCCTCTATCAGTGCTAGATAAAAGTTCTGATAAGTTAAACATTATAAGCTCTAAATTAAAGCATTGATGAAGTGTAATTGTTATTAGTTCATTTTCTTTATCGTTGGTAAATGTCACCCTTTTTCAGTGATTTTTATTTATTGCCGATAAAAGGCGGTCACTATTAATACTTTTTCCAAAAGATGCAATTGGGTTGTCATGTGAAATCTTCCCACAGTGGTGGATCGACACCCGCATACACATATTCAATCATGATCCCCACAGGGAAAGTTCAACATGACCTGACCAACCTCCCCCACCCATTCAAGCCTATACACGGCCCCGACCACCATCTCATGAAGGACTATACACGGTCCGACCATCATTCCCATGCGAGCCTATACATGACCCCCAATTTTGGATATACTTAGATAAAAAATAGAAAATACATGTATTATAAATATTAAAAATTTTGAAATTATTAAAAAATTTAAAAATAAAAATGAATAAATAAAAAAAATAAAAATATTAGTAATTAAATAATTATTAGAAAATTTAATATATATATATATATATTATAAATATTAATAAGTTGTTTATATTGAATATAAAATAAAATAATTAAATTGAAAAAATTTAACCAATAAAAACATTAAAACGTGTAAATTTAAAAAACTATTAGAATAATTATTAATTTAATATTTAGTAATAAAAATGAATAAATTTAATATATATATATATATATATTATTTATAAAAAAAATATTAAATATAAATATAAAAAATGAATAAAATTTAATACTTTATAACACATTAATTTATTATTAATTTTTAATGTGTTTTAAACTTAACTTTTTATTAATTTATTTAATAATATTAATATTAAAATATGTACATATTGATATATATATCAGTATATATAATATTTCCTAAAATATTATTTATATAAAAAATATATGTGTGCTTATATTAAATAAGACATAACCAAACAGTACAAGTCATGGATGTGAATCCATGATCTATAAAATAATTAATAAAATAAAGGGAAACATGCAAGAACAAGTTGGGGATCGGGGTACAAGAGACACCAACATCAAAACAGACTAAGCTGAACTCAACCTCTATTCCTTCCACCTCTTCTGTGGTAACCACCGCACCCCCTTGGATGTCTTACTCTTCACCATTGCTTATGATTCTTCCATGCCTCACATGGATCATCCGCACCCAAGGTTACATCATCATCATCATGATCATCAACCTAGACATCAAGATGAGGGTTGGACCAAACACCATCATGAGTGACTGCATTCTCCTTTTCATCCATACCTTGAGCTCTAGCATCAAAATGCTCCTCACTATGAGGATTTCCAAACTGGTCACTACCATCATGTGATGCTAAAGAATGATTGGATGAATCATAAATAAGAATTTCCACTCGAGAGCTAGTCCTTTCGCCACACCCCTATACAATAAGTCAATCATGATAGAGTTAAATACTTTTTTAACCGTAATGAAGTTGGATTTCAGAGCAGTAGTGGTAGGAGACACCACTACTTTGGAAACAAGATCATCCAATGTCACATGATGAGAAAGTGACATAATAGGGTAATCATTATCCAAAGTAGAATATCCCTAATCTGGAGCTGGAGGCAGACCCAAGGCCCTGACAGAATTGTCCTCCTATAGGGTTGTCACATGGGTAGCATCCTGCCCAGGGGTGACATGTCCAAACCAAAACACATCAGTAGTGGATGTCTCAACAATGTGCCCGACAGCAGGAGAGTCACAAGGGCCGCCAAATCTGCACACAATAGTAGATTCAGATGTTTCCACACAATACTATGCAACATAATGATCCAAATTATCCTGGACATGAGAATCACACCCCCCAAGACAAACATGCACCGAGCTAGCACTTGATTTCCTCCAAGATTGGATCTGTTCTTCTAAGAGACCAACAACATACATGTCACTATCACCTTCTGATGCATCACCCCATTTGGAGGTATTCCCATGTTAAAATGTGTGAAGAGGCAGTGCACCATTACTCGGAGGGATGGGAAGCATTAATCCACACATCTGACCTACAGGAGACATTATTTTGTTCTTACCAGCCACAATATCTTTAAATGACATTAACCACCCATTCCCATTCTCTTGCACAAGATCTCACATGATGAATAAAGCTAAAGCCTTCACCCTATTAGGGATAGATGAATTAACCTTTCCACCATCTTGGATACCTCTCCTCACAGGCTTTAGTGTAGAAGGAATAAATGACAATGTGAGTTTAGAACATTCACCAAAATTCCCATAACGATTACATTTTGAAGAACGTAAATCCCTATTAATTTTAACTTGAACACATCCAATAGTTGAGCAGTTTATACAAAAATCAGGATCATTCTCATATTCAATCTCATGTTAAAATATAAAATCACCAAAAATCAATAATACTCTCTCATCAAGAAGTAAGAAAATATCATATTCAACCAGAATGATAGAAAAATGCCTATAACGAACTACCCTATTTTCATTATAAATTTTAATCATAGTTCTTAATGCTTATGCAACATCCGAATGAACATATAGATGCCATGATTCCATGTTCATACATGTTATGTGAATCCGGGATTGTGATACAGTGTTCATGGCTCAAAATAGATCAAACTAGGGATCCCAGTTATGAAACCTGATGATCCCTGGCATTAGAATGAAAATATCGTGACTCTATTCCCTAACACTCATATAATTCGAGCAGAAAGTAAAATGAAACTAAATTTATACCAATTGATACAAACATCCATTAACTGAATCCCCCAATCTTATGAATATGTTTTCAAAGATATTCGACCTTCCATGAGACATTCATCCTCTTACTTAAATGTGAAATCATAGAATTCATACAAGTGTCAATACGTTCTTAGAAAAATCATGTATTCACTTCCACTATGGATCTCACACCATTTCACAAGAATTGATTATTATAGGCTAAGTCACTACATTGGGAACCAGTGAAGAAGAAATCAGAACCTCTAACCTCTTAGCAATTTCGTTTGAGGAAGCTCACATGGAAGTGACTTCGAACTAGTATTCACATCTACCTACTTTGAATGTACAACAAACACATCTGCATGGTAGAAGTAATCATCTAAACAGGAGGTAAGGGAATATATTATCAAATAATATATTCAGTTATTAATATTCATTTTAGAATTATATTTATTAAATTAATATATTTAATATATATTATGTTTCAAATCAAAATATTTTATCATTTTTCATATTTTTATTTGATAACAACTATTTTCCACTTTTTATAATTTTTTTTAAATTAATACTTTTTTAGTATTCTTTATTCATTAGTAATCATATTTTATATTTATTTATTTTATTTATTCATTTTCATTTTTTCATATTTCAATGTGTTTCTACTTTTATACATTTTAAATATTTATTTATACAGATTTTTTCATTAACATTTAATTTTTTTAATATGGTTGTAATTTAATAATGAATATGTATTTATTATAATTATAACTTGTTTATTTAAAAATATTCATTTTTAAATTATTGAGTAATATATATAATTTATAACACATATTTATTTTTTAAATTTATTCATTATTATTATTATTATTATTATTATTATTATTACATTCCTTAATAGAAATTTCATATTATATATTTCCATTGTTCAATTTAACATATATCAAATTTGTGTTGTATATATACACAAATTAAATTCTCCCACACAGTAACATAAATAATGTAATCATATATAGAAACACACACAAACATAATATATATATAATTTATTAAATTTTTAATATTAATTTTATAATTTATTTTAATAACATAATAAATTTAATATATATTTATTTAATTGGTAAATTTTATTTATTCATTATAATAATAAATTAGTTTTTCTGTCTAATCCTCTTTAATTGTGATCCTTGAACTTTTCATCACCTATTTATTTTGTTAACACCAGAATATCCACTTCCTACTACATGACTCCACTATACTATCATCACACCCTCAACTCAGTCGATATCTACCATTTCGAGAGTGTGAAGCACCTGGCCTACCACCCTTATAGTGATCCCTAAACACTTCAATCATTAATTCCACTTCTTCACCTCATGTGTAAATAGTGTAATCCACATTTTTCTCATTGATGTGGTTGGGGTTATCCACATTGGCTAATATGAGTGTGATACATTGTCCATGTTGAGACAGTCACACATATCGGTCTGACCGAGGTGATTGGATTATAAAAAGAGGTGGTTCCCCCATCCATAGATATTGAATAATCCACATTTTACTTATATGAACTTGTTAGAGGTTTTATTATTGAATATTTTAATTCATTAGATACAACTTATTTTTATTTAGGTTCATCCTTAATGGTTATCCTTTATAATCAAATTGATTGAACAATTTCTCGATGTATTTAGATATTTTTTCATTATTTATTCAATGATATTCATTGTGCTTGATTGATTTATTATATAACCTATAGAATGAAATATATCGATACATATATTTAATGAATTATCTTATAATAATTGTTTTTAAAATTTAGAAACTCAAACATTAACATTAGAGTTTTTTTCCAAAAAAATTAATGTATGATATTATCAAGATTTAAAATAAAATGAGAAATGATAATGAATTCTTCAATATTTTATTAAACCAGCGAAATTAATAATCACTTTATTATATTTTTTTGATTTAAATATTGTTTTAATATTTTATTTAAAATAAAAAATATATTTTTAAGAGTTTTAGTATTTTTAAATGCATAATCATTTGGTGAAATTGGACTCTATAAAACTAATTTTGGAGAAATGTGGTATAAAATGGAATTAATTGGGGCATATTTCATTATTTAATCTTTATGATATTCCATAAAATTATTTATATGATAAAAATTAATTGGATAATTATGATTCATATTTTGATTAACAAAAATAGTTATTTAAATATCATTGAAAAACATGATAACCCAAATTATATATTTATCTATAGTTGAAACATAAATAGTGAGGGTTTCATATATAATTGTATAGTTTGTGTCTATATATTATAAATATATTTGATATATTTTTTTGAATGGGTTTTTATGGGTAATTAGTTGGGATTTTATGGGTTCTAATTACATATATTGGTTTCCTGGTATTCTATTTTCAATTATTTAATGTATATTTAACTAGATAAGAAATCGCATAATTAAAACAATTATTGGAATTTATTTTATATTGTTTCAATTACTTTTGTTTTTATCCATCTAAGATTGAATGTATACATTTTGAATAAAAGTTTTCAGTTCAAAATAACAAGTATTCTAATGAAAACCCAATTTTCCCCATTTTTGTTTTTATAATGATGAATGTTTTAATTCCAATAATTTGGTATGTTTAATTGTGATGTCTTCCAAAAATTATGATTTGTATTTTTTTAATGAATTGAAGTTTGTATGGAATATGGTTATCCGTATGGATGTGTTTGACAGTAGGGGATTTATAATCAGGTAATATATCATGAATATTAAAGGAAAAGGGTATTGGGTATAGTCTAAAGTTATATATATATATATGTGTGTGTGAATTAATTTATGAATTTTGAATTCATAATAGTTCTATTAAGGTTCATTGAAGCTATCTTAATTTAAAGGATTAAGTGAATCTCATGTTTTTTTATTTAATATTTAATAAGTGTTTGAATAATGAATATTTATAGTTTTCAGGTATATATCTAAATTTTATGTTTTCATTGTGTAGAAATATTGAAAACTGTTAGTTTTTAGCGTAATGGACAGAAAATTTATTTTTTTTATTAATCATTTCATTCATGAAATTTTTTAATGAATGATTTGAATTTGTATTTTTCTTGAGATAAATTATAAATTTCCCTTTTAATGTGATGAAATGATATTTTTATTGAATAAATTCTCAATTGAGAACAATAAATTGATTCTTATTTTCATATATACATACCTTATTTTATAATGGGATATTTTAATGAGTTGTAATGTGGTTATAAATTAAATATATGCATGCATTTATTTTTTGGGATGTTTTATATATAATAAAATGTTTTTAAGGATTTTGAAAATGAAAATTTCTTTTTTTCATTGGTTTCAAAACTTTTCTTAGAAATAAATGAGTTTCCTTATATTTTATGAATCAAATGTAAATTTTCTTGGATCATTTTTGGTTTAATGTCTTGTTTTTTTAAGAAGAAATATTTTTAAAAATCATTTTATGATATTATTATTTTAAACAACTTTTATTTGGTTAATATAATTGGGTTGGGATTTTTTTAGTTATATAAATATGATTTTTTTATGATTTAAATAATTATGAAAGTTTTTGTTTTTTGTAATGATTAATATTTGGTATGATGAAGCATTGAGTTAAGTTATTCTGTCTTCTGTTATTGAATTTGGTTTGAAATTTCTTATATTAAATTGCTTACATGATACTTTAGGGGTATAGATAGGTTCAAGTGACACATGGATATAAAATGATAATTCAGCTTTTGACCATGGGTAATATGATTAAATTGGAATATTATGTGGGTTTTAGATTTATTATTCTTATGAATTAAGAAAATTGAATCTTTAGTTGATGAATTATCGCGAAATTTTAGAAGTTTTATAAAAAAAGAAGTTATAGTATGAGTAAAACTCATTAAAAATGTCTTGAGAATCTAAATAACACATCTAATTGGTTGGTTTTAGTTTTTAATGTGTCATACTAATGATTAATGATAGAATTATGAAATACATGAATCCAAAATGTATTTACAGTAAATGCTTGTTATGCTGAAAAAAATACATGGTTAGTTTGCATTATTTATTTTTATCAACCAATTTACACAATATTATTATTATTTTGATCTTTTCTGTATCATTAGGAATAAGTTGAATGTCAGCTATAAAATATTGTATTTTAAATCAATTTTATCTCATACATATACATGATTAAATGATAGTGGAAAAGTTTTATAATGTTCATTATAATCTCACCTAAAATACATGTGGTTTGGATTTTATTAAGAAGCAGAATACTCTTTTGTATATACATTATGAGTTTTTTTAAATATGTATATTGAAGATAGATTATAGTTATTTGTGTCATTGTTATAGATGTAATGGGAATATTTTGGATCTCAACGTAGTGTCATCCATGCTAACTGATTTTTTTTAGAATGTTTAATAATGTAAAATACTTGTGGTGTTTTAAAGAACATTAAATAAATGTTTTGGATATTTTATGATATATGAAATAATACTATGATTAAAAATATACTAAATTCGAAATTGGGTTTCATCAGTTCGTTATAGTACAAATATATTTATTATTATTCCTACAATACATTGTTTAAAATAATCTATAGAAAAATTGAGTAACATGGAATCCAACTTCAATTATGTTTTCAATAATAGTTTCATCGATTCATTTCAAGAAATCTTAAGATCCTTGACCCTATCCCAATATATGGTGATTTCATGCCTAGTATTCTATGAGGAATGATATTTTTACCCAAATTTAGAAAGCTATATCACAAGTAATTGACAATAATGAATAATAATTTCAGAGGTAATTCTATCATCCAATAATAAATATATTTTTGATTACCAGAATATTTATTACTACCTTTTTTCTCACACAACATAAAATCAAGAACCTAGATTGACATCCACATGTTTACTTCAGGTTGTTTCTTTTCATGTCACCCATATGTAAAATGATAATTTGAAGAAATTCATAACCGATAACATTAAAATTTTTGGTTCCCATTATTAAAATTATCAAGCACTTTCTCCTTTGATTATTAATTTCTTATGTGTATTTATTTATTTATTGTAAAAATTGAATATTTTATAAAACTAATTGGATGAATATGAATAAAAATGGATTCACAATAATCATATGAAAAGAAATATTAAGAGGTTGTTAAATAGTTTATCTAGTTTGAAAAAGATATTGCACCCGACCCTTCTCAAATATTTTGTTTGTGTTTAAATTTTTTTATGATATAAAAATTATTCTTGAAGAGTTGGACGAACAATTTATTTTTTCCCAAATTATATCCGAGCTATAATTTTTTTACTAAACAGATGGAAAATTGAATATACACACTAATTGCAATTATACTGTAGTTTATCAATAATTTAAAATTAATACCAGTGTAAATGATGATTGAGATCATATGGAAGAAATGAAATTGTGAATCGAATTAAGCCTTTGTGATTGTCCAAATTTCATTGAAAAGATATAGAGATGTGTTAAGATACTATTGTGTACAAGTTGTATAAAATACACAACATTTTCAATTGTATTGAAGTTATATAATTTGAAATATAGTAGTGGATGGAGTGACAGCACATTACATGACAACTTGGTCTCTTGAATGATATGGTACGAGAAGAAAATGAACATACTTGTTGAACATATGACTTAAATGAGTTAAATTGTCAATGGGAATAATCTCTAAAAAATATATTATTTTATAACTCATTTCATATTTATTCTCAAAGACCATGAATCACTCATAATATACCCTATGTGTGGTTTGAATCGATACAAGAGTTAGGAATCAGGTCCATTGAAATATGTGTAGTGATTTCAAATCAATCCATTGTTTATAAGACTATATGGATTTACATAAACCACAATAGAATTTACAAGCATCATGGTTACAATAATTCATTATGGGAAACTATATCATCCAATAGGCTCTCCTCAGTGGGTGAAAATTTATCATGAGTATCCTAAATTTGGAAATAATCATAAAAACATCCTCCATGCATTATCTATAAAGGGAATAAATCCTTTTGGTGTAAAAATGTTCTTCTCAAATTACATAGAAATCTATGTGATTAAATTATAACTGTTCACCATTCTTATGAAAGAATCTCAAATACATTATATTGTCTCTACTTAAAACTGGACCAAAAAAACCAGTAATGATATTGATGTATATTTTTATCCATTGATCGAATATCTAAAATGGATGTGGGCTACATGTGTTAAAATTTTGATGCTCATACAAGTTAATAATTCATATTCTTTGTCATGTTGTATTATAAGAAAAATGAATTTACCACTTATGGAAATGTTTTTGGTTTTAACATTAAAGGAATTCTAGGGATCCCAAATAGTGAAGAATTCACACACTCAGTTTAGTTGAATCATTCATATAATTTTTAATTGTTAATACATTGGACTTTTTTACATTTAAAACAAAAATAATAGTTTTAGATGATAACATTCGATTGGAATACAAGACAACGTACAACACTATCTCCACTAACATCTGATCAAATGTTTGAGAAAGTAACATATTTTGAACCCATATTTGATATACACTCAGGAACCAGCCTGCGTAAACCATGAAATGGTCACCCAAGATGATCCACAACAAGTACTAAAGGGAATTCCTCATCCCCATTGGAAATAAAATATTGGCGGGCATCAAAATAATTCAGTTGGGAATGATTGATCAAATATTAGAAAAGACAAATAAATAAAAAATATAAAGAGAACAATAAAACTAAAATATAGTGGTTAGAGGATATTAAACTATATATGAATATTCTTGTGACCTCATGGGTCACCTTGAACCATGTGAGATCTATGAGAAATATGGGTCACACACATAGTCTTTTCACAAAGATGATAAACCTTGTACCGACCATGCAACTCAACTATATCAATTGACAAAACAATTTTTCATTCTTGTCTCACTATTTTCATAATTGTTCACAAGTTTTGTGACTTTTCCCTGACAATAAAATATGTTTTCATATTCATTGATGGAACTCACAAGAATTGATCCAATATGTGATCAGATCATGCGTAGGGTGAAAAACTACCCAAAGACTCTTGAACTCAAAAAAATTTACCTGTAAATCGACCTAAAACTCATCCAGGGGATCCAAAATAAAAAATGATAAAATAGAATAATATCCTTTGTCGGGGTAAGAAAATTAAATATTCTCCTCACAAAAACCTTCCTCCCCTCTAATGTAACCGAAAAGATCGATAAATAAAACTCAAACAAATGTAATGAATCTAGAGAAAGATAAAATCCTCGAGGTGACCACTAAACATCACAAGTCACACTAAATTGCCTCTAAGAATAAATTTAACAAGAGTAAACATAAGGAAAATAACAGGGTTATCCCCACCACAAGAAAAACTAGAACCATCCACTTTAGATGCAACTATAACAAGATCTATGGTGGGTCTCCCACCAATTTAGGTATTTACCATCATTGACCACCTAATACATACCGATACTGGAAACCCAATATATACCAACCTAGAAATTCACTAAATAGACCCCCCACTTGTTTTCCCAAACCCCCCCCCCTAAACCAAAAAGAAATCCAAATCATTATTCATTATTTTCCACAACACGATCGTCTCAAAGAGAGCAGAAACACAAAAAAAAATAGGCCCATAAATTCTAGCCACATATTAAGAATTGTTCAGTGACTCACATTTGAGATTAAACAACCACTTGAATTACATGAAAATGACAGAACCAAGGCATCCTATAACCATGTTGTATCATTAAAAAGAATAACAAATTTAGGAGATACGACATATATTCCTTTCACAACAAAATGGTACCTTCAAGAAAAAAAATACATAATAGGAAAACATAAATTATCATCATACTAGAACTGGCTACAAAAATAGGGCTGAAGTCATCTTAACCAAATGATTCTGGACTATGTGAAAAGCTTCACTATAAGGCCCATGGTTGTAGATCTGATCTCATGAAGCATATTCTTCCCCGAAGTCAGGAGTTGGTGACTAACGACCGGAACATCCTCATTCTGTGGGACAACATACTGAACCCCCTTCAAATGACCCGTGAAACTATGCCGAACAAAACATCTCTTCATGAGTAACTATGAACAATATATTTTTTTAGGTAAAGATGTTGGGAGAAAAAAAAAGAGAGATTCATGTGTGGTTCAATGTTATGAAACACTCTGGATCCAACACTCATTTTAGAGCTTGAGTTGAGTCATCAATGAGGATACATAGGGAAACACTTATTCATAATATCTAAAAAACCCAAGAAACATCAGTTTTGAAATGTTCTAACCACTAACAAAAACCATCACTGATTCCCAAAATAGACCTTCACTTAAAAAATGTAAGGAATCCAAGAGAATAGTCATCTAATCCTTACCAGTACTTTTTTGGGGCATACCCATAAACAAGAGGCACACAGCTGAATCAAAAGGCATCATAAACCAAAACACCACACTTCAATCACAAACCAATCCCAAAACTCAAATCACCATAAAAACATTATTATCATCATTTAAAAACCAATATCCTATGAAAAAAGTTTCCCAATAAGAAATTAATACACTAATAAACAACTCTCAATTTTCAAAACATTGAAATCATCATTTTGGAAAAATATTTTTCCCCCACGAAAAATAACATAAATACCAACCATTGGTATTCCATGAAGTTTTTCAAATATATATATATATATATATATATATCCTTATTATATCTATATAACCCATCCAAACATACCACCAGTTTTCCTTATTCCACATGTGTACATTCATATATGTGATCATTCATAAAAATACCAAAGTAAAATTCAAAAAATTTATCACTCCGAAAAAATGTATTCAAACACATCAAATATTTCCCATTAATACCATACATTCAATTAAAATAAATCCTTTTCAATTTTTTTTTTGAAATGTACTCAAGCCCATAAAAACTAATCCCAAAATTAACTCACATAAAAACATACAAGAATAAGATACTTGTGGTTATTCCCATCCCAGAAACATGGATTATCAGACTATTCATTGTAAGATAATCAACCATTGAATGTATCATAAACCATTATAATGAGTTGTGCATGGGATGCTACTCCTTGAATGTTCATCAGGTAGCACTAGATCACTCTCAGTTTCATCACTCCTCTACATAGACCAATATAATGAATAATTTAAATACCAGACTTCCCCTAGAAATTTGATTATCAGGATGAGAAAGGTTTTATGACATGCTTTCCACACCTACCTCTCATGTCCCGACAATAATAATCTACTACCTACCTAATAACTCAAATAACATGGCCATTATATGATATTATTTCTTTAGGAACAAACTCGGGTCAGCCATGAACTAGTCATATGATCCGATTCGTGTCAAGGATCGATGGCTATACCCCATCCCCAAGGGTTGGTAATTAGTGTTGGGAAACAAAATAAAGCAGTTTCAAATCATTTTTCGCATAATCAAAATAAAAATATATTTTAAATATTAACAGAACAATAAAACTAAACTCTATTAATTAAAATAAAAATAAACACATACCTCCTTGTAACCTCTAGGGTAACCTCTAACCATAATATCACACTGGTTCCAAGAGTGACCCAATGCGTGAAGCTTCCACAAAAGATAAAATCAAAATTTAAACTATATGATTGTATATTAAAACTCACTAAGAATTAAAAAAAATCTATTCCCTTTTTCATTTATTTTAAATAATAGATCCATCAATTTCTTGTTTGAAATACAATGTATAAAACTAGGATTTAAATAAATTTCCTATTTGAACCGACTCGTGGTCCATTTACTTTTTCCATTTAAAAATGAATTCTTTTACCAGTAAGAGACATTATCATTTTAGATATAAGGAAAGTAAATAAACTTTTTAATTTATTTTCCATTAACATTTTCAATGAAATCCATCTCTTTTTAAAATAGGATACACCACACAACGATGTAGGTACAACCACCACACAATAAGAGCAATGGAATATAGATCTCATGTGTAACTAACCAGACAAGGAACCTCAGTCATCCACCATAGACAACTATGTTAAAAATACATGGGATAACCAATGATCTCATGAATAATCTAGAACATTGTATACCTATGACTCATCCGGAAGTCATGCCTTACCCGATCACATCATAACAACCAAACTCTTGATCACACCCTACCTGGACTGACCAAGGTGTACAACACCAAAAATTATGGTCCACACTAAGGGTCACAAGCCGATGCGTAATCCAAACTAGTGCAAAAATCATTCAATGAAAGTTACGTCTCTATGCTTGGTTCCCATGTTCAGACTAAAAAGGGGGTGGTCCAACAATGTCAAAAAATTAATCCCCCACATATACATGCAACACATTCCAAAATCACACACAATAGTCACTGCTAAATCCCTCCATGGTATTTTACCCCTCTTTCCATCAACAATAAAATCAAAAGTTAATTCCCATCCAAGGACCACCTTGTCCCATAAACATCCAACCAAGTGAGAGGTGCATCCTAGATTTTGTTTTCAAAGTAACTCATTTTAAAAATTACCAAATGGTCCTCAAGAAACCATTTAATATGAATCCATTTCCAAATAAATGACATGTGAAAAATTATTTCCAATGAATCAAATAAACAATACATACAATTTCAAATCCATTTGGAAGACCATTTAAGAAATACATATGAGTAACCCAAAAAAATTTTCAACCCAATACATTCTTTAAGAAATCCATTTTAAATACAATGGCCAACTGAGAAATTTAATAAACACATTGTATCCACACTCTGTAAAATAGTTTCATGCTATTAATGTACAAAGAGGAACATACTTTACATAACATCAAAAAATTATTCTAAAAATATATCACTACATAACATTAAAAAAAGGGTTTAATGGAATTAA
The DNA here is from genome assembly GCA_963277665.1 of Viscum album. Lineage (NCBI taxonomy): Eukaryota > Viridiplantae > Streptophyta > Magnoliopsida > Santalales > Viscaceae > Viscum > Viscum album. Next base: position 1,902,199,730 of record OY728121.1, on the reverse strand, counting down.
ATCAATTATTCTTTAAATCAAAGGATAATGAATAGGAAAAACTAACACAACCATTCCACTTTTGGCGAAGACCACTCAAACCAAACCTTTGCACTAACATGTGTGTAAATTTATATAGAAAAACACACAAATATATATATATATATATACCTGGAGATGCATTGCACATGTTACCCTTTTCAAAAGAGAAAATGTAAAAAAAGTTCATATATATGTATATGTATTCCAACCCCCTACACAGGTTCATAGGGTATATTAATGGGAGGTAGATAAAAATACTTCCTTGAAAAATTTTCATAAACTTTAAAACCGTAAAAACCATAATTTAAAATGAATCCTCGTTGAATCAATTGAAATCACTTACCCGAAATGAAAACCATACCTTCTTCATTTGATACACATGACCCAATATCACCTCATATAAATCCAAGGAATCTTGTAAGAATAATGAAACTCTATATGCGTAAAAAAAACCGTTAAAAATCAGGCCATTAGAAACCCGTAGGGATCGGCTGATCTGACACTACAATGAGGGAATGGGGGAAAGAGGAAAAGGAAGAATCATAGTGGAAAAAAGGCTTACCTGGAGTAATCCACACCCACAAATGAGGGTCAGAAAGATCATAGAGGAGCTAGGGGTGCCCCATTGGGAGGCGTCACATGTAAGGATGTGTTGGGGGGTCACATCATGCATGATGAAGGGGAAACCACATTTGGGTTTTAAAAAATTAAAAACAACAATATTAATTATAATAAACAAAATAATAATAATAATAATAATAATATTATTATTATTATTATTATTGTTATTCATAAAAATAATATCATAATTATTATTAAAAAAATTTCTTTTTATCATTATTTTATTATTTTATAACATGATTTTGATTTACATGAATTTTTGAACACTAGGTAGGTGGCACTGTCTTCCAGACCATGTGCGAACCTTGAATAACCAACTGGAAAGAAGTGTCAAACATATGGGTTGGCCACACAATTTGAAAAACCATGTGCTAATAGTGAAACTCATCTCTGTCATTTGAAAAATTCATTTCGAATTCATGTATCATGGTTTTCCTAACCTTGTGCGGGTCATGTGCCTTGTCCTTGATGCAAAAATATGTCGCACGACCACTACTGGTCCTCACATAGTTTGAGCCAAACCATGTTCATATCGTACATATGGAAAAAAATATCAACTGATGACTCTGAAATGCAGAATATTTATGGGGAATTAGTAAAAAAAATCAACCAAAGTATCAAGCATAAAGAAAAGAATAAAATATAAGTGTTTCCAAGGACTGGATGTGAAATAATTTCTTTTGAAAAACCATATGAAATCAAGATAAAATATGAGATAATGATCCATTGAATAAATATATTGGAATTATTTGTAATTAATGTATTCATATGATTTAATTCAAGGAAAAAATGTATTTTATATTTTTTTTTTCTTTTTACTAAATGTTCCTAGAAAGAAATGATGGAATGAAGGACAGATTTGACATGATTAGAACAAGGATAAGGGATGATTAGAACTGATGAAGGGTAAAAGGTTAAATTTTCTTCATTCAACATCTTATACACTATTGAGAGAAGAAAATTTTCAATTCTACATTTTCCTTAATGGTTTAAACTATTACCATATGGGTATTCATAAAATATAAAAAATTTCATGTTACTATCTATTTAGATTTATGGAGTACTAAAATAACATGAATTCCATTTTTTGATTAAATATTTGATTCCAATCACATTTTGTTTCATTCTACCAAAAAATGTATGACATACATGAACTACTGCATGATTATTTTTTATATCCATATGCAATAAATTTATAAACTCACTAATGTTTTGAATCATGAATAAATAGATTGAAATATTTTTATTTGAATTATAGATGTTATTCCAACAGTCATTCATTGATATAATGGTCCACCTAATGGTTAAATTTATTTGAGAGGTTCAGATATATTGTTCGCTTTTTTTCAGATGGATGTACCATAATGAATGGTGCATGAATATTTTGAAAGGGTGTGTCATGATTTAATTTCATCGGAAATATTTTTTTGTAAAATGATATATTTTCGAAGAATATATTTAATTCTATATGTTTTATGTATTATATGTTTATAGTATCGGTCTCCCAAGGAATCTTCATTGAGTATTTATTATGGGAAAAGTGATTTCTAAAATATATGTTGTTACAATTATAACCATATAGTGGGATAAATTTCACCTTTACATTTTACATAATATTGAATATGTTTATCCGTACATTGAATCTAAAAGATAAATTCTTATACATTTGAATACATCATGGTTTAACGGATGGATATCAAATACAAATAATCATATTTTTATAGGATGATACTAATATCATACTTATAAGGATTTATCTGAAAATATAAATTCAATTATCAAACAACATCGATGGATAGCTTGGGGAACAAATGAAAATTTTATATCATACACCTATTTTGTAAATAATGGTTATACAATCTATAAAAAATAAAATTATATATATAGTATGATGCCAAATATTTGAGTTATGTTTGTGGAAAAAGTGATGCATATATTTGGATCCAATTATAGAAACCATATTTATACAGATATGTTATATTTCAGCATCATCAAATTGATATACAAGTTGGATTATAAAACATTTCAAGTGACAATATTCCATTTCAAATGGGTTGAAAACAAGTGTGTGGTGAAATGGGATTCGTGAATGTGGATTTCAGTGTTGAAAGGTATAAAGATTATCCATTTATAATTAAAATAAGTGAAGGTATATTATGTCTCATATCCAATAATCAACAATAAGTCAATTTTCCTACTTGTGAATAAAAATTTTTAAGGGTATGATGAAAATAGAATTAAGGATGATCGTTACATTAAGAGATAAATTTTTTTCATGGTGGCCCCAATGTAAAAAATTCTAAAAATGATAGGGGGAAGACAAAAAGGTGATTTGGATTCGTGATAGAGGAGAAAAATCCCTTCAACCTTTAATGATAATATTGATATATCAATGAGTTTGTTAATTTTTTTTATAAACTATTATTTTCTTAATAAAATTAGGTTTTCTATGGTATATTTATATAATATAAATTTAATGATTGACTACACATGTAGACAATGAATTATTCACATGATGATGTTACTAATATTGGGAAGAATATATGGTTTAAGATGAAACTATAAAATTATTAAGGGATCCAAAACATGATTATTAAAAAAACATGAATGATATAGCTTTACTGTGTCGACTAAAATTTTCAACTTAAGAATGATGTGTATAAAATTTAAGGTTGGATAGAATAAACATGAAAATACTATTGCTCCAAATAATTAAATATTCATATGTTGCGTTGGGGTCATAAAGAAAATGAATGTTCCAATTGTTAAGGATTATTGGTTACATTCTATATATGTAATAAAGGAACCTTTGGGAAGATATTAATGAAATGGTATGCTATACTTTTACTATTTTATTAAATAACTATATAATGTGACATTGATTTAATCTTCATTTTTCCATGATGTTTTTTTATTTAGATGATTAACATAATAAAAATGTCTTAATCGCTATTTTAAAATTCCATAGAGGCTTTTATAAACTTTTTATGAAGTTTCGTCTTAGGGATTTGAGGTGAAATTAAATCTAGACCATCCAGTTACATTAGAACACATTATAAAGTTATAATCGCATAATACATTCATCATTTTTGTAATTCTAAGTCATTTTATTTTTATTTTAGTAAAAAATAATTTTTTTTATATTATATATTTCATCCAATTTGATTCAAAATAATTAATTTACGAAACGTCAAATGAATTTAGAAAATAAAAAACATGCATCAAAACCATTGTACCCCTATCACAAAGTAGGTGTGGGGTACAGTTAACTAGGGAACAAAATGATATGTATTTTAAATAAACAAAAATATTTATGTGATATGAAAAATTATATTTTTAATTGTATATTTTAATAATGAAGTATCAAAATTTAAATAAACTTCCATCCAACATCATTTTCAATGGAAGGTGGCTTACATAAATAAAGAGTGTGAAACATTAGATGAAAATGAAAAGTTGTTATGGGAAACATGCCTAATAATGACATAATATAAATTAATTATTCTTTATAGAATTATTAAAAATAATCTATTTATTGTTATATTGTTTTATATGGTGTATACATAAGAATCCAAAAAGACCATTCAAGAAGAAAATAAAATTTCCGTATACATGAACTAGCTGTAACAATATGGTCAGGTTAGAGGTGATGGTTTTAGAGTGTCTACATAAATATATTTTGAGAAGAAAAGGCAATACGAAGATAAATATCACAGGATGAAATTATTTCAACTTCAAATAAATTTATTCTAATATATTATTTTCTAATAATGTTTTTTTTAAAAATATATGTGAAAGGATCTAAAAAATTGAAACTGGATTAGATATTAGCACCTGAACCACCAAATGACACAACTAGATTTCCGGTTAATAATTCCCATCAATCGTATGGATTAACTGTGTTAATAAATTTTTCCTTACACTTTCAAATAATGTTGAATCAAAAAACCTCTGATAACATTATTTTACTCTTACTCTATAGGTTAATGTTTTGTCTTATTTCATTCAATCAATACCCATGCAATAGGTTGTTGAAATGGGAATGATGTATAATATAATGGGAGACATGCTACAAAAAAACTACCAAAATACCACATGATATTGGGAATTGATATTTCTCAAGATTTGAGAACTAAGTTGCATGTTACACTTGATGATGTTGATATTATAATTTTAACTGATGTTATAAGAACATTCATACCATCGTCATATAATTTTATAATGATACATGAGTTATTTACTATAAAAAAATTCAAATGAAAAATGAATAATAGTTGATTAAAAAATGGTTTTAATTTTGGTATAAATAAACCCACAGACAAAAAAATGGTGAAATTTTTTTTTGATCAATATAATCTAGGAAATCGATGAAGAAAATAAAATACTTTCTCAGAGTACCTTCTCCCTACCAGTTCTACTTCAATGTGCATTATCATTAAAAATTCTTGCAAGCACCACATTAAAATTTGGATATATTCCAATCATTCAATATGGGAACGAAATATTTGGAATTTTAAATATTCATGTTGTTAATATCAAGATAATAAATGAGATTTTTAATTTTCAAAGGCTGAGAGTCTCAATTGTTAATACATACATAAGGTATTTTTTCATAATGTTATTATCCAAAAATGATCTAATATGTTCAATAATGTTAATAATTATTTATATTTTCTATTGGAAGTTATATTAATACTATATAAATGTAAAAAACTATGAATCATGATTTGGATTCATTAATCTATTTATCATTTTACAAGTCAAATTTATTTGGAGTTGAAATAAATTGATATGAAAAAAATAATAGACAACAAACTCTTTTTAATTCCAATTATGAATGGATAAACTATACAATATAATCATATAAAACACATTTTTGTTATTTTCATTACTTTTTTTAATATTAAAAAGCACTATAAATTGACTTAAATCAATTTTCATTCCCTAAAAATTTATTTAGTGGATCCAATTCAGGGATTTCCCTCAAACAAAACATACATGATGCTTATTTTTAATTTCTAAAGAACATTAAAAAACATTTTATAAATATAAATTGAAATATATTATTCCATTTTAGTTTTTACAATATTTTTTTATAATAGGGAAATCTATAAATATAGGATAAATCATGGTACAATTTCAATGTCTACAAATAATAATCGTATGGATTACATAATCTAAAAATAGATTCATGAATATAATGAAATATTTATCTAAAACAATATTTAAAACTAATTTAATTTCTATGTTAAATGTTTCTATAGTGTCTAAGTTAAGATAAAAACAATTATTAAGGATATAATGTTTGAAATTTTTTGACATATTTCATATACCATAAAGCTGTTATCATCCGGTAATTTTCGTAAGTAATTAGAATTTCATTAAAAAATTTATTATTATTTTTTGGTCTATATTTTATCATCACTTCCAATAACGACAACAACCAATTCACACAAAAGAAGAAATAAATTTGATGATAAATAAGTGGGCAGCGTATATGGTTTCGAAATGTTTTCTATATAAAATTTAGGAAATTACCCACAATGCTTGTTATCTAGATGGGATATGACCTAATATATACACATGGAATGATAATCACTATTATAAAAATGTATTTATATTGTTTTTGATTTTTTTTCTCAAGGAGACTTATAATGGAAGAAATAAATCTTCTTAGAAATGAATGGAAATAACACATAGTGTAAAAATTTATATAGAAATCATGAATATGTGAATTCCCACTACTTATTAATTTATCTTTATCATTATTTTATCTACATTTTTTACTTTATTTTCTAATAATTTTTATCTGATACATATTTAATTAAATTTAAAAATTTCTTCAAAAAAACACCTCATGATCAAAACTATATAAATATATTCGAATTGATTTGATAATATTCTTATGCCATATTTGATTATTAGGAATTTACCACACATAAATTAGAAACTTGATGTGTTTTCTATGGTTTGAAGTATACGTTTTCAAAACAAAAGATTCATTTTAGATTAAATGCTTTGTCACGTTTCCAATAACATTCATAAAATATTGGATTGTTTTCATACATTATGTAAATAACCCACATTTTATTTTTTCATTATTAGGATTAACTGCATGTCAATCATACACCCTATGTGATTGGTATGACTCGAAGTGTGGGTTTTCAATATAAAAGTTTAATTTTAGTTTAAAACACACATCACATGATCAAAAATATGAAAAATATGTCAAATTCTTTTAAATTTTTGTTAAGACAATCAATTTTTTGAAATTTAGAAATTTACTACATGACAATCTGACACATTATATGGATGGTATGAATAAAAACTTGTGTATTAAATATAATATTCATTTTAGTTTAGTAATAATTTCACATCAAAAAAATAATAAAATGATATAAAATTGTTTTCAAATGCTATTAAAACAATCCATACTTCATTTTTAACTTGTATGAATTGATTGTATGTCAATGTGACACCCGATGTTGTAAATATAACTCTTTGTATGTGTTTAAATATAAAAGAGAAATTTTATATTAAAACACGTATCACATAGTCAAAATTTATAAAATAATATAAAATTGATTTTAGAATTTATTAAAATAGTTTATAAATCATTTTTGATGTGTAGGAGTTAATCGCATGTTAATCTGATAGATGATGTGGTCAGTATGACTCAAAGTGTGTTTTTTACATAATGGTAATTTTATTTTAAAATTTTAATTAAATATCCAAAAACCAAGAAAAAAATCAATAATTGTTTTCTTAATTTTTAAAATTGATCCAAAATTCGTTTCTGATGAATAGTAATTGACGACACAAAACTATGACACCTAATATGGTAAGTATGACTCGAAGTGTTTGTTTTCAATATAAAAGTGTCATTTAAATTTAAAACACCCATCATGTAACCAAAACTAATAAAATGATGTTTTATTATTTTCAAACATTATTATAGTGATCCTTAAATAATTTTGGACATATATTAATTGACCGCACATCATTTTGAATGATGATGTGATTGGAATGACTTAAAGTTCATTTTTTCAATATTGAAGTGTCATTTTAGTTTAAATTGAATATCACAATAACAAAACAAATAAATTGAGGTTATATTATTTTAAAATTTCTTATTAATGATCAATAATATGTTTTTGATGAGTTTTAATTGACCTCATATCAATCTGACACACGATGTGGTCGGTATGACTCAATGTTCATGTTTTAAATATAAGTGTCATTTTAGTTTCAACCACTCCTCACATTTCCAAAACTGAGAAAATGAAATTATAATGTTTTTAAACATTAAAAACTAACCCATAATTAATTTTTAATGTATATGGATTTATATCATGTATATATAATAGATGATGTGGTTGGTATGACTCAAAGTGCATGTTTTAAATACAAAAGTGTCATTTTAGTTTAAAACATGTAACACAGAGCCAAAACTATGTAACTAGGATCAGATTATTTTACAATTTTATTACAACAATCCATAATATGTTTTTTACATGTATGAAGAAACTTCACTTCAATATAACACATTATATAGTCAATATGACTCAAAGTGAATGTTTTTAATATATGTTCCATATTAGTTTAAAACACACCACATATATCATAAATAAATAAAACAAGATTGTTTTGTTTTTAAAATTTATTAATATGATCTATAATATATATCTAATGTGTAGGAATAAACCAAACATCAAACTGACACATGATTTGATTTTTATGACTCAAATTACATGCTTTCAAAATAAGTGTCATTATCGTTTAAAACACACCTCACTTATCCAAAACAAAAAAAATCTCAGATTGTATTCAAAATTTCTGAAATACCCTATAATTATTTTTAAATATATATTAATTTACTGAACATCAATTATGAAACATGATGTGGTTGGTATTACTCGACATACATGTTTTAAATATAAGTTTCTTTTAGACTAAAAAACATGTCACATTGCCAAGACTGTGAAAACAATATCTGATTATTTTAAAAAAAATAGGAAAATGAATCATAATTCATTTGTGATATATGCGAATCGATCCCACATCACTCTTAAACATAATTTTTTCATTACGACTATATGTTTTTGTTTTCAATATAGGTTTCATTTTAGTATAAATCAAGCCTTAGAGAGCCAAAATCAAGAAAACGACCAAGGATTGTTTTCCATTTTTTGGAAAATGAGGCATAATATATTTTTGACATGAAGGAATTGATTACACATCATTTTCAAAGATGATTTACTTGTAATATAATTTATATATAGATTAATTAAATATATAATTCTTTATATTTTTATTATATAACACTAAAATATTAAAAAAATAAAATTTTCAATTTAATTTTTCTAAAATAAACATTGGTTTTATTGAAGGAACTGACATTTAAATTGATTTTGGACATTGTAAATAGTATGATTGTTTCAATATTGTATATGGGTTTTAATTTATTTTATTTTATTTAAAATGTAACATTAATATAAGTATTTTCTATTTAAATTTTTAATTGGAATTATAGTGCAATGTGTTATTTTTATTCCAATATAGTTTACAATATATTTTTATTTTTTTTTATGTATACTTATTGGGTTTGATTTTATAGTTTTGTTTCAAGGATTTTGAAGGCATGCAGTTCTGTAGCATCGGAAATGGTATTTATCAACTATAGATGAGGTTCTCATAATGGGTCTCTTTATCAATTTTTCATCTTGTGTGGATAAATGTGACACTTTATCATTGCTTTAATTAGTGATGATAAAAGTGCATTATATTCTTGCACCATCTCATTCTCCTAAATGATTATTTTCATCAATGATAAAATAAATCATGGTCAAGCGTATCATTTTCAGTTCTTTTTCAATCACTAATAAGTTGATATAGCTTTTAATATATCCTAACTTTTCATAGCTTTTAAGTACTATAAAAGATCATTTTTTGACTATTAAAGGCATTTTTGTATTAATTTATATATTTAAAACAAAAAACATAATATATGTATTGGAAGGGGGAAGTAATGATGAATTTTCAATGATAAAATATAAAAATAATCAAAAAACAAAAGAGAATCTTAATACTACATTTTTCATCTTATTCAAAATATCATGTTGGAAACAATTGAAAGGGGTCATGTATTTACCCAAAATGTAAATAATTAAAGATAAAACCTGAAAATAAAACACGGAAATGAAAAAAAAAAAAGAAAACTCACTTAATATCTCCCTTCGTATGGCCTAGATCCAAGAAGGCCCAAATTTCAAATTAAATCTGAGGAAATCGTGTCTTATATTCACAAATTATATTCGTGGACCAGAGCCCCACCTCTATCCACCATATCTAATAGTATATACATATTTGGTTGAAGGAAATTGTAGATACTGATATGATATTGGGGGATCCCAATCATTTTGTATTTGAGGACTACTTTAGAATTTCCACACACATTAAGTATAGATTGGTGGGAATTCAGTCTATTAGGATTCTCAGAGTAGCCATTGGAATCACCTCAGTTGTTCTGGATGAGGTTTGGACTAGTTTGAGATCTGAGAATGGCGAAGGTCTATTCTGTTGAAGCCTTAAAGATTTAAGGGATTATCATTATCTACTATTTTGGTTTCCATATAACACCCCATGATTTCATAATAAGTTATTTTCTTTAAAGTAATCCAGTAGCTTGTGCTACACACAACACTGAGTTCGAGCGCACCAAGACATACCAAACTATTCTTTCAAAAGTGGTTATGAATAGTATTTACTGAATTTTGAATTTTATATAATCCATATAATTTTAGAATACATAGTATGTGCTTATTAGTCATAATATAAGAAAAAATTAATTTTTTTAGATAAAATAAGTATTTTTTAAAAAATGCAATTTTACCACCTTTTAATTGATAACCCTTTTTAAAAACAATATTTTACACTTTTATATATTCAATGTAATGCAATGAAATTATTATTTATAATTGGGACTTAAAAAATTATTTTGGTTAAATTTTTGGTGCTTTTCTGATAACTTTCATATTTTGATGAATATGGAAAAATATTAAATTTTAATTGAAAACAACTTTTTAATAGAAATAATTTATAGTGTTAAATTAATTATTTGAATGGTTTGTAAGTATAATTAAATTATATTATTATCATTTAACACAATGTCGGTCATTATAAGTAATTTTACATTTAAATTTGACCTAAACACAGGTCAATATTTTGATAGTTTTTAATTTTCAAATACCCACCTTTGGGTTTTGAATACAAAAATTAATATCTAATTAATTAATGAAACTTCAATGCTTTTAATTGGGTAAAATATAATTATTTTTTTAATTCTAAATTTCAAAATTATCATAGGGTAGTGTTTTGGTATTTTTCTGAAAACATTCAATTTTTTGTGAGTAGTGAAAAATACTATGTTATTGTTCAACACAACCTTTTTATTTAAATAATTATTTATTTTATTTAATTTTTATAAGTAAAAAAAATATATATTACCAATTTAAATTAAATTTAACCCATTGTAGTCATTTTATAAAAAATTTACATATTTAAAATTTTATTAAATGTTTTATCATCTTTTACCCACCTCCTAGGAACATTTGCAAATTCGCATAAAACTAAATTTTACCACTTCTGTGAGTTTAATTTCAAAATTAAGAGAGACATGGTTAATATCAGAAAGTAAAATGTTGTTTAATAAGATGAATATACTTTTTTAGGAATATAAACATTTTACTTTTATTTACCACGGTAAAAATTAAATATGGCAATTAAGGGTAAAAATGATATTATAATTTTCCTAACACATGTCCTAGTTCTATTGGATAAGTGTAATTAGACCAAAAAAAACCTAGTAATAAAATATGATTACCTTTGGTAATCCTGAATTTGATTAGGAAATTTATTATTATTTTATTTAAAGAGTATTTAAAAGAGTTAAGTTCAATGTTTAATAACTAATCCATTTTTAATATAGGGTTATACATAAGATAAATTGGACTATAAATATTCATTATAAAGTTAAAAGGATTTAATAGATAAATGTATTTTATTTATAATTTTTAGACATTAAATGATTAAATTTATTTATGACACAATGATGATGGAATAATTACCTTATTAATGAAAGATTAAAATAATTGAGTTTATAAATATCTAAATAAATTTATTTTAAGGATTTTAATGAATTATGAAAATTTTCTAGTTTCACATGACCTTTTAGGATTTATTAAATGAATTTTTATGAATTATTAAATTAATTATGAATTTAAAAAAATACCAAATAATGTCAAAATTAAAAAAAAAGTGTTTTTAAAACAAATATTATATTATTAATTGATATTTTATTCCTAAAGATCTATGTTTATTCCGAAATGATTAAATAATACTATATATGTCATTAATTAACCACTTGATGTTATCTTTGAAGTTTATACTATGTTTATTAACCATATAATATAAAAATACAAAAAGACTTGATAAATGTAAAACTATATAACTGAGAGTTAAATCTGAATGATAATGTTAATATAGTGACCCAAACAGGTCTATGACCTCTTGGTTGAGTGTTTTTCAACCAAACCCACATTATACTTTAAAATATTATTTTTTGAACCATTTGAGAGAGAAAATGATATTATTATAAAACAACTTTTCAATCTTTTGCCAAGGTTCCCCTCACCCCACATTTAAAAGGGAACTTCCCCTTCTCTCAAATTCACACCTTCAAAGCCATTTGGATTGGAAAAAACCTACTAAAATATCTTCAAAATTGTTCTACCTTCATCCTAGATCCTTACATTAGTCAGAAAGACATCCTAAAGATCCCTTATGATCAAATAAATATTAAGAACCTGAAGAAGTGGTAAATATTTATCACCTCTTTTATGTTCTTTTCTTCTTCCACATCCTCTTTAATTATTTTTTCCATTCTAAAATAATAACTACAATATTTTATATATAGTGTGATGTTATTATAAAAATTATACTACCATATTCATTATTCTATCCATCCTATAAATGAAAAAGTCTACATACGTGTGTATGTACGGATTACCGTCTCCACGTTGTGGTGTAGTTTGTTCTTCAAAAAAATCATCATTTGAATGGGTATAATAATGAGTATAACTAATTTAAATAATAAAAATAACATTATAATGATTCTGTATATATTATATACCATCCAATTATACACAATTTTAATATCAAAATAATGATATGGTTTCTTGTGGGTTCATACTAATTACCGTCTCCACGAACGCGATAAGATTCATTCCCCATTGTATCCATTAAAGAATAATTTTAATTTTATGGTTAAAAATAATGTTTAAGGAATTAATGTATTCCTGAATATTAATATGATACATAATATACATAAAAAATAGTGCTTACGTAACCAATTATATAAATAAAAATGGATCTGTTAACACCCGAAATGGTAATACTTCTAAAATATTATTAACAAATCAATATTAGAGAATATATGATAACATATTTATGAATATAGATTTTTATAATTTACTAACAATTATTTAATTATTATATAGTATTTTAACATACCCTCGTCCAAGTAAAATTACAAGGTAAGGAGTTTTCATCTCACTTCTTATTCCCCTGAGATTCATGATATATTGTAACTATTACAATATGTGTGGTGTATGTACTGCCCATGATTGTATTATTTGTAAAATATAAATAAATTTATGGGTATTTACATCTTCATTTTATGATACATCTTTCATGGGTTGCAGGTTTTGTATGTTACCAAATTGTTATGGGAATTTCAAATTTCAATTTCCATTCAATAGGCTTTATGCATACTTCATTTATTATTTTACTCCATTATTAAGTGTGGAATCACTATTTTTTATTTATATAGTAATTTCTACTCCCCGTTCTGTGTATATACATTTTATACACAAAATTACTCCATTGATAAAATCTCATGTCATCGATATGAAATTGATAAGAGTAATTTTAACTCAATCACTATTCATTGAGTTAAACATCCAATTAATTGGTGTTGTTTTTACAAAAATATGTTTCAATTTCCTCTGTTTTATTTTCATTGAATGTCCAATCATATTAAGTGTATTTATATTTTTCACACATAATTATGTCATTGATTTATCATTAACCTAAGGATACAGTCTTAATAAGTGATTTCATCTCAACATACCTTCCATTGGGTCTTCATTGTTGTTGTGTGCCAACTCACTTTTTTTAGTGTATATACAATACTTTGACATAGTAAATCATGAATCCCATTATTCTCATGGTATTATGAAAATTTTATTACTTCAATTATTTTTATTCAAGTGTCTCTCATTTGGTTAGGAACTCTAACTAAAATATCATTTTAAATGTTTTAAAAAAATTCTTCTAAATCTTTCTCATTAATGCACATGATTTAAAAATGATTTTTAGGTTTTATTTATATGGAAATTAATGTTTCAAAAAGATAATTCCTTTCAAAAGTTTCAAATTTTTATGGGAAACATTGATTCAATAATATATATTAACCATCTTTTTTAATAACTATTGATACTTTTAAATGTTTTCATGAAAAGGGGATATTTCTCTCAAATATTTTTACTGATCATTCTCAACTATGCCAACATCCTTTGTGGGATATTATTCTTGATCGAGGTTGTCTTATTATGATATGAGTCATTCATACTGTATTGAAAGTTTTGTGATATGTTTGACTGTGGATGTTTTATTATTATACCATTCATGGTTTATGGATAATGTATAAACATTTAGTTTATTAGTTTTAATTTGAATGTTTATGTTATGTTTAATCATTTTCATATGAAAAAAGCATCAGACATAGTAAGGGATGGGTGGAACCCGCTGCTATAGCTCCTCGATGCATTGGTAGGTTTCATTAGACAAACTACTGTCATAGCACAAGGCCTTGAAAAAATATTTTTGGTAGCCTTGGAAGATGGCCTTGAATATGTGATTATGTAGTCTGGAATTATGCATTCAATCATTATAAATGTCTCTATTGATAGTGCATTTGATTATTCGACTAGTATAATATCCATGTGAATAAGTAAATGGCATTATTTTATTTTACCATTTCCATATTATGATGAAGTTGAAGTTTAAATGCATTGTGTTCTAGTCATATAAATTGCCATAAATGATTATTCTTATTTATTATAGTTCCATCAATAATGTTATCCTTACTAAGAATCTGAGCTCACCCCATTCTTATGTTGTATTTTTTCCAAGATGTAGAGAAGTATATTACGATTAACCTACCAGAATATTCTAAGGGATATAAGATATTTCAAAGGGGACAAAATGTTTTTTTATTTAAAAATGTATTGTAAAACTCATGTAATTATCTAGTACTTCAAGGCTATTTAACTGATTGGTCTTGGAAGAAATTATTCCTTTAATAATGACAATGTTATGTAATAATGCAATGACTCTGGGTAACTAGGGTCGAGGCATTACATTTGGTATCAGAGGATGTTATCTACAATCCTTGGAAGCTATATTTAGAAAAACTCTGATTTGAGAATACTACCCTAATATAGAAATTGAGGAATACTATAAAAGAACATCCAAAAAATTTTTTAATGTAAATATTATTTCGGTATTCCAAGCAATAAATCCATGTCGGGATTCGAGTAGGTAGAACCTGCTCTGGCGCAGATGTACCTAAGAGTGAAAACTCTGACAAGGAGTTTCGGGCTTGAATCATGGTATCTTGGTACATGACAACGGGCATTGCTAGAATATTGGTTACGAAACTCCAGAGGGATATGATTAAGATAATTCACATTTTCATTACTAATCTATTTGATAGATTTTAATGTAAGATGAGATTAAAAAACATTGGTAAATAATATGGTGTTTTATATTGAATATAGTGTGTTTTGATATTCTCCAAATGATTTTATGACTCATACTATACTTTTTTTATGAATGTCAATTGCTGGATTCCAAGGAATTCATGGTAACATTGAACATGATGTACAATGTGGGAACATTGGTGGAAATGAAAAAATAAATGGAATTTTTATAGGTGTAAAAGATATCATGTTCATGCCAAATCATTTTTCCAAAAATATGATCAACCACATATATATTAACCAACTCCCAAACTCAACAAAGAAGATAAATTCAGTCAATGATAAGTACTCCAACAGTGGAGACCATGGAAAAAAGAGAGATTAATTTCCATCATGCAAGAAATGTGTAAGGAGACACCTCGGGAAGTGTCCCAATGGAACAATGAAATGATTTAAGTACGGGAAAGAAATACATAATGTAAAGAACTTCCGAGTAAAAATTAAGAGTATTGTGGAAGAAAATAAAAATGACCCCAAGATTCCCTTTGCAATCATTTTCCATAAATTTAGGGAACCTTCGCATTACCTGAGTGAATTCCCTATTCACAAAGATATCCTCTTGGTCAAGGAAGAACCTATGTGGAAATATACAGATAGTGAAATGTTTAAAAGTAATAGTGTTCTTTGTTGATGGGATTACATTGGATGAATTTTATATTGTATGTGTAATCCTGCATTTTTTTATGTAAAAATTCTATTTTAGGAGGAATTTCATTTTCTATTATTGATATAGTTATAAATAACCTACTGTGTTTATATGATCCTTGATTTTGATACAATTAAAAGTTATTTAATTTTGGGATGAAAATACGAGGTATGTGATAACATTTGTGTTGAAATTATGTTATAGTTATTTTGAGCAATTTAACTCATTTTTGGAACATTATAAAATAATTTTTTGATAAATTACAGCATGGAAAATTTGCGACAACTCGTCACATCAGAAAAAGATGTAGTAATTGAACACACAACCATTGTGCAATTGGGATTTACCACCTTCCACTGGAGTACATGAATTCCCTGGTTAGTGAGACTAATTTTTTAGTTAAATTATTTTATTGATAAAAAATAATTTGATTTTGGATCTTATGTCTTTTAAAATTGATATCCTTAGTATAGGAAAATTATTATTCTATTAAGTGATAAATGTTATTTAGGAAGATTTTTACACTGTTGGGTACACTTAATGCCTAAGGATAAAAGAATACTGTGGGGTTTTATTTTAGGAGTTATTTTAGATTCTTATCTGTGTTTTTATTGTGGTTTTATAGTGATTTGGGTTATTTGGTAGAAATGATTATCCTATCATATAGAATATGTTATTAGGTTCATGGCTTTTAATTATGTGACTTTACGAGTAGTCGATGTTATTTGGATATACAATTTATTATGGAAGACTCGGTAATCAAATTCTTCTATGTTTTGGGATTCAATATTAGTTTGTATTATATGTATGTATTTTATGGAAAATAGTTTATTGAATGGTATTTATTGAAAATTGGGTATTGTAGGTTTCATTTTATAAATTAAGATTATTATTTATTTCTCTAAAGGATTATCATTTTTGGAGATCGTTTGATCTTGTACTAATCATTTTGGTTTTGGTTAATCTCTAAAAATAATATAAATATATATATTTCATCATTTTTGGAATATGTTATTCTCTGGAAGTTTATTTTAGCGCTTCAGGTGTGACCAAGTCATCTTGATTACTCGTCGTTAAAAAAAGATGACTTAGTGGAAGAAATTTATCAAAAGATGAAGCTCTACAAAAAAGTAAATATATCCCATTATGTTCATATTAAATCTCGTAAATAAATTCATAAAATTTAAGAAATATAACATAAAACAAATAATGTTATTCGTTTAATTTTCCTACTAGGAAATTAATAACTTTTTATCCCATCAAAAGTTTGTGGGTTTTATGTTGTTAAAATTCTCCTGATCATGTTTTCTTTAACTCCCACTAGAATGTGACACTTATTTTATCTTCCATATCCATGTTTTCCAACTTGGAATCCTAGTATGGGTTATCTTGGGTGAAATGTTTACTTATTATTCTTTCTTTTAAAATGATAGTTTGAATGACTCTTTTCCCATTGTGGGACTATCAATGAAGTTCTCAAGCCCAATATTAATATTGTGAGGAAACAATATCCAAAATGGGGGAATAAAGTAACACCCCAAGATTTTATAATAAGTTATTTTGTTTAAAATAATTTAATAGCTTGCACTACATGCAACAACGAGTTCGAGCACACCACAACATACCAAAATAGCCGTTCAAAAGCGGTTATGAATAGTATTAACTGAATTTTGAATTTTATATACTTCATATAATTTTAGAATACATATTATGTGTTTTTTAAAAATAATAATATAACAAATTAATTTTTTCAGATAAAATATTTATTTTTAAAAAATTGAAAATTTACCATCTTTTAATAGAAAACCCATTTTAAAACAAATATTTGACACTTTTATTTATAAATTTATTAAAATTAAATTATTCTTTAGAATCGGGACATAAAAATGTATTTTGGATAAATTTTTGGTACTTTTCTAATAATGTTTTTATTTTGATGAATATTGAAAAACACTAAATTTTAATTAAAAACAACTTCTTAATAGAAATAATTTATAGTGTTAAATTATGTATTATAATGGTTTGGAAATATAATTATATTATATATTTATCTTTTAATACAATTTAGGTCATTATAATTAATTCCACATTTAAATTTGACATAAACACATGTCAATCTTTTGATAGTTTTTTATTTTTTTAAAACCCTTTTTTCAGTTTTGACAATGGGAATTAATTTAAAATTAATTAATTCAATTTATATGTTTTTAATTTCATAAAATAGAATTTATTTTTTAATTCAGAATATAAAAATTAGCTTAGGTTCATGTTTTGGTATTTTTCTGAAAACATTCAATTATTAATGAATAGTGAAAACCACGGTGTTATAGTTAAAAACAAATTTTTTATTTAAATAATTATTTATTATATTTAAATTTATTTTAAGTAAAAATAGATATATAATACCTATATTACTCCAATGTAATTAATTGGAGTCATTTTATAATAAAATTAGATTTATATAATTTTATTTAACGTTTTACCGTCTATTACCCACCTCCTAAGAGAAATTGAAAATTTGCATAAAACAAAATTTTACCACTTCTATGAGTTGTATTTAAAAAATCTGAGAGACACGGTTAATATCAGTAACTAAAATTTTTATCAATAAGATGGAACTATTCTTTTGGTGACTAATAAGTTTTTACTTTTATTTTCCACGGTAAAAAGTAAATAGGGTAATTAATGGAAAAATGAAAATATTATTACCGTAACAGATGCCCAAATTCTACTGAATAAATTTAATTCAACCAAAAAATCCTTAGGAATAAAATATGATACTCTTTCTTCCACTTGGATTAGATTAAGACATTTCTTCTTATTTTATTTAAAGAAGAGTTAAAAGAGTTAAATTCGATATTTAATAAATAAACCATTTTTAATATAGGGTTATACATAAGATAAATTTGACTATAAATATTAATTAGAAATATAAAAATATTTCCTACATATCTTCATTTTATTTACTATTTTTAGACATTAAATAATTAAATTTATTTATGACACAATGATGATGTAGTAATTACCTTATAAATGAAATATTAAAAATATTGATATTATAAATATCCAAATAAATCTAATTTTATATATTAAATGAATTCCACTAATTTTAAAGGTTAATATTAAATGTTATGGTTAAATAAATAAATTTTTTTTAAGTAATATTGCTATTATTAATTTATAAAAAACAAAATACCAAATAGTGTCAAAATTGACATAAAAGAGTTTTTAAAAAAGATATTATATTATTAATTGATATTCTATTCCTAAAAATATAAGTTTCTCTAAAAAAGAATAAATAATATTATATATGTCATTAATGAACCACTTGATGTTTTCTTGTAAGTTTATAGTAGGTTTATTAACCATAAAATATAATAATACAAAGAGACATGGTAAATGTCACACTATATAACTGAGAGTTAAATCTAAAAGATAAGGTTAAAATAGTGGTTTAAACCTACTTAAAAACAATTGGTTTAGTGTTTTCTACCTATCCCCACCTTTGACATTATATAATTCATTTTTTAGAAACTATAAACCGAAAATTATTTTATTATAAAATAATATTTCAATCTTTTCCTAAGCTGTCCCTCATCCCTCTTATAAAAGGGCACTTCCCCTTCTCTCAAATTCACATTATCAATTCCATTTGGCTTGGCCAAACCCTCCCCAAATATCCTTTCAACTACCTTTTCATGATCCTAATGGCATTCATTTAGTCATAATGTCATCATAAGGATCCCTTTTGATCAAATCAAAACAAATGACCT
Source organism: Viscum album (assembly GCA_963277665.1). Taxonomy (NCBI): domain Eukaryota; kingdom Viridiplantae; phylum Streptophyta; class Magnoliopsida; order Santalales; family Viscaceae; genus Viscum; species Viscum album. The sequence continues at coordinate 1,902,179,787 of OY728121.1, read as the reverse complement.
GAAGAAAAGGTAAATATTTCATCACCTCTTTCAAATTCTTTTCTTTTTCCACTTACTTGTTCTTCATAGTTTACATTATAAAATAACAAATCTATTATAATATATATATATTTTCATTATAAAAATTTTATAACCATATTCATTATTTTATCCCTCCTATAAATGAAAAAGTCCCCATACGTGTGTACATACGGATTACCGTCTCCACGTTGTGGTGTAGTTTGTTAATCAAACACTTCACCATTTTTATGGGTCTAATAATGAGTTTAACTGATATAAATAAAAATAATAACATGATAATGATTCTATAAATATGATATACCATCCAATTATATACTATTTTAAAATAAAAAAAAGATATTGTCGCTTATGGGTACGTACGGATTACCGTCTCCACGAACGCGATGAGGTTCATTCCCCATTGTATCCATTCAAAAATAATTTTCTTTTGATGATTAAAACTAATTTTTAAGGACTTTATAACATCCTTAATATGAAAAAGATACATCCTATCCATAAAAAACATGGCTTATGTAACCAAGTATATAAAGGAAAAACGATTTGTTAACACCTAAAACGATGATACCACTAAAATAGTATTAAAAAATCATTATTAGAGGATCATATATGATATAATAATTAAATATATATTATATTTATAATTTAATAATTATTATTTAACTATTATAGAGGATTTTAACTTACCCTCGACCAAGGAAAAATATAAAGAAATGTTTTTTCATGTATCTTCTTAGTCCTATGAGATTCATGCTATATTGCCACTATTTCCTTTTGTGTGGTGTATGTACTGCCCATGATTGTAATATTTGTGTAATATAATTTACATTTTGGGTATATAAATCTTCATTTTATGATACTTCATTCATTAGGTGTATGTTTATTATGATACTGAATCAGAAAGGGAATATCAAGTTTCAATTTCCACTCATTAGGCTTTATTCATACTTCATCGATTATTTTACTCCATGATTACGTGTGGAATAAGTATTTATTATTTATATATAAATATCCACTACCTTTTATGTTGATATTAATTTGATACACATAATCACTCCATTGATAAATTCTCATGTCATCGATATGAACTTGATAAGAGTAATTTTAACTCAATCTCCATTCATTGAGCTAATACTCCTATTCATTAGTGTCAATTTTACTAGAATATGTGTGAATTTCCTATGATTGATTTACATATAATATAAAATAATATTACGTTTATTTATATATTCCATAAATAATTATGTCATTGATTTATCCTTATCATAAGGATATAGTCTTTATAAGGTATTTCAACTCAACATACATTCCTTTGAGTCATCTTTGTTATTGTTCACCAACCCAATTTAGTTTTGTGTATATACTATAAATTGACATAGTATATCATGAATCCCTTTATTCTCATGATATTAGAATTCTTTGATTACCTCAATTATTTTTATTCAAACATCTCTCATTTTGTTAGAAAATCAAACTAAAATATCATTTTAAATGTTCTAAAAAATATTTCTTCTAAATATTTATCATTAATATCCATGTTTTTAAAATGGGTTTGATGATTTATTTATATTGGAATGAATGTTTTAAAATGTTAATTCCTTTAAAATGATTCAAAGTGGTATGTTAGACTTTCATTTAATAATATTTTTTCAAAATCATTTTTATAAATAGTTAGAATTTTAAATGTTTTAATGAAAAAGGGATATTTCTCTAAATGATTTTTACTGATCATTCTCAACTATGTCAACATCCATTATGGGATATTATTCCATATCGATGGTGATTTGTTATGATAAATATCATTTATACTCTATTGAATATTTTTTAATATTATTGACCATTTATGTGTTATTTTTATACCATTCATGGTTTATGGATAAAGTATTTACATTTCATATGCTAGTTTTAATAGAAATTTTTATGTTATGTTTAAAACATTTCATATGAGGAGTTATCTGGACTTTTTAAGTGGCAAGGGGAGCCTGCTATAGATCCTCGATTCATCGGTATGTCTAATGAGACAAACTAGTGTCTTAGCACAAGGCTGTGACAAAATCATATAAGTAGTCTTGGCACAAGGCCTTGACTATGTGATTATAAAGTATGGCATTATGTATTCCATTATTATGATAGTGTCAATTTATACTGTATGTTTTTATTCTACTAGTATAATATCCATATGAATAATTAAATGTAAAAATTTGATTTTACCCTTTCCATATTATGCTGAAGTTTATGTTTAAAAGGATTGTTTTCAAGTCTTACACATTGCCTTAAATGTTTATTTTTATTTATAATAGTTCCAGCTATAATGTTATCCTTACTAGGAATCTGAGATCACTATTTTCATCTGTTTTATTTATCCTAGGTTGCAAAGAATTATATTACAATTAACATGTAGGAATATGATAAGGTATATAAGAGTGTTCAAAGGGGACATAATGTTTTTTTTAATTTCATAATGTAATTTAAAACTTATGTATGTATCTAGTACTTCCAAGGCTACTAAACTGATCGGTCATTTAGAACATGATTCCTTGTTTCATGAAAATGTTATTTAATAATGAATTGACTCTAGGTAACTAGGTTCGGGCCATTACAATCCAACTTATATCATTTTACTTGGGTCTCTCTAGGGGAGGATGACGACTTGATAGGGCCTCTCATCACATGGCTTCTACAATCTGGGTATTCCTATAAATAATTTAAAAGATGAGAATCCTAGTACAAATATATTTTTTCATCTAGACTATGGTATATTATTATTTGATATGGATCTATTGTTAGTATATATAATGTTATTGATGGATCATGAGCATTTAGAGTACTGAGAATGGCGGTGACATTTTTTATTGAATATATCCAAATAGGTTGTTCCACGATTGTAATACCATAATTTTTTTGATATTTTTAGCCATTATTATCTTCTATTTAGATCTGTTGGATGATGGTCTATATGATTTTGATATGTTTATTTGATCTAATTTTTTATAAATAACCAACCTATGTGGGGTGATTCCTATCCAAAATTTTGGATGATGTGGGAATTATTATTTATTTATGAAATCCCCTCCAATAAATTGCGATTGTATCAGTTATAGGAACATTTTATATATTATAATATTCAAAACAATATATTTCTTGGGAATATAGATAAAATCCATGATAGTAGAGAGTGAGTTGTGTGTGATCACACTTTTAGTTGACGTTGTGAAATTGGGAGGTCTTGGAAAAACCTCAAAAAGTTCATGGATATAGTATTTCCATCAATGGATATTAATTTATTCTTGATCTCATGGAATATATTTTTTAGGAATAGGAGGATTATGATGATTAAAGGGAGTATGATAATGTTTATGGATGTGTCCATGAACTTTGGTATGAAGAACAACACCAAGGATTGGTCCGAAATCACCTTAATGGCTCCATGGTAGAGGGAAATGGTGGAGGTCGTGGTCAATGTTGAAGGATGAAGAGTATGTGGTATAATAAATATTTTACTAGAATGAGGCTCATTTTATATTGGTGGGAGATGAAACTGGTCGCACACTGTCCTTGGTACTTGACCTGAAGAAATATGATGATAATATAGAGATTGAAAAGGAAGTACATATTTTTACTGGGATGAATAAACATGTTAGATTAGTGAATGCTTACTGTGTCCTAAAATAAGATGATGGTGGTGGAGGAGCATGGTAAATTTAGAAGGATGAAGAGAATGGAATTGAAGAAGATGTTTTTCCTAATATTTGTTAACTTTTTAGACTATAATATATGATTTAAAATTTAATTGGGCATTTTCCTCAAGAAATATTCAAGTGATATTGTAATGAAAATTTTCATATATGATAACATATATTAATGTTATTTATGATTTAATAGGGGTTATATCTAATGATATCATATTTATTATTTCTCTAGATGGTTCATGGTTATGACGATGAAATTTTGATGAAAAGTGTTTTCTTTTCGATGAGTTGAGTTATAATGAATGTTTTTATTATCATTTTAAATACATATAAATGAATTTATGATTATGTAACGTGTGAGACTAGAATTATATTTCCCACCAATGAATTCAATAAATATTAATTTTTTATGAGCTCAATGGGTATATGGGAGGTTATCCCAAGATCAAAATAGGGTACAATGTATATTATCCCTAGCATAAATGATGGTACATACCATATCATTCCAAGGCCGAATGAGGGTAAATTGGAGGCTCTCTCAATCCCAAATTAGGTAAATGGTTTGTTATCACAATGTACCTCTTTTTGATGGGAAAATTCAATTTATTTGTCATATTATCTAAGAGGAATAAGTATCAATGGAACTAGAGATGGATAGAGTTGTTGTCTCTTAAAAGCATCCCAAGAACATCTTTGACATACATATATTCATGGGTATAGATAGACATTAATGGAATTTCATAAAATAATTCATATTCCATGAAATAATAGTTTATGGTATTGATTAATTAGGGTGTGTGCTTACATGATTATATATATGTGAGATATCCTTCTAGGAGATGAAAGGGGGAATGGATTTATTGTTGGTCCTGATTCTATAAAATTCAGACACACTGTGTATTAGGATACATCAGTTATCATGTTTTAATAATTATATTTCATGGGGATAGTGTCTGGGAAAATGGGTCTCAATTGTTGAGGACACATAAGAGGAAATACATGATGCATGATAATGATTTTGTTGTAGTTTTTATACTTTACTCTATTAGAGACACTATTTACTAAGAGATTGTTTTTTTGGTGTAAAAAGACGACAAAATCCACAAAAATATATTTATATAATGTTATGTGAATATGAGGAAGTGGAGGTGGGTTGAGTATCTAACATTTTTCAACTTTTGAGATTTCTTGCATGGTTGGGAAGGGAAATGTAGTGGTCGATTAACTGATCAAGAAGACTGGGATACAACCAGTTCAGCATGCTAGTATGTAGCAGAATCCTTTAGACTATTTCTCAAAGATTCCCTTGTAGGTGTGACATAGTCATAGACAAACCATTATTTAATAGATAGTTATGACCAATATCCTTATGGGTTGATTATGGATGAGGAATCTATCGGCTTATACGGGCCTATTTCTACAAGAGATTGCAGAAAGGGTGGACCCACCTCTTGATTGGACTATGAGAGAGAATTAGATTCTATGTATACATGGTTTTGTATGGATTCCAAAAATAGTATACAAGGATTTGATGTGGGGGTTTCATTCAATGGTTTTGGCTAGGAATACCATCATCACCAAGATTTATCATGATGTATATTGTAATTATTGGGGACTAGGGATGAAACACGTGGTATCTAGTTTCATTGTGAGGTGTTCCACCTATTAGTAAGTGAAGGTGGAACATCTGTGACCAAAAAGAATTTTATAGTAGTAACCTATTCTTATGAGGAAATGGGATGATGATGTGATGGATTTCATGACCAGATTTCTGAGTTCACCACAAGGTAGTGATTTTGTTTTTATTGTTATTGAATAATTCAAAAAGTTTGCACATTTCCAACCGATAAAAGAAAACCTTTAGAGTGGATGAGCTTGTGTGGTTTTTTATCCATGAGATAATACAACATCAACAGTTCCCATATAATATTATTTCAAATAGGTACAAAGGTCGTTTGGTATATAGGTTATTCTAAGCATGGAATACCACCCTGATACTGATGGCATGGCATAGCATATGAGATAAGTTATTGTAGAAGTGATACAATCAAGAATCTTAAAATTTGGGGGGCTCTTGGGAGAAGCATACACCCATTTTTGAAACAACCTACAATAATAGTTTTTAGGAGACTATATATATGGGTACTTGTGAAGATTTTTATAGTAGGCCATGTTGATATCCACTTTGTTGTTTAGATGCCGGGGACGAAACTTTGCTGGGACTATGTCTTGTAAATGTGATTTTTGAGTAGGAATTATTGGTCAATAAGTAGATGAATACTGCATCGTATACACATAAATCTTATACCGATCACCACATATGATCTATAGAGTTCAAGGTCAAGGATCAGTTCATTTTACATATTTCATTGTGGCCAGGACACATATGGATATGGAGATAGGGTAATATTTCATCATGATATGCCAGGCCATTCATTATTCTAAAGAGAGTCGGGCTAGTATCCTATTGGTTGCAGATACCTACGAGGTACTAGGAAATGAAAGACATCATCCGTGTATCTCAAATAATTCATTATAATTCAAACACATCACATTTTATTTAGTTTTCGGATGTTGAGTTGTTGGTAGATGTGTTAATTGAGGATCAACCTACTCGTATCGTTGATAGGAGCACAATGGATCCTCGAGGATGGTATTTTCTTCTTGTATGGGTTCTATAAAATCATGTCTATTTGTAGTGTGATACGTGGGAGAAAGATTTTGATGTATGTTTTTAGTGGCTATATTTATTCTTATATGATTCTTTACCACCCTTGAGAGGGAAATTTAGGGATTAATTTCGTTGAGCTGGGAGATTTTAGGATACTATTCTTTTATTTGAGGTACGAGTCTCTTTAATTTTGTTTTAAATGCTAAATTATTGCCTAATGAGAATACACATTGAGGTAATAGGTGTATCAGTTATGTCTGGTGATTTTTTAGAGGCCAGAGACTATATTTTTATAGAAACAGAATTGGTCGTATGGTTAGTAGAAACAAAGTGGAGTAGGCCTTGCGGTTATCTCTAATCATGCGAGGATGGACAGTGGGATGTTACAAGCCACAAAATTTTAGGAAACCATGTGAATAGAGGAACATGCCTCATGTGAGAGATCCTACATTTTTTAGAAGATTTGTTTTTCAAAATATTGGCACAGCAAGTCAGACTGTGCATAGTGATCATGCATGTACCCCTTAGGAAGAGCAGAGGGTACACAATTGGGGCACGATTTTTCCGACCATGCAGCCAAAACATGTGGCCCAATAAATTTTCATGAAATTAATTATTTATATTTAAAATATATTAAATCTAAAAACATTTTTTCCTTCTTCATCATTGGATATCATGGGGTCTGCGAGCTCTTCATTGAAGTAAAGTTATAGCGTTTGATCTTGTTCCCCCATCATAGATCAGAATTGAGAGTCATTCATCTCATTGTATTCATGCCAGTGAGTATTCAATTCCATTTGTGTATTTCATCCTTTGTATTTGTATCAGATTTTCTATTTATGTGAAGGTTAATGTGCCTTATTTTTATGTTTTTCATCTACTATTCATTTTTCTCTTAATCGGGGTCAAAATGGCAGTTGATTCTAGATGATCACATAACTATGGGCATACCTGCAAATCATTTTTTTTTTCATTTTATATTACCCTGCTTATGGGTGCCTGGTGTCCAACATACAACACCAAAGAAAAAAACATGAAGAAACATTTTACGGATTACCATTAGTTACTTTGAGATGTGTTGGAGGTTGTTTCCCCAAAAAAGGCCACCGATAGCATGTGCCATGTGAATTAACATTGCACGATCCATTTTTAGATCACCCATGGGGTGAGATAGTGCATTCCTAGTTATAGGAATCCTATTAATAAATGAATTTTATTAAATTGGTTAGATAAGATATGGTTTTACTCCCATTTGAGGTGTTATCATGAGGTTGTTTGAATGAATTGTTTGAATGGAGTATTTATAAATTGTTGGAATGGTTGGGTAAACTCATTGAATGTGAATGATTGTGAATTGATATATGAGTTGGTAAACTCATGGTATGAAATGGTAATTGAATTTAATCGTGAATGATTTCATAGAACTCCAAGGGTGTGTTACACCAAGGGACATGGTTGTGGTAGAGAATGCCTTGGACCTATATCCTCCTTGGATTCAGATTTTGTGTGATATGATAGTCCTTTATACCCCTTGGATCAGGTTTAATTGGTATTTCAATAGACATAGTCTATTGACTTACTCCTTGGACACCAATTAAATCCAAACTGAGATTCCATTGAGATGCTCTTGGGACTCGATGAAGATTCCTTTTTCCATTATACCTTGTATTTAGCCATGATGGTTCTGACATTTCTGGTTATATGTCACAACCGTGGGAAATGTGTCATGCTTGATTATATGGCTCGATCATGGTATTTTCTGATACATACTATTAAATGGTGTGAACATTATTGATATGATGTATATATATATGTTATATGAAAATGATGGGGCCATGTGGTATATTATGCATATGGAATGGTTGTGGTGTTTACAACCATTTTATGTACAACTACCTTGTTAGAGGATCTTGACATGTGTTTTTCAGCGATCCTTGTATGTCTTGGTATTATCACATTGAAAATATACATTATCAGGGGAATTTTACTTGTATTACTTTTATATCCTTTATATATATTTCACATTTCTTTAGCTTATGTTGTACAACAAGGATTTTTATACACATTAAGTGGATACCTGGTGGGATTGTATCTCATACATTGTTCAAGACATCCTTGGATTACTGGAGATAATATATGGATATAGATAGGTACTGATTCAAGCTCACATGTATTTATTCATGACTTGTTACTGCATAGGAGTAGGGGATCACGGGAATGGGCCTATGATCATGATTATATCTATATATAATAGTTTCTATCCTTTTTTTACATTTTAATATATGTATTGTGCTCATGACAGGTATAGCTATTTTGGGAGAATTGTAGATACCTGACATGATCATCAGTTTATAGGAGATTACTTATGGAATTATAATATAAATATATATATTTATTTTGGATGTTTATTTATTATCTTGCCGAGTTACTGCTTTTTTAATTGATATGAGTGATTGCCACTATTGTGTTAAACTTTTATATGAGAAAATATCCTATGGATAGATACACTATAATCCATCACTAATAGTGGGTAGCCTCTTGAGTTTGTGGTTATGTGCTTGAGGTCATGTGGCCAACTAATCTTGTGGAATCATTCAATGGAATTTGAGTCCAGGACGTGGCATATATTATGAGACATTTTGAAGTTAAATTCTTATATAGTTATTTATGATAATTCAATTATAAATATTGTCACTTATGTTAAATCTTTCGTGTTTTTTTTATGAATACTGAAGGATCCATGTTAATATTGGATTCCACGGACAATGTTGAAATTGTCCCAATGAACAACCTAGATGGATAAGGTCTGGAGATTGAAATCGTATTATTATGCCAAATTGGATATCAATAATTATTATTAACTAGGACCAACTAATATTACTTTGATTACATATATTCTTGATGTATTAAATATTAATAAAACGTCTTATTACATATTAACCATTATTCTGCATGACTCTATTGAAATAATGTCTTTTATTATACATCACATTAATAATATCATCATAGTTCTCTAGGATGGTGAGAAAATTGGAGTACTATGTTGATATTATTAAATATAGTTCTATGTTAAGTTAATGTTTTGTGATTAGACATATAATATATAAATTACCATGTGTTCGTACATAAAATTGGATGAATCTTCTTCTTGTGATGTTCATAATGTGTAATCTCCAAGACTAGTGATTATGAGAACATACATGCGAGTAGGAATTTCTCATGTTTTGGTTTCATCTTATATTCCTATCATTGAGAATCTGTAATGTTCCATAGACTATTAGATTATCATTAATTCATATCATGACTCATGCACATAGATTTTCTATGGAAAACTATGATTCCATAAGATCGTGCTACGATAGGGAACATTTGGTCCATCATGATTGACATGTCGTTAACGGATTAGATGAGGACATAATTTTCACTTCCATATTTATGGAAGATTATATCTCATCCATTTGATTAGAATTGAACAACCACAATAAAATCAATATCCATTGTGAATGACATGATTGATTTTGATAATCAATGAATAGTGAATTAAGTAGATATGTTAGTGACACAGATGTGCAACCTGTTTGATAATACAACGACCAAAAATATTATATTAGTGCATATTCATATGTGGTTATCATAATTGTGAAAATAAGTTATATATATTATGTTCATTGACCCATTTTTATATATTAATATTATAATTTATCCAATCCTCACTATTATCAATGATAAAGAATCCTCGAGTGTCACACACTTTGTGTATTCGATGATCTTGATTAAATTCTATTTATATTTAATTAAAAGAATACATTTCATTCTCAAAGAGAAGGGATAGTTTCATTCCCATTTTATCAATTGAAATTTTTTATTGAAGAATGAAATATTTATATTTACTATTTATTTGGGAGATCAATACATTCTAGAGGGGTTTTAATTGACCAAGACCATATTTATTGCCAAGATGGTTAATAAATATTTGTTATTGTACGTGTCTTTTACTAAAAAAATAATAATAATTATATAATTATTTTTTGGATGAATGTTTATTATGGAATATTATATTATTTAAGGTCCAATATTAAATTTAATAATTATTTTATTCTAACCCCTTTCTCTATCAATGGATTGTTATTTTTGTCGTGTATTGAATCCAAAATCAAAACATCAGAATCATTGTGCACAATGAAACTCTCCATTGAATCCTCTATTTAATCTTTCTCTAAAGTACAATAAATGAAATAGATATCCCTTCTAGATTTATGTATGAGAAATGAAAGTAATAATACAGAGAAATGAAATCATCATGCGAGCACCCGATGATTGATTGGTATTTCTTAGTGATCAATGGAGTACGTGTGGATCACCACAAGTGGTATTCTATTCTGGGATCCTAAAAATGAAACGAAGGAAATACAAAAGGGTATTATTGGATGATCAAGATCTACACTGAATAAAAAAATTGTCATATATGGTGTTCATTTCATATAATATTATTAAAATTAACTATAAATTTTACATGAAGTATCACCCCTCTGGGTTTTGGGAAACTCAATATTAAGAGAAAATATAATTTATCACCTACAACCTCATGTTTTCTTGCACCCATAATGTTCATGTGGTATTAGAGTTGTAACATTTAAATTTATATTTATTTATATTATTTTGGATCGATGTGAAAAAAAGGATGATTTTTTCTTTCATATTATTCATTCTTTAATAAATTTTGAATTAACATTTAATCAACATTATAATAATATTTGTTCTATGTTTAATTTTATTAAATTTCTAAGAACATATGAAGAATGATTAGATATGCCACCTTGATCTGCAAACTATTTTGACTAGTAAGATAGGGTTACACGGTGTGTAGCCAATGTTCAAGTCATGTGCCCTATAATGCATCACATGTTTGTGCCCAGTGATATGCGACATTCCATGATATTATCACACGTGGTGTACTCTTTGTGTTGACTAGCCAACCTGGGACACACTATGTTAGATTACATGGTCAATATACAATGTACTATATGTGTAGTCTACATGGGTTAGTATAGAAATTTGTGAATTCTGTGTGGTCATTACACACAGTCAAACCATATGAGATTGAAAATATAATCTTTAATGACATACACATCATGTAGCAGGTGCACACAGTGTGTAGTTCAACAATTCTTGTAGTTGAGATACACACCAAGTCCCCCATCTTGTTATCTAGAAACAAAACATTAATGATACACATCATATAGATAGAGTGAACAAGTCATGTAGACTATCATTTGAGGATAGACCATGTCATTAGATTGGTTTCATGGGTATGTGATTTCCAGACGACAAGGTCTGTAGCTATCCTTTCCATGTTATGTAATCTCCCATGATACACACCGATGACCAAGGCATGTATCTCAAGAACATGAATCATGGATCAAGTTTCATGTAGATAATTATTACATGTTTTGTAGTTCGTCATTTGTACACACCAGATCCCTATGAGTTTCCCCTAGATATACAACATCTGAGGTTCAAAACACGTAGTTGTATATTACCTGACTAGTAGTCACCTAATAAATAAACATAATTACATTACATTGAAGTGAAAATTTCATCATTAAAATCATGTTGTATTGATTGGAACCCCTTTTGTATTAAAATTTAGTAATGGTTTTAAATAATTTTAAATGCTCAATTAATTTATTATAATAAAATTTATAAAAAAAATTCATTCATTTATTTTCCATAAATGGAATTAATGATGGGTATCTCAAAAATTAATTTGGTTCTTCAATAATATGTTAGGTAATTAATTAATGTTTGTGTGTTCATACAAATAATAAATAAAAATTAATAAATAAATTTCCCCAATTTAATTTTGACTATACATTGAATGTATGATAATTCATGACATAGACCAAGAACAATGTATTTGTTGGAATTTATTCAATTTATTTTATTTCATTAGTTTAAATTTATTTATTATTAAATTAATGTTTATGGCTTATGATTCAACCATCCCTCCATTATTAGGTATGACATACATGAAAAAAATATTTTATATAATGCCCCTTTATCTAATCTGTCAGTTCCCCGCACCTGTTTGTGAGGCATAAATTTTTTTAATTAAATTATTTTCCCTAGGCACGCGAAGGTAGTTCAGTATTGAACCATAATGATTCCATAAAAGGTGTAACATAGGTTTAATGATTAAATGTTTTAACTCATTCCAAGACCATCAACATGAATTTTTTCTCATAGGTTGTAGGTTGGTTTAGTGTCTTCTCATTAAATCAAATTGTAGATAATGATAATTACTGAATAATTTATTGATTTATTAATTTAATTCTATGAATTATTTAATTTTTTGGATGTTAGAACATGAACTCATAAATGACTAAATTAATGTGTAATTATTGTATTTAAATAAATGGATTATGCATATATGTTTTATCTAGCATGGTTAACTAATTAATTAACATCCACTATATATTAACAAGACAAGTAAGGACAAAACCAGATAAAAATTTTTTATAATAAATTAAAATTCTTCAAATATATATTATTTTAGGTTTGGCCTTACATATCTTGATAAAGAATAACATCCTTAGAATTTAGTGTTTGCTCAACCCTCATTGGGACACATAATATTAACAAGGAGTAATTTTTAATTTTATTAGCTGACCTAACCATATTATATCAATAGAAGTAGCCCTTGATAGACTTCATGTATCATGGAAGGATGTATTGAGGAAAAGAAATACATGATTTTAGAATAAGGGAATCCACTCAACAGATCAAGGAATTACAAGCCCATAGTTGGATATGAACTTCCTAAAAAATTACATTCAAGTTAGTTAACCAACCCTTTTAATGTTATGATAAGTGGCATAAGGATCATTGACACTAGAATGTCCTAGAAAAAAAACATTCCACATTCAATGGTGGAGGGTTTTGGGAATTGATAACATAGTGGGAGATTTAATAAGATATTTTAATTTAGAATTTATCACATATATTTTAATCATGATAAGTACTAAAAATATGCTATTTTTAATTTTAGAATAAATGGGATGTTATTCATCGACACTATCCCTTTGATCTATATTTGAGAAAGATAACGTCCTCATGGGAAGTAACTTCCTGTAGTGGGTTATATGCCTTAAGGTCGCTTTGTTCCATGTATCGAAATCTTAAATGCTAGAATCCAAACTTAATATTCCACCTAGATAAGAGGTGAATGATGAAGAGTTCCTCATTTATAAAAAAATGAGTGACAATGTCAATGTTTATTGTTTAATACTATCATATATGTATAGTAAACTCAAGAAGTATCACGAAAACTTGGATACATATATCATTATTGAGGGCCTCCATGGTCTTTACTTGGAGATAGTTAGACATGAAAACTTTAATATTTCCAACATTAACTTTTATATAATTCATGGAGATGCTACCCTTGATAGACCTGACATTGTCATGGTTATTAGATACATTGATAACCGAGAGGTTCTAGGGTTTAAACTCTCTAAATAACTCATCAGTAATCCCATTCTTGAATAAATCTATTATTGAATATCATTATTTTTTTGAAAATTTTAATTAAAAAACATTGAGAAGTGTCTTTTTTATATTTTCAATCTTTTATACTATGTATATAATGAGATGAAGCATGATAATACTTTGGTCCTTATAGTGAACAAATGGATAGGAAAAGAAAATAGATCTAAGCCTAATGCTTCTTAACATCCTTCAAATAAGATGAATATAAAGGGGTAATAAAGGTAACATGATGATTTTTAATTCACATGTAGAAATAATGTAATCTAGATGAAAAACTATACTGATTCAATAAATCAAGGGGAATCTTTTGGTATGTTTTCTATCAAGTGCAATTTATCGTTTTTCTAAAAATTGTATATTAGATACATATCTTGGTTTTCAAATATATATTCAAATAAAATAACCAAGTACATTTAGAGAGATAGACTGAGGGGATATATATTTTGGAGAGTCCATGAAATCAATGATTAATACTATAGCAATATGGGACTACCACCTCACATTGCTGACTGAAATGATCATGGTTTTAATTGGTTATTATTTTGTTCCATTAGTTTCTAAAAAAATTATTTTTGTATCCATTCATGATATAGAAGGTTCTTTTATATTCATAAATTTGTGTTAATTATTTTATAAATATATAATTTTTTATGATAAAAAACATTTAAATATTGGTCTTTATGTGTTGGAAAACATGAACCAAATTATGATAATTGATAAGGAAAATACATCACACGAATCATTCCTCACCAAAAATGGAATCACCAACAAGGCTATATAAATGAAAAACACTTCCCTAAATTTTACCACGATATATAATCATATTATTTTTAACTAAAACCACTTGTCATATGTCCTTCTTGTTTAGAAAGAAAAATGATTGAATCCTTATTTAGGGTAAATTTTGAAAGGGTCAAATAGCTTCTTGAATTAGATCATACATATGTTTGTGGACCATTTCATATTGAGGAAAGGGGTTGGTACTCATTCTTCATTAATTTTACTAATTATTTTAGTAGATATGGATATGTATACTTAAATTGGAATATGTATAATTGTTTTAAAAAAATCATGGAATACAATAACGATATTATGAACCATAATTTTTGTATCTATTTAATGATTCATTTATGTACTCCAAATTATATATTAAACCAATTATTCATATATGAATTTTTCTTGTACTAGTGTACCCAATATAGAGGAACAACAGGTCTCCAAAAATTGTGATGCTCATAGTGCATAGGTGGGACCTTCTGTAGGTGTTGGAGTTTTCATTCAACAAGAACACTAGGTCACTCAACTTGTTGTTGGTTGTAGTGTATATGAGTTACCATTTTCACATGATGGTGCACCCATTCCATAGAAACAATAGGTTTCTCAACCTACTACTTCACCTTATGTAGAGGTACAACAACCATCTACACGTCCTGATGACATCACTTCAGAGGATCATATAGACGATGTACTTTATGGGGAAATGGTTGGAGATTAAAGAATAGCCTTACATAAAAAAAGAGCATTGTTGTTTGATAGTGTTAGCCGAAATCCATTAGGCAAAAGCCGCCGGAATCAAATACATTGTCGGATGGAATGTGTGTGGGGTCAACAAGTTAACCCCAACAAGGACATGTTCAACAGTTATATAGGAATCATCAATCTATAATGGGTGTCTTTTTACGTAGATTTGTGTCATATTTTTTTATCAGTATTAAAAAATGATGTGGGAATATATTATGTTAATATTATAAAAACATTTCATTATTTTTCAAATAAATAATATAAATAGTCAGAGATATAATCGTTATCTTCCATTTGCTGAAAGAATTTTTAGTAGTTGAATCCCATAATATGTATATTTTACTGACAGATGAAGGGATTCAGAGAGGATTTCACAAAATACAATGAATACATGCTCTTATGGATGCTGAAGTGAAAATAAACTCTTGCCCACAGATTAACTTTTCATTCCTAATAATCCATGAAGCATGGGATTCATTTTCTTGACTGTCATGTGGATGAGTCTTTTCCGGTACATTGTGCCACGTAATACATTATTTTATGATACATGTATTCATCAACATGATTGAAATTTTTTTATTTATAAAAAAACTACTGAGTGTTAAAAATAAGGAACGAGCATCAAAACTATAATACCCCATCCAAAATTCATGTATATGGTATAATTAAATTGAATAAAATATATGTACATATTGTAAATCTATTTGAATACTTTTATACGAATGAAACAACACCATAATTAAATTCCAACATTTACATGTTGATTGATGACTTGAAATCCAAATCCAATTCCATATCATGCCATGTTATATGGAAGCAGGCATATGTAAATAATGGTGAGATACTAATAGATTAGAACACACAAAAAGTGGGAGAATCATGTGTAGGTATTACATAATAATAATGTGTTTTGCATTAAATTATATTACAAAACAATAATTACTTATTTTATGATATTTTTTATCTGAAATTGTTAGAGTAATAAGTGACACCTATTCCGGATGAACACAAACAATCAATGGCCTTGAAATGGCCAGAACAATATGGTCGTGTCAAAGGTGCGGGGTTTGGGGTGACAACCAAAACATATTTTGAGAAAAAAACAATAGGAAGAAAAAATAGAATTAAAAAATAGATTAAAGAAATAATAGATACCCTTGAAGAACAATTTAAATGGAAGAGGTCAATTATGGAAACATTAATGAGGGAAATGAAAAGAGAATAAACAAATAAAGAACAACCACTATGTGGAGATCCCTCCCCTCCCCTACTAGATATTGGGCTATAAATTCCCCTCAGAGATATGTTTATGAAAAGGTAATCAGTGTTTTAATAAATGTTTCTGCGAAATATGAATCAGACAAACACTGATACATTTCATATACATATATTATACAAGGTGATAATGATTGAAAATCATATCTAGCAACACCCACCCATCATCATGTGGCAAGGGCTATGGTGTTAATTATTCAAAAGGACATGTTACACTATAGAACACTTATAACATGCCATGTGTGAGTGTCGATCAACATAGCCATTGAGTTGATTATAGAGCTACCTATGCCAATTCTAGAAGATGATATTAACATTGATGAAAAAACTGTTGGAAAATATATCACATGGCCATCACATCTTGTAAAAAAATATGGAAATTAGGAGGTATTCATTTTCAATTTATTATTAATGATAAACCATTAATAGTTAATGTAAATGGTTTGAGTCAATGAATAATATTATATATGGACAATGAAAATGGGTTGAAAATAAAAACCATATCAAAACCATCTAAAGGATTGACCAACGGTTCAAAAATATCTACTGAAATCACAATTACACCACATGTTCTATATCCACATTTAATATCATTAAAAGGTCATGTGGACACAAAGTTAAAAAATAATGTCAACCAAATAGTTGAATTTGAATAAAATATGTACAAAGAGAAGGATTAAGACTTCATTGGTGATGAGAGTGAAATTGAAATCCTCGACTACCACTGGCTAGGTAGCTCAGTTGTAAATGTATACATGAGGTATGATGTCATGATTTCATTTTACAAAATTTGATAATCAATACTAATTATGACTAAATAAATTTCATATTTTTGTAAAAATATATATGTATAACAAGTAATGGGATTTCCCAATGAGAAAAATATCATACTCATTAGTCCTCACATCATCTTAATAGAACAAGATAAAATTGAACCCTATAATAAGGATAAAATAGTGGATGGTCTAATCCAATCCATTTAATGTAAAATTTCAGATGATATGATCTATTTGATACCAATGTTGAATGGGTATGACCATACCATTTAATCATATAAATTTTATTTTCATTTCATTCAATATTTATAACTTTTTTATGTTATTAGGTAGCATTGGATGCTCATTGTAATAAATCTGTATACTCAGAAGATTTATTTTTTGGATTAAATGGATGGATATCCAACAACCCATCAAAAAATGATGAAAATGATGAATTTTTAATTCACTATCTTTGAAATTTTAGAATTAAATGTCAAATTATATAATCTATATTATATTTTAATAAGGATTCTATTATGATAGGGTTGTGTATCACTATCGTCTGAAAAAATAAATGAGGCCATGTTCTAAAGATGAAGTAGAATATAAGTACTTTGACTAGATAAGTATCAGGTTATATATAAGAATATATCACTATCCAAACACATATCATAACAAATTACTTATTCTCCTCCATATTTATGCAATGTTCGAAAAAAACCAATGGAAAACATTACGATTGTTATGTTTTTATATTTATGAGAGAGATCAGATTCCATAAACAAACCATCATCCCTAGAGAGGTATTTTAGAAGACAATTTCAATTTCATTTGAAATATCTATTAATCCTTTTTGTATTTATAATTTTTAAGTATTACTATGACTATCAAAAATTCTCATATTCACATAATGATTTTCATATGATCATAAATGAATTTTCTGCATACCTTATGAAAGAATATACCCAAATAGAATGAATATGTGGCATCAATATATAGGGTATGAATTTCTAATGTTAATATCACATTAAAACATCATTATGCTCATGTTATCCTTATATGATCATTAACATCTCCATTTTTAACACTAATTGAACATCTATGATCACCTTTTCATATGATTCATAACCTTATGTTATTATGAAATGTTTTAAAAATGACGTCTTAGAAGGCCAGTAGAACTCAAATTGTCATTTTATTTAAAAATGACGTAAATTATGTAAAAACAACAAGTGACATATAAATAGAGAGAAAACATATATGGATTATTTTGATATTTTAGGAATATGATCTATTGGTCCTTTTTGATGTGTAGGGACCATACTCACCTCAAAATGATGCACGATATGGTTGGTAGAACTCAATGTGTATTTTTATTTAAATTAGACATTAATTTAAGTTAAATCAAAAGTGACATACTGAAAACCGAGAAAATTTATTTTGATTGTTTTGATAGGTTATGAAAATGATATATTAGTCATTTTTGACATGTACAGATCAGTCTCACCTCAATATGATACACCGTGTGTTTGGTTAACTCAAAGTGTCTATTTTTTTTTAAAAAATTATTGATATTAATTTATGTAAAAAAAGATGACATACTAAAACTAAGAAGACACATTTATATTGTTTTTAAACTTTAAGAAAATGATCTACGAATCATTTGTGACGTGTAGGGGTCATCCTTACCTCAATCTGACATGGTGATACCAGTATGACAAAAAGTGATCATTATGAGTAAAAAATTGACATTTCATTCAAAAAATTTCACTCATTCAAATACCAAAAAAAATCACTCCATTTGTATTGATAATTTAGGGCAATGATTCATAAGTAAATATGTGGCATATAAGATGCAGTCTCACGTCAAACCGATAGATGATGCAACTAGTATGACTAAAAATTCATTTTCTCTGTTTGTAATGACATTTTAGTAAAAAACAAAACATATATATTTTAAAATTTGAAATTTAATAAGATAGTTTTCACAATTTAGGTAAAAAATCCATCAATAATTTTTGACAGGTAGGAATTACTCACACATCAATATGACACATTGTGTGGCTGGTATAACTCTAAATTTTTCATTATTTAAAATTGTCTTTAATTTTAGTAAAATAATAACTGAAATAATAAAAAATGAGAAAATACATTCAGGTTGTTATGACATTTTTGTAAATCATCCCATAACTCATTTTTAATGTTCATAAATCATCTGCACATCAATAATACACATGGTGTGACGGATATTACTGCAAATGTGTCATTTTTATTAAATATTGATATTTTATTAATGTGTTCATTCATATTATGGTTTAATTTATATATTTATAGTATTACTTACCTTATTATTTTTTTCTTATATACCTAGAATCATTTCATTGGGTTAGGATGAACTGTGTGGAAACTTATCCCATGGGGAGAGATATTTGTGAGGGGATCACAAGCTTAAAAATTATAAAATATTAATGTTTAAGAATGTTTGTTGGTAAATTATAAATGTAGGTATATAAATGAAAAAATTTAAAATTTTAATAGTAGTTATTATTTTTCTATAAACCATGGGTGGATAGTTTTGTATCCATAATGTTAATTAATATTGTATTTTAGATATTCTTTGGTGTGATTTTTAAATTCCAGTTTGATTCTTGGTGTTCTGTGTTTAAATTACAATTTGGGTATGTTGTTATTTGTGTTTAAGTTGTTGTTTTTGTGTGATTTTATATAAAAAACCCATTATAGGTTGGTATCCCTTTACCAGTTCTAATCATAGCACTAATAAAGGTTTGTTTCCCTTTATCGGTTCTTTTTTAACATGGATAAAGAACCCCCTTTATCAACGTTGTGATAAACAATGTAGTTAAAGGACATTTTTGTGCATTGTTAAATGAAATATGTGTAGTTGTGATGAATAAATTATGTGTATATGTCTATAAATGAAATCCCCCTGTGGATTCTAGAATTAATCAACCATGGTATCAAATGGGTCTTATATTTTCCTTAAATTGCATTAATTGTGTGGATCCTTCAAATGATGTTGATGTTATTTCTTTGTCTTGAACTCAATACTATTAGAACTCTATGGGTGGTTGGAAAATATCTATGAAGTTCGATTATAGTGACTAAATAATTTAAAATAATTGATTTCATATCAAACTTGTGCATGGAATGGAGCCAACAAGCTCTATATCTGTTAAATTGGTAGACTTGGGGAGTGCATAAGGTGGTTTATCTGACACCCCTATTGGAGGTAAGAACTCGGAGGTCCAGAAAGATTCACTATCATCTGTACAAATGACTGATTTCTCAACCCCTATGTAGGCCAGGAAATATCCAGATACTACCCCCTCATCCTTTTCTCTAAACAGTTCAATATGGTATGGGAAGGCTCCAGACTCACATTGAAATCAACATGATGGTTTTGATTCTTCCATGAATATAGTTTTTGATTTCGATTTTCCCATTATGTGTATTGTAATGACGACTTATAATATAGACTTTAATCTGGATCAACTGGGGAAGGATAAATCTAATTATATGTTTATTACTCATAATTACATTGAGTTTCTTGCATTAGGAAGTAGTGATGAAAATGGTCAAATAAATTATTAGATATCAGGAGATGAATAATAGAAAATGGTTGTGGTAGTTGGACTCCTAGATGATGGATATTTCGCATGGATTCATGCTAAAACAAGGAGAAGAGGTTGACATCCTTGTGTTCAGAGTGGGTTCTCCTCTCAAAATATTCAGTGCACTCGATATCATGTTTCTTAAGTCTTTGTACATAACCATTTGATGTTTTTCATGTTCCTCTATTATCCATGATTGCTATTTTAATATAGGCTTCATTGTGTCTCACATAATAAAAAAAATGTGCATATAATATATAATTAATATTATATCAAATACAATTTATACAAATATATAATTAAAATTTTATGAAATATAATTTTACATTATATATAATTAATATTACATGAAATATAAATTATAAAAATATTTATATAATCTATTTCAATATTTATTATTATGTATATTAATATATATTTATTTCAATAAATATAATTTTATAATATTGTTTACATTAATA
The DNA here is from genome assembly GCA_963277665.1 of Viscum album. Classification (NCBI taxonomy): domain Eukaryota; kingdom Viridiplantae; phylum Streptophyta; class Magnoliopsida; order Santalales; family Viscaceae; genus Viscum; species Viscum album. The sequence continues at coordinate 1,902,158,214 of OY728121.1, read as the reverse complement.
TATAATTATTTATAAAAATTTAATTCATATTATATTATTTATATATAATATTAAAGTGTAAACATATTATTTAAAAATATAATTCCTATTATTATAATATAAATTATAAGACCTACCATCCTTAGTATTTATCAATCATGTTATAATTCAAAATTCATCATACAGTGTGTCCAATGTTTTCCACAGCGGGTGGTGGAAGATGGAGCAGATCCATGACAGTAGAGAGTGATTAGTGTGTGATCACACCAGCAGCCCATGTCATGGCCATGGGTGTTCCTGTAAAACCAGCGAAAGATAATTGATATGGATTGTGTATAATTTCCCATTAATATATCTGTGATCACGTGGAACAACATTTTAAGGTATAGTATTGGAGGAGGAGGCATTGGATGAGGAGAACATTGAGCAGTGTGGCAACAAGTTGCCCTAGTATGAAGAACACCCCCAGGACTCCGACCGATAATTTTCTCACAACAAAATGTTCACGTCGAAGGTCAAAACCACACTAGTAGGCATAATTCTACTGTTTCTAATAAAAAATTTAAAATCCTAATTTTCCCACTACATGATGTTTTACAAAATTACCATAACCCATGTATATGTTTCACACCACCTTTTACGTTACTTTAATATCTATCTCCATCAGTTGGGCCACTACCTCTTTCTACCATATCTGCTGAAAACAACACTACACATCTCCACTTTTTATAGGACAACAAATCCTTATGCAATACCATATGTTAAAAAACCATTTGATATAAATATTCTAACATTAACAATTCATAAAATGAGGCTCCCTTATTTGAAATTTAATGTAAGATATTATCTTTAAATTTTAGTAACACGGGTTGAACCATAAAAATATCCCCCTTTAGACGGAAAAAAGAAATATAATGAATTCCAAAAAACTCAATTGAAAAAAAAACTAGTTGTGGTCACACCTACAATTAACCTATACATAAAATATAATGATACACCTTTAAAACTAACACAGAAACCTAATAACCCCATGAAAAAAATCGAAATAGCAAATTCTTATCCCTAACTGTGACTGCACTACAAGTACTAGAATCAACAATATTTTCCCCTCCCCATATAATTTTGATCACCACATAATTTGGACTGCCGAAAAAAACTAATTTATCCCTCTAATCAACAACATATGTCCTATCTGAATCTCTCAGTGCATCTCCCCAATCGTTGATTTTAATCATACTTCACTAATGTCATTTTTGAAGAAAATGAATTAGGTGTATAACCTAAAACACATAACCTGAAATAATTTTACTTCCAAACCTTTTACATCTTATTCAATAGTCTTTGACTAATGAACGCCGATCTCATATGTACCAAATCTATAAAATTATTGTTTGCAACTACATTTATCACCTAACCACATTCCATTACATCCATCCGGTAATGTGTGTCATCCATTATTCCTCTTTTCAATACAATCAATCCTCATGAAAAAATTTATCTTATAATGACATATGAATTATTTAACCCATCATTATCAAAAGTACAACATGATAAATGATTTTGGCATATACTGTGTACATATCGCACATTCTTAAACATTAGAATAAAACCTTAATTAATAGTGACTCAAAAATCACCAATACCAATGAAATTTGAAGAATATCCATTACACATATTCAACATAACAAAATATATTTCTTCTTATAAAGAAAATAATTCTCTCTTTAGTGTAATATATTATGATACTATTGAATAAACCACCCATTCATTCTATAGATATGACCTGCAACAATCTATTCCAACTGAAGGTAAATCACCCTCACCATAAATAATAGTTCCACTAGTATCCTCTGTAGGTATCATGTTACCAAAATAATTGATCATGGCCTCCATTGAATATAGATCCATCATATGTTTCATGAACTCGATTAGTTGATTACATTAATCTCCATTTTGTGGCATTCACAAATGATACAATCATTTTTTAGATATAAACTATTTGTGAGGGATTATGAATTATAAATTCTTTCATGATATTCCCAGATCTTCTTTTGGATCAGTTTGATTAATCACCTCTCGCATATTATTTTCATCCAAATACATTTGAATTCTTCATATCGCCAACTCTCTCATATTGTTCCCATAAATATCACTCAATGTCTCTCGCTTCTCAGATTTTATATTTTGTTGTTTAACCATATTCTCACATAACAGAAATATCATTAACTTGTTATGGCCCTAGAATAAAACCATTTTTCTCATTGAATTGTTTGATGTGGGTAGATATATAAGGGCTTAAATCAACCATATCCAATCCGCAAGAAACATGGATAAATCCATTTGATACTAATTTTTGGGGAGGAAGAAGATTGGTTTTGTAATTTAAACTCTATTGTGATAAATAAATTTTCATAATATCAAATGAAAATTGAGAACATAAATAAAAAGATAAATTAAATTGGGAAAAAGAAAATTCTACGTGGAAAAATATTCCAAGATTGATGATTAAAAAACCATGGAGAAACTTTGAAATGTCCAATATAACTCAAAGAATACAACAATAAAAAATAATCAGGAAACATGAATTGAAAATACAACATAGAATACTTGTATGAATATCATCACCATGATATCCCTCTATCACCTCTATGATAACCATCTCAGCACAAGGCATCAGACATTTGAGATTAAAACCACACAATCATCGTCATTTTAAGGCCTCAAATAAACCATTTCACAACAGTATTTTCCTACATCATAGTGTTTTCCAATCCCAAAGTCACCAATTTATTTTCTGAACACCACTTACTGCATAACATTGATAATAACCCCCCTTAGTTTGGTTGCTTCATTTTTATCAAATTTTTACTAAAAACAGAACTATACATCCCCCATTAATAGGTTAGTAAATCCTAAACAATACGAGTCATTAAAAATATATATAAATATCCACACATGATAAATCTCAAAAATAATAGGCTCACTTATTTTAATTTAAAAATAATATATTATCCTTAAATTCAAATAATGCGGTGTGAACCCTACCAGGTCTCCGAAAAATGAAGAAAGAGCTCACTAAGGTTTTAATGAATAAAAACTGAAAAGAACAACCACCTAGATTAGTAAACTATTAAATTACAAACCTCACCAATATTTCCTCACTAAAAACACATCTAAGATTAAAAAAGAAATATAAATGAAATACAAATAAGGATCGTTGCAACCACTTCCCAAATTGTTTTGTTTTCTCATGCCCCATCATCAAATGCCATGTGTCTTCATCCCTTCCATGCATGAAATTTTTTGGATTTAGTGTTTTAGGACCAAATAGTTTTATGTTAATTTCATATCTATTAGATGTATTGAATAATAATAATACATTTAATTAAATATTTTTCATTATTTTTCATTACCCTAATGTTATAATATATTATATTATAAATCACATTAATAAGATCGTCATAGTTCCCTAGAATGATGAGAACATTGAAGTGTTGTAATGATATTCATAATTATACTTCTGCAATAATTTAATGTACAATGATGGGACACATAGAATATATATTATCAGGTGTCAGTACTCTTATGGGGATATAGTGTCTTCTCATGATATTCATACATGTTAATATCCAAGGTTAGTGATTATAAAACAGAACTTTCGGTAGGAATATCACATGTTTTTATTTCATCATATATTCCAATCTGTGAGCATGTGTAATGGTCCTAGAAATTAATATTATCATTAACTCATGCCATATAAGGCCTCGGCCTTATACCTTACTTGATATTGAATTAAATGAATAATTCTCATTGAAGATCTTTTCAGGTTTATAGTTTTAGAGAATTAGGACATAACTATTACATCTCAAAAGATTAAAAAGTAGACAATTATACAAAGTTTCCATAAAATAAAAACTCTTAAAAAGAAACATGTCTAGTTCCATGTTTTTGATAGCATGACATTTCCTTGATTCCATCCTTGACCCTATTCCACTTTAACTCCTGTGAAAAACATTTCAAAAACATGGGGTGAGCATAAAAATCTCAGTAAGGGATACACAAATAATGAAAACTGTTAGTTATTCAAAACAACAAGTAAACCATGTATACTTTATCAAAGTAATACCTTTCACCTTTAGGAAGTAGTAAAAACTATTCATTGAATAAAAGATCATTACTTACCCTTTTGTAACCGAAAGATTACCATAAACCCCATATAAAGAACACATAACATATAAAGGTAACTTGGGACATAAATATACTTAAATGGAATAACCATATGGTCAACTTCCACACATACTTAAAGGGAATAGCCATACGGATGAATTCCATACCCAATGCATTGGAGGTTATAACATAACCACCCATCCTGGTATTTACGGCACCACCCGTCATATGGTTTATGACGTAACCACCCGTCAAATGTCCAAGTATCATTATAAAATCATAAGACATAAAACAATATAATGGAAAGAAAAAATTTCCACAATTTTATCACAATATATCACTTAAATATATTGAAATAACAAATCCATTATAAAAAACCATTTTCAATACAAAAATACATAAAAGTGTATATGGTATTTATTTTATTTTAAAAACATTACGGCTTGTTGAGGAAGCCAAAGACCAAATAATACTCGCAGAGGCGGAAAAGGTCGTTGTCACCGCGTACGTTAAAAGAAACATTCCTTTCTATCATTTTGTAAAACGCTTCGTAGAAAAAGATTCCTTTTGTATAAAATTAAAATTCAAAGGGGTTTATACACTGTATAAAATAATTCCTTGTATTAGAACAAAATATGCCTCAATGAAAGGAGATTGAGACGATGTCCCTTACCTCGGGTCCGACTTGACTCGATCGTTCTTTAACGTCCTGAATAATAAACTTAAGTTAATTTCTAATTGATTAAGAACCTTTTTCAAGTTCATTATTCCTTTTATATCACTTATTTTAATGTTATAAACATTATGTAATCATTTATGTTAATAATGCTTGTTTTGTCGATATTTGGCCTTTAAGTCGAAAGTGGACTTCTTACAATTACATGTTATTGGTGTGGTCAAAGGTTCATTATATCCAGAATGATATTAATGATTTGGATATCATATATATCCATCATATACATGTATTTATAATATTACATAATAATTTAGAGGTAAGAAATGAAATGCACCGTTCATGGAGACGGTAAGCCGTACGTACGCATGAACGCTGCTTTCATTTCTATGTCATATTAATGGAATTAAAACTAAATGAGAGATATGTATATTTCAATTCCAGAATTATATTAATCATTTATATGTAACATAAATCATATATATCCATTATATATATGTACGTATAATATTACATTACATTTGGGGATAAGAAATGAAATGCAATGTTCATGGAGACGGTAAGCCGTACGTACGCATGAACGCTACTTTCATTTATATCTCATACTTTAATGGAAGGAAATAATAATGATATACAGGTATATTATAATTCCAGTATAAAATCATATATAATAATTTTAAATCCATCTTTTATATGTCCCACATATGGCATTAGCGAATCAAATCACTTTGAGGGGGCGGTAGTCCGCACTTTTTAAAATGAAGATATCGCGTATACCCATAATGGAAGCCATAAAGATATTCCATAAATGAAAAATACATATTCTTAAGGAAAACATAAACATATTATATATCATATATAAATATAGTGACATCTTAATTTCTACATTTTAAGGTGTTATATGAGTGTTGAACAATCATCGTTTCGTGAGGCAGAAATTCGCCATCCACAGAAACAGTATGTTATTTAACAATTAGATGAAGGTGTGTGTAAGTGTAGCTCGAATACTTACTATAAAAACATTCTAGTATATTTAAGATACTGGATTCCTTACAAAATAAATGAATAAAAAGATTTTAGGGGGATGGAGAAGCAAAATAAAACAGAAGAACACAAGAGAAAACACTACCTTTAAAATGGGTAACTCTTTTTGATTTGAGCTCAAAGTCTTCCTTGGGAAGACGTATTCCCAATGTGAGGCTTCTAGGATTAAAATAGGGATGTGGAGAGACAAAATGGGAAGAGATTGGCCGAACCAAAGGCTTGATAGGTGTGGGTAAAGAGGTAGAGGTGGGGGCCTTTTATAAGAGGAGAGGAGGAGCACTCTTGGAAAGTAAAGAAATGACACTTTATTTTAAAATGATTTTCGGATTTAGAAGGTCTAAAATTAAAATAATTCAAGGATAAGGAGATAAGGGTTCTAAATACACCCATACAATAGGTTTTTAACATGTTAAGTCTTAGATTTTACATTATCTTTTCATTTTATTTCAATCGTTAAATAATGAGGGTATCACTGCATCATCATGGTGTCATAAATAATTTAATTTATTTAATGTCTAAAAATTATAAAAAAAATACTATGATGTAGGAAATATATTTATATTTCCAATTAATATTTATAGTCAAATATATGACTTGGATAACCCCATGTAAAAATTGTTTTAGTAAAACAACTCATGTTTGTGACATTTTTATTTTAACATTAAATAAAAAGATATTAATGTCATTTTCCTACCAAAGTGGCTCCATGGGGTCCCAAAGTTGACCCATGGATTTTCTTGGTCGGCCATGAAACATCCAATAAGGGTAGGACACGTTTCAAGTTCATTTCTTATTATTAAAACATTATTTTTACCTTAAACTACACTAATTAGCTCTAATCGCGATTAAAAACATAAAAGATACTATTCACCAAAAAAATTATTTTAATCCCATTGAACAACATTTTACATCTTAATGACAACCATGTATGTCGGATTTTTGAAATTCAAAACACATAAGTGGTAAATTTTCATCTAAACAAAAATTCAGTTTTTTAAGTACCACTTAGTGGTTTCACTATTCATAAAAAATTGAAGTTTTTCAGAAAAATACCAAAACATAACCCTAATCTATATTTGATATTCTGATTTCAAAAATGATGTCCATTTTAAAAAATTCAAAACATATAGGTTGTATTAATTAATTTAATAATTAATTCTCGCTGTTAGAGAAAATAACGTGTTTTTATGAAACAAAAGGTATCAAAAGATTGACACTAGTTCAAGTCTGATTTCAAAGTGAAATTAATTCCAAAGACCACTTTGGATTAAATGGAAAAAATATATTCTAATTTCACATTAAAACCACTTCAAAATATAATATAATCATATTAAAAAAATTAGATTAAAAAGAGGTTTTGAATTGAAGTACAATAATTTTCACTATTCATTAAAAAATGATCTTTATCCGAAAAATACAGAAAATTTACACAAAGTAAATTTTGATATCCCGATTCTAAAGAAGAATTTTATTTGGTCCAATATAATGTTTAAGAGTGACCAAAACTATATTTATAGATGGTTTTCCATCAAAAGGAGACAAGTCGACCTTTTTTGAAAGTTAGAGTATATATGCCTAAAATTGAATTCTTTTCGTATTTTAAGCCTTTATATTTTATTGGATAAATGTAGAAACATTTAAATATATATATATAATCATATTTTAGTTATTTATATTCATTCCCGCCAATAAAACAGCTACGTGTTAACTACCATTTAAAATAATATTATTTTATAACTAGTGTGCAACGTAAGATTTCAATGAAACTCTTTTTTTGCGTATCGGGTACGCTATCAAACATAAAAACCCCTTTAAAGTAAAATTAATATTCAATTCGTAAATATTAATAAATATGAAAATGTTTTATTATTTATTTACCTGGGATGTTACATCCTTCCCCCCTTTTGGGAATTGCGTCCTCACAATTTTATTCACTTATCAAAATAAGTGGGGGTATTTATCCCTCATAGCATTTTTCAGATTCCCATGTTGCCTCTTCACTCATGTGGTTTTTTCAGAAAACCTTTACCTGGTGAATTACCCTATTTTGCAACACTTTCTCTTTTCGGTCAAGAATCTGGACTGGTTGTTCTTCATAAGAGAGATTCTCTTCAAACTGAACTACCTCTGGGCTCAAAACATGAGATGGATTTGGCATATACTTTCTCAACATCGAAACATGAAAAACATTGTGTACCTAAGATAAAAATGTAGTTAAAGCCACTCGGTATGCAACTGATCCAACTCTCTCCAAAATGACATATGGTCGAATGAACCTTGGACTCAGCTTTCCTTTCTTACCAAATCGCATCACACTTTTCCATGGTGAAACTTTGAGAAAAACATGATCACCTACCTCGAGAGATAGATCCTTCCTCCAGTTATCCGCATAACTCTTCTGCCTGATCTGAGCTATTCTCATGTGTTTCTGAATCAACTGAACTTTTTCTGCCATCTATTCTACCAATTCTGGTCCCATCAGCTTCCTTTCACCCACTCCATCCCAAAATACTGGAGTTCGATACTACTTCCCATATAATGCCTCAAATGGTGCCATCTGTATACTGGATTGAAAACTGTTATTATAAGAAAACTCAACCAAAGAAAGATGTTGGTCCCAACTTCTCTGATAATCCATAGAGCAAGCTCGTAGCATATCCTCCAAGGTCTGAATTGTTCGTTCTGACTGCCCATCTGATTGCAGATGAAAATTTATACTAAAATTTAATTCAGTACCCAAAGACTTCTGAAGTCCTTTCCAAAAGTTAGAAGTAAACCTGGGATCATGATCAGATATAATAGAGAGGGGAACTCCATGCAACCTGACTATCTCTTTATGATACAATCGAGAAAGTTTATCTAGAGAGAATGTATCTCTAATAGGAAGGAAATGAGCAGATTTAGTCAATCGATCAACAATGACCCAGATTTCATTATTACCTCGAGATGTCCTCGGAAATCTCACAACAAAGTCCATGGATATATTTTCTCATTTCCACTCTAGCACTGGTAATGGATGAAGCATCCCTTTCGGTAACTTCCACTCTGCTTTAACCTGCTGACAAGTCAAACACTTCACAGTAAAATCAGCAATATCTCTTTTCATTCCATCCCACCAGTAATACTCCTGCAGATCTCTGTACATCTTAGTACTACCAGGATGAACTGAAAACGGGGAACTATGATCCTCCCATAACAACTCATTCTTCAACTGTGAATCACCAGGCACACATAATCTCTTCCCAAAACTCAAAACACAATCATTATCAATGTTGAATTCAGGCAACATACCCTTCTGAACCAGCTCTACCTATTTCTGTAACTCACTGTCTTGCTTCTGTGCTTTCTTGATTCTGTCTGATAGAGAAGATTTCACTGATACCTGAAACAAAACAGAATAGCTTCCTGCACAAACAACTTCCATTCCAAATTTCATCAAATAAAAAACCAAAGGATCTCGTTCCAAACATAGCATGGTTAATGAAGCATTATTTTTTCGACTCAAAGCATCGACCACTTTATTTTCTTTTCCCGAATGGTAATGAATTGTACAATCATGATCCTTGATTAATTCCATACTTCTCCTCTGTCTCATGTTCAATTATTTATGAGTGAATATATATACTTTAAACTTTTGGGATCAGTATATATTTCACACTTTATTCCAAACAAATGATGCCTATAAATTTTTAGAGCAAAAACAACAGCAGCAAATTCCAAATCATGTGTAGGGTAATTTACCTCATGAGTTTTCAACTGACGTGAAGCATATGCAATTACCTGATCATTCTGCATAAGGACATAGCCATGTCCCTTCAACAATGCATCACTGTATATAACAAACTCACCATTCTTGGAAGGAAGTGCCAAAACTGGAGCATTCACCAATCTTCTTTTCAACTCCTGAAAACAATCATCACATTAATTTGTCCAGATAAACATAACACCCTTTCGAGTTAGCTTATTCATTGGACTAGATAACCGTGAAAAATTTTCAACAATACTTCTGTAGTAACCTGCCAAACCAAGGAAACTACGGATCTCGGTTACATTTGTGGGTCTTGGCCATTCTTCAACAACTTTTGTTTTAGCGGGATCAACAGTTGTGCCTTTTTTTGAAACAATGTGACCAAGGGAAGAAATTTTTTGTAACCAAACCTCACACTTGCTGAATTTTCCATATAGTTTCTTTTCATTTAAGGTTTTCAAGATAACCCTTAAATGACATTAATGCTCCTCTTTTCTTTTAGAAAACACCAAAATATCATCAATAACACAACCACCATTTATCACCTGATTCAACTGAGCTGTCACTATAGTAAACTGCTCAATTTTGATTCTGACCATCTCAGTATGCTGATTTGGAAGGTCATTTCCCTCAGTATGCCTTTGCAAAAAAAAATTCTCTGTTACCTCTACGAAAAACAATTCTTAACACAGAAATATCTTAGGTGAAACAACATGATAGTCTTTAAACTCTATATCATTTCAATCATAACATAAATTAAATCATAATTTAACAATTTTCTAACTCCTAAAGTTGTCTAAACCGACCTCTAGTACCAACTATAAGGCCACGAACTTATACCTTACTTAATATTGAATTAAATGAATAATTCTCATTGAGGATCTTTTCAGGTTTAGAGTTTTATAGAATTAGGACATAACTATTACATCTCAAAAGATTAAAAAGTAGACAATTCTACTAAGTTTCCATAAAATAAAAACACTTAAAAAGAAACATGTCTAGTTCCATGTTTTTGATAGCATGACTTTTCCTTGATCCCATCCTTGACCCTATTCCACTTTAATTCCTGTGAAAAACATTTCAAAAACATGGGGTGAGCATAAAAAGCTCAGTAAGGGATACACAAAGAATGAAAACTGTTAGTTATTCAAAAAAACAAGTAAACCATGTATACTTTAACAATGTAATACCTTTCACCTTTTGGAAGTAGTAAAAACTCTTCTCTGAATAAAAGATCATTACTTACCCTTTTGTAACCAAAAGATTACCATAAAACCAATACAAAGAACACATAACATATAAAGGTAACTTGGGACATAAACATACTTAAATGGAATAACCATACCGTCGACTTCCACACGTACTTAAATGTAATAGCTATACGGCCGACTTCCATAACCAATGCATTGGAGGTTATAACATAACCACCCGTCCTGGTATTCATGGCACCACCCGTCATATGGTTTATCACGTAACTACCCATCAAATGTCTAAGTACCATTATAAAATCATATGACATAAAACAATATAATGGAAAGAAAACATTTCCACACTTTGATCACAATATATCACTTAAATATATTGACATAGCAAATCCATTATAAAAAACCATTTTAAATACCAAAATACATAATAGATTATATGGTATTTATTTCATTTTAAAAACATTACGGCTTGTTGAGGAAGCCAATTACCAAATAATACTCGCGGCGGCGGAAAAGGTCGTTGACACCGCGTATGATAAAAGAAACATTCCTTTCTGTCGTTTTGTAAAACACTTCGTAGAAAAATATTCCTTTTGTATAAAATTAAAATTAAAAGGGTTTTATACACCGTATAAAAGAAAGCCTTATATTAGAACAAAATATGCATCAATGAAAGGAGATTGAGATGAAGTCCCTTACCTCGGGTCCGACTTGACTCGATCGTTCTTTAATGTCCTGAATAATAAACATGAGTTAATTTCTACATGATTAAGAACCTTTTTCAAGGTTATTATTCCTTTTATATCACTTGTTTCCATGTTATAAACATTATGTAATAATTTATGTTAATAATGTTTGTTTTGTCGATATTTGGTCCTTAAGTCGAAAGTGGACTTCTTACAATTACATGTTGTTCATGTGGTCAAAGGATCATTATATCCAGAATGATATTCATGATTTGGATATCATATATATCCATCATATACATGTATTTATAATATTACATAATCATTTATAGGTAAGAAATGAAATGCACCGTTCATGGAGACGGTAAGCCGTACGTATGCATGAACGCTGCTTTCATTTCTATGTCATATTAATGGAATTAAAACTAAATGAGAGATATGTATATTTTAATTCCCGAATTATATTAATAATTTAAATGTAACATACATCATATATATCCATTATATATATGTACTTATAATAGTACATTACATTTGGGGATAAGAAGTGCAAAGCACCGTTCATTGAGACGGTAAGCCGTACGTACGCATGGATGCTACTTTCATTTCTATCTCGTAATTTAATGGAAATAAATAATAATGATATAAAGGTATATTATAATACCAGTATAAAATCATATATATTAACTTTAAATCCATCCTTTATATGTCCCACATATGGCATTAGCGAATCAAATCACTTTGAGGGGGCGGTAGTCCGCACTTCTTAAAATGAAGATATCGCATATACCCATAATGGAAGCCATAAAGGTATGCCATAAATGAAAAATAAAGAATCTTAAGGAAAAAATAAACATATTATATATCATATATAAATATAGTGACATCTTAATGGCCACCTTTGAAGGTGTTATATGAGTGTTGAACAATCATCGTTTCGTGAGGCAGAAATTCGCCATCCACAGAAACAGTATGTTCTTTAACCATTAGATTAAGGTGTGTGTAAGTGTAGCTCAAATAATTACTATAACAACATCCTAGTATATTGAAGATACTGGATTTGTTACAAAAGAAATGAATAAAAAGAGTTTAGGGGGTTGTAGAAGCAAAATAAAATAAAATAACACAAGAGAAAACACTACCTTTAAAACGGGTAACTCTTTTTGATTTGAGCTCAAAGGCTTTCTTGGTAAGACTGGTATGTGGAGAGACAAAATGGGAAGATCTTTGCCGAACCAAAGGCTTGAGAGGTGTGGTTAAGGAGATATATGTGGGGGCCTTTTATAAGAGGAGAGGAGGGGCACTCTTGGAAAGTAAAGAAGTGTTAGTTTATTTTGAAATGAGTTTCGGATTTAAAAGGTCCCAAATTGAGATAATTCGAGGATAAGGTGAAAAGAGTTATAAATCCACCCATATAATATGTTTTTGACATCTGTAGGTCTTAGATTTTACATTATCGTTTCATTTTATTTAAATCATTAAATAATGAGGTAATCACTGCATCATCATGGTGTCATAAATAATTTAATTTATTTAATGTCTAAAAATTATAAAACAAATAATATGATGTAGGAAATCTATTTAGATTTATAATAAATATTTATAGTCAAAAATATGACTTGTATAACCCCATGTAAATTTATTTTAGTAAAACAACTCATGTTTGTGACATTTTTATTTTAACATTAAATAAAAAGATATTACTGTCATTTTCCTACCAAAGTGGCTCCATGGGGTCCCCAAGTTGGCCCAAGGATTGTCTTGGTCGGCCATGACACATCTAATAAGGGTAGGACATGTGTCAAGTTCATTTCATATTATTAAAACATTATTTTTACCTTAAACTACACTAATTACCTCTAATCGCGATTAAAAACTTAAAAGTTACTATTCACCAAAAAATTATTTTAATCCCTTTGAACCACATTTTACTTCTTAATGACAACCATGTATGTCAGATTTATGAAATTCAAAACACAGAAGTGGTAAATTTTCATTTAAACAAAAAATCAGTTTTTTAAGTACCACTTTGTGGTTTCACTATTCATCAAAAATTGAAGTTTTTCAGAAAAATACCAAAACCTCACCCTAAGCTATATTTGATATTCCGAATTCAAAAATGATGTCCATTTTACAAAATTCAAAACATATAAGTTAAATTAATTAATTTAATAATTAATTCTCTCTGTCAAAGCAAATAGCGTGTTTTTATGAAACAAAAAGTTACAAAAGATTGACACTAGTTCAAGTCTGATTTCAAAGTGAAATTAATTCCAACGAACACTATTGTATTAAATGGTAAAAATATATTCTAATTTCACTTTAAAACTACTTCATAAGATAATCTAATCATATTAAAAAATTATATTAAAAAGAGGTTTTGAATTAAAATACATATTTTTCACTATTCATTAAAAAATGATCTTTATCGGAAAAATTAAAAAAATTACACAAAGTAAATTTTGATATCCCGATTCTAAAGAAGAATTTTATTTGGTCCAATAGAGTGTATAAGAGTGACCAAAACTATATTTATATATGGTTTTCCATCAAAAGGCGATAAGTCGACCTTTTGTTAATGTTAGAGTATATATGCCTAAAATTGAATTCTTTTCGTATTTTAAGCCATTATCTTTTATTGGATAAATGTAGAAACATTTAAAAAAACATATATAATCATATTTTAGTTATTTCTATTCATTCTTTCCAATACAACGGTTACGTGTTAACTACCATTTAAAATAAAATTATTTTATTACTAGTGTGCAACACAAGATTTCAAACAAACACTTTGTTGTGTATCGGGTATGCTATCGAACATTGCAACCCCTTTAAAGTAAAATTATTATTCAATTCGTAAATATTAATAAATATGAAAATGTTTTATTCTTTATTTACCTGGGATGTTACACGTCCTGACTCATTCACATATATTTTCTAAGGAAAACATTGAATCCATAAGTTTGTGTTGAGGTAGGGAATGTAGGGTGTGTCACAATTTACATATCATTAATGAATAAATTGAGGAAGTATTTCTCTCATCCGTCTTTATAGAAGTTGATATATCATCCAATTGATTAGAATAGAACCATCTCATTAAATTCAATGTCCATTGTGAAATGACATTTCTGTTATAGATAATCAAGGAATGATGTATTGAGTATATAGTTTGGTGACACATATGTGCGACTTGGATGCTGATAAATTAAAAAAGTGATTATATTACATTGTGAGCATTAATATCTAGTTTTCATAATTGAAACAATAAGTTCTTTCTATTGGGCTCGTTGACCAATTTTTAGAAATTAATCTGAGACTTTTGGAAATCCTGACTAATATCAAAAAGAATGAATTCTCAAAGGTCACACAATATGTTTTTTCATTGATCAATTTTAAATTATATTTTAATTTAAAATTATAATTCATATAATTCTAAAGACTAGGGAATAATTTTATTCGTGTTTTATCAATTGAAAATTTTTATTGATGGTTGAAATATTTAAATGAATTATTTATTTTGGGGTTCAATATATAATTGTGTTTTAATTGACCCAGAATATGTCTAGTGACAAATATTAATAACGAAGTTAGTTAATTACTATTTTTTATTCTGCAAGTTTGTGTGCACCAAAAAATAATAATAATTAAATTATTATTATGTGTAATTTGTATGATCAAATATTATTATATTATATAAAGGTCAGAATGAAATTAAATAATTATTTTATGCTAAACCCTAGATCTATAATTGAACCATTATGTCTATTTTGTATTGCATCCATAATCAAAACATCAAAATCATTATGAAAAATGAAACTCTCTATCGACTCCTCCTTTCTCTATATCTTTCAAGTACAAGAAAAAAGTGATATCCCTTCAAAATTGATGGACAAGCGATAAAAACTAACAATGAATGGGAATGGAATCCATGGTCTAGAAGCAAGATGTTGATTGGAATTTCCTAGAGATTAAAGGAGTGCATGTGGATCACTGCTTGAGAGATTCTACCATTGGATCCTCAAACTACAATGATGGAAATACAAAAATTTTCCTTTTGGATGACAAATATCTACTTTTAATAAATAATTATCAGATCAGGTATTCATATCTCATGATATTAATGAAATTAATTATAAATTTGAAATGAATGATCCACACTGGGATTTTTGGGAAACTAAATATTAAAATAAATTTTAATATATCACCAACAACCACATGCTTATCATTACACCCATAATAATCAAGTTCTATTAGAGATGTCACGTGAAAATTTATAATTGCTTATTTGATTGATTATTCCTATGAAATCGTGGTTGATTTTCATTTCATATTATTCATTCGATAATCAATTTTGAATTAACATGTTACTGACCTAATAATAATACTTTTTAGTGTTTCATTTGATTAAATGTATATGAATTGATGATGAATGATCTATGATTCCATCAGGAACTGTAAAATTTTTCATCTGGTAAGATATTCATAGACAGCGTGTATTTGGAGTACACATCATGTGCCCTAGTATGCTAGACATAGCCATGTTGTGTGATAAAAGAAATTCCATGATGTTATTGTATTTGGTGTACACCATGTCATGACTGAAAAACCTGAAACACACAACTTCAAATGACATATTATATATACAGTGTACAGGATGTGTAGTCTACAAGTGTTAGTAGAGAAATTCGCACAATTAATATTGCTATTAAACATGGTAAAATCACATGAGAATGAAAACCTAATAATTAATGACATAAGCATCATCTAGCTGGTGTACACAGTGTGTCGCTCATCAATTTTCAATGTTTAGATACATGTCATTTCATCCATCTTATTACCAAGACACATGACATTATAGACACACAGTTTATATCTAGAGTGAACATGTCAGGTTTTCTCCCACTTGAGTACACACCGAGTCTTTTGGCATGTTTCACATGCATGTGATATTTAAACAACAATGCATGTAGTTGGGATTTCCATGACCATTAATCATAAAAGATACCCACCAAAGACATTCGAATGTATCTCATGGACACGAAAAGTGGAACACATGTCATGTACCTCATAAGTACAAGCCATGTAGTTCGGTTTTAGTACCATCCAAAGCCCCATGTGTGTACCCTGGAAATATAGAAATCGAGGATTGGAAAACTTATTTATATATTGCACACTATGCGGTCTACTAATAAATGAACTGAATTAAATTAAATTAAATTTACAATTGCAGCATGAAACCATTATTTTGGTGATTGACACATTTTGTGTTTGAAAATTTGATAATGAAGAGAAATTTCACTTCATATTACCTTCTTTATCAGAAAATAATCACTATACATTTATTTGTATCATTGACTAACCTCTATTATTACAGTGTCCATTTACAACTGCCTGACTACCACTATAACCCAAATAATAACCAAAATTTGTATTTCACCGAGTCTTGTTCGTCAACAATGATGAAATCAGAGCACCAACATCAATGTGTCTTTCCCAAACAACATTGTGTTGAAAATTTTATCATATATATCATGTAACAAAACTATGGGAAGGAAATTTTTTTCTTCTTCTTCAATTTCAACATGTTTCTCATTACCATTATCATCGACCATTGACACCATTTAATATAGCTTCATCAAATGCTTGGTGATCTTGACAAAATGATTACCTAAATCTCATTTCATTGTCATTCAAAAATGATATAAATATTTTTTAGATATAAAACTTTTTAGGGATTATTATTTATATATGTTTTCAGTCTTCACCAAGATCTCTTTTAGATCTATTAGATTCATCACCTCTAATAGTGTATGGTCAGCCGAATACGATTGGATTTTTCTTTTTTCTAACACTCTCACATATTTCCAATCACCATCACTCATCATCTCTAACTTCGCTAATTTTTTTAGTACTATGACTATATTCTCATAGACCAAAATATTTTTATCATGTAGGTATAGTAGAGTAAAATCATTTTTCCCATTGAAATGTTTGTTGTGGGAATAAATATAATGGCATGAATCACCCCTATTCAATTAGCACGATACAGGGATAAATCCATTTGATACCAATTGTTTGGGAGAAAGTGGATCGGTTTGGGAATTAAAACTCTATTTTTGTGAATAAATTTTTTGGATCTCCAATGAAAATAGTGCATGTAAATAAAAGAATTAAATAAATGGGGACCTAGAGATTTTATGTGAAAAACCCCTCCCTGATGGAGGATTATAAAATAATTGGGAAACGTTGAAAAATAAAAATTAATTCAACGAATATAACAATCCAAGTAGAAGCCCAAAACATTAATATAAAATACGATGTTGAAAACCTATGTGAAAATCCACACCTTGATATACCTCTTTTGCCTTAATTATAACCATCTATCAACAAGAATTCTCCCTTCCATGATCAATACCCCACATGTGTCCTTGTGGAAAGACATAAAATAAACCATTTCACATCCTGATTTGACCAGTACATAGTGTTTTCCATTCCCAATGTCACCCACCTATTTTCTACAAACCTCCTATAGAAAATAATGGAAAATAATATCCTTTAGTGGGGTAACTTCATATAGATCATGTATCTTCAGCAAATGGAGTTTCACATCCCCCCTTTTATAGGTAAGTAAATCCGCAGTAATAGTAGGTGTTAAAAAACAAATAGATATAAATATCCTTACAAGGGAAATCCAAAAAATTGGGATACCTTATTCAAATTTAAAAATAATATATTACCATAAAATTAAAATAAATCAAGATGAACCCTATCAATTCTCATGAAAATGTGGAAAGTGAACACTAAGTATTACATACATAATCAATGAAAAAAATAGCCACCTAGATTGGTCAATTGTTAAATTAACAACCTCACCAATACTTCTTCACTAAAAAATAAATATATGATAGTAAAAAAATATACAATCATTATAAATATAGTTTATTGAAACCACTTCCCCATTGGGTTGGTTCTCTCATGTGCCAACATCAGATGTCATGTGTCCCTATCACCTCCATACATGACAATTATTTCAGTTAGTATCCTAGGACCAACTAATATTTCTTTTTTACATATATGTTTCATGTATTGAATATTAATAAAACGTCTTATTACATATTAAACATTATTCTGCATGACTCTATTGAAATAATGTACTATATTATACATCATTTTAATAATATTATCATAGTTCCCTAGGATGGTGACAACATTGGAGTACTATGTCGATATTATTAAATATAGTTCTATATTAAGTTAATCTACTGTGATTGGACATATATTATATAAATTACCATGTGTTAGTACATAAAGGTGGATGAATCTTCATCTCGTGATGTTCATAATTTTTAATCTCCATGATTAGGGATTATGAAAACATACATGCCAGTCAGAATTTCTCAAGTTTTGGTTTCATCTTATATTCCTATCATTGAGCATGTGTAATGGTCCATAGACAATTATATTATCATTAATTCATTTAATGACTCATGTACATAGATTTATTGAGGAAAATTACGATTCCATAAGATCAAGGTGAGGTAGGGAACATTGGGTCAATCATGATTGACATGTTGTTAATGGATAAGACGAGGACATATTTTTCACTTCCATATTTATGGAGATAATATCTCATCCATTTGATTATAATTGATCCACCTCATTAAAATCAATATCCATTGTGAATGACATGTTTGATTCCAATAATCAATGAATGTTGAATTGAGTATATAGGTTAGTGACAAGGATGTGAAACCTATTTGATAATAAAATAACAAAAAAGATTATATTAGTGAACGTTCATATTTGGTTGTCATCATTGTGAATATAAGTTATATATATTAGGTTCACTGACCCATTTTTAGATAGTAATCTTATACCTTATCCAATCCAGACTATTATCAATGATAAATAATCCTCGAGGGTCTGATGCTTTGTGGATTCGATGATCTCGATTAAATTATATTTATACTTAATTAACAGAATACATTTCATTCTCAAATAGAAGGGATCATTTTATCCCCATTTTATCAATTGATTTTTTTGAATAATGAAATATTTATATTTTCTATTTATTTGGGAGATCAATAAATTCTATAAGGGGTTTTAATTGACCAAGACCATATTAATTACCAAGATGGTTAAAAAATATTTGTTATTTGTACATGTTTTTTTGCTACAAATAATAATTAATATTATATAATTGTTATTTGGATGAATGTGTATTAGGGAATGTTATATTATTTAAGGTCCATCATGAAATTAAATAATTATGTTAATTTAACCCCTTTCTCTATCAATGGATTGTTATTTCTGTCATGTATTGAATCCAAAATCAAAACTTCAGAATCATTGTGAATAATGAAACTCTCCCTCAAATCATCCTTTCACTCTTTCTCTCATGTATAATAAATGAAAGAGATATCCCTTCCAGATTGATGGACGAGAAATAAAACTAATAATATTGGGAAATTAAATCATTGTGTGAGCACCTGATGATCGATTCTTTTTTCATTGTTATCAAGGGAGTATGTGTGGATCACCACTAGAGGAATTATGTTCTAGGATCGGGACAATTCACTGAAGGAAATCCAAAAGGGTATTATTGGATGATCAATATCTACATTGAATAAATAATTCTCATATACGGTGTTCATTTCATCAAATATTATTTAAATTAATAATAAATTTTACAATAAATATCACCCCTCAGGGTTTTGGGAAACACAATATTAAATGAAAATATAATATATCACCCACAACTGTAGGATCGAAATAATGATGTAGATGCTCAAAATACAAGAGGGGGGTGAATTGTATACTTTAAAATTTTCTTTAAACAAAGGAAATAGCTCTGTTAAACTAAGAAAACTCACAACACCTCTAACACCAATTGAAGAATTGGAATAAGTAATGAAGTTATAAACTTCAAGTTCTATGTACTTCCTTAAAACTGGAATGAGATTCCGAATATAGGTTCTGGAAATATGGATCCGGCAATTGAAAGTTAACTAAATATTACAATATGAGATTCTACCTTAATGCGTACAGAATCTAAATGAAACAATGTACAACTAAGGATGTATAAGAATGGTATACTTTCCTTACAATAAAATATGTTGTGGAAACAAACAAGTAGTAAAACTACAAGTAACAAGATATAAGTCTTTTAACCCAAAGATAAGGGTATCTAACAACCTTGGATAAAGGTCCCTTCATTTATACTTTCAAGAAAGTCTATCTTACCCACACCAGGGTAAGCCCTCGATATGAATATCGGAATCTCTGTCATGGTATACCCGCAAGACCTCAACTTCAAGGTAGTTGGAACCTCTATCTTCATCAGAAAGGAATCCCTCGAACCTTAAGGTAGTCAGCACCTCTGTTTTCCTATCACCGGAAGTCCTCGAATGTAATCACCAACATTCGGAGTCGCAGGAAGCAAAAACTGAACGAGCGGTTCAGTACGCACAAGGCATGAAAATCATTCTCTCTCTGGAAATCACCTTAGCAGTGTGTGGTCTCTAGATCGATCAACTTCATTGTTGTTATGAGCTCTTTCAAATGATCTTCTATTTATAAGCAAGGTCAGCCTCCATTCCAAAGGTCATATTTTCCTTAAAAATCAGAGGGACCTGTGCACGTGTAACTTAACCAACGGTTAGTTTATAATAGAATAGATGAAATCATTTTATAACAAACCAAGTGTAATAGAATGTACGACATCTTTTTAAGTCTAACTCAGAATATCGGAGTGAATGTTTGGAGTCTAAGCAAAATAAAAGTTCAGAGTCTAAATAAATTCGGAGTGTACAAAGCAAAGATGATGAGATTCTGTTTAATAGGTGAATTAAGAATGAGAATTCGGAATGAGAATTCGTCATCAAAATTCGTAATGAGAATTTGTAATCAGTATTCGTCATTAGAATTCGGTGTCGAACTTCATGAGATTTCTTATCTAGAATTTGGAGTAGAACTTTATTAGAGTTCATATCCATAATTTTTAGTGGAACTTCATTATAGTTCTCATCCAGAATTCGGAGCCTAAAACAGAATGATTCATATCAAAGTTTTAAACGATTCCGAGAATATAGAAATGAATCTGATTCTTATACTTAAGAAATATATGAATGAAAATATGATAAGGATAATTTTCCTTATAATAGCTATTTTCTTTATAAAAGCAATTTTCATTATAAAAGCAATTTTCCTTATAAAAGCAATTTTACTTATAAAAGAAATTTTCCTTATAAAAGATATTTTCCTTAATGATAAGGTGTTTGTGATTTTCAAAATAAGAAGGAATGAGAAAGTCATAAGGAAAACCTTATTGACTCAGCAATCTCCCCCTTTTTGGAAAGCACAAACATCATTCTGAAAAAGAAATACTATGAAAAGAAAAAAACATTAAGGCTTATCTCCCTTTGCTTATGGATGTTGATGAATACGACTAACTCCCCCTTAGGCTTTGAAACTCTAAGGATCGTATTCTAGATTTCTGAAATGGTATTTCATTAAGAATAAGAATGCCTTCTTTAATGAAAAACTCCCACTTAGATAAATTCTATTAGAATTGTTTTTATTTCTCACCCTTTGTTAAGGTTCTATTTCCCCTTTTATTAGGATTCTTTTTCCTTCTCCCCCTTTGTGATTTTCAAAAAGAATTCGAGGGAATAGAAAATATATCAAAGTACCTGAAAAATTAGTAACAACAACAAAAGAAATGATCAAGAAAAACTTTTATTCAGTTTGAAAAACAAAGAAGCTAAGATAAAACAAAAAGATCGGATTTTTCTATTTTGGATCTTTTTCTTTTGACATGAGACCCTTAGGAATAGTCTTTATCTTCTTCAAGTATTTATGATCTTCCTCAACTTGCTTTTCTAAGACAACTATTCTTGCACTGTGTGATTCAATATTTTCTTCTTGGGCTTGAATCTTTTCTTCCTGAGCTTTAAAAATGTGTTCTTGCTTTAACAACTTATCTTCAAACTCAATCCTATGAACCCTTTCATTCCTCCAGCTTTGAGAGACAGAATTCAGATTTCCATTCAAATCTCTGTTTTCATGAATCCGAAAAATTTTCTCATCTATCAATATTTCTTCAAAGGAAGAAGTAAGCTCATTTAGCTTCCTATCTTCTATCTCAAAAGCATCCTTAACATTATCTTGGAATTCATCCAAGAGCCTCATCTCATCTACGGTTTTCTTCGACCAACATGTCGATTTCTTACAAGACCTTTTGTGGGCCTCATAGCCGACAATAAAGGATTTGAACTGAGCCTCTATCTTAACAAATTTTTCCATAACCATGGATACAAAGTCTTTTTTCTGATTCAAAGTATGTTGGAGCATCTGACATCTTGAATCAATACTTGAGAAAGTCGGAATAGAACCCACCAACTTCATTAATGACTGAACAACAAAGTCATGTCCCAACGAAAATGACTCCAAATCCAAGACTTTTCTTGGAGAATTTTCTTCTTCAAATTGATCATCATTATTCTTATAATAACCACCAACTTCCCTTCTCTTTATAGCCACTGAGCTCGGGGTATCAACAACGAGTTTTATTCCCTTGTCCACTTTCGGAATGGATTCCTATTCCTGAGTTTTCTGCCCACTATCAGATACTTGAACAACATTGTCTTCATCATCAACATCTTTTTGAGAACCATCCTCTACATTCTCCATTTGAGCAATATCGTGTAGAAGTTGTTCTTACTCTGCTTGATAAGCTACTACTTATTCTCTTTTCTCCTCACCCTTCCCTAGAGTGACTAACGTAGAAAACTCAGCTTCTGAAGTTCGAAGCGAAAAATGTTCCGAAGGTGTCTCCTTATAATCTTCTATTTGCATCAATAGATCTCTGGTTTCACCACTACCTTCAGCAACTGATTCTTCCTCTTGCACTTCCTCAAACTTCTCAACTTCCTCAACATTCTTAGCAACAACTTCTTCCGGAGTGACATAGTTTCCTCCTGGAGATTCAGGTAGAGATTCCACAGAGAATGATCTAGGAACTGGAATGTTTGTGGAAGTCGTCTCATTAAACTTCAACAAAGTCTGAGCAACCTCATCTTCTAATATCTTCTTCTTAATCTTCTTTTCTTTCACTTGTTTTTCTAGTTCAGCAGTTGTCCTTTCCTTCAAGGCCTTAGCCTCCGTAGGATCCAAGCCAAACTGAGGATCCCCTTGCACTCTCTTCTCTTTTATTTCCCTCCACTTAGCAACTAACTCATCAGGGTAAGATTTCTTCTTCTTCGGGTTTGGAGGTGCGGAATGAACTTCCTTAGATTTGGGATTCGCTTCTTCAACTTCAACTTCTTTCAACTTTCTCTTCTTCATTGGATTAGAAGATTCGGGTTCACCAAATTTCAGAACCGCTTCTTCTTGAACTGGTAAATCAAAGAACTCACCAGTCTTCTTGTCGAAGGAAACATCCATATTTTTTAGGGTACCATCACTCACCAACATAATTTTTCAAACTCTTGGCTTAGACTTTCAAGCCTCCTTGAAAGACTCAAGGCACCAAACTATTAACTTCGAGATGATTGCTAGATACATTATGATCTGAGCTCTCATATTCCCTTTCTTAACATTCTCAATGGTAACAAGAATGTGTTTCATCAAATTAAACTTCCTTAGATTTATCAGAAAATCTAGAATATAGATATCTCTCTTCTTCAAACTGTCTTTGTCACCATTTCTCGGTACAATAAAGCCTTGTACCCAAAATTCTAGAATCTGAAAATTCGTAGACAGAGTAGCAATCTTCGGAGCCTTGTCATCTTCCAGTCCGAGAGTCTCCAATGCCTTTTCCTTGTTGAAGCTTCCTTTTGAATCCGGTAAAACATGAGAGATGAACTCGGCTTCTCCTTCATAGTTTAGCCCTACCAAGCTAGCACCCTTGGCATAAGAAAGCTTATAAGTCTTTCCATAAGACTTAAACGAAAATTTCTCCCTATCATTTTCCTTAAAGAAGGAAACCTTCTCATAGAACTCAAAAATAAATTCTGAAAAAACTTCATCTTGATTCTCAGGCTTAGACACAGAAACATCCTCCCATTTGTTAAGATTTATGTTCTTGGATATAAGAGAATCATACTTGTTGAAGAAATCTGGATGAACCAACATTTCTCTATATACTAACCACTTGGAAATCGGCTTAGAGGATGACATGTCTTGAGAAGATACTTCCATAGACATTCAGATCTGAAGACTTCTGAGAAGTTTGGAACAGAGATTGGTGATGATCGGAATAGCCATAAAACGTAGAGGTAGAGCTTCAGGATGCTGGAGCTTGAAAAACTGATGTGGGACGACCACTTGGGGTCCCCTTTATATAGGCAACGATATGACGGTTCATCTTCCTCGGTTGATCGAACAGTTGTAAAAACTGAGATCAGATCTGATTGTTGAAAACCAATTCTGAAGAAAACTTGAATCTGTTCTTTTTGAGGGTTTTATTAAAACAATGATTTAAGAAAACTATAATCCAAAAACAAAACATAAGAAAATACCAGCAAGTAATGTATGATTACGAAAGATTGAGTAAGGAAATCATACCTTTCGGATTATCTTAGTAGGATTATTCGTAATGGGTAACATTCTTCTTAAAAAAAACACAGTACGGAAAACAAACTCATTACGAAAAACCAAATACGAAAAGAATAATAAAAATGAAAATTCATTATAAGAATTTCAGCATTTTATTAAAAAAATGGAATATGAAAAGCTCATTATGAAAGTCTTAGTATGAAAATCTCATTACGGAAACACCAGTACGGAATTTTACATTCCGGATGTTTTCAATACAAAAATTTCAATTCCAGAAGTTTTTAATATGAAAATAATCATTATAGAAAATTTCAGTTCCGGAAATTCCCATTCCGGAAATTTTAGTTCCAAAAAGTTTGAAAAACTACCTTTTTTTTAAAAAAAATTAGTTACTCTAACAATAAAATGTACTCCCCCTATGAAAAAGATTTTATTACTATTAGGAGATTTGTTCAACGAGAAGTTAATGAAGAATGATTACCTTATAGTTATCATTCCTAACTTTTTTTTAATATATTCAAATCTATCAGAGGGTAATGATTTTGTGAAAATATCAGCAAGTTGATCTTGCGTTCCGATAAACTGAAGAATAATATATCTTTTTTGTGTGTGATCCCTAAGAAAGTGATGCCTAATATATATATGTTTTTCACGAGAGTGATGTGAAGGGTTCTTACTTAGGGAAATGGAACTTGTGTTATCACAAAAAATTTGAGTTTTAGAAAAACTCAAGCCAAAGTCTATGAGTGTGTGTTGCATCCACAACACTTGAGCACAAAAACTTCCAGCTACTACATATTCAGCTTCAGCAGTGGAAAGTGCTACAGAATGTTGCTTCTTTCATGACCAAGAAACTAAAGTATCTCCCAAGAAATGACATGTTCCGGATGTACTTTTTCTATCCATCCTACATCCACCAAAGTCAGTATCAGAATATCTTTTTAGAACAAAATCATTTCCAGAAGTATAAAATAATCCTAGATCTATGGATCCCTTAAGGTAGCGAAAAAATAATTTTACTTCCATTAAGTGAGATTCCTTAGAATTGGATTCATATATTGCACATAATCATACTTAGAACATTAAGTCTGGTCGACTAGCTGTCAAGTAAAGTAAACTTCCTATCATACCTCTAAATGATGTTTGATCTACTGGTTTCCCAGCTTCATCAAGATCTATATAATTTGAGGTACCAATGAGAGTACTTATACTTTTATTATTTTAATAACCATAATTTTTCAGAAGATCATTATTATACTTATGTTGAGATATATAGGTTCCATCTGGTTTTTGAGAAATTTGAAAACCAAGGAAAAAAGTTAACTCACCCATCATACTCATTTCAAACTCAGATATCATTAGACTTGCAAAAGAGTCAGTTAAATATTGCTGAGTTGAACCAAATATGATGTCATCAACATAAATTTGAACAATCAAAACATTTTTCCTATATTTCATTAAAAAAGGGTTGGATCTGCATTTCCCTTAACATAGTAATTTTGAAGCAAAAATCCAGTGAGTCTATCATACCAGGCTCGTGGGGCTTGTTTAAAACCATACAAAGCTTTGGTAAGTCTAAAAACATGATTAGGATGTTTTGTATCTTCAAATCCAGGAGGTTTTTGAACAAAAACTTACTCTTGAACATAACCATTATGAAAAGCACATTTCACATCCATTTGAAAGAGTTTAAAATTAATGAATGCTGCAAAGAAAGTAGAATACAGATAGATTCATGTCCAGATACAGGAGCATAGATTTCTTCATAGTCTATTCCCTCTTGTTGATTATAGCCTTTAGCAACAAGTATAGATTTATTTCTTACTATTAATCCATTTTCATCAAATTTGTTTCTAAAGACCCACTTTACTCCAATAACATAAGTTTCCTTAGGACTTTTCAACCAAGTTCCAGATTTTGTTCCTTTCAAATTCATTTAGTTCATCTTGAATATCTTTGATCCAATCATCATCACTTAAAGCTTCATCAGTGCTTTTTGGTTCTAAATAGGAAAGAAATGCTAGGTGTTCTACTTCATTTCTCAAGGAACTTCTAGTCCTTACATGTTTATTTACATCACCAATGATACTATCACTGGGATGATTCTTAAGAAACACCCGATTTTGGTTTTGTAAAACCTGTTCATCAACATAGGGTAGAAAGTCTTCTGGGGTAAATGTTTCTGAAGTATATTCTTGAAAATTATCCTTATCGGAAGGTTCTTCTATCAAAGGTTGATAATTAGTTTTTGAAAACACATCCGAGGATGAAGGTTGGGATGGTTTAAAAACCAAAGGATCTGACTCATCAAATTTTACATGCACTGTTTCTTCAACAGTACATGTATTTCTATTGAAAACTCTATATGTCTTAGAAGTTGTGGAGTAGCCTAAGAAAATTCTTTCATCATATTTTGGTAAGAATTTATGTATATTATCTTTAGTATTCATAATGAATACTTTGCAACCAAAAACCTTGAAGTAGGAAAGTCTTGGTTTTCTACCGTTCCATAACTCATAAGGTGTTTTATTAAGAAAAGCTCTAATCAAAACTTGATTTATAGTATATGAAACAGTACTTATAGCTTTAGCCCAAAAATTTATAGCCATTGAATATTCACTCAACATTGTTCTAGTTATCTCTTGAAGATTTCTATTTTTTCTTTCAACTACAACATTCTGTTGAGGAGTTCTAGGTGCTGAAAAATTGCGAGTAATACCTTTTCTTGTTCAAAAAGATTCAAAATCAGAATTTTGAATTTCCCCTCCATGATCACTATGAATAGTTTTCAATGGAAGGTTTTTCTCATTTTTAACTTGAGCTCAAAAATTTTTGAAATAAGAAAAAGCTTCAGACTTCTTTTCTAGAATATAGACCCATGTAAATCTATTGTAATCATCAACTAGAACAACCACATAGTATTTGCCTCCAATACTTCCAGTTTGAGTTGGACCAAAAAGATCCATGTGCACTAACTGAAATGCATCAGTTTTTGATACTTCACCGATTGATTTAAAACTAGATTTATGTTTCTTTCTATATTGACAAGGATTACAAACTTTAGAAGAATCAAATCTATGATCCAGTAGATCCTTAACTAGTTTCTTCTTAGAGAGTTTGCATAAGTTCCTAAGGATACAGTGACCTAGTCTTCTATTCCATAACTAGGAATGATCTTCCATTGCACTTAGGCAAGGTAAATCTTGACTCCAGAGGTCTTTTAGGTTCAAAGTGTAAACATTCTCTTACCTATTGGCTGAGAGAATAAATTCTTCCTTGGAATTGTGAACTAAGAACTTATCATTCCTAAAATTCACAAGGTATCCTTCATCACATAACTGACTTATGCTAATGAGGTGGTGCTTAAGACCCTTAACAAAAAGAACATTTTAAATCAAGGTTTTTCCAAGAAGAACAATATTACCTATACCAACAATTTCTCCCTTAGAATTATCTCCTAAAGTTACCATTCCTCCTTTCATTTTTATGATCTTTTAAAAATAGCTTTTGTAACCAGTCATGTGCCGGGAACATACACTATCCATGTACCACGTGTTGTTGTCGGTATTCTCTTTATTTTCCTGAAAACAATAAAATAATTAGAATTTCGGAATCCAAACTTTCTTGGATCCGAGAGTTCCAGACAACAAAATTTTAGGAACCCACATCTTCTTAGAGAAGTAAGCTTTGTGAAAACCTAAATATTGGGTTTTGTTTAAGGAACAATTCTTTGCCCAGTTACCACCACATTGACACTTGGTACAAAATGGGGAACTTTGAGGAACAAAATAATTGTTACAAAATGTTGGTTTTGCATGGGTATAACCAAATCCGGATTTATTTCTTAAAGGTCGTATTTGGGAATACATTTTATCAAAATTTTCTTTACCCTGGGTAATGTTTGATAAACACTTCTTTAAGGAGAAAATTTCAGACGTGAGTTTTATAACCATGTTTTTATTCTCAAAATCATTACTTTTAAAACTAGAGTTAGGCTCGAAAATATTTTTCATAGAAATTACTTTTTCTAAATCTTTAGAAAGTTTGTTCTTCTCAGAATGTACTTCTGTATGATTTTTTGAAATACTTTCAAAATAAGCATTTTTCCTATCAAGATCTTTAGAAAGATCTGATATCTCTTTTGTAAGAATTGAATTTCAAGAGTTTTCCTTATCATGTTTTTTTATTGAGTTTAGAGTTCTCAATCTCAAGAAGTTCAGCAAACCTAGAAACATCTTCATAGGTAGGTGAAGTATTTTATTCATCAGAAGAGGATTATTCATCAGAAGAGTTATAATACTTACTATCATTTAAATTTAAAGATACATTGGTAAATTATTCAGAATTTTGTACCTTATCCATAAAGCAATGATTGTCAATAGGTATTCTGGCTATAATACAAAGATTCTTCTGTCCTAAAGATTCATAATCAGAAGATTCATCTGAAGAGTCACCACCATTGGCACTCCAGGTATCACTATCTTTCAAAACGTTATTATCTTTGGCTTTATAATACTTCATTTGTTCCTGTCTGAATTCCTTTATTTCCTTTCTTTATTTTTGAGAAAAGGGCAATCTGGTCTAATATGTCCAGCTCTCTTGCATTCATAACAAGTGACTTGTCCATATTTTCTATCATTCCTTTCCTTTTTCTCATATTTGGATTAGAAACTTCTTTGGCCAGCAATCTTTTTCATCCTTCGAGCAAGATTTTATAACTCATTTTCTGAGTCTTCACTTTCACTAGAGTCTGATTGGAAAATAACTTTCTTAGAATTGGATCTGGTTACTCTCTCTAGAGTATTAGCTTTCATCTAATTTGATATTGTTGTAAAAGCAACATTAACATTTCTATTCTTCTTCTTGATATTGTCATCATCTCTCTTCATTCTGGCCTCATGTTGTAGAAGAGTTCCAAATAGCTCATCAAGACAAATTTGAGGGACCTTCCTGTTCTCATCTATAGCTGTTCTTTTGTATTCCCACTCATTGGGCATGATATCGATTATCTTATCCAAAAGTGCTTCATCATCTAAACCATTCTCTCCCATAGACTTTAAGTTGTTGACTATAGTCATAAATCTCTGTTGAACTTTACAGATTGGTTCACCATACGGAAAATTTAATCCATGGTATTCAGCTCTAAGAATAGCTCTCCTAGTTTCAATCACTTTAGAAGTTCCAAAGTGTGTAACCTCTAACTTCTTCCAGATAAAATTAGCTGCTTCACAAGAAGAAATTTGGATATATGTATTTCTGGTCATTGAACACAGTAAAGTATTGTGTACCTTATAATTGAGTTGATACTCTTGCTTTTCCTGGTTAGTGAAAGTTCTAACTTCCTTATCAGGAATTTTATAATCTCCGGTAAGCATAACAAAGTTGTCCACTCTGGTGTTGATAAAAAATGTCTTCATTCGATCTCTCCAGTGCTCACAGTCATTACCATAAAATATTGGTGGTCTTTTAATATTTAGATTATCAATAGAGCCAACATTGATTCCTGCCATACTTAAAATAACTTTCGGCACACAAACATGTTAGTAGAAAAAGATCTTAATCACAAGGTTAGGAATGACAAAGTTCTGAATGAAAAAGTTTGGAATTACAAAGTTCATAATGACAAAGAATATTCTAAGCAAGTGTGAAGAATAAAGAAAATGAGCAATAAAAACTTATACATGAGTATATGTATTTCAAATACCTCCACTGATAGCAATTGTAGGATCAAAATAATGATGTAGATGCTCAAAATACAAGAGGGGGGTGAATTGTATACTTTAAAAATTTCCTTAAACAAAGGAAAGAACTATGTTAAACTATGAAAATTCACAACACCTCTAACAACAATTGAAGAATTGGAATAAATAATGAAGTCATAAACTTCAAGTTCTATGTACATCCTTAAAACTGGAAAGAGATTCCAAAAGTGGGTTCCAGAAATATGGATCCAGAAATTGAAACTTACCTAAAGATTGCAATATGAGATTCTACCTTCATGCCTATAGAATCTAAATGAAGCAGAGTACAAGTAACGAAATATAAGAAAGTTATACTTTACTTACAATAAAATAAGAAGTGGAAACAAACAAGTAGTAAAACTATAAGTAACAAGATATAAGTCTTTTAACCCAAAGAGAAGGGTATCCAACAACCTTGGATAAAGGTCCCTTGATTTATACTTTCAAGAAAGTCTGTCTTACCCACACCAGGGTAAGCCCTCGATACGAATATCGGAATCTCTGTCTTGCTATCCCAGCAAGCCCTCAACTTCAAGGTAGTTGGAACCTCTGTCTTCCTCAGCAAGGAAGCCCTCGAACATTAAGGTAGTCAGCACCTATGTCCTCCTATCCCCAGATGTCCTCGAATGTAATCACCAACATTCTAAGTCGCACGAAACAAAAACTGAACGAGTGTTTCAGTACGCACATGGCATGAAAAGATTTCTCTCTCTAGAAATCACCTTACCATCGTGTGGTCTCTAGATCGATCAACTTCATTGTTGTTATGATCTCTTTTAAATGAGCTCCTATTTATAGGAAAGGTCGGCCTCCTTTCCAACGGTCATATTTTTCATAAAAATCGGAGAGACCTGTACACGTGTATCGTAACCAATGGTTAGTTTTTAACAGAATATACAACATCGTTTTATAACAAACCAAGTGTAACAGAATGTACGACATAGTTTTAACTCTAACTCAGAAGATCAGATTGATGGTTCGGAGTCTAAGAAAAATAAAAGATCAGAGTCTAATAAAATATTCGGAGTCTAAATAAATTCGGAGTGTATAAAGCAAAGATGATCAGGTTCTATTTAATAGGTAAATTTGGAATGAGAATTCGGAATGAGAATTCGTCATCATAATTCGTAATGAGAATATGTAATCAGTATTAGTCATTAGAATTCGGTGTCGAAATTCATGAGAGTTCGTATCCAGAATTCGGAGTGTAACATTATTAGAGTTTGTATCCAGAATTCGGAGTGGAACTTCATTACAGTTCTCATTCAGAATTCAGAGAGTAAAACAGAATGCTTCATATCAATGTTTTAAACGATTCCTAGAATATAGAAATGAATCCAATTCTTATACTTAAGAAATATAGGAATGATAATATTATAAGGATAATTTTCCTTATAAAAGCGATTTTCCTTATAAAAGCAATTTTCCTTATAAAAGAAATTTTCCCTATAAAAGCAATTTTCCTTATAAAATAAATTTTCCTTGTAAAAGAAATATTCCTTATAAAAGAAATTTTCCTTATAAAAGAGATTTTCCTTAAGGATAAGGTGTTTGTGATTTTCAAAACAAGGAGTGGAAAAGTCATAAAAAACCTTATTGACTCAACAATAACCTAACTTTTTTTTCACCCATAACGTTTATGTGGTATTAGAGTTGTCACATTTAAATTTATAATTATTTATATTATTGTTGATCCATGTGAAACCAGGGATGAATTTTTATTTCATATTATTCATTCTTTAATCCATTTTGAATTAACATTTAATCAACATTATAATAATATTTGTTCTGTGTTTCATTTTATTAAAGTACTATGAACATATGAAGAATGATCGTAGATTCCATATTGAACTGCAAACTATTTTGACTAGTAAGACAGGGTTACACGGTGTGTATCCATAGTAAATGTCATGTTCCCTACTGGGCATCACCTGTCCATGCCCAGGGATGTGCGACATTCCATGATATTATCACATGTGGTGTATGATATGTGTTGACTAGCCAACCTAGCATACACTATGTTAGATTACACGGTCTATATACAGTGTACTAGATGCATAGTCTACATGGGTTAGTATATAAATTCATGAATTCTGTGTGATCATTACACACTATCAAACCACATGAGATTGAAAACATAATCGTTAATGACATACACATCATGTAATTGGTGCACACAGTGTGTAGTCCAAAAATTCTTGTTGTTGAAATACACACAAGTCCCCTATCTTGTTATCTAGACACACAACATTAATGATACACATCATATAGATAGAGTGAACAAGTCATGTAGACTATCATTTGAGGACACACCATGTCTTTTTATTGGTTTCATGGGCATGTGATTTCCAGACAACAAGGCATGTAGATAGCCTTTCCATGTTATGTAATCCGCCAAGATACACTCCGATGACCAAGGATTGTATATCAAGCACAAGAATCATGGATCACGTGTCATGTAGATCATTATTACATGTTTGGTAGTTCGTCCTTGGTACACACCAAATCCCTATGAGATTCCCCTAGATATACAACAACTGATGTTCCAAACACGTAGCTGGATATTACCCAACTTATAGTCACCTAATAAATGAACATAATTACAATACCTTGAAGTGAAAATTGCTGCATTAAAACTATATGTTATTTATTAGAACCCTTTTTGTATGAAAATTTAGTAATGGTTTTAAATAATTTTAAATGATCAATTAATTTATTGTAATAAAATCTATAAAAAGTTGTTCATTCATTTATTTTACATGAATTCCATTAAGGATAGGTATCTCAAAAATTAATTTGGTTCTTTAATAATATGATAGGTAATTAATTAATGTTCATTTGTTCATAAAAATAATAAATACAAATAAATAAATAAATGTTCCCAATTTAATTTTGACTATACATTTAATGTATGATCGTTCATGACATAGACCAAGAACAATGTATATGCTGGAATTTAATAAATTTATTTTGTTTAATTGCTTTAAAATTATTTATTATTAAATTAAAGTTGATGGATTATGATTCTTCCCTCCCTCCATTATGACATATGACCTACATGTAAAATTATTTCTATATAATACACTTTTATCTAATCCTTCGGTTCCCCACACCTGTGTGTGAGGCCTAATTTTTTTTAATTAAATGATTTCCCCTAGGCATGCGATGGAAGTTCAGTATTGAACCACAATGATTCCAAACAAGGTGTTTGATAGGTGTAAAGATTAAATGTTTTAACTCATGCCATGACCAACAACATGAATTATTTCTGATAGGTTGTAGGTGAATTTAATGTCCTCTCATTAAATCAAACATTAGATAATGATAATGGCTGAATAATTTATTTATTTATTAATTTCATTATATGAATTATTTAATTTTATGGATATTAGACCATGAACTCATAAATGAATAAATTAATGTGTAATGATTGTATTTAAAAAAATGGATTATGCATATATGTTTTATCTATCATGGTTAACTAATTAATTAACATCAACTATATATTAACAAGACATCTAGGATAAAACTAGATTAAATAATTTTATAATAAATTAAAATTCCTCAAATATATATTATACAAGGTTTGGCCTTCCATCTCTTGATAAAGAATAAAATCCTTAGAATTTAGTGTTTTATCAACCCTCATTGGGACACATACTATTAAAATGGTGTAATTATTAATTTTATTAGTTTACATAACCATCTTACATCAATAGTAGTAGACCTTGTTAGACATTATGTAACATGGAAGGATGTGTTGAGGAAATAAAATACAAGATTTCAGGATAATGGAATCCACTCAACAAATCAAGGAACTGTATGCATGTAGTTTGAAATGAACATCCTATCAAAATACATTTAGGTTGATTAACTAACCCTTTTAGTGTTATGATAAGTGGAATATGGACCGTTGACAGTAGAATGTCCTAGATACAAAACATTCCACATTCAATGGTGCATGGTTTTGGGAATTGATAACATAGTGGGAGATTTAATAAAATATTTCAATTTAGAATTTATCACATATTTTGTAATCATGAAAAGTACTAAAAATAAGCTATTTTTTAATTTTAGAAAAAAATGGGAAATTAATAATCCATACTATCCCTTTGATATATATTTGAGAAAGATAACATCCTCCTTGGAAGTAACTTCTTGGAATAGGTTTTATTCCTTAAAGTTGTTTTGTTCCATGAATGGAAATATTAAATGATTGAATCTAAACTTCATAATCCACCTGTATAAGAGGTGAGTGATGAAAATTTCATCATCTATAAAAAAAATTTAGTGCCAATGTCAATGTTTAATGTTTAATACTATCATCTATGTCTAGTGAACTCAAGAAGTCTCACGAAAACATGGATGCATATAACATTCTTTAGTGAATCCATGGTATTTACTAGGTAAGATTTAGACATGAATAGTTTAATATTTCCAACATTACCTTTCATATAATTCATGGAGGTTGTGCCCTTGCTGGACCTAACATTGTCAAGCTCATTGCATACATTGATCACCGAGAGGTTCTAGGGTTTAAACTCTCCATATGACTCATTATTGGTCTCATTCTATAATAACTCTCTTATAGAATCTCATTATTTTGTTGTAAATTTTAATACAAAAAGTATTGAAAAGTATCTTCTGTATATTTTCACTCTCCTCTACTATGTATATAATGAGATGAAGCATGATAATTTTTTGGTCCTTATGGTGAACAAATGGAGAGGGAAAGCAAATTGATCTAAGCCTAATGCTTCTTATAACCCTTCAAATAAGTTGATTATAAATAGGTAAGCAATTTAACAAGATGATTTTTAATTCACATGTAGAAATAATGGAATCTAAAAGAAAATCTACACTGATTCAGTGAATCATGGGGAAGATTTTGGTATGTTTGTTATAAAGTGCAATTTATCATTTTTCTAAAAAAATTATATTAGATACATATTTTGGTTTTCAAATATATATTCAAATAAAATAACAATTTATATTTAGAGAGATAGACTGAGCGAAGATATATGTTAGAGAATCAATGAAATCAATGATTAATACTATATAAATCTGGGACTACCACCTCACATTGTCGAATGAAATGATCATGGTTTTAATGGGTTATTATTTTGTTCCATTATTTACTAAAATAAATTATTTTTTTCATACATTCATTATATAGATGGTTTTTCTTATGTTTGGAAATATTTTTAATTATTCTATAAATATAAAATTTTTTATGATAAAATACATTTAAGTAAAGGTCTTTATGTGTTGGATAGCATGAACCAAATAATGATAGTTGATAAGGAAAATACATCACTCGAATCATACCTCACCCAAAAATGGAATCACCAACATGTCCATATAAATGTAAAACACTTCCCTAAATTTTACAATGATATATAATCATATTATTTTGAGCAAAAACCACTTGGCATATGTCCTTCTTGTTTATAAATAAAAATGATTGAAGCCTCATTTAGTGTAAAATTTGAAAGGGACAAATAACTTCTGAATTAGATCATTCAGATGTGTGTGGACCATTTCTTATTGGGGAAATGGGTGTATACTAATACTTCATTAATTTTACTAATGATTTTAGTAGATATGGATATGTATACTTAAATTGGAATAATTATAATTATTTTGAAAAAATCATGGAAGAAAATAACGATCTTTTGAACCATCATGGTAATTATATTAAGAAAATATACTTAGATCGTGGAGATATTGTAATCTAGAATTCATTTTATTAATTATGTGAGTTTGGGGTCCTATCTCAAATAACTCCTCCATATACACCTCATTTCACCTTACTAGACATGGTTATAATAATGAGTACACAATCTGTTAGAGAACCATAATGATATGATTTTATAGACTCCGGTGATGGTGACTCATTATTTTATGATAATAATGATCCTCTAATAAATTATGATGAAATAAGTGGGATATTAGTTTCCAGGTAGAATGAAGCCACATATTCTGAAATGGATTTGATGCACCAAAACCATGTCTATATTTTTTAGATCGTCTAGTGGTTGTAATGAAATTTGGTTTAAAATGGGTATTCAATAGGAAACTATGCATGAAAGCTAAATTCAATTCCAATGAAGCTTTAATTGATTCAAAATGGTTAAAAAGTGTCATGGAATTAAATTTGATGAAACCATTTCATGTGTTTGAATGCATAAATTCATTAGAATTATACAAGACACTACATCTTACCATGACTATGACATTTTAATATCCTTTAATAAGGGTATCCATTAGTTATAAGTTTCTATGAAACTACCTAGGGATTTTTGACTCAAATATTCCAAAAATATATTAAAATTTCAAAAAAAAACATTTCTGGATAAATGTAATCATCTATGTCATGGAACATTCATTTTTATTAATACAGAAGGTAATTTTATTTTATAAATAATTAATATTATACTTGTGCCAACAAATGGTATAGTGGAAGTGATATAATCTTCTTAATAGTATATGTCGATGACATATTGCTTATTTGAAATGAAATACCAATCAAAAAATATATTAAGTTGTGGTTGAATTAATGACAATTCATTAATTTCATGGGTGAGACAACATATAATATTGATATTAAGATCTGTCAGGATTGATCCAAGAGACTTCTCATCCTATGTTAATGTATATATACATGAAAAGATACTAATGAGATTTAGTATTGAACAATCCAAGATGGGATTGTTGTCAGCGTCAAAAGGAATTAATGTTTATTGGAAGATGTTTCCTAAAAAACATGAGGAATGAAATAGAATGGAAAGGCATCAATACGAATCATTGATTGGGTAATTCATGTATTCTATTCTATATACTTGGATATATGTTTCCTACTCATTAAACTTGGTAGGAATATATTGACTTTGGTGACCACCATTAGATGACAGTTAGAAATATCCTTATGTATCTAAGAAGTATTAAGGATATGTTCGTAGTTTATGGAGGATATGTGGAACTAGTCATCATAGGAATTGTGTATGAATGTTTCCAAATAGATCAAGATGACATGAAGTCACAAATATGATATGACTTAAATTTTAATGGAGGTTTTTTGAGATGGAAAAACAAAGAAGGATGTGGTCACTGATTATATAATAGGGTTCGAGAATATTTTGCCTTATAGGGTAACAAAAGAAGAAGTATTGATGTATAATGTTATCCATGTTCATGACATTGTACCTAGAAGCACATATCCTATCACAATAAATTGTGAGTACTTTACATTAGTGGATCTCACAAAAGATCTAAGGTCATATTAGTGGATGAAGTGCATACATCATATGTATCATCTATTGAGAAATATTTCTTAGAGAAGTGAGGTTGAGTTGAATGGAATTTCCATTAAATACTAAATTGTGGAAACCTTGACTAAATCCTTGAATAAGTAGACACCATATTATCATACGAGATCTAATAGACTAAATGTTGTTGGAAGTTTTCTATACATATTGTATGCATTTTTTGGAGTTTGTGTCTGAGGAAAAACTATTTGTACACTAATTATATGCATATTTGATGTATTGAATATTAATAAAACATATTATTATATATTTTTCATTATTCTTCCAAACACAAATGTAATAATGTCACATGGTATATGTCACATTAAAAAGGATATATCAGTTCCCCGCTATAATGAGATCCTTGAAGTGCTATGGCGATATTCTTAAAGACAGGTACATGGTTGAATAACATACTATTATGGAACATATTGTATATAGATTATCAAGTGAGAGTACTCATAAGTGGATAAGGTTTATTATAATCAATTTATCAATTGGAAATATCGAAAATAGATGATTATGAGAACATAATATCTAGTATGAATTCTGTATGTTTTGGTTTCAAAAGATATTACTAACTATAAGTGTGTGTAATGTTCCTTAGACATTAAGATTATATTTAATTAATGTCAATACTCACACACTTATATTTTCTAATAAAAAGTACAATTCCATATATTCTCATTGCGGTAGGCAATATTACGTGCATCACGATGGAAATTTCATTAATGGATATGTCGAGAAAATAATTTTTTCCTTCCATATTTATGGATTTTGATGTCTCAGATTTTGATTAGAATTAAATTTTTGAATTAAATTTAATGCCCATAGGGAAATGAATAATTTATTTTAGATAGTCAAGGAAATACATATAGAATATATTGGTTGGTGAAACATATGAGTGACCTGTTTGATGCGATGTTGATACAAAAGATATTATATTACACATGGATAATTCCTATGTAGTTTTCATAATTTTGAAAATTAATTTCTTTCTCTTGGGTTCCTTGAAAAATTTATATATATAAATATTGGACATTAGAAAATTCCACCTAATACCAATTTGAAATAATCATTGAGGGTAACACAATAAGTGATTTCTATAATCTAGATTAAATTATATTTGAATTTAATTAATTGAATGATGATTATTCTCAAGCGCGATGGATAATTTTACTCAAATATAATCAATCTCAAATTTTTATTTATGAATGAAATATTTAAATAAAATATTTATTCAGGATTTCAATAAATTCAAGAGTATTTCAAAAGGACCAATACCAAGCCTGGTAATAAATATTAATTAACAATCTGGTTGAATTGTATTTTTTTTCATGTTGGTTCAAATAAATAATAATAACTATTACTATTAATTTATGTGGAAAGGGGTTTATGAAAAATTATTATATTATTTGAGGGACTACATGAAATTAAATAATTATTTTAATTTGATCCATTTCTCCAAAATAATACAATTATGTCTTCTATGTATTGCATTCCTAATCGAAACTAGAGAATCGTTGTGAAAAAATATATCTATCGTGTCATCTTTTCATTGTTCCTCTCCAGAATGAAAAAAAGGGATATCTCTTAAGATCAACGGATGACCGATCAATAAAAAATGAACGATAATCGACTCACTACTCTAGATCCCATAGATCCATTTACATTACTCAGATATCAAAGAAGCACATGTAGATCACCACCAGAGGGATTCTATCCTTGGATCGCCACAACACAATGATGGAAATACTAAAGGGTATTTTCAGATGATAGGACTATATATAAAATAAATAATTTTGATGTTGGATATTTTTTCCATTAAATATTAAATTAATTAATTATAATGTTTATGTGTGGCATCCTCAATCAGGGTATTGGGAAACTCAATATTAAAATAAATTTTTATATATCTCTGACCACTGAAAATTTTTATTAAACCTAGAACATTAAAAATCCTCAATATATGGAATAAGAAATTAATCAACAGGAATGACATAAACCTTGTTCTCTCCTCCCACCATTAATTACCTTTTGGGAGGTGTTGTCTATCTTAGTGTATTTTATGTTCATCCATCAGAATTATATGTTCTAGAATTTTGTGCAATCGATGGTACGGTGGATGTTATGTGAAAATTTTGATAACCAAACATCTCCAATAGAAACAAGACCATAAAGAGTTCCCATTTACCAGTGTATGTACAATGATAATCTTGGGGTCCAAAAATTAAAAAAGGATAAAGGGTCACCGACTACGTAATCAAGATCAAGCATTCTTTCTTAGTAATCCATTAATTTTTGTAGAAGATTTTATAGGTTGACCGGTTGACAGTTAGTATATATGTGAAAGAGGCCATCAGAGAAAATCATGTGACACACAATGAATAAGGGAAGGGAAATAAAACTGAACTTTTATTATGGATATAAGTATTTGGGGATAATAATTTACATTTGGTAATATTTTTTCACCAATTGTAATCATCTAGTTATGATACAAAGAAATGAATTATAAGTTTACATCATTCACATAAGAAAAATATTCTAAAGCCTGATATACTCTTATATTCTTTATTTCATTATGTTTTCCAAATTTATATAATACATTTAATGTATTTATAGTACATTGTATGTTTGTGATATTTATTGATTGTGTGTGTTCAATGATGAATTTGTGTGGGGAGTATGGTGTTAATACTACCTTCTCCAAGAGCATTTAGTTAGAGAGAAACATTAAACGATCATTTTTACACTACGTAGACTCTCCGATGTATGATAATCCAGTAGAATGGCTTGAAAAAATTATTTATACTTATTTGAATATTGGATCATATTTTTCCATGTGGTGGGCAGGTCCCTAACAAGTGGTTTCATATCTTGTGGTTCAATTATCAATGTTAACATACTAGTAATAGATTAGGAATAACATTAGAGTAATTGAATATCCTAATCAGTATGTTTTATGATTGATATTTTGACTTTGGGAAAATATAGATTAATTTTTATTTTATTCAGAAGGACTTGGAAGTTCCATTTTTCATTGTAAAGTCAGTGTTTTGGCGAATGGAAATGGTAGAATATTTATCGAATTACCCTAGATCGAGTATGTATACCCCTATCAATGATTCTATCATTCTGAATTTAAGATATGAAAACCACAACATATGTTATGAAGGAATGTGATGATATGTATTAAAATCTGAAATCCCTTACATAATTTTTAATTTTTTGACCATTTTTTTGATGACTTGAACTTTTATAAATCAAATTATATATATTAGAATGAATGAATAAATTATTATGTAATGAATTCCCAGAAAAAAATGCACTAATTTTCTTATTTTGGAATTATATCTATTTTCATATTTAAATTACCATTATTGATCATAACCATTGATAATATTTCTAATTAATGGTGACTGTATTATTATTATATAGAATTGGTTATGATAAAATCTCAATGACATATATAGAAGAAGTTATGACCTTGACTGGTAGGATTGTACCCTATGAAGCCCAGTTTGAGGAGCATATGTGGTAGATATAATCTAAAGTTTTTACCATTGACCAATCCCCTAATGAGATTAAATAATTTTAGCTTGAGTAATACCATTTACAAGATAAGATCAGGCTCATTTAAATCACATCCCAAACAATGTTCATTGAACCAACCCATGAAAATATCATCAACCACACCTTAAACATAGAGTATTAATTGGTGTTTTAATGGTATATATATCTAGACCATAACAGTTTAACACCCCAAGATTTCATAGTATGTCATTTCTTCAATGTAATGCAATAACTTGCACTACACGCAACACAAAGTTCAAGTGCACCACGACTTACCAAACTAGTCGTTCAAAAGCGGTTATGAATAGTATTAAATGAATTTTCAACTTTACATAATCCTTATATTTCTAGAATCCATATTATGATTTTCATAGACATAATCTAAGAACAAATTCATTTTTTTCAGATAAATGAATTATTTATCAAAAATTGCAATTTTCCCACCTTCTAATGGAGAACCCTTTTTTAAATCCAAT
This sequence comes from Viscum album, assembly GCA_963277665.1. NCBI lineage: Eukaryota > Viridiplantae > Streptophyta > Magnoliopsida > Santalales > Viscaceae > Viscum > Viscum album. The sequence goes on along the minus strand of OY728121.1, from coordinate 1,902,116,058 downwards.
ATTTGAAACTTTCATATATTTAATTTGACAAAATAATCTTATTCTATATAATAGGGACATAAGAATTTAGTTTTAATAAATTTTTGGTATTTTTCTGATAACGTTCATATATGGGTGAATAGTGAAAAATACTATATTTTAACTGAAAACAACTTTTTTAATCAAAAATAGTTTATACAGTTGAATTATAAATTTTAATGGTTTATAATTATAGTTAGATTATATTTTATCTATTTCATAAAATTATGGTCATTGTATGTAATTACACTTTGAAATTGGACATAAACAAGTGTCAATCATTTGATAGTAATTATTACATAAACATACGCTTTTTGGTTTTGACAACATGAATTAAATTTAAATTAATTAATTCAAATTCTATTTTTAGAAAATGGTAAAATAGAATTCATTTTTGAATTCGGAATATCAAAATTATCTTACTGTAAATTTATGGTATTTTTTTGAAAACTTTCATTTTTTGATGAATGGGAAAAAACACTAAGTTATAGATTAAAACTGAATTTTAATTTAAATAATTATTTATTTTATATAAAAGAAATTAGGTCAAAATAGATACATAATACCTATAAATGTTCAATGTAATGAATTGGAGCCAGTTTATAATAATTTTAGAATATATAAAAATTTTATTGAACTTTTCATTGTTTTTTACCAACCTCCTATGAGAACTTGCAAATTCACATAAAACATAATTTTACCGCTTCTGTGAGATGAATTTCAAAAATCTCAGAGAAACAATTGATTTTAATAAGTAAAATTTTGTTCATTAGTTAAAAATAATTTTTTTTAATAGTAACTTTTGACTTTTATTTACCACTATTAAAAGTAAATACGGTAATTAAAGGTAAAAATGATAATATTACTACACTAACACATGTCCTAATTCTGTTGTATATGTTTAATTTGACCAAAAACAAATTTAGGAATAAAATATGATCCATTATGTCCACTTGTATTATATTAGGACATTTATTATTATTTTATTTTAAGAAGATTTAAAAGAGATAAAATCAATGTTTAATGACTAATTGTTTTTAATATACGGTTAAAAATAAAATAAACTCAACTATAAATATTCAGTAAAAGATAAAAATATTTCATACATAATGGTATTTTATTTATAATTTTTATACATTAAATAATTAAATTTATTTATGACACAATGATGATGCATTAATTATCATATAAATGAAAGATTAAAATAATTGATATTATAAATATCGAAATAAATGTAATTTCAGACATTTTATGATTTACAATAATTTTCTATGTTAATATGACGTTTTAGGGTTGGTTAGATTAATTTTTTTCGAAGTAATAATGTTGTAGTGAATTTAGAAAAAACAACATACCAAATAGTGCAAAATTGACATAAAATAGTTTTTAAAACAAATATTATATTATTAATTGATATTCTATTCCTAAAAATATAATTATCGGTCAAAATACTTATATAATGATAGGTGTAGCCTTAATGAACCACATGGGGTTCTCTTGGAAGTATTTAGTATGTTTATTGACCATATAATATGAAAATACAAAGAGACATGGTAAATGTCAAACTATTTAACTAAGAGTTAAATATAAAAAGATAAAGTTGATATAGTGACCCAAACCAGTCTAAATCCTATTGGATTAGTGGTTTTAGACTCACCCCCACCATAGAAATTAAATAATACATTTTGGAAATATTATAAACCGAAAATTAATTTATTATAAAATAATATTTCTAGCCTTTCCTAAGGTGCCTCTCACTGCTCTTAGAAAAGGGCACCCCCTGTTCTCTCTAATTAACACATTCAAAGCCATTTTTATAGACAAAACCCTTCCCAAATACCCTATAAACTATCATCCCTTCATCCTATATGACTTCCTTTAGTCATAAATCCAACCTATGGAGCCCTTTTAATCAAATCAAAATTAAGAACCCGAAGAAGTGATAAATATATCACCACCTATTTCATTTCCATTCTTCTTCCACATCCTTTTTCGTTGTTTTTATTATTATAAAATAATAACTCCAATATCTACTATATACTATTATGTTATTATAAATATGGTACACCCAAATTCATTATTCTATACATCCTATGATTGACATGTCACCATACATGCGTACTTACAGATTACCGTCTCCACATCTTGGTGTAATTGTTATTCAATACATTATTATTTGGATGGGTATAATAATATTGTATAATTGATGTTAATAATAAATATAAAATTATAATTATTATTTATATATGATATACCATCCAATTATATATTATTTTAATATCAAAATAATGATATTGTCACTCGTGTGTACGTACGGATTACCATCTCCATGAACGCGATGAGATTCATTCCCCATCATATCCATTCATGAATAATTATCATTAGATGATTAAAAATAATATTAAAATACTTAATATCATTATTAATATTAATAAGATACATCTTATCAATAAAAAACATTACATGCGTAATAAATCATATAAAGGAAAACGAATTGTTAACACCCGAAACGTCGATAATACTAAGATATTATTTACAAAGCAATGATAAAAGATCATATAAGATATCATTTTAATGTATATGATTCTTTTATAATTTAATAACAATTATTTAACCATTATATAGGAGGATGACCTACCCTCAAACAGGGAAAAGTACAAGGAAAAGGCTATTTTCACAATCTCTTTATTATCCGAGGTTGTTTATACATAGTTATCTATTGGGACCTCTTTGTCATCCACATCCATGTTTTTTAAAAATGTATTTCAAAAGATTTTTACTATTTACTAGACAATGGGGTAAATTAATTTATACCCTTATTTAACATTATATGTTTTGAATGGAATCTTTCCATTGTTTTCCAAATAAGGTAATTTATGACCTTTTTAATAAAATTAAGTTAAGAATGTGTTTTTAACTTATACAGTGGGTGTTGCTATTTTCCGCATTTATAACATCGTTTAAGATTCCCTTATAAGCTTATAGGAATATTTCCAAAATAAATGTTTTCATCATAATTATGTGACACTTAAATTATTTCACAATAGAAATATATATTTCACTAAAATAGGTTTTGATTTCATCTATTTCGACATCCATTAATGGGTTTTAAGTTTATTTGAAGTTAATTCATTATAGTAAATAACATCCATATTGTATTGAAGGATTTGTAATATGTTTGATAGTGGATATGATATTTTTATACCATTCATGGTTTATGGTTAAAGTATTGACATTTTGTATGCTAATTTGAATACGAATGCTTATTTTATATTTGAACCTTCTCATATGAGGAATGTATTGAACTTAGTAGTTGACTGGTGGATCCCGCTATAGCTCCTCGATGTATCGGTAGGTACCATGAGACAACTAGATGTGGAATTGGCTAAGTCTTTTTCCCATTTGATATATGGGTTTTTTCGATGCCTTAATCATTTTTAGACATCTTCACCGAGACCTTGAAAAAATGTTTTAGAATGTATGGCATTATACATTACCTCATTATAACAATAATATTGATGGTTCATGTGGTAATTTGACTAGTAGAATACCCACAATTATGTTTTATTATGGAATTATTTACCCAGCTCATATTCCTTCCATAAAATAATTCATGTTTATTATTGGTAAAGGAACCGAGACCTTGAAAAAATGTTTTAGAATGTATGGAATTATACATTACCTAATTATAACAATAATATTGATGGTACATGTGGTAATTTGACTAGTAGAATACCCACAATTATGTTTTATTATGGAATTATTTACTCAGCTCCTATGCCTTCCATAAAATAATTCATGTTTATTATTGGTAAAGGAATGTGGTTTCAATTATTCACTATGCTTAATATTTATGTTATCTACCACTATATTGTTTACCCTTACTGAGCTTTTGATCTCACCCCTTTCTTTTTGATTCATTTTTCCAGGATATGAATAAGTTAGTTATGAGTGTCTTGTAGGCATAATATAGGAGGCTTGGATGTTTCTAATGGAATAAATCCATGTTGTATTTATTTTCTAGTTGTAATGTTGAACTTATGTATGAATCTTGTATCTAATAATACAAAACTTATCGGTCTTTCCAGACATGATATCCTTGTCATCATGCCAATGTTATGTAATAATTCACTGACTCTACATAACTAGGGATGAGGAGTTACAAAAGTATGAATTTTTATATTTTATTTTTATATAATAATTATTTTATTTATTACTTTATATTATTACATTATATATTATTAAATAATGAGTTTGACAAAAATTAATCATTAATACAATAAAACTGGAATCTTATTTATCAAAAATATATAGTTTATACTGAAACAATTCTTTTTAAGGAATCAATAAATTTTTAAATAAATTTCATTTGAATGAAATATTATTATAAAATAATTTTTATTAAATATAAATTATAACAGAATTTTATGAAGTCAACATTAATTTTTATAAGGGTCAGAAAACTATTATTGTCCAACAATCCGGCATTTTCTAATAAATGGGGATTTTCTATTTAAATATTTAAATTACAAAACATATGGAAATTTTAATATAATATAAATATTATTTTATAAATAAAGATGTCTAAATTATCCAGTAGTTAATTATTTATAATTCTAGGAGATAGTATAATTTTTATGTTGAAATAAAATACAGTATAAATATTTGGTTTATATTATAAAATCATAAAAACCAAAAATTGATGTAAGAAATAATATATATTATATCCATAATAAAAATATAGTTTTTAATTTAAAATATTCTATTTTTATTTTTTTTGATTAATTTTGTTAAACTATAATGAATCCTGCAAAATATATATTGTAGTTTTTGGTTTTAAAATCAATTATTTAAAAATATGACTCACATCCCCATCACTGATGATATTATTTTATTAATATTTGTTCTTAAACATGTAAAATAAATAAAAACACCTAACTTTTTTATAAACAATGGGAATAAACCATTTTATGGTTTGTGGTTTTGATTTATTTATCATATAGAGTCCAAAACATAAGATTATAAATTAAGAATGAATTTCTAGATCTTATTATATATAATCCCACCAAACCTCCCATTACACATCACAAAAAAAAATTATAATGAAATTAATCTACCTTTTTATCTCTATATCATTTCTGTTTTCCCTCCAGTCTCTCAGTAAGCTTCTCCCAAGCATTTTGAAGCACCCTCTCAGGCAGGGGATCCTCTCTTTCTCCAATTCGTTCAGGAACCTCATTTATATTATTCCTTTTATTTTTCAACTATTCAAGTAGTGAGATATTATTATAAATTCATATTATTATACTTATGATACAAATTTAATTATATACCCCTTTATCTATCATTCATCCCTTATATAAAACTCTATGTACACCCATTATGCTACCAAATTTATCCATCGATTTTCCATGGAAAACATATGTGTACAGAATACCCATATCTATTTCCACTAAAGTGGATTCAACCATTTTTACATATAATTCCTTTATTTGAGAATCACATTTATGTAATAGTAACTCATTAATCATGGAAACACATGCCACCTTTTCTTCCAAAGCTACTGCCCAACCACCTGGCCAGTTACATTCATCCGCCTTTTTTTCATTCTCTGTTATCCCAGGTGCCTCCCCTCGATGTGAGTTGGTCGTGCGACAAGGGTTGTCTTCATGGACCTCAGGATCTACCTCATGCATCTATTTCTAAGGACGGTTATCCCTTGGAGGATCCTGGTTCGGAGGCTGTGAACCCCTGCCATCAGGGTGCACAGACTGGCGGATAGCCCCAGGTGCATGCCTCTTATTGTCAAAGCCCAGAGGATCAACAACAAACCCTTAGCTCTATCTTCCGTGGACGGGTTCTGCCGCTAGATCACTCCCAGGATAGAACAAATCATGCTACTCCACCAATGCACAAGGGTGGCGGAGTGTTCACATGATCTCGTTCAAGGATCAGGTAGGAGCACCCATCCTCTAACATGGAGAAGGCCATGTGTTCTATGGCCACTACCGGGACCATGTTCGACAAATGATTTTAATGATCATTTGGAATTCCCATGACATTAGTGCTCGGGTAATGGCAAGATACCTCTCCGATGAAATTAGAAAACAAAAGGCCTCTTTCATTGCAATCCTTGTGCATAAACAGCCCCTGGCCAGATTCAATGATCTCTCTAGAAAAATCAATCTGCATGGATGCATGCAAGCTGACCCCACCTACTGACATGTTTCGATTTTTTGGCACATCCACCTCTCTGTGGACCTATTTTGTGCTAGATATTAGTTAATCAATACGAAAGTTTCAATGGGTGACATCTCCTTCTTTGTGTCCTTCGTTTAAGGTAGTTGTGATGCTCAGAAAAGAAAATTCTTATGGAATGACATCAAATCCTTTGATCTTGGTAATCATCCATTGTTTGTTGGGGGGGCGATTTCAATGTGGTTGTCGATCCAGAGGAGAGGAAAGGAAGATAACATTTTCAAAGTATTTCTAGAATGGATTTTGCTATGTTTTTGTCTGGGAAAGGGCTTTTGGATCATGGAATTTTAGGCATCCCCTTCACATGGGGAAAAAATCAACGTGGGTGCCACCGCTCATGGAGCCTCTTGGACAAATGCTTTTCCAATATGCAGGCCATTTCCAAGATCCCAACCACTAAGTTTAGTCATTTGGTCTGTGGGTTATCTGATCATTCCCCTCATCTAGTTTCTATATCTTCAAGTCAGTACCATCATGAATCATTCTGGTATTAACATTAATGGGATAGCCTCCCAAGATTCCACGACTGGGTGAACAGTGTATGGGGCGAGCTGGACCAAGGGTTTACATGGGTGGCCATTCACAACAAGTTCAGACGCCTTATGGAAAGACTCTAGGAGTGGGGGAATGAAATCTCTCCTAATGAAAATTAAATTAATTTCTCCATGAAAGTTGTTGAATGGCATGATTATAGTCTTTAAGAATCTTGGGACGACATGATATTTGAGGAGCTATCCAACAAGAAGGATGTCTTGAATGACATGCGTGTCTGTCAAGAATCCATGGAGAGAGACAAGTCGAAGATTTAATGGATCAGAGATGGAGAGAAGAACACATACTTCCTCTACGCATGTATCAAGGAATGAAAATGCAAGGTGCAGCAGAACATCCTGCAGGAGGATGGAACGTATAAAAATAACAGGGACAAGGTGGGTGGCCTAGCCCTGGGCCCTTCAGGAAGCCCTCCTTGCTGGGGCTAACTAGCGCTTACCCAACTGCTATTTCAGGGAGGAAAAGTGTATTTTCTAAGGTGATTCCCAACCATGTTTTATATCTGTCCAATGAGGGGTTGAGTGAAATCCCCGAGGAGAAGGAAATTCTTGATGCAATGTAAATTTTCATTCCCGAAAGTGTTGCAAGGTCAGATAGATTCTCGGGGACATTATATAGAACCATGTGTGATGTGGTAAAAACATATATAATCATATCTATATAGGACTTCTTTAGAGTGGGATACATACCTTGGGTTTCATGTTCCATGACCGTCATGCTCCTCCCCAAGACAAGGAACCCCTACTCTATCTCTCATTATTGATCAGTGAGTATGTGTCACTTTCCGTACAAGATCATGGATAGCATTGTCAACGTGAGGCTGTCTATTCACATTTCTCATTCGATCTCATTGAAGCAACATGGTATTTGGTAGGGTCGTTCAATTAAAGGATCTATTTTCCTATCCCAATAAATGATCTAGTACATTAACCTAAATACACATGGTTCCAACCTGGCCAACAGGTTAGATATGAGCAAAGATTGCGGTTGGGTCGAGTGGGGTTTCAGCATAAAAGTACTAACAAGTATAGAGTTCTCCTCATTGAAAACTGGTCTTAATATTATATGCTTCAGATACACCAATATGGATCTTAATTTTATCGGTACAACTTATGGTTTATTGAAGGAAACTCACAGACTAAGGCAGGGTGACCCTATCTCTGAGTTACATTATTTTATTCGATGGTGTACTCAGTCGCCTTCTCCAAAGAAGCATACAGAACGGTGAGGTGTTGGTCTATCATAGAAGTATGAGATCTCCTTTCATCTATCACCTGATGTTCGTGGATGAAACCTTCCTATTCTTTAGTGCCAACAAATTATTCATCAGAGGTTTCAACAGAATCCTGGAGGGGTACTGTCTATGGAGCGGCCAAGACATTATCAAGGAATAAAGATTATTTTATATCTCCAACATATATACCTATTATCGGATTTCTTCAGTCAATAACTCCATTGATATGCAGGAAGGGTCATCCCCTATGGAGTATTTGGGTTCCCCTATTTCATCTAGAAGGTTGTGTGTGCATGACTTCGAATCTATCATCTGCAGATTTTCAGTCTGGGTCCTCAACTAGAGAAACTAATTCTTATCGTTTAGGGATCAGATAACATTTCTGAATAGAGTAATATTTGATATTCACATCCATGTGCTATTAGGACTTAAATTCCCCAAGTGTGTCAGTGAAAAAATCGATAAACTTTTTGCTGGCATCATCTGGGATCCTCTATCAGAAGGGAAGCATCATTGGGCATTTTGGAACATGGTGGAAAGATATTCTAGGGAAGGTGGAATAAATGTTTTCAGTCTCAATGATACTCAATTATGCATGCATGCACGTCTGTCCTGGGATGTTTTGGAGCCATGATCTCTATGGGGGGATACCTTGCACAGTTCTCACCCTGGAAATGAGCTGCAGGTCGTAGGTCACACTACCCCTTTCTGGTCTACCATCTCTCCCATCTTCAATTCCCTTCGCCCCAACTCCAGATAAATTTTTTGGGAGGTGGACATTCCTTTTTGGCATCACAACTCGACATGGAACATTCTTGGAATTCCTGATTGCTCTGCCAATGGGATCACCTTCCGAGAGACCAGCTAACACCTATAATTTTTAGAAGTGGTTCTTGAAAAGGGACAAAAGGATATTTTCAATATCATTGAGCTCAACTCAAAAATGGATTGGTTTGTATTCTCCCTCTTGTGGGGGCCACTCCCAATATGGGGTGGCATTTTCAGTGGAGGTGAAACTGTCGGCAACGGTTTCGTTCAAAGTTTGGCAGCCGACCTGGTGGACTACAACATGCGGCGGGAGGACTTTTCAAGGGTATATGAGCTACCCTCCAACAACCGGAGGAGAGGGATGGACTTGGTTCCTCTATAAAACTGGATGAAAATCCCACTGTTTGTAAGGGAGAATTCTGCTGTGTATGTGTGGTGTAATTATTGGTAATCCTCTGATGAGATCCGGAGAGAAGAGAAATAAAAGTGACGCCCCCTTCTCCCTTGGATGTTGGTCATATGACCGAACCATGTAAAAATATTGTGTCCTGCTCGGTTTGTCCTCGTTTTGTGTGTTTAAGATACCAGGCACCTCCGCTGCGCCCCAACAAGTGGTATCAGAGGCGAGGCGGAGAAAACTGAGGTGAGACGGCGAGGCGAAGACGAGTTTTCCGGTGATAGGAAAATTGAAAGTGGTCGAAATTTTTTTCTGAGGCAAGATCCGAGAATAGGGCAGTGAGACGATTCCGACGGCACAAGCGGCGTTGAAAACGAATCTAAAACGAAAGAGATATGGCCAGTCAAAGTTTGGTCAAACTCATGGGTGAACAGTAACACTGTGCCAGAGAAGAAGGCACTGTTCACACCGCCGGCAACAATTCCGGCGAGATTCCCTCAAGAGCTCCGGCGTGCCACGTCATCGCCACTTCAGCGGGCGATCCGAACCGTTGAACGTGTTTTGACCATATCTCGGTCAATTGGTGTCCTATTTCCGCAATCTAGGAGTCGATTCCGACTATTTCGACCGTTCCGGACGCATCTGTATGGTTAGTTTTTTAAAATTCTCACTCTACCAGGTGGTGATTAAGAGGTGATACATCAACTGTGGTGATCGCGTTTTGCGACGACGACGATTGCGGGTGGCAGAGCACTACCATGATTTGATATCGAGAAGTTTGATGGCCGAAATAATTTCAGCTTGTAGAAAAGCACAGTGAAGGATCATTTGTTGCAGCAGGGCCTGATCATACCGTTGATCGGAGAAAAGCCCGAGAAAACGAGTGCCAATGATTGGGAGGAGCTCGAGATGCGGGTCGTTAGCACAATTAAACTATGTTTGGCGAATGAGGTAAAGTACTCGGTGTTGGATGAGACATCACCGAAAGAGATCTGGAAGAAGTTGGAGCAGAAATATATGGAGAAGTCACTCACCAACATGTTTTCCCTAAAGAAGAAACTGTACCAATTTTTCATGGATGAGGGAGAGAATTTGTTGGATCATACCAATGAATTCCACAAGATCCTGACGCAGTTATTGGGGCTCGGTGTGAAGGTTGGAGGGGAAGATAAAGATCTTTTTCATTTATCATCCCTACCAAGATCATTTGATGGGCTTGTGACTGCATTGCTCGTGGGGAAGGAGACATTGAAGCTGGAAGATGTGATGGCGTCACTTCAAGATTCAGAGGCATTCCGAAGACCCGTGATGCATTCAAGTGAGCAAATCATGGTGATGCGAGATGATCAGCGTGGGAGGGGCCGACATCGACAGTCAGGAGGTAAAGAATGGCGACCAAAATACCAGGGGCGTGATCTGAGTTAAATCACGTGTTTCTGGTGCGAGAAGAAGGGTCACTATAAAATTGATTGTGGAGAACGCAAAAGGTACATTGCTGGAAAGAAGAAAAATGTTAAAGAGGAGGATGTAAACATTACAGGATTATCAGTAGATGATGAAATCTGCGTGACAACGGGAAGCATGCACTCAGATGGGAGAGTTGAACGGGGAGAAGTGCAATGTCATTACTACAAAAGATACGAGCATATGAAGTTGGAATGCCGAATTCATAAGATGATGAATGAGCGAGCTCAAAATCCAAAGGAAGACGGATGTGTTCTAGATTTGGGGAGCTCTGCACACATATATACAACGAGAGGTACATTTGATACTTTTCAGTAGGTGCGAGACTCGGTGAGACTTGGTGATGGGTCAACAAGTGAGGTTCGAGGAGTCGTGACAGTGATATTGAAGACGCCAGATGGAGGAGTTCATAAAATGGCTGACGTGAAATTCGTTCTGAGGATGAGACGGAACCTGGTATCATTAAGTAGGCTCGATGCAAAAGGGTTCAAGATTTCCATAGCAGGTGGAGTGTTGGACGTCTCACATGGGGATGCAGTGATGTTTACTTGGAAGGAGTCCTAAGGGTTGTATCATTTGATGGAGACCACAGTCACTCCGAGATCGAGTGAAGATGGTGGAAGTTCCATGTCATCTGGCGTGAAGAAGCATGTTCTATTTGCTGATGAAGTTTCTGACACCTGCAAGGAGACTGCATATCAAGCTTCTACCCCAAATTGGTCGTGAGGGGGAGATTTGTGGGGGCCACTCCCAATATGGGGTGGCATTTTCAGTGGAGGTGAAACTGTCGACAACAGCTTTATTCAAACTTTGGAAGCCGACGAGGTGGACTACAGCAGGCGGCGGGAGGACTTCTCAAGGTCAGATGAGCTACCCTCCAAAAACCGGAGGAGAGGGATGGACTTGGTTCCTATAGAAACTGGGATGAAAATCCCATGGTTTGTAAGGGAGAATTATGGTGTGTATTTGTGGCATAATTGTTGGTAATCCTCCGACGAGATCCGGAGAGGAGAGAAATAAAAGTGACGCCCCCTTCTCCCGTGGACGTAGGTCATAGGACAAAACCACGTAAAACTCTTGTGTCTTGCTCTATTTGTCCTCGTTTTGTGTGTTTGAGATACCACACACCTCCACTGCGCCCCAACACCTCTCCCCCATGGGGTTCCTCTCCTCTAATGATTTTAATCTCTCACTGGTTCCTATCGATCAGGGTGATTCATGAAATGAGATTTTGTGACCTATGGGCATCATCGTCAAGCCAAAAATTCTTTCTTGGAGGATTCGCCACAAGACTCTCCCCACTGATGAAAACATTCATTATTTTTGTATCTCACTGGATTCTCGGGGCCCCTGCTGCTCCAACCACGATGTGGAATGTATCAGGCATCTGTTCTTCGAGGATGTTTGGGAAATGTTGGCCTAGAAACATTAGATAGAGTTTACTATTTTCAACATCCCTAGCATGGTTGATATGCCTTTTTTGGTGTAATGGTTCCATGATGTGGGGGAGCGGGTCCCTAGAATGACATCCCACACCGTGGCCCAACACAGGATTGGATGGGTTCTTTGGTAAGCTCTGAATAAATTCTGATACGAGGAGGCCTATTCATTTGGTCGGTCCATCATCATCAAAACAACGAATCATCGGCTGGAAATGGTTATGCTTCTCAAAAACATGAATGAGGAACCTTCAATTTCCCATATTCATCCTATTTTGAGAACTTCCCCCATCCCCCACCCATCTTTAAGTAGAAGTAGAAGTTGTTCAATATGTTATTCCCTACTGAGAATGGGCCTCAAATTGAATACTGATAGGTATTGTAACATGGGTATCGTTAGGGGTGGTGGGGTGGTTCAGAACTCTCTGGGGACACTCATCATGGAATTCTCTACTCGTCTTGGCCACGGTTCCTCTCTACAGGCCGAGGCCAAGGAAATTTTATGTGGTCTATCCCATTTCCACAAGAAAGTGATTGGTTTTTTGAAGGGTGAAACAATTCCTTATTCCATCGAAATTCTCCGCAACACCTTGGAACCACCCATTTGGCGATTCACTATATCATCCGAAAACATCAGAGCAAGATAAACAGTAACACAAGTCTGCTTCACACCTTACGGGAAGCAAACCAGGTCGTGGACCATCATGCCTCAGTTGATGTTTAGGGACCAGATAACATTTACATTCATGATGTTCTCTTCTTAATTCCTGAGAGGGTTAACCAGGTTAATGGAGATACTCTTGGTCTGCATCATTTTAGTCCCCCATATGAATTCTGTCATGGGCTACATGGCCCCATCATAATTTTTTTCCCATACCTTTTATAAATATTTATCTAATGATGATGAAAAAATCCACATTATGGTGGAAAAAAGGGTGGTCCGGAAATTATATATCCCTCCAATAAATTGTGTAATGTTTTTATCCCGTAAGATTAAATTTATGGTTCATGATTAGTTATTATAATCACATTCTGTAAGGTTTTATTTTCATTTATCCTTGAATTATTTTTATTACATATTTTATGTTATTGATACATTTCTATGTTGTCTATATTCTATCAGGTTATATCATGCCCCATTGATCATGATTATCATTCTCAACCATATCATGTTACCTTGATATAACTTTTTTATTATATGTACTACTTTAACACATGATATGATTTGTTTGTTCCCCTATTCGGATTTATAGTTGACCTCTTTCTCAAGAATAAACCTAGGATATCCCATGTAGTTTTAGAAGATCCATTGAAATTAAGGACATTTTTTAGGGTATTTAAATAATGATGTTATACCCATGTTTCATGTTAATGTTTTATGTATGTAATTTTCATAAATATGATAGGCCTAATGATCTCCTAGGATTTTATTATGAGTATAATTATTCAATAAATAAATAATTATTTTTTATTAGAAAAATCGATTGTCATATTTTGTATCAGAGAGAAATCTACTTATTTTTATATTATGATTAGAAAACTCAATCAAAAACCATAGAGATAATACTGATCATTGGAAATCATTCATAAATATTGGTAAAGTATATTGTTATTTTTTTTATATTAAAATTAACATCTTCGTATATACTACAAGTACATATTTCTCTAGCATAGAGGTACATATTTGTAATAAACCTAAAAAGAGATCATTGAGCTGGACTCAATAGTCACATGGTGCACAAAAATTATCCTTGAGGAAAAAGTGGTTAAAAAATTTTGGTGGATATTCATTTGTGAATTCAAGAATTATTTTTAAACCATTTTTAATGGAAAAAATTAACATAATATTGTACATTATGAAATAGATACTGGATAATGTAACGCCCTAACCCTAAAAGCCAAAATTTGGTTCCTTACATTAATACCTTAGCATGATTATAAGGAATTAAATCTAGAAGGACCGATCAGTTTAATAGTCTTGGTAATCCAAATACATAAATAAGTCTTGTATTACTAATTAATACTCTAATTACATCACAATTTTTTTATTTTGAGAATAATATTATTCTATATGGAGTGTCTATACATATCATTCCTTGTACATTTATTGGAGTCCTTGGAATGGAATCCAAATAAGGGTGAGGTTGAATGCTCATTAAGGGTAAGTAAAACAAACTAAATAATTAATCAATGAGAATGAATCTATATAGAAATTTCAATAACTAAAAACAAATTCCATTCAAATAAATAAGGTGGGAATGATGTACTACAATAGATAATGTCAATGAATAATATCGTGTATAATAATAATATTATGAAAAATATCAATAGAGGAAATTATTAATTATTGGAAACTATGGTTTCAAGGAATATGGTACATTTACCATTAGGATAATTCACATGAAATATTATCAAATCGGGTAGAAACCCATTTAATTTTTCTATATGATTCATCTCATCAGCCTACTGATGCACTGAGGGGTATACATTAAATTGTCCCCAACACGTATCGTACTAGTCTAAATAATTCTTCATATATTGAATAGTCCATTAAAAATATTTTAAATAAAAGTGTCCGATTACATTTTTTAACATATGAATACCAGGAATATAATGATATTTATTCTATTATATTTCAATGGGTAGTATACATACACCATAATTAATAAATACGTGGTGAATAAGTCTTATTTCTCTTCGATGAAAATGTGAGATGAGAAAATCATTAACATATTGTAATAATTTATTTAAAAGGTCAGACATTTAAAAATTTCAACATTTTATTTGTAAATAACCATTTTAATTGGTAATGGATTTTTTTAAAAAATGGCCTCTTGATGAAAGAAAATTCCATTCATGTCTTATAAGTTAAAAAAATTCCTTTTACTTTTGTAATGAAATTCATAAAGAAACTTGTTTTGGAAAATGAAATGAAGATTGTTTTTAAATAATTTGGTAAATATTAAGAAAGTGGAAAAAATAAATGGAGAATAGTATAAAAATTTGAGAACATATTTATAAAACAATAACATCGAATACAAATATTCCCCAGTGGGGACTTAATCAAAAAATATCTCGAAAAATAATGACATTGATATATAAACATTACCACATTATATTATGTATATTAGTTTTCTCTATGAATGAAATATAATTATATTGATATGATAATTCTATAACAAAAAATATAATACTCATAAATGAAATTAATGGGTAGTGCATACACCAAACAAAAGAAATAATTTGTGTATAAGGCATGTGTCCAACAGAAATAAAAGTGAGACACAAATCATTACTACTTGAGTGACATTTCAATAAAGGGATACATGAAATTATAACCTAAACTGAAACTTATAATATAATTAAATAAAATAAATTCATGATATTACATGTCATAGTTCAGTATATGCTCCACATACGATAAACGAGTGGTGAATATGGAAATTATCTCACAAATAAAAAAGTGAGATAAAAATAACATATCATGCCTTTTCTTTTGGTTGAATATCACTTAACATCTTTTATAATGGACTAAATATGATATAACTTGTTATAGATCCATATTATTATTTATTATATCATATATGTTCCAATTATAATATTATTTCCTATTTGTTAGTAATATTTAATTTTTTTTACTATTTTGGGAGTTAATTGCCTAGTAACTCCAGTATGTTTTGACTTGTTATTTGTTGTTCTTATTACTTATATCATGATTTAATAAATTTTTTAATTTAAAACATGATCTAATTTTCATATTTATTCATTAAATTATTATTTATAATAGTCCTTAATATTTTGAGATATGAAATGAAATTCATTGTTCATGGAGATGGTAGGTCGTACATATGCATGAACACTACTTCTAATTATTTGTCATATTTAAAATAATGAATTATAAATTATATATGTGTTTATTATATTTACAGTACAATTTATTTTAAATATATGTCACATGTGTTTATTAAAACCAACCTTTACACATTCCACTTATACTGTGAACGCATCACATTGCTTTGAGGAGGCAGTAGTCCACACTTCCACAAATGATGATAACATATTCAGAAAAACTGGAAAACATGATAGAATATGATATATTAAAATTATATAATATAAATAAAATATATATACTATATCTATAATATAAAATATCATTTCTATCATGATTAAAAACCCTAATAGGTGGTAATTGAAAAATGAATGACATCGTTTCGTGAGGTAGTAGTTTATTGTACATGAATGGTAAATTTGAAAACCAGTTGATGGATGTGTATAGGTTTAGGTAGAAACCTTAACATAAAAGCATATAAATATAATAAGTATATTTTTTTATTTTATATTCATGGTATAAATATTCATTAATGAGTGAGAAAATAATTAAAACTAATGTGAATGTTGATGAATTTTACCTCTTATTTGGGTAACACCTTTTGGTTTATTCCAAAAGTCTTCCATAGTTTTCATTCTTCCCAATGGGGGAGTATAGATTTAGGTTAAGGAAGTTTTGATATTATTTTGTTATGATTTGGTAAATATATAAGGATCAATGTGGTGTGAGGAAGTGAGGGATAAGGTTCCCTTTTATAATTGATGTTTGGGGCACTTTTGGAAACTCTAAAAATATTATATTAATATAAATTAATTATCAATTCCAAATGTATAAAAAGTGATTTATTTAGAATATAATACGATTATGGGAATAAATAATTTCAATAAATAGTTTTTATAAATGTTTAGGTCACAATATTACCCTTATCCTTTGGCTTTAACCCTTAGTTATCCCCTTTAACTCTTACAACAACAACTTGGTTTTTACACTTTAAGGGTTAATATATTTACTATAAGATTAAAAAAGTACTATAAAAGAATCATGGGTGACACTTTATACCTCTCCAAAATAATCATCTCAAATTTTATTCTTTTATGAATTTTATATCATTTTAAAAAATATTATTTATTTTAACATATCAATTTTGTCAATTTTGTCACTATTCATTACATGAATTTTTAAAAATATAATAACAACTATTTAAATTAAATAAAAAACTTATAAAACATCACTTAATTGTATAATTAATCTAAAAAATTTTTAAATGACATTAATAATCTCAAAATAATTTTATTTTATAATTTATAATCACTTATATGATATTTCCTTTAAATTAAATATTATTGAATCATTATTGTGAAAGCCTTTATTTTTATAATTTGTTCTAAAAAATATATAAACAAATAATCATGATAAATTTTAAAAAATACATTCATAAATATTATTTATATTCGAATATATACCCTATATTACCTCGTAGTAAAAATATTTCACTTGTAAAAAATAAAAGTGGGAAAATTGACTGATAATTGAATATAATATTATAAATTTCATACTCTCATCCAGGTGGATTAAAAATGTTATAATTTTGTCCCATAGAATATTTTTCTCTAAAAACAGTCATCCAATAAGATTTGGTTAGGTTGTTGGGTAAATTTATATTATTTATATAATAATTTTTAACATTAATTACATGATTTATCCTTAACTTTGTTAATAAAAAATGCTACTAATTTTACTATTAATATTAGACAAAAATAAAAGAGGCTTATTTACTAAATTTTTAACTTCTGATTCCAAATATTGAATACATTTTTCAAAATTCAAAATAAATAAGTTGAAAAAATAAATCTATAATTTATTTTATAGATGGGGTGTGGAAGTGAGTATTCAAATTGAAAACGTTCAAAAGATTTAATTGTTTTTATATCCAATTTCAATTGTAAATTGATTCCAATTACCATAAAAGGATTAAATGATAAGAAAGATTATCTAATTATTCTTCAAAACCATTCATATATATAATTTAATACTTTAAATAAATATAATGAAGAATTTGTTTTAATTAAAATAAAATATTATTTTTTCACTATTAATCTAGACATGAAACAAATCATAAAAATAAAATAAATTTTAAAAAAATTATATTAATATTTAAAATAAGATGTGTATTTTTTCAAATAAAATTTATATTTTTCAAAAAATTTATTTAAAATTTGTTCCCCTGTAACAGACGATTAAAATAATTTTATAACATATATAGGTTTTTATTGTCAATATTGGGTTTGTTTTTATCTTATTCCCATAAAATATATTATATGAATATGAAATATGTTTTACTGAATATATAACTATTATATTTAATTAATATCATTAACTAGTTGTAAAAAAATTTAATTTATTAGGATAAACGGACATAGTGAGCATAAAAGAGTTTTTTATAAAACCATTTCCAATATATTTAGTTGGTTCTTATATTAATTTTTAATTAATTTATAACCATTAAATTATACCTTATATTTTTATAATTTATTTAATATTATTCATAACCTCTAACATAATGGATAGGTTATATGTTATTAAATAATAATATTTTCACAATATATTTTTGTTCTTTACAACTCAGCCTAGCATTTAATGCATTCCAACTTAGTATTTTATGTGGAATAAGCCTAATATGTTGTTACATATAATGAAAACAAGAAAAAATGTTAAATTTATTCAAAAATTAATATATTTTAATGTATTGTGGTCTTGAATTCTCACCTCCTTTAATTAAGTGTGTCCTTGCTATTTGAAATTGGACTTTGAAAATCTATGTTTGATGCTTGAAAAAACATTTCTGGGTAAACTACATCAAAAATTGGGTGAATAAAACAACATGTAAATATTTGGTAAATGGAAATGGTAAGGTCAACAAAAAAATAGGATTTATCATTGGAAAACCTTATTGAGATCTAAGAAGTTGGATGCAGAATATAAATATAACTATGATGTTCTGATTGATAGTGATAGAGAAAATGGTCATAAGAATTTCTATCATCATAAATCCATAATTATGGGATGGGTTAAGGTTCTATTAATATCCTGGTAATAAAATTATATGAACAACATTTTAATTCTAAATTCATTTTCCTAGTTTTATGGAATTCCTTTAAATATTAAACTAATAAAATAAGGATTCATACATACATTGCATGTATCTTTTTTTTTCTTTAATAATATTCCACGACAAATATATCTTTTTCACCAAATGATTACTATTAAAAAAAATTATGCCAGAAGAATTTGAATTACCATTTATGGATCAAAAAATCCATAAAGATATAACTATTTATTAATCCTATAATGATACATTAATGAAATATATAATGGTTTTGATAAGATAATATAAGATCATTCATCATAATGAATAAATCATTATAAGATGAAAAACAATATTATTCACCAAAATTAAATAGTAATATTCAAATATCACTAATGATTATTATTAAAATAACTACCCATCCTCAAAAATATAATAGACATATATTAAGAAATAAAAATTTAAAAGTATTTAATCATATAGTCCTCCAAAAAACATCAATCACTATTAATGTATTATAAAAAATTTAAATATCCTCAATCATATAATCAAAGAGATATGATAATTATTTCCAAAAATAACTTGAATCACCATTAGTCCACATTAAAATCATATTAGACTCCAAAATTCAATCAAACCTGTATTCCTCATATTATTACGTCTTGAATTATATTATATGAAACAAATATTGAATGTATTCCAAAATAACAGTAATCACTTAATAATTAAAATATTTTCAAATACCAAGTTTCTATATATGCTAACAAATATCCCTAAATCCAATATATCCATTATAAATTATATATTTTAACTAAAAATATATAATTTCAAATAGGACTTCATGTAAAATAGTGTTTGGTGATGAACCCTTTTTTCCATTCAGTTGTTGGTTCTAACCCTGCAGCCTTGTCAAACGTGTTGTGTTATCACCCATCCTGTGGGATGTCCTTTTTCTAAAATATATTTATATTATTATAAAATGTGATACATATCCTAAAAAATAAAACAATTATATTAAATATTAATGAAAAATTTTAACCAAAAAAATTATCTCATATATTTCATTTTGTAATCCAAAAAATATGAATACTCATAATTACTTTATATTCAATGATCATACAATTCCTAATTTTTATACATACCATTAGACATATTTCCAAAAAATTCAAATCCATTATTCCATAAATAACATTTTAAAACAACAAAACTAATGGGTTGTTTTTCTTAATCTATGTTTTCCTAAATCTAGTTCCCAGGGTTGCAACTAAAATTCCATTGATACTAACTATAACACCCTGACCTTATAAGCCAAGAGCTAGTTCCTCCGTTTTTTACATTTGCGTTATTATAAGGAATCAAATCCCAATGAACCGATTAGTTTATTAGTTTTGATAAACCACATACATAAATAATTGTTGTATTAAAAATGAATACCCTAATTACAATGTATTTTTTTTATTTTTTGGATAACATTATTTCATCTTGTATATCCTTGTAAAATATTCCTAGTATCTTTCTTGTATTCCTTGGGATTGATAAAATAAGGGTGAGCTTAAATTCCTCGTATGTATACGTACAACGGGGGAAATAATGAATCAATTAGAATAAATATATAAGAAAATGTATATTACTAAAAACATATCCCATTCAAATAAATTAGATGGGAGTGAACTACATCCATTAATAATGTAAAATAAATAATTTAATAGATAATAATAATAATAACTAAATTCTCAATAGAAGAAATTTTTAATTATTGGATCCCATGATTACTAGTTACATGGTACCATTACCATCAAGACCATTCATAAGACGATTTATCATATTAAATAGAAACCCATCTAATTTTTTAAAATTATTAATCTCCAGATACTACCAATGTATCTACGGTCTTACTTTAAATGATCCCAAACCAATGTTCTATTAGTCTAAAGCATTCATCATATATCGAATAATTTATTTAAAATAGTTTAAGTCATAGTTTCCCATACCAAATTGAAACATTTAAATATCATTTGGACAATGAGATTCATCATATTATATATCGATGGGTAGTATACAGACACCAAAAACAATAAATATTTGGGAAATTTTTCTTATGTCCCACAAAAGTAAAAGTGACACCATAAAATCTTTATCACGTTGTAATAATTTATTTAAAAGTCCATTTATTTTTAATTGAAAAAATTTTCATTGAAATTATCCTTTTTATCTTGTAATAGATGCATAAAAACATTATAGTTTCAAGGTTGTAGTAAATTACATTCATTTCATATAAGATAATAAAACATTCCATCAACTTTTTTGAGAAAAATAATAAAGTACCTTGTTTTGGAAAACAACAGGAAGATTCATTTTAAATAATATTTTTAAATAGTCAGAAAGGGGTAAAAATTACATTGATAAATCGTTATATATTTGTAAAAACATTTTCAATTTTTTATAAAACACTAAATTGGAATAGAAATTTTCCCCGATGAAAAATTAGACAAATACAAAATTAAATGATGACGATATTTTGAAATAAAACTTATCTCATTATAATCAATAGAATATTATACCACATGAAATAAAAAATATAGATATTAAAATACAATAACATATATAATAATACTGATAAAAAACATTAATGGGTACTATATACACTACAAAAATAACAAATAAATATTTTACAAGGCCTATGTCCCTTGGAAATAAATTGAGGGAAAATTCCCTCACTACTTGAGTATCTATTTAATAATGATATTATTGATATAATAACATTAATTGTAGGTTATAATATCATTAAATAAATAAAATTCATGATATAACATGTAATAGGACATTATATACACCACATAAGATAAATGAGTGGTGAATATGGTAATTATTTCCCAAATATAAAAAGTAAGATGAAATTTCCTTACCTTAATTTTCATTATGGTTGAACATTCTTTAACATACTATATAAAGGTTGTAGAAATGTTATAAACAAATTTTATAATCATATTAATATTAATTACAGATATATGATACTCTTAGAATATCTTATTTCCCATTTGTTAGTAATCTTTCATTATTTTAATATTTCGGGTGTTAATTGCATAGTTTTTGACTAAGTATTGACTAGTAAATTTTTAATTATTATTACATATATAATGATTTAATAATATAAATAATTTAAAACATGATGTAATTATAATATATATTCATTATATATGGATTTATAACAATCTATAATATTTGAATACAAGAAATAAAATGCACCATTCATGGAGACGGTAGGTCATACGTAGGCATGAACACTACTTGCAATCCTTTTTCATTTTTAAAATAATGAAATGTAAATTAAATATATATATATTATAATTCAAATATAAATTTTATGTATAATATGTCACATTTTTTTATAAAAATTTCCTTTACACATTTTGTGTGTAGTGTGAATGTATCACATTTCTTTAGGGAGACGATAGTCCACACTTCCAAAAACAATGTTATCATATTTACACAAAATGGAAAGAAAGATAGTATGTGTTATATAAAGATTATATAAATTTTAATACACCATAAATATAATATATATCATATATAAACAATGTTTTTATTATAATGACCATCTATTAGAGGTGGTATAGGAAAAAGAATGAAAGAAATCATTTCGTGAGGTGGTAGTTTTCTCGTACATAAATAAAAAGGGGTAGACTAAAGTGGTGATTTATTTTTGATATATATTATAAAAAAATATGGTTTTAATGATATTTATTTATTATTCCTATGTTTATGGAATGTAGGGATTTTTCATGAATACCTTTTGTTCATTAAAAGTGAAATTGATGGTTTTGAGAAATATTTTTCCTCACTCATGTTGCAGTGGTATTGTGGGATTATGAATTTAGTTTTATGTGTATGGTTTGGTAATGTGATATCTTCATTGATGTGTTTAAATGTTTTTAAAGTACCATATTGGTTTTAATGGGAACACCTATTTTTTCAAATTATGCAAGTTATTGGGTTATGGTTGAAAGAAAATGATCTTTTGTGAAAATATTTTTTGAGAGTTTTAATGGATATTAAAGTTAGTTGTTGGATGTTGTAAAATCTATGGGTGCACTAGGTGCACACATGGATGTGTATTCAAATGATTATAAAACAATAAAGTGGGGGTTCTTCCCCAAAACATGTGTTTTTTAAATTTTTTTGTAAATGTGTTTGGTTTTGGTAAGAAAAGGTCAATATTACACATTCTATGAATTTTTGAAGTATTAAATTTGTATTAGAAGAGTGTTTAAGTGGAATTAGATTTTTAACTTAATGATTGTTTGGAACTACTCATTTAAAATAGTGTTTTCCTTTAACATTATTTTTCTTAAATTTTTTGTTTGTTTTCAAATCCAATTTTTGATCCTTTATATGAATAAATTTTATTATAGGTGTTTTGTGATTTTTGAGTAGTATTTACTATTTTGTAGTGTGAGATGGACCTCGCTACAATGGTTTCGAGCTGTCTGTGTCATGAATTCCAAAATTTTCATGCCTTGGGTAAGGAATACAAATTTAAATATGACCTATTTGAACATATTCCCTCATGGAGAGGGGAATATTTGAAATTAAGTTAGGGTAATATATATATATATATATATATATATGCATATGTGTGTAAGGATGATCGGTCGATTCAAGTGGTTGTTTTAAAATAGTGTCAAGTTTGATTTAGGTTTCCCTTTGAATTTGACTTTATATTTAAGAATACATTGCTTCATAAATTTCATGCCATTTATTAATGATTTCATGGATATCGAGTTTTTAGAATAAATGTAAAATGTTAAATAAAGTAAGGTCCTATTTTTATTTGAATTGCATAAAAATGTTATATTGAATGTACTTGAATATGGTTTATAAAATTCCCCAGTTTCCTATTGTATTTAAATTCTGGTTTTTAAATAATGGATTTATTTTTAAATGATTCCGTGGGATTCTAAAATATATTTTGTAAATGTGGTTTTAATTTTTTTAATTGGTATTGGTGTTAATTTGATTATATGGAAATACTTTGGTGTGCATGCAGTTCATTATGAAATGGATTATCATGTGATGGTTATGCGAGGCCCGCTTGGAAATTTTAGAAATGGTTTCATCATAAAAATCCCCTAATATGGCCCTATTCCCATTGTTGGTTATGTTGTATGTTTTGAGAGGTAAGTTGTGTAGGACTCCCCTATAATAAAATATTTGAAATGAATGGGAATTCTTCCTTGGAGGGACAGAGTGGTGAAATCTTTGTGAGATTAATTTTTTCGATATATAAATATGTGTGTGTGTGGGTGGGTGCATGGGTGCGTGGGTGTGTGTTCTGGTGATTAGATTCTTGGTTGAAATTGGTTGGATGAACACCATTTTTTTCACAAGAACTTGGCTTAACGGGATAATTTTCTTTGGAAAATTTTTGCACTAGTTTAGATTATGCACATGCTAATGTCCCAATGTAGATGGATATTTATTAGCATTACAATGGGATTGGTTCCCTCGGACAGGCCAGTAAGGTCAATGATCAGGCATTTTGGTATTACGATGTCATTAGGTAGAGAATGCATTTAGGATGAGTCATATGTATATTATGTTCCAGATTATTCCTGTGCTCCAATATTCTCCAGGATGTCTTACACCTAGTTCTCTACAGGGGTTGATTATTATGTAGGTGTTGGTTGGTTAATCTTAAGTGAAATTTTTCTATTTCTCCTGTTTTATTTTTGTTGATCATGTCTCCTTATGTTCTGTAGCTTCATTATAAATGTTACAGTATTGTATCATGTGTCTTAAAAAAAAGTTTTTGAAAAAGTTTTTCATTCCCTTACACCATTTTTATGTATGAACATCACCTCCATTAAAATACTAATGTCTACCTCTTAAAATGGAAATCTAGTTTTTAATTTTCAAATGGAAATGGACTGTGATTTTCAATAAAGGAAAGATGTGTGAAAAACATACTTTTATATATTATAGTACATACCTGAAATTACTATTTCTTTATCAGAAGTAATTACAAATAGGAATATATTTTATGGGAATTCCAACTGGGTTTTAATACTCATGCATATTGTTTTATCTTTGTTTTAGCTTCAGTGCTGCTTCTTTCATAGATTTGGACTACAATGTGCATTGTTATTTTTAGGATGGTGGTGAACCTCATGGTCAAATAGTTGTATGTGAAGTTTTATCTTCTTCCCACTGCAATTTTTCATTTTCATTTAACAGTTTATATTAATTTATTTTCCCTTTATTTATGGGCCAAACCATTCCCACATATTTAATTTTTATGCCTGGAACTAGTTGACAACCAATGGGGATTGAGAATACCCCTCTGGCCATGTCATAGACCTACTCACATGACTAGTTCAGGTTCATCCCAGGTTGGTTCATGATAAGTATATAATCAAAAAATATTGGGCCAATGTGTATTACAATATTAGAGGTTATAATAATATTTATAATATATGCTAGATACTTTTTCCTGAAATTTCAAGTTTAAATTTTTTTCCACAAATTTCCAATGATTTTTTGTAATATTTTTTAACATATGTATATATGTAATGAAATTTTATAATGTAAATTAGTGATATATATTTTCCATGTATATTTATATTTTTGTTTGATTTCATGTATGTTTTAGTGAAAATTTCAATTGTTCATACTCTTTATCATATATACATTATAAATATTCATTGTAAATCTCCATTAATAATATTCATGAAATATTTTCAGTGTCAATTTGTAATGAAAAAAATAAATGAAAATTTCTAATGTAATTTTATAAAATATTTATGTATGCATGTAATAATTCCCACTCTAAATTGAAAATATTCATTGGATATTTTTATTGAAAGTCATTATTTGTGTTCTGTTATTTTAATTATAAATTAAATCCCATGTTGAGATTTATATTGCTAACTGAAAATGCTCACTATTAATTTTCAACTATTATTTATAGTTAATTTTTCAAGGATTTTACATGAAATTAAATTTCATTTAAGATGTTTTCCTCATAAACATAGAAAAACACGATACAATGGTTAAATATCTATGTTCATAAACATAGATTTGTTGTTTGTGAATGTTGATTTGAAAATTTACATTGGCACATAATTTTGATATAATTTTAAAATGCGATGGTGTGATGTGTGTGTGTGTGTGTGTGTGTATACATAATTAAATACTCTCACATAATATATATTCAAATATCTAATGATTTTCAATGCAAAATAATACACAATAAATAATAATTTGATAGCAAAAGGATTATCATATACATATTAATTTCAATATATATGTATATTTTATTAATATATATATTGATATTAAATTTCATATAATAATCCTAAGAGTGAATATATATATGTGTGTGTGTAATTATTTTTATAGATATACAGATATTGTATAATTGAGCACAACATCAAAAAAAAATTATGAAGAGCGACAGGGGTATTGTGGTCCATGAAAGGGTTTCAACGCTCGGGTTGGGAGTACTGCCCATGATATGATATTAATCCACAGAATGGGTTGGTTGGTATTCACGTGGAACATATAATTTTGGGTGAGTGATTTTTTCCCTTTTATTTGGAATAATATATGGCACTATTACAATGATTAATATAATATATATATACATATAATGAAAATTTCATATATTATTAAAAATATGAATATCTTATAGTTGTGATGTTATAAGATAACCATTTTCTTAAATTATTGTTATAAACATGATTCATTACAGATCACTAAAAATTAAAATTATTATAAATTTCAATATATCGTATGTTATGTATAGTTATACATTTTTTCATGGAACGTTTCTGAACTAAAGAAACATTAATACAACATATAATCATATATATTTTTTACAAATGATGTATTTGTCCTAAATGATTGATATATATATATATATATTCAATTTTTGGTAAAATATTTAGTATTTCTAAACAATTTATTGTTGTGGAATTTTTTATTCATTAGATATTTGTTATTAATGTCAACTAAAAACAATAGAATTATTTTTTGGTAAAACAAGTCTCATTATTAATATGATATAATTACATATTTTATTTTAGATAAAAAATGTGATCATATAGAAAATTTAACTTAAATATATATATATATATATATAAAGTTATTGGAATAAATAATTATTAGTATGTCAACACATAAAAACCTACAATAAACTGTGGTATCCTTTATGAGTTATAAATAAATGCGCTGATAAAGTTACACATTATCAGCACTAAGTAAAATCACTGATAGTTGGTGATCTGTATCAATACTTTTTTTAGTGTTGGGAAAGGCCACCCTTTATCAATGCTTTTTATTTAGTGCTGATTAAGGGAGGTATTTATCAGTGCTTTTTATCTAGCACTGAATAAGGGTTTCCCTATGCAACTGTCCCAAGGTGGGGGATCGAAACCCATATACACATATTCATACATGGTCCACACATGTCGGGTCTTACATGACCCGACCCACCTTCCGCCCATCTGAGCTTATGCCCGGCCCATCCCACATTCTCATGCGGGCCAATACACGGTCCGACCAACCTTCCCATGCGAGCCTATACTTGACTCCCAAGTTTATATAAAAACCAATAAAAAATAAAAAATACAAGTAGTAAAAATATTAATTTTTTTAAATAAATAAATTAAAATAAAAATAAATAAATTAAAAATCATTAAGTAATGTATTAATTAAAAAATTACTACTAAATTTAATATGTGTATTCATATATATATATATATATTATAAATATTAATAAATAGCATATATTGAATATATATATATAATAAATAAAAATAATTTAACAAATCAATAATACAAATGTTTAAATTTTAAAAATAAAAATAAAAAATTTACTAATTAAATAATTATAAATAGAATTAAACAAATATAAAAAATATATATATATATTCTAAATACTGATTAATAGTATATAATAAATATTGACATATAAAGGGAAGAAATAATAATAACTAAACAAAAAAATTATAATGAATAAATTATAAAATTAATAAAAAATTTAGTATTGAAAAAGCAATTAATAAAAATGAATATATATATATATATATTAAATATAAATTTTAATAAAAAATATATATTAATTAAAAATATATAAAATAAATAAAATTTAATAATTAAAGACCTATAAATGTGTTATTTTTTTTAATACTTCTAAAACATAATTATTCATTAATATATTTAATAATTTTAATATTGAAATATATCGAAATATATATTTCTTTATATATTTGTATATATAATATTTTCTAAAATATGATATATATAATAACAAATATGTGTGATTACATTAAATAAGCTATATATTTAGTTAAAATGGTTTATAATAAAAAAATAATATTATACAAAAATATTTTCTAATTATATCATGTAATGAACATTTACTTGACTAGAGGTTTATTTTTCCATTTAACGAGTATCAAATATGTGTTACATTGATTTCAAAGATATATATATACATATGTAAGTAATATATTTTTATATACAATGCACACACAAGCATAATATACTACAATTTATTCAATTTTTAAAATTTATTTTAGTATTATATTTATTAAAATAATATTTTTAATATATATTATGTTTTTAATAAGTATATTTTATCATTTTTAAAATTTTATTTATTAAATACTATTTCGTACTTTTTAATATTATTTTTATATTTAGTTATTTTTAATATTATTAATTCATTAATAATATAAATTTTTTATGTATATTTTTAATTTATTCATTTTCATTTTTTCACTTTTCAATGTGTGTAAATTTATACATTTTCAGTATTTATTTATTGATTTTAATTCCTTAAAAAAAATTAAATATGTTTATAATTTAAAAAATTAATATGTATTCATGTTAATTTTAATATATATATTTATAAATATTCGTTTTTTATTTTTTTAATATTTTATATTTTTAATAACACTTTTCTTAAATTTATTCATTATAATTATTATTTATTTAAATAATTGACATTTCATATTATATAATGTCATTTATTAATTTATCATATACCAAACATATGTTCTATATATATACACATTAATATCACACACTCTTTTATGTAATTAATGTAATCATAGATAAAAAATGACATAAAAATTATTTATATAATTTATTCATATATTAATATTAATTTTTTGAATATAATTTATTAACATAATATATTTAATATATATATATATATATATATTTCATCGGCTAATTTTATTTATTCAGTTTAATTTTTATTAATTTTTTTTTACTCCTCTTTAATAGTGATATTTGAATATATCATCACCAAATTAATTTTTTTTCACCAAATGATTCACTTATCGCAGCATGACACCACTCTAATCTCATCACACCATCAATATGGTTGATATCCTGTATTACGAGAGAGTCTTGCACTTGGCCTACCAGCAATACTGATATCCCCAAATACTGTCATCCTCAATGTCGCTCCTTCACCTCATGTAGATATTTTATATTCTGAATTCTTCCCACTCGGGGGATTGGGGTTATTCAAAATATTTGGTATTAGTGGGAAACATTGGCCATATTGTGTGAGTCATAGTGATAGGTATGATCGAGGTGACAAGATTTTTAATAGGGTTTGTTCCCCCATCACACGAAAT
Organism: Viscum album; assembly: GCA_963277665.1. Taxonomy (NCBI): domain Eukaryota; kingdom Viridiplantae; phylum Streptophyta; class Magnoliopsida; order Santalales; family Viscaceae; genus Viscum; species Viscum album. Next base: position 1,902,086,362 of record OY728121.1, on the reverse strand, counting down.
TTTTTAATCCAAATAATTCTCTCTTGAAATTGTTATAGGTTTTATTATAGGATATTTTAATTCATTTGATACACCTTATTATTATTTCGTGTTTTTCTAAATGGTTTTCAAAGATAATATAATTTATTGAAACATCTCTTGATGTATTTTGATATTATTTCTTTACATATTGAATGATATGCATGATTCTTGATTGATTTATTAATTAATCAGTAGAATTATTTATATGGATTCAAATATTTAATGAATTATCTTATAATAATTGTAATTTAAATTTTTTTATTATATCTTCTAAATTAATGTTTCTTCTAAAGAATTATTGATTTATATTATCATGATTTACGATAAAATAATATATTTTAATGATTCCTTCTAAATGTTGTTATACAAAAGAATTTAATTTTCATATTATGATGAATTTTTTTTGATAGAATTAATGTATTAATATTTTATTTAAAATAAAAAATATATGTTTTAGAGAATTATTTTTCTTAAATGATATAATATTGAGAAAAATTATCCACTTTAAAAGATATTTAGGAAAATCAAGGTTTTAAATAGAATTAATAGATACTAATTTTTTAATTTTCATTTTATGATATTCTAGAGTGGTTATTATATTCTCCTAATTAATGGGATAATTTCATACTTATTTTAAAAATGACTGTTTAAATATCATTGAACAACCTGATAAATAAGATTAAATATTTAGCTATATTTGAGACATAATTTGTGGGGATTTGATACACAATTGTACTGTTTGTGTCTATCATTTATAATTATATTTGATATAATTTTTTTGAATGGATTTTTGTTGAAACATAGTAGAGATTTTATGGCTTCTCGGATAAAAATAATTTTTTCCTAGTATTTTGTGTACAGTTATTTAAAGTATATATACCATGATAATAAATTGAATCATTTCCAAAAAAATTGTAATTAATATTTTTTTTGTTTCATTTATTTTGTTTTATATCCATCTATAGTTTAAAACTATGCATTTTGAATTAATTTTTTTAGTTTTAAATAATATTTATTGCAATGGAAACTAGATTTTTCCCTTTTAAATTATTATAATGATGAATGTTTTAATTCCAATAATTTTTTAAGGTTCATTATGATGCCTTTCTAAAATTTATGAGTATTCTTTATTTTGGATTTGATGTTTTTATGGTTGATGGTTTTCATTAGGGATGTGTTTTAGAGTAGAGTATTTATAATATGAAAATATTTCAGGAAAATATAATAAAAAGGGTTATGGGTATACTATAATTTTTTTATATATGGTATTTACATTAAGAATTTTGAATTCATAATTGTTCTATTAATTTTCTTTGAACCGATTATAATTGAAATTATAAATTGAACTTCATGTTTATTATATGTTAATTTTTTTAATATTTTAATAAATATATGTTTATAGTTTTCATGTATATATATATATATATTTTATGATTTATGGGTATAGTGATTTTGAAAAAGGATACATTTCAGCATAATGGATTGTATAATTATTTATGAAATTATTCATTTTATTCAATGATATTTTTTAAATAAAGATTTTATGTTGGTTGTTGGTTGAGTTAAATTAAAAGTTGTCTTTTAAAAGTTATGAAAATTTATTATTATTAATTAATGTCCCATTTGTTTATATTAAGTTGATTATTATTTTCATATGTATATAAATTTTAATCTAATGATATATTTCAATGTGTTGTTAAGTGGTAATAAATTATCTATGTGGTTACATTTCTTCCTTTTTGTAAGTTTTCTTTTTAATAAAATGGTTTTAAGAATTTTGAAGGTGAAAATTTCTTTTATTGTTGTGTTTCAAATATTTTATTTTGAAATAAATTTATTTTCTTATAGTTTAAGAAACAAATGTGATTTTTCTTGTCCCATTTTAGGTGTAATGACTTGTTATGGTGAGTAGACATTTTTTAAAGAAATCATTTTTTAGTATTTTAAATCTAAACACCTTTTGTGGGTTAATATAATTAGGTTGTGATATTTTAGTTAGATGAAAATTATTTTGGTTATGATTCCATATATAATTATTTTTTTGTTTTGGTAATGATTTCTATTAGATATAATGGATCATTGTGTTATAAAATCATTGGGTATTGAATTTAGTAAGGAATTTCATATATTAAATATGTTGCAAGATGTTTGAGGTGTATAGATTGGATCATGTTTAATATGGATTTAAAACTAATAATTCGGTTTTTTGAATTACCATGAAATCTATGAAGGTTTATAAAGAAACAAGTGATAAAATGAGTAAAAATCATTAAAAAATGTTTTGAAAAGCTAAATAATACCTCTAATAGGTGGGTTTTAGTGTTTAATATGTCCTTGGAATGTTTAATGTTATAATTATTAAATATGGACATCAACTGGTTATTTACAGTAGATGCATGTTTTGTTGGAAACAATACATGGTTAATTTAAATTAGTTAATTTGATTAACCTGTGTACACATTATTATTATTATTTTTATCTATTCTGTATCATTAGGAGTGGCTTGAGTGGAACCCATAAAAAATTTATTTTAGATGAATTTATCTCTGAGACAAAAAAGATACAAATATAATGGAAGAATTTAATAATTTTTATTATAATCTCACAAAACCATACATGTGGTATGTATTTTATTAATAATAAGAATGCACTTTTTTATATACCTTTTTAGTTTTTAATTCTACATGTGGAATATAGATTATAGGTATTTGTATCAATGTTATAGGTGTGATGATAATGTTTTGGATATCAATGATGTGTAATCAGTGCTAACTAAATTTTTTGGAATGATTATTAAGGGAAATTATTCTTGGTGTTTTAAAGGAAATTTAATAAATGATTTTGATATTGTATTATATGTGAAATAAACCTATGATTTACAAATATACTATTTTCTAAATAGGGTTCATCAATGTGTTATAGTACAAGTATATTTATTTGTATTCCTATAAATAATGGTCTAAAATAATCTATTGAAAAAGAGAGTAATAAGGAATCCATCTTCACATAGGTTTTCAATAATAGTTTTATCCATTAATTTTTTGAAATTCCAATCTCCCTGACCCTATTCCGAAGTCCAGTGATTGCATGACCTTGTATATTCTGAGGAATGATATTTTTAGGGAAATTTTGAAATCCTTATAACAATATAATTATAAGAAAGAATAAGAATTTATATGGGAATTCTGTCATCCAATAATAGATAAATTTTTTAGCTGACATATTTATTACCACCTTTTTTTCACATAACATCAAATTGAGAACCACGACTAATAGCCATATGTTTACCCTAGTTTTTTTAATTCCATGTCACCCATGTGTAAAATGATAATTTGTATGGAGTCATAATCGATAACATTAATATTTTGGCTTCATGTTATTATACATAACTATAAATTTATCGTTTTATTATGAATATATTATGTGTATTTATTTATTTATTGTAATAAAATTAATATTATAAAATCCTAATAGGAAAATATGAATCACAAATAGATGAACACTAATCGTATGAAAAAATAATATTTAGATGGAGTGAAAGAGTTTAACTATTTGTAAAAATAGAATTCATAAAACCCTTGTCAAATTACTTATTTATATTTAAATATTGATTATGTTATAAAGAAATTAAAAGATTTATAAGAAAATTATATTTGACATAGAATAGATTAGTGCTATAAATTTTGGACTAAGTACATGAAATGCTGAATGTACACACTGACTGCAATGATACTAAATATTACATATCATTTAATATGAATACCTATGTAAATGATGATGGAGATCGTATGGATGAAATGAAAATTTTAGTTTAATATGGACTTTGCGATATTCCAAAGTTGTTTGAGAAGTTAAATAGTTGTGTTAAGATACTCTTTCATAGCAGTTGTACTACATAAACAACATTGTAAGTTTTATTGATGTTATAGAATTTAAAAGATTGCATGGAATGTAGTGAAACTAGCTTTATAAAACTACTTGGTCTGTAGAATGATATTCTATGAGAAAAAATAAACATTCATGTTGAAAATTTTATATTAAATTGATTCTATGTTTAGTGGGAATGATGTCTAAAAAATATATTCTTTTAAAACTATTTTCCTATTTATTCTCAAGGACTACAAATCACTCATAAAATTCTTTATGTGTGGCGTGAATCGATACATGAAAGATGAATGAAGTCATTAAAAATATGTATGCTGACTTAGTTTCATTCCATGGTTTATAAGACTATATGGACGTCAACAAAATTTAAACAATTGACATGGAACCTAGTTACAATAATTAATTATGGGAATGTATGTTATCCAACAGACTCTCCTCGGTGTAATAAAATTGATTACGAGTCTCCTGAATATAGAAATAATGTTAGAAAAATCCTCCTTGAATTATATGCAAAGAGAATAAATCCCTTTGTTGTACAAAGTTGTACTCATAGTACAAAGCTAGTTATGTAGGTAAAATATAACTTGTCACCATGTTTATGCATGAATCATACATATGTTATATTGTCTCTGCATAAAAATCGATCAAAAATCCAAGTAATGATATTGATATCTATTTGTATCCATTGATATGTGATCAGAAATTGATTTTCGATACATTTTTTACAATGTATGATGCTTAGATAAGTTAATAAATCTAAATTATGTCCATTTTTTTGGGAAGATAAACAGATTTACTTCTTATTGAAATTGTTTAGGCTATACCATTAATAGAATGGTTTGGTATCCCATTTGTGAGGAATGCACAGACTCTGTTTTGTGGAAGGCTTCCTCCAATATTGTGTTTTTAATATATTAGGAAATTTTCCCATGAAAACATAAATATCGATCCTAGATATTAACATTCTATGGGAATACCAATCAACATACAAAACCATATCCACTAACAGGTGATAAAATATTTGGTAATGTACAATATTTTGAAACTATTATCGATATGCACTAATGAACCAACCCAGTTCATCCCTGAATCAGTGACCAGATCTAATCCACAAAAGGCTCGAAGGTCATTCCCAATAAACATGGTCTAGAAAGCAGTGTCGACCATAAAAATAAAAAATTTGGGAATGATTAATCCAATTATCAATAGTCAATTAAATAACAAATATAAACAAAACAATAAAATTAAACTCTAGTAGTGGAAAAAAATACACATGTACTTCCTTATGACCTCATGTTTAACCTCTTACAATGGACACCCTGCTAGAAAAAAGGGGTAGATATACAGGTCGGTCATACAGTTTGATATACTGTGAACCAACCATTCAACTCATATCTATCAATTGACTGAGCCATTTTGCACAATCATCGAATTTTTTTTGACATTTCCCAAGTTTTTTATTTTACCCCAAACACCAAGATAAGTTCCCACATTCACTATTATACCTCACAATATTTGATCAAAACTATTCTCAGACAATTCATATGGTTAAAAACCACCCAAAGAGTCCAACAATAACAAAAATCATCGGGGACTCGACCTGAACATCCACCAAAGGATCTGACATAATGAAAAGGATTATATAAAAAATTCTCCATGGTTAGGGTGTGAAAATTATTTATTACCCTAAGAAACACGTTATTACACTATAAATACACCCTACTGATCAATATACAAATCTCAACATAAAACAGAATGAAGCTAGATAAGACTATGAGGCTCAGGGTGACCTTTCAACTTCATTATTCACTCTAAACTGCCTCTAAGATGAATTTAAATAAGTGAAACCATAGGGGAACAAATTTTTCACCCCACAATAATAAACCAAATATCACCAACCAACCTAGAATGAACCATACCAAGATATGTGATGGGTCTCCTCGCCATTTTGGAATTGATCAGCTTAGACCACCCAATACGGACCAATACGGGAAACCCCACAAGGACCGACCCAATAATTATATACATAGACCGAACCCCCACAACATGGGGTACTCAAAAAAAATCACAAACCAAATATAAAACCAAATAATTATTCCTCATTTCCTAAGACACATGCATCTCCATGAGAGTAGAAACAAAACTAAAATTTTTCCAAAATGGCTAGCCAGATGAGGTAAATTGTTCACAGACTCACATTTGAGAAAGAACAACCAGTATAATTAAAAAAATGATACCAACAAGACTTCCTATAACAAGACTAGAACATTATTTAACAAATTCCACAATGAGGAGATAAGGAATATACTCCTTTTACAACAAAATGAAACATTCATGACAACAGATCCACAATAGAGAAACATAAATTGACTTTATCGTAGCACTGGAGACAAAAACAGGGCCATGGTCCTAAAAAAAATTTATTCATGATTCTATGAAAAGATTCACATAGAGACTTGGGTTGGAGATCTATTTTATTGAAGCATCTTCTTCCCCGTAGTCAGAAGTTGGTGAATAATGACTGGAACTTCATAATTCAGTAGTGAAACTTACTGAACACCCTTCAAATAACCCAAGAAACTATTCTGAATCAAATAACTCCTCATGAGTCACTATAAATGAGATATTATTTTATTTTTTAGCAAATTATGGTGGGATACAATAAAAGGAGGCTCGAGTGTGGTCCAATTTTATGAAAGGCTCTCGATCCAACACTAAATTTAGAGTATGGTAAGCGTGGTCAATGATGCTATATAGGGAAAACATATTCATAATTTCTAAAAAACCCTAAACACATCCTTTTTACAAGTTCCAAATAATAATGACAGAAAACAATAATTCCTAAAATATACCTTCATCTAAATAGGAAGGAATGAATCCTATAGTTTTACCATCAACTCCTTACCTGGACTTTTATAGGGAATAATGAAAAACAATAGGCACAATTCCATATTAAAATGAATCAAAAACCAAAACACCACACTTCAATAAAAAACCAAAACCCAAATTAAAATAACCATCCAAACAATATTCTCATCATGTAAAAACCTAGTGCCCATGAAAAATGATTCCAAATAGGAAAATAAAACACTTAGTAACTACACACTCACTTTTCATAACATTGAAATCATCCATTTTGAAAACTATATTTCATCCACAAAAACAACATAAATAACTACCATTTGTATTCCATAAATTTTCACACATATATTTTTATTCTATCTCAAGAACCCATCCACACATACCACCAATTATCCATGTGCCACATGTGGACATTCATATATGTGATCACTCATAGAAATCCCAAGTGTCGATTCCAAAATTCATTTCCATTTTTTCAAAATCCACTCAAACCCACAAAATATAATCCCAAAAATTACTGACATCAAAAATAAATGAATACGTAACTAGTGGTTATGAACAACCCTACAACATGGTTTGGAATTCCATGGTCCAAGCGAGCATCAACCACCGGATGTTTCTTGATCTATGCACTTGTGTTGCACATGGGTTGCTACTCCATGCAAGTTCATCTGGTTAATGGAGATCGCTCCCATTTTCATCACATATCCATACAGACAAACCAAATGTAAAATTAAAATCCCGAACTGCCCCTTTAACTTAAGTCTTAGGAAGGGAAATGGTTCATGATGTTCTTCCCACACCTACCTCAAAATTCCCGATAATCCTAATATCCAAGATATCTGACACCACAAATAATAAGGGCATGGTCTAATACCATTTATCATGAACCAATCCAAGTCAACCCTGAATTGGTAACCCAAGCTGATCTACAACAAGGATCGATGGTTATTCCCAATCCCCATGGGCTGCAACTAGTTTTGAGAATCTAAATAAATTAGATAGTAATGATTTTTACTACAATAAAATGAAATATATATAAATAATATAATTATAAAAATAAAATTAAAATCTAGTAGAGTATAAAAATACTACCAACATACCTCCTTATAACCTCATGGGTCACCTCCAACCGTAAGATCAGACTCATTCCATGAGTGAACCAAAGCGGGTAGCAACATAAAAAGCTAAAAACAAAAATAAAACAACAGGATTGGGTATTAAAACATAGTAGGCATGACCAAAAAATCTATTCCACTTCTCATTTCAACTAAATAAAATATTCATCATTTTTAATTTTCAAATACTATTTATAAATCTTGGTTTTATTGAATTTTTATCTTTAAAACAAAATTTCATTCATTTCCCTTTTTCCATTTAAAACTATGTTCTTTTTCAATAATGATACATTAACATTTTAGAGAGAAAGAAAGAAAAAAACATTTTTAAATAATTTTCCATAATCATTTTCAATGATTCATGTAACATTTTCAATGAGTTTACACTAGACAAGGAAGCAAGAACCACCACCACACAATAAGGGAAATGTAAAATTGAGCACATGAGAAACTAATTGGAATGCATGCCACAAAACATGAAAATTTGTTGTATTTATTAACCTACTAAATACTGTTGATGTGGAAAGTAGGTTGTAACAATATAGATAATGTGAGTAGATGCTAATTGAAGAAATGTTAAGGCAGCTGAGTTCATCATGTGATAAACAACTAAAGGGTTCTGAAAACAAAATGACTATTTAAAAATGAATATTTATATTAACTAAAACTATCAAAGTGAAAAATGCTATAAAAGAAACTAAAAGAAATGGACGTGTTAGATACATGATGTCTGCTTTAGGTGCATGCAATTATAATTTTTCAATTCTCACATCTGAATATTTATTTATTCAATTATCAATTATTCCAAATTTATTCATATAATATCTTGTATCATTATCTAATGTTAGAGAGTATTCGAATATTCACAAAAATTATCCCTCATCTCATTATCGGTCCTGATGAATAATTTGAATGACATTATTACATTGAATTAGTTGGTCAAATACAACAACATGATTCTCACAATGTCAAGGTATCTACAAGTGTTTGGATCAGTGTCATGAGATTTATGATTATGTATAACTCATTAAATTTTTATGGAGATAAAATGCCAAATATCAATTTTTCAATTAATATATTTATTTATTTAGAATTTTCTTACATGCTTGACCGAATTCCAGATAAATAAATTCTTTGATTATCTCATGCCATTTATTACTTATTAGGTATCACATGAGCAGGCACCAAAACATGTGTGCAGAGCCAAATTAAAATTAATTAAAATGAAAATATTATTAATTAAATAAACATCAAACTGAAAATTAATTAAAAAGTAAATAAAAAAAGACAATAAATTAAAAATATGATGTAAAATTTATCCCATCTCTAACACCAATGAAACTATCCAACCCTCACGACTACCCGACACATTAAATAAAAAATACAAGATATTACTATGCTCGTGTTGTTCTTATGGTCACTACAAGCCACTATCGACGAATGAATATTCATGGACAAATTTGGTGATGTGTCTATGATGGAAGGTATCTCGTTATTTACTTCCACTGATGTGGTGATGTCCTCCAGTGCTAATGTCACTGAGGGGTGTGTTCTAGGGGTTTGTCTAGGGGGTGATAGGGATATCGAGGTGCGTAAAGCATGGGAGGAGTGTCTTTGGTTGGGAGAAGGAGGTGAAAGTGGAGATAAAGGAGCATATGGGTGGGGAAAGAGAAAAAAGTGAGTGGGGATAGATGGGGTATTGGGGGAGAGAAGGAGGGGGATGGGGTGGCATGGAGAGATGGGGGGAAAGTGATGGGGACATGGTATGTTTGGGGAAGTGGTGGAGCATGTGAAAGGTTAATTGGTGATGGGATGGGTTATGTGGGGAGGGGAGGGAGGGGGTGTTGATAGATGGGATAAGTTGTGAGAAATGAAACCAAAATAGAAAAATCACAATCTAAAATTAAATATAAATATAAAAATATAAATTTTGAAAATTCTTTTAATGTACAAGTTAAATATTAAATATAATAATATCTAAGAATTAAAAATTAATATACATGTAATTAAATATAATATTACTATTAAAAATAATAATAAACTAATAAATGAGCTATTTTAATAAAATAATAATAAAATAAAATAAAATACAAAAAGGGAATACATTCAAATTAAAAATTAATAAAATAAACTAAACTAATATTACTAAATGTAATAATAATTTTATAATTTTAAATATAATATATAAAATTTGAATAATTAATTAATATATTTAATTTCTAATATTATTATATAAATTTACTAAAAATTAAAAAAAATATTTAAACTTCAAGAAACTACAAATATAAAATATAAATATAAAAAATGGTTAAACTAGTTAATTAAAACTATGTTATAAAATTATAAAAATACATACAAAATCCATGTACCTCACTAACCAAACAAGGCACCTCAATTATGCACCGTAGACAACAATGTTTAAAAATACATGTGAGAAACTAGGAGCACTTGAATAATGTAGAACAAACTATACATGTGACTCATCGAGAAGTCATGCCTAACCCGATGACTTCATAATGCCCTAATATTTGATCACACCCTACCTGGCCTGAACAAAGGGAACAATACCAAAGAAGATAGTCCATACTAAGGGCCACAAGCCAGTGCATAATCTAAACTAGTTCATCAATAATTCACTAAAAATTCACTCATTATTCCATGTTCCCATGTTCAAGCTAAAAAGGGGGAAATCCAACAATGTAAAATAAGAAATACACCACACATGCATGCCTCACATGCAAGCAACACACACAATAGTAACCACTGAATCACTCCATGGTATTTTCCACCTATTTCCATCAACCATAAACATGTGAGGGATATTCCATCAGAGGACCATCCATTCCCATCAACATCCAACAAGCTGAGAGTTTCATCCCCAAAAGTGTTTTTAATGTAACTCATTTAAAAAGGTACCAAATGGGGCACAAGAAACCATTCAAATTGAAACCATTTCCAAAAAACCAACATGTGCCAAATAATTTACAATGATTAAAATAGAAACCATGTCCAATTTTCGAAACAATTTGAAAACCCATTAATTTAAAAGGATAATGCATAGGGAACCCTACCTCAAACATGCAACTTTTGATAAAAGTCACCCAAACCAACCATTAAACTTACACGCATGGGCATTTATAAACACACACACACAAACAAACATATATATAACCCCAATTGCATTAAACATATTCCCTTATACATGAGGTAATATATAAAAATAGGTAATATATATATATATATATATTCCTTACCCCCATACATGCGCGTAGGGATTCCTTATGAGCAGCAGATAGAATTGCACCCCAGAAAAAAAATATCGAAAACTCAAAAACCATAAAAACCAGAAGTTAAAATTGATTAATGGTGATTAAATTGAAATACCTTTCCCAAAATAATATAAAATCCCTCTTCCTTTGATGTGAAATACATAATCTCACCTCAAATGATTCTATGGAAGCTCGAAAGAGTAAATATTACTTATCAGTAAGAAAAAACAAAAAAAATACAATTAGAAACCCTTAGGGATAATAGGATCTCATGCCACATGAAGGGAATGAAGAATGAGGAAAAAGGAAGCAGCATAGAGGAGGAAAGGATTACACAGAGTAAGATGCACCCATCAAGGAGGTAAAGGAGTAGTGTGATGTTGTGCCGCCCCTCTAGGTGGTGTCACATGAATGAAAGAGGGGGTTGAATCACACTGGTGGAAGAGGGAACACCTTTTGGATTATAAGAAAACCTAAATAATTAAGAAAATAATAAACATACAAACAACAATAAGAATCTTAATAATAATAATAATTAACATAATATTATTATTATTATGCAAAATAATAATAATATTTTATTTTTTATTACAATATTTTTTTAAACAATATTTTATTTTATCTTATTTGATTATCATTTAATTTCATTTTTTAACACTTGGAAGAAACACTGTCTGCCAGACCATGTGCCAAACATGCACAACCTATTGGAAATAAGGGGCACCCACCCATATTGGCCACATTTTTTGAGAAACCATGTGTTGATCATACATATCAACTCTGTCATTGGAGAGATCCAATTAACATTATGGTTGTACGGTTTTCCTGACCATGTAGAATTCATGTTCTAGGACCTTTATTTCAAAATATGGTCGCACGACCACTTCTAGTCCTCTAACGGGTTGAGCCAAACCATGCCCAGACCATGCATAGAGCCAAAAAACCACTCAGAAACTCCGACAATCAATTTTTTTTTGGGAACATCCCCCAAACATCATCCAAAGGATCTATTCTAAATAAAAGAATAAAATAGATGAGTTTCCAAGGTTTTGGTGTGACATAAATCAGTTTGAAAAAATCATATGAAATTATGTTGGAAAAAAGATCAATTTCCATCGATTTTCCACACTGAAATTGTTTGTATGCCATGTATTTTCTTGATGTTGTTCATGTAGATAAAAATGAATTTTATAGTGTTATTGGCATGTTACTAAATTTCCTAGAATAAAACGGATGGAATCATGGGTAGTTTGGACATGATTATAATGGGGATAAGGGAATATTGGCACCGATGAAAGGTAAAAGGTTTAATTTTCATCTTCTAGCATTTTATAGTATATCAAGACTTGAAAATTTTCAATTTTTCATTTTCCTTAATAGTGTAAAATATTTCCATAGTGTTATTCATCAAATTTCAGAAAATTCATGTCAATTAATTAATTGATGACACCTGACCTGAAATCACAAGAACTCCATGTCTTGATGAAATATTTGCTCCCATCACATTATGTTGTATTCTACATAAAATTGTTAGACATATAAAAAACTATCTTTAAATGGTTTTTAAATCGACAAGCAGTAAATGTTTTGACTAACTGATGTTGAAAATCCTGAATAAGGAGGTTTCAGACATATTATGTGAATTAGATAAGATCTTCCCTCCACTATTCATTGATATTATGGTCTACCATATGGATCAATTGGTTAGAGAGGTTATGATATGTTGTCCTATTTTTTACAAATGGATGTGCCCCATTGAAAGGTAAATAATTATTTTGAAAGTGTGTGTCATGAATTGAAGTCAACCAGATGGTTTTATTGTTTCATGATATATTTCCAAAGAATTTATTTAGACCTATATTGATTACATGTCAAATATTTAATTCCTAGGTCTCCCAAAGAGTCATCACAGTCGATGCCTTATGGAAAAAGGTATTTCCAGAAGATTTTTTGTAACAATTTCCATCAAAGAGTGGGACAAGTATCACCATTAGATTTATCATAATAGAGAATATGTTTATAATTACATTGAATCCCGTAGATAAATTCATATACATTTGAAAACATCATGGGATAACAGATGGATATCAAATACACATAATCATATGTCTATATGATGATTCTGAGATCATATTTATATAGAGTTATCTAAAAATATCAATTCAATTATCAAACACATAGATGGATAGGTATGGCACCAAATGGTAACGTAATATCTTACACTAGTTTTTTTATTAGTTTCCATACATTCTTTAAAAAATAACATGTTGACTGTAGTATGATAAAAAAAATTGGAGTTATTCTTGTGGAAAAAGTGACATGAATATTTGGTTCTAACTATAAAAATCCAAATTATTTAAATATGTTATATTTCAACATCATCAAATATATATACGAGTTTGATTATAAACAATTTCAAGTACCAATTCCCCATTGCAAATGGGTTGAAAACAATTGTGTTGTTAAATGGGCTTCATGACCGTGAATTACAGTGTGGATGTGTATAAGGATGATAAATTTATAATAGAATCACAAAATGTAAAGGTATTTTAGGTCTTAGACCCCATAAACAAGAATATGTCAATTTTCCTACATGTAAATAAAAAAACATTAAGCACAAATGAAAATAAAATTGATGATGACTCTTTCCAAGGGAGATAAAAATTATTTCATGGTGGTCACAATGTTGAAAATTCCATAAATGTTAGAGGGGGCCATAAATAGGTGTTTTGAATTCTCGATACAGGAGCTAAATCCCTTTAACCATTAAATATAATATATATATTTCAATGAGTGTGTTAATGATATTTTAATATAATAATATTTTCCTCATGATAATATGTTTTCAATGATATATTAATATAATAAAAATTAAACGTTTGATTACTTGTGTAGAAAATTACTTCTTCACAATATTATGATACCCATTTTAGGAAGAATATATGGTTTATGCTGAAACTATAAGTTATTAGGGGATCAAAAACCTGATTATAAAAAACCAGAATGACATAGACAAACAATGTTGACTAAAATTATAATGGAAAGAAAGTAGGGTATAAAATTTATGTTCGGATAGAATCAACACGATCAACATGTTGATCCCAAAAATTCAATGTTTATTAGTTATTATGGGAACCAAAATATGTTTGTTGGAAAAAATATTAAAATGATAGTAAATGGTGATAAAAGGGGTAACTTTTTGAAGTACACTCGCTAGGTAAATCACCTTTATAAATCCCTTCTTCATTGTGGACAGCATAAACCCATCCCCTTCTCAGTGCCTAACACACAGGAAAGTGCTATTTGACATTGTATTTATGATAAACATGATAGGAGGATTTTCATCATGGTTAAAGTACAATCTTTTTTGTGAGTCCATCGAAATTGATTGAAGCCTTTTCGACCACCATGGAAGAAACGATGGAAGCCTCTGCTCTAGAGAGGGGATGACAGTTGACTTCATGACTCTACCAAACATGATTCAATTTTCCTCTAAGGACATAGCACATGTTACTCCATGATGTTCCCTTAGAGTGTCGAACCCCCCTGGGGCCTATAAATTCCTATATTCCGACATTCCAAAGGTTTCAGACCCCGAAATTTCGCCTTTTGAATTTTGAAATCGGGAATTGTTCAATTATCAGTGAACCATCAAGGAAAATGAATCATCCAATGTACAAGATCAATGAGAAAACACTTTTCCTTTTCTCAGATCTACCCATGTTTTAAAAATGGATACCCATTGCGAAGCCTATTGTCCACTACTATGGAATGAGACCCCTTTGGGTACGTGATACGTCTCAAAGCACACATGCTCTGAAAAACACTCTCCAAAATCATGTGAACACTATTCATAGGTCAATGCATTAGGGTTCACTATAATCACCTCATTGTGAATTCATATCCTCTATGAGTCCCTATGCTTTGCGAGCCCATGAGCTCTATAAAGCCATGTACTCTGAAATCCCCTTTGATTGGAAAGCCCCTGAGCATTGTGAAGTCCTATTCTCTATGATCCCCTATTCAATATAACCCTTTGAGCATTGAAAATCCCTTCTCTATCATACCACTTTCTTCACAAAACCTCCATCTTTGGCACCCACCAGGTTTGTATGGAGTGATTTCAAGGTCCATCTAGTGATGTTTTATATTGCGTTCATTTTACTCAAGCTTCTTCGTATATCCACACTGATGGAAGTTTCTTCTTTTCATTTCCTCACTAACATGAGCTCCTCAATGGATCACTCCATAACCCCATATCCATAGGGAGTTGCGGGTTCCTTCCCTTTACCAAGGGTTAATGTGCTCCGATTATGTATGTATTTCGTCTGGGGAGTGAATCCTCACCATCCAAGATATAGGTTGATAAACGTACATGCATCTACATCCACAACACAATATTTTAAACTTTGATCTCCAAGTAAGGGACATGTCTAGGTAGGAACATGAGTGGAATGTCCACCAACGCCTTCTCACTCCCCCCCATCTATGCTTTGTCTCTATGAAAATTTCGTGGAGTCCCTACAAAAGCCATGACACCCTCTAATCGGATGATTGATGTTCTACAAACATATCTTGATCATATGTCTAGACACCCTCATTTTTCATCTGGTTTCCCTCCTGTAGTAAGACCCAAACATTATGTTTTTGTGCCGCCAACCATGCGTAAGCCTCTCATTATTCCTCACAAATTAACTCTTCATGATGTGATCGTTAGGTCTTTGTTTCCTCTTATTTATCTCACCGAGAATGACTCATTTGTTCATAGATAATGAATTAACCATGACATCCTATTCAGGACACTTTAGTGTTTAAGCCCCATTCCCCTCTCAGCTGAACTATGTAGACTTCGATATTTTCCCATTCAGGAAAGGTATGTAGGAAGACATTTCGATGTTCAAGAACATCACCCATCACTCCTAGCCATTTCATGTCGATTCACCCCCATCCTACATGATGTTAAACTATATGCCACATTCATCCTAAATGGCCCAATTTTTTTGCTTTAACACTACATGGTTTTTGATTGGAGTTTCCTAAATAGTTCATGTAAAAAGCCTCCCTAAGGACAACCACAAACACTGGTAAACTATTGAGTCCCATTTTTTGGTAGAAACACCATTGGTCCACCACATAGTAATGTAAGACTAGTTCCCATGTAGCTAACAACACATAAGCCCCATCACGAAGTCAGGTTGTTGTCCTTTTGTACACCCCAATTCAATGACCCTATCATCTGATCTATGTGGATGTTGATCTTTTCACATTTTTAGCAATGTACATAGGAAGACACCCTTAGGATCAATCCTGTCAATCATGTCCCATCCTAGACTCTCCATTGATCCTTTATGTTTCGGGATGGTCATGCCCCATCCTTGAGGTTCTACTTACATTGGGTACAATCCATGTGTCCATCCTCATGAGACACCTCCTTAGGTGACTCTCACCCGATTCCATTACTACATCGAATTTGATTCCCTACCCTAGGGATATGTATTAAACCATTAGAATGTCCAATCCCAAAACAGTCACCTTCTCCCCGATCTTTAGTTTCAACCTCACTGATTCCATTCTGAGATACTTCATCCACATCCATCCTACCATTACCCAGGCCACCAAATCATGGTGAAACCATGCCATACATTCAGGAATATAACCATCCATAAACCCCTCACAATCCATAACCATCCAACCAATAGTGTCCCTCTAACGATGATATGCTAACCACACCTAAGCCCCAACATGTTGTTGGGTTGTTTATTATTGTGTACACCCTTATCCTAGGATTCACCGTCTCTAAATAAATGGGTTTTTATCCCTATCATCTATACATGGTATGTTGGAAACCTCCCTGTGGTTCAATCCCAGCCAACAGTACACCATGTTGACCCCTTTTTCGGGACCCAATCATCCTCTGATCCATCTTTATGGGGCATCTTGATCAATCCATCTATTAATCCTCACAAGTGCTCTGTCCTAGTGATGTACCCATATGGACCTCTCTTATTAGTGGTCTGATCAGTCTGATCCATCTCTACTAGAAATTATACTTATGGCATACCACATTTTAAAAATGGGATGCCATGGAAAACCTCAATTACATGACATCGACACATAATGCCTGATAATCGACGTGGGATTCCACGAGATTCCACACCCTTGAAAATCCTTATCTAAAGGGGAGGAAATCCAGGTGTACCATTGTTTCTACATCCAGACATAAAAGTGATGCCCAACGTGACTACTCCCCTAAATTAAGGTTGCTACCATAAATTGACCACATATAATGTCCTCACATAAAAAATGTAATTAACTAGAATCCACAAAGATATGACCCAAGGAAGAGTTTCAAAAACAACGTCTTAATCATTAAGGGATACTTGGATGAGATAATGACTTCCAAGGTGGAATCCTAGGAATTAAAGACCAAAATCCAATCATGTTGTTTCAATCAAGAAGAGAAAACCCCTAAATATGTGAGGGATGCCTCCTTCCTTTAGAAAGAATAAATGAGGGGAAACAATAATAATACCCCCTTGGATGGATGCACACCCCATTGAAAGAATAAGTAAAATAACTCGTGACCCAAACATGAATGATTATCCTCGATATGGATTTTAGTAGCATTCGAGACATCAGCAGATAAGCATGTCATTGGATCTTTCTATTCAGTTCTAAGTCCTTCCAAGAAAATAGTGGGACTGGTGTGAAACATATTAGGATTTGGGGTAGTTGATCATTGGGATTCCTAGTCTGCGATGTTTTCAGTTTGGATATATCTATCCAACTATTTATGATTGAAACACTCTAGGGCACTTGGAATTGCTTACCAATTATCTATATTGTTAGATGAATTTTCCTTCATTAAAGGTCACAAGATAAAACTACAAGAAACAGATCACCTACCGCCGCCAGACGTTGGGGCGTGGGTAATGCCAACACAGTAGTACCACTCGACTCTATATCATCTATGAAAACATAAAAGACCATTGATACTGAGTTACCACACCCCATATCACCATTTGAATTCATTCAAATGAGGGTTATCAATACTCTATTCTTTCAATGTGAAACAAAGGGGGTTGTATCATAAAGGTACATGTCATACTAATACCTAGAGGCTTCCATGCCCCATCTGTGCTACCACCCCAAGGACCATGTAGGGACCCTCTGCTCTCAAATACAACCTTTAGAATCTTTTATAGCTTATCCATTGATCATTACCATGATTCACTCCAATATGCAGATGAAATAAGATTAATCGGAGTCCAACCGATTATGAATTCCACGAGGGGCACCGATTAGGGCTCCCACTCCACCACATCAGTGTCTCTAGCTGGTCCAACACCGCAAGGATATGGTATTACATACCTATGTACATCCAGACGTAGTGTGGAAGAACTAGAATCAACATCATGTGCATGCTCAGGAAGATTCCTGACATGGAGCATCATCATCCGTGGCTCAAATCGCCTGAGCCACATTGGGTGCATGCTATCAACCACCAGTTTTGGTCCCATAGAAGGTAATGTTTCTATCAAAATGCATGGAAACCTTCATACCAAGTATACAGTAAGGCACCAGGCACCTAACAAGATGGTTGAGTTGACTTCCCCAATCATCAGGGAAAGAAGCAACTATCATGTGTAGATCATCAATGATGATATAAAGTATGAAGGTCCTTCCCATAACATCATAAAATGTATTGTAGGTCCTCCCTACTCCCACATCCATCATGGATATTCACCCCTTTCATCCATCATAAACTCTTTTGTAGCACCATCGTGCTTCATCTACAATCAACACGAAGGCCATCCCCATGACCCTGGTATTAGGTATGAAAATTTCCCTTAACTACCAGATTATCAATTTGAGTATCCTTATTTCCATGTCACCTAACAACATGAGGGGTCCACTTCATATTCTCACTAACATCAGTGGAATTTCTCCTTTCTTCATCAATGGTCATCATGAAGGTATATCCCATATCTTGTATGGTCAGAACAAAGGCCCTCCTCATACCTCAACTGCAGGAGTTGGTCGACCCGAAAGTATTCCCTGTACTATTAATGACCACCATGGAGGCCCTCCCCATGATCTATCCAACTCCATTAGAGGCCTTACCTGCTCCAACACACTCAATCTCAGAGGTTCTCACCATGTTCCATTTGACATTTTCCCAGGTGATCCTTACACTGCGGATTGTCCAAGATGAGGTCCTCCATGCTCTAGCACCTACCTGGGTAGAGGTCCTCCCAAGGTCAATGATTTATCCTATCCTGAATAATCACCCTAGGGTAGGATATTGGGTCATCACCACCAGAGGAATATACTTAAGCATACTCAAACCGCAATTAATCTTTTACGCATTTCAGATTGTGAAGAGGAGTGTGATTCAAAGATGGAACCTTCACCCCAATCTTATGTGTCGGGGTTTGGGGCTACCACAAGGTGTATCTGCTTCATCATTCTAGAAATTGAGGTCAAATAGATTCCTGCATCCCTCTATTGATACATATTAGAGGGGGAATATTTGTCACTTTTTCTTGGGCATGGCAAAGAAATCATCTTTATCATCCAAAAGATCATTCTATACCTCAACCCAAGATCATGGATATTTGTTCTAGGGATCAATAGAGGTCGAAAAATAATGTGACCCACCTCCCACAACCATATCCCCTACATGGGAAGCAGTGGGGAATATGCCGTCTTATAGGGATTTGTTTGTGTAATTAATTCATCCAATGATAAATATCGAAATATGTGGATTCTTTTCATCTCATACACCATAATCTCTACTAGCCAGCCAACAATCAGAGTGGTCCAATAAAGTGCTGTTACCAGTTCCACAACTGCCTCCAGTAGAAAGGTGGGGTAATTAAGGGACGGATCCAGAGTCTGTGCCGAGACGATTGGGGGACAATCTTATTGGGGACCATTTCCTAGAGTTGTTCTATCCAATTAAAAGTGAAAAAATAAACACTCTAAACATTCTAGGTGGATTATAGTATTTCTATTACAAGGATCATCATTTAGAGAATGCCTTGACGAAATATAAGAAGGCATATACATTGCCTTATAAATTTCTTGTGAGAAGAGCTGCCAAGGCCAAGACTATCATGGTAGCACCAATAGAGGCCCCCCGTGTAGCTGGAATTGTTACCGAAAGAGCTACCTCCACATCTTTCTCGAGACCCACCCCCATAGGTGCAGCCTCTAGCACATAAGTTCCCACCATAGAATCGGTAGGTTCACCCAGATAATGCACCACCGCCCCTTGTCTAGATTATCATGTTCCACCTCCTCCATAGTCTCAGCCAGCCCCTCATTAAGGAAAATCCCCATGGGATCTTCTCCCAGATCCAAGGATCCATTCCTACTCCTTTATTGAGGCTTAGTTTCTGGTTTTTTCTAATTATCCATTGACCATTGAATAATGCAGTTTCCAAAATACAAGAGGCTATAACAGGAGGGTCTCACTGATCACCCCAATTACTGTGCCAATCACTAGTTCTTTGGGTACACCCTCAAGTAGTTTTATGTGTTTATATACTTTTTATAATACCATGTCGATAATAACATATTCATTTTGGGTCCACCCCGGACACAGATGGAATGTGTGTTTATGAAGCCTACCAATGACATTGAGGGAGATTGGCAGCATGTGTCAATCGGTAGGTCTCAAAAATGTGACAAATGAATGGCTCACAAGTCTCTCTCTCATGAACATGGAATTATATTTTCATGTTTGAATCAGCCTAATCCTTTAGAAATAATTGCGCTACCTTTGACTAAAACCTTTACATCAACATCTCATCCTTCTTTCTCTCATGGAAGCAAGCACCAAATGCACAACAGATGAAAAATACCACTACTAATGCAAAATAGGTCATCTACTCTTGGAGAATTCATGACCCTAGAGATGGGAATTTACCCCAAAAATACTCCCAATGATGGAGGATTATTCAAGTTATAACCGGGTGAAGACATTTCTCAACACATTCAAGAAGGTAACCCCAAACATAGTTCCCATTGATAAAGAGCACCAGAAAGACCCTCCCAATTCCCCCAGTTGACACCATCATTGAAAGATATCTGGGTATGTGAATTTCTAGAATGAATTATTCAGGAATTCTAGAAAATTAGTGCATCCACCAAGACTAGACAATAGGCCATGTGTTTGGATCGTCATGCAAACGCTTCTCATATAGTTTCATCTGATTCACCCACTCCACCGTTTATACTGCCTGATTAGACGAATACACTATGATTGTGCAGATATGCGTGAAGTCCTTTTGAAAGGTTTAAGATGTCCCCTCGAGTATGATAAAGAATTAGAGGCCACAAAATCCTTCTATTATGAGACAATCAAGTATGTAGAATGTCAGGCCATCATCTTTTTCTCTGGAGAAGATGATGGTTCTCTTATACAAGGGCACATTTTCCCACTGTACATCATTGGACAGTTCATTAGCAAAGAGTTCCTCTGTTTTCATTTCATCATGTGCTCTAGGATAAATCTTATCCTAGCCTAGACACTCCACAAAATAGGGTTTTCTGAAACAGATCTAAGTCCCTCTGACCTAAAGATTCAAGGTTATGAAAGGATAGAGCATACACTAGTTGGAAAGACCTACCTGAAAACTCAGTTCAATGGCCTAGTTTCTAGAACTGAGTTCATGGTTGTCTCAAAATACCCCACTTAAAATGAATTTATGGGTTAACCATGGTGGCATTCTCATGTGGTAGACAATTCCTCATATAACGAATGCCTTAAGTACTCCCTTAATGGTCCTGTTTCCGAACTACAATGTGATGTGTCTCCTTGTACCTCATTCGAATCACACTACATTTATGCAGAATACAAAGAGAGAAAGGACATGGAGATTAAAGATAATGTGGTTGATCACGATATGGCTGGGAATGACCCATGGATAGACCTATATGACTCTTATATTTCCTTGATTCACATATTAGAGGCCAAAAACATAGACATGGGGAAATTTTTTGAAGTATCTAAAATGAGGGGGGTGTATTTTCCCATTTATATGGAATTCGAGATGATCAAAACCTGTTCATACATATATCAAGCTTTGGTGATTCCAGAACCCCCTTCTCCTATAAGGAATTAGGATACCCTCCCCATGGAAATGGTAATATTTCATAATTACTTGATTTTCCAGGCTGGGATATACCAGTTCATGCCTACATGATACTATTACATTGACATTATCGAATACGACCCCATGGGAAGAAGTCTAGAAGAGACCAGGTAAACAGATTTCCTCTCTATGGTTTCAGTTGTACAGGTGTCCCTCGATGCGGTTTCCAATGTTTCTTAGGCTGGCACTAGTATCTTGTCAAGATCTATCAACTTAGATTTGTATCCTTGAATGGATGATCCTCTCATTGTTGTTGAAAAAGTGGACATTTTTAAGTCTCCCCTCCCACATTTGAAGAGGGAATCCCTAGTATAGTTGATGAATTGGTATAGGTGATCCTCGATATGGAGACAGACTCGAAACCAACACTGGTCATTGCAGCTATTCCTATAGAAGAGAAACAATGATATGTGTATTATTTATGGAACCATCAGAATGTATTTTCATGGAGTAATGATGAGCTTCCATGGCTAGGTTCTCAGATATTTGTCCACCATATATGTCTCATTGAAAATCATCACGGGTACAAACAAACTCCTAGAAAGATGCACCCTTCTTACTATCCCATGGTTGAGGATATGTTTGATACACTCATCAAAGACAACTTCATCAAGGAGGTCAAGTATCCCATGTATTTATTAAAAATTGGTCCCTTCAAGAAGAATAATGTAAAAATCATAGTTTTCATCAACATAAGGGATCTCAACCATCAATGTTTGAATTAAGATTTTTCCCTTCCAATGATAGAACTATTTATTGAATCCACTAGAGGGTTCTATTCTCTCTCATCCATGGATTTGTATTTCAGATATAATTAAATATGAATGGCCCTTGAAGATGAAGAGTCTACCACCTTTAGGGAACCACATGTTAATTTCAGCTACCAGGTAATGCCTTTTCTTCTAAATAATTCACCTTCCACCTATCAACATTCCATGAACCTCATATTTAAGAAAATTTTGAGGATAGTTGTGGAATGTTATGTGGATGACATGAGGGTTAAGTCACTCTATTGTTTGGACCCTCTCAGGTATCATGATAAAGTGTTTGGTTTCCTCTGTTCCAGAAAAGATCAGGTCCATTAGTCAGATATCTCCTCCGAACAATATTATGGAGCTCTAAGGCCATCAAGTCCACTTAGCATACATACAATGATTCATCGCATATCATTCTAGCATGTGTAATCCCTTTTCTCAGATCATAAATAATGGTGCCAAATATCATATGGATTGGGAGTTTCATAATTATTTTTAGGAAATCAAGTAGTATATACTATAGCCTCTAGTTCTGAAGCCACCCATTTCTGGAAAGTCACATGTTCTATATGTGACCGTTGTGGAACAGTCCCTCAGTGCCCTTCTCACCCAGAAGAACAATGAGGGTGTAGATAATAGATTATACTATCTTCACTGCGTTCTCAAGTATGCAGAGACCATATATTCCTCTTTCAAGAAGAGGTACCTTGTGCTTGTATTTTCACTGCAGAAATAGAAATATTACTTACAAAAACAGGAGATAAAACTAGTTTCCCAAGTGGATCATATTAATTACATTATGAATTTACCCATGTGGATAGGTCTTCTAGATCAATGGGTAGTTTTCCTTTAATAGTTTCACATTATTTTTGTTCTTTATAAGGAAATTAATTGAAAATAATTGATAGAAATTCTTTCCGACCAACCAACACCTACAGAGAGACCTTTGGATCTTGATTTTCTAGATGAGTCAATCCTCCCCCTGGATCAAGAAACATAGTGTTAGAAAATTCACTTTAATGGAACTTGTAGAAGCCCTACTGGGAGGATACTCAATGATCCTAGACTCAACAATGTAGGATTTTTTATTGTCTTCATCACTATTTCACAAGAAGTCCAACCCTATTCATTCATGTTGTTATATGTTTGTTCCAACAATTTGGTAGAGTACAAGTCTCTCATCCCAGGTCTCGAACTGGCCCTCGAGATAAATGTTCTCCACTTGCATGTGAAAGGATACTCTTAACTGCTCATCATGTTGATCAACAGTTACTTTGTTGATGGGATGGTAGAGATCATACATCTATTAGAGCATACCCTCCAGCTGATAGACTTATTCCCTTCTCAACCAGAGGTTACACATGTCCCTTAATCACAGAATGGTCAAGTTGATTCCCTTCCCAACCTTGCGACATCTCTTGCAAAGAATGATTAGGATGATATAATTATCCATGTGGGGCATTGAAGAGCCATCTCTCCCATCATTCTGATCAATGATATTAGCCCACATGTAAGCCACCATACCACTGATTCCTGCACGTTGGGACCTCTATCTCTCCCAGTAATAGTATTGGAAGAGACTACTGACTGGATGACTCCCTTTACTGATATTCTAGAAAACACTAATCTCCCAACAGACCATGATGATCGTGAATGAATCTGATTGTGAGCTTTGTTGTTCACCTTACAGAGCAGTCTCAATCTTGAGAATATCCTCTACATATGTGGGATGGATGAGATTATCCTCCACTATAATCATGTAGATGATATTTCTTAGGTTTTTTAGGATGTTCATGCCAGATCCTATAGGGATTCTCAAGATGGGTCAAAAACACACTTGTCACATCCAGACATTATTATAATTTGGGCCAACCATGATCCGTGACTATATAGAGTTTCATAAGAGGTTCCATTTAGGATGGATCTATGCTAATTTTGTGTATCATCTGCCAAAGACTCTCCTTAATAACATGTAACCTTGTCCCTTTGGGGTCTAGGGACTCGATGTCAGGGGACAAAGCCCACTAGCAACAACTTTTCAGTGTAGTTCCATCATGACCAGTAAGGATTTCTTTTCCATGTGGGAAGAGGCAGCTCCGCCCAAGGATGTTATTTCTTGTTCCATAGTTGACTTTGGGATATCCAACATCATCAACTGACTAGGAGTCCCTCCTGATATCCTCACTGATAACGACACCATCTTATGAGAATCTGAACTGAAGAAATGTTATTCTGAGTACAAAATTCATTCTAGTCATACCTCTCTTTATCATGCAATATAAAATGGAAATATTGAAGAATTCCATAGAACCCAAACTAACATCATGGATAATATATATGGTGAGAAGATGAAGAGATGGATAGAAAAACCCCCCAACACTCTATGTGATTAATGGACGACGAATTGTAATTCCACCCAAGTGATTCAATATTCAATAGTGTATCAAATAGAGGTAGTCCTACCCAACGTGATTCATTTACCTTGACTACACTCATAGATATATAATTAGAAGGAAACCTAAAAAGATACCAAAATCCATCTCGGAGAATATGAATCCCTATATGATAATAGGATTCATGCCTTACACAATCTAGATAGGCGTCAGAGCAAGATAGCTAGGGATTTCAATAAGAAGGTTTTACTCTGCTATTTCTTACCAAGTGACACGGTAGTGGACCTAATACCACCCATGATACTAGGATGGAAGCTGCTAATGAAGGATCCCAAATGGGAGGGACCTTATTCCATTCACAATGTTTAAACCAAAGGTACATACTCTCTGGTCACTAGGGATGGTGAGAAGATTAATCCCCCCACAAATTCCAAATTCCTATAGAGGTACTTCGTGTAGGGGAATCTATGTCTGGGGCCAATGTTAAACAGCTCATCATCATCATGCAGAATGTTACACTATAAACGGTCCATGCTCTAAGAGCATAAAGTAATATCTTTCTCCTCCTTACCATAAAACGTTAAACTGGACGGGTACCACCACGCTTCATATGTACTGTCATTTAATCCTCTTTAATCTTTCACATCTGAAAGGCACTCCTTAATGGCCTGGTATCACACCACCTTGGCTCACCTACAATTTTGGGCTAATGTCCAAGAGGATCTAGAATGACAATTTGACACAAATCCCATATTCTGAATATATTCAGTGGCCGATGCTCAATAGTTTGTTCCAATTCCAAGTCACATGATATGGATACTATGTTGCAAACATGGTTAGTATTTATCATCATTCTTTATTATCATCCCCATGATCTCCCAAATGATAGGCATGGTGATTCACCTTTTCTACCCTTCTATCCCACACACGATTATTAAACTAGGGAACTACATCCTAATCTCTATGTTAATAAACTAAGATAGTAAAAATCCTTACTGCATGACATTAAACTATATGGAATTTTCATAACTTTGAATGGATTGATTACAATCCTTATGGGTTGAATTTTTATGCATACAGCTTCCATCTATCTCCCATCAACAGGTCCCTCAAGATTTTCTTCCTCTTCTCCCATGTTCCATCTTAGGACTGTGATGTGTGGTATTTTCTCTTTGTCCTCGTTCATGTAAGGATATTTTTCACACACCAAACACACTATGTACCCCTCATTAGAGCTCTCTATCACCTTTTCTTTGTGTCCTGGCCACATCAATATTAACTACATTGTAATTTCTCACTACATATGGCTCGATTCACATACTTTTCGGATACAGAGGATTTCTTAGACATTTCATCTTCATGACCATCCCTAGTCCCCTCGATCTTTTCCATCCCCTTAGGCTGACATTCCCCCTTGGGATTTTTCATAGTGTGTCATGGACTTCTTTCCTCATCCACGTCAGGTATGATTTATCACGCCTTGTTCAATCTCTTTAGATCCTTATTTTTTCATATGTGATGAAGTCATATGATGCTAAACTATTCCCCCTCATCCCTCATGAATTTAAACTATTACATCATTTCCCAAAAATGTTAAATTTCATTGGTCGGTCCTATCATATGACCTCAAATTGGGACATTATCGTCCTGGCCACACGATGAAAAATGGAACCACATAGTGGTGTCCATTCTTGAGGAGACATCATGTTCGGCATCAGTCCCCCAACATGCATTTTTTCAAGGCGTAAATATGGCTTGATTTTTTCGGTGCTTCCCACATTCTCAGACCTAGGTTTATTTCTCCAAAAAAACACCAACAATAATGAACAAATAAGTTCCATCAAATGTTGCTTCATTAAATGCATGGTCGAAAACTGAATGATAGTATTTCCTTATGCATTGGTATCCTACCATACCATTAAATAACTAAAGGAGGTTTGATTTCCATATTTATGGGATACATTGGAATGTCAGTACATTTCATCTTCACCTCGATCCTAGGTTAATCTATTCATTTTATTGGCCCCTCAACATGATTTCTCTCCTAGAATTATTAATAGTGTGGAGTATGTAGACTAATGTTCTCATTCACATTGGGTTATTTTTCCAGGACATACACATTTCTCGGTGAGATACATATTTAACCTCATCCATTCCACATGAAATAAAACCACACTGTGTTAATTAACTACACATTTCTTGATTACATTCCTTATGGGATATGTAGGAATGCCCAAACATTCCATCTTCAGGTCCAGCCCCAGGTACCTCACATCTATCCTTCCTTCCATCCCATCATCCTGAATTCTGTTTGATGTAATTGGTTTGGTTTGGACTTATGTCCTCATTCACATCAGGTTTACAATATCCATGTCATATACCTACTTTTGGTGATATACCATCAATGTTCCCTGGAAATATTACCTCCTGGTTTTAAACATCATGAAACACTCGAACTATGTGATGGTTTATTACATTTATTATGGGATACGTAGGAACACCTAGAAATTTCTTTTGGGTCTATCCCGAGGTTAATCAATCTATTTTCCCATTTCCACTACTCACCTCCTCAATTTTACCACCTTTAACTATACCCATTGACCATTTTCATGCCTCACCAATGTGCTTAGATACACTATGGATTAGGAAATATAGTGTTCGATTGTACATGGATATACCTTCATCCATTCCCATTCATCATGTATCCTTTTATTTAGGGTTCTATCATCTTTCACATCTAAAAGGACCCTCAGATGGTATGGATTCTTGGCCATAATGATATCCTACTATCATAGAATAGCGTACTAGAGGATTTTGAACAACATTATGAGACATGTCCAATGTTGCAAATTTGGTTACCAGTTGAACCTTTTTCTGTTGATCCCATTTCATGTCACATGATATAGATGTTGGGTTTCGATCATGGTCAGCTATTATCCTCTATTATTATTCCACTCCCATTAGGACCTAAATATTTGTCTTTTGATTCACAATCCTTTCTACTCCATAGTATTCAAGTGAAATTTTGACACCTTTGGTGTTATGCGTCCATGGTCCTTTGTTCATTAAGAGGAAAATTCAAAATCATGGGGTCATCTTCAACTCCATGCGGTGTCCCTCTACTGAGTACTCCATGTGTTTTAATGATCTTCTCTACCCTTGTTTCCCACACTGGGCATAGCTCAAGTGGGCTTAGGGATATGCATAAAGTTTGTTCCAACATAGAATAACCACACTTACCTTGGGCTGATCCCTATGACCTTAAACTGGATGTTCACATATTAATCCTGGAATCTAGTTCCATGCATCGTTGCTTTAAACCGTGTCTATTATCTTGGATATTTTTGATACGTTGAAGACATATTTTCCCTCATTCATGAAAATATTTCTTTATAGTAAGGTGATACATAATCCAACATTCGTAATCTCCCCCTTCAAGATTGACTTATGTGAATATAAACTAAGGGGTATATATTGATTCAAAAACATTTGTTTATGGTCTATCCATAGGACTATAAACCCAATTATTTCATTTTTCTATGAGTTTCCTCTGATGTTTATGGTGTAGGTAGACTTATGTCCTTATATACATCTAGTTTGCAGTAGCCACACTACATAACTCCCTGGAGTGTTATCTATTTTGTTTGTCATTAATGTGTATCAATAAACCTCACATACATGCCCCATTCATATTAAATTAAACTGGGAACATTATGTTCTGAGATCTACGTCCTTCAACTATGATTCTTTCTGTCTATGTTCATATGACGTTATTCTGCATAACAAATATAATATTCAACCTTAAAAAACGAATTCACTTCCTTTTGTAATATGGCGCTTACCATACCACTTACATGAACTGTTTCTGGTGTGATTCTCATCCTTATAGAATATGTAGTGACACCCAAACATCATATTTGTGGCCCAGTCACAACCACTTTCTCCTCCCCGGACCCTTTGGGCCAGGGTTATCCCAAAAGTATGTGGTGTGGTGTAGACTTCTTCGGTCCTCATTCATGTTAGGTTGTAATTACTACTCCATTTACTCTCATATAAGTTTCAACTACATACAATCATACAACGTGACACTTAAAGAACATGGGTAATGTTCATACTATTTATATTACTTCATTTGGGGTTTTCATTATCATTCACATCCAAAGGGACCCCTTATCAACATAGATGCTAGGCCTCAGTGCTCTCCTACTATCTTCAGAGATCATCCATAGGATTTTGAATGACATTATTATAAGATTCATTCATTGAAAATATGGCCAGAAGCCAACCATCATTTATTTGTTTTCATTCTAGGATAACACAAAATTTATGTTGTGATTCGAACACTGTCAAAAATTATCCTTCATCATCACGCTGCTACCATTGCATCCCAAATATAAAATGCTATGAATTTTATTTTTAATTCACCTTTCCATTTTACAGATCCAAGAAACCCCTGGGGTTATAACTCCATTAACTCACATGTGATGAGTCGAAATGCTGGTTCATCTAGTATTTTCCCCACCTCAAATCTCTTTTCCACCATTTCATTCTCTCGTTAGTTGGGGAAGCCATGACAACACTCATTTTTTTATACACTGAGCATGGTTAATATAGGCAAGGTTTTTTGATATGGTAATATCCACATACAAGACAATGTGACATGTTATCCCTTCCCTATGACCTTAAATGTGACACTATCATTATAACGACATGATGTTATACTATTCAGAATATGAAGAACTATGTAATGCTTTATTCCTAACCATACAATACATGGAGGGACATTCAGGCATCTAATTCCAAGGTCTAGAAAACTTAATGGAAAACTCCCTATCTTGGCCTTCTCAGCCCCAACAACCCTTTTAGGGATGTGCGATGTGGGAAGAAAACTTTTTTCCTCATTCACATTTGTTGTGAACTGCACATCACATTTATCCTTTGAGGTACCCATGTCCTTGATGCATGAAATTAATCTACAACCCTACCCAGAACAAGTTCATGATTCCCCTGATAATTATGGGATGCATCATCTTCCTCACTAAATTGGATAACCCATGGAATGTTGTTACTTTAATAGGCTGTTCTCAAAAACAATTTTTTTCTTGATTCTTATCCTTCGGAGTTACGTTGTGATGCTAAAACATTTTCCCTCTGGCCCAAACCCATGACCATCAACATTCCTAGTTATTTTCCCCCAATAATGGTCCAAAATATATAACCATAAACAAGGGGTTCCCAATCAATTTATTATTACATTAAATAGTTTAGTAGTATCCTAGTAGTATGAGAAAAAACTATGTGTAACACCCCGATCATACGACAGTATATACCATGCATCATCCTCAACGCATAATACTAAAATACATGATTATTGTACCCATTTAGTTGATGTAAAACTGTAAACCATAATTATTCCTCGCCATATATATTCCTCCTAGATGTAGGTCTGATCTCGATTCAGACCTCTTTTCCCACCCATGGAACATTCATCACGGTGGCATAAATTCATAAATGATGGACTTTATCAAAACAATCATCATCCCATCACCATGATTTGCGTTCACTATATTTAGGATCCTTATTCCCAATAATATTTTTGGGGACCCAATAATGGTTATGAAATATTCCCTTATTGTTTTCCAACCATTTTGGGCTAACATTATGAAGTAGATTAGATAACACTTCGAGTTTGGCTCAGTGTTTTCGAATGCAGTCAGCAGTTGGCCCTCATTTATTTGTTCACATTTTAGAATAAAATTATGTGGATTATGTGTTTCAAATTTGGTTATCATCTACCCTATGTTATCATTCCATCATCACTGTGTTCCATATTTTTCTTATTGTAGTTCATATTCTTTATTCTCCTTTCTTCAGATTTACTCCAACACCACTGGAATTATTCCACTCATGCATTATAGACTATTGAGGGAGAGTAGTTACGATGTTTTGAGAATTCAATCTCTATCCATCTCCATGCTTTCATCTTAGAACCATATACTGTTCGTTCAAACCATATATGTCCGATGATTTGCTGGACCTCTCTTATTTAGTGGGAGTAATGATGTGTTCATCCCTTGTCTCTCAAATCAGGCATGACCCATGCGAGCTTAGGGATTGATAGCTGGTTATTTTAGAGATGATATTGAGAGGAAATAATCAATGAAGATATTGAGACTCATGTACATAACCAGAATAAACAAGAAATAATTAAATTATGTTTGTAAGTTCATGAAAATTACAACAACAATGGATTGGCCCCTCCAATATATGGGTTGACCACTTCAATGGAGAGTCCCAGCTCTTCCACTCTATGGATTGTGAAATCTAGTGTATACAATCACATTTTATGATCCCATTACTATTCAATATCAATAGGGAGAAGTTCATCAACTCTAATATGTTCCTGATCTTCATCATCTTGATTAATATCCATATCTTAGGATGCTCGCCTCAACTATTTTCAGCCTCTACCAATAGTTCCTTCAATACCAATATGAGTTCTAATTTTGAATCATTGATAGTAGAATGTTCGGTTTCCCATTCTCTGAGGTGATGGATCACTTTCTTATAATCCTAAAGTGTATTTATGTTGACAGACTTCCACCTTTAACAGCCGACACAATGGATGTGTTAATGTTCCAGTATTTTCTATTCCATATAATCTTGAATGAGCATGTGTGGACATCATGAATCAACTCTTCCAGCACATAGTTCATGTATCTAGGAATGATGTATCATATTCTAGCTTATCCACACTGCATGTGGTGTCTCCTTGATGAAGTGCTTGATCAGTTTCCATGATCAATGATGGACGACCTTACTTTCCTCATCATTCTATAATGTCTCGTACCCGTCATCTAGGTCGGTAGGTGTATAATCTAGGAACACCTCAATCAACTAATCAGTTGGGTCCTCCTTGGGTGTCATATTAGATAGTTTGGGTTCTATTTCATTGAGTTTATCCTCGACCCCAGAATACACCTTGATAGTCTCATGTTATATACTATATGTGGTCCAATTTTTTCCATGATCTCCCTAGTATAGTTAGCCTAAGAATCTGAAACCATGATGGTAAGCATTTCCCTTGGAAGGGGATCTCCATGAACCCCAACTATCCTTTATATGGTATCCCATGCCATTTGATGAACTATGCATGTAGGAAAAAATAGATGTGGGTTGTCTTGGATCAAATGAAAAAAGTTACAAATTCTATGAAGGAGAGCACATATATAGAACAAATAATTAGTCTCACCCTTGAGCTGTTTCTATTATAACCCCAAAATGTGGTCCCACATATATGGTTGGGAAATCCAAGGACTCCAAGAGAACAACCCTGGGAGTCACAACCCTACTAGATTAAGAAATCAACATTATCACAGGTGTATACCCCGATGGTACATCTGCTATTTTGAAAGAATCTTTTTTACATATGAGGATCTATAGAATAAGACAAATGTCAGTTGAGAAAGCCTAGAGAACCTGAATAAAGACCATAGGGAAATGGATTAGGTTTACCTAAAGAGACTCATAGAACTCTTCCAGCTCCGTGGCTACAAATTATCTTTCTTTTTATGTACTCCCTCTTCCATCATCTTCCCCATAGGAGGAGTCGTTCGATTCATTGTTAAGGGGAAGTGCTACCTCAACTCAGAAGTGGATAACTACATAGGGACTGTTGGGTTACTCTGTCCTTTCACTTGGTCCATCACTGGACATGGAGTACCCTGAGAGTACACAAAGTCCTCTAGCACGTTGTTGTACTACTGTCATTCCACATGAGACACTAGAAACCTATTCTTGGCATGGAATATCTCCAAAAAATCCATCTCAATAAGGATATGTTGGTTCCACAACATGGAAGGACTAGGTAATTGTCTATTGACATAACATGTATCCAAAGACATTGGAAAAATAGCATCCATAGGATTGTCTTTGAGGTCTAGCCACTTCCCCAGATCCTGAGAGAATATCCTACAAAATCCCTTGGGTGACCACCCTTCTTATTGGATCTTCTCATCTGGGTCGTCCAGGTCCACTACATCCGCTTCCCTCCCACTCGGTGAAGGTCATGGAGCTCTTTGACTCGTCACAACTGCATCCCAAACATCATAGCGTGTTCTTTCAACTTTTTGACCATGTTATCGAGGTTGAGGAGGTACCCCATAATTAGAAAATATAGTTAAATGATTCAAAATTTCCTCTGGGGAGGAATCCACCCAACTCTTGGATTACTCTTTGACTATCTCATAGAGAGCTCTGGGAAGAGGCAACTCATTCTTCATCTTCTAATCCTCCCACGTGAACATGAGTCACATCTTCCTCATCACAAATGGATGGTCCTCATGGGGTACTCCTACGTAGACATGCAGTGTCAACCTCTACATGCAGTGGAACTACCTGGAAATGTTGTTCGGGGTGTATGGATCACATATAGTATTTTAATCGATCTTTACCATAGAAAATCCATCCGAGTAGGCTAGGAGATAAGGATGATTATCGTCATTTACCTGGCCTTCAGCAGTGAATACAACTATTGGCACTAGAAATGAATATATGTTGTATTCATCATCTTTACAGACTTTTTTTATCACCAATTGTGGAGTACGTTTGGATAAAAGTCAAACAACTACATTTAAAATGGCTTGTCATATGTCTGGTCTAGGAGGAGAAATAGTGCTCGTAAATTCATAGATTGTGTGTGTTGATAACCAAATGTACAAAATATTGAGCGGTCCTCACACGCTATGTGGATTATATACTTCACTGATGCACCATAACACCATGTAATTCTTTTCCATCATAGGGATCCCCATGTTGACACGCTCCCCCATACCTCTCATGGATTCCATAATGAGCTTGCTCCATCTGACACCTGTGTCTGTGTCCCTGACCAGAAAAATCCCGCCATAGATATACACAGAGATAAACCCTACAATCCTAACTACCAGTTTCTGATCTATGTGGAAATTATACCCCCATTGATTCCTATGGTTTTCTTCTAGGGATCCCTAATAGTAATTATCTTTACAATGTTGGGACCCCATTGAACAAGTTCGAGGCCTGGATGACAGCTTCCTAGGTACCTCCTCTGCTTCATCGAAAGGCTTTGGAGGGATGTTTATAAATTCATAAAGACCAACTTAATGTGGAAATTATTCACTGACTATTTTTCCTCACCCATCACCATATCCATTAGGGCCTTTTCCAGAAATGGAATGTACTTTGAATCCTCATGTTTGTTCTATATGGGGAAAATCTCATCAGACATCATCCCTACTATTGGAATTCTTGAGAACATATGAAGGTCCAAGAGACTGATGTCGACCTCCCCATGGTGAAGATTAAAAGTTTTTGTCCTCAATGAAAACCAAATAATTAGAACATGCGTCATGAGTTCTAGCATAGAAATATGGAACATGGGGCCCACAGAGCTTCATAAAACCCTACTCACATTAGGATTACCTTTAATTCCACGTAGGATACACTCACCTAGTATGCCCTGCCACAATTATCAATACAATTTCCACCCTATGACAGGTCCCAAAAATTATTCCACTCATTTTCTAGGTTCCCTAAAGCCACCTTGAGGATGGTTTGGTAAGCCGGGGGAGAAACCTCAGGCTTCAGTGCCTTCCCATCATAATTTAAAATATGATTATACAAGCAGTCAATATTGATAGGTTTGTGGTCCTCCCATGTATGACCATTGATAGCCATGAAGCACTGGAGCTGGCACGTCATACTCCTGAACTAGTAAGCTAGTTCATCCCTACTTCCATCAATGTTGAGAACATAATCCATCAGACCAATGTCAGAAAAATGCATATCTTTTTCACATAGTATAGTTCTTTTGGATTTCAGACTGGATATCCATTAGGGATTCATGATTTGATTGGATTCACACATTTTCCCTGATTCCCATATTATCTGGAATATTTTACCTTCAATAATAATAATCAATGATCCCATGGGAAGATTATTAGTTGTCCATTCTGTCCCAAAAAGTTAGAATTTTTTCTGTAATTTTTCACAGAGCTCGATCACAGAGCATGATCGCATAGATTTACTGCAGAGACCAAAAACAGAGTTCTTCCACATAGATGACATACAAAACCCCTAGAGAACATGATTTCAGAGTCTAAAGACTCCATGTGAAGAATAGAGAAATATAGAACATGGTTCACAAAGAGAGATCATAGAGCGTAAAGAGATTTTAAATTCAACAACTCATACAAAAATATGTAGATAAATGTGATGAACAAATAGGTGTCTTCCTCCACTATTTATAGGTTACGACCCCTAAGATTTGTAGAAAACATAGATTTGTTGAGATTTGTATCCTTCTCAACCCGGACACAACATATCCACATTGTGATCCGTCTCTGCAATCCGACTTTGCAATCTACATAAATTTTTTTGATCTACCCTCGTAATAGGTCCCGTATTTTCTCCACGGAACCAATTCTGAGTGGGGAAATTTTTGGGGACCAAAATAGGTTCCTAGGGAAATAGAAGATAAGTACATTAAATGGTGTTAATAGGGGATACTTTTCAATGCACCTTCAAAATATTATGATCCTTTACAAAGCCTTTCATCACCATGGCATTCACAAATGTGAGGCCTTCTATAAACCATTTTTATAGAAAAGTATTGATCGACCTCACTATTATGAAAAAATTGATGGGAGGCTCTACGTCGTGGAAGGAAGGATGTTCACATTTAAAAGTCTGTCGAAATTGGAAGAATCCTCTACAGCCACCACAAAGGGAACAATGTAAGCATCTTTACAGCAGAGGAGATGATGGTTGAATTTGTGACTACGAGAAACATGATGGAATATACCTCTGATGGAGGAGTGAAAGATAATCTACGTTATGACCTTAGATCATTTACACCTCCCCTTGGATCCTATAAATACCCATATTCTCCCATTCCAAAGGATCCAGACCCCAACCTTTCATCTTCTGAATTCCCAAATAGCGAATCATTCATTTCTCTGTAAACTAACTAGGAAAATGAAGCATCTGATTTACTTGATAATTGAGAAAACCCATTTTATATTCTCATATTAACCATTGATTCATTACGGGATTCCCCTCACCTATAATATTGGACAATACAAAGGAAATAAACCCCTTTGGGTAGTTATGACTTTGCAATGTACCCAGGATTTTGGAATCACTCTTGAAAAACATGTTTACTTTTTGTATAGGCCTAAGAACTATGCTTCACATAGCGGTCAACTTTTCAAAGTCATATCCTCTACGAGAACATGCTCACTGCGAGACCATGAGATCTATGAAGCCATGTTCTGTGTGATCCCTTGTGCTCTGCATGCCCCTGAGCTTTGCAAAGCCCTGTGCTCTGCAAGCCCCTGTGCTCTACAAGCCACTATGCTTTGTGAATCCCCTCTCTATGAGTCATCTTTCTTCATGAAACCTTCTTCAATGCTTCCCTTCTAGCATTTACAATTTGATTTCAATGTTACTCTAGCAATTATTCATGTTGAATTACAGTTCTCATGATACTTTACATAGGCACACTAATGGTTGCTGCTTCAACACAAATCCACTCTTACGTGATCCCCTCAATAGATCACACCCCAACCCCATATCCGTATAAAATTTCTAGTGAATTCCCATCACCATTGGTTAATGTGCACCCGTTATTTAGGTCCAACTTGTGAGGAGTGAATCCTCACCATTTGAGCTGTAGGATGTTAAACAGCCATGCACCTACATCCACGACACATGATGTTAAACTATGATCACCACATATGTGACATGTCTAGAGAGAACCATGAGGGGGATGGGAATGGATTCCTTCTCACCCCCTAAACCTCTAATGTGGTCTCCATGCACACCAGAGTAGTTCTCATCTTATGCCCTGACACCCACTGATGGGATGATTCAGGTACGTCAACCATATCCTCAACAGACATCTCGACACCATACTTTCTCATTGTGCCTCCCTCCAAGAGTAAGTGCCATCGTTCATTTATGTGGGCCACTAACCATGTGTAATAACTACTCCATTCATTGCAGATTCACCTTTCATAAAGTGATCATGTGTACTTTCATTCCTATAATTTCACACATTGAGCATGACACACAAGGCCTTAGTGTAATAACTGACCATGAAATCCTCTTTGGTCTGTATTAGTGTGTAATCATCATGCCCCTCTCAACCATACTTTGATGACTTTGATCATTCCCCTTTTTAATAACGGTACATAGGAAGCCTATTTTTTGTTCAATCCCATCACCCATCAGTCCTGGCCATTTCACCCCAGTTCACCCTTATCCTTCATGACGTTAAACTATATATTTCTTTCCTCCCATATGACACTATATTGTATGCCTTCAAAATACATGGGTTTTGATCCCTGTATTCAAGATACGGTATGTAGGATCATTCCCTATGTTTTGACCAAAATATTGGTAATCTTAGGTGTCCCCTTTGTTGTGACCAACACCCTTGGCCACCACATAGTGGTTTAAGACTAGTTCCTAGGTAGCTAACCACACGCACACCCTAGCGTGTCATCTGGTGGCTGTCCTTTTTGTACACCCCGATAATATGCCCCTCTCATCCAAACTACAAAGACATTGATCTTTTCCCTTTTTGAGAAAGGTATTTAAGAGGACTCCCTAAGCTCCAAGACCATCACTCATGTACCATTTGAATCTCTCCCTTGTGCCTTTGTTGTTTCGGAACGCCGTGCCCCAAACCTAGATGTTTTACTTCCTTCAAGTCCTACTCATGCATCCATCCACACAAGAAGGATGCTTAGGTGACTTATCACACCATTCTATAACATTTTTGACTTTTATTACCATCCACAGGGATATGTTGGAAACCACTTCTGGGTTTATTACCAACACCATCACATTCGCACTAGTAATAGGATCTATCCACCCTCATTCCCTTCTTCAATACTTCATACACATCTATCCCTAAATTTCCCCGGATTCCACATCCATGTTTAATCATTCCATCCAATGTGGTAGCTAACCATTCTTAATCCCCTACCAATACATAACAATCCATCCATGAGTGTCCCTCTTCTGTCGGGCCATTAACCATGTGTATGCCCAAGCCTGTCATTGGGTTGTTGTCCATTGTGTGGACACCGATCCCAGGATTCAAACTCCCAAAATATGTGGAATTTGATCGTTGTATTCTATATAGGATACAAAGTAAGCTTCTACAAGGTTCAATCACAGCCAATGGAAAACCATTGTGTCCCCTTTGTTAGGACCCAATCATCCTCAGATCTATCCTCATCAGGGTTTTGGATCCACCAATCATGTAAACCTACTTTGTTCTCCTTCCTAGGGATATACCCATCTAGTCCCCTCCGATTAGTGTTCGGATCTATCTGATCCATATCCACTAGAATTTAAACTCACGTCATTCCCATAGTTAATCAAGGGAAGGTGAAAAAAACATAAGAGACATGCCTCCAACATATAATCCACTTCATTCGATGTGCGTGGCCTTAGGATTATGTTCCCTCGTGAAAACCTATCATAAGGTGAAGAAATGCAAGTATACCAGTGTTTCGTCTCCAAACGCACCATCAATGTCAAACGTGACTACTCTCATGAACGATGGTTTCTTCCCTGACATGACCTTATGGAATGTCATGATAGAAATACATTAATTAACTGACATCCATGTTGATATGGAACTAAGAAGAGTTTCAATAAAAAGATCTTAGTCATTAAGGGAGACCCAGACTAGGTGAATAATTATATGGGGGAATTCATAGAAGGAGAGACCTAAATCCCTTATCCTATTTAGATTAAGGAGAAAACATCCTTAAATAATCTATGGATGTTTCCCATCCTTTGAAAGCGGGAATGTGGGGAAAAAACCATACCACCCCCCGTGGACAGATGCATGTCATGGAAAAATCATCGGAAATAATAATGTTGAGGTCATAATGAGAATGACTATTCTAATTGATATAGATTCTTGGTGAACCGCCCAGTCTGTATTAATGGAAACCCTTTGTGTAGATATTAATGATTTTCCTTTATATACTTTAACTATTTTACTAAATAACTTTGTAATGATGTTTTATTTTAATTTTCATTATTACATATTGAATTTTTTATTTCGATGAATTGGATATGAAATATGTATAAGTGGTTGTTGTAAAACTATATAGAGACTTTTGACACTTCTTAAAATGTATCATACTAAGGATTATGAGGTGAAATTAAATCCCCACCCTCCAGTTACTTTAGAACATGTTATAATGTAGGAAACAGAAAATACATTCATTAGTCTTTACAATGAGAAATCATTTTATGTTAATTTTTTTGTAATATATTATTTTATAGTATTTATTTGAAAAAAATTTATTCAAAATTTTTAATTTATGAAACATAAAATGAGTTTTTAATGTAGAAAAACATGCATCAAAACCCATGAACCATTATTGAAAAGAATGTATGGGGTACACTTCATTAGGGAAGATAATGGTAGGTATTTTAAATCAAAAATAAAATATTTATTTGGTATAAAAACATATGTTCCTTTGAATATTTGAAAAATTATGCATCAAAATGTTAGTCCACTTCCATCCTACATCATTTTCTGTTAAAGGATGCCTATATTAATAAGGATGGTAAACAAGTGGATGAATACCCAAGAATTTATATTGAAAATATGTGTAAGTATTATATAATAGTTTCATTTTTCATTATAACATTATTTCAGAAGAATATCAACTTATTTTCATATTATTTTATATGGTTTGGGAATAAGAATCGACAGAGACAATATCATAAGAAAAACTGAATTCCGTATATTTGAATCTATTGTAATAATAATGTCACATTAGAGGTGTAGGATTTGGACTGTATCCTCAAACGTATATTGATAATATAAAGAAAATAAGAAGATAAATATTGATGATGAAATGATTTCAACTGAAAAAGATGAAATGTAATATATTATTGTCTATTATGGTTTATCAAAACAATATATGTGAAAGGATCCATGAAAAATAGAAGTGGAACAAAGATCATCACATGAGAAACAAAATGACCACACAAGCATTTAGTCAAGTCCTTCCCATCTATCATATAACATACCTAAGGTAAAAAAATTCATTACACTTTCTCATAACATTCAATAAAAAATATTACTAA
This sequence comes from Viscum album, assembly GCA_963277665.1. Classification (NCBI taxonomy): domain Eukaryota; kingdom Viridiplantae; phylum Streptophyta; class Magnoliopsida; order Santalales; family Viscaceae; genus Viscum; species Viscum album. Next base: position 1,902,045,732 of record OY728121.1, on the reverse strand, counting down.
AACTAAATAGGGTAATGTTGTGTGTGACTTCTATCTATAAATACCCATACACTGCGTTGTTCTAATGGGTATGAAGTATAATATATAGGGAGATATTATAAAGAAAGAATTAATAATGACAGATCACATGAGAGTGGGGATTGAAGTATATCAAGATCTGAGCACTGAGTTTCATGTTCCACTTGATGATCTGGATATTAAAATGGTCACTTATGCTATTGGATATTTCATAATATGGTCATATAATATTATCAAGATACCTATGTTGTTTTCATTACTAATTTCTTTCAAATTAGAAAACATAATAGTAGATGAAATAATGTTTGAACAGATGAATGAAGATATAGGCAGACAAAACAATGGGTAAGTGGAAGGTTGGATCAATACAATCCATGTAATTAACCAATAAAACAAAATACCTTCTATTAGTACCTTCTACCATCCAGTTATATTGAACGATATATTATAATTAAAACATCATGAATACACAAAATTCAAATATGGATATTATTCCTATATTCAATATGAAGAAGAAATATTTGGAACAGTTATTACAACTGTACTTGGTCTCAAGAGTATATATGAGATTATTAAGATTGAATGGTTGGGAGTCTCGGTTGTTAATACATACATAAGGTTATTTTTCAAAATATTTATTTCCAAAAATTGATCAAATATGTTCATTAAAGTTAATAATTATTCAAATTTTCTATAGGTAACTATATTAACAATATATAAATGGATAAGTATACAAAGAATGATTTGGATTCATTAATACTTTTATTGTTTAATGGATGAAATTTATTTGGAGTTGGAAAAAATTGATAAAAATGAGCAAAATAAGGAATTTGGGAAGAAAGTAATAGACGACAAACACTTCTGATCCCTATATAGAATGGGTAAAAGTCTACAATCTAATCATATAAAACAGATTTTTATTATTTTGATTACATACATGTTTTTGTTTTTTATGATGCACTGGATATTGATCCTATTCAATTTTAATACCCTAAATATTTATTTTTTGAATCCAATTCATGTATCTCCATCCAAACATCCAATCATGTTTTGTATTTTGAATTTTTAAATCACTACAATCAACATATTATAGATACTATATGAAATATATGTTTCGGTTTTTGTTTTCAGAAAAAAAATTTATAATAGAGAAATATTTAAACATAGGGTTATCATGGTACGAGGTTGATGACTAAAAATAAGATTAATGTTGATTACATAAAATTGAAAATGATTCAGGTATATAAAGATATATTTCACTACAAAAACATTTTTCAATACAATTTACATATTTTGGTCATTGATTTCCTAGTGTCTGTAGTATGATAAAAAATTGATTTTGGTTATTATGTTTGAAATTTTATTAGAGAGTTCATATACCATCAAAATATTACCGTACTTAAACAGGTACTTTCCATAGCTAATTAAAATTTTAGTACAAAAATTTTTTATTAAAAAATTTTCCTATATAGTATCATCACTACCAATATTGACATCATTCTAATCACCCAAATGAATAAATATATTTTTTTATTGATGAGTGGGTAGCATGCAAGGTCTAAGGATGTTTTTCTACAATAAATTTATGCTATTACTTAATATTTTTCTCATCCATTTGGGCTATGACCTTAGAGATACACTTGGGATGCGAATCATTAGTATTAGAATTTTTATATATTGCTTTTTCTCTATTTATCATGAATATGTACAATAGAGGAAATAAATTTGTTATTAAATGAATGTGAAATATACGTGGTGTAAGTATTTTTATAGAAACCATTAATATGTGACTTCCTATTTCATGTTTAGTTATTTTCTAATAATTTTATCTTCCCTTTTTAGTTAATTTTCATTTCATTTTTATATGATAATTATTTTTCTAAATTTACAAATTTGTTTAAAAAAATTCATGATCCCAAACAAGTAAATAGATTTACATTTTTTATACTATACTTGAATATTTTTTTATGTGTAGGAATTTAACGAACATCAATTTGATACTACTTGTGGTTTGTACGTCTCTAAGTACTTTTTTTCATTAAAATTATAAATTTAATTTAAAATTCTTGTCACATTTCATATAAAAATAAAAGAATATTGAATGTTTTCAAACATTTGGAAAACCAACAATGTTTTATTTTTTTTGTGTATGAATCAACCACATGTCAATCAGACACCTGATGTGGTCTATATGACTCGAAGTGTATGTTATAAATATAAACTGGTCATTTTAGTTTAAAACACACATCGCGTGCTCAAAAATGAGAAATGGAGTTCAAATTGTATTAAAAATTTTGTAAAAAAATTAAAAATTTATTTTTCACATTTGAAAATTGACTACATGACAATCTGATGCATGATGGATTTGGTATGACTAAAAACCTATGTTTACAATATAAGTTTCATTTTAGTTTAATATGCGTGTAAAATTTCTAAGACTAATATAATGAGATAATTTTTTTCAGAATTTATTAGAACTATCCATAATTCATTTGTGACATTTATGAATTTAATGCATGTCAATCTGACACCGATGTGGTCGGTATGAATCTATGGACGTGTTTTAAATATAAAAGTGCCATTTTTTTAAAACATGTGTTACATGAAAAAAATTGTGAAAATAAGCTCATATTGTTTTATAATTTATTAAAATGGTTCGTAATTCATTTGGGATGTGTAGGTGTTTACCGCATATTCATCTGAATGATGATGTGGTCGGTATGACTCAATGTGTGAGTTTTTAATATAAGAGCCATTTTAGATTAAAATATGTATCAAATATCCAATAACCAAGAACCCAGTGTCAAATAGTTTCATAAATTTATTAAAATTATCCAAATTTAATTTCATGATGTGTTGTAATCGACCACACATCATTATGACACACAATGTGGTCAGTATGACTCGAAGTACATGTTTTCAATATACATGTGTCATTTCTGTTTAAAACATACATCACATAACCAAAACTATCCAAAATTATCTTAGATTGTTTTCAATATTTATTTTGGTGATACACACAAAATTTCAGACATATATTACTAACCATACTTCATTTTGATAGATTATGTGGTTTGTATGAGTTAATGTTCATGATTTCAACATTTAAGTGTCAATTTAGTTTAAAACACTTATCACATAGACAAAACAAAAAAATGAGATCATATAATTTGAACAATTTATAAAAATTATCCATAATATATTTATGTTTTTTAGTAATTTACCTCATATAAATCTGACCCACAATGTGGTTGGTATGAATCAAAGATCATTTCTTCAAAATAAGTGTCATTTTATTTTCAAACACACCTCACTTATCCAAAACTGAGAACACAATAATTGATTATTTTTTATCTTTAAAAAACAACCCATTATTCATTTTTTAGATGTAGGAAATTATCTCATGTCATTATGACAGTGGATGTGGTCGGTTTGACTCGATGTTCATGTTTTCAATATAAAAGTGTCATTTTTTGTTCAAAACGTGTATCACAAAGCCAAAACCAAGAAATTGAGATCAGATTGTATTAAAATTATAGTAAAAAGATACATAATATATTGGTAACATATATGAAATTAATTCACGTCCATCCAACACCTGATGTAATAAGTATGAATCAAAGTGCATGATTGCAATATAAGCTTTATTTTTTATTAAAACCTACCTATTATAGTAATAACCAATGAAAAATTATTGTTTTGTTTTTTTAAATTTATTAAAATGATCCATAATATATATATGATGTGTAGGAATCAACCAAACATCAAACCGACATAGGATGTTCTTGGTATGAATCAAAATACAGACATTCAATATAAGTGCTATTTTATTTTAAACACACCTCGCATATCCAAAACCAAATAAATAGTCTCTTATTTTTTTCACAATTTATGAATAAAAACCAATATTCATTTTCAATGTGTATTAATTGATCAGACATCTATTTGAACACACTATTGGGTTGGTATGACTCGAAGTGCATGCCTTAAATATAAATTACTTTTAGTTTGAATCACATCTCACATAGAAAAGACTGATAAAATAAGATTAGATTGTGTTAAAACCTTAGGGAAATGACCCATAATAAATTTTAAAAGTATAATAATCAATCAAACATCTATCCTAGGCATGATTTGGTTGGTATGTTTTGAAGTGTCTATTTTCAATATAACTGTCATTTTATTTTAAAACATTCCTCACATTTCCAAAATGAATCAAATGGCCTAGGATTGTTTTCAAAAATTTGGAATATGATCCATAATATATTTATGAAATATAGGAATAAAATGCATGTCAATATGACACATTATTGACTTATAATATCATTAATATATAGAGTAATTAACAATACAATTTCTCATATGAGTATTATATAACAATAAAATTATTTTTTTAATTTTTTATTTAATGATACTAAATTAAACATTGGTTTTATTATAGGAACTGACATTTAAATAGAGTTTGGTGAATAGAAATATTGGATTGTTCTGATTTTCTATGTGGGTCAAAATGTTTTTAGTTAATTTCAAATATTTCATTAATATAAATATTTTTCATTTAAATTTTTAATTGAAATTATAGTGCAACGTGTTATTTGTATTCCGATATAGTTTACTATATATTTCTATTAATTTTTATGTATTCCCCTTGTGTATGATTTTATATTGTTGTTTCATGTCTTCTTTAGGTATGCAGTTGTGTAGCATCCAAAATGAAATTAATTGGAACTTTATGATGTTCTCATAAGGGGCCCCTTTTTGATATTTTCTTCTAATGTGGATAAATGATACACTTTATATGTGCTTCATATAGTGCTGATTATAGTACACTACATTAGTGCATCATCTAGTGATAAAAAATAATACCCTTTATTAATGAAAAATAAAAAATTATTGAGGATGTGTATATTTATCTGTCTTTTTCCTAGTACTAATAAATTGGGAAATCTTTTAATATCAAATAGATTTTCAATTCCTTTAAGTACTTCTAATGACCATTTTTAGTGTTATTAAATGCATTTTTTATAGAAATTTCTATAATTTAAAAAAAATACATAATATATGTAATGGGAGGGGGAAATAATGATGAATGTTAAATGTTCAAATAAAATAAATAATCAAAAACAAAAACTACTTCCAATACATCATTTTTCATCTTCATCATAATATCAATTTGGAAAAAATTTCATGCATCACGTAGTTACCCAAAATTTAATTAATTAAGGTTAAACCCATAAAATTGAAATGTGAAAATAAAAAAATAATATAAAAGTAGAAAATAAAAAAACACTATTGATCTCTCCCTTGAGATGGCCTCGATCCAAGAGGGTAAAAATTTCATATCAAATCAGAGGAAATCAGGCCATATATTATTAAACACTATTTTTACACTAAATCCCCACATTTGACCACTATATAATATATTGAAAATACAATTGGTTGAAGAACATAATAGCTATTGGGGGCTATAGGGGGATCCCAATAATAAGGGATGGAAGCCAATATTAGAATTGAAAAACGCAGAAAATATATCGACGAGAATTGCCACATTTTGTATTCTCATAGGATCCATTGTCATCATCTCAATTTTTCCTTATGAGTTGTGGAATAGTTTGAGATCTGGGAATGGTGATAGTGTGTTCTGTGGAAGCGTTTAGGGGTTGATTGGTTGTTAGTTTCTACTCATATGGTGTCCATCTTGGACACTAAAATTTGGTCTCTCTAGGGGAAAAGACAACTGTAAAAGTGCTCAAATCAATAGATGTATGCTATATGTGTGTTTATATTAAGGCTTTTGATGATGAGAATCCAAGGGCACTTATAGGTTTTCATCTACACTCTATTAAATTATGATTCCCTAAGGATCTATTATCAGTATCTCTATTGTTATTAATAGATCATGAGAATATGTAGGTCTGATAATGGTGGTAAAAAGTTTCATTGAATACATACTAATATGTTATTTCACAATTTTAATAACATAGTGTCTTTTTTATTGGTATTTTTCTCTATTATTTTACCTATTTATAACTGTTGGGGGTTTTTTTTTGCTTCTGATATGTCATCTTATCTAATTTTTTATATCCAACCTGCCACTGTGTGGTTATTCCTGTCTAAAATGTGGGCTGATATGGGAATTATTTTCTTATTCATGGAATCCTCTTCAATAAATAGTGATTTTATAAGTGATCGGCATATTTCCAATCATATACGAATTAAAATAATATATTTTAGGGGAAGACAGATAAAACCCCTGATAGTAGAGAGTGAGTTGTATGTGATCACACTGGTAGATGACATCATGAAACTGTGTAGTCAGAAAAGAACTAGTAAAAGTGTATGGATATAGTATTTCTACCAATAGATATTAATATACTCATGATATCATGGAATATGTTTTTGAGGAATATCAAGAGAGAGAAGATGAAAGCGTGGATTACAATGTTGAGTGGTGTGGTCGTGAAATCTAGTATGAAGTTCACAACTATATATCTGACCAAAATCCATTTCAAGGATCTATGGTAGATGTCAATTGAGGTGGATCATGGTAAATATTTAAGGATAAAGAGTATGTTGTATAATAAAATATTAAGAGGATGGAGGCTCATGGTAGTGGGATGGTAGATGAAAGCGGTCAAACTCTGTCCTTGGTACATTACCTGAAGAATCATAATCATAACATGGTGATGGCTTAGGAAATACATATTTTGCATTGGAATAATGAACCAGTTATGTTATTGATGGATATGTGTGTTATATAATAAGAGGATGGTGGTGGGGGAGCATGGTAAATTGGGATAGATTAGAAGAATTGCATCGAAGAAGATGTTTTCCTTAATATTTTGGAAATTTTTAGATTTAATATATGATTTAAAAATAGAAGGGGTGATTTCCTAATGAAATATTCAAGTTATTCTTAATTAAATATTTAGTCTATGATAACACATATTAATGTTATTTAGGAATTAATAGGGGTGTGATCGAATGATATCATCTTTATTATTTCTCTAGATGGAATATCGTTTTGATGATGAAATATTATTGAAACCTAATTTCTTTTCTATGAGTTTTGTTATAATAAATGTTTTTATGATCTCATAGAATACATATAAATTGATTTATGATTACATAATGGGTTATACTAGGATTATATTTTTCTCTAATTCATTGTGTAAATATTAATGTTCTATGAGATCAATGGGTATATGGGAGGTTATCCCAATAATAATAGAGGGTTCATATAATATTACCTCAAACATAATTGAGGGTATATAAAAAGTCTTCCCAATTCTTGAAAGAGGGTTCATGAGAGGTTATCCCAAGAAAAATGTCAGTAAATGGGCGGTGATCCCATTTTTTACATGTTATTAACATTTTATTAGGTATACTTGAGATAATATTTCTATGATTATCATTTGAAAATCTTTATGGAACTCTTTCTAATAGAATCTTATGTGAATATTATGTTATCCTAGGTCATGTTGTTTGATCACATTATGATTTATATCTAACAATCTTCCATGATTTATTTTATAACTCATGTTTTTTACCTAATAATTAATTGTATTATTTTAAATGGTTAATATAATGTTATCATACCATTTATGATCATGATATGTCTAATTGATCATTGGTATCTCACATATTAAACCTTATTGGGCATCTAATCTCACCATTTATTATATTTTCCCTTCCCTTTCATATGAAGAAATTTTTTTAGTATGATCTCTCTAATAAGGGTTCTTGTAATGAATAACTAAGTGGGATATCATGTAGATTTCATTTGAACATGTTTATTTTGTGTCAATGTTTTAAAATAAACTAAACTTATATAATTATAACAAGAATAATTATGTTATGTATTTAATATTCAGCTATTAATATGTAGTATTTATTTGTAATAGTATGGGTTGCAACAATTGGTATCAGAAAAGGATTACCTGGATTTGGAAAATAGGATGAGAAATAATTAGAGAGAACACTTTGGATAATATTATGTATAGGATAATTCCCTACGTTATTGTATATAAAGAAGTATGGATTTCATAGAATAACATCAATTTCAAGATACTACAAATAAAATTGGTTATGGAATTGATTCAGATAGGGTTAATAACCCTGAAAAGAGTTATTCAAAGTATATATCTACCATTATTATAATATAGGATGACTGTGATGGATCTGAAATAGACGTACATAGGGGAAATAACCCCAACAAGGATGCAATGATTTTTAACTCGATCGTCACATGGGGCATCACAAAGAGGCCAAACCGGTCCCTGAGTTTGACACTCCATGAGGATATTCTTTGTTCGATGAAATCCTATTTATGCACCATCGTGAGGGATTTGAACCTATATAGGTTTGAAAACCACATGGTAAATTTACTATAGATAATATATATTTGAATATAGAGACTCTTAAGTTAGGTTATATATTAGTGTATATTTAATTTCCTTAAAAAATGGTTACGTTATATTTTGAGAGCATTGATTTCAATGATTTTTGTGTTTATATTATTTAAAAAAGGTGTTTGGATCAATATATTGTAGATTTGTTTATATATAACCCAACTCGATGTAACCTATGTTAAATATATAATGATATAGATTAAATTTTGAGTGATATAGGGTCAGCCGATTCTGATACCAAGTAACTTGTAAGAACTATAGGCCAACAATGTATTTGTAACGACCCAAAGTTTCATTAATGGAAAATCCCTCTTGATCCAGTTAAATGTTTCTTTATGAAAAACGTTTTTATAAGATGTCAAATTCTTTAGTTTTATGTTATGATTTGTGACAGTTACTTTTATATCTGTTGAATAGTGATCACATGAGTAGTATAAATATATGGCTTTAACAAACCCAATTTCACACAGACAAAGGAAGCAATGGCCTCATCCAGTAGAATTGCCCCATATGAAGCCCATTTGTCAGAGCTCGGAAAAGTGGTGGAATCTTTGGGCTTCATCCTTGACCAAGACCAATCTGAGCTTCATTATGTCAAGCTCGAACGTGATCGTCTACGGGAAACGTGGAAGATGATAGAGATTACCACTCGAGCGATGTTATCCGAGCCGCCCCAAGAGTCTGTCACCATCGCAAACCTTACCCTTAGGGCTTATGCGGCTATATTAAGGGGTTATGTAACAAATAAGTAGTACCATGTTCATGTACATTATTTTTTTATATAATAATCAATATAATTTCTAGTCATTTTTGTTACATTGCAAATAGTTTTTAAAATACAAATGGTGTTTTTAGTTATTATTTAATTAAGAATTATATTTTATTAACTTAAATGAATTTTTAATTAAATAATATTTTAATAAAATATTATTATTAATATTAAATTAATTTTTATTAAATATAAATGATCTTATAATTTTATGAATGCAATTAAAATTTTTATTAAGGTTTGAAAGCCATTTCTGTCAAAACCCGTGAATTTTTTATAATTGTCGGTTTTTATATTAAAAGTGAAAATTCACATATATTGAAAATTATTTAGATAAAATAAATATTATTTTTGGAATCATAACGTCGAAATTATCCAACGGTGAATTTTTCATAATTTTCTGAGATAGTCAAATTTTTGGGTAAAAATTAAATACCGTTTAAATATATAATGTGTTTTATGACATCATAATGACCCAATGGTGATGTAATAAAATACCATAATCCTTATGTTCGGCAAATATATGTTTTATCATTAAAATAATGAGGTTTTGGGTTTGTATGACTTACTTTTCAAAGCATTAATGAACCCCTCAAGACTTATTCAACACTTTTCCTTTTTAAATTAATTTCCATGGGAGTGTGACTCACCTCCACATAAGCAACCCTAATTTTTTAATATTTTCGGACCTTGGCCTTGTAAAATATTTTTTTATTATTTCCTTTTCCAGAAACCATGGGCAAATACCATGGGATGGTCTGTGGTTTGGATTATTTTAATATAAGGGGATCCAAACCTAAATAATAAAGAATTCTCTCACCTTTCCTATATAAACCCACCCAATATCCCACTTCCTCCTCACTCAAATCCCTTTGAGTTCTTCCAACCTCTTCCCTAATCTCTCTAGATTCCTCTCAAGGTGCCCCACGCTCCCAAGAATCCTCTCACAAGCCTCTCTCTAGCCTTTGGAAGCACACTTCCAAGTAAGGTTTTGTTCTTCCTTTCTCTTTTTTGTCAATTTTCTTTAAGTTGTATTGCCCTTTTAATTTCAATTATTAATGTAGGATTATGGTTTCGAACCTCCCCCATACTTCCCTCTTATTGCTTTAATTATGGGAGAACCCTTTCTCTCTCATTAGATGCCTCCCATGTACACCCGTTACTATACTGAAATTCTGAAAGGAACTTATGTCTCTTCTTTTACATTCAAGAAATACTTTTGTATCATGAATCTAAATTCCTTTTCAATTGTTGGGACATGTTTATATATGACCTCCTTACTATCCATTACATGTAAATATGATGAGGAACCCCTTTCTCTCTCATAAACCTTTTTTATGAGTTCTTATGTCACGCCGTTACGCTGCCGAAATCGCACCGATTTTCTAAGCCAATGTCATTGTGTAGTGAATACCATGCCCATTTCATCATCAAGGTTATTCACCTTTAAGCACATTTACTTATTTATTTTAAAGTTTCATGTATGAATTCCACATTCCTTTATCTTGGAATAAATGATTATGTTTTATGAATCCATGTTTTATGATCCATGTGGCACACTTATGCATGAAATGAAATGTTTAAGAAGGGTACGCCCTGATAGCGCTCCAATGCATTGGGTAAAGTAGAGTATCATGATACGTCATGTGCAATGAGTGTTGACTCATGCTAATTCAAGTGAAACGAGGGTTTACTCATGCTTCAAGTGCAATGAGGTTTTACTCATGCTCCATGTGCAATGAGCCTTGGCTCATTCTAATTCAATGTTAAGTGTTGTTGTCACATTTCCATGTTATGATTATCATGCTTTATCCTGCCTTTATGTTCATGTTTCTCTTATGCTCTATTGATATGCCTATTTCCTAACATGTATTGTACTCCTCATGTTGTTCCATGTGTACTCCCTTACTGGGCTTTATAGCTCACCCTTTTCTTATGCATGTCCTCCGGTTATCCCATGCAATGCTAAGTACGAAGGAATGTAGTGGTCATGTAAAAAAAGTTTTCAATAAATATGTTGTATTTTCATGTTTTATATTTTTATGTAATGATTCTAATACCCAAAGACACTAAACCTCTCGATCTTCTTTGTTGTATCAAGTGAAGTTTTATGTAATAAAGCATGTTTAAGTTGTAATAAAAAGCAGGGTTATCATAGTTGGTATCAGAAGATAGGTTTAGTTATTTTTGGAATTAGGAAACCCTAGTAAAGCCTTAGATACAAGACTAAGTATGATATCAACATCCCTAAGTTTTGGTAAATACTAAGTTAGTGGTTTATCAAACAAATACATCCCTGTTTGGATACGAGTAGGTAGAGGTGGCTCTGGAATAGATGTATCCTAGGGGTAAAACCTGAAAACACCGCTTTGAGCTAGACTCGAACAGGAACTGTTGCACGACAATGGGCCTTGATGCACTCTTGGTTACGACACTCCCGGGGGATATGTTTTGATAAATTTACAATCTTAGTATGAACCCTTATTAAGGGAAAAATGCCCCTTAGAATATATGTTAGAAGGTAGATCATGAAAATCCAGGATTGAATCCTATAGACTCATGAGTTAAAGAGATTAATGATTATTTATAAGTCATAAACTATTGTCTTCGGTTTACCCTTTATGTGTTACCCATAACCTTCCTTTTATTCCATCCAATGGCCAGTAATAGGAGGAATCGTACTAACAACCGTTGTGAAGATCATTGTGATCATTGTACTAATGGGATGCCCAATCCAATGGGAGCGGGAATTGTGAACTTTGTCAAGATTCTCTCTCATCTAACTCAAGTTTTGAATAGAAACACGGGTCAAGAGGAATGTTCAACCCCCCTAATAAAGAAAAATTCGCTATCAATAGCTTCATGAGACAAAGGCCTCTTACTTTTAATGGATCATCTGATCCCACGATCACTGAGAAATGGATCAACTCCATTGAAAAGATATTCTCCATCCCCCAATTTTCTGAACAAGAGATGGTTTTCTTGGCGGCTTATCGTATGGAGGGTGAAGCTGATCAATGGTGGACGTTGATCAAAAATACGAAGCCTGAGGAGGAGATCGAGGCTTTGGAATGGACGGAATTCTGGAAGATGTTTTTTGATAAATATTTTCTGCGCACCCTCCGTCTCAAGATGGAAATGGGCTTCCTTTCCCTCAAACAAAAAGATGAAGAATCTGTGGGAGCGTACGAGGAAAACTTCACAAGGCTTGCATGATAAGCTTCCGGCTTTGTCGTTACCCCCGAATGCAAGGTTGACCACTTCTTTGGTGGGATGAAGCCTAGTTTTCGGAAAGCATTAGCAATCCGTGACTTCGACAGTTGTGAGGAAATTGTCCGATGTGCCCTCAAGGTTGAAATGGAGAGCGGAGAATCACAAGGGTATCGTGGGGACAAGAAGCGTAAGGTGGACTTCAATGCTGGTGGTCCGATGGATAAATCCAATGGCGCTAAGAAGTTCCAGCACCCAACTTGCCAAAAGTGCGGAAAGAAGCACCCTGGAAATTTCATTAGGGGGACGAGAAAATGCTTTAGGTGTGGAAGAGAAGGGCACCTAGCTATTAACTGTCGGCAAGAAGGACCCGCAGCTGCGATAGAGGAGAGGAACGCTCCGTTCGAACCTCAACGCGTTGTTCAATGCTACAAATGCAAAGAATCGAGTCATTTTTCAAATCAGTGCCCTAATACAAGGGTTATTGGAGGCAACCAACAACCTCCAAGACAACAAGGAAGATATTTATCAATCACTTCTGCCGATTGAACCTCGACAAAGAAGTTGTGACAGGTACGCTAGTTATTCATTCAATAATAGCGAACGTACTTTTTGATTCAGGTTCTACGAATTCTTTTATATCTCGAATGTTTAGTAGAACAATCCCAGCACAACCACAAATCCTGGAAGTAATGATGTCGGTGAGTACGGCAAATGGAGAAATCATTACATCCCATGAATATAAGTCCTCCCCTGTTATAATCTGTGGATTGAATTTCCCGGTGAACCTCGTCATACTCCCTTTGGTGTAATTTGATTCAATTCTTGGCATGGATTGGCTTTCCTTATTTAGAGCCAACATAAATTTTCGGGAGAGGGAAATCACACTCCATATAGAGAATCGACCCCCGATTATTTACAAGTGTCAGGAGGAAGATGAATCTCTTTTAGATCCATCATCTCAAGCATAGATATTACTGCCCTATGAGCATGCATATCTGGCTCAGATGATTGAGTCCAAGGAAGAAACCACCCTTGAAGAAATGCCTATTGTGAGGGAATTCGCTGAAGTGTTTCCCGAGGAAATTCCTGGTCTTCCTCCAAGAAGAGATGTTGAGTTCTCAATTGAACTTATACCTGGGGTTCTACTGATATCCAAGACTCCATATAGAATGGTTGTTGTTGAGCTTGAAGAGTTGATGAAAAAACTACAGGAGAATCTGGATAAAGGGTTTATACGCCCTAGTGCTTCACCATGGGGTGCACCAGTCCTCTTCGTCAAGAAGAAGGATGGGTCAATATGGCTTTGCATCGATTATCGTGAACATAACAAAATCAGGATAAAGAACAAGTATCCTCTCCCAAGAATCGATGACTTGTTTGATCAGCTACGTGGAGCACAATACTTCTCCAAGGTGGACTTATGGTCGGGATATTATCAAGTAAGGGTGAAGAAGGAAGATATCCCCAAGACTGCTTTTTCGTACAAGGTACGGGCACTATGAATTCATAGTAATGCCTTTCGGACTAACCAATTCTCCAGCAATATTCATGGACTTGATGAATAGAGTCTTTAGAGATTACCTTGACAAATTTTTTGTAGTCTTTATAGATGATATTCTAATATACTCTAAAACCAAGGAGGACCATGAGGAGCATTTAAAAACTGTACTAGAGACTTTGCGCAAGGAGAAGCTCTATGACAAGTACATCAAGTGTGATTTCTGGTTGATGTAGGTATCATTCTTGGGCCATATCATCACAAGCAATGGGATATCTATGGACCCATCCAAAACAGATGCAATTGAGGGATGGCCGAGGCCAACATCCGTAACTGATATCCGTAGCTTCTTGGGGTTAGCTAGATATTATCTACGATTTGTGAGGAATTTCTCACGATTGTCCAACCCTCTTACCAAGATAACTCGAAAGGGAGTAAAGTTTTCTTGGAGTGATGAATGCGAAGAAAGTTTCAAGGAGATGAATAGGAGGCTTAACACTGCACCCGTGCTCACTTTACCCACAAGTGGGGAGCTCTTAGTGGTATTCAGTGATGCTTTGAAGAAGGGCTTAGGATGTGTGCTGATGCAGAATGATAAAGTGATATCCTATGCCTCAAGGCAGTTGAAAATCCATGAGCGAAACTATCCAACACATGATCTGGAGTTGGCGGCGGTGATCTTTGCCTTGAAAATCTGGCAGCATTATCTCTATGGAGAGAAATGTGAGATATATACTGACCACAAGAGTCTTAAATATATATTCACACAGAAAGATCTTAATATGCGCCAGAGAATATGGATAGAGCTCATCAAGGATTATGACTATTCAATACATTACCACCCTGGGAAGGCGAACAAGGTGGCAGATTCCCTAAGTAGAAAGGATCCAGTGATTCTATCAATGATGAGAATTGAGAATGATCCAATCTTCTTAGACTTGATGAAGATGGACATGGGAATCATAAAGAAGGGAACATCATCAATCCTTTCACAAATGATTGCTAAAACATCTATTTTGGAAAGGTTAAAGGATTCTCAAAAGGATGATGTGGGAATTCAAGAAAAAGTGGAAGCTATCAAAAAGGGAAAATACTCAGAGTTTAATGTTAATGAAGAAGGAATTGTGCGGTTTGGGAAAAGACTATGTGTTCCATCAAGTCCGGAGCGGAAGAAAGAACTTTTGGATGATGCACATAGTTCAAATTTCTCTATTCACCCAGGGATCACAAAGATGTATCGAGATCTCCCTGAAAACTTTTGGTGGGATAATATGAAGAAATAGATTGCTGAATATACATCAAAGTGCCCGGTGTGTCAGCAAGTGAAGGCAGAGAGGCAGAAGTCTAAGGGGATGATGCAACCATTGCCCATACCAGAATGGAAATTGGAGAACATCACCATGGACTTTTCACCGGACATCCAAGGATATCCAAAGGCAACAATTCAATCTGGGTTGTTGTGGATCGTCTTACAAAGACTGCACACTTCATTGCTATTCAAGAGGATTTCTATTTGGATCAACTAGCACAGATATATATCAGGGAATTGGTACAGTTGCATGGAGTACCACTATCTATTGTGTCTGACCGAGATCCAAGATTTACCTCTATGTTTTGGAAGAGTCTTCAACATGCTCTGAATACTGAACTGAACTTCAGTACGGCCTATCATCCTCAAACTGATAGCCAATCCGAGCGAACTATCCAAACACTTGAGGATACGTTGAGAGCGTGCTCAATGGCCTTTAAAGGAGGATGGGATCAACACCTTACTCTATTTGAGTTCTCTTATAATAATCGTTTCCACTCGAGCATCCAAATGGCACCATATGAAGCCCTGTATGGGAAAAGGTGTAGAACACCAGAATGTTGGGATGAGGTCGGTGAACGTAAGCTTCTTGGATCAGAAATGGTCAATGAAATGGTGGAGAAGGTGAAAACCATTCAGCAGCATATCAAGGCATCCCAAAGTCGAAAGAAGAGTTATGCAGATAATCGTCGATGAGACCTTGAGTTCAAAGTCGGAGACATGGTGTTTTTATGCATATATCCATGGAAGAAGGTCATGAGGTTTGGAATGAAATGGAAGTTAAGTCCAAGGTACATCGGCCCCTTCGAGATTCTTGATCGTGTTGGGGTTGTGGCCTATCGACTAGCACTTCCACCTACTATGGACAAGGTGAATGATGTATTCTATGTATCCCTCTTAAGGAAGTACATACTGGACCCTTCACATGTACTCTCTTCCAAGGTGGTACAATTGGAAGATGATCTTTCTTATGAGGAGCAACCAGTGAAGGTCTTAGATCGTAGAGAAAAAGTTCTATGAAATAAGACAATGCCCCTTGTCAAGGTGTTGTGGAGAAACCACAATATTGAAGAAGAGACTTGGGAGTCGGAGGATATGATGAAGCTAAGTTACCCACATTTGTTTTAGTGTGGGAAAAGGAAAATTTCGAGGGCGAAATTTCTTAAGGGGGGAATATTGTAACGACCCCATGTTTCATTAATGGAAAATCCCTCTTGATCCAGTGAAATGTGTCTTTATGAAAAAAGTTTTTATAAGATGTCAACTTCATTGTTTTTATGTTAAGATTTGTTACCGTTACTTTTATTGCCGTTGAACAGTGATCACATGAGTAGTATAAATATATGGCTTTAACGAACCCAATTTTACTCAGAAAGAGGAAGCGATATCCTCATCCAGTAGAATTTCCCCATACGAAGCCCATTTTTCGGAGCTCGGAAATGAGGTGGCGTCTTTGGGCTTCGACCTTTACCAAGCCCAAGCTGAGATTCAGTATGTCAAGCTCGAACGTGATCGTCTACGGGAAAAGTGGAAGTTGATAAAGATTACCACTCGAGCAATGTTATCCGAGCCACCCCAAGAGTCTGTCACCATCGCACACCTTACCCTTAGGTCTTATGCGGATATATTAAGGGGTTATGTAACAAATAATTAGTACCATGTTCATGTACATTATTTTTTTTATATAATAATGAATATAATTTCTAGTCTTTTTTTATAAATTGTAAATAGTTTTTAAAGTACAAATGGTGTTTTTAGTTATTATTTAATTAAGAATTATATTTTATTAAATTAAAGAATTTTTGAATTAAATAATATTTTAATAAAATATTATTATTAATATTAAATTAATTTTTATTAAATATAAATGATCTTATAATTTTATGAATGCAATTAAAATTTTTATTAAGGTTTGAAAGCCATTTCTGTCAAAACCCGTGAATTTTTTTATAAATGTCGGTTTTTATTTTAAAAGTGAAAATTCACATATTTAGAAAATTATTTAGGTAAAATAAATATTATTTTTGGAATCAGAATGTCGAAATTATCCAACGGTGAATTTTTCATAATTTTCTGAGACAATCAAATTTTTGGGTAAAAATTAAATACCGTTTTAATATATAATGTGTTTTATGATATAATAATTACCCAATGGTGATGTAATAAAATACCATAATCCTTATGTTCCGCCAATATATGTTTTATCATTAAAATAATGAGGTTTTGGGTTTGTTTGACTTACTTTTAAAAGCATTAATGAACCCCTCAAGACTTATTCAACACTTTTCCTTTTTAAATTAATTTCCATGGGAGTGTGACTCACCTCCACATAAGCAACCCTAATTTTTTAATAAGTTCGGACCTTGACCATGTAAAATATTGTTTTCCACTTTCCTTTTCCAGAAACCATGGGCAAATACCATGGGATGGTTTGTGGTTTGGATTATTTTAATATAAGGGGTCTCAAACCTAAATAATAAAGAATTCTCTCACCTTTCCTATATAAACCCACCCAAGCACCCACTTCCTCCTCACTCAAAGTCATTGGAGTTAGTCCAACCTCTGGCCTACTATCTCTAGAATCCTCTAAAGGTGCCCCAATGTAACACCCGAGACTTTTATGTTATCAAAGGAATCTTTTTCTACACAACACTTTCTTGGCTTGCTTTACACGCAATCACGACCTTCCTCGATAGCTTGCGTCGTACGCAATACCGAGTTTCACTAAACAACAATATGCTATTAAAACTAGCCGTTATGAATAGTAATAACCATTTTTTGAAATTTTATAAATTTTATTTTTCAAAATGGACTTCATTTTTGGACTCAGAATATCGAAATTAGCCTAGGGTGAAATTTTGGTATTTTTCTGAAAACTTTCAATTTTTGATGAATAGTGAAACCACTAAGTGGTAGGTTAAAAACTGAATTTTGCATAAAACTTAATTTTACCACTTCTGTGAATGGAATTTCAAAAATCTGAGAGACACGGTTAATATCAAGGACTAAAATGTGGTTCAATGAGATGAAAATAATTTTTTGGTGAATAGTAACTTTTTACTATTTTTACCGCGGTTAATAGTAAATAGGGTAACTAAGGGTAAACATGATATTAATATTACCCTAACACATGTCCTAATTCTATTGGACAAGTGTAATTCGACCAAAAACAAACTTATGAATAAAATATGACCATTTAGGCCCACTTGGATTAGATTAGGACATTTATTATTAATTTATTTAAAGAAGGGTTGAAATAGATAAAATCAAAGTTTAATAAGTAAATCATTTTTAATATAGGGTTATACATAAGATAAATTCTATTGTAAATATTCATTAGAAAGCTAAAAAGATTTCCTACATGATGGTATTTTATTTGTAATTTTTAGACATCAAATAATTTAATATATTTATGACACAAAGATGATGCAGTAATTATCTTATTAATGAAATATTGACAAAATTGATAATATAAATACCAAAATAAATGTAATTTGAGACTTTTTATGAATTCCACTAATTTTCTAGGTTACTATGATATATTAGTATTGATTTAATCAACTTGGTTCGAACATATAATTCTGTTATGACTTTCACAAAAATCATATATCAAATAGTGTCAAAATTGACACAAAATAGTTTTTAAATCAAATATTATATTATTAATTGTTATTTTATTCCTAAAAATCTAAGGTTCGGCCAAATGACTTAGATAAGGATATATATATTAATAATAAACAATTTGGGGTTCTTTTGGCATGTTATAGTAAGTGTATTAACCATATAGTGAAAGAAAACAAAAAGACATGGTAAAAGTTAAATTATTTAACTTAGAGTAAAATCTAATTGATAAGGTTAAAATAATACCCTAAACTTGTCTAAATTCTATTGGTTGATAGGATTTCGACCCATCCCCACTTTAGCTTCGAAATAAGACCCTTTGGAACCATTATAAACCGATTTTGACTTTAATATAAAATAATATTTTGAGATATTCCTAAGGTGCCCCTCTCCTCCCTTATAAAAGGGCACCTCCTCCCCCCTCCTCCTCACACCAATTTGAGCACTCAAGCTCGGCCAACCCCTGACATTTTCCCTTCTCCACTTCCCTAGAATAATCCTAGAGGTCCTGGTCTTCTCCAAAGTCCAATCTTAGTTCCTTAAGTGGAGGATTCAAAAAGGCGTTCCAAAGAAGAGGTAATATCCATTATCGATCTTTTCAATTTCTTTCTTCTTCAACTTCTTCTTCTTTAGTTGTTTCATGATAAAGTAATAACATCAGTATTACTTACATACTGATATTTTATTATAAATATGAAAAAAACCTAATTCACCTTCTATCCATCCTACGGAAAAATGAAATCACCGCGCGTGCGTACGTACGGAATACCGTCTCCACGCCGTGGTGTAATCTATTTTCCACCATCACCTTACAAGGATGGGTATAATGGTGTAATCAGTAACTATATATGATTATTATTAAGTAATATAGATACTGAAATAATATATATATACTCCAATACAATTCCACGATCATAGGAACGATATCATCACTCGTGCGTACGTACGGAATACCGTCTCCACGATGTGATGCGACTCGTTCTACATGATCTTCATTTCATAATGATTATATAAATGAATTGAATGAATGAATATGGTATATAATACACTAATACCATTATGGAAATGAATTATCTATAACCTAAAGATAAGAATAAGAATTTATTCGACAAAACACGCATAAGAACAAAAAGTTATAAAGACCCGAGTAACAAGTAACAATGAAATATTACTAACAAGAAGCTAATAATATGACCATATATGATCTCATATCAATATGTATGATTCTGGAATAAGTCAATAACATTATTTAAACCATTATACAGGAGCTTCGGACACGAACAAAGCAAATCGGACCTAAGGTAAGGGAAATATCACAATCTCATTTTTATCCGAGATTGTTTATTCGTAAGTATTTACTGGGGTGTATTTTATCATCCACATCCATGTTCCCTCAATATGTAATATTGTTTCCATCCACTTGAAATAGTTTAAATCCAATTTTACCCTTAGGTGAGTTTTTAGTAAATAATATGAAAGGAATCTTTTGTCGTTTTTCCGTACGAGGTACTTTTTGACTTTTCCGACAAAAGTACGAAGAATGTTTTTTTTACTTATACGGCATGAATGGATTTTTAAAACATTACTTCAAAGAAGCTTCCTTTACAAGTTTTCATGTTTATTTTTAATCAACTTCTTTTATTTTAAAGTTGCATGACATGTTATGAAAGGAAAAATGTTTTTGAAGAAGAAAGGATATTTTCCTCAAGAATTCAATTCAAGTGTTTTATCAAAATTATTTTCCATCTAAGATAATAAAGGGTTCTGTTTATATCCATATTTTTACATTGGTTTGACTATGTTGTGATGGAATTATGTTTATGAATTCCTTTATCATATATGAATTGATTTATGATGTCATGATGTTTCAAGAATCCCATTTTTGTTATATGTGTTATGCGATGATGTATGTTTTATGATTATGTGGCACACATAAGAAAGGATTCATTATAAGATGGGTGGGACCTATATCTCCCTCCAATGCATTGGGTAATGATTTTATATCTCATGAGATAGACATGGCTGGAACGGAAGGTTATTTCGGTTCAGTGATACAGGACTGAAACGACGAGTGAACTCGGTTCAGAAAGGGACTTTGTCCACTAAGATAGTCTTGGCAATGAGTCATGACTAACAAGAAATGATTTTCCATGATTATGTGTGCATGCCA
Organism: Viscum album; assembly: GCA_963277665.1. Taxonomy (NCBI): domain Eukaryota; kingdom Viridiplantae; phylum Streptophyta; class Magnoliopsida; order Santalales; family Viscaceae; genus Viscum; species Viscum album. Next base: position 1,902,024,723 of record OY728121.1, on the reverse strand, counting down.
CAAAGATTCAAGTTTTATGTTATGATTATGGGGATCTCATTTTCACTTCTATGATTTATTCCATGTTAAGATATTATGATCTCTTTTGCAGGTTTTAATTTTCAAAAAGATATGATATGATTTTTATTTCCTTTATTTGCCCTTGCTGAGAATTTGAGCTCACCCTTTTATGTTTTCTTTTCCCCAGGCCAGGAAGATGGATATTAAGTATAATATGCTAAAAGGGACCCTAGATATGATGAAATAAATGGGAGACACTGTAGAAGATTTATGAACCAGTTGTTTATGTTTCCCAGTTTCTAAAGACACTATACCTATACGGTCCTTTGTGGTTTTGTCATATGTTGTAATAAGTGTGATTCAATTTTGAAGTATTAACAATGTATGTAAAGTGTGGGTCGTTATAGTTGGTATCAGAGGAAAGGTATAGTCAACCTTTGGAAACTAGGATGTGAAAGCCTTAGTAAGAACCCTAAGGATAAGTCTAAGCATAGAACACAATCTTAGAAATGGCATTGAATAACCTAGGATAAGACCTTAAGCATGAAAATATTATTCTTGAATCATGTGGTTTCCTATTATAATTAGTGTTGCTCACACTATTCTTCTTGGTTTTAGTCAATGGCTGGAACCCGAAGGAACCGTGTTAATGCGGAATGCGATGGGCAATGCAATGATTGTCCCCCTGAGCAACCAAACGATATGGGAGCTGGAATGCAAAATCTTGTAGCCATGCTCACACAACTTTCTCAAGCTATGAATCATGCAGGATTTCCAAACGAGCAAAGGAGGGAGCAAAATTCTGTTGAATCCTTCATGAGGCAGCGTCCACCATCTTTCAGCGGGTCTACTGATCCATTAGTTGCTGAACAATGGATTAGTACTGCTGAAAAGATATTTTCAGTTCTTCAGTGTTCTGAGCATGATAAAGTCATCCTAGCAGTGTATCGTTTGGAAGGAGATGCTGATCAATGGTGGAATCTTGTTAAGAATACAAGGCAAAGGGATGAAATTGAGTCTATGGAATGGGACGAGTTCAAGAACTTATTTTTCAATAAGTACTTCCCTCGTATTCTCCGAACAAAGATGGAGAAAGAGTTCCTTGAACTGAAGCAAAGGGATGATGAATCTGTTGGTACCTATGAAGCAAATTTTACCAGACTTGCAAGGTACGCTTCTGGTATTATTATCCAACCTGAGAGTAAGATCGATCGATTCTTTAGTGGCTTAAAACCAAGTCTTCGAAGGGCGTTAGCCATAAGGGACTTCGATAGTTATGAGGAAATCGTTCGATGTGCTCTCAAAGTCGAGATAGAGATTGGAGTAACCCATCAGTCACATGGGTTTGATAAGAAGAGGAAGATGGAATTCAAAGAAAAATCTAAAGAGCACACGGAAAAGAAGATGAACTTTCCCTTATGCTCAAAGTGTGGAAAGAAACATGGAGGGAGTTGTCTTAAAGGGACAAGTAAATGTTTTAAATGTGGAAAGGAAGGTCATCGGGCATTTGAATGCCGTGATAATGGGAAGAAGATGTCTAATGATGCAAACAAAGGAAGGGATACACAGAATGAACCTGCTACACTTCAATGTTTCAAGTGCAAGGAGATGGGGCATTATGCCAATCAATGCCCAAATCCATGGGTTGATGATGATGGTCGACGTCAACAAACTCTTAAGGCTAAAGAAAAAGGAAAGTCACATGCAATTTCTATCAGCGATGTGGAGTACGATAACGATGTGGTGAAAGGTACACTTACCATCCACTCTAAAGTAGCAAATGTTTTATTTGATTCTGGATCCACCCACTCTTTTATTTCTGAAAAATTTTCTAAGGGTATCACCGTATTACCTCAACAATTAGATGTTGAGTTAGCTGTGACAACACCTAATGGCTCATCAATCACATCAGAAGTTTATAATTCTTCTCCGATCGAAGTTTGTGGGAAAGTGCTTCCTGCAAATCTTGTGATCCTTCCTTTAGTGGAATTTGATGTGATTCTTGGCATGGATTGGCTTTCTCTACATGGAGCTCATATCAATTGCCAAAGAAGGGAAGTCACATTTCATATTCCAGATCAACCTACGATCGTCTATCAATGCAAGGATGAACATAACCTTCCAGTGGAAATTTCTTCCATCTTATGGGTATTGATTCCACTAAATGAAGGTTATTTATCTCAAATAGTTGGTGAGAAACTCACGATTAAGAATATGCCCATTGTACGGGAGTTTGATGATGTCTTTCCGGAGGAATTACCGGCTCTTCCACCAAATCGTGAAGTTGAGTTTTCAATAGAACTCGTACCGGGTGCTTTGCCTATTTCAAAGACACCTTATAGAATGGCCCCAATTGAGTTGCAGGAATTGAAGAAGCAACTCCAAGAGAATCTTGATAAGGGATTCATACGCCCTAGTGCGTCACCTTGGGGAGCACCTGTTCTATTTGTTAAGAAGAAAGATGGATCAATGAGACTCTGTATTGATTATCGAGAACTTAACAAGATCACTATCAAGAACAAATATCCTCTCCCACGCATTGATGACTTATTTGACCAACTACGCGGAGCTCACTACTTTTCCAAGATTGATCTTCGTTCAGGGTATCATCAATTAAGGGTCAAAAGGGAGGATATACCAAAGACGTCTTTCCGTACAAGGTATGGACACTATGAATTTATAGTGATGCCATTTGGTCTTACTAATGCCCCTGCTATCTTCATGGATCTAATGAATAGAGTCTTCAGAGACTATCTTGATCAATTTGTGGTAGTCTTTATAGACGATATTCTTTTCTATTCAAAGAGCAAGGAAGAGCATGAAGATCACTTGAGAATTATATTGAAGACCCTGAGAAAAGAGAAGCTTTATGCCAAATTTACCAAGTGTGAATTTTGGCTTCAAAAAGTTGCATTTTTGGGTCATATAATCTCAAAAGAGGGGATATCTGTGGATCCACCAAAAACAGAGGTTATCGAAAGATGGTCAAGACCAACAACAGTAACTGAGATCCGAAGTTTTCTTGGTTTGGCTGGATATTATCGACGTTTTGTAAAAGATTTTTCACGATTATCTAATCCACTCACCAAGTTGACTCGGAAAGGAGTTAAGTTTGTCTGGACAGAGGAATGTGAAGAGAATTTCAAGGAGTTGAAAAGAAGGTTATCCAGTGCACCTGTGCTCACACTGCCTTGTAGTGGAGAAAGGTTTGTGATCTACAGTGATGCATCCAAGAAGGTATTGGGGTGTGTTCTTATGCAAAATGATATGGTGATAGCTTATGCCTCACAACAGTTGAAAATCCATGAGCAAAATTACCCAACACATGATTTGGAGTTGGCTGCGGTAATCTTTGCATTAAAGATTTGGAGGCATTACCTTTATGGTGAAAGGTGTGATATTTATACTGATCATAAAAGTTTAAAGTATATTTTCACACAAAAGGAGCTGAATATGCGCCAAAGAAGATGGTTGGAGCTGATTAAGGATTATGACTGCTCAATCCATTACCACCCTGGGAAAGCAAACAAGGTGGCAGATGCATTAAGTCGACAAGACCATGCTAGTTTATCCATGATGAGGATCACAAAAGATCCAATATTTATGGATTTACAAAGGATGGATCTTGGAATTATAATGGAAGGGGAAAAATCTTATGTTTCTCAAATGAATATTCAACCATCTATACATGTGAAGATTAAAGAGGCACAGAAAGAAGATGTTGAGTTACAAAAGAAGGTGAGAAATGTTCCTAAATTCAACCTTGATTGTGATGGGATAATAAAGTTCATGAATCGGGTTTGTGTTCCTCCCATCCCCAAATTAAAGAAAGAGCTGCTGGATGAGGCTCCTAGTTCTTCATTCTCTATTCATCCTGGAAGCACGAAGATGTATAGGGACCTGAAAGAGTACTTCTGGTGGGATGGCATGAAAAGAGATGTTGCTGAATATGTCTCTCGATGCTTGGTTTGTCAACAAGTTAAAGCTGAGAGACAGAAGTCTAAGGGGATGTTACAACCATTACCCATACCCGAATGGAAATGGGAAAACATCACTATGGACTTTGTCACAGGACTTCCTAAAACATCCAAAGGCAATAATGCTATCTGGGTCATAGTTGATCGTCTTACAAAGTCTGCACACTTCATTGCTATTAGAGAGGATTTCTCTCTAGATCAGCTTGCCAGGATATATGTAAAGGAAGTGGTAAGATTGCATGGAGTACCACTTTCTATTATATCTGATCGAGATCCGAGATTTACCTCAAAGTTTTGGCGAAGTCTTCAGCATACTCTAGATACAGAGTTGAGTTTCAGCACTGCTTATCATCCCCAGACAGACGGTCAGTCTGAGAGAACAATTCAAACCCTAGAAGATATGTTGAGAGCTTGCTCTATGGATTTCAAAGGAGGTTGGGATCAACACCTACCTTTGGTGGAATTTTCTTATAATAATAGCTTTCACTCCAGTATTCAGATGGCTCCTTATGAAGCTCTCTATGGAAAGAAATGCAGGACTCCAACTTGCTGGGATGAAGTTGGGGAAAGAAAGCTATTAGGACCTGATCTCGTTGATGAAATGGCAGAAAAGGTCAGATCTATTCAACAACACATAAGAGCCGCTCAGAGTCGACAGAAAAGTTATGCCGACAACCGAAGAAAAGACCTAGAGTTTGAAGTGGGTGATAAAGTGTTCTTACGAATATCTCCCTGGAATAGGGTTATGAGATTTGGAAAGAAGGGGAAGTTGAGCCCTAGATATATCGGTCCTTTCGAAATACTGGATCGTGTTGGGAAGGTAGCTTACCGATTGGCGCTTCCACCGAATCTCTCTCAAGTTCACGATGTGTTCCATGTATCTCTCCTGAGAAAGTACATACCAGGTCCTTCACATGTACTCAGCTCAGAAGTTGTACCGCTGAAGCAAGATCTTTCTTATGAAGAACAACCGATAGAGATTCTGGATCGTAGCGAAAAAGTCCTACGAAACAAGACCACTCGCTTAGTGAAAGTTTTATGGAAAAACCACCAACTTGAAGAAGCTACATGGGAGCTTGAGGATATGATGAGGGAGAAGTATCCTCATTTGTTTGTTGCAAAGTGACGAATTTCGAGGGCGAAATTTTTTTTAAGGGGGGTAGAATGTAACACCCGAGACTTTTATGTTATCAAAGGAATCTTTTTCTACACAACACTTTCTTGGCTTGCTTTACACGCAATCGCGACCTTCCTCGATAGCTTGCGTCGTACGCAATACCGAGTTTCACTAAACAACAATATGCTATTAAAACTAGCCGTTATGAATAGTAATAACCACTTTTTGAAATTTTATAAATTTTATTTTTCAAAATGGACTTCATTTTTGGACTCAGAATATCGAAATTAGCCTAGGGTGAAATTTTGGTATTTTTCTGAAAACTTTCAATTTTTGATGAATAGTGAAACCACTAAGTGGTAGGATAAAAACTGAATTTTGCATAAAACTTAATTTTACCACTTCTGTGAATGGAATTTCAAAAATCTGAGAGACACGGTTAATATCAAGGACTAAAATGTGGTTCAATGAGATGAAAATAATTTTTTGGTGAATAGTAACTTTTTACTATTTTTACCGCGGTTAATAGTAAATAGGGTAACTAAGGGTAAATAGGATATTAATATTACCCTAACACATGTCCTAATTCTATTGGACAAGTGTAATTCGACCAAAAACAAACTTAGGAATAAAATATGACCATTTAGGCCCACTTGGATTAGATTAGGACATTTATTATTAATTTATTTAAAGAAGGGTTAAAATAGTTAAAATCAAAGTTTAATAAGTAAATCATTTTTAATATAGGGTTATACATAAGATAAATTCGATTGTAAATATTCATTAGAAAGCTAAAACGATTTCCTACGTGATGGTATTTTATTTGTAATTTTTAGACATCAAATAATTTAATTTATTTATGACACAAAGATGATGCAGTAATTATCTTATTAATGAAATATTGACAAAATTGATAATATAAATACCAAAATAAATGTAATATGAGACTTTTTATGAATTCCACTAATTTTCTAGGTTACTATGATATATTAGTATTGATTTAATAAACTTGGTTCGAACATATAATTCTGTTATGACTTTCACAAAAATCATATATCAAATAGTGTCAAAATTGACACAAAATAGTTTTTAAATCAAATATTATATTATTAATTGTTATTTTATTCCTAAAAATCTAAGGTTCGGCCAAATGACTTAGATAAGGATATATATATTAATAATAAACAATTTGGGGTTCGTTTGGCATGTTATAGTAAGTGTATTAACCATATAGTGAAAGAAAACAAAAAGACATGGTAAGAGTTAAATTATTTAACTTAGAGTTAAATCTAATTGATAAGGTTAAAATAATACCCTAAACTTGTCTAATTTCTATTGGTTGATAGGATTTCGACCCATCCCCACTTTATCTTCGAAATAAGACCCTTTGGAACCATTATAAACCGATTTTGACTTTAATATAAAATAATATTTTGAGATATTCCTAAGGTGCCCCTCTCCTCCCTTATAAAAGGGCACCTCCTCCCCCCTCCTCCTCACACCAATTTGAGCACTCAAGCTCGGCCAACCCCTGCCATGTTCCCTTCTCCACTTCCCTAGAATAATCCTAGAGGTCCTGGTCTTCTCCAAAGACCAATCTTAGTTCCTTAAGTGGAGGATTCAAAAAGGCGTTCCAAAGAAGAGGTAATATCCATTACCGATCTTTTCAATTTCTTTCTTCTTCAACTTCTTCTTCTTTAGTTGTTTCATGATAAAGTAATAACATCAGTATTACTTACATACTGATATTTTATTATTAATATGAAACAACCCTAATTCACCTTCTATCCATCCTACGGAAAAATGAAATCACCGCGCGTGCGTACGTACGGAATACCGTCTCCACGCCGTGGTGTAATCTATTTTCCACCATCACCTTACAAGGATGGGTATAATGGTGTAATCAGTAACTATATATGATTATTATTAAGTAATATAGATACTGAAATTATATATATATACTCCAATACAATTCCACGATCATAGGAACGATATCATCACTCGTGCGTACGTACGGAATACCGTCTCCACGATGTGATGCGACTCGTTCTACATGATCTTCATTTCATAATGATTATATAAATGAATTGAATGAATGAATATGGTATATACTACACTAATACCATTCTGGAAATGAATTATCTATAACCTAAAGATAAGAATAAGAATTTATTCGACAAAACACGCATAAGAACAAAAAGTTATAAAGACCCGAGTAACAAGTAACAATGAAATATTACTAACAAGAAGCTAATAATATGACCATATATGATCTCATATCAATATGTATGATTCTGGAATAAGTCAATAACATTATTTAAACCATTATACAGGAGCTTCGGACACGAACAAAGCAAATCGGACCTAAGGTAAGGGAAATATCACAATCTCATTTTTATCCGAGATTGTTTATTCGTAAGTATTTACTGGGGTGTATTTTATCATCCACATCCATGTTCCCTCAATATGTAATATTGTTTCCATCCACTTGAAATAGTTTAAATCCAATTTTACCCTTAGGTGAGTTTTTAGTAAAGAATATGAAAGGAATCTTTTGTCGTTTTTCCGTACGAGGTACTTTTTGACTTTTCCGACAAAAGTACGAAGAATGTTTTTTTTTACTTATACGGCATGAATGGATTTTTAAAACATTACTTCAAAGAAGCTTCCTTTACAAGTTTTCATGTTTATTTTTAATCAACTTCTTTTATTTTAAAGTTGTATGACATGTTATGAAAGGAAAAATGTTTTTGAAGAAGAAAGGATATTTTCCTCAAGAATTCAATTCAAGTGTTTTATCAAAATTATTTTCCATCTAAGATAATAAAGGGTTCTGTTTCTATCCATATTTTTACATTGGTTTGACTATGTTGTGATGGAATTATGTTTATGAATTCCTTTATCATATATGAATTGATTTATGATGTCATGATGTTTCAAGAATCCCATTTTTGTTATATGTGTTATGCGATGATGTATGTTTTATGATTATGTGGCACACATAAGAAAGGATTCATTATAAGATGGGTGGGACCTATATCTCCCTCCAATGCATTGGGTAATGATTTTATATCTCATGAGATAGACATGGCTGGAACGGAAGGTTATTTCGGTTCAGTGATACAGGACTGAAACGACGAGTGAACTCGGTTCAGAAAGGGACTTTGTCCACTAAGATAGTTTTGGCAATGAGTCATGACTAACAAGAAATGATTTTCCATGATTATGTGTGCATGCCACAAAGATTCAAGTTTTATGTTATGATTATGGGGATCTCATTTTCACTTCTATGATTTATTCCATGTTAAGATATTATGATCTCTTTTGCAGGTTTTAATTTTCAAAAAGATATGATATGATTTTTATTTCCTTTATTTTCCCTTGCTGAGCATTTGAGCTCACCCTTTTATGTTTTCTTTTCCCCAGGCCAGGAAGATGGATATTAAGTAGAATATGCTAAAAGGGACCCTAGATATGATGAAATAAATGGGAGACACTGTAGAAGATTTATGAACCAGTTGTTTATGATTCCCAGTTTCTAAAGACACTATACCTATACGGTCCTTTGTGGTTTTGTCATATGTTGTAATAAGTGTGATTCAATTTTGAAGTATTAACAATGTATGTAAAGTGTGGGTCGTTATACCCAAGCTCCAAAGATGCCTCTCACAAGCCTCTATCTAGCCTTTGGAAGCACACTTCCAAGTAAGGTTTTTTCTTCCTTTCTCATTTTTGTCAATTTTCTTTAAGTTGTATTGCCCTTTTAATTTCAATTATTAATGTTGGAGTATGGGTTCGAACCTCCCCCATACTGCCCTCTTATTGTTTGAATAATGGGAGAACCCTTTCTCTCTCATTATATGCCTCCCATGTACACCTGTTACTATGCCCAAATTCCGAAAGGAACTTCTCTCTCTTCTTTTACATTCAAGCAATACTTTTGTATCATGAATCTAAATTCCTTTTAAATTGTTGGGACATGTTTATATATGGCCTTCTTACTGTCCATTACATGTAAATATGATGAGGAACCACTTTCTCTCTCATCAACCTTTTTTATGAGTTCTTATGTCACGCTGTTACGCTGCCGAAATCGCACCGATTTTCTAATCCAATGTCATTGTTTAGTGAATATCATGCCCATTTCTCCATCAAGGATATTCACCTTTAAACACATTTACTTATTGATTGTAAAGTTTCAAGTATGAATTCCACATTCCTTTATCATGGAATAAATGATTGTGTTTTATGAATCCGTGTTTTATGATCCATGTGGCACACATATGCATGAAATGAAATGTTTAAGAAGGGTGCGCCCTGATAGCGCTCCAATGCATTGGGTAAAGTATAGTATCATGATACATCATGTGCAATGAGTGTTGACTCATGTTAATTCAAGTGAAACGAGGGTTTACTCGTGCTTCAAGTGCAATGAGGGTTTACTCATTCTCCATGTGCAATGAGCTTTGGCTCATGCTAATTCAATGTTAAGTGTTGTTGCCACATTTCCATGTTATGATTATCATGCTTTATCCTGCCTTTATGTTCATGTTTCTCTTATGCTCTATCGATATGCCTATTTCCTAACATATATTGTACTCCTAATGTTATTCCATGTGTACTCCCTTACTGGTCTTTATAGCTCAACCTTTTCTTATGCATGTCCTTAGGTTATCCCATTCAATGCTAAGTACGAAGGAATGTAGTGGTCATGTAAAGGAATTTTTCAATAAATATGTTGTATTTTCATGTTTTATGTCTTTATGTAATGATCCTAAGCCCCAAAGACAATAAACCTCTCTATCTTTTTTGTTGTATCAAGTGAGGTTTTATGTAATAAAGCATGTTTAAGTTGTAATAAAAAGAAGGGTTTCCATAGTATTGTTATATTCTATGATCATGGGTTTTAGTACTAGGTAAATATCTCTTCAATTTAGGTTTAAATGCTAATTTATAGGATAATGTGAATACCATTTTAGGTCACAAATGTATCCAGGAATTCCGGGACTTGTATGGAGCTTGGATCCTGTCTTTCAAAAAAAGGATTGGCCACAGGTTGGTAGAAACTAGGTATGGAGATCCCATAATTACTAATAACTATGCGAATATGGATGGTGGGGAGCTACAAGCCGCACAGTTTTAGGAAACCATGGAAATAGCGGTGCAAGCCTATGTGAGAACACATTCAATTTTTTGTTGTCTTTTATGCAATAGTTTTCACATGGTTAGTCAAACTGTGCATAGTGATAGTGCAGGTTCCCCCATATCATAGAATATAGTGCATTGTTGTTACATGCTTTGGCCAAGTGGGCAGCCAAACCATGTAGCCCAAATTTTTTTGTGGAAATTTATTATTTTCCCATAATATATATTTAAACTAATTTTTTTCTCTTCTACATTGTTAGACATATTTGGGTATAATAGATCTCTTTTGATGGAAAATTATAGTATTTCATCATGTTCTTTTGTCTGATCTCAAAATTGGGAGTTATTCATCTCGTTGGATCATCAGTGGTGATTACTTCATCCCTTTTGTATTATTTCTCATTTTTCATAGTATTGGTTGTGCTATTTAGTTGCAATCAATATTCCCTATTTTTTGGTTTTTCATCCATTATTCATTTTTATCTTGATATGAGTTGACTCATTGTTTGATATTATATCATAAATCCACTACGAACAAATGGATAGTGGTCTATAATTTTCTTAATGGATTGGTTCTTTATAGAGCACGTTTTTTGTTCCACTTTCCAAGCATTCTATCAGATCCCTAATAATGAATTGAGTAATTTAATTAAATGAAATGGAAGATGTTAGGGATTCCCTTTACTTATGTTGGGATGTGTTGGAGGTTGTTTCCCAATCCACGTCCACCCATGGGGTGTTCCATATGAATTATGACCACCTATTCCATTGTCATACCACCCATGGTTTTAGTTAGTGCATGCCTAGTTAGAGTAAGCTGTAAATAATTGAATTAGTTTAAATTTGTTAAATATGAAATGGTTTACCTCCATTTCCATGTGTTAGCTTTATGTTGTTGGATTTTATTATTTGAATGGATTATTTAGAGATTGTTGAAATGTGTGGGTAAAAAATATGAATTTTTGTTAAATGATATATGAGTGGGTAATATCATGGTATGCATTGGTAATTGAGTTTAATGATGATTGATTCCATAGAATGCCATAGGTGTGTTACACCATTGGTCATGATATATGTAGATAAATCCCTAGACCAATATGTTACTTAGATTGTGATTCCATGGGATTCCATCTGCCTTGCAACCCCTCGGAACAAGTTTGTTTGCGATCGTAGTGGACACAATCTTTTTACATGCTTCTTGGGCCCCAATTTAAGAGAAACTGTGTTTCTATCGAGATTCCCCATGGACTCTATGAGGATGCATTGATCCATTATACCTACGATCTAGCCTTGTAGTTTGGAAAATTTCATGTATTAGGGCACATGCATGTAAATGTGACTTTCTTGATTAAATGCATCAACCATAGTATTTTCTGATACTTTGTGATATGTGTTGAGTCCATGATTGAAATTATATAAAGGTTATATATAAAGGCCATGGTTATGTGATATATTTTGTATACACTATGGATATGGAGTTTATATTTTTTATATTTCTTCTTTGTTAGAAGATCGTAACACATGTTTTTCACAGATCCTTGTATGTCATTACAATATCACATTACAGATTTACTATTAAGTGGGAATTTTAATTTTATTACTTCATATCTATTATATAAATTATACACTACTTTATTTTATATTCCAAAACCAGGATTTTTTATAGAATCTTTGGGTGGTGACATGCTAGGATTGTATCTCACACCCAATTTGGGATGTAATTCAGTCCCAAAATATACAATATGGATGCAGGTAGGGACCAGGGAAAGCTCCAATAGATCAATTCTTGTCCTATTGCTACATAGGAGTAAGGGAGACTTGGACTGAGTTGAGGCTGATGATGCAATCAGGAGAGAGTAGTTTTTTTAATTTTTGTAATTTTTGATATATGTATATTAAGAATTCCATGTATAATTATTTTTTCTTCTTTATAGCATGAACTTATAATCAGTGTATGTTATATAACATCTAGAATATATATATATATATATTGGAGGTTTATCTGTTGTATGATTGATTCAATTTTTCTGACATTCATTTGTATGATTTATAACATTATGTTACACTCTAATAAAATTGAATAGTTTCACCATAGAAAAATCCTAGTCCCTTGTTCCTAGTTGGAAGCCTCTGGCATTTGGTGAGATGTGATTGAGGCCATGTGGGCATCTTGAATCGTGGAACCGTTCAGTGGCATCCGGGTCTAGGATGTTATAATGTGGTTTTAGAGAATTATTTCATTTCTACTTTATTAAATTGAGGAAATATAAAATAAGTTATAAAGAATTGAGATTTAGTAATGAGTTATGAATGGGTTTAGCTAAACCACATATAGAAAAAGTGATAATTGCATCGAATGAAAATTTATGTTTTCTGGATTTTTGCTAGTGCAGATTATTTGATTCCACTATTAGGTGATGCACTTGAATTGTAATGCTATTATTATTATAAATGGGGATTTTATTTTGTTCAAAAATAATTATATGAGGGTATGATATCTCATCCATCATTTTAGTCTCTTTACTACAATTAAATTCTATGAATTATGTGATTCTATATAGGATTTATTGCTTGTTTTCATAATATTCTGATAGATGTTTTGATAGATATAGCTTGAAATTTGATATATTATCAATGAAGTAAATTGGGAATCATGGTTGGTAAATAGTTTTCCTTCCATAACTGAAGAAGTGTCTCCATTATTAGGATACTACAGAGACCCTATGTTTCCAATAATGGAACATTGAGTCATGGACCATGAGTCTCATAGATAATAAATTATTATGGCGTGGATTAGGAAGATGATATATTTTTTGTTCATAAGGATTATTGGTCAATATAGATTGTAAGTGGTGAAACATTTGGTTCTGAAATTTGAAATAAAATATTAAAGGACTGTGAAAATGAAAGGATAATTAAACTGGGAATCAAATAACATGACCTTGACCCATCATTTCAGTGGGAAGTAGGTAGTATCACTTGTGACTTTTATGTCTATTTATCCTCATTGTTAATGGATTTCAGAGTAGGCAGTGTGGTATGACCTATTTATAGGAATTATTTAACTTGTCTTTTGATTTTATCTATGAAAATTGTAAACATTCTTTTCAGAGGCATGCGTTTGAATTTGCATAGAACTGCCACCACAATGACCTCCAGTTGTATTCTAGGAGGGTAGAAACGACAATACACTAGAGGTGGTTGTCCCTAGTCTACTAGTAGATCCTCCTATACATCTAGTTTAGGAAACAAATATTTTTTTAGACATTGGTGTTGATTAATAGTTATATGAGAGTTCTTCACACTTTATGAAGACTTTTCGGATAGCATAGAAGCTTTCCACATATATGGAAGTGTTGAAGTGAGTGTTCTAGTTGTAGCATCCTCCCACGTTTTTGAGGGATGGAGGTCCATAGGGTATTAATATATGGATCCTGACTATGGTCCCAATATTAACTCATTTAGAGTCATCTTCTAATAAGAATGTGAAGATCATTAATTACATGATTTGATAAGAAGTAATTCAGTGGTGGGATGTTTTGAATTAGGGTGGCATGAGGAATGATATGGATTGAGTTGATAAAAAAACTAGGTTTTATGACTAATTTTACTCTAAGAATCTATGGGATGAGATGGCTAGTGAATTCATGCATCTAGAGAAAGGTGTTATGACATTAATGGAGTACTAATAATTCTTTAGAGAGCTGAAATATTTTTCCATGAAAGACCATATTGATTTGTTATCAAAAAAGAGATGCTTCAAGGAAGGTCATTGACATATCATAAGATCTCAGGTTCATGTGTTCAGATTGACCCCCATTATGAATATAGTAAATTAGGAATTAATTATATAGAGGAACATAATGGATGTTGGGGGGAACCTGGTAGAGAAGTGTAGTATCTCGACCTAGTGGTTCAACATCTTTAGGTAGGAAGATCCATTTTTTCTCTTACAATGAGATGAGTTCTAGCCCGGATATGAGTACTGGTATCTTAGTTTTCATTCATCTGTGTGGAAAATCATTCTTCATGAGAAATCACTATGATTGAGAGCCAGTCGAGTGTTGAGATTTTGGAGGGATGGGGCACATGAATTTTTTTTGTAGGATATTCCCTCTAGTAGTGATTGGTTGGGGTCATCTCTGACACCTGGTTTCAGAGTGGGATTCATAGCTCCACGTCAATAAGGGTGTTTGATTTATTACTGGCAGATCAATCCGATGTGGTGGTGGTCATAGTTGTGGAATCATGGTGCATGTTGTAATAAAATTTAATATTAGGTCTACTTTGGGAAGAGAGGTTGTGTCACCAGACCACGGTTCAAGCCATATATATTCTGTATAGCATACCCCTGATAAGTTGATCATCAAACTGTTTATGATGAGAGGTATAGACCTAGTTTCCTCAACTCTCGTATATTCTTTTTTTAACACATCATTGTCACATTGTTTCATATGTGTACCAACTTTGGATAGCCTTAGGATCTTGATTCAATTTTATAAAGGATATAGGATTCTAGAAACTCTATTAGGGATCAATATGGATGGTGTATGTAGATGTGGGGAGTGTCCCTTAAGATTGGTGGGAGTCACATTTTATGGAATCTTTTTGTCATCAAGATGACCAGGTTATAAATCATACTCGTGTTAGACTATCCTGTATCATATCAAACCAATAATGATTTCTATCATATTAGGGTAGAATTTTTATCAACTGGGGGAATAGTTTATACTCATAAGGGTGAATGGGACGTTCAGGCAATCCGAGATGGACCTGAGCATTGTGGTATTGGGGGGATGATATCCTGGATTATTATTTTGCATTTGGAAGATCATGGATCATGTCAGGATGGTTTTCCACTAGTGGATAATTATTTTAGGGAAATTTTCCCAAATGACTTTTTAGGTTTACCTCCTATGGTAATGGTGGAGTTCTCTATCATGCTAGTACTCGGAGCTATATTAGTATCCATTCCTCCTTATTGGATGTATACTATAAAGTTATTGGATATCAATAGGAATCTAGAGTATTTAAAAGAAAATGGGTTTATTCAACCTTGTAATTCTCTATGGGTTTCACTGGTCCTTTTTGTGAAAATGGTTAATGGTACGATTAGGCTGTGTGTGGATTACCGAAAATTAAACCTGCTAATGGTTAAGAATCAGTACACCTTTTTATGGATATATAACATGTTTTACCATCTTCTAGGAGCATATGTTTTCTCAAAAAATTATTTGAGATATTGATACCATTAGGTGTGTATTAGGCCTATTAACATACCTCATACTTCTTTTAATATCAGGTATGGTAAATAGTAGTATCTGGTTATATCATTCAGTCTCACTAACATGAGAGTAGTATTCATGGAGCTAATGGACTGAGTTTCCTATCATTATCTAGATTCTATTATGGTGATTTTAATGGATGATTTATTTGCGTATTGTCATAATATTCCCAACCATGCCAAACAACATGAGATTTTTACGGATACATTGATAGAGCATCATTTATATTATATTCTTCTAAATTTACACTTTGGGATATAGAAATTCATAACCTAGGTCATATTATCTCATAGATAGATGTATAAATAGATGTAGAGAAGGTGAGAGCTATTGTTTCCTTGATTCATCACAAGAACATCTTGGACATACAGAGTGTATTGAGGGATATATGGATATTAATGAAATTTCATAAATGAATTTTCATGGATAAAATAAATGCTTATGTGATTGAATAAAGATGGTGTGAAGTTTTTATGATTAGATACCAATGAGACATCCTTCTAGGAGGAGAAAGGGAGACACAATTCATTATTAGTCCTAATTCAATGAGATATAGGCACACAATCTATTGTGACACATTAGCTATCAACATTGGAGTAGTTTTAATTCATGGGGATAAAGTCATGGAAAATGGGTCTCAACGGCTGGGGTTAGACAAGAGGAACTACCTGATGCATGATCATGAGTTAGTTGTAGTTGTATATGCTTTATGATCATGAAGACACTATTTACCGGGAGAGCATTTATTGGTTTTAAAGGACCAAAAAATCATCAAAACTATATTTACAATGTTATATTTGAATCTAAGGAAGATAAGGTGGATTAAATACCAATATTATTTAAATATTAAACTTGACAACATGATTTGGAAGGGAAATTTCATTGACGGTGAACTGATTAGGAAGACACATATATATGTAATTTAGAAGGCTAGTAGGAAGTGGAAGCATATATATTTGTTCCCTCATATGAACTTGGAGATGTGAGATAGTCAGTGACATACCTTTATTTCATCCTTAACTATGAACTCTACCCTTTTGGATTAATTTTAGGTGAGGAAGCTATTGGATTTGGTGGGCCTAGTCCTACAAGATAATGTAGAAAGGGATGACCCACCTATTGTTTGGACTATGGGAGAGGATGAGATCCTATGGTTACATGGTCATGTAAAAAACATACAGACGTAGTTGATATGGGATATTTGTGCCTCAGTTTTGGCTGTGCAATCGGGAATCGCCAGGATGTATCATGAATTGCATTACTAGAATTGGGGGCTGATGATGAAACATTAGGTAGCTAGTTTTGTTAGGATGTGTTCCAATTACCAGTATGTTAATTCATAAAATCAGCAAACAGACGAACAGTTACATTAGTTACCTATTAAAAAGTGAAAATGGGATATTGATTCGATGGATTTCAGGACTATTTATATGATTTCTCCTTGAGGTAGTAATTCTGTTTTGGTTATTATTGAATGGGTAATAAAGTTTTCTCATTTCCCCCCGATTAACCAAACCACCTATGTGGATGATCCTGGGTTTTTTTACATGTGGGAGACTATACGACTTCCTGAGGTCCCATATAAAAGCATTTCTAATAGGTACAGAGTTCATTAGGTATATTGGTTCTTCTAAGAATGGATTACCACCCACAAACTAATGACCAATTTTACAATATGATACATGTTATTATGAACAAGATGCAATAATGAATCCTAGAATTTGGGGATCATGGGAGAGGTAAATACCCATTTTTGAGTTAATCCACAATAATAATTATCGAGATACAATATATATTGAACTTTATGGGGATTAGAACAATATCCCATGTCAATATCCCATGTCCGCATTAGATTCTGGTCTGTAATATTTTCTGGGACCATGTCTTGTACATGAAACATCAGAGTAGGACCAATAGATCAGAATGCATATGGATACTATGTTGTGTCAACAGAAATCTTACACTCATAACAACATATGAACTCTATATTTCTAAGTCAATGAGAGGTTATTTTTGACATATCTCACCAATAATGGGACCTAGATAGATCAGGATATTGGGTAATAATTAATTATGATATGTCAAAACATTCAATATTCAAGTGAGATTATAGCTAGTAGCCTACTGAATATAGTTAATTAAAAAGTACTAGGTCATGCATGATGTCATTCGTGTATCTCGTCCACTTCATTATCATCCAGACTCATCTCATGTACATCAATGTGAGTAAGTGTAGTTACATTTAGATGAGTTTATTGAGGTGAAACTTATTCGTATCATTTATAGGATAACAAATGTTCTTTGAGGTTTGTCCGTTCCTTTAGTATGGGTTCTATGGTATAATATACACCTATTAGATGATACATGGGATCAAGAAGATGATTTATGTGGTCAGTGGATATATATATTCATTTAAAATTCTTTACCACCCTTGAGATAGAAATTTTGTGATGAATTTCTTTAAGGGGGAATGATTTCAAGATCAAATTTTTTACATAAGATTCGAGTATCTATAAATTATGTATAATTGCATAATTATAGCCAAATGTGAATACCATTTGAGGTCACATGTGTATCTTTGGTTTCTAGGGCCTGTTTGGTGGCTAAATCCAATATTTTTGTAAAGAAAATAAAAGGAAACATGGTTAATAGATACCATATGGGGAAATCCTTATGGTTATTACAAACAGTGCAAGGATGGAATGTGTGGTGCTATAGGCTACAAGGTTTGAAAAAACCATATGAATGGATGTGAATTCCTATGTGGGAGAACCTAAAATTTTTAGATGATATGTTTTGCACACTTTTATCATATTTTGTAAAACTCTTCATAATGACCATGGAGGTTCCCCCTTGGAAGAGTAGAGGGTGCATGATTGGTTCATGGTTTGGCATACCATGCGGCCAAACCTTGTAGCCTAGGATATTTTTGGGAAATTGCTATTTTTCCCTTAAAAATATATCTTAACAAAAACTATATATCCTTATTCTTAATTGGATATCATGGGGTGTGACATCAGTCCTTTGAAGGAATGTTTTACCCTTTGATCTCGTTCTTCCATCCAGGATCAGAATCAAGATTCATTAATCTCATTTGATCTAGACCAGTGAGTACTCCATTAATTTTGTGTCATTATTCATTCATCATTGTATATGTTTTCTTATTTATCTTATTATTAATATTTCAAATTTTCATGGTTTTCATTAGTTATTTATTTTTCACCCAATCTGAGTCGAATCAATATATGATACTGGCAAATCACTCTACTACGGAACTATAGTAGGTGGTCTATAATTTTCTCGAATGGCATAGTGATTTATAGAGTTAGTTGTCATTATGAAACCTATTTTAATTTCTAGAGGCTACCTAATAATTAATTGATTAATTTAATTAAATGAAAAGGACACTTTTTGGGATTCCCTTTAGTTACATCGAGAGGTGTTAGAGGTTGTTTCCACAACCAACAACACCCGTGGGGTTTTTATGTAAATTAACATTTCTTATTCCTTTGATAGACAACCCATGGGGTGAATTAGTGATTTCATAGCATGTGGTTTCATGTTAATAAATTAATTATATAAAATTGGTTAGATAAGATATGTTTTTCCTCCCTTTCCATTGGTTTACATGAAATGTTTTTGACATAATTGTTTGAATGGATTATATAGAAATTTTGGAAATGAATGGGTAAACTAATTGAATGTGAATGGTTCTGAATTGGTATATGAGTGGGTAAACTCATGGTTTGAAATGGTAATTTAATTGAATGGTGAATGATTTTAATGAATATAATGGGAGTGTTACACCATGGGACATGATAGTGGTAGAGAATGCATTGTACTTGTATGCTCTTTAGATTATGATTATATGGGATTACATACAAAAATGTTGTGCTGATGTGATATATTGGGTATATGGAATGGTTGTGGTGTTTACTAACTTTTTCTATACTACTACCTTGTTAGAGGAGCTTGAAACTTATTTTGCAGGGAGACTTGTATTGTTCCTAGTATCACATTATAGATTTACATTGTCATTTGAATTTTACATGTATACCATTCTTATCTTTTATAAAGGTTGCACTCTACTTTAGATTATGTTTCACAAATAGGATTTTTTATACTCATGGGGTGGTGACCGGCTGGGATTGTATCTCATTCACTATTTGGGCTGTCATTGGGTTCCCAGATAGACTATATTGATATAGGTAGGGACCATTCAAGATCCCACCATTTTATTCCTTAATTTTTGCTTCTTAGGATCATTAGAGAGTATGACTGACCCTAGGATATTTATTATTTTTCGAGATAGTATATTTTTTCCCTTTATTTAGTTTTTGATATGTGTATTTTTCACATGAAATGAATACATATTTTGGTTTCTTTGCAGATAAATGACATGATCAATAGTGTATATGAGATTACTTCTGGAATTGTTATTTATATCAGTTTTTTGGATGTTTATTTTTTATAGATGATTTAATACTTCTGTTATTCATTTGAATGAGTTCCACTATTCTATTACAATTTGATAATAGAAAATAGTCTCCCCACAGATACAACCATGGCCTTTCTAGCTATTCATCTTCCTTTTTTATTTGGGGTTATCTTATTTTGTTCATGTGGCCAACATGTCATGGTGCATGGTTCAATGGAATCTGAGTCCAAGATGTCAAATTTATAGTGAGTCATTTTGAGTATAAATTTTCCTATGGTTATTTATGATAATTCTATTATAATTGTTATTACTTTTTATAACTATTTCTGTTGATGTAATGGATGAATCCTAAAGGAAACAAGTTAATAATATATTCTATGGACAATGTGGAAGTGGTCCCATTGAACAACCCAATGGGATAAGGTCTTGAGGGTGAAATATTTTGATTATACCAAATCTGCTATCAAGATTTATGATTAACAACATGTACATAGAAAAAAACCCAAACACATAAAATTATAGAATGATAGAATCCCATATAAATTTTGGTGACAAAGATGATGATTCTTAGAATAATAAATTTCCTACATGATAAAAATATGGGAATAAGCATAGTGGAAATTGACATAAAATTAAAAATGATACATCTATGTTTGAATTATTTTATATATATATGAAATATTTTTAATTTAAATTTCACTATATAATTATAATTGTGTATATATGTATATAAATATGGATATACGAATAAATAAACTAAAATGTTTCACAATAAATTTCCTCAAAAAATAAATTTTATATTTCTATTATTATGTATATAAAAACATGTATAGATGTACAACGAGAGATGATGCATATATAAAATAATATATAATTATAATTTGAACAAGGAGTGGAATTTTGATATGAATTTTTTGTGGAATTTTTCTAATAAAAATTTACACTAAAATATAATAGTTTATATTTTAAATGTAAAATTTTAGTTTAAAAAAAATTATTTTTGGATTTTACATATTTTCATTTTAATTTTATGTAAAAATTAAAATTTGAAATTTCATATGGATGTCTTCACTTAATATTTATAATGAATGTTTACAGTTGAAATTTACATTGGATGTCTTAATAAATACATTTCATTGGAAATTTAATATTTAATTTTTTATTGAAAAATTATATTTTTTATATATATTTTAATATATTTGAACTTGTAATCTAAACATGAATTTATTTTATAATTTTAGTAATCAAATTTATTGTATGATTATTGAATTTGTTTTTTAGAACCTAACAATAGTTATTAGAAGTGAATGAATTTTTAAAACACAATTTACAAGGGTCTCTATGCAAGATAATATGAAAAGTAAAAAATATTGAAAAGTAGAATGTTTTGAAGCACATGAACCATAAACCAAATAATCCACTGCATCATTTTAAAACTCTATCACATGGGATTGATAGAGATGACCATTATGAAAAGAAATGCACCCCACCACGGTAGGTATCCATAGGATGAACGAAATCATCAGAAATTTGTATGGTATTCACGTTTTATCTAGGGTAGTCAACTGCCCCTATATGAAAATTTGGAATAGAATTGGTTTCATGGGAGTCATTGGTCTAATATTCAAAAACAAATTTTATAATAAGGTTGTGTGGATTATATAAAACCATAGGACAATCAAGGGTGGTGTTCTCATTGATTCAAGTGTTTATAACACATGTACTAATGTCTTAGCTAATCTATATATCATAGGAAAAACTGAATTTAACTATTATATGCTTCATATTATGAAATGTATATCTTAATGATAACCCAGGTGGAGGTTTGATCATCTATCTAGATAATACTACCAATGTAGTAAGTATAATATATATATATATATATATATATATCATATAATGAATTAAATTCATAAATTTCATACAAGACATAATATATATATATATAAGGATTTAAGACATATATATCATTCAATCTCCCACTAAAAATTAAGCCTCTAAAACTTTGTTCCATTTCACCTTTTATTTCATCATATACAATATCTTCTAAAACCCTATCCAAAAACATTTTGGATATCTTCTAAAACATTTTTTGAAATACATCATTAAGTTAACCTTATTGTATGTTCTATATAATACCGTGTAAATACCTATAATTTTTTTTATTAACTATAAAACATTTTTAGACTATCCCTCAAATTCAAACACAGTCACCATTCAATCAATCACAAATTGTGACCCCCAGAGGACTTTATAATAATGATAAAAAATAAAAATCTATGAATCCATATATGTAATCATTGATCAGCAACCAGGAAAGTGCCAATGCTACTCAATTTATAAAGGGAAATGGAATTGATCTCCATAAAAACATTTATCTCTATACCTATATCTAAAAAATTTCATAATATAAAAACATAAATTATAATATTTTACATTTTTCCAAGACATCGATTGAGTATAAGACATAGATCATGTTTATCAAATATAGCCAACTTATTTGTTCTTTAATATTTTAGTATAGATTGATCTAATTGACTAATACATCACATGTCATTCATCCTTATGAATAAGAAAATCACATGTCCCATAACTAGATAGATATATAATATCTATGTTTGGTCACACACTCCCATAGCCTCTCTCAACCAAGGGCCCAAATGTCATACTTTTCCTACAATATGACAAATCCTTTCTCTGTTAATCTACAATTGATGACATGATAAAAAATATATCCTACCACCCATGAATTAGAAAAGTCAATACATTGATTTATGTAAGTAAGGTATCAATATATGATGTTTATCATTCTAGATATCTCACTAACTTCATGAAACAAGGATTGAAATACGATACAAGCACCCTCAGTTTACAAAAGGAATCTATATGATATTCCATGGGGTATACTTAGTTGGTCATGCATTGCACACAAATAAATGTATACTTTTTTTGCTTCATGATAATATTTGGAATCTATTTACAAGAATACTACTCACACTTACATTGATATTTCTTCCTATCCATTAATACTCCTTTATGAACATCAGTTAGGGATAAACTCAAATTCATACATGTAGAGGACAATTATAATTACACATCATGTAATTTATATCTCTATATATATATATTTATAGGTCCAATGTAAAATAATAATAAAATGGTAGTTTTCTTTAACATTATACATTTTAATATTATTATCCTCTTTAATAATATTTAACAATTCAGATAAAATAACATGTTTATCATATCATATATGATAAACTACTATATCATCAATATATTTTCAATAATTTCTATGTTTTTTTAAAATAATTAAGTTATATATAATTCATGTCAAATCTATATGTCACCATCAGATGAAACTCTACCACTAAACTCTCTATTAAGAAACATGTATAGGGTAATCCATTTTTTAATAATAGTGAGACATAGGAATCAGATTCCTAATAGTTTGACTTCTTGAACATAATAAAGCATCCTAACTTTACAACAACTAATTTATGATGTCAAAATCCTAACACTTTTATAATATTAACAAAAATTCTTTTTAAACTTATATTGGTATAAAATTATATTTATTAACATTGAAATTCTCTATGTCTTAATATACTCCCACTATCCTCTTGGAAAATGTGTTTTTTTCATAATATCATTCTATAATATAAAATCCATTTATGTGTTAGTAAATAACAATTATTTTTTTATTAATAATATTTAACAAATAAACAATAATATATATGATATTCTAGTTGTTTGGATCATTTTCATTTTGAAAAGAGTATTTATTAAAATATTTCATTTATTGATGTTGGGAAAACATTCCCTCATATTTTAATAATCATATGGATTTACATTTTATCCTAGATAAACACATCTATCCATGTTTTCTACTCCAAGCATGTTATGAAATTTATGAACCATAAACCGTGTGTAAACAATTAATCATCTAACTTAATTAATAAAAAATATTTATTATCTAACATTTTCGCTTATCATAAATGGTAAAAGCCATGAAGATACACGTTTTTTAATTTTATTCTTTTGATATTGATAAAATCTATTACATTCAAATCCTCAATGTTGAAACTATTTAATAAATATCATGAATTTAATCTATAATCAAGATCAATTATTTCATTGATTTTGAACTCCTATATATTTAAAAATCTTTTTAAAATATTTATTTCAGTATCACAAACATTTAAAAATCAATGAATTAATTTCTATAAAATTCATTCCTAACATAGACATTCCATGGAGTTTTAGAAACTACTCAATGTTTATCTTAGATTATCCAATCGTATTAAATTAATATTATTTCTTCTTGAAAACCCTGGGTTTCAATGAAATTTATTGGCTACATGAATTAATATTTTTAAGAATTTTAACTAGTTTTGTTATTATACATTGAAATTTTACCAACTTATACTAACTATATGTAACTAGAATCAATACATCATATACCCAGTTCATCTATTATCTACATTTTGAGAATATTAGATAAATGTAATTAAATTCAATCATATTTTAAAAATATTTTTATTGATGAAAATAGGGTATATTTTTTGATCAGATCAATCCATTTTAGTCTCCTATTAAATCATGTTATAAAATATATTTCTATAACCAATAAAGCATTAATAAAACCTTTATTGTCACCAATTAATTTATCCTGTTCACTCAAATTGTATATCATTTAGCATAACCAATGTTATTTAGTATATGAAACTGAGATCATTGATGTACCCAATAATATTGAGTACATGATTGGATACTAATATTCCATTGTTATTTTTTCATCTAATTACTTTGAAAACTTAAATGAACCAATATATGCATCCACTATCATCCAGATTCACATTTTGAAAAAAATTCAACACTAGGTAATGATTGGTGGAAATATTTTTAATCATAAAATTTTCCTTATGAAAATTTCTCAAATTACCACTTTTAATTAATAACTTTCCTTAAATTACCCGTCTTAAGAGTATCTTTCATCACATTCCTCTTTATCATCGATTGATCAAAATGTTTATCTGATGTTAATGATGATATTACCTAAAACAAATGATATTCTCATATGATTATCATGTATTATTAACAATTTAAAAATATCTTTTATTAAATGAGTTCCTGATAAAATGGTTACCCATTTAAAAATCTAACATATCCATTATTGGACCACATCCATATTTCACAAAGTCCTTCACTAGTTATCACATAAATAATCCATGACTATATCTGGTAGATAAATTTTTTTAATCATATCATATAAGGATCAAGTATATTTGATAATAAATATCTATATAAAATTAATTATATAGATATACTCAACTATATTCCCCTTGTATTCTAATCATTAGTTTTTCCAGCTAAGTGCAACCAAAGCATGAATAAAAAATTTGATTATAAATAATAATCAATGAGTACATGACTAAGACGAAATATACTATCAGGATAATTCAAACTCAATTATTTCCTTGTTTTCATACAAGTAATAATCTAGGGGTACTCGTGTGGAGGAAAAAATACCCAGTTAAATGATTGAGATCTTGAGAAGTGTTACTTTGGAAGGAATATCACTATAACAAGAATATCATGAGGTGTGTAAAAAATAATATTCGATATAACCTAATATTTTATAGTGGATTACTAGGGTTGGATCACATGAGGAACTATTATATTTATTAATTTCATATTTTAAGTGACATAAGCTATCTTATTTTTGTTTTAGTTTTTTAAAGTAAATAATGAAAATATTTTTGGGTTTTTGATTTATGACATGAAAAATAGAAATTCTAATTTATAGAAGCTAGTAAATTTAAACCGAATGAGTTAATGAAATAAATCACTTTTTATTGGTTTTTTTGTTGTAATAAATCATTATTATTTATTATATGTACAATTTTACATTGATTATCTAAACATGAAATGGCATGGTTGAAATAATTAAATTTATTTATAAATATTGTAATGTAATAAAATTCCTAAAAAGTATACACTATACATCCTCCTTTAATCAAGGTTGAGGACACTCCTTGTTCATAGAGGATCCAACTTCCAGGACCCATCTATATTTTTTTATTTCAACCATTTATTAGCTCGACAACAACATGTGAAGAACTGACCAATTGAGAAAGGGAAAACTGATTAAATAAAATAATTGAAGAAAATTGAATTGCATGTCATTGGGTAAAGTCACCCCATTTAAGAAATTCTTCCCACCCATTCATAGTACTCAATTCTTTCTACAAGTTTAAAATTAATCATTAAATAAAATTCATAATACCTTGACCTCACATCTAGCCAAGACTCGGGGTCAGGCTCTCAATTGTGAGAGTGAGAGATCAAAATGGTGGATATGGAAAAAATAGAAAAAAATAGAAAATATTAAGTATGCGAAAAAATAATAGAGTAAATTAAAATAATTATGGAGAGAGAATAAAAGAGTAAATGAAAAAAGAATTTTGATGAGAGTGAGAGGGAAGAAAATGAAAATATGATTAAAGATTAAGAAAACAAGAAGAAATTAATAAATATATTTTATAAAGAATGTTATAATAATAATAATGTTATTATTAATATCAATAATAAGAAAATAATAATTATAATAAGAAATGAGAATGGAAAACAATGGTGGAAACAGAATTAAAAACACACATGAATTAATTTAATTTAATAATAGAAGAATTCAAATTAAATTTTAAAATAAAATCTAAAAATAAATAATAAATAAATAAAAAGGGGAAAATAAGAATAATAAATGGGGAAGGAATAATATGGTACATCGTGGCTCCTTGGTGGCGATCTTTTCTTTAATGGTCAACTAATGGTATGGGATGATTTGAATGGATGTTCTTTCCTCCTTTTATAGAACATAATTTTCCTTCAAAAGATTCCATGTGTTCACCCAATTAAATGTTAGAATTGGGGAATGGTGTAATCAAAAAAAATTTATAATTTTTTTTCTTTTCCTATCCAACAGTAAGATTCATATACCATTATTAGAGAGATTTATATACTTTTTACTCTATGAATGTATTCTACTAATTCTGAATCTTCATATTCCACATCTTTGAATTCCCCTTCATTAATACCATTAAAAATAGCTGATTCAAATGTGTGAGACTCCATTAATGTTATTCATAAATGTAGTTTTATATCCCCTCAAAATATCATATTATTTTTTTTGTCCATTCAGTAGATATGGTCTCAACATCAAATATTACTAGATCAATGCACTGTTTTCAAGGTCCAAATTGTGAACTGGTTTTTTGCATCCAAATGATGGGTTTATGTTTGGTTGTTGAATGATTAAATGAATAAAATGATATATAGAATCCTAAAAAAATTTACAAATTTATATTAGTATAAAAAATGTGATGTCAAAAATGCAGAAAAAATATAAGACATTTAAAATCATAGAGATACCATTTTTTGAAATTAATCTCAAAATACCACTAAAACCAAAAAATGCCAAAATTTACCTAAAAATAACACTTTTTTTGGGATTGAAAACATTTAAATTAAAATTAATTTTTTTTAAAATATGTGTTCTGTAAATTTCACCTCACATTAACAATATTTTTCCTCAATGATAGAATCTCATTAGTTAAAATCAGAGGGTACCAATTCTAATAATATTTAAAATTTAAAGAATAAATTAAATAATATTCAATGTTAAATCATATTTTTAAAACTATAGAAAAAATATCAATTTAAAATCTCAATTTTCAAAGAAACAATTAATTCATGAAAATTACTCTTCCCATTTGAAAAATGATGCTGCTTCTCCTTTTATTCATACATGTTCCAAGAATTATTATTATTAAATATGCCATATCATGCTTTAACATACAATATATTATCTTCTATTATCACTCAATAAAAAATTGAAGTGAATTTATTCTCATATCATGAGAACATTATCCTTGTCCATAAACATGTAAAATAAATATATTCTCCACATTGTAAAAACAAAATACACATAAAATCATAGGGAATTTTCAATCAAGGTTCAATTGACTCTGAGGGTTAAGGTTATTAGTATTTGATACTTTAAAAATTAAGTCCCATGAAAGAATATTATCTATAAAGTACAATGAATGATATAAGAAATAAAATATAATGAAATTAACCCCATCAATGTATCAACTCTCACAACCCCCTAACTCTCAATGCAATTCTTGGAAAAAGGTTCAGCATAACGAATGTTATGTACCCTCTCTAGAATATTTGTTTTACCGTTTTTTTATTTTAAATAATAATTTCATTTTTTCTTGTTAGAATGTTATTATTAAAATAAAAATCACATCAACCACCTGATCACATTTTATAAAAATCATTATTCCCGTGATGGTGATTTTTTATTCTTCAATGTCACAAACCATTCAATATTTCCATTTTTTCTAGAAGTGAAAAAAATTAATTACATTGAATAAATAAAAAAACCTTCATTATTCCCATTATTATCACTGAAACACTTTTTCCTTATAATTAATTCCATCCCATCCACCAAGATTCTATTTATCCCCACACGTCAACAAAAAATTATCATTAAAATACCAAGATTATGTTAGGGATGGATAAAAATGTCTTAAAACATGGTTCATCACTATAATGGTAATTTGTGGTCTCTATGATCTAAATAATGATTTATGTAATGGTGGTATTTTAAGGATAATTTGTTTATAAAAAATGTCTCAATATTTTTAAATGTCTTTTTGTATAGTCATAGTTTTTTGTAACTTCAAATGAAAGTTATGGTTGGTGACATGTCATATGATCACTCGAGAAATATGCTCAAGAATAAAATAAGAAGTACATGGTCAATAAATCCACTTGGTAATGTGAAATATGATATTGGATTGACATTCAAGACATTGATACTAAAAATAATGAATAAATTCACATTAGTTTAATAAATTCAATGATTGAAAAGTCATTGGGAAATTTCATTAACATAGACCAACTAATTCCGTTAAATCACGGGTCATAATTTTAATATCCATGATACATATTAATCATCTAATTATTCATTTTAATAATTATATTTCATTAAAATATCAATCTAAAAGATGGAATAACTGGATTCTAAAGAAACTCATGTCTCATTAACAAGTAAATTAATCATGAATTCAAGAATGGGTATACAATTTTATCTTTAAATATCAAAATTTTTTTTTAGAGAAAATATTTATAATGTTTAAAAAATAATCATAAAACGTACACTTCCATTTCCATGAATTCAGGGAAAACTTTCCCCTTCTACATTTAGGGCTACCTTGTGCCATTATTAACATATGAAAAATATCACTTAATTAGGCATAAGGATTATGTCAGTAAATCTAAAAAATATAGAAGGGGAGTGGATATATGATGTAGTAATTCATAAAACTGAAATTCATATATATATTTATAGAAATAAAAAGAAAGGTATTAGACTTGGTATGATCCCCCACGTGGGAACTAAATTTCTACTACCTTCATGGTAAGTTCTAATTGTTATCCAAATTTAGATAGTTGATGACTTTTATCTTATTGGAACCACCAAATGTGGATTTTTCCAACTTGAGCTTCATCCGTATTCTTGAGGAATGGTCCATGGATATAATACCCCAAATCCACACATTTATAAATTAGTTATAGATTTCATGGAAGGGGTAGGATAAATTATTTATAATTATCCTTCTTGGTTTATACATGTGAATCCACCTTCTCTCCCAGCACTGTATATACATGGGATTTAATATGATCATCATCTTTTATTATATCCTCAACCTTAGCAACATTGATGTCTTAATTATGGGGCTCATCATATTCATGTTCATTAAAATTAGGTATATTCATGTGTTCCTCATCATGTGTAGGTCCCATTTCATCATTATCCTATAAGGCATGAGAAATATTGTATAAATCATAAAATAAAAAACAATATAGAGTTATTCACAGTTCATTTTCAATAAAATTGTAAGATATAGAGTATGATAAAAGATAAAATCCCAATCATGGTTTAGAATCAATCAATGCCTCAATGGTATGTACATAGTGATGTAGATCCTTGGTTGATGGAGGAAGGTAGTCAGGATCCTCCATTTTCACTTAAAATTCCACCACTTTGGTGGTATCTTCCTTCACTGATTCGAGATCTTATTATTTACATGGTTTGGGGAGATCAATAATTTCCTCACAATCATTCCATAATTCTTCCAATTATTGAGGATATTATACAAATAGCATAGTAGGAATTTCGTTCTGCATAACTTACTTATGTAAGAAAAGTGGATTATTGTATTGTTTAGGTTTAGAATTAGGTTCATCTTCTTCAGATGATGCTTATAAATATAATGTTTTACAATCCACTTGGACTTAGAGAATATATACATTTTCATAAATCTCTTAAATATCATACATGAGTTTGCGATTTTCCATTTTCCCATAGAACTCTTCTAGTGTAACTTCATTATTTTTTTTGAGGGAATGAGGGGCACGCTTCTTGTATCTTGGACCCATATTGACATAATTGTGTGATGTATTCTTATTAGACCACGATTCACTATTCCATTTTCACCCATACACAACTGTTTTAAATTGAATTATATTGTTAATTAAAAATATAATAACAAATTGAACATCACTTTATATACAATTATTTTTTTATCATTGTTAAAAAGAGAAATTTTACCAGCCTTAATAATTACATTATAGGGGGTGGTGATTTGGAGGTCCCATGATGTTGTAAAATAAATATGGTCCAAACTGTGTAGGATCCATGCACACCAATGGGCTCATCCACGCACTGCTCCTGACCAATGCATAAAAATTGGATGAAAATGTTTGGGGTGGTTTAAATTGCGTTGGTACATATTTTATATTAAGGATCTCAAGACTCATTAATACATATGGTGGCCCAACTGGTCCGATTTTTCCATCACACTGAATCTGAAAAAAGACAAATGTGGCATTCCGTGATCTGTCCATATATCAGAATATAGTTGTCAAATTGGGGCCAAAAATTATTTGAAAGCATTCAACATGTTGGTCAAAAAAATTATAGTTTTTTCCATATTTATATTCAACTATTTAGTGGTCAAAAATGATGGGACAAGTGGTTTTACATAATCTATGTGCCCAAAACCACCTTCAACTTTTCCTACAAAATGGAATCTTGGGATCCACATTTTCTAGTTTAGATAACTTGTGAGGTAATAAGAGTTTTCAGTTCTAGAGGAGTGCTCTCCTCATAATAGAAGTTCTGGAGGCCCTTATCATCATAGAGGATGAATAATGAAGAAGGAGTTTCACCCTATTTTCCTCCTCCTCCAGAAGTCAAGCTAAATGGTCGGTGTTTGTTGTGATGGAGCAATACAAATATAAAGTTAGTTCCAATTCATATATTATCTATTTATTTGGAGTAAATTTTGTGTTTAAAAATTTCATTCCATTTACATTACATGATTTCATATTTTAATTCTTTTTTTGATACATGTGAATGTTATGATCTTAATTTCTATTTGATCGGTGTGAGTTTTTGAGTGTTTGACTTGTGTTGTCCCAATTGGACAAGATAATATTACTTTTCATAACAACTTTATTTCTATTTCAATTTGATTTGGAATCTCTTGTTCAATACATAATTTCAGGAAATTGACAATAAAATTGTATTATCATGATTTGGTTCATTAAACATTAAAATAAAAACATAAGAATTAATCAGCATTCCAATTAATTTCAAACAAATATTTTCTCTAAACCTAAATTAATCTATATGAAAATTAACTTAATATGTGTCTAGTGAAATCACAATGATCCTTTTGACTTAAACTTTCCATATCCACTTGGTTAGTCAACTATTATACTCTTTATGTTATGTTATTTTGTTAAAATAAATTTCAAAATAACCGCCTCTTTTAGTATTATATACTAAAAATACACACCATAAGCTACCAAAACTCCTTGAGAGATGATTTATGGTTTTCCCTATACTATAAATCAAATTTAGAAACATAATAAATTTTTTGGGTCAAAAAAACACGTTCAAACATTGGAACAATTTTCGGAGAGCACTATGGTTTTTAGTGCTTGCTTTTTATGAGATATTTGTAAATTTTTGGAATATTTATTTACCTCTTCAATAATTTTATGTTTTGAAATATTTTTTGTTTCGGTTCAGTGAATGAAGCACTCTAATCCTAGAGATTTACATTTTTAGAACCTGAAATGGAGAGGATCATACATCAGCAACACTGAGACATGCAAGAGAACCCTTCAAAAGAGGATACACAATACATAGAGACTCTTCTTGATCATTCCAATTCTTCTTCTGGAACCAATTTCAAATCTAAAATAAACAAAAATAATATGGTTTAAAAATAAAAAACATTAAATATAATAACCTTACTTGATGTTGATATAAATCCCACCTATATTAAAATTCAAGGAGAGGCGCCCAATTTTGAACTAAAATCTGGTTTAATTCATTTATTAACAAGAATTCATGGACTCACAGGGGAAGATCCAGATAAGAACATAAAATAATTTCATACATTGTGATCAAAATCAAAAACTAAAAATGTGGATGATGAAAAAGTAAATTTTAGTGCATTCCCATTTTAATTGTAAGACACTGCAAAAGGCTGGTTTTACTATGTTAACTCTCTAATTAGAAGCATGGCGGACATGAAACACCTTTCTCATGAAAAATATTTCCCATCCTCTCATAATAAAACTACACAGAAATAAATCCCGCGGTATAAGTAAATCACAATGGGAAACAATACAAGAATATTAGGAACTCTTGTAAGGTTATTTTCAAGTTATTCACAACAGCAAATAAGTGATCATATTTTAATTCAGTATTTATATGAAGGTCTATTTTATATTGACCAAAATATTATTTATGCTACAACAGGTGGTGTAGTAGTTAATAAAAACCCAATCGCTTCAAAGAACTTAATTTGAGAGAATGGCTCAAAAAACTAAATAATTTATGTCACATTCATGTGTATCCATTGGAGGTGTCTATGAGGTGAAACATATTGAATTTTAGAAGATGGTGGATGTAATGTTTGAAGAGGTATGTTCCCTTATTCGAAAACTCCCTCTTTCCATGGGAAAATCCTAATCTCCTCCTCCAATGAATTGTGAAATATGCTCTTTTAATACCAACTACTCTGACCTAAGTCCTAAATTGATAGAAACTTATGAGGGTTGTGTGGCAATATTTATAGGCCACCCCAATAATGAACCCTTTAGACAATAACCACACTATCCATCCACCCTTATATCAAAAGGAAACCAAAAATATCAACAAGGGGATATTCAAACCAACCTCAACAACAATGGAACCAACAAGGTAAGAGTAGTCATCCACCACTACCAAACAAAAATCCTCAACCACCCAATAGGTCTTTCAAAGAAACCCCTAAAAATCATGAGCCTATCCTAGATGATATGATGAAGAAAATGGCTTCCAGAAATATCCAATTCCAACAAACCACTCTGGCTGCAATACAAGACATCTAAACTGAATTAGGACAATTAGATAACTCAATGGGTGAAATCCAAATCCATGTGCAAGTAAACTATTTTCTAAACTAGTAGTTAACACTATGGACAAGGGAAATGTTAGCTCCATCACCATATAGAGTGGAACAAAAATTAAAATCCAAATGATCCCTTCACTAGAGTCATACCATCCCAAGGAAAACATCATCTCATCTATGAAAATTAGACCAAATATAGAAAAACATTTTTATGAGAGAATCCCTTCAAATGGAAAGACTATATCTATTAATTAGACACTTAAACCCACCATTCCACATCCATTACCCAAAAAGGAAAAGAACATAGAAAATAGGAAACTGAACATGATATGGAAATATTGGAAACATTATAAAAGAGCAGGTTAAAACCATTTAATTGATTACGTGATGAAAATTACACGATATGCCAAGTTTCTAAAGGATATGTGTACACATCGAAGGAAACATCACGGAGAGGAAAAGGTGATATTTGGGAGGAATGTATAATCATTAATAGATCCATCACTTCCCACTCAGTTCAGTAATCCTTGGATATTGTCAGTTCCATGCACCATTGGGTAGTATTCATTATCTAATGTTATGCTTGATTTAGGTTCTTCAATAAATGTGATACATGACTCCATTTACTCTAAAATAATGTTCGGGGAACTGAAGACCATTGTAATTGTTTTTTAAATATAAAATATAATTTTAGAACACTATAATGTGGTTTTAGAGGATGTTCTTGTGAGGGTGAATATTTTAATTTTTCTTACTGATTTTATGTGATAAAAATGGAAAATGGTATGATGAATAGACAATACCCAATTGTAATGGGGAGACAATTCATGAAATCCACCAAAACCATAATTAATTACCTTAATGTTACATTATCTGTGGAATTTGGTGGTTCCATAGTCCATTTAAACATCCTATATACCATGAAGCATCCCTCGTATGAACATTACCCTTTCTTAGTAAATTCAATTAATGTACTCCCTTCCTCTAAAAACACATCGTTTCATTCCCCAAATCCTCATTCTATGATTTAATCAATGATTTAATTTCATTGTGATTTATCATGCACTAATTGTTTTAGTGGTCTAGAAATGTGTTATGTATGTTTATTTATTTATTAATTTTGAACACTGAGGATAGAATTACCATCTATGATAATTCTAAGCTTGTAAAAGCTAAATCATCATCTAAGGAGGCTACAATTGAGATGTTGTTTGAAATTAATGACCTATCACTTTCATAAACACTCCCATCAATCATAAATACCCCGGAATTGGAACTAAAACTACTACATCATGATTTAAAATATTCATATCTTGAGTATGAATATAGGTTTTCTATCATCATTACTTGTTCACTCACTCAAGAGCATGAATTTATAATTCCTGAACATTTGAGGGAGTATAAACATTCTTTAGGATGGAAAAATATCTGAAATTCATAGTATTATCCCATAAATTTTCACACATTATATATTATTAAAGGATGAGTCTAAACAAGTGAGGTAGGCCCAACATCGACTATACCTAAACCTCTTCGAAGTTGTGAAAATGATGTAACAATATTATTGAATTATGGAATCATTTAACCCATCATTGAGAGCCAATGGATTATCCCTATTCAAGTAGTTACTATAAAATCTAGAATTAGATAAATAAAAAATGATAACAATGAATTGGTTACAACTATTGTGGAGAACAGTTTACATGTCTGCATAGAAAATCGCCGACTAAACCAACACACTAAGATGAACCATTTCCCTTTTCCATTCATTCACCAAATTCGGGAGACTCAAGTAGGTATGTCCCATTTCTATTTCATTGATGAGTATTCTGGATACATTCAAATCCCTATTTCCCCTAAGGACCATGAAAAGATGACCTTCACTTTCCCCTTTGGAAAAATTGCCTATAGAAGGATTCCGTCTAGTTTTTTCAATGCTATGGGTACTTTACATTTATGTATGTTTAGTATTTTCTAGGTAACATGGACAATTGCAATGAAGGATTAATGGATGATAATTTCACTATTTATGGATCCTCTTTGGATTGATGTTTGAGTAGTCTTTCTTTAGTGTTATGTCGCTGTATTGAAAATAATATTGTATTAAATTGTGAGAAATGCCATTTCATGGTGAAATATGATATAGTCTAGGGGAATGTAATTTCTAGTGACTGTTTCTAAGTAGATAAATGAAAAGTGGATTTCATTTCTTCCTAACAATTCCCAAAATTTGTATAGTATGTGCGGTCATACCTTGGTCATTCTGGATTTTACCATCGTTTCATTCATGACTTTGATTAATTTCACTCCCACACTCCCTATTACACCAAAATGAAAATGTATTTGTTTTTGATAATGAATTTGAGGAATCACATAATAAGTTAAAATGAATTCTCACGTCACGCATATTAACCAAACTACCTTAGTGGGATTTACAATTTAAAATCTTGTGTGATCCCTCTAACTATGCTTTTGGGGAAGTCCTGCTATAAAGGGTCAATAGAGATCCACATGTCATTGCCTATGCATCATGTACAATAGACCCTACACAAGAAAACTACACCACAACTGAAGAATAATTCCTTTTCATTGTGGAATAATTCAGGTCATACCATTTGGGGTCTAAAGTCACTGTGTTTTTAAACCTTGCAACCCTCTGGTGTCTTCTATAGAAATTCGAATCCAAACTACATATCATTCACTAGATTATCCTCCTTCAAGAATTAAATAGAGAAATTATAGATAAAAAATATAAGAGAATGTGGTGGCTGACTATATTAGTAGGATTCCCCCATCCAAAGACATTGACTCATCCCCCTATATTCATATTAATGATATGTTTCTTGATGAGAAATTGTATAGAGTGCAAGAAGATATTCATTGGTATGCCAAAATAGTAAATCATTTGGTTGAATCATACATTACAACATATTTAAAAAGAAACCAATCCAGCTTTCTAAAACATGAGTCTCTTTGGTACATTGGGATGACCCCAACCTTTGGAAAAAATTTAGTGTTCATGTCCCTAGGCATTCTGTTCCTGATAGTGAGTTTCAGTTCATCCATTGGTTCTACCACAATCTTTCTCATGGGGGCCACTTTGGTCACCAACGGAGATCTCTCAAGGTTTTCGATTCTAGTCTATTTTGGAAAATATTGTTTTTGGATGACCATGCCTTCTATAAATATTATACTCATAGTCAATGAAATTGGAATGTCTCTAAAAAAATAAGATGCCACAAAAACCCTTTCCCTTATAGAACAATTTCAATATTTGGGGAATGGTCTTTATGGGAACATTAACCTATTAATTTGGTAACCTTTACATTATTTTGGTAGTGGATTATGTTTAAAAATTGGTAGATCCATGATATATAAGGAAAGGTGATTCAATACTATTTTCTGAATTTTTGAGAACCCAAATCTTATATAGTTTTGGATTACCCAGGTTCATCATCAGTGACTAGAGGTCTCATTTCTGCAAATGATCATTGAAATATATTTTTTGTATGTATGGGGTCAGGAATAGAGTGTATACCTCTTATCACCCTCAATCCAATGGTCAATATTTGTTTTAAAATAGGTAGGGAAATATATTCTTGAATAACAGTTCATCCTAATAGAAATAATAATAATCATATACTCAATGATTCCTTATGTTCTTACCAAACTACATTCTAAAATCTCACTGGAATGTCACAACATTAGCTAGTGTTTGGAAAGAGTTTTCACCTCCCAGTTTACATTGAGAACCGGGCCTACATTTCTATTAAAAAAAGCAATTATAGTCATTCTAGTGTAGGTTCTGAAAGGATGTTATAGATTCCGGAGATAGATGAAGTGTATAGAGATGAATATGAGAACTCTAGGGTATATATGGAGTGAACCAAGGCTTCCCATGACTGGCCAATCCATCATTTTTCAGTTTCACATTGGGAAGATTGTCCTCCTTTTCAATGCAATGCTGAAGTTTCATCTAGGTAGGCTTCATTCCCAGTGGTTTTTTGTATACATTGTAACTAATGTATCTTCATTTGGTGTTGTTCAGGTTCAAATATGAAGAAACCAAGCAAACATTATCTTTCAATGGGAAGCAGATAAAGCATATCCATTAAGCCCTTACAGAGTTACTAATGCTGGAACTCCAAGTTCATGATGTAGTCTACGAATGACACCAACCAGGTTTTCTCCTTCCCTCCCACATTCTATTTTAATACAATGAGTACACTACACACTCTAGGTGTGAGGGATGGGTATATTCCTGGGTTAATTATCAATTTCCACCATCTTTGTTTTCTCATTTTAGCTTGATGTATTTTAGTATTACCTTCCCCAATTCCCCCTTGTTTCCCCTAACAATTGGTCCAAAATGTTAATTTGTTGTTATTCACTCATTATCATGGAATATGATTCCCATTTAATCATGGATTTAATTGAAAATTTATGTTGAATTTCTATATTTCATGTTGTTTTTTCTTTCAAAAAAATTGTGATGGCATATGAAGTTATGTAAGAATTCAATACTCTTGTGTGGCCTTCTTTTCAAATTTTTTTTTTGTCGATGATGTAAATGGTTGTATCATTTTGAAACCATTTAGAGTAATGGTGTCTTCTTTTGTGAACAGTTTATGGGAAAATCTTGGTAGATAATATCTATGCACAAATTTTCACCCAACCATTATATGTGAGAATTTATACTTAATAAAAGGTAAATATAAGTTAGTTTGATTTTTCGCTACATTATAAAATAATTTTTCGAAATGTTAGGTCCTTAACTGATCTGTTTCATTAATGTAATAGATTGAACAATGTGTGTGTACCTGTTATCTGATTGTCATACACCCTCAAAGAAAATATTAAGAGGGTTGTATATTGGTCATGTCAAAAACCACCATTCATCAACATTTTATCGTTTTATAACTGTTAAAATAAGTTTCATGAGGTAATCAATCATGAGTTAGGAGAAGAGTGTGAGATTTTTTCAATGTGAAACTTTATAAAGAAATAAATAAATGAAGGGAGTGATGAAATGTGAAACATATGGGGATATCTAGGTCAGGAGCTCATAGTTTGACTTTAGGGAATTCATAAGTGAGTGGGTCATTAAATATGATTACAATGGATGTGGGGAATGTTCAGTAGAATGATCTCTTTTTTTAAAAATGATTACAAAAACTTATATTTACAATATAGAAATTTGAATCACAATTAGGAAATGGTTTTGACACACACATGTGATGAATTAGTGACATGATTAACTTTTGATTTATATTCATTGATTGTTATCATGAATCGCATGGAATTTCATCTGGATACAATTTTTGAGATGCCTTTTTTAGTGATCATTGAGAATAACACTGCATTTTGAATTTTCCTTTAATCAAATTTCAACCATGAATAAATTTTCCTTGAATGTTAAATATTTACGAAGTTCTAAATTTTTAAATGCATAATTCCTGGAAATAATACTTTTCCAGGAGTGATATCGTTTAGGTGTGGGGGTGTGATTGGGTCGTGATTCACTGTTTGATTTTCTCCCTTACACCACATATTTAAACTGATATTTTATTGTAAATTTAAAATATAATAACAATTATAACATCATTTTATATTCAATTATTTTGTGTTTTTCAATGTTAAAAGGGGAAATGATACAATATTTTATAATTACATTGTAGGTGGAGGAGATTTGGAGGGCCCGTGATGAGATCCATGATAAATTGGCCAAACTGCACAGAATCCATGCACACCAGTGGAATCATCAATTCCCATCTCCAAAATAGTGTATCCAAATGGGCTGAAATGTTGTTTTATGGTCCCAAATTTATTAAGATACATTTCATATGAAGTAACCTAAGACTCACTCGGAAATATAGTACCACAAATGACCATATCATTCCATCACACCAAATATGCTGAAATTCCAAAGTGGTGTGCTCTAATTTTTCCATATCATGGTCTATTATTGTTCAAATGGTTCGAAAATTTAATTGGATACCTTCAAGAGGTGGTAAAACATGTATCTAGTTTTTTAAAAATCTTGATTTTATTTTCTAGTGGTTAAAACAATGTTCTATGTGGTTTTACACAATATGTGTGAACAAAACCACCTTACACATTACTTATATAGGTGTGGGATTATCATTTTCATGTTAGGATAATGAGTGATGTGCTTCCAATTTGTAGTTACATAGGTCTCCTCTCCTCATAGAATAAGTTCTAGACACCACTATCCTTATAGAGGGACTGTGAATGAAGAAGGAGTTCCACCTGAGATTTCTCCTCCTCCCGATGACGAGCTCAATGGTGGAAATACATTGTGAGGGAGATAAACACATGTCAAGGGAGTTACAACGCATATATTAGCTAATGTTTTAGATTAATTTTTTAGTATAAAAATTTCATTCCATGTACCTTACAGGATTTCATATTTGAATTATTATTTTGATACATGTGAATGTTATGCTCTTAATTTCCAAACGATTGGTGTGAGGTTTTGTGTATGTGACTTTTATTGTTGTTATTGGAAAACAAAATAATCCTTTTCATTCAAAAATTCATGAAATTTAAATCTTTTTGGTATGTTCTTATTCCATGGATTTGTGTTGGACCGTGACAATACGATGTTTATGTCATGGTTTGTTTCTTTAAGCATTGAAATAAAATCATATGAATTAATCGACATTATAATTAATTTCAACAAAATAATTACTACAAACATAAATGAATCTCTATGAAAAATGAACAGGAAATGTGAGTAAGGGAATCACAGTGAACCCTTAGTCTCATATTTTTCAAAATCCACATTATTTTCCAACATTAAACTATTTAAGTTAAATTATTTTCTTAAAACTAATTTCAAAATCACCCGATCATTCAGTAATATTTACTAGAAATACACATTGTAAACTACTAACTATCCTTGAGATATGAACTTGGGTCTTACCTAGACTATAAATGAACTTTATAATCATACTCAATTTTACGTATCTTGAAAACGTGTTCATATTACTAGAAGTTACTTACCTCCCAATTCAACCCTTCAACTATTCGTTGCTCTAGGGTCTCCATGAGATCTTGGATGAGGTCCTTGATTTCATCCTCTTTAAAAAATTTGATTCGAGCTTTCCAAATTTTCCAATCCCATAATGCAACACAATATTTTTCAAACAAGGGGGATTCAACTACTAGTTCTTACACCTATGAGTAATTTTTCCATGAATTGAGGAAATGATCATTGGAAAAAACCATATATATTTATATTTTATCTTTTTATAAAATGACATTAAAGCAATCTAAAATGTGAAAAAGTAACGGATATAAAATCTTTTGACTGGATCCCATGAAATGGTGATATTATAGATGAATTTTTATCATTGGGAGTGAAACAATAAATATTATATTTTTCCTAATATAGTATAGTCTCTGACCAGGGTTGTCTCAGTTGTGGATACATTCATTTTGTTCACATTCTTCTTCTAAATCACCAAATCTATCACATTTTTGTGGTTTCAAGTATTTTATGAGTACAATTATATTCATTTTCGGGTTTTTATTGTGAAATGAAAGGTAGAAATTCTAATTTATACTAACATGAAAATCTAAAAAATATGATTTAAGGAAGGATAGTTGTTGGTCTTTTTGGGGTTTTTGATTTATTCAATTTTTCCCTTTATATGACTTATTTGAGTTAGATAATAAAACATGAAATATCTTGATTGAAATAATATTATTTATTTAAAAATATAGAATTTCATAAAATGCCTAAATAATATCAATTTTACCACTTCCTTTAATCATTGTTGATGAAACTTATTATTCATGGATGTTCCATCATCTAGGACCCAACTATATAAATGTTGTTTTATCCATTGATTATCTCAACTCCATCATGGGAATAACAAACAAATGGATTGAAGGAAATGTGATTAAATAATATAATATATATAGATGTATTGGTATCTGTATGTCAATGGGGGTAATCACCACATCAGATACATTTACCTCACCCATGCTTTCCATGCAATTCTATCTACAAACATAAAATTAATCATTAAAAAAATCATGAACACGTTGACCTCCTCGGGGCCAAGCCTCATGGTCAAACACTCATTTCGAAGAGTAAGAGATCACAATTATGGATATGGGAAGTTGTGAAAAAAAATATAAGGATGAGGAAAAATAAAAGGGTAAATTAAAAATATTTGGGGTAAGAGAATTAAATAATAAACTTAAATATAATTGGTATGAGTGATGGAGAGGGAAATAATTATAAAATATAATTGAATAAATATAATACATAATTTATAGATAATGTTAAGATAATAATAAAATTATTAATAATATGAATAATAATAGATGAATATTTATAATAAGAAGAGATGATGGAGAAGATGGTGGAAAAAATTAAACACATGAATTAATTTATTTTAATAATATAGGAATTAAAAATAAAAAAAACTAAAATCTACAACTAAAATAAAAATAATTAAAAAGAGAAAAAAAGTTAAGAAGATGAAATGGGTGAGGAAACATATGGTGTAGCATGGATCTATGGAGAATATGCCTTCCTCGGTAGATGACTGATGGTATATGATGATTTGAAAGGAGGTGTTTTCCTCCTTTTATAGACCAGAATTTTTTGTAGAAAAGTTTCCAGGTGCAATAACCATTAAATGAATTAATTAGTTAATGGTGTATTCATAAACGTTGTTCAGAAATGTATTTCTTATTTCCCCTAAAAATGTCATCTTCATTCTCTTTGTGTATAGATATTTATTCATATTATACAGAGATATTTTATTATGGGCATACAAACTCATCATGTTCCACATCATTGGTTTCCCATGCATTAATGGCCTTTAAAACAGATTATGCATGGATGGATAACTTCTTGAATGTTGTTCATAAATTTTTCCCATGTAGACCCTCTATATTTCATCTTATTTGGTCATTCCATTCTTGTTTTATTGTCCCCGCATCAAATATCTCCATATATATGCATTGTTTTCAAGGCCCCACTAGAGAGCTGGTTTTAGGAATCCAAATGCTGGATTTCACATTGGTTCCCAAAAAATGAAATGAATCACATGATTTATAAAATACTGAAAATAAATAATTATACAATTTTTAGTATTATATAAAATGTTATGGCTGAAATAAAGAAATAATTTAAAATAATTAACATCCAAAATATTCCATTTTTCCAATTAAGATCAAAATATGACTATAACCCTAGAATGTGATAGTTCATCCTAAAACAACAATTTTATTGGATTAAAAACATTTAAATCTAATGTGAAGTTATGGAAAATAATTGTTATGTCAATCACACATAGTATTTGTACAAAATTTTATTCTCACTATCTAACATCATGTTATTCCATTTATGTATTCATACATCTTGTAATTTTGATTGGAATATTAATCTCTTCACTAATGAAATATGATAATACCATATTAATTTTTAACTCTAAACAAAACACACAAGATTATCTTAATTACATGAAATTTAATTCAAACATATCCATACATATCTTGATGCCTTATATGAATAAGATATGTGAAAACATCATGTAAAGGTTTAGAATCATATGAGATTGAAAATATAAATATGTGTAGGCCCAGAGCGACAGATATCCAACCACATTCATATTCCAATACAAGTAATAGGCCTCACCCCACCCCACCAAATTCCCCTCATTAAGGGGGCCTGAACTACTATTATCACCTCAGCGCTGATGCCCTCTATTTTAGAAATGTCAATGCGGGACCATCCACTATCCACCCATGCATGTGCCACCTTCTAAAATACTCCAAATTCAGGTATTGAACATGGATATATTTGTCCCGTGTTTTGTTCCTTAACCCCCGTAAAAATTCAATTTCATGATTATAAATACACATTATTATATTTATATATATATATATTATTTTTTTATTCTAATAAATGTTATTTGATTAAATATTTAAATACATATAAATATATAAAACACATATATTTATATAATTTAATATATAAATGTTTCTATTATGTATTTTTGTTTTTATATTATAATAAATTTATATTGTATTCTGTTTAAATATTTTTTAAAAAAAAATAATTTTATATGTGTATTTACTTACATATAAGTTAATATATATTTTACATATATTTATAATTCATTTTATGATTTTTATATACACATATATTTTTATATTTATGTAAATTAATTATATACTTAAATGAAAACATATATATTATATACATGTTTATTTATATAGTATATATATATATATATGTGTATTTATTAAATATATTTATATTATGTATTACAAAACATATATTTATTATTATGTACAATAATATATTTTTATTTGTATAAATTGTTTAATATTATATGAAATACATTATACGAAATACAATTTATAAAAATATTTATATTATTGATATTTACTATTTTAGGAAATAAAATTTATAGAAATATTTTATATGAAATACATTTTATACAAATATTTATATAATTTTAAATGAAATAAAATTTTATATTATATATAATTAATATGTATATTATATAAGAATGAAGAAATGGAGACACTACTCCTGGTGACCCGCGATGATTTGGCTGCCCTAGAGCTCCCAAGAAGCATGAATCATTACTCGTATGTCCTAATTCATAAAAATGTTTCAGCTGTAATCGGTGACTTCAAATAAGATCTAGGAGCTTGATGAGGAGCCATTGAAAAGGGTTATCCTCTTTATCTAGATTTTCAAGAGGTTCATTTGCCTCACTGAAAAATATTTCATTAAATCGTATAATTTAGATTGGTTAAACCATGCATGTATCATC
The DNA here is from genome assembly GCA_963277665.1 of Viscum album. NCBI lineage: Eukaryota > Viridiplantae > Streptophyta > Magnoliopsida > Santalales > Viscaceae > Viscum > Viscum album. The sequence continues at coordinate 1,901,980,388 of OY728121.1, read as the reverse complement.
CTTAGATGATTTCATCTATGAAAGGATAGATATGTGTAAGTATTTAATTATTTCTCATATTTCATTAATGACGGTTTTGAAGCCATGGAAGGTTGGAAATATTTTCTCCCATCCCGATTTAATTTTTGAATTCACTTATTTTATGTTATTTTCACATGGATGTGGTTTCTTCCACAAATTATTTCCATTGGTATATCTAAAAGGATGATTATTGATTTTAGGTTCAATAAATATAATGTTGGGTACCTTGCGAAATTGTGATTGGATGTTAAACTTTAATCATAATGTCATTAAGGATTATTGTGTCTATGTTAGGATACAAATTTATGGTTTTATTTGGGTATTATTAAATAATGAAATAATTTATATCATCACAACATTTATTGTAATTCTAAATATTTTTGATAATTCCATATAAATAACATGTATTTGTCCTTATGAATGAGTTTTGGTGGATGTAGATTTCTGTTCTACCCTGAATGAGAGGGTAGTTCCTTCCACACAACAAGAAGAAATCACTCTTAGAATTGAATTAGAAAAAACTCCTAGTTTTTTGTAGACTTCTAAATTCATAGTCATTATATATCTATTTGTAGAGGTGATTTGGTTTTCTGTAATTTTCATATTTGAGGAAATGACTTATTGCACAGTCTAAAGGTTGTATTTCAAGGGGATTTCTAGAAAATTGATTCTCCAACCCAAAAACATGTAACATATATTGTTGGGATTACTCTTGCATCTAGAGAATAATTTTCCCCAAAAAGGACAGTCACATGAAACTGAAGGTACTTCTTAGGTTAACCGTATTTATCATCTTAAATGTATTCTAAATAATGGATGAAAAAACCATTATTACTATTGGATTTTTATTTTCTTCTATTTGTGTTCCTTGAATTAATAATCCTACTCGGATGAATGATAAGTTCCCTTTTATCTTGAGATTCTATTGTAGTGGAAATTCTCTTAGATATTGATTTATCATCTTTTAAAGATGCCTAAACTAATGTAATTATTGATGAGAATGGGGGAGAAGAATCTGATGAGAGTCAAACTACCATTGAGATTGATGCACAAGCTAATGGGGATTTTACTTTATGTCATTATTAAAGATTAATTTCTGCACAAAACTGAAAATGGGATAAATGGATAGAAGCGGCTACATATTTGAAATCCCAGACCAAAAAGATTTGGGTCTCTTCTCAAGTGCAATTCTTATCCACCCCTAATATGGGTAATGTCTCTTTTGAAAAAGTGGTTCTCAAAGAGAATTTTACATACATTGCACCAATATCTAATGACAAAAAGGATGCATCAACAGGAGTATTTTCACCACTCAATAATATGCACTACAATAGAATTTGGTAAGGGAAATGTCTTGTTTTATCAGGGAAAAGAAGAAAGAACTAATAATGGGGGGCCTTTATTAGTGCTAGCTGGATCACTTATAAATCTAGCCTTTATGGCCACTAACAATTCTAATAATGGTGTACCCTTTATTAGAACTTTTCATAGAATTGATAAAGGATAAATTTATCCGTTATAGTTTAGTGATATAAATGTTTTTTAAAAAATGTTATTAATTTATATGAATATATTATATTTGTGTTAAAAAATATTTTTTATTTGTATTCATTAAATAAAAAACGCACCACTATAATTAACTTCTATTTTTTAATATTTCAGATATATATATATATTCAAAATTATTTTTATGATTATAATAAAATAAATAAATATTTTAATAAGTTTAAGATTAGATTAAATTTCATTAAAAAATAAATATAATAAATATAATAATTATATTTAATTATATTTATTATATTTATTAGATTATTTTGATTTATTTGATTTTGATTTATTATATTTATTAGATTTATTTAAATTATTACATTTATAAGATTTATTATATTTATTATATTTATTATATTCATTATATTTTAGTTATTTATTATATATTTATTAAGATTATTTTATTTATCATTAATATATATAAATATTTTTAAATATATATATTTAGTATTAGTTATTAAATATATATATATGTTTCTAATAAATTTGGACAATAAATATATTAATCATTCATGAGTATAATTGAAGTTACTATATGTTACGTATGATCATGAATTATAATTTATACATTACACCCTTCTTATTATTCATGTTGTACATATGTGATGGCTAATCTTTTTTATATTCTTGACTTGGTATTTGATTAATTAATGTTACCCATATGTAATATTATGTTATAAAAAATACTTATAAAATTACATTAAATATTTTTATCTAATAAATATATTTATTATATATATATTTATTATATTTTATTTATATATATTTACTTTTTATTTAATATATTTATTTGTAACTATAATGGAAACTATATCTATTTAAATAATTAAATAATTACAAAAAATTCATATATAAATATATATATATATATATATATATATAATTATAAAACTATAATAATTATATTTATTATACTTATATTGTTATAAATATATATATAATAAAATAAAAATAGTAGTAAACATATGATCTGAAAATATCGACTGTTACTTATTTTCCTATAAACAAGTGCATCTTTTTTTGTTATTCCCTCACTTTTTCCATGTAGTCTAGTTCCCCTGGGTTGTGGGACTCCCGTGTCTCTAGATCTGATGATCTAAAATTCAATAGAATTGATTATCCTATGGTGGTTATGTAATGAATTGAGGTCTATAAATTTTTACTTGTTAGTCATCTAATACTCTCTAAAGTTAATAAATTGAAGGACACTGAGGAGTTAAAGATATAACTCTCAAATTATGGTATTCTCTAACTGGAGGATAGACTTAATTGGAAGGGGCTATTTCCATAAGTTTTTCTCGTCGATAGATGATAGGTTGAAGGCATGGAGCAATGGGTTCTACTCTCTTAACTCAGGATGTTTTAGATTATCCTCATGGGATTTACGTTTTGACCCTTGTCAACATAAGCATTCAAATGCACAAATTTGGGTAAAAAATCATGGCTTATGTCGTGTTTTATGGAATCATTTAGTTTTGAATAACTTAGTATCATGTATCAATGTCTCCATAAAGATGTATGAGAACACAGTGTATAGAAAACATAGTTTTTATTCTAGTGCTTTAATTGATCTGGACTTGAAAAATAATTTACATGAATGTTCCACATTGGTGGAAAATGGTGGAAAATTTGATGTTCAGTTTGCTAATGAATTGATCCCACCATTCGGTAATTATTTCAGGATGGTTGTGCATAATGTTACCAATTATAGGAATTTCAGAAAAATTTATATGAATGTTTGATCATATTCCCTTGGTAATATGTATCATGGCTCCTCGATGGTGGTAAAATCCAGTCGGGCCTATATGATATCTAAGGAAGAAGGGATTAAGCCCCCCTAACCAGCTACTGATGTATGTCCAAGTGCAGGACCCCATGGTTTTTTTGGTCAAGGGGAGGTGTTGGTAGGGGCTCTTTATAAATCTGTAGGTGGTAACACAATTTCTGGCTTCACATCCATGGGGATGGCTTCTTCACCGTCTTGATCAACTCACAAAGAGGGCAGTGAATTTACTAAGGAAAATGCTATATTGTTAACTTTTTATTTTCATGTGGATGTAAATAATGTCAATGAAGACCAAGATAAGTCTAATTTGGAACATGATTCCCATTTTCAAGATGATTCTAATTATTAGGAGGAGCGATGTTCTTCTAATAACAGCACAGGGAAACATGTTGACTCACCCATATCACACATCAATGCTTGATCTACTTCTCAGGATATAGTTAAAATCCCTCCTGTGGAACATTGGGTTGTTAGTCCCATGGATATAGTTCTAGACTCCATGAAAAGGGAATTTAGTTTGACTTTCATTATTAATAGATCAAACTGCAAGGAAGTCCTTCAAAATGAGATTGGGAGAAAGCATGGTTCAAAATTGATTACGATATTCCTTAAAATCACCGAAGTGATCAGATTCTCCTAGACACTCACTACCAGAGGAAAAAACTAAATTAATGGTGATTCATGGAAGAATCATATGACATGGAGGAGAGGATGACATCCATGAGGCAATGTTTGGGGTCATCTCTCCCATTGATGTTCTTATATCTTTGGATGTGTCTGACATTTGTATCATTGTCAGTTAACTAGTTTTAAAATGTCAATCCATATTTTATGCTACTTTTATTTTCATTGATTATATATTGAGATCATGGGTGATAATGAATGTTATACACTATTTTTCCCTAATATTTAAAATATAATTTTTTTATAATTTTTTAATTGTTTAAATAAATATAAATCTATTTATTTATAAATATAATTATAATTAGATATCTATTCATTTATGTAATTATAAAATTTGATGACATATAGTTTTAAATATATATATATATATAGTATTATAAATATATATAATTAATATATATATATATATCTAATATTATAAATATAATAACTATATTTATTATAATTTCATAATTGGTTAAATTATAACATTACAAATATAAATAAATATATATTTATATATAGTTATTATTATATATAATTATATATATATATATATCATATATATAATTTTATAAATATATTCAATAAAATATTTTCTTATCAGTGCTTTCACAGCATTGGATAAGAAAGGCCATTATTAGTGTAAAAAACTACTGATAAAATGTATCTTTATTAGTTCCCTAATATTAGCGATGATAATGATGTTTTTATGAGAACTTTTTTTTACTGATAATGGCCAACCATTATCATCACTAAAAAAGTTTTGATAAATGAATATTTAATCAGCACTTTTTATTTTAAATGTGGTAAAACATACTTTTATCAGGGGTTTTAAGTTAGAAAAAATAAAATGTCCACCATGTTTTATAATGAAACCTTAACAACCTCTTCCTTTATCATACCCCTCAAGGGATGAAGAATAGACTGATGTACTATCGACCCCTCATCTGTCATTACCCCACCATCACTGTAAATGCACCTCCGCCACGAATGCTCCTCCATAGCGAACTCTCCTCTATCATGACCCCTCCTCCTCTATGGCCGCTCCTCCATTGTGAACCCATTTCTACCACAAACCCCCTCCATTATTTCATGATGCTCTTATACCACTATATATATGGGGTTTTAACTTCGAATCATCATGGAAACATCATGTAAGTCTCGTTTCTCTTAATTTCACCCTCATTTTATGGTTTCACTTACCCCATCATCAGTTCTTATTTTCCAACAGGTCGTTTGACATAATGTTGGTTCTATCGTCTATTTGTTGGTTAAAATATTCATATTTGAGTTTGGATAATCACTTAATAGTTTCTTTCCAATCTACGGTTGTGGTTTCCCACCAATTTTGAAAGGCTTCCCTGTGTGAGTATGGTTATTCCATTTTTACATTATTAGATGATATTCATATGATTTCTTGTTTGCTTATATGGGTTCCAAATATTTTTCATGTTGTGTGAAACATGTTTTGGAAATTGTTTGACATTCATATGTGATGAATGTTGGGTTATTAAAATAAATTATTGTTATTTCTTATGTTCTTTGTGGTGGTGTTCATTGTGAATGTTTTATGCGTTGTGTGAAAGATTAAAATTGTTTATTCAAAACTTATATAAAGGTGAAATTGTTTTTAAATTTGATTTCTCTAAGGTAAATTGATTCTTAGTGTGGGTTGGATTCCTTTTTTATAACTTAAATGCATCTTTGACTAGTGGATGTAATGTGATACATGTTATGAAATAGTTTTTATGTGAGAATAATTTGAAAAATGGGCATTAACCACTTGCTTGAAATATTTTTTAAGCTCCAAACGTGAATGTAATAATTTGATAGCATCAGTGAGGAATTCTTTGAATTTTCCCTTATTTGGTTTTTATTTTGAGGTATTTGTAATGTATACGATTTGACCCACCGCTGAGGGACAGTAGGTTCTAGATCAAAGGAAATTTTTCTCACCATTTTATTCTATCCACAAACATATTTTATGTAGACCATATTTTTGGAGGTGGTGCATCCATTGACTATAAATGAATGGTAAACCTTGATACCTCCCTCCACTATAAATCCACCATTTTTTATCAACATCATTTTGTCATGTCATTCATCTCTCTTGTATCCAGATTTTTTTGGACACACCTTTTAAAAAAATTTGTAATTCATTCATCTCATGGTTTCCCATTCGAATGAACACCTTTATTCCGACTAATTCAAAATAAATGTTACTTTGTTACTCCCCATGATTAGAAAGGCCATTATACCTCAATTTATGGATCCTCAACCGCTGAATATCAATCAAATCATTATCAATTCCATTGGAACCACCATATTGTTACTAGTAAAAGTCCACTGATTCATAGAAACCAACTTGACTACAGGAAACTTAATAGTATTCAAAGCATAAATAAGTCATTAAATCAGTTCTATATATCATAGTTACTGTAATCTCATATTTTGAAAAATACGTCCCCATATTAGAATTAGAAATTATGAATAAACTCACGACATAAATTGAATAAGCACACCACATTAAAATTATGTTTTTTATGACAATACTACATCATAGGGTAATACGTGGATATGTTTATTAAGGGATAAATTGAGATGTAAGGGGAAATTATATTTTTTTAGCACTACCAATCGCTTAGTCAAATAAACATAACAACACATGAGACATTTTTGGGAAACCCTAGTTAAATAACAATAACAACACATGTGATGTATTCTTCCACCCACATACACTATATGATGATTCCCCTCCATTGGAAAACTGAAAATTCAAGTGATTATGAAATCATATTTTCTTCTCAGAATAATATTATATCTAAATAAATAAATTATTATTTTTTAACAACATCAACAAATTATATTAATGAATTAAAAACTATTGATATTCAATATAATGAAGTGGTCGTGATATTTAGGATGATGCATCCAACAACGGTACCTATCCAAGATTTTATTTATGAACATTTTATAAAATATTTTTAAATTATTTTGTGACATCATGATTTTAACTTCGTGAATTAGTTTTGGAGATGTAATAATTCACATTAGAGTTATAATTATACTCTCGTCACATTGACTCAAGAGGTTACTAAAATATGTTCAATTGAGGATTTTAGAATGACTAGTTTATGTAATGTCATTTATGAAGTCATTTGGATGATTTTATAAAATAGACTATGAAAAATAATATCATCTATTAGTTTAGTAAAATAGTTATTTTCTTGTGTTAAAGATTTATGTTGTACTATAGTCTTTATGGAGTCATATTTAAGCATGAAATATACTTGTAGTGTGAATCTGTAGTCATTTTTTATTAATTTATCCAAAAGGAGAGGATCTAGAACATTGCATCAATTCTTAATATAGAAATTGCTTAGTGAAATATCCTATAGATTTAGTAATTTCTAATGCTATTATTTTTAAAATAGGACGGTGTAATTCCAAGTAGTTCATTTGTTATGAATAAATGTTTTAGTTTTTTAAATATGGGGTTTTTAGTGGTGATATGTTATGTTAATCAGCTCATTGAATTTATAAAATGATTTTGGAATGTATGATTCATTAATTTAATATTAATAGTGACAATATTTATCTCCAAAAAGATAAAGGATTTATCAAAACATGACATAGGTGTTAGAAATACCATATTTTCAAAGGGGAGACATCTGTGAAATTTTGTATATCAGTGAAACTGGATTAACAGATGATACTAAATATAAGTAATTGGGAAAAAATGAACAATAATCATGTGATATATGTATTTTTGGAATACTCATTGAGAATAAAAATCATTTCACATTAATCCTTGGAACATGAAATGAGAATTTTATTGTTGTGATTTTGATAGGGGATCACATTTATTACCAGATGGTCAATGGATATTCTTCTTGATTGGAATCAGTAAGGCCTTAAAGAAGAACGTGATATGATTACTTATCATAGATTTTCAAGAGATATCCTTCTATTATATTAATTGAATATTAATGAAACACCAATCTTACCATGAATGAGCAGGGTAAAGAGTATGACTTATATTGTGATGTATCAGGTTTCAGGATTTGAACAGTTATAGTACCCAATGGTTACGTGGTTTCCTATGTGTCCAAATTGTTATGAACACATAAGAGAAACATCCCAATGCCTTTTCTAGATTACTAAATAGTGATTATTTCAAGGATTTGTTATTAGAATACACTAAAAAATGTTCAAAATATTTTTAATCACAAAAATAAACGATCCTTTGATAGTGGAGAAGTTATGAGTACCTATAGTACATTAACATTAACTTAATGTATATCCTCACGAAGGGGTTCATTTTTTATAATGTACTTTATTGGATGGATAAAGTATATGTTTTACATGATTCAATAATCAAGTGGAAGATGGTATCCACTTTTAAGAGATATGAATTTATGTTCAAAAGTATCATTGTCAAGTGAAACATGTGTTTTTATCTATCACATATTCAGTCCACTGTATTATTAAGGGAGTAAACTATAGGATTCATACTATTAATTCATAACAGATATGATAAACATTTTATAACATTATAATTTAAAATATTTTGGTTATTTTTTGTTCATGTATCCTTTATAAAGTACCTCTCATTGGAATTATTCCTCTATAAAAATTTATAGGTGGCTCATTTAAAATAATTCAAGTGTTTTGAAAGTTTCATAAAAAATAATATGTGGTCGACATACATTTTATTTGGTTTTAAATACATTTAAAACGATTAAAACATGTGGAATGTTCTTATATTGCATGAAAAGTGTTTTTCAACTCATCTGATTGGATTCCATAATGGTTTGTGAATATTTGAAAGCGTTTGTAGTGCTTGTTTCATTTTTAAAAGAGGTGTATGGAGTTTTAAATTAAAAATTTTAAAATATATATGATTTTCATTTATTTTAATTGATAAATATTTTTATCTCATGATGTTTACTTTGCTTTTTAAAAAAAAGAAATTGGGGATTTGAGAATGTTCGTTTGAAACTAATTGGTTTATTTTAAAAAGGGTGTGTTATATTAAAGAACAATTTTTGTAAATGGTTGGTTTTTTAATGCGATTTCAGATGTTATTTGATAAATGTGTTTTAAAGGAGACTTAAATTATGTACCTATTTTTTTAACTTGGTTAATTTTTATATCAATGTTTTGTGTATTTATTTTGTTAAATATTAATATCTACAAATCTATTAGGATGGATATGAATAAATAATAGATGGGTGATAATCGATTAATAAAGGAGTATGAATATGGAGTGAATGATTTCATAAAATTTGAATAATATCATGCATATGACGCTTATCAAATACTTTTTCCTTCTTTACATTGATGTTACTCAATACATATTTTTTTAAAAGGAGTAAGATGAACACTTGATCTATCATTGAACAAATCAATGTTATAATTGATGGAATGAAAACAGCGTAAAGGAGAATGTTGCTAGTGGATGGGATAACACTATGTTTCTTGATCATATAATATGATTACAAGTGTGTATAATGATTAAGATCATATCAAGGAAATTATTATAGATATGAATGATGATGAAAATTGTATTGAGGAAATGAAAAGGATAGTTAAAATATAAACTTCGTGATTTCCCAAAACTGTTTGAGTAGTTAATGAGTTGTTCAATGGTTCCATTGTATGGTGGTTTCACAAAATATACATAATTTTCAAAAATAATAATGATGAATAACTTTTAAAAAATCAATTGATGGGGAGAGACCGGTTTTATAGAATAAATTTCTCTCTTGGATGACATGATCCCAGAAGATAATGAACTCTTGATCCAAACATACGACACGAAATTTTTTTTGTGCTCAGTGGGTATGATGTCTGAAAGAATACATGCCCACCCTAATGATTGTATGAAATTTAACAAGGACAAAATTTTACTCATTTAATGTCCAAATTGTGGTTCTTCTTGATACGAGAATGATGAATCTGGTCCTACAATAATTGAATGGTACTTTCCATCATTCCAAGGATTAGGTGCCTATATAAAACTAAGGAGACTATAGGGAAATTGATGTGGAATACCGATAGAAGACATAAATATGGGAAACTACGCAACCCAAAAGACTCTCAACAATTGAGAAATATTGGTCATGAGTATCCTGACGTTGTGAACAAGTTGTGAAATGTTCATCTTGAATTATTTATAGATATAGTAAATCAATTTTGTTTTCAAAGTGGAACTTAGAGTACATGGTCAATTATATTGGTAAATTATAACATTCCACTATTGTTATAAATAAAATTAAAACACATCATGTTATCTATGCTTATATTAGAACTAAAAAAACCAGGTAATGGTACTGATGATTATTTGTCTCCCTTGATCTATGATTTGAAATTACTGTGGGATTTATGTGTTATGTTTTATGATGATTACAGAAATTTAGATTTCATAATGAGATCCTTGTTGTATGGGATGAAAAATTAATTACCTACTTATGGAAATTTTTCATGATATAGCATTAAATTATCTCATGGGTATACCATATACAAACACAGTTCATATTTGATTATGTTGAAACATTCATTGAAAACATTGTTTCTATGAAATCACATAATTTTTACACTGATGACACAAGTAACAAATTTGGACAACATCATTAGATGGAATTTTAGAAGAACATACAATACTATCTCCAATAAAAGTTGATCAACTGTTTGAGAAGTTAACATATATAGAAATTTATTTTGGTTAACCATTTTCTAAAAACTAAACAAAACTAGTTGGAAAAGAGATCAGTTTTTTTTTTGAATTAATGTACTAGAATTTTTTTTAAATCAGACACTTCCTTGATGTTATTCATATTGAAATTTTTTTTATAGTGTAATCAAATCATTTATAAATGAACCCAAAATACATATGTTGTAATTAAGGCTTGGTTTGAAAAGGTTGACATGTGAATATGGGAAGACTTGGTGCCAGGGAAGGGTAAAATATGAACTTTTATTCATCTAACTGCTTGAACACTTTCCAGGTATGAGATATTTCAATTCTGAATCTTCTTAAATGAAATAGTGATTCTATATAGATATTCATTGAATATAAAAAACATCATTTTAATGAACAATTTAAAGATAAAGTGTCTGAATTCACATTAATTCCATGTTTTCATGACAGATATAAAGCGTATAGCTTTACATTGACTTTTTTTTGTAATAATTTCCATCATTCATTAACGAATCCATATTTCATCTTCAACTAAATAGGAAAAAATGTTATAGACTTGGATTAATATATGAGTATAGAAGGACAAATTGCAACCATATTATGAGAATTGGAAATGTTATTCCCACCATCATTATTTGATATGGTCGTTCATTTCATGGTTCACTTGGTGGGAGTGATTCGACTAGGTGGTCATGTACACTATTGATTGATGAACCGCATTGAAAAGTAAATGAAGATTTTCAAAGGGTATGACAAAAATCATTGTTGGACAGAGGGTTGTATTGCAGAGTGATATATTTTTGAGGAAGGCATTTAATTATTTACTAGATACCTATCAATTTTGGATAGCATTGGTCTACAAATATCTTTTTAAACCTGAACTCTTTTGGGTGAAGGAATTTCTAGAAGTGATGTTGTCATAATCATTATTACAAATCAAGATCAGGAACACCATTACATTTTTCTTAACAGTTTTGAGTTTTTCCCATATTTCGAAATCCAAAATGAAATTCTTAGTCATTTGAATAAATCAGGGGATTAAATATGTATATGAAAAACATATAATCAATAATTTATATTCTAGTTTCAAGTCCATGTTTTAAAGGAGTCAAATGAAAATCTGGATTCAATTTCAGAACAACATTTCTGGCTAGCTAGTGGACCATGTTTATGTATTATCATACAACGTTTATGTAATTAATGGTTATAAATTCTACACAAATGGGCATTATGAAGACAATAACATTCAATATAGTTGAGTTACACTATTAGTTGAAGTGATTCATGTTTCTGGTACTGTGGAAACAAATCCAATTTACACAAATATGTCATACATTGGCATCATCAAAAAAATATTAGAGTTGGATTATATAATATTCCTATTAATGAATTTTCAATGAAAGTGGCTAGATAACGAGAGTTTGATTAAAATAGATGAATTGGGATTTGAGGAAGGTGGTTTTTGTAAAAAATTGTACAAAGTCGGCCAATATATAATCGTATCAAAGTCAATACAAGTATTTTAATTTACAAATCCTGCAAACCGAAAGTGGTTAATTGTTCTATTATTGTCCAAAAACACTGACAGGTTAGGTGAAAATTCAACTAACAATGACCCTTTCGTTGGGGCACCCAATCATTTCACAACAGTACCAATATAGATGGAGTTTTTTATATCCTAGGAGACCACATGATGGGATTTGGATCGTCGATAGTGTAGTAAATTCCCTTCTTCCATTAAAAAAGAAAAATATAGTTTAATAATCGTGCTACATTTTTTAAAAATATAAATCATGTTATCTCATGTTATTTTTTATGTATTACTATATTTATGTACTCTAAATTAAATTTAAACCACTTCTATATATAATGAATTCCTCATATTACGGTTCTCCCTATCTAGAGGAAAAATTGGCCTCTCAACCTATAGCTACTCACATTGTAGAGGAGAGACCTTTTGAACGTTCTAATGTTCCCATTCGTAATGAATAATAGGTCTCTCAACCAACTGCTACTTGTAGAGCAGAGAAGTGGCCTTTTTCATGTAATGATGCTCCCATTCCTAAGGAACAACAGGTTTCCCAACCTACTACTACTCCTAGTACAATGTTACAACAACCATATCCACATGTCAATGCCACTACACAAGAGGATCATATTGACGATGTTTATTCGAAAGAAATTTTAGGAGACGAAGTAATAAAATCACATAAATAAAGGATCATCATCATTTGTTGGTGTTAGATATAATAATTACGGTAGAAGACAAATTCATCAAATGTGAAGTCATGTGGAATGTGTGGGATCAACATGTTAATCCCAACATGTCCATGTTCATAATTTATATGGAATCATCCTTCTGCAACGAGTTATATATTACATCAATTCATGGATCCATGTTGGGACCGGGATGAAGACACTGATCTGGGAAGTGATTATGGTAACATTATGATATCATTTCTTTATTTTACAAAAAAAATAATATAATGAAACATACACATACTCTTCATCATCCATTACAGAGATTATTTATAGTATAAGAAACCCACAAAAAGTATGTATTATTTCTTGCTGGAAGGATTCAGAGAGGATTTCACACAATCATGACAAGACATCATCTTAATGATGCTGAAGGGTAAATAAACACATGTTGACATCTTATCTATGTGTACCTAATAACTATAGATGTGTGGGATGTGTTTTTTAGTCATCATGTAGATGTGTCCTTTCAGGTACATTGTGGCTAGTACTACATTATTTGAAAATACGTGTATTCATCACTATGATTGAAAATATTTATTTATGAAATAGCAATAGAATATTGAAAATAAGGAATGAGAAAAAAACCAGTGTTCCCCTACCTTAAATAAAGGAAGGAGTATGCTTCACTTGAAAAAAAATCTGAACGTATTTTAAATCCACCATAATATATTTATGTGACATGAAACTACACCATAATTTCGTTCATATGTTTATATGTAGAAACATGAATTGAAATCCAAATTCTCTTCCATCCCACCCAAGGTGCTTTGAAATGAGCTATGTTTAAATAAATTTGGGATACTAGTAGATGGGAACACAAAAAATGTGGGAATTATGTGTAAGTATTACATAATAAAAATTGTTTTTACTTTAAATTTCTATTACGTAACAATAATCAGTTATTTTCTGATAATTTCTATCTGAAATATTCATAGGAATCAAAAACATCTATTCCAGATGAACAGAAACAACCAATGTCCTTGTAGAAACCAGAACAATATGGTAGGGTCCGAGGTGTGGATTTCAAAGTGAAACCCAAAACTTATTTAGTCATAAAAAACAAGAGTGCAGTCAAAGTGAATTACTAAAACAATTGAGATAATGAATAGATACCCTTGAAAGACAATTCCAGTTGCAGAGGGAGATGATTAAATCTTTCATTAGGGATAATCAAAGAGAATAAACAAATAATGAATATCCACAATTTGTATATCTCTACCCACCCCATCAGCTATAGGGCTATCCATTCCCCTCAAAGATTTGTCTTAGAAAAGCTATTAATTGTTCTAATAAATGATTCTCTGAAATTTGATTTAGAAATACATTGATATCATTTGTGTGCTCCTATTCTATGGGGTGATAATGATTGTGATTTATATCTAGAAACAAAAACCTATCACCATGTAGAGAGGGATAAAATGTTCAATATTCAAAAAGACACACTACACAATAGACCACTTATAACATGAAATATGAGAGTGTTGATCAAAATATCCTCCGAGTCAAGTGAATAGTTACTTATGCCAATTTAGAAGGATGATTTTAATATGTTCTAGAATTATTTGGAAAATTCATCACATGGACATCACATCTTGTAAAAAATTATGTCAACATGAAGGTATTCTTTTATAATTTACTTTTCAAGGTAAAAAAATAATAATTAATGAAAAAGTTATGAATCAATGAATGATATTATAGATGTACAAAGCTAAGGGGTTGAAATGAAATATCATCACAAAACCATCCAAAGGATAGACAACCGATCAAACACATCTATTAAAAGAACAATTACCTCATCTATTCTATATCCAAATATACTATCATTCGAGGATCATGTGGATACCAAGTTAAAATATGGTGATAACCACGTATTTGAATTAGAAGAATGTTTTTACAGAGAGAATGATTCAGACTTCATTGGTGTTGAGAGTGGAAATAAAAATCATTGACTATAATTCGCTAGGAGACTCAGCTGTAAGTGAATACATGAGGTATGTTCTTGTGATTTAATTTTCCAAAAGCTGATTAAATATATTATTAAAACTAAATACAGTTTACATTTTTGGCAGGAATATATATGAAAAACATTTTAATGGATTTTACGCTAAGAAAAATTTCAAAATCATTATTCATAACGTCACCTGAACAAAACTAGTTAAAATAGAACACAAAAAAGGATGAAATATTAGTAGGTCTGGTCAAATACTTTGATTAAAAAATTTCAGATGAAAAATACTGTTTAACACCAATGATTTTGGGGTAAGACTCTACAATTTAATTATTACAAATTTATTTTAATTTCACTCATTACTTATTAATTTTTATGTTTTTAGGTATCATTGGATGCTCATTAAATTAAATTGCGATACTCCAATGATTAAATTACTGTATTCAATACAAGATATCTAACAAACCATCGACACAATATACATTTTTCAAATTGTAATACAGTACATCCAACATTTTAAAACTAAAACTCAAGTTATATAATTAATATTATCTTTTAATGAGGACTTTATAATTATTGGGTAGCACATCACTATCATCTAAAAAAATGAATGAGTCAATGGGCTAAGGGCAAGGAAGAACACAAGTACTACGATTGGATAAGTATCTAGGTATATATATTAATATTTCACTATCCAAAAACATATGAAAACAAATTACTCATTTTCCTCAACATTTCTGCAGTGTTCGAAACAAAGCAATGGAAAATATTGTGGTTATTATGATTCTATATTTATGAGAGAGATCATATTCCATGAAAAAAACTAACAACCCACAATAGGTTTTTTTAACATAATTACTACATTATTTAAAATATTTATTAATCACATGTGAATTAATATTTTTCTTCTAAAACTATGAATGTTGAAAAGAATCATATACACTAGATGATATAGATGCTCTTAGAAACGAATTTTCAACATACCGTACAAAATAATGTACACATATAGCATGAAAATGTGACTTCCATATACAGGGTATGAATTACAAATGGTAATATCACATTATAACATATTTATGCTCATATTATCCTTATATGATCATTGATGTCAACTTTTTTACACTAATTGGACATTTATGATCACCCTTTATTATGTTTCATATCCTAATGTAATTATGAATGTTTTCATAAATGATGTCTAAGAAGGCCAGTAGAACTCAATTTTTGTATTTATTTAAAATAGAAAATAATTTATGTAAAAAAATAAGTGACATACTAAAAACTAAGAAAATCATTTGGATGTTTTTTTATACATTATTACAAAGATCTAATATTCATTTGTGACATTTAAAGATTAGATGATCCTTAATATGATTCCTAGTGAGGTCGGTAGAACTCAGAGTGTCTTTATATTTAAAATTTCCATTAATTTATGTAAAAATTACAGGTGATATACTTAAAATTGATTAAACCAGTTATTATTATTTTGATACAATATTATAATGATCCATGAGTAATTTTGGATGTGTAGGAGTCACTCACACCTCAATCTGACACATAGTGTGACTAGTAGAGCACAATATGACACTTTTTATTTAAAATTGACATTAATTTAGGAAATAACAAAAAGTGACATACAGAAAACTTGGAAAAATAATTCTGAT
Source organism: Viscum album (assembly GCA_963277665.1). Classification (NCBI taxonomy): domain Eukaryota; kingdom Viridiplantae; phylum Streptophyta; class Magnoliopsida; order Santalales; family Viscaceae; genus Viscum; species Viscum album. Next base: position 1,901,963,790 of record OY728121.1, on the reverse strand, counting down.
TGTATCGATACATTTGTAAAATGATCCATGAGTCATTTTTGACTTATAAGAATCTACTACTTCTTTATAAAATGAATACTATGACTGGTAAAACTCAAAGTGTCTCTTTAATTTAAAATTGATATTAATTTAAGTAATAACAAAAACTAACATACTAAAAAATAGGAGAACACATTTGGATAGTTTTAATAATTTAGGAAAATTATCTATTATTAATTTTTGACATAGAGGGACTAATTTTACATCAATATGATGGAAGGTGTGTCTGGTTGAATTCAAAATGTCTTTTTATTAAAAATTGACAATAATTTTACAAAAAATAAAATTTGACGAACTAAAAACTGTGTAAATGAATTTTGATTGTTTTTATATTTTAGTATTATAATATATTAGTCGATTATGATGTGTATAGATCAGTCACACCTCAATAAGATGCACAGTGTGTCTGATAGAACTCAAATTGTTTTTTATTAAAAATTTAAATTAATTTTAGTAAAAACAAAATGTGATGTACTTAAAATCAAACAAATTCATTCATATTGTTTTGATACATTAGAAAAATGATCCATGAGACATATTTGACATGTAGAATTAACTTTCACCTCAATCTAATTCATGGCCTGACCGGTAGAACTCAAAGTGTTTCTTTTTATTTTAAATTTACATTAATTGATGTAAAAAATAATAAGTGACATACTAAAAACCAAGAAAACACATTCAAATGGATTATATAATTTACTAACCTGATTCAAGTGTCATATTTGGCATTTATTTTTCATCCTCATTTCAATCTGATGCACGTTGTGGCTACTACAACTTAAAGTGTCTTTTTTTAATTGCAATAATTTATGTAGAAGAAACGTGTGACATACTAAAAACAAATAAAATATATTATAATTGTTTTTATATTTTAGAAAAAGTATATATTATTCATTTTTTATATTTTGGGATTATGAAATCCTTAATAAGATGCATGGTGTGGATATTACAACTCTAAGTGTCTCTTTTTATTTAAAATTGACATTAATTTAACTAAAAACAACAACTAACATACTTAATCTTGATCAAAAACATTCATATTTTTTTGATACTTTAGGAAAATTATCCATAAGAAATTTTTTATGTGTAGGAGTAAACAACACTACAATCAAATATACAGTGTGGCCGAAACAACTCAATGTGTCCCTTTTTATTTAGAATTGTCATTAATTTTAGTAAAAACTAAAATTGACATACTGAAAACCGATCAATTTTTTTTATTGTTTTGAAATTTTAGTAAAATGATATATTATTAATTTGTAAAATATAGGGATAATACAAACGTCAATATAATGCATGGTGTGTCCAGTAAACCATAGAGTCTCTATTTTTATTTAAAATAGGCACTAATATAAGTAAAAAAACAAGTGTTGCAATTAAAACTGAGATAAAGAATTCAGATTGTTTATATATTTTAGAACAATGATCCTGAGTCATTTTAACTGTTTTAGAGTCAAATTTACCTCAATTAAATCCACATTCTGGCCGATAAAACTCCTTGTGTCACTTTTAATTTAAAATTGACAATAATTTATGTAAAAACAACAAATGAAATATTGAAAACTATGCAAACAAATTCATATTGTGTATATATTCTTGTATAATGATATATTAGAAATTTTTTACATGTAGGGACCATATGAAAAATATTACGATACATGATGTGTCTAGTAGAACTCAATGTGTCTTTTTATTTAAAATTGTCACTAATTTAATTAAAAACAACAAGTTACATACTGAAAAACAAAAAAAAAGAATTTGGAACATTTTTATATTTTAGGAAAATGATCTGTTAGTCATTTTTGAATTTTCGGTATCATTTCAACCTCAATAAATTTCTTTATGTGGTCGATATAACCCAATGTGTCTCTTTTTATTTAAAATTTACATTAATTTAATTAAAAACAACCATTAACAAATTGAAAATTACAAAAGCGCATATGAATTGTTTTTATACTTCTAGAAAATTATCCAGGATTAATATTGGATGTGAATGAGTCAGCCACAATTCAATATGACACACAATGTGACCGTTATGTCTAAAATTTTTCGTTATGAGATTAAAATGCACGTTTTAGTTCAAAATGTTTCACTCACTAAAAACTCCAAAACACGCTCTGATTGTCTTGATAATTTAGGATTGTTATTTATAATTTATTTTGTGAAGTTTATGAAGTTGTCTCACTTAAAACTGATGTATGATGCAATCAGAATGACTGAAAATTCATTTTTTCAGTTTCAAATTACATTTTAGTAAAAAAACACAATTGGCATAATGAAAATTAAAACAATTAATTCATATTATTTTGACTAATTTTGAAAAAAATTCAAATTTTTCTTTGAAAGGTAAATATCAGCCACAAATCAATACAATTCCTGGTGGGACCAGTAGAACACAAAATGATTCATTATTTTAAATATATATCATTTTTAATAAAAGAAAATGTTTCATAATCGAAACCCAGAAAAAAAATTCAGATTATTTTGATATTTTAGGAAAATGATCCATAACTCATTTTTTATATGTAAGAATCAAACCCACCTCAATAGGACACATAATGTGGCAGATATAACACCAAATGTATGATTTTTAATAAGTATTGACATTTTATTAATGTGTTCTTTCATATTAATATTTAATTTATTACTTTATATTATTACTAGATTAATATTTATTTAATTATATAGGTGGAATCTTTTTAATGGACGGAGATTATTTGTTCAGTAATTGATACCATGGGTAATGATTTATAAGAGGGTATCACGGGTATAAAAATGAAATATTAAACTTTTAGAATGTTTTTTGGATAATTGTATATTTAATTATATAAAAAAATTTGTTTGAAATATAAATAATAGTTTTTATTTTTGTATATAAAATGAGTTTATAATTTTATAATCATGATATAAATTAAATTTATTTATTAGGTTTTCTTCTGGTGTGCTCTTTAAATTGATGTTTTGTTCTTAGTGTGCTATGTTTAAATTACAGATTGGGTGTGCTTTTATATGTGTTTAATTTTTGTGTTGGGTGAGTTATTATATAAACAGCACAATGCATGTGGTTATACCTTAATCAATGCAATTCACAATAATTATAAGGGGGTTCCCCTTTATTAGTGATTTTTTTACTATAAATAATTGACCCCCTTTATTTTCACTACCATAAAAGTGTTGTTAAAGGATATTTTGTGCATTGTGAAATACTGTATGTGTAGTAGTGATGGGTAAATTTAATGTTGTAGTCTATGAAACTCATCCCCTTGTGGCTTCTTGAATTAATGAACCAAGGGTAAAAATGAGTCTGGGATTTTAATTGAATTATTTTAAAGGTAAGGATCCATAAAATAGTGTTTTAGTTATTTCTTTTTGCAGAACTCGTGACTATTCAACCTCTAATAGTTGTTTGAAAATATCTTTGATGTCTGTTTGTAGCGACTCAATAATTTAGAGACATGAATTGGTCATTGAACCTGAGAATGGAAGTCAGGAAACATGATCTCTAGCTGTAAAATATTTACACTTAGGGAGTGAAGATGGTGGTTTATCTAAACCCGTTGTTGGTGTCAAGACAAATTTAGTACAGAAAGATGCATCAGCTCTAATGTAGATGACTGATTTCTAAACCCCGACGCATGCCATTAAACAAATTTCTTCTAGCCCTTATGCATTTTTTTGGATACTTCAAAATTGGATTGGAATGATGGAAACTAGATTTGAAAACAACATATTGGTTTTGATCTTCTCTTGAAAGTGTTTTTGATTTTGAATTCCCCATGATTATTAAAGCAATGATTGCTTCTAATATGGGTTATGATCCGACATAACAGGGGAAGTATAAATCTAATTTTAAGGTCATTACTCATAATTCCTTTGTGTTTCTTACATCAGGTAGTAGCATGGAAGACTATCACAACATTAATTGGATATCTAGTGCTGATGAAAAGATTGATGTAGTTTATGTTGGACTTCTAAATCATGGATATTGACCATGGTTGCATGTCAAAACATGGATAATACATCGACATCTTCCTATCCTAAGTGGGTGCTCCTCTAACCATAGCATGATCTCTTTATCTTGAATTTCTTAAGAGTTTTCTTATGTACTTTTTAAGTTTTTCTTGTTCCTCTGTTGTGCTTGATTTTTAGTTTAATAAAGGGGATATTTTACCTCACCTTATATAAAATATGTATACTTTATATAATTAACATTATATAAAATACAATATATAAAAATAAATAAATAATATTATATGAAATAAAACTTATATAAATATCTATATAATGTATTTAAATATTTATTATAATGTTGATTAATATATATGTACATCAGTAAATATAATTTTATAATATTGTGAATGTTAATATAAATTTATTGGCTTAAATTTTATTTTATATAATATTATATATATAATATAAAAGAACAAACATATTATTTAAAAATATTAGTTTTATTATTAAATTAAAAATTACAAAAAATACAAGCTTGAGTATTTATATGAAATATTTATATAAATTAATAATATTTCTTTATATATTTATATTACGTTTTTATGGTTTTATATTTTATAAAAGTAATATTTTATGAAATACATCATATATATATATATAAATGTGAAAAATATTATACAATTATATTTATGTATACATATAAAGAAAATTAAAAACAATCATATAAATATTTAATATAATATGTTCATAAAATGTATTTAAATAAATTTAGTCTACGATTGGAATACCATAGTTATAATTTTTATTTGTTTCTCCATTATTTTTTCTATTTAGATATTTTGGGTGATGGTTCATTTGATTTTTATTGATCTAATTTTTTGTCACAACCCGTCCCCCGGGGCCCGCATCATGAATACCCCACGCTTGCCTTCCATAGGCATGGGGCTGGCGACTAGCACCAAAGGCGTAATTCCTTAGAACTGGGAAGAAATTTCCTTTATAAAATGTAAACACACACACAACCAGAGAACCTGAAAAAGCAGACTCATATTAATGAAGTACAAAAAGTGTTATGAAAGTACAAAGGAGACGGAAATACAAGCCCAACAGAAAGGTACAACTACAACTGGATGAAAGTACAACTGAAAAGACAAACAGCTGAATGGTGAAGCATCTCTTGGATCATCCTCTGAGTTCCTACCTGAAGGGTAGGTATAGATGTCCTCCTCAGCACTTCACGACTATCGGTCCGCTTTGTGTGCCATCACGCCGAGTGTCCACCTCAGGGTATCTTCCAGTCCTCGTACACTCTACCTCGGTCAGCACTGTCTGTTGTCTGCATCCAACACAACGAGGTGCGGGCATAGCCCGTACAAGGGTGAGTATAAAGATACTTTGTAGGGACCCCAAGACCCTCAAGGTCTCACCAAATCCAACAAAGATAAACCACAAAGAAAGTTCTCAACAAAAAACCTTTACTTAGATATATGCCCATACATATACCTATGTTATCAAGTAACTCATCTCAAACATGAGAAAACACAAAGGTCATTGACTCAGCTCAAACTAGGATTTTAAATGACGAAATCACAACTGCTAGAGAACCCATCCTCTGTCGAGTAAAGTGGCCCTGTCGTGACTCTGAGGCACAACTCACTAACCTTAGACTACTGAGGTACTCCTCCTGTCGAATACCGTGGGTCTGCCGCCCCAACACAGCAGCGCTCCATCGCCATGGGCCTGCCACCCCAACATAGTTGCGCTCCCCATTGGGCTAGTCATGCCACTCCGAAATGAATCGGAAAACCAATTTTCATGTCTACAGGGACTATGTCTCCGCACTATGTACGCTCGTCTCCGTAAGGGTCAGCTACATGATCTACTGGTCAATACTTCCAAGTGACACATAATCTCACGTGGAAGTATCTCAAAGGACCGCCTCATCATAGGGGTCTCAACACAATATACTACACATCAATTGGACGCACAGTCTGGGAGTTATTGGCTTCTCTGTTCTAGGGGCCTGGTTGGTTTTTAAGCTAAAACCAACCTGACCATACTCTGACTACATCGAATACTCAAGTGGAGTATTCCAAAAAAAAAACCGTCTCATCAAGTGGAATCCAACATAGTCGATTTTATGTCAATCGGACGTATGGTCCTTACCTTATATGTGTTTCCGCTCCGAGGGTTTGATTGGAATTATGATCGTTCCAAACCCATCCATCTTCCAACGTCTTCGAAAACTCACTTAGAGTATCGGAAAAGGACCGTCTTATCACAAGGGTGCCAATGCTGTAGACGACGCATCGATCGGATGCACGGTCTTTGAGTTATTCTCCTTTATGTAAAAATGGGACTGGCCCGTTAAGCCGAGTGGGATGGTGGGTCGGGTCAACCCAGTTTTGGCGGGTCCGACCCGACAGACTGTCAGACTGGTCCGGTGAAATGTGCAGCCTGGCCCGAAGGGGCGTGGTCCGACCTGAGGGGGCCTGGCACGGTCCGGAGGGGTGTGGGCTGGCCGTGGCTTGGGCGATGGGCCGAGCGGTTCGGGGCGGGGGCACGGCCCCCCTGCTACCCAAACAGGTGGTGCCAAGTGTCACCGCCCTCCCGAACAGGCCGGCGTAGCCGGTCGGCCTTCTTGGCACAAGCGGCCCCCTCGGGTGGGCCGCAGTCCGGCTGCGCCGCACCTTCAGGTGCCGCGACTTCTTCACCCGGCCGACCGATGGGCCGACCGTTTCACCGCCGAAGCCGCCCACGGATTGAGGGCCATGATCTTCTGCAGCACAGCTCCCCTTGTGGAGCCGCTGTCCTCCTTAGGTCTGGTAGGTTCTTCATCGGCTGAGCGGCCCACGCCTGCGGGTTGTGGTTCCTCCTCACGCAGTCGGCGTGCAGCCACCGCCTTTGGTAATCTCCACTTCCCAATATCAAATAATACAAGAACCGTTGGAGGGCCATCGAGCTATGTTTTTTCGTCCCATTCCCTCCACCTTAGGCGGTAAAAATTGGAGAAATATAACATGGTAAAATGTGGGACGAAGAACAACTTTATTTTATTTAAATTAATTGTAACAATCCCCCTACATCGGTTTCAAGAGCAGAGTCACAGATAACGAATTTGTAGACAACGTTGGGGTGCGTCCGCGGAGGAAATGGTGTCTCATCCCTTGTTGCGCAGAAGAGGAAGGATATCACATCATCATTCTTTGAGGAATCTGTGTTCTTCATCGAATAGGGCATCGTTCTTCGTGGAATAATGAAACTCTTTTCAAATCCTCAAGAGCTCTCCCAAAATTTCTCCAACACAAAAAAATCTCCCACTAAAATAATAGGCCATTCTATTATTTTATTTCACACAACAAAAGATTTAAAATTCAAAACCATAATTAATTAAAAAATTTGGCATCTTAATTGGGAGGAAGGTGGTGAGGTTCCTCATATTAAATAAGGAGAGTTTTCAAAGAATTAATGAAGGGATACTCAAGGGAGTTGGGAGGAGTTATGGGGGAGATGAAAATTAGGAAAATCGTGTGGGTCCCACCTCACAAATATCCTCCCATCGGAGGTTATGTGGGTGTGTGCCCCACCACTAACTCCCCTTGGGAGAAAATAACCACCCAACATAAATAAAATTGTGTTCCACAATTATATTCATTTTATTCATATCATTCTAAACCCCCAAGTATTTACTCTCAACCCGCATAAAACGCAACTACGGTAAAGGTCCCATTAATTGAATACCAGTGATACGAGTTCATCTGTGCCCTCATATTTCAATTCCGAGCATCAGTTCAAAAGATAAAAAATCCCACTCGTACATTTACTGAATGTACCTGAACAAAATTTCAGAAATTGATTCTGGGCACACCGGGCCTCGGAATCATGTTCGGTCAGAAACCGCAGACTCGTAAAATTCAAAAGTATTTAAGAAAAAAATAACTTGAAATTTCTGGGTCTTTACTTTACTCCTACATCAGGTCTTTACGTCCTCGTATAGCTTCAACACACACTAGAGAAACAAAATATGTACTGAGCATGCATCTGAGCCTCCTGCTCCCATGTGCTCCCCTGAAGGATTATGTGCTTCCAGTGAATGCACATCAGAGGAATAGACCATCCTCATAGGATCGTCTCTTTTCGATCCTCAATCTCTATTGGAACCTCCGTAAAATTACCCATGTCATCGATGTTCAGCACTCCATGATCGATGATGTGGGTCGGGTCATGCACGTATCTCCTCAACTGAGATATATGGAAGATGTCACGCACCCAATGCAACTGAAGTAGAATAGCCAAGTGGCAAGCCACCTCGCCTACATTGCTGAGGAACTAGAAAGGTACAATGAACCTTAGAGATAACTTGAATCCTCGGCCAAATATCCCTGGACCTCGTCGAGGTGAGACCCGTTGGAAAACGTGGTCGCCATCCTCGAACTTCTGTGGTCTCTGTCTCCTATCAGCATAGGACTTCTGTCTGCTATGTGAAGTATTCATCTGCTCCTAGATGATCTGCACCTTCTCTATAGCCTCAAGATGGTATTACTGGTCAACCTCTGCCTCAGCTCTTGAAAATCTATAATTTCATCTCTCTGACCACATGAAGGGTTTCCCCTTCTTCGCCAATGCTAAAAGCGGTGCAACAACTCTGGAAAATTCTGGCATAAAACTAAGTCTGGATGACTCATGAGTGATCGACTGCACAAACTTATGCATAATTCATTCATGTGTTGTCTGGGGTTTCCTTTTCACCGACCAAGGAAAACCCATCCCAACATTGTAGTTAAACCACAACCATTTTGCCTAATACAGTCAATCTATGTATGAACTGTGGTTTCCCAGTCCATACCAAAACTAACGTCATAAGGCCTTGACGCTGCCACCAAGAGGATACAACCAACACTCTCACCTTGAGGGTCATATCACACAGTCGGTGTAAGCATGATTATCGAGTCTCCTCTGAAAGGCATCTCCATACGTGAAGGTCAAGTCAATGGCTTTACCAGAAACTCTAGGTTTGGAAAAAGATTCGTCAAAGGATGGAATGATTCGTATCATTGTCTATTGTTACAAAAGCTAGTAGTAGACATATACCGTACCTCAAATCATTTTTAGAGCCCTTGGGTCACACTTCTTGACTGCATGCAACTACTCTCTTCCCCTGACGTCTTTCTCCCTGAGCCTGGTGAGGACTACAAAGGCGGGTGGTTGTAACACGTCAAAATGTATATCACCACATGCTGCTTTCCTAGATCTGCTTCCACGTATGCTGCTCTGCAGAATCATCTTTCTATTAAACAGACCCCATTCGGTAGTCCAAGACCCAAAGAACTGATTGTACTGTATTCATCGAGTACCCGGATCGATCGGTACGCCTTGATTAATACTCATCTACCGACATGTCATCCTGCCGAAGCTGTATAACCTCTAGAAAACACTCATCCACCACCTCAATCTTGTCCTCAGCGACCTGTGATTCAAGCTCGCCTCAAAAGACGAAGGGTATCTGATGCTGAGACATGTGTAAGGCACTAAGCCTACAAGTGTCATCTACTGTTACCACTACTTGAAATTGTTTACCAATAGGTAGTGATATAGATCGAACACTACCTGAAGGTACTATCTCAGGAATCGATCCACATAATGAAGCCTCATCACTATGTTGACCAACCTCATGGTCACTCTCTGGAAGAAACTAGTAGCTAAGATCCCCGTCTGTTCTACTAGTGTCTAAACTAAGAGGAAAACTCTAGAAATCGCCTCCATCCAGTCCACTGCTACCTGGGAATCTACCTCACCTCATAATCTCTGAGGCCTCTACTGCCGGAACACGTGAGACCCACTCTGTCAACGTGCACCGTTCGCTAGTACAACTAGTGGAATCTGCTGCCCAACAGGTGGTGGTGCTGCTGGTACACCACCCGAATGTGCCATCATAGCAAGAGGGCCCTGCAGTAGAGCCTCATCGCTCGGTGGGCCATCATCAGGTACTCTCTCAGAACTCCAAGTGACTGTCTACATGGAGGCATCCTGAACGGATGCGACACTGTCAAATGATTAATCTTGGTGAGTTGACCTTGTTTGAGCTGACATTATGAAAACTTTTTGAAACACACACGCAATCAGTTTTTTCATGCACTGAGTCAGAAATCAGAAGTCAGGGTCCTGGTGTATGGATACGTCGGCTGCCGCACCAATGCTAGACTCCCTGATCTGAAAACCTCACTTGGTACCCTTAACACTATTGCTTCACAGAAAAGAATGATCAGTGTCCTATTTTCTATGGTAGAACCTACTCCTCCGATACCAATTTGTCATGACCCGTCCCCCGGGGCCTGCATCATGACTACCCCAAGCCCACCTTCCATAGGCCTGGGGCTAGCGAGTAGCACCAAAGGTGTAATTCCCTAGAACTGGGAAGGAATTGACTTTATAAAATGTAAACACACACACAACCAGAGAAAAAGCGGAAGCAGACAAAAAGTAATGTTGTATAACAAGTGTGCTGAAAGTAAAAAGGGGCTGAAATACAAGCCCAATAGAATGGTACAATTACAACTGGAAGAAAGTACAACTGAAAAGACAAACAGTGAAATGGTGATGTAGCTCCGGGATCGTCCTCGAGGTTCCTAGATGAAAGGTAGGTACAAATGTCCTCCTCAGCACTTTTCATCTATCGGTCTACTCCGTGTGTCGTCATGCCGATTTTATACCTCTATTAATCGTCCCATCATAGTACACTCTACCTCGGTCAGCGCTGTCTGTCGTCTGCATCCAACACAACGATGTGCGGGCATAGCCCGTGCAGGGGTGAGTATAACGATACTTAGTAGGGACCCCAAGACCCTCAATGTCTCACTAAACCCAAAAAGGATAAACCACAAAGAAATATCTCAAAAAATAACCATTACATAGGTATATGCCCATACATATTCCTAAGTTATCAAATAACCCTTCTCAATCATGAGGAAAACACAAAGGTCATTGACTTAGCTCAATCCAGGATTTTAATTGATGAAACCACAACTACTGGAGAAATCCTCCTCTATTGAGTATAGTGGCCATATCTCGACTCGGAGGCGCTACTCAATAACCTTATACTGCTTAGGTACTCTTCTTGTAGAGTACCACAGGTCTACCACCCCAACACAGTAGCGCTCCCCTCCATGGGTATGCCGCCCCAACACAGTAGCGGTCCCCCAAATAGCCTACAGAGGTACTACTCCTATCGAGTACCGTGGGTATGCTGCCCCAACACAGTAGCACTCCTCTGCCATGGGTCTTCCACCCCAACACAATAGTTCTCCCCACTGGTCTAGTCATGTAACTTTGAAACGAATCAGACAAGCAGTCATCAGGTCTAAAGCTACTAGGTCTTCGCACTCCGTACGCTCATCTCTAGAAGGGTCTGATCCACGAGCTACTGGTTGATACTTCCATGTGTCATATAATCTCACATGGAAGTATCTCAAAGGACATCCTCATCATAGGGGTCTCAACGCAATAGATGGCGCGTCAATCGGATGCCCGGTATGTGAGTTATTTGCTTTTCCGTTTCACGGGCCTGGTTGGTTTTTAAGCTAAAACCAACCCAGATATACTCCAACTATGTCCAATCCACATGTGGAGTATGCCTAAAGAATAGTCTCATCAATTTTAATCCAACGTAGTTGATGGCACATCAATCAGACGTTCAGTCCTTATGTTATAAGTTTTTCCACTCTAAGGTCCCGGTTCGAATTACGTTTGTTCAAAATCCATCCATTTTCCAAAGTCGTCCAAAACACACTTAGAGTACCAAAAAAGGACCGTCTTGTCGTAGGTGTCCCAGTGCCACAGACTGTGCATCAATAAAATGTGTGGTCTTCGAGTTATTCACGATTAATTAAAAATGGGCCCGACCCATTATGCCCAGTGGGTTGGCAGGTCGGGTCAACCTAATTTTGGCAGGTTCGTCCTGGTAGGGGGTCAGACCGGTCCGATGAAACGTGTGGACCGGCCGTGGCCCTGCCGGCTGGCTGAGCTATCTGAGGTGGGGGAGGGGGTGCCGCTTCCCAAACCGGTGGCACCATGTGGTGATGCCCTCCCTAACTAGACGACCGAAGCTCGCCGGTATTCTTGGCCCAAGAGGCCCGCTTGGGTGGGCCGCGGTCCGGCTGCACGGCACCTGATGGTACCACATCTTTTTCACCCGGCTGGCTGATGAGTCGGCCGGTTCACCACTAAAACAGCTCGTGGATTGTGGCCCGCAGACTTAGGCAGCGCGGTACCCCTTCTGGCACCTCATTCCTCTTTAGGCCCTGCCAGATTTAGCCGGCCAGTTCTTCATAGGCAGAGCGGCCTGCGGTTGCGGGAAGCGGTTCCTCCTCACGCGGTCGGCGCTTTCGATCATCACCACTTCCCAATGAAAAATAAAATGAGAAATGTCGAAGGGTCTTCAGGCCGTGTTAGTTAAGACTATTCCCTCCACGTTAGGAGGTAACAATCGGCTAATGATAACATAGTACAACACGGGACAAAGAACAACATTATTTTATTTAAAAGAATCGTAACAATCCTCTTTCCTTGGTGTCAAGAGTGGAGTCGCGGATATATAATTTTTATATGACATCGAGATGCGTACGAGGAGGAAACGACGTCTCCTCCCTTGTTGCGGTGAAGTATAAGGATGGCACATCATCGTTCATCGAGGAATCCGCGTTCTTCGTCGAAGAGGGAGTCGTTCTTCGTGGAAGAATGAAACTCTCTTCAAATCCTCAAGAGCTCTCCCAAAATTTCCCCAATACAAAGAAACCTCCCACTAAAATAATTGCTCATGCTTTTATTTTTATTCACACAACAAAAGATTTAAAATTCTAAACCTTAATTAATTAAAATGGTTGGCATCTTAATTGGGAAGAAGGTGGTGAGGCTCCTCATATTAAATGAGGATAGTTTCCAAAGAATTAATGAAGGGATGTTCAAGGGAGTTGGTAGAAGTTATGGGGGAGATGAAATGTTGGAAACTTTTGTGGGCCCCACCTCACAAGTATCCTCCCATGGGAGGTTATGTGGGTGTGGGCCCCACCACTAACTCCCTTTGGGAAAAAATAACCACCCAACTTAAATAAAATTGTGTTCCACAATTTTATTCATTTCATTATAAAACCCCAAAAAATTAACTCTCAACCCGCATAAAACACAACTTCGGTAAAGGCCCCCATAAGTGAATACCAGCGCTGTGAGTTCAGCAGTGCCGTCAGATTTCAATTCTGAGCACCGATTCAAAATATAGAAAAACCCGCTCGTACGTTTACTGAACCTACCCGAACAAAACTTCAGAAATTGTTTCTGGAAACACCGGGCCTCAGAATCAAGTGTCGTCAGAAACTACAGACTCATAAAATTCCAAGGTATTTATGAAAAAATGTCTTTGAAATTTTTGGGTCTTTTCAATTTTTATATTCAACCTGACTCTTAGGGGTGTCCAAACCAGACCCGACCCGACCGACTCAACGTGAACCGACTGAGTTAGGTCGGGTTGGGTTGGGATCAATATTTCATATACATGGGTTGGATCATTTTGGGTTGGCATAGGGTATGGTTGTGTCAGGTTACGAGTTTGGAAAAAATAACCAACCCTACCCGACCAACCTGACACTACCCCTGCGCTTCCCCACGGACCCGCGCACTGCCTCTGTCACTGTTGTCTCAAAAACTAGTTCCATGTGTGAACTATAAATGTGAACACCCTAATAAATTTAAAGATTGACATCATAAAACATATAATTTTTTTGGAGAAACCTAATATGTCTATGTCATCTCTCTGATAATCATCATGGAACAAGATTTCACACTTCAAAGATGAAAACCGCACATGCAGGCATATTTGAAGCACTTCAAATAAACTATTTCACAACCTAATTTTCCCATGACATTATGTTTTCCACACCAAAATAAACCCATATATATATTACACACCACCTACTATGAAACCTTGATAAAAATCTCCATCAATTAGGTCACTGCCTCTTGCTCCTGTATCTACTAAAAATAACTTTACATCCCCTATTTTTATAGGCCATTAATGCTTTCTGTAATATAATGTGTCAAATAATTGATATAAATATACTCATGTGAGAAATTAAATGAAATTGGGATCCATTAATAAAATTTTGACATAATATACTGTCTCTTAATTTGACTAACTCGGGATGAGCCCTATCAATCTTCCCCTTTACCCTCACAAAGAAAGAATTTGAACTCCAAAAAAACTATATTGGCATCAAAACAGTTTGTATCACACCGACCATAATACTCTATAGAATATAGGTTGATACACTTTTATAACTTAGAATGATTCCAAAAATCTCAGCTAAAAAAACAAAATACCAACGTCTTTATCTTTATTGTGACTACAATACTAATAAAAGAATAAAAAATATTTTCCCCTCCACCGAAAATTGTGATCACCAAATAATTTTGAGTTCCCAAAAAATAATAATTTTTTCCACTCCTCAACATCCATTGACAAGTACGGATCTAATAGTGCATCAACCCAATAATTTATTTTAATTATTTCTTCGCTAATGACACTCTCTGAAGAAAACTATTTAGGTTAATGACCAGAAACACATAACCTGACCTACACTGATATCCAAGCCTTCATCATCATAGTCAATGGTTTTCGAATCACACGTGATGATCGTATTTTCCACAATTTTAACAATGTATTCCCCTCAAATACATTTTCACCTCACTGAATGCCTTTACATATGTCTTGTAAGGATTTTAACCATTATTCCTCCGTCATATACCATCAATCCTCATGAAAATGTCCACAATCCAACGCCAAACGAATTCCTGCACCCATTTTTATCAAAAGTACAAGAAGATAAAAAATTAGGGCATATTGATGGAACATGACTCACATCCCTTAATATTAAAATACAACCTATAATTATAGAGATACAAATTTCACCAATACTAATGACATTGAAATAATATCCCTTGCTCATCTTAAAAATAACAAAATCACTTTCTTCGTATGAAGAAAATGATTCCATCTTCGGTGTAATAGAGTATTATATTGTTGAATCAACCACCCATTTTGTCTACAGATCAAACCTTCAACAATCCATGTAAACTAAAGTTAAATTTACCTTACCCTAATAAATAATTACACCTGTATCCTCAGAATCAGTTTCATGTGACTAAATTTATTGCTTATGATTTTTTAATGAAAAACAATTTCTCTGCACATGACCCTCCTTATCAAAAAACAAGATCTTGACCATTCATCTTGTCTTCTGCTGGCCTCTTTGATTACCATGACCATATTAAATATCAAGAATACTGCTATTATACGAAGAAAAACCCACATTAGTATTTCATCAAGTGTCGTTCATCAACAATGATAAAATTACATCATCTAACTTCAAACTGTCTTTTACAAACAACAATGTGGAGACAAGATTATCATATGAATCTGGTATAAATCCCAAGAGAGGAAAAACATTGTATTCTTTTCCTTTTCAACAGGTATCATCTTACCTTTTTCATCATTCATAGCCACCATTGAATATGGTTGCTTCATAATTTTGGTAATCTTGATAAGATGATTACCTAAATGTCCATTTCATGGCATTCACAAACGATATAATATTTTTTCAAAAATAAATGAATTTTGAGGGATTATGATTTATACCTACTTTCTTTCTTTTCCTAGATATGCTTTTAATCTATCACATTCATCACCTCCATTGGAGTATTGTGAGTCAAATACATTTGGAATTTTCATGTTTCCAACTCTCCCATATCATTACATCCACCATCATCCTTCATCTCTGAATTCTATAATTTTTTATTTAGTGATTTAACTGTATTCTCTTAGACCAAAATATTATTAACTCATTACCACTCTAGATTAAAATATATTTTTTCAATTAATTTTTTTATGTGGGAAGAAACCACATGGGTTAGATCACCCATATCCAATCTGCAAGAAACATGTATGAATCTATTTGATTCTAATTGATTGGTGAAAGTGGATCAGTTTTAGAACTAAAAATCTATAGTGGGTAAAAAATTGAGAGAATTTACACTAAAAATGAATAACATAAATAAATCCTAAATAAATGGGGACATGGAAATTTTACTTTGAAAAACCCTCCAAGAAGAAGGATTAAAAAACTATGGGTAGTATTGAAAAATACACTATAATTTATAAAATACAACAATCTGTGTAGAAACCCAAAAATTGTATTTCAAATAAATCATAAAAAACCTGTGTCAAAATACAGAACATTATATGCCTCTATTTACATCAATGATAACCATCTCGGAATATAACGTCACCCTTCATACATAAAAAACTGCACATGTCTCATCATTACATGACCACAAATAAACCATTTCACAACTTGATTCTCCCACTCGATACTGTTTTCCATGCCCAATGTCACCCATATATTTTCTTCACATCACCTACTACCTAACATTGATATTAATCTCTCTTAGTTAGGCTCCTTCATCTATCTCATGTATATGCTGAAAACAGAACTGTACATCTTCTTTCGCATGTTTTGGATTCATCGTGCTTTCTTATCAGTGAGAATGTGTAATGGTCCTTAGACATTAATATTATCATTAATTCATTTCATGACTCCTGTACTTGTATTTTTTTGAGTAAAATCGTGTTTCCATAAGTTCATGATGAGGTAGAGAATGTTGGGTACATCATGATTGACATGTCATTGATGGATAAGTTGAGGAAGTATTTCCCTCATCCATATTTATTGAATTTGATATCTCATCCCTTTGACTAGAATAGAACCATGTAATTAAATTAAATGTCCATAGAGAAATGAGATGTTTGTTTTAGATAATCAACGAAATATTTATTTAGTATATAGGTTGGCGACACTGATGTGAAAATTGATTGATGAGATGTTAAAAAATGATTATTTTACATTGTGAGCATTCATATGTGGTTGTCATCATTTTGACATTAAGTAAATTTTATTCAGTTCATTGACTGATTTTTGGATAGTAATCTTTTATATTAAGAAATCCTAGCAAGTATCAAGGAAAAAAAATTATTTTGGGTAACAGACAATGTTTTGTTGATGATCTTGAAAAAGTTCTATTTGAATTTAATTAATTTGTTGCATATTATTTTCAAGAATGGAAGATAATTACATTCATGTTTTTTCAATTTAAATTTTTTATTCAAGAATGAAATATTTAAAGGAAATATTTATTTGGGAGTACAATAAATGATATAGGTGTTTTAATGGACCAAGACCATTTCTAGTGACAGATATTAATTACCATTATGGTTAAATAATATTTGTTATCGTGAACGTTTTTGTTCACAAAAAATAGTAATAAATATATTATTATAATGTGGAATGATGTTTATTATGGATTATTATATTATTTAAGGGATAACATAAACATAAATAATTATTCTATGACTAACCCTTTCTCTATAAATTGACTATTATTTATATTTTGTATTACATCCAAAATTGAATCTTTCTAAACATTGTTCACAATTAAACTCTCTCTGGGCTCCTCCTTTCTAACCTACTATCATGTACAAGAAACGAGATAGATATCCCATCAATATTGATTTATGAGAAATAAAAACAAATAATACAAGTTACTGGAATCACCATTCAAGAACCTGGAGATTGATTATCATTTCTCAGAGATCAAAACAGTCTTTGACGATCACCTCAAGAGGGATTCTATACTTGGATCCTCATAGAACAATAAAGGAAATCTACAAGGGGTTTTTAGATGATCAACATGAACTTCGTTGAATTAATTCACAAATCATGTATTCATTTCATCTAATATTAAATAAAATAATTATTAATATGAAATTAAAGAATCTCACTCAGGGTTTCAGGAAACTCATTATTAAATGAAATTTTAATATATCACCCACTACATCAAATTTTCATTACACCTAATAAATTCATGTGGTATTAGAGTAATCACATTTAAATTTATAATTATTTATTTTATTATTGATCCATATGACATTGTGGTTTCAATTTTATTTCTTATTATTCATTCATTAATCCAATTTGAATTAACATTTTATTAGTATATTTATAATATTTTTTCACTGTTTCATTTTATGAAATTTCTAAGAATAGATGAAGCAAAATCAGAGATTCCATCAAGGAGTACCAATTGTTTTGGCCAGTAAGATAAGATTACATGTCTTGTAGTCAAAGAACACATCGTGTTCACTTGTACGCTACACCTGTCCATGCTATGGGATACACGACAAGCCATGTAGTTATTACACGTGGTGGACCCCATGAGTCTGTTGGCTAACTTGGAACACACTATGTCAGATTACATGGTATATTTGTGTACAATAACTGTATTCTACAAGGGTTATTATTTGAATTAACAAAATATCAGTGGTCATTAATCATGTTCAAACCACATGGGATTGAAATCATAAACATTAATGACAACATGTCAGGTAACCGGTGTAAACGATGTGTAGTTCATCAATTCTCATAGTTGAGATACATTCTGAGTCCTCCATATTTATATCTATATTCAAAAAATTAATGATAAATGGTGTATATTTAGAGTGAACATGTCATGTAGTCTCTAAGCTGAGAACACACCGTGTCTTTTGAAATGTGTCACAAATGTGCATTATTTAGAAAACAAGGCATGTAGCTAGCTTTTCCATGTTTTGTAATCCACTGAGATACACAACGATGACCTAGACATGTACCTCAAGAACACAAAAAGTGGAACACATCTCATGTACCTCATTATTATCTGTTTTGTACTTTGGATTCAATACACACCAAAATCATAGGCGTGTACCCTGGATATACAACAACCGAGGTACAATGCGAGTTGCGGGATATTACATGCCATATAGTCACCTAATAAATGCTAAAAATAAAATTACATTTGATTGATAATTTTAACATTAAAACCTTATTTTATTTATTGGAACTTTTTGTAATTTATAATTTAATAATGTTTTTTAAAGAATTAAATGCTCTATTAATTTATTGTAATAAAATATGCTAAAATTAGTTCAATCATTTATTTTCCATTAATTCCATTGATTAGGGGTATCAGAAAAATGAGTTTGGATTTTTATTATTATGAAATGAAATTAATGAATGTATGATTATTTTTCTTAATAATAAATACTAAAGTAATAAATGAAATTAATCCATTTAATTTTGAATATGTGTTGAATTCATGAGAGTTCATGAGATAGAGAAAGGACAATGTATGTGTTGAAATTTATTTAATTTAATTTATTACATGGGTTTAAAATTATTTACTATTACAAAAAAATTTATGCCTTGTAATTCATCCCTCCCTCCATTATTATGTATGACTTATGTGTACAAGGTAACTAATGTGATACCACTTTAACCAATCCTTGGTTCCTCTAACTTTTGTGTGAGTTATAAATACTTTTTATTAATTTATTTTCCCAATGCCGAGAATGTAGTTCAAGATAGTACCATAGTGTTTCCAGACTAGGTGTTATATAGGTGGAAACAAGGAATGTTTTAACAAATGACAATACCAACAACATGAGTTATTTCCATTAATCCATAGTTTGATTTAATGTTTTATTATTAAACCAACCATTCAATAAATCTAATGAATGAATAATTTAATAATTTAATAATTTTGTTATTTTCATTATTAAATTTTTCTTATGTATGATTGTGATCACATAATTGACTGAATGAATGTGTCAAGAAAGAATTTAAATAAATGGATTTGGGTAATTTTTTTATCCAACTTGGTTAACTAATTATGTAACATCCACTCAATATTTACATTACCTGAAATGATAAGATAAGATAATATTTTTTTATAATAAAACAAAATTTCTCAAATATACAGTATGTTAGACTTATCCTTACATCGTTCGATTAGGAATAGAATCATCAGATGTATGTTTTTTCCCTACACTCATTGAGACAAATACATTTAACATGGAGTTATTATGATATTTATGAGTTGTCTTAACCATATTGAATTAATCGATGTTTCCCTTGCTTGACATGATGTAACTTTGAAGGATGTGTTGAAGAAATGAATGTCAGGATTTCAGGATAGTGGGGTCCACTCACGGGATCAAGGAGCTACAACTCCATAGTTGGTAAAGAACATCCAACCAAAATACCTTCATGTAGATTTACCAACCCTTTTTTGGTTTATTAATAGGGGCATATAGATCATTTACACTAGAATGTCCAAGAATGTAATCATTCGATTTTCAATGGTGTCTGATTTTGGGGCATGATTACATAGTGGGAGATTTAATAAAATAAATTAATTTTGTATTTATAATATATTTTTTAATCATGAAAATTACTAATAATATTTTATTTTTATTTTTAGAATAAAATTAAAGGTTCTTCATCAACACCATCCCCTTGATCTATATTTTAGAAATATAATTTCCTCAGTAAAAGTAACTTATAGGATTGGTTTAGATGACATAAGGTTGTTTTTGTTCCATGAATGGAAATATTACAAGATAGAATCATTACATACTAATCAACCAATATAAGAGGTGAGTGAAGAATACTTCCTAATTTATGAAACACATTTGGGTGACACTGTAGATGTTCAATGTTTTATGCTTTCATATATGTCTAGTGAACTCATGAACACTCACGAAAACATGGATACATATAGAATTCTTGAGCGCCACCATGTCCATTAACAAGGGAGTGTTAGAAATGAACAGTTTGGATATTGAAAAGGTTATTTTTTTATGAAATCATGTGGATGGTACCCATATGGACCATAAAAAGTCATGGTCATTAGATACATTGAGCACCTAGAGGTTCTAGTGTTTAAACACTCTAAATAACTCAACAATGATCTCATTCGGGCATCACCCCATTAGAGAATATCTAGATTTTTTTTATAAATTTTAATACTAATAACATTTATGTAACACCCCAAGCTTCTACGGTACGTTTCCCTTTGAATAATGCGATAGCGTGTGTTGTACGCAACCTCGAGTTCTAACACACACCACAACTAATTAAACTAGCTGTTGTGAATAGTAATACCTAATTTTTGAAATTATATATATTTTATATTTGAAAATGGACTTCATTTTAGGACTCGGAATATCGAATTTAGCCTAAGGTGAAATTTTGGTACTTTTCGGATAACTTTCATATTTTGATGAATAGTGAAAATTACTAAATTTTAATTAAAAACAACATTTTTAATCAAAATAATTAATAGTGATAAATTATGAATTTTAGTAGTTTTAAAGTATATTTAGAATATATTTTTACCATTTAATATAATGTTGGTCATTGGACATAATTTTACAATTAAACCGAACATAAACAAGTGTCAATCTTTTGATAGTTATTATCTCTTAAAAAAACGCTTTTTGTTTTGACAGCGGGAATTAATTTTAAATTAATTTCTGCCACTTCTGTGTTTTGAATTTAGGAAAATGGATTCCATATTTGGAATCAGGATGTCCAAATTATGTAAATAGGTAACTTTTATTTTTACACATTTTGAATAATTACTGCGGTAAATATTTTATTTACCATGGTTAAAGGGTAAATCCGGTAAATAAGGGTTAAAAAATAATATTATAATAATACAAAATTACCCTAGAACGTGTCCTAACCTTATTGGTGGACACATACCCGACCATGGGCATCCTTGGGTCAATTTGGGGACCCCTTGGAGCCACTTGTATGTGGTAGGGACACATTATATTAATAAAGTTAAAATAAAAATAAAAATGGCATAAGCTTACATCTTTTAGAAGAACAATTTTTACATAGGGTTATACATGTTGGATTTTCGATTATAAATATTAATTATAAATCCAAAAAGATTTCCTACATAATGAGGTTTTATTTATAATTTTTAGACATTAAATAATTTATTTTATTTATGACACAATGATGATGCAGTAATTACTAAAATAGTAAAAAATTAACATAATTGATATTATAAATACGCAAATAAATATAATATGAAACTTTTAATGAATTACACTAATTTTCTAGGATAATATGATATATTAGGATTGATGTAATTGACTTTGTTCGAAGTAATCAATATGTTATGAGTTTCACAAAAATCAACTATTGAATAGTGTCAAAATTGACATAAAAGAGTTCTTAAAACAAATATTATATTATTAATTGATATTAAATTCCTAAAAATCTAAGGTTCGGCCAAGAGACTTATATTATGATAGGTTAATCATTAATGGACCACTTGGGGGTCGCTTGTATGTATATGGTAAGTCTATTAACCATATAATATAAAAATACAAAGAGACATTGTAAAAGTGAAACTAATTAACTTAGAGTTAATACTTAAAGATAAGGTTAATATAAGTACCCAAACCTGTCTAAATTCTATTGGTTGAGTTGTTTTCGACCTATCCCCACCTTAACCTTTGAATAGTAAATTTTGGAGCCATTGGAAACCGAATATGAATTTATTATAAATTAATATTTCTAGCTTTTCCAAAGGTGCCCCTCACCCCTCTTATAAAAAGGCACTCCTCCTTCTCATTTCTTCACACCTTCAAAGCCTTTTGGTTCGGCCAATCTCTGCCCAAATACTCTCCCAACATCCCTCACTACAACCTAGAGGCATTAGTTTGATCAGAAAGCCAACCTAAGGAGCCCTTTTGATCAAATCAAAAGGAAGAACCCGAAGAAGAGGTAATGATTTCACCACCTTTTTCCAAGTTCATTTCTTCTTCCATTTCTTCTTCCTTTGTTGTTACCATTCTAAGATAATGACTCCAGTATCATTTATATACTGTGATGTTATTATAAATATGGTACAACCATATTCAGTATTCTATCCACCTTTTGAATAACATGTCACCATACGTGCGTACGTACGGCTTACCGTCTCCACGTCGTGGTGTAATTGTTATTCAATATATTATTATTTGGATGGGTATAATAATGATGTGTAACTCATGTAAATAATAAATATAACATATTAATGATTCTGTATATATGATATACCATCCATTTATATATTATTTTAATATCAAAAGAATGATATTGTCGCTCGTGCGTACGTACGGACTACCGTCTCCACGAACGCGATAAGATTCATTCTCCATCATATCCATTCAAGTATTATTCTCATTTTAGGGTTAAAAATAATGTTAATATCATTCTGATTATGAATAAGATATAATCTATCCATTACAAACATGTCTTACGTAACCAAACATTTAAGAAGAACGGATCGATTATCACCCGAAACGACGATAATACTAAGATATTATTAATAAAGCAATGTTAAAAGATCATATATGATATCATATTAATGTATATGATTCTTGTATAATTTAATAACAATTATTTCACCATTATACAGGAGGTTAACCTACCCCAACAAAGGAAAAGTACAAGGTAAGGGTTATTTCACAATCTCTTCATTATCCGAGGTTGTATATACGTAATAATCTACTGGGATCTCTTTATCATCCACATCCATGTTTTCTTAAAAATGTATTTCATAACATTTTTACTATTTACAAGAATATGGGTTAAAGTCATTTATACCCTTGTTTGACTTTTTATAAGAGGTTTATAAAGGAATCTTTCCGTCGTTTTCAAAACAACGTCCTTTTTAACCTTTTCGACAGAATTGAGGTAAGAATGTTTTTTTTAACTTATACGGCGGGTGCGGTTATTTTCCGCCATTATAAAATCGTCGAAGCTTTCCATACAAGATTATAAGAATATTTTCAAAGAAAATGTTTTATTTTATATGGATCTTAAATGATTTCAAAATAAAAGGAGATACTTCTTTAAAAAGAATTTTGATTTCATCTATGTCAACATCCTTTGATGGATTTTAAGATTATTTGAAGTTGATACAAAACTTCTATATTGTATTGAAGGTTTTGTGATATGTTTGACTGTGGATGTTATATTTTTATACCATTCATAGTTTATTGTGAAAGTATTGACATTTCGTATGCTAGTTTTAATACGAATGTTTATGTTATGTTTAAACCTTTTCATATGGGAATGCATTGGACTTAATATGTGACGGGTGGAGCCCGCTATAGCTCCTCGATGCATCGGTAGGTCTCATGAGACAAACTAGTGTCTTGGCACAAGGCCTTGACAAAATCTTATTTGTAGTCTTGGCACGAGGCCTTGGCCATGTGGTTATGATAGTCTGGCATTATGCATTCCAACATTATGAAAGTGGTTATTGATTTTTGCATGTGATTATTCATTTAGTAGAATATCCATGTGAATAAGTAAATGGCATTATTTCATTTTATTTATGCCATACCATGTTGAAAGTTCGTATTTAAAAGGCTTTTGTTTTAGTTATACATTGCCTTAAATGTTTATTCTTATTTATGAAAGTTTCCACTTTATTGTTATCCTTACTGGGCATTTGAGCTCACCCCTTTTCAATGTTTTATTTTTCCCAGGAAGTGAAGAAGTAGGTTATGAATGACCTGCAGAGATATTATGTGGGGATATGAGTGTGGATTATGGAGACATTATGTTATTGTAGTAGTTTTTCATTTTATGATGTAATGTAAAACTTATGAATATATCTAGTGTTTCCAAGGCTACTAAACCAATCGGTCTTTCGGGATTTGATCTTTCTTGTGATCATGACAATGTTACGAAGTAATGCACCGACTCTGGGTAGCTGGGGTCGGGGCGTTACAGTTGGTATCAGAGGAAGTTTAGTACAAACCTTGGAAGCTAGGATTAGATAAACTCTGATTAGAGCACGTAGACCTAAGATGAACTTTGAGGATTAGTATAGAAGAACTTCCTAGAATTTTGGTATTGTAGAGACTTTGTGAGTTTTTCGAGCAATACATCCCTGTCTGGATACGAGCAGGTAGAGGCGGCTCTGGCACAGATGTACCTAGGGGTAAAACCCGAAAACACCGCTTTGAGCTAGACTCGAACGGGAACTGGTGCACGACAACGGGCCTTGCTGCACTCTTGGTTACGACACTCCCGGGGGATGTGCTTAGGACAACTCTCACTTTCTTTACAAATCATTATGAAGGGTTTATGAGTATATACTTCCTCAAAGAAAACATATTTATGATTATGGATTATATCCATAAATAGTTCAATTTATGTTAAGTGTTTTATAAGTATGGGATTATGTATTTTGATTCATAAACTGATCTAGTTTATGCCATTGTTTAGAAATGGCGCCTAGTGGAAGAAATGGAAACCGTATCAATGCATGCACTCCATGTAGGGATTGCCCTCCGACTCAAGATAATTATAGTGGGGCTGGTGATGCAACTGGTGCTGATCAGCTAATCACCATACTGGGACAACTTACTCAGGTTATGAATAATAACCTTACCCGTATGGAGCACCCTGATCCGCAGCGTGGAGGATCAATGTTAGATCGATTCATGAGGCAACAACCACCAACGTTCAATGGGAATACAAATCCCTTAGTAGATGAGCAATGGATATTTTCCCTAGAGAAAATATTTCAGGCTTTAGGGAGCAGTGAAAGGGAAAAAGTTATCATGGCAGTTTACCGCCTCACTGGAGATGCTGATCAATGGTGGTCATTAATTCAAAATATGAAGGAAGATGATGAAGTATCAAATATGGAATGGAGGGAATTCAAAGATCTGTTTTTAGAAAAATACTTCCCTCGCGACCATCGAGCGGATATGGAAAGACAATTTCTGAGTCTGAGACAAAAGGAGGATGAGAATGTCACAAAGTATGAGGCTAACTTTACAAGGTTAGCGAGGTATGCTGGAGATTATATTCGCAACCCAAGAAGTAAGATTGATCGTTTCTTTGATGGGTTAAAACCATTTCTCCGTCGAGCATTAGTCTCACAATCCTTTTCGTCATACGAAGACATTGTTTCATGTGCTATCAAGACCGAAAAAGAATTCTCTAAGTCTTATGACTTTAAAGTGAAGCAAGAGAAGAAGAGACCTGCTGATCAATCTGGGAATGGAAATAAGGGGAAGAAGGGAAAGGTTGAATATCCATCTTGTGGTAAATGCGGGAAGAAACATCCTGGTGCTTGCCTGAAGGGAATGGGAGTCTGTTACAAGTGTGGTGAAAAAGGCCACCAAGCTCATGATTGCAAGGGGAAGAAGGAAGCTACCAAAGTTCAGTGCTACAATTGCAGGGAGATGGGGCATTATGCAAATGCATGTCCTAAGCGTCAGGAGAACTTACCTCAGAAAAGGCCAAGGGATCAAGGCCAGGCTTATGCTATCACTACTGCTGAGGTAGAAGCTCCGAAAGACGTGGTGGCAGGTAATTTAATGGTTTCCTCAAGTTTAGCAAATGCATTATTTGATTCTAGATCATCGCATTGGTTCATATCTTCCCAGTTTGCTAAGAAAATTAGATATTTCCAATTTGATTTAATAAGGGAGTTGTTAGTTAAAACTCCTAAGGGAAGTATCGTTGCAACAAAGTTTTGTGAATCAGTCCCCATTAGAGAACATAAATTTTCTTTATCTGCTGATTTCATCGTCATACCTATGATTGAGTTTGATATAATCCTCGGTATGGACTGGCTTTCGGACTATGATGCGAAGATTTATTGTAAGAAGAAAGAGGTTACGATTCTTGATGATAATGATAAGGAGCACCTTATTTTTAGAGCAGAATCGTCACCACCTAATTCTTATTTAGATCCACCCCCTGTAGCTCAACTTAATTCAATTATCGGGGAGGAAGAGAATGAAATAACTGTCGGTGAGGAAAGAAATGTTCAAATAGAGGATGCACCTATTGTGAAAGAGTTTGTAGATGTATTTCCGGAAGATTTACCTGGACATCCTCCAGAACGAGAAGTAGAGTTTTCCATTGATTTAATTCCTAGATCAAGGCCTATATCGAAGACCCCTTATAGAATGGCCACTGTAGAGCTAGTCGAACTAAAGAAACAACTAGAGGAATTGAGTAATAAGGGATTTATTCGCCCTAGTGTTTCTCCATGGGGAGCCCCTGTTCTTTTTGTTAAAAAGAAAGATGGATCTATGAGGTTATGTATCGACTACAGGGAGATCAATGCTATAACGATAAAGAACAAGTAT
Organism: Viscum album; assembly: GCA_963277665.1. Classification (NCBI taxonomy): domain Eukaryota; kingdom Viridiplantae; phylum Streptophyta; class Magnoliopsida; order Santalales; family Viscaceae; genus Viscum; species Viscum album. Next base: position 1,901,936,696 of record OY728121.1, on the reverse strand, counting down.
CCCCTACCTCGTATTGATGATTTATTTGACCAACTGCATGGAGCTCAATACTTTTCAAAGATTGACCTTCGATCTGGATACCATCAGTTGTGTGTGAAGAAGGAAGACATTCCGAAGACAACATTTCGAACCAGGTACGGGCATTACGAGTTTACTGTAATGCCGTTTGGATTGACTAATGCACCCTCTGTATTCATGGATCTGATGAATAGAGTTTTCAAGGAGTATCTCGATGAATTTGTGGTGGTATTTATTGATGATATCTTGGTATACTCCAAAACCTATGAAGATCATGAAAATCATTTGCGCATTATCTTGAAGACTCTGAGGAGGCATGAATTATATGGGAAGTTTAGCAAGTGTGAATTCTGGCTTCAGGAGATTTCTTTTCTTGGCCATATTGTCTCTAAAGATGGAATCTCTGTTGATCCTTCTAAGACCAAAGCAATCCAAGAATGGCCAGCACCTACGAGTATAACTGAGGTACGTAGTTTTATTGGTTTGGCAGGTTATTATCGACGTTTCGTCCAGAATTTTGCCCGATTGGCTAACCCATTAACGAAGCTCACACGTAAAGGGGTTAAATTTGTTTGGACAAAAGAGTGTGAAGAATGTTTCGAAGAACTGAAGAGAAGATTAGTCAATGCTCCTATATTGACTCTACCATCGGGAAATGATGGGTTCGTTATTTATAGTGATGCATCGAAGAAAGGACTTGGTTGTGTCCTTATGCAGAATGATAGAGTAATTGCCTATGCATCACGACAGTTGAAAATTCATGAACAAAACTATCCTACTCATGATCTTGAGTTAGCAGCTGTGATCTTTGCTTTGAAGATATGGAGGCACTACCTCTATGGTGAAAAATGTGAGATTTATACTGATCACAAGAGTTTGAAGTATATTTTCTCACAAAAAGAACTCAACATGAGGCAAAGGAGATGGCTTGAATTACTCAAGGATTATGATTGCACGATACACTACCACCCGGGGAAGGCAAACAAAGTAGCAGATGCTTTGAGCAGAAAAGACCATGGAGTTCTGAACATGATGAGAATTGAAAGGGATCCAATTTTCATGGATCTAGTGAAGATGGACATGGGAATAACCAGGGAAGGTGAAACATCAATGCTTTTTCAAATGGTTGCCAAACCATCTTTACTATAAAGGATTAAGAGTTCTCAGACTGATGATGAAGAATTCCAAAAGAAGATTAAAGCTGTGAATGATGGGAGATTGAGAGACTTTGCGTATGAAGGTGGAATTTTGAAATTCGGGAAGAGACTTTGTGTTCCCAATATACCTGATCTAAAAAGGGAATTGCTGGATGATGCTCATAGTTCCAATTTCTCTATACACCATGGGAGCACCAAAATGTATAGATATTTGAAGGAACATTTTTGGTGGGACAACATGAAGAGGGAGATTGCTGATTTTGTGTCAAGATGTATGGTTTGTCAACAAGTGAAAGCTGGAAGGCAACAGCCTGGAGGAGTCATGCAACCTCTTCCCATACCGGAGTGGAAATGGGAAAATATTACGATGGACTTTGTCATGGGGCTACCAAAGACTCCTAGAAGGAACGATGCAATATGGGTTATTGTTGATCGTCTTACCAAGTCAGCACATTTTCTTGCTATAAGAGAAGATCTACCCCTGGAACGTCTAGCAAGACTATACATTAATGAAGTTGTGAGACTTCATGGAGTACCCCTATCGATTGTTTCTGATCGTGATCCCCGTTTTACTTCAAGATTTTGGAAAAGTCTTCAGAAATCCCTGGATACTGAACTTCATTTGAGCACTGCTTACCACCCTCAGACAGACGGACAATCAGAACGGACTATTCAGACCTTAGAAGACATGTTGAGATCTTGCTCACTTGATTTTCAGGGTATGTGGGATCAATATTTACCACTAGTAGAATTTTCCTATAACAATAGCTTCCATTCGAGTATTCAGATGGCACCATATGAAGCGTTATACGGAAAGAGATGTCGTACACCAACCTGTTGGGATGACGTTGGTGAAAGAAAACTTGTAGGCCCAGAACTGGTGGAGGAAACGGTGGAAAAGGTGAAGGTAATCCAAAATCACATTAAAGCAGCTCAAAGTAGGCAGAAGAGCTATGCCGATAATCGAAGGAAGGATTTGGAATTTCAAGTCGGTGATCATGTTTTCCTGAAAGTATCTCCGTGGAAGGGAGTCATACGTTTTGGTAAGAAAGGTAAATTGAGTCCCAGGTACATCGGACCTTTCGAAATTCTAGAACGAATTGGGGCTGTAGCTTACCGATTGGCAATGCCGCCAAGTCTCTCCAAAGTTCACGATGTGTTCCACGTATCTCTGTTGAGGAAATACATGCCTGACCCAACGCATGTACTCACCTATGAAGATTTAGAACTGGAACCTGATCTGTCTTATTGCGAAGAGCCCATCAAGATTCTTGATACGAGAGAACAAGTGCTGAGAAACCGGACGACGCGTCTGGTAAAAGTTTTGTGGAGGAATCATAAGATGGAAGAGGCAACGTGGGAACCCGAGGAACTTATGATGAAGAACCACCCGAGTCTTTTTATGCAGTAATACCCTAGAAATTGCGAGGACACAATTATTTGAAGGAGGGGAGAATGTAACACCCCAAGCTTCTACGGTACGTTTCCCTTTGAATAATGCGATAGCGTGTGTTGTACGCAACCTTGAGTTCTAACACACACCACAACTAATTAAACTAGCCGTTGTGAATAGTAATACCTAATTTTTGAAATTATATATATTTTATATTTGAAAATGGACTTCATTTTTGGACTCGGAATATCGATTTTAGCCTAAGGTGAAATTTTGGTACTTTTCGGATAACTTTCATATTTTGATGAAGAGTGAAAATTACTAAATTTTAATTAAAAACAACTTTTTTAATCAAAATAATTAATAGTGATAAATTATGAATTTTAGTAGTTTTAAAGTATATTTAGAATATATTTTTACCATTTAATATAATGTTGGTCATTGGACATAATTTTACAATTAAACCGAACATAAACAAGTGTCAATCTTTTGATAGTTATTATCTCTTAAAAACACGCTTTTTGTTTTGACAACGGGAATTAATTTTAAATTAATTTCTGCCACTTCTGTGTTTTGAATTTAGGAAAATGGATTCCATATTTGGAATCAGGATATCCAAATTATGTAAATAGGTAACTTTTATTTTTACACATTTTGAATAATTACTGCGGTAAATATTTTATTTACCATGGTTAAAGGGTAAATCCGGTAAATAAGGGTTAAAAAATAATATTATAATAATACAAAATTACCCTAGAACGTGTCCTAACCTTATTGGTGGACACATACCCGACCATGGGCATCCTTGGGTCAATTTGGGGACCCCTTGGAGCCACTTGTATGTGGTAGGGACACATTATATTAATAAAGTTAAAATAAAAATAAAAATGGCATAAGCTTACATCTTTTAGAAGAACAATTTTTACATAGGGTTATACATGTTGGATTTTCGATTATAAATATTAATTAGAAAGCTAAAACGATTTCCTACATAATGAGGTTTTATTTATAATTTTTAGACATTAAATAATTTATTTTATTTATGACACAATGATGATGCAGTAATTACTAAAATAGTAAAAAATTAACATAATTGATATTATAAATACCCAAATAAATATAATATGAAACTTTTAATGAATTACACTAATTTTCTAGGATAATATGATATATTAGGATTGATGTAATTGACTTTGTTCGAAGTAATCAATCTGTTATGAGTTTCACAAAAATCAACTATTGAATAGTGTCAAAATTGACATAAAAGAGTTCTTAAAACAAATATTATATTATTAATTGATATTAAATTCCTAAAAATCTAAGGTTCGGCCAAGAGACTTATATTATGATAGGTTAATCATTAATGGACCACTTGGGGGTCGCTTGTGTGTATTTGTAAGTCTATTAACCATATAATATAAAAATACAAAGAGACATTGTAAAAGTGAAACTAATTAACTTAGAGTTAATACTTAAAGATAAGGTTAATATAAGTATCCAAACCTGTCTAAATTCTATTGGTTGAGTTGTTTTCGACCTATCCCCACCTTAACCTTTGAATAGTCAATTTTGGAGCCATTGGAAACCGAATATGAATTTATTATAAATTAATATTTCTAGCTTTTCCAAAGGTGCCCCTCACCCCTCTTATAAAAAGGCACTCCTCCTTCTCATTTCTTCACACCTTCAAAGCCTTTTGGTTCGGCCAATCTCTGCCCAAATACTCTCCCAACATCCCTCACTACAACCTAGAGGCCTTAGTGTGATCAGAAAGCCAACCTAAGGAGCCCTTTTGATCAAATCAAAAGGAAGAACCCGAAGAAGAGGTAATGATTTCACCACCCTTTTCCAAGTTCATTTCTTCTTCCATTTCTTCTTCCTTTGTTGTTACCATTCTAAGATAATGACTCCAGTATCATTTATATACTGTGATGTTATTATAAATATGGTACAACCATATTCAGTATTCTATCCACCCTTTGAATAACATGTCACCATACGTGCGTACGTACGGCTTACCGTCTCCACGTCGTGGTGTAATTGTTATTCAATATATTATTATTTGGATGGGTATAATAATGATGTGTAACTCATGTAAATAATAAATATAACATATTAATGATTCTTTATATATGATATACCATCCATTTATATATTATTTTAATATCAAAAGAATGATATTGTCGCTCGTGCGTACGTACGGACTACCGTCTCCACGAACGCGATAAGATTCATTCTCCATCATATCCATTCAAGTATTATTATCATTTTAGGGTTAAAAATAATGTTAATATCATTCTGATTATGAATAAGATATAATCTATCCATTACAAACATGTCTTACGTAACCAAACATTTAAGAAGAACAGATCGATTATCACCCGAAACGACGATAATACTAAGATATTATTAATAAAGCAATGTTAAAAGATCATATATGATATCATATTAATGTATATGATTCTTGTATAATTTAATAACAATTATTTCACCATTATACAGGAGGTTAACCTACCCCAACAAAGGAAAAGTACAAGGTAAGGGTTATTTCACAATCTCTTCATTATCCGAGGTTGTATATACGTAATAATCTACTGGGATCTCTTTATCATCCACATCCATGTTTTCTTAAAAATGTATTTCAAAACATTTTTACTATTTACAAGAATATGGGTTAAAGTCATTTATACCCTTGTTTGACTTTTTATAAGAGGTTTATAAAGGAATCTTTCCGTCGTTTTCAAAACAATGTCCTTTTTAACCTTTTCGACAGAATTGAGGTAAGAATGTTTTTTTTAACTTATACGGCGGGTGCGGTTATTTTCCGCCGTTATAAAATCGTCTAATCTTTCCATACAAGCTTATAAGAATATTTTCAAAGAAAATGTTTTATTTTATATGGATCTTAAATGATTTCAAAATAAAAGGAGATACTTCTTTAAAAAGAATTTTGATTTCATCTATGTCAACATCCTTTGATGGATTTTAAGATTATTTGAAGTTGATACAAAACTACTATATTGTATTGAAGGTTTTGTGATATGTTTGACTGTGGATGTGCTATTTTTATACCATTCATAGTTTATTGTGAAAGTATTGACATTTCGTATGCTAGTTTTAATACGAATGTTTATGTTATGTTTAAACCTTTTCATATGGGAATGCATTGGACTTAATATGTGACGGGTGGAGCCCGCTATAGCTCCTCGATGCATCGGTAGGTCTCATGAGACAAACTAGTGTCTTGGCACAAGGCCTTGACAAAATCTTATTTGTAGTCTTGGCACGAGGCCTTGGCTATGTGGTTATGATAGTCTGGCATTATGCATTCCAACATTATGAAAGTGGTTATTGATTTTTGCATGTGATTATTCATTTAGTAGAATATCCATTTGAATAAGTAAATGGCATTATTTCATTTTATTTATGCCATACCATGTTGAAAGTTCGTATTTAAAAGGCTTTTGTTTTAGTTATACATTGTCTTAAATGTTTATTCTTATTTATGAAAGTTTCCACTTTATTGTTATCCTTACTGGGCATTTGAGCTCACCCCTTTTCAATGTTTTATTTTTCCCAGGAAGTGAAGAAGTAGGTTATGAATGACCTGCAGGGATATTATGTGGGGATATGAGTGTGGATTATGGAGACATTATGTTATTGTAGTAGTTTTTCATTTTATGATGTAATGTAAAACTTATGAATATATCTAGTGTTTCCACGGCTACTAAACCAATCGGTCTTTCGGGATTTGATCTTTCTTGTGATCATGCCAATGTTACGAAGTAATGCACCGACTCTGGGTAGCTGGGGTCGGGGCGTTACAATTTAGATGTATATACAAGATATTTTAAAACTTCTCCACAATGTAGATTGGGATATGAAGCATTAAAATCATTCGATCCTTATGGTAAAAAATTGGAGAAGAATGTGAAGAGATATAAGCCTAAAGATTCTTCACACCCATAAATGGTCTTGAAGATAGAGGGATCATAAAGGTAACATGATATTGTTTATTTAACATGAGTAAATAAGGGAAACTAAATGAAAAACTACACCCATCCAAAGAATCAAGTGTAAGTTTCAAATATTTTTTCTATCTAGTGCAATTTTTCATCTTCTAAAAACTAGGTATTTGATATAGATTTTTATTCTAAAATATATATTAATATATAGGACAAAATTAGTTTTAGAAGGAATAACTGAGGGGATAAAGATGTATGAGAATAAAAAAAATATAAGCTTACTTCTATAGCCACAGGGGTCTATCGCGTCACATTGCTGACTTGAATGATCTTTGTTTTAAAGGGTTTTAATTATGTTCTATAAGATACTAAAAACATTATTTATGCATCCATAGATTCTATAAATGGTTTTATTTTCATCTTAAGGAATAATTGTTACTTATTTTGTAACGAAATATTTTTATTGATAATGAATATTTAAATAATGTACTTTAGGTGTTGGATTTCATGGACCAAATAATGATAATTGGCAACACAACTATTTCACACGAATAATACCACACCCCACTATAGAATCACTAACTAGGTAATGTAAATTAAATTTTATTCACTAATTTATTCCAAGATATATATTCAGGTTATTATTAACTAAAAATCACATGGAATATTTCATTAATGTTTAGAAAGTAAAATAATTGAATCCTCGTTGAGTGGATAAGTGAAATGGCCAATGATCTTCTTGAATTAGATCATGCAGATTTGTGTGAAACATTTCCAAATAAGGCATGGGGTGGGTAATCATACTTCAATAAATTTACTAATGATTTTAGAAGATATGGATATATCAACATAATGATGCATAAGTCAAATTATTTTGATAAATTATGGGAATACATGAATGAATTTGTGAACCAAATTGGTAATAATATTATGAAACTCCACTCAGATCGTGGTGGGATTACATAATCAAGAATTAATTTACTAATTATGAGAGTTTTGGATCCTATCTCCAATAACTACTCCTTATACTCCCAATATCACCATATTAGACATAGTTATATCAATGATGAGGTGTGTTATTATTCCATTATCTTATTGGGGATACACATTACAAATAGCAGCACAAATACTAAACTATGATCCTACTAAAGGAGATGATGGTATACCATACCTTTTGTGGAATGGAAATAAACACATGTTTTCATACATACATTAATGGGGTTGGGAATCATTTTTTAAGTCCTCTTCAGGTAAAAAAAATTTCACCACAAGTCACAAAGATTACCGTTATAGGATACCCCAAATAATTAAGGGGGTATTAACTCTACGACCCCTCAAAAAAAAGTTAATATTGGAAAGTCAGACCATATTAATTGAGGGTGATAACATCTCTAAATGGGATGTACATAGTAATGTTGACTTTAATGAAGTTGAGGTTTAATGTACATGGTAGTTAACATATGAATTGATTCTAAAAATCCCTTTAAAAGAAGAAACTTTTTTAGAGGTACATGTACTGCATGTGAGAACTAGATGTGTTAGAGAACCATAATGATATGATATTATAGTCACCGATGTTGGTGAGTCATTAGGTATTCATAATAATGATCCATTAATCTAAAATGAAGTAATTAGATACATATCTGTTTCCATGTGGCAAGAACCCAAGAATTATGAAATGGATTTCATGCACTAGAACCATGTTTAGAATTTTGTTATTCCTCTAGTGGTTGTAATTCCATTTGGTTTCTAATGGTTTTTAAATATTTAACTAGGCATGTATGTACATGTTAGTACATATAATTTACAACTTTCTTCAAAAGGGATTAAACAATTTCTTGGAATTGACAATGATGAACCCTTTTCACCAGTTTCAATGATGAAATCCAATATAATTCTACATTCCATTCCATATTCCCATGACTATGATAATTGAATATCCTTCCATAATTGGACGATTAATAAATATGTCTCTATGAATCAACCATAAGGGTTTTTGTCTCCATCGATTCCAACCATATATAAAAATTTAAAAAAATCCATTTATGTGTTAATGTAATATTCTATGTCTGGGAGCATTCATTTTTATAAATATATAAGGGAATTTTGTTTCATAAAGAATGAATATTATAATTATTCATATTAAATGATTAGTGTTAGTGTAGTCATCATTTTAATATTATATGTTGATGGAATATTTCTTAATGGAAATTAAATATAAATCATACAGCCTATTATGTTGTGGTTGAATAAATGATTTTCCCTTAAATTCATTGGTGAGACAACATATATTCATTAGATTTAGATCCATCATGATATTTCCAAGATACTGCTCGACCTATGTTAAATTATATACACTACTAATATACTAAATAGATTCAGTATGAAACAATTAATGAGGGGATTGTTGTCAGTATCATAGTGAAGTCATCTTTATAGGAAGATGTATCCTCGGAAACATGAGGAAAGAAATAGATTGTAAATGATTAAATATGAATAAGTGATTGGGTTATTAATGTATTATATGATATGTACATGTCAAGATGTTTCCTAGAAATTATGTTCAGTAAGAATATATTGACACAGGTGACCACTATTAGACGACTGTTAGGATTATCCATAAGTATCTGATTCACACTAAAGATATGTTCCTACATTATGGAGGATATGAGGAACTAATAATCATAGGATATGTATATTCAAGATTCCAAATCGATCATGATAACTTGATGTTACAAATGGGATACATCATAAATTTTAATATAGGTTTTGTGAAATAGAATAGATAAATAAATGATGTGGTCGCTGATTATATAGTAGAATATGTGTATATTGCAGCATCTGTGGTAACTAAAAAAGAAGAATGTATATAAAAATTCATCCATCTAATTGATTTAGTCTCTAAAAGTAAAGATCCTATCACACAAAATTGTGGTAACACTATAACGGTAGATCTCACAAAAAAATATAAGGTCATATTAGTAGATGAATCACATTCTTTTGAAGTATCATCTCCTTAGAGATTTTTCTCATAGAGGTGAGGTTGAAGTGAAGAGTATTTCCACAGATGATGGCCCGGTGGAAGCCTTTACTAAAGAATTTAATCATTATAAAAATTATTATCATGCATGATCTAATATAATAAAATTCTTAAGGTAGTTTTCTATAGTTATATTTGGAGTTTTTTGGAGTTGGTGTCCATGGAAAATCTCAATATACTCTAATTACATGTATATTTGATGTATTGAATATTAAAAAAAATATTATAAGATATTTTTCATTATTATTTATAATAATAATTTAATAATTTCACAGAGTATATGTCACATTAGTAATGTGATAGTAGTTCCCCACTATGATGAGATCCTTTATGTTATATAGAAACATTCTTAAATATAGTTATGTTGTCGAATAACATACTATTAAGGGAAACATAGTACAAAGACTATCAAGTGATAATAATCATAACTAGATAAGGATTGTTCCCTTTATTTTTTCAAATGGTAATCTAAAAAATAGAAGATTATGATAAAGTATTATCCAGTAGAAAATCTACATGATTTGGTTTCAATAGATATTACTAACATTGATTGGGTGTAATGTTTTATAGAAATTAGGAATATCATTATCTCATATGATGAATCACACACATAAATTTTCAAATGAAAACTATGATGCCATATCTTCTCCATGGTATGGAACATTGGGTGCATCACTGTAGAAACCCATACTTAACGTACATGGACATTACATTACATTTTCAGAATACTTAATACGTAACAAGAACCAACACATAAGGATCATAATAGTTTAGTGTCTTTGGAAATATAGAAAATAATCTTCTAATCTTGGTGAAAGATCTTCAACATATCCCATAATGATCTTCCACTTCTGTTTTCATACCTAAAAACTTTGTTTAAATACTGGGGAAAAGAAAACATATAAAGGGTGAGCTCATTTTCTCAGTAGGGGTAAGCATGGAGAAAATAAAAAAAATCATATACATTTGAACTTAAAAAATTGAGCATAATGTTTAAACGTCAAAATCTTGAGCAATGACATAAAACATGGCAGTATGTAAGGAATATATCATAAAGAAACATTAATCATGTAAAAATATATTGGGAATAAAACATGTAATTTTGGTAACCATTAAGAACATGTTATTAATTCTATAGTAGCCAAGGCATTATTTCCATGTCCATCATAGTGGACAAAGTCCATTACTGAACCAGGTTTACTTGCCGTTCCGGCCCTATATTGCTGAATCAGATTCACTTGTTCCAGCCATGTCAATCTCATGAGATAAAATTTTTTACCCAATGCATTGGAGGAAAATATCGGTCCCACCCATCCCATAATGAAATAATTATTACTTGTGTCATAAAATAAACATAAATTAGTCATCATAACCCAAAAAATAAAATGGGTTTCATAAACATCATCCCATGATAACGCAATCCATATAAAACATATGGATACCATTTCATCATAAGTAGAATCAAACCATGTAAATAATATAGATATTATACTTGAAACATAATCATAGTAAATAATGTCATCTTATATGGAAAATATTTTTGAGAAAACACTAGAAATGAATTCTTGAGGAAAATATCATTTCTTCTTCAAAATATTTCTTTTTCACAAACTGCCATTAAATTTTAAAAGAAAATTATTTTGTTAAAAATAATCATGAAATATTTTAGATGATGATTCATGAAAATTATACATTATAAAACCGTAAAACTCCGTTCATTCCATATAAGTCAAAAAAACATTCTCCTCATACTTTTGCTGGAAAAGTCAAAATGCTCCTCGTATGGTAAACAAAAGAAAAATTCCTTCCATAACACAATGTAAAAGTCAAAGTGGGGTAAAAATGACTTTAAAAATACATGTAATAATATTAAAAACATTATGAAAAACTTTTTTCTGGACGTGGATGAAAAATATTACCCGAGTAAATACTTACGTATAAGCAATCTCGGATAAAAATGAGACTTCCAAAATTACCCCTTACCTTATGTCCAATTTCTTCCGTATGTGTTCAAGAATCCTTTATAGTGGGTTTAAAAATATTATTAACTTGAAACATAACCATAATAGTATTTATTATATCATATATGATTCAATTATTACTTTATATTACCCGTTCTTTTGTAAATACCTTGTTAAAGATGGGTTTCGGGTAAAATCGTTTCATTTATTGTACATGTTTCGACTTGTTTTTCTTGATATTATAAATAATATCCTGATTTAATTTTTTCCATAATTTAAAACATTATTTATATATAATATATATTCATCATATAAGTATATATATATGATAGATCATTAAAATGGAAAGAAATACACCGTTCATGGAGACGGTAGGTCGTACGTAAGCATGAACCCTGTTTTTGTTACCTTATTGAATTTAATGGAATTAAGTAAATGAAACATATATTTACATAAATACAGAATCATTATTATGTAATATATTTCATGATTATTTATTATATATACTTTATAATCATACTTGAATGGTTAATCATGTAGAATGAATCTCATCGTGTTCGTGGAGACGGTAGTCCGTACGTACGCACGAGCAACAATATCCTTCTTTGGATATTAAAATAGAATATAATTGGATGGTATATCATATATAAAGAATCTTAATAATTTTATATTTATTATTTATATCATTTATAATCATTATTATACCCATACAAATGATTAAAGTTTTGAATTACAAACTACACCACGACGTTGAGACGGTAAGCCGTACGTACGCAGGTGTGGTGACTTTTTCATTAATAGTATGGATAAAATAACTAATATGGATGATAATTTTTTTTAATAACATCAAAATATATAGAATATACTGGAGTTAAAATTTAAGAATGGAAACAACAAATAAGGAGGAAGTGGATGAAGAAAGGAACTTGAAATAGGTGGTGAGACTTTTACCTCTTATTCGGGTTCTTCTTTTTGATTTGATCAAAAGTGATCCTAAGGATGGATTTATGACTAAAATAATTCCTCTACAATGAAGTTAGGATATTTTATATGGTATTTGAGCAGATTTTGGCCGACCCAAATGGATTATAAGGTGTGAATTAGAGAGAAGGGGGAGTTCCCTTTTATAAGAGGGCTGAGGGGCATCTTAGGGAAATCTTAAAATATTATTTTATATTAAATTAATTTTATGTTTCTAATGGCTACCACATGACTTATCTAGATTATTTGGTGGTTATGGGTCGAAATCCTTTCAACCAATAAGTTTTTGGAAAATTTAGGTTACCATTGTAATCTTATCATTAAGATTTAACTCTAAGTTAAATAATTTAGCTTTTACTGTGTCTTCTTGTATTCTTACACTATATAGTTAATAAACATACTATAAACTACCAATAAAACCCCAATTGGTTCTTTAATGTCATATATATTATTATATAAGTATTTTGGCCGATCCTAAGATTTTTAAGACCATTATAACAATTAATAATATAATATTTTTTTAAAACTATTTTATGTCAATTTTGAAACTATTTGGTATATCTTTTTTCTAAATTCATAACAGCATTATTAAAAAGCATAAAATTCATCTAACCAACCCTAATATGTTATATTAATTTATAAAATTATTTTAAATAATAAAACTCTCAAATTAAATTTACATGGGTATTTATAATATCAATTATGTTAATATTTCCATAATACATTAATTATTGTATCATCATTGTGTCTAAAATAAATTAAATTTTATAATGTCTAAAAAATATAAATAAAATACCATTATGTAGGAAATATTTTTATATTTCAAATTAATATTTATAGTTGAATTTATCTTATTTATATCCCTATATTAAAATGTTTTAATTAATAATCATATATTTTAATTCTTTTAGCTCTTCTTTGAATTAAATAATAATAAATGTCCTAATCGAATCCAAGTGGACCTAAATGTTAATATTTTATTCCTAAGTTTGTTTTTTTTAGAATTACACTTATCCAATAGAAGTAAGACATGTTTTAGGGTAATAATAATATCATTTTTACCCTTTATTACCCTGTTTACTTTCAACTGTGGTAAATAAAAGTAAAAAGTTACTATTCACCAAAAATTATTTTTATCTTATAGAACCACATTTTACTTACTGATATCAACAGTGTATCTTGGATTTTTGAAATTCAACTCAAATAAGTGGTAAAATTATGTTTTATGTAAATTTTTGAATTCTCCTAGGAGGTGGTTAAAAGGCGGTAAAAAGATCAATAAAATTTTTATATATCTAAAATTATTATAAAATGACTCCAATGAATTACATTGAACTTATATAGGTATTATGTATCTATTTTTAATTAAAATAAATTTAAATAAAAATAATTAATATTTAAATAAAAAGTCGGTTCTAACCAATAACTCAGTGTTTTCACTATTCCCCAAAAATTGAAAGTTCTTAGAAAAATACCAAAAATTCACCATTGGATAATTTCGATATTACAAATCCAAAAATGAAGTACATTTTGAACGATAATTTTTTATTAAATTTCAAAAAGATTGTATTACTATTCCTAACGGCTAGTTCATAATAATATTATAATAATATCTTGTTTAGTCAAACTTAGTATTGCATACAGCACACGCTATCGAAGAATGTTACTCTGGTGTGCAACACAAACATATAATATTGTTACATATACTACAAGATAATACAGTGTTTCATATAGTAAAAGATAATCAAGGTGTAGCGTAAAACAGAAGGTATGAAATAAATAAAAAAGAAAATATCTCATAAAAGCTCGGTGTGTTACATTCTGCCCCACTTAAATTGAATTTCACCCTCTAAATTCATCGGGGTTATAAATGGTTCATTTCATGAGAGTTTCTTTCATAGAAACCTAGATCATAAAAAGTAATACTAAAACTTAATTTTAAAAAGGAATCTTAGAAACAAAACAGATACCCAATGTAACTCATCACTTGGGTTCCCACATAGGAGAATATAGGTGAAAATATGGATATGGAAGAGAAATCTAACCATCAAGTTCTAATGGAGAGTGGTTGAGTACATGGCTATGAAATAATCCAACAACCAAAAAAGCCAAATTTTTTTGATGATCTAAGGTACCATCTAGGACAACGTTTTTGGTTTTCATGATCATTTCCCTAACGTTGAAAAAATTTGGAATTAGAAGAAATACTTAATTTATTTTGGTACAATATCATAATTGGTCATTCCTTGAACAGTTTCCACTTCATCTATTAAAGAATTAAAGTTGAATTTGTCCTTCATGACATTTTTCCAGATCATGCGATAGAATGATAGGTCATTCCATCTGTTTCAAATAAATGTTTAGCAAATGTTATTAAATATACATAAGTACAATTATGGGGAGATTAATCGTATATGGTTCCTAAAATTAACTTATACTTCATATACCATTTCACATAATAAATTAAAACTGATTTATACTTACCAATGACTTCTTGTAGGCCAGTGGTAGGTGATAAAGGCATGTCGCACTTTGGTTGTGGGTTCGATTCCCACATCTTTGTCAGACATGACGGGTTATCTACCATCCTATGGGTTTTCCTTTTTCTAAAACTACACTATTATAACATTCCAGAAATAATATAAAAAATAGGCTCTCTCCTTAAAAAATATTATCTTATGTCCAACATAATCCATTTAAAATCTTTAGACTTATCCAAAATACTTTTTTCCAAGCCCATAGTACAAAGATAACGATTACTAGAAATTTCATCAAGAAATCATGTGAATACCATAATTTATCCCCCATATATCATAAAATATATCTTATTGATCAGATTCGAAAAATGTGAATACCATAACCATAAATTTTCTTGAAATATGACTTACCATAGAACCTTAGTGAAAACATGAATTCGGTCAAAATTTAACTCTTTCCACATACCAAAATCGCAAATTTTTTATATTCTCAAACCATGATATCAATTTGTCCTTATATCAATCATGAGCTCATGAATACTACCAAACATATTATTTTCTCCTTATCCATTCATTATACGCATATAATCTTCTTTACAAAATTATTTCAATATAATTATTAAAACCCATAATAAACCAATACATGGGTATTCCAATATTTCACAATACTATATATTAAATTCCATGATACTATTTTAAAATCCCATTACATAAACACTTAATAATTCCACCACATCATTGGCATACTCAACATAAAAAATAGTGATCACATGTGACATCCCTCTTTCCTTTTCATTAAGAGGTTGTTGATGTCGATCATCATTAACCCTTGGATTAGGGCATTGGTTATCATAATTCCACATTCCTTTGAAATTGTAGCATTGAAGTATTGGTGGTGCGTTCTCTGTAGTCTTTTCTCTATTCACATCATTAGCTAACTTTTTTCCATTACATCGACACTCAACTGCTCTATGACCTTATTTTCCACACTTAAAATATTTTCTATTTCCTTTTATTCATTCTCCACCATACTTCATTCAACACTTTGAGCATAAAAAAACAATCATATTATTTTCAACATTTTTCTGAGATTTATCCTTGAACTCCATCTTTTATTTCTTGTCAAAACCATGAGATGGATATGTAACACCAACTTTCAGTTCTACCTTAATTGCACAATGCACAATTTTTTCATAGCTACTGACGTCTCTTATAGCTAATTCCCTTTTATGAGTTGGTTTTAAGCCACCGAAGAATTGATTAACTTCACTTTCAGGTTGGATAATAAATCTAAATGCATACTTTGAAATCCTTGAAAAATATGTCTCTTATATACCAACAGATTCATCACCATTTTGCTTCTGCTCAAGGAGATCGTTTTCCATATTCTGTCGATGAATACGAGGGGAGAAATTATTGAAAAATAAGTTCATGAACTCATCCCATTCCATGGATTCAATTTAATCTTGGGGCCTTATCATCTTAATTAGAGTCGACCACTGGCCTATTTCACCTTCTAAACAGTAAATAGCTAGATTGAATCATTCATGTTCCGAGCAGCAAAGTATGGAAAATTTCCTTTCATTGGTACTGATCCATTGTTCATCAACAAGTGGATCAGAAGACCCATTGAAAAAAGGTGGATGTTTCCTCATTAAGGACTCAATAGAATATTGTTCCCTTCTCTACTAATTTGGAAGTCTATAATGACTCATAGATTGTGTAAGTATAACAATATTATTTTTCACTCCATCTCCCATAACATTGGTTTGTTCATGAGGAAAATAATTGCATCTTCCATTACATTGATCAACATGATTCCTTCAGGTTCCATCCATCATCTAAAACCCAAAATGAATAGTGTGAGTGGAAAAATCATTCTAGGAAAACAACATAATAAAGGGGGATTACCATCAATATCAAACATCTTAGGTTTAATTCTAATATTGTTATTGTAATTCTAGGACTATAAACTATACTTATACTTATCCTTATGGACATCCATAGACATACCTTAGAAATATCTCTCGGGATTTCACTAAAGTTTTCTCATCATAGTTTCCAAAGGTTAACTAAACATTTCCACTTATACCAACTATAGTGACCCATACTTGATGTACATGGAAAATACATTACTATTGTGGAATATATAATACATAATATGAAAAAACACTCAAGGACCGTAATATTTTAGTGTCTTTGGAAACTAGAAACATAATCTTCTAATCATGGTGAAAGATCCTCAACATCTCCCATAAAGATATTCCCCCTTTTTTTTCTTACCTAAAACCTTTCTTTAAATCCTAGGGAAAAGAAAACATATAAAGGGTGAGCTCAAATGATCAGTAAGGGTATTCTTTGAAAAAATAAAATAGATCATATACATTTGAGCTTAAAAACATGAACATAATGTTTAATCATCAAAATAATGAGCAATGACATAAAACATGGCAGTACGTAAGGCATAGATCAAAAAGAAGCATTAATTAGGATAAAATAGCGTGGGAATAAAACATGTAATTATGGAAACCATTAATCACATGTTATTATTTCCATAGTATCCAATTCAATATTTCCAAGACCATCTTATTGGAGAAAGTCCATTTCTGAATCGGGTTTACTTGTCGTTCCAGCCCTGTATTACTGAACCAGATTCACTTTCTATTACAGAAATGACTATATCATGAGATATAAATCATTCCCCAATACATAGGAGGTAGATATAGGGCCAACCCATATCATAATGAAATAATTCTTACTTATACCACAAAATAAACAATAATCATTCATCATAACCCAAAGAATAAAATGGGTTTCATAAACATCATCCCATCATAACGTAATCCTTATACAACAAATGGATACCATTTCATCCTAAGAATAATAAAACCATGTCAATAATAGAGACATTATATTTGAAACATAGTCATACAAAATAATGTCATCTTACTGGGAATTTTTTTTTTAGAAAACACTTGAAATGAATTCTTGAGGAAAACATCCTTTCTTCTTCAAAATCATTTTGTTTTTACAAAATGCCATTAAATTTTAAAAGAAAAGGATTTTGTTAAAAATAATCATGAAATATATAGAGTAAGATTCATGAAAATTAGGCACTATGAAACCATAAAAATCCATTCATTCCAAATAAGTTAAAAAAGATTCTCCTTGTACTTTTGTCGGAAAAGTAAAAAAGATCTTCGTATGGTAAACAAAAGAATGATTCCTTCCATAACACAACGTAAAAGTCAATGTGGGGTAAAAAATACTTTAAAAATACATTAAATAATATTAAAAACTTTATGAAAAACATTTTTATGGACATGGATTAAAAATATAACCCCAGTAAATACTTACATATAAGCAATCTCGGATAAAAATGGGACTTGCGAAATTACCCCTTAACTTATGTCCAATTTCTTTAGTATGTGTCTAAAATACTTGTATAGTGGGTTTAAACATATTATTAACTTGTAACAAAACCATGATAATATTTATTATATCATATATGATTCACTTCTGACCTTATATTACCTGATCTTTTCTAAATACCTTGTTAAAGCAAGGTATCGGGTAAAATCGTTTCATTTATCGTACGTGTTTCACCTTTTTTTTCTTGATATTATTACATTTATCATTATTTACATAATTCAAGAATGTAAAACATGATTTATATATAATATATATTTATCATATAATTATATGTATGATATATCATTAAATGGAATGAAATGCACTGTTCATGGAGATGGTAGGCCGTACGTACGCATGAACGCTATTTTCATATCCTTATTAAATTGAATTTAATTAAGTAAATGAAACATATATGTACATAAATCGAATATCATTATTATTTAATATCTTTAATGATTATTTTTTATATATACTTTATAATCGTACTTGAATGGATAATCATGGAGAATGAATCTCATCGCGTTCGTGGAGAAGGTAGTCCGTACGTATGCACGAGCGAAAATATCGTTCTTTGGATATTAAAATCATATATAATTAGATGGTATATCATATATTAAGAATCTTAATAATTTTATATTTATTATTTATATCATTTATAATCATTATTATACCCATAAAAATGATTAAATGTTTGAATTACAAACTACACCACGACGTGGAGACGGTAAGCCGTACGTACACATGTGTGGTGACTTTTTAATTAATAGGATGGATAATAAAACGAATATGGATGTAAAATTTTTATAATAACATAAACAAATATAGAATATAATGGATTTAAAATTTTAGAATGGAAACAACAATGAAGGAGGAAGTGGAAGAAGAAAGGAACATGAAATAGGCGGTGAGACATTTACCTCTTCTTGAGGTTCTTCCTTTTGATTTGAATAAAAGGGATCCATATGTTGTGTTTATGACTAAAGTAATGCCTTTAGGATAAATTAAGGATAGTTGAGAGTATATTTTGGCAGAGTTTTTCTGAGTCAAATGGCTTATAAGGTGTGAATTAGAGAGAAGGAGGAGTGCCCTTTTATAAGAGGGGTGAGAGGCACCTTAGGAAAAAACATACAATATTATTTTATAATAAATTAATTTTCGGTTTTTAATGCCTCCAAATTGACTTATATAGAATATGGGGTGGAGATGGGTCTAAATCCTCTAAACCAGAAGGTTTTAGGAAATTTTAGGTTACCATTTTAACCTTACCATTTAGATTTAAATCTAAGTTTGATAATTTAACTTTTACTGTGTCTTCTTGTATTCTTACACTGTATGTTTAATAAACATACTATAAAATAACCATCAAATCTCAATGGGTTAAATAATTTCATATATATTATTATATAAGTCGTTTTTCCAATACTTAGATTTTTAGGACCATTATATCAATTAATAATATAATATTTGTTTTAAAATCTATTTTATGTCAATTTTGACACTATTTGCTATTTGGTTTTTTCTAAATTTATAACTGCATTATTACTTCAAAAAAATTCATGTAACAATCCCTATTATATTATATTAACCTATAAAATTATTTTATTTAATAAAAAGTCGTAAATTATACGTATTTATGTATTTATAATATGAATTATGTTAATAATTCATTAATATGGTAGTTACTCTATCATCATTGTGTCATAAATAAATAAAATTATATAATGTCAAAAAAATTTAAACAAAATACAATTATGTAGGAAATAATTTTATATTTATAATTAATATCTATAGTAGAATTTATCTTATGTATAGCCCAATATGATAAATGTTTTACTTATTGAACTTTGATTTTAATTCTTTTAACTCTTCTTTAAATTAAATAATAATAAATGTCATTATCAAATCCAACTGAACCTAAATGTTCATATTTTATTCCTAAGGTTGTTTTTGGTTGAATTTCACTTATACAATAAAATTATGACATATTTTAGGTTAATAATAATATCATTTTTACCCTTAATTACCCTATTTAATTTTAATCATGGTAAATAAAAGTAACAACTTCCTATTCACCAAAAATTATTTTTATCTTTTTAAACCACACTTTACATATTGATATCAACCATGTCTCTAGGATTTTTGAAATTAAACTAAAATAAGTGGTAAAATTATGATTTATATAAATTTGCAAATGCTCCTAGGAGGTGGGTAAAAGAAGGTAAAATGTTAAAAAAAATTATATATCAAAAATTATTATAAAATAACTCCAATGAATTACATTGAAATTATATAGGTATTATGTATCTATTTTCACTGAAAATAAATTTAAATAAAATAAATAATTTTTTAAATAAAAAGTCGGTTTTAACCAATAACTTATTGTTTTCACTATTCATCAAAAATTGAACGTTTTCAGAAAAATACCAAAAATTCACCAAAGGCTAATTTCTATATTCCAAATCCAATAATGATGTCCATTTTGAAATATAAAATTTAAAAAATTTAAAAAATTGTGAATTACTATTCATAATAGCTAGTTCATAATAATATTATAATAATATCTCGTTTAGTGAAACTCAGTATTGCGTACAACACATGCTATCGATAAATGTTGCTCTAGCATGAAACAAAATCCTAGAATAGTGTTGCATATACTAAAAGATAATACGGTGTTGCGTATAGTGCAAGATAATCTTTTTTGAAGCATACAACAGAATATATGAAAGAAATTAAAAAGAATACAACTCATAAAATCTCAGGGTGTTACAATCACGATTGATATATCATTAATGGACAAGTCGAGAAAGGATTTGTCCATAAATATTTATGGATGTTTATGTCTCAGCCATTTTATTGGAATAGAATCATTGAATTTGATTTTAGGGCCATTGTAAAATGACGTGATTATTTTATATAGTCAAGGAAAGATATATCGAGTATATAGGTTGGCGACACCGATGTGTAATGTGATCGATGAGATATTGAGATAAAAGGTGTTTTATTACACAGTAGTCATTTTTATGAAATTTTCATCATTGTGACATTAATTTCTTCCTCTTGGGATCCTTGAACCGTTTCAAGATATTAATCTTGGACTTTAGAAAAATCCTTCTAAGAACAATGAGAAATAATCCTACAGGGTCACATGGTGTTTTCTATTATCTACATTAAATTCTATCTGAATGTAATTAAATAAATTAATATTATTATCAAGACCGGGGGATAATGTTTTTCAAATTTTATTGATATCAAATGTTTATTAATCAATAAAATAATTCTATTAAATATTTATTCATGAGATAAATTTATTCTCGAGAATTTCGAATAGCCCAAGAATAAGCCTGATGAAAAATATTAATTAACGATCCGATTAAATAGTATTTTTTATTTCTTCAGTAGGCCCACAACAAATAAAATTATAATAATATTATTATTATGTGGAATAGTGTTTATTAAGGATTATTATATTATTTATGTGCCTAAAAGAAATAAAATATATATTTTAATCTAATCCATAACTCTAAAAATTAACCATTATGTCTACCATGTATTGAATCCAAAATCAAAATACAAGAATCATTTTGAAAAACTAAGGATCTATAGAGTAATATTTTCTGTATTCCTCCTATGAATGAGAAGTAAAAAAGATAAATCCCTTTAATATCAATGGATGAATGATCTACACAAATAATTAAAGATAATCGACTCACTGTTCTAGAACCCAATGATTGATTGGCTTCTCTCAGAGATCAAAGGAGAACATGTGGATAACCACAAGAGGGACATAATACTTGGATCATCACAACACAATGATGGAAATCCTAAAGGGTCCTTTCAGAAGATTGAAATCTAAATTGAAGAAATATTTCAAATATTTGGTATTTTTTCCTTAATAATTAAATAAATTAGTTATAGATATGATGTGCAACATCCTCACTTGGTGTTTCAAGAAACTTAATATTAAAAGTGATTTCAAAATATCTCCCACCACTTCATGTTTCCACTATACCAAAAACTTTCAAAAATAATCAATCTTGGGTAGTAAAATGTAATCAACATGAATGAAATATAACTTGTTTCCTAGTCCCATATTGCATGACCTTTGGGGGGTGAAGTATATCTCAGTGAATAAGATATGCATACATCCGAATTACATTTACTGGAATTTTTTGAAGTGGATGGTGGGTTGGATGATATGTGAAAAATAATGATAACTATGCTTATCCAATGAAATTATGACTATAATATGTCCCCAGTTACCATGGTTTTTACAATGATCTTTTGGTGGTCCAAATGTTCAAAAAGGCTAAAGGGTCACAGATCTGGTAATCAAGACCAATCATTCATTTTCAGTGATCCATTATTTATGAGGAGATGATATTACAGGTTGAACGGTTGAAACTTAGGGTATATGTGCATGATTCATTAATAGAAAAGGGCGTGTCACACAAACATAAAGGGAAGCACAATTCAACTGATCATTTATGAAGAAGATATAAATTGTGTGATTATTATTTATCTTTTCTAATATGTTTTCAGCACGTGTATTCTTCTAGTTATGATAAAAGGAAAGGAATGTTGTGTTTCCATCATGCAAATAAAACACATATTTTGAAACTTCATATGCTACTATATTCTTTATTTCATTCTATTTTCCCATTGAATATACTAAATTGAATATATTTATGGTACTTTGTATATTTTTTATAGTTCTTATGTATGTGTGATCAATGATGAATTCATGTACTGAGAATGGTGTTAAGACTACCTTATCTTGAAGAATGTAGTTAGAGATGAAATTTCAAAGATCATTTTCCCACTATGTAGAGTCTCATATGGGTGATATTATGGTAGAATACAATGAAAAAAACCATTACACTTATTAGAAACGTGGATTATATTTTCACATGTATGGGGCTTGTCCCTAACAGGTGGTGTCAGATCTTGTGGTTCAATTATCTTGTTTAACATACCAGTAGTGGCATAGGAATAACATTATAGGAATGGAATATCCATATTTGTGAGATTGTTGGATAATTTTTTGAATTCTAGAGAATAGATATTAAATATTATGATATTCAAAAAGACTTGGATGATCAATTATCCATAGTAAAGTCAGTTTTTTTTAGAAATAAAACCGGGGTGTCTTGATAGAAATACCCTAGATCTGGTAAGTATGTCCCTTTCACAGAGTTTTTCATTTCACATTCAGGAGAAGAAGTCCACAAGTGATGTTATTAAGGCAGTTAACAATATGTATAAAAATATGACAGCACTTTCAAACATTTTCATTTTCTGAAATTTTTTTAGTAATGTCTGAACATTTATAAATGAATTTATCTATTTTTGAATAAATAAATAAATTATTAATTAATGAATTCTTTGAAAAAAAATTCTCTACTTTGGTTATTTTTTAATGTAATATATCTTTAGATTTAAAATACCATTAAGGTTCCTATCCTTTAATAATATAGTTGTTGAAAATGATTTTATTATTAGTGTATATAAATGGTAATGATAAAGTTCAATTGACATAGATTAAAGAAGTGACGAACATGAACGGTAGGAACATACCCTATGAGGCCCATTTATCGGAGTATTTGAGGGAGACATCATAAATGGGATTTACAATTTACCAAGACCAAGATGAGATTAAACAATTTAAGCATGGGTAAAAACATTTAGAGTCTATGTTCAATTTCATCGAGATCACATCCCAAACCAGGTTCGTTGAACCAACACCGAAAAATAACATCATCCACACATTACCCTAAGAGTATTCACTACTATTTTAAACAAATATACATCAAGACCCTAACAATATAGATTTGATTATTTTATTTTATTATAATAATAATTCTTTTTATTATTTTCTATTATTACATAATAAATGATTAAATGATGAGTTTGACAATATAAATTATAGCATATTTTTTTGAAGTTAGTTGTAATTATTATAATGGTGTGAAAAATTTTATTGTCAAAAAATAGTAGTTTTTAATAAATGAAGATTTTTTATTAAATTGTTTAAATTACCAAACATATAGAATATTTTAAATAATATAAATATTATTTTTGAAATCAACGTGTCAAAATAATCCAACGGTTAATTTTTTATAATTCTCAAAGATAGATGAATTTTTAGATCAAAATAAAATATAGTATAAATATATAGTGTGTATTATGAAGTACTAAAAATCCCAAAGTTATTTAATAAATACAATATACAGTATCCATGACCAAAAATATGTTTTCCTTTTAAAATATTCTATTTTTTAGGTTATTTGATTGATATATTAATCCATAAGTAATCCACCAAAATATATATTATATTTTTTAGTTTTAAAATCAATTATTTATAAATATGAATCACTTCCACATCACCAATGCTATTATTTTAATGATATAGGTTCCTAAACATGTAATATAATAAAAAACTACACTTTGGTGGAGACCATGGTCAAAAAACATGGGATGGTTTTTTTTATTACTTTATCATATACGGACCAAAATCTAAGTCTATAATTTAATAAAGAATTACTCTCTATTTTTCTATATAATACCACCAAATCTCCTATTAATATTCACTAAAAAAACATTCACAATGAAGTTACTCTGCCTTTATATCTATGTATCCTTTCCAATTTCCCCAAACTCTCAATAAGAACCTCCCAATAATTTATAATCACACACTCTAGAAGGGGATCCTCTCCATCTCCACTTTATTCAAGCAACTCAAATATATTGTGCCCTTTATTTTTCAAGTATTCAAGTAGTAATATATTTTTTTAAATCCAGATTAATGTACATATGATACCCATGTAATTATATTCCCCTTTATATATCATTCATATCTTATATAAAACATTATGTACACCGACTATAAATCCAAAATTATCATGCGATTTTCCATGGAAAACATTTTTGTAGTGAATATCGATCTCTATATTGAATCATAGACATTCACCCAGTTTTACATATACATCCTTTATTGGGGAATAAAATTTGTGTTATAATAACTCCATAATCATGGGGTTAAAAATAATGAAAGACATGCATATATTTTATGACCTATGTGGAACACTAATGCCTGTATATGATATGAAAGTGAAGGGTGGGCCTGAAATTTTATAGCCCTCCAATGCGTTGGGAAATTTTTTATCTCATGAGATTCCATGTATGGTGCATGAGAAGTTATTATAATCACATTGTGTTATTTTTTATTTTCTTTTATCCTTTAATTATTCTTATTCTATATTTAATATTTCATTACATTCTGATGTTGGATTTATACAATCATGTTATATCATTCCCCATTTTCATGATTCTAATTCTCGCCCAAGTCATGTTACCTTGATATAAAATTTGGATAATATGTACTAATTTAACATATGATATATATTTTTTATTCCTGTATTGGTATTTATAGATCAACACTTTTTCATATATGTCTATTGGTTATCCCATGCAGTTTTAGAAGATCCCAAGAAATTAAGGACATGTTTTAGAGTTTTTAAATAATGATGGTATACCCATATTTCATGTCATTGTTATATGTTCCAAATTCACTAAATAAACTAGTCCTAATGATCTTATTAGGTATTATTATGTTTATAATTATGTAATAAATAATGAAATAATGTTTATTAAATATATGTATTGTCGTATTTGGTATCAAAAGGAAATATATATATATATTGGGAATAAGATTATAAAACTCTAGAAAATGCCTTGGGATAATACTAAACATATGAAAACACAAATAAATATTTGGTAAAGTATAACATTAGTTTTTTATAGGAAAATTCACATCTACCAAGATACTACAGGTAGATATAGATCTAGAATAGAGGTACATATGTGTAATAAACATAAAAAGAGTGTATTGAGTTGGACTCGATTGTCACTTGGTGAACAAAAATGGTCTCTTCCAAATACCTGTTTTGAAAATACCGGGGGATATTATTTGGAAAATTCAATATTTCATTCGAACCATTATTAAGGGAACAAAAATTCCCATAATATTTTATGTTATGAAATAGATCTTGGATAATGTAATTCCCTGACACCAAATTCCTGATGGCAGTGCCATAATTTATTACATAGTCATTATTAGAAGGAATCAAAACTAGAAGGGTTGATAATTTTAGTAGTCTTCGTAAACCAAATACATTCATAATCTTGTATTTCAAATTAAAACTCTAATTACAACATAACTTTATTATTTTGAGGATAAATTTATTCCATCTAGGGTATCCTATCATATCATTCCTAGTACATTTATTGGATTCCAAGGGAAATAAACAAAATAAGGGAGACGTAAATGCTCAGTAAGGGTATGTAAAATGGAAGAAATAATGAATCATTAAGAACAAATATTTATTGTAATGTAAACAGATGAAATAAAATTCCATTTAAATAAATAAGTTGAGAATGAACACAACCATCGATACTGTCAATGAAATTACCTCATGGATAATAATAATAATGACTAAAATCTCATTAGATGACATGTTTAATTATAGTACCCTATGTTGCCTAGGAAAATAGTACATTTACCAACACCAGATTTTCAATGATGGTTTAGCATATCTGGTAGAAAACATCTTATTTTTCCAATTGATTCGTCTCCTGAGACTAAAAATGCGTTGAGGGGCATACTTTAAATTGTCCCCAACTTGTGTAATACTAGATTAAAATAGTATTCATATATCTAATAATAAAAATAAAATATTATAAATCAATGTGTCCTATACCATTTTGAATCATTTGAATACCATGAAGAAAAATGATATTTGTTATATTATATATCAAACTATAGTATATATAAACCATACAAATGAAATATGTAGTTAATAAGGATAATTTTTCATAGAAGTAAAAGTGAGGTGAAAAAAGTCATTACCGCTTTCTAATAATTTATTTAAAAGGTTGTTCATTTATAAAAAAAATTATTTGGTAAATAATATGTTGAACTGTTAGTGTATTCCTCAAAACATTTGGGAATCATTATGGAACAAAATTACATTCATGTCGTATAGGTTAAAAAAGAATTCGTTATATTTTTTAAGAAAATTCATAAAGTACCTTTTTGGAAAATGACATTATATTCATTTTACATAATTTTGTAAAATTATAGAAAGGGTTAACAAAATAAATGGATAAAAATAAAAAAATAAAAAAAATTCAAAATACACAATCACAGTAGAGAAACATTCCCCAATGGATAATTAAACATAAAAAATCTCAAATAATGATGAGATTGGAAATAAAACATACCACTTTATAATCATTAGAATAGTATAACCAATGAATTAAATAGAATTATATGGATAATAAAATTCCATAATCATAAAAATAGTTCTCATAAAAGATATTAATAGGTATTATATACATCATAGAAAATAAAAAATTATTGTATATGGCATGTGTCCCACAGAAATAAATGTGAGACCCAAAAGCCTAACTACATGAGTAAATTTTGAATCTTGATATACATGAAATAATAACATGAATTGAAACATATAATTTTATAACATAAAATAAATTCAATATATAACATCTCAGATGTCATTATATAAAACACATAATATAAATAAGTTGGTAATATGTAAATTATCTCATAGATAAAAAATGAGATGAAATTTAGATACTTTCCGTTTCCTTTTTGGTGAATATCAGTTATTATGGTATATAAAATATTTAATAACGTTAATAACATATTATATATCCATATTAATATTTATTATGTCATATATTGTCATCTTATAATATATTATTACATGTTTGTTAGTAATCTGTCACTATTTATACAATTTCTCATATTAATTTCCTATTTACTCTAGTATGTTTTGACTGGTTATTTGTTGTTATCATTAATTATATAATGATATAATCAAATTAAAATTTTAAACTATGGTTTAATTTTCATATTTATTAATTATATATGTATTAATTAAAATCCGTAATATTTGTAAATAAGAAATGGAAGTCACTGTTCATGGAGACGGTAGGTCGTACATACGCAAGAACACTACATCAATATTTATATCGTATTTAAAATAATTACACATAAACTATATATTTTAATATTATAATATCATTATAATTTATATGTAATATATTTCACATATGTTTATTAAAACCATCCTTTACACATTCCACGTATAGTGTGAACATATCACATCACTTTGAGGAGGTAGTAGTCCACACATAAACAAATGATGTTATCTTTTTTACAAAAACTAGAAAGAATGAAGTTGTGTTTTATATAAAAATAAAATAAGTATTAATACAACATAAATGTTATAAATATAATATAAAAATTGCATGTCTATCATAATTTTCAATCATGAGATGTGATAAATAAAAAAGGAATGACATCATTTCACGAGGTAGTAGTTTGTTGTACATGAATAGTAAATTCATTACCCATTTGATGTAATTGTGTGTAGGTGAAGGTAAAGACCATAACATAAAAACATATCAGTATATTAAGAATATTTTTTATTATACAATCATGGAATAATTATTAATTTATGAGTGGTAAAATAAATAAACCTAATGTCATCGTTGAAGAATGATATCTCATATTTGGGTAAATCCTTTTGGATTATACCAAAATACATCAATAATTTTCATTATTCCCATAGAGGTCATATAAGATTAGATTTAGGATATTTTGGGAGTATTTGGGTAGGGATTATTCAAGATATAAGGCTCAATGTGGTGTGATTAATTGAGGGAGGAGGGTCCAATTTATAATTGAGTATAATGGATCGTTTGGAAACCCTAAAACTAATAAATTAATATCAATTAATATTCTATTAAAAGTTGATAAAATGTGAGTAATTTGTAATATAATATGATTATGGGTGTATATACACTCAACCAATAATTTTTATAACTTTTTATGTCACATTATTACCCTTATGATTTGGCTTTAACCCTTATTTAAACCCTTTAACTCTTACCGAAACAACATGGTTGTTACACTTTAAGGGTTACTATATTTACTGAAATTAAAAACGTACTATAAAAAAATCATGGGTGAAACAGTAAACCTCATCCAAATAATCTGGCATAATTTTATATTTTTATGATTTTTATATCAATTAGTAAAATATTTCATAGTTTAAAATTTCAATAATGTAAATTTTGGCACTATTCATTACATAGATTTTTAAAAATATCATAACAACAATATAAATTGAAAAAACATATGAAACATAACTTACATGTTAAATTCATTTAAAAATTATTTAATTACATTAATCATCTCAAATTATATTTATTTTTTAATATTTAATATAACTTATTTGATATTTCCTCGTAATAAACAATCACTACATCGTCATTGTGAAATCCATTAATTAAATAATTTATTCTATAAAAAATAAAAATAAATTATCATGATAAATATCAAAATTATATCCTCAAAAAATTTATTTATATTCAAATATATACCTTAAATAAAACCATAGTAAATATATTCCACTTGTTAAAACCAAAAGTGTGGAATAATTGACTTTTTTAAATATAATATTATATATGACATACTCTCATCCATGTGGCATCCAATGGTTATAATTTTGGCACAAAGTTTATTTTTTTAAACACTATCATATATATTAATTTGGACAAGTGTTAGGGTATACTTTTAATATAATATTTTCCTTTAATTGCCTGATTTACCCTTAACCTTGGTAATAAAAAATGTTACTAATGATACTATTCATATTGTCCAAAAATAAAAGGGAACTATTTACTAAATTATTATTCCAAATATGGAATCCAATTTTCGTAATTCAAAATGCCAAAGTGGCTATAATTAATTTAAAATTAAACCTATTGACAGGGTGTGAAAGTGAGTTTTTATATTTTAATAGTTCAAAATATTTGAATGTTTTTATATCCAATTTCAAATTTATATTGATTCCAATGACCCTAAATGGATTAAATGATAAAAAAATTATCTAATTACTCTTTTGAACTATTAAAATATATAATTTTACACTATAAATAAATATTATGAAAAAACGATTTTCAATTAAAATAAAATATTATTTTATCACTATTAATAAAAACATGAAACTTATATAAAAAATAAAAAAAATTGATATTCATATTTAAAATAATAAGTTAATTCTTTCAAGTAAAATATATAATAATTTCAACATTTTGATTTGAAAGAGGTTCACCCTTAAAAGGTAGTAAAACTAATTTTATAAAATATAAAGGTTTTTATGTGTCATATTGGGTTTTTTATCTTATGGTCAAAACTCTATTAGATGAATATCAAAAATATTTTATTGAATGTATAACATATATATTTAATTAATATCATTCATTAATTTTAATGAATTGATGTTATTACTATAAAATGAATTTGGGATCATAAAAATAGTTCTTTAACATTACATTTCCTATATATTTATTTTATTCCAATTTTCATTTTAAATTAATTTGTAACCAATGAATTATGCTATATATTTTCAAATTTTAGTTAATAATATTCATAACCTCCAACATAATTCTTAGGTTATATCTTATTAAATAACAATTTTTTTATTATATAATGGTGTTCGGTAAAACTCAACCTTGTATGTAACGCATGCCAACTTAGTGTGGTCTGTATGATACGATTAACATGTTGTTTCATATAAAGAAAAATAGAAAAAATCAAAAATTTATTCAAAAAGAAAAATATTATAAATAACTGTGGTGTTGCATTCTCCCCTCCTTCAATAAATTACATCCTTGAAATTTGAAATTAGACTATAAAACAAAACGTTGATAATTAAATTTTTATTGTGGGGAAACCTAATTGTAAATTTGGTTAATAAAACAACCTCTAAAATAAGAAAATGTAAAGCTTATGTTTATTAACAAATTAGTCATTGGAATTGTTAAACATTAGTGGTAATTGAATACATGGACATGAAAGATAAATGTAACTATTATATTCTGATGGTGAGTGAGAGAGAACATAATCATCAAAATTATTACCTTCAAAAGACCATAAATAAGTGATCAGATAAGTAGCCATAGATTTCCCAATAATAAACATAGATTAAAAAAATTATTCTAAAATCATTTTCTTAGAGTTAAGGAATTCATTTACATACTTTTGTAAGAATATAAGGAAACATACTTACTTTACAAGTATGGTTTTTTATCCTTTAATAAATTTACACCACAAACTCATATTATCCCAAAAATATTTGTATTTAAGAATTTTTTATGTCTGGATTATTATAATAAACTTTATAGATTAGATAATCCAAAAAAATAAAACAATATATTCCTCTTATTTTTATAAACTGGTCAAAACCAAAATGGATATGATAATATAAGATAATTTTATAAAATAAATAAAGCTTTATATGATGAAAAAACATTAATCACTAAAATTAAATAGTAATACCTAATGTTCCACATATATTATTAAGAAAATAACTATCCTCCTCAAATATATTCTAGACTAATATTGGGACCCAAAAAATATAAGGATTTTATCATATATTCATTCTAAGAAAAACAACACCCTTAATGTCTAATCATATAAATTTTATTCCAAAATCACATAATCTCCAAGTTATGATAACCATTTCCATAAATAACCATAATCAATATAAGTCTATAATAAAATCATATTAGACTCCAAAATAAAATTCAACCATTATTCCTAATAATATTTTGTTCACCTTAATCTTATAAGAAAGAAAAAATAGCTAATGTATTCTAATATAATTTTATTCCCTTAATCAAAAAATAATTTTTCAATCCCAATGTTATCTATTTGATACAAAAAGTGTCACAAATAAAAATATAACATTTATAAAATAAATATTTAACTAAAAAAATATAATTTAATGATGACTACCTGTGGGATATTGGTTGGTGCTAAAGCCTTGTCACCCTTCAGTTGTGGCTTCAACCCCCATAGCCCTATCGGGTGATACGTGTTGTCACCCAGCTTGCAGGATATCCTTTTTCTAAAAATATATTTATATTATTCAACAATTTGAAAATAATCCTATAAAATATCATATTTTTTTTCAAAATTAAATAATATTATTAACCACAAATGTTATATATTACATTTAATTTTTTATTCCCTATAAATTAAACATTCATAATAACATTAAATGTAAATATCATATAAACGTGTGTGGTTATCCTTACCATTAAACATATGACCACAAAATGCTAATCCATTATACTTTGAATAACATTTTCACACATACTAAACCACTGGGATATGTTACCTAATCTACGATTTCCTAAATTATGGTCTGAAGGTTGAAAATAAACATCCTCTAATACTAATTGTTACAACACGACCCTGAATACCACAACTAGTTCCTTAATTTATTATATTTTCATGATTATAGGAATTAAATCATGAAGGACATATTAGTTTGTAGTCTTGGTAAACCAGATACAAGTTTAAATTTTGTATTAAAAATGAATACTCTAATTTATACATATTTTTTTCTTTTTAGGATAATAAAAATCCATCTATTATATCCATTAAAATATTTCCTAGTTCACTTCTTGTATTCCTTAGTAAGGAATCGAAATTATGGTGATCATAAATGCTCAATAAGGATAAGTACAATTGGATAAATAATGAATTAATGTGGACAAATATATTATAAAATTTCAATAACTAAAAACACTACTAATTCAAATAAATATGATTAGAATGAATTGCATCCATGGAAAATGTAAATGCAATAACCACATGGATAATAATAATAATAATAACTAAAATCTCAATATAGTAAATGCCAAATTTTTGGATCCCATGATTCCTAGCTACATGGTACCTTTACCGTTGAGACCTTTTTGAAGATGGTTTATCATATTAGGTAGACTACTATCTAATTTTTTCAATTTTTTCGTCTCATGAGACTACCGATGTATAGTGGGGATTACTTTAAACTTCCCCCAACCCATATCGTACTAGTCAAAATAAATCCTCATATATCAAGTAATTTTTTTAAACTATTTTAAATCAAAGATTCAAATACCACATTAACACATTAAAATACAATTAAGAAAATTATATTTATTATATGATATATCTAAGGGTAGTATGCATACACCACACATAAGATTTATATGTTAAATGTGGCTTATATACCTTAAAATTAAAAGTGAAACAAGAAAATCCTTACTTCTTTTTAATTATGTTTTTTAAACGCCATGTATTAATAAAAGAAATCATTTTAGTTGAAAAAAACCATGTAAAAATATAAAGTATTCTTCAAAAAATTATGGTGTCATGATGGAAGGAAATTCCATTCATGTAATATTATTTAATATACAATCCTTCCACTTTTTTAAGAAAAGTCTTAAAGTGCCTTGTTTTAGATAAAAATAGGAATATTCCAATTAAATAATTTTGAAATAGTCAAATAGGGGTAAAAATTACATTAGAAATCATTGGATAGTATTTATAAAATATTGAAAACAATTTCATATGACACAAGAATTGAAGATAAATATTCCCCATTTGAGACTTAAACAAAAATAATGTCTTATGACGATGAGATTGTGAAATAACCCCTATAATATTATAATCATTAGAATAGTATTCCCCATGAATAAATGAAAATAATATAAATATGAAACTACCATAAAATTAATAATAATAATCATATAATACATTAATGGGTAG
This sequence comes from Viscum album, assembly GCA_963277665.1. Taxonomy (NCBI): domain Eukaryota; kingdom Viridiplantae; phylum Streptophyta; class Magnoliopsida; order Santalales; family Viscaceae; genus Viscum; species Viscum album. The sequence continues at coordinate 1,901,902,602 of OY728121.1, read as the reverse complement.
TATATACACTGCACTAATGAAATTAATAGTGTATATGGATTTTGTCCCCAAGAAATAAAAGTGATACAAAATACCTTACTACTTGAGTAACTTTTTAATAATGAGATAAATGAAATAATAAAATTAATTTAAATTTATAATATCTTGATGTAAATAAAATTCATGATATAACAATCCATTGTTCAGCATATACACCAAACAATATAAATGGGTGGTGAATATGGAAATTATATCAGAGATTTAAAAAGTGGGAAGAAATTTCCTTAATTTGATTCTCCATTTGGATAATAATCCATTAAAATCATGTATAATGGTTTTATTAATGTTAATAACATATTAAAAAATCATATTAATATTTATTATATCAAAAATAATCCTATGATAATATCTTATTACCCATTTGTTAGTGAGATTTCATTTTTTTTTAATATTTTTTGTGTTAAATTCCATGTTTCTCGAGTGAGATTTGAATTGTAGTTTGTTATTATTATTATGTAGATAAGAATTTAATCATCTCAATAATGTGAAACATGATCTAATTATCATATAAGTTAATTATATATGTATTTATAACTATAAATCATATTTTAATATTTGAAAGGAAATGCACCGTTCATGGAGACAATAGGTCATACATACAAATGCACACTACTTCCGTTTCATTTTTGTAATTTAAATAATTAAATATAAATGATATATAAGTTTATAATACTTAATGTTTCATTTTTATGTAATTTATGTCACAAATTTATATTAAAACAATCCTTTACACATTTCATTTTTAATATGAATGTATCACATCGCTTTGAGGAGATGGTAGTCCACACTTCCACTATAGTTGTTATCTTATTTACAAAAAATGGATATCACGAAGGATTGTGTTATATAAAAATTAATGAAATATCAATACTGTTGGTTCTGGGTGCAGTGGAATCAAGTAGATATGTGCATCCAACATTAATTTTTTCATTAAGAACAATCAATCTGAGATCTGTCATGATAATAAAACATTGGATCTTCAGAATAAAAAATAGAATGAAAGACAATGAAAGGGAGTCACTGAAACTTTTATAGTAACATCACATGTTGGTTATAATTAATTTAATTGAAAAACAAGAATTACCTTGGTCGAATTCACTCTTTGTTGATGTTTCTGGTCACGATCCAATGTGATCTGTTGTTACGTTGAAGAATCCATGTATAGGATTCCTATAGCGGTGATCCAAATGTGATCCAATTATCTCTGGAAGATGCCAAAGGGATCACCTGGTGATATCACATAATATCCTTCGCATGCGATGTATTCCTTTGATCACCTTTAGATCCGCATGAAAAATTATATCCTTCATCTGATGGAGGAGGATCTCTATCGTAGCTTGAGAGCATTCTAAGAAGAAATGAATTTTCTCTGGGCTAGAGATCTTTCTTTAGATCCATTTGCACAACCGATAAAATGTATATGCTAATGAAAATTATATAAAGGGTATTTAAATTAGCTACGATAATAAAATGAATTAATTACCCGATAGAATTCATTCATTTAATGTAATTCAATGTAAAACCGAAATTCTAATAATAACAGTTGACTAATAGTATTATTCGAAATGCTCCCAGTGATTTACATCTTATATTATTTAATAATATAAATTATACAATTTCTCAAAAATCCCCCAAAAAATTACATGGTGTGTATATTAATATACACGGTGTGTACTTTTGTAGTTAAATTTTCTTTATTTCCTCCACCAAATTTATTAGACCTTGAATAATGGATATTTATTTATCCAATATATATCTCTACATTACTCACTGATAAATATATTATTTCTCCCATAATGTAATCTCTTGAGTAACTATTGTCTATATAAAATCGATCAGGCATCCTTGAATAATTATTAAACCACAATAGGGAATAATCATTATTCAATTGTTTATGTTAATATTTATCTGAGATACTTGGACACACTTAGTGTGTCACCCTCTTGGACTTTTTCATAGTGGAATTAGGTGGAGGCTACCCGAATTCCATGGATAGAGTCTAGAAACATGCCATCACACCCATAGAGAAAGAAGTTAATGCCACAATGACTTGTCACCTCCTCTAAAAACTTATTGTGTAATTTAATCCCTTTGTATATATATCACCAATCTAGTAGGATGCATGCTGGTTCCATCAACCCATATGCATGATTATTCATTCTTTGACCTCCCAAAATTGATCTTTCTCAATCCTTACCATGTCCATGGATTTATTTAGGCTATATCAATTTCATCATAGGGCCTAGGATATCTACTTCTGTTATGTAATAGAAGGCACAAATCCTTTCTTGCATTATCTATTAATGCAGTATTAATCGTGTCACACCCAACATATCCAACCTCACTACAAAAAATGTGACGTCAATGATTTCTCCAATACATCTAAGTGTGTTAGTTGCAATACAAATTAATAATAATCATAATTTCTAAGGACAAATACACATGTCACCATATAGGAACATCTAGTAACACTATGAAATGTGGATTTCCTACAGGAGGGTATCGTTATCATAATATACTACTAGATATTACCAAAGCCATACACCAAGATAAGGTTCCTCAAATTATTATGAGCCCTCAACTCTAATTCCCTTATAATTTGTGTCCCTCAAATAAAACCATCCTTCCATAGAACATATATTCAAGAACAATGTTATGGAACTTCTGAGTTCTCATCACAACAGTGGTCCGCTATGACCTTTTAGTGAAATAGAGTTCTTTAAAAAATTATCACATGTATTGTCACACTGAAGAATAATAAATATATGATAAGGTATTTTTCAATTAATAAAGTACAAACTAGTTTGTTATATGCCACCAACTCCACCAGAACCCCACTTGGACTAGAGCCAACTGCTAACTACCTTTAAACCGGAAGTTCTCACATGATATTCTCAATTCTTCTAGGATAATCCTTTAGTCATGGGGTCTTCTACGTTCACTTCCATGGACACCCTTCTCACTACAAATTCACACCATTTATAGAAATCCCTCAAGATATGATAATTCTAGAGAATGTTCTTTTTCCATTTATGCGACCTTGGTTCTTTTGCAAGAGCCACAGTTGCAGCAATATCACACTACATTGTGATAGGATCTTTACTATTAGGCACCACATCATGTTTTTGGATGGAGTTTCAAATTCAAACAGCTTATTTGGATGGAACATAAGATGCTATATATTCATTCTTCACTGTAGAATCAGCAACAACTAGTTTCATTGAACTCTTCCAGCTCCCAACATTATCAGTAGGAACATATCCTTATTTTTCCATAGATACTTAAGGATATTCTAAACAAGTGTCCAATGTTGTTATCATAGATCTTCTTGATATCTTCCTACCATTATCTGTGCATTGGCAACACCAAGACTGGTACATAACATGGAAAATATGATGGATCCTACAGTAGAATTGAATGGGATCATACTCATTATATCATTCTACTGTTGTGTTTGAGGACACATTTTCTTTGAATAATGTCGTCCATGTGACACTGGAACCAATCCCATCTCGGTTTTTTCAATACTAAATCTCTTTTGTATATGGTTAATATATCTACCATGACTCAGACCAAGCAACCTCTGGGTTCTATCCTGAATTATCATGATCCCTAGAATATAGGCTGCTTCGCCCATATCCTTTATGGAGAATAACTTTTTCAAACAGCCCTTAACTAACTATTGGACAGGTACATCGTTTTTAATATGAAATATGTCTTCATCCTATACAACTAGGATAATGACTGCAAACCCATTAAACTTCTTATAAACACAAGTCACACAGTCATTCTTAATGAAAACAAATTTCTTTTTGGCTTCATAAAATTTAATGATCCATGAGCTGTGTAACACCCGGAGAATTTATGAGATTTATTCTATTTAATTTCTTTCTTATATTCTGTTGTACACTACACCAAGATTATCTTGCTCTATATGCAAGACCGTATTAGTTTACAGTATACGCAACACTATTCTTGGATCATGTTACAGACAATTTCAAATTCATTTGATAGTAGTTATTCTACGCAACATTGAGTGTATATATATATATATATATATATATTCAATTTATAAATTAAATGTGGATGGATTCTGTTATACGCAACAACAAAGGAGTCTTCCACTACACACAACCCTAACCTGGCATACACTACATGAAATTGCGACCTTCCATGATAATGTGTGTTGTACGCAATACCGAGTTTCACTAAACAACGATATGTTATTAAAATATTATATAAACTAGCCGTTATGAATAGTAATACCCACTTTTTGAAATTTTATAAATTTTATCTCTCAAAATGGGATTCATTTTTAGAATTGGAATATTGTAATTAGCCTAGGGTGATTTTTTGGTTTTTTTTCTGAAAACATTCAATTTTTTGATGAATAGTAAACACACTGGGTTACTATTTAAAAACTGACTTTTTATTTATATAATTTTTTATTTTATATAAATTTATTTTATGTAAAAATTGATACATAATACTTATATCAGTTCAATGTAATTCGTTGGAGTCATTTTATAATAATTATATATATATATAAATTTTATTGAACTTTTCACCGTTTTTTACCTACCTCCTAAGAGATTTTTGAAAACATACATAAACATAATTTTACCACTTCTATGTGTGTAATTTTGAAAATCGGAGAGATACGGTCAATATAAAGGTGTAAAATGGGGTTCAATATGATAAAAGTAATTTTTGGTGAATATTAACAGTTTACATTTATTTACCATGTTTAAAAGTAAATAGGGTAATTAAGGGTAAAAATGATATTATTATTATTGTAACACATGTCCTAATTCTATTGGATAAATATAATTTGACCAAAAACAACCTTTTTAATATAATATTATCATTTAGGTCCACTTGTATTAGATTAGGACATTTATTATCATTTTATTTAAAAAAGAGTTGTAATATTTAAAATCAATGTTTAATAACTAAAACATTTTTAATATAGGGTTATACAAAAGATAAATTTGACTATAAATATTAATTTGAAATATGAAAATATTTCTTACCTAATGGTATTTTATTTATAATTTTTAGACATTAAATAATTTAATTTATTTATGACACAATGGTGATGCAGTAATTACCTAAATAATGAAATATTAAAATAATTATTATTATAAATACAAAAATAAATGAAATTTGAGACTTTTTATGAATTAAATAATTTTCTAGGATAATATGACATGTTAGTATTGATTAAATTTAATTTTTTCGAACTAATCATGTATTTATAATTTTCAAAAAAATCAATTACCAAATAGTATCAAAATTGACATTAAATAGTTTTTAAAATAAATAATATATTTCTAATTGTTATTATATTATTAAAAATCTAAGGATTATCCAAATGACTTATATAAGGTTATATATTTTAATAATGAACCACATGGGGTTATTTTGGCTTGTTATAGTGGGTTTATTAACCATATAGTGTAAGAAAACAAGAATACACTGTAAAAGTTAAATTATTTAACTTAGAGTTAAATCTAAATGATAAGGTTAAAATAGTAACATAAAATTGTCTAAAACCTATTTTTTGAAATAATATCGACCCATAACAAGTTTAGCTTCTAAATAAAACAATTTGGAACTATTATAATCCGAATATGACTTTATTACAAAATAATATTTTATGTTTTTCCAAAGGTGCCCCTCTCCACCCTTATAAAAAAGACACCCCTTCCCTATTCAATTCACACCCTTTTGAGCCTTGAAGCTAGGAAAAACCCTGAAAATTACTCTTCCCAACCTCTCTAGTTACATCATAGATGTTATGGACTTCTCAAAATTCCATCTCTTGTGCCCTAAGAAGATGTTTAAAGAAGGTGCGTCGAGGAGGAGGTAATCACATCTACAGACTCTTTCAAGTTTCATTCTTCTTATACATCCTCTTATTTAGTTGATTCATTATAAATTAATAACATAATTATTAATTATATACTGATATGTTATTATATATACGAAACAACCAATATTTCACCTTATATCCATCCTACAAGAATATAAAATCACCGCGCGTGCGTACGTACGGAGTACCGTCTCCACACCGTGGTGTAATATGTTTTCGAACACCACCATACTTGGATGGGTATAATGGTTTAAAGAAATAACTATATATGATTATTTTATAGTGATATTGATTATGAATTATTATACATACACTTCAATACAATTCCATGATCATGAGAATGATATCATCGCTCGTGCGTACGTACGGACTACCGTCTCCACGACGCGATGAGATTCATTCTCCATGTTAACCATTCATGAATGATTATATAGTATATATAAAAAATAATAATGAAATATATTACATAATACTGATATTGAATTTATGTATATATATATATGTACGTCATATACTTAATTCAATTCAATTCAACAAGGAAATGAAAACAATGTTCATGCGTACGTACGGCCTACCATCTCCTTGAATGGTGTATATCACTCCATTTATTGATCTATCATATATATATGTATATGTTGAATATATATTTGATATAAATCATGTTTTACATGCTTAAATAATTTAAATCAGGATATAAGTAATCATATCAATAACAACAAGGCGAAACACATACGATAAATGAAACGATTTTACCCAAAACGCTGCTTTAACATGGAATTTACAAAAGAACGGGTAATATAAAGTCATAATTGAACCATATATGATATCATAACAATGAATATAATTATATAATAAGCCAATGACATTATTTAAATCATTATATAGGAGTTTTGGATAAATACGATGCATATCAGACATAAGGTAAGGGATAACTATTCCAATCTCGCTCTTATCCGAGACTGTTTATTTGTAAGTATTTACTAGGATTTTTTTTATTATCCATGTCCCTATTTTCTAAAAAAATTTCATCTATGTTTAATGGAATTTTTACCCATTTTTAAATTTTAACACATGTTATGAAAGAAATATTACTTTTGTTTACCACAGGAGGAACTTTTGGTCTTTTCCGACAAAAGTATGAGGAGAATGTTTTTTTAACTTATACAGCATGAACGGATTTTTACAGATTGATATCAAATTATTTTCATGATGTTTAATCTAAAATATTTAATTGTTATTTTCAATAAAATCATTTTCTTTTAAAATTGCGTGGCATTTTTTAAAAAGAAAATGATTTTTAATAAGAAATGATATTTTCCCCATGAATTTTTTTCAAGTGTTTTATCAAAACCTTTTTCGATCTAAGATGACATTATTTCATATGTAAATGTTTCATTTATAATATCTCTATGATTTACATGGTTTCACTTTTCTTATGATGAAACAATATCCATTTGTTTTATATGGATTATGTTATGATGGGATGATGTTTATGTAGCCCATTTTTAATTTTTGGTTTATGATGTATGATTTATGTTTATGTTGTGGAAAAAGTAATAATGATTTCATTATAAGATGGGTGGGTCCTATATCTCCCTCCAATGCATTGGGTAAATATTTATATCTCATTAGATAGACATGGCTGGAAAGATAAGTTAATATGGTTCAGTGATACAAGACTAGAAAGAGGAGTGAACTCGATTCAGAAAGGGACTTTGTCCACTAAGATGGTCTTGGAAGAAATGCCATGGATACTATAGAAATCATATCATGTGATTAATGGTTTTCCACAATTACATTTTTTATTCCCATGTAATTTTATCATTATTGATGTTCCTTTACGATATATGCCTTATGTACTTCCACGATTTATGTCTTTGATCAAGATTTTGATGTTTAGATTTTATGTTCATGTTTGTGCATTTAAATGTTTATGGATTGTTATATGTTCTCTATGTTTACCCGTACTGAGCATTTTAGCTCACCATTTTGATGTTTTTATTTCCCCCGGATATAATGAAAGGTTTTAGGAAATAAATCCAAAAAGGGGAAGATCATTATGGGAGATGTTGAAGATCTCTCACTGTGATTAGAAGATTACATTCTGAGTTTCCAATGACACTAAACTAATAAGGTCTTCGACCGTCTGTTTTTGTCATGTATAAAGTATTCCACATAAGTAATGTAATGTCCATGTACGTCAAGCGTTGGGTCTCTGTAGTTGGTATCATAGAGAAGGTTTAGTTAGCCTTTGGAAACTAGGATGTGAAAACATTAGTGATATACCTTGAGATATTTTCTAATGTATGTATAGGGATGTACCTAAGGATAAATATACGTATAGGTTATAGTCCTAGAATTATGGTAACGATCATAGAATTTAACCTATGAAGTTAGATATTGACGGTAATCCCCCTTTATTATGTTTTTCCCCTAGCATGGATTTTTCCTGTCACACTATTATTTTTGGGTTTTAGAAAATGGCTGGAAACCTGAAGATTCATGATAATAGAGGATATGATGGATAATGGAATGATATTCTTCATGTGAAACCAAATGAAACGATATTTGGATGTCCAAAAATTGTAATTATGCCTAATCAGCAATCTCATAATATGATCAATAATCTCAACTTTGGTATGTTTCTCGACTCAGCTAATAAGAGAAAGATGGAGTTTCATGATGATCATAGAGGAAAGAAATTTCAATTTCTCTCTTGTAAATCATGTGGGAAGAGGGATCAAGGAGAATGTTTCAAAGGAACATGAAGATTAATTGGGTGCAAAAAAGAAGGACACAAGTCCAGTAAGTGCAACGGAAAAGGTTCAGTTAACACCATAGATAAGGATAATGGTATTGCTATGACCTCAACAATGATAATATGTTTTAAATGTGGAATGTATGGGAATTATGAAAACAAAATACCTAAGGGAAAAATCTCATGAAGATAATCAGAATGGTCATATAGGTAGTATTTATGTGGGTGATGATGAGGAGACTACAAATGATATATGATATGAAAGAAGTCTTGAATCTTGGTCAATGGTTTAAGAAGGTAGTGGAATGATTCTATGTTTATCGAGAGTTATGTTGTATAGGTAATTTAATGGTACTATGGAATAGTGAAACACTAAGGATTGTTACACTATTCTTTTTCATAAATTATTTGGAAGTATATGTTGAATGGTACTGGTACCCATCAAAGGTTATTCAGATATTTTTCGAAAGAAGATGATATGCACATAATGAAGGGATAAAGAGAAAATGAAATTTTGATAGTATCATGAGCTCATGACTGATTTGAGGACAAAGTGATATCATGGTTTGAGTATATAGAATTTTTGGGATTTTGGTATGTGGAAAGAGTTATCTTTTGACATCACTCATGTTTTTACTAAGGTTATATGGTAATTAATGATTCAAAAGAATACATGATTAAGGTATTCACATGTTTGGAATGTGACCAACAAGATATATCTTATGATATATGGGGGATAAATGATGGTATTGACATGCTTGTAATGTGAACTTTCATTTAACTATTTTCTTTATAGTATGAGATTGGATAGATGTATTTTTGGATAATACTAAAGATTAAAAATAGATTATGTAGGACATAAGATAGTATTTTTTAAAGATAGAACCTGTTTTTCAATATTATTTCTGGAATGTTATAATAGTAGTGTTTTAGAAAAAGGACAACCCATAGGACGAGCGACAACTCGTCGCGTCGGACAAGGATGTTGGAATCGAACCCACAACTGAAGTGTGACAGGCCATTATTGCATACCACTGGCCTACAGGAAGTCCCTAGTTAGTATAAAATAGTTTTATTATATTAAGAGGTATGATATATGAAGTATAAGTCCATTTTAGGAACCATATATGATTAATCTCACTATAGATGGACTTATGTATATTTGATAACATTTTCTAACCTTATGTTTGAGACTGATGGAATGACCTATCATTCTATCGCATGATCTGCTAACACTTCACGGAAGACAAATTCAACTTCATTTCTTTAAGAGATGAAGTGGAAATTGTCTAAGGCTCAAACAACAATGAGATTGTACCAAAATCAAGTAAGTATTTCTGTGAATTCAAAAAATATTCAACATTAGGGAAATGATCATGAAAACTAAATTTTTTTTACTAGTGCCCTCATATTTGATGAATTATATGGTACCTTAGATCATCACAAATTTATAGCTCTGTGACTATTGGCATTATCATAGCCATGCCCTCTACCAATCTCCATCAGAACTTGATGGTTAGATTTCTCTTCCATATACATATTTTCACTTATGTTATCCTATGTGGAAACCCAGTGATTAGTTAATTTGGGTAACTGTTACGTTTCATAATTTAGTTTTTAAATATATGTTTTGGTATTCCTTTTTACAATGTGGGTTTCTATGAATGAAACTCTCATGTAATAAACCATTTATAACCCCGATGAATTTCGAGGTCGAAATTCATTTTAAGGTGGTAGAATGTAACACCACGAGATTTTATGAAATTTATTCTTTTTAATTTTATTTCATATCTTCTGTTGTATGCTACACCAAGATTATATTGCACTATACGCAAGACCATATTAGCTTACAGTATACGCAACACTATTCTTGTATCGTGTTACACACAATTTCAAGTTCGTTTTATAGTAGTTATTCTATGCCACATTGAGTGTGTATATATATATATATATATATAATGTATAAATGAAATGTGGTTAGATTATGTTATATGCAACAAAAAAGGAGTCTTGAACTACATGCAACCCTGGCATGTCATACATTACATGAAGTCATGACCTTCCACAATAGCGTGTGTTGTACGCAATACTGAGTTTCACTAAACAATGATATGTTATTAAAATATTATATAAACTAGCCGTTATGAATAGTAATACCCACTTTTTGATATTTTATAAATTTTATCTTTCCAAATGAACTTCATTATTAGATTTGGAATATCAAATTTATCCTAGGGTGAATTTTTGGTTTATTTTCTGAAAACATTCAATTTTTGATGAATAGTGAAAACACTTGGTTACTATTTAAAAACTGACTTTTTATTTAAATAATTATTAATTTTATTTAAATTTATTTTATATAAATTTATTTTAGGTAAAAATTGATACATAATACCTATATAATTTCAATGTAATTCATTGGAGTCATTTTATAATAATTTTAGATATATAAAAAGTTTATTGAACTTTTCCCCGTCTTTTACCTACCTCCTAGGAGCTTTTTACAAACTTACATAAAACATAATTTTACCACTTTTGTGAGTGGAACTTTGAAAATCCGAGAGACACAGTTAATATCAAGGAGTAAAATGTGGTTCAATAAGATAAAAATAATTTTGGGTGAATAGGTAATTTTTACTTTTATTACCACGGTTAATAGTAAATATCGTAATTAAGGGTAAAAATGATATTATTATTGCCCTAAAACATGTACTAATTCTATTGGATAAGTATAATTTGACCAAAAACAACCTTATGAATATAATATTATCATTTAGGACCACTTGGATTAGATTAGGTCATTTATTATTATTTTATTTAAAAAACATTTAAAATAGTTAAAATCAATGTTTAATAGATAAAACATTTTTAATATAGGGATATACATAAGATAAATTAAACTATAAATATTCATTAGAAATATACTAATCTTTAATACCTAATGGTATTTTATTAATAATTTTTAGACATTAAATAATTTAGTTTATTTATGACACAATGGTGATGCAATAATTACATAAATAATAAAATATTTAAATAATTGATATTATAAATACCCAAATAAATGTAATATGAGACTTTTTATGAATTCCAATAATTTTATAGGTCAATATGACATTTTATTATTGATTTAATTAACTTTTTTCGAACTAATCATGTTCTTATGATTTTCAAGAAAATCAATTACCTAATAGAGTCAAAATTGACATAAAATATTTTTTAAAACATATATTATATTATTAATTGTTATTATATTCATAAAAATATATGTTTTGGACAAATTACTTAGATAAAGTTATATATATTAATAATTAACCACTTTGGGATCGTTTGACTTGTTATAGTATGTTTATTAACCATATAGTGTAAAAAAACAAGAAGACACAGTAAAAGATAAATTATTTAACTCAGAGTTAAATCTAAACGATAAGTTTAAAATAGTAACCTAAACTTGTCTAAAACATATTGGTTGAAATTATTTCTACCCATACCCACTTTTTCATTGAAATAAATCAATTTGGAGCTATTATAAACCAAATATGACTTTATTATAAAATAATATTTTATGTTTTTCTAAAGGTGCCCCTCTCCTCCCTTATAAAAAGGGAACCCCTTCCCTATTGTCTTCACAGACTATTGAGCCTTGAAGCTGGGACAACACCTTCCAATTAATCTTATCAACCTCTCTAGTTACATAATAGAGGTTATGGTCTTCTCAAAATACCAACTCTAGTTCCCTAAGAAAAGTTTAAAGAAGGTGCGTCGAGGAAGAGGTAATCTCTTATACCGACTCTTTCATGTTCTTTTTTGCTTCAACTTCCTCATATTTAGTTGTTTCGTTATAAAGTAATAACATATGTATTAATTATATAATTATATTATATTATAAATATGAAACATCCCTATTTCACCATCTATCCATCCTACGGAAAATGAAATCATCATGTATGCGTACATACGAAATACCGTCTCCACGCCGTGGTGTAATCTGTTTTCGACCACCACCTTACTTGGACGGGTATAATGGTGTAAATAAATAAAAATATATGATTATTTTAAAGAGATATTGATTCTGAAATATCATAAATACACTTCAATACAATTCCACGATCATGTGAATGATATTATCGCTCGTGCGTACGTACGGACTACCATCTCCACAACGCGATGAGATTCATTCTTTATGTTTACCATTCCTGAATGGTTATAAAGTATCCATGATGAATAAAAATGAAATATATTAAATAATAATGATACTGGATTTATGTATATATATATATGTATGTATGTATGTCATTTACTTAATTCCATTCAATTTAATAAGGAAACGATAACAGTGTTCATGCGTTCGTACGGCCTACCGTCTCCATGAACGGTGTATTTCATTACATTTATCAATATATCATATATATATATATATGTATATGCTGAATATATATTATATATAAATCTTTTTTTACATTCTAAAATTATGTAAATCAGTATATATGTAATAATATCAAGAACAACAAGTCGAAACATGTACGATAAATGAAACAATTTTACCCAAAATGATGCTTTAACATGGAATTTACAAAAGAAAGGGTAATATAAAGTCATAAGTGAACCATATATGATATCATAATAATTAATATGATTCTGTAATAAGTCAATGAAATTATTTAAATCATGATACCGGAGGTTTGGATACATACGAATTGTATCGGACATAAGGTAAGGGATAACTATTCCAATCTTGCTCTTATCCGAGATTGTTTATTCGTAAGTATTTACTGGGGTTTTTGTTATCATCCATGTCCCTATTTTTTAAAAATTTCTTCACGTATGTTTAATGTCCTTTTTAACCATTTTTTTATTTTACCACATGCTATGAAAGGAATCTTACTTTTTTTACCACACGAGGAACTTTTTGACTTTTCCGAAAAAAGTACGAGGAGAATGTTTTTTTAACTTATACTGCATGAATGAATTTTTACGGTTTCATAAAACATTATTTTAATGAATTATACTATAAAATATTTCAATTTTATTTTAAATAAAATCCATTTCTTTTAAAATTGCATGGCATTTTGTGAAAAGAAAATTATTTTTAAGAAGAAAGGATATTTTCCTCAAGAATTCTTTTCAAGTGTTTTATCAAATCCATTTTCCTTATAAGATGACATTATTTCATATGTGTATGTTTCAAGTATAATATATCTATGATTTTCATGGTTTCCCTTTTCTTATGATTAAACGATATCCATTTGTTTTATATGGATTATGGTATGATGGGTTGATGTTTATTAAAACCATTTTTATTTTTTGGGTTTTGATTAATGATTTATGTTTATGTTATGGCACAAGTAAGAATGATTTCATTATGAGATGGGTGGGAACTATATCTCCCTAAAATGCATTGGGTAATGATTTATATCTCATGAGATAGACATGGCTGGAATGGTAAGTTAATATAGTTCAGTGATACAGGACTGGAATGTGGAGTGAACTCGATTCAAAAAGGGACTTTGTCCACTATGATGGTCTTTGTAGAAATGCCTTGGCTACTATGGAAATCATATCATGTGATTAATGGTTTTCCTCTATTACATGTTTTATTCCTAGGCTATTTTATCATTATTGATGTTCCTTTATGATATATGGCTTACGTACTTCCATGATTTATGTCTTTGCTCACGATTTTGATGTATAGTATGTTCATGTTTTTGCATTAAAATGATTATGGATTGTTTTAGGTTCTCTATGTTTACCCTTACTGAGAATTGGAGCTCACACTTTTTATGTTTTCTTTTCCCTAAGATATAATTAAAGGTTTTAGGTAAGAAATCCAAGAAGGGGAATATCTTTATGGGAGATGTTGAAGATCATTCACCATGATTAGAATATTACGTTCTGAGTTTCCAAAGACACTAAACTAATATGGACATTTGGCATATGTTTTTGTCGTGTGTTAAGTATTCCACAAAATTAATGTAATGTCCATATACATGAATATTTGGGTATCTTGAACCATGATGCTTGCATTAATCCATACATGGATTTTAGCAACTTGAAAACATCTTTGGCTTCACCTTGTGTCACAAACCCTTCTAGTTGTGTCATATTGACATCTTCTTGAAGATTCCCTTTAAAGAACATTGTTTTGATATCCATGTACCAATTCTCGTATCCATGGTAAGCTGCTTTGGAATGTATGATTCTTATGGATTTAAATATGGAGACTGGCGAGAAGGATTCATCATTGTCAATTCCTTGATGTTGTCTGAATCATTTACCCACTAGCCTTACCTTATAGGTGATAACATGACCTCCCATGTCCTACTATCTCTTGGATAACCATTTGCATACAATATACATTAAACCAATTTGTTAATCAACCATAACCCATTCATGGTTCAGATACATGGAATCCATCTCACAATTCATTGCTTCTATCCATCTTACAGCTTCTGGTATTTCTACTACTTCTTTGTAGGAGAGAGGTACATGTGTTTCTGGAAACAATCCCATTGGACCCTATGGAACATGTTCATGTAACCACTCTTGTGTATGTTGAGCATCAACATTGTAGAATTCAATCTTGCTCCTGCTATCCTTTTTGGAGGATGTGTTACCTCTTATGAAAGATGGTTAGTCTGGGGACAATGACATTCTTTATTGATGTTTTATATATGAAATATGCTCTTATTTCATTTGGATGTTCTTTAATGATATTCCTCCTGCCCTGTGAATCTTGTTTTTTGATTGGGAAAGCCTTAACAAATTCATTGGATCCCCATACATGTGTGTATGAAAAAATGGGTTTCATTCCATTCCATTACTCAGAGGTAATTCCCTTTTCCACCTTAGTTGGTACCCAGTTTAATGTGTATGCTGCAACTGGTAATGCATATCCCCAAATGGATAATAGAAGATCTGCATGACTCATCATCGACCGCACCATGTCCAACACTGTGTGGTTCTATCTTTCAAAAACATCACTCCACTATACTATATAAGGAGTAGTAAGTTGAGATAGAATCCAACATTCCTGTATAAGATCGATGAACTCTTGTTTCAGATATTCTCCACCTCGATCCGATTGATGTTTCCTTATCTTCTTACCAAGAGGATTCTCTACATTATTATTGAATTCCTAAAATTTCTTTAAGGACTCTGAATTATACCTCATTATGTATTAATATCCATATCTACTCAATTACACAGTAAAAGTAATGAATTAAGAATATCCACTTAAATCTTCTACTGAAAATATTCCTCACACATCTGTGTACACCAATCCTAGAAGGTTTGTGTCCCTTTCACCCAATCCACCGAATTGCATCTTTTTCATTTTACATTATAGACAAGCATGACTTCTATCATGTGGTTTTATTTTAGTAGAGTCTAAATAACCATCATTGTAGATCTTTTTCAACCACTTCACATATACATGAACGAGACAGTGATTCCACAACAATTCAATGTGTGAGTCATGTGGGTTTGTTTAATTATCGATTTCCAACATGTGGTTTTGGTAATTTGATACATAAAAACAATTATTTAAATGCAATATACCATAACATATATTTTTCTTATAGAAGAAGAAACCTATTTTTCCAACTAGAAAATGAATCCATCCATATATAAACATGATACAGAAATTATGTTCTTGGTATCACTAGGCTCATAATATCAGTTATGTAAATCCAAAAGAATCCTAGTTGGAAATGAGAGATTGTAATCACCAATGGCCAATGTATTCATCCTCGCGATATTGGCAGCATGAAGTTCCAACTCTCCTATGGAAATCATTCTAAATATACCTGGTTCCAGCATTTGAATATAGATGTGAGCCCCACAAGATATATCAAATACCCAATGTGTAGATATGTAAAGATTACTCTTGATAACAAATGATCCTTTAGTATCTTAATGCTTCTAGGTGAAATTCCTCTTCCAGTGGACAATATTTCCACATGAAAAACACATGACCTCCCAATCTTTTCACTACCATTATATCTTCCCCTTTATGGATGGATGGGGCTCAGGGAATTTGAACCGTTTATGATTCCTTTGACCCTTTCCATTATCCTTTCAATTCTTATTCACTATAAGGACTACTGGTTTGCCATGCCCCATATCCTTATCTAACATGAAAATTAAGGTCATATGTTCTGATAGCCTTATCACTTTTTTTCTCATGTTGTAGTTGACAATAAAGATGGAGGATTTCTTGGGTAGTGATGATAGGATGAGATCTGTATGCAACTCCTCTGGGAACCCAATTTCTTAGATATACAAGCGATCAATGTTTTCCAATAAGACTGACTACATGAGGCCCAGCTGGCACAGACTCTCCAATCATAGTTGTGAAAAAATAATTAGAGATCTCATATCTCTCTTGTATCACCATCTCTTGATAGAGATAATTATGGCGAGACATCATGCTATATGTGTCCATGTATTCATTTTTCTTGAAGAGATCATTATAGATGGCTGATAGAATGGAGCATTGGACATATGTGGTATCATTTATATGTCTCATATAGCGATATAGTTCCTCATCATTGGCCTATTTTCTAAGGGTAACTCTAACATGCTCCTCCACAACATACAATTACTTCTCGTGGCGAAGGATGATGCATAAACGCTTCTTCCATTCCTAGAAATTGGTGCTACTGAGATGTTTTCCATTCTGGATTATGGTTCACAATGATATTTTTTATGAAATTTTTCTTTCCATTTATATAAATTAATATAATCAAATATTTTTTCGAATATCATGATAAAACTAAGACAACTAAATAATTTAAAACTTTTTAGTCTCCAACTATTTTATTGAAATCCAATATCCCTCACCATTGACTTCAAGATATTCAATTTTCTGAATATTATAGTGGAAAGGATACATATTTCCTTTTCTATTACCCTAAATATGGTTGGTCAAGCATCTTTAAGGGGCTTAGATAGGCATTCCAAATTCCAACATCATTAACTTGTAGCTCTTTGATCCGCTGAGTGCACTCCCCAATCCTGAAATCATTTTATTTTGTAATTCATTATCCTCTGCTTCATGGTCACACCAATTACTTATTTATTTGTAAGCCCTTGATGTGAACGAAGTCAATTCAACCAATAACATTGAATTATAGTTCCCCAATAATTGAATGCACCTCAACAAGGTTTGGTAAAGCACATTGAACTGTGGTTCGATTCCAACAATGATTATGGAATGTTATAATAACATAATATTTTCCATGAGGGATTTTATCATTATACGTAAATTGTCATGTCATTATCATTGATTACATTTTTGTTAATATTATGTGGTATATACATTAGTGATTAACCATGTCTATGATAGTATTTATGCATAAGACGGTCTTAATTTAGTACCATCTTGCATTCTTATTTAATTCATTAATCATGTGATTATGACAACACACATATAATAAATAAACCATGAAACTAACATAAATAATGTAAATTGTATGATCATGTGCTTGTTTTATTGGTTAGTTTATCTAACAGTTGATATAATAACCCATGACCTAGGGGAGAAACACCTTTTATCTTTTGTGTTCATATTTATATCTTTACACATGTACACTATTGTATCTCCTTGGATTGGTTTCACCTTGGCTCCTAACATGAACCACCTCCACTATCTTGGGAGATCCATCGATTACATATTCTTTTATCTCACTCACAGGTGTGGGGTAAAATGAGTTTTTACATAAAATAAACCTTGGGCACACATGCACAACTTGTTAATCAAGTGAAGGCTCCATGCCAATAAATTTAAAATATAAATAAATAAATTAAAATGAACCAATAAATTACAAATTTCTTTGTCTATCTCATGATCATCCATTCAGGAAACGTTAGTTACACATAAATAAAACAAGCGTTAAATTCATTAATCATTCTTGTTTAAGATAAATCACTCTCGATTCAATTAATTATCTTTATTTAATCAATACTTTTATATTAAACCCATTTTCGGAATATGAATAAGATTCTCATGGTTCATAATTTTAATCAAATAAATTCATTTAAAAATTATATTTGTATGTAACTTTTACCATGGAGGTAACCTAGTGAATTATCGTTCATAACAACCCAATGAGAATAAATTAACATTGCACAGATGTTTAATTAAACACACACACATATATATATATAACACCTATAACATGTTGTGACTCAACATTATACCCGCCCAATGGTAAACGTCTCAATAATTTGTATAATATAATAATAAATTTAAATATATATGCTTAATTTGGGAGAGTACATGGTGTGTTGTTCTAACTACATGGAGTGTACTTTGTTTCACCTTCCATCTGAAATACAAGCATGGGGAAATGGTGTATAGACATACTTCGGAAATCTTCGTAGTACACAATGTGTTTAGTGGGACACACATCATGTAGTATCCGCATTACACGGTTTCCAACCATTTAATCCGTGTACGTGGTACATGATCCAACCAGAACCCAAAGGGAAAACATGCCATGTTCATTAGACAAGATGATGTGTAATGATGAAACCATGTGCCAAATTTTCCATGTCAACAAACAGAGTCATTTAATACTTAAAATTAATCCAAAAAATGGTATGATTTGGCAGGCTGGTTTGATGCATTTAATCATGACTACAAGATATTATTGTTTAATACATGTTGTGGGTTCTGGTGCAGTAAATCTTGGAATATTCGGCACCTTCATATGAGATCCTCTATTTTATTTTAATAAAAAATTAAATTATATATTCATTTCAGTGTGGTGAAGGAGAAATGAGATTGGAGGAACAGATCGTGAGATTCATATTTGCAGAACTAATAAAATGAATGGAAACAAATAAATTATTAAATGTGTAAATCGTAAAAGAAAAAATAAATACTTATAATCCACAATATGATCTCTCTGATACCACTTTCAGGTTCTGGGCATAGCATAAGTGCGTTGTTGGGTGCACCCAACATTAATTTTTCATTTAACAATGATCTATCAGTGATCTGTCACAATAATAAAATGCCTGATCTTAAGAATAAAATGAAGAAATAATGAAAAACTATGGGAGGAATGGAACCATAGAGAGTGTCATCATATGTTGGTAATAATTAATTTTATTATAAAGAATAATTACCTTGATTGATTTCTCCCTCTATTGAAGTTTCCTGTCAAAATATGATGTGATCCTTTATGGTGTCCGAGAATCCATGTGTTGGATTCCTCTAGTGGTGATCCACATGTGCTCCACATATCATTGGACATTGCCGAAGGGATCTCCGGGTGCTACCATGGAAGAGCCTTTGCTTGCGACATCCGCCACTTATTTCCTTGAGAGATTCTTTCAAAACACTCTCCTTGGTCTGGTGGAGGAGGATCTCTCTCATAGCATGAGAGAATTCTTGGAAGAAAATAATTATCTCTTCGCCTGAGCACAACTAATAATATGTCTAGGATAATGACAATTATAAAATTGGGATTTAATTAGATAGAATATTAAAATGAATTAATTACACAAAAGAAATTATTCATTTCATTTAATTTTTAGTATGACCCCATGTCTAATAATAAAACATGACTATTATTATTATTTTAAATGTTCCTAGAAAATTACACCTAATATTATCTAAATAAATAAATGTTATTATTTTTCACCAATCATTAAAAAAATATACACAGTGGGTATATTAATATACACAACATGTACATTTTTCCCATTTTCATTATTTCCTCCACCACATTTATTAAAACATGAATAATAGATATTTATTTCTCAAATAAATATCATTTAAATAAATTCAAATAAATATATTATTTGACCCACAAAATATATTCTCTCAAATAACTTGTGTCAAAATAAATGCGATTACGCATTCATAAATAACTATTAAACCACAATCCAGAATAACGTTTATCCATATTAACAAATTAATATTAATTTGAGATACTTGGACACAATTTGTGTGTGACCCTCATGGCCTCTTTCTTAGTGGAATTAAGTGGAGCCTTCCTAAAGTCCAAGGAGAGTGTCTAGAAACATGTAATGACCCAGAACTAGCCAGCCACCCGAACAGTGCCGAACGGGTTGGGTGTTACTACCTTAGGTGCACCTCCCCTAAACGCCAAAGGCTTCCAACTACCAGTGAGGGTCTGAATAGGTATAGTGGTGAGGATACACCCTCTTGAAGGAATTAAAGGTACTGGTCCAAGTATTAAACCAAAATATAAAGTGGGAATAAATGACTCTGCAGACTCGAACTAGACCCGCAGAGCGGAAGCAAATTCAATAACAATAAACAGCAGAAGAAATATAGAAACAACAGCAGAGGAAAGTGAACAGAACATCACGCCATCAATCAGCTGGAATTACTACTAAAACAACCAATCATGCAATCAAGAAAGTCATACAAATGAACAAAATACATAATGGAGCCAATGGAAAACCAGAAATAGCTACAATATAATGTAAACATGCTGATGCAAAAAAAAGAATAGTAAAAAAGTAACTCTAGTATGGAAAAAACCTCAAGGTCCATGCCAGTCTCCATGTCAACAACACTAAAGTCCAGCTCTTGAGGCTGACCCTCTGCCTGGACGTAATTTCATAAAGTCTACATGCGTCCTGAAGTGCCTGTGTAGGGTGTGAGACAAGTCTCATTAGGATAACACCCATAGGTGCGTACCTAATATAACTGTTTAGGAAAACATGCTGATAACATGACAACAGTAAATAGTGAAATGCCTAAAAGTAAACAAAGACATCACTGGTGCTCAGAAGCCACCAGGAAGTGTCACCTGCTTCGTCCAATGCTGGATTCTCTGGTCTATAGCTGGAACCTCATGCCACCTGACACCATGTGTCACAAGTACCAACGTACCGATGGCACGCCCAACCGTCATGACCCAGCTGAAAAGCTCAACTTGCCCATGGCACAACATCCGGAGGAACAACGATACTTGACCTCAAAGATAACCGGAGGGATAGCGATGTCTGCCCTCAAATCACGGTGAGCATCTTCCCCCAACCTAACCCCGTCAAATTTGTCTCCTGAAGTCTCCACACCATCAATGTGGCTTCTTATGGAAAGCACCCCCAAACCAAATATACCTAACCACATCTACCGGGGGCCTCTACCCAGCGAGTGGTCATACCACCTCATCTCAGAGTCTATATGTGTGAACACTACTCAAAAGTACCTAGTGAGTGGTAATCACCTCAGTATGTCTCATGCCACAACACTTCTGACACCTCATTTCCATGCGAACCTATTACTCAGGTATGATTTCCTCGCCATCCAAGTAACTCGGGCCAAGCCCAACCTGACAGTCCGACTACCTCAACCGATGTCTATGATGCCCAATCCTGTGCTAGATACCACACAAAGTAACCCGAGCCAAAGCCCCAACCTATGATCCTCATCACTCAACAAATATCTGGGCCACACCCAACACAATGATAAGTTCAACATAGATAATATCACACATTGCATAACTATACTCAAGCATTACATGAAACAAGAAATTACTAAACAACTAATTGCACTATCTTAAGCCAAACCATTACAGTAACTATGGTCTTAAATTCCTTAAACAATTAGTTGCACGCCATAAGCAGTTTAATCAAACAGAAATAGAAGCAGTCTAAAATCAGCAGTTTAAATACTAGTCCAAAACAAACGCATTTCGGAACCCCCGACCAAATTACCCCAAACGAGCCATGACCTCTCACCCGGCCTTTATATAGCACAAAAGGGTCAAAGAATACCCAGAGGCACCCCACAATATAGATAATTAAATAACAACAAAAAAAATGGGTTCTCTCAACACCCGGCGTCGCGCCCGGAGGTCACAACCCCAAATTGTCTACGAAAACACGAAAGAATTTATGCACCACCCACCTCGTATGCATATGATGACACTCCTTTGATTTCATCCTCTGAATCAGACTGAATCGCGGTAGATTTTCATTTCCATCAAATCCAACAATTCATTTTGGATGGAATCTACGGAGAAATAGGCGAGGGATCAAAGATGATGAAGGGTGCGCGGTGTTTGCCTTCCGGATGCGGTCTCGCTACCACCGACGGTTCAAAGAACGGATGTCGTATGATGATTCTAGAAGGGTTTGTGTTTTTCAAAGGTTCTCGGGTGAACCATCTGTCCAACAGGGAAGACGAAGGTATTTCTGGGAATGAGACGCGACATTGCCTCGATCGCTAAAATGAAAATAAAATTACACTCCGTGTATTTCCAAAGTACACGTCGTGTAGATGTGTTTCCGTACTCCGACTTAAGCTGACTCCAGCACACGGCCTGGATCATGCACACAGTCAACACATGGCTAGGATCTCAGCCGCTACACAAAACAAAGGTACACGGTGTGTCAAGGAAGGCTACACGCCGTGTAGATTGAAATTCACACTTGGGAACCACATGACATGTACTTGGCCTCGCACGGGTAAGGGATACACGACGTGTTTATAAATACACGCCGTGTAGTAAGAAACATCTACATGGTCTTCACACGGAATGTACTCGTAGATAACACGGTCGGTCACTCAGGTATCTCATACATGACGTGTACTTAAAGTTAACAGCATGTAGTCTGAAAATTTCCAGAAACTGCCCAGATTTTACAGACTTCTCAAAAACTAGTCAAAATGTATAAACAGGGTCATAATTTGACCCGTTTCTAAAAAAACCCCGGGTTCTTACAAACTTACCACCTTAACATAGCTCATCCTCGAGCTACCAACCAAAACCCGGAGATGGAACCGAATACGTCCATCCCGATGAAACAACCTGGACTACCCCGGTCCCAAGGTTCTGGCTAAAATCCTAAAGGGATCCACACCTTTCGAATTGCCTACTCGGTCTTAACCCAAATAATCTCATGAAAATAAAATAAACAAGCATGGCCAAACAACATATTCTCCCAGACCCATGGACCAACTGTGATGCATCGTTACCCCTGAACCTCCATGGTGCTAACATGTCACTTCTGACACCCAACGTAACCCTCACGGCATCGGTGTTCGTCTCCCTGAGGTCCTGTATCTAATAGATGCTCAAATCAAACCTGGTGCCATGCACCTCAAGTAACCCAAATCCACGATTCCCCGATGCCCATGACACCTCATGCAACCTGCATCCTTTATGCTTGTGATTCCATGCATCTCAAATATATAATAAAATATATAACACATCCGATTATGATGCCAACCCCACTAACAAGTCTCCAGTCAGTCCAAAAGTAACCTGTGCAACTCGTGCACTCAACGAGACACACCTCAAGAGGCCATGTCAAAAGAATGAAAGGAAACTCATGGCCACACCCGCGGTGTGCCTTCCACCATCGTCATCTCTCCAGCCTTCTCAATCACTGGTAGCTCCACAATGTGCACCTGGCCTGAAGTACAGCTGCCCGATGCCTGACCTCCCTGCGATGCTGCTCCAGTCACTGGCCACTGAACCCTCAGCTGGGTCTCGCTATCCCTGTCACATCCTCTGTGTGCATGTGAACCTCAACTACCCTCTACTGGTACCAAACCTGAACCAGAGTCTGACGCCATAGTCTATCTTGGTCCCTGCCTGCCGGCTGTCTGAGAAGGATACCTGCAAAACCTCTCCAGATGCCTGACCTTTCCACATGCCTGACACTCCTTCGGGGGCCTATCGCACTGAGCCCGAACA
This sequence comes from Viscum album, assembly GCA_963277665.1. Taxonomy (NCBI): domain Eukaryota; kingdom Viridiplantae; phylum Streptophyta; class Magnoliopsida; order Santalales; family Viscaceae; genus Viscum; species Viscum album. The sequence goes on along the minus strand of OY728121.1, from coordinate 1,901,878,241 downwards.
TATACCGATTGTCCACACTGAAAGAAAACCACTGCTGAACTGCCACGAGGTGGTCAGGCTGAGTCATTGGCCTGCCCGCCGTGAATAAACTCATCTCTGCCTCGCTTCCTGCTATCCAAATCTTCACAAGGGGTTGTCACCCTTCCAAATTGAGACTTCTCTCTCTCATTTCCCTCTTCTATAAATTCCTGGTTCATCGCCTCAGAGAAGGTACCCAACCATAATATGTTTACTGAACCCGAATGGAATGTCGTAAGCCGTCCTCAAAGCGCCTCACCCTAGCTACATCATTGCTCACCATACCAGGTGAAAAACATGACATCTTTGTGAAAGTAGCTGCATAGTCCATGACAGACATATCTCCCTGCTGAAGACATACGAACTCCCAAGATCTCTCTGCCATCAACGTCTCTGGATAAAAGTGCTCGAAGAACCTGTCCTCGAAGTCCTTCCAAGAGAGTCCCTCATGCCTACAATCCTATACCGTTACGTCCCACCAACGTTTCACCGGTCCTCTCGGCATGTACATCACCAACTTGACCCTCCACCCTGGAGGCTTCTCCAGCTGCTCGAATATCATTGCATGCTATTTATCTAGTACTCTACCACCTGTGGACCACCCTCACCCTAAAAAAGCGGTGGGTTCTATGACTGGAACTCCCACGTCATATATGCCATAGAAGGATTTGCACCCTGCATGCCTCTGTCAATCCCCTACAAGACACGTACCAGGATAGCTCGGAGCTGCTCGTCAAGCTATGGTCTGAACGCTGCCAAACCCGGCTACTGCCCAGCCTGTACTGGATCCTGAACCTGATCATGTCCTTGATCTTGTACCTTCGGATCATGCTCTGCCTGTACTGGATTCTGAAACTGATCATGCGACACTGTATCATCTCATGCCTGACCCTCCATCGTTTCGTGATGGATTAACCCATTGAATACTACAAATGGTCAGACAACCCACATATATATATAACAAAATATTCTACATAGATAAGGAAATAAGTATAAGGAAGTTCATAACAACTACCCTTACTCCCCCTCACCGCAACCCATGACCTCAACACCCCGACCTCACGACGTCCTTACACGCCCTCAACAGAGCCAAGAATCAATAGTACCTCATGTTGTGCCCGTCCTGACAACCAGTATTGCCCCAATCCCGAAGAACAAGTCGCCCAATCCTGATAGTTACACTGCCTCAACCATAGTACATGCATCCTCTCACAAGATCCAGACCCATATGTCCTACACATGCAATTCTACAAAATAAAAATCATGGAATACACATTACAATAAACAAGCAATTATATCTGGAGTTTTACCTATTCACATTTCAGAGCATACATAGCTTAGAAATTGATTTTTATTCACATGGTATTATCACTTCACAAAGCATACGAGCTGTTCTGAAATTGGAATACCCTATGAATGTGCCAACCAAAAGCCATGAAAACAAGCAATTCCATACCATCCATGGTTTTCATATCATAATCAGTAACATCACACAACAAGTGAGCCACCGAGGTGGAAATCATATCAACTGTAATCTGGGCAAAAAAAGCAAACAACAATTCCCACCCCCTACAACTCAATCCATCCCTCATACATGGGGCTGTAGGCACCCACGAAGAAGTTCAAAATCATGTTCCAACAACAACCTATCTCCAGTCTACCATATCCCAAATATTAAAACCGGCAGAAATAAAAAAGAGAAGTCTCAAAATCATTAGTAGCCAACAAAGAAATTCTACTAAGTCCTTGTCAAGAACCCCTCTGATACCACTTTGTAACGACCCGGACCCAGCCAGCCACCCAAACAGTGTCGAACGGGATGGGTGTTACTACCTTAGTCTCACCTCCCCTGAACGCCAAAGGATTCCGAATTGTAGCAAGGGTCTGAATACGTATATTGGGGAGGTTATACCCTCTCAGAGGAATTAAAGGTACTGGTCCAAGTATTAAACCAAAATATGCAGTGGAAATAAATGACTCATCAGACTCAAACCAGACCCGCAGAGCGGAATCACATTCAATAACAATAAAAAATAGAAGCAATATGGAAACAACAACAGCAGAAAGTGAACAAAATATCATGCCAGCAATCAGCTGCAATGGCTGTTAAAACAACCAAGCATGTATCCAAGAAAGTCATTCAAATCAATATATACATAATGGCGCCAATGGATAACCAGCAGTAGCTACAATATAAAGTAAACATGCTGATGCAAGAAAAAGAATACTAGACAAGTAACTCCAGTACGGCATGACCTAATTGTCATTGGTAGTCTCCATGTCAACAACACTAAAGTCCAGCTCCTGAGGCAGACCCTCTACCTGCACGCAATTTCATAAAGTCTTCACGCGTCCCGAAGGGACCGTGTAGGGTGTGATACAAGTCTCACAAGGATACCACCCAGAGGTACATACCTAATATAAGTGTTTAGGCAAACAAGCTTATAATAGAAAAAATAGTAAACAGTTAAATTACCAAAAGTAAAAAAAGACTTCACTGGCGCTCAGCAGCCACCAGGAAGTGTCACCTGCTTCGGCCAACGCCAGAATCTCTGGTCTGTAGCTGGCACCTCATGCCACCTGACAGCATGTGTCTCAAGTATCGATGTCTCGAAGGCATGCCCAACCGTCGTGACCCAGCTTGAAAGCTCAACCTTCCCATGGCATAACATCCGAAGGAACAGTGATACATGCCCTCAAAGATAACCGGAGGGACTGCGATGTCTTCCCTCAAATCACAGCGGGCCTCTGTCCCCAACCTGACCACCTCAAAGATATCTCTTGAAGGTTCCTCACCTTCCATGTGGCTTCCTATGGAAAGCACCCCAAATCCAAATATACCTAACCACATCTACCGGGGGCCTCTACCCAACGAGTGGTCGTACCACCTAATCTTAGAGTCTATCTGTGAGCACACTACTCAAAAGTACCCGATGAGCGGTAATCACCTCAGTATGACCCAAGACACAACACTTCTGACACCTCGTGTCCCTGTGAACTTGTCGCTCAAGTGTGATGACCTCTCCATCTGAGTAACCCGGGCCAAGCCCAATGTGACAGTCCGACTACCTCAACCGATATCTATGATTCCCTATCCCGTGGTAGCAACCACCAAAAGTAACCTGATCCAATGCCCCAACCTTTGATCCTCATCACTCAACAAATATCCAGGCCATGCCCAACACAACGAGTAGTTCAACACAGATAATATCACACATTACATAACTATACTCAAGCATTACTTGAAAGAGGCAATTACTAAAAAAACTAATTGCACTAACTTACACCAATCCATAACAGTACCTATGGTCTTAAATTCCTTAAACAATTACTAGATTTCAATTTCAAATAAAAATAAGCAGTTTAATCCAACAGCAACAAAAGCAGTCTAAAATCAGCAGTTTAAAGACTGATTCAAGACATACGCATTTCAGCACCCCCATTTTAATTTCCCCAAACGAGCCACGACCTCCCACCAGACCTTTCTCTAGTACAAAAAGGGTCAGGGAATACCCAAAGGCATCCCACAATACAGATAATTAATTAACAACAAATAAACAGTGTTTTTTTCAACACCCGACATCGTGCCCAGAGGTCGCAACCCCAAATTGTCTACGAAAACAGGAAAGATGGTATGCAACACCCACCTCGTACTCATATGAGGACACTCCATTTATTTTAGCCTCTAAATTGGACTGAAATGCGGTAGATATTTATTTCCATCAAATCCCTCAATTCCGTCCGGAGGGAATCTGTGGAGGAATATGTGAGGGATCAAAGACAAAGAATGGTGCACGGGGTTAACCTTTCTGATGTGGTCCTGCTGCCTCTGACAGATCGAAGAACTGAGGTTGTATGACGATTCTGGAAGGGTATGTGTTTTTCGAACGTTCTCAGGCAAACAATCCGTCCAACGGGGAAGAAGAAGGGATTTATGGGAATGAGACGCGATGACGCCACGATCACTCAAATAAAAATAAAAGTACACAACATGTATTTCCAAAGTACATGCCATGTATATGTGTTTCAGTACTCTGACTTAAGCGGAGTCCAGCACATGGCTTAGACCGTGCACATGGTCAACACATGGCTACGGTCTCAGCCGCTACATAGAACAAAGGTACACGACGTGTCAAGGAAGGCTACACGACGTGTAGATTAAAATTCACACGTAGGAACCACACAACATGTACATGTCATTTCAGGGGTAAGGGATACATGGCATGTCTATAAATACACGCCGTGTAGTAAGAAACTTCTACACGGTCTACACATGGCATGTAATCGGAGAGCACACGGCTGGTCACTCGGGTAACTCATACATGGCATGTACTTAAAGTACACGACGTGTAGTCTAGAAATTTCTAGAAATTTCCTAGATTTTCCAGACTTCTCAAAAACTAGTCAAAAAGTTAAAACAATGTCATAATTTGACCCATTTCTATAAAAAACCCGGGTTCTTACAAAACACACCAAGGCACCAATATTGAATGAAATTTACACTGGTATGACGTGTCACCTCCTACGAATGCTTACCAGGTAATGTAATCCATTGTTCATGATATCATGAATCAAGTGAGTTGTATGCTTGTGACATCAACCCATGTGCTCGATTATTCCTTATTTGACATCCTAGAATTGAACTTGAACATTACATATGATGGCCATTTATTTATTCAGGTTATATTAATTATATCATAGGTTCTAAGATATATACATCTATTATAGAATAGAAGAGTGAAATATATTCTCCCCTTATCTATTAATACAGTATTACTCGTGACACACATAATATATCCTACTTAACTACAAACAATGTGTCGTTAAGGTTTTCGTCAGTAAATCTAAGTGAGCGAGTTGTAATACCCATGTATAACAATAATAATGTATAAGGACCAATACCCACGTCTGCAGATAGGAATATCCAATGACACTATGAAATATGGATTTCTACTGGCAGGTCTCCTTCTAATAATATCCTCCTAGATATTACAAAGGGTGCACACAATGAGAAGGAGCCTCAATTTTTTATAAGTCCTCAACCCTAATAGGTTTTATTATTTGTGTCCCTCAAATAACATCATCCGGTCATAGGAAAAATATTCAATAATAGTGTTATGGCTCTTTTGGGTATTCATCATAGTAGGGATCCTCTATGACCTTTTAGTGTAACAACTAACCATTAGAAATTATAACATGAATTGCCACACAATAGTATAATCAAGATGCGATAAGGTATTTTTTCAAGGAATAATATACAAAGTAGTTGGTTCTTGTCCACCAACTCCAATAGATACAACATAACAATAATATATATCTTATATAAATAGTGTTTCAATCATAATTACCATCCATAAGTTGTAGTAATGGAAAAGTGAATGACATTATATCATATGTTGGGAGTTCTCCATACATGAATAACTTTTGGTAGACTAAAGTGGTGATTTATTATTAACAGAAATTATGAAAAATAATATATCAAAGAGTTTTCTATAGTATTTCTTTTATTATTTCACTGAGGTTGTTTTTTAAATACATTTTATTACTTTGAAGTGAAATTGGGGGTTTTGAAGAAATATTTAGCCTTATTCATGTTGTGGTGGAATTGTTTGATTATAAATTTGGTTTTATGTGTATGGTTTGGTTATGTGATAACTTGAAAAATGTGATTATACTCTTTGGAAGGGTCCCCATGGTTTTTAAATGGATTACCTTTGTTATTCAATTTAGGTATGTTGTTGGGTTTTGATAGAAAGAAATTAATGTTTTTTTAAATGGTTTTTGAGTTTTTTCATGTATATTGGAGTGTTTCATTGGTTGTTGGAACATCCATGGGTACACTATGTTGACACATGGATATGAATTAAATGAAGTTGACACATTAAAGTGGTGGTTCTTCCCCAATCCTTGGGATTTATAAATTGGTTTGTTGATGTATTTGTTTTTGGTAGGAAAATTCCATTTTCACATCTTCTATTGATTTGTGAGTTGTTATATTTTTATTTTAAGAGTTCGAAAATGGAATTATATTTGGAAGTTAATGTCCCATTTGGTACTACTCATTTAAAAATAGTGTTTTCCTTTAAAATAGTTTTTATTAAATGTTATGTTTGATTATGAATCCTATCTTGGTTCCTTTATTTGGATCTATGTTATTTTAAGATTTTTGTGATTTTTGAGTTATTAGTAATGTTTATACAGTGTGTTGGACCTCACTATGGTGGATTCGAGTTCTGGGTGTCAAGAAACCCTATATGTACATTTATAGGGTAAATAATATATATATATATATATATATATATATATGAACTCTTTGTAAATATTCTCTCATGGATCAGGTAATATGTTCAATGCATCTATGGGAATACATACATATATATATATATATCTGTGTGTGTGTGTAAAAATGTATGTGAGTGTAAGCGTGAATGGTTGGTTTGAGTGGTCGTCTTCAAAAAGAGGCATCTTTTAGGTGGGTTCCCTTTTTCATATTCTCTTACATTTATGAATACATTGATTTATTATCTTTCTCACCACTATATAGTGCTAGTCAGTTATATGTTGTGTTTATAATAAAAGATTAATGTGAAATAAATTATTCTCTAATTTGTATTTTAATTGCAAGAATCAATTTTATTGAATGTGTATGCCAATTCTTTGTAAAATTGACTAGTTGGCCTTTATATGTAATTTTTGGTTTTTAATGAATGGATTGGGTTTTGATGTGTTTATGGTTTTCTCATATATATATATATATATATCATATAGGGGTTTACAATTGGTTTGATATTGGGAGGGGTGTTAATTTGATTTATTGGAAATTCTTTGGTGTGAGTGTGGTTCTTTAAGAAATTGTTTAGAATGAGATGGTTATATAGGAACCATTTGGAAAATTAAAAATGGTTTCATTGGAATACCCTCCTTGGATATTCCTCTTTCCTTAGTTGGTTATATTGTATGTTGTGGGATGTATTCCATGTAGAACTCATTTATGATAAAATAGTTGAAAAAAGGGACTTATTCATTCAAGTGACTCAGGGCTGACTCGATGTGTGAGTTTATTTTTTGAGAGAGACATATATATAAATATATTTGTGTTTGTGTTATGGGGTTTGGATTCATGGTTGACATTGTTTGGATGACCCCATTTTTATTTTGTGACATTGGAACCCAGCATAATGAGAAAATTCTTAGTGAACGATTGATACACTTGTTTAAATTACACATAGGATAATGTACTATAGTAAAGGGATATTTTTTATTGTTATGGGAATGGGCCCCTCAGTTAGTCTAGGTAGGGAATTTGTCCATTGTTGTGGAGTTATTGTATCATCAGGAATGGAATTCCATCTGGATTAGTCAGAAATACATTTTGTTTTAGTTTATTCACAAGTTCCTAGGTTCTCCAATGTTGTCTAGAACCAAGTTATATACACCAGATGATTGATATGAAGGTGCGGGTTGGTTACACTGATGTGATTTTTTACATTTCTCATGTTTTATGTTTGTTGTCCATGTCAACTCATCTAGTGTATCATATTGTTAAAAGTGATTGAATGGTTTCAACTGTTAATAAAGGTTATGAAAATGTTTTTCATTCCCTTCCTCCATTTTTTGATCACGAAAAACTCCTCCATTAAAATACTAATTTGTGCCTCATTAAAATTAAATATGGTTTTTAGTTTCAAAAAGAGAAACGGACCTTGATTTTCTTTAAAGGGAAAATGTGTGTAAATACTTCCTTATATATTCTAGTTCAATCGTTAAATTAATGTTTCTTTGTTTAATCAAAATACCAATGGGAACAGATTGTTTGGGTATACCTACTTAGTTTTAATACTCACGCCTATAGTTTTATCATTGTTTTACCTTTGGTTATACTTTGTTCATAGATTTGATCATTGTAGTGTAGTGTTTGTTTGAGGATGGTGGAGACCCACAGGGTCACATTGAGGTACATGTAGTTTTATATTCTTTTCCATTTTAGTTTCCAATGACATTGATCATTATATATTTATTAACTTGTCCTTTATTAGTGGTTCAATCCATTCCCAATAGTTTAATTTTTATGCTCGACACTAGTCGACACCTTCTGGGGATGGGGAAATCCCCTCGAGCCTTGTCCCGGACCAACTTGGGTGACCAGTTCAGGGTGTACCTAGGTTTCTTCATGACAGATATATAATCCATAGTTATATGTTCAATGTGTATTGTAATATTATAGGTTATATTAACATTTAAAGCATACACTAGAAACTTTTACCTAGAATATCATGTGTAAATTTGTGCTAGAAATTTACAATGAAATTTTATTTTCTTTAAATATTTTTATATATATGTATATATATAAGAAAAATTTAAAATATAAATTTGTGAAATATATTTTAAATAAATATTTATATTAGTGTGTGATTATGTGTACGTTTTTGTTAAAAAATCCATTGTCGGTTGTCTTCTTTAAATAAACATTATAAGTTTTCAATATAAATCACCATTAAAAAATTCCGTGAAAAAAAAACAATGTCAATTTGCAAAGAAAATATTCAATGAAAATTTATAATGTAATTTTATACAATATTTATATATCCATGCAATAATTCCCACATTAAATTGACAGTAATCATTGTATATTTTCATTGAAAATCATTATTTGTGTTTGGGGTATTTTAATTATTAATTAAATACCATGTTTAGATTTCTATTTCCATCAGAGAATGTTCACTATGAATTTTCAATGATAATTTATATTGAATTATACAATGTTATTACTAGAAATTAAATTTCACATAAAATTTTCCCTCATAAACATAGAGAAAACATGATCCAATGGTTATATATTTTTGATCAATAACACAGTTTTCTTGATAGAGAATGTTGCGATGAAAATTTTCTATGGAAAATAATTGGGATTTAATGGTAAAATACGGTGGTGCGGTGTATGTATGAATGTGTATATACATAATAAAATACCCACACATAATACATATATATATACAAATATCTAATGATTTTATAAGAATAAAAATAATAAATATATAATAATTTCATAATAAATGGACTAAAAATATGAATAATTATTTCCATATATATTTATATTTTATGTGTATATATATATTACTATTAAATTTTATATAACAAGTCTAAGAGTGTATATATATATAATTATATTTATTGATATATAGATATAGTATATTGAATGCATTATAAAAAAAACAACAGGGAAGAGTGACAGGGGTATTATAGACCTTAAAAGGGTTTAGACGCTTGGGTTGGGGGTCCTACCCATGAGACGGTATTAATCCATCGAATGGGAGGGTGGGTATTTTCGTGGAACATATAATTTAGGGAGAGTGATTTTTTCCCATTTATTTGAAATAATATATTACACTATCTAATTGATAAATATAATATATATATATATATAATTTCATTTAATAAAAATAATGCATATCATATAGTTGGTGTGTAATAACATAACCATTTTTAATTATAGAAAATAACTTTGATTCCTTTAGATTGCTAAAAATTCTAATCATTTATAGACATTGTATATTTTATGTTATGTGTAGTTATATATTATTTCATCAAACCGTACTAAAATATATATATTTTAAGTCAACATATAATCATATACAATTTTTTTGAAAAATGATGTATTGGTTGAAATTGTGGATATATATATATATACATATATATATATATTCAATTATTTAAACATTTTAGCATAATGAAATAATTTATTGTTTTGGAATTGTTTAATCATAAGATATTTATTAATAATGTCAAGTAATAACAATAGATTTATTTGATGGTAAAACAAGTCTCAATATTAATATGACATAATAAAAAATAATAAATTAGGAAGAAATTTTTTTCATATAGAAAATTTAATTTCAATATATATATATATATATATATATTGGTATGAATAATTATTAGTATCTCACTACTATAGAACCTACAATATTCTACGATTTCTTTTAATTGTGATAGATAAAATTGATGATAAATGTACCCTTTATCATCACTAAATAAAAGCACTGATAAACTGTAATTTTTAACAATGTTTTTTTAAGCATTGGTAGTGGTAACCCTTTACCAATGTTTTTCATTTAGTGATGATAATGGGTGGACTTTATCATTGCTTTTAACTAGGGATGAAAAAGAGTTTTATTATACAATCATCCACCAGTTGGGGATCGTTACACACATTCACATATTCACACAAGGTCCACATGGGCCGAGTCCCACCCAACCCATCCCACCCAGCCCCTACCAGGCCTATACATGGCCCAACCCACCATCCCATCTTGGCCTATAGACTGTCTAAAATACCTTCCAATGTGAGCCTATACATGAGTACCACATTATTATATACACCAATAAAAATAATAAAAAATTACACGTACTAAAAATATTATTTTTTTTATATAAATAATTAAATAGAAATTAAAAAATTAATGTATTTAAAAAAATTATTAAAATAAAATATTTATTAATAAATTAAATATATATATATATTATAAATTTTAATAAATATTATATATTGAATATAGATATATAACATAAAAGAATTTAAATTATAAAATAACCAAAATCAAAAAATAATTAAAATTTAAGAAAAAGTATTAAAAATTGTATTAACTGAATAATTATTAATGAAAATGAAAAAATTTTAATATAAATATATATATATTTTAAATACTAATAAATATTATATATAAAATATTGATATATAACATGAATAAATTATAATAATTAAAAAAATTACAAATGGATAAATTATATAATTATTAAAAAAATTATTAATGAAAAAATTATTATTATATATGAATATATATATATATTATTTTTGAATTGTAATAAATAATATATATTAAATATAAATATATAAAATGATTAAAATGTAATATTTTAAAAAATATTAATGTATTATTAATTTTTTATGGGATTTAAACATAATTATTCATTAGAATATTTATTAATTTTAATATAGAATTATAATCATATATATATTACAATATATACATTAGTATATAATAATTACTAAAATATTATTTATATACTAAAAAATATGTGTGATTACATTAAATAAGACATATATTTAGTGAAAATTTTATATAATTAAAAATTAATTTTAACTAAAAATATTGACTAATTATATCATGTAATAGACAATTAATTGAATAACACTGGATTTTACATTTAACATATATAAAAGTTGTGTTACATTGATTTATCACAAAAATATATGTAATTAATGCATTTTTTTTACAATCCACACGCACACATAATATTTCTGCAATTTATTCAATTTTTAACATTCATTAATGAATTATATTTATTTAATATATATTTTGTTTTAAATCAGTAAATTCAATCATGTTTTATATTTTTATTAGATAAATAATATTAATATATTTTTTAATATTTTTTCAACTTTATTTATTTTTAATATTATTTATTGATTAATATTCTTAATTTTTGTAATCTATTTCTTTTAATTTATTCATTTTCAAGTATTTATTTGTCAATGTGTGTGTAATATTATCCAATTTCAATATTTAATTATACATTATTATTCATTATTATTTAATGTTTTTAATATGGCTGTAATTTATTTAATTAATGTGTATTCATTTTATTTTTTTCATATATATTTATAAATATTCATTTTTAGTTTTTTAATAATATATTAATTTATTAACAATTATTCATCATTTAAATTTATTATTTATTATAAATTCAATTTTTTTCATTAATAGATGTTTCATATTATATAATTTCGTTATTCAATTTATCATATTTCAAAAATATGTTGCATATATATTCATATTAATTTTACACACATTTACGTAATTAATGCAATCATATATAGATACACATAAATTTAATATATATATATAATTTATTAAAATTATAATATTAATTTTATAATCTAATTTAGTAGCATTATATATTTTATATATGTTTAGTTAATTAGTAAATTTTATTTATTAATTTTTAAATTTGATTAATTTTTATTTCCACTCCTCTTTAAAAGAGGTCCTTGAACTTTTCCTCTTCGATTTATTTTGTTAGAACATGAAGATCCCATAATCATCAAATGACACCACTCTACTCTCATCACATCATCATCCGAGTTGATATCCTCCATTAAGAGAGAGTGTAGTACTTAGCCTACCACCAATATAGTGATATCCAAACACTTCCATCCTCGATGTCGCTCCTTCTCATCATATTGAAATTGTATAATCCACATTCTGAGACCTGAGGTGTTTGGGGTTATCCACATTGGAAACTATGAGTGGGAATCATTGGCCCGGTTGAGTGAGTCACAGTGATAGGTCTCGCCAAGGTGACTGGATTATAAATAAGAGTGGTTCCCCCATCACTGTAAATTGTATAATCCACATTATAAAATCATGAACATGTTTGACTTTTTATTATTGAATATTTAAATTCATTAGATACCTATTATTATTATTTAGTATTTTCCTTAATAAATTTTATTTATAATATAATTTAGTGAAATATTTCATGAATTATTTTGATATGTTTTCATTATTTATTCAGTGATATGCATGGTACATGATTGATTTATTAATTAATCAATAGAATGATTTATATGTATCCATTTTTTTTATAAATTGTCTTATAAAATTAGTTTTTAAATTTTTTAAATTTAAAATTCAACATTAATATGTATTCAAACAAAATTAAAAATGATATTATCAAGATTAAACCGAAATGAGACATTTTAATGATTCCATGGAAATTTTGTGATACCAAAGAATTTAATTTTCACTTTATTATGAAATTTCTATGAATGAATAAATGTTTTTAAAGTTTAATTGATATAAATAATATAATATTTAGTGTTTTAGTATTTTAAATTCTGATAAGATTTTTGAAAATTGGTCTCTATAAATGCGATTTTGGAAAAAATTGTTTTAAATGAAATTAATTGAAATGTAATTCATTATATTAAATTTATGATATTAAAGAAAGGTTATTATATTCTCTGAATAAATTGGATAATTTTCATTCATATTTTGAACAAGAAAAATGTCAATTTAAATATCGTTGAAAAATAGGATAACCTAGATTCACTACAGAAAATATGGCCTTTATCACTGCTAGAAAATCACATTTATAATGCTAAAAAGGTGATAATAATTTTGGTGAAGATAAAGGGGTTCCCCTTTAACAATGCTAAAAAGCCCTCATAAAGACCCCTTTTATCAGTGTTAAAAAAACACTGATAAATGGGGCCTTTATCAGTGATTTTTAGCGCGGTTATAGTACCCCTTTTATCAGTTCCTTTTAAAAAGCACTGATAAATGTTAAAGAAACATAAATAAAAAAATCTGCATAACGGGGAGGGGCTTCAACAGCGCTTGATGCCCCCTTTAATAGTGCACCCACCCCCTGGGCACACACCCCTGCTAGCCCCTAACCCACATGCCCCAACCACCACCCCACCCACTATTATAGCGCTAGCAGTATCTCCACCCACACGCATGACCGGTCTCTATCTATTTTAACCCAATACCTTTGCCTGGGCATCTAATCCTTTACCACTCCAAAACATTTTTTGGCTCTCCATTTAATAATATACATATATATATATATAGTTATATTTACTCGTATATTAATATATATTAATATTAACTTATATATATTTTTATTAATATATATATTTTGTTATAATAATATATATATATATAAATTGTTATATAAATAAATAAATATAAATATATAGTTATATTTATATATTTATATATTTATTCGTATATTAATATATATTAATATATATTTATTTATATATTCTTATTTTTATAATCTATATATTTATTTTTATATTAATTTGTATTTATAAGATCATTTTTAAATACATTTATAAAATATTAATATTTTTTGTGTGTTTATAAATAAATAAATACATATATATAACATACACATAGGCACATTTATATTATATTTGTATCTGTAAGAATAATTATACATATTAATATATATTTAATAATATTATATATAAATATATATATACATAAGTTTAGAATATATAGATAATATATATTAGTTTTTCAATATAGATGCACACAAATATATGCACACACACATATCATATAGCTATAAAAATATTAATATATTTGTATTTTAAATAAAATGGATATTAGTTTTTATTTATAGATGCCTTATATATTGAGAAACATACTTTATATATAAATATGTTTTCTTATTTATTTATAAAATTAATTTTTTATGGGTGAATATATAAAAAATATTTATAAATTGTTATAAAATTCATTATAAATAACATTACATGTTGAAAAACAATATAATTTCAAATCCATAATTTCAATATAAATTTAACCCCTCAGAATAAATTCAGTCCCTAGTGAAAAAGGTCAAAAAGACCACCTGAAACAAGGCTGAAATTCTATTTATTGTTAAAAAAATTTGGTCCCCATACTAAAAACTCAGTTTGGAGACCTTATGGGTCTTTTGGACATGAAAAATTCGAGATAAGGTTGTCTTGGATCACTATCATGTAAGGTCATTGCATGCTTTTATTTGATATGTTGCAGAGATCAAATGTATACCCATATCAAAAGTTATGGTCGTTTGACGTTTGAGTTACGTTTTCAACTTATTTGAAATATTTTATTAATTTTTTGATTTTTTTGTCTTCAAATTATTATTAAATTATTATAGTCAATGGTAATTATAAAATTAATAATTATGAATTATTTTAAGATATTTAATAAGCCACTTTCAATATGTATATATATTATATTTAGTAGAAATGTTTATTTATACATATATAAGACATATTTAAAATATATATTATATTTAAAACAATTTAAATATACTTACATATTTATTTATCAATATATTCTTTTTTATGAAATAATTTTTTGAAATATAGTTTTTATTAGCACCAGGGAAAAGGTGATGATAAAGCCCCCTTTTATCAGTGCTACAACAAAATGGATGATAAAGGGGGACACATTAACAGTGCTAAAAAATCATTGATAAAGAGGGTACCTTTATCATCACTAAAAAACACTCATAATCGGTCACTTTAATAGCGTGTTTTTAGCGCTCTTAAAAGTACACTTTATCTATTCTTTTTTTAGCGTTGTTAAAGGGTGGCGTAGTGGAAGCCCAATTTTGTGATTAAATATTTAGCAATAGTTGATTCCTAATTAGTGAGGTTTTGATACTAAATTGAATTGTTTGTGTATAAAAATAAAATTTTATTTGTTATAATTATATTGAATGGGTTTTTAATTGGTAATTAGTATAGATTTTATGGGTTATCTCTACATTTATTCATTTCATGGTATTTTTTATACATTTATTTAAAGTATATTTAACAAGATATTAAATTTAATCATTTCAAAAAAAAATTGGAATTGATTTTATTTGATTTCATTTAATTATTGTTTTTTTCCATTTAAAGATTGGGAGTATGCATTTTGAATAAATAATTTAAGTTGTTGAATACAGTTATTGGAATGAAATCTCAATTTTTTTCTTTATAATTATTATAATGATGAATTTTTTAATTCAATAAATTGGGAAAGGTTCATTATGATGTCATTCTAAAAATTATGAGTGATATTTATTTTTAATGATTTTAATTTTTTATGGATGATAGTTTTCTTTAGGGATGTGTTTGAGAGTAGAGGATTTATAATCAGAATCTATATCAATAAAATCTAAGTAAAAAATATTTACATGTGTATATATCTAAATTTTGTGATTTTCGTGTATAGTGATTCGGAAAAAAATTATTGTTTAGAATAAAGGATAGTAAAATTATAAATTAAATTATTCATATTATTCAATGAAAATTTTTAATGAAATATTTTATGTTCTATGTTTCATGAGTTAAATTATTAATTGGATTTTTAATGTGAAGAAAATTAATTATCACTAAATAATATCTCATTGGTGTATATTATGATTATTCTTAATATCATATCAACATAAATTTCTATCTAATGGGATATTTTAATGAATTTTTAAGTGGTTTTAAATTGAACATATAAGTGCATTTTTTTGTCATATTTTATTTGGAATAAAATATATTTAAGGATTTTTAAGATGAAAATTTCATTTTTTTTCATTGTTTCAAAATATTCCATGTAATTAAATTTATTTCCTTAAATTTTAAATAACAAATATGATATTTCATCTCATGTTTTAAGTGTAATGTCTGGTTTTAGTGAGTATATTTATTTTTTAAATGTATTCTATGATATTATAATTTTAAACACCTTTTTGGGGGTAAATATAAATTTCTAGTGATTTGTTTTTTATATGAAAATGATTTGGGTAATGATTACTTTCTATACAAAAGCGATAGTTTTTTAATGATTTCAATTATGTGTGATTAATATTTGGGTTTGAAAGACTTTTGGTATTGAATTTAGTATGGAATTTCTTATATTAAATTATTTATCTGATTATTAGAGTGTATAGATTGGTTCAAGTGTCATATGGGTTTAAAAATAATAATTTAGGTTTGGACCATGTGTAATATGAGTAAATTGGCATATTGGGTGTGGGTTTGACTGATTTTACTTATGAATTATTAAAATGGAATATTTATTTATTGAATTGCCATGAAATTTAAATGAATAATAATGATATAAGTGATATAATGAGTAAAACCGATTGAATGTATTTTGAGAAGCTAACTCATAAATATAATAAGTGGGTTTTAGTATGTAAGGTGTCTTTGTTATTTTTAATGTTAAAATTATTCAATACATGAATCAACGGGTTATTTACAGTATATGCGTGTTATGCTGTAAAACAATACATGGTTAGTTGTGATTATTTTTGTTGATTAAAATTGTTCAAAATATTATTATTATTATTATCTATTGTGTATCATTAGGAATTAATTGTGTTTCACCCATAAAAAGTTTGATTTTAAAACACATTTATCTGAGACACATACAAGATTAAAAGATAGTGGATGAATATTATAATGATTATTGTAATCTCACATAACCATAGTTGTGATATGGATTTTATTAATAATGAAAATACTCCTTTTTATATATCTTTTTAGTTTTTTACTACTACATGTGGAAGATTTATAATAGTTAGTCCTGTCATTTTTTTAGGTGTAATGAGAATTCTTGGGATCTAAATGATGTTTAATCCATGATAACTATTTTTTTTGGAATTTTTATTAATGGAAAATATTTTTGGTGTTTCCAAAGATAATAAGTAGAAGTTTTAGATATTTTATGTTATGTGAAATAAACCTATGATATAAAAATATAATATTCTATAAATAGAGATTCATTAGTGGGCTATAGTACGAATATATTTATTGGTTTTCCTACAATACATGGCCAAAAATAAGATACATAAAAAGAGAGTAATATGAAATCCTACTTCACATTTGTTGTAAATAATAGTTTCATCCATTAATTTAATGAAATTATAATATCCTTGACCATAAAACAATATCCAGTGATTTCTTGATCATGTTTGTTCTATGAAAAAAATTTACACAAATTCAGAAAGACATATCCCAATTAAATGGAAGTAAATAATAATAATTTCCAAGGCAATTTTTTCATCCAATAATAAATATACTTTTCTCAGATTCATATTTATTAGCACCTTTTTTCTAACACAAAATCAAATCAAGAACCTATAATGACGTCCGCATGTTTACCCAGTGTTGTTTCATTTAACGTAACCCCTGTGTAAACTGATAAATTGTAAGGAGTAATAACTAGTAACATTAAAATGTTGGGTTCACATTATTTTAATGGTTACAAATGAATCTCAAATACATTATATTTTCTATGATTACAAATGGACCAAAAAAACCTAGTAATTATATTGATTTCTATTTGTATCCATTGATCGAAGATCCGAAATTGATGTGGGATACATGTGATACATTGTATAATCCTCAAATATGTTAATAAATCACATTTATGGCCATGTTGTATGGGATGATAAATTAATTTTCTTCTTATGGATACTTTTCAGGCTATAACACTGAAAGAATTTTCTGGTGTTCCAATTGTGAAGAATGCACACACTTTATTTAGTTGAAACATTCCTAAAATATTGTGTTTTTAAAAAATGTGATATTTTTACCTTCATAACATAAATACGTGTCCAATATGATAACATTTGAAGGGAATACCATACAACGTACCACACCATCTCAACTTACAGGTTATTAAATGTATAATAAAGTAAAATATATGGACACTATTTTTTATAAACTCTCATGAACCAACCCAGGTCAACCCTAAACATGTCACCTGAGTTGATCCATGATAAATACTGAAGGGAATTTCTAATCCCCATTGGATGGAAACTAGTGTTTATCATCACAATAAACTAGTTGGGAACGATTTATGCCATTAGAAAAATACAAATAAATAAAATATATAATCATAATAATAAAACTAAACTCTAGATGTGAAAAAATAAAACTACACACATAAATCCTTGTGACCTCATGTGTAACCTCCAACCTTGTGCACTATACTAGAAAGAAGGCTCACACATAGGGGTTGGTCACATGGTTTTAGAAACTGTGCGCCAACCATTTAACTCAAATATATCATTTCAAATATCCATTTCTCATTCTTGCCGCACATATTTCCTGATCATTCACATGCTATGTGCATTATCACTAAATCCAAAAGAAGGTCACACATTCACTGCTAGACATCACGCAATTCGATCCAACCTATGTTCAGACCATGAATACTGCCAAAAACCTTTTGAAGACACCGACACTCAAAAAAATCATCGAGAACTTGACCCAAACATCCACCAATGGATCTTTCAAAAAGGAAATGATAAAATAGAATATTTTAAATGGTCGGAGGGTGGAAGCTAATTATTCCCACTGAAAACACTTTCTTCCAATAGAATTTCAGCTAACATATTGATAATAAAATATCAACCATAAATGAAATGAAGCCATAAACAACTAACAACCTCGAGGTGAGCATTCGACTTCCAAATTCACACCTGACTACTTCTATGAATAACTCAAATAAGAGGAACCATAGGGAATAGAGGAAGGTTCTACCCACAAAAAGAAACCAAATAGCACCAAACAATCTAGATGAAACTGTAATATGATCTATGGTGGGTCTCCACACTATTCAGGAATTTTCAGGCTTAGACCAACCAATACGGACAGGTATGGGAAACCAAACATGGACAGACCCAAACATTCTCAACACAGACAAATCCCCCACCACATGGGGTCCCTGAAAAATAAATCCTAACCAAAAAATAAACTAAATCATTATTAATTATTCACCAAGACTCATTCTTCTCCAAGGGAGTGAAAACCAAAACCAAAATTGTTCCACAAAGGCTAGCCACATAAGGGAAATTGTTCATGGACACACATTTGAGAAGGCACAACCAATAGATCTACAAGAAATAAATACCTCCATGCCATACTATAACTAAAGTGGACAATTAAAAAAAAATACCACAATGGGTAGATGAGGCATATATTCCATTTACAATAAAATGAAACCTTCAAGAACAATAATCCAAAATAGAGAAACATAAATTATCTTAATTTTAACACTATAGGCTTAAACATGTCTATGTTACTCCACAACAAACGAATCTTGATAGTTTGAAAAACATTACTCTGAGTCCTAGGGCTTGATATATGATGTTTTAAAGAACCTTATTCCTTGTAGTCAAGAGGTGGTGAATAGTGATAAAAACTTCCTCATTTAGTAGTCCAACATACTTAACCCCAATCAAATGACCCACGAAACAAAGTCGAACAAAACATATCCTCTTGAGACACTATGACCGATATATTATCCTATTTTTTAAATAATGATGGTGGGATAAATAAATTGTAGATTATAGTTTGGTCGAAAGTCGAGTAAGGGTCTAGATATAACACTAAATTTTGAGCATAGGTTGATTCATCAATGAAGATACATAGAGAAATACTTATTCATAAATTCTAAAAAACTATAACCACATAAATTTTGACACGTTCTGACCACTAACGATGACTAATAGTGATTCCAAGAATATACCATCACCTAAACATGATGGAAGGAATCCTATCGTCTGACCATCCACTCCTTACTGGGCCTATTCTAGGCAATACTAAAAAACAAGGCACAAAGCCAAATGAAAACACATCACAAAACAAAACTCCACAATTCAATCACAAACCAAAACACAAACACATATCACTATCCATACAATATTCACATATTATCAAAACCATGATCCCACAAAAAATGATTCAAAATATTAATAGAAAACAATTAAAAACTACTCACTTGGTTTTTAAGACATCGAAACCGTCCATTTTGAAAACTATTTTTTAGCAAGAAAAAAACATAAATAATGACCTTTGGTATTCCATGATGTTTTCTCTATATATATATATAACCTTATTGTATCTCTAAAAACCATCCACACAAACAATGAATTATACATGTGACACATGAGGAAATTCATATATGTGATTATTCATAGTAATACCATGGGTCAATTCAAAACATTTATCATTACCAAAAATATTTTCAAAAAACATCTCCTATATTTTCCTTCAAAACACACATTCCATTAAAAGAAACCCATTTCCATTTTTTAAAAATCTACTCAAGCTAACAAAAAATAATCCCAAATACAACTAACATTAAGAAATTAATGAATAAGGAACTAGTGGTTATTCCCAACCCAGCAACATGTTTTATTAGACCTTGCTCCGAGTGAGCATCAACCATAGGAAGTATCTTGAACCCTTCACTAAGGTTTCAAATAGGTCACTACTCCATTCAAGATCATCGGGTAACAATATTTCTCACCCACTCTCATCATTTACCCACAGGGACCAAGAAAAAGTAAAATTGAAATCCTGGACTACCCCTAGGAATGTCATACATAGGACCGGAAAGGGTTCATAATATCCTTCTGAAACCTACATCTCGAGACCCAACAATCATAATCTCCAAGTAACCTAACACCCCAAATAACAAGGGAATACTCTAATTCTATTACTTTATGATCCTAACCAGGTTATCCCTGAACTGGTCAGTCGAACTGATCTACGACATGTCTTGAAGGGAATGCCCAATCCTTATGTGCTGGAAACTAGTGTCAGTCATCAAAATAATGTTTTTAAAAAATATTTGTCCCATAAAAAATAAAAAATAAATAGAAAATATAAACAAAAAAATACTACTCTCTATTAGTGGATAAAAAACTATGCATGTACCTCCTTGTAACCTCATGGGCCACCTACGACCGTAAGATAACACTTTTTCCAATTGTAAACAGATGTGAGAAGCATCACAAGAAGATAAAATCAAAAATGAAACTATAGGATTCAGTATAAAAACTCATTAGGCGTTCCCAAAAAATCTATTCCCATTTTTCTTTCCTTTAAATAAATGATCCATCAATTTTCAGTTTTGAATACAATCTTTAAAACTAGTTTTTCACATGTTTTCCTCTTTAAAACAAAATGTGGTCCATTTACCGTTTCCCATTTAAAAATAGGTTCATTTCCGAAAAAATACATTATCATTTTAGAGATATATGAATTGAAAAGTAATTTTAAATAATTTTTCATAATAATATTTAATAAAACACATAACTTTTTCAAAGTGGTTACACCACACAAGGAATAAGGAACCCCCACCACACAACAAGGGAAATGGAAATAGAGCACGTGAGTAACTTTCCAAACAAGGAAACATAATCATCTTCCATAGATAACTAACCTAAAAAATACATTGGAGAACCAAGGAGTTCATGAATTATCTAGAACATACTATACATGTGACTTATCCTTATGTAATTCCTTACACGATGACATCATGACGGCCATACTTTCGATGATACCCTACCTGGCATGACCAAGGGGCACAATACCAAAGTTGATTTTCCTACTCCGGCCACAAGCCATTGTGTAATCTAAACTAGTGTAGTAATCTTCACTAAAAATTCAATCTCTATGCCAGGATCCCATGTTTAGACTATGAAGTGGTGGGCCAACAATGTCAAACAGAAAATCCACCACATGTGAAAGCATCACATTCCAACAACTCACACAATAGACACCACAAAATCACTCCATGGTGTTTCTCCCCACTTTCCATATACCATTAACACATGGAGGAATACCCATTTGAGGCGCATCCATTCACTTCAAAATCCTCCATAGTGAGAGGATTGTCCAAAAGAAATTTTACAAAGTAACTCACTATACAAAAGTACAAAATGGGCCACTAGAAACCAATTAATATGAAACCATTTCCAAAGAACCCACACATGAGAAATCATTTACATAGAATCAAATAAAAACCACCTCTAATTTAAAAACTGTTATGAACCCTCTATAAGAAAAACATTTCAGAAACCCAAACACATTTTCATCCTTTGATATTATTTAAAATAATTTACATAAAATATCCAACTAGGAAATATAATAAACACTTGGTATGCACCCTCAATAAAATAGTTTCATGAAATTCAAACACAAAGTGGAACATAATTTATTTAAAATCAATTTTTTTTTCTAAAAATATATCACTAACTACAAATAAAGCAAATTTTGAACAAATGAAATTAAAAATTAATTAAATATAAATTCAAATGTATAGGAAAACCAACCTCTAACATGATACTATTCACTATGACCACTCAAATTGTCCCTTTTCACTTACACATATGTTCATTTATACATATATATAAACCTATTTTCATTTCACATATTACCCCAGCCATGGTGCAATATATACAAAGAGGGCATATATATATATTTCCAACCCTTACACAAGTGCATCAGTCATTCTCCCTAGTCGATGATAAATATGCACCCTAGAAAGAGTATTGGAAACTTAAAAACCATAAACCCATAATTTAAAATTGATTCATATAGAATAAATCAAAATCCATGGCCTAAAGTCAACGAAAAACCTGCTTCCATAGATGCACGAGACCCAATATCACCTCAAACAAGTCCATGGATTCTAGAAAGAACAAATAAACCCTATAAAAGAATGAAACCACAAAAATTATACCATTAGAAACCCTTAGGGATAATACAATCTAACACCACCCTAAGGGAATGGAGAAAGAGGGAAAAGGAAGCGTTTAAGAAGAGAAAAATCTTTCCAGAAGTAGGACACACCCACGAAGGTTGGATAGGAGGAGCGGTGAGGATCTATGGAGCCTCTCTATGTGGATTCACATGAATGTAAGAGTGGGGGGTTGTGTCATGTTTGAGGAAGGGGCAACCACGTTTGGGTTAATAAAAATTAAAACCTAAATAATAATAATAAAATAATAATAATAATAATAATAATAATAATAACAATAATAATAATATTTTTATTCATTATAGTTATTATAATAATACCATAATTATTATTAAATTATTTTATTTTAATCATTATTTTATTTTTTTCTGATTTGATTCTCATTTAATTTTATTTTTAAACAATAGGTATGTCAAACAGTCTTACAGACCGTGCACCAACCATGTGCACCATACTAAAAAGAAGTGTCATGCATACGGGCTGGACGCATAGTTTGTGAAACTGTGTGTCGACTATGAAACATAGCTCTTGCATATGAAAAATCCATTTTTCAGGCATGGAACAAGTTTGTCGTGACCATGTGCAAGTCACATGTGTTGTCCTTGTTACTAAAAGATGGTATCTTTATCACTACTGGACCTCACATGGTTTGATTCAATCCATGCTCAAACCATTGACAGGGCCCAAAAACAACCCAAAGACTTCAACAATCATAAATTATATCATCATAATAACCAAAACATCAACCTAAGGATCCAACATTATGACAATAACAAAATATAATAGTTTCCAAGGTCAAGGTGATACATAATCCATTTTTGAAAAACCGTATGAAATTAAGTTTAACAAAAAGATAAATTCAATTTGAATTACCATACTGAAATTGTTCATAAGCCTCATATTTTCATGATGACGTTCATGTAGAAAAAAATCATTTTTAGGTTGTTATTTTCATGTAATAAAATATTCCTATAAATAAAATATGGAATCAAGGATAGGTTGGGCATTATTGGAATGGGGATATGGGATGATTTGAACTGATGAAGGGTAAAAGGTTTAATTTTCTTCTCCCGGTATCTTACAATCAATCCAAATAAGAAATTCATCATGTTTTCATTTTCCTTAGTGGTTTAAAATATTTCTATTTTGGAATTCATCAAATATCAAGAATTTTATTCTAATGATTAATTTTATGTTATAGGGACTGAAATCACACGAATTACATGTTTTGATTAAATATTTGATTCCCATCACTTTATTTTTCCTTATACTTAAAAATGTAGGACATGCATGCACCGGTCTCTACATCATTTTTAAATCCATATATAGTGATGTTATAGACTCAGTGAAGTTTACAATCATAAATAAGAAGGTTTCCATCATATTAGATGAATTTGATATGTTATTTCGACCATCATTTAATGATATAATAGTCCAAATGATTGTTCAATTTTTTAGAGAGGTACATATATGTGGTAATATTTGTTACAGATGGATGTAACCCTTTTAATTGTATATGAATATTTTTAGAGGTTGAATCAGGAATATAAGTCATCAAGATCATTGTATTGTAGAATGATATATTGTTGAAGAAGATATCTAATTCAGTATCAAGTACATATTATATGTTTATAGGATTAGTTTACCAATGTATCATCATAATGAACTATTTATGGGAAAAGGGATTTCCAAGAGATATGTTGTTAGAGTCACCATCACATAATATGAGAAATATCACCTTTATATTTTTCATAATAGTGACGATGTGTATCTATACATTGAATCCCATAGATAAATGAATAGAAATATGAATACATCATTTCATATTGGATATATATCAAATAAACATAATCATATGTATATATAATGATTCTGAGATCATATTTATAAAGGGTTATCTGAAAATATTAATTCAGTTATTGAGCAACATTAATGGATAACTATGGTACCACATGTTAATTTCATTTCATAAACCTATTTTGTAATTAATGGTTATACATTCTATAAAAAATAACATGATTATTATAGTATGATGAAATATACCGGAGTTATGCTTGTTAAAAATGTGACACACATATTTGGATACAAGTATAGAAATCCCAATTCTAAGAATTTTTCATATTTCAGTAACATGAAATAGATATAAGATTTGTATTATAAAACATTTTAGGTTCAAATTTTCCATTTCAAATTGTTTGAAAACAACTATATTGTGAACTAGGCCTTGTGAAGGTGAATTTCAGTGTGGAAGTTTATAAGGACGAGGAATTATTAGTGGCCTCACAAGTAGTAAAGGAATTTAATGTCTTAGATCCAATAAACAATAATAGGATTGTTTTCATACTTGTGAATAAAATAAATTTAGCATCAGATGAAAATACAATTGAGGATTACCCATTCATCGGGAGATCACAATTATTTCATATTGTACCCAATGTAGTAAATGCCATAAATTATAGAGGGGAAAAGAAATATGTGATTTGGATTCTTGATATAGGAAGAAAATCCCATCAGCCATTCATGATTATATAGATATTTCAATGAGTACGTTTATGCTCTTTTTAATATACAATTTTTTCCACATAATATTATGTTTTCTATTCTATATTAATATAATATAAATTAAATGTTTTAATACTCATGTAGACACTAGCTTATTCACATAATTATCTTACCAATCCCAGGATGAGTAGATGGTTAATTATAAAACTAAAAAAAATTTAGGGGATCAACAAAAGGTTTATGAAAAAACAACAATGTGGTAGCATCATTTTGTTGAATAAAATTATCCTGGAAGGATGAAAGGGTATAAAATTTCATGTATGATGGAATCAAAAAAATCAACATTTTGATCCCAATATTTCAAATTTCACTAGTTATTTTTGGCTCCAAAATAGTTGTGTAGGGAAAAATAATCAAAGGACACTAAATGGTGCTGAATGGGGATTCTTCACGAAGCACCCTTGCAAAGGGAAATACCTTCTCGAATCCATTCAGCACTACAACCCATGAAAATTCGAGGCCTTATCATCACTCTCAACAGAAAGAAGTGTTTGTTGAATCCACAGTTATGATGGAATTTATTGGAGGATCTGTACTACGGATAAAAGGATGGTCAAGCCTCTGAGTCCTTCAAAATTTACGGAAGCCTCGACGACCACAATAGAAAGAACGAAGGAAGACTCTGTGTCTTGAGGGCGATGACGGTCGACTTCATCACTCCCTGAAAAATGAAAAAATATGCCTCAAATGGAAGAGAACAAGTTACTCCATGGTGTGCACCCAGAGCATCACACCCCATAGTGCCGATAAATTCCCAACTTCCCCAATTCCATAGAATTCGGACCCTATCCATTCATCTTCTGAATTCCCAAATCGTGAGGTGTTCATTGCACTGCAAACCAATTGGTAAAATGAATCATCCAGGGTACTTGAGCATTGAAAATCCACTTTTATATTTCTCATATGAGCATTAAAAAAAACGGTGCCCCTTGTGTATCATATTTTCCAGTTCAATGGAAGAAGACCCCTTTGGGTACTCAAGACATTGGAAAACACCCATGATTCCCCAAGTACTCTCCAAAAACATGGGTACTCCATGAATATGCTATAAAAGTATGCTTCAAATTGATCACCTCTTTGTGAAGTCAAATCCTCTGTAATCCCCTATTCTCTACATGCTCATGAGCTCTATGAAGCCATGTACTCTGTTAACCCATGTTCTTGGTAATCATGTGATCATTGCAAAGCCCTATTCTATTGGAGAACATATACTCTGCAAGCACATTATCATTGAGAAGCACCTCTAATTGAGGCCTCTTTCCTCAAGAACCCTTCTTCTGTGTGGCCCTCTAGGCTTGCACGAAGTTATTTCAAAGCCATCTATGATTCATGTAGCATTTCATTACATCATGCATATTCGCATAAGAATACTAATGGATATTACTTATTTGAACAACCATTCTAACGTGAGCCCCCCAATGGACTACTCAATAACAACATCTCCATATATAATTTATGGTTCCTTCCCTTCACAAAGGGTAAATGCCAACCAGTTATGTAAGTCAAAGGGATGAAGAGTGAATCCTAACTATTTGATTTGAAGGAAGTTAAGCTGCCAAAAATCTATATCCAAGACACATGATTTTAAACTATGTTTACTACATAAGCAAAAAGTCTAGAGAGAACCACACGGGGGATGGGCACATACGCCTTCTCACTCTCCTCCCACTCTGAGCTTTGTCACCATGCACACCTTGGGATGTCTCTACATAAACTCAGACACCATCTGATGAGATGATTCAGGTATGATGGACATATCCTCCTCATATTTATGTACACCCTCCAGTCACATCGGGCCTCTATCCTAATGTAAGTCCCACCCTTCATTAATGTGGGCCGTAAAAATGTGTAATCCCAACTCCAATCCTCAAAAACGCACCATTCGCAATGTATTATCCATGTATTTGTTTCATATTGTTTCGCACACTGAGAAAGACTCATGTGGGGTTAGAGTAATAATTAATAATGACATACTCTTTGATCCACCTTAATATGTAAGACCAATTCCCCTCTCATCCATACTATGTGAACATTGATCTTTTCCCTTTACAATAATGGAAAACATGAAGTCTCTCGAAGGATCATGCCCATCACACATAGGTCCTAACCATTTCATCTCGGTTCACCCTCATCACGTGTGATGTTAAAATGTAATCCCATGTCATCGCACTTGACAATAAAATGTATAATTTCAAACTATGTGGGTCTTGATCTGTTTCTCCATGACAAGGTTTGTAGGAAGCCTCTAAGGGGGTAAACCCCAATCACTGGTAAACATTGGTGTCCCCGTTTTTTAGGAAACCCCCTGAGTCCACCACTTAGTGGTGTAAGACTAGTACTCATGCATCTAACTATATGTAATCCCTACCACATCGTTGGGTCAATATCCCTTTTACACCCAAATACTATGCTCCACTCTTCCAAACTACATGGAATTTGATATTTTCCCATTTTACAAAAGGTATTTAGGGAGCCTCCCTTTGGTTCAGCCCATAACTCATGTCCCATCATGGACTCTCCCTTTGATCCATTGTGTTTTGGGAAGTTTATTTCGCATCCTGGAGGTTCTACTACCTTCAGGTCCCATTCATGCATCCATCCTCATGAGCTTCCTCATTAGGTGACTAAATGATCCATTCCAAAACCTCATGGAATTTTATTCCATGAAACAGTGATATGTAGGAATCCTCTTCGAGGTTCAATCCCTAGACCATCACCTTCCAACCAGTCTCTGTTTCTATCATCTCTTATTCCATTCTCCAATACATCATCCCCATCAATCACAACTTTACATGGGCCATCACATCCCAGTGAAATCATGTCATCTATTCCTGAAGCTTACCATGAATAAGGCCCAAAAAATCCATAACAATCCAACAATGAATGTCCCTCTTGGGATGGGTCGCTAAAAATGTGTAATACACAACATTTATTCAGGTTTTCTTCCATTGGTTACACCCTGATCTCATGATCCACCCTCCCTAACTACGTGGGTTTTGATACTTGTCTTCTATATAGGGTACGCATGAATCATCCACGAGGTTCAATCCCCACATATGGTAATACTTAGTGTCCCATTTTTCGTGAACCAATCATCCTAAAATATGTCCTCATGGGGAATCTTGATTGACCCATCTAGTAAACCTATCATGTGCTCCCTCCAAGGAATTTACCCATCTGGTCCCCTCACATTAGTGTTCTGATCAGTATGATCAATCTAGGGTATATGTTTAACTCATGGCATACCCCATGTAAATAATGGGACACCAACAAAACCTTGGATACATGAATCCATCATATAATACCACACAATTGATGTGGGACGCCACATGCTTATGTTCCCTCGAGAGCCCTATCGTAAGGGGAATAAATCTAGGTGTAATAGTGTTTAAGTGTCTGGATATGCCAACAATTCCCAGCGTGACTACTCCCCTAGCCGAAGGTTGGTTATCTGACATGAACCTGTGGAATGTCCTGACAGAAGTAGGGTAATTAACTAGAGTCCCTAAAGATATGGTATAGGGAAGAGTTTCATTATCAATTTCTTAATTTGTAAGTGAGAACACAACTAGGAGAATAATTCTGAGGAGGAATCCATAAAAGGATAGAAATAAATTATTCCATCACATTTCAATAAATGAAAATGAATACATGAATAATTGACAGAGTTTTCCAAACTTTTGAATGTGTAAATGTAGGGTAACCACTAGTGTGTCACTAACCGATGGATTCACGCCCTAGTGAAAGAATAATAAATAGAAATATTGAACTCGAAATTAATGATTATCCTTAATAAGAAGATTGAAATCATGTTCGACATCCATATAAAAGCATGTCATTGGATTCCACTATCTGGAAACAGGTCCCCCCAAGAAAATAGTGGGCCAAGAATGAATCTTACTTGGATTTGGGAAAGTAGATCATTGGGAATCTTAGTTTTCAATGTTGTCATCGTGGATATTTAAATTTTTCGATTGATGTTTGAATGGTGCTGGGACACTGGAAATCACATTCCTATTTTCTATAATGATGGTGGAATTTTCATTCCTTATAAAAACCAAGATACATCTACAGGAAACAAATCTCCTCTCACCCGTGGACCCAGGGGAAGTGGCAATTCCAGCATGGTATTATTGCAAAAATCCATATCTTCTACTGAAACGTCCATGACCACATCTACATAGATCCCAAAAACCATCTCACCCTTTGAATTTATTCAAAGGAGGGTGATCAATACTCTTGTTTTTCGATATAAACATGAGGGAGTTATATCGACTGGGGACATGGCCCACCAAGACCCAGAGGCTTCCATGCCTCATCTACACTACCTTCCCCAAGGGAGGTGAAAGGAACCGATTCTCCCCACTCCATCCTTCAACATCATTGAGTGCCTATCCTCATAGTGTTTCTACAGTTACATACCTTTTGAGGATGAATTAATGGATGTATGAGTCTACCCTTTTAGGAATTCATCCATAGAGACACCGAGGAGGGATCCCACCTGTTTGCATCAGTCTCCCCAACTTGTCATATAGACTGAAGAGCAGGTGTTTCATACACTTGTACAGCCGGACCTAGTTCGGCTAACATGGAATCAAAATCAGGTGCAAGATCAGGAAGATACTCTCTAGAGAGCATCAACTTCCATGTCTCATTTAGCATGAGCCACCACCAACACTTACTATCATCCCCCTGTTGTTTTCCCAGAGAAGGGGAACTTCCCTATCCTATAGTAGGGATGCTTCCATACTCAGTTCAGAGTAAAGCACCATCCACCTCACGAGTTGGTTGAGATGACTTCCCAGGTCACTGGTGAAAGGATAAACCATTGTAGGTTGATCTGTGATGATGAAGTACTGTACATATGTCCTCCCCATACCATCATCAAACAGAGTGGAGGCCCTCCCTACTCCTACATCCAACATAGAGGTGTTCCTCATTCCACGATCATCAACTACAGGGGTGGCCCTCCCTACTTGAGTGAAACTCAACACGAAGGTCCTCCCCATGCCACTAGAATTAGGTATGAATATTTCCCTTTCCTACCTCATTATGAATGCAAGTATATTTCTTTCCCTATCACCTAACAGAATGGGGAATCCACCCTATTATCTCACCAACTTCAGTAGAGTCCCTTCCGACTTCATTGACGGTCATCTTGAGGGCCTTTCTCGTATCAAGTATAGTGTGAAAAATGTCCATCCACGTACCACAACTACCATAGCTAGCCGATGTGGAGGTCCCCCCCATGCTATGGATGGCCACCATGGAGGCCCTTCCCATGTGCTAACCATCTCTAGAGGAGGCCCTCACCACTCAAACACCCTCAGTCATGGAGTTCCTCCCCATGACCCATTTCACACTTTCCCATGTACTCCTTACACTGCAATTTTTCAATGTGGAGGTCCTCCCTACTCAAGAACCCACCCTGGTGGAGGTCCTCCATGGGTCAAAGATTTACCCTGCCATAAAGAACCACCTAGTGGCAGGAGGGTGATTCATTACTGCTAGAGGAAGAATACTGAGATGCATCAAACGACAATGACACCTGTCCGCTTTCATATTTTAATGTAGAGTGTGATTAGATGATGGAAACTTCACCACTATCCTCTATGTTGGAGGTTGGGTAAGGAACAAGGTATATCAAAAACATCCTTCCAAAAGGAGAGGTCAACTATATTCCTACAACCCTCTGATGATGCATATAGAAGGAGAAGAATTTTTCCCTCTTCCAGGGCATGGTTGTGCAATCCTCTTTATCATAAACATGATCATTCTCTACCTCAACCGTATCTTGCTGAGAGTTGTTCGAGGGACCAATAGTGGAATAGAAATAGTGTTACCCTTCATCAACAATCACATACCCTACACTATAAGTAGAGTCACTAGACCATATTATAGGGATGGGGTGGTGCAATCATTGTATTATTTGGAAAATTGTCTAAGCTATTGCAGCTTGTCAGGTCATGTGACATACTCTCCAACAGCCAATCCACTTACACAATGGTTAACTTCTGTGTAATTACATATCACACAACTGACACCAACAAATGTCTGGGGAAATGAAGAGATGGATCTAGAGTCATATCTAAGAATTTTGAGGGACATTCTTGAAGATAACCATTTCCTATAGATGTTTTATCCAAATGAATACACAAACATCAACATTCTAAAATCCCTTACCAAAGACAAGGTTATGTGCCTCTTCCAAATCATAGGGATGATCATTTATTCCTTAATTTTCAGCAGTTATTTTACCCCAATAGTTGGGAACACTACAATGACATTGGCCAAAAATGCCACATGGTCTAGTTGGTCACACTTCCTGTTTTTCACCACCTGGTGTTGCTCGGTTATCTGCAGGACCCAAAACTAAAATGCATACATAGATTCACTATGATCCTAAATGTTATTAAAGAGGCTTCCCCAAATGTCTGGATCCGTGGTTGTGGGTAGTATGTTACCCTACATTTTAGTAATATTCTGTGCTATCCTCTTCCACCAGGTGATATTAAGGATATGCCTTTGGGGGTCGTTATAGTGAACAATGTTTTTCCCGATATATTAGAAGATAGGGGAATTTCCACAATTCCATGAGGATTGGAACATCCTTCTGGGGAAATACATCACCCAAAACATCATTCAGGTGCCTATATTCCCTGACAAGGAACTTTTCATAGCCTTCCATCACCTTCTGATTCATTGCCTCTCAGTCGAGACCCCAACAAATGTAATGATAAAATGGGTACTCATAAAACCTCCACCCCATATGGATAAGTGAAAAAGACATAGGATGACCCTAAAAAGGCGGTGATGTATCAACCACTTATTGAACATAAAAGGATGTATGATAAGAAACTCACAGAGTGTGTCGTATAAGAGAGGCCGAATTACAGTAATCCTCTACTGGGGAATCAAGGGTAGGGGTATGTGTAGATTCCTCCTGGTGACTTTCCACCGGGTGACCTCCACAACCCTTCACATCAAGATAGGGTGGATTCCTATTTTTATGGAATGTGACTATGATATTCATCACCCAATCCACCTAAATTGCATGGAGAACATCCTCAGGAATTGGATCAGGTTCACCCAGCCACTCCATAGGACACACTGTCAACTCTACAGGTTATTACCCAAGCTCTTAAAATAATTAATCCAATCACCCCACTATCTATTGGGTCCTCTTACCATGATGATGAACCTTCCAGCTCATAGGTGTTCATAGACCGTTGTAATGATTAGAATTCTTATATAAGATCCTGGATCTTCGTTTCAGGTATGGTTTTCCTTTTTCTGGATTTTTTAAGAAAAATGAACTTTCTGGAAATTTTCGAAGTACACGCCTTGTACTTTGTAAGTACATGTCGTGTACTCTTTTCTGGCTTGAATCTGTGTGTTTTTCATGCCCGGGCCACACACAGATTGTGTAAGGGTGATGTGGAGGCCGATTTTGGAAGAGTACGGAAAAAACCACTACATGACTTGTACATTAAAAATACCCACCATGTAATTTTTTTTTTCATTAAACGGGCTAGGGTCGTTCCTAACCCCTGAATTCATCTTCTTCTCTAGATTCCATCCTCCTGAGAGTGACTGTATTGCCGGATCTTCAACGAGCTTCTACCACTTCGTCAGTTCCTTGATTCGAGCGCGGTCGATTGCATTGGAATCACGGCGGTGAGCTCTCCCTTCTGCTTGAGTCTTGTTTCTAGATTCCCCATTGTTTTCAAGATATATTTTGGTGATCGTTTTGTGCATTTTCTGAGATCTACATCATTATATGGGGAATCTATCATCGTGTTTCACGTATATCTATCCCCTAGGATCGATGTAGGTGGTTTTTTCCTTTATGTAGAAAGTTGATGGATATTTTGTGCAAATTCCCCCAAATACCTTCGAACAGGGAATTGGGGGTTTCCTATTTTTTCCCTACTTTTTTCCTAATTTGCTTGATTTCTTTAGTAGAGTTTGATGCTTCTGAGCAGAGTAATTTATTTTGTGCTCAGGTTTCTTTTCCATTCTTGTTTTTCTTATTAGGTGTCTCTCTAGTTTCCATACCAAGTTGTAGGATTGTGGATTGTTGCCTTGTGTTGCTGCTGAGCCTTAGTTGATAGACAAGTAGTTCATTAGTTTTACTTGTATGATTCATCCGTACTGATCATGTTTAGTTTAACTCAGGACTGATAGAACCTAGAGTAGTAGACCAAAGGGAGAATTTACGGAAGGGCTTCTCCAGAGTGTCTTTTAATTATGATGTGAGACCACAAGGGGAATTGACGTTGAGTGCTTCCCCAGAGAGTCTCTAGTTCTTCGACGTGGTCCACAGGGGGAATAGATGTTGAGTGCTTCCCTAGAGAGCCTTTATCACGATACAAGACTATAGGAGGAATTGAGGGTGAGTGCTTCCCTAGAGAGTCTAATAATGTCATAGCTGAACCAGAGGGGTGAGACTGTGTGTACCACTTAGAGGGTTACTAGTACTTATAGGTTGAACCATAGGGTTTAGGATATGAGATCTAACCAGAGGGTTGCCTATTTTCTTCTTATTGCTGGCTGTTTTCTTGTGCACTTTTGTTGTTAGAATTTTGGTTTGTAGCTGCTTGTGTTTTCATGTTTACTGCTTCCTGTTTTATTTACTGCCTTATATTCATTGACTATTAGGCACAAATCTTTGGGTGATTTCCTACTAGGATCATATCTCACACCATGTTTGGGACATGCTTTTGGGCCCAAGTAGACTATTTTGTTGTAGGTATAGATAAGGGAATCCACCCTTCTAATTCACGTTATTGATTGCGCTGGAGCTGGAGAGCATGGGACCGATCCGGGGCTTCTGATGCTGAGGAGTTTATTTTTTTCCCTTTCACTTGTTTCTAGTTGTATTCTAGCACGTTGTTGTGTTCTCTTCTTTCCTTAGATACTTGTACCTACTGCATCATTGTCATCATTTATATATATACTCATTACTTCTACTATTTGGTTTCTATTATTATGCATGTTGTTACTGTTTTTGCTGTTGACTGATGTTTTTCCACTGTATACCTTACCGAATGAGGGCATAGTTTCCCCACCAAATCACCAAGGTCCTCGCTGCTAATCAGCAGCCTCTGGCATTTGGGGAAATGCACTTGAGGTCATGTGGCGAACTGGGTACGGGGCACCAGTGGAGGGGCTCCAGATTCCGGTTGTTACAAAGTGGTATCAGAGGAGTTATTTTATCTTACTTTCTATTTGGAAACTTTATCCAGGGATAGGATGGATTCGGTACTTGGTATTAAGCTGTGCTCGGGAGTAGCTAACCTGTGTACAGGGAAAATCCATACTACCTCGTTAATTGAAGTTTTTCTAGTTTTGAGATTTTATAGTTGATCTAAGTTCACCTAGAGTGATTCACCTGACTTGTTCTATTATTTTTTTGATACTTTGGTTCTATTTCTGTCGCAAATCAATGAGATGAGGGTATTCCATCTCATGCATCATATAGGCATTTGTAAAAATCACATGCCATGTATTTTTCCATGCCATCTAGGGTGCATTAGCGATTGCATGTTGTTGTGATAGACTTCGTGTAGATTATGCAAGCTGTTGTGATAGATACTTGATAGATTCTCTGCTGTCATGTTAGAAAACTATTTGTTTTGTTCCTTACATAAAATGAACGCCAAATTTTGGTTCTTGAGGTGTTATAGGCCCTCATTAATCGAAACATTGTAGATTATGATCATGTTTCTCTTGTAAATAACTATGGGAGATGCCATGCATTGATTCGTGGGGAGTATGGGCCCTCACGGATTAGAATTTGGCACCTCATTCCCTTGTATTTAGTGTTTCTAAGGATCTGTGCAGTTTTGGATCTACTGCCTAGAAAAACCTATAATACACGGTGTGTACTTTTGGATACACGCCGTGTAGTTTTTTGGCCATGTCACTGACCATGTGAGCCGAACACGGTGTCGTGGGAGTAACTTCAGGGACATGCTGTGTACGATTGGTACACACCGTGTAAGTTCGGAGCCGTGTACCTGGTCGTGTCACTAACTACATAGGTCGGGGACGCTCGGGTAAAACATTTTGAGTTTTTAGGGAACACGTCGTGTAGTCCTTTCCAGGTACCCGACCGTGTCGCGAACAATACCGGCCGACATTACCTTCTTTTCCACACACTGTGTTTGTTCAAAACACGACGTGTAGTCTTGTCCAGGTACCCGACCGTGTCATGAACAACACGGGACGGGGTCACCTTGCCTATGCACACCGTGTTTGTTCAGAGCACACCGTGTAAGGTTCATCCGTGTAGACGGACATGTGTTTCATAAACACGGGCCGCCAAAGCATTGTCTAGTACACACCGTGTGTGTTAAGAACATAAAGTGTAGTCTTGGGTTAAGTCGGACCATGTGAGTTACCCGTGTAAGAAGACTCAGGCTGGGGAATAGTTTTCAAGTACATGCTGTGGGTGGGTGCAACACGCCATGTAGTTTGAAGTGTACATGAATTGTAGGGAAGGGGTACACGCCCATGTCAGTGGGTTAAGAAGACATGTCTTGTAGTTTTATACACACCGTGTAGTCAATTTTTGTAAAATTGTGTGTTTTTCTTCCCCAGTTTCCTATTTGTACTCCTTTGTTCTCTGTCCTTGTTTTCCTGATCTAAGGTGTGCTTTTGATCTTTCAAAGCTATACTTTCGAGACGTCCTCTGGTAGTACGTCTGTTGTTCGGCAGTGATCAGATGTCAGACATGGCTGATCAGGGACTTCTTGTCGATCCTCCAGTCGGGCCAACCATGGCACCGGCTGTTATACCAGTTGCAGTCACATATGATTAGTTATGGGAAGGTTTCATGAGGATGATGAAGGCCTTCCAGGGCGCACCGCCTCCTTCCACGTCTATGACAGACTTGATGTGGATTTTTCAGTAGCATCATCCTCCCACATTCTCGGGGGAAGGAAGACCTCAGACTGTAGACTCATGGCTGAAATCCATGTTGACTATATTTGGGCATCTAGAGACACATCTACAGAGGCGGTTCAAGCTCTCTACCTACATGCTCCGAGACTCCTCCAAGAAGTGGTGGGACATGATCTCACAGGCGTGTCAACATTAGGCTATGGCTTGGGAGGAGTTCCAGCATGTGTTCTATGACTAGTTCTACATGGAGACCCTGAGGGACGACTGAGCCGGATAGTTTATGAGCTTAGAGGAGGGTAATCATTCTATCTTGGAGTATTCTTCTCGTTTCACCGAGCTGTAGCGCTTCATGACCCTACAGTATGGGAGTGAGGTGTTCTTGTCAAGGAATTTTGAGGATGGTCTCAGGCGGGAGATACACTCACAAGTGAAAATCTTTCAGCTAACTTCCATTACTTACATCATCTACTAGGAAATGATTGCAGAGCGCAATCTGAGAGATTCTGGAGCTGCGAGCCAGGGAGGTTCTGCTTCCAGAGCCTGTTTTCCCCCAGATGATAGCAAAACGCACCATAGAGCGCCTACACACGGTGATCAGAGGAAGCGGGATGCATCATCAGGCAGCCATGTGATTTTCTACCAGTGCGGCCTGTCAGGGCACATGAGACCACAGTGCCAAAAGGGACCCCATGGAGTGTCGATATTATAGCAAGATGGTTCAGCATCATCATTTCTGTCAGGTTTTCTCAACTGCAGCTGGTGACCGGGGTTCTTCCATGACTCCTCATTCAAGAGCAGCACCACCTGTTTGTCAACAGTTGGGGAACTGTAGTTCTTCCTGCCGTTCGGGCTGATGTGGAGGTTGAGGACATGGCTGTCAGCCACCAATTCCTTAGCACCAGTAGGGAGGTTTATCTCATAGTGGTTAGCCAAGGGCGTATGTCCATAGTGCTGGAAAATCTTTTACCGTGGAGCAAACTTATGAAGAGCAGGATCCTAACCCTTCTACTCTTCGAGGTACGATTTTAGTTGCCTCAATTTTATATTTATCCCTTTTCGATTCTGGTTCTATTCGTAGCTTTATATTTTATTCTTTTGTAGAGAGACTTGGACTCTGTGTCTTTTCTTCTGCCGACTTGTTGACACTAGACACACCTTTGGGGACGAGGACATCTAGTGTATTCTAGTGTAGAGAGTACCCTCTCGAGGTTGCATGGTATCACTTCTTATGTAATTTATATTTCCTAGAGATGACATGACATGATGTCATCCTTGGCATGGATTTTATGATTCCCTTTCAGGCAGTCATCAGCTACTATAGCTGCAGAGTGAGTTTCGTTTTACCTGAGGGAGAGTCTTTTCTTCATAATGGCGAGTGGGATGTTCGAGCGAGTCGGGTAGGACTCAAGCATCTTGGGCTAGGAGGGATGATGCCCCATATTTCTAGTCTATATCTGGATGATCAAGGGACTCCACAGTTGAATTT
Source organism: Viscum album (assembly GCA_963277665.1). NCBI lineage: Eukaryota > Viridiplantae > Streptophyta > Magnoliopsida > Santalales > Viscaceae > Viscum > Viscum album. The sequence continues at coordinate 1,901,840,159 of OY728121.1, read as the reverse complement.
TCCTCCAGTGGTGGATTGCTTTAGGGATGTCTTTCCAGAGGACTTTTCTTGTTTTCCTCAGGAGCGTGAGCTAGACTTCTCTATTGAGCTCATGCCAGGAGCGGAACCGGTGCCCATTCCTCCCTATAGGATGGCCACACCTTAGTTGCAAGAGCTCAAGAATCATTTAGAGGAGCTACATGCTAAGGGTTTCATCCGACCCAGTACTTCTCCTTGGGGTTCGCCTATCCTATTTGCGAAGAAGTCAGATGGTACCCTTTGGATTTGTTTGGATTATCGGATGCTAAACCCTTTGACGGTCAAGAACCGATATCCTTTTCCATGAATTGACAACCTTTTCGATCATCTTCGAGGAGCCTGAGTTTTCTAGAATATCGACTTGAGGTCCGGCTACCATTAGTTGCACGTTAGACCCTCATAAATAACTATGACAGCCTTCAGGAGCATGTATGGTCTATACTAGTACACATTCATGCCATTCGGTCTCACGAACGCACCTGTAGTTTTCATGGAATTGATGAACCGAGTAATTCATCCTTACTTGCACTCCTTTGTCGTGGTCTTTGTGGAAGAAATCTAGGTGTACTCCAACGCTCGACACGACCATGCCACATATCTTGAGATTGATTTGAGTATACTGAGAGAGGATCGACTTTATGCTAAATATTCGATGTGCCACTTCTGGATGGATCAAATTCACGTCTTGGGTCATGTCATCTTAGAGGATGGAGTATCTGTAGACCCAGAGAAAATGAGAGCTATAGATTCCTGGGAGCATCCGAAGAATGTTTTTGAAGTACAAAGCTTCCTAGGGCTGGCTGGATACTACAGACACTTCATTCATGTCTTTTCTCATCTAGGAGCACCTTTGAAAGGTCTGAACAAGAAGGGGGCGAAGATCTTATGGTCAGATTCTTATGATTCAGCCTTTCAGGAGCTGAAAGGGAGGTTGACGTCAGCACCGATACTAGTCTTGTCAGAGCCAGGAAAGAACTACACTGTCTACTGTGATGCTTCAGGTATCAGGCTGGGAGTTGTGCTTATTCAGGGGGATGGAGTCGTTGCATACGGGTCTTAGCAGTTGAGAACACATGAGAGGAATTACCTGACGTATGATCTGGAGGTGGCAGTTGTTGTTCATGACTTATACTATTGGAGACACTATCTGATGGGGGAGCATTTTGTGGACTTCACTGACCAAAAGAGTCTCAAGTATATCTTCACTCACCGTGATCTGAATCTAAGGCAGCACAAGTGGGTTGAGTATCTACAGTATTTTGACTTCGAGCTCGCCTATATGCCAAGTAAGGGAAATGCAGTGGCTGATGCGTTGAGATGGAGAACTTAGATTTAGGTAGTTCAGGATTCCAATAGTGAGTGGCAACTAATGACTCTGTTAACTGAGATGCATCTAGAGGTGGATGACATATAGGGACAGACCTTCCTATCTTCTGTAGCTGTTACCTTTACACTTATTGATCGGGTATGGTTAAGGAAGCTATCAGACTCTGAAGGCTTTGTCCTACGGGAGAGAGTGTCTGGAGAGGACCATCATCCTAGATAGACAGTGGGCGAGGATGAGATCTTGCGTTTCCAGGGACGCATATGGGTGCCAGTAGACATCCAATAGCAGCTGATGTAAGATTTTCATTTCTCAGTTTGGGAACTTCATCATGGAGTCACCAAGATGTATCAGGATCTTCATTTCCTGTACTGGTGGCTAGGTATGAAGAAAGATGTTGTTGGTTTCGTCATGAGATGTTCTACTTGTCAGCAGGTGAAGGCAGAGAATCAACGACCAGCATGCCTTTTATAGCAGTTACCCATTCCAGAGTGGAAATGGAATGACGTCTTGATGGACTTCGTGATGGGGTTGCCGAGGTCACCTCGAGGAAATGATGTTGTTTGGGTTTCCGTCAATAGGCTTACGATGGTTGCACACTTCTTCCCGATTAAGGAGTCCATCAATGTTGATGATCTGGGACGATGTTACATCCTTGAGATTGTTCGTCTGCATGGAGTTCCACACTCCATTATTTCAAATAGGGATCCACGCTTTAGCTCTCAGTTCTGGCACAAACTTCAGAAGGCCTTGGGTATACGTGTACTTTTGAGTACAGCATACCATAACCAGACTGATGGCCAGTCCGAGTGCACAATCCAGGTACTTGAGGATATGCTCTGAGCTTGAATCCTAGACTTTAACGGTTCTTGGGAGAAGCATATTCCTCTGTTGGAGTTTTCCTACGACAACAGTTACTAGGCGACCATTCAGATGGCACTATACGAGGCCTTGTATGGTAGGCCATGCCGATCACCCTTATGCTGGATGGAGGCTTGAGAGGAAGCATTGTTGGGACCTCATCTCATTCAAGAGACCTCAGAGCATATAGAGCTGATTCAGAAGAGGATGGTACAACACATTCTTGACAGAAGTCTTATGCTGATCAGGGGAGACGACCTCTAGTGTTCATGGTCGGGGATCAGGTTTTCTTGCACGTCGCAACGAGGTTGGGACACAGGAGGATTCAGAGACAGGGTAAGCTTTCACTGCAGTACGTTGGGACATTTGAAGTCTTGGAGAGAGTGGGGTCGTTCGCCTATCGGTTGCAGCTACCTCAGAGGTATCGGGCCATGCATGACGTCTTCCACGTCCCTCAACTCTGACGTTACATTTTAGACCTGTATCATGTCTTTCATCCTAAGGATGTTGAGCTTGAAGTGGATGTGTCATTCGAGGAACATCCTATCTGGATTGTCGATCACAATACGAAGGTTCTCTGTGGGCGATCTGTTCTTATGGTATAGGTGTTATGGAAGCACATACGAGTACAGGACGAAACATGGGAGAGGGATGCTGATGTACGATCGCAGTGGCCAGAGCTGTTCGGGGATTCCTGTTCTATGCCTCGCTTTGGAAATTTAGGGAATAATTTCATTAAGGGGGACATTTTTAAGAACCCGGATCTTGGTTTTAGGAATGGTTTTCCTTTTTCTAGAGTTTTTAATAAAAATGAACATTCTGGAAATTTTCTAAGTACACGCCGTGTACTTTGTGAGTACATTCCATGTACTCTTCTCTGACTCAAAGCCGTGTGTTTGACATGCCCGGGACACACACATGGTGTGTAAGGGTGACGTAGAGGCCGATTTTGGCGGAGTATGGAAAAAACACTACACGCCGTGTACTTTATAAATACACGCTATGTAATTTTCTTTTTTTTTTTCATTAAATAGACTGGGGTCATGCCTAACCCTAGAATTCATCTTCTTCTATAGATTTTGTCCACCTGAGAGTGACCGTACGACTGGATCTTTGACGAGTTTCTGCCTCTTCATCCGTTCTCCGATTCGAGCATGATCGATTGCATTGGAATCGGATTGGTGACCTCTCCCTTTTTTGAGTATTATTTCGTGATTCCTCCTTGTCTTCAAGATATCGTAGGTTGAGCATTTTTTGAATTTTCTCAGATCTACGTCGTTCTAAGGGGAATCTGTCGTCGTGGTTCACGTATATCAATCTCCTAGGATCGAGGTAGGTGGTTTGTGCCTTTCAATAGAATGTTGATTGATATTTTGTGCAAATTCCACCAATTCCTTTAAATGGGGAATTGGGGGTTTCCTTTTTTTGCACCGCTTTTTTCATGCATTGCATGATTTTTGTGGTAGAGGTTGATGTTTGTGAGTAGAGTAATTTATTTTATGCTCAGGTTGCATTTCCATGCTTGTTTTTCTTATTAGGAGTCTCGCTAGTTTCCATTACTAGTTGTAGGATTGGGGACTGTTGCCTTGTGTTGATTTTGATCCATAGATGATAGCCAAATAGTTCTTGAGGTTTACATGAACGATACACATGCTCTGAGCATGTTTAGTTTCACTTAGGACTGTGAGAACCTATACTAGTAGACCAAAGGGAGAATTGACAGAAGGGCATCTCCAGAGTGTCTTTTTATTACGATGCGAGACCACAGGGGGAATTGACGTTGAGTGCTTCCTCAGAGAGTCTATAGTTCCTCAACACAGGCCACAGTGGGAATAGAAGTTGAGTGCTTCCCCATAGATCCTTTATAAAGATACGAGACTATAGGGGGAATTGACGGTGAGTGCTTCTCCAGAGAGTATATTAATTTCATAGCTGAACCAGAGGGGTGAGACTGTGTGTTCCACCTAGAGGGTTGCTAGTACTTATAGGTTGAACCATAGGGGTTAGGCAGTGAGAGCTACCTAGAGGGTTACCTATTTCCTTCTTTTTGCTGGCTGTTTTCTTGTGAAATTTTGTTGTTAGAATTGTTGTTTGTAGCTGCTTGTATTTTCCTGTTTAATGCTTCTTGTTTTATTTACTACCATATATTCATTGATTGTTAGGCAAAAATATTTGGGTGATTTCTAACTAGGATCGTAAGTCACACCCTGTTTGGGCCATGATTTTGGTCCCAAAAAGACTATGTTGTTGCCAGTGTAGATAAGGGAAAGCGACCTTCTAATTTAGGTTCTTGATTGCACTGGAGCTGGAAATCATGGGACCGAGCCGGGGCTCACGATGATTAGATGTTTTATTTGTTTTCCCTTGGACTAGTTTTCAGTTTTATTCTAGCATGTTGTTGTGTTTGCTGATTTCCATAGATACTTGTACTTTCTGCATCATTTTCATCATTGTTATATATACTCATTGCTTCTGCTGTTTGTTTTCTGTTGTTATACATGTTGTTACTATTTCCGCTATGGAATTCTGTTTTTCTACTTTATACCTTTCCAAATGAGGGCATAGATTCCCCACCGACTCACCAAGGCCTTCACTGCTAGTCAGCATCCTCTGGCATTTTGGAAAACACGCTTGAGGTCAGGTGGCGAACCGGGTACGGGGCACCAGTGGAGGGGATCCGGATTCGGGTCGTTACAATTTACCCAGATGATCTTATGGAAATAATTATTTCTCACCTCAAGGCCCTATAAACTCAATAGGGGAAATCCTGTCAAATGGAAATATGTATCTATGGGGGGTGGAAATTATTATATTACCCCATATTCTCGAAATCCAACCTTCTACCCATTTAATGGGACGTGCAACCCATTGCAGCATCTAGACTACTTTATTTCAAGGTGTGGACCCATGATATGAAATCCAGCACAGTAGGAGGCCATCAAGATCTGGTGTTTCTTATAGACGCTGAAAGGTCAGGAATTTTTCTATTACAACCTTTTAACCATTGGGTAAATAAATAGTTTTCATGATCTTCATAACCAGTTTCTCACCCAGTTTAGTTCCACCAACTGAAGGACAATCATTTTCGACCTCTTCAAGTACAATCTGAGTCTATATAAACGAATCATATACTTTTCACCATCTAGAAGGGCATCACATATACCCTCGATATACCATTATTGCAGAAGAATATACTAATGATGTGAATTTGGAATGTGATGACTGAACTAGTCCATTATCTCATCACATAGAACTTCTCAGGTGGAATCTTGGATTTCTTCGAAAAAGATCAATTATTAGAGGAATCCATACAACATGCCATGAAGGCATGTCCATTAACGCCATTAGCTAATAATATAATATCATTATTGTCTATGTCCACTATGGTAGTGAAAATAGAGGCCCCCATGTAGCTGGAATTGGTGCCGGAAGATCTAACTCCATTACTTCTTCGACGTCCACCACCTTAGGTGTAGCCTTCAGCTCATCAATGCCTGCCTAAAAATCGGCAGGCACAACCATGTATTGCACCACCTCCCCTAGGAAAGATAATCGGGTTCCAACTCCTTGATAGGTTTCACCAGCACCTCATTCGGGCTTGGCCCCCAAAGTTCCAATCCAGAATTAGACGAATCTGGCCTACTCATTTAACATGTATCGGGTTCCCAGTTATTTTTGACGTGACATAGACCAAGGAATAAAATGGGTTCTTGAATGAAAGAGTCCTGAAGAGGAAGATCTCATTGATATCCTCAATTACTACCCATATCACTAATTCCATGGGAACACCCTCAGGAAGATTTATGTGTTAAATTCCTTTCTCCACAACCAGGTCGATAACAACATAGTCAGGTTGGGTCCAGCCATATGATAGGTGGCATGTGTATTCATGTGTCCTGATAGCATAAAAAAGGGTGAATGGTAATAGGATTATAACTGTGCATCTCAGAAATACAACAATCGGATGGATCACAAGGTAGTTTCCCATGCCAATGGTATTATCTGTGGAAGTTTGAATTGGCACAAACCATCATAATTCACTACGCTACCTTTGGATACTATAGATACGTCAACATCTCATCCTTCATCCTCTCAGGGGAGCTATCACCGACAATGCAATTAATGATAGAACCCTCCACTTATGCCAAATATGTCCTATTCTCTAATCAACTTCATTCCCCTAAATATAGTATTTTCCAGAAAAATTTTCCCAACGATGGAGGATTCATCATTTGATGACAAGGGGTATGCTTCCTTCAATACCATCAATCTGGTAAACACTTATATAGTTCTTGATGATGATGAGAACCAAACGGGACATCCCAATATCCCTAGTTGATGCTAGCTTAAATAGAGCCATGGGTATGTGAATCACTAGAATGCATTGGATGATGCTTCCAACCGTTATGTGCACACCACTAAGAGCAGAATGTAGGCCCAATGTAGATCTTAGCACACACATCCTTCTCACCTTGTTTCTTCGAATATGGATCCTCTATAATTTATATTGAATGATCAGGCTGATCCACCATGATCATGATATGATCTACCAGGTTACATTGTGGATGCACCTCAGTCATCAATCTTTTAGCCAGTAGCCACTCTATGGTTACGACTGGAGAGCAACGGGACATCCCCATCTCATGTAAAAATATATCGGTTCTACCTGTATCTCTCATCATACCACCTTCCACGTAATGACCCCCTACTAACGGAATCATGCACATGGAATCAAAAGATAATGTCCACAAGAATCTGTCTAGTTTTCCTGTGAGGCTATCTGTCCTCAAGGCTCTACACCTATCATCAAATATGTGTGATTAACATATAGAGGATTTAATAATCCACCTCCATCTTAATATTGAATTAGTGGCCCCAGAAACCTTCTTTGATGAGACAGTCAAGCATGAGTAATGTTTTCCCATCATCCCTTCTTTGGAGAATATGAATTTTCTCCTATTCAGGGGGAACATTCACTCATTGTTCATCACTGGTCATTTAAATGGAATGGAGTTCCACCATTGTCTTGTCAACTCGTGATCTGGGATCAACCTTATGCCAACCTTGAAACTCTACAATATGGGGTTGTCTAAAATAGATACGAGTCTCCTATCCTAATGATTCATGGTTATGACAAGAAATAGAAAACACCAGTTGGAATGATCTTCCCGAATACTCAGTTCGATGTTCTAGTTGATAGAACCGAGTACATGGTTATCTCACAAGTCACAACTTACAATTCATTTATGGGTACATCATGGATCCATTTGAATGTGGTAGTCCCTTCTTCATATCACCAATACCTTAAGTACTCCCATAATGGACGAGTGGGCATACTTCAAGGTGATGTGTCTCCATTTTCCACTTACAAATCCCTCTTACTAGATGCTGACTACTATATGAAAAAGGATAAGTAGATTCAGGATAAAAACATCAAGCATACTACAGCTTTGATTGACCCATGGATATCCCGGGATGATGCCTACATTTTCCTGATTAAAATATTTGAGGACATGAGCTCAGACAAGGGATAATGTTCTGTTGTCTCAGGAATGAGTGGGAAGTATATTCCAATGCCTATGGAACACTATATGATCACCTCATATTCCTAAACATATCTGTATTGAGGGATTATAGAGCTCCAACTCTTATAAGATATCAGGATGTTCGCAACACAGAAACGACAATACTTCACACTTGTTAGATTCGCTGGGCAGGGACTGTCTAGCTCAAGATGACACGCCACTATTGCATTTTCATTATCAAACATGGCCCTTTGGGAGGAAGGCCATATTTTATCAGTTCTATAGAATTATTCAACACGGTCTCAAAATTGTAGGAGTCCCCTAATGAGGTCTCCCCTACTACTCATGCGGGGACCATTATCCCTTCAAGATATATCAACTCTGAGGTGTTCCCTCCTATCGATAATCCTCTTGATGTGGATGAATAAATGTATTTTGAAGAAACCCCTACCAAATTCAATGATGGTGTCTCCACTAAGGTAGATTAATTAGTATATATGAACATCCATATTGAGACAGACCAGAAACCTACATTGATCAGCGTAGCTATGCATTCAGAATAGTAACAGTGATATGTTGTTTTCTTGAGCCCGTATCATGATGTATTGTTATTGATTTATTTTGATATTATGGTGTTATGTCCTTATGTCATTATCCACCATCTCAGTCCCACACAAAATCATTGCGGGATCAAATAGCCTCAAAAAATGATACACCCTTCCCACAGTTCCATGGTCGAGGTCGAGGTTGATAAGATAATAAATGCCAAAATTGTCAAGGAGGTCTAGTACCTAATATGGTTTTCCAACATTGTTCCCTTAAATATGAAGAATAGGAAAATTAGGTTCTGAATTCAATTCCCAGATCTAAATCGTCACTATCCGAAAGAATATTTTCCCCTTCCTATGACAGAACTATTGATTGATGCCACCTCTAGGTTCCAAGATCTCTCCTTTATGGATGGGTATTCTGGATATAATCAAATTTAAATGTACCTAGAAGATAAAGAGTATACTCCCTTTAGTTAACAATGACGGTACTTTCTTCTACAAGGTAATGCATTTTGGATTATAGAATGAAGGTTCCACTTATCAGTGTACCATGCCCCACATATTTAAACCAATCCTTGGGAAATTTGTGGAATTCTATGTGAACAATCTGGTGGTTAAATCTCACCAGTGTTTGGACATTCTCATGGATCTTGACTAAGTGTTTGGATTCCTCTGTTCCCACCATCTATAGATGAACCCATTATAGTGTGTCTATGGGGATGCCTCTAGAGTGTTCCTTAGATTATTTGTCTGGTAAAAAGGTATTGAGATCAATCTAAAATAGAACATGGCCATCTGTCAGTTGTATCCTACAAAAAATATTTGGGGTCTCTTAGGATTTCATGGACACTTATCATACATATGTTGATTCATCACAAATCTTTCTGGAATGTGTAAGACCTTTTCCTAGATCATGAATAATGGTTCTGATTATCTATGGGATGAGGAGTGTCATATTCTTTTTGGGGTAGTCAACCAGTTCCTCCTACTTCCTCCAGTTCTATTGCTTCCCATTTCTATAAATCCATTGTTCTTATATGTGACCTCTTTGGAATAGTCCCTTGAAGACCTTCTCACCAAGATTAACAATGGGTGAACATACTATAGTTTATAGAATCTCAGCCACATGCTCCTCAACATAGAGACCAAATATTTCTCTATCGAGAAGAGCTACCTTGCACTAGTATTTAGAGTGTATAAATTGTTACATTACGTGTAGAACCATGAGATAAAACTAGTATCTTGATTTGATCCACTAAACCGAATTTTGAATATTACGATGATGATATTCTATCTAGCTTGTTGGGTTGTGATCCATCAACAGTTCGACATCATGTTTGTTCCTTATAAGGATATTAAGGGACAAGCATAGGTAGACTTTCATTCCACACAACCGTCCCCCATAGAGTGGTCTCTGGATCATTATTTTCTAGATTAGGAAATAATATTAGTGGATCAAGACACTGTGTGATAGAAAATGAACTTTCAGGGTGCTTCCTGAAGCCCTACCATAAGGATACTAAATGATCCTAGAGTCAATATAGTAGTCTTGGGTATCATCATCATCATCACGACTGGTCAAGAAATCCTACCACATTCATTCATCTTTTTAGAAGGCTATACCATTAATGAGGTAGAGTTCTATGCTCTCGTCTCTGGTCTCCAGCTTTCCCTAGATATGGACATTCCCCACCTACATGTTAAAGGGGACTCTAAATTGGTCATCATGTCGATCAATGGTGACTATGTCATTATGAAGATGGCGCTTGTACATCTGTTAGTCTGTACTCACGATCTGGGTGCCTAGTTTTCTTCTCGTCTATATGTTACTCATATCCCTTAATCACAGAACGGTCAAGTCGATTCCCTGTCCCGCCTTGAAACATCTTTTATAGATCCTGGCAAGGACAATTTCTTTATCCATGTGGTGCATCGTAGATCCATTGCACCCGTCATTATGGACGATGATGATATCCCATAGGTAATCCACCAAACCACTAATTCATACACATAAGGACCCTAGGTCCCCCTACCATAGTATTGGAAGGGACCCCTGACTAGATGACTACCTTTATCGAGTACCACCAGCATGGTAATCTCCCGATAGACCAAGCCAAATGTGGGAAAATTTGACTGAACGATGTGCAATTTACCCCATAGAGTCGTCCCATTCTCAATAATATCTTCTATAGATGTGGTTTTTATGATAATCTCCTCCACAACATTCCTGGAGATGTGATTTCTTAGGTTATAGAGGAATTTTGTCTCAGTTCCTGCGGGGCTTATCAAGCAGGGTCAAAACTCTCTTATCAGGTCTGATGAATGGGATATTTTTTCCCGACCATGATCATTGATTGTATTGAGTTTTCCAAGAGGTTCCATGCAAGATATATTCATGATAATTTTGGTAATTGGCCACCATATCCTCTCCATATTACCAAGTACTCTTATCCCTTTTTGGTCTAGGGACTCGATGTCGTGGCACCAAACCCACCAGCAATATCTCACTCATGTATGTTTATCCGAAACACTATATATTTCCTTTACATGTGGTAAGAGTATGTCAAGCTCAAGGAAACTAATTCATGTTATATAATTGAATTTGTGATCTCTATTATCTTCTACTGATTAGGAAACCCTCATGTTTTCCACACCGATATTGGAACCATAATTAAAGCATATGAACTAAAGAAATTGTATGACAACTACAACATTCATTCTAATAAAACCTCTCATTATCATGCACATGAAAATGGGAGGAATGAGGGATTAAAAAAACCATGTCTAAAATATTTCTAAAGATTGTTGGCCAGAACAAGAAGAGTTGCCTAGAAAAACTCCCCAACACTCTTTGGTATTTCTATATGTTGACCAGTAATTACACCTAGGTGACTCCATATTCCCTTTTATTTGGGTCATAGGTAGTATTTACCATTGATATTCAGTTACCCTCACTACACATAGCTATCTATGATCATTACGCACCATAAATTGTAGCTAAAATCTATTTGGAAGAATTGGATGTGTTGGACGATAACAAGCTTCATGCCTTTCAAAATATGAAGAGGCATCCAAACAAGATTGCAAGGGATTTCAATAAGAAAGTTCCCCTATAATATTTATTTTAATGTGATGTGGTATTCTACCTGATAATTCTCATGATACTTAGTATGATGTTGCCAAATCTATATCCCAAATGGGAGGGACATTAGGTCATTCACAGGGTTTACCGTAATGGTGCATACTCTCTTGTCACTGTAGAAGGTGAGGGTATTACTCCACCCTCCAATTCCAAATTCATCAACCGCTACATCTCATAAGGGAATCTTAGTCTGGGAGGAAATTAAACTACTCGTCATAGTCATGGAGGATGTTAAACTGTAAATAATCCAAGCTCTTTGACCATAAACTATGATATCTATTGAACATACTGCAAGATGTTCAACTACATGGGTACCACCATGCTTCATGCATCCCATCATTTGGATATAAATCATCTTTCATATCCTAAAGGACCCACTTAATGTCTTTGTCTCATGCCACATTGGCTCACCTACAGTTTTGGGCCAACATCCGAGAAGATCTTGAATGATAATTTGACACAATTCCCATGTTGTGAATATTATTAGTGGTACATTCTAAATTATTTGTTCACATTAAAGGTCACATGATGTGGATACCGTGTTATGGACATGGTCAGTAGTTATCATCAGTCATTATTATCTTCCCCATGATCTACCCAATGATGGGCGCAATGATTCACCTTTTCCTACCCTTCTATCCCACACTCACGACATTTAAATGGGCGTCTATGGTCTACGATCTATGACCATAAACTAATATCTCTGGCATCCTTACTGCATGGAATTAATCTCCAGGGAATCTTCATAACTATATATGTCTTGATTACCATATTTATGGGATCTGTAGTGATGCTCCGACCTTTCAATGCTTGCCTATCCTTAGGTCCCTCAACATTTCTGCCCTCATTGACCATTTTCCCTCTTAGGATTGTACGGTGTGGTATGAACTATTTGTCCTCATTTAGGGAAAGATATTTTTTTCATGCCACACATACCCCCATCAGACACTCATCCTTACTACATCCTCACCGTATTAAATTAAACTGCATGACATTCTTAGAGCTATGTATAGCTTGATTCCCATCCTTATGGGATACATAAGAACACCCGGACATTTCATCCTTGGGTCCATCCCTAGTTTTTAAAAACCTTCTCTTCCTTATATCCCTTTGGTCAATGTTGTCCTGGGGGTATGTGGTGTGCTATGTATTTATGTCCTCATCCATGTCAGGTTTGAAATAACCATGATTTGATCCTATCTCGAGAGCACTCGATCCCCTTTTCATTATATTCGGGTCTCATGATGTTATACTACACAATAATTTTTGAACTGCGTATGACTTGATTCCCATCCTTATGTGATATGTAGGAACGATTAGAAATTTCAACTTTGGGTCCATCCCTAGTTTTATTGATCTATTTTGACCATTTTGCCTAAGGTTCTCCCTTGGTATTATGCTCAATGTGGCATTTACTTTGGTCATCATCCACATTGGGTATTCATTAACACTAAATTTGCAATCCCTTTAGAACCTCACTCTTCCATATGAGTCCAAGCCATATGAAGCTAAACTAAACTACCTCATCCCACATGAATTTAAACTGATGCATCGTTTCCCCAAGTTGTTAATGTGAATGGGTCAGTCCTATCATATGACCTCATGCTGTGATATTATTGTCTTGGACATAGGATGAAAAATGTCACCATATTGTGGTGTCCGTTCATGAGGAGACATAGTGTTCGACATCATTCAAACACCATGATATTTTTCAAGGCCTATATATGGATTGATTCCTATGGAAATTCATCAGATCTCTATCCTAGGTTTATTGCTACAAAAAACACACCTACACTAAAGAACAAAAAAGATCCATCAAATTCCACTTCTTTTGATGCATGGGCCAGACCTACACGACATTATTTCCCGAAGAATTGGTATACCATCATTCCATTTTAAAACTATATGTGGCTTGATTTCCATACATATGGGATATTTAAGAACACCCAGACATTTCATCTTCGGTTCCATCTTAGGTTCATTTATTATTTCTCTCGGTCCCTCATCCTGATTTCTCTCTTGGAATTATCAATGGTGGAATTTTCATTCCTTATAAGAACCAAGATACATCAACAGGAAACAAATATCCTCTCACCCGTGGACCCAGGGGAAGTGGAAATTCCAGCATGGTATTATTGCAAAAATCCATATCTTCTACTGAAACTTCCATGACCACATCTACATAGATCCCAAAAACCATCTCACCCTTTGAATTTATTCAAAGGAGGGTGATCAATACTCTTGTTTTTCGATATAAACATGAGGGAGTTATATCGACTGGGGACATGGCCCACCAAGACCCAGAGGCTTCCATGCCTCATCCGCACTACCTTCCCCAAGGGAGGTGAAAGGAGCCGATTCTCCCCACTCCATCCTTCAACATCATTGAGTGCCTATCCTCATAGTGTTTCTATAGTTACATACCTTTTGAGGATGAATTAATGGATGTATGAGTCTACCCTTTTAGGAATTAATCCATAGAGACACCGAGGAGGGATCCCACTTGTTTGCATCAGTCTCCCCAACTTGTCATATAGACTGAAGAGCAGGTGGTTCATACACTTGTACAGCCGGACCTAGTTCGGCTAACATGGAATCAAAATCAGGTGCAAGATCAGGAAGATACTCTCTAGAGAGCATCAACTTCCATGTCTCATTTAGCATGAGCCACCACCAACACTTACTATCATCCCCCTGTTGTTTTCCCAGAGAAGGGGAACTTCCCTATCCTATAGTAGGGATGCTTCCATACTCAGTTCAGAGTAAACCACCATCCACCTCACGAGTTGGTTGAGATGACTTCCCAGGTCACTGGTGAAAGTATAAACCATTGTAGGTTGATCTGTGATGATGAAGTACTGTACATATGTCCTCCCCATACCATCATCAAACAGAGTGGAGGTCCTCCCTACTCCTACATCCAACATGGAGGTGTTCCTCATTCCACGATCATCAACTACAGGGGTGGCCCTCCCTACTTGAGTGAAACTCAACACGAAGGTCCTCCCCATGCCACTAGAATTAGGTATGAATATTTCCCTTTCCTACCTCATTATGAATGCAAGTATATTTCTTTCCCTATCACCTAACAGCACGGGGCATCGACCCTATTATCTCACCAACTTCAGTAGAGTCCCTTCCGACTTCATTGACGGTCATCTTGAGGGCCTTTCTCGTATCAAGTATAGTGTGAAAAATGTCCCTCCACGTACCACAACTACCACAGCTAGCCGATGTGGAGGTCCCCCCCATGCTATGGATGGCCACCATGGAGGCCCTTCCCATGTGCTAACCATCTCTAGAGGAGGCCCTCACCACTCAAACACCCTCAGTCATGGAGGTCCTCCCCATGACCCATTTCACACTTTCCCATGTACTCCTTACACTGCAATTTTTCAATGTGGAGGTCCTCCCTACTCAAGAACCCACCCTGGTGGAGGTCCTCCATGGGTCAAAGATTTACCCTACCATACAGAACCACCTAGTGGCAGGAGGGTGATTCATTACTGCTAGAGGAAGAATACTGAGATGCATCAAACCACAATGACACCTGTCCGCTTTCATATTTTAATGTAGAGTGTGATTAGATGATGGAAACTTCACCACTATCCTCTATGTTGGAGGTTGGGTAAGGAACAAGGTATATCAAACACATCCTTCCAAAAGGAGAGGTAAACTATATTCCTACAACCCTCTGATGATTCATATAGAAGGAGAAGAATTTTTCCCTCTTCCAGGGCATGGTTGTGCAATCCTCTTTATCATAAACATGATCATTCTCTACCTCAACCGTATCTTGCTGAGAGTTGTTCGAGGGACCAATAGTGGAATAGAAATAGTGTTACCCTTCATCAAAAATCACATACCCTACACTATAAGTAGAGTCACTAGACCATATTATAGGTATGGGGTGGTGCAATCATTGTATTATTTGGAAAATTGTCTAAGCTATGGCAGCTTGTCAGGTCATGTGACATACTCTCCAACAGCCAATCCACTTACACAATGGTTAACTTCTGTGTAATTACATATCACACAACTGACACCAACAAATGTCTGGGGAAATGAAGAGATGGATCTAGAGTCATATCTAAGAATTTTGAGGGACATTCTTGAAGATAACCATTTCCTATAGATGTTTTATCCAAATGCATACACAAACATCAACATTCTAAAATCCCTTACCAAAGACAAGGTTATGTGCCTCTTCCAAATCATAGGGATGATCATTTAATCCTTAATTTTCAGCATTTATTTTACCCCAATAGTTGGGAAAACTACAATGACATTGGCCAAAAATGACACATGGCCTAGTTGGTCACACTTCCTGTTTTTCACCACCTGGTGTTGCTCGGTTATCTGCAGGACCTAAAACTAAAATTCATACATAGATTAACTATGATCCTAAATGTTATTAAAGAGGCTTCCCCAAATGTCTGGATCCGTGGTTGTGGGTAGTATGTTACCCTACATTTTAGTAATATTCGGTGCTAGCCTCTTCCACCAGGTGATATTAAGGATATGCCTCTGGGCGTCGTTATAGTGAACATTTTTTTTCCCGATATATTAGAAGATAGGGGAATTTCCACAATTCCATGAGGATTGGAACATCCTTCTGGGGCAGTACATCACCCAAAACATCATTCAGGTGCCTATATTCCCCGACAAGGATCTTTTCATAGCCTTCCATCACCTTCTGAGTCATTTCCTCTCAGTCGAGACCCCAACAAATGTAATGATAAAATGGGTACTCATAAACCCTCCACCCCATATGGATAAGTGAAAAAGACATAGGATGACCCTAAAAAGGCGGTGATGTATCAACCACTTATTGAACATAAAAGGATGTATGATAAGAAACTCGTAGAGTGTGTCGTAAAAGAGAGGCCGAATTACAGTAATCCTCTACTGGGGAATCAAGGGTAGGGGTATGTATAGATTCCTCCTGGTGACTTTCCACCGGGTGACCTCCACAACCCTTCACATAAAGATAGGGTAGATTCCTATTTTTATGGAATGTGACTATGATATTCATCAACCAATCCACCTAAATTGCATGGAGAACATCCTCTGGAATTGGATCAGGTTCACCCAGCCACTCCATAGGACACACTGTCAACTCTACAGGTTATTACCCAAGCTCCTAAAATAATTAATCCAATCACCCCACTATCTATTGGGTCCTCTTACCATGATGATGAACCTTCTAGATCATAGGTGTTCATAGACCGTTGTAATGATTAGAATTCTTATATAAGATCCTGGATCTTCGTTTCAGGTATGGTTTTCCTTTTTCTGGATTTTTTAAGAAAAATGAACTTTCTGGAAATTTTCGAAGTACACGCCTTGTACTTTGTAAGTACATGTCGTGTACTCTTTTTTGGCTTGAATCCGTGTGTTTGTCATGCCCGGGCCACACACAGATTGTGGAAGGGTGATGTGGAGGCCGATTTTGGAAGAGTACGGAAAAAACCACTACATGCCGTGTACTTTAAAAATACCCACCATGTAATTTTCTTTTTTTCATTAAACGGACTAGGGTCGTGCCTAACCCCTGAATTCATCTTCTTCTCTAGATTACATCCTCCCGAGAGTGACTGTATTGCCGGATCTTCAACGAGCTTCTACCACTTCGTCAGTTCCTTGATTCGAGCGCGGTCGATTGCATTGGAATCAAAGCGGTGAGCTCTCCCTTCTGCTTGAGTCTTGTTTCTAGATTCCCCTTTGTTTTCAAGATATATTTTGGTGATCGTTTTGTGCATTTTCTGAGATCTACATCATTATATGGGGAATCTATCATCGTTGTTCACGTATATCTATCCCCTAGGATTGATGTAGGTGGTTTTTTCCTTTATGTAGAAAGTTGATGGATATTTTGTGCAAATTCCCCCAAATACCTTCGAACAGGGAATTGGGGGTTTCCTATTTTTTCCCTACTTTTTTCCTAATTTTCTTGATTTCATTAGTAGAGTTTGATGCTTCTGAGCAGATTAATTTATTTTGTGCTCAGGTTTCTTTTCCATTCTTGTTTTGCTTATTAGGTGTCTCTCTAGTTTCCATACCAAGTTGTAGGATTGTGGATTGTTTCCTTGTGTTGCTGCTGAGCCTTAGTTGATAGCCAAGTAGTTCATTAGTTTTAATTGGATGATTCATCCGTACTGATCATGTTTAGTTTAACTCAGGACTGATAGAACCTAGAGTAGTAGACCAAAGGGAGAATTTACGGAAGGGCTTCTCCAGAGTGTCTTTTAATTATGATGTGAGACCACAAGGGGAATTGACGTTGAGTGCTTCCTCAGAGAGTCTGTAGTTCTTCGACGTGGTCCACAGGGGGAATAGATGTTGAGTGCTTCCCTAGAGAGCCTTTATCATGATACAAGACTATAGGGGGAATTGACGGTGAGTGCTTCCCCAGAGAGTCTAATAATGTCATAGCTGAACCAGAGGGGTGAGACTGTGTGTACCTCTTAGAGGGTTACTAGTACTTATAGGTTGAACCATAGGGTTTAGGCTATGAGATCTAACCAGAGGGTTTCCTATTTTCTTCTTATTGCTGGCTGTTTTCTTGTGCACTTTTGTTGTTAGAATTTTGGTTTGTAGCTGCTTGTGTTTTCATGTTTACTGCTTCCTATTTTATTTACTGCCTTATATTCATTGACTATTAGGCACAAATCTTTGGGTGATTTCCTACTAGGATCATATCTCACACCATGTTTGGGACATGCTTTTGGGACCATGTAGACTATTTTGTAGTAGGTATAGATAAGGGCATCCACCCTTCTACTTCACGTTATTGATTGCGCTGGAGCTGGAGAGCATGGGACCGATCCGGGGCTTCTGATGCTGAGGAGTTTATTTTTTTCCCTTTCACTTGTTTCTAGTTGTATTCTAGCACGTTGTCGTGTTCTCTTCTTTCCTTAGATACTGGTACCTACTGCATCATTGTCATCATTTCTATATATACTCATTGCTTCTACTGTTTGGTTTCTATTATTATGCATGTTGTTACTGTTTTTGCTGTTGACTGATGTTTTTCCACTGTATACCTTACCGAATGAGGGCATAGTTTCCCCACCAACTCACCAAGGTCCTCGCTGCTAATCAGCAGCCTCTGGCATTTGGGGAAATTCACTAGAGGTCATGTGGCGAACTGGGTACGGGGTACCAGTGGAGGGGATCCAGATTCCGGTTGTTACAAAGTGGTATCATAGGAGTTCTTTTATCTTATATTCTATTTGGAGACTTTATCTAGGGATAGGATGGATTCGGTACTTGGTATTAAGCTGTGCTCGGGAGTAGCTAACCCGTGTACAGGGAAAAGCCATACTACCTCATTAATTGAAGTTTTTCTAGTTTTGAGATTTTATAGTTGATCTAAGTTCACCTAGAGTGATTCACCTGACTTGTTCTATTATTTTTTTGATAATTTGGTTCTATTTCTATCGCAAATCAATGAGATGAGGGTATTCCATCTCATGCATCATATAGGCATTTGTAAAAATCACATGCCATGTATTTTTGCCATGCCATCTAGGGTGCATTAGCGATTGCATGTTGTTGTGATAGACTTCGTGTAGATTATGCAAGCTGTTGTGATAGATACTTGATAGATTCTCTGCTGTCATGTTAGAAAACTATTCGTTTTGTTCCTTACATAAAATGAACGCCAAATTTTGGTTCTTGAGGTGTTATAGGCCCTCATTAATCGAAACATTGTAGATTATGATCATGTTTCTCTTGTATATAACTATGGGAGATGCCATGCATTGATTCATGGGGAGTATGGGCCCTCACGGATTAGAATTTGGCACCTCATTCCCTTGTATTTAGTGTTTCTAAGGATCTGTGCAGTTTCAGATCTACTGCCTAGAAAAACCTAGAATACACGGTGTGTACTTTTGGATACACGCCGTGCAGTTTTTTGGCCATGTCACTGACCATGTGAGCTGAACACGGTGTCTTGGGAGTAACTTCGGGGACATGCTGTGTACGATTGGTACACACCGTGTAAGTTCGGAGCCGTGTACCTGGTCGTGTCACTAACTACACAGGTCGGGGACGCTCGGGTAAAACATTTTTTATTTTTAGGGAACACGCCGTGTAGTCCTTTCCAGGTACCCGGCCGTGTCGCGAACAATACCGGCCGACATTACCTTCTTTTCCACACACTGTGTTTGTTCAAAACACGCCGTGTAGTCTTGTCCAGGTACCCGACCGTGTCATGAACAACACGGGACGTGGTCACCTTGCCTATGCACACCGTGTTTGTTCGGAGCACACCGTGTAAGGTTCATCCGTGTAGACGGACATGTGTTTCATAAACACGGGCCGCCAAAGCATTTTCTAGTACACACCGTGTGTGTTAAGAACATAAAGTGTAGTCTTGGGTTAAGTTGGACCATGTGAGTTACCCGTGTAAGAAGACTCAGGCAGGGGAATAGTTTTCAAGTACACGCTGTGGGTGGGTGCAACACGCCATGTAGTTTGAAGTGTACATGAATTGTAGGGAAGGAGTACACGCCCATGTCAGTGGGTTAAGATGACATGTCTTGTAGTTTTATACACACCGTGTAGTCAATTTTTGTAAAATTGTGTGTTTTTCTTCCCCGGTTTCCTATTTGTACTCCTTTGTTCTCTGTCCTTGTTTTCCTGATCTAAGGTGTGATTTTGATCTTTCAAAGCTATACTTTCGAGACGTCCTCTGGTAGTACGTCTATTGTCCGGCAGTGATCAGATGTCAGACATGGCTGATCAGGGTCTTTTTGTCGATCCTCCAGTCGGGCCAACCTTGGCACCGACTGTTATACCAGTTGCAGTCACATATGATTAGTTAAGGGAAGGTTTCATGAGGATGATGAAGGACTTCCAGGGCGCACCGCCTCCTTCCACGTCTATGAAAGACTTGATGTGGATTTTTCAGTAGCATCATCCTCCCACATTCTCGGGGGAAGGAAGACCTCAGACTGTAGAGTCATGGCTGAAATCCATGTTGACTATCTTTGGGCTTCTAGAGACACATCCACAGAGGTGGTTCAAGCTCTCTACCTACATGCTCCGAGACTCCTCCAAGAAGTGGTGGGACATGATCTCACAGGCGTTTCAACATTAGGCTATGGCTTGGGAGGAGTTCCAGCGTGTGTTCTATGACTAGTTCTACATGGAGACCCTGAGGGCCGACTGAGCCCGATAGTTTATGAGCTTAGAGGAGGGTAATCATTCTGTCTTGGAGTATTCTTCTCGTTTCACCGAGCTGTAGCGCTTCATGACCCTACGGTATGGGAGTGAGGTGTTCTTGTCAAGGATGTTTGAGGATGGTCTCAGGCGGGAGATACACTCACAAGTGAAAATCTTTCAGCTAACTTCCATTACTTACATCATCTACCAGGAAATGATTGCAGAGCGCAATCTGAGAGATTCTGGAGCTGCGAGCCAGGGAGGTTCTGCTTCCAGAGCCTATTTTCCCCCAGATGATAGCAAAACGCACCATAGAGAGCCTACACGCGGTGATCAGAGGAAGCAGGATGCATCATCAGGCAGCCATGTGATTTGCTACCAGTGCGGCCTGTCAGGGCACACGAGACCACAGTGCCAGAAGGGACCCCATGGAGTGTCGATATTGCAGCAAGATGGTTCAGCATCATCATTTCTGTCAGGTTTTCTCAACTGCAGCTGGTGACCGGGGTTCTTCCATGACTCCTCATTCAAGAGCAGCACCACCTGTTTGTCAACAGTTGGGGAACTATAGTTCTTCCTGCCGTTCGGGCTGATGTGGAGGTTGAGGACATGGCTGTCAGCCACCAATTCCTTAGCACCAGTAGGGAGGTTTATCTCATAGTGGTTAGCCAAGGGCGTATGTCCATAGTGCTGGAAAATCTTTTGTCGTGGAGCAGACTTATGAAGATCAGGATCCTAACCCTTCTACTCTTCGAGGTACGATTTTAGTAGCCTCAATTTTATATTTATCCCTTTTCGATTCCGCTTCTATTCATAGCTTTATATTTTATTCTTTTGTAGAGAGACTTGGACTCTGTGTCTTTTCTTCTGCTGACTTGTTGACACTAGACACACCTTTGGGGACGAGGACATCTAGTGTATACTAGTGTAGAGAGTACCCTCTCGAGGTTGCATGGTATCACTTCTTATGGAATTTATATGTCCTAGAGATGACATGACATGATGTCATCCTTGGCATGGATTTTTTGATTCCCATTCAGGTAGTCATCAGCTACTATCGCTGAAGAGTGAGTTTCGTTTTACCTGAGGGAGAGTCTTTTCTTCATAATGGCGAGTGGGATGTTCGAGCGAGTCGGGTAGGACTCAAGCATCTTGGTCTAGGAGGGATGATGCCCCATATTTCTAGTCTATATCTGGATGATCAAGGGACTCCACAGTTGAATTTTCCTCTAGTGGTGGATTGCTTTAGGGATGTCTTTCCAGAGGACTTTTCTTGTTTTCCTCAGGAGTGTGAGCTAGACTTCTCTATTGAGCTCATGCCAGGAGCGGAACCGGTGCCCATTCCTCCTTATAGGATGTCTACACCTTAGTTGCAAGATCTCAAGAATCATTTAGAGGAGCTACATGCTCAGGGTTTCATCCGACCCAGTACTTCTCCTTGGGGTTCGCCTGTCCTGTTTGCGAAGAAGGCAGACGGTACCCTTTGGATTTGTGTGGATTATCGAATGCTAAGCCCTTTGACGGTCAAGAACCAATATCCTTTGCCAAGAATTGATGACCTTTTCGATCATCTTCGAGGAGCCTGAGTTTTCTAGAATATCGACTTGAGGTCCGGATACCATCAGTTGCACGTTAGACCCTCATAAATAACTATGACAGCCTTCAGGAGCATGTATGGTCTATACTAGTACACATTCATGCCATTCGGTCTCACGAACGCACCTGTAGTTTTCATGGAATTGATTAACCGAGTAATTCATCCTTACTTGCACTCCTTTGTCGTGGTCTTTGTGGAAGAAATCTAGGTGTACTCCAACACTCGACACGACCATGCCACATATCTTGAGATTGATTTGAGTATACTGAGAGAGGATCGACTTTATGCTAAATATTCGATGTGCCACTTCTGGATGGATCAAATTCACTTCTTGGGTCATGTCATCTTAGAGGATGGAGTATCTGTAGACCCAGAGAAAATGAGAGCTATAGATTCCTGGGAGCATCCGAAGAATGTCTTTGAAGTACAAAGCTTCCTAGGGATGGCTGGATACTACAGAAACTTCATTCATGACTTTTCTCGTCTAGGAGCACCTTTGAAAGGTCTGAACAAGAAGGGGGCGAAGATCTTATGGTCAGATTCTTATGAGTCAGCCTTTCAGGAGCTGAAAGGGAGGTTGACGTCAGCACTGATACTAGTCTTGTCAGAGCCAGGAAAGAACTACACTGTCTACTGTGATGCTTCAGGTATCAGGCTGGGAGTTGTGCTTATTCAGGGGGATGGAGTCGTTGCATACGGGTCTTAGCAGTTGAGGACACATGAGAGGAACTACCTGACGCATGATCTGGAGGTGGCGGTTGTTGTTCATGACTTATACTATTGGAGACACTATCTGATGGGGGATCATTTTGTGGACTTCACTGACCAAAAGAGTCTCAAGTATATCTTCACTCACCGTGATCTGTATCTAAGGCAGCACAAGTGGGTTGAGTATCTACAGTATTTTGACTTCGAGCTCGCCTATATGCCAAGTAAGGGAAATGCAGTGGCTGATGCGTTGAGAAGGAGAACTTAGATTTAGGTAGTTCAGGATTCCAATAGTGAGTGGCAACTAATGACTCTGTTATCTGATATGCATCTAGAGGTGGATGACAGATAGGGACAGACCTTCCTATCTTATGTAGCTGTTACCTTTACACTTATTGATCGGGTATGGTTAAGGAAGCTATCAGACTCTGAAGGCTTTTTCCTACGGGAGAGAGTGTCTGGAGAGGACCATCTTCCTAGATAGACAGTGGGCGAGGATGAGATCTTGCGTTTCCAGGGACGCATATGGGTGCCAGTAGACATCCAATAGCAGCTGATGTAAGATTTTCATTTCTCAGTTTGGGAACTTCATCATAGAGTCACCAAGATGTATCAGGATCTTTATTTCCTGTACTGGTGGCTAGGTATAAAGAAAGATGTTGTTGGTTTCGTCATGAGATGTTCTACTTGTCAGCAGGTGAAGGCAGAGAATCAACAACCATCATGCCTTTTATAGCAGTTACCCATTCCAGAGTGGAAATGGAATGACGTCTTTATGGACTTCGTGATGGGGTTCCCAAGGTCACCTCGAGGAAATGATGTTGTTTGGGTTTCCGTCAATAGGCTTACGATGGTTGCACACTTCTTCCCGATTAAGGAGTCCTTCAATGTTGATGATCTGGGACGACGTTACATCCGTGAGATTGTTCGTCTGAATGGAGTTCCACACTCCATTATTTCAAATAGGGATCCACGCTTTACCTCTCAGTTCTGGCACAAAATTCAGAAGGCCTTGGGTATACATGTACTTTTGAGTACAGCATACCATAACCAGACTGATGGCCAGTCCGAGCGCACAATCCAGGTACTTGAGGATATGCTCCGAGATTTAATCCTAGACTTTAACAGTTCTTGGGAGAAGCATATTCCTCTGGTGGAGTTTTCCTACAACAACAGTTACTAGGCGACCATTCAGATGGCACTATACGAGGCCTTGTATGGTAGGCCATGCCGATCACCCTTATGCTGGATGGAGGCTTGAGAGGAAGCATTGTTGGGACCTCATCTCATTCAAGAGACCTCAAGGCATATAGAGCTGATTCAGAAGAGGATGGATACAACACATTCTCGACAGAAGTCTTATGCTGATCAGCGGAGACGACCTCTAGTGTTCATGGTCGGGGATCAGGTTTTCTGGCACGTCACAACGAGGTTGGGACACAGGAGGATTCAGAGACAGGGTAAGCATTCACTGTAGTACGTTGGGCCATTTGAAGTCTTGGAGAGAGTGGGGTCGTTCGCCTATCGGTTGCAGCTACCTCAGAGGTATCGGGCCATGCATGACGTCTTCCACGTCCCTCAACTCTGACGTTACATTTTAGACCTGTCTCATGTCTTTCAGCCTAAGGATGTTGAGCTTGAAGTGGATGTGTCATTCGAGGAACATCCTAACTGGATTGTCGATCACAATACGAAGGTTCTCTGTGGGCGATCTGTTCTTCTGGTATAGGTGCTATTGAAGCACATGCGAGTACAGGACGAAACATGGGAGAGGGATGTTGATGTACGATCGCAGTGGCCAGAGCTGTTCGGGGATTCTTGTTCTATGCCTCGCTTTGGAAATTCAGGGAAGAATTTCATTAAGGGGGACATTTTTAAGAACCCGTATCTTCGTTTTAGGAATGGTTTTCCTTTTTCTAGAATTTTTAATAAAAATGAACCTTTTGGAAATTTTCTAAGTACACGCCGTGTACTTTGTGAGTACATTCCATGTACTCTTCTCCGACTCAAAGCCGTGTTTTTTCCATGCCCGGGCCACACACACGGTGTGTAAGGGTGACGTAGAGGCCAATTTTGGCGGATTATGGAAAAAACACTACACGCCGTGTACTTTATAAATACACACTGTGTAATTTTCTTTTTTTTCATTAAATAGACTGGGGTCATGCCTAACCCTAGAATTCATCTTCTTCTATAGATTTTGTCCACCTGAGAGTGACAGTACGACTGGATCTTTGACGAGTTTCTGCCTCTTCGTCCGTTCTCCGATTCGAGCATGATCGATTGCATTGGAATCAGATTGGTGACCTCTCCCTTTTTTGAGTATTATTTCGTGATTCCTCCTTGTCTTCAAGATATCGTAGGTTGATCATTTTGTGAATTTTCTCAGATCTACGTCGTTCTAAGGGGAATCTGTCGTCGTGGTTCACGTATATCAATCTCCTAGGATCGAGGTAGGTGGTTTGTGCCTTTCAATAGAATGTTGATTGATATTTTGTGCAAATTACACCAATTCCTTTAAATGGGGAATTGGGGGTTTCCTTTTTTTGCACCGCTTTTTTCCTGCATTGCATGATTTTTGTGTTAGAGGTTGATGTTTTTGAGTAGAGTAATTTATTTTATGCTCAGGTTGAATTTCCATGCTTGTTTTTCTTATTAGGAGTCTCGCCAGTTTCCATTACTAGTTGTAGGATTGGGGACTGTTGCCTTGTGTTGCTTTTGATCCATAGATGATAGCCAAATAGTTCTTGAGGTTTACATGAACGATACACATGCTCTGAGCATGTTTAGTTTCACTTAGGACTGTGAGAACCTATAGTAGTAGACCAAAGGGAGAATTGACAGAAGGGCATCTCCAGAGTGTCTTTTTATTACGATGTGAGACCACAGGGGGAATTGACGTTGAGTGCTTCCTCAGAGAGTCTATAGTTACTCAACACAGGCCATAGTGGGAATAGAAGTTGATTGCTTCCCCATAGATCCTTTATAAAGATACGAGACTATAGGTGGAATTGACAGTGAGTGCTTCCCCAGAGAGTATATTAATTTCATAGCTGAACCAGAGGGGTGAGACGGTGTGTTCCACCTAGAGGGTTGCTAGTACTTATAGGTTGAACCATAGGGGTTAGGCTGTGAGAGCTACCTAGAGGGTTACCTGTTTCCTTCTTGTTGCTGGCTGTTTTCTAGTGAAATTTTGTTGTTAGAATTGTTGTTAGTAGCTTCTTGTATTTTCCTGTTTAATGCTTCTTGTTTTATTTACTACCATATATTCATTGATTGTTAGGCAAAAATATTTGGGTGATTTCTAACTAGGATCATAAGTCACACCCTGTTTGGGCCATGATTTTGGTCCCAAAAAGACTATGTTGTTGCCGGTGTAGACAAGGGAAAGCGACCTTCTAATTTAGGTTCTTGATTGCACTGGAGCTGGAAATCATGGGACCGAGTCGGGGCTCACGATGCTTAGATGTTTTATTTGTTTTCCCTTGGACTAGTTTTCAGTTTTATTCTAGCATGTTGTTGTGTTTGCTGATTTCCATAGATACTTGTACTTTCTTCATCATTTTCATCATTGCTATATATACTCATTGCTTCTGCTGTTTGGTTTCTGTTGTTATACATGTTGTTACTATTTCCGCTATGGAATTCTGTTTTTCTACTTTATACCTTACCAAATGAGGGCATAGTTTCCCCACCGACTCACCAAGGCCTTCACTGCTAGTCAGCATCCTCTGGCATTTTGGAAAACACGCTTGAGGTCAGGTGGCGAACAGGGTATGGGGAACCAGTGGAGGGGCTCCGGATTCGGGTCGTTACAATTTACCCAGATGATCTTATGGAAATAATTATTTCTCACCTCAAGGCCCTATAAACTCAATAGGGGGAAATCCTGTCAAATGGAAATATGTATCTATGGGGGGTGGAAATTATTATATTACCTCATATTCTCGAAATCCAACCTTCTACCCATTTAATGGGACGTGCAACCCATTGCAGCATCTAGACTACTTTATTTCAAGGTGTGGACCCATGATACGAAATCCTGCACAGTAGGAGGCCATCAAGATCTGGTGTTTCTTATAGACGCTGAAAGGTTAGGAATTTTTCTATTACAACCTTTTAACCATTGGGTAAATAAATAATTTTCATGATCTTCATAACCAGTTTCTCACCCAGTTTAGTTCCACCAACTGAAGGACAATCATTTTCGACCTCTTCAAGTACAATCTGATTCTATATAAACGAATCATATACTTTTCACCATCTAGAAGGGCATCACATATACCCTCGATATACCATTATCGCAGAAGAATATACTAATGATGTGAATTTGGAATGTGATGACTGAACTAGTCCATTATCTCATCACGTAGAACTTCTCAGGTGGAATCTTGGATTTCTTCGAAAAAGATCAATTATTAGAGGAATCCATACAACATGCCATGAAGTCATGTCCATTAACGCCATTAGCTAATAATGTAAGATCATTATTGTCTATGTCCAGTATGGTAGTGAAAATAGAGGCCCCCATGTAGCTTGAATTGGTGCCGGAAGATCTAACTCCATTACTTCATTGACGTCCACCACCTTAGGTGTAGCCATCAGCTCATCAATGCCTGCCTAAAAATCGGCAGGCACAACCATGTATTGCACCACCTCCCCTAGGAAAGATAATCGGGTTCCAACTCCTTGATTGGTTTCACCAGCACCTCATTCGGGCTTGGCCCCCAAAGTTCCAATCCAGAATTAGACGAATCTGGCCTACTCATTTAACATGTATCGGGTTCCCAGTTATTTTTGACGTGACATAGACCAAGGAATCAAATGGGTTATTGAATAAAAGAGTCCTGAAGAGGAAGATCTCACTAATATCCTCAATTACTACCCATATCACTAATTCCATGGGAACACCCCCAGGAAGATTTATGTGTTAAATTCCTTTCTCCACAACCAGGTCGATAACAACATAGTCAGGTTGGGTCCAGCCATATCATAGGTGGCATGTGTATTCATGTGTCCTGATAGCATCAAAAAGGGTGAATGGTAATAGGATTATAACTGTGCATCTCAGAAATACAACAATCGGATGGATCACAAGGTAGTTTCCCATGCCAATGGTATTATCTGTTCAAGTTTGAATTGGCACGATCCATAATAATTCACTACGCTACCTTTGGATACTATAGATATGTCAACATCTCATACTTCATCCTCTCAGGGGAGCTATCACCGACAGTGTAATGAATGATAGAACCCTCCACTTATGCCAAATATGTCATATTCTCTAATCAACTTCATTCCCCTAAATATAGGATTTTCCAGCAAAATTTTCCCAACGATGGAGGATTCATCATTTGATGACAAGGGGTATGCTTCCTTCAATACCATCAATCTGGTAAACACTTATATAGTTCTTGATGATGATGAGAACCAAACGGGACATCCCAATATCCCTAGTTGATGCTAGCTTAAATAGAGCCATGGGTATGTGAATCACTAGAATGCATTGGATGATGCTTCCAACCGTTATGTGCACACCACTAAGAGAAGAATGTAGGCCCAATGTAGATCTTAGCACACACATCCTTCTCACCTTGTTTCTTCGAATATGGATCCTCTATAATTTATATTGAATGATCAGGCTGAGCCACCATGATCATGATATGATCTACCAGGTTACATAGTGGATGCACCTCAGTCATCAATCTTTTAGCCAGTAGCCACTCTATGGTTACGACTGGAGAGCAACGGGACATCCCCATCTCATGTAAAAATCTATCGGTTCTACCTGTATCTCTCATCATACCACCTTTCACGTAATGACCTCCTATTAACGGAATCATGCACATGGAATTAAAAGATAATGTCCACAAGAATCTGTCTAGTTTTCCTGTGAGGCTATCTGTCCTCAAGGCTCTTCACCTATAATCAAATATGTGTTGTTAACATATAGAGGATTTAATAATCCACCTCCATCTTAATATTGAATTAGTGTCCCCAGAAACCTTCTTTGATGAGACAGTCAATCATGAGTAATGTTTTCCCATCATCCCTTCTTTGGAGAATATGAAAGTTCTCCTATTCAGGGGGAACATTCACTCATTGTTCATCACTGGTCATTTAAATGGAATGGAGGTCCACCATTGTCTTGTCAACTCGTGATCTGGGATCAACCTTATGCCGACCTTGAAACTCTACAATATGGGGTTGTCTAAAATAGATACGAGTCTCCTATCCTAATGATTCATGGTTATGACAAGAAATAGAAAACACCAGTTGGAATGATCTTCCCGAATACTCAGTTCGATGTTCTAGTTGATAGAACCGAGTACATGGTTATCTCACAAGTCACAACTTACAATTCATTTATGGGTACATCATGGCTCCATTTGAATGTGGTAGTCCCTTCCTCATATCACCAATACCTTAAGTACTCCCATAATGGACGAGTGGGCATACTTCAAGGTGATGTGTCTCCATTTTCCACTTACAAATCCCTCTTACTAGATTCTGACTACTATAAGAAAAAGGATAAGTAGATTCAGGATAACAACATCAAGCATACTACAGCTTTGATTGACCCATGGATATCCCGGGATGATGCCTACATTTTCCTGATTAAAATATTTGAGGACATGAGCTCAGACAAGGGATAATGTTCTGTTGTCTCAGGAATGAGTGGGAAGTATATTCCAATGCCTATGGAATACTATATGATCACCTCATATTCCTAAACATATCTGTATTGAGGGATTATAGAGCCTCCAACTCTTATAAGATATCAGGATGTTCGCAACACAGAAACGACAATACTTCACACTTGTTAGATTCACTGGGTAGGGACTGTCTAGCTCAAGATGACACGCCACTATTGCATTTTCATTATCAAACATGGCCCTTTGGGAGGAAGGCCAGATTTTATCAGTTCTATATAATTATTCAACACGGTCTCAAAATTGTAGGAGTCCCCTAATGAGGTCTCCCCTACTACTCATGCGGGGACCATTATCCCTTCAAGATATATCAACTCTGAGGTGTTCCCTCCTACCAATAATCCTCTTGATGTGGATGAATAAATGTATTTTGAAGAAACCCCTACCAAATTCAAAGATGGTGTCTCCACTAAGGTATATTAATTAGTATATGTGAACATCCATATTGAGATAGACCAGAAACCTACATTGATCAGCGTAGCTATGCATTCAGAATAGTAACAGTGATATGTTGTTTTCTTGAGACCGTATCATGATGTATTGTTATTGATTTATTTTGATATTATGGTGTTATGTCCTTATGTCATTATCCACCATCTCAGTCCCACACTAAATCATTGCGGGATCAAATAGCCTCAAAAAATGATACACCCTTCCCACAGTTCCATGGTCGAAGTCGAGGTTGATAAGCTAATAAATGCCAAAATTGTCAAGGAGGTCTAGTACCTAATATGGTTTTCCAACATTGTTCCCTTAAATATGAAGAATAGGAAAATTAGGTTCTGAATTCAATTCCCCGATCTAAATCGTCACTATCCGAAGGAATATTTTCCCCTTCCTATGACAGAACTATTGATTGATGCCACCTCTAGGTTCCAAGATCTATCCTTTATGGATGGGTATTCTGGATATAATCAAATTTAAATGTACCCAGAATATAAAGAGTATACTCCCTTTAGTTAACAACGATGGTACTTTCTTCTACAAGGTAAAGCATTTTGGTTTATAGAATGAAGGTTCCACTTATCAGTGTACCATGCCCCACATATTTAAACCAATCCTTGGGAAATTTGTGGAATTCTATGTGAACGATCTGGTGGTTAAATCTCACCAGTGTTAGGACATTCTCATGGATCTTGACTAAGTGTTTGGATTCCTCTGTTCCCACCATCAATAGATGAACCCATTATAGTGTGTCTATGGGGACACCTCTAGAATGTTCCTTAGATTATTTGTCTGGTAAAAAGGTATTGAGATCAATCTAAAATAGAACATGGCCATCTGTCAGTTGTATCCTACAAAAAATATTTGGGGTCTCTTAGGATTTCATGGACACTTATCATACATATGTTTATTCATCACAAATCTTTCTGTAATGTGTAAGACCTTTTCCTAGATCATGAATAATGGTTCTGATTATCTATGGGATGAGGAGTGTCATATTCTTTTTGGGGTAGTCAACCAGTTCCTCCTACTTCCTCCAGTTCTGTTGCTGACCATTTCTATAAATCCATTGTTCTTATATGTGACCTCTTTGGAATAGTCCCTTGAAGACCTTCTCACCAAGATTAACAATGGGTGAACATACTATAGTTTATAGAATCTCAGCCACATGCTCCTCAACATAGAGACCAAATATTTCTCTATCGAGAAGAGCTACCTTGCACTAGTATTTAGAGTGTATAAATTTTTACATTATGTGTAGAACCATGAGATAAAACTAGTATCTTGATTTGATCCACTAAACTGAATTTTGAATATTACGATGATGATATTCTATCTAGCTTGTTGGGTAGTGATCCATCAACAGTTCGACATCATGTTTGTTCCTTATAAGGCTATTAAGGGACAAGCATAGGTAGACTTTCATTCCACACAACCGTCCCCCATAGAGTGGTCTCTGGATCATTATTTTCTAGATTAGGAAATAATATTAGTGGATCAAGACACTGTGTGATAGAAAATGAACTTTTAGGGTGCTTCCTGAAGCCCTACCAGAAGGATACTAAATGATCATAGAGTCAATATAGTAGTCTTGGGTATCATCATCATCATCACGACTGGTCAAGAAATCCTACCACATTCATTCATCTTATTATAAGGCTATACCATTAATGAGGTAGAGTTCTATGCTCTCGTCACTGGTCTCGAGCTTTCCCTAGATATGGAAATTCCCCATCTACATGTTAAAGGGGACATTAAACTGGTCATCATGTCGATCAATGGTGACTATGTCATTATGAAGATGGCGCTTGTACATCTGTTAGTCTGTACTCACGATCTGGGTGCCTAGTTTTCTTCTCGTCTATATGTTACTCATATCCCTTGATCACAGAACGGTCAAGTCGATGCCCTGTCCCGTCTTGAAACATCTTTTATAGATCCTAGCAAGGACAATTTCTTTATCCATGTGGTGCATCGTAGATCCATTGCACCCGTCATTCGGGACGATGATGATATCCCATAGGTAATCCACCAAACCACTAATTCATACACATAAGGACCCTATGTCCCCCTACCATAGTATTGGAAGGGACCCCTGACTAGATGACTACCTTTATCGAGTACCACCAGCACGGTAATCTCCCGATAGACCAAGCCAAATGTGGGAAAATTTGACTGAACGATGTGCAATTTACCCCATAAAGTCGTCCCATTCTCAATAATATCTTCAACAGATGTAGTTTTTATGATAATCTCCTCCACAACATTCCTGGAGAGGTTATTTCTTAGGTTATAGAGGAATGTTGTCTCAGTTCCTGCGGGGCTTATCAAGCAGGGTCAAAACTCTCTTATCAGTTCTGATGAATGGGATATTTTTTCCCGACCATGATCATTGATTGTATTGAGTTTTCCAAGAGGTTCCATGCAAGATATATTAATGATAATTTTGGTAATTGGCCACCATATCCTCTCCATATTACCAAGTACTCTTATCCCTTTTTGGTCTAGGGACTCGATATCGTGGCACCAAACCCACCAGCAATAGCTCACTGATGTATGTTTATCCGAAACACTATATATTTCCTTTACATGTGGTAAGAGTATGTCATGCTCAAGGAAACTAATTCATGTTATATAATTGAATTTGTGATCTCTATTATCTTCTACTGATTAGGAAACCCTCATGTTTTCCACACCGATATTGGAACCATAATTAAAGAATATGAACTAAAGAAATTTTATGACAACTACAACATTCATTCTAATCAAACCTATCATTATCATGCATATGAAAATGGGAGGAATGAGGGATTAAAAAAACCATGTCTAAAATATTTCTAAAGATTGTTGGCCAGAACAAGAAGAGTTGCCTAGAAAAACTCCCCATCACTCTTTGGTATTTCTATATGTTGACCTGTAATTACACCTAGGTGACTCCATATTCCCTGTTATTTGGATCATAGGTAGT
The DNA here is from genome assembly GCA_963277665.1 of Viscum album. NCBI lineage: Eukaryota > Viridiplantae > Streptophyta > Magnoliopsida > Santalales > Viscaceae > Viscum > Viscum album. The sequence goes on along the minus strand of OY728121.1, from coordinate 1,901,807,134 downwards.
ATTTACCATTGATATTCAGTTACCCTCACTACACATAGCTATCTATGATCACTACGCACCATAAATTGTAGCTAAAATCAATTTGGAAGAATTGGATGTGTTGTATGATAACAAGCTTCATGCCTTTCAAAATATGAAGAGGCATCCAAACAAGATTGCAAGGGATTTCAATAAGAAAGTTCCCCTCTAATATTTATTTTAATGTGATGTGGTATTCTACCTGATAATTCTCATGATACTTAGTATGATGTTGCCAAATCTATATCCCAAATGGGAGGGAAATTAGGTCATTCACAGGGTTTACCGTAATGGTGCATACTCTCTTGTCACTGTAGAAGGTGAGGGTATTACTCCACCCACCAATTCCAAATTCATAAACTGCTACATCTCATAAGGGAATCTTAGTCTGGGAGGAAATTAAACTACTCGTCATAGTCATGGAGGATGTTAAACTGTAAATAATCCAAGCTCTTTGACCATAAACTATGATATCTATTGAACATACTGCAAGATGTTCAACTACATGGGTACCACCATGCTTCATTCATCCCATAATTTGGATATAAATCATCTTTCATATCCTAAAGGACCCCCTTAATGTCTTTGTCTCATGCCACATTGGCTCACCTACAGTTTTGGGCCAACATCCGAGAAGATCTTGAATGATAATTTGACACAATTCCCATGTTGTGAATATTATTAGTGGTACATTCTACATTATTTGTTCACATTACAGGTCACAATATGTGGATACCGTGTTATGGACATGGTCAGTAGTTATCATCAGTCATTATTATCTTCCCCATGATCTACCCAATGATGGGCGCAATGATTCACCTTTTCCTACCCTTCTATCCCACAGTCACGACATTTAAATGGGCGTCTATGGTCTACAATCTATGACCATAAATTAATATCTCTGGCATCCTTACTGCATGGAATTAATCTCCAGGGAATCTTCATATCTATAGATTTCTTGATTACCATATTTATGGGATCTGTAGTGATGCTCCGACCTTTCAATGCTTGCCTATCCTTAGGTCCCTCAACATTTCTGGCCTCATTGACCATTTTCCCTCTTAGTATTGTATGGTGTGGTATGAACTATTTGTCCTCATTTAGGGAAAGATATTTTTTTCATGCCACACATACCCCCATCAGACACTCATCCTTACTACATCCTCACCGCATGAAATTAAACTGCATGACATTCTTAGAGCTATGTATAGCTTGATTCCCATCCTTATGGGATACATAAGAACACCCGAACATTTCATCCTTGGGTCCATCCCTAGTTTTTAAAAACCTTCTCTTCCTTATAGCCCTTTGGCCAATGTTGTCCTAGGTGTATGTGGTGTGCTATGTATTTATGTCCTCATCCATGTCAGGTTTGAAATAACCATGATTTGATCCTATCTCGAGAGCACTCGATCCCTTTTTCATTATATTCGGGTCTCATGATGTTATACTACACAATAATTTTTGAACTACGTATGACTTGATTCCCATCCTTATGTGATATGTAGGAACGATTAGAAATTTCAACTTTGGGTCCATCCCTAGTTTTATTGATCTATTTTGACCATTTTGCCTAAGGTTCCCCCTTGGTATTATGCTCAATGTGGCATTTACTTTGGTCATCATCCACATTGGGTATTCATTAACACTAAATTTGCAATCCATTTAGAACCTCACTCTTCCATATGAGTCCAAGCCATATGAAGCTAAACTAAACTACCTCATCCCACATGAATTTAAACTGATGCATCGTTGCCCTATGTTGTTAATGTGAATGGGTCAGTCCTATCATATGACCTCAAACTGTGATATTATTGTCTTGGACATAGGATGAAAAATGGGACCATATTGTGGTGTCCGTTCATGAGGAGACATAGTGTTCAACATCATTCAAACACCATGATATTTTTGAAGGCCTATATATGGCTTGATTCCTATGGAAATTCATCAGATCTCTATCCTAGGTTTATTGCTACAAAAAACACACCTACACTAAAGAACAAAAAATATCCATCAAATTCCACTTCTTTTGATGCATGGGCCAGACCTACATGACATTATTTCCCGAAGAATTGGTATACCATCATTCCATTTTAAAACTATATGTGGCTTGATTTCCATACATATGGGATATTTAAGAACACCCAGAAATTTCATCTTCGGTTCCATCTTAGGTTCATTTATTATTTCTCTTGGTCCCTCATCCTGATTTCTCTCTTGGAATTATTAATGGTGTGGAGTAAGTGGACTTGTGTTATCATTCAAGTCGAGTAAATTTTCCATGTCATACACATTCCTCATTGAGATAACTATTTTCCCTCATCATTACCGCATGACATTAAACTGCACAACACTCATGAAATATGTTTGTCTTGATTCCCATCCTTATAGGATATGTAGGAAGTCTCAGACATTCCATATTTCAGTCCATCCCCATGTACCTCAATTCCAGCCTTCATTCCATCACTTCATACCAAATTCTATTTGAATCATGTGTTTTGGTGTGGAAATATGTCCTTATTCATGTCATGTTTATAACATTCATGTCATGTAAATCCTTTCGGGGATCTACCATCCATGTTCCCTCAGGTCTTTACCTCATGACATTAAAATTCATGACACACCGAAACTACATGCAGATTGATTACAACCCTAATGGAATACATAAGAATTCATGGAAATTTCGTTTTTCAGTCTAGCCCTAGGTTCATCAACCTATTTATCCCTTTTCCCACACACACCTCATTGTTTCTTCCTCCTTTAATTGGACCCCTTGAACCATTTCATGCCTCACTAACATGCTCAGATACACTTTGGTTTAGGACAATGATTTTTGGATTATACATGGACATGCTTTCTTCCATTCCCAGTATTCATTTCTCCTTTTATTTAGGATTCCATCATCTTTAACATACGAAAGGACCCCTGGATGGTATTGATTCTAGGCCTTAGTGCCCCCTTATAGTCTTGGGCCAACATCCCTGATGATTTTGAATGACATTATTAGGAAAGTACTATGTATTGAATTTGATTAATAGATGACCCTCTTTTTTTGTTTCCATTTCAGGTAAAATGATATGGATGTTGTGTTTCAAACATGGAAAATAGTTATTATCCGTCATTATGCCACCCCCATTATGCCCATCATATTTGTCTCGTGATTCACATCCCTTTCCACTCCATCATGTTCAAATTGAATTTTGAAACCATTTGTGTTATCCCTATGTGCACTTTTGCACATTAAGATGACTAGTCAGCATAATGGGGTCATCATCAACTCCACACCACCACCCCAATTAATTTTTACACATGTTATAAACATCTTCTTCACCCTTGTTTCCCACACCATGTATATCTTACACGGGCTTTGGGATATGGGTAATGTTTGTGCCTTCACGAAATAACCACACATCCCTTGTTCTGAGTCCTAGAACCTTAAACTAGGAGTTCACATCCTATAATGTGTGTCCAAGTCTATGAATCATGATTTTACACTATGTGTGTTCTCTCGGAAATTTGTGATGTGGTGTGTACTTCTTTCTCCCCATACACATTTGGATTGCTTTATAACACCATGTAACATTTTCCAACCTTGGGAATCTCCCCATACTGGTCTGAGCTCTATGACCATAAACCAAGATCCCTTACATCATTATCATATGTTGGTATAAAATATATTCTACACCAAGGTTGTGTAACGATAAATTACCCAACTATACGATGTCTTCACATGAGATGAATTTTACCCTTTTCTATATTGGCCACCTATCATAAAACATTCAAGAACTACATGTGGCCAGATTACCATTCTTATAGGTTATGTAGTGACACCTTGACTTTTATTTTGGTTCATCCCCTTTACCAGGAACACTCTTGTGTCATTTCCCCTGAGTTTCATCAGAAGTATGTGTTGTATGTGGAATTATGTCCTCATTTACATCTAGTTTTCAGTAGCCACACCACATACCTCTCTCGAATGTTCACCATTTTTCTATCATTACCACATGAAATAAAACTAACACCACATGTACCATGAACATGAAATTAAGCTATGAACCTTATGGTCTAGTATCTATTAACATAAACTATAATTCTTAACGTCTATGTTCACATGACGTTAAACTGCAAAACAAGTATGATATTCCTTTTTAAAAGAGGATGTCTCTCCCTTTTGGTTTTACCTGCATGTCATACCACCTCCATTAACTCTATGTGGCATGATTCCCATCCATATGGGATACATAGTGACCCCCAAACATCTTATATGTGGTCTAGTCAAAAAAACATTCTCCACAATAACACGTTAATTCCTAGGTTCTCCCAAAAGTACATGGTTTTGTGAGGACTTATTTGGTCCTCATTAATTTCATGTTATAATAATTTCATTGGGTAATTCCTTCATGTTTTCCACTCCTTTAGATCATCCACCGTGACACTTAAACTTCATGGATAATATTTGTTCTATGTATATTCCTTCATTTTGTATTTTCATTATCATTAACATCCAAATGGACTCTATAATGTCATGGTTGATAGGCCTTAGTGATCTCCTACCGTCTTGGGCCAGCTTCCTAAGGGTTTTGTAAGAAATTATGAGACAACTCACACATTGTTAATATGGTAAATGGTCGAGCCACATTTTTTGTTCCCTTTCTAGGATTACGCGAAATCAATGGTGTGTTTTGAAAATGGTCAATAGTTATCCTTCATTGTCATGTCGCTCGAATTGCATCCCAAATATTGAATAATGTGGATCGTATGTTTGATGTCCCTTTTCATTTTACGAATCCTTGACATCCCTAGTGTTGATACACCATGAATTTATGTGTGTCGAGTAGGAATGATGGTTTGTTTGGGAGTTTCCCCACCCAAAATTACCTTTCCACCATTGCACACTCTCTATTAATGGGGAAGGCTGGAAAAGTCTCCTTGTTTCCTACACTGAGAATGAATCACATAGGCTTAGGGGTTGTGATAGGGTATTATATATACATGATATGGTGTTACATGTTGGTCTGGACATATGACATTAATCTTTAAAGCTATAATCCTCACCACATGATGTTAAACCATTCAGAATACAAAGAACATCACAAGGATTGATTCATATCCTTACAGGATACATAGGGACATTAAAGCATCTGATTCTTGGGTCTGGCCAACTAAATTGTAAATGCCTTATCTTGGCCATCTTGGGACCGAATTACTTTTAATCTATGTGTGATGTGGGGAAGAAATATTTTTTCCTCATTTACTTTTTTTTTTAACCCCACCTCACATTTCACATTTTAGGTACTCATGTCATCGACGCATGACATTAAACTATGATCCTATCTTGAATAAGTTTAGGATTCCGTAGGATAATTATAGCATGCATCAGCTTCTATGCCAAAGTGGATTTCCCAAACAAGCATTGGTCTCTGATCATGCTATGCTCAAAACTATGTTTGGATTGATTCTCATCCTTTTGAGGTATGCAGTGAAGCCCATGAATTTTTCCTAGTGTCCAAACCTAATACCATTAATAATAATGGTTCATTTCCACTAATCATGATCCAAATTATATAACCATAATATAGGGGTTCCTAGTCCACATAACAGAACATTAAACTATTTAGTAGGGTCCTCACAGTTTTACCTTAAACTATGTGCAACATCCCGATCATACAACATTAAACTATTCATGCATCATACTCACCACATAATTCTAAATTCTGTGATTATCATCCCCATTTAAATTATTAAAAAATTTAGTCCATCTTAGGTCCTTGCCAAAGAGGTCCCTCACGGATGAAGGCATAATCTCGATTCAGACCGCTACGCTAAACCAGTGTACTTTCATCATAGTGGAATAATTTAAATAATTTTTTACTTTATCCAAACATACACCATCCCATCAACCTGATTATTGTTCCCTTTATTTCAGATACAAATTCCCTATCATGTCTAAAGGAACCCCTAATAGTTAGTATGTTCGGCCTTAAGGTTCACCTATCATCATGGGCCAATATTCTGGAGGACATCGGTCAACATATCAAGTTTGGCCCCATGTTATCAAATGTGGTCAGTGTTCAGCCCTTGTTTGTTTGTTCCCATTTCAGGATAATGCGATGAAAATTCTATGTATCAAATTTAGAAAATAAATTTCATTCATCATATTGACATCCTCAATACTCTTAGAAATTTTAGTATCGTAATTCACATTCTTCATTCCCGTTTGTTCAGATTTACTCCAACACCACTGTTGTAATCTATCTCTTGAACTAGTGCATATTGGGGGAGATTAATTTGGCAGTTTTGAGAATTGTATTCTCTAACCATGTACCCCCTTTTCTTTTAATGACTCGTAGTGGTCATTCAGACCCCATATGTCTGGTGATTGGTTGGAACAGTCATATTAATGGGGATTAATTATTTGGTCATCCCTTGTTTCTCACATTAGGCATGACCATTGCGACCTTAGGTATTGATCACAATACATTTCACAGATGTGATTGATATGGAGTAATCAAAGAAGATAACAAGAATCATACATGAAACCAATATAAACATGTATCCATGAATGTTGGTATGTATGTTCATGAAAAATAAAATGTCCATGGAATGGACCCTTTAATAGATGGGTTAACATCTTAAATTTAGAATCCCAGTTCCACAACTCTCTGGCTAGTGACATCCAGGGATTGTTGTCTCTGGTTTTGATCATGATTCTCTTCAATAGCAACAGGGTGCAGTTCATCGGCCCTGATCCAAGCTTAATCTTCATCATCTCGTACAACAACCATATCATGGGATTCTCACTTCATTTTTCCTTTTTCCACTATCAACTATGCATTAAATCACAATATGAGTTCTGATTGTGAATTTATGATAGATGAAGGTTCTTTCTCTCATGCCCTCATGAGTTGTATATCTTACTCAGCCTACCGATGTTTCATGATATGTAGAGACTTCTTCTGCTACTAGAAAACACTGAGGCTGTGATCATGGTTTCATATTTTATCCTCCTTTTAATATTGAATGATCATGTGAGGAAATAGGGAATTCAATCCTTAAAAACATTGTTCACGTAGCTGGTAAAAAAGTCCCACCATATATATTATCCAATCTTCCTATATGTTCTCGTTGTTAAATCACTTGATTAGTTTACCGGACCTATAACAGAAGACCTAGATTTACACATCATAAGAATCATTCTTGTCCATGTCCTTTGGGTCAGCTGGTTCATTTTTTGAGAAAGCCTCTAGAAATTCATTAGCAGGGTGCCCTTTTTGAGTATTGTTAGATTGGCTGGATTCCATGTCATAGAGTTTATCCTCAACACTATATTTCTCCTCGATAGTCATAGGTTTTATCTCATCACATGTCTTATATGTTTCTCTAGGCGCTATAGTCTGGTTAGTGTGAGAATCTGATTCCATGATGGTCCATGTTCCCCTCAGAAGGGGTGTTCTAGGATCCCCAAATATCCTCTCAAGGGAGGCCACACCATTTTAAGAACATTCAATGTAGGAATACAGAGATGTCAGTTGGCTAGGTTCAATGGACAATAGTTACAAATTCTAAGATGGAGAGAACATACAAATATTAAATATTTACTATCACCCTTAACATGCTACTATCGAAACCCTAGGATGTGGCCCCCCATATATAGTTTGGAATTACAAAGACTCTGGGAGAACCTACTTGGGTGTTGCAGCCCTACTAGATTCTATAATCTCAATTTTCATAGGTGAAAACACCAAAGCTATATCTGCAATTTTTCTAGAATGGGTATTACATATGTGGTTCTTCTACACATGAAAAATGTCACCTAAGACGGCCTAGAGGACATGAATAAGTGACATATCGAAATGGTTTAGGGTTTCCCTAAAGAGACTCGAAAAAAATTTACATATCTAAGGTTGAAACTTTTAATTACTCTAATGGACTCCCTCTTCTAGCTACATATCATAGGAGAACTCTTTTTATTATTTGGATAAGGGGAAGTTCTCCCTCAACTCAGTAGTAGACAACTATGGTGGGACCATTTGGTTATGTAGGATGTTCACCTAGTCTATCAAATCATGTAGTGTACCCTGAGAGTGCAAAAATTCCGCAATCTCAGCGATGTACCTATCCCCTTATGCTTGAGACACTAGAAATCCAACCAATTCATGGCTGATCACCAATGTATCCATCCTTAAATGGTTAAGGTGGTGCGGCATCTGCGAAGGACTGAGGAATTTTCAGTTTACATACCAGGCGTCCCAAGCCTTTGGAAAAATAGTATGCACAAGAATTTAAAAGTGGCATTTATATTTCCTCGGATCCTGAGTGGATATCCTGCAGAACACCTTGGGTGGACTACCTTCTTACCACCTCCTCTCATCTAGGACCACCAGGTCCACTGCTGCCACTTGCATCCCTCTCAGTGTAGGTCTTGAATTTTGTTAACTCATCACTAAAACAACCCCACCACAAAAGTATGTTCATCCATCTTTCTAATCACATTCATGAGATAGAGGAGGCACCCTGTCACCAAAACAGATGGTTATTCACCTCAATAATTCCCTAAGGTAGGCTAATTCCCATATCTGGCTATACTCCCTAACTAGCATTCACATAGTTATGGGTGAAGGCATCTTATTCCTCATCTTACCATACCACCGCATGAACATGAGTCACATATGCCTCATCACACATGGACGTTCATCATTGGGTACTCATTGGTAGAATTTTTGGGTCAACCTCTGCATTCATCGGAACTTCCTCGCAATGTGTTGCGGGGTGTTCGGCTCATAGATTGGTGTTTTATAGATCATTTCCCCCATAACTCCACCTTGGAATCCTGTGAGATAAGACCAGTATTGGTTGGACCCCAGTTTCTAGAGTATTTACCTTATTACATTACATTAGCATGATTACAGGATTGTCATACCCTGATGGAATGAATATTTTAGTATATTATGAATCAAGAAATATATATAAGTTCAATATTATATCATGAAATGAAAAAAAACATACTTGTTCTATTGGGAACATATATCATTCTAATATTATCCTTTTAAGTAAATCATAATATACCTATTTATGTCATGTGGAAAGTGAAACAATGAAAGGGGTGAGCTTAAATGGTCATTAAGGGTAAACATTATTGTGGAAGATGACATAAAAATTAGGCATGTTTAATAATTGAAAACACATGGCTTTAAAAAACATGAACATAATCTGGAATGAGTATGAGCTAAGTAAATATTCCCACACTAAAACAAAATCTTGAGTATTATAGTTGTTTAATAACATCATGAACTATGAAATTATATCATCATGATGGGGGAAATTCATATACGAGACATTTAAAAGCATATCGTCATTGTGTCATCCAAGACAACCAAAAATGATTACAGCCTCTTCCAAAACCATATCTAAAAATGAACTAGTACTTAGCCAAGTCCATATTATTTGTCTCGTGAGACCTACCAATGAATAGAAGGTCTATAGAGGTCGCCACCCATCACATAATATGTCCAATACATTTCTTATATTAGTGGATATAAACATATACATTAATATACATTAATATTGAAACTAATATATGAAATGTATATAACATTCCCCAGACATTAAGCATAAAAAGTAACCATTCCGTGTAAATTGGCGATTAGTATTCAGATAGCAAAACCATAATAAAACTATAAATAAAACATTCAATTAAAAATGGTAGATGATATCATGAATGATTATTTTCAATAATACATAATAATTAACAACAATTTTGAATGTGATTGAGATACTCATATAAAATCCATAAGTAATTCTTCACATAAATACTCTTTTACTTTGAAAATAAGGGTTATTCTAGAAAATCCATTGTATAAAACCAAAAATTAAGTAATATAGTATTTTCATAATAATATTATTGATTTTAGAAAAATAATTTTTACTTATAATGGATTTTATAGTGCCTTGGAAAATAGGTAACAGTATGGGAAATTCTTTTGAGATGGGCTTGTATTTGAGGAAGAATTTTTGATTGATCTTTTTAAAACATATAAATCCCAATAAATGAAGGTATTATTTTAGTTATTATACTTATATATTACATTTAAAAATAAATTATTAATAGTAAATATGAATTTATAATAATTTTACTGAGGTAAGATGATAATAAAATTAACCCCATTGATAATGGTGGTTCGGGTGGAAAACCCTTACCTTAATTCTAAATGTGTTCCTCACGTGATATTTACAAGATTAATAATTACATTTAGGTTCATAAATTAATGAGTACCAAAACTAATATACATTTAATAGATTGTTTATACCCTTATTATGTTCCTGCATGGCCTTTTTATGGGTTAAAAGATTCAATTTCATTGTTGAGATCATTTTCTTCCTTGGTTTTATTGTTTGGTTTACATATATTCATGTGCGGATAAGCATGTAGACTGAGAACAGTTTTCCTAAATATAAGATGTATGTTATTAATGAAAAAAATAATAACATTCAATGGTCATAAAATTCATTTGGTTATTGGGAGTGAAGATGAATCACTATCTAAAACATTATTGATAATTGTTTTGGTTAATTGGATGTTTCTGATCGCAACAAACTAATTTTGATTTATTAATCCATATAATGTGTAACAAAAAGATTAAAAAACCTTAAATAGGTTATAATAAATATATTATAGCCTTTTTCTACCATAAAAATCGTTTTATGACAAGAATTGTAGATGAAATAGAAATTGAAAACCGGTCATTGTTGAATGTGATAAATTAACACATCTTGGGTGGTGTTTTCATTTATAGTATAAAATAAGGGTAAAGGAGAGATGATGAAGAATTATTCCTTTATAATAATAAAAAATTCTAGTTCATGTATGTTATTAGAGTAATCACTAAATTTTGATTAATGTGGGTGAGGAAAAAATCAAAAATGAAATGAACTCGAAATAAAATAAATGAAATGTGGAATTTACCTCATGAAGAAATCTTCCATGAGAGCATATTTTGGGGAATGGTTTTGGTATTTATATGTGAATAAGGGATAATGAATATAGGGAAGGATATGGGGAGGATATTTGAGATGAATTAAGATATGTCTCTATTCTTGAGAGTATTGAAGGGAATAGGGAGTGAGGGAGGTTTTATAGTGGAGGAGACGAGAGTTTTCCCATTATTTTACCCATTATTTTTTTATTTCACTAATGACTAACTATTGTATTTATTCACGTGACCAAGAATAGTAATATGTGAATTTGGGTTCAAAAAAATTGGCCTTACATCATCCTTACATAACCTATCACTAAATAAATGATGTATTTAGTTTTGATCATTAATTATCATATTTTACTATTCACAAAAAATTTTAAATTTTTTAGAAATATACCAAATAAAATTCATAATGATTTTTAAACATGTAAAATTAAATAATGAATTCCATTTTATAAAAATTATTTTATAAAAATGTGAAATTATTTATTAAATAAAATCATTATTTACATGAAAAATACTGGTTCTAAATTTTAAATTGATTTTAGCATATGTTCAAAAATTAACTGAGGTCTCATAAAATTATCCTAAAATCAGAAGACAAAAAAATATTTTGGAATAATTATTACCATTTTTCTAATTTACTAATTTTAATTTGTGAATTAAATATTTATTACTCACAAATATATCAACACAATATTATATGCTTCTAAAATACTATATATCAATTATGTGGCATCTATATTTTTTTATACATTCATGGATGTGGTTACTATTCAAAAGAGTTATATGAAAAACCATAAGGGTACGTTACTATTCATAAAGTTCATGTTACTATTCACCAAAAAATTAAGTTCAACTTATCGTAATCTAAATATCTTACTAAACATAGCGTTATTTGTATGTTTTTTAAAATTCATATCACAGAGGTGGAAAAATTATTTTTAGTGGTTGGGTTATACCATAGTGGTGTTTTCTAGAGACGTAGGGTTTCATTCATTGAATATTAGATTTATATGAAAAATCGTGGGGTGTTACATTATCCCATTATTACAAAAAAAATTCCCTCAAAGTTACCATTATGTTACCTCGCAAAATGATTTGGGTAGTTATTCATAATATGCTCCTTAGGATCCCATGTTTCCTCTTTGATTTATTGATTTTTCCAATGTACCATCACTAGTAGAGTCATTGGATTTCGCAACACTTTTTATTTAGTGTCCATAATTTTGTTAGGATCTTTACGGTATGATAAGTAAGGTTCTAATTCTATAAATTTAGAAGTGAGGACATGCATTGGGTGTGGCATTTACTTTCTCAATAATGATACTTGGAACACATTGTGTACTTTAGAAAGGCTAGTTGGCATAGCCAATCAATCTGAAATAGATCCAACTATTTCCATAATTTCGAAGGTGCCTATAATCATGGAGCTCAGTTTCCCTTTGTTAACCAATCTTATAACAACCTTCCATAGAGATAATTTTATGAAAACATGATCTCCCACATGAAATCCCAAATCTTTCCTTATATTATTAGAATATTTTTTTTCTTGATATGAGTTGTTTTGATATGGCCTTAAATAATATTTACCTTTATTGTTGTTTCCTCCACAAGCTCTCGGCCCACAATCTTTGTTTATCTGACATCATCACATCAAATTGGTGTACTAAATCTCTTTCTATACTATTCATCATATAGTTCCATTTGAATACTTTAATGGAAACTATTATTGTATGAAAACTCAACTAAAGTTAAATATTGATCCCACATACATAAATATTTCAGTGAACATGATCTCAACATGTTCTATACGGTTTGAATCTTCCTCTCTAATTGCCCGTCAGTTTTTGGGGGATAAAAATTACTCAATCGAAGCTCAGTATCCAAATATTTATTTTACTACATTTCCCACATTTGGATGTAAATAATGGATCAAAATTGAGAGAGTTTCTCCATTATTTCTCACAACATCATCAATATGGAGTCGTTCTAGGCTACCTAGTGAAAAATCCTACCATATAGCGAGGAAATGTACTGATTTCAAAATTCGGTCAACAATTACCCATATTGCATCATTCTATCTCGATGTTTTGGGTAATCAAGTAACAAAATTCATCTCTATGTCATCCCATTTCCATGTAATAATAGGTATATGTTGCATGAATCCTCTTAGATGTTGTCTTTTAGCCTTAACATATTGAAAGACTAAACATCCTATTACAAAATCTTTAATTTCCATCTTCATGTTTTTTCACCTGAAATGTTATTTCAAATATATATACATTTTACAGCTACTAGGGTGTATACAAAAATTATATCTATGATCATCATCCAATAAATCCATTTTCATCTTAGTTATAGAGTGAACACCAATATTCTTCCCAAATTTTTGAATTCCATCTTCACACATGATGTCATCAAACTACCCATCATTCATAGTACTAATTTTCTTTTGAATATTTTCATAATGAGACTATGAATCCTTAATATGTTCCAATAAATATGGTTGGGAAACCATTTAAAAAAGTAGTGATGTTTCACCTTCATTGATAATTCTCATATCCATCGTCACTTTATCAATATAAAAAGGATCCTTATCAATCCTCATTTTGTTGAAAACTTCATGATCCATCCAACCCAATGCCTCATATACCTTTTTTCCCTTGGTGGCAGTGTATGGAACTCTCATAATCCTTGAGTAGTTTGAGCCATTATCTTCTCCTTATGTTGAGTTATTTCTATGATAAGATATATCAAGACTCTTATAATTTGTATATATCTCAAATTATTAACCATAGATATTATGTATCCTTGTCTTCATAGAAAATATTAAAGTTTAATACTAAATGTCATGATTAGGATAGTTTTTTCATGAATTTTTATCTTTCCTAGTGCATAGTGAAAAACTCAATAATTATATATAAGGACAGAACCAAGTGGTTTATTTGATGCATAACTACAGATAAAAACCCATCATTCCAATGTATATTTTGCATCTTTTTAATAACTAATATTCTCTTTAATTCATCAAAACCATCCTCACATTCTTTTTTCCATATGAACATAATCCATTTACATGTAATATTTTTCATTGTGTTGGCTAAATGGGATATTTTTTGAATGAAACTATTATAATAACATTCTAAACTCATAAAACTAGGTACCAGAGTTTTGTTCGTTAAAGTAGGACATTATTGTACAACCATTGTCTTCATAGGATCAACAGATATTCCATATATATAGACAATGTGGCAATGAACGGAAACAAATTAAATCCATATATCACTCATTCTAAACTTACAATATAATGTTTTTCATTTATGATTGTTCATAATAGTGTGCAAGTGATTTTTAGAATCTTCATTATTTTTGGAGTATAACAAGATATCATAAATAAATACCACAATAAGGTAATCAAAATATTCAATGAAAACTCAATTAATTAGATACATGAAAATAGAGGATTCATTAGTAAGTTCAAAAGGAATTATTGTATACTCAAAATTCCCATACCTAGTTTGAAATGTTGTCTTTGGAATATGTTCCTTCTTCATATGCAGATAATTATATACCTACCTCATATCAATCTTCAAAAAATATTTGGCTCCATAAACTTCTAAATTAAATTATCAATTCACGGTAAGGATACTTGTAATTTATTGTTATATCATTGATCTACCTATATTAAATTCAAAACATCATAGATCCATGTTTATTACTAACAAAATAAACAGGGGCTCCACAGAGACAAGCACTAGGGAGAATTAATCTTCTATTACTCAATTACACTAGTTGATTTCTCATTTTAACTGATTTTACATTTTAAATTATCTAAGGTATATTTGATATAGGCCTTGAATATATAATTAAGTCAATGGGAGACTCAATTTCCTTCTTTGGATGATGTCTTTGTAAAGCCACTTGAAACACATCAACAAAATATTGCACAATTGGAATGTACTCTAATTGACCATTCCAGTCCTCACCAATAGTTATTACATTCCCTTCCTCAAAAATAACTAAATTAAATAGATTTATTAGGGGTGGATCTAATGATAATCAGATGGTGATGTTTCTTCTCTAAAGATAAGGGATTCCTCATCATCCCCATAAATTGAAACCTCCTTGTTCTTGCAATAAATATTCACATCATGGATCAAAAGAAATTCCATACCTAGGATTATATCAATTTCATTCATGGGTATTATAATAAAATCAGAAGATAAAGAACATTTATATGCCATAATGGGGACATCCTAACACATGTTTGTTGTAATGATATTTCCCTTGGGAGTTTAGAATGAAAACTCCCTTATTAAATCAAATTGGAAATATATAATTTTCATTGAAAAAATGGGATGATATAAATAATGAAATGCTCCATAATAAAATAAAGGATTGGATTTGTTTATGGAAAGGATTAAAGTACCTACCTCTATGTCATTAGGATCATTAATATCATCAGTTATGATTGCATAAGCTTGTCACTACACCCTTGGCCTTTTCTGAGGTATGTTTCGTATAGGCTTTGGACGATAATTATCCTAGTGTCTCATCTCCCTACAATTATAGAATTTAATATTAATATCTTCATTCTTACCCTTTCAAACAACATCAAGATGTCCTTCATATCCACACTTGTAGAACACCCTTTTTTCATTTATGTAAGCACCAGGGTGTTTTTTCGACCATTATTACACGGTAGAAATTCAAATCTTCCTTCTTACAAATTTCCTTATTTCCATTTCCATAGTTATTAGCATATCTCTTAGTCTATTCATTTATATTAAATTAATAAGTCATAATGAACTTCTCTTCTTTCTTGATTGCACATGAGGCCATATCTTCATATAATGAGAATGATTGGTAGACCAGTGACCGTTGAAGTAATGGCTTTAGGCCATTGATAATTCAATAAATATTGCTCCTTGTATTACATATAAAGTCCAATGTATTCCTTAATATCCTTTTTAAGTTATCTTCATACATTCAAACATTGTCATCTTTTCTGTTCCTCAAATTCAGAAACTCCCATTCCATATCTTCTTCATATTCATGAGGAAAATATTTCCCTATTAAAGGTTCTTTAAATTCAATCCCTTCCATATTTTATATCTCTTCTTACTCCTTTTTTTTGAATTAGTGACCACCATTGATCAAAATCTCATGATAGATTATAAAATACCATGAAAACATTCTAACATTCATTACATCCCATGGGGATAAATATCTTCTCAAAGGAACTTATCCACTACTACACAATGAATGGTTAGTAGTCCCATTAAATTATGGAGGTTGTTGTTGCATAAATCGATCTAACATAGCTCCTCCACATTGTGGATCTGGATTATCTATATGGTTATAGTTATTATTCATAAACAAATAATTTTGTCCTAGTATAGTTATAAAATTCTCTGCATAAGTCACATCTCCAAATCCCTCATCATTATCATTCATAGAAGGTAAATCCCTAAATGGGATACAGGTGTTCATGTGGTTTACATTCCAACCACCAGGGGCTATTTCTAAATAACGGTTTACACTAGATTACATTATAAATCATAATGTATATTCTAAACATAAAAAAAATACTTATCATAAATTGAAATCCTATGCGTGTTTTATCCAAAAAATTAAAAACATGGTTTCTTTGAGAAATTTTTTTCATTTAAATCCTTCATAATGGACTATAATGAAATTATGAATTATCTTATGAATATCCCCCAGTAGTGTTAAACTAGTTGAGGAGTAAGGATCATTGTCATATAATAGGATAACATGGTTATGCCTGAAACTCCTTGTTAGCGTTTTTACTCCAAGGTACATCTATGCTAGAACCACATCAACTTATAGCACCTAGAAAGGGATTTATATTCTAGAAATATATAATTAAAAAACTCCATATAAAATTCCAGTATGTTCTTGTATATTTATCCTTGAATAAAATCATTGGGGTTTGGTCCCTAATCTGTGTTTTCTAAATCCTGTTTCCATGTTTTCTGCTAAACATATTCTTATACCAACAATAAAGACCCAAACCTAGTTACTTGAAGATGGTGCATTATTAAATTACATTGGCATGATTACCAGAAAGTCATATCCCAAAGTAATGAATATTTTAGTAGATTTGGAAACAAGATACATACATAAGTTCAACATTACAACATGAAATGAAAAAAACATATGAATTTAGTTGGGAACATCCACCACTATAATATTATCCCTACAAGTCAATCATTATATACATCTTCAAGTCGTGGGAAAATTGATACATAAGAAGGGAAGATATCAGATTCTCCTAAAGGGTATAAATTATAGCATAAGATAACATAAACATTAGAAAAAAGGAATTATTGAAAACACATTCCATTAAAAATAATCTTGAACATAATATGGAACGAATTTGAGATAAGTAAATATTTCCATTAGAAAACATAAGAATGGATATTCTACTAGACAAATAACCTAATGAAATATGAATTAATAAATTAATAATAAGGGTAATTAATATTTATGACATTCTAAAACATACCATCAATTCCTTCTCCAATACATCTTAAATTGATTAAGGCCTTGGCCAAAACCATATCTAAAAATGGGAATGGCCTCGGCCAAGTCCATATCTATTTGTCTCATGACACCTACCTATTAATCGAGGGGCTATAGATGGAACCAAATGTCACATAATAATTCCAATGAATTCCTCATATGAATGGGGAAAACATAAACATCATATACATTCACATTGAAACTAATATATGAAATGTAGTAAACATTCCCCGAACATTAAGCATAAAAACTATCCATTCGATGAAAGTTGGTGAATGGTTTAATGATAAAACATCCATAGATAAAGTAATAATAAAAGATTAAATGAAATATTTTAGATTATATAATAAAATATTTATACTAATAATACATAATAATCCTCTAGAGTATTGAATCATATGATGTTACTCTTGTTGATTCCTCAAGTAATTCTTGAGATAAATACTCATTTACATTGAAAACAAGATTTATTTTGGAAAAGTATTTGTATAAAACCAGAAATATAGAAATATATAATTTTAATAACATTAATTTTTATTTATGAGAAATAATGGTTTCTTAAAATAGATTATAGAGTTTCCTTGACATTAGGTAAGAAATCTGGAAATTTCATTAAAAAGGGTTTGTATTTAAGGAATAATTTTGAATGATCCTTTAAAAAAATCTAACTCCCCATAAATGAAGGTATGATTCTGGTTTGTACACATATATATAACATTCAAAAATAAATTATGATGAGTACATGTGAATAAATATTAATTTAATATATTTAAGTAGATAATAAAAGTAACCCGAGTGAAAATGATGGTTTAGGTGGAAAAATCTTACCATAAATCCAAACGTGTTCCTCACATGATCTTAAAAACTGGAATAATAAAATTTAGGTTCATAAATTAATAATTATAGAACCTTATATACATGTTATTTATTTATTATAACCATATTAGTTTCATTCTTGGACTTTTCTTGGGTTAAGAGATTCAATTTCATTGTTTAGGAGTATTTTCTTCCTTGGTTTTCATGTTTTATTTACTTATATTCATGTAGGGATAAACACGTAGAATGAGAATGGTTTTCCATAATAAATGTTTAACATTTATAGTGAACAAAAAATATAATACATTGTCATAAAAAAAGTTCGTTATTGGGGGTGGGGATAAATCATTATATAAAACATTAATGACAATTGTTTTGGTTAATTGGAGGGTTTTTATCATAACGATATCATTTTGATTTATAAATTAATATATTTCAAAAAAAAAAGATTCATGAACCTCATATATGTTATAATACTAATATAATAGTCTATTTCAACCATAAAAATGGATTCATGACATGAATTGTATAGGGTAATAGAAATTGGAAACCTGTCTTCCTTCAATGTAATAAATTAACACATCTCAGATGGTATTTTCATTTCTAGTATATAAAAAGGGAAAATGAGATAAGATGAATTATTATCCCATTATCATAAAAAATTATAGTACATTTATTTTACTGGATTTATCACATAATTTGGATGAAATGAGGCGAGGAAAGAAAAATAAAGGAAGGAACTTGAAATGAATGAAATCAAATGGGGAATTTACCTCTTGATGCAATGTTCATTAAGAGCCTCTTTAGGGGAGAGGTTTTATTATTTTTATTATAAAAAGGTATGTTGGATGTGGGGGAGGAGATTGGGAGTATTTTTTATCATAATTTAAAAATGTTACAAGGTTTGAGAGGAGTGAAAAAAATTGGGAGTGAGAGGGTTTTTATAGTGTAGGAGAGAAGGGTTTTCCAATTATTTTACTTGTTATTTCATTATTTTTCCAAAGAAAACCAATAACATAGATTATTGTGACCAGTAATATTAATATGTTTATGTGAGTTCAAACCAAGTGGTCATATATAATATTTAAATCACCTATGGCTCAATAAATCATGCATTTATTATTTATCTTAAATTATCGTATTTAACTATTCAGAAAAATTTTATGTTTTTTAGAAAAATATAAAAAACATCCCATAACCATTTTTCAATATGTGGAATCAAAAAATGAATCCCATTTTATAAAAATATTTTTTTAAATATGTGAAATTTATTTTTAAAATAAAATCATTATTTACTTGAAAAATACAGTTTCTAAATTTAAAACTGATTTTCTAATACACTGAAATATTAACTAAGGTCTCATAAAATTATCTTAAATAATAGGAAAAAAATAATTATTTGCGAATAATTTTTATTATTGTTATAATTTCATAATTTAAAATTTTAATTAAATATTTATTACACTAAAAAATACCAACAGATAATTATTTAATTTTAAAATACTCTATTTCATTTATAAGGTGTCTAAATTTTATTTATACATTCATGGTTGTGGTTACAATTCATAAGGTTCATAGTAATATTCATAAGGGTAGGTTACTATCCCTAAGGGTCATGTTAATAATCGCCAAAAATTTAATTTTATCTTAGCAGACTCTAAATATCTTACTGAACGCAACCATGTATGTGAGTTTTTTAAAATTCAAATTTAAGTGGTAGAAAAATTATGTTTACTTGCTAGGTTATAAAAAATTGTTTTTTTAGCAATTAGATGTTTCATATATTCAATATTAAATTTATTTTCAAAATCATGGGGTTTTACAAGACCAATTCTCAGGAGTTCATGTGCCGCCATCAGTGAATACACTGAATGGAAATGGAAATTGAAAGAAGTTGAATTCATTAACCTTCCAAACACGGTTTACCACTAGAGGTGGAGTAAGATTGTCTAGAAGGATCCCTACCTCATTCAAAATGGTGGGTCGTAAGCCTGATCCAAGATGGGAAATATGATTTAGATATTCATGGATTCCCATGTGAACTTCTATCCATTCGTAAAAAAGATAGAGCTATCCAAACAGCTTATTTGGCTTCATTCCCTCACTGACATTCCACAATAACTTGTACAGCTCACCCATCACCGGGATCCCAATGTTTGCATGCTCCCCCATCACCAACATGGTATCCATAATGAATGTCTATGTCCCACACTCCTGTCTGTGTCCCTGGCCAAAATCATCCAGCCATAGATAAATGTGGTGATAAAACAAGCAAGCCTAACCACCTGTTGTTGCTCGGTTTTGACACTTTACCCACAAGCAGTCATTGGATGTCCTCCAGGGATCTTCCATATGAATTCTCTTTACTATGCTGGTCTCCCTTTAAACAAGTGGGAGGCATAACTGGTAGCTTCTTGGGCACCTCCACCCCTTCAGTGGTGAGCTTTGGTGGGGTGCTTATAAAATGCATAAACTGCAACATGAAATGGACATTCCTTATATATTTCCTATCCTCACATGGAACCAGATCTATCAAGTAATTTTCCAGCAGAAAAATGTGCTCTGGATCCTCCCAGGTGTTCTCTTTGGGGTGGAACATGCCATACATCACCCCAAATATTGGAATTCTAGAGATCTTATGAATGTCTCAAGGGATGATGCCAACCTTTCCATGGTGATGATAAAATGTTTTATTCCTTGATGTCCAATTGATCATCATATCTAGAATCATGTGTTTCAGATGATAAATGTGGAATTGGGAGGCCCATTCAGCTTCATATATACCTACTCGCATCAACTCTTCATTGAATTCCACATAAGCATAAAAATCCCAGTAATCCCAAGCCCAATCCTCTATAAAATTTCATCCATGGCACATGTCCCAATAATTAGTCCACTGCATCTATAGATTCCCTTGAGCTTCCATGAGTATGATGTGGATCTATGGGGGAGATAACATTGGATCCAACACCATCCCATAAACATTGTTTACATGATCATGTATTTAGTTAGTAGTAATAGGTCAGTTGACTTCCTATGTATGACCACCGACATCCCAGAACCACTGGTGCTGGATTGTCGTACTCCAGAACTAGTATATATATTCATCCCTACATTTTATTGGGATGAGAACATCATCCCCTGGACCAAAGTCGTACAGAGGCAATATTTTTCACAGAGAAATGTTCTTTTGGATTTTTGACATGATCTCTATCTAGGATTCTTGATATGAATGGCTTCACACATATTCCTTGATGCCTATATTATCATCCATCTCATCCCATCGAGAATCATCAGGATTAACCCCATAAGAATCTTCTTCTTTATCCATTCTATCCCATGAATTTTTAATTTTTACTATTATGGTTTGTAGAGACCGATTGCAATGTTATATCATAGAGCTCAGTCACAGTGACTAACTACATTGTTCTACAAAAGTGGTCACAGACACAACTCATGGAACACATGATCATAGAGTCTAATGAATATTTGTGTGGAATAGAGAAAAATATAGTTATGTACACATAGAATGATCATGGGAACATATATCTTCTTAAATCAAGAGTTCAAATATGGTTATTCATAGAAATGTGGAAAAAAAAGAGTGTTCATCCTCCCCTATTTATAAGTGATGACCCCCAAGCATCATGGAACACCTATTCACAATGAGATTCATGATGATCTCAACCTGTGCACCACCTATCCACCTTGATATCCAGATCCACAGTCCCACTTCACGACCTGCCTAAATTTTGGTGATCCACCCTCATAATATGACCCTTATTTTCATCTAGGAATAAATTCTGAGTGGGGGGGGGGGGTATTGGTATGTGCCAAATTATGTGTCAATGGAAAGTAAGTAAAAGACACAAAATGGTGTTGAAAGGGGATTCTTTCCGAAGAACCCTCACAAAGTGAATAACCTTTTCCCATCCCTTCAGCATAGTAGTCGACGCAATGTTGAAGCCTTATCTATTCCCACCACAGTGAAAAGTGACGATTGAATCCATAGATTCGACATAAATGATTGGAGGCTCCACACGATGGACGGAAGGATGTCCCCCTATGAGAGTCCTTTGGTATTGACAGAAGCCTCTATGATTGTCATGGAGGGAACGAATGAAGGCTCTATGTAGCATAGGGTATGATGGTCAACTTCACGATATAGAGAAACATGATGCAATCATCCTCTGATGGAGGAGAAAATGTTACTCCATGGGATTCCGTTAGATCATCATGTCCCCCTTTCCACTTATAAATACCCAACTTTTCCCATTTCAATGGATTTAGATCCAAACATTTCATCTTTCAAATTCAGAAATCCTAAAGCTTTCATTGCTCTACGAACCAACTCGGAATATAAATAATCTGAGGTACTTGAGGATTAAAAAACCATTTCATTTTCTCATATATACCCTTGTATCAAAATTGGAATACCTTCATGAGGTCTGTTGTCCACCACAATAGAATAATTCTTATTTTGGTACTTGAGACATCGCAAACCACCCAAGACTTTCGAATCACTCTCCAACCACATGTATGCCTAATGATTAGGATGTAGAACTATGTTTTACAAAGAACCCCTCTTTGTGAAATTATATCCTCTGTGATCCCCTATTCTCTGTGAGCGTATGAACTTTGTGAATCCATGTTCTCTATGAGCCCTTGTTCTCTACATGACCTTGAGTTTTGTGAAGCTTTTTGCTATGCAAACCCTTTTGCTTTACAAGCCCTTGATCATTCGGAATCTCCCCTTTGTGATTCCTCTTTCATCACAAACCCTTCTTCCATGCATCCCTCTAGACTTGTATGAAGTAAATTCAAGGTCCGTCTGGTGATGCTTTATATTATGTTGTGTTTCCTCAGGCTTCTTTTCATGGAAAAACTAACTGATCCCATCAATGGATCACTCCACAACCCTTTCTCCATAGGGATTTGATGGTGCCTTCCCTTCACCAAGGGTTAAGGTTCACCAGTTATGTATGTACTAGGGGTGATGAGTGAATCATCACTATCTGAGTTGTAGGCCATTACACTACAAAGTACCTGCATCCATGACACATTACATTAAACTGTCATTACTGTGTAAGAGACATTCCTAGAGGGTACCATGGAGGGATGGGAAGCAATGCCTTCTCACTCCCGTCTTTTTCATATGTCTAGACAACCTCATTTCACATTGGTCCTTCCTACTAGTGTAAGTCCCAACCATAATTTCTAAGGACTTATAACCATTAGTTAGACCCACTCAATTCATAATAGATGCACCTTTCATGATGTGATTGTCATGTCTTTGATTCCACTTTTTTCTTAAAATAATCATGACTCACATGGTCTTAGATTATACATTGACCATGAAATCATATTTGGGCCACCATAGTGCGTAATCTCCATTCCCCTCTCAGACGAACTATGTGGACTTTGATCTATAACATTTCTAGGAATGGTACGTAGGATGACTCTCTTAGGCTAAATCCTAGATCCCATTGGTCTCGACTATTTCATGTCGGTTCACCCTCATCCCACATGACATTAAACTATATGACCCTTTCGTCTCATGTGACACTGAACTATACGATTTCAATATATATGGTTTTTGATCCCCAACTCCTTGACAAGGCTTATAGAAAGCCTCCATGAGGTTCATCCCAAAAAAAACGGTGAACTTCATTGTCTTTTTTTTTGGGACCAACATGCTTCGTCCACCACTTAGTGTTGAATGACAAGCTCTCAGGAAGCAAACCATCCATAATCCCCAGCATTTCATATGGTGGTGGTCCTTTGTGAATGCCATAATACTATTCCTCTATCATCAAAACAATGTGGAAATTTATTTTTTCCCTTTTTTAGAATGGTACGTAGGATTCATCCCTGTGGTTTAATTACATCACTCATGTATCATCCTACATTCTCCCTAGATCCCTTATGTTTCGAGAAGTTCATTCCTCAACCTGGAGGTTCTAATTCCATTGGTTCCCATCCATGCAACGGTCCTCACTAGATGCCTCCTCAAGTGACTCATCACTCCATTCCATAACTATGTGGTCTTTTATTCCCTACCAGGAGGATACAGAGGAAACCACTTTTAGATTCAATCCCAACACCATCACTTTTGAACTAGAATTATGTTCCATCCATGTTCATTCCATTATCCAATACTTCATCCACATCCATCATGACTTTACCCATGCCACCACATGCTGGTGAAATCATGCCATCCATCTGGCAGCTAACCATACATAATCCCCAAACAATCCATAACCACCCAACCAAGAGTGCCCTCTTATGACAAGCTGTTATCCATGCTTAAGCCCCATCAGGTCTTTGGGTTTTTGTTCATTATGTACACCATGATCCCGTGATTCACCCTCTAAAACAATGTTGGTTAAGATCCCTATCTTATATACATTATATAGAGGAATCCTATATGAGGTTCAATCCAAGCCAACGGTAAAACATAGTGTCCCCTTTTTTAGGACTAAATCATCCTCGGAACCATCCTCAGGGGGCATCTTGATCCATCCATCTAGTAAACCTCCCTGGTGCACCCTCCTAAGGATGTACTCATATGGTCCACTCACATTAGTGTTCCAATCAATCTGGTCCATCTATACTAGATGTTAAACTCATGGTATCTCTTGTGTTAAACATGGGAATATGAGGAAAACCACAATGAAATTCCTATTGCATATAGTCCCCCATATTTGACATGGGATGCCTCAGGATTACACACCCAAGAGAAGTCCTGTCATATGGGGACGAAATCTAGGTGTACCAGTGTTTCAGCATCCTAACATGTCCGTGATTCCCAATGTGACTACTCCCTTAACCAATGGTTATTTCCCTAATATGACACTATGTATTGTCTTAATAAAAGTAGTGTAATTAAGTGGTGTCAACAATCATATGGCCCTGGGAAGAGTTTCATGAAAAATTATTAATATTTAAAGGTGACCCAGGCTAGGAGAAAAATTAAGAGGTGGAATCCACAAAATGAGAGACCAAAATCCCATCAACTTGTTTTAATCAAGGAGGAAACGTCCCAAAATAAGAGACATATGACACATGCCTTGTGAATGTGGGAATGTGGTCCAACAACCAGTGTGTCCCCCATGGATGGATGTGTCCCCTGAAAAATGTGTTGGAAACAGTTCTGTTGGGGTCACAATGAGAATGGATGTTCTAATTGATATAGATTCTTGGTGTCCTATCCAATCTGTAATAGAGGAAACCCTTTAAGAATATATTAATGAATTGTTATGATATAATTTCATTATTTTTATAAATAACTATATACTGAAACATTGATATAATTTTCTTTATATCTTGAATAACTTCTTTATTTAGATTATTTTCATATGAAATATTTATTAATGGCTATTGGAAAACTCCATATGGTATTTTGGATGCTTATATCCATGTTTAATCTTAGGTATTATGAGGTGAAATTAAATCCCCACCCATAAGATACATTATCACACAATATAAAGTAGAAAGAAGTGAATAATTTCATTAGTCATACTACTGATAAGTCATTTAAGGTTAATTGTAGTTGATAATATATTATTTTTCATAATTTGTTTCCTTCAATTAGATTAAAATAAAATTATTTATGAAATTTCAAATGTGTGTTGCAAATTAAATACAAGAATAAAAACCAATGTACCCCTATCACAAATAAACTATGTGGCACACATCATTAAGTAATAAAATTGTATGTATTTTAAATCAATAATAAAATTTTTATGTGATATGAAACAAAATATGTTTTTTTGTTTATATTAATAAAGATGAATCAAAATGTAAAGCCACTTCCATCCAATTTAATTTTCTCTGGAAGGAGTCCTACATATATAAAGAGGTGAAACTAGCTAATTAATACAAAAATTTGGTATGGGAAACATGAGTATGTATGATATAATCTTAATTCATTATTATTTATAACTGTATCAAATAAATATATATATTTATGGTCATATTGTTTTATACGGTTTAGACATAAGTATCGATAGTGACTATACCAGAAGAAAAACTACACTTGGTATATTTAAATAACCAATAACAATATGGTCATGTTAGAGGTGTAGGTTTTGGAGTGTATCCTCAAACATATTATGAGAAGATAAAAAATAAGAAGATAAATATTACATTATGAATGGATTTCAAATGAAAATAGATGAATTGTAATATATTATTGTCTATTTTGGTTTTTCAGATTAATATATATGAAAGGATCAAAGAAAACTCGAAGTGGAAAAAACATCTGCCTGTAAATAACAAAATTTTCCCACTAGATTTCATGTTATCCATTCCCAAAAATAATATAGCAAACCTGAGGTAATAATTTTTTTCATTACTCTTTCTCCAAAATTTGAATCAAAAAAATTATGATTAAATTATATTACAAAAACTCTATAGGGTAATGTTTTGTGTGATTTATATCTATCAACACCCGTGCATTGCCTTGTTGCAATGGGTATGGTGTATAATAACCCAGGAGATGTGATAAACAAAAAAGAACTTCTAAAATATAACATTAGAGTGGAAATTGAATTAGATCAATATCCGAGAAATATGTTACATGTTCCACTTGATGATCTGGATATTAAAATGGTCACTAATTCTATTGGACAATTCGTAGCATGGTCATATAATCTTCTAAACATACATGAGTTATTTTACTTATAAATTTGATAAAATTAATAACATATAATAGTTGACGAAAAATTATTTGAAGTGAGGTATGGAGATAGATATGAATAATATTATTAGGAAACATATGGTTAGATCAATACAATCTTGGGGATCATCCAAGAAAAATATACCATATCAGGGTACCTTCTCTGTGATATTTCTAGTGCAAAACATATTATCATAAAAACAACATGTAGACACCACATTCAATATGAATAATAAATATTTGTAAATATCATTATAGGTGTTGTTGGTATCGAGTGTATAAATGAAATTCTTATGTTTTAATGTCTGAGAGTCTCAGTTGTTATTATATACATATGGTATTTTTCTCATAAAATTTATATCCAAAAATTGATCTATTTTGTTCATTAAATTTAATAATATTCATATATTCTATAGGTGTTTATACTAAAACTATATATAGGGAACACTCAATGAATCGAGATTTGGATTCATTAATCCATTTATCAATTTATGAATGATCATATTATGGAGTTAAAAGAAATTGATAATAAAAAAGGATCGAAATCAGGCATTTGAGAAGAATATAACATTGAAAAACCTTTTTCATTCCCATAATAAAGGGGTAAAACTCTAAAATATAATCATATAAAACATAATTTTTTTATTTTCATTAATTAGTTGTTTTTATTTTTTATAAAGAATTACATATTGATCACAATCAATTCTCATACCCTTAAAAATTGGATCCAATGCATGGATTTCCTTCAAACCAACAATTCAGGTTGTGTATAATGAATTTGTAAAGGACTACAATCAACATTTTAAAGATAAAATCTTAATAATATGTTTAATTTTTTAGCCTGAATTTTATTTTTGATAGGGAAATAAATATATTCGCAATCATGCTTTGAGGTCGATGATTAAAAATAAAAATCCTATCTATATAGAGAAGTATTTAACTACAAAAACAAATTTCAAAATAAGTTACATAATTTTTTTGATATTTCTCTAGTGTATGAAGTAAGATTAAAACAATGATTTTGGATAGGATGTTTGATATTTTATGGGTGATTTGAAATTCCATAAAAATATTATCATCCATAAACAGGTAATTATCATAGGTAACTCAAATTTCATTAAAAATATTAATTATTAATTTTTTGTCAATATAGTATCATCACTACCAATATTGACAACAAAATATGCACGAAAAAGATGATATTAATTTCTTTAGAGATGGGTGGGTAGCGTATATGGTGTTGAGATGTATTTCTACATCAAATTCTAGTAATTACCAACTATGTTTGTCATCTAGTTTGGCTATGAACATGGCCATACACTTGATATGTGAATCATTAGTATCAAAATTCTTATATATTTCTTTTTATCTATTTCTCAAGGAGAAGTATAATGGAGGAAATATTTTTTTAGAAATTAAGTGGTAGAATATATGGTGTATGAATTTATTTGGAAATCAAGAATATGTGACTTCTTAATACTTATTTAATTAATTTTCTAATCATTTTATATACCTTTTTTGGTTATTTTTAATATCATTTTTATCAAATAAATATTTTGTAAAATGTAATAAATACTTCAAAAAAACACATCACATGATCCAAACAAATTAACCAGATTAAATTTTTTGTCCATATTATTCTTCATTCATTTTTGACGTGTTGGAATTTATTGCACATCAATCTGACAGTTAATGTTGTTGGTATAGATTAAAGTATATATTTTCACTAAAAATGGTTCATTTTAGTTCAAAATGTTTTTCACATTCCAATACCTATCAAAACATCTAGGATTTTTTTTCAAACGTTAGGAAAATAACCCATATTTTATTTTTTACGTGTAGGAATAAACTGCATGTAAATCAGACACCTGATGTGGACAGTATGACTTGAAGAGTGTATTTTTAATATAAAAGTGACATTTTAGTTTAAAAAAGACGACACATTCTCAAAAATGAGATAAAGTGTTCAAATTGTTTTAAAAGATTAGTAAAGCAATCCAAAAATTATTTTTCACATGTAGAAATTAATTGCATGCCAACCTGATGCCTGTTATGGTCGGTGTGACTAAAAACATGTTTCTTCAATATAAGTTTCTTTTTAGTTTAAAACACAAGCCATGTAATTGAAACTAATAAAATGATACCAATTTTTTTCATGTATGAATTTACTTCATGTCAATCTAACACCAGATGTGGTTAGTATGACTCTAAATATGTGTTTTGAATAAAAGAGTTATGTTTTATTTTTAAACATGTGTCACATGATTAAAATTGAGAAAATGAACTCAAAACATTTTCAGAATTTAGGAAAATGATTCATAATTAATTTTTGATGTTTATGAGTTGACCTCATGGTAATCCAACAAAGGATTTAGTTGGTATGACTCAAAGTTTGTGTTTTTATTATAAGTGTAATTTTAGTTTAAAACTTGTATCTGTTATCCAAAACCATGAAAACATTATGTAATTATTATAAGTGTTTTTTATTTTTAAACAAGTATTTGATATCCAAAACCATGAAAACAATATCTAATAGTTTTCTAAATTAATTATAATGATTAAAAATTAATTTATGATGTTTAGTAATGGATCACACATCATTATGACACACAATGTGGTCAGTATGACTCAAAGTTCACATTTTCAATATAAAAGTGTTATTACACTTTTAAACCCGCATAACATAACAAAAAATATGAAAATTATCCTGTATTATTTTCAAACATTAATATAGTGAACCATATATAATTTTGGATATATATTAATTGACCTCATATAATTTTGATATATGATATGGTTGGTATTAATTAAAGATAATGTTTTTAATATAGAGGTTTCATTTTACATTAAAAATCATATCACATATATAAAACCAAGAAAATGAGCTCATATTATTTACAAAATATAGAAAAATATTCCATATTATATTTAAAATGTTTAGTAATTGACCTCATATCAATCTGAAACATGATGTGGTTAGTATTACTTAATGTTCATGTTTTCAATATAAGTGTCATTTTTGTTTCAAACACACCTCACGTAGCCTAAAATGATAAAAATACATTAAATTGTTCTTAAACATTAAAAAAAAACCCATAATTAATTTTCAATTTGTTGAAATTGACCCTATGTAAGTATGATAGATGATGTGGTCAATACGAATCGAAGTTCATGATTTCAATATAAAAGTTTCATTTTAGATTAAAATTTGTACCACATAGCCAAAACCAAGAAAACAAGCTCAGATTAATTTAAATATTTTTTATAACAATCCATAATATATTTATGGAATGTAATCAAAAACTTCAGGTCTATCCAACACAAGATGTGGTCAGTGTGACTCAAAGAACATGTTTTTAATATATATTACATGTTAGTTTTAAACACTCCTCATACAGAAAAACCACATAAAAAGGATTTAATTGTTTAAAAAATTTAGTAAACCAATCC
The DNA here is from genome assembly GCA_963277665.1 of Viscum album. Taxonomy (NCBI): domain Eukaryota; kingdom Viridiplantae; phylum Streptophyta; class Magnoliopsida; order Santalales; family Viscaceae; genus Viscum; species Viscum album. The sequence goes on along the minus strand of OY728121.1, from coordinate 1,901,776,642 downwards.
ATAATATATATCTGATGTTTATTAATCATGTACACATATAACCGAAACATAATTTTAATGTTATGACTCAATTTAAATGCTTTAAATATAAGATTCATTTTTGTTTAAAACACACCTCGCATATCCAAAACCGAACAAACAATCTCATATTTTTGACAAAATATATTTAAAAAATCTATAATTCATTTTAAATATGTATTATCCAACCACACATCAATTCTGATACACGATGTGGTCAGTATGAATCGAATTTAATGTTTTAAATATAAGTGTCTTTTATTATAATACACATCTCACATATCCAAGAAAAAGAAAAATATCACATATTGTTTTAAAACAATAGGAAAACAAATAATAATTTCATTGTGATATATAAACATCGATCGCACATCAATCCTACACATGATGTAGTTGGTATGACTTGAAGGGTATAATTCCAATATAAGTGCCATTTTTTTAATCACACCTCACATAACCAAAATCAAGAAATTTCCCAAGGATTGTTTTCAATCATTTTGAAAATGATAGATAATATATTTATGACATGTTGGAATAATGTGAACATCAAAATAACACATGATTAACTGATAATATCATTAATATAGAGTAATTAACAATATTATTATTAATATATAAATTATATAACATTAAAATTATAATTTTTTTGTTGTTTAATTATACTAAAATAAACATTGGTTTTAATGTAGGAAGTGACTTTTAAATAAAGATTGGTCATTGGAAAGACTCTTATAATTTTGATTTTGTATATGGGTTGTAATTTTTTCGGATAATTGTTAATATAAAATTAATAAAAATATTTGGATGTAAATATTGAATTGAAATTATAGTGAAATTTGTTATTTTTATTCTAATATATATTACTATATATTTTTATTCCATTTTATGTATTCTGACTGTGTTTGATTTTATAGGGTTGTTAAATGCATTCTATAGGGATGCAGTTGTATACCATCTAAAATGGACATTATCAACGCTAGATGAAGTGCTCATAAATGGTCCCTTTATCATCTTTTCATGTAGTGTGGATAAATGATACACATTATCAGATCTTCATCTAGTGATGAAAAATGTACACTATATAAGCACATCATCTAGTCCAAATAAATGATACCCTTTTCAATGCTAAATAAAAAAAATTGAGGAAGAGTATCTTTAACAGCACTTTTTCGAGCACTGATAAATTGAGATAGATTTTAATGCGGAAAAAATTTCCAGTGATTTTATGTACTACCAATGATCATTTTTAGTGAAATTAAATGTTTTTATTATTGTAGTTTCAAAAATTAAAACAAAAAAAAGAGTATATATAATGGAAGGGGGAATAATTATGAATGGTCAATGATGAAATTAAATAAATAATCAAAAATAAAATAGACACTCAATACTTCATTATTCCCATTTTTTGCAACATCATGTTGGAAAAAATTGACACAAATCATGTAGTTACCCAAAATTTAAATAATTAAGAGTAAAACCATAAATAAAAAGAGGAAAAAAATTATTTAAAAATAAAAAAATTAACAAAAACTCTCATGATATCTCCCTTGAGATGGCCTCAAACAAATAAAGCCACAATTTCAAATCAAATATACTGAAATCATGTCCTAGATTCTCAAATTCCATTTGTGCACCCGAGCCCCACCTCAGAGAAGCATATCTGATGGTGCAAAGACATTTTCTTTAGGAACACTATATCTATTTGGGGTTTTGGGGGCTCCTAGTAGAGGGGATGGTGGCCTAAATTTCAATCACCACATGCATAGAATAGATCTGTGGGAATTCGGTCTATTAGTATTCTCTGAGGATCCATTGTCATCATCTCAACTGTTCATGATGAGTTGTGGACTTGTTTGAGATCTGAGAACGACAATGGTGTGTTTTTTTGGATCCGTCAGGTGTCAAGGGGTTGTTGGTGACTTATCCTTTGGTGTCCATCAGGGATCATTGTGCTTTGGTTAATCCATTGGAAGAAGACAACTCAACTAGGACTCTCATCATAAGACTTCTGGAATCTATGTGTTTCTATTAAATATTTTGAAGAAAACTATCCTAGGATGCATATAAGGTTAGGGTGACCAAACCATATCTCATTTAATCCAAAAAAATATTTCTCCAACAACAATCTAGTGTATTATGGTTCCCTAAGGATCTATTTTCAGCAACTCTATTGTTATTGTTGGATCATGGGCATGTAGATGTCTAAGAATGGCAGTGAAATTTTCAATTGATAACATCCCAAAAAGTTATTCAATGATTGTAATACCAAATTTTTTTGGTAAGTTTCTCCCTTAAAATTTCTATTTAGATCAATTCGGTGATGTTTTGTTTTATTTTAAAATGTCTATTTGATCTAATTGTTTATATCTAACTTACCTCTGTGGGGTGATTCCTATCCAAAATTTGTGACGATGTGGGAATTAATTTTTTATTACTGGAAACCAATTTAATAAATTGGGATTGTTTTAGTTTTAGGCATATTCTAAATAATATAATAAGAAAAATAATAGATTTTTGGAAATGATAGAAAAAATACTTGGTAGAAGATTGTGATTTTAGTGTCATCACATCGGCATCTGACGTCATGACACTTAGTCATCCTAGAAAAACTAGAAAAAGTGAATGGATATATTATGTCCACAATTGGATATTAATCATTGCCCGATCTCAAGGAATATCATTTTAAGGAATATAAGGAGTAGGAAGATGAAAGGGAGGATGTGAATGTTTATGGGAGTGTCCATGAACTCTATTATGAAGAACACTGCAAGGGATCAGACCAAATTCACCTTCAAGATTTTTGGTAGTTATTGGTGGTGGAGTAGAATGATAAATATATATTGATTTATAGTATGTTGTATAATAAAAGAGTGAGGAGAATGAGGATCTTGGTAGTGGGGTGGGAGATGAAATAAGTGACACACTATCCTGGGTACTTGACCAGAATAATCCCCATGATAACACGGAGATGGATCATAAAATACATATTTCACTTCGGAAGAATGAACTGGTAGTGTCAGTTATGGAGAAGTGTCTCCTCAAATAAGTGGAAGATGGTAGAGGAGCATCGTAAATTTGGAAGGATGAAGAGAATGGAATCGGAGAAGATGTTCTCCTTAATATTTGGGAAATTTTTCGATTTTAATATATAATTTAAAAATGAAAGGGTCATTTTCCTCAAGAAATATTCGAGTGATCTTTTAATGAAAAGTTTCATCTATGATAAAATAAATTAATATTATTTAGGATTTAATAGGGGTGTGATTCAATGATATAACCATTATTATTTGTCAATATGGTTTATTTTTTATGATGATTAAATATAAATGAAACATATTTTCCTTTCCATGAGTTGAGTTATAATAAATGTTTTTTTGATCTTGTCGATTACATATAATTGTATTTGAGGCTATATAATGGGTGAGAATATAATTATATTTATCTCCAAATAATTGGGTAAACATTAATATTTTATGAACTCAAAGGGTATATGTGAGGCAATCCCATTCTCAAAAGGGTGTACACATAAGATTATCCCAAACATAAATGACGGTACATAGTAGATCATCCCAAGCCCAAAAGAGGTTGGATGAGAGGTTATCCCAAATACAATATAGGTAAATGGTTGATTATCGAAAAACCTATATGTTATTAATTAATTATTAGTTATCCCTGAAATAATATTTCTATTATTATGATTATGAAACACTTTTTGAAACACTTTATTAGAAGATCATATGTCAATATTATGTTGTCATAGCTCATGATGGTTGATCCATTTATAATTTATATCTTATGAACTGTCATGATTTATTTCATAACTCGTGTTTATGATCTATGAATATTTTGGGTATTATTTTCCAGGGATAATATTATGCTATATTGCCAATTATTCTCATGTTATTTTTAATTGATCATTGATATCTCCCTTGTTTACCCCTACAAAGTATCTAATCTCACCCATTATTATATTTTCATTTCCCTATGATATGACGATTTTTTTTGTATGATGTTCCTAATAAGGGAGATTGTTAGGAAGAAATAAGTGGGATATCATGTATATTTCTTATGAACATGTTTTTTATTCATGAATATTTCTAAATACACTAATAATATATGATTATAGAATGAATCATAATGTTATATTTTTAATATTCATATAATAAGATGTTGTATTTATGTGTCAATAGTTTTGGTTGCTAAATATGTTATCATAGAAAGGTTTAGATACCTTTGGAAACTAGTAAGAGAAATATTAAGTGAGAACCCTTAGTTTAATCTCATGTATAAGATAATTCTCTATGTTATAGTAAATAAAGGATTGTGGGTTTCATAAAAAAAATATTCTGAGATACTACAAGTAAACATGGTTTTGGAATAGATTCATGTAGGGGTAATAACCCAAAAAAGAGTTATTCAAATTATATATCAACCATAATTATCATATACTATGAGTGTGTTGGGTTTGATATATATGTACATATGAGAAATAACCCCAAAATTATGGATTGATTTTTAACTCATTAATCAATTGGTGCATGACATAAGAGGCCAAACTGCCCAATGAGTTTGATACTACTTGGGGATCAATCAGATTATCATTGTGAAACATTTTTGGGGATTAGAATATACATGTGGTTGATAACCACATTAGAAATTTACTACATATAATATATATTTAGATATAGATACTCATAAGTTAGGTTATATATAAATTGATATATGATATCCATGATACGGGATGAGTTATATTTTGAGATCATAGATTTCAATGATTTAGGGGTTTATTTTATTTTAGTAATGTTTATGCATATATATTTATAGGATTTAGTTATGTAAAATAAAAATTAATATATCATTTGTTAAACAATTAATGATATAGATTAAATTTATAGTGATAATGGTTAAACTGATTCTGATACATGTAAACTTGTAATAACTATTGTTCGAAATGATAGTGTTATATTGTAAGATCATGGATTTGCATACAAGGTAATGATCTCATTAATTTTAGATGAAATTATTAATTATATCCTAATCTGAATACACTTTGAGGTCAAAAATGTATCTGGGGTGTCTAACAGTAGTTTTAATCCTAGCGACTGGATTTTTGGAAAAATAGGTTAGACCACACGGTTAGTAGAAACTATATACTGAGGTCACACCATTACAACAGACCATGAAAGGAGGATAACGGGGTGCTAAAAGCCACAAATTTTGGGGAAACCATTAAAATATAGGAACACATCTATGTGAGTGATCCTATACTTTTTATGTGGTTTTCTGAATAGTTTTTTACTTGGTTTGTCAGACCGTGCATAGTGACTACACAGGTTCCCCCTTAGCATAGCAGAGGGTGCATGGTTGGTACATGCTTCAGTAAATTGTGCAGTCAAACCATGTATCCCAAAAAATTATGGGGAAATTACTTTTTCCTAGAAAATATATTTAACCTAAAAATATATTTCCCTCTTCTCATTCGGACAATATAAGGTATATAAGCTCTCCTTTGAAGGAAAATTGTATGCTTTGATCATGTTCTTTAGTCTGAGCTCAAAATTGATAGTCATTCATCTTATTGGATATGCATTGGTAAGTACTTTATCCTATATGTTTCATTATTTATTTGTCTTAGTATTGGTTGTCCTATTTTGGTGTAAGCTATTATTCATTATTATCATGGCTTCATTTCATTATAAATTTTTCTCCCGATCTGATTCAAATCATGAGATGATATTGGATAATATATCTACTATAGACCTATTTTCGGTGGTCTATAATTTTTCCAAATGTTCAGGTTCTTTATTGAGTTATTTTTTATTGTTCCATCTTCTTGTAATTCTACCATTTTATTGATAATGAATTGAGAAATTGAAATAAATTAAATGAAACATGTTTGGGATTCCCTTTAGTTACGTTGAGATGTGTTATGTAACAACCCAAAGTTTTTCAATGGAAAATTCCCTTCTTATATCTATGTCATAAAAACACAAAATAATGAACTACTAAGTGATAAGTGACCTTTAAACATAATTTTGTCACCCCTATGTTTGGAATTTTAAAAATCCAACATTCACTATTGTGTTCAAGATAGTTTTTGGAGTCCAATGAAACAAAAATTATTTTTGGTGAATAGTAACCTACCCTAATTAATAGTAACCTACCCTTATGAATAATAATATGACCCTTATGAATAGTAAATAAGAGTAACATTACCTATGAATAATAAAATAAAATTTTGACATCATAGAAAGTGATAATTTGACCTTAGTAAACATTTTTTGTATTTTATAAGTCATAAATAATTAATTATATTTTATTAATTAATTTAAAAGAATATTTATTTTCCTGTAATGTATTCATAAATTATTGAATCAATGTCTAATAGTTTTTAGATAATTTTATAATACCCTACCTAATTTTTGAAAGAACTATAAATTCAGTTTTAATCTTATAAACTGTTTTTTTAAGTAAATTATGATTTTAATTAAATATTAAATTAATAATATTTAGAAAACTATTTTTGAAAAATGGACTTCATTTTTGGATTCTACACGTCAAAAAATGGTTGGGGTAAATTTTTGGGATTTTTCTGAGATACTAGAATTTTTGATGAATAGTAGAATACATTAATTTATCATATAAATACATTTTAATTAAAAACCACTATTCCTGACATCACAAGTGATGTAAGCACCCAAATCCAGATTTCACAAGTCAAATTTACTATTCATAGTCATCCAAGACTCACTATTCCTTGTCTTAGGTGAAATTAATAAACTTATCAATTTTATATTAAGGAAACCCCTCTCCCCTCCACTATAAAAGCCACCCTTCACCCCCTCTTTTCCTCACACCTCTCAAGCTCCAAGCCTTCTCTAAATTCTGCCCAAAAACCTTCCCTAGCTCATCCCCCAAGTCCAAAAGCTTCTGGTCTCATCGAAAGACCAATCCTAGCTTCCTTAAAGAGGATCTCAAGAGGAGGATTCTAAAGATAATTTCTCTCTCTCTTCTCCTTTAATTTCCTTTCAAGCTCAAGTTCCTTTCTTGATCTCTCTCTATCTATCTTCATCCAAATTTTCATTAAATCCATTATTTCTTATATAATGTAATATTATGATTCTAATGTTATATTATATCACCCCACACTCTTTCCTCCTTCCTTTTATTTTATTAAAGAGAACGTTGTTCATGTGGTGATAATTTATCACCTTCAAAAACAACATGCTCTCTTCTTCCATTTATACCTTCAATCTGGTCATGAAACCATTTTTATGGTTGAACCAGAATGTATTATATGTATTATTTTATATTTTAAGTTCTGTAAGTAACCTATGGCCTTATTACTAAGTAATATGTTAAAACAAGATCGTTGTGATCCAAAAACCTCTCAAATTAACCCAAATAACCATCATTAAATTCTTATCTAATGATTCGGCCACATGGATCTAATATAACTAATTATAAAATCATTAAAGATTCTATAATATCATTAATTACATGTAATATCAGTTCTGGATGTTTACCCGTGATCTACCCAAACATCAATTTAAGAATACAAGTGGACCGTTCAAGAAAACCATGAAAACGAACATCCCCGATCAATGTTTTTAAACTCTATAAGTCATCAAAAGGAACATAATATGAAATAATGAAACCAGAATGAACCCTATTAATGTATAAAAGGTTCTGGAATTTCTAATTAATTAATATAATGTCATTATACAGGACATTTAATAGAAGGAGGCATTCGAGTACAAGGTAAGGGGAAATCTCGAACCCAATTTTCTTCCTTCAGGTTCTCCCTCTATCACTCCATTTTGAAATGTTTACTCCTCAAAGATCATTTTTTCATCATTTACTTTACTTTTCTGGGATATACATGTTTATCACTGGTTTTTATGTCCATAAAAATGTTTTCCAAAAGAACTCTTCTTTCAAGATCTCACATTTTACCTCTCATTCAAGGTTGATGGTTCTTATATCAAGTATGTTGTTCCCTCTTTCTTTTGGGAACCCAAAGCTTATGAATGTGTTATTATGAGATGAAACCCATTCCTTTCCATGGGTTATTTATTTACATGTTTGATATGTGTTCTATGTGGCAATCATGATAATGATAATGTTATGATGTGACGGGTGCGCCCAGAATTATATAGCGCAATATGAATGTTTAAATGTGACGGGTGCACCCGGAATTATATAGCGCTCAAATGCATTGGGTAAAGTGATTAACCTCATGAGTAAATGTGAAATGATGCGTGAACATGATTCGAGCTTTGTTCACAAGTATGTGTATAACGACCCATACTTTACATACATTGTTAATACTTTAAAATGGAAGCACACTTATTACAACATATGACAAAACCACAAAGGACCGTATAGGTATAGTGTCTTTAGAAACTGGGAAACATAAACAACTATTTCATAAATCTTCTACAGTGTCTCCCATTTATTTCATCATATCTAGGGTACCTTTTAGAATATTCTACTTAATATCCATCTTCCTGACCCGGGGAAAAGAAAACATAAAAGGGTGAGCTCAAATGCTCAGCAGGGGCAAATAAAGGAAATAAAAATCATATCATATCTTTTTGAAAATCATAACCTGCAAAATAGATCATAATATCTTAACATGGAACAAATCATAGAAGTGAAAATTAGATCCCCATAATCATAACATGAAACTTGAAACTTTGTGGCATGTACACATAATCATGGAAAATCATTTCTTGTTAGTCATGACTCATTGCCAAGACTATCTTAGTGGAAAAAGTCCATTTCTGAACCAAGTCACCCTCGTTCCAGTCCGGTTTCACTGAACCGGTATAACCTACTGTTCCAGCCATGTCTATCTCATGAGATATAAAATCTTTACCCAATGCATTGGAGGGAGATATCGGTCCCACCCATCTTATAATGAATCCTTTCTTATGTGTGCCACATAATCATAAACCATACATCATAGCGTAACCCATGTTATAAAAATGGGATTCATAAACAACATGAAATCATGAAACAATTCATATAAGATAAAGGAATTCATAAAAATATTTCCATCACAACATAATCAATCCAATGTAATAATAGGGATAAAAATAGAACCCTTTTATTATCTTAGATGGAAAATAATTTTGATAAAATACTTGAACTCCATTCTTGAGGAAAATATCCTTTCTACTTCAAAAACATTTTTCCTTTCATAACATGTCATACGACTTTAAAATAAAAGAAGTTGATTAAAAATAAACTTGAAAACTTGTAAAGTAAGTTTCTTGGAAATAATGTTTTCAAAATCCATTCATGCCGTATAAGTTAAAAAAACATTTTTCGTACTTTTGTCGGAAAAGTCAAAAAGTACATCGTACGAAAAACGACAAAAGATTCCTTTCATACATATTACTAAAAACTCACCGAAGGGTAAAAATGGATTTAAACAATTGTAGGTGGATGGAAATAATATTACATATTGGTGAAACATGGATGTGGATGATAAAATACACCCCATTAAATACTTACGAATAAACAATCTCGGATAAAAATGAGATTGTGATATTTCCCTTACCTTAGGTCCGATTTGCTTTGTACGTGTCTGAAGCTCTTGTATAATGGTTTAAATAATGTTATTGACTTATTCCAGAATCATACATATTGATATTATATCATATATGGTCATATTCTTAGCTTCTTGTTAGTAATATTTCATTGTTACTTGTTACTCGGGTCTTTATTGCCTTTTGTTCTTATGCGTGTTTTTCCGAATAAATTCTTATTCTTCTTTTAAGGTTATAGATACCTTATATCCATAATGGTATTAGTTTAACATATATCATATTTATTCATTCAATTAATTCATATAATTACTATGTAATGATGATCATGTAGAACGAGTCGCATCACATCGTGGAGACGGTATTCCGTACGTACGCACGAGTGATGATATCATTCCTATGATCGTGGAATTGTATTGGAGTATATATATATTATTTCAGTATCAATATTACTTTATAATAATCATAAATAGTTACTCTTTACACCATTATACCCATCCTTGTAAGGTGATGGTGGAAAATAGATTACACCACGGTGTGGAGACGGTATTCCGTACGTACGCACGCGCGGTGATTTCATTTTTCCGTAGGATGGATAGAAGGTGAGTTAGGGTTGTTTAATATTTATAATAACATATCAGTATGTATGTAATACTGATGTTATTACTATATCATGAAACAACTAAAGAAGAAAAAGTTGAAGAAGAATGAAATTGAAAAGATCGGTAATGGATATTACCTCTTCTTTAGAACACTTCTTTGAATCCTCCACTTAGGGAACTAAGATTGGTATTTGAAGAAGACCAGGACCTCTAAGATTATTCTAGGGAAGTGGAGAGGAAACAATGGCAGGGGTGGGCCGAGCTTGAGTTCTCAAATTTGGTGTGAGGAGGAGGGGGAGGAGGTGCCCTTTTATAAGGGAGGAGAGGGGCACCTTAGGAATATCTCAAAATATTATTTTATATTAAAGTCAAAATCGGTTTATAATGGTTCCAAAGGGTCTTATTTCGAAGCTAAAGTGGGGAAGGGTCGAAATCCTATCAACCAATTGGATTTAGACAAGTTTAGGGTATTATTTTAACCTTATCAATTAGATTTAACTCTATGTTAAATAATTTAACTTTTACCATGTCTTTTTGTTTTCTTTCACTCTATGGTTAATACACTTACTATAACATGCCATCCGAACCCCAAATTTTTTTTTATTAATATATATATCCTTATCTAAGTCATTTTCCCGAACCTTATATTTTTAGGAATAAAATAACAATTAATAATATAATATTTTATTTATTTGATTTAAAAACTATTTTGTGTCAATTTTGACACTATTTGATATATGATTTTTGTGAAATTCATAACAGAATTATATGTTCGAAAATATTTGATTAAATCAACATTAATATATCATAGGAACCTAGAAAATTAGTGTAATTCATAAAAAGTCTCAAATTACATTTATTTTGGTGTTTATAACATCAATTATGTCAATATTTCATTAATAAGATAATTACTGCATCATCATTGTGTCATAAATAAATTAAATTATTTAATGTCTAAAAATTAAAAATAAAATACCATTATGTAGGAAATCTTTTAAGATTTCTAATGAATATTTATAGTCGAATTTATCTTATGTATAACCCCATATTAAAAATGATTTACTTATTAAACTTTAATTTTAACTATTTTAACCCTTCTTTAAATAAATTAATAATAAATGTCGTAATCTAACCCAAGTGGGCCTAAATGGTCATATTTTATTCCTAAGTTTGTTTTTGGTCGAATTAAACTTATCCAATAGAATTAGGACATGTGTTAGGGTAATTGTAATATCATTTTTACCCTTAGTTACCCTATTTATTATTAACCGCGGTAAAAAAAAGTAAAAAGTTACTATTCACCGGAAAATTATTTTTATCTCATTGAACCACATTTTACTTACTGATATCAACCGTGTCTGTCAGATTTTTGATATTCCATTCACAGAAGTGGAAAAATTAAGTTTTATGCAAAATTCAGTTTTTAACCTACCACTTAGTGGTTTCACTATTAATCAAAAATTGAATGTTTTCAGAAAAATACCAAAATTTCACCCTAGGCTAATTTCGGTATTCCGAATCCAGAAATGAAGTCCATTTTGAAAAATAAAATTTATAAAATTTCAAAAAGTTGTTATTACTATTCATAACGGCTAGTTTTAATAATATTTTAATAGCATATCGTTGTTTAGTGAAACTCGGTATTGCGTACGACGCAAGCTATCGAGGAAGGTCGTGATTGCGTGTAAAGTAAGACAAGCAAGTGTGTAGTGAAAGATTCCTTTTATGATATATAAAAACAAAATATTACTCATAAAAATCTCGGGTGTTACATTCTACCCCCCTTAAAAAGAATTTCTCCCTCGAAATTTGTCACTTTGTAACAAACAGATGAGGATACTTCTCCCTCATCATATCCTCAAGCTCCCATGTAGATTATTCAAGTTGGTGGTTCCTCCATAAAACTTTCGCCAATCGAGTGGTCTTGTTTGATAGGACATTTTCACTACGATCCAGAATCTCTATCGGTTGTTCTTCATAAGAAAGATCTTGCTCCAGCGGTACAACTTCTGAGCTGAGTACTTGTGAAGGATCAGGTATGTACTTTCTCAGGAGAGATACATGGAACACATCGTGAACTTGAGAGAGATTCGGTGGAAGCGCCAATCGGTAAGCTACCTTTCCAACACGATCCAGTATTTCGAAAGGACCGATATATCTAGGGCTCAACTTTCCCTTCTTTCCAAATCTCATAACCCTCTTCCAGGGAGATATTCGTAAGAACACTTTATCACCCACTTCAAACTCTAGGTCTTTTCTTCGGTTGTCGGCATAACTTTTCTGTCGACTCTGAGCTGCTCTTATGTGTTGTTGAATAGATCTGACCTTTTCTGCCATTTCATCAACGAGATCAGGTCCTAATAGCTTTCTTTCCCCAACTTCATCCCAGCAAGTTGGAGTCATGCATTTCTTTCCATAGAGAGCTTCATAAGAAGCCATCTGAATACTGGAGTGAAAGCTATTATTATAAGAAAATTCCACCAAAGGTAGGTGTTGATCCCAACCTCCTTTGAAATCCATAGAGCAAGCTGTCAACATATCTTCTAGGGTTTGAATTATTCTCTTAGACTGACTGTCTGTCTGGGGATGATAAGCAGTGCTGAAACTCAACTCTGTATCCAGAGTATGCTGAAGACTTCTCCAGAACTTCGAGGTAAATCTCGGATCCCGATCAGATATAATAGAAAGTTGTACTCCATGCAATCTTACCACTTCCTTTACATATATCCTGGCAAGCTGATCTAGAGAGAAATCCTCTCTAATAGCAATGAAGTGTTCATAATTTGTAAGACGATCAACTATGACCCAGATAGAATTATTGCCTTTGGATGTTTTAGGAAGTCCTGTGACAAAGTCCATAGTGATGTTTTCCCATTTCCATTCAGGTATGGGTAATGGTTGTAACATCCCCTTAGACTTCTGTCTCTCATCTTTAACTTGTTTACAAACCAAGCATCGAGAGACATATTCAGCAACATCTCTTTTCATGCCATCCCACCAGAAATACTCCTTCAGGTACCTATACATCTTCGTGCTTCCAGGATGAATAGAGAATGATGAACTATGAGCCTCATCCAGCAGCTCCTTCTTTAATTCGGGGATGGGAGGAACACAAACCCGATTCCTGAACTTTATTATCCCATCACAATCAAGGTTGAACTCAGGAACATTTCTCACCTTCTTTTGTAACTCGACATCTTCTTTCTGTGCCTCTTTAATCTTCATATGTATAGATGGTTGAACATTCATTTGAGAAAGATAAGATTTTCCCCTTCCATTACAATTCCACGATCCATCCTTTGTAAATCCATAAATATTGGATCTTTTGTGATCCTCATCATGGATAAACTAGCATGGTCTTGTCGAATTAATTCATCTGCCACCTAGTTTTCTTTCCCAGGGTGGTAATGGATTGAGCAGTCATAATCCTTAATCAGCTCCAACCATCTTCTTTGACACATATTCAACTCCTTTTGTGTGAAAATATACATTAAACTTTTATGATCAGTATAAATATCACACCTTTCACCATAAAGGTAATGCATCCAAATCATTAATGCAAAGATTATCGCAGACAACTCCAAATCATGTGTTGGGTAATTTTGCTCATGGATTTTCAACTATCGTGAGGCATAAGCTATCACCATATCATTTTTCATAAGAACGCTCCCCAATCCCTTCTTGGATGCATCACTCTAGATCACAAACCTTTCTCCACTACAAGGCAGTGTGAGCACAGGTGCACTGGATAACCTTCTTTTCAACTCCTTGAAATTATCTTCACAATCCTCTGTCCAAACAAACTTAACTCCTTTCCGAGTCAACTTGGTGAGTGGATTAGATAATCGTGAAAAATCTTTTACAAAACGTTGATAATATCCAGCCAATCCAAGAAAACTTCGGATCTCAGTTACTGTTGTTGGTCTTGACCATCCTTCGATAACCTCTGTTTTTGCTGGATCCACAGATTTCCCCTCTTTTGAGATTAAGTGACCCAAAAATGAAACTTTTTAAGCCAAAATTCACACTTGGTAAATTTGGCATAAAGCTTATCCTTTCTCAGGGTCTTCAATATAATTCTCAAGTGATCTTCATGCTCTTCCTTGCTCTTTGAATAGACAAGAATATCGTCTATAAAGACTACTACAAATTGATCGAGATAGTCTCTAAAGACTCTATTCATTAGATCCATGAAGATAGCAGGGGAATTAGTAAGACCAAATGGCATCACTATAAATTCATAGTGTCCATACCTTGTACGGAAAGCCGTCTTTGGGATATCCTCCATTTTGACCCTTAATTGATGATACCCTGAACGAAGATCAATCTTGGAAAAGTATTGAGCTCCGCGTAGTTGGTAAAATCAGTCATCAATGCGTGGGAGCAGATATTTGTTCTTGATAGTGATCTTGTTAAGTTCTCGATAATCAATGCAGAGTCTCATTGATCCATCTTTCTTCTTAACAAATAGAACAGGTGCTCCCCAAGGTGATGCACTAGGGCATATGAATCCCTTATCAAGATTCTCTTGGAGTTTCTTCTTCAATTCCTACAACTCAATTGGGGCCATTCTATAAGGTGTCTTTGAAATTGGAAAAGCACCTGGTACGAGTTCTATTGAAAACTCAACTTCACGATTTGGTGGAAGACCCGGTAATTCCTCCGGAAAGAAATCATCAAACTCCCGTACAATGGGAATATTCTTAATCGTGAGTTTCTCACCAACCATTTGAGATAAATAACCTTCATTTAGTGGAATCAATACCCATAATATGGAAGAAATTTCCACTGGAAGGTTATGTTCATCCTTGCATTGATAGACGATCGTAGATTGATCTGGAATATGAAATGTGACTTCCCTTCTTTGGAAATTGATATGAGATCCATGTAGAGAAAGCCAATCCATGCCAAGAATCACATCAAATTCCACTAAAGGAAGGATCACAAGATTTACATGAAGCACTTTTCCACAAACTTCGATCGGAGAAGAATTATAAACTTTTGATGCGACTGTTGTGCCATTAGGTGTTGTCACAGCTAACTTAACATCTAATTGTTGAGGTAATACGGTGATACCCTTAGAAAATTTTTCAGAAATAAAAGAGTGGGTGGATCCAGAATCAAATAAAACATTTGCTACATTAGAGTGGATGGTAAGTGTACCTTTCACCACTTCATTATCGTACTCCACATCGCTGATAGAAATTGCATGTAACTTTCCTTTGTCTTTAGCCTTATGATTTTGTTGACGTCGACCATCATCATCAACCCTTGGATTTGGGCATTGATTGACATAATGCCCCATCTCCATGCACTTGAAACATTGAAGTGTAGTAGGTTCATTCTGTGTATCCCTTCCTTTGTTTGCATCATTAGACATCTTCATCCCATTATCGCGACATTCAAATGCCCGATGACCTTCCTTTCCACATTTAAAACATTTACTTGTCCCTTTAAGACAACTCCCTCCATGTTTCTTTCCACACTTTGAGCATAAGGGACAGCTCATCTTCTTTTCAGTGTGCTCTTTAGATTTTCCTTTGAATTACATCTTCCTCTTCTTATCAAACCCATTTGACTGATGGGTTACTCCAATCTCCATCTCGAGTTTGAGAGCACATCGAACGATTTCCTCGTAGCTATTGAAGTCCCTTATGGCTAACGCCCTTCGAAGACTTGGTTTTAAGCCACTAAAGAATCGAACGATCTTACTCTCAGGTTGGATAATAATACCAGAAGCGTACCTTGCAAGTCTTGTAAAATTTGCTTCATAGGTACCAACAGATTCATCATCCCTTTGCTTCAGTTCAAGAAACTCTTTATCCATCTTTGTTCGGAGAATATGAGGGAATTACTTATTGAAAAATAAGTTCTTGAACTCGTCCCATTCCATAGACTCAATTTCATCCCTTTGCCTCATATTCTTAATAATATTCCACCATTGATCAGCATCTCCTCCCAAACGATACACTGCTAGGATGAATTTATCATGTTCAGAACATTGAAGAACTGAAAATATCTTTTAAGTAGTACTTATCCATTGTTCAGCAACTAATGGATCAGTAGACCCACTGAAAGAAGGTGGACGCTGCCTCATGAAGGATTCAACAGAATGTTACTCCTTCCTTTGCTCGTTTGGAAGTCCTGCATGATTCATAGCTTGAGAAAGTTGTGTGAGCATGGCTACAAGATTTTTCATTCCAGCTCCCATATAGTTTGGTTGCTCAGGGGGACAATCATTGCATTGCCCATTGCATTCCTCATTAACACGGTTCCTTCGGGTTCCATCCATTGACTAAAACCAAGAAGAATAGTGTGAGAAACATTAACTATAATAGGAAAACCAAATAATCAAGGATAAAATTTCACACTTAAGGTCTTATCCTAGGGTATTTATGGACATTTCTAAAACACTAAGATTGTGTTCTATGCTTAGACTTACCCTTAGGGTTCTTACTAAGGCTTTCACATCCTAGTTTCCAAAGGTTGACTATACCTTTCCTCTGATACCAACTATAACGACCCATACATTACATACATTGTTAATACTTCAAAATGGAAGCACAGTTATTACATCATATGACAAAACCACAAAGGACCGTATCGGTATAGTGTCTTTAGAAACTGGGAAACATAAACAACTGGTTCATAAATCATATACAGTGTCTCCCATTTATTTCATCATATCTAGGGTCCCTTTTAGCATATTCTACTTCATATCCATCTTCCTGACCTGGGGAAAAGAAAACATAAAAGGGTGAGCTCAAATTCTCAGCAAGGGAAAATAAAGGAAATAAAAATCATATCATATCTTTTTGAAAATCATAACCTGCAAAATAGATCATAATATCTTAACATGGAAAAAATCATAGAAGTGAAAATGAGATCCCCATAATCATAACATGAAACTTGAAACTTTGTGGCATGTACACATAATCATGGAAAATCATTTCTTGTTAGTCATGACTCATTGCCAAGACTATCTTACTGGACAATGTCCCTTTCTAAACCGAGTCACCCTCGTTCCAGTCCTGTTTCACTGAACCTGTATAACCTACCGTTCCAGCCATGTCTATCTCATGAGATATAAAATCTTTACCCAATGCATTGGAGGGAGATATAGGTCCCACCCATCTTATAATGAATCCTTTCTTATGTGTGCCACATAATCATAAACCATACATCATAGCGTAACCCATGTAATAAAAATGCGATTCTTAAACTACATGACATCATGAAACAATTCATATAAGATAAAGGAATTCATAAAAATATTTCCATCACAACATAATCAAACCAATGTAATAATAGGGATAAAAAAATAACCCTTTTATTATCTTAGATGGAAAATAATTTTGATAAAATACTTGAACTCCATTCTTGAGGAAAATATCCTTTCTACTTCAAAAACATTTTTCCTTTCATAACATGTCATACGAAATTAAAATTAAAGATGTTGATTAAAAATAAACTTGAAAACTTGTAAAGGATGTTTCTTGGAAATAATGTTTTAAAAATCCATTCATGCCGTATAAGATAAAAAAACATTTTTCGTACTTTTGTCGGAAAAGTCAAAAAGTACCTCGTACGAAAAACGACAAAAGATTCCTTTCATACATATTACTAAAAACTCACCGAAGGGTAAAAATGGATTTGAACAATTTTAGGTGGATGGAAATAATATTACATATTGATGAAACATGGATTTGGATGATAAAATACACCCCAGTAAATACTTATGAATAAACAATCTCGGATAAAAATGAGATTGTGATATTTCCCTTACCTTAGGTCCGATTTGCTTTGTACGTGTCCGAAGCTCCTGTATAATGGTTGAAATAATGTTATTGACTTATTCCAGAATCATACATATTGATATAATATCATATATGGTCATATTCTTAGCTTCTTGTTAGTAATATTTCATTGTTACTTGTTACTCGGGTCTTTATTGCCTTTTGTTCTTATGCGTGTTTTGCCGAATAAATTCTTATTCTTATTTTAAGGTTATAGATACCTTATATCCAGAATGGTATTAGTGTAACATATATCATATTTATTCATTCATTTCATTTATATAATTACTATGTAATGATGATCATGTAGAACGAGTCGCATCACATCGTGGAGACGGTATTCCGTACGTACGCACGAGTGATGATATCGTTCCTATGATCGTGGAATTGTATTGGAGTATATATATATTATTTCAGTATCAATATTACTTTATAATAATCATAAATAGTTACTCATTACACCATTATACCCATCCGTGTAAGGTGATGGTGGAAAATAGATTACACCACGGTGTGGAGACGGTATTCCGTACGTACGCACGCGCGGTGATTTCATTTTTCCGTAGGATGGATAGAAGGTGAATTAGGTTTGTTTCATATTTATAATAACATATAAGTATGTAAGTAATACTGATTTTATTACTTTATCATGTAACAACTAAAGAAGAATATGTTGAAGAAGAAAGAAATTGAAAAGATCGGTAATGGATATTACCTCTTCTTTGGAACGCTTCTTTGAATCCTCCACTTAGGGAACTAAGATTGGTCTTTGAGGGAGACCAGGACCTCTAGGATTATTCTAGGGAAGTGGAGAGCAGAAAATGGCAGGGGTTGTCCGAGCATGAGTGCTCAAATTTGGTGTGAGGCGGAGGGGGAGGAGGTGCCTTTTTATAAGGGGGGAGAGGGGCACCTTAGGAATATCTCAAAATATTATTTTATATTAAAGTCAAAATCGGTTTATAATGGTTCCAAAGGGTCTTATTTCGAATCTAAAGTGGGGAAGGGTCGCAAGCCTGTCAACCAATAGGATTTAGACAAGTTTAGGGTATTATTTTAACCTTATCAATTAGATTTAACTCTATGTTAAATAATTTAACTTTTACCATGTCTTTTTATTTTCTTTCACTATATGGTTAATACACTTACTATAACATGCCAACCGAACCCAAAATTGTTTATTATTAATATATATATCCTTATCTAAGTCATTTGGCCGATCCTTAGATTTTTAGGAATAAAATAACAATTAATAATATAATATTTGATTTATTTGATCTAAAAACTATTTTGTGTCAATTTTGACACTATTTGATATATGATTTTTTTGAAAGTCATAACAGAATTATATGTTCGAAACAAGTTGATTAAATCAACATTAATATATCATAGTAACCTAGAAAATTAGTGGAATTCATAAAAAAGTCTCAAATTACATTTATTTTGGTGTTTATAACATCAATTATGTCAATATTTCATTAATAAGATAATTACTGCATCATCATTGTGTCATAAATAAATTAAATTATTTAATGTCTAAAAATTATAAATAAAACACCATTATGTAGGAAAGCTTTTTAGCTTTCTAATGAATATTTATAGTGGAATTTATCTTATGTATAACCCCATATTAAAAATGATTTACTTATTAAACTTTAATTTTAACTATTTTAACCCTTCTTTAAATAAATTAATAATAAATGTCCTAATCTAACCCAAGTGGGCCTAAATGGTCATATTTTATTCCTAAGTTTGTTTTTGGTCGAATTAAACTTATCCAATAGAATTAGGACATGTGTTAGGGTAATAGTAATATCATTTTTACCCTTAGTTACCCTATTTATTATTAACCGCGGTTAAAAAAAAGTAAAAAGTTACTATTCACCAAAAAATTATTTTTATCTCATTGAACCACATTTTACTTACTGATATCAACCATGTCTGTCGGATTTTCGAAATTCCATTCACAGAAGCGGTAAAATTAAGTTTTATGCAAAATTCAGTTTTTAACCTACCACTTAGTGGTTTCACTATTCATCAAAAATTGAAAGTTTTCAGAAAAATACCAAAATTTCACCCTAGGCTAATTTGAGTATTCCGAATCCAAAAATGAAGTCCATTTTGAAAAATAAAATTTATAAAATTTCAAAAAGTGGTTATTACTATTTATAGCGGCTAGTTTTAATAATATTTTAATAGCATATCGTTGTTTAGTGAAACTCGGTATTACGTACGACGCAAGCTATCGAGGAAGGTCGTGATTGCGTGTAAAGTAATCCAAGAAAGTGTGTAGTGAAAGATTCCTTTGATGATATATAAAAACAAAATATTACTCATAAAAATCTCGGGTGTTACAATGTGTGGTAGTTAACCACTAAGACATGATGTTTCATTTTTATGCTTTGTTATATTTCAAGTTTATTGTTTATGCTCCTCTCATGTTCAAGATCTTCTTCATATGTCATGATTATGCTCACCCCATGCTATATTGTTCTTATCTATCCTCTTACTGGGCTTTTAGCTCACCCCTTTTGATGTATATCCTCAGGTGGCTACATGTACTAAGGAGAGTACAAGTGCTACTAAGAAGCCATAGAAGAAGAGATTAAATGAATTTTTATGCTTGATGTTGTACTTGTTATGTGTAGTCCTAGTTTTCCCAAGACACTAAACCTCTGGATCCTCCATGTGTAATACTATTATGTTGTTTATCTTTGAAATGATGTAATAGTAATATAAGAAAAGGTCGGGTCGCTATATGTTAGAGGTTGTTTCTCCAACCAATTCCGCCCATGTGGTGTTTTATATGAATTATCTTCACTTATTCAATTTTTTAACCGCCCTTGGGGTGATTTATTACTTTCCTGGTATGATTAAGGTAATTAATAAATGAATTGGATTATGTTGTAAAATAGTAGATAGTTTTCCTCCCTTTACATGTGTGAACATGATTTTATATGATTATATTTTTTTAATGGAAAATTTAGAGATTGTGGAAATGGGTGGGTGAGAAATGTGAATAGTTATGAAATGTTACATGAGTAGGTAAGATCATGGTAGGAAATGGTAATTTAATTGAAGGATTAATGATTCTATAGGAAGTCACAGGTGTTCTACATCATGGGTCATGATAGATGTAGAGAATTTCTTGGGCCTATTTGGTTCATGGATTGTGATTCCCTCAGATTCAATGGTCCTTTTATACAACATAGGTCAAGTTTTTTTGGGATCATAGTGAACATGGTTTATTGACATGATCATTGGGCCCTAATATAAGCCTAACTGAGTTTCCATCATTATTCTTTGGGGACTCGATAAAGATGAATTGGTCGACTATACCTAGGATCTAGCCTTGTAGGGTCTAACATTTCTAGTTATAGGGACGAAACATGGTAAATGGGACATTATGGATTATTTGGATCAGCCACGGTATTTTGTGATACATATTTTTATATGGAGTGGCCTTGATGGATATGATATAAAGGTTATACAGAATGTCCATGGTGATGTGATATATTGTGTTTATGGTATGGTAATAGAGATTAATTTTTATAAATTTATGCATTGTTAGAGGATCATAACACATTTTTTGCAAGGATAATTTTATGTCATAACATTATCAAATTATAGGATTAATTTTCTTTTACTTTTATTACTTTCATATCTATTATTTAACTTTTACTCTTTTTTATCATATATTATACCGCCCAGATTTGTTATAGAGACATTGTGTGGTGACCAATTATGATGGAATCTCACTCCCAATTTGGGTTGTAGTTTGTTACTAACACAACCTATATGGATGCAGGTAGGGACCAGTGCATGATCCAATAGTTTGATTATTGACATGTTTCTACATAGGTTTAGGAGAGCACATGACTGAGTTAATTCTCATGATGCTATCTACAGAGATTAGTTTCTATAATTTTTTACTTTTTGATATATTTATTTTACACATTACCTATATACCAAATTGGCCAGGTTTTTAGCATGACATGATCATCAATTTATATGACATTACATCTAGAATTTATCTATATATATATCTCTCTTTTAGATGATTATCAATTTTTTGATTCATAAACATCAACCAATATTGATTTGTAGGATTTCTACTATTATGTAACTCTCTAATAATATGGAATCTTCTCCATATAGAAACATCTTATATCATTTGTCTAATTTTGAAGCTTCTGGAATTTGGGAAGATGTTCATGGGGCCATGCGAACAACCGGGATCAGGGTACTATTTAGTGGCATTTGGGTCTAGAATTTTACAAATTGGTTTTAGAGGATGCTTCATTTTCTACTTTATTATTTTCATTCAATATATAGGTGATTAGATAGAATTGGAATTTTTTAATGAGTTATGCTTGGGTGTAGCTAACCCACATAAAAGAAAAACCCTTATTTCCTTGAATAAAAATAGTTCTTTTCTAGATTTTGTCTATTATAGTTAATTTGATTCCACAGTTGGGTGATGCACTTGAATTGTGATGTTATTATTGATACAAATGAGGGTTTAATTTTTTTTACACCGAATAAGATTATGGTATGCTATCTCATGTGTCATATAATTTATTTACAATAATTACATGATTTGAATTATGACATTCCATATAGGATTCATTGATTGTTTTCATAATATTATGAAAGGTGGCATGATAGATACACTAAAATTTGATAGTTGATATATGTAGTGAATTGAGAAACATGGTTAGTATATCTTGTACCATCCATAATCTATTATTTTTTTCCCAATCAGGATACTACATACACACCAAATAACCAATTATGTAACCTTGAGTCATGGACCATGAGTTGCACTGACTAGAACATGTTATGGTATGGATTAGGATTATGATATATTTTGGTTAATATGGAGTATATTCCCATATATATATGATGTGGTGAAACATTTGGTTCATCCATTTAAAATTAAATGTGAAAGGATTATGAAAATAAAATGGGAATTAAATTGGGAAATAGATAACTGAACCATGACACATATTTTGAGTGGGAAAGAAGCAGTGTATCTAGTCTGTTTATGGAAATTTCTCATTATTATTACTAGATTTTTGGGAAAGATGAGTTATATGATCTATTTATAGGACGGTTTTAACTGTAAATACTATATTATCTATTAATATATATCATTATTTTTTATGAGTTTGTTTGGAATTGTAGATAAATTCTACCATAATGACCTCTAGTCAAATTTTAGGAGGGTAGAGACGCCCTTTCTCTAGAGGTGGTGGTCCATTTACTACTAGTGGATCCTCCAATAGATCCAACTGTGTAGACAAATATAGTTCTATACACAGGATTTGAGTCATATTTCAATGAGTGGTCGTCATACATAATGACCACTTTTCAAGGAGCACTGAAGATTGACTCATATATGGATGAGCTGAACTGGGTGATCCTTCAAGAGTACACTCCCAGGTATTTAAGGGATGGAGGTCAGTAGGTTGTTGAGATATGTATCAAGACCACATTTTCAATATTTGATCGTCTGGAGAGACCTCCTGATAGGATATTGAACATAACGACTTACATGATTTTAGGATCATCAAAGCACTGGTGGGATGTTTTGAACCAGGATAATAGGAAGAAAGATATAGATTGGGTTGATCTACAAGTTATGTTCTATGAGTACTTTTACCCAGAGTATCTGAGTAGGATATAGAGTTTTTGAATCTGGAGAAGGGTATTATAACAGTTATAGACTACAAATAATACTATATAGAGATGTATTGTTTTTCACTAATATACCTTACTGATTAGTTACTGAGGAATAGACTCTTGGAGGAATGAATTTGACATATCATTTGATCTTAGGTAAATGTGTTCAGGTTGACCTCAATTGCTGAGATAATAAATTTTTCATTAAACACTTAGTGGATCTTATGTAATGTTGGGGGATCAGAGTAGAGCTGTGAAGTATCTCGACCTAGTTGTTCAACATCTTTAGGCAGGAAGCATCATTTTCACTCTTACCTTGAGTTGTGTACAAGCCAATATATGAGTACTGGAAGCTCAGTTTTTTATCATTAGTGTGGAAAACAAGGCCACATGAAAAATTAGTGTGACCACGGCCCAATCAAGTGTTGATATTGTGGCTGTATTGGCCACACACAATGTTTTTGTAGGATCTTATCTCATGTAGTGAATGGTAATGGTTATCTCCCACTCCCAGATTAGGAGTGGGTTTCTCACCTCTACATCCAGAAAAGAGTTGAAGTAGTACCAATCAATCAATCTTAGGTTGTGGTAGTCATATCTAAGTAATCCGGGCACGGGTTGTACTGGGACATAAGAGTGGGCCTACTTAATGTTGTGAGGATGTGTCATAGGGCCAAAGATAAAACCATATATATTCTGTATAGCCTACCTCTGATGAGTAGATAATGAAACTAGGTCATGGGAGAGGTATTGATTTAGTAACTTCAACTATCATATATTCTCTCTTTGACACAGGTGTGTCACATAGTTTCATATTTGAACCTATTGTTGGTAGACATAGGTTCATGATTCAATTTTCTAAGGGAGTTATAATGTCCGACACTATATTAGGGATTAATACAGATGCTTTATGTCAATAAAGGGAATTCCCCCTTGAGATTGGTGGGAGTCACTTTTATGGAATCTTTTTTTTCCTCAAGATGATCGTGTTTGATATCATACTCGTGATAGACTAGCTAGTATCTTATCATGCCTACATTTATTTCTATCATTATAGGGTGACATTTACATCACAAGGTCGTGTATATTATACTCACAATAGTGAATGGGATGTCCATGAGTTCATATATGGACCATATCATTGTGGGCTTGTGAGATGACTTCCATGATTTCTAATTTCTGTTTGGATGATCGGGGAGCATTGTATGTAGGTTTTCCTCCAGTTGTTGATTTTTAAGGGAATTTTCATTAATTACATTTTAGGTTAACCTCCCAAGATAATGGGGGAGTTCTCCATCAAGCTAGTGTTAGGAGCTGCATGGGTTATCATTCCTCTTTATAATATGAGTACTATAGATTTGTAAGATCTCAATTAGAATCTAGAGTATTTGAAGGGAAATAGTTTTATATAACTTTGTACAACTCTATGGGTTTTTCAAGTCCTTTCTGAGAAAATGGAGGATGTTACCATTATGCAATGTTTGTATTATCAAAAATTGAACCCTCCAATGGTTAATAATGGGTATCCATTCCCTTGGATAGATAACCTATTTAATCGTATTCTATGAGATCAGGTGTTCTCGAAAATTCATTTGAGATATGTAAACCATCATGTGAATATTTTACTGGAAAACATACCTCTTACTTATATTTATAGTAGGTATAGAATATATGAGTATTTGGTTATGTCGTCCAGTCTTACAAACATGAAAAATGTTTTCATGGAGACGATGAACTATGATTCCCATCATTATCTACATTCATTTATTTTGGTTTTCATTGATGATATCTTGGGGTATTATAACTATCAACACAACCATGTCAATGATATTGAGATCATTTTTTATTCAGTGATAGAGAATCATTTATCTTCTAAGCTCACAAAGTGTCGCATTGGGATAGAAATATGCACTTCATGGGTCATATTATCTTAGATACAAAAGTATTTTTGTACCTATTGAAGGTGAGAGATTTTGTTTCTTGGGTGAATTCCATGATCGTCTTTCAAAAACAGAGTTTCTTAGGGATATATGGATATTAAAGGCATTTCATACAAGACTTATCATTCCTAGAAGAACCTCTTATTCTATTGAATATGTTATGAGTGAATTTTGTATGATCAAATACCAGTGAGATATCCTTCTAGGAGATGGAAGAGAGATTAGATTCATTTTCAGTCCTGATTCTATGAGATTCGAGCACACTATGTATTGTGGTGCATCAGGCATCAGGCTAGGTGTAGTTATAATTCAAAGGGATAGAGTCATGTAAAACATGTCTCAATATTTGGGGTCACACAAGAAGGACAACCAGATGCATGAACATGAGATAGTTGTAGTTATTTATGATTTATACTATTTGAGACACTATTTATTGGGAGATAATTTATTTCATTAAATTTACAAAAAACCTAAAAAATATATATAAACTGTGTTTTTTGAATATGAAGAAGCGAATGTGGGTTGAGTACCTATAGAATTTCTACATTGATATTTCCTACATGATTGAGAAGGGAAATGCAGTGGTTAATAAACTTATCAAAATGAATCATATAAAGAAAGTTCATAAGGCTTGTAGGTAGTGGAAGATTATGGATTTTTTCTTTAAGATGCACATGGAGGTGAAGGATAGTCATGGAAATACCTTTATTTCATCCTTTTCTATTACCTCAACAATTATAGACTGATTGATAATGAGGAAGCTTTCAGATTCCATTGTCCTAGTCCTACATGAGAGTGTGGAAAGGGAGGACCCAACTCTTGTTTAGACAATGAGAGAGGATGATATCCTATGTATATATGGACATGCTTGAGTTCTGAAAAACAAATACAATGAGTAAATATAATAGTTTCAAGACATAGTTTATTATATGAATCCCTACATCACCAAGATGTATAATATTTTGAATTTATAGTATTGGGGGTCGGGGATGAATCATGAGGTAGCTAGTTTCATTTTGAGGTGTTCAACATAACTATAATTGAAGCTGGGACATCAGTAACCAAACAGACATTTAAAATAGTTACCTATTTCTAAGTGGAAATGGTATGATGATGTGATGGTTTTCATGAACAGTGTTTTGAGTTCACCTAGGGATAGTGATGCAGTTTTTGTTTTTAGTTAAAGGAAATCAAAGGATTCTCATTTCCAATAGATTAAAAAAATTAGTGTGGATGAGCATGGGAGGTTTCATATCTATGAGATAGTGTGACTTTATGAGGTCCCACACACTATAATTTCAACTAGTAATATATGACGTTAGGAATATAAGGTCCTCTAATCTTGGATTACCACCCTAAGAATGATGGCCATTTGGGTCATATGATACTAGTTGCTGCATACATGCATCAATCATGCATCCTAGAATAAGGGGGTATTGGGAGAGGCATATAAACCTTTTTAGTTTACAAAAATAATAGTTATTAAGATACTATATGTATAGAACCTTTTGAGTATATGTACATTATGCCATGTCGATCTCCAATGAATTGATTAGAGGTAGGTGAGGCAACCTTTTTGGACCATGTATTGTGTAGGAGACTTTTGAGTAGGTATAATTTCTCAAAAAGTGTATTAATACTGCATAATATCAACATAAATCTTATGTCGATCACAACATATGAACTCTAGAGTTCTAGTTCAATGATAAGGACTATTACTTATGTCATTGAGGCTGGTAAATAGATGGATCAAGAGATATGGTACAATTTCATTGTGATATGTTTGTCCATTCAAGATTTTGGTGAAAGTCGGGCTAGTATCCTATTGGTTTAAACTCCCATAGAGATACTAGGACAAGCAAGACATGTTCAATTTATCTTAGATAATTCATTATGATTCAAAATCATCTCATATTCTTCATATTGTGGTGGTGGAGTTGCTGGTATATGAGCTCATTGTGGAAAATCATATTATTATCATTGATAAGAGCACAAAGGTTCATTGATGTTGGTATGTTCCTCTAGTATTGGTTTTATAGAAGCACATATGTTTATAGGATGATAATTAGAAGAAACAAGTTGATGTATGTGGTTTGTGGCATGAGTTATTCTTTGATGATTCTCAACCTCCCCAAAGTTGGAAATTTTGGGATTAATTTCATTAAGGGGGGATATTTTAAGATCCTGATTAGTAATTAGAGGTATGGGTCTCTTTAAATTCAGTTTAAATGCTTAATTACTACCTAATTTGAAAACCCTTTGAGGACACGAGTGTATTATTGGTTTATAGAGCATGTTTGGAGGCTATAACCATGACACTTGGAGAAATAGAATATGCCACATGGTTAGTAGAATCCATGTGGGGAAATCCTTGTGGTTATTACTAACTATGAATGTCTGGATAGTGGGTTGTAATAGGACACACGATTTGAGGAAACCATGTGAATAGATATGCATGCTCTTGTGGAACTACCAATAATTTTTAGAAGATGTTTTGTGCTCAATTTGTACATAGTTAGTCAAATTGTTCATAGTGACTATGTAGGTTTTCCCTTGGTAAGGTAGAGGGTGCATGATTGTGGAATGGTTTAGCCATCCAAATAGCCAAACCATGCGGCCTTGGAATTTTTTGTGAAATTTATCTTTTTCCATTAAGAAACTACTTGACTTAAAAATATATATCCTTCTTCTTCATTGGATAGAAATGGTGTGGGATCTATCCATTGAAGGAAAATTTTATCCTTTTATCTAATTCTTCGATCTGAGATCGGAATAAAAAGATGTTCATATCATTAGATCCACAGTGGGGAGTACTCCATTCCTTTTGTGTCCTTTATTATTCATTGAATCAGTTGTTCGATTTATGTGCATGTTAATATGACCAATTTTTATTGTTTTCATATGCTATTCATTTTTCTCTCGATTTGAGTCGAAGAAAGAGATGATACTGGATGATCACTCTACAACAGGCCTATAGTAGGTGGTTTAGACATTTCTCTAATGGATTAGTTATTTATATAGTTAGTTGTCATTGTGCGGCCCTCCAGACATTCTGGAGGTTCCATGATAATGAATTGAGTAATTTAATCAAATAAGATGGAACATTTTATGGATTCCCTTTTTTAAAATTGATATGTGATGGGGGTTCTTTCCTTAACCAAGGTCATCCATGTGGTGAGCCACGTGAATTAACATTTCATATGCCTTTGTTAGACCACCCATTGGTTGAGTTAGTGCTTTCCTAGATAGAGGAATACTATTAATAAATGAATTATATTAAATTAGATAGAATGATGTGTTTTCCATCCATTTCAATGTGTTATCATGACATTACATGACTTAATTATTTGAATGGATTATTTAGAAATTGTGGAAATTTTTGGATAAACTCATTGAATGTGAAAAGGTTGTGAATTTTTATATGAGTGGGTAAACTCGTGGTATGAAATGGAAATTTAATTGAATGGTGAATTATTTCATAGAATTCCATGGGTTTCTTTCACCATGGGACATTATAGCAGTTGAGAATTACTTGGACCTCTATGCTTCATAGAATCTTATTCTATGGTAGGTAAAGGGCCTTACTACCCCTTAGATTATGTTTTTTTTGGTTTGAAGTGAACATAGTCTATTGAACTGATCCTGGAAATCTAATTAAATTCTAATTGTGTTTCAATTGAGATGATATTGGGACTCGATGAAGATTCCTTGGTCCACTATATGTTGGATTCAGCCCTACAGGGTCTAAAATTTATGGTTATACAGCACAACCATGGTAAATATTTCATAATTGATTATATGGAATTGTCATGGAATTTTTGGATAGTTACAGTGAAATTGTGTGACCATTATGGATAGGAAATATAGGTTATACAAAAAGGCCATGGTGATGTGATATATTATGCACACTGAATGGTCATGGTGTTTAATACATTTTTTGTACTTCTACTTTGTTACAGAATCTTGACACTTGTTTTGTAGGGATCCGTTCTTGTCTTGATTGTATCACTTTATAGATTTACATTATCATGTTAATTTTACTTGTATTACATTTATATCTGTTATACAGATTGCACTATACTTTATCTTATGTTACACAACCCAGATTTTTTATACACATTGGGTGGTAACATGTTGGGATTGCATCTCATATCATGTTCGGGCCATAGTTGGGTTCCCGAATAGACTATTTTTATACAAGTAGGGAACAATTAATTTTTACATGGTTTTATGCTCGACTAATTGCTGATTAAGAGAAGGGGAGCATAATAACTTGCCTAAGATCTTGATTCTATCAAGAGATAGTAGTTTAATTCTTTTTTTACATTTTGATATATGTATTTTGCACATGCCATGTATATCTATTTTTGTTTCATTGTAGATGCATATCATGTTCATCAGTGTATATGATATTAATTCTATAAATGTTATATATATTTATCTTTTGTATGTTTCTTTATTGTCTAGAAGATTTAATGATTCCACTATTCATATGTTTGTTTCTCACCATTGTGTTATAGTTTGTCAATAGTAAATAGCCTCCCTACAGATACACCCTAGGCCCCAATTGCTAGTCGGAAGCCTCTAGAATTATGGGTTATGCGCTTGAGGTCATGTCACCAACTAGTATGGTGGCATTGTTCAGTGGAATCTGGCTCTGGGACATGTCATATATAGTGAGACATTTTTTACATTAAATTTTCTTATAGTTATTTACGATAATTCTATTATAATTATTGTGTCTTATGTTAAATATTTCTATTTTGGTTATGGATGAATCCTGAAGGAACCATGTTACTAATGGATTTTATGGACAATGTATAAATTTTTCTAATAAACAACCCAACAGTCCAAGGTCTACAATGAGAAAGGTTTTTATTATTCCAAATCAGTTATCAATAATTAAAATTAACAACAAGAACATAGTCAAAATCTAAAACATAGAAAATAAAATAAGGATGTAATCTCGTATAAATTTACGTTACAATAATGATGAATCTCAAGAAGATTCAATTTCTTACATGTCAAAAAATAATGAAATATGAAAGGAAAAAATTGAATTAAAATTGGAAAAGGTATAACTATGATTGAATTCATGTATATATTCAGGAAATATTTACAATGTAAATTAGTCTATATATTTAAAATAGTGTAAATCTGTATATAAAAATGTATACAGGTGTATATACTCTAAATAATTTAACAATAAATTTCCACAAAAAATTAAATAGTATATTTTTATTAGTGTGTATATACAAACATGTATAGATCTACACATTATGTTAAATCATAGAAAATATACGTTTAAAATCGTAATTGGAAATTTGAGTGGAAGATTGAGTGGAATTTTTCTATTGTAAATTTACAATAATATTTATAGTGTATATTTTAAATGTAAAATAACTATGAAAATATCATTTTTTTATTTTGGAATTTTTATATTTTAACTGTAATTTTAAGTAAAAATTCCAATTTTAAATTTATTATGTATGATTCAACTGAAAATTTATAATGAATGTTTAGAATGGAAATTTAATGTGTAATTTTTTACTACAAAAAATTCATAGAAAATTTAAAATTCAATTATTTAGTGAAAAATGAAATGTTTTTAGTTGTATGTAAATATATTTGAACTTTTAATATAAAAATACATTTATTTTATAATTTTAGTAATAAAATTCACATTATAATTTTTGAATGGTTTTTTAGAGACTAATAACAGTTATTTGAAAAGAATGAAGCAATAAAACCCATTTTTTCAAGGGACTCCATGCAAGATAATGTGAAAATAAAAAAAATTATTTAAATGAAGAATGTTGTGAAATACCTGTATCTTACACCAAATCATCGACAACATCATCTTTAAATCCTATCACATGGGTTTGAGAGAGATCACCAAAATGGAAAAGAAAAGAATCCCACCCTTATAGGTATCCATGGGATGAACCGAATCATCAAATATTTTGAGGGGATTCACCTTTTATCCATGGTATTCATGTACCCATATATGAAAATGGAGAAGAGATTTAGTTTTCTCATATTCATTGGTAAAATATCCATAATCATTTTCATCACATTGTTTTATGGTTTTTATGAAACCTGTGGACAATCATGGGTGGTGTTTACATTGATTCATGTGTTTATAACACATGTATTAATGTCTTGACTATTATATATATCATATGAATTAATGAAGTTAACTCTCAAACATTTTATATTATGTTATGTATCTTTTAAGGATATCAAATGTGGATGATTGATTGGTTATCTATCAAATACAACCAATATAAGAAGTATTATATATATATATATATATAAATATCCATGTATGCATGAAAATCATAAATTTCAATGTAGAAATAATATATAAAAAATGATTTATGATAAATATAACTTTCAATCTCTCACTTTCACTAAATCTTGTAAATCATAGTTCCATTTCACATTTTATTGTATCATAAATGATAACATTTGAAACCATTTCCAAAAATCCTTTTGATTATCTTTTAAAACACTTTTTGAAATCTATAATTAACATCACCTTGTAGTAAGTTGTATATAATACATTGTGAATAACAATCCTTAACAGTTTTGGATTAACTCTAATACATTTTTATAGTATCTCCTTAATTTAACAATATTCACCATTTTGTAAATCACAATGTGTGACCCCCACAGGACATTATAGTAATGAAAATAAAAATAAAAATATTTGAATCCATATATGTAAGCATAGTTCAACCACATTCAATGTTCCAATGCAACTCAAACTATAATAGGATATGAAATTGATCTTAATTATACACTTTTATCTCTATACATGTGTCTAATAGTTTTTATCATATAAAAACATAAATTATCATATTTTACTTTGGTCTATGACAATGATTGACTATGGGACATAAATCATGTCAATTCAATATATCCAACTCATATATTATTTAATATTTTTGTATATATTGATCTAATTGATTAATACATAAAATTTAATTCAACCATATGAATTAACACATCACATGTCCCTAAACTAGATAGAAATATAATATCTAGGTGTGGTCCCCAACACCCATAGACAATCTATATATAGGTCACTGATGTTTTACTTTTCATAGGAGATGACAAATCCAATTTTGTTTAATCTCTAACTAATGACATGATCAAAAAAATACCCCAAAACCCCTATATTAGCTATGTCAATATATAGAATTATGTAAGTAAGGTATCAATGTTTGAATAATACCATTCAAGATATATCATTGAAATCATGTAAACTAAAATAAATGACTTATACCAATAGAAATTTGTTGTCAGATAATTTATATATGTTGGTAAAAATGAGTAATTCAATCAGATATTAATTTTTGTTTGTATTAATTTTAATTACCAACACATGATTTTACCAATAGATATATATGTTCATATTGATCACTCAATACCAACACATCTTTTACCAACAGTAAAATCTATTACTCTTGCCAAAATTTGTTGTACCAACACATAAATCCATTATTAATAATAACTATTACAAAAAAACTCTTTTATCATCAATATTTTTTTATAATAAATTAGTAAAATGATGAATTTATCAATAACCAATCTAGAGAAACCACTTTTTTATATATATTTATTTTTACACCAAATCCAATATCCATTTTTTGGTTTTTATTAAAAATATATCATTAATTTTTTTTAAATTTTCAATTTTATTTAAATATAATTACTATATAGTTTTGAAATTTCTTCATTTAATAATCATTTAAATATATTTTTATAAAAAGTAATTTAAATCATTATGATATTTGATATATTTACAAATATTTCTATATACACTATCTATATTTAGAAATTTCATTCTATAATAATATCTGACAAATATAATTAAATTTAATAAAAATTAATTTAATAAATAAAATATGTCAATTTAACAATATGGGAATTTATCTAATGAATAATATCCCTAGATCGGCGATAGATGTGTCCCTAAACCCTCCTTCATCTCCAAGGGGTTAACTGCACTTGGAGGGCTCGATTTATATTCTCTATTGGGAGATCATCCTAAAATTTAACATTTTCTGAAGGTTCCAAGAGTATTCGATGGTAATATATCGGTGTTTCCATGTGCATGTTTGACCTCTATTTTCTTCCCTCGTACAGTATTTCTGTTCATGTTGGTGGGAGACTTTGTTTAGATTCAATGGAATCTGTGGTGGTTTCGAGTTCTTGTTGAGGTTTTTTTGTGGTTGATGATTTGAAAATCGGTGAAGCCTGGGGATGCATCTTCGGTTCCTAATGTTGTTCGATAGTGGTTCTGGTGCCTGACAACAATGGATCCTGGTGCACTGAAGGGTTCAGTGTTGTGGATCAGACATATGTTCTCCAGTGATCGTTGGTACGTTTCCTCATTATAGATCTTTCATGTGGGGCTAATTTTTCAATCAAGATTTTTGTGATTCTATTGGTTTCTTGTTTAGTGTGTCAAATTAGAGTTCAAAGATATCTGATTTTTCTGAGTCTATTTGATACTGGTCCTTTTACTATTTCTTGAGTGGGCAATAAGTTCACTGGATAGAATTGATATTTTTTCTGAGTGGATGGTTGAACTGAAATCTATTAGTTATACTGTATTGATTAATGATGTGGACATCCTGAAATGTTGCTGCAATAGTGGATAGTTTGGGAATCTGGTGATTTGGTAGACTGAAATGTGCACTATTTTTTGGTTCTAAACCCGGGAGAGTGATGATGAATTGGATGTTTTCAGTATTTATGAGGTGCTGCAATGGCTTCTATTTTTTAGTTGGGTATGGTTCCCACTAAACCCAAAAGTTTCCTTTTCGGAAAAATAAAATAAATGGAATTGGAGGAAATATGTGGTTCCCCCTCATTATAATTTTCTAAAGCATCTTCTACGATTGATTCTTTATTGATCTTCTATTATGAACATCATCACCTTGAGGTGAAAGTATCTAATAAGAATGTTAATGATTTTTCATGTCAGTAGTGTCGCATAATGGTGGGCCTGCTTTAATCAATTTTTCCTTATTAGTTTCTTCATCAAAGAGGATCTGGTAACATATTTTACATTCTCTTGAATCCTTGTATTTCCATGTCTTTAGGTAGACGTTCACATTTCTCATGATGCAAGACTCCATTACCAAAACGGTTTGTGTGTGGTTACCTAGCCTCCCACTTCCATTTCAAAACCCAGTAAGGCTATAAATCATGGGGAATCCATTTGGAAATTTTTTTATGCTGATTATCATACTCCCCATACAAAGAATCCAACAAATTTCTATAATTTTTGTCAAAATCAATATTGTTTCTCAACCTCATATGTTTTTTAGACTGGAGTCTTGTTTTTGATTTGTATAACGATGTCAAGTACTCATTATTTCAGTTTATTGTTATTTTTATTTTATTCAAGGATACATTTTAATCGCACATACAAGTCAAAAAATACAATGAATTACCAATGTATGAAATTTGTGTTAATTTGGATTGAAAATTAATACCGAGAAAAAAAATACTATCATGTTTTTCATTATTTTGATTTAGGTTTTGTTTCACATGAATTATTAAAATGATATTGTATTATTATTTTTATGATTTAAGAATGATTATTAATATTATATTTGGTTTTTTGTTTCAGGCCCTTTGATATGACATATTGATGTTCCTTAATTTTTCATTTCATTTCACCATTGAGCATACCACATAGAGACATAAGGTATTTCTTTGTTTTTCTAATTATTTATTATTTTTAATATGTAGTTTAAAATTTCATTTTTTGTTTTTTATATAGTTTTATTTAAGTGACTAAACTAGTTGGAGGGTGCTTTAAAATAGGATGTGAAGGTGGGTGTCGATCTTATGTGGTTTTTCTTATGATTTTTGGACATTCATGTTATATATGTTTACAATAATGACCCATGTTGAACTCTAAACTTATGTGGGTAACTCACAGGCCTTTCATTTGACTATAAGAATCACCGTTTACTATAACTAAATGATCATGATACAAATCACAGGTATTCCATTTGAGTCTTGGTAGAATCATCTTATTTATACATTACATACTCATTTAATCATATGCAATTCATTACTTTTATTTAAAAAAACAAATGTATACTATTATCATTGAAATTGGAACACTTCAAAAAGATAATGTCTTAAACATTGTTTTTAAATCCTTACACATCTTCTATGTTGACTGTAAGGAGATCTTGACTTTAACCTCTCAAATATTAACTACATTAGATCAACTATAGTTTGGGTTAAAGAATGGAAATCATAGAATATTATTATTGTAAATATGGTAGTGGATGGGTGGGGGATTTCATTTGGTAGGGATTCAAAGACCATGGTGTTTCATATGTTCCATGTAATTTCTAATATGATTTCATTATTAGTATTGTCAACACTATTTAGGCCCATGCATTTGAATTTCTACTCATATTTATCTTATGCTCTAAAAATGAATTAATTAGTATAATTTAATATTTCGGTATTTGGAACTTGTCTGTAAGTTTGAAATAGTCATTTCTACTTTCTATGGTTCCCTTTATTATTGTTTTCCCTTTGTAGGTTCTAAGAATGAAATAAATTTATTCTTCTTGCTTCACCTCACAAATTGGAATTTATAGGTTTAACATTTCTATTTCCTTTCCAATGTTCTTTCAATTATTTTAAGGTATTTTTCAAACAGTAACCCTAGTGTTTTCACTATCGCTAATCCTCAAAGGGAACTTATTGAGTTTTATTTGGTAGAACAATTAATGTTCTAATATCATGTACAAAAGTTTTTTTTAAAAGAGTAGTCATAACATCATCTATTTCTTTATTCATTGTAGCATATGTTTCTTTATTTCTAGATGATTTATAGTGTTAATGCCACTACGATATTCATGTTACTGTCTTAATACAGTGAATGTGCTACTTCCATAAAGTGCATAACAACTTAATTATTTAAATACTATTTTCATAACATTGTAATTATTTCAATTGACATAAAACATATAAATGTATGTAATGTGACAGAGAACACACATTTCATTGACTGCATATTCCTTGAGAATTCATGCCATGTTGGTAATGATATTTTCATATTATGAAATATTTTTAATCATTATGTTTCATTAATATAAATATAGTCATGGTCATTACAAGATAACGAATAACAAGGAACACAATAAATCATTGTTTGGGTTTAGTTCTTAGGGTCTAAATGATACAATGTAGTCAATGTTTTAACAACCAAATACTGGTCATTTGTGTGTATGAACAAGGTTCTTATTGTAACCAAGAAGGAATTTCCTCCACGAACATCTGATAGACATGGTAGAACAAGTAAGAGAGTCCATTTCGCAAGGTATCTCATCAGGGAGGTTGCTGCATTTTCTCCTTATCATTAAAGGTGGCGAAGGGAATGCTGGGCACCCACAAGAGAGAAAAGAAGATGTTTGAGGAAATGGCTAACGTGCTCCGTAAGACAAGGTCGGATGGAGTTGGAGACAAGAAAAAGTAATATGTGACCTTGGTGCACTTTCTCTTTATGTATGCTGTTTGTTTATGGGATTTTGCAGTTTTATTCTGCGTTAGATTTGATATGAGAAACGGCTGCAGAAAAAGTTAATCAGTAAATTTTTTCCTAAAAAATGGTGATAAAATTAGCATAAATTGTGTGTCTTTATGTGCATATTCATGTTCCTTATCAACTATTTTTTTGTCAAAAAAAAATTAGTTGTTCAACATGGTCGGGGTTAGATGATGCTTCGAAATAGTTTAGAGCTGTTGAGATGATTACACCTTGTTTTCACATTTCTATTCCATGATCATTGATTTTTTTTTGATATATGTATTTTAGATCACTGTTTTCACATTCAAATGCCACATTTAGTGAAAATATTAAAATATATGTATTTTAGATTATATATCCTACAATTTTGGTTGCATATTTATAGTTTGATTCTGATTTTTTACATACTAAGGGGCATATGGTTTTGGATGAATATTCATTTCATTCGGGCTACATATTGAATGTTTTGAGTGTAAATAATAAATGACTATTTTTTATGGTTTATGATAAATGAATACATATAATGGTTTAAATTTTTTATGGTTGGTTGGTATTTTTTTTTATTCATATTAAGTTAAAAAATTTCAAGAGTAAATAACTAATGACTTTTGGGATGCATATTGACAGTTTTGGGGATTTGTTTTCATTGACGGTTGGTTTGTATTTGCGTTGGCTGCATATTCAATTCATTTTTTTTATGGAATTTAGAATTCTTTGGCTATATTTGATGGTTTGCAGGTGGTTTTAGGGGTGTGCATGTCTAGCTACATGATGTACAAGTGACAAGTTTGTTCTTTATTCCTTCGGGTGGTTTTATGATAGAGATTTGTTGCATTAACTCATTGTAATTTTTCTATTTGGATGACTTTACTTTGTTAAGTAGGAACTCACTATCATGAACAGATTCAATCTGATCTCAATCCAGCTACACTCATAGCACTAGTTCTATGAGAAAATCTCAAAAAATAAGCTTGGAGGTTTCGTTGTTCAATGGAAAATAGTGGGACCCATTTCCATTTGAACCAATAGTTCATCCCTTTCCTTTTGATGTTGGATCTTGTCTATCTAAGAAAGCAGAAATTTGTGCCCTCTAATCATTATCTCACCAAGTAATACATCACTGGTAGCTCATACATGCATGGTTCTAGAATTCCCCACATTCAAATACCTTCTTAATTCAATATTCTCATCATATATATCTTTTGAGATGCAATCAAAAGATGAATCCTGGTGTAGATCACATTTGGAGACAACATCAATCTAGAGATGATCAGTGAATCTCTTCCCTTGTGTATCTTGAACTGGTCAGAAGGAAACATCACACAATGTTCAGATAGGTCATGAACATACATAACTTCTATAGGCAATTGTGAGAGTTCTGTAAGTATTAACCTCTCCAATCTATTTCTATACAGATAATTTGTTTTGTAATTTCATTAATTTCTCTTTTGATATTTGAGTTTCTCTTTTGGTATTCGACACTAATTTGTGGTTCTGATCATGGATTTTTTGTGGTGTAGATCTTGGATCTGAATGGTGGGTCATATCATCGACTTGTGGTTATGCTCTTTGATTGTCAAATTGGAGGCTCATTGGTCCAGAGGAATGGATGGGTCGCTGGTGCTGGAGCTGGGTCGGTGGGGTATGGATGGACGTGGGTACTTGGGGGGGGTGTGATGTATCTTGGTGGGTGATCCTGTGGGGGGGGGGATTTGATATTTTTGAATCTCACATTTATGTATTAAATTTCATTATTAATATAATTACTTTTTTCTAGGATATGAAATTTGTTTCAATCGTCAACAGTTTAATAATTAAAATAGATGAATTATATATGATATATTAATAAAAATTAAAATTTATATTTTTTTATTGAAATGTAATTTATAAATAGATATTATATATTGGTAATATTATTGGCAACAGAAAATTTTTTCATAAGAATCTGTTGTTAAACACTTTAACAAACAAATATATTGTCTGTTGGTATTTTTATAATTGTAACAGAACTATTTTATCTGTCGCAAAAACAATTAGCTACAGAGTCTTTACCAAAAGTTTAGTGACTGGGACATATGTGTTGGTAAAACGTTTTACCAACAGAAAATACACTTTTACAAATAGATAGGTTCCTTTTGGAAAAAAGTTATATATTTTATATTGGTAACATGGATTGAAATATGATCCATGCACCCAAAGTTTAACAAAGACACCTACATGACACTACATGTGGTATAAATAGTTGGTCATCCAACAAACCCAAATAATTGTATACTATGTTTTGTGCTTCATGAGAATATTTGGTATCTCTTTATTAGAATCATACTCACACTTACCTTAACATTTTTTCATAGTCATTAATACTTCATGATGAACATCAGTAAGAGATAAACTCAAATACATACATAGAGAAGACAATTATAATTGTACATCATGAAATGTATATCTATATATACATTTATAGAGAAAATGTAAAATATTAATAAAATGTAGGATCACATTAATAAGATACATTTTAATATTATTAAAATACATAATAATATTTAACAAAACCATCATAAACAACAGTTTATCATATCATATATGATAAACTACAAGATCAACCTTATGTTTTATATACTTTATATGTTTTCTAACACATTACATTATATGTAATTCATGTCACATCTATATGTCACCATCTGATTAAAATCTCCCACTAAAATCATCAGTGAGAAACATATATGAAGTAATACATTTTGAATAATGGAGAGACATTATAATCACAATCCTAATAGTTTTACTTATTAAAAAAATTAAAACATCATAACATTATGACCCTCAGTTTTTTGATGTCAACATCCTAACTCTATTATGATATTAAGTAAAAAAATATTTAATCATATATTGGTATAATATTTTATTTGATATCGTTTAAATTCACTATGTATATATATTTTCTAATTATCGTCTTAGATACTATATTTTTTCATAATATCTTTATATGATATAAAATCCCTATTGTGTTCTTAAATAACATTTATTTCCTTTTTATTAAGAACAATTAACAAATAAACTATATCCTATATGGTATTCTATGTTATTGGAATATTTTCTTTTTGAAATGAACATTTTATTAAAATATATCAATAATGGATGTTGGGAACACATTCCCTCATATTTTAATAAACATATGGATAAACATTATATCCTGGATAAACACACTTATCCAATTTTTCTTCTCAAAACATGTTATGAAATTTATGAATCATAAACCATGTGTATATAATTAATCATCTCACATTTATAATAAAAACACTTTATTATCTAAAATTTTCACCTATCATAATAGGGAAATGATATGAGGATACACATTTTTAGTTTGAATCTATTAATATTAATAAAATATATTCCATTAAAATTTTCAATGTTATAAAAATTTACAAAATATCATGAATGTAAATGATAAACCAGTTCAATTATTTCATTGATTTTGAAATCATATATATTTAAAACACTTTTTAAAATATATATTCAGCATCAGATAATTTCCAAATCTAAGAATAAATTTCAATAACATCCATACCTGACATAGAAATTATATGGTGTTTCCAAAACTCCTTCAAGTTTATCTTAGAAATCTAATCATATTAAATTATTATTATTCCTTCTTGATAACACTAGGTTTCGATGACCTTTATTGGCTTACTAAAGAAACATTCTTGAACTTTTTCACCATTTTTTTTATTCTAAACTGAACTTTTACCTATATATAATATCTATACATAACTATAATCTATAAATAATATTCCCATTTCATCTATTATCAACATTTTTAGAATAAAAGATAAATATTATTGAAATTCACACATATTTTCAAAACATTTACATAAATGAAAATAGGGTAAATTACCTAACTAGATCAACCTATTTAAGTCTCCCATTATATATAATTATAAAATTGATTTATATAACAAATAATTCCTTAGGAATTATATTATTATCACCAATAAAATTATAATATTCAATCATATTGAATTTAATTTAACATACCAAATCATATTTATTATATGATACTAAAATAATTTATATACCCAATCATTCTGAGTACATGAGTGGGCACAAATATTACTTTACTAATTTTACATTTATTACCTTTAAAACCTTAAATTAACCACTATGTTCTTTAATAATATTCATGATTCATATATTAAATAAAATCATCACTAGTTTATGGAGGATGGAACTTTTATTTCTCATTGAATATTCCTTTATATAATTTTTAAAAATACCAATCTTACTTAAGAGCATTTCTTATGTTAAAAATCGTAAGAGTAACTTACATAAGGTTCCCCTAGTCAGGGATTAATCTTAATGTTTCCATGATAATAATTATGATACCACAAAAAAAAGTTTTTATTGTATGAGTATCATGTTTTATTAACCATTAAATAATATCATTTATTAAATGATATTCCACTAAAATTTTCACCCATTATAAAATCTATAATATCCATTGGGGGGGATATATCCATATGTAACCATGGATTACAGTAGTTATCATGTAAATAATCTAGGAAAATATCAGGTATACAATAATAGTGAATCATATCATATATGTATCATATATAGTTGAGAAGAAATTTCATTTTATAATCCATTATATTGGTATACTAAACTACATTCCCCATATATTCTAATCATTTGGGTTTCCCAGCTATGTGTAAATAAATAAATAATCATGAATGTGCTGATAAATAACAATAAAGGGGAACATGACTAGGAATGAAAATACTATCATGTTAATTCCAACTCAATTATAACCTTCTTGCCATACCTGTTATAATCTAGGGGTACTCGTGAAGAGCTTGAAAATACCCTATTGAATGATTGAGGTCATGAAAATTTATAACAAGGATGGATATCATTGATGCAAGCCTGTCTTGGGGCATGAAAAAAGTAATATTATATTTTTCCCTAATATAGTACAGTGGTTGACTAGGGTTTTCTTACATGATGAGCCTTTCAGATTGATCAAATTATTCTTCTAAATCTCTAATGAAATCTCATTTTTAGGTATTTAATTAAAATAATGAAAATATTTTTGGGTTTTTTTTATGACTTGAAAATTGGAAATTGTAATTTATACTACCTTTTAAATCTAAAAATAGTTAGTTACGGAAAAAAACATGATGTATAGGGGTTTTTTGGATTGAATAATTATTTTCCATTATATGTACTATTATTTTCTGATAATCCAAACATCAATTATCGGGTTTTAAATAATATAATTTATTTATTATTATTTATAATGTCATAAAATTCATAAACCCTCTCAATTATACCGCCTCCATTAATCAAGGTTGATCACATGCCTTGGCCTTAGAGGTTCCATCTTGTTACACCCATCTATATCACTGTGTATCATCCATTGATTCGATCAACAACAACATTTAAGGAAATAAACAATTTTGAAAGGGGAAAGAGAATAAATAAAATAATAGATACAAGTTGATTTTTTTGTCATTAGGGACAATCACCACATCTAAGAAATTCACCTCACCCACTCATGCAACTCAATTCGATCTATAAAAATAAAATAAATCATAAAAAACAAGACCTCACCCCTGGCCATGCCTCGAGGTCAGTATCTCATTTTTGAGAGTAAGAGATCTAAATTATTGATATGGGGAGAGGATAATAAAATAAAAAGAATAAGGAAGAGAAAAAATACAAGTGTAAATTAATATTATTGGAGTGAGGTAATACAAGAATAAAAGAAAATATAATTTGGATGAGAGTGAGTGGGAATGAAATAAAAATAAGATAAAATATTAATAAGATAATTATGAAATAAAACATATAATTTATAAATAATGTTAAATTAATAATAATGTTATTATTAATTTAAATAATATGAAAAAAAAGAATTAGAAGAAGAAATTATGATGTAGAAGGATGGTGGAAACAAAATTAAACACATGCATGAATTAATATTTTTAACTAAGAGAATAATCCAAATTACAATTTATAATAAAATATAAACAAACCAAAGTAAATAAAAAGTGAGAAAACATAAGATGAATAAATGTGTGTGGAAGAGAATGGTGGAACGTGGATCCTTGGTGACAATCTCTTCCATGGGGGTCAACTGATTGAGTGGGATGATTTGAAAGGAGGTGCTTGTCTCCTTTTATAGGCCATAATTTTTCTTCAAAATATTACATGTGGAATACCCATTTAATGGAAGAATTGGGGAATGGTGTATTCATAAGGTTTTTTAAAAATTCTTTTTCCATTTACAATACAAAATTATGCTTCATATTCCATGTTTAGATAGAGTTATGTCCATTTCACACATTGAATTTATTCTAATGAGGTAGACACATCATATTCCACATACTTGATTTCCCATTAATTAATGGCCTTTAAAATGGTTGATTCACTTGATTATGACTTCATAAAAATTTTCATAAGTTTATTTTTGGTATACCCTAATATTTTTAGATTGATTAGTTTGTGCATTTAGTAGATATGGACACAACATAAAATATCACAAGATCATTGCAAATTTTTAAATGCTTAAATTGTGAGTATGTTTTTGTATTTCAAATGGTTGTTTTATCTTCGGTTCCATAAGTATTAAATGAATACCATGATGTATTTAATACTAAAAATAAAAATTTCACAATTTTGATCAGTATTAAAAATTTTATTTCCTTAATACCGAAAAAA
This sequence comes from Viscum album, assembly GCA_963277665.1. Lineage (NCBI taxonomy): Eukaryota > Viridiplantae > Streptophyta > Magnoliopsida > Santalales > Viscaceae > Viscum > Viscum album. Next base: position 1,901,732,761 of record OY728121.1, on the reverse strand, counting down.
TTTAAAATCATGAGTAATTTATAAGTAAATTTATGTTCATATCATGAGACCATTATTGTTATCCCTAATAATGTAATGGTACTACAGTCTTCACTTTGTAATGAATAAATTTACATAAAATCATGAATATATTTCATTCAATGTTCAAATGACTATGATACTTATGGTAGGTCTGATTTTATGATTTAAAACTTAAGGCCCAAGGATGAGGTTTATCTATTATGTTCTAGGAATGATATAAATATAAAATTGTAATGAAATTATCGCCCTCAATTTATCAACTCCCACTTCTCCCAAGCTCTCAAAGAAAAGGTTGTAAACAGTTTAAACCTAAAAAATGACTTTTTACTTCTCTTAAGATAATTTTATACACTTTTTTTCTTTTTAAAATATAATTTCATTTTTTTCTTGATTGAATGTTACTATTTATAATACAACTCACATACACCACCTAACCACATATGATAATAATCATTGGTATAATCATGGTAATTTTTTATTCTTCTATGACACAACCCATTAACATTTTTCAATTTTTTCCTAATAGGAAAAACAATTAATTTCATTTAATGAATACAAAACATTCATTATTCCCAAAATAATCATCCCAACACATTATCATTACAATTATTTCCATCCCATCCACCATGATTCCCTTCATCCCCATACGTCAACATTAAAATATCATACAAATAACAAGAGTACACTAGAAATGGATAAAATGGATTGAAACATGGATCATCCTTATAATGTTCAATTATGGTCTCTATGGATAAAGAAAGATTGATGTAAATTTGGTATTTTTTGGGAAAGTGGCTTATTGAAAGATTTCCCAATAATTTCAAATGTGTTATTGCACTGTCATCGTTTTGAAAAGATCAAATGCATGATCTGGTTGTTGACAAGTTCCAATAACACACAAGAAATATGATAAATTATAAAATAATAATTACATTGTCTATAAATAATCGTGGAAATTTGAAATATGATATTTTAATGTCATTCAAGAAATTTATAATAATAATAAATCAATTCACATTATTTTCAGAAATTTAAAGCATGAAAATGGTTTGGGATATTTCATTTCAATGAATCAAATAAATAATTTAAATCATGGGTCCTCATTTTAATATGCATGAGTCACTTTATTCATCCAATTATACATTTTACTCAATAAATTTAATTAACATTGAAATCTAAAAGATGGAATCACAGGATAGCTATGAAACTCATGTATCCTAGATAAGTAATGTAAAACATGAATTCAATCATGGGAATACAATTTTTACATAAAAAATCTCAAAATAGGTGGTCAAAAAAATATGTAGAGAATTTTGATGATAATCATAAAATTTGAAATACCATTCCCTAGAATTCTTGGTCAACATTCCTCATTATCAATGAGGTAAATCTATATCTATTATGAACCTATTAAAAATATTACTTCATTAAGAACAAGGTTTAAGTCAGTAAATTCAAAAACACAGAGGGAGAGGTGATACATGTTTTATTAATTTATAGAAAAGAAATTTATATCTATAATTTTTGAAATAAAATGAAATTTATATGTCTTGGTTTGATCCCCCGTAGAGACCTGAATATTTACTACATCATGAGGGAAGTGAAAAATGGTATCCAAATTTAAATGCTCGATGAAGCATCTTTTATTTGAACCTGTACATGTGGATTTTCCCGGCTTATGCTTCATCCTTATTATTAAGTAATGGTGAATTGATAGAGTATACCAAATACTCCCCTTTCATAATATGATATAGATTTAATGTAAGGGTTAGGATGAAGTATGAATAATTCTCTTACTTGGTTACTCTTATGCAATATCCTTCTTCTCTTCCAGTACTGAATTTACATGGGATTTAATATGATCATACTATTTTATTATAACCTCATGATAAAAAACTAGAATATATTCATGATGGGTCTCCTCAAATACATGTTCATTGAATTCATGGATCTCCATGTGTTCCCCAGATTGTATAGATCCAAGTTCATCATTCTCCTATTAGACATGAAAAATATTTTATAATGATAAAAACTCAAAACAATAGTGAGTGATACACAATTCATTTTCAATAAAATAAGGAGAGATAGAGAATTATAAAACGTCAAATCCCTCTCTAGGTTAATATTAAATATATTCCTCTGTGGTAAGTGCCTCTTGAATTAGACTCTCAGTATATGGAGGTTGGTATTTGGGCTAATCCATTTTCCATTTAAATTACACAACTAGGGTGGTATATTCCTTCACCAATGCTAGCTGTGATTCATTATAGGGTTTGGGGTGATAAATAATTTCATCACATTAATTCCAAATTTCATCCAATTCATGTTGATCTCTAACATATTTCTTAGAAGGAATGAATTACTCATTCGATTCATTAGGTAAGAAAAGTATATTCTCTTTTAGTTTAGCTTTATAATTTGGTTTAGGTTCTTCAGATGATTCATGTAACTATGAATTCATACAATCCACTTAGATTTATAAAACATGTACATTTTCATAGATCTCTTTAATATCATACTTGAGTTTGTATTTTTATACTTTCTCCTGAATATATTATAGTAGATCATCTTTAAAAAATTTAATGGAATAAAGAGGACTCTTCTAATTTCATGGCAACTTCTTAATAGAATTATGGTCCGTATTCCAAAAATTCACATATCTCCATGTTCAATCCTTCAACTAATGGTTGCTTCAGGGTGTCCTTGAGGTCCTATATGAGGACCTTGAATTCATCCCCTTTTCAAAAAATTTATCGAGATTCTTTAATCTTTATATCCCATAATGAAACACCATCTTTTATAAAAAAAAGGTTGCTTTAGCTACTATTTCCTACACCTAAGAGTAACTGTTCCATGAAATTAGGAAATAATGATTGGAAAAATAATGGGTATTTCTTTTTTTGATTGTTAATAAAAGAAATTAAATCTATCTAAAATTAGACTTTGAAAAAAAAACTTCTGATTTGATCCCAAGAAATATTGATAGTTTTGATGAATGTCTATCATTGGAATTTACAAATGAAATATTTTATTTTTTCTAATATTGTATAGTGACTCACTCGGGTCATCTCACATGAGGAGATGTTAGGTTTTTTTACATTCTTATTCTAAATCACTAATGTTATCCATTTTTTGTGGTAATAAGAATTTAATAAAAAAATACAATATTTTTGGGTTTTTTATTTACGAAATGAAAAATAGAAATTATAATTTATTTTACAATGAATGTCTATACAAAATGAGTTACAGAAATAAATCACTGGGTCATGGGTTTTTTATTAAATAAGTATTTTCCTTTATATGTTTGATTTCAGTTTGATAATCCAAACAAGAAATATCATGTTTTATCTACTATAATTTATTTTAAAATTGTATAATATCATTAAATGTATAAATACAATCAATTCTACATCCTCCTTTAATCAAGGTTGATTGCACTTCTTTGTCTTGGAGGTTCCATCTTCCCAGAACCATCTCTATCTATGTTTCTTCATCCATTTATTATTTCAACTCCATCGTGCGAAGAACTAACCATTATAGAAAGAAAAGTGATTAAATAAAATAATAGAGAACAACTTATCTCTTTGTCTATCATAGAAATCACCAAATTGGAGACAATCACATCACTCATTAATGAAACTCAATTATGTCTACAATCTTAAAATTAAACAATAGTGAAAAAGCTTGAGCACCTTTACTACCTCGGGGCCAATCCATAAGGTCAGCCTCTAATTTCCAATAGTAATACATCTCAATGGTGGGTATGTGATGAAGAGAAGAAAAATAATAATAAGGAAAACTAAAACAGTAAATTAAAAATATTTGAGGAAATATAATTAAATAATAAAAACATATAACATTGATGAGAGGTAGAGGGGGGGGGGGAAGAATTAGAAATAGTATAAAAGAAGAAATAAAATATATAATTTATAAATAATGTCAGGATATTTATATTATTATTATTATGAATAATAAGATATGAATAATTATAATATGTGAAGATGGAAAAGGATGGTGGAAAAAAATATTAAAAACATGCATGAATTAATTTATTTATCTAAGATAGTAATTCAAATTAAAATTAAACTCTACAACTAAAATAAAATAAAAGAAAAAGAAAACCAAAATTAAGAATGAGAAATTATGGGGGAAGAATGTGGTGTAGTATGATTACTTGGTGGAGATCTCTTCCTATGTGGTCTACTAATGTAATGGGGTTATTTTAAAGGATGTGTTTTCCACCTTTATATTCTAGAAATTTCCTTCAATATTTACCACGTGTTATACCCATTAAATGGATGAATTGGGTAATGGTGTATTCATAAATATTTGTCATATATGTCTTTCTCATTTCCCATCCAATTTTATGATTCATCCACTTTGTGTAGAGAGAGTTATGCATGTTTCACTTAGATAAATTATTATTCCCACATAGAATCTTCAAATTCCACATCTCTGGTTTCCCATGCTTTAATGGATTTGAAAAAGACCGATGCACACATGCATGCCTTCATGAATGTTGTTCATAAATGTCTTGCACATGTTACCTCTAACATTCATATTATTAGTTCTATAAATTCACGTTCTATGGTCCCCAACTCAAATATCTCCATATCATTGCTTAGTTTTTACGACCCAACATCTAAACAAGTTTTGGGCATCCAAATGGTGGATTTAAATTAGGATCCTAAAGAAATAAATAAATATCATGATGTATATAATACTAAAATGATATAACTATAAAATTTTTATACATATATAAAATTTTATGGCTTAAATACACCAATAATTAAAAATAATTGAAATCCAAAATATCCTATTTTCTCCAATTAAGAACAAAATATGACTAAAACTATAAAATGTGACAATTTTCCTTAAAATAAAACATTTATGGGATTAAAAACATTGAAATTCAATGTAAAATTATATAAAAAATATTTTCTACCAATCACACTTAGTATTTGTTGGGGATTTTAATCTCATTATTTTATCTCGTGTTATTCCCTTTATGTATTCATAATTCAAATAATTTAGTTTGGAATCTCATTCTCTTAAACAAAACAAAATGTTAAAACCATATTAATGTTTAACACTTTACAGAACCCACAAGTTTATGTTACATAAAAATAATTCTTCAAACATATCCATACATATCTAGATGCTTCATATGAAAAAGATATATGAAAACTTCTTTTAATGGTTTATAATTATATAAGATTTCTAATATCCATATGAGTAAGAACAAAGCGAGATATATCCAACCATATTCACTTTACTAGACAGGGAATGGACCTTACCCTGCCCCACCTAATTAAACATTGTGAAGGTGCCCAACCTCCAGTTTTCCCCTCAGCGTTGGGTCCCTCAATTTGAGAAATGCCAATGTGGGCCCCTCCACTATCCATGCATACCTATGAAACCTTCTAAAATACTCAAAAGATGTGTTAGGAATGTGGATCTACCAGTCACATGTGTTGTTCCTTAACCAACGTTTCAATTGAATTTCTTGATAATAAATACGGATTATTATATTTATATAAAATATTTAGGTTATTCAAATAAATATTATTTTAATAAATATTAATATATATATATATAAATAAATAAAACATATATATTTATATAAATTAATATATAGATGTTTATATTATGTATTTATGTCTTTATATTATAAAACATTTATATTTTCTTGTGTTTATATATTTATATAAACAGTATATTTTATATGTTTATTTGAATACATTTTAGTAAATATATTGTTTACATATATTAACAATTCTATTTACGTATTTTATATACAAATATATATATATATATACATTTATGTATATTATTTATATACATGTTTATTAATATAACATATATATAAGTTTATATTTAATATATATTTATAATGTATTTCCAAACATATATTAATTATTATGAACAATAATAAATATTTATTTGTATAAATTGTATAATATTATATGTAATTAATATATCATTAATATTATATGATATACTTTATATGAAATAAAATTTATAAAAATATTTATATTAAATATAATTATTATTATATGAAATACATTTTATAAAAATATATTATATGAAATAAATTTTTAACAAATATTTATATAATTTTATATAAAATATAATTTTATATTATATATAATTAATATGTATATTATATAGGACGGAGGAAAGGTACATGCTACTCCTATAGACTCTTGATGAATGGGGTGCTCTAGAGCACCCATGAAGTGTGAATCTTCACTCATATATCCTGATTCCTCAAATTTCTTGTCTAAAATCGTAAACATCAAATATGATCAAGGTGCTTGATAAGGAGACATTGAAGGGTTTATCCATTTTATTTTCTTTTTTGGGAGGTTTATTTTCCCCACTCACAAATCATGCTTCAAATCGTACAGTCAAGAATGGTTCGATGGTGAATGTATTAGCCTCAAATGATGTCATCATTATAAGGATCGATCTGTGTAATTATTTAATTATTTCTCTTATTTCATTGATGAAGAGTTAAATCCCTAGAAGGAAGTCAATCTTCTCTCTCATATATATTTTATTTAGGGATCCACATTTTTTATGTGTGTTTCACATAGGTTTGGTTTCATCTATATATTATTTCCTTTATAATATCGAAAATTAAGATCCTAGAGTTTAGGATCAATAAATCTTAATCTAGGTACATAATTGAATCTTGAATGGAAGTTAAAATTATATCTGAATGACTTTACATATACTTTTTCATAAGTTATGATAAAAAACGTCCATTATTGGGTATTATGCCATTCTGAAATTCATTATAACATCGCAACTGTAATTTTAATTCCATTTTTTTTGGAAAATAAAATATAAGTGGTTAGTTTTTGTCATTATGAATGTGTTTTGGTGGATGTATATTTCAGTTCATCCCTAATTGAGGTGGTTGTTATTTCCACTCATCAAGATGAAATCACACATAGAATTGAATTTGAATAAATTCCTCAGTATTGTGATTTTTTCGGAATTCTTGGTCATTCATTATCTATGTTTATAGGTGATTTGGTTTTTTCTAATTTTCATATTTCAGGACCTGACTAATTGCATTGTCAAAAGACTATAATTCAGAGGGTTGTCCCAAACATTGATGTTTACCCAAAAAAAGAAACAACTTATATTGGGATTACTCTTACATCCAGATCAACTATTTCGCAAATAGTAAAATCCCATGAATGTGAAGGGACTTCACTGGTTACCTAGATCCCACATCCTAAATGTATTCTGAAATATGGATGCATAAAATTTCCTTCATTTGGATCTTTATCTTCTCTTCTTTTTAATCCATGAATTACCTATCTTGTTCAGGTGAATTATAAGATCCATTTATCATGGGTTGATACTCCATAGAAATGCCTCGATGCGATTGATTGAACTTCCTTCAAAAATTCCTTAACTAAGGGAATTATTGATGAAAATGGGGGAGAACAATCTGATGATAGTCAAAAAACCAGAGGGATTCATGCACATGTTTATGGGGACATTAATTATTAGCATGAGAAATCAATTATTTCTACAAAAACCTGAAAAGGGAAAGGAAAGATAGAAGCTGCTACTTCTTTGAAATCCATGACCAATAATACTTGTGTCTATTCTCAAATGAAATTCATCTCTACCCCTACCACCAGGAAGGTCTCATTTGCAAAAGTAAGTCCTAATGAAACATTGATATCCTCTACACCTGTCTATAATCACAAAAAGGATGTATCACTGGGTGTATTATCATCTCTGAATAAGATGGATTACCACATAACAGGGAAAGGTCCCTACCTCATTTTATCAGTGCTATGTAGAATGAACTAATAAAGTGGGGACCTTTATAAACACTAAAAAATTGATAATAAAGGTGTACCCTTTATCAGGGTTTTTTCATAACACGGATAAGGGGTAGATTAATCAGTGCTAGTTTTAGCACTGATAAAAGTTCTTAAGAAAATAAAATTATTATATTATATTAAAAATAATTATTACTTGTGTATAATAAATTTAAAAAATGTGTTTATAAATATAAATTTTTAAAATAAATAAAATATATATAATGTTTAAAAAAATTATTTATAAGATTATAATTAAATGCATATGTATATTTTTATTATTATATGATTATATAAATTTCATTAAAAAATAGATATATTAATTATATATATTAGATTTTTTAGGTTTATATGATTTAGTAGTTTTATTAGATTTATTAGATTTATTAGATTTATTTTATTTATTTTATTTTTTATATGTTTTATATGTTTTATATTTGTTATCCTTGTAATCCATATTATCATTATTATAATTATTATATTCTTTATAATTATTATATTTGTTATATTTATTATCTTACTATTTTATTTATAACAAATATATATAAATGATTTTTTTATTTTTATATTTATAATTAATTTTTAAATATATATATATTTGTGTTTCTAATGAGTTACGTCAACAAATATATAAATCATACATGAGTATAATTGGCGTTCATATATGTTATAAATTATCTTGAAAATTCATTCCCTTCTAATTTATCATGTTTTCCATATGTGATGGAACATATTTTTTATGCATACTTTTCAGGGTATATGGTCAATTCATGTCACCCATATGAACTACTATGTTATAAAAAATCCAAATAAAATTATATTAAATATATTTAAATAATAAAAATATATATATTATTTATAATTATAAAATTTTAATTATATATAAATACTTTTTAATTAATACATTTATTTGTAATTATAATTATAACTATAAATATTTTCATAATTATAAAATTAAAAAAATACATATTTAATTTTATAAATATATATACATATACTTATATATATATATATTTATAGATATAATTATAACTACATATATGTGTGTAAATAATTATTAAATTATCATTAATTAATTTATTAACATATAACGTTATAAGTATATATAATAAAATAAATATTTTAATAAATATTTTATTTGAAAATCTCTACAATTACTCCATTTCCTTTAAACAAGTGCGTCTCTTTTTATAATGCCCTCGATTTGTCCAAGGATTTTGTTCCCTGGGGTTGTGGGACTCCTGTGTCTCCAGATGTGATAATGGAAAATTCATTGTAATTTCCCATCCTATGGTGGTTAAGGATCATCATGAGGTCTTAAAATTTTCCCTTGTTGGTTGTCTACTACACTATAAAGGTGATAGATTGATGAACACTGAGGAGCTATAGCTTATACTCTCTCAAATTTTGGGTTTCATAGACTAGATGATTGTGCCAACTAGAAGAGGATTTTTCTATCTCATATTCTCATCCGCAGATCACAGGCCAGTGGTGTGGACCAATGGGTTATACTCTCTTAACCCCAGATGATTTAGATTGTCTTATAGGGATTTAATTTTTAACCTTTGTCATCAGAATCATTCAAATGCATAGATTTGGGTTAAGATTCATGGATAATGTTGGTTGTTATAGAGCCATTTATTTTTTAATGACATGGTATCCATCATCGGTGTCTCCATAAAGATGTATGAGAATACAATGAATGTAAAATTTGGTTACTTTGTCGATGTTTTAGATGATGTGTACTAGAATAATAATATACCAACCTGTGACACATTTGTGGCCAATGGTGAATAATTTGATGTTTAGTTTTCTAATGAATAAATCCCTACATAATTTAATTATTTCATAATGGTGGGGCTTGTAGTTTTTGAGTTTAGTAATGTGAGAAAAATTTGGATGAATCCAGGTTCTTCTTCCTATGGAAATAAGTATCATGGCTTCTTGATGGTGCTAAAATATAGTGGGACCCAGGAGGTCTCTAAGAAGGAAGTGATTAAGCCCCTCTGACCAGCCACTAAAATATATCTAGTTGTAGTAACTCTTAGTTTTTTCATGTCGTGGGGAGGTGTTGGCAATGGATCATTAGAAATATGTTGTTGGTGACACAATAGCTAGATACACATCCATATTGAAGGATTCCTCTACAACTGGCTCTAATCCCAAAGAGGGTTGTGATTTTGGTATGTAAATTGACATTGCATCCTTTTTTTATTTTATTTTGTAAGTAATTTAAGCATTTGATGTCCACGATGAGTTTTATTTGGAACATTATTCTCAAGTGAAATCTGAAACTCTGTATTAGGAGGAGCGATGTTCTTCTAAAAATGGGAAAGGGTAACCGTTTGACTCTTCTGTAACACTGATCAAGGCTATAGATGCATCTCAAGATGAAGTTATAGTCCCTCCAATAGAACATAGAAGGTTAGTCCCGTAAATGACATTCCAAAATCTTGGAAAAAGGCCTTCAGTTTGATTGACATTATTAATAGATAAAATTGTTTGTAAGTATACCGAGTTGTGTTTGGGAGCATGAATGGTTTCGAAATGATTACAAAAAAAAGTTTTTCCATGAAATTAATGGAGCGATCTGACTCACCTAGACCCTCCCTACTAGAGGTCAACACTAAACATCAAGTAGATGATGATTCATGGAAACAACCTAAGACATATAATAGAGGACTATATACATAAGGTAGAGGTGGGGGTCATTTCTCCCACTGATTTTCTCCTATCTGTGGATGTGGATGACTTTTGTAGAAATTTATGTTCACTTGTTTTTGTATGTTGCCCCCATCATTTATTCTACATTTATCTTCATTGAATAAATTTTAATATCATGGACGATAACAGAAGTTCCACACCGTGTTTCCTAAATAATATAAATATTTTTTTTTATAATTTTATAATTATATAAATAAATATATATATAAATAATTATAATTATAAAGAAATATCTATTCATTTAGATAATTGAAAAATTATAAGAAATATATTGATATATATATATATAATCTTATAAAATATATATAATTAATGAATTTTAATATATATTTTTATGTCTATAAATATAATAAGAATTTTTCGTATTTTTTGATAATTAATTAAATTATTTTTTTATAATTATAATAAATATATATTTATATATAGTAAAAATTATATATATATATATATATATATATTTGTCATATATATAATTTTATAAATATATATATATATATACATATTATATATATTATTTTATTAACATATATAATTATTTATCTTTTTATCAGTGCTTTTTAGCACTGATAAAGATAGGCATTTATCATTGATAAAAACTAGTGAAAACGGCAACTTTATCAGGGCTATAATTTTAGCACTCATAAAGAATCCTTTTTTGTTCTTTTCTAGCACTGATAAAGTTAATTCATTATCACTTCTATTAAAGAGTAGATAGATACAAGTTTTATCGGTGATTTTTATTTTAGCACTGATAAAACATACGTTTATAAGTTTATTTTTTGTAGCACTGATAAAAGGTCCTATGAGTTTCATAAAGAAACCCTAATAGTCTCTTCACTTCTTGCACCCCCCAAACACTAGTAGAAGCCTACCTCTACTCTGTTGACCCCTCAACCGCCGAAACCCGTCCTTAGTTGTAAAATATCCTCCATCGCGAATGCTCCTCCACTGTGAACTCATTTCTATCATGAATCCCCCTCTAAGCTTTCTTGTAGACCTAATAATGCAATCATTGGGTGGTTTTGTCTCTAATTCTTCAATAAAACATCATGTATGTCTCGTTTCACATGATTTCTCCCTCTTTTAGGGTTTCTCTTCCCCATTCTTGATTTCTTATTTTCTAGTGGGTTTTTTTAAATAAGTTTGGTCCCTTCATATATTTTTTGGTTAAAATATACATGTTTGAGTTTGGATCTTTCATTAATTGGGTCTTACTATGGTGTGGTAGTGGTTTCACACTAATTTTTGATGTCTTCCAAGTGTTTGGTAGTTTATTCTAGGATTTAAAATAATTAGATAATTCTGATATACTTTATTGTATGTTTATATATGCTCCATGGATTATTCATGTGTTGAAAAACATGTTTTGGATACGGTTTGACATGAATATGTGATGAAATTTGGGTTTTTAAATAAAATTGGTTGTATTAATTATGTGATTTGTGGTGGGGTTCCTTGAGAGTATTTTATTCTTTGTGTGAAATATGAAAATTGTTATTTCGAAAAAGTTATTAAGGTAAAAATGTGTTGAATATGGATTTATCCAAGGGAAATGGATTTTTAGTCTATATTCGCTTTCTTTTCGTATACCATAGGTGAATATATAAATTCTGGAAGTAATGTGATTCATGTTATGAAATAGTTATTCTATGAGATTGATTTTAAAAAGGTTATTTTCCATATGCTTGAATCATTGATTAAGATCCCAACATGAAGGTGGTAATTTGATCAAATTAGTGAGGCATACTCTGAATTTTCACTTGTTTGTTCTTTATTTTAAGGTATTTGAAATGAATATGATGTGACCCACAACTAATTGATAGTAGGTTCTAGATCAAAGGAATGTTTCCTCACCATTTCATTCTCTACACAACCTTATTTAATGTAGATCATATTTTGGAGGTGGTTCCTCTTTTGAATATGCCAGAATGATACTCCTTGATACCTCCCTCAACTACACATCCACCCTTAATGTTTATCGACGTTGAAAGATGGCTTTATTCTCTCTTGGATCTGAATTATCCTGGACACACCTTTTAAGAAAATCTAATTCCTTCATCTCATGGTTTTCCAATCTACTAGACACCTCACATCTAACTAATTCAAAATAAATGTACCTTTTTATGTCTCCAAGATTATCAAGTCCCTTATCCACAAAATTATGAATCATCTTCCATTGAATATCAATCCAAACCTTATCCATTTCATTGAAACCAGCACATTGTTACTAGTGAAATTTCACTAAATCATTGAAAACCACTTCACTATATGAAACCAAGTTGTCATTAAACCTAGACTATGTCACTACAACAAACCTCTACCTTATAGTTCTAGTAACCTCATCGTTTTGAAAATATGTTCCCATAGGAAAAAGAGAAATAATTAATAAACACATGACATAAATGGAATAAGCACACCACCTGAAAATTATGATGTTTGGATGACAATCCTACTTCATTGGTAAATAAATTGATATTTTCATTAAGGGATAAACTGACTTATAAGGGAAACATATCTTTTTTTTATACCCACACATACCCTAGACAAACAAAAATAAAAACACATGAGACACTTTCTAGACACCCTAGTGAAATAACCATTACATCTTATGTAATGAATCCTTCCACATGCATGCACTATAAGGCGAATCCCCTAAAAGGGGAAATTTTATAAATCAAGTGATTATCAAATAATATTTTCTTCTAGGAATAATTTTATATCTAAATATATATAATATTATTTTATTACAACTTTAAAAAATTATATGAATGAAATAATAACTATTGATATTCAATGTTATGAAGTGGTTGTGACATTTAGGTTGATGAATCCATAAAACGAACTTAACCTGGATTTCAATTTTTATATTTTATTTAAAATGATCTATAATATTTTGGGACTTGATGTTGTTAATATCATGAATGAATTTTGGAGGGGTATCAATTATTTGGAGACATACACTAATTCTCTCATTACTTTTATTATAGAGTTTACTGATATGAGTTCGGTTATGAAATTTAGAATGAAAAGTCTTTGTAATGTCATTTATAAAGTATTTCTTATGATTTAATATTATTGAATATGGATAATCATACCATATATTATTTTAGTACCATAGGAATTTTCTTTTGTAATGTGTAATATGATACTGTAGTCTCTATAATATAGTCTTTAGGTGCAAAAAATATTTGGAAGGTGAATCTAAACTTATTTTTTATTAATTCACCAAGAGGAGAGACTCTAGAACATAACCTTAGTTTTTTTATAGGAATTAGTTAGAATTTTTTTTATATATTTGGATATTTTGAAAGATATTATTTTTAAATGCATATGGTGTAATTGTATTTTGTACAAATGTTATCAATAGATGTTGTGGTTTTATAAATATGAGTTTTTGTGGTGATATGATAAGGAATTATCCTTAATGAATTGTGAAAATGTTTTTGGAATGTTTGATTCATTCCATGAAAAGTAACAGTTAAATTAACCATTCATAAAAAGTGAATGGTTTTATCAAGACAAGATATAGGTGTTAGAAAGACCACATGTTCGATTGGGATACTTCCATGAAATTTTGGAAATCTGTGAAACTTTATAAATAGATGAAAATTACTGTAAGAAAGTGGGACTAAATGCACAAGAAAAATGTGATAGAGGTATTTTTGGAATAATCATGAAGAAGAAAAATAATTTCACAGGAATCTACCGAACATGAAATCATAATTTAATTATGGTGATTTTGTTAGTGGTTCACTTTCATTACAATAGTGTCAACTGGGATTCTTGCTGGATGGAAGCATTAATAAGGCCTTAACCAGGAATGTGTTATGCATCCTATTCTTATATTTTCAGGAGATATCATTCTATGATCATAATCGTAGATTGTTTAAAACACCAATCATAACCACAAATGTGATGGGTAATGATTATGGCTAATATTGTGTTGTATCATGAGTCATGATTAAAACTATTCCAGTCAATGATGGTCATGTTGTAGCTTATGGGTCTATAAATTTATGAACACATAAGAGAAACTTCCCAAATCCTTTCCTAGATTTGTAAATAGTGATTATTTCCATGAGGTGTTATTGGAATACACTAAAAAAGTGTTCGGAATATATTTAATCACAAAATTAAATAAACCATTGTTACCAGAGAAGTATGAGTACATATAGTCCTTTATATTTTACTTAATGTATACCCTCTAGAAGGGGAACATTTTTTAAAATGAACTCTATTGGAAGGATCATTCTTAGGTAGTACATGATTCTTGCATCATGTGGAAGATGGTGACCCACTTTGAAGAGATTTGACTTTATGTCCAAAAGTATCATTGTCAATAGAAACATATGTTATATCTATCACTTATTTAAACCTCAATAGTATTATGTGCGTAAAGTATAGGATTCATACTATTTATTCATGAGATATAATATAATCCTTTAATAGATTTATATTTTATGAAATTTTGGTTATTTTTTATCTATGTATCCTTTTTAATGTGACTGTCTTGGTAATTAGGCCTTTTTGAAATTGACTAACTGAGTCTTTATATATGATTAAAGTGTTTTAACATATGTATTAAACCACTATATGTGTTCAACATATATTTTATTGTTTTAAATACATTTAAAATGGTATAAAAACATGGAATGGACAAAGGTTTCATGATTTTTTTTCATCTCATCTGATTGCATTCTAGAAAGGGATGTGAATAGTTTGAATGCATATTTAAGGTTAGTTTCATTTTAATATGGGGTTTGTGATGTTTTAAATAAAAAATATCAACATATTTGTGGTCTTCGTTCATTTTTAATGATTACTATTTTTGTGTCATGATGTTGCATTGAATACATTAAAAAAGAATTGGGGTTTTGAGAAAGCGTGTTTGA
The DNA here is from genome assembly GCA_963277665.1 of Viscum album. NCBI lineage: Eukaryota > Viridiplantae > Streptophyta > Magnoliopsida > Santalales > Viscaceae > Viscum > Viscum album. The sequence goes on along the minus strand of OY728121.1, from coordinate 1,901,717,274 downwards.
AACTAACTGGTTTATCTTAAAAAGGATGTGTTATTTTAAATAGGAATTTGTGTAAATGGTTTATTTTTTTAATGGGATCTAAATTGTGATTTGATAAATATATGTCAATGGAAACCTAAATTCTATATATTTATTTGAGCAATTTTAATTTTTATATTAATGTTTTTTGAATTTAGTTTGTTATGTACTAATATCACAAAATCAAACAGGATGGATATGAATAAATAATTGATGGCTGCCAATTATTTAACAAAAACTATGAAGATGGAGTGAAAGAGTTCATTATGTTTGAAAAAAATAAATCATATGACCCTTATCAAATCCTTTGTCTGTGTTTACATTGTTTTTATTCAGGACACGTTAGTTGAGAAGATATGGAAGAACACATGATACATCATTGATTAGATAAAACTTATAAATATTGTATTAATAGTGAGAAAAATAGAATGTAGCTAGTGGGTGGGATAACACTTTGTTATATTGATAATCGATTATAATAACAACTATGCACAATGAATAATATCCTATAGAGGATGTGAGTACATATGTGAATGAAGATTAAGATTGTATTGAATAAATGAAATTTATAGTTGAAGATAAACATAATTATTTCCCAAAATTGTTTGATCAGTAAGGGAGTTGTAAAAATATGCCATTATATGGTGGTTTCACTAAATATAGAACATCGTCAGCCTTACTGAAGCTGTATAATTTGAAAAAAGCCAATCAATGGTGTGATTCCAGTTTTAATGAATTACTTTATCTCTTGAATACCATGTTCCTAGAAGATAATGAGCTCCCGAGCCAGCCATATGATGTGAAACGAATGCTATGATTGATATGTATGATTTCTGAAAGAATACATGCATGCCCTAATGAATGTATACAATTTCACAAGGACCAAAAATCACATAGATAATTTCCAATGTGTGGTGCTTTCGATAAAAGAAAGATGAATCTGGTCCTATAAAAGTTGTATGGTATTTTCCAATTATTCCAATGTTTAGTTTCCTATATAGAAGTAAGGAGAATGTAGGGAAGCCTATGGGTCATATATACATAAGAAATAAATATGGGAAACTACTTCACTCGGTAGACTCCTTTTAGTGGAATAAATAGATCATGGGTATCTTAACATCAAAAACGAGCTGGGAAACCTTCATCTAGAATTATCAATAGATAGAGGAAATCCTTTTCATTTTCAAATAAGCACTCACAGTACATGGCCGATTATGATGGTAAATTATATATGGAAACTATGGTTATGCGTGAAATAAAAACACATAATGTTATCATTGATTATATTTGGACCTAAATAACATGGTAATAATATTAATGATTATTTGTCTTTGTAGATTATTGATTTTAAATTATTGTAGTACTTAGGTGATACCTTGTATGATGATTATAGAAATAAAGATTTCAAGTTTAGAGACATGTTGTATAAGATGATAAATTATATTCCAACTTATGGAAAATTTTCAGGATATAGCATTAATCTAAGTCAAGGGTGTCCCATCTATGAACATAGCACATCGTAAATTAGTTTGAAACATTCATCGAAATCCATGATTCCAGGACATTGCAAATTTCTACCCTGATGACATATGTACTAATATTAGACAACATCATTCAGTGGAATTTTAGATGAATGTATAGCACTGTCTCCACTAACAGGTGATCAATTTTTTTAGAACATAAAAGATATAGACAATAATTTGGCAAAATGTTTTATAAAAACCTTATGAAAACTAGTTGGATGAAGAGATCATTTATTTTTTAATTATCATACTAACATTTTCTATACATTAGACACTTTCTTGATGTAATACATGTTAAAAAAATGTATGTGATAGTGTCATTGGAACATTTCTAGATGCACCCAGAAAAACAAATTAAGGAATTAAGGACAAGTTGGATATGGTTGATATGGGAATATGAGAAGAGTTGGCACTAGTGATGGGTGAAATTTTATCTTTTCTTCATATAGATGCTTACACTCTTTCAGGGTAGGAGAGATATCAATTTTGAAACATCTTGAATGGCGTAATTCTTCCATAGGGGTATGTCAATAACATCATGCCAATGAATGATTAAAAGTTAAAGGGTCTAAAAAAACATAATTTCCATGTTTTGATTTTTGATATAATGCCTATAGATTTATATTGCATTTTTTCCAATAATGTTAATCATACATTAACCAAACTCTGTTCCATCTTAAAATATATATGAAACAATTTTATAGACCTATTAAAATTGTTGAGTTTGTGGAGGGAATGTTTTGTCATGTTATGTGAACTGGAAATGTTCTTCTTTCCCACATTATTTGATATATTGGTTCATTAGATGGTTCACATTGTGAAAGAGATTCGACTATGTGGTCATGTACACTATAGATGGATATACTACATTTAATAGTATATGAATATTTTGAATGGGTATATGAAAAATCGAAGTTGGACAGAGGTTTTTATTGTGGAGTGATATTTTTGAGGAAGCCATTAAATTTTGTATTGAATACAAGTCTGTTGTTGAAATCATTGGTCTACAAAAATTTCATCACACCGGGTGGCTAGTGGGTGAATGAAATTTTGGAGGATATTTTGTCATAATAAAAATTAAAAATATAAAGAATGACCACGTTTATGTTTTTTATAACTGTTTGGAGGATTCCCTATATATCAAAACCCACAAATAAATTATTAGGTATTTAAATCAATCAAGGGATGAAAAATGGATATCAAATATACATTGTTAACTTTTTATAGGATTTTTTCAGGACCATATTTTAAAGGAGTCAGATGAAAGTCCAGATTCAATTTTAGAACAAATTTGATGGCTAGATGGAGGACCAAGTGTATACGTATTATTTAACAAATGTTATATAATTAAGTTTTATACATTCTATACAATTGACCATGATGAAATTAGTACCATGAAAAATAGTAGGGTTACACTCATAGCTGATGTGATGCATGTTTCTGGTACTAAGGAAAAAAACCTAATGTACATAAATATGTAATACTTTGGAATCATAAAAAATATTGTAGCAGGATTATATAACATTCCATGTGACTATTTTTCAATTCAAGTGGGTTGATAAAAAGAGTGTTGTTAAGATTGATGAATTGGGATTTTTGGATGTTGATTTTAGTAAGGAAGGGTATAATGATTCACTATTTATAATGGAATTATAGGTAGTACAACTATTTTATGATACAAATCCCACAAACCAAAAGTGATCAATTTTTCTATTATCGATCAAAACCACGGAAGGATCAGATGAAAATTCAACTAAGGATGACCCTTTCAATGGGACTCACAATCATTTTTTAGCGGTCCCAATGTAGATAGAGTGTTGTATTTCATTAGAGACCACAATGATGGGATTTGGAACATTTCTATATGTGTAAAATCCCTTCATCATTTAAAAAATAAAAATAGTTTTTAAAAAACTGGTTACATTTTTTTAATATACATAGTGTTATGTCATGTTATTATCCACTTGTTGTTGCATGTAGGTACAATAAAATAAATGTTATACCAATTCTATAGATAATGACTTCCACACCTACTAGTGTTTCTCATCCAATTGAAAAATAGGCCTTTAAACCTTATATAATTCAAATTGTATAGGAGTGACCTTCGACATGTTCTTGTGTTCCCATTCCTATGAAACAGTAGGTCTCTCAACATTGTGATGCTTTCTTTGTAGAGGAGTGACCTTCTTCATGCGACAGGGATCCCATTATTGAGCTACAACATGCTTCTCAACATACTTCTGCTCGATGTGTGGGGTAAAACAACCATCATCACGTGTCGATGCCACCGCTCCGATGGAACAAATAGATAATGTTGATTATGGGGAAATGGTTGGAGATGAAGACTGGGGTCACATTGAAAAGGATCACTATATCTTGACGGTGTTAGAAAAAATCTATAAGGAAGATGCCAAGGCATAAAAAATGCGTTCGGATGGAATGCACGGGGTTATCATGTTAACCACAATAATCCTTATTTAGCATTTATATTGGAATCATCACTCAGTAATGGGGGTCTTTTGATGTCGATTCGTGTCACCATGTTGTTAATGGGCTTAGGAATCTTATGTGGGAAGAGATTATTCTATCATTATGACATAATTTCATTATATTACACAAAAAAATATAATGAAACCTAGATTTACTCTTCATCATCCATTATAGAGTGCATTTATATAATATGACTCCCACAAGAAGTATGTATTAATTCATGATGGATGGATTCATATAGGATTTCAAAAAATACTAAAAAGACATCATCTTAAAGATGCTGAAGGTAAAATAAATGTGTGACAACTTCTTATCTATTAAATCTTAACAACCCATGAGGCATGGGCTTTGTTTACTTACCATCATGCATATGTTTCTTTTTAGCTTCAATGTGTCCAGTAATAATTTTTTTTGATGATACATGAATTAATAATTTTGATTGACAATTTTTTAATTATGAAACAGTAACTGAGTGCCAAAAATAATGAATAAGTAGAAAAAATATCATACCCCTACCATAAAGCATGGATGGGGAACGCTGCATTTTCAAAAAAATGGTATGTATTTTAAATATACCATACTACTTTTATGTTCCATGAAACATCACTATAATTATGTTCCTATGTTTATATGCATATTGATGACTTGAAATCCACAACCACTTTTATCCCACGCTATGTGATATGGGAGGAGGCACGTGAAAATAACCACATGATACTAATAGATAAGAACACACAGAAAGTGTGGGAATAATTTGTAAGTATTACATAATAAAAAAATATTGTATTTAAATTGCTATTACATAACAATAATCACTTCTTTTTTGATATTTTCTATCTTACATATTCATAGGAATATACAACACTTGTTCTGAATGAACCAAAACTATCATTGGCCTTGAAGCAGCCAGAACAATATGGTCCCATCAAAGGCATGGGTTTTGCAGTGTGACCCTAAATTGGTTTTGGGAAAAAATGGAATGATCAATGTGAATTAATTAAACAAATGAGGGAATGAATAACTACACTTGAAATAAAATTCCAATAACATAGGTAGATGATAGAAATATTAATGAAGGATAGGAAAAGAGAAGAAACAACTAAATAATTTCAACAGTGTTGAGATCCCCCCCCACCCCCCCATCAGTAATGAATATATGAATTCCCCTCAAAGAGATATCTTAGAAAAGGTAATGAATGTTATAATAAATCCTTATAAGAAATGTGAATCAGACAGCCATTGATAGATTTCCTATACTATAAATCTATAGGGTGATAATGAATGTGATTTATATCTAGAAACACCCTCCCATCGCCTTGTGGTGAGGACTACAATATTAAATATTTAAAAGGACATGCTCCACAATATACAACTTCTAATAGGCCACGTGCGAGTGTCAATCAATTTAGCTCGTGTGTCGAGCATTGAACTACTTGTACCAATTCCGAAGGATATTATTAAAATAGTAAAAACAATTGTGGGAAAATTATTTTCACGACCATCTCATATTTTTAAAAACAATATCGACATGGAGGTATTCAATTTTAAATTACTATTCAAGAAAATCCATTAATATTTAATCAAACAGGTCTGAATCAATGAATGTTATTATATATGGAAAAAGAGAAGGGGATGAACTAACTGATTTTCTCAAACCCATATAAAGGATAAAAAAACTGATCAAAACGAAATTCTAAAATCACAATACCCCACACTTTCTATATCCACTTTTACAATCATTCGAGGTTCATGTGGATAAAAACAAAAAAGACGGTGGCGACCACAATGTTGAATTTGAAGAAAATATGCACAGAGAGTGATATTAATACTTCAAGGGTGTTGATAGTGAAACTGAAGTCCTCAACTATGACTGGATTGGTTGTTTAGTGGTAAATGTATACATGAGGTATGTTCTCATGATTTCATTTTCCATAATCTGATAAATTGTGTTAATTATGTCTAAATATATTTAATATTTTTGGCAGGCATATATATGAAAAATAATTGAAAGGATTTAACCTTGACAAATGGTTTGGAATCATTAGTCCTCATGTCACCTAAAAGGAACAACATAAAATAGAACCCAGTAAAATGGATGAAATAGTGGATGGTCTGATCAAATCCATCGAAAGAAACATTTTGGTTGACAAACTCTTTTTAATACCAATGATGCAGGGGATAAAACACTGAAATTTAATAATATCCATTTTATTTTCATTTCTTTCATTACTAATTCCCTTTATCATTATTTTTAGGTATAATTGGATTCTTATTTTAGTAAATTTGGTTAGTCCAAATATTTATTTCTCGGATTCAATGCATGGATATCAAACAAACCATCAATACATGAAGATGTTTTTCTATTTTTAATACGCAACATCCAACATTTTAGAACTAAACATCATGTTATATAATTAATATTATTTTTAATTAGGATTCTATTATGATATGGTAGTTCACCACTATCACCTGAAAAATGGAATGAGGACAGGGTCTTTGGGCAAAGAAGAACACAAGTACTATTACCAGATAAGTATCAGGGTATATATATATATATATTAATATTTTACTATCAAAATAAATTAATCATTCTCCCCAACATTTCTACTGTGTCTGTAACAAAAAAATTTAAAATATAGTGGTTATTACATTTAAAAATTTATGAGAGAGATCACATTACAAGAAAAAATATGTATCCCTCAAGCATTATTTTTTAATATAATATCAATTTCATTTAAAATACTTATTAATATATTGTGTATATATATATTTTTAGAACTAATTCAACTATCAAAAAAACACATATTAACAAGATGATATAGAAGCACTCAAAATTGAATTGTCAGCACACCATATAAAAGAACGCAAACAAATATCATTATGACGTGTCTTCTATATGAATGGTAAGAATTTATAATGTTAATATCACCTTTTAACATCTTTATTCTCATACTATTCATATATGATCATTGAAATATCCATTTTAACCCTAATTGAACATCTATGACCACCCTTTATTACATTTTATATCCTTAGGTTTTTATGAATGGTTTTATAAATGATATTTAAGAAGTCCAGTATAACTCAAATTGTCTTTTTATTAAAAATTGACATTAATTTAATTAAAAAAACAAGTGACATACTAAATTTTTTTTAAAACACATTTTTATTTCTTTTGATGTTTGAGGAAAATGGCCTATTAGACATTTTTTATGTTTAGCGATCAGTCAAACCTCAATACGACACATGGTTTGGTTGGTAGGACTCAATGTGTCTTTTTATATAAAATTAACATTAATTTATGTAAAATCAACATGGGACATATTGAATACTAATAAAACACAGTTTTATTTTTTTTATATTTTAGGAAGAAGATTTGTTAGTAATTTGTGTTTTATATAGATTTATCGCACCTCAATACAATGCCTGGTGTAGCTGGTAGAACTCAATGTGTCATTATATTTACAGTTGACATTAATTTAAGAAAAAATGAAGAAGTGACATACTTAAAACCAAGAAATTTCATTCATATTGTTTTGATTCTTTAGTAAAATGATCCACGGGTCATTTTTGATGTATAGGAGTCACTTGAATATCAATTTGATGCATGATGTGACCAAGAAAATCAAAGTGTCTCTTTTAATTTAATATTGAACTTAATTATAGAAAAAAATAGGTGACATACTGAAAACCAAGAAAATGAATTCCAATTGTTTTGATACATTAATAAAATGATCCATGGGTCATTTTTTGACACGTAGGAGTCAACTACGCCTCAATAAAATGCATGGTGTTGCCGATACAAGTCAAAGTGACTTTTTTTAATTAAAATTTACATTATTTTAAGTAAAAACTATAACTAACATTTTGAAAACTAAGAAAACGCATATGTTGTTTAATGTAGGTGCTCTAGACCAAACTATTATTGTACTTTGATTACCACTATATGTATGCATATTGTTATTATACATGTGCTTATCTTTCCATAATAGTGTAAAAACATCTACATCCAATTTTTTTATGGCAATGTCCATAGATTACATGTCGTAAAAAAGAGTTATAGCAGATCTCAGACTATAATGAAAACCATGACATTCCATGATAGTAGTCTTATTGTAATGTCCTATGGTCCAGTTACATCATTTATAATGAACACAGATGATGTGCGACCATCCGGTGTTGGGGACTCATAAGCATTGATAATTCTCATGAAGTATTCACTTGATGATCTCTATTTGTTGAGATAATGAAGACACACCCTCAAAATAGGAACACCACATGTTTCTGGTGTCATCGGTCGTTCCAATCTACGGACATGTCAAATGTTCTACAGACTTCAGATCATTATCAATGAATGTAATTTAATTTCATACATTGATTCAGGGAAAAAACCTTTTATGATAAAGGCATGGATTTGTAGTTTTTGATGGGTACGTCCTTGCTGACATGGCATTGATCGAATGATCAAGATATTGTTTGTCGATTATGAGTTCAGGAAGAGATATCTCAGGCATGGTTGATAATGATGGTTTCACCTCATTAAATCGATGTATTTGGTAGGGGAAGGTAAGACCGTCCGAACAAGTCAAAAAAAATAAAAGAAAGCAAGCTAAAGGATGATGACAGTAGTGTGCATTCTACTTTGTTAAGATATCGATGATTAAGATATAATATTACACAGACCATGTTCGTAGGATGGTAGTTGTTTCCTTGTCTTTACCTTGTCATCGTGGTGGCCTTGATGGGTTGCAAGACCCCATTTTTGGTCGTGGATATTATTCAATTCTATTGAGATGAGGTCCTGGAGGGTCAAACACAGAAGCGCTTTAAGAATATTCCATATTATTGGAATAGGAATATAGAACATGGTGGGCCCAACCTAAGCGTCTGAGTACACACTACAAAATATTTCACTTTTTCCAACAGAGACATATTTGTTGGTAAAAGTGCATTTTTGTTTGGTAAAACGTTTTACCAACATATATTTCTATGTCACTAACTTGTTGGTAAAAACTCTATCGCTACATGTTTTTGCAACATATAAAATAGTTCTGTTGCAATTATAAATATACCAACAGATAAAATATATGTTGGTTAAAGTGTTTAACAACAAGTTATGATGACAAATTTATCTGTTCGTAATAATATTACCATCATATAATATATATATATATTTATAAATTACATTTGAATAAAAATTTTATATTTTTATTAATTTTAATATTTAATATTTTATTTATTATTTTCTCATATATAATACATAGGATTTAATTATTAAACTAAACAAGTTTTTAACACATGTTCAAACTTAAAAAATATATAATAATCATGAAATATTTTATACAGAAAGTTGGATCCCCCAATCCCTCAACCCCCCCCCCCCACCGGATCCCCGCTTCTAGGTGACCCATCCATCCAATCTAGTCCCCTCCAATTCCATTGTCTCAACCATGCCAGCATCCCATCCATGTCATCTATTCACCACCATTCTAGACATCTCATGATGCTTATCATACTCCTCTAGAGTCCATCCACGTTCTTCCAACACCAACCTACAATAATAATTTTGAAGAAAAGAAATACTTCACCGACTTATAATCAAAACTACACAAAGAAAGAAAAGAAACTAGAGAAATATTTCAAGATGTACATTCAAAACAGAAACTCAAACCTATTAACAAAACCGAATCCCAAGCTGCATCTCAAACTCCTAGAATTAATCCATGATCTTCCAACATAAATTATCATTGTAGTGATTCACACAGGAAATCTATTCCTCTAATGTTCCAACCAATGTTACCTTCAAACATTCCAACTACAGACATCAATATACCAAAGGAATATCAGCATTCAATCAAAATCAAATTTCATTTAATTTAAATTGTATGTTCTTGTGTGAAAGAAAGACTTAAATTTTTGTATGTGTTGCAATACCTGCAAGTGAAACTGACTCTACTAAGATAGAAATAAGGGTTACAATGTTAATTATTTTTTAGAAGGAAAATTTTGTTAAAACCAGGCCAAAAATAACAAAAATACGATATACTTAAAGCATGAAATGCGAACAAAAACTGAGTGCAGGGAACTGGACCTTGAATCTTTCCAATTCTGGGACACCATAACACTGGGATAAAATTCCTAAAAACACCCACAAAGAACAACATACTGGACCTCTTGTATCTTCCTTCAATCCTAATCATCACAAGGGTATCAAACAATCCTCCACCATCAATCTGAATAGATTTATATTAGAAATAAATTCCAAAAAATATTGAGAGAAACAGTTACAAAAATACAATCATCAATCTAGAAAACTCACCTCGCAGCTCACTTAACACACCAAAAATGAGACCGCAAACATCCAAGATGTTAATATGGTACTTAGATTCAAGCATATTCAAGATTATTAGATCAATGAAACAAGAAAATATAAAGGTGAATCCTACAAACCATGCTGACTTTACCTTGGAAAACACTCCCTTCACCTGAGACCTAAAGCATAAAAAAATGTCATATATATGTTGTGATTCCTACTACATCAATGATCAAATACCCAAAGCCTGGATGAAAAAAATATTACTCCATTTATATTCCCCTATCATCACATGGATTTAGAATCGAAATATCAATCATCATTGAGAAATAAACAATCCAAATTCTGTATCATACTAGAACTAGATTAGAGGATACATAAAGACAAGCAACCCACTCTAACTACCATAGACATGATAATTAAAATGTAATATTTTATACCTTCATGTAGCAATTCAGATCATCATGCATCCAGCCATCAATTTGCAGACGGATCATGGACACCCCCTAAGCTTTAAAAGGAACACCCCCATGAAAAACCAGATATAGCCACGCCAAGGCAAACCTTGAAGCTCCTGCATAAAAAAATACAATAGTCGTGAACCCAACCCTTTTATTCAGACATCACATCAAACTATAGCCTCCACATATGGACATTTTTAGAACCATTCAAACACCATATTGAAACTAGAACCCCTAGAGAATCCATTTTGAAAAAAATGAGACATGCCATAGCAAACAACTGCTAACTAAAAGACTTACTAAAACCAATGATTCCAAATGAACCATATATTGATCATATTATTCAACAAGATGAAAGAAACATTTTAAACATTTAAAAAACAACAACCTACATTAGATGGAATTTTACAAGAATTAAATTTTACACTGATAATTACAGGTTTGAAGACTAATAGAATGTGGATGAATGGTGATATGCGCTGCACAGACCATTTACACAGTATTCACAGTTTGGTCATGGAACGTGGTGCAACGAATAATAGAAAAGTTATTATGACCATTTACATAGTGTAAACCATGTTAGGGAAAATGTTGATTAAAATTACAAAATCATTTATAAATATAGGAAATGAAATAACCTTTGTAAACTAAAAGCTATCACTGTAATGGTATACACCTGTATCCCTATAACTAGTGTAAACCATATCCATAAGCTATCACTTATGACATGGTTTACATTGGCAGCGGGGTAAACCATGTCCCTTGGAGTCATTTAAACCATTACCAATGCTATCACCGTCATGGTTTAAAAAAGTTACTATGACCATTTAACCCACTGCTAGTGTAAACCATGTTAGGGAACATGATGAAGAAAATTTTCACTGCATAATAAATAGGGTGATATGCTCTATACTGACCAAATTTTAAATTTTCAAAAAATAATAGAAATAGGAAGAAGTCATTTCAAGTATTGGGATATATGAATTCTATGTGGTCAGAAGAGAATGTAGGAGTTCTAGATGATTACATCCTAGTGATGTTGAAGGAGGAAGAATGCCTTGCATGTATTGAAATATACCAATTCTATGATGGCCTTTCATGTATGTTTTACTAATCATACAAATAAACCAAATAAACTTTTCAGGTCAACTAACATAAATTTAAATCATCCACATTTCATACTCAGTTCCATTTCAATGGATTTACATAGAAATTTCTAATCAGTTCTATAATATTCCAATAGGATTTTTTAGGACTCACTTGAATCATAACAAGATCGTAGTATCTTAAAATCTTCTCCTTTCATTTTTAATGCTATTAGGACTCTTAATAGTTAGTCCCTCAATGAAAAAAATTGATAAGTAAGATGTGGCAGTGAAATTCAAGGGAATAATCAAATGAGAAAAAAATAAATAATTCTAGAAAAAAAACAACATAACGAAGCATGGATACTTGAGTTGGCTTAGCAATAGTAACAAACAGAATTGAAGATTTTGGAGGCTGCTAAAAGCTTTTCCATAGAGGTGTTATAAGGAATGGGAAGCCCCATTGGATGCTATGGATGCACATACCATCCAATAACTAGAAAAAAAAGAATAGTTTTTAGAAAGGATATCCTTTGGAAGTAATGCATTCCCCATTGAGTTTTCATGAGGGGATTGTCCATTGGATCTAATCAATGACCCATGTGTTGCGATAGTAGGAGATGAACTTCAAATCTAATTACTCAAACCTCCACCATAAGGAGAATATTGATGAGAATCTGGAAGATAATAGCCTAGAATAGGTAATAATATTATTTCTGATGATGCAAGCCCTTAATACATTAGTTAATGTAAAAGTTGTTGCTGATAAAGGATAATCAAACAAGTTGCAATAAAACTTCTTAAAATAAAGAGGAAAAACTAGGATATTATGTATTAAAAGAAATACCAGAATAATCCACAATACATAAAACACATACATTTAATGGAACTAAACAATAAATTTTTAAAGAAATTAATCTTTGATAATAAATATTTTTCCCAGATAGAGCAAAAAACGAAAAACCAACAAGTGAATAACATGAAGTTTGATGAAAATATTCACTATGGTGAAACCCCTAAAATATCAGATGGTTTACTATTGAAGAAATTTCAATTTGATTCATGCACCACATAACACATATAAGTAATATAATTTGAAAACATCTTTTGCACTTTGATTCCCCCATCAAAAAAATCACTCTTAGACAGTGATTATCTTCCAACTCCGAGATGGAACTGCTCACCCCCCAACAAACTTCCTCTCTTTTTAAATAGCACAACCCACACTTTTTTAGAAGAGAAAATGAACAAAATAAAGTGAGAAATCCATAACCAACTTATGTTTGGAATAATATTCCTCCACATAGACATTTTAGCTTCCTCTCTAGCATATTCAGTTCACCTAGCACTTCTGTAATAAAATTTTATTATTCTATGCATCTTTGAGAAGTAGTGAGTCATTTGAGATTTTTTACGTCGCATGCATATCAGTACCCTCATGAATAACTGAATTTCCATATTTTAGATATAAGGCGTCGGCCATGGATATTGTAATGTTGAGCAGGTTGGTATGCTATTTTTATGACTTGGATGAAAGAAGATCCACTCCACTTGACTAATCACTAGTGTCATTACTTGGAAAAGTTTTAAAGGCTCCATGGATGATCAGAATAGTTGGAGAGATCTAGGGTTGAGCTGTGATGGGATTAGGGGAACTGAAATCTACACAGGCAAAGGCTGCTGGACATTGAGAGATTTCCACAAAAAGATGATGTGCAACATGTAGGATCTACTGATAGTAGTAAAGGATGTTGAGGGATTCCAAAAAAAGTATTGGATTTTGAAGTACCAGAATTAAAATGAATAGTGCGGCTCTCAGCTTCATGAATCTTATATGTTGAACATGCAATGCGCAAGGCTGAATATGGGATTTCTGTGTGTTATTTGGAGTTGGTGTACACATTTGGATGGCTTTAATCGAGTAATGTGGGTTGATATGCTGTAGGTGGTTATAGAATTTGATGCGCGCTGCATGAAGGGTGAATCACAATGTAACTCTTGGGATCTACAGCTGGAAACTCGACTAGGATAATGAGGGACATCGGAAATTATGATGCATACGGATTCACCTGGAGATTCAAAATTGCTAGGGGTTTCAATCTAAAGATTGATTGAATACAGAAAGATTCCAATAGAGATAGAGAAATAAGTTTACATAGATGTTTGGTTCAATGATAGAAGAGTAATACCTGCAGAAAAGATCAAAGATGAAGACGGTTAGTTGGGGCTTAATCATACATGAATGTGGTGATAGATTGCCTGATTCTAGAGGGCGCTGTAGATTGTGATGCGCCAGTGGATTCAGCGAGAATGAATATCGATGGGTTCATGGAAAATCATAAATGGATTGAAATAGAATGATGGAAAAAATAGGATAAAAATTAAATATTTTAATTGAATTAATAAATAAAATTTTTATTAATTTTTTATGCTATAAATTTGAAATTAATGAAATATAAATACCATTCAATACATAAATATGTTTAAAAATATTTCAAATATCATCAATTGTAAGATTTTTTATAACAATTATAAGTTTTTTTCAATAATTTAAAATAAAATTTCTATATTTAAATATACATATTAATAAAATAGTATTACATAATTGATTTGTTATGTTTTTTTTATTTATTAAATTTATGCTAATAATTTGTTTTCATTGGGTTGAATAGTTTTTTTGTTTCATGATTTTAAATGTAAAAACTAAATTACTATTTATATAACCCTATTATTAAAAACACCAAAAATGAGGAATTGAATATTAAAGTTAGTCTTAAAAATGATAATATAAAAAAATAGCTTTCTAAATTAGTTATTTATAAAATATTTTTTTATTCAATGTTTTATTGCAACATATTTTTATGGTGTTAAAATTTTTGTGGGTAATAATGGTTATTAATAATAGATTCATGTGTTAGTAAAAAAATGTTGGTATTGATATAACAAAGTAATAGATTTAACTGTTAGTAAAACATCTGTTGGTATTGAACAATTATTATTAACATAGATATTTTGGTAATTATATTTGTTTTTATATTGAATTAATATTATAAAAACATGATATCTGTTGGAAATACTCATATTTACCAACATATATATTATCTATCATTGAATTTCTGTTGGTATGAGTCACTTTTCTTGTAGTGACAATCAATGTTCTATGGATCACCAAGTAATAAATAAATTATTTAATTATTCAAGATTTGAATAATTTGTTGAATTTATTTATAACATGTTTTGACAAGTGATTATGTAAATACAAAAATAAAATATTATTCAAATGAATTTAAATATAAAGGATTCGTTTATTATTTTCAAGAGAAGTGAGCTGAGAAATAGACTCATGATTATCATGTGATACATAATTATTATATATTACAATCAGTGATAAAATTATAAATATATTTATGGAATAATATTATTTAAAATAAATTAATATTTATAATACTTATACAGAGAATATCAATTACACGAAGGCTGGGAATCCATAACGGGTATTATAGATATCCCCTATATAAGTAAGAGTGAGTCTCTCCCCATGTAACTATTCATTTGTCAAATTTTAGAGCCTCTCTATCCTCATGGATTCTAGAAAGAAATCCTCCCAAGCATGGAAGAACATCAAGATCTTCCTTCTTGGATTATTGTCTTGTGCCTTGACATGATCACCACTGCGTTGAAGAGATCGTTGGTGTGCCGCTCTTGCACCCAAATTCCACCAAATGACTCCCCTAGAGATTCGAGATTCGTGTGTGTAAGATCTAAGGGAATTCGATTTCAGAGTCTTAGAGCATCTGTCTCTGGACTCGTACGATGTACTTGTGCATGTCATATCCGAACAAGGTACTCATTCCTTTTATTTTTTTCTCTTTCAAATCCATGTGTGGTCCTCGGACCGTACCAGGGTAGCTCCCCGGAATGGATGTTATTAGGTTGCTCTGGTGATGCGTAAAAAATTAATTTCATGGCCCAAGGGATTTCTTCGCCCATCCTGGTAACCTATAGTGGTATTAGAGGGACACATGATTTTTCATAAACAAATGAAAAATTTAATTGCATTAAATTTATGTATAGGGGATTAAATCGATTCCAATAGATCGGACAACACGTCGATCCATTCATGAATGGCCATGTTATGGCCATTTGAAAATTTTAAAGGGATAGATTTCATCAGGTTTTAAATTTTCATATTTAAATTTAATGATGAACACATTTTAATGTTATTTATTCATTCTTCAATGAATCTAAATCTATCCATGCTTTGGATAAATTTGGTCACCAATATTAATTTTCTAGGTTTATTTTAAGAGATAAATAAAATATATTATACCATTATATTATTTTATTTTTTTCTCAAATAAAATATAATTAAAAATAAAAAGGGAGTGTTTGAATACTTGTGTTCAATTATTATTTTATTTAATTATAGTCTTTATAATTTAAATTTTATAAAAACAATTTGGGGACCAAGACCACAATGATGGTCTTGTTCCTTTTAATATTTAATTATAATTGAGTGATGTTTTTTAAATATAAAAAACAAAACTTTTTAATAAAAATGTGGGGAGAAGACCCCAAATTGGTCTCCCTCATTGTAGCACCACTCCTCCTGAAGAAACCCTAGAGGTCATGTCTTGACGGATGGCCTAGCCTTCCCCCTTGAGACCGCACCACCAAAGCCAGCGCCTCCCTTCCCAGCTCATCGGTCCACCACGGGCAGTACCCCACCCTGGTACACCACTTCTTGTGCACTACCCTACTTGCTCTGCCTCCGATTCACCACATCGGACTAGGTCTTACTGATCGAGGTTGCACTAGACCAAGCTGCCACCAGACCAGGTTGTGCCTAACCTCCCCCGGCTCACCGCTACAGGACCAGGCCACTCCAGACCTGGCAGCCACCCTTGCGGCTAGCCAGAGTGGTGCCACACTACCTAAGCACCCTACAAGATATGTTTGCTACTATCTAGAATATTTTTCCACTGCTGGTCCTACTGGATTGGGCAGTCACATTGCGATCACACCGCAGTAATGTAGTGATTTGGAACTACTTCTGTAAGTCCATCGCGGTAGTTCGTAGTCCTGTCAGACTCCTCCTGACTAGAGTTATGCTCATTATATTGATTATAATTTATTCTGTTTTTTAAATTAAATTAATTAGAATTGTATTAGGGTTTAAATTTAATTTAATCTAAAACATTATTTTAATTGGAATTAAAAATAAATAAATTGTTAAATACAATTTTTGAATTAAAATTAAATAAAAATTTTTATTTAATTTTATAATTAATATTAAATTAATAGAAAAAATTATTTTTATAGAAAAAAATAAATTGTTGGTTTAATTTATATTTAGAAATTAAAATTAAATTGAACATTTTGAATTGATAAAAAAATTAATTGAATCTATTTAAATTCATTTAATTTATAAGAGAACCCCCATATAATTTAAATGTTATTACAGTTTAATTTTAATTTCATTTTTTTATACTGATAGGTCTTTAGAAAATGAATGAACCATGCATGTTTAGTTTATTTGTTTATTTAAATAATTATTCAATGCGTTCGATGATTGTAATAATTAATTAAATAAATGATGATCTACAAATCATCTTTTAATTAAAATATGTATAAGGGCATGCATGTCCAATGCACAAGCTGTTTTTTGGGTACCCTTAGGCCCCCTCACCTACGAGTGAGTATATTTGTAATTAATCGATGATGATCCGAGATACAGACCCTGCCATATCGATGTGTTAAATGAGATGGGGGTCAAGTTCATTGCACTAGGGCTAGATGCGTAGTGAGTCAAGTGCCGACTTAGGTATGGATTCCCCTAGATCAAGATTGATCGGTTATGGATCAATCATAATAGAGTGCTCAAGACCAGTTAGATTGAATGATTTAACTTTATGCGTTGTTTATTATTTTATGCTAGTGCATGATTATTGCCTTATCACATAATATAGTATACTAGATAAAAAAGAATAAATAAGTGAAAATATATATTTCTATTCCATGATTAGTTGTGAGCGAAACAATATAGTTTGAACATATAGATAGAAAAATTATTATCCCTCAATAAATAATAAAATACCTCAAAGATATATTAAGTCCTAATACTATCCATTTCTCATATCTAAATAAAATTCGTTGTTTGGGGTGCTCGTCAGCCATATTTGAGAGTGCCTCTTTCTACCGAGGTGTTTTTCATGAGATAAATGGGTCGACCTAACTAAAGTGTGTAGTCAAGGATTAACAATCTCTAACTTGCTAACACTTTAGAGGCACGATGTTGTGAGAATCATGTTTGGATTACGAAAACTGCCACATTACTCAAAAAAACAAGGAACTATAAGTCAAGTGGTTGGCCAGCATAGTTCCTACCATAAATCCCATTGATTAGTTGTGTAACCATATATTTTAGACTATGAGGGAGGTTTTGAGGATCCTAAACACATGAATAACAAAGAGAGTGTGTATTCTTGATCTAATAGTGAGGGATATTAAGGTTCGCTTAAATAGTAGGAGACATTAATATGATACAATAATTTTGTAATCATAATTTTCAAAAGGTAATCAACACAAATTACTAACAAAATTTTTTTTATCTGATGTAGATTTAAGATGTAAATCTCCAACACCACAAGTATGATATCACTACGATCAATTATGGATAAAGAAAATATCATGACTAAAAATGACAACAAGGATTGGTACATGTGCTTGTTCATAGTACTATGCCATGAAATGAAGTTATATGTGATGGAATCCCCAGTTCTTTCTGAGCCTCCTCATGGAGAATTCTAGGTGGAAAAAGAAAAATGGAGAAAGCATGTATATGATGTAGTTGATGTACAATGCATCATGTTATGATCCATGTCCATCCAATTGTGAAAAATGAATGAGGATGAGGACACCTACAAGATGTGTTCACATTTCCAAGAATAATATTGGGAGAGGGATATACAGGAAAGGTATGAGATCTAAAATTCCCTTTATTAGTTCAATCTAGAATAAGGGTACCAAACTGGTCCTTGTGTACTCAATATGAATGGGTACATTGAGAAGCTTTAAGCCCTTGGGTTAAAATTATACAAATAACTTTCAGTTTCTCTCATTCTTTCCTATTTACCATCATCATTATCAAATTTTATTTTCAATTATAACATGAATTATTTGAAAATGTTTCTCCCAGTCCATTTGGCATTAGTTTATGAAACTAAAAAGGATATGAACAATACCAATTCATATGTCCTTATGGTGAACAAGAATAACAAAGGAAGATCCAAGGGGACTAAGGCCATGTCAAGGCCAAATAAAACAATGCATCATCATGAAAATAATCTAAATATTCATAGGGAATTTAATGAGTAAAATTTTTTCTGCTTTTGGTAGGGAAACAATGGCCACTAGAAGATGAATTGAAGAGCTGGAAGAAGATGCTAACAAATTCTTCTACTTTAAGTATTTTTTCTATTGAATGCAATATATATTTATGTGCATGTTTGGAAATGGATATGGAATGTGGATCACACATTTTTCTTCATATACAGGAACCATGTTGTTTAATAATGATTGAAAAAATGAAGTGGATATCCGTGCTGCAAATGGTGCAAGTCTAGCAGCCTTGGTAGTGTGATACTATCAATTAACTATGCCAAGTGTTTTGGTTGTAGTTTTAAAAAATTCATATTATTTACTTTATGTAACCCAAAACATTATTTTTGTGTCGATTTTAGAAACAATGGGTTTTTATTTCATGTTTGGAAATAAATTTCGTCTTATTTATAGGGACAACATATTTTATGGTATTGAACATTTTAACAATGGTATAGATATATTTCAACTAGATAACCCAGTAAAGGTAGAAAATGGTTGAATCAACCAACATGACTCATATATCACCCCCCTATGGAACTTCTAGCTTGGTCATTCAATGGAGAAGTGATTACAAAGATTACATCCAGAAGGGTATCTAGAATTGGAATAGTTAGAACCTTTGAATGTATGTCAAGCTTGTTTATAATGAATGATGACCACATCCCCTTTCTCAAGAAAGAGAGGATGGGGAAATACATTACTGGAATTAATACATATGATGTATGTGGTCCATTTCTAATAGAGGCAATGGGTGGTTTTTCACACTTTAATACTTTTACTGAAAACTATATTAGGTATGGCTATCTCTACTTAATGTTGTATAAGTATTTTTTCCTTTCAGTTTATCTTACGAATACCAAAATGAAGTAGAAAACCAAGATGGAAATGTATAAAAGCACTCCGCCAAGACTGAGATGGAGAATTTCAAAACCAATATTTCATTGATCACTTAAAGGATTCTGAAATAGTATCTGAACTCACTCCTCCTTATAAACCACAATGGAATGGTGTTAGTGAAAGGAGGAATATGACCTTGCATGACACGGTCCGATCAATGATAAGCCGTCCATCTCATCCATTATACTATTGAGTATATGCTTGTCTGAACACAGCTTATACCCTTAACCGAGTACTAACTTAAGCTACAGATGGGATTCCATATGAGTTATGGTATGGAATGAAACCCAGTCTGACACACATAAATGTATGGGGGTGCAAGGAATTTTTAAAAACAATACCATGTGATAAAATAGCATCCTGAAGCACCATGTGCATCTTTATAGGTTATCCTAAAGAAACTAGAGGATATTACTTATAAGACCCTTTATATAGAAAAGTTATTGTGGAAATATATGACATATTTATATAAAGGGGAGACATTTCTATTATAAATAGTGGGAGAAATATTTAATTCAATGAAGTTAATTCTGAAGATGCACATGTGTTGGTAGAGGAACAATCTCCCTTGCAAAAAGTGGAAGAATAAGTGGTTCCTAAGAAACAAATACTGCATAGGTCTACGCAAGACTGTAGAGAACCAGAGTGCTATGGTTTTCTGGTCACTGAATCAGGTGACACATTAGTCCTTGAGGATGATGAACGACTAACCTACATAGATGAAATAGAAGGTAATGAAGCTGCTAATGGAATGATGCCATGAATTCTAAGATGGGGTCCATGTACCAAAATAAAGCTTGGATTTTAGTAGACCCTACAACTGATGTAAAACCTATTGGATGTTAATGGATATTCAAGAAGAATATGGACACAGATTGTGAGGTTAATACCTTTAATGAAAGACTTGTTGCAAGGGGTTTCTGGAAATGTCAAAAAATATATTATGATGAAACCTCCTCACTAGTAGCAATGCATAAATCAATCAGAATATTTCATGCAATAGCAGGCTCTTATGATTATGAAATTTATAAAGTGGATGTCAAAACCAATTTTATAAATGGGATGTTGGTTTGAGATGTCTATATGACGCAACCTGAAGGGTTGGTCAAGTAAATGAATTCTAATAAAGTATACAAGTTTTAGAGATCCATTTATTGGTTGACGTATGCATCATGATCATGGAATTTTTTATTTTATGAGGCCATACGTGATTTTTGTTTTGTCAAAAATGAAAGTGAGCCTTGTTTCTACACAAATGTTTAATGGAATTCCATCATTTTCATAATATTATATGTTGATGACATAATAATTATGGGAAATGAGGTGCAAGACTTACAGTTAGATAACACTTGGTTAAATGAATACATCTCCATGAAGGAAATGGGTGAAGAAGCCTACATTATAGGGATCAAGATCTATAAAGTTAGATCTAATAGTCTTCTTGGTATATGGTAAAGTACATGTATAGAAAAGGTACATAAAAGGTACAATATGGAACAATCCAATAGAGGAATTTTTCCAATGTCATGTGATATAAATTTCTCCAAGAAAATGCTCCCACAAACATAGGATGAGATTGATGGATTGAGTAGAATCTATTATGGCTCAGTGGTGGATTCTATCATGTATATCATCCTATGTAGTAGGTTTGATGTTTCCTTTACCTTAATCATAGTGGGTAGATATAAATAAAATCCAGGAAATCTGTAGTTGACAGCTGTTAAAACTATAATAAAGTACATGAGGGGAAATAAGGATATGTTAATGGTGTATGGAGGAGATGCAGAACTAGTAGTGAGGGGATACCCTGATGCTAGTTTCCAAATAGATCACAATGATTAGAAATTGCAGTCACGATATATATTTTTCTGAAATTCTAGTCCGGTGATCTGGAGAAGCTCAAACCAAGTTGTTGTTGTAGATTCTAACATAGAGTATGAATATATTTCAGCTTCTCATGCAGCAATGGAAGAAAAATGGATACGCAACATTATCCTAGAAATTGATGTTGTTCCCCTCAGTGCAGACCCTATTTCAGTATATTTCTATAATACTATTGCAGTGGTTCTTTCCAAGGAGCCTAGGTCTCTGTAGAGGACAATGAATATTCTTCAGAAGATTCACCATTTGATTGATTTTACTCAAACGGGTGAAGTCACAGTTTGAAGAGTGGCCATAGACAAAGATGTGGATGACCCCATCACTGAATCCATTTGTCAATGAAGCATGACTCTCATGTCAGAGTTAGTTGATTGAAACTTTTTAGAAATTTGATCTAGTGAAACTGGGAGTGTTGAAAGTGGGTCACCTAGACCCAAAATTTATTGTACATTGATTACCACAAAATTTATGCAGTTTTTTATTAAACATGTGATTATCATTCAATAATATTGTAGATAATTATGTATCCACTTTGTTTATGGTAATTTCCTTATATTACATGTCATATCAAAGGGTTATTGAAGATACCATGATTTAATTAGAACCCCGATATGCCATGAAATTAATATTAATGTAATTTATTATTTTCTAGTTTCATCATTCTAAATGGACACAATGATGTGTAACCATCAGGTGCTGAGGCTCATAAGCATTGAGGCATATTCTCATGATGTCCTCACTTGATTATCTCTAATAGTTGATATCATGAGGACATACCCACAAAATAATAACACCGCATGTTTTTGGTTTTATTGGTCATTCCTATCTATGGAAATGTGTAATAGTGTCCATACATGAGATCATTAAGAATTAATTGAATTTAATTGCGTACTATTAAGAAAACTGAAAACCATGGTGATAAAGTTGTGGCATGGTAGATTGTGTTCGTTACATCATTGGTGACATGACATTGATTGAATGATCAAGATAGGATTTGTCTCTTTCGAGTTTAGGAAGATATTTCTCATGCCTGGTATATTTGGATGGCCACACCATCATTAAATCCACGACCATAGTAGTGGAAGGTAAGTCCGTCCAGACAAATCAACAAATAAAATAATGCAAGGTAAAGGATGAAGACACTTGTGTGAATTATAATATATTGAGAAATCAATGAAAAAGGGATTATATTAAACATACCATGTTCGTAGGATGGTAGTCATTACTCCGACTTTACCCTATCTGAATAAGGGACCCAATGGGTTGATATACCCTGCTTTTGGTCAGTGGATATTATTCATTGCTATTGAGATAAGGGCCTTGAGGGTCACACACAATAGAGCATTGATAATATTCCATATTATGGGAATATGAGTGTTGATATTGGTTGGTCCTACCAATGGGTCCGAGTAATATCCTTCTTCTATGGACCACCAAGTAATAAATAAATTATTTAATTATTCATGCTTGGAATAATATATTGATTTTATATATAACATATATTTTCAAGCGATCATGTAAAGACAAAGATAAAATATTATTCGAATGGATTTAAATATCCAGGGTTCATTTAAAATTTTCATGATAAGTGACTCGAGTTATAGTCTCATATTTATCACGTGATAAATATTTATTATATATTGAAGTCAGCGATAAATTTATTAATATTATTTATGGAATAATTTAATTTGAAATAAATAAATATTGATAATATATATTTAGAGAATATCTATTACACGGGTGTCAGGAACCCATACTGGGTATTATAGATATCCTTTTTATAAGTAATAGAGAGGCTCTCCCGATGTAACTATTCATGTGTCAAATTTGAGAGCCTCTCTCTCCTCCTAGAATCTAGAGTGAGATCCTATCATAGAAGGAAGAACATTAATATAATCCTTCTTGGATCTATGTGTCTTGCTTTACGGTGATCACTTCTTTGTTAAAGATATCATTGGTGTGCCACGCTAGCACCCAGATTCCAATGAACAATGCACATGATGATTTGAGAGGTGTGTGTGGATGATATAGAGGGCTTTGACGTCAGAGT
This sequence comes from Viscum album, assembly GCA_963277665.1. Classification (NCBI taxonomy): domain Eukaryota; kingdom Viridiplantae; phylum Streptophyta; class Magnoliopsida; order Santalales; family Viscaceae; genus Viscum; species Viscum album. Next base: position 1,901,693,173 of record OY728121.1, on the reverse strand, counting down.
ATTCAAGAAACGGTTATTGGCCTCCTATTACATACTTGCACTCATTATATCTGAAAAAAGTACTTATTCGTTTTATTTTGTGCTCTGTAAAATCCATGTGTGGTGCTCGGACCATTCCAGGACAACTCACTATAGTTGATATTGTAACGTTGCTCTGGTGATGCGAGAAATTTTAATTACCCAGCCCATCAACATCAGATGCCAGTCCCAGTACCCAATATTTGGATTCTTTTGATAATTTAGAAAAAATATCTATTAGTAATTTGGGATGTTTAGGGATCAATATCACCTCAATTAGATGCATGGTGTGGCTAGTAGAAATCAAAGTGTCTTTCTTTTAAAAAATTGGCATTTATTTAAGTAAAAATAGCAAGTGACATAATGAAAAGTGAGAAAAAAATTGGATTGGTTTGCTATATTTTTAAAATAATATATTACTCATTTGTGATGTGTATGGATCATTCTCAACTTAATATTACACACGTTCTGTCTAGTAGAACTCAGAATGACTTTTAATTTATAATTGACATTAATTTAAGTAAAAACCCCAAGAGACATACTTAAAAGTGGTCAAACGTATTCAGATTGTTTTGATACTTTTGGAAAATGATCCATGAGTCATGTTTGATGTGTCTGAGTCACCCTTAGCTCAATCAGTTTCACTATGTGACCAGTATAACTCAAAGTGTTACTTTTTATTTAAAATTGACATTAATTGAAGAAATAAACAACAAGTAATGTTCTGAAAACCAAAAAATATTTATGATTGTTTTGATAAATTAGTAAAATGATATATGAATCATTTGTGACATGTAAGAGTCAACTACACGTCATTCCAATGAATGGTGTGGCCGGTACAACTCAAAGTCTCACTTTTTATTTAAAATTGACATTAATTTATGTAAAAACAAAAGTGACATACTAAAAGCTGAGAAAACATATTCTCAATGTTTTTATATTTTTATAAAATGACATATTAGTCATTTTTATTCTGTAGGTATTAGACAAACCTCAATATAATTCATAGTGTGGCCAGTGCAAATCAAAGTGTATCCTTTTATTTAAAATTAACATTAATTTAAGTAAAAATCCGTAAGTGAAATACATAAAACCAATGAAACACATAAATATTGTTCTTATACATTAGATAAATGATCCATGAGTCATTTTTGGCAGGTAGAAGTCAACTAAACCTCAATATGATGCACAGTCTGGCCGATATAACTCAATGTGTCTCATTTTATTAATAATTGGAATTAATTTATGTAAAAAAAACATGTGACATATTGAAAACTAAGCAAACACATTTGGATTATTCTGATATTTTATTCCAATGATCTATTAGTAATTTATGGAAATGTGAGGATCAGAAAAACCTTAATACAATACATGATGTGTCTGGTACAACCCAAAGTGTTTCTATTTATTTTATATGGACATTGATTTAAGTATAAAATTAGTTACATACTAAAAACATAGAAAACACATTCAGATTGATTTTATACATTTGTAACATGACCCATTTGTCATTTTTGACGTTTTGGAGTCAAATGTACCTCAATTTGGTGCACGGTGTGGCCCGTACAACTCAAAGTGTCTTTTTATTTAAAATTGACATTAATTTAAGTAAAAAAATGTGAAATACTGAACTCCTAGAAAACCCATAAAGATTGTTCGGATATTTTAGAATATTTATCTATTAGTCAGTTTTTCTATGTAAGGATCAGTTGTACATCAATACAATGCATTGGGTATCTGATAGAACTAAAAGAGCCTTTTGATTTATAATTGGCATTAATTTAAGTAAAAAAGAATAAGTGGCATACAAAAAACAAGGAAAACACATTTGGATTGTTTTTATATTTTTGGAAAACAATCTATTAGTCATTTTTGAAATGTAGGGATTTGTTTTACCTACATACGATGCATGGTGAGTCTAGTATTACTCAACGTGTCTCTTTGTATTTAAAATTGACATTAATTTAAGTAAAAACAACTAGTGAAATACTGAAAAATAAGAAATTAATTTAGATTGTTTTGATACTTTAAAAAAAATGATCCATGAGTAATTTTTGTTTTGTAAAAGTAACCTGCAACTTAATCTGACACATTGTGTGGACACTATTACAAAAATTACCAATGCCTTGTTTTCCTAAATTATCAAAACATTCCAATTGTTTTTTCCTAGTTTTCATATAGAGGTGGAATCAGTTTATTTGTTTAAGATTATTTTTTCAGCATCACATAGCATGGGGAAGGATTTTTGAGAGGGGATTATAGGTGTCAAAATGTGAAATATTAATGTTTTAGAATTTTTATAGGATAATTGTAATTGTAATTATTTATAACATTTTATTTTAAATGTAAATAAAATTGTTTATTTTTTTATATGAAATGGGAGAATAGATTTGTATTCTGTAGTTAATTAAATTTATATAGAAGGTTTGCATCTGTTGTGCTGTTTAAATTGATGTTTTCTTCTGGGTGTGTTGTGTTTAAATTGAAGATTGGGTGTGATGTTATCTGTGTTCAAATTGCATGTTGTGTGTTATACTATATAAATATCACACAACATGTTGTTACTACATTATCAGTTCTAATCACAGTGCTGAAAAGTGGTTCCCATTTATCACCTCTTTTTCAGTGCCAATAAAGGACCCCCTTTATCATCTATATGATTAACAGCATTGTTAAATGCAATTTTGGTCATTATGAAATTCCATATGTTTAGTAGAGGTTGATCAATTATGAGTTATAGTTAATGAAACATATCCACTTATGGATTCTTTAATTAATGAAGCAAGGGTTCAAATGGGTCTTGGATTTTACTTAATATATGTTCAAGGTATGGATCCTTAAAATAATTTTGAATTATTTCTATGTCAAGAACCCATGACTAATCAAACTCTAATGGGGGAGATAAAATCTCTATAAAGTCTGTTTATAGTGACTCAATAATTATGAAACATGGATTGGTAATTGAACCTATGCATTGAAGGGAGGAAACAAGCTCTATAACTGTAAAATATTCATCCTTGGGAGTGTAGATGGTGGTTTTTCTAAACCCCCCTATTGGTGGTAAGACCCCTATAGTGTTGAAATATGCATTCGCTCATGTACAGATGACTAATTTCTCATCCATTGGGCAGGGCAGGCAATAGAGGGATTCTACCCCTAACTCGTTACTCTAGATAGTGAAATGGGAAAAATGTGGACCCTATTTGCAAACAACATGTCGGTTTTTACTCTTCTTCTGACAGAGTTGTTCATTTAGATTTTCCCCTAATGGGTAATGTAATATGTTCTAATAATAGGGGATATGATCTGGCTTGATAGGGGAAGGATAAATCTAATTTTAAGCTTAGTACTCACAATTACATTGAGTGCTTGCATCAGGATGCATCAAGGAAGACAGTAAAAACATAGATTGGATAACTGGAGATGATGAAAAGACAGAGGTTGTGGATGTTGGACATCCAGATGTTGGAGATTCACCATAGATGCATCTCAAAACATGGAGAAGAGGTTAGCACCCACGTGGTCGGAGTGGGTTCTCCTCTCACCATAGTAAGAGCACCCGATCTCTAGTAGCATAAGTCTTTGTACATGGACTATTGATGTTTTTCATGTTCCACCATTTTACTTGATTTTAATTTTAATAAACGGGGCATTGTGCCTCACAATAAAAAAATATGTATATTATATATATTTAATATTTCAGAAAACACAATTTAAATGAATATATAATTAATATTATATGAAATTAAATTTTACATTATATATAATTAATATTATATGAAATAGAATTTATTTAAACATTAATATACAGTCTTTCAATATTTACAATTGGGTGGATTAATATTTATTTATTTCAATAAATATAATTGTATAATATTTTGTACATTAATATATAATTATTTTAATAAATTTAATTTCATAAAATTATAATTATATTTAATATAAAATAATAAACATATTATTTAAAAATTTAATTAATACTATCATTTTATAAATTATAAAAACTACAAGCTTGAGATTTTTTATTATATATATTTTAAAATAATGTCATTTTTTATATAGTTATATAATGATTTTATGCATTTATATTATATATAATTAATATAATATTAAATACAATTTATAGAAATAAATATATATCAATCTACATAGTATTATCTAATTATATCTATGTATACATATAAACTAAATTCTATACATTCCTATAAATATTTCATATAATATATTTATATAATGTATTTAAATTAATTTGGTCCACTATTGAAGTAACACATATATAATTTTGATCTTTTTCTCCATGATTTTTTTATTTAGATGTGTTGGATGATAGATTGTTTGATTTTGATGGATCTAGTTTTTTATATTAAACCTACCATGTAGGGGTGTCCAAACCCTGCACGGCCGACTAGACCTAACTGGGTTGGGTCAGGTGGGGTTAGGTTTGTTACTTCATATACCTGGGTCAGGTCATTTTAGGTTGACCCGTGGTTGGGTTGGTTCAGGTTGGAAAAAAAATAACCCAACCCGATCCCACCATTGTATCCTTTTGCTGCTGGTTGAAATCCCAAATCGAATATCAGTCTCACCAAAAGAGAAAATCATGGGCCACCATACACTTGATCCACATGACCTACACCAATTTTCTCCGCTACAAGCTACCGAAGAAGATCACTACTCCCCGAGGTAGATGAAGTTGAAAAGTCAAGATCATTCAGGCACGTCATGAGGACAATGTGAAGGATGAGACTGTGATGAAAAACCATGATAGAAGAGTATGATTTGTGGGTGATCACACTGGAAGGCGAAGTCGGGACACTGGGTGGTCTTGGAAAAACCAGCGAAAGAGCATGGATACAGCGTGTTGGGGGGGAGTAATTTTTATGGGTTTTACAAAAAAAATATTCGAGAAAGGGGATCAGGGTCCTGGTATTTTTCAAAATGGGTCTAGGATGTGTGGGCATCGTTCACGCATCCTTGAGCAGGAAAGGATACATCAACGACATTCACACATCCGGCTGAGAAATTTTATAAAAGGAGGCCCCCTCTCAAAACCCATTGTTCTCCTCTGGTTTTTGTTGTGAAGGCCTGCAAAAATTCTTTCTCAACCTATATTTTCTGCTTTTATTGAGGTAAAATTTGTATTTAATATTTTAATAATTTTAATTGTGTTTATTTATTTCATTTTTATGTTTAATTGTGTGTATGATTTATTTATTCCAAATGTTATGCATGATGTGTAATGTTTTGTATGATTTAATTTTCTGGATGGTGAATGTTTGTATAATTTATTATTTTGAATGTATGTTGTCTGAATATTGAATGTTTTATGTTATGTCTAAAATGTTGAATTTTTAGGAAAAGTAATTTATGTTATAGAAATTTATTTTAATGAATGGTTTTGATGTAAGTGTAAATTATATTACTTTTATTTACTAGTTATAATATCTTTAATAAATAAAGTAGAAAATATATTAACTTATATTTTGAAAAGTAAAAGAATGGACAAAAAACATTACAATTTCATAAAATTTAAAATAAAAAAAGTGTTTATTATGTAAATCTCAATTATATCAGTTATAATAAAACATATTAAATGTTATTAATAATTATATATATATACACATGAAGTTAAATTTTTGGAAACGAGTTGTAGTATTTAATATATATTTCATTTAGTAATAGATAAAGATATATAATATGGATAATAAAATAATTATACCAAAAAAATTGTATGAGTGATGACTGATCTTGAGATGACCGACCTTGCATAATTGAAATTGCATGTTTTATTTTTTGTATGTTGTTATTCAATTTGTAATAATTGCATTTTTTCCGCATTGATGACCTACGAGTCATCTCTCAGTATGGGTAAGGACCTGCGGGCCCACTTAAAAAAAATTATGTATTTCATACCCCTAGACCCCCTCACATGCATGTGAGTAATTTTGTAATTAAAAGACAGATTCCCCCGAAGAGGTGTCCCTAAACAGGCTTCCCTGAAGAGGTTTCCATGAAGAGGCAATCGAGAACTCGTTCGAGAGGAGGTATTGTTGTTTGAAAATAGATTGCTGGTTGTTGAAATATTTGATAACAAAGACAGGATTTCATCCAGAGGTTGTGGTTAGTTTATCAAATAATGATAAACTAATCATAAGTCTCAAGATCAATTCATGATTATATATTCATAAGTAATTAAACTTTATGAAACATTATATTATGTTTTCTATTGTGCTAATATCACAGTCACTATACCTTAACAGTGATAAATCAATACATAATAAAGTCTCAAGATAATCAATTATTCAAAAACAAATTAAATAATTTAAATTTTTAATGTAGTATATAATATTTATTAAATTATTTTTTTATAGGTAATTATGTCTGCTCAAATATATTGCAACAGTTAGGTAATTTTTACTGAGCAAGGTTTTAGCTACTTTGTACCACCTACCAAAGTAGTAAATCTCAATGGTTGTATGACATTGGATGCAATTCATAATAAGATTAATAGTCGGTTAAAACTGAGGGCTGGACAAGAAATCACTTCAATTAGATACTGACATCTTCAATATCTTGAGCGCCTGTGACACAACGAGTACCCTATACTCGTTGATGAGGATTGGATGGAGGCTTCTCAGTTATTCAGGAAACAGTGTATTAATGGTTTGATGGAATTATTTGTTTTCATTTCTGATATTGATGTGGTGCAATCGATTACTACAAAACCATGCTTTGTGAGCTCTGTAGAAGTTGGTCCTTCACATTAGTCTTATTCATGCCTCCTCCTCATATGACTCCTGTATAAGAATGAAATGATGAAGATTATCAAAATGTGGAAGGAAATGTAGATGACATCCCTTTGTGTGCTGATAAAGTGCATGAAATTTTATCTAAGGAAGAAGAATCTGGGGAGTCAGCAGGAGATGATGTGGCTGGGAATGAATCTTATGAGGTTCCTATGAGAGATAAAAATCCACTAAATCCACCAGTTAGTGGTAATCAGCCTTCAGTTTTGAGTTCCTTAGTTGGAGTAATGTCTCGTGAACAACATTTTTATTGGGATGTCATTACACCAGCTTCTGAATTCCCGGTCATTATTAGGAATATTCCTGCATCAAATGATAATGCCATATATGTTGGGTAGGAGTTTGAAAGTAAACAGGTTATCAAAAATGTGATAATGCAGTACCACATTGAGTGACATTTAACATCTTTGATTGATGAGTCAAAGAAGACCAAATATCTCATTAGTTGTTAAAAATATTGTTCAGAATGTAAATTTTGATTAAGGGAGATATTTGATAAATATTATGGATATTGGAAGATAACCAAATTAGAATGCCCACACAGTTGTCTGCATCCCAACTTGGCACAAGATCACTCTTCCCTTGATGCATTGTTTATATCTACTGTTATTTGTGAGATGATACGAACAAGTCAGGATGTTCATGTTTCCCTTGTTCAAAAAGAATTCAACAGTTTTATATTTTTAAGATATCATTAAAAATATCTTAGAATGAAAAACATAAAACCATTGTAAAAGTGTATGGTGATTGGGATGAGTCTTATGCTATGTTTCCACAGCTTATGGAATTGTTGTCTCTCAATAATCAGATTGTTTATCATTGGGACAATGTTGAATATGTATCCCAGAGTCATCGAGTTGATCAGTCAAATGTGAATTTCAATAGGCTTTTTTGGGCATTCAGACCGTGCAATGTTGCATTTCCCTATTATAAACAATTTATTCTGGTAAATGGAACATTACTTTTTGAAATGTATACAAGTGTTTTACTCATTGCTGCCACATAGGATGGTAATCGCACTCCTCTGCCACATGCTTTTTCTATTGTTGAAAAAGAAAATTTTGAATGCTGGAGCTGGTTCTTGGCCTGTGTACGTGTTCATACCACGCAAAAACAGGGGGTGTGTCCGATATCAGATCATCATCGAGCGATTATAGAGGCCGTGAGTAGAGATGGGGTTTCTTGGACTGAGCCGAATTCTTATCATCGTTATTTCATTAGACATATTACATGTAATGTGTATAATAATTTTATAGATGAGGCCATAAAGAAGGCGATCCTCAAGTTGGGTATGGTTTTCTAAACTTTCTTTTTAAAAAAAATATAATATCCATTTTAATACATTATTATATTAAGTTTTCAGCATATGAACCCCAACAAGAAGGGTTTGATCTATGTCTTTAAGAGATCCGAACAGTTAATGAGCAGGTATATGAATATATGATGTAAATTTCGAAGGAAAAATTGTCATTAGCATACAATGGTGGAATGAGATATGGGAATATGACCACTAATATAGTGGAGTGCATAATTTGGGTCCTCAAGGGTGTGCGAAAAATCCCAATCATAGGGTTAGTGAAAGAAACATTTTTTATATGTGTTCACTACTTTGTTGACTGGTCCCAAATGGCCAACCAGATGATGGAAAATGGAATGCCTTTTAATCAGCATATACAAAGTGATATTGAAAGAATACAGAATGAGGCTTCATGATGGAATGTTATATCCATTGATAGGGAAAATAGGAGCTTTCAGGTACGACAATGCTACGACCAGGGTATATGAACTAATGGTGGAGTGTTTTTCGTGATGTTGGACAACAGGTACTATGATTGCGGCAGCTTTCAGGCATTGAGATATCCATGTGTACATGTTATCGCAGCTTGCACTTCGGTAAATATATCATGGGAGCCATATGTTGACCCGGTGTATCACATAAGCACTTTAGTTAACTGTAATAGTGCTGCTTGGATGCCTGTTGGTGACTTCCATTCTATCACATTTTTTGTTGATCAACTGACCATCATCCCTGATATTTGAAGGTTTTCATAAGTCGGTTTTGGTTTCATTTATGATTTTTTCAATGTATATCATTTTTAAAATTATTGTCTTCATGCTACCAGGTTGCAGTCCCGAGGAATTCCGAAGTCAACTCGCATCAGAAATGAGATGGAATGGCCTCGACAACGAGGAGAGAGAATACGAAGCAGTATTTGTCGTGTAGAAGGACATACTCGTAAGAGATGTCCCCAAGTGGCCGGATAGAGTTCCACATCTCATCATCCATGATCAAGTCTGTGTACCTACATCATTTTAGAGATGTTTCAATTCTGGTTTGTCTAATTTTTGGATTTTATCACAAAGAATTTAGGATAATAAAACTATTACAAAAATAATCACCAAACGAAAATGAATATATCATGCTTCCACATCTTCAATGTAGGGTTTTCATCACTGCTGCTTTATTTTCTACATTATTTTTCTATTTGTAGTTTATTTTAAATAAATCATTACAATTTTTATTCAATTCACTATTAAAAATTAACGATGATATCATGTGTGCAGATGGCAGGTTTTCCATTGTTTACATCTCAATATACTCATGTATCACAGCTGCATTTAGAGGGATGTAATATGCTTCCCTTGAGTGTACGTAGATCTCACCATTTCCATCATACTGGACCACCTCCCACTATCATCCACCATCTCCATCGAGCTGGATTATATGGAGTAGCGGTGTGCGACTTCACATTTCTTGATCATCAGCTCATTGTCGCACTTGTAGAGATATGGAGACCAGAGTCGCATACTTTCCATTTCAGTGAGGGTGAGATAACTATTACATTACAGGATGTGGCCATTATGTTGGGCCTCCCTATCGAGAGACATGCTTTGATATGCTGACTTCCATCAGATTTTCTTGAGCTTGTTCATAGACTACAGGGCATAGAGGTCCAGGATGATGGCAGGACCATCGTCGATGGTAGATTGTAGATGCCTTGGTTAGACCAGAACTTCACACATTAACCAGATGATGCTGATGACGTCACCGTGCTATGATTTTCACGCGCATATATTTTGAGGATGATCGGTGGCACGATTTTTGTTGACTACTATACTACTTTTGTGCCCCTGATGTATTTATCTTTTTTGGAGGATTTAGACTAGGCATGCCGATATAGCTGGGGTTCTGCCTACCTAGTATATACATATAGAGGCCTATGCAGTGTATGTTTCATCGATAAGATTTAGATCACATGATGCATGGTTATCCTACAGATGTGGGTATGGGAGTACATCCCTTGTTTAGCTCCACATGTATGTGTGCCATTACCCGTAGATATTGTAGAAGAGGCTCCACATGGACGTTGGTAAGTTTTTAATTACTTCTAATATCTAACTTAATTGTATAAGATTCATGAAATGTAAAAATAAAAATGTTATCTTCAGGTCGAGTCAGGCGCATCGACATTCAGATTCTCCCATACATGATGTTCACACCTACAGACTTATGTTAGACAGTATTCGACCAGATGATGTAAGTGATTATTATTTATATTGTTAAATTTTTACTATTTACTATACATCTATTCATTTATTAATTGATTATTCATTTTTTCTTTCATATTACATGGATGCCATATACAGATGATATCCTTCAGAGTCTGCCCCCATACTGTACAATGATGCTTACTATCGGCTCCTGCACAGTTCCAATGATTCATTTTCATATAGTCAAGTGGCATCAGACGAATAGGGTTTTGAAGCAGTTTAGATTCCTTCAGCTAGTTCCTAATACGCCCAGTCAGTGGATTCATTGCATTCCTTACAGATGTTAGGGAAGAGGGATTTTGATTGGAGGAGCTACCATGCTAGATATGTTGCATTATGGGATAGACGACGGGAGGCCCCGTTGCGAGGGGCAAAGATAGTACGTTTTTTTGACGGATCAGATGGATTATGCAGGCTGGTACATCAGGTCCCCAGTATGATTTCTGACATGGCACAGACAGGGATTTCATGACTTGGTATGCATTCTTCATTTCACTATTCAACATAGTCTTTATTCATTTTAGTTAACAGCGGAATTTTTTTTCGTAGGATGCCCCTATTTATCATCTACTTCATATGTCTGATCCAGTGGAGAGAGCTTCCTTTGACCCAGCATATCTTCACACTCTTGTGCGACAGATGATACCATTGATGGATGAGATTTATCATGGCATTTTCTTTGATCCACCACCTACAGCAGAGGCTGTGGAGCCTATTGAGACTCATATAAATGAACTTGGGGGTGACGACCTTGTTATGGATGTTGTTGTTCCACATGAGGAGGCTTCCCAGCTTGCTTGGCCACATGATATTGTTCCACTAGAGTAGGGTGTTCATCATGATCAGTCAGATGCCCCTCCAGCTTCTCAGTCACATCCATAAGTACTTATATACGATGACAAGATTAAGTTAGATGTTTTATTGTAGTCAACTGCAACAGAGCAGCCATCTACATCCTTTATTGGTGAGTGTTCCAGCCAGCTTCCACTATCCTTAGATGTGGGCTAGGGTACAGGCTATGAGACTGTACATCCACCACCTGTCATACAGGAGGATGTAAAGGTGGCTATCGATGAGGATGCACATCGTATGCCAGAGCACAGACATAGACAGACACAGCGTGGACACATCCATTATATGCATGGCTGTGGGATAGAGGAGTATCTATGCCAGAGGCATTGATTTGGTTGACATTTGATTTATGATACATTTTGTATGTGTCTTACTGTTATCAATTTTAGACTTATATTATTTTTTTAATAAGTGTCTTATTGTTATCAAATTATCTACCAATATATATATATGTTTAAAATAAATAATATGATTAAATTAATTAATAAATATTATTTATATTATTTATTTTGAAATCAAATAGATTATGGATAAAAGGTTGAGTGAACTTGAAGAAATATTGAAAAATATTATTGATCTCAATGATTTAAAATTTGATGTAAAATCCTAGAATATCATGGAACACGATTATTTGTTTACAAAAATTAAATTTCATGGAGAATAATTTGAATGAATAATGGATATTTGTGAAGAGTAGATGAATATGATTGAAGATAAGAATAACTACAATATTAATTTGAAGTTCATTTGGCCAATTTTGAGAAGATACATATTCGGACTTTATAAAAGGAAACAATTTCTACTGGTACGCAATCTAAAGAGTGAGATTATTGAGTATGCATCTAAAAACATAGTTATACAGTAATTAAAGGACGAATGAAAGAGCTAAAAGAGGAATATTAAACTATTACCCATTAAAAGATAAAACATCACCATCTAATTCCTCATAGGTCTTATAAAGACCTACATTATAAATAATTCCATTCAGTTTAAAGTTGATCAATGTACCATGCTTTCTTACTTCATTACTATTTGAGAGTATTTCACACTCTATCAACATACAAATATATATATAAATATGTATGTTTACATGTATTAAATATTTATATTATATCTAATAGAGACCCAAGGATCTCTATGATGTTTTTGGAAATTATTTAACGAGCATTGGATACAAAAATGAGATTTGAACTACTAACCACACTTAAACTAATAGTAAGTCTAAAAGGATCATTCATAGGCTTGTACATCAGCTAATATATTTCATGATCCATTTCAAGGGATATTGTGATCGACAACATTTATTATTGGAATTCATATATAATAATAGTTTCCACTTTAGAATACAAATGGTACAATATGAGGATCTTAATAGAAATATATGTATAACTACAACATGTTGAGATGATGTGACTGAGTGAAATATGATAAGATTATATCTTTCTCAATATATGTTAGAGAATAATCAAGCCATTATATTAATAATTTTTTAATGAATATCTATTATTCATGAAATTTTATTAATAATTATTAACATTAGGTCAATATTTTCTATTATTTAATTGATATTTATTAATATTTCTTATTTTTTACATTAAGTGTATTAGTGTATTATTAATAGATATAAATATTGAGGATCATTTGAGCTCTCTGTGAGATGTGTGAACCACGTTCACGCATCCCTCTTCTAGGGAAGATGCGTGAATAGGGTTCACGCTCCTTCAGTAGGGGTTGGGATGCATGAACACTGTTCATGTATCTTTCACCGTTGAAGGATGCATGAATGGTGTTCACGTATCCTAGAAACATTTTTAAAAATACGGAACCCTAACCCCCATTCCATAGTTTTTTTAGTAAAACAAAAAAAAATACTTTTTTTGGGGGCTTTACATTAATCTATGCTTGATCGCGTGGAATGGTGTGTTGAGGGACCGGAGCAGCAGGAGGATGAAAATGCCGATGGATGTGGGCATGAGGTCCAGTATGAAGAACACCACCAGGCCTCCAACCCAAATCATCTTCAAGGCTCCTTGGCCGAGGGCGACGTTGGAGGAGGGTTGTAGTAAATCTGGAAGGATGAAGAGCATGATGTGGAAGAAAGGGGCCAGGAGGAGGAGTGTCATAGCAGTGGGGTGGGAGATGAAAGGGTTAACACCCTGGCCTTGGTACATTACATGAAGAAGGATAATGATAACCTAGATAAGGCTTAGGTAATACATCTTCTGGCTTAGAAGAATGCCTTGTGTTCGCAGCTATGTTATATAGGTTTGAATAGGGACGTCTATCTTCTTATTTTTTTCCATCAGAAGTCGACATAGAGGTGCCCATGAGCCCGTAGTCCATCGTCTTTTTTCAAGAGAAAATGATGCAGTGGAGCACCTCCAGCTCCCTATTTAGACGAAAACTTATAATATAAAAACCACTCATCATCATCCAAAACAAGTTCGCACACTATGAAAGTGAGCACCCTTAATATACGCACTTGAGCAGTTCATGTTTTCAATAACCACCCATAGTGTATTGTCACCTAACTCTCTAATCTTTCCGATCATCATAACCATCTCTGACTTCTCTAATTTTTTCATCATCACTTTAACTATATTCTCAAGGAATAAAATATTATAAACTTGTTACTACGGTAGATTAAAATCTTTTTTCCCGCCGAATAGTTTGATCAGGGAAGAAATCTCTCAAATCACCAATATCATATCACCAAGAGACATGGAAAAATCCATTTGATACTAAATATTGGGGAGAAAGCAGATCGGTTATAGAATTAGAACTCTATTTTGATGAATAAATTGTAAGAATAACCAATGAAAATTTATAAAATAAATGGTTTCACATAATATTTATGTGGAAAGACCCTCCAAGAAAGAGGATTAAAAATCCATGGGGAAACATTGAAAAATCCACTATAATTCATAGACTACAACAATCCTAGTTGAAGTCTAATGTTGAATTTAAAATACAACGTAGATAACCAATGTGAAAAATCTACACCTTGATACACCTCTATCGCCAATATGAAAATTATCTCACAACAATAGGTCTCCCTTCTGAGATCAAAACCATACAAGTGTCGTCGTTGCAGGACCTCAAATAAACCATTTCAAAACCTGATTCTCACATTGCATGATGTTTTCCATGACCAATGTCAGTATCATATTTGTTACACACTTCCTTCTTCACAACATTGATTATAATCTCCCTTAGTTGGGTCACATCATCTTGCTCATATAACTAGAAAAAAAACTGTACATCCCTACTTTTTAATGGTCAGTAAAGCCTCAGTAATACCATGCATTAAAAAACAAATAGATATAAATATTATTATGTGAGAAATCCAACAAATCAATCTCCCTTATTAAACATTAAAAAGAATGTATTATATTTAAATTCAAATAACCCTAGATGAACCCTATCTGGTCTCATGAAAATATGGAAAGAGCGCACTACTGTTTAAATGAATAATTAATGAAACAAATAGCCACCTATATTGTCAACTATTCAATTACCTACCTCACTAAGACTTCCTTACAAAACAACACATCAATGATGGTAAAAAGAATATAAATGGAAAATAAATAACGATTCTTGCAACCACTTCCCCGTGGTTTTGGTTCTCTCACCCCCTATACCAAATGTCATTTGTCCCCTCCCTTACATGCATGAAAATTTTTGGAGTCTGTTTCTGAGGCCAAAATTTTTTACTTTGATTACAAATATATTTTTATGTATTGAATATTAATAAAATTTCTTATTACATATTGTTCATTATTCACCAAGAATGTAATGTAATATTGTCCTAGATTATACTTCACATTTATAAGATAATCACAATTCCCTTCTATGATGAGAATGTTGATGTACTATGAATATATTCACATGTATAGTTCTACGGTCAGTTAATGTATTATGATTAGTCACAAATTATATAGATTATCAAGTGTCAGTACACATTAGTGGATGAAGATTCTTCTATTGATGTTCGTACATGGTAATCTCCAAGATTAGATATTCTGATAACAAACATGCGAGTATGAATTATTCATGTTTTAGTTTAATCATATATCCTTATATGTGAGCATGTGTAATGGCCCTTTTACATTAATGTTATCATTAATTCATGTCATTACTCATGAACTTATATTTATTGTGGAAAAACATGATGCCATAAGTTCATGGGGAGGTAGGGAACGTTGGGTGCATCACTATTGACATCTCAATAATGGATAAGTTAAGGAAGTATTTTCCTTTTCAATATTTATGGAATTTTATTTCTTATACCTTTGATTAGAATAGAACCGTTTTTTTAAATTCTATGCCCATGGTGAAATGATGTGTTTCTTTCATACAATCAAAGTATGATTTATTGAGTATATAGGTTGGTGAAAAATATTTTAAACCTATTTGATGAGACACAACTAGAAAATATGGATACTTCAACCATTGGGTTTCCACTGTTTAATTAACTGTGGAAGTAGGGAACTATGCCCCCCGTAGGTTTTATGTGCACCATGGCCACATCCTGCTACCCCCAACCCGAACCTCCCTACCTCTCACGATTAATGCTGTCTCCCTACCTCGCGAGATCAAAGTTCTCTCCTTTCCTATCACGATCAAACTCGCCTTCCCCTTTCCCTACCTCTTTCAGGATCGAACCCTCTCTAGGACGATTGAACCCCCCCCCCCACTGCTCTCATGAAGAACACCCTCACAGAAGATCAATCCCTACTCTCGTGACATAATCTCATGCAAAGGAATTCTCCCAGTTCCCTACTCTCACGAAATCCTACCCTCTCCAGATTGGTCAATGTATCCCTACCCACCTCTACTCTTATGTATGAACCTTATTCGCTTCCTTCTGTCATGATACATCCATTCCTGTAGGTGAACTGGTAAGGGTTACTCTAATCCAAGGATACCTTAATTTAAACATTATTCATTTGATAAATGCTACTATGGGTATTTATTAGAGATTAATTCACACAGAAATGTCATTTTGGTTGATGGTTTACATATTCTAGTTTGAGGAAACATTTGTTCGAGAATTTAGGAGCAGAACATGTGTAATATATTTAATTTATATGAATATTTTTTAATTGTTTATAATTCATTAGTTACATAGAGTTATAATTATGAAGACCATTATATATTTGTTAAGATGTTTTGAACACATTCCATGATATTTTGAAGTGATTTAGAGGATCTAAAAATGTCTAGAAAAATTTGTAAATTCCATGTGTTAAGATACTAATGATGTCAAAAAGGAAATGATAGGTAATATATTACCTTGTTTTAGAAAATTAGAAAAGTTTATTACCACTAAACTAACATCCATCCAAATTTCAAAATCTTTTAGAAACCTCACGACAACCAAGACAAACCCCACATCAATTGATCCAGAAAAACAGAAGAGTCCTTAGAAATTTATCCTTTCGGGTAAATTTCTATTTTTGGGAACATTCTTTACAAATCCTTAAAATCATCAAAATAATTAATACTTCATGGGATTCATGGTATCCAAGAAAATAAAGGAAGACATCACCCACTATACTTATACTATAATTAAGGCTCTTATTCATTCGTTAATCTATTCATCTATGCCTAATTAAGTCATAATATTGTCACATTCTCTCATAGACAAATGTTTTTGTGAACATATATTCAACATTCAACAATAAAACTATATTCTATAACTATAACACTCTATATTAAAAAAATATTAAGATATAATGGTACTTTAGGTTTATGTGATTCATCCTAAAATAATAAACTAACTTCTAGGCCAACTGCATCACACTCAGATTACCAATGTAGAGTGATTAATTTTCCAAGATTATTTTAAATTCCACCAATAGATGATTCAATAATACCATTTAATGTCATGATATATTTATTCCAAATATTTTAATTTCATTATAAAAATTTGAATAACTATTTTTGTCCTTGACATCCAAAAAACGACGATTACATTGAAGTTAAATAAATACTTAATTATGCTTTATAATGAATGTAACACCCCAGGTAAATAAAGAATATGACATTTTTATTTTTATCCATATTTGTGAATGAAATATTAATATGACTTTAAAGGGGATGCTATGCTTAATGGCAAACCCAACACGCAACAATGAGTTTCTTGGGAATCTTACGTTGCACTCTAATAATAAAATAATATTATTTTAAATGGTAGTTAACATGTAGTCGTTGTTTGGCGGGAATAGATATAAATAACTAAAATATGATTATATATGTTTTTTAAATGTTTTTAAATTTATCCAATAAAAGATAAAGGATTAAAATACGGAAAGAATTCAGTTTTAGGCTTTTATACCCTAATTTTCACTAAAGCTTGACTTATCACCTTTTGAGGGAGAACTGTCACTAAATATAGATTTGATCACTCTTATACATTATTTTGGACCAAATAAAACTCTTCTTTAGAATGCGGACATCAAATTTTACTTTGTGTAAATTTTTGGTATTTTTCCGATAAAGTTCATTTTTTAATGAATAGTGTAAAATGTTGTGGTTTAATTCAAAACCTATTTTTAATCTAATTTATTTATATGATTATATTATTATTTGAATTTGTTTTAAAGAGACATTAGAAAATATTTTTACCATTAAATCCAATAGTGGTCATTGGAATTAATTTCACTTTGAAATCAGACTTAAACTAGTGTCAATCTTTTGATACTTATTGTTTCACAAAAACACGCTATTTGTCATGACAGCGGGAATTAATTATTAAATTAATTAATTTGACTTATATGTTTTGAATTTTGTAAAATGGACTTCATTTTTCAATTCGGAATATCAAATATAGCTTAGGGTGAATTTTTGGTAATTTTCTGAAAAACTCCAATTTTTGTTGAATAGTGAAACCACTAAGTGGTAATCAAGCAAACTGATTTTTCAGTTAAATGAATGTTTACCACTAATGTGTATTGATTTTTGAAAATCCTACATAAATGGTTGTCATTAGTATGTAAATTGTGGTTCAATGGGATGAAAATAATTTTTTGGTGAATAGTAACTTTTTTTTTCATTAATCGCGATTAGAGGTAATTAGTGTAATTTAAGGTAAAAATGATATTATAAAAATATTAAAACATCATGATAGTTGTCCTACTCCTATTGGATGAGTCATGACCGACCAAGAAAACCCATGGGTCAACTTGGGGACCCCATGGAGCCACTTTGGTTGGAAGATGACATTAATATATATTTATTTAATGTTAAAATTAAATTGACACAAACATGAGTTGTTTTACTAAAATATTATTTAAGTGGGGTTACACAAGTAAAAATTTCGACTATAAATATTCATTAGAAATATAAAAAGATTTACTACATCATAGTATTTTTTTTATAATTTATAGATATAAAATAAATTAATTTAATTACGACATTATGATGATGCAGCAATAACCTCATTATTTAACGATTTAAATAAAATGGAAAGATAATGTAATATCTAAAACCTACACTTTTACAAAAACTATTGGATGGGAATATTTCGAAGCCTTATCATCTTATCTTCTAAATATATCAATTTGGGACCTTAGAAATTCGAAACACTTTTGAAAATAAAATAATAGTTTCAGGATTTCCAAAAGTGCCCCTCCCCTCCTCTTATAAAAGGCCCCCACCTCTACCTCATTTCACACACTCATGAAGCCTTTGGCTCGGCCATACCCTGACCATTTACTCTCTCCACATCCCTCTCCTCATCCTAGAGTATTCTCTTTGGGCAGAATCCTTTCAAAGGAAGCCTTTAGGCTCAAATCAAAAGGAGTTACACTTTTAAAGGTAATTCATTCTCTCATGTTCATTTGTTTTATTTTGCTTCTCCAACCCCCTAAACTCTTTTTATTTACTTATTTTGTAACAAAACCAGTATCTTCAATATACTAGTATGTTTTTATACTATTTATTCGATCTACACTCTCACACAGCTACATCAAATGGTTAAAGAATATACGATTTCCGTGGATGGAAAAATACTACCTCCCGAAACGATGATTGTTCAATACTCATTTAACACCTTCAAAGGTGGCCCTTAAGATGTCACTATATTTATATATGATATATAATATGTTTATGTTTTACTTAATCTTCTGTATTTTTCATTTGTGGCTTACCATTATGGCTTCCATTATGGGTATACGCGATATCATCATTTTAGGAAGTGCGGACTACCGCCCCTCAAAGTGATGTGATTCGTTAATGCCATAAGTGGGACGTATAAAGGATGGATTTAATGTTATTATATATGATGTTATACGTAAATTATCATATACCTCTATATCATTATTATTTCTTTCCATTAAAGTATGAGATAGAAATGAAAGTAGCGTTCATGCGTACGTACGGATTACCGTCTCCATGAACGGTGCATTTCATTTCTTATACCCAAATGTAATGTACTATTATAAGTACATGTATATAATGGATATATATGATGAATTATGCATATAAATTATGAATATAATTCTGGAATTAAAATATACATACCTCTCATCTAGTTTTAATTCCATTAATATGACAAAGAAATGAAAGTAGCGTTCATGCGTACGTACGGCTTACCGTCTCCATGAACGGTGCATTTCATTTCTTACCTCTAAATGATTATGTAATATTATAAATAAATGTATATTCTAGATATATATGATATATATGATATCCAAATCATGAATATAATTCTGGATATAAAGAACATTTGACCACACGAACAACATGTAATTGTAAGAAGTCCACTTTCGACTTAAGAACCAAATATCGACGAAACAAACATTATTAACATAAATGATTAAATAATGTATATAACATTTAAATAAGTGATCTAAAAGGAATAATGAACTAGAAAAAGGTTCTTAATAAAGTGGAAATTAACTCAAGTTTATTATTCAGGACGTTAAATAACGATCGAGTCAAGTCGGACCCGAGGTAAGGGATCCTACACCTCTCTTTCTTTTTAAGTACACTCTTTTATGTCATTCCTTTTAAGCTCATACTTCTTATTATTGGGATGTTCATTTATATTAATCCTTCTGTACTTATTATGTTCATATGATGATAGACCATATTCTCTCTCATCAATCCATTTTGGAAGTTTTGAGTGGCGCCGTTAGGCTGCCGAATTTTCGTAAGAGATCTAACCTCTCTCTTTCTTTTTAAGCACTCTCCTTTATGTCACATATTTTAAGCTCCTCTTTGTTATGTCAAGGGATGTTATTTTATATTAATCTTTCTATAAACTTTATGTTAATATGATGAGATACCCTATTTGATCTCATCAATCGATTTTTGTAAGTTTTCTGTGGCGCTGTTAGGCTGCCGAGTTTTCGCAAGGGATTTTTCATCTCACTTTTATTCCCATGAGATTTATGCTACATTTTCCACAATTTCCTTTGAGTGGTGTATGTACTGCCCATTATTTTACTCATTGTGTAATATTCTTTCATTTATGAGTATTTACATCAATGTTGTATTGTCCTTCCTTCACGGGGCGTATGTTTTGAAAGATACCCAAGTCGGTAAGGGAACCTTTCACTCTCCACATTTTAAAAGACTTCTTTTGTTGGGTCTTTTAATTTAAATATTGTTATGTTGGGATATGTTCTCATATATCCTTATTGATGTATCTTTTATGTCCAAGTGATGAGATACACTTTTTATCTCTCATCAACTCATTTTTATGTGACGTCATTAGGCTGTCAAGAGAACTTCTTAACCCAATTTCAATTTATTTGGGTTCAACATGTAGTTATGGAATATGTAATCCTTTGAATATGTGTGAATGACCTTTGATTATTTTACACTTAATATCCACTTATATTTGGTGTATTCTTTTTTCACACATAATAATGTAATTGAATTACCCTTAAACCAAGGATACCGTCTTTGTAAGGGACTTCGTCTCAATCTCCTTTCATTGAGGAATATTTCGTTTTATACACAACTTTCATTTGTAACGGTGTATAAACCCCTTTGACTTTTAATTTTATACAAAAGGAATCTTTTTCTACGAAGCGTTTTACAAAACGACAAAACAGAATGTTTCTTTTTACGTACGCGGTGACAACGACCTTTTCCGCCGTCGCGAGTATTATTTGGTCTTTTCCTTCCTCAACAAGCCGTAATGTTTTTAAAATAAAATAAATACCATATAGTCTTTTATGTATTTTGGTATTGAAAATGGTTTTGATAAAGGATTCTATTATGTCAATATATTTATGATATATTGTGATTGAAATGTGGAAATGTTATCATTCCTTTATATTGGTTTTATGTTTTATGATTTTATATTGGTACTTGGACATTTTAATGGGTGGTTACGTTATAAACCATATGACGGGTGGTGCCATGAATACCAGGACGGGTGGTTACGTTATAAACTCCAATGCATTGGGTATGGAAGTCGGCCGTATGGATATTCCATTAAGTATGTATGTAAATTGGCCGTATGGCTAGTCCATTAAGTGATATGTGTGGGAGTCGACCGTATGGTTATTCCACTTAAGTCTGTTTATGTCCCATGTTACCTTTATATATGTTATGTGTTCTTTATATGGGTTTTATGGTAATCCTTTGGTTACAAAAAGGTAAGTAATGATACTTTATTCAGTGAAGGGTTTTTACTACTTCTTTATGGTGAAGGAGTTACTTTTTTAGAGTATACATGGTTTACTTGATGTTTGAAAAAGTAAAAGTTTTCATTCTTTGTGTATCCCTTACTGAGCTTTTTATGCTCATCCCAAGTTTTTTCGAAATGTTTTTCAGAGGACTTAAAGTGGAATAAGGTCAAGGATGGGATCAAGGGAATGTCATGCTATATAAGACATGGAACTAGACATGTTTTTTTAAGAGCTTTTTTTATTTATGGAAACTTAGTAGAAGTGTCTACTTTGTAATCTTTTGAGATGTAATAGTTATGTTCTAATTCTCTAAAACTCTAAACCTGAAAAGATCCTCAATGTGAATTATTCATTTAATTCAATATTAAGTAAGGTTTAAGGATGGGGCCTTATAGTTGGTATCAAAGGTCAGTTTAGATAACTTTAGAGGTTAGGGTATTCTCTAAGAACAAGTGACATTACCATAATGGATAGGATTTTAGAAAGAGTCCTAGTTTTAGATAAAGTGAATGAGTAAGTATATCTTAGTGGTTATATCCCTCATTAGTACATGATGGTTTTGTTGATATACTCACACTGACCTTTTTGGTTTTAGTAAATGGCTGGACCTAGCAGGCACCAAAGAGACAACAGCTTTGAAGGAAACTGCGGTGGTTCTATGATTAAGATACTAGATAAAATGGGGGATTCAATGAGGAAACTCGTGGTTATTCAAAACCAACAATCAAGGAGTCATGATCAACCACTTGAACCTTGGTATGTCCTATAATGCATCATGTACGAGATGACCAATCGATGTGGAAGTTCAGGTAATAATTATAAAGGTAACCATTTGGGTTTATATGATCCTTACTTTTGAGGTAATTATGGGTTACTATATGTTATGATGGAAGTGAAAGGCATGAGATAAACTTGAGGTTAAAATATGTTATGTTTATTTTTTAAGATTTTATCTCGTTTTGGGAAATGATTTGAGAATATATAGTTTTGGAAAAAGGACAACACGCAGACCGTGTGACAACCCGTCGCGTCAGACAAAGCTACGGAAATCGAATCCACAACCAAAGTGTGACTGGTATATATCGGCTACCACTGGACTACGTGATGTCCCTGGTAAGTTTGAATGATTCATTCTAGTTATATGATTTTATTAATTAAGAGTAAGTTGATTTTGGGTTATTTATGAAAATTATTAGCCTATCATGGATGATATGTGATTAGGTTAATTACATTTCAATACGAGACTTTAGGAGAAAATGATGTGGTTTGGAGATTAATGTTACGATTTAACTTGGAAGACGATGTGACTAAATCCTTCAAATATTTGGGTTTCAACCTTAGTTTGGTTTAATTTGAAGAATTTTATGGAAAATTGTTTATCTAATGGTCCTCGTTGAACTTTGGGTTTTGTTGGACAAATTTTGGAGATTAAGCATAGATTTTCTTTTTATAAAGGGTTATCCTTTTCTGGATTATCTGATCTTGTACTAGCCTTTTTGGTTTTGATTTTGGTTAAAGTCTAATGGCATGGGAAGTATATAGTTCTCTTTTGTGTATTAGATGATTCTCTAGAAGTTGATTATAGTACTCTTAATGTGAACAAGTCTTCCTAAATACTCCCCTTTTGGAGAAAATATGAGTTTTTGTAAGGAATCTAATAAAAGTTGAAAATCAACATGATAAGTGATTGTGTTTCCTTATGAATAAATTCCTCAATAAAAAATAAACTTAAAACAAAAATTTTGTCTATTAAATTTTCCTACTGGGGAATCGAATACTGTTTAACCCATCACAAGTTTCTGATTTTCTCATGGTTAACTTTCTCCTAAACATGTTTTCTATCACTCTCCATCAGAACATGACCCTTTATTTTTTCCTCCATGTCCATATTTTCAAACTTGGAATCCTAGTATGGGATAACTCAGGTGACCTTTGTAGTTATCTTTCATTATTTTAAAGTGATTGTTTTACCGACTATTGTTCCGATGTGGGACATTCAAGTATGTTTCCAAGGTCAATTTTAAAAAATTGCGAGGATGCAATTCCCAAAAGGTGGGAAGGATATAACACCCCAGGTAAATATCTAATATGAAATTTTTATTTTTATCCATATTTCTGAATGAAATATTAATATAAATTTAAAGGGGACGCTATGATCAATGGCGTACCCAAAACACAACAACGAGTTTCTTGGGAATCTTACGTTGCACTCTAATAATAAAATAATATTATTTTAAATGGTAGTTAATATGTAGCCGTTGTATTGGTGGGAATGGATAGAAATAACTAATATATGATTATATATGTTTTTAAATGTTTTTATATTTATCCAATAAAAGAAAAAGGCTTAAAATACAGAAAGGATTCAATTTTCGGCTTTTATACCCTAATTTTCACTAAAGATTCACTTATCACCTTTTGATGGAGAACTGTCAATAAATATAGTTTTGATCACTCTTATACATTCTTTTGGACCAAATAAAACTCTTCTTTAGAATCGGGACATCAAATTTTACTTTGTGTAATTTTTTGGTATTTTTCCGATAAAGTTCATTTTTTAATGAATAGTGTAAAATGATGTGTTTTAATTCAAAACCTATTTTTAATCTAATTTATTTATATGATTAGATTATTATTTGAATTGGTTTTAAAGTGAAATTAGAATATATTTTTACCATTAAATCCAATAGTGGTCGTTGGAATTAATTTCACTTTGAAATCGGACTTAAACTAGTGTCAATCTTTTGATACTTATTGTTTCACAAAAACACGCTATTTGTCATGACAGCGGGAATTAATTATTAAAATATTTAATTTGACTTATATGTTTTGAATTTTGTAAAATGGACTTCATTTTTGAATTCGGAATATCAAATATATCTTAGGGTGAATTTTTGGTACTTTTCTGAAAAACTCCAATTTTTGATGAATAGTGAAACCACTAAGTGGTAATCAAGCAAACTGATTTTTCAGTTAAATGAAAGTTTACCACTAATGTGTATTGAATTTTGAAAATCCGACATACATGGTTGTCATTAGTATGTAAAATGTGGTTTAATGGGATGAAAATAATTTTTTGGTGAATAGTAACTTTTTTTTCATTAATCGCGATTAGAGGTAATTAGTGTAATTTAAGGTAAAAATGATATTATAAAAATATGAAAATACCATGACACTTGTTCTACTCCTATTGGATGAGTCATGGCCGACCAATACAACCCATGGGTCAACTTGGGGAACCCATGGAGCCACTTTGGTTGGAAATTGACATTAATATATATTTATTTAATGTTAAAATTAAATTGACACAAACATGAAATGTTTTACTAAAACAATT
Source organism: Viscum album (assembly GCA_963277665.1). Lineage (NCBI taxonomy): Eukaryota > Viridiplantae > Streptophyta > Magnoliopsida > Santalales > Viscaceae > Viscum > Viscum album. The sequence continues at coordinate 1,901,667,959 of OY728121.1, read as the reverse complement.
TTTAAGTGGGGTTACACAAGTCCAAATTTAGACTATAAATATTCATTAGAAAGATAAAAATATTTCCTACATCATAGTATTTTTTTTTATAATTTTTAGATATTAAATAAATTAATTTAATTACGACATTATGATGATGCAACAATGACCTCATTATTTAACGATTTAAATAAAATGGAAAGATAATGTAATATCTAAAACCTACACTTGTCCAAAAACTATTGGATGGAATTATTTCGAAGCCTTATCATCTGATTTTTTCAATATATCAATGTGGGACCTTATAAATTCGAAACACTTTTGAAAATAAAATAATAGTTTCATGATTTCCAAAAGTGCCCCTCCTCTCCTCTTATAAAAGGCCCCCACCTCTACCTCATTTCACACACTCCTCAAGCCTTTGTCTCGGCCATACCCTGCCCATTTACTCTCTCCACATCCCTATCCTCATCCTAGAGGATTCAATTTGGGCATAATCCTTTAAAAGGAAGCCTTTAGGCTCAAATCAAAAGGAGTTACACTTTTAAAGGTAATTCATTCTATCATGTTCATTTGTTTCATTTTGCTTCTCCAACCCCCTAAACTATTTTTATTTACTTCTTTTGTAACAACACCAATATCTTCAATATACTACTATATTGTTATAATATTTATTCGAGCTACACTCTCACACAACTACATCAAATGGTTAAAGGACATACGGTTTCCGTGGATGGAGAAATTCTACCTCCCGAAACGATGATTGTTCAACACTCATTTAAAACCTTCAAAGGTGGCCATTAAGATGTCACTATATTTATATATGATATATAATATGTTTATCTTTTACATAATCTTCTGTAGTTTTCATTTGTGGCTTACCTTTATGGCTTCCATTATGGGTATACACGATATCATTATTTTAGGAAGTGCGGACTACCGCCCCCTCAAAGTGATGTGATTCGTTAATGAAATAAGTGGGAAATATAAAGGATGGATTTAATGTTATTATATATTATGTTATACAGGAATTATCATATACCTCTATATCATTATTATTTCTTTCCATTAAAGTATGAGATAGAAATGAAAGTAGCGTTCATGCGTACGTACGGCTTACCGTCTCCATGAACGGTGCATTTCATTTCTTATCCCCAAATGTAATGTACTATTATAAGTACATGTATATAATGGATGTATATGATTAATGATGCATATAAATGATGAATATAATTCTGGAATTAAAATATACATACCTTTCATTTAGTTTTAATTCCATTAATATGACAAAGAAATGAAAGTGGCGTTCATGCGTACGTACGGCTTACTGTCACCATGAACGGTGCATTTCATTTATTACCTCTAAATGATTATGTAATATTATAAATACATGTATATTATGGATATATATGATATATATGATATCCAAATCATGAATATAATTCTGGATATAATGAACATTTGACCACACGAACAACATGTAATTGTAAGAAGTCCACTTTCGACTTAAGAAACAAATATCGACAAAACAAACATTATTAACGTAAATGATTAAATAATGTTTATAACATTGAAATAAGTGATATAAAAGGAATAATGAACTTGAAAAAGGTTCTTAATTATGTGGAAATTAACTCAATCTTATTATTCAGGACGTTAAGGAACGATCGAGTCAAGTCGGACCCGAGGTAAGGGATCCTACACCTCTCTTTCTTTTTAAGTACACTCTTTTATGTCATTCCTCTTAAACTCGTATTTCTTATGATTTGGATGTTCTTTTATATTACTCCTACTGCACGTATTATTTTCATATGATGATAGACCCTATTCTCTCTCATCAATCCATTTTGGAAGTTTTGAGTGGCGCCATTAGGCTGCCGAATTTTCGTAAGAGATCTAACCTCTCTCTTTCTTTTTAAGTACTCTCCTTTATGTCACTTCTTTTAAGCTCCTATTTGTTATGATGTGGGATATTATTTTATATTACTCTATCTATAAACTTTATGTTAATATGATGAAATACCCTTTTTATCTCATCAATCGATTTTTGTAAGTTTTTTGTGGCGCCGTTAGGCTGCCGAGTTTTCGCAAGGGATTTTTCATCTCACTTTTATTACCATGAGATTTATGCACCATTTCCCACAATTTAATTTGAGTGGTGTATGTACTGCCCATTATTTTACTCATTGTGTAATATTCTCTCATTTATGAGTATTTACATCAATGTTGTATTGTCCTTCCTTCACGGGGCATATGTTTTGAAAGATACCCAAGTCGGTAAGGGAACCTTTCACCCTCCTCTTTTTAAAAGACTTCTTTTGTTGGGTCTTTTAATTTACATATTTTTATGTTGGGATATGTTCTCATATATCCTTATTGATGTAACTTTTATGTCCAAGTGATGAGATACACTTTTTATCTCTCATCAACTCATTTTTATGGGACGCCGTTAGGCTGTCAAGAGAACATCTTAACCCAATTTCGATTTCTTTGGGTTCAACATGTAGTTATTGAATATGTAATCCTTTGAATATGTGTGAATGACCTTTGATTATTTTACACTTAATATCCACTTATATTTGGTGTATTCATTTGTCACACATAATTATGTAATTGAATTATCCTTAAACCAAGGATATCGTCTTTGTAAGGGACTTCGTCTCAATCTACTTTCATTGAGGCATATTTCATTTTATACACAACTTTATTTTGTAACGATGTATAAACCCCTTTTAATTTTACTTTTATACAAAAGGAATCTTTTTCTACGAAGCGTTTTACAAAACTACAAAATAGAATGTTTCTTTTAACGTACGCGGTGACAACGACATTTTCCGCCGTCGCGAGTATTATTTGGTCTTTGCCTTCCTCAACAAGCTGTAATGTTTTTAAAATAAAATAAATACCATATACTCTTTTATGTATTTTGGTATTGAAAATGGTTTTGATAAAGGATTCTATTATGTCAATATATTTATGATATATTGTGATTGAAATGTGGAAATGTTATCATTCCTTTATATTGGTTTTATGTTTTATGATTTTATATTAGTACTTGGACATTTTAACGGGTGGTTACATTATAAACCATATGACGGGTGGTTCCATGAATACCAGGACGGGTGGTTACGTTATAACCTCCAATGCATTGGGTATGGAAGTCATCCGTATGGCAATTCCATTAAGTATGTATAGAAATTGGCCGTATGGCTATTCCATTAAGTGATATGTGTGGGAGTCGACCGTATGGTTATTCCACTTAAGTATGTTTATGTCCCAAGTTACCTTTATATATGGTATGTGTTCTTTATATGGGTTTTATGGCAATCCTTTGGTTACAAAAAGGTAAGTAATGATACTTTATTCAGTGAAGTGTTTTTACTACTTCATTATGGTGAAGGTATTAATTTGTTAGAGTATACATGGTTTACTTGATGTTTGAAAAAGTAACAGTTTTCATTCTTTGTGTATCCCTTACTGAGCTTTTTATGCTCACCCCAAGTTTTTTTGAAATGTTTTTCATAGGACATAAAGTGGAATAAGGTCAAGGATGGGATCAAGGTAATTTCATGCTATATAAGACATGGAACTAGACATGTTTCTTTTTAAGAGTTTTTTTTATTTATGGAAACTTAGCAGAAGTGTCTACTTTGTAATCTTTTGAGATGTAATAGTTATATTTGAATTCTCTAAAACTCTAAACCTGAAAATATCCTCAATGTGAATTATTCATTTAATTCAATATTAAGTAAGGTTTAAGGCTGGGGCCTTATAGTTAGTATCAAAGGTCGGTTTAGATAACTTTAGAGGTTAGGGTATTCTCTAAGCACAAGTGACATTACCATAATGGATAGGATTTTAGAAAGAGTCCTAGTTTTAGATAAATTGAATGAGTAAGTATATCTTAGTTGTTATCTCCCTCATTAGTACATGATGGTTTTTTTGATATACTCACACTGACCTTTTTGGTTTTAGTAAATGGCTGGACCTAGCAGGCACCAAAGAGACAACAGGTTAGAAGGAAACTGCGGTGGTTCAATGATTAAGATACTAGAAAAAATGGGGGATTCAATGAGGAAAATCGTGGTTATTCTAAACCAACTATCAAGGAGTCATGATCAACCACTTGAACCTTGGTATATCCTATAATGCATCATGTAAGAGATGACCAATCGATGTGGAAGTTCAGGTAATAATTATAAAGGTAACCATTTGGGTTTATATGATCCTTACTTTTGAGGTAATTATGGGTTACTATATGTTATGATGGAAGTGAAAGGCATGAGATAAACATGAGGTTAAAATATGTTATGTTTATTTTTTAAGATTTTATCTCGTTTTGGGAAATGATTTGAGAATTATATAGTTTTGGAAAAAGGACAACACGCAGACCGTGTGACAACCCGTCACGTCAGACAAAGCTGCAGGAATCGAACCAACAACCAAAGTGTGACTGGTATATATCGCCTAGCACTGGACTACGTGAAGTCCCTGGTAAGTTTGACTGATTCTTTCTAGTTATATGATTTTATGAATTAAGAGTAAAATGATTTTGGGTTATTTATGAAAATTATTATCCTATCTTGGAGGATATGTGATTAGGTTAATTACTTTTCAATACGAGACTTTAGGTGCAACTGATGTTGTTTGGAGATAAATGTTACGATTTAACATGGAAGACTATGTGACTAAATCCTTCAAATATTTGGGTTTCAACCTTAGTTTGGTTTAATTTGAAGAATTTTATGGACAAATTGTCTATCTAATGGTCCCCGTTGAACTTTGGGTTTTGTTGGACAAATTTTGGAGATTAAGCATAGATTTTCTTTTTATAAAGGGTTATCCTTTTATGGATTATCTGATCTTGTAATAGCCTTTTTGGTTTTGGTTTTGGTTAAAGTCTAAAGACATGGGAAGTATATAGTTCTCTTCTGTGGATTAGGTGATTATCTAGAAGTTGATTATAGCACTCTTAATGTGAACAAGTCTTCCTAAATACTCACCTTTTGGAGAAAATATGAGTTTGTGTAAGGAATCTAATAAAAGTTGAAAGTCAACATGATAAGTGATTGTGTTTCCTTATGAATAAATTCCTCAATAAAAAAGTAACTTAAAACAAAAATGTTGTCTATTAACTTTTCCTACTGGGGAATCGAATACCGTTTAACCCATTACAAGTTTGTGATTTTCTCGTGGTTAACTTTCTCCTAAACATGTTTTCTATCACTCTCCATCAGAACATGACCCTTTGTTTTTTCCTCCATGTCCATATTTTCATACTTGGAATCCTAGTATGGGATAACTCGGGTGACCTTTGTAGTTATCTTTCTTTATCTTAAAGTGATTTTTTTACCGACTCTTGTTCCGATGTGGGACTTTCAAGGATGTTTCCAAGCTCAATTTTAAAAAATTGCGAGGACGCAATTCCCAAAAGGGGGGAAGGATGTAACACCCCAGGTAAATAAATAATATGACATTTTTATTTTTATCCATATTTGTGAATGAAATATTAATATGACTTTAAAGGGGACTCTATGCTCAATGGCGTACCCAACACGCAACAACGAGTTTCTTAGGAATCTTACGTTGCACTCTAATAATAAAATAATATTATTTTAAATGGTAGTTAACATGTAGCCATTGTATTGGCGGGAATGGATAGAAATAACTAAAATATGATTATATATGTTTTTAAATGATTTTACATTTATCCAATAAAAGATAAAGGCTTAAAATACAGAAAGAATTCAATTTTAGGCTTTTATACCCTAATTTTAACTAAAGGTTCATTTATCGCCTTTTGATGGAGAACTGTCATTAAATATAGTTTTTATCACTCTAATACATTATTTTGGACCAAATAAAACTCTTCTTTATAATCGGGACATCAAATTTTACTTTGTGTATTTATTTGGTATTTTCCCGATAAAGTTCATTTTTTAATGAATAGTGTAAAATGTTGTGTTTTAATTCAAAACCTCTTTTTAATCTAATTTATTTATATGATTAGATTATTAATTGAATTGGTTTTAAAGTGAAATTAGAAAATATTTTTACCACTAAATCCAATAGTGGTCGTTGGAATTAATTTCACTTTGAAATCGGACTTAAACTAGTGTTAATCTTTTGATACTTATTGTTTCACAAAAACACGCTATTTGTCATGACAGCGGGAATTAATTATTAAATTAATTAATTTGATTATATGTTTTGAATTTTGTAAAATGGACTTCATTTTTGAATTCGGAATATCAAATATAGCTTAGGGTTAATTTTTGGTAATTTTCTGAAAAACTCCAATTTTTTATGAATAGTGAAACCACTAAGTGGTAATCAAGAAAACTGATTTTTCAGTTAAATGAATGTTTACCACTAATGTTTATTTAATTTTGAAAAACCAACATACATGGTTTTAATTAGAATGCAAAATGTGGATCAATGGGATGAAAATAATTTTTTGGTGAATAGTAACTTTTTTTCATTAAACGCGATTAGAGATAATTAGTGTAATTTAAGGTAAAAATGATATTATAAAAATATGAAAACACCATGACACTTGTCCTACTCCTATTGGATGAGTCATGGACGACCATGACAACCCATGGGTCAACTTGGGGACCCCATGGAGCCACTTTGGTTTGAAAATGACTTTAATATATATTTATTTAATGTTAAAATTAAATTGACACAAACATGAGTTGTTTTACTAAAACAGTTTTTAAGTGGGGTTAAACAAGTCCAAATTTAGAATATAAATATTCATTATAAAGATAAAAATATTTCCTACATCATAGTATTTTTTTTTATAATTTTTAGATATTAAATAAATTAATTTAATTACGACATTATGATGATGCAACAATGACCTCATTATTTAACGATTTAAATAAAATGGAAAGATAATGTAATATCTAAAACCTAAACTTGTCCAAAAACTATTGGATGGAAATACTTAGAAGCCTTATCATCTTATCTTCGAAATATATCAATGTGGGACCTTAGAAATTCGAAACACTTTTGAAAATAAAATAATAGTTTCGTGATTTCCAAAAGTGCCCCTCCTCTACTCTTATAATAGCCCCCCACCTCTACCTCATTTCACACAATCATCAAGCCTTTGGCTCGGCCATACCCTACCCATTTACTCTCTCCACATCCATATACTAATCCTAGAGGATTACCTTTGGGCAGAATCCTTTCAAAGGAATCCTTTAGGCTCAAATCAAAAGGAGTTACAATTTTAAAGGTAATTCATTCTCTCATGTTCATTTGTTTTATTTTGCTTCTCCAACCCCCTAAACTCTTTTTATTTACTTCTTTTGTAACAAAACCAGTATCTTAAATATAATATGATGTTGTTATAAGATTTATTATAGCTACACTCTCACACAACTACATCAAATGGTTAAAGAACATACGGTTTCCGTGGATGGAGAAATTCTACCTCCCGAAATGATGATTGTTCAATACTCATTTAACACATTCAAAGGTGGACATTAAGATGTCACTATATTTATATATGATATATAATATGTTGATGTTTTACTTAAGCTTCTGTATTTTTCATTTTTGGCTTACCTTTATGGCTTCCATTATGGGTATACACGATATCTTCATTTTAGGAAGTGCGGACTACTGCCCCCTCAAAGTGATGTGATTCGTTAATGCCATAAGTGGGGCTTATAAAGGATGGATTTAATGTTATTATATATGATGTTATACGGTAATTATCATATACCTCTATATCATTATTATTTCTTTAAATTAAATTATGAGATAGAAATGAAAGTAGCATTCATGCGTACGTACGGCTTACCGTCTCCATGAACGGTGCATTTCATTTCTTATCCCCAAATGTAATGTACTATTATAAGTACATGTATATAATGGATATATATTATGAATGATGCATATAAATGATGAATATAATTCTGGAATTAAAATATACATACCTCTCATTTAGTTTTAATTTCATTAATATGACAATGAAATGAAAGTAGCGTTCATGCGTACGTACGGCTTACCGTCTCCATGAACGGTGCATTTCATTTCTTACCTCTAAATGATTATGTAATATTATAAATTCATGTATATTATGGATATATATGATATATATGATATCCAAATCATGAATATAATTCTGGATATAATGAAAATTTGACCACACGAACAACATGTAATTGTAAGAAGTCCACTTTCGACTTAAGAACCAAATATCGACCAAACAAACATTATTTAACTTAAATGATTAAATAATGTTTATAACATTGAAATAAGTGATATAAAAGGAATAATTAACTAGAAAAAGGTTCTTAATAATGTGGAAATTAACTCAAGTTTATTATTCAGGACGTTAAAGAATGATCGAGTCAAGTCAGACCCGAGGTAAGGGATCCTACACCTCTCTTTCTTTTTAAGTACACTCTTTTATGTCATTTCTTTTAAGCTCATATTTCTTATGATTGGGATGTTATTTTATATTACTACTACTGTACTTATTATGTTCATATTATGATAGACCCTATTCTCTCTCATCAATCCATTTTGGAAGTTTTGAGTGGCGCCGTTAGGCTGCCGAATTTTCATAAGAGATCTAACCTCTCTCTTTGTTTTAAGTACTCTCCTTTATGTCACTTCTTTTAAGATCCTTTTAGTTATGTTGGGGGATGTTCTTTTATATTCCTCTTTCTATAAACTTTATGTTAATATGATGGGATTCCCTATTTGATCTCATCAATCGATTTTTGTAAGTTTTATGTGGCGCCGTTAGGCTGCTGAGTTTTCGCAAGGGATTTTTCATCTCACTTTTATTCCCATGAGATTTATGCTACATTTGCCACAATTTCCCTTGAGTGGTGTCTGTACTGCCCATTATTTTACTCATTTTGTAATATTCTTTCATTTATGAGTATTTACATCAATGTTGTATTGTCCTTCCTTCACGGGGCGTATGTTTTGAAAGATACCCAAGTCGGTAAGGGAACCTTTCACCCTCCTCTTTTTAAAAGACTTATTTTGTTGGGTATTTTAATTTACATATTTTTATGTTGGGATATGTTCTCATATATCCTTATTGATGTAACTTTTATTTCCAAGTGATGAGATATACTTTTTATCTCTCATCAACTCATTTTTATGTGACACCGTTAGGCTGTCAAGAGAACTTCTTAACCCAATTTCGATTTCTTTGGGTTCAACATGTAGTTATTGAATATGTAATCCATTGAATATGTGTGAATGACCATTGATTATTTTACACTTAATATCCACTTATATTTGGTGTATTCATTTTTCACACATAATTATGTAATTGAATTATCCTTAAACCAAGGATATCGTTTTTGTAAGGGAATTCGTCTCAATCTCCTTTCATTGAGGCATATTTCGTTTTATACACAACTTTATTTTGTAACGGTGTATAAACCCCTTTTACTTTTAAGTTTATACAAAAGGAATCTTTTTCTACGAAGCGTTTTACAAAACGACAAAACGGAATGTTTCTTTTAACGTACGCGGTGACAACGACCTTCTCCACCACCGTGAGTATTATTTGGTCTTTGCCTTCATCAACAAGCCGTAATGTTTTTAAAATAATATAAATACCATATACTCTTTTATGTATTTTTGTATTGAAAATGGTTTTGATAAAGGATTCTATTATGTCAATATATTTATGATATATTGTGATTGATATGTAGAAATGTTATCATTCCTTTATATTGGTTTTATGTTTAATGATTTTATATTGGTACTTGGACATTTTAACAGGTGGTTACGTTATAAACAATATGACGGGTGGTGCCGTGAATACCAGGATGGGTGGTTACGTTATAACCTCCAATTCATTGGGTATGGAAGTCGGCCGTATGGCTATTCCATTAAGTATATATGGGAATTGTCCTTATGGCTATTCCATTAAGTCATATGTGTGGGAGTCGACCGTATGGTTATTGCACTTAAGTATGTTTATGTCCCAAGTTACCTTTATATATTTTATGTGTTCTTTATATGGGTTTTATGGTAATCCTTTGGTTACAAAAAGGTAAGTAATGATACTTTATTCAGTGAAGAGTTTTTACTACTTGATTATGGTGAAGGTATTACTTTGTTAGAGTATACATGGTTTACTTTATGTTTGAAAAAGTAACAGTTTTCATTCTTTGTGTATCCCTTACTGAGATTTTTATGCTCAACCCAAGTTTTTTCGAAATGTTTTTCATAGGACTTAAAGTGGAATAAGGTCAAGGATGAGATCAAGGGAATGTCATGCTATATAATACATGGAAGTAGACATGTTTCTTTTTATGAGTTTTTTTTATTTATCGAAACTTAGTAGAAGTGTCTACTTTGTAATCTTTTGAGATGTAATAGTTATGTTCTAATTCTCTAAAACTCTAATCCTGAAAAGATCCTCAATGTGAATTATTCATTTAATTCAATATTAAGTAAGGTTTAAGGCTGGGGCCTTATAATGAATCTTGGTCTCCTCCTATGTAGATAACAACATACCAACCAATATATCATTTTCATGGAAATAAAGGGAGATATATTTTATGCCTTTGAGTTAAATCAACATCCACATCACAACTTTCCAATAATCATTCACTATATTTGAAATGAACATAATAATAAATCCCACTACATTAGAAATATTTGTTTGAGTTAACACCATTGATTACATGATATGTCTAACAACCAATGTATATAAAATTATTTCCTTGTTTTTTCCTACCCTTTCATTCATGTAACATTTTACATAGAGGGTTGTAAGTGTTCTAAAAGAGTTTTCAAAATAGATTTTAATCCAACCATAAAAAATATTTCAATGATCTTCATGGAATACAATTTCTAAGAGAATACTAAACTTCTAATCATCATTTATCACACTATCACAATTTACATGTTTTTCATTGCTTCACTATGATCATTAATTTCAATATTCATTGATATTTCTTTATTAATCTATTTAATTCAATGGATATATAGACCCACCATAATCATGTCATCCAATTATAGTTTTAAAATGATGAAAATATCAAAATTTTAATCCTAATAAAAATTATGATCTAATTTCTATTCATGAAACAATTATCCTCTTAGAATGAGTTAAACTTATAATTCTATGAAAAAGGAGATCAATTTAGTTGGTAGGATTTTATTGTGTATATACGCCAAGTATAGGTTCTAATGATACAAAAACTAGTAATTTTCTTCATGTAGATTTATTCTTCTAGAACCCCAAGATCAAAATCCCCATATTCAATATTTATTAAACTAGAATAAAAAAACCCAAAAATATTGAATGGAAGTATTTTTAACTACTGATGAAATGATTTAAAAAATTTTACTTCCCTCCTTCTACTAAAATCCCCCAACAATTAACCTTTCCTTATACCTATTACATTCATTAGATTCATTTTTTTATTGAGAAAGAGAACTTTTTCTGATGTTCAATTTTTCTATGTGGTTGTTGCACTAACTATTATGTGTCATTCACATGAAGATAATCCAACTCATCCTATGATACCACCACAGTTATTAAAAAACTATGGCTATAGCCCCAAAAATTCATCTCTCACTCGCGGCTTTCCCGTCCCACTCACCAACTCGACTTGAAAACCATTCTCCTCTTCCCCGAACATTCATCTAATCATTTCCTGATTGTAGAATTCTCTCTCATTCATCCATTCTGGCTTCGGTTCCTCCATTCCTCACCGATGTTCCTTCACTCAAGGCGTGACTTCTCCATTTACAACCTCTCCATTCATGGTTCCTCCTTCTCTCACACTCATCTACATTCATTACATCAGCTAATGCTTTCCTCTCCTCCATTTGGGTGTTCCTCCTTTATTTGGGCATTCCTCCACCATTTGGGCATTCCATCCCTCCATTCGAGCATTTTTCCTGCATTCGTTGCATTAGTTCTTTAGGCGTTACTTCTCCATTTTGGTGCGTTGGATGAAATATTTTTCTTAGTTTTGTTTTGTGGATTTTATTTTCATTATTCCTTATATTTTTAGCATTTTTAACCTATTTTTTGGATCCTTTCTATTTATAGGAGGAGTTTTCAGTATTCATTTGGCTTTGGGATTTTGAAATTGCTGGTGGAGTAAACCAGAGGAGTCATTTTTTACTGTCATCTATTTTGGGGATCCTATTTATTGACTGGTATCCTGCCAACTATTATTCATTTTCCTTTCATGGATTATATTTCAATATCATTCTCATAATTAATATAGTATTCTGATATTCATGGTTTAATCTGTTTACTATTCTATTATATATTTACAATTATGGAATTGTTATGTATCTAATTACAATTCATGAATTATTAATTTGTTTCAAATTTTAATAGCATTTTTATTTCTTAAATTTAAATAATTTAGATGTTTTATTTGAAAATTCATCACTTATGTGACCACAACAAATGAAAACATCATATATTTATTCAATATTTCCAAATCTATTGGATGTAGACAGATTCATTTCAAACTATCGTTGTTTCTTTTTCTCTAGCATGACACCCTTGAAATTATCTTACATTGAGCTTCAAGTATTGATTGATTTTACTGAAATCCAATGAAAAATTCTCAGACCAGTTACACTAGCATAATTTTCAATCAAACCTAAATCTTCAATTCTTCAAAACTAATTGTTTAGAATTTCCAGATTTTGGAGAATGCTATTTTTGGGATACTTTTATCACTTGTTGGGTTTTTCTTACTGAACAAGCATCCACACACATTCCTCTATCCACGATAGGAATGGTTTAAATATTATATTAATTTTTATTCACCCATACTTTTAAATATTTTATTTTCAATCCATCACATTCAATTAAAATAGATTTAGAAAAATCATTAAATTAGGTCTAATTGAGATCTACCATTAGACGAAACTATGATATTATTCCAATATAATTGTTGCCTTTCAACACCAGTGTCCTCATTAAGAAAATATGTGTGAGTGGATTATTTCATTTTAAACTATGAATACTCAATATGTGTCATTTCTAGATTGGCCAGTTTTTTCTTCATTGAAATTAAATTTTTTTGAGATATTTATGAATGTTAGAGCTATTTCTCGTATATATGTCTTTAAGATATATGTCACAACTTAATAACTGAGTGATCTCTTCCTACATAATTTCACAAATTTCCCAAATAAAATCAATATTTTCATTGAGAAAAAATATAATATATCTTTTAATGTTACAAAAGATATATCATGTATACCAGAATATGTATAATCACTCCTAATTATTCTTGTATCATCATTGGGATGATTTTATTAATAATAATCACTTACCTCATTTTCTGATGGATCCCTTGAATCAATAGATGTTGTAGGACTATCAAACACCATCGTAGTTATCTCAAACACTCTTTCTTCTCCTTTTAAAATACTTATAATTTTTTTAGTATCGTATAATATATAAACTAATCTTTATTCCTCTTTTTTCAAGAGGGATAAATTCTTTATCCTTTTTTTATTTTGTTTTCTCCAATTTAGCTTAGTCTTAGTAGAAATAGAAATTGAATCATAGATAGATAAATATTTAATAAAATTAAACATAATTATAGAATAGGAATAAAAACTTCGAATCATTAAAACAGAACAACTTCAAATTTAGATAATCCAATCAGAGATAAACTTGTCTGTAATATCAACTAAAGGAGAGATGATGTGATATGAACCACATTGAGTGGGGGATGAGTTAATATTGGCGACTTTTAATTACTTTTTTTAATTTTAAATTTATATCCCTTTTCTTTTGACCTCTATCACTATTAGGTGAGTGGTACTTTTATTCATTCTTTATTCCATCATTTCTTATATCATAATAATAAAACTCACACAAGTAGCATATTTATTTCCAAGGTTCACCTCTCATTTTGATAAATCTAAAATTTAGTGTGATCTAGTAACGCGTAAGGTCACAAAACCCATTAGTAAATACCTTTGAGATTTAAACTATATTCTCTTGATAGTACAGAGTGTGTATAGTATACACTTATTTGGTGTTTACAACACTCAGGTACATCTCATATCATGCCATCAAATATAGGGGTAATAACAAGATATTGTAAATCCAATTTAGAGTACTTAATTTTTGATCTTGGACTATTCCTTTCATATTTTTCTACAATTTCACCATAGAAAGTCACAAATTTTATTTTTATACATAACAATATAAAAAAACTATTGTTCTTCATAGTATCAAACTGATATTCTTTAACTTATTCTTTTTATTTCATCATGTATAAACTAAAATACACATAACTCTTCATCTCTCCCCTTACATCATGTGTGATCTAGGGGGGCTGATCTATTCTTATTATATACCTCCAAGGAGTTGGGGTCAAGGGTGGGCGTGCAGTGTGCTGGTATGGGGGGCAGGTGGGGGGAGTCGGGGGAAGGTGTGTGTGTGGTGGGCGGCAGTGGGGGGGGGGGCAGTGGGGGTGAATGGAGATGTGGTTCAATGTAGTTGGGGTGAGGGGTTGGGGTTTAGTGGTGGTAAAAGTGGGTGGGAGTTGGGATGAAGGGTTGGGGCAGTGGGGTGAAGGGGTCTTCCGGGGGCAGGGGATGAAGGTGGTTGGGGTAGGGTTATTGGGGGATTTGGGAAGTGTACAGTGGTCGATAGCTCCATGTATTTCATAGTTAAATATTTTTTAGTTTCTACCGGTCTGTCCTTGCTCCATTCATTTCTTGATTGAACAAACTGACACTAAATGTATTTTCCCGGGTTCTCCTACTACCACACATCTACCAACATAGTTTATAAAATCACCAAAATAATTACAAAAATTATATAAGTTATATGAGATTAACATAAGTAGTCCTTATATTTTATGGACATAGACAACTTTTAGCTTCCAAATATAATTAATAGATATCTTTAATAACACATAGAACTTATTCAATTCACCTAAACACATCTCCAAAACTCCAAATCAACATTTCTCTTCTCTCGCGATGGAAACATGCCTCGCTCGATCAAACCCATTCTACAATCCCCTTTCCCTGCATCTATCATGATAAAAACCCTTCTCCTTTACTTTCTTCTTTCACGATGGAACCCCTCCCCCCCCTTGCCCACTTCATCCCCTACCCCTCCCCCTTGCCCAGCCGCTCCCAGTCCCCCCTGCCCCTACCCAGCACCTCACCCTCCATATACACCAACCCGTATCATAGATACATATTACAACCCAATATTCATATAAAAACAATCTATAATATATAAAACCCATGTTCCACTCTAATTATTCCATTATAATAAGATACATTTCACATGAATCCAACATTTGAATCATTTCCCACTATATAAGTATCTATGAATGATTACCTTTGTGTGTATTATTATATTTTCAGTTTGATATAAAATTTTACCTCCACCTGTATCTCATGTATTTTAGTATCTCATTTTTAGATAATGTAAATCAATAATTAATATGATTTATTAATTTATAATATTTTCCAATATCTAAAAATATAAAAACATACTAGAAACCCAAGGTTGACCTATCATGGTGTAATAATTTATAGATAGATATTTCATTATGTATTCTATTAACATGACATAAATATTAATTAGTTTCCTTTTCTATTGTTCTAATATGATTATGATTTATAGATCTTATATACATTAGTAAATTATTATTTTATAGTTGATTCATTAACACTAAATATTTACTTATGTTTCTCAAGAAGCATGTAAGTAATGGAACCCTATGAATGAATCCATATACTAATTTTCCAAAGATTGTATTAGTTTCAATGTTGTTATTTACAATCAAAGTTTTTACTATTTGTTTGTAAATTCATATTAGAATTGATAGAAACTGGATGTATAATGTTGATCGGATTACTAATGAGTTTCTGAAGGAGATGGAATATTATTTAGATTTTCCATTCATCAATGGTTCAGATGGTGGTTTGATTTGATGCCCATATTTTGATTGCATTTTAAAACCATGGTTCATGTGAGGAACTAATTTACCACATCACTAAAAAACTCTTTCAAAATGTATATCATGTTTAGTATCACAATGGAAAAAAATTTCAAATGGAGAATGACATTGATTCAGCTGAAATGATCATAATGGAAAATTTTATTTTTCGATCTATTTACAGTAGATTCTCAAGAAAAAACTTCTTGTAGAGTAGTGGAAGAAGAAATGAATAAGGGAATACAACTTTCATCTAACGATAAGAATGATGATGTTGAGCATGTTAGAAAGTTGTTAGAAGATTTGAATACCACAATATTCCATTATTGTAAAAAATGACCAAACTAGAGTTGTTAATGCGACTGTATAATGGGAAAACAATGTATGGATTTAGTAATACTTATATTTACTATCTACTTACTATTTTAATGAATTTATACCTGATGATTCCTGTATTCTTGGAAATGATTATATGGATTCAATGTTGGATGATAAATTTCTATTTTCAATTACTAAAATCCACGCATGCCCTAAATATTGATGTTTATTTTTGACGAATAATGTCGTGTTATATGAGTGAAAAAAATGTGGTACATCAAGATAGAATACTAATAATGGTGGAACTCAATCTCGTGCACTAGAGAATGTGATGTCGCACATTACATTGATTTCCAGAATTCAGAAACTTTTAATTTCAGAACAAATGGCTAACAATTTGAGATGGCATGAAAATGAAAGAAATAAGCATATTTATGATATAGTTCATCCTACTCACAGGTTAGCATGGAAAAAATTTTATAGGTTACATACTGATTTTGTAGCCGACCCATGGAATGTTAGATTGGGATTTTCATGTGACGGTTTCAACCCATTTAAGAAGATGAATAATGCACATAGTACTTGGCCTTTTTTCATTCGGATTTATAATTTTCTATCTTGGATGTTTATGAAAAACCCATTTACTATCATTATAATATAGATTTATATACCCAATTATCCTAGAAATGATATTGAAATATATTTGAAACCATTAATAGATGAGTTGTATGAGCTTTGGACCATGGGAGTGCTGATATCTGAGGCATTTAGAATGGTTTACATTATGTGTCATGCAACATTACTGTGGAAAATAAATGATTTTCCTAAATATGAAATGATTTGTGGTTGGAGTATCAAGGGGATATTATCGTTCCCAAAATTTATAAAAAATAAACATTCTAAGAGATTATATTTTTGAAGAACTTTCAATTTCATAGGTAATTAATGGTTTCTACAAATGGATCATCCATACAGGGAAAATTGAAGATGGTCTAATAATTCCATATAGACAGATGAAATAACTCAATGAATATCAGGGGTGATGTCCATAAATAACGAGGATATTTGAATATTGTTCATGGAAAGTGTCAGTTAAATTCCAACAATAGGAAGAATGATCCAATGAATTCCTACAATAAATGGAGAAAGAGAAGTATACTCTATGAGTTTTTGTATTGTTTATCAAATTTGATGCCTCGCTGCTTGGATGTGATGCATATAAAAAAATAAGTGTAAAATTTTACTTTCAACGCTAATAAATGTAAAGGTAATGACAAAATATTATTTGCGCTTATGTCGTGATTAAATGGATTTGGTTATAAAACCAAGACATCATCATTAGATAATTGGTCATAATCAGTGGAAAGTCCATTTTTCTTATTTTTCGACGACAATTGCAGAGAAAAAAGAATTTATTATTTTCATGGAATGTTTAAAGGTTCCATATGTTTATTCGAGTATCATTTCAAAATGAGTGAAAACAATGGAAGTGAAATTAAAATCCCTCATAACTCATGACTACCATGTCCTATTGCATGAATTGATTCTTATTTCCATTTTACATTTACATTTAAATAATGTTAGGGTTGATGTGATAAGATTATGTAACTTTTATCGAGATCTTTGTGCTAAAAGATTAAAAAAACGTTTTGTGAAAAAACTACAAAATGATTCACCGTTCATTATTTGCGACATAGAGAAAATGTCTCCCCATTGTTTTTTAAATATATGTTACATGTGATTTTGAATATTCCAACAAATTATCTTTTCTGTGTTCTCACTTCTAGTCGCTAGATATATCGAATATAATGAATGATATTTAAATTGAAATCTAATGTGAGAAATAACAATCATACTTATGTATCTATTGTGAAATGTTGTTAATCTCAAGAATGCATGTATTTTTTTAAACATATTTTAATAATTTCACCACTAGATCTAATCAGTCCATGAGAACTAAAGATGAGTAGTATGATCCCATTGAGCCAATATTTCTATCATTTCCCCAAATATGGTGAGGGGGATATATAGATCATAAAATTTGTGTACATTGTATAGGGATGAGTGGGAAATGTCTCATCGTATGGTATTATTTAACTTTGGCATGGTGGAAGATTATATCAAGTATGTATTATATATATATATATTGTATATTTTTTTCATAGTTTATAATGTCATTAAATTTTTATATTTGAAGAGATCATAGTGAAATTATAATAAGAGCACATCATTGCTTATCTATTAAGAGGCGAGATCATTTACACAACAAATAATTTCCCGCTTGGTTGAAGTAAAAGGTAAAAAATTATTTTTTTAAGTTACCAAATCATTTGTTGTTGTTCAATAGTTGTTGTCGATATATTTCAGGTCCAAATTTTACTGATGGATGATGTATCTTCTAAAATAAGGTAATTTTCGTTTGGTCTGAACAATGTGGTTCATAATTGTAAAGAAATTGTTTTCAATTGTTGCAAATTTATTATAAATAGTTTAGAAACAAAGATGGAAACACATTATGACAGTGTCATGATAAGTGCTACAATGGAATTTTATGTTGGTGAATTAGGAAGACTGCCTCGATCAGAAAATATGTTGTATTACGGGGGTTTTGAGGGAATATTTTTATTATATTACTAGGAACATGGTCATGAAAATGTGATTAATTTCATATTGTTTGTTTCAAGGAATTGAAAATGCTTGTATATTCATATTAGTAGATTTAGAGTGATTGATATGAAATGTCATCTACGAACATATGAGCATTATTTTCTTGCATCCCAATCTATATAATTATTATTTTTAAATAACCCATTAAAATTGTAATTTGGTGTTATTATTGATGTTATCACAAGACACATTATTGATGAAGGTTTGGATGATGGTGATGTTTTTGATGAACCTATCGGTATTTAATGAAATATATCATTCTAGGATACAAAATATTCGATTGTGAGAATGGATTGTGAACTAGAAATTATAACATATAATTCCTTGAATTACATGTTTCAATGTATTTAGGTTATATTATTCTGACTTGGTGACTGTTTTTTAAATTTTTATGTATTAGTTTCTTCTGTATTGTAATGTGTTCATTTAGCAAGAAAAAATAATTATTAAAAAAATAATGGAAGCTATAATTTAAAAAAAAATATGAAATTTTTGGAAACATTATGGATATTTAATGCAATGTTATATTTTTAAAATTCCCACAATAGTTTTAAAATTTACAGATTAATATGTCTTGAGAGGAGGTTCAGATAGTAAAATTGGAGGAAAACAATCTCCGACTTAGATAAGATGGCCTACCAAATATGATTGTTCCAAAATCCTGACACCAGTTACCCAGAGTCGGTGCATTGTTACATAACATTGGCATGACCAAATGAATCATTTCCCAAAAGACAGATCAGTTTAGAAATATTGTAAACGAGATACATACATAAGATCAACATTACAACTTGAAAATAAATACAACACTAATTTATCCATTATAAATATCCAAGCCTCCTAGATTATGCATACATGTCACTCCTAACTATCTACTTCATATCCTAAGAAAATGAAACCTAAGAAATTGGTGAGCTGAAATGCTCAGTAATGGTACGAAATAAAGTGGAAGATAACATAAACATTAGACATGGTGAATAATTTAATACACATGCCTTTACAAACAATATATATGAACACATTATGGAAGGAATATGAGCTGAGTAAATAATGGCCTAATAAAACAAAGACATGGGTATTCTACCAGTCTAATAACCACTTGATCCATCATTAATATTTTCATAATGAGGGAATTTATAATGCCAAAAATTTGGAAACATCTTTTTATGACCTCGACCAAGACGTCTAAAAATATTTTAATCCTTGACCAAAACCATATATCAAATTGGTAAAGGCCTCGGCCAATTAAACATCTAATTGTCTCATGAGACCTACAGATGCATCAAGGATATATAGTGGTCTCCACCTCTGACATACTATGTACAATACATTCCGCATATGAAAAGGTTGAAACATAACATAATAATTCATAATAAAACTAGCATATGTAATGTCAATACATTAACCATAAACCATGAATGATAAAAAAATAACACATCCATAGTCAAACATATCACAAATCCATAAATACAATATGGAATATTGTAATCATAATAAATCAACTTCAAACAAGTGTAAAATTTATTAAAGGATGTTGACATAGATGAAATTATAACTTTTAGAGTGAAATATATCATTTTATTTTCATATCATTTAGGAGTCACATAATTATAAAAAACATTTATTTTTAAAATATTCTTATAATATTGTAAGGGAATATTTTTATGATGTTATAATGAAGAAAAATAGACACACCCTCTGTATAAGATAAAAAACATTCTTACCATAATTTTGTCAAAATTGTCATAAAGTACCTAATTTGGAAAACGATGGAATGATTGCTTTCAATACATATAAAGTAAAATAAGGGTATAAATGACTTCAACCCATAGTCTAGTAAATAGTTATAATATTTTGAAATATATTTTAAAAAAACATGACTGTGGATGATAAAGAGGTCCCAATAGATACTTACCTAAAAGAAACACCAGATAATAAAGAGATTGAAATTAACCCTTAACTTGTACTTTTCTGTGGTTAAATGTATGATAAACTGTTGTATAATAGTAAAATAATTGTTATTAAATTATTCACTAACCATATATATAATTATGCTATCATATATGATCTTCTAATATTTCTTTTTTAATAATATTTTAGTATTATTGTCATTTTGGGTGTTAACTGATTCGTTTTCCTTTATATGTTTTGTTACATAAGCTGTTTTTTTATGGATAGGATGCATTTTATTCAAATATCGAATTATATTATCTTCTTAAACATTTTTTTAATCATCAATTGATAATTATTTTTGAATGGTTATGATGGGGAATTGAATCCCATCATGTTTGTGGAGGCTGTAATCCATACGCATGCACGAGAGGCAATATTGTTATATTGATAGAAAAATCGGATGTAATTAGATTTTATATCATATATACAGAATCATTAATATGTCATATTTATTATTTACATCATTTATACTCATTATTACACCCATAAAAATACAGATGTGTTTGAATAAAAAACTACCCCACGATGTGGAGACAGTAAGTCGTACGTACACACGTATGGTGACATTGTAATTTATAGGATAGATAGAATAATGAATATTGTTGTAAAATATTTATAAAAAGAACATGGTATTCAAAAGTTAATTGATTTATTATGTTGTTTTGGAAACAAAAAAGGAATAGGAATTGATAGAAGAAACAAACTTGAAAGAGGGTTGTAAAATTATTTCCACTACTTCATGTGTTTCCTATTTAGTTGATCAAAAGTGCTCCATAGGATTGATTTCTAATCAATGTAAGGACTCTAGGGTGATGTGAGGGAATATGGGATGATATTTGGTTATGGCTTGGCCTATCCAGAAGGCTTTGGAGTCATGAAATTACGATAAGGGGATGTTTCCTTTAATAAGAGAGTTTGGAGTCACTTTAAGAAAGTCTTGAAAGAATATATTATAATAAAATCATTTTTGGTATATAATGACTCCAAAATGATTTATTTCGACAATAAAATAGGGATGGGTCGAAAAAATCTCAACCAATAGGTTTTAGATAGGTTCATGTATCCATATTAACATTATCTTCTAGAATTAACTCTTAGATAAACAGTTAAACATTTACCATGTCTTTTAGTATTTTTATATTATATGGTTAATAAACTAACTATAACAATCCAAGAGAACCCAATTTCTTCATTATCAATATATATGGATATCTTGGTCATTTTCTGAACATTATTTTTTTATTAATATTATAACATTTAATAATATAGTATTTGTTTTAAGAACACATTTATTCGAATTTTGACATATTTAGTATTCTGTTTTTCATAGAGTCATAATAGCATTATTACATCGAAAACAATTCATTTAATCAACACTAACATGTCATAGTAAACTACAAATTAGTGTAATTCATCAAAATTTTGAAATTAGATTTATTTGTATATTTATATTAACAAATAATTTAATCATTCCTTAATAAGGTAATTTTGGAATCATCATTGTGTCATAAATAAATTTAATTATTTAAAAACTAAAAATTATAAATAAAATATCATTATGTAGGAAATATTTTTAGGTTTTTAATAAATATTTATATTCGAATTTATATTATGTATAACCCTATATTAAAAATGTTTTTGTTATGAAAACATGATTTTACCACTTTTAACTCTTCTTTAAATTAAATAATAATAAATGTCACAATCTAATCCAAGTGGACCAAAAGGATCATATTTTATTCTTAAGAATTTTTTTGAGTTAAACTTATCCCATTATATTATGTCATGTGTTAGTATAATAACAGTATCATTTTTACAATTAATTACCCTATTTATTTTAAATTGTGGTAAATAAAAGTTATAAGTTACTATTCACCAAAAATTATTTTTATCTTATTGAACCACCTTTTACTTACGAATATAAACTAAATCTCTCAGATTTTTTAAATTCAATTCACATAAGAGGTAAAATTAATGTTTTTTCAAATTTGCAAATGCCTCTAGGAGGTGGGTAAAAGATGATAAAAAGTTCAATAAAAAATATATACATATAAACATATTATAAAATGACTCCAATGATTTATATTGAACTTATATAGGTATTATCTATCTATTTTATCTAAATATAAATTTAAATTATATAACTAATAATTTCAACAAAATGTCAGTTTTAACCAATAACACATTGTTTTCCACGATTCATCAAAAATTGAATGTTTTCAGAAAAATACTGAAAATTCACCCTAACCTAATTTCTATATTCTAAATTGAAAAATGAAGTCAATTTTGAAAAATAAAATTTATAAAATTTAAAAAAAGTGTGTATTACTATTCATAACAGCTAGTTTTAATGATCCCAATGTGATAAAATCTCGAAGTTGTGTACAATGTCAGTTATTGGATTATTCAAAGGGAACCGTACTGTGGAAGCTTGAGGTTTTACATTCCTCCCTCCTTCACATAATTTCCCCCTCAAAATTTTTAGAATACTACCACACACAAAAATTCGGGTGGTTCTTCATCTTATGTTCATCTGTTTCTTAGGTTGCCTCTTCAATCTTATGGATTATCCATAGAACATTTACTAGACGAGTCGTCTGGTATCTCAACACGTCTTCTCTATTACCAAGAATATTGACAGACATTCATAATAAGATGGATTAGGTTCTAGTTCAATTTCTATATAGGTGAGTACATGCGTTGGGTTAGGCATCAATTTTCTCAACAGTGATATGTGGAACACATCGTGATCTTTGAAGAGACTTTGTGGAATTTCCAAACGGTAAGCTACAACCCCAATTATTTCTAGAATTTCAAAAGGTCTGATGTACATGGGAATTAATTTACCCTTCTTACCTAATTTTATAACTCCCTTCCTTGAAGATACATTCAAGTAAACATGATATCCAACCTGAAATTCAAAATCATACATTCAGTTATCGTCATAGATCTTCTACCTAGTTTGAGTAGAGTTGATGTGGGTTTGGATAACTGTAACCTTTTCCATAGTTTCTAAAACAAATTCTGTGCTTTCAAGTTTTATTTTTCCAACATCATCCCAAAGGTTTGTGTGCGGCATCTGTTTCCATATAACACGTCAAATGGGGAAATCTAAATTCTTGAATAGAAGCTATTGTAATAAGAAAAACTATACCTCAGTTAAATATTGATCCCACATACCTTCAATGTCTAGTGATTAGGATCTAAACATTTATTCTATGGTTTGAATAGTCAGTTCTGATTGTCCATCAGTTTGAGGATGGTTGATAGTGCTCAAATGAAGTTCAGTATCTAGGGCTCTCTGAATACTTTTCCAGAATCTTGATGTAAAATGGGGATCATGCTAACAAATAGTTGATAGGGGAACTCTATGAAGTATTACAACTTTATTAATATACATTCTTACTAAATGTTCAAGTGGTAAATCTTCTCTTATAGCAAGAAAATGTTCTGACATGGTAAGATGATCAAGAATGACCCATATTGCATCATTCCATTTTAGTGTCTTTGGTATCCCCATGACAATGTTCATCGTAATATCATCTCATTTCCACTCAGGTATGGGATGAGGTTGCATGAATCCTCAAGGATTCTGTCTTTCAGCTTACACTTGTAGGAAAACATACAGCTTGACACAAAATCAACAATCTTCTTTTTCATGTTGTCCAACCAAAAATGTTCCATCAAATCTATAAATATCTTGGTGATCCCATGGTGTATAAAGAATTGGAGCTAAGGGAATCATCCAACAATTCCCATTTTAGATCAGGTATATCGGTAACATGAAGTCTCTCCCCAAATTTCAAAATTCCATCTCTATATACAAAGTCACTCAATCTCTCATCAATTACAACTTTAATCTTCTTTTGAAACTCCTCCTCATCAGTCCGAGAACTTGTAATCTTTTCTAGTAATGATCTTTTGGCAACCATTTGAAAAAGTATTAGTGGTTCACCTTTAATGGTTGTTCCCATATCCATCTTTAATAGAACAATGAAAATAGGATACCTTTAAACTCTCATCTTGTTCAAAACTCCATGATCCTTTCTATTCAAAGAATCTTCCACCTTATTATCCTTCCCTAGCTGGTAGCGTATTTGTGAAATGATAATCCTTGATTAGTTCAATCCATATCATTTCCCTCATGTTTAGTTCTTTTTGTTGAGAAAATATACTTCCAACTCTTCTAATCAGTATATATATCACATTTTTCACATTAGATATAGTGTCTCTATATATTTAGAGTGAAATTTACAGCTACTAACTCAAGATCATGAGTGGGATAGTTTTTCTCATGAATTATTAGCTCTCGTGATGCATAGGAAATAACTCTATCTTTTGGCATAAGGACACAACCAATTCCTTTCTTTGATGCATCACTATAAATAACAACCCCATTATTCCCTGATGGCAGAGTCAAGATTGGAGCATTGACTAAACATCTACTCAGTTCTCCAAAACATTCTTCACAGTCTTTTGTAAAAAAATATTAACCCCTTTACATGTGTGCTTGGTTAATGGGTTAGCCCACCGGGCAATATTCTGGATGAAACGTCGTTAATAACCTGCTAAACCAATAAAACTACATACCTCAGTCATACTCTTCGGTGCTGGCCAATCTTGGATTGACTTGTTCTTTTAATGGTCAATATATATTCCATCCTTTGAGACAATATGACAAAGACAAGAAATATTTTGATGCCATAAATCACACATTCTAAACATACCATATAATTCAATTCTTCTAAGAGACATTAGAATAATGCGTGAGTCATTTCCATGATCTTCGTAGCTTTTGGAGTATACCAAGATATCATCAATAAATACCACTACAAATTCATCCAGATATTCCTTAAAAATGCTATTCATTAGATCCATGAAGATATAGGGTGAATTAGTCAATCCAAAAGCCAATATTGTAAACTCATAATGCTTATACCTGGTTTAATGCACAACAACATAGTACAGAGAAATTAGAGCTAAGAGCATCATCCAACAATTCCCATTTTTGATTAGGTGTATTGGGAACACGATGTCTCCCCCCAAATTTCAAAATTCCTTCTTCATATATGACGTCACTGAATATCTCATCAATTACAGCTTTAATCTTCTTTTGAAACTCCTCATCATCAGTCCGAGAACATGTAATCCTTTCTAGTAATGATCTTTTGGAAACTATTTGAAAAAGTATTAAAGCTTAACCTTAAATGATTTTTCCCATACTCATCTGTAATATATCAATGAAAATAGGATACCTTTCAACTCACATATTTTTCAGAACTCCATCATCCTTTCTATTAAAAGCATCATCCACTTTATTTTCCTTCCCTGGTGGTAGTGTATTTGTGAAATCGTTAATGTGGGGTAGGGGATACTTGTGATTTATTGTTATATCATTGTTCTCCCTATAGTCAATGAAAAACCACATAGATCTATATTTCATCATAAAAAAGGGCATGGGATCCCCATGGAGAAACACTAGGGAAAATAAATCCCTTAATACTCCCCTAGATGTTACTTTTGTTCCACTTATTCCACAGTGGACACTCTATAAGGGTCTTTTATATGGTCATTGATCAAGGAATTAAATCAATGGAAAACACAATTTATCCTATAGGAGGATGTCCAGGTAAATCCTCTGGAAACAAATCAACATATTCATGAACAATAGGTATGTACTCTATTCGAACATTCTATTCATCACCGATAATTATTTCATTCTCATGCTCACTGATAATTGAATTTAGTAGAGCTACTGTGGGTGGTTCTTGAGAAGAATCAGATGGTGACTTTTCTGCTCTAATGATAATGTACTCCTTAACATCGTTAGGAATTTTAACCTCCTTCTTCATACAATAGATTTTCTAATCATGGTGTGAAATACAATCCATACCGATGATTATATAAAATTCAATCATGGGTATTCCTGTTAGATCAACAGATAAATATCATTTATATGCCTTAATGGGGACTGATTCACTAAATGTTTTTTCATTGATACTTTCTATAAGACTTCTGATTGAAAATAACCATGTAAAATGATATTGTAAATATCTAATTTTCATATAAAACATGGAAGATATGAAACAATG
The DNA here is from genome assembly GCA_963277665.1 of Viscum album. Lineage (NCBI taxonomy): Eukaryota > Viridiplantae > Streptophyta > Magnoliopsida > Santalales > Viscaceae > Viscum > Viscum album. Next base: position 1,901,641,000 of record OY728121.1, on the reverse strand, counting down.
CGATGTTCCATAATCAAATAAAGAATTGAATAACCATGAGAATACTATTAAATAACCTGCCACCATGACTTTCAGATCTCCAACCTCAGCAGTAGTGATCGCATAATCTTGGCCTTGATCCCTTGGCCTTTTCTGAGGTATGTTTCCCTAACTCATAGGAAATTAATTTTCATAATGTACCATCAACCTGCAATTTTAGCGTTGAACATTGGATGATTCTTTCATCACCTTACAATCACTAGCAATATGGTCTTTTTGTCCACATTTTTAGCATACTACTTTCCCATTTAGATAGGCACTAGGGTGCTTCCTTCAACAATTATCAATGTGTTGAAATTGAACTCTTCCCTTCTTCCATATATCCTTATTTCTATTCCCAGTGTGTTCATCATATATCTTCTTCTCTTTCATTTCTTCAATGTCATAAGACATTGAGAATTTCATTTCTATCTTGATTTCACATTATAAAATATCTTCGTACGATGAGAAATATTGTGAGAATAATTCATGATAGAGAAATTATTTTAACCCATCAAATAAATCATCAATCTTACTGATTTGGATACATATATAATCTGTAGCATGCCTTTCTAACCTTGTAATGTTAGCTTCATACTTTGTGACATTCTCATCCCCCTTTTGTCTCAATGTCATATATTTCATTTCCATATTCTCTTGATGGTCACAATGAATGTATTTTTCTATTAAAATCTATTTAAAATCCATCCATTCCATAGTTGACACTTCTTCTTTCTATTTTGTGTTTTTAACTAATGACCACCATTGATCTGCATCTCCAGTGAGGTGATAAACTGCCATGAATCTTTTTCCCATTCACTACTCCGCAAAGCATGAAATATTTTCTCTATGGAACTTATCCATTGTTCAGCTATAAATGGATTTGTATACCCATTTAATATTCATGGTTGTTGCCTCTTGAAGTGGTCTAGCATTGATTTTCCACATTGTGGGTCAGGGTTCTCCTAACGGGTAAGGTGATTATTCATAACATGTGTGAGTTGTCCAAGTATGGTGATAAGCTGATTAGCACCAGTTGCATCACCATGTATTCTATAATTTTCTTGAGCAGGAGGGAAATCCCTACATGTATTACTTGTGTTGATACGGTTTCCATTCCTTCTTCAAGGCGCCATTTCTAATAAATGGAATTCACTAGATTAGTTTATGAATCGTAATACAAAATTCTATACATGTAAAACACTTCACATTAATTGGGAATTTTTTATATATAATCCAAATTCATAAAAAATGTTTTCGTTTAGGAGGTAAATACTCATAAATCATTCACATTGGTATGTAATGAAAATATGAATTATCCTAAGCATATCCCCTGGGAGTGTCGTAACCAAGAGTACATCAAGGCCCATTGTCATTTACCAGGATACCACGGGTCAAGCCCGAGACACCATGTCATAGTTTTCACTCCAATGTACATTTGTACTAGAGCTATCTCTACCTACTCGTATCTAGAACGGGATGTATTTCTTAGAAAAAAACTCTATATTACCAAAATTCTATGATGTTCTTCTATACTAATCCTCAAAGTCTATCTTAGGTTAATGTTCTCTAATCAGAGTTTTTCTAAATCTAGTTTCTAAGGATTTTACTAAACATTCTCTGATACCAACCATAATGCCCCAACCCCAATTACCCAGAGTCAGTGCATTAGTACATAACATTTTCAAGATAAAATGAATCATGTCCCAAAAGACTGACCCGTTTAGTATTATTAGAAATAAGATACATACATAATTTCAACATTACAACTTTAAAAGAAATACAACACTAATTTATTCCATTAGAAACATACCGGCCTCTTAGATTATGAATCTATGTCACTAATAACTAACTACTTCATATCTTGAGAAAATGATACATAATAAAGGGGTGAGATCAAATTCTCAGTAAGCATAAGAAATAAAGTAAAAGTTATAATAAACATTAGGCATGGTGAATATTTAAAAACATATTCCATTACAAATAATAAATATGAACACATTATGGAAGGAATATGAGTTGAGTAAATAATTCCATAATAAAACAAATTCATACGTATTTTACTAGTCTAATAACTACATGAACTATCTTTTTTATTTTCATAATGAGGTAATGTACAAATCTATACATTCTAAAAAAACTTGTTAAGGCCTCGACCAAGACATAAAAAATCATTTAGGCCTCGACCAAAACCATATATCATATTGGGAAGGGCCTCGGACAATTCAATATCTAATTGTCTCATGATACCTAACGATGCATCGAGGAGCTATTGTGGGCTCCACCATCAAATACTAAGCACAATATATTCCTCATATGAAAATTTTTAAACATAACATAAACATTCGTATTAAAAAAAGCATACAAAATGACAATAATTCAACCATAAACCATGAATGGTATAAAAATAACACTTTTACAGTCAAATATATCACAAAAACATAATTACAAAATGTAATATTTGTATGATAATAAATCAACTTCAAACAGGTTTAAAATTTATCAATGGATGTTGACATAGATGAAATACAAACTATTTGAGTGAAATATTTATATTTATTTTGACATCATTTAAGATTCAGATAATTATAAAAGAAAAATTTTATTTTGAAAATATCCTTATAATCATGTAAGGGAAGCTTCGATGATGTTATAATGGAATAAAATATCCTCACCTGCCGTATAAGTTAAAAAATCATTCTTACCTTAATTTTGTTGAAATGGTCATAAAGTACCACATTTGGAAAATGATAGAAACATTAATTTCAAAACATATAAGGTCAAATAAGGGTATAAATGAATTTTACTCAGAGTCTAGTAAATATTGAAAATGTTTTGAAATTCATTTTTATGAAAACATGTATATGGATGAAAAAGCGGTCCCAGTAGATACTTACGTAAAAACAACCTCGGATAATAAAGAGATTGTGAAATTAAACCACACCTTGTACATATACTTTTTATAGGGATTTTTAACCTCCTTTATGAAAGTTAAATCATTGTTATTAAATATGACAAGAACCATATATGTAAATATGATATCATATACGATCTTTTTATATTTCTTTGTTAATAATATTCTAGTATTATTGTCATCTCGGAGGTTATCTGATTTGTTTTCCATTATATGTTTTATTACATAAGCAGTGTTTGTTATGGATAAGATGTATTTTTATCATATACTGAATTATATTATGTTCTTAAAAAATATTTTTAATCATCAAATGAAAATTATTCTTGAATGGATATGATGAAAAAATGAATCTCATCGCGTTCTTGAAGACTGTAATATGTACGTATGCACGAGCGGCAATATTATTATATTGATGGAGAAATCAAATGTTATTGGAATTTATATCATATAAAAAGAATCATTAACATATAATATTTATTATTTACATTATTTATACTCATTATTAAACACATCCAAATAATGAAGTGTTTGAATACCAAACTTCACCACGACGTGGAGAAGGTAAGCCATACGTACGATCGCATGGTGACATTGAAATTTATAGGATGGATAGAATAACGAATATGGTTTACCATATTTATAATAACATCACAGAATGTAAACAGTACCAGATTTATTCTTTTGGAATGGAAACAACAAAGAAAAAGGAAGATGAATAAGAAATGAAGATGAATGAGGGTGGTGAAATTATTACCTCTACTTCGAGTGTTTCTATTTGAGTTGAACAAAATGGCTCCTTAGGTTTTATTTTAGAACAATTTAAGGATTCTATGTTTTAGTGAGGGATATTGGGAGGATATTTGGGCAGGGGTTGGCCGATCCAAAAGGGTTTGGAGGTGTGAAATTAAGAGAAGGGGAAGTTCCCTTTTATAAGAGTGGCGAGGGTCACTTTAGAAAAATATTGAAATATTATTTTATAATAAAATTATTTTCTGTTTCTAATTTCTACAAAATGATTTATTTTGAGTATAAAGAAGGTATGGTTCGATAACAATTCAGCCAATAGGTTTTATGTATGTTTATGTCACCAAATTAACCCTATCTTTTATATTTGAATAGTAGTTTAATAGTTTGACATTTAACATGTCTCTTTGTATTTTTATATTATATTGTTAAAAATGAACTATAACAAGCCAATAAAACAACGGGTAGTTCATTTTTAATATATAAAACCATATCTAAGTACTTTGTCAAATAAATAGTTTTGTAGGAATATTATATCATTTAGTGATATAATATTTGTTTTAAAAACACATTTAGATCAATTTTGACACTACTTAGTATTATGATTTTGTTATAGTCATAATAACATGATTACTTTAAAAAAATTCATTTAATGAACCCTATATTACCATAATAACCTATAAATCTGTGGAATTTATCAAAGGTTTCAAATTAGATTTCTTTGGATATATATAATAACAATTAACTTAATCTTTCATTAATAAGGTAATTACTGAATCATCATTGTGTCATAAATAATTTTAATTATTTAATGTCTAAAAACTGTAAATAAAATATCATTATCTAGGTAACTATTTTAGAATTCTAATTAATATTTATATTAGAATTTATATTATGTATAATCTTATATTAAAAATATTTTAGTTATGAAAACTTGAGTTTATTACTTTAAACTCTTCTTAAAATTAAATAATAATAAATGTACAAATTTAATCCAAGTGGACAAATAGGATCAAATTTTATTATTACGGTTTTATCTATTAAATTATAATTATCCAATATAATTAAGACACGTGTTTGGCTAATAATAATAACATTTTAACCTTTATTTACAATATTTAATTTTAATCGTGTTAAATAAAAGATAAAAGTTACTATTCACCAAAAAATAATTTTCATCTTATTGAACCAAATTTTACATAATTATATCAACCATGTGTCTTTTATTTCTATAATTCAATTCATAGAAGTTGTAAAATTATGTTAAATGCATATTTGAAAATGCTTTTATGAGGTGGGTAAAAAACGGTAAAAAGATCAATAAAATTTTTATATAACTAAAATTATTATAATATTACTCCAATGAATTATATTGAACATATAATTTTATTATGTATCTATTTATACCTAATATAAATTTTAATAAAATACAAAATTATATAAATAAATAGTCGGTTTTATCCAATAACGCAGTGTTTTTCACTATTCATCAAAATTTGAATTTTTTCAGAAAAATAAAAAAAATTCACCCTAAGATAATTTCGATATTCTGAATTCAAAAATGATGTCCATTTTGAAAAATAAAATTTATAAAATTCCAAAAGTGGGTATTACTATTCATAGTGGTTAGTTTGATTGGTCTCAGTTTGTTATAATCGCGAAGTTGCGTACAATGCAAACTATTTCAATATTCAAAGGCAAATGTACCATTAAATATTTGGGTGTTACAATTTTTTTGGTGAGTCCCTTATTTATATATGGATTTGGAATAAAGGTTACAAAAGTAATATTTAATAGGAAAAAGAATCATCGAGGAGGCAACTTGTGTTCAGTGAAGATAGTTTATGCACTCTAGAGTATAGGTCCAGCCCTACATGAAGCCCGCTACATGTACCGCCTCTTAGTCCATGGCTCTGAAATCACCATGAAAATTTCCCCCCATCATTCCCCCACCTATATTCATTATCCATACATGGGAGGTCATCCTTTTTATCAATTTCTCATCCTACCATGCATGTTTGTCCATCTCCTTCAATCCCTCATCTTTTTTACCCATATCCACCTTCATCTCTATAGGTTACGTCTACATTGGTTTTGAACCCTATATACACGTACCCACCTACCCAACCTCATCATCCAAAGTCTACTATTGAGGGTACACATCCATTGGGATTTCCCCCTGTATACCCCTACCCTCGTACACAACCTCAGCATCCACAATCTACTATGGAAGAAACTTCTCACATTCCCCCCATCATAGTGTGCATGATTGAGCAAAAAAAATATTGATACTGGTAAATGTTTAAGATGTAATGAAATAATTAAAATTTTACTAACTTTTTAGTTATATATGTGTATAAAATATTTGTTTCTTTTCTCAGTATTATCTTATTCTAATAGACATGGTCGTATAATGATGCATAATTTATTGAATAGACACACACAAATTATGGTTCAGTTTAACAAGGAAAGGAAAATTATTGAAGGATATAGTAAATAATTGTAGAGTTTCATGGGGGAACACAACAGACAAAGTAATATAGTTCCGGTTCAACCCATCGAGTGTAGAAAATATAGACAAGAAATAAAATACAAGGATTTAGTGGAAATTTGGGTAAAAAAATTTCTAATTTTACATTTCAACTTCTTTATAAAGTATTATAGATAAATTTATTTGAATAATCAGCATCACTATAACATTACGGATGGTCTTGACGGTATAAGTGCTAGGTTAATGGAACTGAGAGAGATGTGATGGGTCTACAAGCATGACCTTCATGTTTGTTGGATAAAAACAAGAGGTACTCCTCTTGAAAATGAACTGAACTTCAATGAATGACCAATTTCACAATACAATGAATTAATTACATATTGGAGCTATTCCTCATTAAATGAAATTAATAATCTAAATGTTTTTAATAAATTTCATTTTCTCGTTAAGCTTAGTTTTCTGTAGTGGATGATTTGATTAGTTTTGATTGGGTTCAATTTTGTTTTTCAGACATGGTTATTTCAGTTATGTCATGAACTTGTTGAATTGTTAATTTAAAATGAAGATTTTTTATCCCCTTTGACTTTTTTAAAGGATAGTTTATTTTTGTTTAATAACTGGATTCATCTGAATTAGATATAAAACATAAGGGTTTCATGATATTTAATCATACATTGGCAGGAACTACACTGCCAGATCATGAACTGTCACAGGTAATATATAATTTAACATTGGATATAAATTTATTTTTTCCTTGATTTATGTTCAATTTTCACATTGAAACAAGCATTAAATATTGAAGGATGGGTTCCCAAATCATTATTGTATTTTTTGTATTAGGAAAAAGAGAGATGGAACTACTGTGAATCAGGCAACACAAGAAAAAAATTGTAAGAATGTTTTTAATTTTTTAATTGTTAATATGGAGATTCATTCACTGAAAATTATATGAGTTGTGTCTTCCTTATAGGGAATGAGAACTATTGAGTAAAATATTTCACTTGTTCCTATGGCATTATATATGAAAATAAATTATCTTCCACTCTCTTTAGTATTACCAATGATAATTTAATTTTATCAATTCATTATAATGTTTAAAAACATCATCTGAAATACCTTCAATCTATAATAATGTTTAAGGAATCTTCAAATTTATTTTATACTGATCATATAATGAGGTTACTCTATAGAGGGTTAAAGAATATTTAGACTCCCAAATTGGTCCATAACCACTACTAATAAATCTGGAAACCCAAACAACATCCCAAGATATTAATATAAGTTATACCAACTCTTATGAATAATATAACGAATATAAAATGACATACACTACTTGTGTATTAGTCCAGATTTCATTAAAAAATGAGGCTGTAGAAATTTTACTCATAACACATATGAGCATTTCAATGGACCTATAAATGCACATCATTATTTTTTTAATATCTATTAAAAAGGTCATGTCCCTTTATAGGATTTCCTTCAATCTATAATGGAAAAGCAAGTAGACACATTTGTATAACATGGTTATTTATGTCAAATTATTTGCAATGATTACCATGGAAGAGTTCTTTGTAAACCCAGAAATAAAATTTTGTCATCTAAAAATTGGTCATCAGGTATTGAATCTTCTAGAAAAATTGCAGTAATTGTTACTGAAGAACAATTACATGGTTCCATGAGACCTCAAAGAAAGAATATAGAAAATAATCTCAAGAGATGCTAATAAAAGAAAATGAACAATTGATCATGTTGATATCAGCTATATGCCCTTCAATTCATCCATAGGTTACATCAATAGTGGATGGATGTTTATCGAGTTTTCACTCGATGAATAAGGATGACAATGATTTTGTAGCTGAAGATGCTGGTGGAGAGGCTAACGATGCTGATGATGGTGGAGTGGTTGATGATGTGGTTGATGGTGGAGAGTCTAAAGATGTTGCTGATGGTGATGATGATGATAATTATGATGTTGGTGGTATACATATTGATTCTATTTATATCGGTGCTGATTATGAGGATGATTCAAATGACATTTTGGAGCAAAATTATTCACAGTTATTGTATATATAATTTGGTTTTCATTGTTTATTAATTTTATATTTTATATGTATTAATTATTATTTTATTTATGTGGAAATGATATGATTGAATGGTTTTTGGAATTCATTGCAGGTGTATGTGAATGGTGTATTTTTATTCTGCATGTTTGTGTCAGGGGAGGGGAAAATTGCATGAACAATACTGGCAGCGGGGAGCCGAAACTGGAATGGGGAGGGGAAACTGCAAGGGGTAATTGGGGAGGAGAGGGGTGAAAGGGGAAAGGTGGGTGGGTTGCGAGGGGGGATCGGTAGGGGGAACAACAGAGGGTGGTGTGAAAGGGGGGGACAAGATAAGAGGGGGGCACTGGTAGGGGGTGGAGGTGGAAGGGGGATGGCATGGAGGTGGGGGACAACGAGGGGAAGGGGGGGATAGAAGGGGGGTAGGACTGGCAGGGGAGGGGAAAATGGCAAGGATAAGGGGACTGATAGTGGTAGAGGGGGACTGTAAGAGGTAGGGGGACTGATAAAGGCAGGGGTAGGGGGACTGGTTGTGGTAGGGGGGACTGGCATGCACAAGGGGGACTAGTAGGGGAAGGGGGTGGGACATGAAGGGGTAGGGGTAGGGGGGACTGGTAGGCTAGCACGTTCCATGATCATAAGTAGAATCTTATCAAGTATAGTGACTTTGTGAACATAGAGCTGAAACTGTTTTCAATGGTGGGCCTTCAATGGTCAATTCTGTCAATGGTCGATGGCTTGAAGCTGGGAAATTGGAGATTATCTTCTACACTTTCATGAGGTATTTTGTAATGGATGTGAACGTTTCCCAAATTGTTGGTTATGTATCAAAACACTCACCTTATCACCACAGGGAGACCATCCTTACTGATACACTAGGGGAAATTATGCTCACCATCAAATCCCAATTTTATTTTTTCAATGATGATTTTTAGATATTTAGCTTCAGTTTTCCTTGATGTTCATGATGATTTCTTTCACCTATGACTAGAATTTCATGTGAAGAGAAATGTAAGCTTGGATCCTCCAAATTCTGGTTTATATATAATTACCTTCATTTATTGAAATACTTTTCTGATGATACTATGCAGAGAGTTCTCCTAGATAATATGGTAATGGATCTATTGAAATTGGATAAAATGGTTCAATTTATTCATTAGGTGGTGAATGGGGATATCTTTGTGAGCAACAGGAAGAGGGAAAAAATTGGGTAATTAAATAGTGAATCATATCTATATGTCCTATATTTTCTTATTTAATTCCAGTTTTGTTTTTTGTGTTGAGGTTTTATTCATTTTTATCATGGAAAATATATGGGATTTCAACTTATTATATGTTGGCCACATTTGAAAGATTTTCATTCGATGAACTAGTGGGTGGATAAGAAGATTTATTGATATAAAGAGAAAACTTTATCCATTGTTGGAAGAGAATTTTAATCTACACAATGTCATTCTCTCTGCTTATATTTATTATATGATGAATTAATATTATACTAAATACATTTGTGAGTTTTTTAATTATTTGTTTAATAACTATTGGTGGGGAGGTGAACTAGTTAGAAAACATAAATAATAGGTTATGTGGGAGGTTTTTGGTCATGAGAGGTATTGTAAGAGACAAGGGTTGAAAGATATTAATGCATTTAATCTAGTTATTATGGATAATCAAGGGTGATGTATTCTATATGGACAAAATGACCTCTAGTTTAGAGTTATGAAGGAAAGTTTCTCTCCCTAGACTAATTTTATTTTAGTTCATATCAGGTACAAACCATCATATGTTTGGATGGGGTTGATATAAGCTCAGTCGATCCTTAAAAATGTTTTCTGCTAGAGGGTTGAGTATTGAATGAGTATTTAACCAATTACATAACGTATTCCAACTAATTCCTTATCTATATTAGATTTATATTTGTTTTTATGACTGTGGGGGTTTCTCTAGTAGGGTGTGGTGTGGACCAGCGGGTGGCCAGGGGAAGGGAATGCTACATGGGGTTGGGGGGGTTGCCCGGGGAAGGAGGGCTGCTTTAGGGGGGTCCAGTGGTGGTGTGGTGTGGATTGAAGGTTGGGAGGTGGTAGTGTGGGATGCTTTAGGGGGTTGGGGGTGTCCAGGGGCAGGAGGTCTATTGGGGTGGGGGGTGCAGGGGCATTAGGGCTATTGTAGGCGTGGCAGTGGCGTATGGGGGCTGCCACAATGGGGTGTGGGGGATATTGTAGTGGGTGGGGGTAGAGGGTGGGGGGGTTTTCAAGGAGGGAGGGAGGTTTCAAGGAGGGTCAGGGTTTTCCAAGAGGTGGGTGTCTAGGAGGGGGTGTTCGGAAATATTTTCTACAAAGAAGGAATATACTATAATGAAGAAGGAATATCATGCACCAAAATATTGTCTAATCATATTACCAAACTGATTTGTAAAATCCAAGTGGATTGAGTAAGTATAAAATAAGGAAAATTATATACATTATAATATTCAAAAAGTAATATCAACTAAGAATAAAAGTATATTCCAGAAGAAGATAATGATAATAACAATATCTAGCACAACAATGTTATGGTTTTTTACATCCCATATCATCCTTATTATACTATATATATTCAATAAATTATTCCCTTCTATCCATGTCATATTTTATGGCCATTTGGGTTTGGGTTGCTTCACGCAAGTATTCTAGATGATCACAACAGAGACTAAAACGACCATATTGGAAATATTGTTTCACAGAAGAACATGATCATTACATCCTGACAATCAAAATGCCTTCTTTGATGGGTGCGGGATTCCTGGCTACATCTCTATATTCAACATGTCCAAAAATAGTTTGTTTCTATTCTTATGGTTTGAAATTCTTTCATGATGATCAAATCATGATTTTTGTAAATGTGAAGATTATTTCACATTGAATCTTCATATTTATAACCTCATCCAATGATCCATGCATGATCCTTATAAGAATGACATCATCATAGATATTTATAGAAAATCATAATGGATGTCGAAATGAGAACCTAACGCATGAATATAGGTGGGCTTGCACATGAAATATTGTTTATCTATTTCACATTGGTTCTGTTGGTGACCTATTTTGTTTATCTATACTTGGTACAATTATTCTATTATTGTTAGTTATATGACTACACTATTCTTATTTATCGAGTTATATTATTTGGGAATTTTCTAAGATGTTTTGTTTTACCATAATTTTAGGGGATGAGAACTGATATGTTCTAACGAGTGTTGTAGGTACTTGTGAGCTTGTTCTAGACTTATTGGATAACTTGTCTTATAGGGTGACTCATGTAAGACCAGTTATGTTTTTTTAAACTGAATTAGTTTATTTCTTTATATGTAATTATCTTAGTATATAATTTAATTTGAACAGTGATTACAATGTTGATCTTCTATGTGGTAAATAGAGTAATTGATTCTAATTTTTTAACATTATTTTAAATCCCATGAAACATATTTAGTGTATAGGAGATTTCAGCAATGGTCAGTAGATCCTCTAAGCTGATATAAGCCAGTGGGCTGGGATGTTTGAGGGGAGGGGGACTGGTAGGGGTATCGTGTAGGGGGGCTGACAAGGGCTGGGGGGAGGCGAAACTGGAGGGTGGGGGTCTAGCTGTGGTGCGGGGGACTGGATGGGGCCAGGGGAATGAGAAACTAGTAGTGGGATGGGTGAAACTATTAGGGGGAGGAGACTGGTATGTGGGTGCATGTGGGGACTGGCAGGGGGTGCAAGGGGGAGGGGGATAGGCAGGGGCTAGGGAAGGGGAAACTGGCGGGGGGTGAAGGACTGGCAGGGGGGAATTTACAGGGGGATGGGAAACTGGTCGGGGGAGGGGGGAATTTACAGGGGGATGGGAAACTGGTCGGGGGAGGGGGGAACTCCCACGGGGGAGGGAACGGGACAGGGAAATGGGGGTGCAAGGGGAAGGGTGGGTGGGGGTGCATGATGGACTGGTAGTGGCTAGATAAGGTGGGATGTGGGGGGACTTGTAGGGGAATTAGCATGTGTGTGGGGGAGGGGAAACTCGCATGGGGAAGGACAGGAAGTGGGGGGTGTTGTCTAGGAGGGAGATGTCCAAGAGGGTGAGGTCTGTCTAGGTGGGAGGAAATTTCCATGCGGGGTGGGGGTCTAGGGATTGGTAGGGGTGGGAAGGCTACTATGGGGGGGGGTGGGTACAGTAGGGGGTGTTCAAGGGTTTTTCTGGGGGGGGGGGCAACTGTAGGGGTTGTTCAAAAGGAGAAAGGGGGTTGTACGGGGGGGGGGGGGGAGTGTTAATTGGGGTATCTAGGAGGGGGTTTAAGAGGGAATGGGTGTGCATGGGGTGTTCAAGGGGGTGCAAGGGGGTGTCCAAGGTGGTGAAGGGGTGCTAATTTAAAGGCATGGGGTGCATTTGGGTGTTCAAGGGGTACAAGTGGGTGATCAAGGTGGTGCAAGGATGATGTCTAGTGGGTGCATGTGGTCTTTACATGGGGGAATGGGGGTGTATGGGAGTGTTCAAGGGGTTGCGGTGGGTGCTGGGGGTGTTCATGGGTGTGCAACGGGGCGGTCCAGGGGGAATGGGGGTGTAGTGGGAGTGTTGAAGGGGGTTAAGGGGGGATATCCAAGGGGGCATGGGGGTGGGGGTGCAGGTATTCAAGTGGGTGCAAGGGAGTATTCTAGGGGGCGTGGGGGTGTAGGGGGAAGTCTAGGGGGTACGAGGGGGTGGTCCAAGGGGCACACTAATTTTTTTATACAATATAATTTATATCTCCACAATTTATACTATTGAAATAGAGGCCTAGTGTCATGGTTAAATTGTAGAAAAAATGGTCCTAATTCCATGGTTAAAATCGCAGTAGTGTGGGCCTACTTCCATGGTTAAAACTGTGGCCAGAGACCCCCTGATTCCACTGTTAAACAATGTCACTAGGCCCCTACAGCCACATATATAGGGTACACAGTTTTATGAAATAGTGTCCATAGACTATTGCCATGGTTTTCAGGCCAACAGTCATGGTTCCAAACCGTGGTAGTAGATGAATTTTCTAGTTGTGAGATATGACAAAAGAGGATTATATTTTATAGTGAGCTTTCATTTGAGGTTGTCATCATAGAAACATTAAGGTATTTTATGGGGTTCCATGGATAGTTTTTATATATTAATCATGAAAATTAGGCAATCTTGACAAATATCAATGAGAAACAATCCTTGAGGGTCCCACACTATGTTTTTTCATTGATCTGAATAAATTTATATTTGAATTTTATTAATTGAATTCATATTATTCCCACGACCGATAGATAATTTTACTCATATTTTATCAGTTGAAAATTTTTATTGAAGAATGAAATATTTAAATTTAATATTTATTTGGTAGTTCAATTAATTATAGAGGGGTTTTAATTGACTGAGACTATGTTCAGTGACAAATATTAATTACCAAGATCGTTAAACAATATTTGTTACTATGAAAATTTGTGCGCAAAACAAAATAATAATAATTATATTATTATTAAGTGTAATGAGGTTTATTAAAGATTATTATATTATTTAAGAGCTGACATGCAATTAAATAATTATTTCAATCTAAAACATAGCTCTATAAATGGATCATCTTGTTGATTGTGCATTGAATCCAAAATCAAATATTCTGAATCATTGTTTACAATGAAACTCTCTCTCAACTTCTCCATTCACTCAAGTAAAACAAATAAAACATTCATTTCTTCAAGATTGTTGGACGTGTGATCAAAACTAATAACACAAGTTAATGGAATAATTGTGAAAACACTAAGAGATCTATCTTGAGAGATCAAAAGACTACATTTGGATCACCAGTAGATGGATTCTATACATTGATCCTCACAACACAAAAAAGGAAGTCCAAAATGAAATCTTTGGATGATGAACATATACTTCGATGAAAGAATTCTCATATCTGGTATTTGTTTCTTCTAATATTAAATTAATTAATTATAAATTTTCCATTATGGATCCTCACCCAGTCTTTCAAAATACTCTATCTCAAAAGAAATTTTATTATATCAACCATAAACTCATTATTTCGCTGCACGCAAAACATTATAGTGTAACTAGACCAGTAATGTCTAAATTTATAATTTTTATTTGATTTGTGATCTATATGAAATTTTTGTCGAATATTTATTACATATTATTCATCTTTTAATCCATTTTGAAATAATATTTTATCAACATATTAATATTATTTGTCCAGTGTTTAGTTTTATTAATTGTATAAGAATAGATATAGAATTATTGATGATTCCATCTGGAACTAAAATTTTTTTTGGCTTGTAAGACAGGATTACACGACATGTATATGTAGTTTAAGTCCTTTAACCTAGTACTCTACATATGGAAATGCCGTGTAGCATTTACACCTAGTGTACGCCTTGTGTTGACCATAAAAACTAGAACACACTATGTCATATTACCCGGTATTTATACAGCGTACAAGACATGTAGTCTACATGGGTTAGTATGAAAATTATCCCAATCCTTTTTGTCATTAAACATGGTCGAACCAAGTTATATTGAAAACATATGCATTAATTACCTACACATTGTGTATCTAGATTAAAAGGTGTTTAGGTCATCAATTATCATAGTTTAGATACACATCGAGTCCTCCCTCTTGTTATCTAGACACACTACATTAAAGATAAAGAGGGTATAGCTAGAGTGAACATGTCATGTAATCTCTCACATGGGAACACACTGATCGATTTGACAGGTTTCACACGCATGCGATATTCAAGAAAAAAGGCATGTAGCTAAACTGTCCATGTTGTGTAATCCACCAAGATACACACCAAAGACATAGGCATGTATCTGGGGCACCCGAAATGTGGAACACATGTCAAGTGTCTCATTAGTACATGCCTTAGAGTTCAGCTTTATTACAAACCAAATCCCTAGGCATGATCCCTAAATATACTATAACTGAGGTACATAATGTGTAGCTACATATTACACTCCATGTAGTCACCTAATTAATGAAAAAAAATTAATTTATATTAAATTATCATTTGCAGCCTTAAAACCTTATTTTATTGATTGGAAGCATATTTATTTTAAAATTTAATTACGGTTTTAAATAATTTTAAATGCTTAATTAAATTATTTTAATAAAATTTGTAACTATTGGTTCTATAATTTATTTTACATGAATATCATTAACGATGGGTATCTCAAAAACGAATTCAAATTATTAGTAATATTAGAAGAAATTAATTAATGTAAGTGTGTTTATCTAAATAATAAATATTGGAGAAAAAAATTAATGTTATCTATTTACTATTGAATATACGATGAATGTATGACCATTCATGAGATAGACCATGAAAAATGTATGTGTTGGCATTTATTTATTTTAATTTATTACATGGGAATAAAATTATTTTTTTAAACAAAAGATCTTGACCTTTGATTCATCCCTCCCTCCATTATATTGTATGAATTATGTATAAAAGGATAATTATGTAATACCCCATTAACTAATCTATTGGTTCCACTCACCTATGTGTGAGTTATAAATACATTTAATTAATGGATTTTCCCAAGGCACACAAAGATAGTTCATGACAGAACCATAATGATACCAAACCAGGTGTTACATAGGTGGAAAGATATAATGTTGTAACTCATGCCAAGACTAATAGCCTGAGTTATCTCCCTAGTCCATAGGTTCATTTAATGTCTTATAATTAAATAAACTATTAGATAAATCTAATGAATGAATGATTTAATTTATTAATTATTTCATTCTATTCATTATTTAATTTTATGGATGTAAGTCTCTGATCACTTAAATGAAATAATTAATGTGTAAAGAGATAGTTTAAATAAATTATTTATGAGTAAATATTTTATATAGCCTGGTTAACTAATTAAGTAACATCCACATAATATTAACAAGACATTTAATGATAAAACAAGACAATATATTATTATAATATATTTAATTTCTCATAGTGGGAGATTTAATAAAATAAATTAATTTAATATATATCACAGATTTCATAAATTGGAAAATTACTCATAATATACTCTATTTAATTATAGAGTAAAATAGAATGTTATTCTTCCACACAATCTCCTTGATCTATATTTGAGAAAGATATTATCCTCAACAGATATAACTTCCAGGAGTGGTTAAGATGCCTTATGGTTGTATTGATCCATGAATGGAAATATGATGTGCTATAATCCTCTTCTCATAATCCACCTACATAATAGGTGATTGATGAAGAGTTCCATATCTATGAAAAACATTTGAGGGACATGATCTGTGTTCAATTTTTAATGATTTCATCTATTTATATTGAACTCACAATGTCTCATGAGAAAATGAATGTGTAAATAATGCTTGAGAACCTCCTTGGTATTTAGTAGGAGTGAGTTAGGCATGAAATGTTTTATATTTCCCATATTCCCTTTCATATCAAGCATTGATAGGGTGCCCTGACTGGACCTCATGTAGTCAAGCTAATGGAATATATTGATCACATTGAGGCTCTAGCGGATAAAATCTCTAATGAACTCAGCACCAATATCATTATGGAATCACATTATTTGAGATTATCTGGATTTTGTTGTAAATTTTAATATGAACAACATTAAGAAGTATCTACTAGATATTTTCACTCTTCTCCACTTTGTAGATATGAGATTAATCATGAAAACCTTCGGTCCTTAGGATGGAAAAATTGGGAGGGAATGTGAAGAGATTTAAGAATAAATATTCTTCAATCACATCAAATAAGATGGTGATAATGGGTTAAGAAAGGGAACTAGATGATGTTTATTTCACATGTTGAATGAAGATCAACTAAAAAGAAAACTACACCCATAAAATTAATCAAGGGGAATCTTCAAGTATATTTTCTCTCTAGTAAAATATATCTTTTTCTAAAAATTGGGTATTAGATACTGATTTTTTTCTAAAATATGTTTTCAAATATATTAACCATGTATATTTAGAAATATTGACTGATGGGAGATATATTTAGGGGAAACCAAAAAATCTAAACTTACTGGTATAAATATCAGGGACTAACACCTCACATTATCGACTGGAATGAACATGGTTTTAAAGGGTTGTTATTATGTTCCATTAGTTACTAAAAACATTATTTTTGTATCCATACATGATATAGATTTTTTTTTATTTTCATGTTCAGAATTAAATATTACTTATTTTATAAAGATACAATTTGTTATGATAAAAAACATTTTAATAATGGTCTTTATGTGTTGGAATACCTGAACCAACTAATGATAATTGATAACAAAATTACTTCACAGGAATCATACCAAACACATATATGGAATCACTGACAAGGTCATGTTAATGAAAAGTATTTCACTAAAATATACCAAGAAATATATTAATATTATTTTGAACTAAAGCTACTTGGAATAGGTCACGCATGTTTGGAATGTAAAGTGAATGAAGCCTCATTTATTGGAAAAGGGGAAATGTCTAAAGAACATCTTTAATTAGTTCATATCGATGTGTTTGGACCATTTCCTATTGAGGAAAGGGGTTGGTACTCATACTTCATAAATTTTACTAATTATTTAAGTAGATATGGATATGTCTACTTAAGGAGGCATAAGTCAAATTATTTTGATAAATTCATGGAATACAAAAATGAAGATAAAACCAACATGGTAATAATATTGAGAATATCCACTCAGATCGTGGTGGAGGATATCTTAATAAAGAATTAATTTATCAAATATGAGAGTTTTGGATCCTATCAAAAGTTACTCCTCCTTATACAACTAATTGATCCTTATTAGACATAGTTATATCACTGATCAGTCATGCAAGTCTTCAATTAGCATTTTGGGGATACCAATTACAAAAATCAGCACAAATACAAAACCATGTTCCAACTAAATCAGAAGACTGTATAACATTACACATATAGAATGGAAATAAACCCATATTTTCATAATTACATGTGTGGGTTGTGAAGCATTTGTTAATGCATCTTCAAGTAAAAAACATTCTCTTCAAGTGACAAAGTGTACCTTTATTAGATACATCAATGAATTAAGGTGATAATACATATATGACCCAAAAAAAGGTAATAGTGGAGTGTCACACCATATTATTTGAGAGGGATCACATATATTAAATGGATACATATAGAAAAAGTTAATTTAATGATGTTGAGGCTCAAAGTACCTAAGATATAACACATGAACAAATTCCAAAAATCTATTTTTAAGATAAAAATATTCTAGAGTCTCATGTACTTAATATGAGTAAAAGATATGTTAGAGAACTATAATGATATAGTTTTTTAGTCACCATTCATAATGAGTTATTATTTGTTTATAATAATGATCCTCTAATCTATATTGAAGCAATAAGTGTCATAGTTGTTTCCATGTGTCCAGAATCCATGAATTCAAAAATAGATTTCATTCACAAAAACCAAGTCCAGATTTTTGTTGACACTACAATGGTTGTAAATCCATTTGGTTTAAAAAGGGTATTCAAGAAGAAAATGGATTTGGAAGGACATGTCAATACAAAAAATGTGTCACTGGTTTTAAAAGGATTAAACAATGTTATGGAATTGACTACGATGAAACTATTTCACTAATTTCAATGATAAAAGACATCAAAATCATAGTGTCCTTTGAATCTTACCACTACTATGAGATTTGAATATCCTTCCTTAATAGGAACCTTCATGAATATGTCTATATGAAACAACCCGAATGGTTTTTGACTCCAAAGTATTCCATATACATATTAAAATTGAAAAAAAAATATTTATTGATTATTGTAATCATCTATGTCATTGAACATTCATTTTTATGGATCCATACGAGAATTTAGTTTCATATGAAATAAATATTATAATTATTCATTAAAATGGATTCATGGGAGTGAATCCATCTTCTTAATAGTATATATCAATGACATATTGCTTATTTGAAATGAAATACCAATCTTACTGTCTATTAAGTTGTGTTTGAATAAATTATTATCCATTAAAGTCATATGGGAGGTAACTTATATTCATGAGATTATAATCCATCATGATGTATCCAAGAGACATCTCAGCCTAAATCAAAGTATATACATATATAAGATACTGATATGAATTAGTATAGAAAAATAAAATAGGGTATTGCTATCATCCTCACAAGGAATTCATCTTTACAAGAAGATGTGTCCTTAGAAACATGAAGAACGAAATAAAATGGAAAGGATTTAATATGAAATAGTGAGTGGTTAAATCTCGTATTCTATGCTATGTACTAGTCTAGATATTTCCTATACATTAAATGCAATAGGAATATAGTGCCCTAGGTGACCACCATTAGATGGATGTTAAGTCTATCCTTAAGTATCTTGGGTGTAAAAAGGATATGATCCTAGTTTATTGATGATATAAAAAACTAGTCAACATAGTATATTAGTATACAAATTTCCAAATAGATCAAGATGGAATCTAGTAACAAATATGATACATCATAAATTTTAATGGAGGTGTTGTGATATGGAAAAGCTCAAAGAATGATGTGGTTTCTGTTTATAACATAGAGTCTGAGTGTATTGTGGCTTCTAGTGTAACTAAAGAAGTAGTATAGATGTAAAAATTAATTCATGTTCTTAACGTAGTACCTAGAAGTTAATATCCCATCAGAAACTCTTGTGATAACACTACACTGGTGGATCTCACAATATATCCAAGGTCACATTCGTGGACGAAGCATATACATCATAAGGATCATCTCTTGAGAGATTATTCTAAGATATCTGAGGATGATGTGCATAGTATTTATATAGATGAAAACATGGTTTACCCCTTGAAAAAAGCCTTAAATCAGTAGAAACTAGATTATCATGCAAGATCATATAGACTAAAAGTCACCGGCAGTTGTCTCTAGTTAAGGTGGGTGTTTGTTGGATTTGGTGTCCTAGGAAAAACTATTTGTACACTAACTACATGTATATTTTATTTATTGGATATTAATAAAACCTATTATTAAAAATTTCTCAATATTCTTCATAACACTAATGTAATAATTTCATAGAATATATGTCGCATTAATAAGGTCATAAAAGTTCCCTTCTATGACGATAAACTTGGAGTGCTATGGAGATATTTTTAAATATAGTTTTGTGGTGAAAAACATTCTATTAGGGTGATTTCATTAAATATACATAATTTTCAGCCATATTAATGTTGTATAATTTGAAAACAGGAAACTGATAGAGTGATTCCAGTTGTACAAAAATACTTTCTCTCTTGAATGACATGTTCCAAGAAGATAATGAGCTACAAGATGAACATATGATGTGAAATGTATTCTAGTATCAATGGGTATGATTTGTGAATGAAGACACACATACGCTAATGATATTATACAATTTCACAAGGAACAAAAATCACTACGATAATTCCTAATGTGTGCTGTTTTTCGATACAAGAAAGTCGAATCTTCTCCTATGAATGTTGTATGGTACATTCCAATCATTCTAAGGTTTAGCTGCCTATATGTATATGAGTTGACTATTGGGAAATTTATGTGGCACACATAAAAAAGAAATATATATGGGAAAATAAATTACATGATAGACCATCTTCAGAGTAAAAAAATGATCATGCATATCCTGACATTGGAAATGATACGAGAAACCTTCATCATTCATTATCTATAGATGGAGGGAATCCTTTTGATTTTCAATGATACATGTATAGTACATGGCTGGTTATTTTGGTAAATTATAACTTGACACAATGATTATTCATGGAATTAAAAAATATCATGTTATTTTTTCATAAATGAGGAAGAAAACACCAAGGTATTAATATTGATGTTTATAAGGACCATTGATCGATGATTTGAAATTATTATGGTATTTAGGTGTTATGTTATATGATGCTCACAGAAATTAAGATTTTTCATTTTGAGCCAGGTTGTATGGGTTAGTAAATGACATTCCTACTTATGGAATTTTATAGGATATTGAATAAAACTAACTCATGGGTGTTCAGTATATAAACAAGGTACATAGTCAATAAGGTTGAAACATTCATCGAAAACTATGTTTCTTAGAAAGCATTGATTTATACCCTGATTACAAAAGTACTGATCATGGACAACATCACTCGATGTAATTTTACTATAACATAAATCATCATCTCCACTAACTAGTGAACAACTATTTGAGAATGTGAAAGATTTAGACACTAAATATGGTATACCATATTCCAAAAACCTTACAGAAACTAGTGGGATGAATAATATTTTATTGAATTACCATACGGGAATTGTCTATTCGTCAGAAAACATTCATGATGTTTTTCATGTAGAAAAAATGTAAATGATAGTGTCATTAGATAATTTCTAAATGCACGCATCAAATAAAAGGATGAAATTAAGGGTAGGTTGGTCATGGATGGCTTGGGAATATGTGAAGAGACGGTGCCAGTGAAGGGTGAAAAAGAAAATTTTATTCCTCTAGCTTCTTACACTCTTTCGAAGAAAGACAAATTTCAATTTTTCTTCTTCCTAAATGACATAAAAATCCCAAAGGGATTTTCATCGAATATCAAGAACATTGTTTCAATGACTGATTTAATGTTAAAGGGTTTGAAATCACATAACATTAGAGTTTTGATTAATGGTATGATGATTATAGTTTTACATTACATTTTTCCAAGAATTTATGTCATTCTTTAACTAAAATCTATTTTTTCTTCAAATATATATTCATTGATGTTATAGACCCAGTGAAATTTTCGAATATGGAAAGGGAATTTTTCATCATATTATGTGAATTTGAAATGTTCTCCCTGCCAAAATTATTTGATACGATGGTTCATTTTTTGATAGGGATTCGTCATTGTGGCCAAATTACTATAGATCGATATACCCCATTGATCCGTATAAAAATATTTTGAAAGGGTATGTGAAAAATTGAAGTCGACATGAGGGTTGCATTGCTGAGTGATATATTGCCTACGATTCCATCTATTATGCATTGAATAACTATCCATTTTGGAAATCCTTGGTCTAGCGATATCCCCTCACACTGGGTGGCTTGTGTGTTAAGGAATTTATGGAAGAGATGTGGTCAATATCAATAATACATATCGGGAGTAGGACCACCATTGCGTTTATCATAATAGTTTAGAGGTTACCCCATATGTAAAAACCCCCCAAAAAAATTCTTATGCCTTTGAATTTATCATGGGATGAATGATGGATATAAAATACACATAATAAACTGTTTATAGGATGGTGACAGGACCATATTTTAAAGGAGTCAGATGAAAATCCATATTCATATTCAGAACAACATTAATGGCTAGCTGGAGGACTATGTTTTATGTATTATTATACAAATGTTATGTAATTAATGGTTATACGTTATATAAAAATGGCAGGATGATGATAGTACCACGAAAAATCGTTGATTTACACTAATGGATAAAATGATGCATGTTTCTAGTACTAAGGACAGAAATCCAATTTATGTAAATATGTCCTACCTTCGCATCATCAAAAAGATATAGGGGGTAGATTATATTACAATCCAAGTGCTGTTATTTCAATGAAAGTGGATTGATAATAGGAGTTCCATTAAAATAGATTAATTGGGGTTCATGAATGTTGATTTTATTGAGGAAGGGTACAATGAAAAATCGTATATAATAGCATCATAGTAAGTACATGTATTTTAGGTTATAAATCACACAAACTAGAAGTGATAAATACTTTTATTATCAACCTAAACCACATATGGGTCAGATGAAAATTCATCTATGGATGAACCGTTAATTGGGACTCACAATCATTTCGCATTGGTCCCTATGTAGAAGGATTTTTTTATATCTTATGAGACGACAATGAAGGGATTTGGATTATCTATAGAGGGTCAAATACCTTCACCATTTAAAAAAGAAATGGAGAGTTCAATAATCAGGTAACATTTTATTTGTGATATACATTGTGTTATCTCATGTTATTATCTGTTTTTTGATGCATGTATATACTCTATATTAAATATTAAACCACTTCTACTGATAATGACTTCTACATGTGCAGGTACTCCCAATCCAGAGGAACAACAGGTCTCTCAACATACTGCTACTTATAGTGTATAGGAGCTAACGTTTTCATGTGTTTGTGGTACCATTAATGAGGAGGAGTATGTCTCTTAACCTGTTACTGCACGCAATGTAGAGGAGAGACCTTCAGTATGTGATGGTTCTACCATTCCTGATGAAAAACATGTATCTCAATATGCTACTGCTCCCAGTGCAGTGGTACAACAACAATATGAACGTGACTATGCGACCATTCCGGAGGAACATATTGGTGATGTCGATTCTAGGGAAATGATAGGAGATGATGAAATGAAATATTATAACAAAAAAAAGAGCCCGTAGTTTTACTATGCTGGTAAAAATACATAAGTCAAAAGAAAAACGAATCAAATACAAGGTCAGATAGAATGCGCATGGTCAGCATTTTAGCACCCTACAGGGCATCGTTCAATAGTTATATTAGAATCATCACATATAAATGGGTGAAGTTTTATGTAGATTAATTGAACCATATAGTGATCGGTCCTAAGACACTGATTTGGGAAGATATTAATGTAATAATTATTATGTATCCTTGAATTATTATTCACCGTTATTGTGGTCCATCTGTTAAAAAATGAAAAAAATAATTCATGTTTACGTATGATCTACCATCTACATGAAAAGTGTAATTCATTTTACTATCACTATATCTTATGGTTGAATATAAAAATATTTATAATGAATATATATGATATATAAATAATTATTAATATTTTTTATATAATGGAATAAATCTTATTGTAAAATTAATAAAACTATGGAACTAAAACAAACATGAAAAATGATGCAGATATCACCCGAAACATAAATTTTACTAAATCATTGTTAATAAATAGGTTATAATCATATATGGTATGATATATAAGAATACAGATCTATTAAATAATTATAATAAATATATATCTAATATACATGATTTTTAAGCACATACAAAGAAATTATGTCCTAAGGTTAGGAATTTTCATCTCACATTTATTTCTACGAGTCACATCTCATATTCACCACTTGTTTCTTTTATGTGTAATTCCTACTAAAAATGTGTTTATTTTATTATATCAATTATGAAATTCTTTATTATATACATATCAATCTATTTTTCTTTATATACAGAGCCTTATCATTCAAAAGTTACCAAATCAGAAAGGGTGTTATTTTACAATCACATTTTTTATCAGGATTGTTTATCATTAAGTTTTCAATGATAAAATCTTATGGTATAACTCATAATAAACTAATTAATTCTATTCTGATTTAGTTATTTATTTAAATTATATTTTTTTCATTTAATTTTTCTCTATTTATGTACTTAAGACAAGGGATGAAATTTTTTAAGGAAAATTAACTATATATCTCTATTTAGTCAAAAAAAAAATTTCCTGTATTAAAATTTTATAAAAATATTTTAAATAAATATTTTACAATCATAAAAAAAGAATAAAATAATTGTTTACCATGATTTATTGTTTTTACAATAATTTAAAGGAATATTATATTCATTTTCAAAATGTGGTACTTCTATTCTTATTACAAAAATTTGAAAGGTATGATTTCATTAAAAATATACAGAATGAAAAAAATATTCCCTCCATCATGATCTATTTATACTGGATGGATTGATTTATAATTTTATAAGGTTATATTCCAAGAAATTTATTTTACAAATTTTTTTTGGAATTATAGTTTTTTGAAAAATGATTTTTAATGTGGAAAGGGTGTTTTCCTCAAGAATGATCTAATGATCCCGTAATAGTATTTCTATTCATCAAAGGAATAAAACCTTGATTTAACTTATTATTTAATAGAGATATGATCCTAGGACACCATATTTATTCTTTATTAGGATGTTTTATTTTTTTAAAGGAGATTATAATACTCACACCTTTTTCATTAGTTATGCTATTAATAAATGATGAAATGTTTATGAGAACTATTTCTTTTCCATTGGTTCTTATAGAATGAAATTTTTATAAAACCCATTCATTTTCAGGTTTTATGATATGATTAATGTTTTATGATCTTGAGGAAAGAATATGTTTTATTTTCATTATATGATGGGTGGGATTTAAATAGGGAGTGAGCCAAATCGGTAAGGGACGCTATCCACTTTGATAGTATTCGGAGTAATCCTTGAATACTATCATGGTTTAGGGGGTTGAACCCAATACATTATGATAGTATTTTATGTGATCCTTTAATACCATGGAGAGTAATTTCAATGTGAAGTGCCCAGATCAGTGTGAATCACTGAGAGGGGGAGGGGGTGAATCAGTTATCCATTAAAACTTTTTACTAATTGATTCTTATCAATTAAACCTCTATGGCTGGTTAAAGCCTCGATCCACTCTTCTTGTATCTCTCAACCTTTCCCGAATGATGTAGTAATGAAAAGGCACAGGACACAAGGATTTACAAGGTTCGGCACCAAAGGCCTACATCCTTGCCATGCTCTCCCAGTATGGATTCTCCCATTATAATCTATTAGTATTACAATGGTCGATACAGCTTCCCACCGTATCTCTCCTGAGTCCCACAGGAGGGTCTTTATACTGCGTCCCACAGTGTTACCAGAGTCCCACTGGCCTGCTCCAGAATCCCACTGAAGACTTCTTCTCCCTGAGTCCCACAGGGTCTTCTCCTGGCTCCTCGAGTCACACGAGTAGCTCTTCTTCACTTTAGTTCTTCAAGTATCCTCAGCAGTCTGGGATAAAGACTGCTGGCCTTGCTCTGTACCTCTGATCACTTGTGATGATCAGGTCTTCTCGTCTTGCTCAGGATTTATCTCCTTCTTCTAAGGATGACCTGGCTTCTCTCCAACTACTGAATACTCAGACAAATGATGTCTTTAACTTCAGTCTGGTCCAGTCTCAGTTCAATTCAACTTCATGCACTGAGTGCATGGCAGCTCTTCATCCTCATGCACTGATTGCATGGCCTTCTCAAATTTTTCAAGATCTTCTGGTGTTGGACAACTCAGATGCACACAGCCTGATTTAGCTTTGTTCATGTGTGCACGTGCATGCATGCATGCATGCACTCTCCTTCTTCTTCTTAGTGTGATAAACACTCAATGAGTGCAATTTCTTTAAGCACACACACTTCTTCCTTCTTCACACTTTGTTCTTTTTGTTTACACACTCACAAGTGTGTTGTACTTTAGTGTGAGTCACTCCTTATTTTACTTCTAGGTGTTTACACTTTTAGTGCACACACTAGGTTCGGCCTTTTAGTTCTTTTGCACACACAAATGCCTATGGCCTTCTTCCCTTCTTGTGCACACACCTAGGCTTCGGCCAACTTCTTGCTCACTTTGCACACACACTTAATGAGTGTGGTATTCTAACCACTTGGCACACACTTGGCCTTCCACTTTATCTTGCACACAAAAGGCACTATACCTCGGGTCTTCTTGCTTTGCACACCTACTGCCCGTAGGGTGTTCTTCCTTCTCCATTTACCACACACACACAAATGTGTGGTATTTACTTCACCCACTTGCACACACACTGCCACGGCCCTTTCTTTATTCTTGCACACAAAATACCGTAGGGTCTTCACTTTGCACACAAGGCATGCAAGTCTCGGCCTTCACTTCTTCACTTCACACACACAAGAGGTGTGGAATCGGGTTCTCCTTGCACACACAAGAGCCACGGCCTCCTCTTCTTCAACAGCCACACAAGGGTGCAGTGGCAAGGCGCGCAAGTGCTCTGGTGTAGATTATCCGCGCAAGTGCAATGACACAAGGGAGCAAGGCGCGCAAGGCAGCCGTGCAAGGCTCTATAGCCGCAGTCGCGCAAGGTACCAAGCCGCGGGGCACACAAGCTCTCGGGCTTCAACCACGGGCGCGCAAAGTGCTGCGGCCCTGGGTACTTCCTGCTACGCAAAGATTAGCGCGCAGGGGACTTCATCCAACCTTCTTGTCGCGCAAAGAAGTTGCACGCAAGGAACTCAGCCGCGCAAATATAATTGCGCGGGGGCTTCAAAATCTTCGCGAGGCAGAGCACTCACGGGGCTTATTTCAAGTTCATCAGCAAGCACAATGAGGTCTCGGCCTCTCATTTTATAGGTAGAGATGCCTCAAAACATCCGCGTGGGATAAATCTCAAATCCCCGAGATTTTTGGATCTTTAAAAATCTTTCCAAATCTCGTTTTCCTTCACTGTTTCACCGCGGGATTCCTTTTCTTTGCCTTCTACACGTTTATGCGTTTTTGAACGCGTGCATGCCTCTGTTTAGGTTCATGCATGAAAATCATGCTCTCCACGTGGCCTCGGCACCTTCAGTTGCTTCGTCCGAACTTCAAATTCCCCATCCAACGTTTGCATGCATATTTTATTTCATGGTTAGGTTCGGTTGGTCCAGACGAACTCAATGGATGCTTCGGCTCGATTTATGGTGGTCGGGAACTCGAAATAGGTCGTCGGGGAGGCTCTGGTTCAGCGGCTGCTCGCGGGTGGCTTCGGGTGAGCTCGAGGAAGGAGACGGACACTGGGCCGTTGGATGCGGTGATCAAAAAGGCTTCGACGGCTTGGATCAGATCGGGGGCGCGGCGGATTAGATGAGCGGCGCCGATCGTCCGCAAGATCAGATGAGCGGCTGAGATTCGTTCCCGGTGAAAAATGCGCGTCCCACATCGAAACGGCGAGCGTTTTTCTCGCGCTTTATCACCCTAGCTCCGCCTCAACCCGGCAATTGAACTTCCAACCCTCTCGGTGCCGCCCCGCACCGAGTTCTCCCTGCGGGCGCGCTCTGCGCCCACTCATGCCTCCTGCGGGCGCGCTCCTAGCGCCCCCTATGCACCTCAGGCGCGCGGGTTTCACCACCGCGTGTCCTCGGGGGCTTACACACGGCCCCCTGCCGCCTTGTGCTTGCACCATGGGATCCCCCAAGGGCGTGGCGCCTTAGGCCCACAAGTGCCTTGGGGTTGAACCCGTGGGCTGGCCTTGGCTGGCCACATTTTTTGGCAAATGGTCAGAATAATAACTTTGTTAAAAACAAAGTATTCCATGAGTTCAAGACATATCAAAAACCAAATGCCAAGCCACTTCAAGCCTTTCTTCCTCTTCTCCATTTCTTCCATTTCTTCATTTCTTCTTCATAAGAATTCTTCCAATCTCCTCAACATATATTCATTACTTAGGAGGTAAATTCTTGAAGGTACTTCTTCTTCAACCGAACTCCTGAATCACTTAAAATCTCCAATGTTCTTCAGTTCTCTTTGTTGATCTAATCAGAGATCAAATTGGGACTTCTTTAGATTCACATGCACTAAGTGTTAGTGCATGGATTTTATTAAACCACTTCATCCACTTAGAACATGTGAATGGATCATCTTTAACTCCTCATGCATTGTCACTACAATGCATGGTCTTCTAATCATGTTGTGACATTGTATCCAGTTGATAAAAGTTCTATGAACTTAAAGATCAGCTCAACAATCGTCAGATATTCATGGAGAATGTTTCAACCACAATTTCCAATACCACTTAGTGAATCTCCTAAGTGACATGCATCTTAGTACCATGGCCATTCTCCTTCACCACCAACACCATCACAACCTTTGGCATTCACGTCTTGACAATTCTTGACATCCATTTATTCCAAGACAACTTCATGTCTTATTGACAACAAATGCAACACAATGCACTTCAATCTCCCCCTTTGTATTTGTTGTCAATACACCACTTCAGCACATATGAATGGGTCAATATGTGTGCCAATATTTTGTCCCCTTTATTGGCAATCAAATGCAAAGGTGTGGTGTGGTTCTCTTTCAAAAATCTCTTCCTCCCTTCGAATAGCATCTTCTTGAAAAACACTAGGAGAGGGATGATGTCACATGTTCTTCTTTAGCAAAGAACCTTTAGTTGATCAACTCTAAGTCTACTTGGGCTAACCCGGTGTAGAAAACAAGAGTGATGTAACCAAGGAATTCAAAGTTGTCCATAATTCTCTACACATGTGAGATCATGCTTGGGGGTTTGAAATTTTTCAGATATAACAATGAATTGCTAAATCATGCACATACTTCCCAAAACTCATTAGAAAGTTCAGTGCAATGATAAAGCTCCCCCTTTCATCCATTTATCTTCAATCCATACTCCCCCTTAATTGACAAGATAAACTCAATTAAGAAACAAGGGATGAAAGTATGATTGGAATACCTTCACTTTTCTCAAGATGGTATTAATCTAAGAATGCCATCTTCTTCAGATTGGCTCCCCCTCAAGGGGTGCACTCCATTCTGTCCAAACCATCCTCCAGCTGAGAATGATCATCATCTTCAATTCCCTACAATGTCAGCACATGTAAATACAAGTGATTAGGGAATAAGATGGAACCTCTTTGGTTCATCAATGTGAACAACAAGGTTGAGAAGATTCTCTCAATCGAGATGTCCCATTTTCACCATTCTTCACACTTGCACATTTGATCTTCATTGATGTTTGTGCTGGTGTGGTTCTCAAAACATCTTCATGTGAAACCTTCTTCTTCCCTTTTGCTTTAGCAATTGCCAGAGCTTCATCTTCAACTCTTTGTAGTTCTCTGGCAAGTTGCAACTGATGTGGCCATATGACAAGTAAATCATTTGGAAGAGTGGCCTCAGTTTTGGAAGTTCCACATGGTTCTTTGGATGCTGCTAAGCTACCTCTCTTAGGCAACTTATTTTCAATCAATCCCTTCTTCTTCTGGATTGATTGTCTTTTTGAGTCCAGTCTGCTTCTTTTTAATTTCATGGCTTCTTTACAAAGATCCATGATATGTCCTTTCTTTCCACAGTAGAAGCATGTTTTCTTGGTGGTCCTTCTGGATGCATCACCCTTATTGGATTTCAAATCCAAGGACTTCTCTTCCTTTGACAAAATCTTCTTGGGAGCATCTTCAACTTTCTTCTTCTTGCTTCCCAAGGTTTCCAATTTAGCCAGGTTCTGTGATCTTTTCTTCTTTCCAGCTTTGGATACAGTTGGAGATTGACATGTATCATTCTTTTGACCACTTTTGCAACCATCCCAGATGTTGTCAAGTAATCCAAATCTGTTAGCAGTAAACAGATGTCTCTGGACCTGTGGATGCTGCTTCTTTTCTTCTGGCTTGATCCCCCTTGGCATGGGCTTCCTTTGTGCTTTGACATTCAGTGGATTGTACCAACAATCCTTTGCACAGTGCCCATACTTATTACAACACCAACATTGACCCACAAATCTTGACCTCTTCAGTCCTTCTGATTGTAGGGTACTTTTCTTGAACTGCTGTGTTGTTTCAGGAGAGCATTCTTTCTTCACTGTCTTCATCCATACTTGTTTGGATTCATTCTTCAATCCTGTACTTTTAGTAGAAACACATTTAGAAACATGAGTACAAGATGGTATGGATGGTACCTTCTTTCTAGAAGATGTTGCACTTTTATTAGAGGATGTCTTTCTCTCAGAATCATCCTGCTCAAAGCATACTTGAGTAGCAACATGTCTTCTACCAGCTGACTGGGAGGTTTCAGCTTTGGGTGATTGCATATTTGTCAATATCACCTCTAGTTCTAAGCACTTCATGTTAAGGGAGTTCTTCTCATCCTCAACAGCTCTTAGCTTTCCTTCCCAACTTTCTTTCAGCTGATTCATCTGGTCATCATGCACTGTCTTCAATTCAAGCAATGAATTGTCAAGCTCCTTCACCCTTTTTGCTTTGTCTTCAAGTTGAGCATCTTTGACAACCATTGAAACTCGGTGTCTCTTTTCCAGTGCACGGAAAACATCTTTGATCATTATCAAAAATATTTCTTTCTCAGAAGAGCTCCTTTGCAATTCTTCACAGGTATCTTCATATCTTTCATTGCAAAGGGAAACAATTTCATCTTTGGCCTTCACCAGCTTTCTGAGAGTGTTGGTAATGCCAACCCTTTTTGCCAATTGATCTTCCATTGAATTGGCTTCTTCTTCTAACTGTGATTTTTCTTCTTGAAGATCAAGGATGCCTGTAGCTATAAACATTGCCACTTCCTTGGGGACTGTCTTCTGAAGATATTCGATTGCACTTTGAAGATCATTCATTGTTCCAACATCATCACAGCTAGGACATGCTTTCTTCATCTTCTTGGCCTGTTTCTTCTTTCTATTTTTCTGAGTCTTGGCAGATATCTCCATTTGAGGCTGGTCACTCATTTCCTCAAATCTGCACTTCATAAAGACTCCCTTGGATCTTTTAGAGGTAACCTCCCTCTGATACCAATTGAAGTGCCCAGATCAGTGTGAATCACTGAGAGGGGGAGGGGGTGAATCAGTGATCCTTTAAAACTTTTTACTAATTGATTCTTATCAATTAAACCTCTATGGCTGGTTAAAGCCTCGATCCACTCTTCTTGTATCTCTCAACCTTTCCCGAATGATGCAGTAATGAAAAGGCACAGGACACAAGGATTTACAAGGTTTGGAACCAAAGGCCTACATCCTTGCCATGCTCTCCCAGCATGGATTCTCCCATTATAATCTGTTAGTATTAAAATGGTCGATACAGCTTCCCACCGTATCTCTCCTGAGTCCCACAGGAGGGTCTTTATACTGCGTCCCACAGTGTTACCAGAGTCCCACTGGCCTGCTCCAGAATCCCACTGAAGACTTCTTCTCCCTGAGTCCCACAGGGTCTTCTCCTGGCTCCTCGAGTCACACGAGTAGCTCTTCTTCACTTTATTTCCTCATGTATCCTCAGCAGTCTGGGATAAAGACTGCTGGCCTTCCTCTGTACCTCTGATCACTTGTGATGATCAGGTCTTCTCGTCTTGCTCAGGATTTATCTCCTTCTTCTAAGGATGACCTGGCTTCTCTCCAACTACCGAATACTCAGACAAATGATGTCTTTACCTTCAGTCTGGTCCAGTCTCAGTTCAATTCAACTTCATGCACTGAGTGCATGGCAGCTCTTCATCCTCATGCACTGATTGCATGGCCTTCTCAAATTCTTCCAGATCTTCTGGTCTTGGACAACTCAGATGCACATAGCCTGATTTAGCTTTGTTCACGTGTGCACGTGCATGCATGCATGCATGCACTCTCATTCTTCTTCTTAGTGTGATAAACACTCAATGAGTGCAATTGCTTTAAGCACACACACTTCTTCTTTCTTCACACTTTGTTCTTTTTGTTTACACACTCACAAGTGTGTTGTACATTAGTGTGAGTCACTCCTTATTTTACTTCTAGGTGTTTACACTTTTAGTGCACACACTAGGTTCGGCCTTTTAGTTCTTTTGCACACACAAATGCCTATGGCCTTCTTCCCTTCTTGTGCACACACCTAGGCTTCGGCCAACTTCTTGCTCACTTTGCACACACACTTAATGAGTGTGGTCTTCTAACCACTTGGCACACACTTGGCCTTCCACTATATCATGCACACAAAAGGCACTATGCCTCGGGTCTTCTTGCTTTGCACACCTACTGCCCGTAGGGTGTTCTTCCTTCTCCACTTACCACACACACACAAATGTGCGGTCTTTACTTCACCCACTTGCACAGACACTGCCACGGCCCTTTCATTATTCTTGCACACAAAATACCGTAGGGTCTTCACTTTGCACACACGGCATGCAAGTCTCGGCCTTCACTTCTTCACTTCACACACACAAGAGGTGTGGAATCGGGTTCTCCTTGCACACACAAGAGCCACGACCTCCTCTTCTTCAACAGCCACACAAGGGTGCAGTGGCAAGGCGCGCAAGTCCTCTGGTGTAGCTTAGCCGCACAAGTGCAATGACACAAGGGAGCAAGGCGCGCAAGGCAGCCGTGCAAGGCTCTTTAGCCGCAATCGCGCAAGGTACCAAGCCGCGGGGCACGCAAGCTCTCGGGCTTCAACCACGGGCGCGCAAAGTGCTGCAGCCCTGGGTACTTCCTGCTGCGCAAAGATTAGCGCGCATGGGACTTCATCCAACCTTCTTGTCACGCAAAGAAGTTGCATGCAAGGAACTCAGCCGCGCATATATAATTGCGCGGGGGCTTCAAAATCTTCACGAGGCAGAGCACTCACGGGGCTTCTTTCAAGTTCATCAGCAAGCACAATGAGGTCTCGGCCTCTCCTTTTATAGGCAGAGATGCCTCAAAACTTCCGCGTGGGATAAATCTCAAATCCCCGAGATTTTTGGATCTTTAAAAATCTTTCCAAATCTCGTTTTCCTTCACTGTTTCACCGCGGGTTTCCTTTTCTTTTCCTTCTACACGTTTATGCGTTTTTGAACGCGTGCATGCCTCTGTTTAGGTTCATGCATGCAAATCATGCTCTCCACGTGGCCTCGGCACCTTCGGTTGCTTCGGTCGAACTTCAAATTCCCCATCCAACGTTTGCATGCATATTTTATTTCATGGTTAGGTTCGGTTGGTCCAGACGAACTCAATGGATGCTTCGGCTCGATTTATGGTGGCCGGGAACTCGAAATAGGTCGTCGGGGAGGCTCTGGTTCAGCGGCTGCTCACGGGTGGCTTCGGGTGAGCTCGAGGAAGGAGACGGACGATGGGCCGTTGGATGCGGTGATCAAAAAGGCTTCGACGGCTTGGATCAGATCGGGGGCGCGGCGGATTAGATGAGCGGTGCCGATCGTCCGCGAGATCAGATGAGCGGATGAGATTCGTTCCCGGTGAAAAATGCGCGTCCCACATCGAAACGGCGAGCGTTTTTCTCGCGCTTTATCACCCTAGCGCCGCCTCAACCCGGCAATTGAACTTCCAACCCTCTCGGTGCCACCCCGCGCCGAGTTCTCCCTGCGGGCGCGCTCTGCGCCCACTCATGCCTCCTGCGGGCGCGCTCCTAGCGCCCACTATGCACCTCAGGC
The DNA here is from genome assembly GCA_963277665.1 of Viscum album. Classification (NCBI taxonomy): domain Eukaryota; kingdom Viridiplantae; phylum Streptophyta; class Magnoliopsida; order Santalales; family Viscaceae; genus Viscum; species Viscum album. The sequence continues at coordinate 1,901,606,823 of OY728121.1, read as the reverse complement.
GCGAGGGTTTCACCACCGCGTGTCCTCGGGGGCTTACACACAGCCCCCTGCCGCCTTGTGCTTGCACCATGGGATCCCCCATTGGCGTGGCGCCTTAGGCCCACAAGTGCCTTGGGGTTGAACCCGTGGGCTGGCCTTGGCTGGCCACATTTTTTGGCAAAGGGACAGAATAATAACTTTGTTAAAAACAAAGTATTCCATGAGTTCAAGCCATATCAAATACCAAATGCCAAGCCACTTCAAGCCTTTCTTCCTCTTCTCCATTTCTTCCATTTCTTCATTTCTTCTTCATAAGAATTCTTCCAATCTCCTCAACATATATTCATTACTTAGGAGGGAAATTCTTGAAGGTACTTCTTCTTCAACCGAACTCCGGAATCACTTAAAATCTCCAATGTTCTTCATTTCTCTTTGTTGATCTAATCAGAGATCAAATTGGGACTTCTTCAGATTCACATGCACTAAGTGTTAGTGCATGGATTTTATTAAACCACTTCATCCACTTAGAACATGTGAATGGATCATCTTCAACTCCTCATGCATTGTCACTACAATGCATGGTCTTCTAATCATGTTGTGACATTGTATCCAGTTGATACAAGTTCTATGAACTTAAAGATCAGCTCAACAATCGTCAGATATTCATGGAGAATGTTTCAACCGCAATTTCCAATACCACTTAGTGAATCTCCTAAGTGACATGCATCTTAGTACCATGGCCATTCTCCTTCACCACCAACACCATCACAACCTTTGGCATTCACATCTTGACAATTCTTGAAATCCATTTATTCCAAGACAACTTCATGTCTTATTGACGACAAATGCAACACAATGCACTTCACAATGCCTATAGGTATTCCACAAACTCATGTGGTATGCCAATTATATTCTCTCACAACTCATGTTCTTTGATTCCTATAAGATTCACATGTTATAAACTACCAATATTTATTCCATGACTGATAATTATGATCTATTAAATATAGGTTATTATTTTCAAAATCTTATGATCATGTTATCATAATCTTATACTAATGTGATCACTTATATCTCCCTTCATTTCCCTTATTGAGCATCTAATCTCACCATTTTTTATCTTTCATTTTCTTAATGTTATGAATAAATTTATTAATTACTATATATATAATAAGGGTTCTAGTTATAATGATTTTAGTTAGTGATGTTAAAATGCACTTAAGATATAGTTGATTATTAATCAAGGTTTCTAATGATACTGGTCCAATATTATTCTAGTGTAGATATTTATTTTATATATTTAATATTAATTTAAAATGATGAAACTTCTATGTATGAAATGTATGGGTCAACATTTTCTTATTGGATCAGTTTAACCACCTGTAGGGAAAATGCTATCAATTTATATCATATATAGATTTGGTAACAAAATATGTAATTTTAACATTTTAATAATGATATTTTATCTTTATAATATAAATTTAAATAATTAAATTATTAATTAGCACAACACCATTCTTTCCATATAAATTACCAAAAAAATCTCTTCACTGAATTCACCGTCATAAATAATAACAAAAATTCATATTAAATGAACTTATAACACATTATAAATTGTTATAATTCATTAATTCCAATATATTTCATAATCATAGGATGATTTAATTTTGGATAGAATGAATAACAACAACGCTATTATGAAACTAGTTCAAAAAATCATGATCAGTCACACCCAAAATTGAAAATAGATATTAACTAACTAATATACATGTATAGAATAATTATATATGAACATTATAAAAGGTTATGGGTATTAATAAGGATCTATAAATAGATTATTAAGTATATTATTTTTGTTATATTGTATATTAATGTTCCTTAGTGGAAGTTGAGAATCAAGGTAAGGGAATCTTTTTCACAAATTTATACTCTTGAGACATATTTTCTTAACATGAACCGTGATATTTTTAATATGGTGTGATTACTTTCTAATGATTGACTTTTACCATGTTAATTTAATTCCTGGGGTATAAGGATCCATATCATGCTCTTTCTTCAAATGGTTTTTCATTTTAAAAAATACCAAAGTGGATAGTGTTATTGTCAACTCAAATATCTTCATTCAGTTATAATTATTCTTCCTAAACTTCTTTCTTAAAATCATTTTCTTCCAACATAATATTTTTTTCAAGGTATTTTATATTTCTATATTTAAAAAAAATTAATCCAAATATTATTCCATGAGGAATCTCTTCCCCCAAAAGTATGTCATTTTTAATAATAATTCCCATCTTCTTTAATGATAGTTTCCCCTTCTAGAACATATTTTACTTTCCCTCAATTATTATCTTTAATAATTTTAATCCTAATTATATTTTATCTTATTTTTCCTCAATATTTTTATTCCACTCTTTTAAAAATGATTTTTTCTCTTTTTATGATATGGGTTATTAATAAAGATATATTAAAACATTATGATGGTTTTCCATCCTTTTAAAATAAAATGTTTCTTCTGCCACCACACATTTATATTTATTACCTTTTTTTTCTTTTCAATGAAATATTATTTATTTTTCTTTTTCAAAATTAAATATTTTTTAAATTTCTCACCACATCATTTTTGAATATAATTTTTGAATGTGACCCATACATTCAACTTTTTTCAAAAAAGATAAAAATGTTTTATAAAATTCTATATTTAAAATTATCTTCTATGTGAACACATATTTCAACCATTTTTTAAATTTTCTATGAATCTTACTCTCTACGCCTTCATGATTTCTCAATGAAATTCCTACATACCAAATTTTATGAATAAATATTTTAAAATGGTCCATTTTTTTATTTGAAAATTTTTTTAACAATTATCATATCAGAAATTATTTTATATCTTAATAAGAACCCTCTATTCATTCCTCTGATATTACATTCTACTTCCATTAATCATATTTCATTTCATAACATATTATTTTATTTTCTATTTTTATGTATTACATATCCTTCTTAGGTAGAATTATTCTTTGATGGAATTTTATATGATTTCCTAAAGTTTCACACATAATGTTATAAATATTAACGGTTTTCCCTAATAACACGTCATTATATTGGGTAATGAATTTATTACAATATACGAGATGATTATGATACCTTTATATAATTTCCTACAATTTTTATCATTCCCTATGTGAACAACCTTGGTAATGCTCTTTTATGACACCTTAGTGATGATATATAGTGGTAAGTTCATGAATGTATCATGTTTATGATTTTACCAGTTTTCTATGTTATGATCCAAGTACATATGATCAAATTATTAATTATACATTTATCTTCATTTTCTTATGTCCAAATTCTTATGTTACACCCCATGTTTTACCCATGATATATTTTGATTTCATTATTTTCTTCTTATTGAGAATATGAGCTCACCCCTTTCTTATGTTTTCATTTCCAAAAGTTATAAATAATATAATATGTTTGATGTGTCTAAAAGAATATCATATATGGAGGATTTATGGGAAACGTTGAAATATTGTTATAGATTAAATAATTTCATATGCAGTGCAAAAAATTCTATTAGATGAAAATGGAATAGGTTTCATTAGTTACTATTTAATCCAAACTCTATAAAACTATAAACCTAAATCATATTTGGAATGCTGGTAATGAAATATTTTATTTAATTTAGGTAATTGAGATATCCATATCTATGGGGACACTTACATGAAGCTCATATGACCATTATGAAAAATCCAATGATAAGTCCATATTTTCATACAATATTTCTTGAGTTTATGTGATTTTTAATTCCATAATTTCAAACTTTTGAGGGAAATTATCACATTTTAATGTTATATGTTCATTTTGGATTTTATTGTGAAATTGTATCCAAACATGATTTTTAATTATTTTATATTTCATTTAAATTCTTATAAAAGGGCCTACAATGAATCATGGTTTTTTATGTTCTATCAATATCATTAGATATTATCTTAAAGATCGTAAAGATGTACTAGATAAATACTAGGGAGCCTAAATTTCTACAAGTCTGAAAATTATTAAAGAAGATGATCGTAAGGATGTATGGATGAATGTAAATCTTTTACCAACTCACTAAATGGATTTGTGGTCAAACACAACTCTTTAGACCTGATTGTAAAATTTTTCTTTCAAGAATAATTATTTGTTATAGATCGAAATACATCACTACCTTTATAAGTCATTGGAATATTATCTTTTGGATTAATTATAATGATTTCCCTAAGACATCATACGACTTTATTATAAATCATTTTTTCATTTAAATCCTTTAAAAAGGCTTATGATATCATTAATAAAAAAAAATTAAAAAAATGAATGCAAATTCATAGGAATTCATGGGACATTAGAGAGAGAACTATGGTTCTATGTCATTAATCATGTGTGAAACTTGGGTCTTCCACATGAATCATTATATACATGATATTTCACAAGGATAAAATAACGAAATTTATTGATTTCCTGGAATGCCATATCCAGATAGTGGATTCACTGAGGATAAAATGAAAAAAAGTTAAAGATTAAAAAATTTAGAAATATTAATGTTTTGGCACAAAAAATTAAATTAGTGAACTATACATCTATTAGAATGGAAGAAGGAACATTCTAATAAGAGTTATTTTTTTCATAGAATCATTGGGTAATCTTTTGGAATTTTACTAATGCTTTTATTTATTTTAATTTATAATTTAATTTCACAATTCCCACTCTTCCCTTTTCTTATATGTTACCCCTTAAATAGAGGGGCAATCTCTTTAGCGATTATGGAAATGAAGAATATCCTTCATAAGGATTGAAAATTTTCTCTTATTTTAATAAAAATATATTCTCATTGGTTGATTATAGTTATTAGTAGTACTTTAAAAATATGAATGTGATTTTTTTAGGTTTTAATCTTTTTTATTATTACTAATTCGGTTCATAAACAATACTTTTGCTCCACCCGGTGCAATTTTTTTTAATTGAGAAGGTTTTATTAGGGGTTGAGTGGCTGAAAATTGTTGACTGAATTGTGGGGGTAGTGAATAACTCTATAATTATCTAGGAAAACCAGCACAAATTTGGTTTTTGACTGGGTAATTTATTAAGATAAATACTAAATTTAATACACATATAAAGGGAGGTTGAACATGAATTAATCATAATTATGTCAATATACACATTATACTTTATCCTAAGGGGTTCAGATAAATTTATTTAGGAGTCATGTACTAATAATTTAATTGAGGAAGTAATAATATTTTAATACTATGAAACCAATGTCATTGGAAATACAATCATAACTCAATAAATTTTCTCATCTACTATTTTAAAATCCTTATTTCATTTATTTCATTATTTTCATAATCAAAAACCCAAATCAAAACCATCATTTTTATATAGTGATATATCAGTTAATTATTCACTACTCTCTAGGATACAACATATTATAACCAGTATTACTGCATTTTACATTGGAAATAATGATATTTTTACATTGTATGATAAGTCACATTCAAAAAATGGAGTAGTTTCTAGGGAGGTAGTGAATAAAATTAGTTTTATCAGTTCATGAAATATACATCTAATTAAAATTTTGTTGATTTTGATCTAATAATAAAATGTAAATTGACCAAATTATGAAACATTAGTTTTAAATCTATGAAAAAATTAATCTTACAGACTCATGTGGAACCACGAATGTTCACATTATTCTTGTCATCGATGTTAGAAATCCCAACCAAGCCCTCAGATACCTATTGTATGTAAAACCCCAAACCGCAAAACTCATGTACTGATACGTTAATGATTTAATTTTTTTTTTGAATTTAATAACAACCGAACATATCTTGTGTCTCATAAAAAAGTAATAATATGGTTCATGAAACTGAGTAAAACACACAAAATTTACAGAAGTATTTTCTATTTATATAAGAACACAGTGGTCTTTAGAATACACTGAGATCAAAAGATTGATCATTCTAACCAAATATACCTACTAAAAACCCTATTAATGCCACGAGAAGACCCATAAATACAAAAATTAGGGCCGCTAAATAGAGGAGATCCCTCGGTTTAGTCAAAACCAAGAACATCTCCATCGTGATCTTGAAAAACGTACTGAGCATCTGGGGTATAACAAGCACCATCTTCTTTAATATCCTTGAATTTAAGACACCCTAAGGCATGGATTTATATAAGGAAACTACTTGAGTGTTGCCTTGGATGACCACTATATTGAAATTGGTATAATTATAGTCATTGGCCTTTTTATCAATTAACTAAAAATATTCATGTACAACTAAGTTTTACAAAATTTAGGAATTGGGGATTATCAGATAACTTATGATTATGGTCAATTATTTTGTATTTGAATATGGATTTTGAAACAATTTGAAAATATACTAAATAGGCTTTAAATATTTTTCATTTCCTTAACTATGTTTTAAACTATTTCTGTTAACCAATAATTAAACAATGTTTTGATTAAACTATGTTTTTGACTACTATAATATTATTATTAATGAATTTATCTGGGTATACCAAATTTCAATTTATATCCTCGAATGTTAAAGCTTTAGTTTTTGTAAATAATTTAAGTAATAGATAAGTTATAATTAGGTATTCATTAACCATTTTTATTATTAAATAAAAGTCGTGATTAAAAGGATTATTTTTATATAGTATTATTGTTCCTTAAGACTTCTGGCTTTTTAGGATAGTTATTATAAAAATTTAGGCCCGCTAGGGCCATCCTAGTATTCCTGGGCCGAGGGATGTAGCTCAGACAAGGTGGCTGAGCCTAGCCCTGAACTCAAGCCAACCCTGGCCCGAGTTTTAGCATAGGTTCCCTAAAGGGTGGACAGAAACAGGAGCGCATGAGCAGGACACCATGGGCGCAAGGCTGTGGCGAGGCATGGGTAGGCCGAGGCCTTCATGGGGTGGGATCCCATGTGTATGGCTCCATTGTGTGTGCTCTGTGTTTTTCTTAACTATCAATAGGAGGCTAAGGATGATAATTGGGGGTGAAAACATCACACCGTTTCAATTTGGGGTGCATTTTTTCAGGAGAAACAAGATTTGTACCGTTGGATCACATAGCGCGTGATCTAGGCTATCGATCTCAACCCCACACTTGAAACTCAGTAAACATGAATTCCCCCATTATTTTCATGGACTTTATGATCTGGAGTTATCTAATAGTGACCATTCGTGGTTTTTAAAATGTCATGATGATCATTAGCCACCCGATCATGCCACAGATCGATCTGAGCTATCCATCACCATTAGACACCACAGATGTACCTCGACCGTTGGATCAAACCCATATAAAATTCTGATAGTTCGTCATTTTTCCAGTATTCCTCTTCAGCGTTATCTTCTTCCCCATGGAAGAACCTGCACCAGTACCCTACACCAAATATTGGACCATTCTCTTTCACATTTTACAACCGTTTTTCCCTCATCTCACACGGTTTACACAGAGACCACATCCCCTAGTATATTACATGCCATTTTGGCATCTATTTCTATACCACATGCATTAAAATAATTTTTATAGGTTTATCTTATAAAATACACCTGAGGCATCCCAAGAAACTATCAGTCCTTTGCATTCAAGTTTCCAGAAGACCTCAACAAGTCCCCTGAGATTTCCAGCGTCCCCTCGAGCCCCTCTTACTCCTCAAACTAAGGTCGGGGATTTATATTTGTTTTTCTTGTTGAGTTTTAATTTTTATGTTTATATACACTTGTTATATAAATATACATCACCTTGAGGTTGATTTTGAACCCTTCTATACCTGAAATAGAGCTTTGGGGTTTTTCGAGTTTATAAAGAATTAGCAGACCTGAAGCATATATACCCCATTCAAACATATTTAAATTCCACATCCACATACCATATAAATATTTATATATTTATTTTCATATGCACATCCGTACAATATTTCATAAAACCCTATGTCTGGAATTATGTTATACAAAAAATTTTGAGTTTTAAAATTAATGAAGAACTATAAAATGCATTGAGTCCTTTTTTTATGAAAAAATTTATTCTTGATTATGTATGTTCTTAAATATATATTTATAATATATATATACACACCTTTTTAAGCATTTCATCATTATACTTTTAGTTCATGTTTTTGAAAATCTTTCATGTGTTAAATAATCATAGTATGAGATCCTTACGTATACTCATAATGTATAATCAGATATGTTTGTATGTGTGTATATAAGCCAACATTGATCACCAATTATATTTATAAATTTCCAGGGTTTGCAAATAAAGTAAAAAACATGTGTTTTCAAATAATTTTTTTTGACTAAACAATACTTCTTATGAAATCCCCATTGAATGAATGTTTTACATAACCTGAAACCCTATGTGTAGTTATTCCAAATGATTTTCTTTTGATGTTCATAGTTAATGTGTATAAATATTGGAGTCTAGAAACTTCATAATCACATATATGGGTTAATTTCCACTACTTATATTAAATGATAATGGTTATGGTTGAGTTTTATACATTCAAGATTTATCAATAAATGTCTTAAACAAAATCTTATTTATAAAAAATGATTGAGAAAATGTGAGAATAGTACCCCACATGGAATGATATGTTTACCTATTTATTTATTATGCACACAGATGAAATTTCATTAATTAATTGATTAATATGGTTTTAGGATTTTTCCCCATATGTGATCAAGTCTGTATTTCTTTTCTGTATTCGTTTTCATCACATGTACTGTTAAATTACGTATCATTTAATGACTTGACCACATACTTCATAGTCTTGAGACAGATTTATTATATATGTTAAAATGTGAATGATTGTAATTTAACCTTTTATACCCTTTCCTAGAATTATGAATTTAATTTCCAAAGGTGGTATGGGTCACCTTGAATAAAATGAAAATGTGAATTTAAACTATTCAATGCGGTATAGGACACCTTGAATAATGTGAAATAAGAAACCAATTATTATGTGAACATGGAGTGAGAAGGGATAAATGATTTAATAAATCTAAGTGGTATGTGCAATTTGATTTAATGATGTATGGAATGCATTGGACTTATTACGGGACTGGTGGGGCCCGCTATATCCCCTTAATGAATTGGTAGGTCTCATGAGACAACTAGAAGTGAAAATGGATGAGGTGTTTCCCAACTATGAGTTATGGATTTTGGACAAGGCCTTAATCATTAGACGTCTTGGCCAAGGCCCTAACACAGTCTGACATATACATTTGTCCTCATTATGAATATGTAATTTAATTAATCTGAAGAATATTCAGAGAGTAGATTATTCTTTGTTTAATATCATATTATTATAAGAATTCAAAATATTTTTTAGTTATAGAATATTATTTATCCAATATTCAGATATTTTTAACGGCTAGTGTAATATTTCACAATAGTAAAAGATGAATATTGATTTGTTCTATGCACAAATCTGATAATGCATTTCTTTTAGCTACTCAAATTGTACTTGGGTATTCATATTAAATTCTTATTTTGAATGTCTTATAATTACTCCTCTAAATGAGAATGCCTGTAATTGAATTATTGGCCTTTGAAATTCTTTTATCATTCCTTAATTGTTCCCTTTTATTATTATGAAGTGATTAATTTTTTAAAACATCTCTTATGAAAAATATTTTATGAAATGTCTTATAGAATGTTTTCAAATTTAAATTGGTTTATTTTAAAACACCTTACTATGCATTCCTATTCCCACCCTATATTTTTTGTTAAAAAAAATTCAGGTAACAGGTTGTAGCAGTTGAAACATTTTTGAAGTTGTAGGATTCTCTGAGCTAGAATCGAATTTGATCCTCTGCATGGAACCAGATTCAGGTATTTGGGATCTGGGGCATGACAGTTGATATTAGATGATTCGTTTTAGACAACTCCCGAAAACTAGAATTGAGTCAAAGATAAATTCACATAAGCAGTACTAAATATAAGTTTATCATTTTTTGTAGATGGAAAATGAGGTCACTAATCTTTTATTTTCATTCAATAGAATCCCTTGAAAACATAATTTCCATAGCTATTCCTGAAAATTTTAGAAACTATACCCATATCTGGATGACATGTAAACACCTCTATGACATATCCAACTCTCCCTGGGTACTTCAGCTCCACCGATGAGTGGGTCGAGATTATATATTTATGATGTGAGCCCAATTTCAATCCTATGTATGATGAGGTAGATACTACAAAGGACTTTTTATATGATTCATAGCCGTGAAAGGCATCCCATCCCTCACGGCCATCCAAGAAGCTCCAACAACGGGAGACCTCTGCGTGGAATATATGGGTCATGTCATGTCCAATGGCCATTTTTGTTAGTTAATGGACTTTTACATCCTTGAATCTGAAGCCTCCCATTCTGTGTACAAACAACAAGTACATATGGATGTGTCACTATTGTACACCCCACATGTCAGACTCTCGTGACAACACAAGTACACCCATGATATCGAACCAGATTGATTGGGTTGCAAATGGTTTAGGGAGATTAAATTATTTGAACTAGTTTTGGGGATTCGTGTATTAAGGAACTACGAACACCATTAGCCTTTCTCTTTTTATGAACAAGTGGTGATATGAAAAAAAAAATTTGTTATCCCTTATTTTATTCTGATATCTTTTCAGTGTTTATGTTTTTGAATAGGTTTCACCAATTGATCGTTCATAATTAATTTTTATATGGAAGGATGAACCCACATTTTATCCCTTCCCATCAAAATACTGGAGCTTATCACGGTAAAAATAGGCGAGCGAGAGTACCTAGCTTTTGAAAATTTATGGAAAAAGTTCATGAAACTTTATGAAGTGTCAAATAGTCTAGAAAATCTATGTTCCTATCAGGAGAATGCTTACATATACCACAAGATATCCACGATCCAATTGGCCAATTATAGGTGAAGGGGTAAATACCATGAAGGGAATTTTCTCTACTTTACTCTAGGCTGGAACTTCACTGAAAGAGTAATATTTCAAGAGGATTCTTTTGAAGGAAACCATTGTGCAACCTATATGTACCGCATCCTCAGTTTTAGTTTATATGACAATGTATATGACTTAGATGTTCTCAATCAGGAGTCAGCCCAACGAATTTTTAGTGAGTTGGTCCATTTGAAAATTTGTGAACATTTCACAATCTATGCCTCCCTTTGGAAGTCCCAGTGTATGTGACATGAATTCAACCCATAATGTATAAAGTAAATTTGTGCTAGAGAAGCTGACAAGTTGAATATAAACTTGGGAATTCACCTGGCCACACCGGAGGACCCTCCACAATGGAGGCTGATGTAAAAATGGTGAGGTATTATTTATCCAATGCGTATGTATAATGAATTGTTAAGAAGCAATTATTCATTTGGGGAATAATGTTACACCCTAAAACTCAATCCTCACATACTAATAAGTTTAATATTTCATTTTTTTAATGTCATAATAACCTAACCAAATCGGTGGCTCATAAAAAAGTAATAATATGGTTTATGAAACTAGGTAAAACACAAAAAATGGAAACCAGGATTATTCATATAAATAAAAAAACCATAGTGTTTACAATACATCGAGATTAAAAGAGTAATCATGCTAACCAAATGTACCCACTAAACACACTAAAAATCCACAAGAGGACCGCAAATACAGAAATGAGGCCCGTTAAATAAAGGATATCCCTCGGGATAGTCCAAACAAAGAACATCACCACTGTGATCATGAAAACTGTACTGATTATTTGGGGTACATCAAGTGCTATATTCTTCAGTCACCTTGAAATTAGGACACCGTAAGGCATGGTTTTTTATTTGGTAACAACTGGATCATTTCTTTGGGTGACCATTGGATTCCAATGGCTATAAATATAGCCTACTTTCCTTATGGTGAATTAACTAAAAATAGTCATGGACAACATAGTTTTCCAAATTTTATGAATTGGATATTATAATATAACTTCTGATTATGGTGAAATATTTAGCATTGTAATAAGGAATTCGAAACAATTTGAATATATTCTAAATAGGTTTTTATGATTTTTCATTTGCTAAATTCTATTTTAAACAATGTTTAATACCCCATAATTAAACTATGTTTTTGACTGCTATAATATTATTATAATAGATTTTATGGGGGTATACCAAATATCAATTTATAACCTTGAATGTTAATGATTTAGTTTTATAAATAATTTTAGCAATATACAAGGTATAGTTAGGTATTCATTAACTATTTTTAAGATTAAATAAATGTCATAATTAAAAAGGATACTTTTTATATTCACCTATTTTCCCAACTGATTGCATGTTTTTAGGTTAGTTTCCATAAAAATTTTGTCCCACTAGGGCATCCCTTTATATCTGGGCTGAGGGAGGAAGCTCACAGAAGGTGGATGAGCCTACTCCACAGCCCAAGCCATGGCCAACACGAGTTGGGGCATAGGTTCCCCATTGTGTTCATGGGAGAAAGAGCATATGAGTGCGCCACCATGAGCACATGGCCATGGCGAGTCATGGGTAGGACGAGGCCTGTAGGGGGTGTGTGCGTTTTGTGTTTTTCTGAGCTATCGATAGGAGGCTCAGGCTTATAAAGGGGGTGAAAACATCCCACCGTTTTGATGTGGGACAAATTTTTTAGTTGAAACAAGATTTGGGCTATTGGATCACATAGCGCACGATCATGGCTGTTGATCTCGACCCCACACTCGATCCTCATCGTCCTTGATTTTCTCCACATTTTTCATGGACCATTCGATCTAGAATGATATAATTATGACTGTTTATTGTTTTTAAAACACCACCACCATCATGAGCCACCCGATCTGGCCACAAATCTATCTGAGCTTTCCATCACCTTTAGAATACGTGGTTGTACCCCAACCGTTGGATAAAACCCGGATAAAATCCCGACCATTCATTATTTTTTTGATCATCCCCTTCCACGATGTCTTCATCCCCACTGTGTGCCCTCCACATGTACCCTACACCATATATTGCACCATTTTTCTTCAACTTTTACTACAGCTGGTCCCTCCTCTCACACGGTTTCCATAGAGACCTCTCCCCCAAGTATTTTATAAGTCATTCTGGTCTTTGTTTCCATACCACTTGCATTAGAAAATTTTTTTAGGTTTATTTTATAAAATACACCCCATGAATCCCAATAACCTCTCGTTCCACTGAACACATGTTTCCAGTAGACCTCAACAATTCCTCAAATATTTCTACTGTTCTCCCAAGCACCTCTTACTCCTCAAACTAAGGTAGGGGATTTATATTTGGAATTATTATTGAATTTTAATTTGATTGTTTGAATACAAATTTTATATAAATATACATCACCTTGAGGTTGATTATGATCCCCTCATTACTTGAAGTAGAGCATTAGGATTTTTCGAGTTTATAGAGAATTAGCAGACCCGAAGCATATATATCCCTTGCAAACATATTTACATTCCACAACAACATATACTATAAATAAATATATGAATATATAAATATATAAATATGTATATTCATATGAACAGAACTACAATTTTTCATAAAACCGTATGTCTGGAATTATGTTTTACTAAAAAATACAATTTTCAAAATTAGTGAAGAACTTTAAAATTCATGGAGTCGTTTTTTAAGAAAACATTTATACCTTATTATTTATGTTCTTAAATATATATTTATAAAATATATACATGTGGTTTTAAGCATTTCATCGTTATACTTTTTGTTCATGTTTTCGATAATATTTCAAGTGTCAAATGAGCATAATATTAGATCCTTATGTATACTCATGATGTATAATTGGGTTTGTGGGTACGTGTGTATATAAGACAAATTTCATCCGCAATTGTATTTATAAATTTCCATTGTTTTTTATGAAAGTACAAAACATGTGTTTCCAATTATTTTTGGCATTGACTAAACACTACTTCATATGCCAACCCCGTTGAATGAATGTTTTACATAACAAGAAACCCTATGTGTTGTTATTCCAAATTCTTTTCTTTTCATGTGCATAGTTCATGAGTATAAATATTTGAGGATTATAACTTCATAATCACATGTATGAGTTACTCTCCACTACATAAAATAAATGATAATGGTTATGGTTGAGTTTTATACTTTCTAGTTTTAACATTTAATGTATTAAGAAAAATATTATTTATAAAAATGTTTTGAGAAAATGTGAGTTTAGTACCCTACATGGAATTCTTTGTTTACCTCATTATTTATTATGCACCCGGAAGAAATTACATTAAGAAATTTATTAATATGGTTTTTGGATTTGTCATTATATATGATCAAGTAATTATTTCTTTTGTTAATTAGTTGTCATCACAGGTACTCGTAACATACGTACCATTTAATGACATAACAACATAGTTCATAGTCTTGTTACAGATTCACTATATATGTATAAATGTGAATTATTATAATTTAAACTTTTATGCCCTTTCCTAGAATAAGGAATTTAATTGTTCAAGGTGGTATGGGACACCTTAGATAAAATGGAATGTGAATTTAATCAATTCAAGGCGGTATAGGACACCATAAATAATGTAGAATAAGAAACCAAGTAATACGTGCACTTGGAATGATAAGGGAAAAATGATTTAATAAATCAAAGTGGTATGTGAACATTGATTTAGAGATATGAGGAATGCATTGGACTTATTATGTAACCGGTGGGGCCTGCAATATCCCCTCGATGAATCAGTAGGTATCATAAGACAAATAGAAGTGGAAATGACCAAGGATTTTCCCAACTATTAGTTATGGATTTTGGCTGTGGCCATAAACATTAGAAGTCTTGTATGAGGCCTTGAAAAAGTCTAGAATATGCATTTTCATCATTCTGAATACGTAATTTAATTAATCAGAAGAATATTCAGCTAGTATAATATTCTTGGATTAAGAGCTTGTGATTATAATAATTGAAAATTAGTATAATTTATGAATATTATTTATGCAATATTCAGAGATTTTTAATGTCCAGTGTATGTTTCACAGTAGTAAAAGATGATAATTTATGTTTTCTATGCACAAATCTTATCATGCATTACATTTAACTACAAAAATTGTACTTTTGAATTCATATGACATGATTATTTTGAATATCTTATAATTATTATTCTAAATGAGAATTACTATAATTGAAATATGTGCCCTTTTAGTTCTTTTAGAATCCTTTAATTGTTCCCTTTTATTATTATGAAGTGTTTCATGTGTTACAGCTTCTCTTAAGAAAAATATTATATGGAATGTTTTAATGAATGTTTTCGGAAATTATATTGTTTATTCTAAAACCCCTTACTGGGAATTCATATGCTCTCCCAATGTTTTAATTAAATTTTTTTAGGGAAGAAATTTTAGAGGATGAAACATTTCAGAAGTAGCTGGTTTCATAGAGCCAAAACTGAATTCGATCGTCTATATGGCACCCACTTCGGGTATTCGGGAGCTGGGACATGAAATTTTACAATAATTTTCTAATCAAAATAACAAAATTAATATTCCAAATATTTAAAATGAAAATGAATTAAAATTTGTTCTAATCCATGTGTTTTCAATTTATCATGGTATTGCTGGTGAGCACCCTAATAAAAACATAACAACATTTACACATGTATTCATTTAACAGTCCAAACCATATAAGGTGGTCCTTTACTGGATCATAGTATCCAATGGTTTTTGGGGAGTATTATAATATAATGATATGATGTTGAAATATAGTTTCAGAGGTAGTTCGTGCTGTGAAAAAATTCCCACAATAAGAAGGAGGTCTAATTCATAGCGTAAAAGGTTATTTGTGACATTAATATTCAAATGGATAATTCCTAGGAAGAATTGATGGTAATCTGGTCATTGTATTTCATGGTGTGAAATAAGGTTTCATGAATTTAATGCATTTTAGAATAATGTTCCTTGAAATTTGATGGGGTTTTATAGATTATGGATTCAAACCATTCTTGGTGTGAACATGAGTATCATAGATCCAATGGGTGATTTTTCCAAAAAAAAACCTTATAACTTTCAGGGCCAACCAGAATTCATCCTTTAACTTTATTTTCCCTTGAAAAATAATTATAATAGGGAACCTATTTCTGAACACTACGAACACCCGTTTCCTGAACATTGCCTCATTTTTTGTGAGATCGATATCCATTCATTTGAGGTTGTTGGTTTTCCTATGAGTCATTCTAGACCTGCGATCACCATCCATTTTCTTATATATTTATATGTGGTTATTAAATAAGAATTTTATGTGTATGATTTCTAGAATTATCTTCTTTATTGTGTATTAATTTTCTTGAATTTTCCTATTTTTGTTTTATTATTTACTTCATTTATTATTACCCTTTTATGATAGTTAACACTACTCTATGATATTTATTAGTTTATAAGGAAGGAAGTTATTCCATGAAAAAACATAATGGAATAAAAAAATAAATAATAGATGAAAAATTAAAAAAAATTTAGTATGGGGCTCCTTGGAATATGAAAACGCGAGGTGTTTTTATTTTTATTAACAAGATATTCTAGATGTGTTGTGATTTTTTATTCCCCTTGAATATTGTTGAACTAGTTATGAATTTAAGAATTAAAGATGAATGAGAAATGGGGTTAAATGATTTTTTGAACATAGACTAGTGATGAATTGTTGGTGAATGAGATAAATTGTTATGAGTTTATTGAATACTAAATTTCTTGAATGGATAGTTCCTTGAATTAAATGATTCTGGAAAATGGGTATTCAATAAGGATATTGAATATGTAAATTTCATGAATAAGTTGGTGTGAAATGTTTAATTGATTAAAAATATTTTGTAGAAATAATAAATGTATTATGAGAACAGAATTATATGAAGGAATATGGTTGTTAAGATAGTTATAATGATGGGGTGGATATGAACTGTACATGGATGAAACGAATGGATTGGGGGAAATAATTAAATAAATAATGGAAAGGATTGAGGAGTATTATATGGAGGGAAGACTAAAAAAAATTTGATCTTAACATGGGTTGTGAGAAATATTTTGTGGATAAAAAAATATGTTGAACTATGAGGTTGTTGTTTATGTGGATTGTCTTTTTGAAATCTAATTGTGCTATTAATGGGATCCTTTTTTTAAATCCTATTTCTCGATAAATTATTGTTTCCTCATTGTTAATCATAGAGGTTCTATGTGTAGAGGATACTATATGTGCTAGAAGACCAAACAGAGTTGGTTCGAATAGGCACTATATGGTATTGAGTAGTAATATATGTACTAGAAAACCCTATGAGGTATTAGATAAAATAGGCCACAAAGGGTATTTATTGTTACAATATATATTATCTGACCCTACAGAATATTTAGTTGGACTATATGTACCGGAATACCCCACAAGGTATTCATTGGTACTATATGTATTGGAAAACCCTACAGGGTATTGGATTTGGAAATCCATATGAGGCGTTGGGTGGTACTATATATACTACTAGACCCTACTAGGTATTGGATTCAGTAGGACCTATGAGGTATTATCTGGTACCTGATGTATTGGTTGACACTATGGGGTATAGGTTTTATCATACTATACAAGATATATATATATATATATATATATATATATTTATATTTATATGACATTGGTTCACCAGTCAACCCTACTAGGTATTGAGAGTAACGTGGTGTACTAGTATACCCTATGGGGTAATGATAAATACATGATACACTAGAAGACCTTATGGGGTTTTGGTATTATATTTTTTGACCTAATAGTGAAAAAGGGTTATTTATTATAAGAGTTGCGGTAATATATGAAAATAGTATGTTGATATTCACAGTGGAAAATGCAGAGTCAAGGGGGATTCTAGATGGCGATAAATACTTGGCAGTGGAATTCAATAGTTGATGGAGATACAGGGTGGGGGTCGTACATAGAAAGATAAGGGAATGGAGTTGATGTACATTATTTTTACCTTAACCTACCAACCTATGGGTGAAAAGAGGATATGGGGTAATGATATATGATGATTCAATTTTAGAATCTATTTGACGGTTGGGTATATTGTGACCTACTGATATTTGTAACTTATGATTTATTCCAATATTTATCTTATTTCTCCAAGTGATTATGTTTTATCAATTTTTCTTAACTTTTATCACAAATGTCTACCCTTTAAATTTTTTTGCACATATATGTTGTTCTATTTGGGAGGATGATCCTACTGAGTACTCCCAAAGTGCTCACCCCATCACAATTTTCTATGTGTTTGTTGGATAGAAAACTGGAGTCAGAGTTATTGTTCAGTTATCTTGGATTGATTGGGTACCAAGCATGGAGTTTGGAGTTTTATATTTCATGTATTCTATTGATGATGTACATTAGAAATAATAATACCGATTATACTTTTTATGGGTTGGATTATTTATTTCTTTGTGATGATGTTTCTTAGTGTCTGTTTTTCCTACATTCCAATAATACTTGAATTAGTGAGTCTAATACCTCTAATTCATTTAATTTATATAACCTTAGATCTAGTCTTCAATCTGTGACTTATTGTAGGTGGGATTCAGGGGCCATTGTCTTCCATTCTTCATTAATATCGTTGGAGGGTGTAAATTTGGAGGGAGGGGTCATGACAGAGTGGCAATAAAGGTCATGGCTCAGAGTTATGATGGATATTGAATTTTGAAATTGGTGATTATTTCATGGTATTGGTAGAGAAGTAGTTAAATAATAATCTAACATGTGATGTAGACCAAAAATACCACTTAAGAGATAGATATTTCCACCTATGATCTGCTATAAGGAATTTGAAACCCCATGAAAATTTTTAGGTGAAATTGTAGAAATTGTAGTGTAGGAATTTTTTGGAGGAACACGAATCATTCCATTAGATGCATCAAAATTTTCTTCATAGATCTAATGTGTGTTTTAACTGTTAAAATTATATGAATTTTTTTCATTGCTGTAACACCTCAAAATTCTAATATATGAGTACCCTTAGATAATTTAATGTGTTCGATATCTTTGTCCACATGGAATAAGAAACTAAAATTAAACCATGTTTTTTAGACTTCTAAATACTTTCCATTGAATTAGAAGGTATAAATATCAGTAATTATTGAGTTTGTGGAACTTTCATCAGCATTCATCAGATGTAATTTTCTGGGTGGAATTTTCCAGAGGGAATTATCCAGGTGGAATTTTTCAGACACTATTTTCTGAATAGAGATAATCAGATCCATATTATTTTATATACCAAACAGATGCTTCTCTAACATATTTCTTTAGAATGTTTGGTTCAGAACGTTTTTATTAGAAAATGATTATATCAGGTAGAGGTCAGTATAAGTAGAGTCATCTGTGAGTGTTTTTTCTAAGGATATACTTTAGTGATCAAACAGAGATCACAATATAATTTTTTTTCTCAGATGTTTTTTTAAATTTTTAAATAACTATTGATGGTTTCAAGGGACTATACAACTAGTCATTACCTATTACTCAATTAAATGGGAGATTGACCATAAATATCAGTTGTTGGGGAAATATTTTGGACCTAAAAATACCTCTTTAAATATGTGGTTGCCCAGCTCACTAAAATTTGTTTGACAATTCTATGAATTGTGAAATATTTTTACATTGTTTTCTACAACCCTACATTCATGTTGACGTGAATGTGTTTTTTAATCACTACAATCTCTTAAAATGAATTTGTTTGAAGTGTTCCCTCTGAAGATGTAGTACTTTTTAAGATTGTCTAATTTATTTTTCTCAATTTATATTTGTTATTTTGGGTTTTGTGAGACCATTGACCTTATGTGTAGTGATTACTTTTGTTTCACTCTTCCCATTTCTAACGGACATCACATGAGAAGTGGAGATTATTGGATGAAATATTTTTCTGATTAAAAATAAAGAAGTACATCCACTACCCAGGCTGATGTATTTTGAGGATAATCTTATTCCTGTGAACATTCCCTCACTAAATCCATCCATTGGTTGGAATCGACAGAGTTTTCATTCTTTCATCAAAGTGGGTGATCCATTCCTAATAAAAGGAATCAAATGGTACTCAACTATTATAGTTCATTTCTACTTAACTAATAACATTAATCAGATTTCTTAATTCGTATTTCAAGTATTTAGATTCCATTTGGTTTTTATATTATCGATTCAATGAATTCATTGGAATGAAAAGTCAATATCAATATGTTTAAATGAACGAACTCTTCCTTTTGGATAATTCCAATGTAAGATAGTATAATAAAAAGGTTTATTGATGATCCTTTGTGTATAAATCATCCTAAAAAATTGAATGAATCTGAATGGGGGTGGTTTTATATGATGTCTTTATCAACAATAGTGATGTTTCATGCCAAAAATTTTGCATTCAATGTTAGAGATATTATAAATACAGTTGAGGTCATTACATTTTAGGATTAAATTTTGAAAAGACTATAGTTTTTAATTTTTTTCAGATTTTGTAGATTTTTATACTTGAATTTATCTTATAGTTGTCATGTTGTCGATCATGTGAATGAAATCAATATGATATAACAGATGCTAAAATATTTAAAGGTTATATTCAGAGATGGTATTTGGGTTTTTAATATTTTTTTTTAATCACATACAATGTGCTAAGATTCCATTGTGAAAATGCTTAGTAACTCTAGTTGAATGAATGATCTTTTTTGATGATTTTTGAAGCTAGTTCTTCGATGAATAGATTTGGTGGAATAATTTTTATACATCATTCGGGAGTTCTCTCACTTCTAATTTATGGTGTTGGTTTGTTCATATGAAAAACCATCATAAGTATAAATCTTATGAGGATAAGTTCTAGTGAATAAGATGAAGTATGTTCAATGGTTCAGGTCCTACATGCAAACATTATGGGAAGAACGTACACATCAAGTAATATTATAGGAATCCGTCAGAGGATTAAACATTAATACTAACAAACTAATTAAGTAAAATGGATGAAGGGTCCATAAATATACTGACATTCATCATTCTATAAGAGTAATGTGTTTCCAACTAAGGGAATCATTCCATTCAAATTGTGAAAAAGGATTCATGGTTGATTGTTTGTTGAGAAGCATGTGAAGAGTTTATCTAGTGAATAATGAAGCACTGAATATATTTGTGAACAATGATGTGATCATTCTGATGAAATATGATTGCATCTTGAAGCTAAGAAATTTTAGACACACTACAGGTCTCCAGAATAACCTCATATAAATGGGACAACAAGATGACTTAGGTTTTGGAATTAACATTTCAGATGGTGTTTAGAATTTTAGAAGAGGTTTCATGGTTATGGATCTTAGAGTTATAAATGGTAATTTATATCTTTCCAGGAGAAACGATGAAGAAAAATATATTATAAAAAACTTCCTCAGATAGTTAGAAAAGGTGGAATGGTATGTTTGGTCAGCTCAGTAAGAGAAATATTAGAATTTTAGAAAGGAAGGGATAAATTTATCTAAATCACAAATAACATGGAAGATTTGAGAGTTTTATTTCATGAAAATACACTATTTTTCATTCAACTTTTGTGGATGAAATCCTAGAAACCAAAAGTTATAAGTTTGGTATTATGTTGTTTGGGCCCCATCTACTATTCTCTCATATGAAGGGTCATAGTATAATGTTACTTTCATTGATGATTCCACTCGAATGATATGTATATACTTCTTGATGAATATATCATATGTGCTTTATCAATTTTTATATTGTAATGTTTTGGGTAAAAAAGTGTGTGAAAGAATGTCAAAAAGTATTTCGATAGACAATAGTATGGAATACACCAAACAAAAGTTGTGGAAATTTTGTAAGAAGAAATGTATCATGGTTGAGAATAATATTCCATAGACTCCACAAAAAAAGGAATATTTTATAGGATTAATTAGAAATTGATTTAGAATTATAAAATATTGAGGATACACTCAGAAATTCATAAGGGAGTTTGGGAGGAAGTATTTGTTATGGAATATAACTTTCTTAAAAAAGACTTAATTTTTTTAAGGGAAAAGAACATCCATTGGTTCAGTAAGAGACCAAATTTCAAACATCTCAAAATATTTTGAAGTTTCTCATACGCTCATATTAATTCTAATGATAGAGATTAATTGGATACAAAATCCAAAGTGCATTTTAGTATTAGACATGTTGATGAAAACATTGGTTATTACCCATCAGATGATGAAAACAAAAATTTAACATGGAATCAAGATATGATTTTCAATGAATAACTTTTTGGGAAAGATCAAAACCAAGTAAATAAGGATGTTAATGAATGTTCAACTACTAATGTTCAGAGTGATCTGATGAATATTATAAAAAAAATTGGTTTGGAATGTTTTGATGAAAAATTAGAGACTATAACATCATTAGTCAGGGTATAAGATATAGGTTGTTCGGAATGTACATTGAGATATTTAGAAAGTTAATACATATTTTCACCTCAGAGATAATGATCAGATAGACCTTCAACAAAAAAAATACAATCAGAAAATGAGCTTCAAATGGAAGATCTTGAAGTTATGAGGTGACGATCCACTCATATCAGAAAACCCATTCACATATTTCACATTTATATGAACTTGTTAATTCTATCATACTATGGGGACATATATAGTCATAAATAATTAGATAATCATGGAGACATTAAATAATGGGAGTAAACCATGAAAGGGGAAATGAATTCCATAAATATCAACATTACATGATAATTAGATGGAATCCTATATTAAAAGAGGCATCTGAAATCATGTGTTTTAATCATTTTACATAGAATGATAATGTTAGTAAGATATATAAATAATGTTTTTTAGTGAATGGTTTTCAACAGAAATAAGGCATTTAATTTTCTAAAATTTTATCACCATTAATGAATCACATAAACATTTAGAAAGGCCTCATTGTTTTTGAATCCAATGATCTACATTGGGAACAAATTAATGATAAGATAGATTTTATTCATGGATATTTTGAGGAAAATATTTACATGGTTCAACCAAATGGTTGTGATGTTCATCAGAAGAAGGATTTGATTCTTAAATTAAAAAATGACCTTACAGCTTAAAAAATCAAAATCAAAATTTAATCAAATGTTTTAAACATTCATGTTTGTCGAAATTTTCAATAGATGTGAGTTCAATCATTGTTGTTACAGAATGTAATGGAATGTTTGAATGTATGTCTTGCTACTACTTATGTGGATGATATGTTTATTTGTGATCTATATTTCCAAAATATGAAGAAACCTAAGAGGAATCCATCATAAATATTCATGATAGAGTATTTTGTAAAATCTATGAATATATTACGGATAAGAATCGAGAGGGATAGTAAACCATGAACATTGGTTTTATCCCATAAGGAATAAATTTGAGAAATCGTGGATTTTTTTGAATTACAAATTATAAACCTATTTCATCCCCTTCAATAAACACATCAAACTATCCAAAACACAATCACCATACATATATAAGTATTTTCAATACATGGAGAAGGTTCTTTATGATTTATTTGTAGGATGTTTGATGTATGTAATGATTTTTACTTAACCATTTATTTATTTTGTAGTGGAACTTGTAATACGTTTTTGTCAAATCCAAGAAAATAACATTGGGAAGATATATAATAGATCATACATTAGGTGAAAGGGTTAGAGGATGTGACATTATATTTCAATGATGATGATAAATTTAAAGGATTTGTAGATGAATATTTTTTGGAGACATCGATTTATGGAAAAGTGCTTCAGGATTTGTATTTAATTTGGGTGAAAAAATGGTAAGTTTGATTTCATTGTTGAAATAAGTGGTAAATTTATTTGAAATTGAAGAAGGGTACATTTCTCCTAAAAGGTAGTGTAAATAGATTATTTGGTTAATGTGTTTACTGAATGAACACGGAAAGGAAATAGGCAGAGGAATGTTATTATATTACAGTTATAGAGCCATCCATATTTCATGAAACCAAGTGTATCATGAATGGATGAAACACTTCACCTAAAATATCATTTCATATGCAATATTCTAGAGGATACAATGTTAGATATTTGTAAGATAAATAGAAATAAAAATCATATGTATGTGTCTTAAATGGTTATAATTCATAAAGGAATGATAAAACATTGTGACTCAGTGGGACATGGATGATATAAAGGAATGAGAGACACTGGATGCAACAGATTGAGGAAGATTTTTGGTGAATTAAAGATGAATCTAACTAAAAAAATACTAATTTAATTTCCATGTTGGTGACTTTTGGGATTGTGGAACCTTCTTTAAGATACATCATACAGATTTTTCAGGATAGAGTTGGTCAGACAAAAATATCCAGATAAAGATAACAAGATGTAGATAATCAGATAGACTACATCGATGTTTTCAAACCATGGTGTATTATAATGTTTGGGTATGAAATTTTTCAATCAGAAATAACTTTCATAAGATTTTGGTCTGTGGATGTAGTGTCATTTGATAATTTTTTTTCTATATAGTGACTTTGATGATCAAACAAAGATTATCAGATGTAGTTCATGGTAAATTTTTTTTGTTTGATAACTATCGATTGATGGATTCAATTGAAGATACAACTAGGAATATCTTTTTACACAAGTTAATGGGAGATTGATCATAATGATTAGAGGTTGGTGAATATTTTTTTTGGATACAAATACTGCTATAAAGGGATGAAGTCCCACTCTCTAATATGTGTATGATAATTGAATGAATAGTGTAAGATTATAAATTAATTATTAGAGAACAATATTTGGAGATGAAGTGAGTGAGTAAATTATAATTTCTTGTTTATTTTAAAATGAAATCGTTTTTCATGTTCCCCAATGTGTATTGGACTTTTTTCGAATCATGTTAAATTTTTTTGGTCATTTTTTATTTACTATATTGTGTGATGTACAACTATTGAGTTTATATTTGGTGATTAGGTTGGTGTCACTCATCCAAGATTTAGTGCACATAACATAGGACATTGAGATTATAAGTTGAAATCTTTGACTGATTAAACATTGTGAATCAATTCTTTTATGTAGGTTAAAGTGTTTGGATGAATATATTCTTCTGGTGAATATTGTATCACCAGGTCATTCCATTGGGTGGAATAGACAGACGAATCAGACTTTTTCCAAAGTGGGTTCCCCATTAATAATAATAACTACTTTGTGATATATTAATATGGAGAAAAAATATACTTTTAATATAAATTTAATATAATTGGTATAACTAAAATGATAAATACAATAATTTTATAATTAGAACTGTAATTATATAAAAATTTATATTTTTAATGCGATAAGAATTTATATTTTAGGATTGTTTTTATTAAATTTTATAAAATAAATTTTATATGAATAGATTCATAATACAAATTAAAAAAACCAGAAATATGAATGAGAATGGTTAATATTAAGAAAACATTATTTTTCATTAAAAATATTTTTCATTAGATCTTAAATATTTATTCAATAGTTAATTATATAAAACATTGATTCGTAAATTTAAGAAATTAATATTATTTTTTGATTCATCATAGTAATATTTACATAAGATAAATTTTCTGGATTTTTTAAAAATATTCATTTTTTATGTGAATAGTGTAAAATACCATTTTTTACATATAATATGAATTTTATGATATTATTAGTATATAATAATGAATTACAAATTTATGAAATATTTTTTTATTAAAAATTATGTATTTTAAAATTTAATATATATTTTTAAAGAATTATTTTATATTTAAAACTCATATTTTATATTTCAAAACATAATTAATATTTTCTCTAAAAAATAAATAAAAATACATGATTATTTTAAAATAAATTTGTATCAATTTTTTAAATTGAATAAAATGAAATGGATTTAATATTTGGAATCATTGGATCCAAAATATCTAATAAGGACCACTCTATGTTTTGGAATAAATATTATTATACATTACGAAAAATCTAGTCGTTGTGGTAAATTTTAAACTGGTAAAAGTATTAATTTAAGTGGTAAAGGGATTTAATATTGATAAAAACATTTATAAAATTAATTTTATATGGTTTTCAAAGACCTCATATATTACCCACTCCTTTATTTCTAAATTTTGTATCCACTTGACATGTTTAACATGTTCTCCCTTTATATCAAGTTCAAATATTTACAAAATAAGTGATTCTCACCCCATATAAAAGGGGCCTCTTATCAACCTTTAATGGACATTATCTATACATTATTTTCGTTAATCCAATAATTTAAAACTAGCAAAATAATATGAACATGATCTACTCTTTTTACGTAATAAATTTATATAAATTATAGTATATATATATATATTTATGATTTTTATATATTTCACTAATAAACAAAAAATTAGATCTTTATTCCTTAATTATAATGATATCACATCTATACAACCTCACAACCATGACTTAATCACGGTGGGTTTATTTTTGGGCCAGTTTGTCCACCTGTTTAACGAATTCTATAATTTTAGATCATGAATGACTACAAGACGATATTTACATGTATAATATCATATAAATATGTAATTAATTTATTTTTTTCTAGTTATGTTATATCAATATTTATCTTATAAATTAAGAAAATACATTTAGATCATTAAGAATCACCAAAACATGATCATCATCGATTTCACATTCTTGTTTTCTAACCAAAACTACCTTGTAATAAAATTATAGATTTATAAATATCATTTAAAATCTATTATAGTGTTTTTAATTATCTTATAATGATAAAAATTATTACAAGAATATATTTCGTCACTATTTATATGAAACTAATTCAATGTTATAAAGATTACTTACACCTATTATTGAAAATAGGAAAAAACTAACTATAATTTATATGTATATAATGAATATAAATAATGATTATAAATGGTAATAGTTATGAATAAAGTTATTTTTCACGTATTTAATGAACTTAATTTAATTATTCATGATGTTTGATGTGTTTGTATAATGAATCAAGACCAATGTAAAAATTTTTATCTTAAATTATTATCATTGAGACATTTTTGGTATTATGCACACAATTTAAATTTTTAGTTCTTTATACAACCTATTTTAGGTACCATAATATGAATTATATTTAATAATGGAATTTTAAGTGTAATTTTAAGACAATTATTTCAACGTGTTTTTTATTAAATTGTTACTCATGATGAAAGGGTTTTATTAGTCTCAATTATGATTTTTTGTGACATGTAGCATGTTATGCATCATGATTCCCAAGTGTAGTGTTATATAGATTTACTATAATATATGTTAGACCCCATGCTATATACATAATTTTATATTATAGGAATCATTAATTTTCATTTAGTGTATGCGCATGTTATTGAATCTGGTCTTGAAAGGGAATTTCAAAAGTTTAGACCTCTTAAAGAGGTGTTTTGGGATGTGGCCTCATGTCCATGGGGTGAATTATGTTTATGGAAAATAATAGAGTGATAGGGGTTTTAAATTTCATTTTTTTGGAAAATAGCATGGGTTTATTGGTTAGTTATAAATTTTCACCCATCCACGTGAAATGTTTTGAATTGGCACACAGTTTATTTAAATTATGTGAGCATAATGGGAAACCATGAACCTTGTTGTATAGGGGTCTACTGTTAAATATAATGATTGATAAATGTTTTCAAAACCATGTGAGACAACCTCGTGGGTGGATGTTTTGGGTATTTCTGATCAAACTGTTAGTGTGTATTTTGAAAAACCATGTGGAAATTCCTGAATCCCATAAAGGTGTGATTTTAATAATTTTACCTTACAATATTTAACCAAAAATCTCTCATTTCCCACCTAATATACCCAAAATCATCCCATATGTCTTCATACAATTCACCATCCTCCAAGGTGGAACTCCCTTGAATCATGGACATTATATATATCGTTGCTTGTGATCAGGATCCAATGGTATGACTATATATCCTTTATCTCATATTTGTATATTCCTCTTATTCTTCATGTATAAAATTTGGTATTGAGGGATTATTCCATTATATAATGGGGTATTCATCCAAAGATGAAGAGGATTATTCTCTACATAAAATATGCATATCTTGAGACTACGATTCCATGTTTTCACCCATTGTTTTGGTGGAGGTATGTTGTTGTGTTGTTCTTTTCTAGGTTTTTGTGATTAATAGATTTTTGTGAATAATGATTTTTTGTTCAGTTGATTATGATTTGTCCTGAAAAAGTTTTAAAATGTTGGAATGGGCCTCCAAAAGATCATTATTCTTATTTCCAATCTATCCCGAGTTCCTGATGTGGAAATTTTCATATATTCCAAAATAATATTAGTCAATTAGTTGGTTTAAGTTGTCAGATAATTATAATTGGATTATAATTGATTAAATTGGTTTTTTATATATGATATAGGGCTACAGTATATTGATATATTACATTGGTTTTGGATGACTTAGAGGAAGGGCTTGCCGAATACGAATTATATGGGAATCATTATTAATAAGGTTGGAGGTCCTTCTAAATTGACCCATAGTCTTGTATTTTATTCATTGAGTTATTCATGGTGTGTTCATTCTAGTATTCTATGAATTTAATGATATTAATTAAAAATGTTATCCAAATTTATCTCCCTTTGTTAAAATCCTATTTATTAGTGTTGAAATTTATAAGGATGTTTATTCAAAGGGATGTATTCAATTTATAATTTGATCTTGTATCTGGAAGTATATTTAGTATGAAAAATTCAATTGGGAAGAATGAACTTGCTCTTTTTTCATTAATTTATATGAAAAATTCAAATTGTTGATGTATTGATAGTTTTACATAATTATAAAAAGCGACAATATTTCTGAATCCAATTAATAATATGGAAGGGTAATGGCCTAGGGGGATGACGTAAAGTTACATAACATCTACCCTTTGTGTGTAACTTTAATATATATAGAGATTTCCATAGTGGATGGGATTGTATGATTTTATGTAGATTACCATATTAGTGGGATTGGATGATATGATAGTGGTGCCCATATTAACATTTTCTAATGTTATAGAAAATAATCCCTTAGAGGGAGGATTGTGATAACTTTTTGGCCTATGTTCCTATAGAGAAAACACCCATATGGATTGATTTTTGATAACATAGAAAAATAAAAATATAGGTATTTGGTAACATTTATAATGAATAATAATTGTGGTTCATGATGTCATGGTTGGAACAATAATTGGGACATGTACAAATACATCCCTAACACTAGACAAAGCCGGTATGGTGGATTGGGGTCATAGACCTCTGGATCGATGCTGATAAGCCCTTACATTAATTGTCGCTACAAACACAGGGCATCAATTCCTTTATTTAATTTTATTTTAACATATTATATTATTACACTATTTATTATTAGGAAAACCGTTTTCATTGTATTCTCAGTCAGGTTATATTTTTGGATGTGGTTGGTGGTTGCCTACTGAGTTGTACTCACATCCTCTTCGGGACATTTTCAAGATGTGGTACCAAATTAGATGCCACTTGATTTCAGGTACAAATATAAGACTTCTCTACTTGGATGGAGTATGAGTGTTTGGGACTAGTCAATAACTTGATACAATTTTTATGTTTACTGTAGTTATATCTTATTGTCTTAGACTAGTTTTATGAATCCCGAACAAATATGGTATACATTTCATTTGTAACAACATCTTCATTTTGATTATTGTTGGCAATTATTATATATCATTATTTTATAAAATTATTTAATACTATTTCAGTAACATATTACATCACATAATTAACTCAGATAAGGGGTTATAGTCTTCCTGATATACCACTATAGACTCGCACTACTAGTGGTTTGCCGATGGAGTATTGGAGGTGCGACTGAGGTATTTTATCATTCTTCTTGTCCGATTTCCATACAATTTTTTAAGGATGTGGGAAAATAAAAGATTTATTAGTTCCCCTTTATTTTTTCATACTATCTGGGTAATGGTAGTTATGAAACTAGAAATGTGATAGTATATGGTAAAAATTTACTCGTTGGACTAGCCACCCTGTAGTGACCTGCTAATTCTCTTTGGGTTGAGAGTGAAATAAGTCATTACACGGCCTTAAGAGACAAAACCGAGGCGCCAAAGGCTCGAAATAAATTTCGATGGGTTAAAATTTAAGTGAGGGACAATTAAACATTTAAAAAATAAACCACCTATCCAACAAATCATAAAGAGACCATTCACAAAATGATTCATGAATAAAAGAAAGAAAACTCAACAACCTGTTTTATCTCAAAACCACAACATTGTGTGGAACATAAGAAAACCGAACAAGTATCAAAGTATACTGTGGATAAGAAACTAAAGACTCTCAATAGACCATAAGAATCCATGATCAACAGTCACCTAACAACCAAAGTCTTATGAGGAAGTGCTAAAATTGTGTGAAACAATACCTTTTCCCCTATCCCAGATGATAGACTCAGCAAAATAAATAATGTTTCAAAGTAGGGTATTGTATAATACATAGTATGTTTTACCCAATTACATCCCTAATCACACTACACGGATAGAATGGTTATCACATTATATAAAATATTTTATAGAAAACAATTTATATAAATCAATTTACCAAAACCATTTATAAAAAAATATAAACACATTCGAAACCAATTATATCCAAGTGAAAAAGGTAAATGAAACCTATTTTTGAAAGTTTTTTTTCTAGAAAATAAATAATCAATGATTAAAAACAAATTCTGATTATTATTTTTGCATTCCCATTCCATTATCCACAACACTCCCACACATGCATGTTTCGTTCGACATTTCCATACTCATGAGTGGTTTCTTGTTCAATAACATTATGTCCCACTGTCACATTCACCTGATCCAAGGTTATGTACTGTGTACCCCAACGGTACATGTCCCATTTTCAAGTCCCATTCAAAATTAACTCAAACCAACACTATGTATGCAAAATAATTCCATTACCAAAATAAACCTCTTTAATAAATATGAACATTATTGAAAACCAAAGCACAACCAATTACAATGAAACATTTAATTTCAATAAAGCATTGTATTTTATTGAAAACATCTAATCCAATTAATGTGACAACAATATAGAAATATCCCCTTTTTAAAATCTATATTTTAAAACCAAGAAGAGAAACACTTTATTCAAAACAACCAATTTTCAAGATTATTACAATTCACCAAAGCATCACAAAAGAAGGTTTTCAATAATTCATAACCCACTGATTCCGAAAAAAGTCATAAAAAAGAAATCAATTTGAAAGCAAGGCAATCAATTTAACTAAGAGGAGTCAAGAGTGAAGCCACCTACCTCATTGGTTTTGATAGAACTAAACAAAGGACAAAGAACACTCATAATGACAGGGTTAATTCTTTAATAAAACTACTTTAAATAAATTCTCCCATATAAAAATAAAACTCTCAACATATTTGAAAAAAAACTTGACTTACCCATAATAGGCATAGATCATAGAAGCATGCGGAGAAGAGAAGTAGATCTAACCGGACACTTACTCAGAGTGACGTACTGTAGGCGCAATGAATATACAAATTTGATCAGATCAATCTGGAATAATTAGACCATCAAAAAATAGCCTAGGTAGAGTCTAGGCTCAAGAGTAAGGGGGTTTTGAAATAATAAACTGAGTGGAATTACAAAATTTGTGACTTTAATCATGGTCTGGGACATCTCACGATGTGTCCACCCAAGTCATGACGTGAAGGCCACGCTGGATAAGTATGCCAAAAAAAACATCACCTAATATTAAAAAAAATATAAACATTACATGACGTGTACATTTGGTATATGATTTTTACCATCTCACAACATGACCCTCGTTTCATGACATGAATATGTCCCCAAGTACACATTGAATACTTCAAGTACACATCATGTATTTTAGGTACATGACTTGAATCCTATATTAAACACTTGAAATCTAGTTTTGAGGATTCTTAATCAAAATGGGACATAGAAATGGTGGAAAAAAATACATTATCAATTTAATAGGATAACAAATCCCAGAAACCGAGGGTACATAATTCTCTCCATTATTGATCATTCCATCCTCAAAATAAGAAATCCCTCGCTACCATGAAAGAGATATGACTATTTCCCATTAATTTCCATCTCATGTTCTCATGTGTCTTCCTGAATCTGACAATGTTCCCGTAAAACACACACCAGACTGATGCTTTTCCATACAGGATATTCTCTAGGTTTTCCACAACTTGCATAGGGATATGTATCAACGATGCATCTTGCTCTCGGTTGACATGATCCTGTTTGATCACATGGTCAGCATTAGGATGATACTTTTTAAACTGGGATACATGGAACACATTATACACTGAACTGAACCATGGTGGTAATGCTAGAAAATATTCCACCTCTCCGAACCATTCCAGTATCTCAAAAGGACCTATGTATCTTAGAGATAACATTCCCAGCCACCCAAAATGATGATGTCCAAGAGTTGCAGATATCCTCAAGAACACATGATCACCTACGATGAATGAAAATGGTCATTGATGGGAATATTCATATTATTTCAGACAACTCTACGACGTCTCCATCCTCTTTTTAATCAATTGGATCCTCTCTTTTGTTTTTGGGACAAGGCACAACTAAACTAGTGAAGTCTCACCCATTTCCCCCCAACATAGTGGAGAACAGCAAGGTCTTCCATATAGTTCATCATACAGAGCCATATGTATTGAGTCCTAATAGCTGTTATTGTATGAGAACTCCACCAAGGGTATATTCTCATCCCATGAGCAACAAAAATCCATTACACAAGACTACAACATGTCTTCCAATGTTTGTATCATCATATCATACTATTCATCTGTCTGAGGATGATACAATGTTCTCATAGTCAACTATGTCTGAAGGGATTTTTGTAAGGATTTACAAAAATAAGACGTTAACCTTATATCTCTATCTGAATGATTGAAACTAGTACTCTGTGACTCTTCACCTATTCTTTGATATAAATTTTAGACAGATCCTCCACCGTATGAGTTAGACAAAAAGGGATGAAATGGGACGACTTGGTATGCTGGTCCACTATCACCCTTATGGAATCATGATTTCTATCCATTCTTGTAATAATTTTAAGAAAATTAGTTTCTTTATTCTCTAATTTCCACACTTGTATTGGAAAATACTGAAACATACCCACTAATATGTGATGCTCTAGTTTTACCTGTTGACAAGTTAAGCACCATGAGACAAACTCAGCCACCTTCCTCGTCATTCTGCTTCACCAAAACAGCACCTTCAACACCTTGTAAATCCTTTTTTTTTCTGCATGTAAAACTCATCTTCAATGGCGGTAATGAAGAAGGAGTTGTTCCTGACAATCCATAGGTACAACCATTCGATCTCTAAAACACAAAACTAATCTTCCATCATATTTCATGTCTTTAATTTTCTCCCCTTTATTAAGTTTTTTACTCATGACCAGACATTCTGCATGAGATTCATGTTCCACATTGACCATATTTACCCAATTACGAAGAAGAATAACTGAAATGAAAACCACAGTGTCACATCTGTCTTCACATTCCACATTCATGTCATATAGTACTGACATTAACTTCCAGTCATCTTATTCTTCTTTTTCCAATTGAGCATATGAATTTCTTCTTAATGCATCCCCTATAGAATTGAATTTTCCTGGTGTACACATAAATTCAATGAAAAACATCTATAGATACTTCATCCATTTTAATTTGTTTCGATTCAAATCTTATTATGAAAAAATATGTTTCAATATTTTTTAATATGTAGACATAGTGAATTTCATACCAAAGAGATAGTGTCTCTATGTTTTCAAAGTCTAGACAACTATAGATAACTCCAAATCATGTGTTTTGTAATTATTCTCATTCACCCATAACATTCTTGTACCATAGGCAACCACATTGTCAGTTTGCAAGAGAACACTGCCCAACCTTTATCTTGAAGCATCATAGTACACTACATACCCCAATCATGATTACGGAAAAATCAATATTAGTGCTGATGTAAGATGAACTTTTACTTTCTGGAAGGAAATCTGGTATTTCCTTCTTTATTGGTATGGAGAATCCATCTTTTTTAGAGTTTTCATTGGTGAAGCTAGTTGTGAGAAATCACATATAATGCATCAATATTAACCATCTAGACCTAGAAAATTCTGTATCATGAACACATTTTTGGTGTTTTCCATTAGATAATTAATTTAATCTTTTTAGGGTCCACTGAAACCCCTTTTTCAGAAATCATGTGTCCATGAAAGTGTGCCTATTATATAGAGAAATAACCTTTTATTGTTTGGAATATAAAAAATGATCTAACAAGATTCCCAAAACTATTGTTGAGTGTTTCTCATGGTCATACCTTGACATAGAATACACCATGATGTCGGCCACAAACACCATAAGAAAAGAGTTAAAATATCACTGGAATATCTAATTCATCAAATCCATGATGACCATTGGTGTATTTATAAGATTGAAAGGAATGACTAATTATTCGTATTGGCCATATCTTCTTCTAAATGCTATGTTTGGGATATCTTTCTTACAGACTCGCAATTGGTGATATCCTGATCGCAATTAAATCTAGGAGAACCACTAAAATCCACTCAATTGATTGAATAAATCATCAATGTGAGTATGTGGGTAACTATTCATTATCATAACTTGGTTATGATTTTGATAATCCACACACAGTTGAATAGCTCTATCTTCTTTCTTCACGAAGAAAATCGGTGGTGCACAAAGATACATATTTTTCCAAATAAAACAATTTATTTCCAACTCCTCCAATTGCACATTCAATTCCCTTAACTACATTGGTGATATACTATAAGACGGAAGGGAAATAGGAGTTGCCCTCCTATGGATATCTATCTTAATCTCCACTTCCTTTACAGGTGGTAAACCTGAGGCATTTTTTGCAAAGACATCTGGAAATTGATCTACAACAAGTGGGATACTATTTTCCTTGATATCATACATTAATGACAATGTCAACGATTCCATTTAAAAAGTTATCATTCCCACCATGGGTTCCAAAAATCTCCTTTCATCTTCCTTTATCATCCACTATCAGTTGAAGAGAATCTCTATTTCATCCACAATCATGATACTATTTGTTCTCCTATAATAGTCAATGTGAGCCTTGAACATTTTTGTCCAATCCTTAATTGGGATTAAATCATATACATCCATGTACAACAACGAGAAGTCATATTTCAGCTAATATCCATCAACAATTTTTGGAACTTGCTTGTAGACCTCGGAAAATGCGTCCCCAAAATTTTCCAAATGCTTCCATACAAGATCCAAGATCGTAGTCCATTTTGCAAGCTTCGATTTGGTAGGTCGTAGGGCCCGAACGGAGGTACGGATTAGGAGTTATGGACGTTTGAAGTTTGGCTGGAAATCTGGTTCGCGAACCCCATTCATGAAGCCCCCCTCCGTGACCGCGGAGCGCCGCCGCGAAGTAATGAGGCGAGAGGCTCCGCGAACCCGTTTGACGTTCGTGATGCGCCGCGAAGACCCCTCGTGAAGAACCGATGCGAAGCACCCGAGCATCGCGGTCCCGCGAAGCTCCGGAGGCGGTAACTCTCCGTGAACGCATTTGACGTTCGCGAGCCCGCCGCGAAGCTCCGGAGGCGGTACCTCTCCGCGAACGAATTTGACGTTCGCGAGCGCGCCGTGAAGCTCCTGAGGCGGCGTGGGAGTTCTGCTTCGCGGCGCCCCTGCCTATAAATACCCAGCTCACCCCCCTTCTCCAGAAGGACGGCGACGGCCACTTCGCCCCTTGGGCGGCCGAGCGGAGCTCCGCATTGCAGCTCTGCAAAGCCATGCTCCGCGAGCAGCTTCCTTCGTGTTGCTGCTCCGCGAGCCGAGACTCCAGGAGTCCATGCTCCGCGAGCCTATGCTCTGCGATGCTGCTCCGCAAGACCAAGCTCCGTGAGAGCCCTTTGCTCCGCGAGCCCTTGCTTCGCGATGCTGCTCCGCAATGCTGCTCCGCGACACCAAGCTCCGCGATGCTGCTCTGCGAGACCAAGCTCCGCGAGACCCCTTTGCTCTGCGAGAGACTATTGCTCTGCGAGGCCATGCTTCGCGAAGCTGCTTCGCGAAGTCCTATCCTTCGTGAGGATCCCACCTTCGCGCCCACCGGTGGGATGCCGCGATTTTCCATTGCGCCCTTATGCGCTCCCACCTTCCACCTATGGAACACCATGATTTGAGATACTCCTCCACACACCATGAATCACCTAGAGTGGACATATTCCTCTGGGTTTCATTCCATGTCGTGAGTCGAGATTCTCATCATCAATTCCCCGAGTACCTCGAGTCGAACCATCCCTTAGGAAACTCCTCCAAAACCAATCAATTGGCTCCTATGCCAGGCTGAACCAGAAAGGGCTGCTTTGCATAAGTCCCAACTCCAACCATTTCTAGGCACATTCTGCCTAAGAGTCCTTTCTACATGACTCTAAACTATAGAAATCCCTATGTTCCAAACATAGGATGCCTCTTTCTCCAAACGAGAGATGCCTTATGGTCCTAGCATAAGATGCCTAATGCCACGATCACAGTGGCGTAATATCAAGAGCGTTGGAATCCGTTCAAACATTCCAGCACTCCACCCCACGCTTTGCGTGTCCTTCATTCGGATCTGCATCCATTTCCAATGTCTGAAGGGACCCCCTAACAGTATGGATGGTAGACCCATGGTCCCCCTGCTGTCCTAGGCCAACGCCCCAAAAGGCTTCAGATGACACTTTGAGGTCATGTGTTTCGAATACGGTCAGCAGTCAATCCCTCATTTGTTTGTCCCCATTTTAGGCTAACGCGATAGGATGCAGTGTTGCGAACATGGTCAGCAGTTATCCTCTGTCGCCATGCCACTCTCGTCGCATTCCGAATGCCGGGCATGTGATTCACACTTTTCATGTCCCTTTATTTGAGCTGATTCCAACGCCCTTGGCGTTATCCTGCTGTGCACTTGCGCATAGGCACATACCTCAACCCACCAGTGAGTTGGGATGCCCTCATGGCCAGACATGAGGAAGAAATTACAGGCATCATCCTTGCGTAAGCCCCATTCACCATTGCCGCTCCATAACGGCACCCAGGCAGCTTCCTAGCATAATCCCCATTCACCAGTGTCGCTCCTTAGCAGCACCCGGGCAGCTTCCTAGCGTAAGCCCCATTCACCAGTGCCGCTCCTTAGCAGCACCCGGGCAACTTCCTAGCATAAGCCCCATTCGTCATTGCCGCTCCATAGCGGCACCTGGGCAGCTTCCTAGCATAAGCCCCATTCACCAGTGTCGCTCCTTAGTGGCACCTGGGCAGCTTCCTAGCGTAAGCCCCATCCACTGTTGTGATCCCAATCAGCGGTAAGCTGTTGTGATCCTATGCAGTGGTTAGCCATTGTGACCCAATCCAGCGACAAGCCATTGTGACCCCATTCAGCGGTAAGCCGTTGATATCATTTTCCAGTGGTAAGCCGTTGTGACCCAATCCAGCGGTAAGCCATTGAAACCCCCAATTGGCGGTAAGCCATCATCAGAAGAACTACGTGGTCTTTGATCCATGTCAAGGCATGGTACATAGGAAGCCTCTTCAAAGCTCAAGACTGAAAATATCATCATTCTTTTCCATGGGCCTCCATCCTGGAGTAAGTCCCAACACCGTGGGACGCCTAACATGTAAGCCCCTTTTCGCTGCTCACGGATGCATCCTTCGCGACGTGATCGTCAGGTCCTTGCAACCTCTTGTTTCTCACACCGAGCATGACTAACATGGGCTTAGAGTGAGCACCGACCTTGACCCCCCATCCCTTTTGAACTATGAGTTCTTTGATCCATTTCAAGGCATGGTACGTAGGAAGCCTTTACGCGGTTCAAGCCCACCAATAGTGGACCCCCTGGTCTACTTTCACGTCGGTTCACCGACAAACCCCCTTTTGAACTACGAGGTCTTTGATCCATGTCAAGGCATGGTACATAGGAATCCTTTACGAGGTTCAATCCCACCAATAGTGGACCCCCGGGTCTACTTTCACGTTGGTTCACCGACAAACCCCCTTTGAACTACGAGGTCTTTGATCCATGTCAAGGCATGGTACGTAGGAAGCCTCCACGAGGTTCAAGCCCACCCGTCATTTCACGTCGGGTCTCACCCCGGTCCAGCATGACGTTAAACTGCATTCTGGTCCAGTGGTAAGCTACTGCGACCCTTTCCCACCTGAACTTCGAGGTCTTTGATCCATGTCAAGGCATGGTACATAGGAAGCCTCCATGAGGTTTAAGCCACATTGCTCGGTCATTCATTCACGTCGAGTTTCACCCTCGTCCAGCATGACGTTAAACTGTATGCCCCCCTTGTCCTGCATGACATTAAACTGCACACCCATTCCACCCTGAACTACGAGGTCTTTGATCCATGTCAAGGCATGGTACGTAGGAAGCCTTCCAGAGTTTCAAGCCCACCACTCATTGGACCAAGGTCCACTTTCACGTCAGTTCGCCGACAAAGCCCCATCTGAACTACGAGGTCTTTGATCCATGTCAAGACATGGTACGTAGGAAGCCTCCACGAGGTTCAAGCCCACCCATCATCCAATTCACGTCGAGTACTACCTACGTCCCGCACGAAGTTAAACTGCAATTATCGTCCGACGGCAAGCTGTTGTGACCACCCCGAACTACGAGGTCTTTGATCCATGTCAAGGCATGGTACGTAGGAATCCTCCCAGAGGTTCAAGACCAACTCCCATCTGACCAAGGTCCCTCACTTACGTCGGTTCGCCGACACCCACCGACCGTCGTTCATTCACGTCAGGGTTCACTATCGTCCTGCATGACATTAAACTGTATTCCCAGAACTATGAGGACTTTGATCCATGTCAAGGCATGGTACGTAGGAAACCTTCCCAAGGTTCAAGCCCACCATTAGTGGACCCACGGGTCTACATTCACGTCAATACGCTGACGATTCCCATCGGACCAAGGTCCACCTTCACGTAGGTATGCTGACGATGCCCGTCGGACCAAGGTCCACCTTAACGTTGGTTCGCTGACGACATTCATCGGGCCAAGGTCCAGTTTCACGTCAGTTTACCGGCACCATCCCGAACTACGCGGACTTTGATTCCCTACCATGGGTATACGTAGGAAGCCTCTTCAAGGCTCAAGCCCAACTTCACTGTCGCCCCTGCGATGATCCCATTTCACTCCCCCTCCACTTCATTCATCCATCCATCAACCATCCTGATTCTCACCCGGGCCGCCACATCCCGGTGGGATCATGCCATCCACCACCTTGCTGCTCCTAGCAGCGCATGGTCCGCTTTCCACGGGTAAGCCCCATCATATCTCTAGGTCGTTGTCCTCTGCGTACACCCTGATTCATCACCCCTTCGAACTACGTGGGTTTTGATCCCTTTCCTCTACATAGGGTATGTTGGAAACCTCCAATAGGATCAATCCCAACCAGTGGTAATCCATGGTGTCCCCCATCCTGGGGTGCACTTCCCTTGATCCGCCCTCAGTGGTGTTCAGATCATCCATTACGGTGTGACATCTCCCCTCCGTGGGAAGCACCACCTCAGATCCGTCCTCATTGGACGTTCTGATCACCCTTATTCAGTCTCTGTAAGACGTTAAACTTGCGGAATACCTTGTGTTAAACACATGAAGCTGAGGAAAACCTCAGATGCACGCCTCGGGTTATGTACCCTTGAGATGCCCTCTTTTGAGGAAGAATACATGTTCCCCTATGTCCACGCACCCAGAGATGCCCCGACATTTCTGATGTTGCCGTCTACTCTGACCGAAGGTCGCTACCATGTCAAGACCCTATGGAAAGTCTTGAAGGATGTAGTGTAATTAAATGGAATCCATGACAATATGGCACCGGGAATGAGATTCATGAACAACGTATTAAATCTATGAGGGAGACCCGGACTAGGTGATGAGTTCTGAGGAGGAATCCACGGAAGGAAGAACCGACATTCCATCATTCCGTTTCGATCAAGGAGCAGACGTACCCGAACAAGGAACGAATGTTGCCCGCCTTTGGAAAGCGGGAATGCGGGGAAACAAGCTGCGTGTCCTCTACAGACGGATGCGCGCGCCCCGGCGAAAGCGTCAGAAAAAATGCTATACACACAAAGGCTAGAAATTCACTTTCGCCAGGTGGATTTTTCAGTTTTAAAATAGAAGGCTTCATTTTCAAATTTAATCATAGAAAATTAAAAATTGAGTAGGCATGAAAGAATGTGATTCAACAATATCTAAGAACACTTTCATAAGGTTATAATTTAAAATAATTGAATCTCTCACCTTAGATGGTCTAGCCAGATCATCAACAATAATCCCCTCAGCTCCATACGATTGATTCGTTTCTACATTTTACTCTATGTTTCCGTTATGATATTTATCTAGTTAAGGATTCATGGAATTTATAGAATTACAAAGGAGAACTATACTCTGAGGATGAGATGGATTTTATTATCCTCATCTTGTCGAATCATACAATGCTTGATATTCTTGAGAAGTGTGTCGAGCACCTGACAATAGAGCACTATGACAATTTCACTAACTATTCCCCTTATGAATGATGTTATGGAATTATTTAGGTTGTGTTGTACACTCTCTCTTTATGTGTTCATGCAAAACCACATTGAAAACAACATACTTTGCTCATGGTTCATGGAGGAAGGTTCACTAATCCAACTGCCTGATTCAGATTTCCCCTTCCACCATGGAATTAGGTGTCCCTTTTCTGCTTGCTCCTATCATTTGATTTCCCACCAATCCCTATAGGTATCATCATACCTCCTCCCACATATCTTGAGATGTCAAGTTTTTCCATATTCTATCTATTCAAAATCTATGTATATTCCGTAAAACATAAAAATACAATCATTGATTGAATCAACTTCCATAGCCTAGATTCGAAGATGCATGCCGTCAAGGATTCACTTGCAACATCTTCTGGTACAAAATTCACTAAATTCAGGAACATAGCTACATAATCTATGACAGAGAGACTCTATTGTTTTGGGTGGAATAATTCTATCATTATCTGGATGTTGAACTTTTGAGGATATAATTATTTTGGTAATAATTCTTCAAAATCCTCCAATGCAAGGCATTCAACCAATTTAGCCTACATGACTAAATGCCACCACTGGTGTGAAATATCGTTGATCATGAATGTTTCCAGCTTTAATTTGAGTTCTGATGGCATGCTGATAAAATCAACGATACGATTCATCTCATTCATCCAAACCTTTTATTATTTGGGTTCAGCATCACCCCCTATGTTCAGTGGATTCTAGTTCATGATCTGTATGGTATGATCCACAAGACTGGTTACATTTCTCTAGTTCCCCATATCCACAACTTGAAAATCTCGGTGAGTACTCTAAACCAGCTCTTGGTTCACTCGTGGTTGAGGTGCATCCACATTTTTTGCATCTTCATTGGGTTGGTTTGAATGAAACCTACTGGGTGATATTTTCTAAACCAACAACAAACTCCATCAATCTCACTCTCTAGAAACTGGTGGATTATCCTTTCAAATTCTATCACATAAACAATAAAAAAATCGTTTAAAAAAACCTCTTTTCACATGAGACCATTTTTTAAAAAAATCTGTTTTTTTAATATTGAACCATTTTAAAACAAATATAATCATTTCATTTTTTAAGATATTTCATATGACAAAAAATCATACTTTTTAAAAAATCAATAATTTTTCAGAACATGAATCATTAATCAATCTGATATATGAAATATTAGTATGAATTTATTCCTCTATAATGCATTTCATTCTCATATAATTGGTTAAACCCGTGATAATGGGATTATCAACATTCTAGAAGTGTCTCTAAAACACTTATGTACACAACACCCTAGTAACATGATGTTCAACACAAAAGGGTTAGCTACGTCCTTTTATGCAATACATTTCATGTTCCAAAAATCCTACTCCTTTATAAGATTCCAACCCATGGAATAGAAAATAAAAAATTTCAACTCCAATACAATGAAAATTGATGACTACTTGTTAGGAAGGGACAAGACAAGTTGATAACATTTGTAATGTACCAATAATATTCATTGGCGGGAAAGTACAATGAGTAATTACTAGGCTTTAAGAGACATACCAATGGGGAAAAAGGCTCGCAATAAATGTTAAAGTATTTCAATGTATGTGGGGGATGATTTAACTTTTAAGAAAGAAATCAACAGACCAACATACCATTAAAAAACTATTCAATAAATGATACATGAACAAAAGAAATACAACTCAACCACTCCATGTATCTGAAAACCACATAAATGTGTGTAACAGTGGAAAACCAAATAATTATCAAAGTAAATAGAGGATAAAGAAATATAGAATCTCCAAGGACCACAATACTCCATATATGCTCCACAATTACCAAACATCCCAATTCTCACAATGTAGTGTTTAAAATATGTGAAACGTTACCTTTTCTCATGTCCTGGAAGATAGCACCAGCAAT
Source organism: Viscum album (assembly GCA_963277665.1). Lineage (NCBI taxonomy): Eukaryota > Viridiplantae > Streptophyta > Magnoliopsida > Santalales > Viscaceae > Viscum > Viscum album. The sequence continues at coordinate 1,901,564,226 of OY728121.1, read as the reverse complement.
GTCACCAAATTACCAAAGTAGGGGTGATTATAAAATCTTGTAGGTTTTTCCCCAATGACTTCCATGCTCATGCCTCTAGGATAGAATAGTTAGCATATTATATAAAATTGTTTATATAAAACAATTTATATAAAACAATTTACCAAAATTGTTTATAACCAAATATAAACACATTTGAAAACCAATTATAACCAAGTGAAAATGATTGTAAATGAAACCAATTTTATGCATGTTATTTTATAGAAAATAACTAATAAAATATTATAAAACAATTCTAATAATTATTTTTGCATACCCATTACATAGTTCACAACACACCCAAACCTGAATACTTTGTTTGATAGTTCCATACTAATGAGTTGTCTCTTTTCCAATCACTTTGTGTCCCACTGACACACGCCCCGATCCAGGGTCACGTACCTTGTACCCTAATGGTACTCATCCCTTATTCAGGGCTTGTTCATCATGAACTCACACCAACACCTTGTAATCCAAATACTACCAATACAAAAATAAACCACTTAAATGAAACATAACTGTTATTGGAAACTAAATAACGAGAAATTTCAATGTAATATTTCATTTCTATAAAAAAATAACTTTTATTTAAAACCTCTAATACAATTAATGATTAAACAATCCATAAAAACCAATCTTAAAATCAAAATTTTAAAAGAAAAACCATAGAACTTAATTCAAAACACCCTATTTTCCTGATTTCTACAATTCACAAAAATATCACAAAAGAAGGTTTCCATCAATTCATAACCACACAATTAATCACATAAAAGCCAATTTAAATGTATTCCAATCAGTTCTACTTAGAGGAGTCAAGAGTGATGCCACCTTACTTGAATGTTTTGACGAAACCAAACAAAGGATGAAGAATGATAAAAAATCTGGGTTTATTCTTCAAGGAAACAGACATAGATCCCTTCTCCTATCGAAAAAGACAACTCTAAACAAAATTGAAAAAATAAAAACCTAGATATACCCATAACGAGAAAAGATCTTACAACATAGAGGAGAATATAAGTAGATCTAATGAAAATCTTACCTGGAGAGATGTATCGCAGACACAATATAGATCCAAAGACGATATAATCAATCTGAAATACGAAGATCCTCTAAAAATAACCTTGGTAGAGTATAGGGTCAACAGCATGGATGTTAGTAATGAATTAACTGAGTGGAATTGCCAAAATCGAGACATTAATCTGGGTGCAGGCCGACTAATTATGTGTACCCCATAGTCAGGATGTGAAGGCCACACTAGATAAGTATATGTAAAGACCTGTTGCCTTAGGAAAAAAATATTTAACAATAACATGATGTGTACCTCTGTTACATGACATGGACCAACGCACGACATGAACCCGCTTCAAGACATGAATATGTCCCCATGTACACGATGTGTACTTCCGGTAAACAACCCGAAACATTCAGTAAACCCTAGAAAACTAGGTTCAAGGACTCATAATCCAGAAGGGACTTAAAAAGTTGGAAAGAATAATTTATAAAGGTACCATGATCTAAAACCCTAGGAACTAATGGTACTACACAACCTATATGGGGATGGGAGGGAGTTCATGTTTCTTGGAATGGGATTTTTGTTCATGAAGTAAATTATTGGGGTTTATCTGATTTCAATGTGAGTAATATACATTATTATGAGGTTATTGATTTATGAGATTTTTTTCTCCTGGAACTGTATGGAATGATAGTGTGTTTTAAAACTGAATAAATGGCTTGTAGGATACATGTTTATGATTGCCTATTTTTGATTACTACATGGGACATTAGTTTTCTAGTATTTAATTTTCTGGATATGGGTAATATATGTTGATAATATATATCTTATTTTGGATTCATGAGAGGTATTAGTATTTAAAATATAAGTATCCATTTATTTTGTTTAAATTAAAGATATTATTTTCACTCTACAGAACAAAATCCCAATGTATCTTCTGTTTAATAGAAATTTATAAATATATTACAGTGATTGTTTAGACTAAATAGACATCCAGTAAGAATCATATATGTTGATTTCACTTATAAATTATGAATGAAACTTTATCTATCCAAAACCATGTGATCTGAAACCTATTAAAGTGTGAGTATTTTAAATGATGTTTAATGAAAATTTTTAAGGTGTGAACCGTAGGGTTTAAAATTATGAGAGAACATGTTTCACATTTTCATGGGATTCAGGAAAATAATATTTAAATTACAACATATAAAGTGTTTTAATATATAACTTGTACTTGAAAATACATTTAACTAGGCTATTGTTTTGAAAATTATAGTTTTATAAGGATTTAGGGAAAAATGAAAATTTGAAACCATATATTTATAGATGTGAATGAGATGATCCAAGTAGTTACCAATGTGATCCCAATGTATGGGTGGTTGGGGCTATGAGAGTGCATATGTTGTGGGTTGTTTCTTATGACCTTGAGACAAATGGAATTTGGGCGGATGATTGAGTAATTATAGTATATGACTAACCCAATAATATGTAGAATGGGTTAGCATCCAAGTTCTAGGTTGTGACCTAATAGTGGGTGGTGAGAATTAACATAAAGGTTACCATGTGTCCTATTTGGGATTTTTTGTGGGATATTTTTGAGAGCCTAATTAATTTATTTAATGTTTCAACAGTTTCATAAGTTAGTGCTTTGTGAGTTTCATGAGTGACTCATGAGAGGGGTCGACCTAGTTTGTGAGTGCCTTGGGGTATGAGTGATATTGGTGGACATGTCAGCTTATAACATTGATACACATTGGTTTTAGCCTAGGTTGTGAGTTAAACATATTGGATCACTTTTTTTGTATGAATATTTCTATGCTAATTCTTTCGCATTATATTTATTTTTTGAAGGGTAACCCCAATTCGATTCCTGCCCTTGGTGATGTCAGTATAGGTGGGTTAGGCATAGTGGTTTCTAGGGTATGACTGGTTAGGATCATGGTCTTATTTGTAATGGAATATACCTCCAAGGGGGCATTGAAAGGGATAAATGAAAATCATGTGACCTTTATAATGATTCTCAATTCTGTGTGTCCTATGAATAGTTCTTGGCTTCGTTGAAGGCCTCTGATTTTGGAAAGGAAACATGGGTTTTCTACACTGAGTGAAAATGGAATTCAAGAGGAGAATAACTAGTGGTTTGGTCTTGTGAGAAATGTTTTGGGGAGATGTGACCCACTATAGTTGAGGTAGGTCCCCATCATCTAGCTTTCTTGGAGTGGGTAGTCATTTAACTTCAATAGAATTTTTGGAGGCAAGTTCACATTGAAGATGCATAGTTCCATTTGAGTTGTTTTTGGATGGTATGGAAACATATTATAAGATTCTTAAAATATTGAGAAACTATGTTTATAGGGTAGTTATTGGGGTTTTTGTGTGAGTCTTGTGGTAATTCGATACATGGTCCTCTATGTAAGAACTATGATGTTCCAAAAGGGAAAAAAGAATTTGGATGGATTGGGTATGGAGACATGGAAAATCTAGGGTTGAACCTTGATGGAAGAATTAGAGGTGGAAGTTCCAGATGAAAAAGTGTGGCTCATGTGGAGTGACACAAGGTTAATTTTGATAAGACACATTTGGTTCAATTCACTTAGAGTAATAAGGGATTAACCAAATGGTATGGGACACACCATCATTCATTTATTCTAAGGTCCTCATTTTTATTACTCCTTCCATAGAGATCATTACGTAATGATCCCAGAGCCAGAAATGGGTAATGATATTCCTTTTCAATGAGTGATCAGGGGTGAGAAATTATGGACCAATGAAGACATCTTGTTTAATAATGGTCAGAATGCGAGGTGTGGAGATTGGAGAGTCATTTTGTGATATGATGACAACGATTCTCCTAATGTGGTGATCATGATTACCAACATAGTGAATTCTTGGTAAAGTGTCCATTATGGATTTTGATGGGGTTCATGCCCATAACCCATCATTGGGTTGTTCTAAGAGATGTTTTGAGTGTTTTTTCATGGTTTTTCAATGGTTCGCATCACATGAAATGATAGTAGAAATGGACAATTGAGGGATAAAATGGATTTTTTTCATCAGAAGACATATTAAGAGTTGAATGGATTTCAATGATTGAACATTGGGATCCTTCATCATTTATGGAAATGCGGTTGAGAGTATTGACGACATGTTGATAAGGGATGCCAAGGGTATTGATGAAGATCAACTAGAGGATGTTTGACCTATGTTAATTGGTGAGGATGGATGCTGTGGGAGAATAAATGTGTTGGAAATGCTTTTGTAAATAAAACATATATGTTTTATCTATTTGTTTATAAGTGTATCTTAGAGGAATAAGAATCATTAGTTTTGGTCCTTAAATTCCCATAATGGGATAATTAAGGAATGGATGAGTGAATGTGAGTATTGTAACAATGTTTTGTACCAGTTAGGAGAATTGAATTAGGTTATGGTATGCTAAATTGAACAATGAGCAAAGGCCTCATGTCTTAAAGGGTGTTACAAGTAATCTATGAACTCTGTAGGAAAGAATAGGTGAATGTGCAATGGTGTAAAAAATGGAATCATACAATGATGTTTGATTTTGGAAGTCTCAGGAACTCACCATTTCAACCAAATTTGTGGTTTTGTGGTGGAATGTTTTAATGGGAGTGGTTCCATGATGTGAGGTTCGATGATTTTTTGGGGGTGGAGTTGGTTTTGGGATGTTTTTCTCAAACAAAACTAATATATTCCTAGTAATCCTTCATTATTAGAAGAGTCTTGTGAATGATGCCTCAATTTGTGATCTAGGGGTCTAAACAGAATTTTTTGTTATATCATAGTGGTGGACAATTATAAGGCAGGGAGATTATAATACCCCATGTTCTGTATGGGTTTTGGAAATAAAAACGCATATTGATATTTTTTTGGGGATGGTATGTTTATCTAATCGAAGTGAATAATGGAATTAAAAATGATTATTCATCATAAAAGGGTGTTTTTGGATGCGTATTGAGGCCTTATGGGTGCCTCTCTTGCTTGGATAATCTTCAAGAGCATAGGGATTTGAAATTCCATTTTTGGAGAAAACAATCATAGGTGCAGGGTTATTTTTAATCATGCACGCCAATTGTGTTATATTAAGGGAAAACCATGCACATTGTTTTAGAGGTCATTTTTTCCAAATAGAATGGTGAGTGCGTGTTTTGAAAACCATGTTGGAAACCATACATGGTGCATTTTTGGGGAAATACTGATTGCACAGTTGTTGCACGGTTTGACATACCAAGCAACCAAACAACTACCTCCATAAAAATTAGGTTTTTACCACTTTTCAATTAATTGTTTTAACCCAAATCCTCTCATTAACTCCACTCACTTGACCCAGAAGCCTCCCACATATCCTAATCCTCCTCCCCTTCTTCTAGGGTGGTCCTTCCATTTGCAAATTATTATTATTTTTATTAAGAAAGACACTTTTGAGGAAAAAGTGAGAAACCAAAGGTTCCAACAAACACCAAACATTTCCAAACAAAACAAACCAGAACCAACCTCTTCCAAGAAAAAGCAGCAACTGTTACCTCCATAGAAGGTCCACTCGGCGATCCCATGGCAAGCATGGTCCCTCTCGATGGCAAGCCATCCCTCTAAATCAGCCACATCCCCAATGACCTTCAGAGGAGGAAGCAGCGTGCTCTAACCCTTCAGACCCGATCTGACCCCCCATCATATCCACACAAAAAGGATTGAAACTCAACAAATCATTAGTTAGGGAATGAAAAAACAAAATCATTGAAAACCAGTCATGTTCTACCAGACCTCATATCCCTAACCAGCTTCCAGGATAAACTAGAGACCTGTAAAAGTGGATCCCCCCTTACCAGGTCTTCAAAAGCATAAGTTAGTTTGTTCTAGATCTGCATGTACTCCTCAATTCTGACCAACCCCTTGTTGAAGCCTGTAACCAGAATCGCATCTTGTTTGTCAACCCACAAATAATGTTCTTCATTAAGGTCCACTTCAAGATTCTGACCCATCATCTTGGTTGACTCCTCTCTTCTGAAGCATTGAGAAATAGCACTTTCTCTATCACTACCTCGTCCGAGCATAGAACCAAGTCTGAGAAACTTTCAGTCTGATTAGTTGACTTACGGTGACACCTGACCTACTTGTCCAGCTCCTCAACCATTATCTTTCTTGCTGACCAGGTCCTCAAAGGAGGAGGTAAGGAGGAGTAATCCTTTATGACCCTCCTTCTCCTCTTACTCCTATTTTTTCTTGAACCGGGCTCTTCTTCAGAAAAATTCCTACCAACCTCGTCATATTCTAACTCCCCTCCACAAATAGCACACTCTGGATGAGAATGCCCCCTGATCTGACTTCCCAGAGTGATTCCATCAAAACTCCTCCTGTTGGCATTATCTACTTCAGCCACGACAAGAGATTCCACTCTCATATCCACTTCCATCAATCATTCAAACCTGTTTCTCAAGACGACAGGGTGCTGGATAGCAGAAGCAACCCCAGACAGAGTACCAGAATCCGGACCCCCTGCATCTCCCAGGATGGCCTGAGCCTGTACCTCCGAGACAGTCCCTAACATTTGGCCAAGGGTGTTATCCAGGGAAAACCCTCCCCCATTGACACCTTCCTTCCCCTCGACACAAGCTTCTTCATCCCCTAACCCCTCCAGAAAAGTAGGTTGATCAAAACCTCTACCCATAAACTGATGCTGGGAATTCAGATTCCCCCAGCCTTTGAACAAAACACAGTTAGCCTTAGAACTTGAAGACTCCCCTGTATGAAACAAGGACCTCGCCAAAGCCCCATCCATCTGACCCTGACTCTATTGCCCCATGTCGCTGGTCACCTGAAAAACACCTAAATCATTCCTAAGACGATCAAATACAACCTTCACCTATGGTTCCGAAACCTTTTCTGCTTCCTTCAAGACCGGGGCTACAGGTTTCGCCCTCCCCGAACCAGTGGTATCCACCACCGAAGCATTCGGAAGATAGGACAGACCCACCCCAGTTTGACTTGGCGGTCACTGCTCTTGATCACCTCGAAGAGTCACAACCTTATCAATGGTACTCAAAGACACTTCCCCTGACCTCAAATTGCACGCAGCAGTCTCAGTGCCAATGACATCATCGGCTCCAACTCCCTCAACCTGTGATGAAACACCCTTACCTGCCGGAGAAGGATCAACCAAAACCGTCGAAGACCTTTTGCGGCACTCCTCAACACAGTGTCCCTGTCTGTGGCAGAAAGAACAAAACGTTGACCAGGATTCATAGAAAACATTTTGTACGTACCTGTATTACCCCTCAATCACAATCCAAACCTTGTCGGGCGGAGGACGGGAGAGCTCCATTTCGACACAAATGCGTGTGACAATAGAATGCACCATGGACTCTATTTTCCAGTCCGCACAGAGGAAACAAACCAAGGAATTACCTATTGAACGGAGGAGAGATGGATTCTGAAAGGGTAGTGGCAGCCTTGGAAGTTGAATCCAGATTACCGAAGTGGAAGAATCAGGACTCATGTGCAAATCAAACGTCCAACGGTGGAGATGGAAAGAAAAAAATCCAACAGATCTTCTTGTATGAGACCAGGCTAGTGCCAAGTCATCCAACAGTGTTGTTGGTGAGTAATTTGAGAACAGTGTTTCCAGCTGCCTATAGTTCCCCTCTTTAGCATTTTCATTGACGAAAAATGTATTCAAGGATTTTTTAAGGGATTTAAGGTTGATTCAAAGCCCATATCTCCTATATTAATTTTCTTATATCTTGGGATTACTTTTCAATGTCAAAACATATTATTTATTGAGATTTTATTTTAATGTAAAATCGAGTGTTTCTTAAGTTACTACTCTGTTATATCTTCTAATAGGAGGAGATATCTTCCTCCCTTATTCTACCTTCTTTTTCCCTAGTTCTAGACACTAGAACATTTTCTTCTTTTAATATGAGTGGTGTGATAAAACATTAATACTTGGATCGTTTCCCCTACAAGTTTCTTCCTACAGCATCTGCATCTCTTATTTTGTTGCAAGTAGCAAGTGTCGATCCATCATCAATAGAAGGTATCATCCACCTCAGTTATTGTGTTTTCTTCAATACTTATTCTCCTATTTCACCATAAAAGGTAATGTCATGTGATATCCTTTATTCTAATGGATTTTTCTTGGTATTTGGTTTGTGCGCTCAAGCTGCGACGTCCTCGGGTGGATGCAGTTGTCGCGGGGGAGGCGATCGTAATCCATTGTGTGGATTGTTCTCATATAAATAACGTCATGAAATTTTTTACATATGAGTTTCATGACATTGTTATTAATTATTATGAAACTATAATGTTATCATGTTTTAACCAATTGATAATAATTATATTGACATAATAATTATCTTAATTAGATAAATAAATTGGTATCAATCATATGTTATTGCCTATTATTTTGAAAGATAGAGTGATATCTATGATTTCCATGTTTAGGATGCCATTCATGACAGTAATTAGTAAATAATGTAGACTCAAATTAATTATATTGAATTTTCAAAGAAAAAAGAGGCATTTAAATGAAACTGGTGGTTGTTTTTGTAATTTGATGATAATAAAATTGGTAAAGTAAGCATGTTTTCTGATTTGTGATAGCTATGATACATTTCTATTTAGGTTTCCTATAGTTAGATAATACTATTAATGAATAGGTTAATTCAAGATGGATTAATGAACTGGTTGTCTGTTAAAATTTAATTCCTTGTAGGGTTATGATTTACCCTCTTTCCTATAAATGACAAGATCCTATTCTTGGAGCTACGAGAGATATTTGTGTGTGAAGGGAGAATGCATTGTTTAAGGTCCAAGAGAATAGTTGATATGATGTTTGTTTCATGCTTCTTATGTTGTGATGTGATCCTACATGGCTATTGTGTTATGTGGGGTAGGTAGGCCCATAGGTTTTGGTATAAGTTGACACCTAGAGTGTAGACATGCATTGGTTTATGCATGTGGGTGTCGAGAAGGACACCCAAGATGATGAAATGGTTTGGATATGAATGCAGGTTTCTTTCTGAATCATATTGGTTGTTTATCTACATTACATTCCCCGCTGCTCAAGGCATCTGGTATTTCTAAACCTCTTTCCTAAAGGGGTGAAGACATGCTAGGTTTGCCACATGATTTCTGTGTTTAGCTGTTCGAGTGAGGATGCATCTACGCTCTTGCTATTGGTGGGAAGGAGTTGATGGGTAGTTAAACTACCCACTGTGTTAAGACCCTTCTATTTAGTATCTTTGAATGTTTCTATTGAATGAATGGGAATATGTGAAATTAATAATGATGTTAATAAATGACTGAATAAATGATGTTAACCCATGTGGTTTTAGATTTCCTGGAGGCAATTGAGAGGTAATATTTTTGAGAAGCTGTGGGCCTCGTTGGGTTATTCCTAGAGGACAATAATATTTGGTGTGATTCTAATGAAATATAATTTGGATTTTTATGGTTAATTAATGTTTAAATAACTAAATAACATAAATTTCAACTGGTAAAAATGGAATGATATAATGTAATAAATCTCTTTAAATGGGTGTGTGTATATAGGATACCTAGTCTTATCAGTGGAAGCCTGGAGTTCGAGAGACAGTAGTTGCAGTTGAGTCTAATATTATGTTATTCCCAATGTGTGGTTGTGAGATATTTTATATTTTTTACTTTTTTTTTCATACACTACTACACCCAGTTAGTTAGGGAAAATGACACACCATAGATTTTGATCACTGGGGGGTTTTTTCCCCAACATTCTAGTGGGAGGATGGATGGTTGACCACCCCCTTTGGACCTATTCTTTTCTCATTTTATTTACTTGTACTTATAGGCATAGTGGATAGTTATCCACATATATGCATGTAGAGGAATTTAATTTCATACAATTATTCACAGACATATATTCTAGATATGGTTTCATATGGACTATTATAGGTGTTACCTTTATATTTTGTGGTGTCTTGATGATCCTTACTCGTTGTATGGGCTGCAATGGCTTGTGGAATAATGACCGATGTATGATTCACATTATACGAGATATGGTGGGTCCCAAAAAAACATGGTTACATTAGTTTCTTGTATGTAGTAGTTCTAGTTCACGAGGTGTATATTGTGGTTCTTCACTCAGGTTTCTACAGACTAGCTGTTTTGGAGAGAAATGGCTAAGGATGTGAGACATAAGGGAAAAGGAAGAAACTTGTAGCAAAGTAGTAATGGGGTTCACAAGATATTATTTATTATATTATATACTCTGGTATGTGATATTTTTTTAGATTTCATATAGTGAGGCAGGGAATATAGTATAACTATTTAGATGATGAGTTAGTTTCACTTGTTGTTCAATGTGCTTTATCATGCTTTCTATATATTTTCACAAGAGGATATAAGGAGTATCCCACTGAGTATAATGTTATACTCACCCTATGTATATATAAACTATTTTTAGGTCACATGGACAAGGTTAGAGACCAGGATTGTTACTACTAGCTTGGGGTTGTAGGAGATGTTCAGGATTTTTTGTCACTATTGTTTTTAGATTCTTTTGGTACATGCATTTTTTCCTTTTAGTTGTATTCATTCATTCATGGAATTACATATGTGTACATTGGTTTTTATTATATTTCATTCTTAGTAGGAGTTGGTTGGGGTATTTCTTACCTCTCTATTCTTCATCTGTTCTCTTAGAGGGTAGTACATCCCATTTGTGTGTTTACTATCCCCTCGGTGCTACTCTCCAACCCAAGGCCTACATGAGGCCTGACTCATTGGTCATTATCCCCCTTCTCACATTTCCAACCCTGTAGGGGTACACCTTGTGGGTAAGGTGTTGCAATACAGTGGTATCAGTGGTCTGGTAGAGGGATAGGATGCATTTTTGTGTTAGTCACATGTGAGATAGCATGGTTTGGTAGAGAAACAATTTCAGTCAAGTTATCATTTGATATAAAAACTGGATACTGGTTGAGACAAAGAAATTTTTGTCCCCATGTGATCTAATTGTGTGGAACATTATGTTTATAGTGGATACTAAATGAGGTGATACTGGTTTCAGGGTTAGAGAAGCTATGGAGAAGGTTGTGGTCAGCTTCATGCTTTAGTGTTTCCTACGCCAGACAAGCCATACATCGTTCGAGGTACCTTTTTCTTGTTTTCTGCATGGGATTATGCTTTTTTTGATTAAGATTCTATAAAATTCTTTATAAAACCTTCAATTTTCCATTCATTGTAACTTGAGGTATAGAGGCTTCCAGTGCCCTTTGTGTTGGATACTCCAGTTGGAGGTCTTGCTGAATAGTTTGAAGTATATAAAACTATGAGGTAGTGCTGGGGTAGAACCACTCTTGGGAAGATCTCCAATGTTTATAGATTCAACCATACGATTTCATACTCAGAATGGATGAGCTGATGCAGTGTTCCTTAGAGGTTAAGTAGTTGGTGTTTTCTAGGGTCATATAAGAGTACCCTGATGTGTTTCTAAGAGAGGATGTAGCATTACCCCCTTTATGGGAGATAATGTTTGGGATTCTTCTACTACCAAGAGAATATCATATCTCTGTTTCTCTAGAAATGATGGACTGTTCTATGTAACATGAGCTGCGTATACAGATCAATGGTCAGTTATAGTGTTGTTTTTTTTGTTGAGTGTGTCACATTAGGGCACACCCATTTTTTCATGAAGAAGGATGTCTGTAATTTGTAGTTGTGTATCGATTATAATAGTTTAAACAATGTGACATTGTTGAATCACTATCCTCTTCCATTGATTGATGATTTATTCAATCAATTGAAGGTTGAATACTGGTTCTTGAAGAACGATTCATGGCCTGGATAACATCAAATGCATGTGAAGGATGTGGATGTCTTTAAGACTACATTATGTTGTCGTCATGGGAATTACTAGTTCGTTGTAATGCCAATCGGTGTGATGAATTCTTTAGATGGGTTCACGGTGATGATGAACTCTATGTTCCTTGAATTCCTAGATATGTTGGTGGCAGTTTTCATCAATGGAAATATTATGAAATGTGTGTCTTAGGAGGATCATTAAGAGTATCTACAAGCCATTTTGTGAGTTCTTAGTCAACAATAGATGCTTGGGATATTGTCTAGGAGTGATTTTTGGGCTCAAGAAGATCGTTTCATGGGGAATTTTGTATCCAAGTAGGGAGTAGCTATGGATCCATCAAAGATAGAAGTTTTTTTTTCTAGAGTATCCCCGATGATAGTGGCTGAGGTGAAGCGTTTATGTGGTCTCACATGCTACTATAAAAGGTCTATAGTGGATTTATCTATGCTTGTTACTATTTTGATAGAATTGACATGGAAGGATCACACGTTCTTGTGGACTGGTTTGTGCCAGATAGCTTTTGAGCATCTGACGAAAAAGATGGTATGTGATCTAGTTCATTGACTGCAAGAAGAGGGGGTTTGGTTTGATTTTTTCTGCAATTCTTTTCATTTGTGGTTAGTATGTGTTCTTTTGTAGAAGATATTGGTTGTTTCAGACACGACTCGTCCCTAGATCCCATGTCGTGACTACCTCAAGTCTGCCTTCTATAGGCCTGGGCTTGGGACTAGTACCAAAGGGTATTCCCCGATAAAATGGGAAGGAATTTCATTTAAACCAATAACATAGAAAGTCTGAACACTCAAAGTAGAAGCAACAAGTTCTAATATAGAAAAGAAAGGTGTGCTGAAAGTAAGTGGTCCAGTATACAAACACAACTAGAAAACAAGTACAAGTACAAGTATGAAGTGAAAACAGCTCCTGGATCAACCACCGGGGAATCCAATTATAAGGGTAGGTACATAACTCAAATAACTCATCCATGAGGTATGTCTTGTCTACTCCAGCTCTGAGAAGCCTCCCATCCATCACCCTCAGCCCCGATCACTGCAGACCGTCATCTGTACAGAACACAACATGTTGCGGGCGAAACACGTGCATGGGTGAGTATAACAATACTCAGTAGGGGACGCCGAGACCCCTAAAGGTCTCCCAGAATCCACTAAGGATAAACCAAAGAAGAACGATACAATAAAAAAGGATCAAGAAATACTATTTTGGTATATTACCATACATATACCTATGTTACCAATCCCAGTCTGACTCCAACTCTCGAGCTCAATAATAACCCAATCCTCAAAGTAATTAAAGGCAATAACCTCGGTGATAACAACTAAAAGACAAGACTCAGCTCACACATGTATAATACTCATGTAGAGGGGTAGAGATGATTAGTTGTAGACACTAAATCATCTCCTCTTTCGAACCCATGTAGGATCCTGGAATAGAATCAGCACTGTCAAACCTATGGAGGATCCCGGTACAAAAGTCATCGACGTCGAACCCATGGAGGATCTTGGTACAGAAGTCATCACTGACGAACCCAGAGTAGATCCCAGTACAGAATTCATCCCTAACGAACCCATGGAAGATCTTGGTATAGTATCATTGCTTTCAAACCCACAAAGGATTCTATCATCTTGGTCGCAACCAGCCATAAGGGTCCCACACAAAGCACACTCGATTCCGGGAGGGTTCGCTTCTCGAGCCAAGTGTCTATACATAAACTACCATGAAGTCTTGAGTTTATGTATTCCTGTAGTTCTCTCTCATCATAAGGATCTCAACATGACAGACGATGTGTCAATCAGACGCCTGGTCTGTGAGTTATTTGCATTTCCGTTCCGGGGCCCGGTTGGTATTTAAGTTCAAACCAACCCAAATGTACCCCAACATTGTCCAAAACACAAGTGGGGTATTTCCAAAGAATCTTCTCATTCCACGATTTCTGTCTCCACAAACAGTTCGTTGATCAGACACTCGTAGCCTGAGTTATGGGCAATTAGGTGTAATCAGGTCTGAAGGATTCAGGTCCGGTCTAACCCTGGTGGAATGACATGACCCAACATGACTCGACACGAACCGTGTCCAGAATGGGGTTCGACCCGATCCGTGTGTCTGACCCGACCCAAAGGGGTGGCCTGGCCCGAAGGCAGTCCGACACGAAAGGGGCCCGGCCCGGCTGGCAGCGGGTCCTGGCCTGGCTGGCCATGTGGCATGGACCGGCTGGTCGTGGCGAGCTGTCCGCATGTTGGACATGTCATGTGGCCTCGAAAGACACACCATGGAGGGGGGGGGGGGGGGTTCCCCCTTTGTTTGTAATGGCCGGCTCATGGCGCCGACACCAATAACCGTGGGACCCTGAACGGTCCTTCCTATGTAGTCTGCACAGGAAGGCAGATTAGTCGGCCGCCCTCCCTTGTTTACCATGGCCTAAGGCTGTGGGAATTCTCCGGTGCGACGCGATAGTGCTATAACCCTACTCTCTCGCCGCAGACCGCCCTGAACGCAGTCCTGCACCACCGGCGCAGCCTGACGACATCACACCCCTCTGTCGTGGCCTGCATTGGTCGCGACCTCCTACTGCCATTCGTGTGGCACAACGACGCCACACACCTTCACTGCATTCTGTCGTTTCCGCAACCTTTGCGATGCCGGTTTATTTCATGGTTGGCTCGTCACCGACCGCCGTTGTTTTCCGCGGTCTGTTCCTCCGGCATCAACAAACAAGATCAACAAAAGGGGGAAGGGTTGGCCATGTTGGTACGGTCCGAACCCCCCCATGTTATGTTGAAAACATTCAGCATAACGAATTTTTAAATTTTAACGACATAGATTGGGAACAAAACGACTCAACACCCCATGCCTCGATTCGATGATTATTGACAATGTAGCGGAAAAAATGGAGAACATCGATTCATTGACATTGGAAAGTGTCTGAGGATGAATCGTCATGGGTGTTCTTCGCAGGTGACTCCTTCTCTTTTGGCTTGGTCGATGATCAAAGGATATGTTCATCATTCTTCATTGGTTCTTCATTGGAAGGATGAAGCTCTTCCAAGAGTTATTCAAAGCTCCACAAAAAAGAATCGCCAACCATAATAATGGGTTAAGGCAAACGATTATTTTATTTTTGGAAAAATAATTCAAAGTATTTCAAATGGGTTTTAATTAATTAATTGAAGGAGCTAAATTAATTAATTAAAGGGGTTGGCACTTTAATGAGGGATGTTAAAAATCCTTTCCCCACATAAAGAGAGTTACATGGGGGTTTAAGCTCATGTGGAGCCCACCTAATAATAACCTCCTGAGTAAGGTTATGTGCGGGTGGGACCCACATCTAAACTCCATTTGGAGGTTTTAACCACCAATAAAATAAAAATTAGCACACCTTATTTTTATTTAATTTTTATTTTAAAACCCCACAAATTTACTTCCTTTCTCGTTAGAACACAACTACGGTGAAGGTCTCTTTATGCGAATACCGACGCAGTGAGTTCAATGGTGCCCTTAGATTTCAATTCCGAGCACTGGTTCAAAATAAATAAAATCCCGCTAGTATGTTTACTAATCATACTTGAACAAATCATCAGAAATTGAATCCAGATACACCGGGCCACGGAATCAAGCACCGTTAGAAACTACGGACTCATAAAATTCACGTGTATTTAAGAAAAAAAATTCCACGGAAATTTCGAGTCTTTACATTCACCCCACCTCAGGGAATTATGTCCCCATATGCTACAACTCGAACTAAGGGAATAAATGGGGGTACAGAGCATGCATCTGAGGCTCCCACTCCCATGTGCTCTCCTGTATGTTCCCATGCTGCCAGCGAATGCGCACCATAGATATCAATCGTCCACGTAGGACCCGGTCCATTCTATCCTCAATCTCCACAGGAACCTCCGTGATAGTCTCCATTTCATCGATACCCATCTCCCCATGGTCGATGAGGTGAGAAGGGTCAGGACATATCTCCTCAACTGTGATATGCGCAAGACATCGTTCACCAAGTGTAATTGAGGTGGAAGAGCCCAACAGTAAGCCACCTCGCCTACTCTGCTGAGAACCTGGAATGGTCCGATGAATCATGGAGACAACATGAAACCTCATCCAAATCTCCATATACCTTGTCTAGTTGAGACCCGTAGAAAGTCATGGTTGCTATCCTCGAACCCTCGTTGTCTCCGTCTCCTATCAGCATAGGACTTATGCCTAACCTGTGAAGTCTTCATCCACTCCATGATGATTTTCACCTTCTCTATCATAGCATGCACCATCTTTGGTCCCATAAGGGATGACTCCCCTGGGTCATTCCACCAGAGAGGTGATCTACATGGTTGGACATAATGTGCCTCGGAAGGTTCCATATCTATGGTGGAGTGATATATGTTGTTGTAGGCAAACTCCATCAAAGGCAAGTGATCCTCCCAGCTATGACCGAAGTCGAGAAAACATGCACAAAGCATGTCCTCGAGGGTCTGAATGGTCCTCTTGGTCTAAACATCTGTCTGAGGATAGAAGGCAGTTCTTAGATGTAGCTGCGTCCTGAAAGCCTTCAACAACCCCTTCCATAGTCAGGAAGTAAACCGTGCATCACGGTTAGAGACAATAAAATAAAGTAATCCATGAAAGCACATTATCTATTAAACATATAGGCATCCCAATATCTCACCTGATCCCTGCTCTCTGATCAGTAGGAAGTGGGCCGACATGGTGAGTCGATCAACGATCACCCATATCGAGTCGTGACTCTAGGATGAATGTGGAAGACCTATGACAATGTCCATGGATATCCCATACCACTTCCACTCTGGGGCCTCTAAAGGCTGAACTAAGCCTTCTCATACCTGGTACTCTGCCTTAACTTGCTGACAATTTTGGCACCGTTAGACAAACTCCGCTACTGCCTTCTTTATACCTAGCCACCAATTCTATCATCGAAGGTCCTGGTACACCTTCGCCACTCCTGGATGTACCGCTATATGGGAAAAGTGGAACTCCCTCAACACTCCCTCCCGAAGTGGAACTAGTACTAGGGTACATCCTCTAAAGAGAATGACTTGTTTCCCACCTTTAGATAATCCATCAGGTGCCTACCTTGAGGATATCTGAGCACGTCGCATCTCAGAGTCAGAATCCCCATGATGCACCTCCCTAACTCGCTGAAGAAGTGGAGGAGTGACTGTGAGATACTGTAGAAAGGATACTCCATATCTATCCACAAAGGAAATATGAAATGCGGCCAGCTGCTCCGTCGCCTCTCCTAGAAGCTGAATGCCTGATATCCTACTAAGAGAATTAGCTGCTACATTCCCCTTCCCAGGAGTATAGACTATATCAATGTCATATTCCTAGAGGAACTCAAGCCAACACTGCTGCATTAGGTTAAGGTCCTTCTATGAGATGATGTATCTGAGACTCTAGGGGTCTAAGTTGACTGTTAAACGCTCACCCATCAGATTATGCTGCCACATCTTCAAGGAAAAGACCACTGCTGCTAACTCTAGGTCATGGGTAGCGTAGTTCTTCTAATGCTATCTCAACTTAAGTGAACCATAAGCTATCACTGCTTTCTCCTGCATCAGGACACACCCAAGTTCGGTACCTGATGAATCATAGTAACCTACGTATCCAATGCCCTCCTCTGAAAACCTCAGTATTGGGGCACTAGTCAACCTCTACCTCAACTCTCTAATGCTCTATTGGAATCTCTTTGACCACACAAAGGGTTTCCCCTTCTTCGTTGATGCAGAAAACGGTGATGAAATTATGGAGAAGTCTGGCACAAATCTCTAATCGTACCCAGCTAGTCCCAGAAAACTCCGTACCTCCATCACACTCCTGGGTGGTTCCCAAGAATGTAATTCCTCAATCATCACTGGAACCACTGCAAATCCAGCCTCTGAGATGACATGTCCCAGAATGTTTACCTCTAGGATTCTGAACTGACTCTTCGAGAGCTTACCATAAAGCTGGTGCTCTCAGAGTGTGTCCAGTACTACCCGAAAATGGTAAGCATGCTCCCCCTCAGTAGATGAGTATATCAAAATGTCATCAATGAAGAATACCATAAATCAATAATGGTATGGCTTAAATATCCTTTTCATGATTCCCATGAACACTACTGGTGTATTAGATACACCGAATGGAATAACCCAGAACTCGTAGTGGTCATACTAGCATCCAAAGGTCGTCTTCTTCACATCCTCATCCTGTACTCTGATCTGTTGATAGCCTGATCTGAGGTCTATCGTAGAGAACCACCATGCCCACTTGATCTGATGAAATAGGTGTTCAATCCTCGAGAGTGGGTACTTGTTCTTCACGGTCACCTAGTTCTAGCGATGATAGTCGACAAAGAGTCACAAGCTCCCATCTGCCTTCTTGGCGAACAAAATTGGGGTTGCCTAGGGTGAAACACTGGGTCGGAAAAATACCTTCCCCTACAAGTCCTCCATTTGTACCCATAGCTCACGAAGCTTGGCATGAGCCATCTGATATGTTGGAGTAGATATCAGTGTCATCCCAGGGTACAGGTCAACATAGAAGTCCACCTCTCTCTGGGGAGGTAGTCCGGGAACGCTGTCAAGGAAAATATCTGCGTGCTGATCCACCACAACAGGAAAACTCAAACTCCGCACATAAACCGCTCCGAGGATGAGACTAGCCAACTAATGTGTGATCGGTTACCGCCTCTTCTGTGTAAGTCCATCATACTCTACAAAGGATCCCCTCTCACTGGTAAAGGTAAACCTCATCCCATCCTTACGGACTCACCAGACATTGTGCCTAATATAGTCAATCTGAGCATGAAATGTGGATAACTAGTCCATACCCAAGATGACATTGTAAGGCCTCAACACCACTACGAGAAGATCCTAGTCGATGCTCTTTGTTTTTAGAGTAAGCTCACACTGCCGGAACCAGGGCGTAATTGTCGAGTCTACTCCCGTAGGGGTATATTGCCATAAGGATTGACCCAAAGACACTGTTGGAATCTCGGAGATCCGAATAAGGGAAATGGAAATAAAATAATGACTCACACCTGTGACTATAAGTACTGCAACAATGGTGGAGTAGACACAGATAGTGCCTCGAATTATCTCAGGTGTGATTTGATCATAGGTCTCGACTATATGGAGCTGAGCCCACCCCTGTCCTCCAGCTCCCTATGGTGGGGGTGGACCTCTTGGTGGTGGTGGTTGTAGAGCCTAGAAACATCATCCACCACCTGCTGCTCGGCCAGATCCTCTTCCACGTTCGCCTTCTCATGGTGGACCACCACGGTCGAACCTCTACCTCTGTCTGGGAGGTCCCTCTACTATCTACTACTCATTCACTTGGATGGTCGGGCAGTAACGAGCCATGTGACCCTACCTGCCGCATACAGAGCACTGCCTACTCCTTATATGGATGGCTCTGTCTAGTATTCCCTGCAGAACCGAACCAGTATCTTGGGGTCACCCACCTAATGGCCTCATCCTCATGGACCTCTGCAACATCTGTATATGACCGGCTACAGAAGACTCCTCTACGTATTGCCCGGTGGTGGGTCTCGCTACTGGTGATTGCTCATTAAGAAAACTCTCCACTAGATGGGCTCGATCCCGCACCTCCGCCTACATCGGGATGCTATGGGAGATCATTGAAGCCCTGATCTCACACCTGATCCCTTGATCGATGGTATGTGCCATGAATAATGGGTCTTGTACCATATACGTGGAGTAGAGTGAGAGGTTGGTGAACCTCACTGAGTACTGAGATACTGTCATGTTGCCCTACTGCAGATGAAGTAACTCTTGAATCTGCATCGCATGAAGGGTGGATGGAACAAACTCTGACCGAAAGAGATTCTCGAAGTCTGCCAAAGTTGTGATGCCTCGACATGAACCAAGAGCATCATGCTCCACCAACTGACTGCTACTGCATGCAGGATACTTGCGGCATGGATCACCATGAGGTCAGATGGTATCCCTAACAATATGAAAACTCTCATAACAGCCTCCAGTCAATCCTCATCTGCCTATGGGTTTGTCTCTCCCCTGAACCTGGGCGGCCTCTAGTACTGGAACTCGTGCAACGCACTCATATGGCGTGCACTCTCTCCTGTTGGAGCTGGTGTTATAGGTGGTCTGGCGGGTAGTGGTACCGATGGTACCTATGCTATGATGGCGCCCTACACTGAGGCCTCGTCGCTCGGTGGGCTACCATCTCATATGAAACTCAGAAGCCTAGATGGCTTCCTACAAGGGGCCATCCTAAAAAGAAATTGGTTTTCCATGGTGAAAAACATATACCTAGTGAGCTGATACAAAGTAATCGTGAAGAAAAATTTTCAAAAGACACACAAAAGCAATCGGTTTTTTTGTGCACTGAGTCAGAAATCAAAAGTCAGAGTCCGAGTGTATAGATACTTATGCCACCACACCAACACCAGCTTCCCTAAACTGATAACCACACCCAAAACACATAACACTATTGATATTAAAATAAATAGAGTTCATGTTCTGCAGTAGAACCGACTCCTTTGATACCAATTTTTCACGAACCGTCCTCGGGGCCAGTGTTGTGACTACACCAAGCCCGCCTTCCATAGGCCAGGGGCTAGCAACTAGCACTAAAGGAAAATCCGTGATAAAAATGGAAGGCATTGCCTTTAAACCTATAAGACACAATGTATGAACACAATTAGTAGAAGCAACAAGTACTAACATAGAATAGAAAGGTGTGCTGAATGTATGTGGTCCAGTATACAAACCAAACTGAAAAACAAGTAAAGTACAAGTAAAAAAGGAAAACAGCTCCTGGATAGACCACCAATGAATCCTAATTGAAGGGTAGAACTCTTCCCTGAGGTATGTCCCATCTATTCCAGCTCTGAGTAGCCTACCGTCCATCACCCTCATCCTTGATCACTGCTGACCGTCATCTACACAGAATATAACAAGGTGCAGGCGAAGCCCGTGCAGGGTTGAGTATAAAAAAACTCAGTAGGGGACCCCGAGACTCCCGATGGTCTCCCATAATCCACTAAGGACAAAAGAGAGAATAATGTTACAATCATGAAGTATCAACCAATCCAACTTAGGTATATGCACATACATATCTCTAAGTTACCAATCACAGTCTGGATCCAACTCCCGAGATCATGCACAACCCAATCCATAAAGGAAGTAAAGTCAATCACCTCGGTGATAATGAATTATAGACAAGACTCATCTCACAAAGGTATACTACACATGTAGAGGGGTATATATGTTTAGTTTTATCCACTAAATCATCTCCTATTTCGAACCCACGTTGGATCCTGGAACAGTATCATTGCTTTCTAACCCACAGACGATCCCGGAACAGAAGTAATCACTATCAAACTCACGGAGGATCCCCGTACAGAAGTAATCATTGTCGCATCCACAGAGGATCCCGGTATAGAATTCATCATTTTTGAACCCATGGAGGATCATGGTACAATATCATCGTGGTCTAACCCACAGAGGATCTTGTCATCTCGGTCACAGCCAGCCATAAGGTTCCAGCACACAACACACTCGATTCTGGGAGGGTCGTCTCCTTGATCCAAGGGTCGATACATCAACTAAAAATAATTATCAAGTTGATGTATTCCTGTAGTTTAGTCTTATCCTATGTATCTCAACACGTTAGATGGCACGTCAATAGGACGCCCGATCTTTGAGTTATTGGTATTTCTGTTCTAGGGCCCCTGTTTGTTATTATGATCAAACCAACATGACCATACCCCAAATGTATCCAAACCTCATGTGGGGTATTCCAAAATATTTTTCTCATTCCATGATTTACGTCTCTGTAGACGGTTTGTCGATCAGACACCCATAGCCCGAGTTATGGGCGATTAGGTGTAATCGGGTCTGATGGGTTCGGGTTCGGTCCGACTCTATGGGACCAACCAGACCTAAACCGACCCGAGTCCAGACAGGGGTCTGACCCGACCCGAAGGGGGATCACAACGCGAAGGTGTCCATACCCAAACATGGCCCGACCCCGCCCTGCTGGCTGTGTGGCCCGACCCTTCTGACCATTTTCCCCGGCCCGGCTGGCCGTGTGGCCCGGCCCTGCCCAGCTAGCCGTGTGGCCTGACCCAGCTGGCCGTGGCTGGCCGGCCACAGGGCCCAGCTGGCCACGCCGCGTGGCCCGGCCAGCCACGCCATGGTGGGGAGGGGGGGGGGGGTGCCACGCCCCCCTCCTTTGTTCATAATGGCTGGTTCATGGCGTTGTCTCCTGTAACTGCATGACCAAAAGGGTCCCTCCTGTGTAGCGCGCAGTGGTGGCAGGTTCAGACAGCCGCCCTACCGTTTCCACCACACCCTTTGGCCGTAGGTCTTCTCCGGTGTGGCATGACGGTGCCGTGGCCCACCCAAGCCACGATCCGGCACCCCCGGTTCGACGCGAGGTCATCGCGCCCCGCCTTGGTCATGGCCTCCTACTGCCCTCCGCATGGCGTGATGGTGCCACGCGCCTCTACTACGGTCCATCGTGGCCGCGACTCTCCTCGGAATAGCGAGGTGGTGTCGTGCCCTCTTGGTGACCCAGAGGACTTTGCACCACCGGTTTCTTTCTCGGACGGCCCATCCCACAGTCCATTCCTCTATCATCAACAAACAAGATCAACCAAAGGGAGAAGGGTCAGTCATGTTGGTGTGGTCCGAACCCCCAATGTTATGTGGATAACGTTCGGCATAACAAATAAAAAATATTAATGAAGTAGAATGGGAAAAAAAACTAAAAACCCCCTACCATGATTCTATTATCATTGACGGTGTCGAGGAAAAAAGTGCGAATGACAATTCTTTGATGTCGGAAAGCGTCTGAGGATGAAGCGTCGTTAGCATTCTTCGCAGTCGACTCCTTCTCTTTTGTCTTGGTTGAAGATCGAAGGAGAAGTTTTTCATTCTTAGGTGGTTCTTCATTGGAAGTATTAAGATCTTCAAAGGCTTCTCCAAAGCTCCAAGAAAAATAATCTCCGACCAAAACAATGGGTTAATCCAACCGAATATTTAATTATTTGTAATAGAATTCAAAGGAATTAAAATGGATTTTAAATAATTAATTGAAGGAGCTAAATTAATTAATTAAAGGGGTTGGCACTTTAATGAGGGAAGTTCATAATCCTTTCCCCACTTAAAGAGAGTTACATGGGGTTTAAGATCATGTGGGCCCCACCTAAAAATATCCACCCAAGGAAGCTTATGTGCTGGTGTGTCCCACCTCCAACCTCCACTTGGAGTTTTTAACCACCAACAAAATAAAAGTAAGCACAACTTATTTATGTTTAATTTTTATTTTAAAACCCCTAAAATTAACTCTCTTTATCATTAGAATGAAACTACGGTGAAGGCCTCATTAAGAAAATACCAATGCTGTGAGTTCAACGGTGGATTCAAATTTCAATTCCGAGAACCGGTTTAAAAGATATAAAATAATGCTTGAACGTTTACTGTACGTACCTGAACAGAACTTCATAAATTGATTCCAGACACACCGGGACTCGGAATCATGCACTGTCAAAAACTGTGTACTCAAAAAATTCCCATTTATTTATGAAAAAAAATTCCCACAACAATTCTGGATCTTTACAGTTTCTTAAGGGTATCAATAGTTTTTCCCCATGAACATAACTATGACACCCATGATCTTGAGTTTACAGTTGTGGTGTTTCCACTAAATTTGTGGAGACATTAACTCATTGGTGATTGTATTATGTATTTCACCAATCTAATTGCATGATTCATGTTTTCTCCCAGTGTTACTTGAACTTGCAGCAGCTTCAGTGGAAGGATTTATAATAGGAATATGACTTTGAAATCACATATACATCTAGAAATGGGAATTTGGTAGTTGATACGCTGATCAGGAAGTCGCATATTTATAAATTTCATGAATTTTGTGATTCTAGGAGTGTAATGGAAGAAAATTCAATATTGCATCCTGATATGGGAGAAGTTGGGGTAGAGGATGTGTTTTATAGATGATGCAGTCATATCTAGTGTAGCAGGTAGAAGAGTCCCTATTGGGGGATCTAGAGGTAGAGGTATGGAGAGACTGAGGTGTCTGTGGTGAGACCCTATATGATTGGTTTGAGGATGAATAACAATGTGTTTTGTATCATTGATGTATTTTCATTCCATGGTCAATGTGTGAGATAGTTCTCAGAGAGTTGTATAGTTCACTTGTAGCGTTCTATCCTAATGTGACAATGACATACTGAGCCCTGAGGATTCTGTTTTTGGGGCCTAGGATAAAGCATGCCATTGTGGAGTTTGTGTCTCGATGATTGGTCTGCCAAAAGATGAAGGCCGAGCACCTTATCTATAGTTGTTTTCTCTAGCCATTAGATGTTCCTCAGTGGAAGTGGGAGGACATCACAATGGACTTTGTTTCTGAATTACCACTAGCTCAAGGTTTCCATGATTCTATTTGGGTCGTAGTGGATCATTTAATGAAATAATACCACTTTATAGTGATCAAGGAGTTGATCTCAGTGGAGGTTTTTTCATGGCAGTATCTGGAAGAGGTGGTGGGGCTCCACGGAGTCCAGAAGACTATCATTTCGGATTGAGATCCTCATTTATCCTCTAGGTTGTGAAGAGGTCTCCAAATTTATTTTAATTATCAGCTATTCCATATCACTACTTTTCATCCAAAAATAGATGATTATATAGATACAACAATCTAGAATATTGAAGTCATGTTGCGCTCTTGTTTCCTAGATTTTAGAGGTTTGTGGATGAGTCACATCCCCTTAGTGGAGCTCACATACAAACATAGTTCACACTTTCCCATTGGTATGGAAATGTTTCAAGCCTTGAATGGTTGAACTTTCCATTCTTCATTTTTCTATACTATGGTATGAGATTAAAAAATTCTCAGACCGGAACAAATTTAGAATAAGGAATAGATGGTTTTGGTGATTCATGAGAGGATGAGGGTATCTATGGATCGACTGATATCATAAGCCAATCGAAGGAGTGGAACTTTGTAGTTTGATTTTGGGGATCTTGTGTTACTGATGGTGACTCCCTATCATGGGAATCAAAGGATTGGTTAGGCGAGTATGATTTCTACATGGTTTATTGAGCCTTTTGAAGAGTTGGACTAGGTTGGAGATGTGGCGTATAATGTAGCACTTCTCCTACAAATTAGCTAGATTCGTGATTTTTTTCATGTGTCACAGATTTGTCCTTACCATTACGATGGCTCTCAAATCACTGATTGGGTTGAGATTGATGATGATGACGACGTGTCCATGATGTGCCGAAGAGGTGTCATTAACTCCCATGGGGAATTGGGTAAAATTTGAAATTTATAAAAAACAGAACTGTACTAACTACAAAGGTGTAGTATAGTAGAGGTACGGGGTCGTGCCCATATAGTGTGGGGAATATATCAATGATAACTCTAGATTAAAGGTTTGGTCACTCCAATTTCTGATTGATATTATTAAACTAAAGGTGTAGTTGAAGTGAATTAAAATATAGAATTAGAAGATATGGGAAATAGTTTCCATGGGATGTTTTTATAAGAATAAATCATGACTCCACTTCCAAGATGATAATACTCTATGGTTGCAAAATAAATCATATTTAATCAACAGAGAGATGATCAAACCCTATCAATCTAACATAGTATCTCAATTTTTGGTGGTCTGATGAATGAAAATAACTAGCGTGCATTATGATAATCTTGAAATTGCAGAGGAATAATCACATTACTGGTCATGGATTAATTATGTTTATATTTTATGTTTTCATCATCTATTAAACATACTTGGTCCATGATTCAATAAAATATATGATTATAATTAGTCAAAACATTATACCAATTGAATATAATTATTGTGAAAGTGAATAATGAAATAAAACATTTTGATATGCACCCATTTCGACTGATTCTGATCCCCCCTGTGGATTTAGCCGATCATTATTGGGTGACCAACAATGATGATCAAACCTCAGTCCATAGTTAAGGGATTAGACAAGTTAGATTGAGAAGGAAAATAAATGAAATGATAGATTTAATTTAAAATAGAAAATATTAAATGATTACATAATAGAAAGAAAAACATAATAAAAACCTATCTAAAGTTGTTGAGAATCCAATGGTTTCCTCCTGGTGGTCTCACCCCAGCGTAGAAAAATATCAAATGTGCTTCAAAAGATCTATATAAATAGGAAAATTTGGCCATTAAATGAACTAGAGGAAGATGATGTATATATATGATCTACAATGATTTCCATTAATTTTAGGATCTCTAGTGTGGCACGTGTTTCTCTCTCATTTTTTTTGGAATTTGACTGAGTACATGTCATGTACTGGGTGTTCATAACATTTACAAGCATCCAGATATCCATTTGCATATAAGTCTTGAGGATTGATCAATAAATGTTTTGACTGGTGCACACTCATGTATACAATATTCATGACTAGTAATAGAAATCCTTTACTGGACTTGTAGCGTGGTCACGACTTGGATTCATGCGTTGGGAACACTGCAAAACACTAGTACACAACATGTAATAGCCATTATATTCATTTTCCGGCACTTAATCTTCTATTCAACATTCTTCTTCAGTTTTTTTCTTCTATAATTCTCTATGATCATCCAAAAAATCTGATGTCGTGCCTCTTCTCTCAGCTCGTAGCACGAAGTGCCTTTTTGTTTTTAATTCACCATACTTTATTCTATATTTCACCAAAGGTGAATCCTTCATAATATTTGTCAAAAAATTAATTTCTAGAACATATCTTATATTTAATCAATAAATATACAATTAATTCATTTTTAAAAACACAACATAAATATTTATACTAATTAGAGATATCATAACTTTGGGGAGCGGCCTGTAGAGATCAAGGACCTTGAAGAGAAGTGGCCATTTTGGAATCCTATCCCTTTGGTTTATGAATTGTGGAGACATGGTACTGTTTAGGAGATTAAATGGGAACTTGAGTCATATATATTCCCTTAGAATGCTACGATATATTATGTTTAGCTATTTTCTTTTAATTATATTCATTTTTGGTTGTATCTCTTTCATGTTTATAAGATGGATTTATTTTGTTTCATTTGTGTAATTATCTATTTGAGAAATATCTCCCCCATGATAGTGTTAAGGAGGTGGTTATGGTTTTACTATTGTCTCACGTTCCCCCTTTTTATGTTGTTGAACTCCTTTGGTTGTAAGAGCCCTGATTGGTGTCTCGAAGGGTGGTGGTTTGGACAACATTTTCTATTTCCTAGATGGATTGGATTTGAATTATTGACGATGAGAATTTTTTGCGGGTTATCTGATGTAGTGGATGGGACCTCTCTGGTCCATCCTTTATTGAAAATATATTGTTTGGGGTGTTCTAGCAGGTCAAGACAACTTATTTCTCCAACATTTTTAAATTTCCAGCATTGCGAATTGTGTTTCTTGTTTGTGAATAGAGTTTTTGGTGAGCCATTTGTGAACAGTGTTGTCAGTGAGTCATTGTGAACAGTGATATCAGGGAGTCATTTGTAAACATTGGTTTTTGTGAGTCATTTGTGAATAGTTTTGTCCGTGATTCATTTGTGAACAGTTTTGTCGGTGACTCAATTGTGAACAATGTATTTGGTGAGTCATTTGTGAATAGTGTTTCCTGCTTCCCAGAGTTTCACACCTTTAGAATTTTCTTTGATGATAAACACATTAAAGGAATTTTAAGGGATTTAAGTACACTTAAAATCTCATAACTCCGACATTAATTTTCCTTAGGCTTGGTATTCCTTTACTTGGACAAAAACAAGTGTTCTAATGCGATTCAAATTTAATGGAAAATCCATCATATCTTAAACCACTCCTCTATTAAATCTTATCAAGGGATTATATATATTCTTCCCAGGATCTACTATCTTGTTACCTTGTGCGAGATGATATAACCTTTCCTTCTTCCACTACGAGTTGTGTGATTGAACCTTAATCCGTAGATCGTTTCTCCTTGAAGTTTCTTCCTACTGCAGGTGAACCCCCTGTTTTGGTGCAAGCCCAATGTGACGATCTGTCATCAATTGAAGGTATGATATACCCTTGCTATTGTGTTTTCATCAATCCAAATTCTCTTATGTCTCTTTTCCTAATAGCATCAGTAGTTCCATCCGTTCACTCGGTCGAGTAAGTGGGTCGGTCGGTCCCGCTTGACCGTGATAGGGATTCAGAAGGGGACATACATATTTGTATCACCACACGATGCACATAGCTCCACTGTTATCCTCGCCCCAAGGACTGGTTCAAGGTAAGCTACTGCCTCTATTGGTGCTCGTTCTCCTGTCCCCGCCTCCATGTGGCATGCACGTGATGACACACAGTTGGTTGTTCCCATCCCCACTGGAGGATTCTGTAACCACTTTTCTCATCATCAGTTAGGTAGATGAAGGATGGAAACCATGACTCCAGTTTGATCAAATTTACAACCGGTCCTGAAACACCTGTCAAAGTCTGATGGGAATGTCAAAGTCATTTATGTATGAAGTCTCCTACTGGACTATTAGAGTAGAGTCGGGTACTCTTCCTATATAGTTCCTGCCTTGCCAAGGGGGTTGGGGTGCTTCTATCTCATCTCTAATCCGGGTCTGACCCCTGCTGCTATGGATGCACGAAACTCACCTAAAAAGCCAAACCTGTGTGCAGTCAAACTGCATTATTCAACTTGAAAAAGACAAAGAATGACCTCTATAACCAAATTGTTCTTGTATCTGGATTGCCCCAACTCGAAGCATGAGACCTGTAACCCAT
Source organism: Viscum album (assembly GCA_963277665.1). Taxonomy (NCBI): domain Eukaryota; kingdom Viridiplantae; phylum Streptophyta; class Magnoliopsida; order Santalales; family Viscaceae; genus Viscum; species Viscum album. The sequence goes on along the minus strand of OY728121.1, from coordinate 1,901,535,539 downwards.
CTTAACCAACTAGGATGGCATTGGAACTGTGATGTCGACTCTACAAGTGCACTGCTCCTACTGCACTTCTCGAGCACATCGATGCGAAACCTTATTGAGTCAAAAGGAACTCATAATTGGCTTGTATTGTCCTTTCTTCCTCGCCTAAAAACCCAAACTCGTTACCCAGCCACTTAGCTGGCATTTGGGCCTTAAGGAAGGACCTTGGTCGGATTCATTCGTGAATGCTGTTATGGAATATCCCTATTCTATTACTGTTGGATTAAGTGATTCAATAGGAAAGAGACAAAGGGAAGTAGGTTACGGTAATAGAGTTTTATTTCCATTCTTCTAATAGAGTTTTCTTGGGTTTCAGTTGGTGTGCTCGTGCCCCAACATCCTTGGGTGGATGCAGCTATTGTGGTGTAGGTCATCATAATATGTTTTTTGGATCATTATCATATAAAGAATGTAACGAACCTTTTGAGGTAGGAAATTCATGGCTTATCTATTCTTTTACGTGCAACTATAGAGTTATCATGTTTTATCCCACTAGATCACAGTGGAATTGAAATAATAAAAATTTGAACCAAATAAACAAATTGGTATCAATCACATGTTATTGGCTCTTGTTTTTCTAGATATTGTTATTTATATGCATTACTTGTTTAGCATGTCACTCCTAATATAAATTGGTAAAAAAATATATACCTAGATTAATTAAAATTATTTGTTGAAGATAAAAGAGGAAGGTAAATGAATCCGGTTGTTGTGTTTATAATTTGATGTTAATAAAATTGGAACAGTAAGCATGTTTAATTATTTACGATAGATATAATAGCATTTTCTATAGGTTTCCCATAGTTAGAGCCAACTATTAATGAACCAGTTAATTCTAGATGGATTAATGAACTTGGTTTTTTATAAAATATAATTCCGTGTAGGGTTCTATGTTAACCTCTTTCTTATAAATGATAATAGACTTATGCTTGGAGCCATGAGAGATCATTGTGTGCGAAGGAAGAATTCCTTATTTAATAATCAATAGCCCAGTTGATATGATGTTGGTTTCCTGATTCTTATGTTGTGATGTGAGCCAGGATGGCTGTTTTGATATGCAGGGGTAGGGAGGCCCATTGGTTGTGGCTGCAGTTGATGCCTTGAGTGGCGAGATGCATCCTTTTTTTCTTGTGGGTGTTGAGGAAGACACTAGATATGATGAAATGAGTTGGATATCAATGTTGGATTCCTTATGAATCTTTTTGTTGTTTATATACATCATTTTCCCAATAGCTCTAAGCAACTGGTCTCTCTCAAACTCTTTCCAATTGAGGCAAGAATGCGTGAGGTATGCCATGTGTTTCTTTCTTAAGGAAAGATGGGTCTACGTTCTTACTATAGCTGGAAAAGACATGAAGAGTAGTTCAAATACCCACCATGTTAGGCCCCATTGGCTTAGTATATTTGAATGTTTTTCTTAAATGACTAGGAATGTAGGAAAGTGATTATTCTGTTAATAAATTATTTAATAAATAATGTTAACCCATGGGTTTGAGCTTGTTAAGATGCAATGATGGAGTAATATTTCTGAAATATGTGTACTTGTTTTGGGTTTTCCTATTAGAAAGGATACATTGGTTTGATGATAATGAAATATAATGTGGAATTGTTAGTGGATAATAAATGTTTAAATAATTAATTAATTTGAACTACAATTTGTAATAAGGGAATGATGTAATTTAGAAAAAATCATTAAATGGATGTGTTATTATAGGATACCCAGTCTTGTAGTGACTTTCGGGAGTCCGAGAGATGTTGGCTATAACTAATTTTAAGACTAGGTTAAGCCCATAGTGTGGTTTTTAGATATAGTATATTCTGTACATTTTGTGATTCTATAAGCTATTCCACCCCATCAGTTAGGGAAACTAACACCATGATGATTCTCAACCGTATGGGCTGATTTTTCAGACATTCTAGTGGGTGGATGGATGGATTACCACCCCCATTGGACTCACTCTCTTCTCATGGTAGTTACTTGTTCTAGTAGGCACAATTATCATTTTATCCCATATATGTGATTAGAGGGATATAAAGGGTCATGGTTATTCACACACATATATTATGCATATAGTTTTCTATGGACTAATATAGGTGTAACGTGTATAGTTTGTGATGTATTGGGGATCCTTAGTCAATATATGGGATGTAATGGATTGTGGTATAATGCATGATGCATGATACATGATATAAAAGCTCTAGTTTCTCCCAGAAACTAACTAGTTACACTAGATTCGTGGACACGATGGTTTTGTTGCATGAGGTTTATATTGTGATGCTTCACATTGGTGTCCACGGACAAACCTTTTGTTAGTGAGTTGGCTTATGACGTGCGACATTGGGGAAAAGTGTAAAACCAATGGGAAAGTAGTAGATGGGTTCCATTGATATTATTTATAATATTATATACTCTTGTATGTGATATTTGGTGAGATTAGGCATGGTGAGGCTCGAAACACAGTGTACATATTTTGATGACAAGTTAGACACACTTATTGTTCATTGTGCTTTAGCTTGCTTTCTTTTATCTCACGAGAGGCTCCAGAGAGGATCCAACCGAGTACACTGTTATACTCACCCTATGAATATATAAACTATTTTTTAGGTCACTAGGAGAAATATGGATATTTTGTTGTATACTAATAGCTTGGTTTTGTAGGAGCTCTTCGAGCTTCGTGGTCACTATTGTATTTACTTTCCATTGGATATTTGATTTTTTTAATTTAGTTGTAGTAGTTACTGATTTAAATTAAAATTATGTACTTGTATTTTATTTTATATTACAGTTTGAGTTGGAGTTGGTTGATGTATGTCTTATCTCTCTCTTCCTCATGTTTTCTCCAAGAGGTTAATGCCTCCCATTTCTGTGTTTACAATACCCTCAATGCTAATCACCTTCTAGAGGACTACTACAGGTGGGACTCTAGGGTCACAATCTCCCTTCTCACATTGTCATCCCAGGAGGGGTACACCTTCTACGGAGGGGGTTGTGACAATAATGGGTGAATAATCCTACAATGAAGGGGATTCCATGTTACATAGCATAAAGACATCTTGATACTACGACTTCATGTGATGACCAATTATTTTTATGGACAAAAGTCTCCATGTGTATTCTTTATATTTGTTTGAGTTTAATTTTTTTCTTAGATTATGATATTAGGTTCATTTGATTATTCTTTGGACTAATAGAGTTCTTGGAGGTTTGTACGGTCATCTACAGGATCATTAGTCTTGTTTCTGGTGTGCGAGAGTACATAGTTCGTGAATTGTCATTTATGATTAAATAATATATGTTAATTAATTTTAATAAGTTGTTAATTAATTTTAATTGTATAACAATTGATGAAAAATGATTTTTGGGGTATGATATAGGGTTGAGGTGTAATTTTCTTTAACCGTTGGTTATGATTGAGCCTAAGTGATGGGTTTTCTGACTTGTAATTAAAAGTAAATATTAGTTATTACCATTGATGTTCCTTCATAATTGACCCATAATATTGTCTTCTTTTCTTTGAATGATGTTATTTGTGTTCATTATTTTCTTGTATGAATTGGACTTGTTATATTAAAATGGTATTCCAAATGGATTTACATTGGTTAAAACCTTATTAAAATATGTTGAATTCGGTAAGGAAGTTGATTCCAAGGGAATTACATAATTTGGAATTTTAACTTATTTATGTATTTATATCTAATATGGCCACTTAAAATGGAAAAAATGGAGTTGGTATTTTTTCCATCATGTATAATAAAATTTGAAATTGTGAAATGAAAAAAATATTTTCATGTTGTTATAAAAAATGATCATATATAATAATTAATGGTTTAATATAGAAGTGGAATTCCCTTGGGGGTGGATATAAAATTATAATAAATCCTTCATTGATGTAGAACATGAATCCATATGGAGATACCCCATAGTGAAGGATTTGGATGAATTTATAGAGATTCCCATAGTTGCGAGATTGGATGATTTGATGGAAATTATATAGTGTTGGGTTAGGATGTTATTAGAGAGTCACCCATATTGTAGGTTAGAATGATATGATGGAGATTCCCAAAGTTTCATTTTTTAATGTTATAAAGAATAAAACCGTATATAAAGCTATGTGATACTTTTTGTCCAACTACATTATTGAGATACTATCCATAAAATATGGTATGTGATAACAATGAAAACATTATACAATGTTATGTGATACTTTATGGAATTCAAAATGTGGGTGGATCATGATGTTATGGTTGTAATGGTTATCATGATGTGCTCATAGATACCTCAAAATAGTAAGAAGAAGGTATGGTGAATGAAGGTCATAGACTTATGAATTGAAGATTATATAAACCGACCTCTTATATTCGTGTGACCCTTGGTATTAGGTTTCCCATTATCATTTTATTTTAACCACCTAAACTATTATAATATATATACTTAACACCTCGTCCAGAACATTATTATCAGAATAGTTATATTTAGGGATTCCATTGGTGGTGGCCTACTGAGTATTAGTCACACCATTCTTGGGTTTCCATGTATCATGGGTATTCAATGATATTCCACTTGATTCCAGGATAGGTTTTGTACTATGTTTCTAGGACATATCATGAGTGTTTGGGATCGAGCTAGGACTCAGACCCAATTTTGGGGTTCCTCAAATTCTATCCTTGGATAACATGGTTTATTGTTGTAGTATTGTTTTATGAATTCACGGAATGTACGGTATGAAATTCATTAGTTACTAGATATTTATTTTGATTATTTTTAGTACTGCTTGTATGTCGTTCCTTTTTGTTTTATCGTGATTTTTTGCAAGATTTCTATTATTATCACAGTTGTTTTACTATGATAAGAGTGTATTGTCTCCAAACTATCCCATCATAGGCCCAAACTACTATCCCATATATTCTGGAATATGGGGAGGAGATCTGGATGTATTGCAGCTTTATGTAGGTCCAAGCATCATATATTTGTTTGGGGTAGTAGGATGTTACACCATGAATGTTTTGTTGGTGTCATGAATGATGTAGAATCCCAAAAACTAAGAATTAAAAAATTTAATGTTTCAATTCATATTTTAATGTCTTCAGTAGTATAAAAACTTTCTAGTTATAGTAATATAATATCAAATGAATTAGTTATGAAATAAAATCGAAAACATTACCTTCTTCGATTTGAACCTTCTCTCGATATTAAATCATCACTAGTGGTTGTCTCTTGAAAGAACTGATCAGGGGACCCTCTAGATAATATAAAAACAATACATAAGTACATGGTAATTTCTGTCATCAAATTCTAGGTGCTACCGTGGAGATTCGATGAAGCCTTCGATGCTCTGATGATCACCACATGGTCGATCCATTAATATGTAAAGATGAAACTAGATCAGTTTTTTGGAATGAGAGAATCTGTTTTCTAGGATACGAGCCATAGTCTCTCAATATAATGTGATTAATTTTATAATGAATGAAATTTTCCTTACACTTATATAGTGAGGCTCAAAATACCTAGAAATGACACCCCGACTCCCTAATATTTATTTTCTACTAAATAACCAATAAATTACACCGCATGACCGATTTACTGATTAATAAATATAATTTTGTATCACATACAAATAATATAAAAACAATATTATGTGATAAAATCAATAAATTTACTTTTCTAATCATTTCTTTAAATATGAATCGAACCTTGAATATTAAAATAATATTCATTTACACAATATTTTCCATGAATTCACTTAATATCATGTGAATAATATTTTAAATGATTTTTGTACTAATTATTATAAAATAAAATAATATGAATTTATTTATTTCATATAAATCATATATTTGTGGACATCACTCCAACTCTAGGGTGGGGCCAAACATGTCCTATACTACTGTTCATAACAATAAGCCAGACTTTTGAATACACTTACTTTGTGACCCTCTATAATCTTATCTCGATAATAGTGAATGAAATTTACCAACTAGGAGGTGAGTCTAAAAACCCATCAAGGCTCTTAAAGAGATATAGAAAATTCATAGTAATGAAAACATTTCCATGGAACAAATGTTATGTAATTTAATCTCTTTATTTCCTGATATCTTATTAAAGAGGACGTAATAATTGTGTCATTATCCTTTTTTAATTTATTGTTTTTTGACCCCAATAGATGCATTTTCATACCTCTATGATGGCCATGGATTTTTTCCAGGTAATACAGTCCTAATAAATTAGGCCAATAAAATCATTTCATTTTACAAGTAAAAAATATTATCTTGATTATTCAATCAATTACATACCACCAATGATGCACCCACCACAAGCTACCTCGCTACGGTATTAATGCCATTTTTTATCCTTTCATTAGTGTTCATGATCAAATAGTATGAACTAATAATAATCTCAATTTAGGAGATAATAAATCATGTTTGAAAATAGGAACTAACAATGACACTTGAAACATGTGGTGTTACTATTGGAAGGTTTTTCCTCATGTTCTAATCTACTTAATATCACGAATTGTGAACATTATGAGAATAATTATCAATGATTACAAGCACCCAACACATAATTTTCATCCATCATCTGTGCCATATAATCATGTTGGTTCTGAACCATAGTACATGTGGTTAAGATTGATTTCATAGTATCTCAAGGTTTTCATTTTTTCATTAGAACATCTCTATGATTTTGAAATGACCAGTAATCCAATGAAACTACTATATAAGTTGTGTAAAAATAAATATCAACCCTATTATGATAAGAATACATCAAGTATAAATAACTATATACATGATATTGTAATTGAATAGTATTATTCTAGATGGGTCTAAGGAACCCATAATTACAAACCACCCTCTTTCTCTAGATTCCACATTCTAACTATCCTTGTTATCCCCCCATGATAAAATCACACTTCTACTAAGTTATGGCTTGTGTTGTTGTGCCTACCGTGACTCCACTAGATTTCAATTATAACATCAAGGGCTTCATCTACTTTTGTAAGACTCATCTAGATATGATATCCCAAATTTTATTCAATTTTTACACTATCAATACATTAAATTTTGACTAGTAGAATAATTAGGATTATAAAATTTTATATTATGATAAAACATTACTTAATTAGTGCATTTCCAAGAACTAGAACATATCATTTTGTATTTTACACTACTTCTTTAACTGCATCATAAGTCGTTAATCAATCAGTATTTGTATATATTTCGACCACTAGGTTTAATTAGAATATCTAACATTTTAACATAGATTAACTGTGATATTATATCATATTTATCTAAAATGACAATAGTTTGTTCCACCATAAAAACTAGTTTCCCTTCCTCTCTATGTAATAATTACATTTATATTATTCTCTCTCAAGTACATTTGGATACTTATGAATGATACACATTCAGTTCTCCTAGATTATAATTATATTTTCTTATAATAAAATTTATGTTAGAAATATAACCTATATCACATAGCATGGTATATATTATTTATCCATCACAGATTCAAATGAAATTTTACTGACTGTATTAATATCCTCCTATGTCTCATACATTTGTTATTGGAATTATTTATGCCATGTAACATTGGTAATTATTCTCTATAACATTTTTATAACTTTTATTTTTCAATTCCTTCTCAGTATAGTTACTTTTTACATTGCATAAGATACCTATTTGATCTTACTTAGTATATCTTTTCCCTTAAAATGTAGGTTTCCAATTTACGTCAATCATTGGAGTTCTGCTAAAAAATTTCTACAACATCAATCTATTTTTCCCATATGTTATAAACATATATTACTAGTTAAATAATAGATATCACACTATCTCCTTATATACATATGTTAAAAATTAATTACAAATATATATTCTATGATATTTTTTTACAGTAATCCTAAACATGATTTTAGTAACTTCTACCCATTATTGAAATTCTATGTTATCATAAAATATTTCTAATCGTAACATATATACACTTTTTAAGAATGCTAGAATTGACATCCTATTCCTATTATAATGAACATATAATGTATATATGAAAATATGAAAATTCATATAGATTTTTTCATGATTAATTGGTATAACCAATAAAGCATTTTTAATACCACAATTTTATAATCCATGTAAATTTTCTCTTCAGTAGCACTACAATATCAATTTTTGAATCATTCAAAACACTAATCACCCATACATAGAAACATGAAATCCATTATTTAATTTTAATTGAACTTGTAAATTTTATCTTGTTTCTATTTACTACATAATACTATGCTTTACTAGCCTTAATGAATAATGCATCACCATCAGTGGTGAATGTAAAAACATTATCATGGTTTTAACCTTACCAAAAAAATATGTTTCTATGGAATATACCTTTTCCAAAATCTCTTCTAGAATGTTTTACTGTGAATTTTTTTTTTCACCTTCAACATTGGATAAATTAAAGTCAATATTTCAACCATTATCTCAAATTTAAATTTGAATTCTTTTAAATATATTTAGTTGATCACTTAACTATAATTTTTTTATAATAAGGATTAACATAATATCCTATATATACTTTAGTATACTAACAAATATTCACTTGGTGTTTTTATTGATGCAAGATTGTTTAAATCCTTAACAAACTATTTCAGTATGAACACAATATATGTTTAAATGATGGATTTACATCATATTATAACTCATATGATTTACATTTTTCATTATAGTTTATATATGTTTATGGGATAACACCTTTATTTTTGAAGAATTTATTGAATAATAATGGGATTATTTGCAATGCATATGAATCTTAACATTGATTCTCCTTTTACTTACATCACGACTCTGATGTGTATAAGGTATTTTGCATTTATAAATTACTGCATGATAATTTTTATTTAAAAATTTTCATTTATGTTACAAAAATTATTGATCCTTCCTACTAACATCATAGCATTGATGTGTATTAGGAAAATTGAGATTAGTAATAAATACTATCCATATTTCATGATCGATGTATGATTGGTCAAGAAATTCATTGACACGTGGTACTGTAGCTACTCATATATTGTAACTATGCCTATTTTATTACTTCAATTTTAAATTCCATAAAACACATTAATGTATCTTATAAATTATATGAAATTACCTCTAGCTTTTCCTTCAATAAGATCATTATTACAATCTAAACTAATTACATATGCTTTGTGGCCAAAATTTATTCCTAACGGTTTCATTGTCCAACATTATGTAAGTGAATGTTTCGTTAATAACTAGGGTTTTAACAAAAAATATTATAATAACACGTTGGGTACATCCATGAAAACTAGATAGATTTTCAATATAATGAATTTTCATTCCACAACATTGTTTAAAATATTCCTACCTTTTAGATTCATCATGTATTTCTAATAATTTTATCATTATTGACCTCTTAGTTGAGTACTAAATACAATAAAATACATTCATTACAAAAATGGATTAATTTATACTTATGTCCATAGGTCAGACGATATAAATTTTTTTGGTGATAATTAACAAAAGTTACACATGAATTATTAAACCTAGAAATGAATTTTTTTTACTTCTTACAACTAACTTAGGAATCACCATTTCTGAGCCGCTTGGAAAATTCACCTTCTTGTAATGTTTATTTCATTACATGGTTATTTTATTTTTATACACATATGCGATCAGCATATTATATTCAATACTCAATAAATGTGATAAAAACATCATATACAATGATTAATATATTAAATTCAGAAGACAATTCTAGCTTCGACTTCAATTCACTTAATTTAATCATCTATAGACTTATCTCAGGACATGCAAAGAAAATAACCCCATGTGTGATGATCTAAATTTTTTATTTTAATCATTTTTTAAGGTGACTTCATAGTCACAGATTCCATTGTCCTTATCACCATTCATTTAATTTTTTTACTATATGAACTAAATATTAAGCATTCTTTAAGTTCATATGAACTTGGAAATCCTTACCAAAAATGTAATGAAGAATTTCTCTATACAATTATTTTTGTATTCTTAAAATATTTTAGATTATTTAGGTGAAAATATATAAGAATGTGATATATCAAAATATTATGATCCCTCTTTCAATTTACACACATTCAAATTAATCGTCACTGTATTCATATCCCACATCAATTATCCTTGAAAACACAAAAAAGATGAGAAAACAAGTGAAATAATCCACACGACTCTAGTAAAAATATTTCCTTCCCTCACATCATAAGGTGGATCTTTAGAGAGTGGGGACTCTAGCACATAAATTTTTTATATCATAGTAATTTATGATTTCTCCCGTACAACTCATAGAAATTATTTTTGGTGATGAGGTGTTATTCTTCCAATAGTAACCACAATTTAACAATTTTATTAATTTCAATTTTATAAAAAATCAATCTATCGAATATTATATAAATTAATACTGATAAACAATTAAATATTATTGATTAAATTATTATATGTATCCCACTATTTTATCAAACCCTAGAATACCTCACACCTATATATAGACTACTCAGTCGCATGAGCATTATAGGGCCAAGGATCTTAAAAACCTTTACTCATAATCCATGATATAGCTATATCACTACATAGAGGATTTCAAGGTACTCTATTGACTGGCCAACTGCAATAACCCGTAGATCCTTAATTTTTTTTACCAAAGTTCGAGCTTCTCAAAATCATTAACTATATTAAATAAATTATTATCCTCTAAAGATTCATAAATCTTTCCATGGATAATTCTTTGATTCTATATTTAGTTATCTTGACCCATATCTATCGTAATAACTCCACAAATGTGGTTGGGACCCTTAATTATGGACGACAAGCACCTCACACATTCGGTTTTGTTAAAACTCAAATGATGGAAGGCATTGTGATTTAATATTTCTTTTAGTGGTTTAAATTGGTTTTATTGATAAATTAAATCATTTTCCATCTGATATGAAAGTACTATAAGATAAAACACACAACTTGGATTTTCATTAAGTACAAAAATATTCATCTCTTCTTAATTTTATATAATATATGAACTATGTTATTTATTATTTTTTGTGACTACTCAAAAATTAAGAATCAAAAAATAATAATAACTAATGCATAATTAAAAAAACAACATGACTAATTTTTAGCATTATGTAATGGATAATCCATATACACTCAATGGATCAATTGTTACCAATGGCGTATAATTCCCAAGTCATGACATACTCATATTGAATCTCTCCCCCCATTCCAATGTATGTAAGTCTCATCTAGAATACTATCTCATCATTGAATGGTTCATAACTTATAATGTAATCATCATAATACTAAAATACTCTCTCGTGTGTGAGGTGGTATTCGGAATGTGTAGTGGACATGAAGTATATCTCTCATGGACCCACAAACCCTTATAATTATTATTTTATAATAGATATTTCACATACCATCAAAAGATAATTAATTATGACATACCATGTTATATTTTAGTAATATTATTTTTGAATAATAATTCCATACATACATTGGCTGGTTTTTTGCACGATCAATCATCATGCCAGTTAAATGTAATGGAAAAAAATTAAATAACTGATACATTTATATCAAAGAAAATAAATGAATTTAATAAATTTAATTAATATTAATCCAAATAATTTATATTTCTATGTCCCATAGTTTAGTTTCATTATATAAAAAAAATATTATTTTTTGGAAGAATTTTTTTTTAAATTTGTAATGTGTTCCTAGGCCCGAGATAATCAAAAAAATCCATAAAAGGGTCTTGGGACTTGTTTGGACAAGAAATGGAGATGTAGAGTTAGTAAGGGATCAACCCTCACAAAACATGGTCAATATGACCTACCTGAATTCAGGTTGACCCAAAGGAGGAGGCCCAATAGGATATGAGGATCATGGTGTCCTTTTGGTAGGAGGATGGAAAGGATGCGAGAGCCTTTGTATTGGTTTCTGAAGGTAGAGGGTAGGATGATGATGACATAGGGTAGGACATAGACATAATGATTTGTTGGGATGGATATTTGTGGGAGACAGAAGGTGAGGTGGCCTATCAACATGATGACACATGATTAGTGATTCCTAGGGAAGTTTTTTGGAACATGATGGGGATAAAGGAGAGTGGTTAGGGAGGATTAGAATCATCTGAGGTTTGGCACCTGAACCTGACCCTCAAGTTTCCCATTAGATTCATGCAACATCAGTCTATTTCATCTTCATCAGTGAAATAAAAAAATAAAGATATGATATTTCAGTCCAAAAAATGATATGGTTCCCTAATGTTATTTCCCCCGCCATCCTAAAATGTTACTCCCATTGCCTAACTGGAGCACGATAATGGAGAACCGATAAACAAGATTTTTGTATAACCTGAGATTTGTGGAACCCAAATTTTTTGATTCCAAAACGTTTGTTGTATGTGGATGTCTATATAGGGTTTTTGTATTGGGTCATCGTTTTCCAACTATACAGGGCCTGTTCATTAAGGTTTTCACAGCACCAAGTATCAATTCCTAATTTTCCATACATAACTCCACTGCAAATTTTCACAATGAATTCAGTGTTTGAAATGTATGATCATGTTTTTAAAATGTTCATAAGATGTTATTTGTAGGGTTTAATTGATTTTTAATGGAAAGGTGGTATTTTTTTGAAATAATTAAAAATTGAATGTGAGTAGAAATTAACATTTGGAGTTTCCATAGCGAATTGCTCATGGAATATTCAAATTGAAATGTCAATTTATTTTAAAAGAATGAATTCCATCAAAGACCATTTAAAAAAATTGTATCTGATAGTTTGAGAACAAAAATGATATATCTAACCATGAATAGGGTCAAGATAATCGTGGATAATCTGCACAATGAAGAACACAAATATTCAATTGATTTGAATACAATCCAGAATTCATCCGACTGTTACCTAATAGATAATCAAAATAAAAAAAATTAAAAAGTCAATTTTCAATGAAGAATATGTCATCGATAGATATGAATTTCAAAATTCAAAAGAAACCACATAACCTTGTAGTATTTATAAACAAATAGTAAGTATAAACAAAGAATAATTATGGTTTTTAAGTTAGATAATAAGGACTATTCATTTTATGTTTCTAAGGGAAATAATTTTGGTTTTAATGTGTGGGAAAATATGTTAAAATAAATAAAAATGAAAAACAAATTAATAACATTAAAAATATATAAATGTATCAAATAATTATGCTGAAGGTCAGAAAACTTTGATATCAATGTCAAAAGACCACGGGCCGAAACAAGGACTAATTTTTTTATGCGAATGGGAGTCGTGTACATGTATAATGACCATTATGGATGTAAAAAAAATTGTTGAAGAACATAACCACATAATACAATATCATGTGGCCATGAATTTGATGAGGTCACAATGTCACATCAATGATGCATAAGGTTTTGAGTGGGGTGTAAATTAGAAATCTGTTATGAGGATGAATGATTTTTTTAGTTTCCAAAACCACTGTAGGTGGGCCTATAAGTCTTGGATATACACATGTTGACCAACTGAATTATTTTATATCAAAACAATAGAGTTAATTGAATCTAGGTGATGCTGCTGGTATGTTACATTATCTAGAGAATAATTGAAGGGATAACACACCCTTCATATACTTAGTCTAACTTGACATGTGTGTTCTAATAAGAAACATTTTATTTGTTAATCCCAAAATTAATGTGGATTGAGATAATTTTGGGTAAATCTTCATGTTTGACACTACCTTAATCCAAAAAAAGGATTATGTAACTTTGGTAGTGTTTCGTCTAAATCATCGTAAGGAAATTGTAATTTTTGTTGTAGTGTTATTATAAGATGATACAACAAACTCAAATGGTAATAATTTTAGTAGAATTGTTGATTTGCATGAACGGTAGAATCTAGACACAATTTTCATAGATCAAGAGGCAGTAATGCATAATGAAATTTCTATAATCCCACCTATGAAATTTTATTCCCTCATCGCTTAGAACTTATTGAAAAATTAAATTAAACATAGGGCCAATAATGAAGGAAAAATATTCACTGTTGTAAAAATTATTGAAATGCATGTATGAGGTTTCTAGGAATTCCAAATTTTATGAAATAAGGAAACAAATACAACCATAATCTAGTAATATAAATTCATCATAGGTAGAATATATATACAAATTATTGGGAAAATGGGGTAACTATTTTTTGAAGATTTAATTGACACTAGGAATTCAATGCACACAATGCACTGAGAGTTTCTATTGTGTATTAAAGGATGACTTGAATTGTAAGCTAACTATGTTTGAACTCTTCTAACAATTTGATCATTTGTTTGAAAAAATCAGTATCCAAAAATGTAGGTAGAATATGATAGTAGGGAAAATCTCCCAATTCTATCATTTTTCATATCATCCCATAATGATTCAAATAATACATTAATATGCATAGAAAATGTATGATCATTTCCACCATGAAAACCATCTATGTGGTACGTATTTATTGAATTATTTGTATGAAACTGTTTTTCGCAAATGGTCTAGAATGTGAATGATAGATTACATGGATTAGTATTCAGTTGTAGTGTACCAAGATTCACGTGTAAAAAGATTTTGTACCTTCCTGAAATTTGAGAGTTATGGATATTTGTGTTGTCATGCACTCAATATATTGGAGAGGTTGGATGTGCAGTTCATTCTAGAGTATAATATCTATAAGATATGGGCAATGAATGCATGTGACATACATTTGAAATATATTGAAGTTAAATATTTAAATGAATATTTGGTAGCATAAAAATATAAATCTTACAAACAGTGAAGAAAATGTCAATAATTCTTGTAACCCAAACATGTGTGTTTGAACAAGGATATCTAATCGTGCTATAAAATCTGAACAATTATGCCAAGTAATTTTAAAAAGATAGAAATAGTATACCCTCAAAACTAATTCAAGAGGAATCTTAAATCCAACATTGAAAACCATATAAAACATCATTAATGAAGAAATATAAAAATACAAGGTGGTGACAAGATCAAAATATGTCTAGAGTAGACAAAAAACACATCAATAACCCATGTACTATTATAAACTTGTTGAATTGAAAATTTATAAGTATTTTTTAATATTAACTTGTATTTTTAATCATCTACAATTTGAGATATCATGAATAAAAAAATTTATAATGTTGTTCCATGGATGTGCTAGAGAACCATCAAATGTTACATACAATGAGATGTTATCCTACATCTCAATGTATATAAAAATTATACCATAGGTTTAAAATCATAACATTTAAACACTCATATACAATGATATTTAAAATTTTCCTGAAAAATTCTATGAAAATTTTACGCTATATCTATTTGTAATTTTTAATAGTAAATTATTATTCCAATTAGGATACATCGACATGAAACTATGATCCAATTAGACTACAAAATGCAAAATCTATTGAAAATTATATTGGCAACATAACATGGAGGAGAGACATGTCACAAGAGACATTTTGGAACTCACTGATCCACTGCTTCATATTCTTATGTCATCAAAAAATCCAACACTTTTTGAAAATTTGTTTATGTAAATACTGATTTTGGTGTCTACATTGGTGAAAATTTCAACCCCCTATGTACCACACAGTGAATTGATGAAAATAAAATTTGAAATTTCCACTAACAATTTTCAATTGGATATTCAACTGTAAATTTAAAATGGGAATTCCCAGTTGGGGTATTAATGCACATCTAGTTTCAATTCATTTAACTAAAAGTGGATACTACAAAGAGACATTAAAATGTAACACCTAAAACAATTCTAGAACTAAAATCAATATCATCTATATCATAATTTTCATTTTTATAGTCAATTATCCAATTACACCCCTATGTACCACCTAGAAAAATGATGTAAATCAAATTGGAAATTTCAACACACATGTTAAAGTGGGAGTTTCCAATAGAAATGTCTATTGGAAATTCTTAGATGATGGAAGGGAGTGAAAATAAAAATGACACTATAACACATATAATACTATCAAATATAAAATAATTATTATCCATATATAAATTTTGATCTAGATCAATAAACAACTAGTCCCCCATGTACCACACAAAAAAGATGTATACCATACTGGAAATATTTTCCCACAACATCCAATGGGTGTTCCACTTGAAATTACGAATTTAAATTCCCACATTAATGTTATACGAAAAATAATATTGTATTTAAATAGTATACCAATAATTTATATATAGAATATCCACTGGTAGGGTCTAATGGAAATTCCCAGTTGGATTTTATATGCACAACAATTTTTAATTCAATGAGTGGAAAATAGAGAGCGCATAGAAAAATTTCAATGTTACAATTATCATTCATCACATATTAAATGAATATCATATTTATCAAAACGTTCATCCACCTCAGAAAATAATTATTTCCACACACTATGCACCTACCTTCCAATTGATTTAAACCAAATTGGATATTTAAACTGAGATTACCATGTGGGTCAACACTGGAAATATCCAATGGGTATTAAGAGTAGGAATTTCTAAGAAATGTAGTTTTCCATTAAAAAAATTTTATAAAATATTAAGAATATAAATTGTAGTGTAATGCCTATCATAATATGTCAATATATAAAAATATCGCCATTAAAAATGTACATCATGATTGAGAAACAAATATTTCCACCCACAATGTATGACCCACTGAATTCCAAAAAACCAAACATAAAATATCAACTATGATCTTAAATAAGGAATTTCCAATGGAAATTTCCAAATTGAGTTCCCAATTATACTTTATAAGCAAATCATGTTTCCAAATGATCAGAAGAATTGATAGTGCAAACTAAAAACAAGAAATAATTGTAACATCTACATTAAAGCACACTAGTGAAGTTTTTAAATCAAAAAACAAATATGTGTTTCAAACAAATATCTATTATATTGTACAATATTCAAATATCTATGAAACATTGATCCCAAATCCCTCACCCACCATAACTGTCACAATAAGGTAACATAGTAAAATATATAATACAACAACAAAAATATTACATTCACTAAAAAACTTATTTAACTCATTTCAATTGTCTCTAGAAGTTACCAAATATATTCTACTGTCAAAATAAACCTCTGATGTATCCATTTTAGGAATATTTTGGAAATATTGAACCATAAAAAACCACCACTCAGCAATGTCATTTTATTTCAAAATCTTCCACTGCATCCCCTGTAGATAAACACTCTATGTCATAAAAACATAATGACACTAGAATCCAAACTAGAGTATCCCTATTGTGGGGTCTTATTATATTACATTTACCACTTAATATACATCAATTTTTCATCATGAACTCTGCAAAACACAACATCCAAATATGTTTTTTCTCAAAAAACTTAATCGATAGATTTTCTTTCAATGATTTCCAAATTATCATACACATTCGATAAAAACATACAACAACAATGACATATTTTATAAACAGATCACTTCCTCTGTTTTTTCTAACTTGTTGCATGGAGTTTTAATATTTAAACACCCGATTATTCAAATCCATGTATAATACATTCAAAATAATGTTATATGATTTTACCAGTTAAAATAAAAGATTGTAGTTTTTTATATTTGCAACTGCTACCCATTTCAAAATGGTCTCCCTTAAGATCTCATTTGACATATAAAGAACTCCCTACATGCCAATAAAAAAAGATAATATAATAATGTACTCATGGTCTAAGAAAAAAACAATAAACAATCTTAGATTGAAGGTGCCTGACATGATGGAATGACATAACAATTCTAAAATGTCATCCATAATGCGAATTCAACATTATTGTAGAATAATTACCATATATGCTTCAATGAACAATTTCCAAAAAAATTACTCAATAAAAAAATAACCAAAATGATGATCAAGAATGTTATATAAGACATATCATACTAGATGTGCACCTCTTGTTTAACAAATCAATAATATTTTTAATATTGATCTGATACGATTTTTCAGCACATTCCCAGAAAATACCACTATTTTCATGGATATTCATTTCTGTTTTGATTAAATAGTAAAATATAATACAATATATTCTAAATAAACTAAATAAATATCATTACCTATCCTCATCATTATCAAGAAGAATTTTATTTAGCCTTATATCTTGATATTTTACTGTATTATTCTACATCACCCACTAATGAAATACATGGGATAGTTTGCAGGTCATTGGCCACCTTTTCGTTGCAGTTTGTTGTGAATATATATAGGGAGATTGATTCTTCATCTTCATTACCCTAATATTCACACCACTAACCAATGAGGTCGGTATCACTATGGTAGAAAACATTGTAGTTGACTGAACAACACATTTTCATTCAACCATACAGAATTCTTCAATCACATCCTCCTCATCCTCACTGACATCTACATTACAGGCTTCCTTCATATCATCTATAATAGTTTCCTCATTTCTACCATCAATAGAAGTAGTTGAAGTCATGTTCTTTTTATGTTCAATCTCTTGAATATGTTAATTCTCAAAAATTGTTCCCCCCCCTCACAAATAAATAATTTCTTCTCCTCCTTCTCATTCATCCTTATCCTTTCTCTCAAAAAATAATCAGACTATTCTTCATTTTTAATTGTACATCATGTTTTTTGACCTTATTATTAATATTCACATTATCCATATACAATTTGAGAATCTATATAATTGAAAAATTTGGCGCTTCTTCTTTCATACATAAATGATGTATTTTTCAACAACCTACTGAACATGTACTTTAATCTCACAAGGGCTTGAATACAACCTTCACCTTTTTCTCATGGCTGTTTGAGTCTTTAACTGATAGTGAAAAAAAATGAAGATTTTATAAATTAATTTGAAAATAAAGGACAACCTGAAAATAAAATATAGTAAGAATACCAAGGTACATTCCTAAACAGCAGCAAAATCCTCTAGAAAACTCCACAATACCAAAAATTGTGCACTATATTTTTTGGAACAATATTCCTAGACATGAAAGAAAACCAGTACTGTAACATTTATCATTATTAGGAAATGGTCATCCATCCTAAAAAACTAATTAGTAAAATAATGTTTATGGCCTTACAAATAAATTGGCAACCCAACTAACAACTTTTAAGGGAGATGCATTATTATATTTTCATTGTTGTAAGAAGATACAAATGAATAGAATCATCCCAAGCATAAATCTTCACTTTTTCTACATAATCAAAATATTTAACAAAATTCCAACCAAAAAAGGAACCATATGTAAGGGAAAATAACATTACACATGAAAAACAAGAATGAAAATAGGGAACATCAGTTACGTATTTCTCTTAAATAGCTTCAACCGAATCAAGAATCTCTCTCTATAACTCAGCATCACAAAATAGCCGTATAGAAATGGGAAAACTCCTCCACTACAATTCTAAACAACATTTCCTTAATGTATAGAAAAAAGAAAATGGTAATTCAACATACTTAATACCAAATATATAAGAAATTTCATAAACTCTTAAATTAATCATGCTACCAAATATGTCCGTCATTCATAATTCAACATTGAACGTCTTTAGTAAAAATATCATGGAACCATACGGTTATTTTACAATCATAAAATTGTAATATTTTATCAATTAACACATTAAACAAAATTAAGAATATATTCCTTTGAACATATTTAATGTGATTTTCCGAAAACTGATCTTAATGTCATTAAAAAATTTAGGCATACCGGTCATCGAAGACCTATAGTGGTTTATAGCTGATGTAGACACATCTTATTCTATAAAAAACATCCCTAAAAGTTAGAAGCTAGCTAATTTGAATATTAATATAAATTATATGTGTTAAAACAAAAAACTGCCACTGAAAATTTAATTTATTGAAATGCATCATCATGTTGAATTAGTAGGTTCATATAAGTGGACTAATAAAAATTCACAATGAAAATTGCATAATAAATTCCTAGTTCAAACTAACACGGGCATTCCTTCTACAAATATAAATTCATTCATTGTGTAGTTGAAAATTATTATTGAATAAAATATGGAAATTTACACTCATATTAGAAAATTCTAGTTAAATGTTTCACTATGAATTTCGACTTGAAATTTCAAGTGTGAATTTCTATGGGATTTCCATAGGGAATCTGAAAGTGCAATTTCTAGGGTATTTCTAAGGAAAATTTCAACTAGAAATTTCTAGTGGGGAGTTCCATTGGGGATTTCTAGTGGGGATTTATTGCGGGAATTAAAAAATGAAATTTCCAGTGGGAATTTCAGATGGTAAAATTTCCACTATGAATTTACAATGGTTATTTCCAGTGGTAAGATCAACTAGGATTTCAACACCAAAATTGCAACCACATGAAAATTACAACTAATTAAATTATAAAGTGTTCAGTACTTATTAAATGTAGATAAATTTTACTAATAATTTATAGGGGGAATTGAATGTAATAATTTATAGTTGGATGTCAATATTAGTATTTTCAATGGAAATTTCCACTAGAGGCTTCAATTAGAAATTCTTTGTATGAATTTCAATTGTAAATTCCATGTTCAAATTTCAACATGTAATATCCAGTGGTAATTTCCATGGTAGAAGTCATAAATAAAATTATATAATCTCCAATGATTCTAGAAATAGTTATGTACATCCAAATTATAATTTCATAGAAATCTGAAATTCTCGTGCAATTTCCCACTGGGAAGTCCCACATGAAGTTGCAACAACGAATTCCAAGTGAGAATTTAAATTGTATATTCCTAGCACTAATTCCTAGTGGGAATATGATGTTCGAATTTCAAGCATTCAACTCATAATTCTAGCTATATAATTTTGACAGGTTCTATAAATTGTTATGTAGTTCCAAATTATAATTTCATTGCATCCAGAATTTCATGTGGGAATTTCCAGTCTGAATTATCACTTGGAATTCCTATTGCATGATGCAGGTGGGAATACCTAGTTGGAATTAAACATGTAAATTACCACTATGAATTCAATTTATGAGTATATAGTGGTAATTTGTGGCACAATTAGGAAATATAGTTGTACAATTTCAACACATTCTAATATTGTTATGTAGTTCCAAATTACAATTCCACATGAATCTAAATTTCCGGTGGAAATTTCCAGTGGAAATTTCTTCTGGGAATTCCCAGTACAAAGTTTGAGTTGGAATATCTAGTGGATATGCCCAATGCAGAAGTTAAAATTCTATCACTTCAATTTCAACACCTTCATGTAAATGTTATGTGTTTTAATATTTTAATTTCATAGAAATATTAATTCCCATTGGAAGTTGAAACTGAGAATTCTCAATAACGATTTCAAGTGTAAATTTCAAGTTAAAATTCCCCGTTGGAATATCCAGTTGTAATTTCCCACACACAAAAGATGAATTCGTGATATAAAATTTCAATACATTATATAAATTGTTTTGAAGTTCCAAATTATCATTACATAGCAATCATAATTCCCATTAGGAATTTCCAAAGGAAATTCTAGTTGGAATTTATTGTATTAATTAATAGTGGACATTAATAGTAGCAATTTCTAGTGAGAATTACACATCATAATTAACAATTTGAATTGGCAGTAGGAATTTACTATGTGAATTTCCACAACATATTTCTTATTATAATTTCCACTAGAAAATTCAACTTGGAATTAAATAAGAAATAACATAGAATTATTTTCTGAATATTACAAGTGACAGAATTTAAAATTATTCAATTGTACAAAAATGTAATTGATTTCAACTGCAAATTTCAAGAATGAATTAAAAAAAATAAAAACCTATAGTTCATATAATTAATTCAATAAAATAATATCATAAATCTTAATCAATAATTACAACTAAAAATAAAATTAGATATTTTGAAATGACACTAAAAAATAAGAACAGAGACAAGTCAATTATATATTCAACTCAAATAATTAATTTTAGAAATTACTGGAAAACAATCTATGATTCCAAAAAATTATTAGTGCATCAACATTGCATACTAATGAAACCATAACATCACAGGTAGACAATTACAATAACTCAAAAAAAAACAAAAATTCATTGTGACAATATAAAACTATTTAACTCTTTATTTTCATAAGATTTACAAATAATGAAATCCAATTATATCCCAGACATTGTAATAAAAAAACACCCACCAAAAAGAAATCACATAAACCACTTACCATCTTCCATCATTGGAGCTTCATAAAAAATAATAGGCAAAGATATTCATTGAAGGAATTGGAAAAAAAGATGTATTATATTTCATGAGGGATGGTCAAAGTGATTCACTAAGGTTTTCTCCAGTGATGGATATGCTAATTCATTGACCCTTATGTTTCCACCGACAACCTCACTATGGATTCCCTTTGAGTTTTTTTGATAACATCCCCAAGAGATTCACCATGAGATTCAGATGGCCTCTGATTAGATGAGGTATGATAAAAGGGTTTCTCCAAGGGTTTTGTCTACTATGGATCTACAAATGCATTCAATGTGGTTTTCCACTGACCTCCTCCCAAGTGATTTCCTTCGATTCTTGAATACTATTTCACCGAGAGAAGTAGTAGAGATGTTCTATGAGGGTTTTGATGTCCAGGTTCACATATTACTTTGAACGATGAGTTGTTTCAAATCTCAAAAGAATAAACCTCACAGTTTTCAGAACCCATTTCTAATCGAAGTGCCAGAAAATATCTAGATATGTTCCAGGAATCCAACCCCCAACATTAGGGTCTGGTTGAAAACCAAACCAAAGATGATAATTTTTGGGTTGGGGATTCAATTTTTTAAAAATATTCATTTACTTCCATTTTCCTATACCTGCACCGAAAACGTGAAAATTGTCATCTCAGGTTCAGTCGTGAACCAGAACCTTAGGTTGATGGTTGGACGCCTGACACATTTCTAGAATCATTTATGGCCCTTCGATTGGAAATGGGTTTTGAAAACCGTGATGGGAATTCGGTCAAGACTTGACAAAACATGACTGTTGGAGTTTTTCGTGAACCAGGATGTTGAAACACTAAGAGGAATTCTCCACTACATCTCTCAGTAATTTTATTGTAAAGACACGATGTAAATCTTTAGGGGGGGTGGTCAGGGGAAAACCTCTATGAACACATTGGCAGATCAATCGATGATGAAACTATTAGTTAGACCCTTCATTCATCCATTAT
Organism: Viscum album; assembly: GCA_963277665.1. Lineage (NCBI taxonomy): Eukaryota > Viridiplantae > Streptophyta > Magnoliopsida > Santalales > Viscaceae > Viscum > Viscum album. Next base: position 1,901,512,269 of record OY728121.1, on the reverse strand, counting down.
TTAATTTGGTTTCTTTCACATTTCTAGGAATGTCTCTATATGAATATATCAGAAGAACATAAATGGAATACTTAATAAGACCGTATGTGGAAACTTGAGAGAAAATTCATTGGAAGATACACCACTGAAAGTACTCTCAATGAATCCCTTTGAGCATCCCTCATCTAATTTGAGGTGTTTTTTTGGTGATTCCATATGTGAATTACTCAGAAAATAATAGTTCTTTATGGATAATGACATAATATAGATGTCGGTTTATGAGATTTTTAATTGGTGGTTGTTTTCTTATGTCTGGGTTATAATGGTATTTCATTGTTTTGTAAATCATATGATTATTGGGAGATAAATGGATTAATATTTTTCCATTTAATTTTTGTTTGTTAGAGTTATTGGAAAAGTCTAAATTTGTTGACTTGGTTTCTTTAGTATGTTATGTTGATGTTCTAAAATGTATGTTGAAACATAGTTTTTTTTGTAGTAATTGTAATAATGGTTGATTTGAGTGGAATTTCTAATTTATTTTCTTCAGTTCGTCTTTTATAGTGTGATTTCTTACTGGATAATTCCATTATCAATTGTAATTGTTCTTTAGTATTTATGATTTGATATTATCGTTTCGATTTTATGAACTGGAAGTTTTATTTTTGATTTTTGAATAGGTTTTGGAAATTCATATAAAAAGTCAATTAAATTTTTGTACCACTAAAAAATTTATAATTTTTTAACTTTTAATATTCGACAGATAATTCCCATTGATTTGGTTTTGAATTCCAAGTATAATTTTTTCAGTGGAAATTATAAATGTAAAATTAAAATAGAAATTTACACTTCCATTTTCTTGTTCTAATTCACACTTCTAATTCAAAATTTTAATTACCATTGGAAAATTTACATTGGTAATTCCCACTAGTAATTCCCACTAGTAATTCCATTTGGAAATTCCTATTGGAATTTCGTACTTTTATTCCAACTAAGAATTTCCACTATGAATTAATATTACATTGAAATGATAATTTGGAAATACATAAAAATATATAGTATGTGTTGAAATTTTAAAGCTATAATTATGACTTCCTCATTGGAAATTCCAAATTTATATTCCAACAGAGAATTTCCACAGGGAATTTACAATTGAAATTTTCACTGGGAATTCTCAGTTGAAACATCCTGTGGGAATTCAAAAGGGAAATTCTTACTTGGAATTACCATTTTAATTTCCCAGTATAATATACCAATGGATATTTGGATTCTTATGAAATTAATATTTTTAACTATGTATCACTTTCTACAATGAGTTAAAATTGTAGAGCTTGAATTCAGACTACTTACATCGGAATTTCTACTAGATATTCCAACTCCAAATTTTTAATGAGAATTTACCCTTGAAATTCACATTAGGAATTCTATGTGGACATTCCCACTAGAAATTTCCACAAGAATATTCCCCTAAAAATTTGGATTTCTATGGAATTATAATTTAGAACCAAATAAGAAATTTAGAATGTCTTAAAATATATTAGATATATTTATGACTTATGACTTATATTACCACTGGATATTTGAATAGGGAATTCATAGTGGGAAATTACACTTGATATTCCCACTGGAAAATCCCACTAGTAATATGTTATGGAAATTCTCAGTGAAAATTACCACTGGAAATTTCCACTGAAAATTCTTGTTGAAATTCAATTATAATTTGGAACTACATAAAAAATTACAGAATCTGTTGAAATTGCACCCCAATAATTTTGACTTGTGCGTTGGAAATTATGACTGCATATTCCTATTGGGAATTAGAAATGGGAATTTACAGAAGAAATTCACATTGGGAATTATCAATTGAAATTGTTAGTGGGAATTGCCAGTGGAAATTCCCACTAGGAATTTGCATTGCAATTTCAGATTTCTATGCAATTGTAATTAGGATATAGATAAAAAAAATTAGAATGTGTTGAAATTGTATAGTTAGTTTTCTGACTTCTACCTTGGAAATTTTCATTGGATATTTCAAATTGGAATTCACATTGAGAATTTACATTTGAAATTCATATTGAAAATTCCGAGTTGCAATTTCCAGTGGCAGTTTCCACTAAGAATTCCAACTGGAAATTAATACATAAATTGTCCATAAGAAATTCAATGTGAAATATAATTACATTTAATAATTATTGAACAAATTAATATTGAATTATTGGTAATTTTATAGTGTCATTAATTTCGGTGTTGAATTCCCAATTTTCATTTCCCCAGGAAATAGCCACTAGAAATTCCTAGTGGAAATTTTTCCCTTGGAAATTCCAACCAGTAATTGCATCTAGAAATTCCCTTAGGAAATTCACACTAGAAATACCCACTTTAAATCCCCATAGAAAATCCCCATTGCAAATCCACACTAGAAATTCCTAGGGGATATTTTCACTAGAAATCCCCTGGAAATTCCCACTCGAAATCCATTAGAAATTCCAATTGGAAATTTCCAATTGAACTTGCTAGTGTAACATTTCACTAAAATGTTTAAATATGAGTGTAATTTCCATCTATTATTGAATTATAATTTTCACCTACATGACGAGTGACGTGATATTTATTATAGGATTTCTATTATTAGTTTGAACTGAAAATTTCTTATATGATTTGTTTACTTTTTTTCAATTAGACAACTTGTTTAAACGTTCTAATTCAACGTGTTGCTTCATTAATGTAGTTAAAATTTTTAGTTTATGTTTTATTCTTTAAATCTTATTATATATATTAATATTCTAATTTTCTTGATGATAATATTTAGGGATATTTTTTATTGTACAACAAGTGTCTACATTTTCTTGTCACCACTATAGGACTTCAATGAATATGTTGTCGAAATTTTTTAATGAGATTTTTTCAAATATTAATGAAAATAACATTAAATATATTCAAAGGATATCATTTTGGGAATTGAATAAATAGTTCATTGGTATCCTAATACCATTTTATGAATGTAAAAAATATATAGTTCCATGTTATTTTACTACAGAGGTCCAATGTTGATTTAACAATGTTTAGCATAGGGTTTTGGATTATGGATTTTATAGTTTCTACCATTTCCCATATATTCAATATTTATTATGGAAACATACCTTTTTATATTTCTTATATATTATTCCCAAATAGTTCAGAACATTTGAGTAGGATGTTAGCCAATGTTGGACGGCTATTGTCCCAGGGTGTGTTACGTAGAAGGATTCTGATGGCCATTGAAGTAACTGAGGATCAAGACTTCTCTAATGTGACTTTTTTCATTCTATTTATGTGTGAGAAACATAATTTTTCCATAACTATGGTTTTTATGTAGGTTTTAAATTTGATACATATTTATAAAATGTATAAAAAGGTAAGAGTTATGCTTGGGATACTGATATTCAAGAGCACCTTTTTACATCAACTATTTTTTTTCCAAAATTCCCTAAAAGTTGTTGGTTGTGTTCTCTGTTTATTGGTAAAGGCATCAACATTATTTAAAGGAGTAGTATTCCATGTTGGTTTAGAATTTCATAATAATGGTAAATTTTACAATATTGGTTTGCTGAAAAGTTGGGGAATGTTATTCCCAAAATAGAGGGTTCCCCATTTTAAGTACGGTGGAGTTTGCAAGATGTTGTTGCTATTGTATAAGAACGTACTAATGTATTTTTACAATATTATATTTTTTGAGAGCTCATTCTTTTCATATTAATTTGTGAAATATTAATTTTTTTCAGAATCCATTGTAGACTCAAAGGACCCCTATAAAGTGATACAAGATACAATCCTTCCCTGGAAATGCTAAAGAACCTATTCAGTAGGTTGTTGATGAAAAAAAATAAATTATTTATGAAAAAAGAATCACAAAATGTTTCAAATTATGAGTATCATGTATTGTATATGGAAATTGTGAATATTAACAAGAATGTCAAAAACTTGAGGTGTAATTAAAAAATAAGAATAAAATTTTATTATTTTGAGAGAAAGGATAAAAATGAAGGAGAATGAGGAGATGAAATTTTTTATTGGTGAGAAGGAAGGAACTGTTTTACAGAATGTTCAGATTGAAGATATTGAAAATGGAAAGAGCACGACTTTAGATACCAATATTGAGGGAATTATGGAGGAATCATTTGTAGATGAGATGAAAGAAGTAGGTAATGTAGATGTATGTGAGGAGGATGAGGACGTGAATGATAAACTATATAGGTATGAAATAGAATGTCTTGTGCAGTCCAATACAATGTTTACAACCTCTAAAATACTAACCTTATTGGTTAGAGGAGTGAATATTATGAAAAAAGAATCCAAGGAATCAATCTACCTATATATATCCACATTTGACAACCATGAAAGGGCCACCAACGACACAAAACTATCCCTGGTATTTCCTCAGTGGCTTATGCAGTATAATATATTGACTACTCCTGATATAAGGCTCATGAAAATTCTCATTGATATAGATGGGAAGAGGTACTATTATTTATTTGATGTATTTAAAAGATATTTTTTTATATTTTTCTATTTACTATCAATAGAACTTACATTACATGAAAATAATGGTGTTTTTCGGGAATGTGCTGAAAAATACTATCAGATCAATATATAAAATATTATTTATTTTTCAAATAATAAGTGAACTTCCACTATGGTATTTCTTATATCAGTTTTTTTAATCACCTACTTTCTTTTAATTTTTATTGAGTTATTTATTTTGAAAATAGGTCTTTGATGCATATATGATGATAATTCATCAAAAATGTCGAGTTCACAGTGATTCTATCATTGCAGAATTGATAAGTTTTTCATTAATCCCAAGAAACATAACATTAAGATAGTTGTTTGTTTTTTACAAACATTTTCTCATATTTTTCCAGTTTTTGTTGTTTATATTACATGTTTTATGTAAAAAATGAGTAGATTATTATTTTTTTATTACTAGTATGCACAGAGTTCATTATTCTTCAAATGTGAACATAAATCATACCATTTTGAAGCAAGTAACAGTTAGGAATATGAAAAACTCCAATTATTTTATTTTTTCTAGTAAACTCGAATAGTATTAATTATACGTAGTTACTAATGTATTTGAAAAAACATATGTTTAGATATCACCACTCAATATATGCTGTTTGAGAAACTAGAGCAAGTGATCTGTTTATAAAAGATGTTTTTAGTGTGGTATGGTATTATAGAATCTGCATGAAAAATCGGAATGCATTGAAATATGGTATGTTTATTGAATTTTTTTTGTATAAATCATATTTGGGAAATGTCTTTGATGGAGTTCATGATGAAAAAGTGAAGAACATAACATTTATAATTACAACTGAAAAGACACAACAACAGGGAGACTCTAGCATGGATTGTTGTGTCATTATTTGTTATGTCATGGAGTGTTTGGCGATAAGAGTTGTAGTGGAAGAGAGTTTTCTAGAAGAGGAAGTTGTTATGGAGTGGTTTTTTATGTTTCATTATTTATTAAGTGATACTCGAAGTATATTGGTGGTCGATTCTAAGATTATGTTGTATTTGGTTTCTTCTAAATACAATTGGAGTGAGTGAAATATGTTTTTCAGTGAAAATGATATTTTAGTTATTGTATTAGAAACATATATGCTATCATTTATTTTTACAGTTTTGGTGGGTGTGGGATTTGGGGGTCATTTTTTCACATATATTTTGTTGTTGTTCATTAAAATAGATATTTTGTTGTAACACCCTTTTTTTATTTTACAAACCTCACTATTGTTCTTTTATATAGCTATTACGATGTACTTTTTTCTTTTATTCTGCACTGTATTTTCTCTCAATCATTTGAAAACCTTCAATTATTATAAATTCAATCTGATAATTCCTTTTAAAAATTTCCATTTCAAATTTCCATTGTAAATTCCAATTTTAAACTAATAGTGGAAAATTTCTGCTTGGTTTTCTTGAATTTAGTGGGTCGTACGTAGAGGGTGGAAATATTTGATTACTAATCTAGATTTACATTTTTTATTGGTGATATTTTTATATAATTACATATTATGATTTGCGTTACACTGTAATTTATCTTGGAACTATTTTCTGTCACTTTACTAAACAGATAACTTCTTTGTGTAGAAATTCCATCTCTGAATAGATATCAGAAATTTTCAGTTAAAACCCACATGACAAACTTAGCGTAAAGGGACTCATAAAATCTGAGCAGTGGTTTTCTCTACCTGTATGGATCTAGTGTTTTCTCCTTGAGATCAATCGCTTCCCCTCCTTCGGTATTTCTCAACGGTTTTGTGTTGGCTTCTCCTGAATATTTTTTCGGAGACTGTGAGGCTCAGGTCTCTGGTGCGCCGAAACAATGTGGATCTAGTGTGGGTCAGAAACAATGTGTATCATGTTTGTCTTAGTGTCTTTTGTGGGGATTGACAACCATAGTGTGATCTGGTGTATATCGGGTTATCTTTGTCTTTCTCAGATTAGCAACGACACAAATATTAGACGACTCAGTCATGGTCTTCTGGTGTGCCTCGATGTCGGCTCCTGTGTGGTCTGGAGGTGGGTGGATCTCTTTTATTTCGGTGTCACCAATCCTTCTTGTGGGTCCTTTTTTTGTTTTTTTAATGGGGATGAAATTGGCGTTATTTTGGGTGTGATTGGTGGTGTCACATTGTTGGTCTCACACCATACTAGCCTCTCCCTACTGTATGTGGTCTGCCTACTTTAGAGATCAGGGTGGGTGCAGTCACAGTTAAAAATTGAGTAGATCCATGCCCAGAGAGACATTTCTGGTTCATATAATCCTTAATTGATTCATCAGAAGGAGCTCCTTTTGTGAGGTGTTCGGTCATCCAGTCCTTAGAGACGATGTCTCATCTTCGCTTTCATTATATCATCTTTCGATTGCTTCAGTGGCTACGGTGGTAGTGGGAATGTAGTAAGGATTTATGCTATCATCGCTGGAGGTGCAGATGATCATGAAATATACATAGTGAACGGATCTGTTAAGGTTTTATGCTTGAGGGTGATGATTTTATGTCTTCTTGAAATGGATTTTCTGTGGTTTTTTTTTGTCCTACGGTTCATGGTTTAAGGACATTTACAACCTGTTCATCTACATGGGACTTCTCCAGATGAGGTTAAGAGTGAGATTTTTCACCTGGAAATTTCAATATGTATTGGAATATTTGAGAGTGTTTGGATTTTCTATTTGTACTGGGAATGTGCATCCTGTCACGAGATAACAAGATGAGCAATGATGAGTTGGTGGAAATTGGTCATCATTATTTTTATGTTGGTTAGGGACATTTCTCTGTAGTCTTTAATGGATTGTTTGGATTTGATCAAGAGGTCCGTGGAGACATGATTTTGGGTTTTATCCATCAATGCCATGTGGGGTTCCCCCTTACTAATTAAAAGGGGGTTATAATAATAAAATAATAATAAATATTAGACAACTCAGTTGAAATATCCAGTTTGGTTTGCATCAATTGGCAATTTGTTTCATAGTCGGTGGCAATGATTATTTTCCGATGTGGGAAAACATTTTGAAAAAGATGATATTAATTTAATTTGTGATAATTGATAACTATAACACATTATCTTTATTTTAAGTCTCTTCCATCATTTCTTTGAATGGAAACAGGATATGCATATAAATTTCAACTGGGAATTTCTAATTGAAGTTACTAGTGGGAATTCTCATTCTAAACTATGGGACTGTTATTTTAATGGAAACAAGTTGTACATATAAATTTCGGTTGTGAATTTCCATTGGGAATTTCCTTTGGGATCTCCCACTGTAAACTGTGGGAAGAAATTTCTAATCTGGTATACATCAATTTGATGGGTGATAGTGGTCATAGCGGAGTGAAATACGGTTCCCATTTTCACCCCCCCCCCCCTTCAGCACCCAAAGGCTTTGTGCTCCGGTTCCACCATTTGAAACAATTGATTTACGGTATGGTTCTAAACCCTTATATATCAGTATCTAATACTTAAATCTAAGGGTTCTAAAGGGTCAGGAAGGATGGAAAATCGGTCTATATCGTATTATAGCATATAAAGGGGAATTTATTGGTACTTAGAATATAAAATCCACATAAAAAGAATCATATTTTATTGTATATATATTATATATAGAGAGTAGGTCATGGTATTTCGACAGCAAGCCATTTGGCAGTCACTAGTCGGAGGTGGCATGAAGGCGGGAAAGGGGCAGGTGGTCAGGAGCTGTCATCGGATGTGGTACTACTTGTGGATGGATAAATCTGATGGTTCGAGGTCAGATCGCTGGACTAGTGGTTTATTGATCCAACTAAAAATTTTGATATGGGTGGTATTGATTTTATATTTGATATAATTATAGGTGTTATAGTGTCATGTTTCTTGCACTCTCTGACATTGGCTATGAATCTCTAATTGACATTCCATATGAAACACCCACAGTAACCTGTGGATTGAAATTTACAAATTTACTAACATCAAATTACTTGGTGTTAGATACGGTGTGGAATGGGATAATTGATGATCCATATGAACATTTTTATATAGATGATTTTGATTTTAGTTCTCACTGTTTAATAGGGATTACTATTTAATATATCTTTATAGTATCCACCTTTACTATTAGTAATTGAAACTTCATGTGTATTAATATTCAAACTGGGAATTCCATTGGTAATTTCTAGTGGAATCTCCAACTGTAAACTATTGGTGGACACATCCAATTTTCATTTCATAAATTCACTTAGTGGTGCATATGGGGTGGAAATTTCAACCACTATAGAAACCAAAATCAGTATTCATGGAAACTGCATTTCAAAAAAGAATTGGATTCTCTCATGATATATGTATTTGAAGCGATAGATCCATCGAATTTCAGAATGCCTCCATGGACGTGTCACTCCTCCAAGTTATGTGGTCAATGTAATTTTCAGCGGTCACTAAACATTGTAGTCTAATTGGATCAAAACATCTTGTGGATGCTGCCTATTTGCAGAATTAATTTTCAATTAATAACTAAAAAAAATAAAGATAAAGTGTTTTATAGATGATTTTCATGGTGATTTGAAATATCATAGTATATGAGTGTTTAAATATTCTGATTTTCAACCTATGATATGATATATACAAACATTTAGATGTAGGATAGAATCTCCATTGTAAGTATCATTTTACAATTCTCTAGCACTTCCTCGAAACAACATTATAACATTTTTATACACGAAAACTCAAAATGTATTACTTAAATTAATAATCTAATAATAAAAAACACATAGACCTTTTATAGTCAACTGATTTATAATAGCGTTCTTGATGTTGAATCATTTTGTTGGCTACTCTAAACAACTTATGAACATGTCCCACCTTGCCTTTTATTTTTCTTCATGAATTATTTTTTATATTTTATCCGATGTTGGATTTTAGATTCTTCATTGCTATGATTTTAGGGTAAACTATTTCTAGCTTCCTACAATTCTGTGGCATATTTTTTTAGGTTTGACAACCCAATTTGATATCCTTATTCAATCATACAATATTATTTTATAAGATTTATTTCCATTCATGCCAATTGTTTGTATCATCTAGCGTAATATTTATATCTTCCAACTAGATGTCACATGCATTACTTCTCCATATCTTATTGATATGAAACTCTAACAAGCATTGAACATCGAAGATCTACAATATTTTGAGATCATGACAACACGAATATCCATAAGACTAAAATTTCATGTAGGTACAAACAATTATGAAAGGTGGCTCTTGGAACACTACAACTGAATACTAATCAAAGGAAACTCTCATTCCCCCACCAAACCTTTTGGGGGATACTATTTAATTAGACAACTTCATGATACATGCACCACATTGTTTGTCTTCATTCAGAAAAAGAACAAATATTTTTTTCCTGTACAAAGGGATTACTTGAACTATTATTGGATGATATCGAAAATGATTGGGTTAGAGCTTTTCCATTCTATAATAGTATAATTTCATTTCATGATACTGATTTTCTCTAACACACGATCATATTTTTTGAATAATTCAAACACAACAAGTTTAAAATTAATGTAATCCCTTATGAAACCATTGATACTCTCACTCAGTTCTGTGTTTTGAAATCGTATTGTTAATACATTGTTCATTAAATTGTTATCCCCCTTTTACCTTACTCTATACATATATTCTAATAATTTTTAATGTATTATCAACATCTGCTGGGATATGTTTCCATATTTCCTCAAATATTTATTTCTCAACAACCAAATACATTAATTTAATTAACTTTTCCAACTGTGATGATTTTTTTATCATTAACGGCCCTATGTGTAAAATTATTTTTTTCATTATGTGCTTGTGTAGATGTCATGTCAGGCCTTCGGTATGGTTATAGAAATGGATTTTGACATAGTTGTATCTTGATCTATGAAAATTGTCTCTGGATTCCTCCCCCCCATGAAAATCAAAAAATATTATAATCAACTAACCAAATGATTTTATTTTCTCATTATATAACAACATTATACCAAAAATTAAAATTTCATTATGATTATTTACACACACAAAAAGACTCCCAAAGGTCTAGAATCATTATTTGTGTTTAACATTGTGTCAAACATGATGAACTCTACAAAATGATCATAATACACCTTCAATCTGTTATCAACCCAAAAAATGATGCTATTTTGACCACACATGTGAACTTGGACTGAGTATAAGAATGATGTGTTATGCATTGATTTCTTCTATAGGTATAGTAACATATCATCTACATTACCTATATTGATTTCACTCTATTTGTTTCACCACAAATAATTCATTTGGTTGACTCATGTATATCAAACAGTCCTAAGACACCAAAAATGGCTGTTGAAAAAAAACATTTGGCTTCAAAACGTCTTTCTCAATTATATCCAAATCAGCAACCTGTTAATCATTCATGTGACATTGTGACCTAATAAAATGCATGGTCTAAGGATAATTTAATGTTTTATTATGTTCTTCAACAATTTTAATACCCTCATACTAGTCATTGGACTTGTACACAACTCCCATTCACATCGGACAATTAGTCCTTGTTTTGGCCCATGGTCTTTTGACCATGACATCACATTTGACGTATCTTTGATAGTCTTCTTTGCTACATGTATACAATTTTTATGTAACTAAGTTGTTTTCCTTTTTATTTCTGTTATCATATTTCTTCTGTATTCTATAACCAACTATACCTCCATAAGCAACATAAAATGAAAAGGCTTCAGACGATGACTTTAAAACCATCCCAATGCTTGGTATCAATGTACTGATTTGTTTATAAATGCTATCAGATGAGGTGGATTCGTGTATTATATGAACATTAACACTATGGATTCTATATTATTTATTTCAATTTTACTTTTTAATTTCAGTATTATGATTCTCCATTTTGTAACAGTCATATGAATTTTGGGCTGTATTCAAATATATTGAATATTTGTGTTATGTATCATGTAGAGCAAGCATAATCATCTTGATCCATCTCATGGTTAGCTATACAATTAATGTGAAAAAAAATTCAGATAAAATTAGATAAAAAATTCTATTTAGGGGAATTATTTCATTTAAATTGATTGGACATTTCAATTTGAATTACTCACTAGTTATTTTCTATGGAAACACCAAATGTTAATTTCCATAAAAAAATTATTTTAAATTATATTAGTAAAAAATATCACATTTCCAAAGAAAATAAATTAAAACCCTCAAATAATTTCTTCAGAATATTTTTAAAATATGAACCCGAATTTACAACACATAATTCGTAGAAAAAATTCATAGTGGAGAAAAGTATGAAAATTTATTAGTAGTTACTTGTTTTTGTAAAAACCCCTTTTGTAAAGACCCCATATAGAGAGTGATTTACGAATCACTACAATGACCCTATACAGACACCCACATACAATGAACACTTATACAACAATGAGTTAGGGTGATGAAAAAACAATTAGCACACCTTTTTAATTTTGTTTATAAAAATATTTATTTTTTATTACGGTTTTTCAACTATGTGGATGAAATAGACTGATTTGGAACACACTCAATGGGAAAACTAAGGGCTAGGTTTAGGTGTTGAATAAGAGACAATTCAAATCTAAGGCATACCCCAATACTGTAGAGAACCAACGCTTGACGTACATGGACATTGCATTTCTTTTGTGGAATACTTGATACATAACGAAAACAGACACACATGGACCGTAGTAGTTTAGTGTCTTTGGAAACATGGAAAATAATCTTCTAATCATGGTGAAAGATCATCAACATCTCCCATAAAGATCTTCCCCTTTTGTTTTCTTACCTAAAACCTTTCGTTAAATCCAGTAAAAAAAACATATAAAGGGTGAGCTAAAACTCTTAGTAAGGGTAAGGATAGAGAACATAAAACTATCCATAAACATTTGAATGCAATAACTTGAACATAAAATCAAAACATCAAAATCATGAGCAACGGCATAAATCTTGGAAGTACATAAGGCATAAATCATAAAGGAACATTAATAATGATAAAATAGCATAGGAATAAAACATGTAATTGTGGCATCCATTAAGCACATGTTATGATTTACATATTAGCCAAGGCATTTCATCCAAGACAATCTTGGTGGACAAAGTCCCATTCTGAATCGAGTTCACTCCTCGTTCTAGTCCTGTAACACTGAACCGGATTAACTTACTATTCCAACCATGACTTTCTCATGAGATATAAATATTTACCCAATACATTGGTGGGAGATATAGGTCCCACCCATCTCATTATGAAATAATTCTTACTTGTTCCACAACATTAACATAAATCATTCATCATTACCCAATGTATAAAATGGGTTTCATAAACAACTTCCCATCATAACATAATCCATTCAAAAAAATGGATATCATTTAATCATAAGAAAAGTGAAACCATGTAAATAATAGAGAAATTATGCATGAAACATACACATATGAAATAATTCCATCTTTTATGGAAAATGGTTTTGATAAAACACTTGAAATGAATTCTTGAGGAAAATATCCTTTCTTCTTCAAAATAATTTTCTTTTCACAAAATGCCATGAAATTTTAAAGGAAAAGTATTTTGTTGAAAATATTCATTAAATCTTGTAGAGTAAGCTTCTTTAAAATAAGGTGTTATGAAATCTTAAAAATCCATTCATTCCATATAAGTTAAAAAAACATTTTTCTCATACTTTTGTTGGAAAAGTCAAAAAGTACCATGTATAGTAAACAAAAAAAAGATTCCATCCATAACATAGAGTAAAAGTAAAATAGGGGTAAACATGACTTTAATCATACATGAAAGAATATTAAAAACATCATGAAAACATTTTTATTGACATGGATGAAAAATATAACACCAGTAAATACTTACGAATAAGCAATCACAGATAAGACTGAGATTGCCAAATTATCCCTTACCTTAGGTCCAATTTGCTTTGTATGTGTCCGAATCTCTGGTATAATGATATAAATATTGTTATTGACTTATTAAAGAATCTTATTAATTGTTATGATATAATATATAGTTTACTTATGTCTTTATATTACTCGTTCTTTTGTAAATTCGATGTAAAAGCAGCAATTTGGGAAAAATCTTTTCATTTATTGTACGTGTTTTTACTTGTTGTTCTTGATATTGTAACTTATATCCTAATTTACATAATTACATAATGTAAAAAATGATTTATATATAATATATATTCATCATATACATATACAGATATATATATATATATATGATAGATAGATAAATGGAATGAAATACATCGTTCATGGAGATGGTAGGTCGTACAAACGCATGAACGATGTTTTCATTTCCTTATTGAATTGAATGGAATTAAGTAGATGAAATAAATATTTGTATACATAAATACAGTGTCATTACTATGTCTTATATTTAATTATTATTCATTATATATACATTATAATCATTAATGAATTGTTAACATGGAGAATGAATCTCATCGCGTCGTGGAGACTGTAGTCCGTTCGTACGCATGAGCGATGATATCATTCCCATGATCGTGGAACTGTATTGGAGTGTATGCATACTATTTCATACTCAATATCAATTTACAATAATCACATGTAGTTATTATTTACACCATTATACCCATCCAAGTAAGGTGGTGGTGGAATATAGATTACACCACGGCGTGGAGACGATATTCTGTACGTACGCACACGCGGTGAATTCGTTTTCCATAGCATGGATAGATGGTGAAATAGGGTTGTTTCATACATATAATGACATATCAGTATATTATTGATACTGATTCTATTACTTCATAATGAAACAACTAAAGAAGAAGAAGTAGAAGAAGAAATAAAGTTGAAAGAATCAGTAACAGACATTACCTCATCTTTGAAGCGCCTCTTCTTAACCTCCTCTTAGGGCACTAAAGATTGTCTTTGAAGAAGACCAGAACCTCTAGAATGTTTCTAGAGAAGTTTATAAGTTAAATTGGCTGGGTTTTTCCGAGCTTGAAAGCTCAAGATGGTGTTAGGAGGAGAGGGGTACCTTTGGAAAAACTAAAAATATTATTTTATTATAAAGTCATATTCGGTTTTTAATAGCTCAAAATTGATTTATTTAGAATATAAGATTAGTATGGGTCGAAATCCCCTCATCAAATATAATTTTGAAAAGTTTAGGTTTCTATTTTAACCTTATCATTTATACTTAACTTTAAGTTAAATAATTTTACTTTTACCATGCCTTCTTTTTTTCTTACACTATATGGTTAATAATATTACAACAACAAGACAAACGAACCCCAAGTTGTTTATTATTAATATAAATAACATTATCTAAGTCATTTGGCCGGTCATTTTATTTTTAGGAATAAAATAACAATTAATAATATAATATTTTTTGAAAAAATTATTTTATGTCAATTTTGACACTATTTGGTACATGATTTTTGTGAAAATCATATCAGAATTATTAATTCGAAAAAAATTAATTAAATCAATACTAACATGTTATATTAACCTATAAAATTATTTTAATTCATAGAAAGTCTAAAATTAAATTTATTTGGGTATTTATAACATCAATTATGTTCATATTTCATTAATAAGGTAATTACTCCATCATCATTGTGTCATAAATAAATTAATCTATATAATGTCTAAAAATTATAAATAAAATATCATTATGTAGGAAATCTTTTTAGTTTTCTAATGAAAATTTATGGTCGAATTTATCTCCTGTATAACCTAATATTAAATGTTTCAGTTATTAAACATTGATTTTAACTATATTAACTATTCTTTAAATAAAATAATGTTAAATGTCCAAATCTAATCCAAGTGGGCCTAAATGGTCATATTTTATTCCTAAGGTTGCTTTTGGTCGAATTACTCTTATCCAATTGAATTAGGACATGTTTAGGGTAATAATAATATCATTTTTACCCTTAATTACCATATTTACTTTTAACCGTGGTAAATAAAATTAAAAAGTTATAATTCACAAAAAATTATTTTCATCTCATTGAAACAAATTTGAGTGATTTATATTAACCGTGACTATTGGATTTTCGAAATTCCATTCACAGAAGCGGTAAAATTATGTTTTATGTGAATCTCCAAATTCTCTTAGGAGGTGGGTAAAAGATGGTGAAAAGTTCAATAAAATTTTTATGTATCTAAAATTATTATAAAATGACTCCAATGAATTAAATTGAACGTATATAGGTATTATGTATCAATTTTCACCTAATATAAATTTAAATAAAATAAATAATTAGTTAAATAAAAAGTTGGTTTTTAAATAGTATCCCGGTGTTTTCACTATTCATTTAAAATTGAAAGTTTTCAGAAAAATACCAAAAAATCACCCGAGGCTAATTTTGATATTCCAAATCAAAAAATGAAGTCCATTTTGAAAAATAAAATTTATAAAATTTCAAAAATTGGGTATTACTATTCATAAAGACTAGTTTATATAACATGTCGTTGTTTAGTGAAACTCGGTATTGCGTACAACACACACTATCGTTGAAGGTCGTGATCGCGTGTAATGCAAGACAAATCAGGGATGCGTGTTTTGAAAGATCTTTTTGGTGTAGCGTAAAATAGAAGATATCAATGAAATTAAAAATAATATCTTTCAAAAAATCTCAGGGTGTTACATTCTACCCCCCATAAAATGAATTTCTCCCTCGAAATTCGTAGGGGTTATAAAATGTATACTACTTAGAAGATTGTTAAATAGAAACCCACATCGTAGAAAGGAATACTAAAACTTCATTTTAAAAAGGAATGTTAGAAACGTTACGGTTACCCAAATTAACTAATCACTGGGTTTCCACATAGGATAACATAGGTGAAAATATTGATAAGGAAGAGAAATTTAACCCTCAAGTTCTGATGGAGAGTGGTAGAGAACATGGCTATGAAAAGGACAACAATCACAAAGCCATAAATTTTTGATGATCTAAGGTACCATCTAATTCATCTGATATAAGGGCTTTAGGACAACATTTTTGGTTTTCAGGATCATTTCCCTCAAGATGAAGAATTTTTAATTAGAAGAAATAATTACTTTATTTCGGTATAATATCACCATTTTTGGTGCCTTGAACTCTTTCCACTTCATCTCTTAAAGAAATGAAGTTGAATTTTTCATTCGTTAGGTGTTATCAGATCATGTGATAGAATGATGGGTCATTCTATATGTCTCAAACAAAAGGTTAGAAAATGTTATCAAATATACATAAGTCCATCTATGGTGAGTTTAATCGTATATGATTCCAAAAAGGAACTTATACTTCATCGATTTTACACTTAATTTAATAAAACTAGTTTCTACTAACTAGGGACTTCCTGTAGGCCAGTGGTAGGCGATAAAGGAATGTCACACTTCAGTTGTGGGTTTGATTCCCACAACCTTGTCCGACGCGACAGGTTGACGCCCGTCCTACGAGTTGTTGTTTTTCTAAAATTATACAATTAAAACATAACAAAAGTTATAGCCTTAAACAATACTATCTGATATCTAACATAATATATTCTAATGTTTAGGTTTATCCAAAATACTTCTGTCCAATATCATAGTATAAGGATAATGATTACAAGAATTGTCATCTACTGAGCATGTGAATACCATCATTTATCATACGATATATGTTGTTGGTCACATTCCAAACACGTGAATACCCTAATCATGTCTTCTCGTGAAACATGAATTACCATAGAACCTTAGTGAAAACATGAGTGTTGTCAAAATTTAACTCTATCCACATACCAAAATCCAAAAAATTCTATATACTCAAACCATTATTTCACTTAGTCCTTATATCAATCATGAGTTCATGAATACTATCAAACATCTTATTATCTCCTTATCCCTTCATTATTCTCATATCATATACTTTCAAAAAATATCTAAATAACCATTATAGTTACTGGTACCATTCATCATATACTTTCATAAACATAAGGAAAACAAATAGTTTAACAATCCTTAGATGTCTCTTTATTCCATAGTACCATGAGATTAATTATACAACAACACTCTTGTTAAAAATGTAATCATTCCACTACCTTCTTAAACCATTGACTGATCTTGAACAATTCTTTCATCTCACATATCATTTGTAGTCTCTTAATCATCATCAATATAAATACTACCCATACAACCATGCTGATTCTCTTCATGAGACTTTCCCTTAGGTCATTGGTTTTCACGATGCCCATACATTCCACATTTAAAACATTTAATCATTGTTGATGTCATTGTAATACCATTATCCTTGTCCATGGTGTTAACTAAACATTTTCCTTTACACTTACTGGATTGGTTTCCTTATTTTCCACACCCAAAGCATCTTCCATCTTCTTTGAAACATTCTCCTTGAAGTCTCATCCCACATGATTCACATGATGAAAAATTTAACTTTCTTTACTCTATGATCATCATGAAACTCCTTCTTTCTCTTATTAACTGTGTCAGGAAACATTCTAAAGTTGAGATTATTGATCATGTTATGAGATTTCTTGATTACGAATAATAATGATGTTTTCCTTCCAAATCCCATTTCATTTTCTTGATCATGAAGAATATCATTCCATTGTCCATCATATTCTCAATAATCGTGAATCTTCCTATTTCCAACCATTTTCTAAAACCCAAAAAGAATAGTGTGAGAGAAAAAAAATCATGCTAGGAAAACAACATAATAAAGGGGGAGTACCTTTAATATATAACATCTTAGGTTTAATTATATGATCTTTATCATAATTCTAGGACTATAACCTATACATATACTTATCCATAAAGACATCCCTAGAAATACATTAGAAATATCTCTAGGGATCTCACTAAATATATCACATCATAGTTTCCAATGGTAACTAATCCTTTCCTCTGATACCAACTGTAGAGAACCAAATATTGACGCACATGGGCATTACATTTCTTTTGTGGAATACTTGATACATAACGAAAACAGACACACAAGGACCGTAATAGTTTAGTGTCTTTGGAATCCTCGAAAATAATCTTTTAATCGTGGTGAAAGATTATGAACATCTCCCATAAAGATCATCCCATTTTTTTCATACCTAAAACCTATCTTTAAATCCTTGGGAAAAGAAAAAATATAAAGGGTGATATCAAATTCTCAGTATGGGTAGGCATAGAGAAAATAAAACAATACGTAAACATTTGAATGAAGAAACATGAACACAAAATATAAAAATCAAAATCATGAGCAACGACATAAATCTTGGAAGTACATAAGGCCTAGATCATAAAAAAACATTAATAATGATAAACTAGAATGGGAATAAAACATGTAATTGTGGAATCCATTAAGCACATGTTATGATTTCTGGAGTAGCCAAGGCATTACTGCCAAGACCATCTTGGTGGACAAAGTCCCATTATGAATCGAGTTCACTCCTCTTTCCAGTCTTGTAACACTGAACCGGAATAACATACCGTTCCATCCATGTCTATGTCATGATATACAAATACTTATCGAATGCATTGGAGGGGGATATAGGTCCCACCCATCTAATAATTATATCATTCTTACTTGTGCCACAACATGAACATAAATCATTCATCATTACCCAAAGTATAAAATGGGTTTCATAAACATCATCCCATCATAACATAATCCATACAAAAAAAGGAAATCATTAAATAATAAGAAAAGTGAAACCATGTAAATCATATAGAAATTATACTTGAAACAAACACATATGAACAAATTCCATCTTATATGGAAAATTGTTTTGATAAAACACTTGAATTGAATTCTTGAGGAAAATATCCTTTCTTCGTCAAAATCATTTTCTTTTCAGAAAATGCCATGAAATTTTAAAAGAAAATGATTTTGTTGAAAATATTCATTAAATCCTGTAGAGTAAGCTTCATGAAAATAAGGTGTCATGAAACTCTGAGAATCTGTTCATGCCGTAGAAGTTAAAGAACATTTTTCTTGTACTTTTTTCGGAAAAGTCAAAAAGTACCACATATGGTAAACAAAAAAAATATTCCATCCATAACACAAAGGAAAAGTCAAAGAGGGGTAACCATGACATTAAAAATACATGGAAGAATATTAAAAAGTTTATGAAAATCATTTTTATGGACATGGATGAAAAATATAACCCCAGTAAATACTTACGAATAAGCAATCTCGGATAAGAATGAGAGTGCCAAATTATCCCTTACCTTAGGTCCGATTTGATTTGTAAGGGTCTCAAACTCCTGTATAATAATTTAAATAATGTTATTGACTTATTAAAGAATAATATTCACTGTTATGATTTCATATATAGTTTACTTATGACATCATATTACCCGTTCTTTTGTAAATTCAATGTAAAAGTAGCGATTTGGGTAAAATCGTTTCATTTATTGTACGTGTTTTTAATTGTTGTTATTCATATTTTTTACTTATATCCTTATTTACTTAATTCAAGAATGTAAGACATGATTTATATATATTATATATTCATCATATATATATATAATGATAGATCTATAAATGGAATGAAATACACAGTTCATGGAGACGGTAGGCCGTACGTACGCATGAACGTTGTTTTCATTTCCTTATTGAATTGAATGGAATTAAGTATATGAAATACATATATATATATATATATACATAAATCCAGTATCATTATTATGTTATATATTTCATTATTATTCATTATATATACTTTATAATCATTCATGAAAGGTTAACATGGATAATGAATCTCATCGCGTTGTGGAGACGGTAGTCCGTACATACGCACAAGCAATGATATCATTCCCATGATCGTGGAATTGTATTGGTGTGTATTTATACTATTTCATAATCAATATCACTTTAAAATAAAAATATATAATTATTATTTATACCATTATACCAATCCAAGTAAGGTGGTGGTGGAAAATAGATTACACCACGGCGTGGAGACGGTCTTCCGTACGAACGCACACACGGCGATTTCGTTTTCCGTAGGATGGATAGATGGTGAAATAGGGTTGTTTCATACTTATAATAACATATCAATATATGAGTGATACTGATGTTATTACTTCATAATGAAACAACTAATGAAGAAGAAGTAGAATAAGAAATAAAGTTGAAAGAATCGGTAACGGACATTGCCTCTTCTTTGAAGCGCCTCTTCTTAACATCCTCTTAGGGCACTAAAGATGGTCTTTGAAGAAGACCAAAACCTCTAGGATGGTTTTGGGAAGTGGAGAAAAGAATTTTTCAGGGGTTTTCTAAGCATGAAGGCTCAAAATGGTGTGAGGAGGAGAGGGAGGAGGATCCCTTTTATAAGGGAGGAGAGGGGCACCTTTGGAAAAACTGAAAATATTATTTTAATATAAAGTAATATTCGGTTTTTAATAGCTAAAAATTGATTTATTTCGAAGATAAGGTGAGGATGGGTCGAAATACCCTCATACAATAGTATTTATACATGTTTAGGTTTCTATATTAACCTTATAATTTAGATATAACTTTAAGTTAAATAATTTTACTTTTACCATGTATTCTTGTTTTCTTACACTATAAGGTTAGTAATCTTACAATAACAAGACAAACGGACCCCAAGTTGTTTATTATTAATATATATAACCTTATTTAAGTCATTTTGATGAACCTTAGATTTTTAGGAATAAAATAATAATTAATAATATAATTTTTTTTTAAAAACTATTTTATGTCAATTTTGACAATATTTGGTACATGATTTTTGTGAAAATTATAAATGCATGATTACTTCGAAAAAATTTAATTAAATAAATAATAACATGTCATATTAACCTATAATATTAGTTTAATTCATTAAAAGTTTAAAATTACATTTATTTTGGTATTTATAACATCAATTATGTTAATATTTCATTAATAAGGTAATTACTGCATCATCATTGTGTCATAATTAAATTAACTTATTTAATGTCTAAAAATTATAAATAAAATATCATCATGTAGGAAATATTTTTAGTTTTCTACTGAATATTTATATTCGAATTTCTCTTATGTATAACCCTATATTAAATTTTTTTAGTCATTAAATGTTGATTTTTACTATTTTAACTATTCTTTAAATAAAATAATATTTAATGTCCTAATCTAATACAAGTGGGACTAAATGTTCATATTTTATTCCAACGGTTGTTTTTGGTCGAATTAAACTTATCCAATAGAATTAGGACATGTGTTATGGTAATAATAATATCTTTTTTACCCTTAATTTCCCTATTTACTTTTAACTGTGGTAAATAAATGTCAAAAGTTACTATTCACCAAAAATTATTTTTATCTCATTGATCCACATTTTAGTCCTTGATATTAACCTTTCCTCTCAGAGTTTTTAAATTACACTCACAGAAGCGGTAAAATTAATTTTTTATGTGAATTTTCAAATTCTCTTAGGAGGTGGGTAAAAGACTTTGAAAAGTTCAATAAAATTTTTATGTATCTAAAATTATTATAAAATATCTCCAATGATTTAAATTTAACTTATATAAGTATTATGTATCAATTTTGACATAAAATAAATTTAAATAAAATAAATAATTATTTAAATAAAAAGTCGGTTTTTAAATATTATCCCAGTGTTTTCACTTTTCATCAAAAAATGAAAGTTTACAGAAAAATACCAAAATTAACACTAGGCTAATATCGATATTCCAAATCCAAAAATGAAGTCCATTTTGAAAAATAAAATTTATGAAATTTCAAAAAGTGGGTATTAAAATTCATAACGGCTAGTTTATATAACATATCGTTGTTTAGTGAAACATGGTATTGCGTAAAACACATGCTATCATGGAAGGTCGAGATCGCGTGTAATGAAAGCCATGTAAGGGATGCGTGTAGTGAAATCTCCTTTTGGTGTACCGAACAACACAATATTTCAATGAAATTAAAAAGAGTATTTTTCATAAAACCTCTTGGAGTTACAAATACACTTTTTTTATTGTTTTTTCCTACTGACATGCTTGCAACATCCACCTTTACTCTTTACAATTTTTTATTGTGAATTAAACTCTTAACCACTAAAAGCTTCACCCTTTAGAAATTAATTTTTAATTTCTGTCTTTTATGTCTCGATACATCCCTACTATTTAGTCATTAAAAAAATTTTATTTCCAAAAATGTTAGAATAAGAACCTGACTAAAAATTATTATTATGACTATTGTTCCAGATCACTGGAAATTTCTACCACCCACCACCATCAGGTAAATGTTCAACGTATATATATACATATATTATTTAATATTAAACTAAAAAATATCTAGTTTCTATCCAATTTAAAATTATCAATAGGCATTACGTGGTCATTCAAAATTCGATCGAAGAATGATTTTTTATATAGGGACAATAATAATTCACTCTTGAAAATATAAGGAAGACATAAATTTTATTGACATTAAAATTATCACAATTCCTTTCATACCAATTACTGGTACCAGACATACAATGGAAGACTAAAAAATAGGGATTTAAAATTTTATTGATATAATCGGTGCCATAACTTCATCACAAGCATAAATGATTCTTTTTCATAACATAAGTATCTCACACAAATAAATTAACAATAAATTTAAATCAAATAATTACTTCATTAATTTCATTTCCATGATCTTCAAAATCTCATCGTAGATGGATTTTGCTAAGTGGAACCATATCAAGATCCCAATTTATAATCTAAATGTTCTTAATATCTCCTTCAGATAAACATTCATCAAATTCCATTTGATACTGCAGAGATTTGATGAATCCTTCAACATCCCGACAGTCACTGCTACATTAATCCATTGATTCGTGAAGAAGAAATCATATTATTTTCATGGATTGAAAGACACTATCATTAGGATGAGAGAAAGAGGACATCGAGGATCTCAAAATTACATGGTTAATAGTATTATGTATACGATTCTCCTCCCACTTATATTGGGTGGCTTGAAATACACAGAAATGGCACCCCAATCATCAGATATTTATTTCCCAATAAATAATCCATAAATGAAATCATATGGCTAATTTAAAGATACATAAATATATTTTATATTTTTATAACATACATATTATATAATAAAATATGTTACATGATAAAATAGATCCATTTAACTGACCCATCATTGAAACAAATATTAAATGAACCATAAATATTAAAATAGTATTAATTTGTATAACATTTTCCTATGTATTCAATTAATATCTGGTGAATATTTTTAATTAATAAATATGGTGACAGTTATTTTTAACTCAAATAATATTAATTTATTTATTTCATGGAGATCATATATTCTCAATCATCAGTTGGACCCCTTGGTGGGGCCCACCAGGCCCTATACTTTTACTCAAAATAATGGGATAGACTTTTGAATATTTTTATTGTGTGACCCATGAGGAACATATCTTTATAACAGTGAATATTATTCAAAAAATAAGAATGGAGTTTGAAACTCATCAAAGTATTTAAGGATGTAAAGAAAAGTGATAGAAATGACAACCTTTACTATGATCAAAAAATATGTAATATAATCTATTTGCCTCGTGATATCTCATAAAGAAGGACCCACACTTTGTGTCATCACCCTCCATTACATTACTAATTTTTTTTACTAAATTGGACATACTAACCTTCTTCTAACAAAACTATGGATTTTGTGAATGTGCAATCATCCGGATCCACTAGGACAAATACATCACTTCATTTTGAATGAAAAAAAACCAATCTTAATTATTCATTTTATTTCATACCACCAATGAGTAACACAATGCAAGCTACCTCACTCTGACATTAATATAATAGTATCTTAATTGCATAATAGTATGTGATCAAATAGTATACACTAATAATAATTTAAAGTCAGAAGACCATTACACATGTTAACAGATTGGAACTAACAACGAAAATTGAAACTTGTGGTGTTCCAATTGGAAATTCAATCCACATGATCTAAACTATTCGAGATCTCTAGTTGAAAAATTTATGAAAAGAATTATCAATTCTTATGAACCGCAAACACCTGATGGAAACTCATAATTTGTGTACTATCAACATGATGATTTTATACCATTGTAAAAAAGGTATGATTAATTTCGTAGTATCTCAAGGCTCTCATTATAGCATGGGAACTACTATAACCATTTCATATTATAATTAAAATAAGAGAATAACCATTTAAATAGCGGACATAGAAATATCAACACTATTATGGTACAAATACATCATGCATAACTCAATCTATACATATTATAATAAATGTTCATTATTCTAATTGGGTCTAGGAAACCCAAAAATACATGTTATATATATTATTTCCTTTTAATTCATGGGATAAACTAAGTCAAATCATATTCATTTCATCAAATTTCTTTTGACTCAAGTGTTACCCCATCCCTTATTGTTTTTAGTAACTCAAATTTCATTCATTATGTTATTACCATTCACTTAAATGTTTTTCATATAAGTTCGGAAGATTATGACCACTTATTATATTATGTCTCAGCCTCCCATTATTTATATTTTTACAATATAAACCCATTTTTAAATGTTATTTTCTACATATAGTATGGTTAAAATTATGGATATTGATGACTCAAGTCACATTTATTTGTTTTCTAATGTTTCATCTTGAACATTTCTTTTTTCGTTATTGGGTTATATTACAGTAATATTTTATTATATTTTACTGTATAATCCTATGTCATTAAATTTTGATTTAATAAATATTAATTATTTCACTTTTTTACATTGTGAATTTTTATCATAGGTATTTTGATAACATCAAAATAGAGTTTCCTTTCACATTCATATTTTTTATATTATTATCCTAATTTATACGATTAAAATTTTATGTATTTTCATGGATCCATTATTAAATATTATTTTTAATATAAATATTTTCAAAAAAATTATTATACCTTTTCAAATGTTACCTTTGAATGTGACAAAATTTTTAATTTTATATCAATGTTAATTTTGTAAAAAAATATCTTGTTGCGGGGAGTTCCCCTACATGAGATTTGGCTCCCATGCAAAAGCCCATGATGAATTTGGTTTCTCGGTTTGTCAAAATTAGCAATACAAAAACAATATTTATTTAATTTTTATTACACAAACATATAAAAATATAATACCAGGTTCACATTGCCTTCATGCATGAGGAAAAAATCAAATGTAATTATGGAAACATTCATGGATGAGTAAATTATGCTATTCAATGCCTACATTTAATTCTCATAAAATAAAATACAACAATTATAAACCTCTCCGGTATTAAATGTAGTAGGGATTAATTAATGTAGTAGAAACAATATTAACTTGGTGTTAAAAAATTCCAAAACAAATTCTTTTTAAAATAACTGAACTCGAAACTAAATTCAGATTTATACTCAATAAGTGAGAATATAAAATTTATAGGTCTAAAAAATATGAAAATTTAAATCACTAAAAGGTACAAGGTGATTTACCTACATCATCCACAGGCCTATTCCCCTGGGGCAGGATCATCAATATTTTTTAACTATGTAAGAAAAATTTATTACAATAGAACAAGGAAAAAATATTAATACATGCTACACCATCAATATACCAGCAGGAAACAACAAAAAGAAAAGAAAAATCTGATAGATATAATATGAAAATGATAGAAAACCTAGAAGGAAAGACCGTGGGTGAAAAAATTCAAAATATAAATGACATATAATGGACTGAGACCCCCTTATAGGGGATCGATCTCACCTTTATTGAGGAAGAATAATGTCATCATGCCAAGATCATTGTTGTCATGTCTTCTATGTACATTCTTATGATTAAGGAAACCACTACAAAGTTATCGTCATAGACTAGAGTGAATTAGAGGTTATATGCCATCCTGACTCAAGAAAAAGTACTAATTTCTCTTGATGATGGCGTTATGAAAGGTGTTGTCATTGGGGAGTCATTGATGGAGGATCGTTGCAGTGGTAAGTTCAACCGAGCGGGCACATATCACTTGATGTGATCGACACACACAAACAAAGTAGAAGAAAAGTGGTAATATTTCTTCAAATTGAATTCATATATCACAACTCCTCTAAAAACCCCAATTTATAGGGATACATAACACCCAATAAAAATTCAAATAGATAAAATAATTGTCAATGGTTGGTTGTCGTAGGTGTCACTCAATCCTTTGAAGCTACATATGCCTAGTAGTGATCATTTAATACGTCATGCCTCTATTCCAACAGTGGATGGTAGGTTCCATTAACTGAATAATGTGTTTAATATCCAACATCCTACCCTAAATTCATATTCCACCTGACCCATGATTTTGTATCATATTTGAGTGGTTTTCCAAGCAGTGCTATGATTTTACCAAAGTCAAATCCTTTCATTTTCTTTATACTTTTTTTGGGTCAATGAGATAAATTTCCACATCTATCACCCTCCTCTCAATTTCATTGGTTTTATCTTCCATGAATCTAGATGGATTGGACGTAACTGAGAGAAAAGACAAATTTACATACTCCTCCATTGGTTTGGTTCTCTCATATATATATTCTAGGATTTGAATGTTTTGAGGACATATATTAGAGAGTTCTTGTTTGATGTCTCAGATATCAGAGTAGGTGATTATGACATTAATGATTCTTCAGTTCATTATTCCTCCAATGGCACTTCTTCAAATATTTCTTTATATTCTATAGTGATTCATGTCATTCTTGTGTCATCAACTAGATTCCACATCCATGATTCATTTTCATAAATGATAATGTCTCTTCTGAATATAATATTCTTGGTGATGGGATTATACAAATGATTTCCCTTCGAGCGATCTTCATATCACAAAAGGACACACTTAATCCCTTTTTCCTCATGTTTTATTCATTTTACTCTAGGATACTAACCTAGGTAATAGAACCAAAAACTCTAATATTACTCACACATGGATTCTGAGTACTCCAGGGTTCATGTGGTATCTTTATTTTGATGTTTTTGGGCATCTATTGGGTAGATACACCACACATGAGGCCGCTTCATCCCAGAAATTCATTTAATCTCCTGTGAATTTCAACATTTATCTCACCATGTTGAGAATGGTGCATTTTTTTCCTCTCAGATACTCTATTGAGTTGGGACATGTAAGACGGTGTTAGATGGTTGTAAATTCTATATTTGCATAATGGAATATTGAAAAACATCGGATGTGTGCTACCCACCTCAAACAGATTGCAATGTTTGAATGTGATGGTTGTGTTGATTTTCAATCAAAGCCTTAAATTCATTGAATATTTGAAACACATAGGACTTCATTTTGAGGAAATATATCCATTTATTTTGCTATAATTGTCCATAAATGTCAGAAAATACCACCTTTTCCATTTGATTTTTTATTAAATGGACTACACATGTCAGTGTGAACTAGCTTTAGTGGTGATGCACCATTCCAATTGGCCTTCGTTTCAATGCTATTTCTATGTTCTACTCTTATAATACATCATTCAAATATTTGATTTTAATGTGTAATGATAGGAATACAGTTCACTATATTGTTTTATCCTAATAATCTTAAAATTTCAATGTTTAAATGCCCAAACCTGAGATGGCATATCCATTATTTATCATCACGTACCATTGTCAAACATCATGGTACATCGGGTTGGATCATAAGTGGAAACATGCAGTTCTTCGATAAAAATTATTTTGTGATCACCCTTCCTTTATCATCAATAAACTCATTTTGTTTATTTTGAAGGCTTATGCGAATTCATTTTTTCACCAACTGGCCGAAACTCAAGATGCCAGTCTTTATGTCTGGTACATAATAGATGTCGGAGATGAAATCAGTATTTCATTCATTTTTTATGATCAGAATATCTCCTCTTCCATAAAAAATAATATCAAGAGATCTCCAAATGAAATATCTCCTCAAACCCACTCATCTATGTTCATAAATAGGTGTTTGTGCCCAATCATGTGATTTCTAGATCCAGAGTCATGATTCCACATACCTTGATTTTGTGTGGATATTTGTGCCATCAACACATGGGACTCATCAAAGGGATCTTCTTCTTGAACGATATGTGTATCCTTGATTTCATTATCCACAGATTTCTTATATTGAAATTCATTGATATACATTCCATATTTTTAAAAATTATAGCATTGAATGACTATTTTTCTTGTTTAATATTATTGAATCCTCCCCTTTTTCCTCATCTAAATTCTCATGGTGTATAGGTTTGATATTGACGGCCTCCTTGAGTTTGTATTCTTCCCCTATTCATCCTCTTCATCATTTTCTAGGATCAAATTTTTGTCCAGGGAATACCCTGACTTGGTTTATTTGAGATTCTCCCTCTGGCTCCTTTTCAGATTTTTTGATGTAAAACATTGATTGGAAGGAATTATCCACTCTAATGGCATCTCTTTAGAGGTTCACCTTCAAACATTGGTCTTGTAGAGATATCACAAGATCTTAGATATAAATTGTATCTAGGTCCTTTGTTTCATCCAAGTCAATGACTATGTAATCATTTTTTGGATAGGTGGACTATAATTTTTTTTTTTGTGAATACAGCTAGTATTTTATTTTGGGTAACAATAAGATTCTATAATTTTATAATTGAAACTTATTTGAATATTTTTTGTAAAATATGATATGAGAGGAGGAAAATCACCATAGTGGGAATTTTTTGAGTGAAAAAGGTAGGCATTGTGTGTGTTTCTTGGGTGGAGACAGGAAGTGACACACTCTCCTAAAAAATAGGTATGGGACAAAAAGTAAACAATGTTGGGACCACTAAATTTTGAAAAAGGGACAAGTAAAAAAATGTAACATTTGTAAAGAATGAAAAACCCAATGAACTAGATATTCAACAACTTAACCATTTTTTGTTGTAGATGAATGAGAACTGATCAAACTTGATCTCTCAACTCTCATCTCACCTTCAACCGGCCTATGATTCCACTGATAAATGATATGGGTAGTGTAAGTGGACATAGATTCAACCTCTTCTAAAACCACTGATGGAGGATCGTTTCCACGGTATGTTCAACTACACAGGCATAGATCACATTAGGTGATCACAACACAAAAACAAAGCAGAATCAATGTGGTAATATTTCATGAACTAAAATTTATATATCACAACTCATCTATCAAAACCTATTTATAGGGATACACAGAACAAAACAAAAAATAAAACAAATAGAACATTGTTCTACTGTTGTTTGTAGTAGGCGTCATTCAATCCTCTGAGCCATATATGTCTACTAGTGATGGTTGAATCTCTAATCCCATTGTTCCCAAAGTGGACGGTAGGTTCCTTCAAAGGAATAATGAGTTTAATATCAAATAATTCCAACGAATTATTGTACATCCATTGTAAATTCATCCCCTTCCCACCCAATGTAACACCACGATCTTCCACGATAGGCTTCTCTTTCAATAATGCAATAGCTTGCATGGTACGCAAGTTCAAGATTCTAACACATCACAACCAATAAAAATATCCATTATGAATAGTAATACCCACTTTTTGAAATTATATATATTTTATATTTTAAAATGGACTTCAATTTTGGATTCGGAATATCGAAATAGGCTTATGTTGAATTTTTGGTATTTTTCTGAGAACTTCCAATTTTTTTATGAATAGTGAAAAATAATTAAAAACAACTTTTTTAATAAAAATAATTTATAGTGATAAATTATACTATTGAGTGGTTTTAAATTATAATTAGAATATATTTTTACCATTTTATCCAATGGTGTTCATTAGAATTAATTTCACATTGAAATTGGACATAAACAATTGTCAATCTTTTGATATATATTGTTTCCTAAAAACATGCTATTTGTTGTGACTAAGGGAATTAATTATAAAATTAATTAATGTAACTTATATGTTTGGAATATTGTAAACTAGAAATCAATTTTGAATTCGGAATATCAATTATATCTTAGGGTGAAATTTTGGAATTGTTCTGAAACACATCAATTTTTGATGAATAGTGAAACCACTAAGTGGTAGTTAAAAACTGATTTTCCGTTGAAATGAAACATTCCCACTTCTGTGATTTTATTTTCAAAAATCTGGCATACATGGTTGTCATTAGGAAGTAAAATGTGGTTCAATGGGATTAAAATTTTTTTTTTTGTGAATAGTAACTTTTAAGTTTAATTAATCGCGATTAATGGTAATTAGTGATATTTAAGGTAAAAATGGTATTATAAAAATATTAAATGACCTTTACACTTGTCGTACACCTATTGGATGAGTCATGGCCTACCAATAAAATTCATGGGTCAACTTGGGGACCCCATGGAGACACATTGGTAGGAAAATGACATTAAAAACTTTTTATTTAATGTTAAAATAATAATGTCACAAACATGAGTTATTTTACTAAAACAATTTTTAATTGGGGTTATACAAGTCCTAGTTTTGACTATAAATATTCATTCGAAATATAAATATATTTCCTACATCGTGATATATTTTTATAATTTTTAGACATTAAATAAATTAAATTATTTATGACACCATGATGATGCGGAGATTACCTCATTAATTAATGATTTAAATAAAATGAAAAGATAATGTTAAATCCAAGGCTTAAACTTCTCAAAAACCTATTGTATGAGTATATTTCGAACCCTTATCACCTTATCCTAGAATGATATCCTTGTGAGACCTTTAGAATCCGAAAATCATTTCATAATAATGTAACATTTCAATCTTTCCAAGAGTGCCCCTTCTCTCCTCTTATAAAAGGCCCCCACCACTACCACCTTATTCACACCATCAAGCCATTTGACTCGGCCAAACTCTGCCCAAATACTCTCCCAACTTCCCTACCTTACTCCTAGAAGCCTCACTTTGGGCATAAGTATTCCCAAGGAAGCCTTTGGCTCAAATAAAAAAGAGTTACCTGATTTTAAGGTAATGTCTTCCCTAATGTTGTTTTGATTTATTTTGATTCTCCAACCCCTTAATCTCTTTTTATTCCTTTATTTTGTAACAACACCAGTATCTACAATATACTAGTATGTTGTTAAGATAAGGATTTGGTTTACACTTACAAAAAACTTCGTCTAATGATTAAAGATCATACTTTTTCTTTGGGTGACGAAATATTTCCCCACGAAACGATGATTGTTCAAAATTATTTTAACACCTATAATGGTGGACATTTTGATGAAACTATTTTCATATATGATATATATATTATGTTTATGTATTCCTTATGCTTCTTTATTTCTCATTTATGGCATACTTTATGATTTCCATTATGGGTAAACGAGATAATTTCATTTTAGGAAGTGCGGACTACTGCCCCCTTCAAAGTGATTTGAATCGTTAATGCCATATGTGGGATGTACACAGGATTGAGTAAATGGTATTATACATTATATTATACTAGAATTATATTATACCTTTATATAATTATAACTTCATTCCATTAAATACAAAATAGAAATGAAAGTAGTGTTCATGCGTACGTACGGCTTACCGTCTCCATGAACGGTGCATTTCATTTCATACCTCTAAATGTTATGTAATATTATAAATGAATGTATATACTGGATAGATATGATGTATATGATATAAAAATCATGAATATAATTATGGATATAATGGATATATTACCACATGAACAATGTGTAATTATAAGAAGTTTATTTTTGACTCAAGTACCTAAGATCGACAAAACGACCGTTATAAACTTAAAAAACGACATAATGTTCATGACATGGTAATAAGTGATATAAAAGGAATAATGAACTTGAAAAAGGTTCTTAAGAAGGTAGAGATTAACTCTAGTTTATTATTAAAGAGGTTAAAGAGCGGTCGAGTCAAGTCGGACATGAGGTAAGGGAACTTCTTAACACAATTTCCATTCTTTGGGTTAATCTCCTACTTTCAAATTATGTCATGATATTATTATGTCCTATCTTGTATTTGTAATTTCTTTATGTGTGCTTATTGTGAATCCACATAATAGATCTATTTTATTTAAAAAAATGATCTTTTTAAGGGACTTCGTCTTAATCTCCATTCATTGAGGCATATTGTTTTTATACCCAAATTTCTTTTATACTATGTATAAACCCCTTTCACTTTTCCGTTTATTCAAAAGGTTTTCTTTTATAATTATATGATTTTTAAATGATTTAAAAAACGAGATATTTCTCTCAAATGTATGAAAATTTAGTGCAAATGTATACGTATTTAACGCAAGCTTAAAAATGTTTTCAGAAAACCCAACACTCGAGTGTGGTAGACAGGAAGGGATTGGGTGTGGACCCATCATGGACTGCAATTAGTCGAGCAGTCTCAGAATTAATTATTTTGATTTCAGAAGCTTGCATAATGTTTTCAGAAAAACACTAGAGTATATTTGGGAAATTTTAAATGTAAGTATCTTTTAAAAAAATTGAATCGGTAGGTCTCATGAGACAAACAAGTGTCTTGGCACGAGGCCTTGACAAAATCTTATTTGTAGTCATGGAACGAGGCCTTGGCTACATGGTTATGATAGTCTGGAATTATGCATTCCATAATTATGAAAGTGGTTATGGATATTGCATTGGATTATTAGACTTGCAGAATATCCATGTTATTAAGTAAATGATATTATTTAATTTTATTTTTTCCATATTATGCTGAAGTTCAAGTTTAAAAAGTCTTTTGTTTTAGTTATACATTGCCTTAAATGTTAGTGTTTATTTATGAAAGCTTCCGCAATATTTTTATCCTTACTGAGCATCTGAGCTCACCCCTTTCAATGTTTTAATATTTTCCAGGATGTGAAGAAGTATTTTATGAATGACCTGCGGGGATAGTCAGAAGAGGATATGAGTGTGGACTATAGAGAATTTTTTATTTTAGTTTTTCACTTTATGAAGTAATGTAACATTTACGAATGTATCTAGTGTTTCCAAGGCTACTAAACTAATCGGCCTTTCAAGAATTGATCTTGTATAATCATTCCAATGTTACGCAATAATGCACCGAATCTGGGTAACTGGAGTCGGGGCGATACAATTGGTATCAGAGGCAGATTAGTACTACCCATGGATTCTAGATTTAGATAAACTCTGATTAGAGCACATAGCCCAAAGATAGACTTTATGGATTAGTATAGAAGAACTTCCTAGAATTTTGTTGTTGTAGAGATTTTGTGAGCTTTACGAGGAATACATCCCTGTCTGGATACGAGTAGTTAGAGGCGGCTATGGCATAGATTTACCTAGGGGAAAACCCAAAAACACCGCTTTTAGCTAGACTCGAATGAGAAATGGTGCACGACAACGGGCCTTGCTGCACTCTTGGTTACGACACTCCTGGGGGATATGCTTAGTATAATTCTTATTTTCTTTACAAAACATTATGAAGGGTTTATGAGTACATACTCTCTCAAAGAAAACATTTCTTTTTATGATTATGGATTATATCCTTAAATAGTTCAATTTATGTTAAGTGATTTAAAAATATGGAATTATGTATTTTGATTTATAAACTAATATAGTTTATGCCATTTTTTAGAAATGACGCCTAATGGGAGGAATGTAAACTGTATAAATACACACACTCCATGTAGGGATTTCCCTCCTGCTCAAGATAATTATTGTGGAGATAAAGATACAACTGGTGTTGATCACCTTACAACCATACTGGGACAACTCACTCAGGTTATGAATAATAACCTTACTCGTATGGAGCATCCTGATCTACAACATGGAGAATCAATGTTAGATCATTTCATGAAGCAACAAACCCCAAAATTTAATGGGGGTAAAAATCCATTAGTAGCTGAATAATGGATAAACTCCTTAGAGAAAATATTCCATGCCTTGGGGAGTAGGGAAAGGTAGAAGGTTGTCATGGAAGTTTACCACCTTACTGGAGATGCCGATCAATGGTGGTCACTGATTCAAAATACAAAGGATGATGAAGAAGTATCATGTATGGAATGAAGAGAGTTCAAAGAGATTTTCTTAGAAAAATACTTCCCTCATGACCATCGAGCGGATATGGAATGGCAATTTTTGAGTCTGAGGAAGAAGGAGGATGAGAATGTTGCAAAGTAGGAGGCCAAATTTACAAGGTTAGAAAGACATGCTATAGATTATATACATAACCCAAGAAGTAATATTGATCGTTTCTTTGATGGGTTAAAACCATTTCTCCATCGAGCTTTAGTTTTACAATCTTTCTCAACGTACGAAGATATAGTCTCATGTTCTATCAAGACAGAAAAGGAATTCTCTAAATCTTATGACAATAATGTAAAGCAAGAGAAGAAGAGAACGGTGGAGCAAGAGACAGATAAAGGGAAAAAGGGAAAGAAAAATTTTCCATTATGCGATAATTATGGGAAGAATCACCCAGGTACTTGCCTAAAAGGAATGGGAGTTTGTTATAAATGTGGAGAAAAGGGTCACCAGGCTCGTGATTGCAAGGGAAAAAAAGAGGCTATCAATGTTGAATGCTACAATTGTAGGTAAATGGGGCATTATGCAAAGGAATTTCCTAAGCATCAGGGAATCTTACCTCATAAAAGGCCAGTCGATCAAGGACAATATTATGTTGTTACTACAGTTGAAGAGGAATAATTAATGTATTGGTGCTTTTGGACTCAATGATTATATTCTGGTTATAAGGATAATGTGATATATATATAAGGATTGTACTGCAGTACTTGTTGTTTTCATTAAAGATTTAATATGATTAAGGTAATCATATTTTTAGTATGTGACAATAAGTGAAACATTACTTTGTTTGGGGAATCTGATGTTACAAATGATTTTGGAATTTAAAGTCCTTTTAGAGAAAGTCTGGATAGAGGTATTTTGGATAACTATAAAGGTTTGAATGAATTAAGTTCAACTTTGGATTGTATTGTTTAAGGTTAAAACATTTCTGAAGATTATTTATGGAATATTATAATACTATACTTTTAGTAAAAGGACAACCTGCTGGATTGGGGATAACCCGTCGCGTCGGACAAAGCTGGAGGAATCAAACCCACAACCATAGTGCGACATGCCTTTATTACCTACCACTAGCCTACAGGAAGTCCCTGGTTATTACTAAAAAGTTTTCCTAATCTAAATGGAATGTGTTAATATTTCGAACCTTATACAATTAGGATAAATAGAATATTATTGAGTTCTATTACCTTTTTGAGTGAAAGATGGGGTTGTGGTAAAAATTTATTAAAGAATGAAAGTCTAAATGACAAGTAAGTATATTTCCTTACGTTCTTAGTAAATCTCTTAAATAAATTCCTCAACATTATGAAGGGTAAATTAAAACAAAAACGTTGTTGGTTAACTTTTCCAACTGGGGATTCAATGACTGTTTAACCAATCACGAGTTTGTGATTTTCTTGTGGTTAACTTTCTCCTAATCATGTTTTCTACAACTCTCCATCAGACCTTGATGGTTTTTTCCCTCCATATCTATATTTTCATATAATCCTAGTATTGGCTATCTCGGGTGACCTTTGTACCTCTCTTTCTTTCTTTTAATGTTATAATTTTATTAACCCTATTTCCGATGTTGGTTTTCCACATAAGTATTTTCTATTTTCAACCATTAATTTTCAAAGAAAAATTTCGAATTGCGAGGACACAATTTATTTAAGGAGTGGAGTATGTAACACCCCGAGCTTCCACGATACACTTCTCTTTCAATAATGCAATAGCTTGCATGGTACGCAAGTTCGAGATTCTAACACACCGCGACCAATCAAAATAGCCATTATGAATAGTAATACCCACTTTTTGAAATTATATATATTTTATATTTCAAAATTGACTTCTTTTTTGGATTCGGAATATCGAAATAGGCTTATGTTGAATTTTTGGTATTTTTCTGAGAACTTCCAATTTTTTATGAATAGTGAAAAATACTTAAAAACAACTTTTTTAATCAAAATAATTTATATTGATTAGTTATACTATTTAGTGGTTTTAAAGTATAATTATAATATATTTTTACCATTTTATCCAATGGTGTTCATTAGAATTAATTTCACTTTGAAATTGGACATAAACATTTGTCAATCTTTTGATATATATTGTTTCCTAAAAACACGCTATTTGTTGTGACAGCGGAAATTAATTCTAAAATTAATAAATGAAGCTTATATGTTTGGAATTTTTTAAAATAGAAATCAATTTTGAATTTGGAATATCAATTATAGCTTAGGGTGAAATTTTGGCATTGTTCTGAAACACATCAATTTTTGATGAATAGTGAAACCACTAAGTGGTAGTTAAAAAACTGATTTTTTGTTTAAATGGAACATTACCACTTCTGTGATTTGATTTTCAAAAATCCGACGTACATGGTTGTCATTAGGATGTAAAATGTGGTTCAATTGGATTAAAATAATTTTTTGGTGAATAGTAACTTTTATGTTTAATTAATTGCGATTAAAGGTAATTAGTGAAATTTATGGTAAAAATGGTATTATAAAAATATTAAATGACCTAAACACTTTTCTTACCCCTATTGGATGAGTCATGGGCGACCAAGAAAATCCATGGGTGAACTTGGGGACCCCATGGAGCCACTTTTGTAGGAAAATCACATTATAAACTTTTTATTTAATGTTAAAATAAAAATGTCACAAACATGAGTTATTTTACTAAAACAATTTTTAAATGGGGTTATACAAGTCATATTTTTGACTATAAATATTCATTAGAGAGATAAAAATATTTCCTACATCATGATATTTGTTTTATAATTTTTCCAAATTAAATAAATTAAATTATTTAGGACACCTTGATGATGCAATGATTACCTCATTAATTAACGATTTAAATAAAATGAAAAGATAATGTAAAATTCAAGTCCTAAACTTGTCAAAAACCTATTGGATGAGTTTATTTAGAACCCTTATCACCATAGACTCGAAATATATCCTTTTGGGACCTTTAGAATCCGAAAATCATTTCATAATAAAGTAACATTTCTATCTTTCCAAGAGTTCCCCTTCTCTCTTCTTATAAAAGGCCCCCACCACTACCAATTTATTCACAACTTCATGCCATTTAACTCGGCCAAACTCTTCCCAAATACTCTCCCAACTTCCCTCCCTTACTCCTAGAAGCCTCACTTTGGGCAGAAGTCTTTCCAAGTAATCCTTTGGCACAAATCAATAAGAGTTACCCGATTTTAAGGTAATGTCTTCCCTAATGTTGTTTTGTTTTATTTTCCTTCTCCAACCCCTTAAAATCTTTTTATTCATTTATTTTGTAACTAAATCAGTATCTAAAATATACTATGATGTTGTTATGATAAGGATCTGGTTTACAGTTACACACACCTTTGTCTAATGGTTAAAGAACATATTGTTTCTGTTGGTGGGGAAATACTACCTCATGAAATGATGATTGTTCAATATTGTTTTAACACCTCTAATGGTGGAAATTTTGATGAAACTATTTTCATATATGATATATATATTATGTTTATGTTTTACTTATTCTTTTTTATTTCTCATTTATGGCATACTTTATGATTTCCATTATCGGTAAACACGATAACCTCATTTCAGGAAGTGCGGACTACCGCCCCCTCAAAGTGATTTGAATCGTTAATGCCATATGTGGGATGTATAAAGGATGGAGTAAATGGTTTTATACATTATATTATACTGGAATTATATTATACCTTTATATAATTTTAACTTCATTCTATTAAATAAGAAATAGAAATGAAAGTAGTGTTCATGCGTACGTACGACTTACCGTCTCCATGAACGGAGCTTTTCATTTCTTACCTCTAAATGTTATGTAATATTATAAATGAATGTATAGAATGGATATATATGATTTATATGATATAAAAATCATGAATATAATTATGGATATATTGGATATGTTATCACATGAACAGAGTGTAATTATAAGAAGTTAATTTTTGACTCAAGTACCTAAGATCGACAAAATGACCGTTATAAACTTAAATAACTACATAATATTAATGACATGGTAATAAGTGATATAAAAGGAATAATGAACTTGAAAAAGTTTTTTCAGAAGGTATAGATTAACTCTAGTTTATTATTCAGGAGGTTAATGAGCGGTCGGGTCATGTCGGACATGAGGTAAGGGAACTTCTTAAGCCAATTTCCATTCTTTGGGTTAATCTCCTACTTTCAAATTATGTCAGGATATTATTATTTTCTATCTTGTATTTCTACTTTCCTTATGTGTGCTTATTGTGAATACACATAATAGATCTATTTTATTTAAAAAAAATGATCTTTGTAAGGGACTTCGTCTCAATCTCCATTCATTGAGGCATATTTTGTTTTATACACAAATTTCTTTTATACTGTGTATAAACCCCTTTGACTTTTACGTTTATTCAAAAGGTTTTATTTTATAATTACATGATTGTTAAATGATTTAAAAAATGAGATATTTCTCTCAAAAATATGAAAATCCAGTGCAAATGTATACGTATTTAACACAAGATTAAAAATGTTTTCAGAAAACCCGACTCTCGAGTGTGGTAGACAGGAAGGGAT
The DNA here is from genome assembly GCA_963277665.1 of Viscum album. NCBI lineage: Eukaryota > Viridiplantae > Streptophyta > Magnoliopsida > Santalales > Viscaceae > Viscum > Viscum album. The sequence continues at coordinate 1,901,473,208 of OY728121.1, read as the reverse complement.
TGGGAGTGGACCCATCATGGCCTGCAATTAGTCGAGCAGTCTCAGAATTAATTATTTTGTTTTCAGAAGCATGCATAATGTTTTCAGAAAAACTCTGGAGTATATTTGAGCAATTTTAAATGTATGTATGTTCTAAAAAAATTTCATCAGTAGGTCTCATGAGACAAACTAGTGTCTTGGCATGAGGCCATGACAAAATCTTATTTGTAGTCTTATCATGAGGCCTTGGCTACGTGGTTATGATAGTCTGGCATTATGCATTCAATCATTATGAAACTGTTTATTGAAATTTAATGAGATTATTCGACTAGTAGAATATCCATGTGAGTAAGTAAATGACATTATTTAATTTTATTTTTGCCATATTATGCTGAAGTTCAAGTTTAAAAAGGCTTTTGTTTTAGTTATACATTTCCTTAAATGTTAGTGTTTATTTATGAAAGCATCCGCAATATTTTTATCCTTACTGAGCATCTGAGCTCACCCCTTTCAATGTTTTAATATTTTCCAGGATGTGATGAAGTATTTTATCAATGACCTACAGGGATAGACAGAAGAGAATATGAGTGTGGACTATGGAGACTTTATTATTGTAGTTTTTCACTTTATGATGTAATGTAACATTTACGAATGTATCTAGTGTTTCCAAGGCTACTAAACTAATCGGTCTTTCGAGACTTTATCTTTTGTGATCATGCCAATGTTACACAATAATTCACCGACTCTAGGTAACTGGGGTCGGTGCATTACACCCAAACTCATCATCTCTGTTGATATCCAACCTGATGGATTGAACCGTGTAAGTATAAAGGGAGAGGAAGTGGAGTTCACCAACGTGTCATGGGATTGGATGGTGTGCGACCATGGATGAGTTTTTTTAAAATGCGTTTTAAATTTTTTTTTCCAACAACCGCTTTTGTTTTTTTAAAAAAAATTATGAGACAAAGGCGGCATCACAGATGCCGCCTGTGTGTTAGTGCGTAATGGCAGCATCATCCATGCCACATTTACTCCCCAGTTCCCCCTTTGGCCCGAATCGGTGACATAGAAAAGGAGGCTGGGGGAAGCTCCCTTTGGCCTCTGGGTATGGTGAAAGGAGGCTTATGCGATGCACCTTTTTTCTTTATGCAGAGGCCAAAGGTGGATTCCACGATGTCGTCTTTTTCCGAAATACATATAAAAGGGCGACCCCCCCCCCATCTCCTCACATGAATCATACCTTCTTCTCTCTAAAATATTCTTTCTCTCTCTAAAATAATCATTTGTTGTGCGAGTTTTTATAAAGCTTCATTTAGAGGTATGTTTCTTTATTTAGGTTAATATTTTTATTTAATTAATTTAAATCATTCTAGTATTAAATATTTTATTTTTATGTAGTTTAGGAAGTTCTTAAATTTTTTTTTATTTAGATTCTGTAATTAGTTATATATATTTTGAAATAATTATTGATAGGTAGTATAGATTATCGTAGGATTATGTATTTTGAAATTTTTGTAGCATAAAAATTATGTGGTTATCTAAGAAATTGAATTTCTCTCTGGATACAAACAAGTGGGTATGGCTCTGGAAGAGATGTATATAGTGGTAAAACCCAAAAACACGGCTTTTAGCTAGACTCGAACGGGAACTGGTGCCCGATAGAGGGCCTTCCTGCATCCATGTTCGACACTCCCAGGGAATATGATTAAGAAGATTCATATTTTATTTATAAACTACTAAAATTTCTATGAAAAGAAAAGTAAAATCAGTATGTTTATCATTGATAAAATGATAAATATAATGTTATAGAATCCAATAAGGACATATACATTAACGAATTAAAGTTAGTTAATAACAATTAATTAATGAATATAATATGATTAACAATTAAAGAATAAATAATTAAATAATACCTTAATAATGATTAAATAGTGATTAAATAATGATTGTATTGTTAAAAACTATATTAAGAAAATCCATTTAAATTGAAAATTATAATTATTTAAAATGAATTATAGAAGAAAATGTTTTAAAATATAAAGATTATATAGTTTAGAAATTATATTTACAATTAGATTTAATTAATTATAAAATAATTAAAAAAATAATATAAAATTAAAACATGGATCCATATAATGATTAGCTAACGATACTGATTGAAATAAAAAATTTAAATGATGAAGAAAAAACACATTAAAAAAAGGTGCCTTAAAATTACATTCTATGAAATTTCATATGGTCAAACATCCGCTTCTTATTTTTGAGTATAGAAAGGTACCCTAAAATTAAATTCTAATAAACATCATATGGTCAAAAATAATTGTTAATATTTGTTACACTATCATAATTTTGATAAAAGAACCTTTTTTGACATAGAGAATCATGTTTCCTCTGTGTACTGCTATGAGGAGATTATTCAAATAGATCCAGGAGCCTCATATAGTACTCAACCAATTAGGGTGGTCAGTATAGCTGATGTGTAACCATAAGTGACCATCAAGAGAGAATTCATGGTTCCTTAAATTTGGGACCCGATCTGGAGATCGTGTCTATGTGCTATAGACATTTTCAATTTCCAACAACACTATTGAATCTGGATGTATAATCGTTGCTGATGTGCAGTGGGTCCAAGAAATTAATTTTTTTTTTCTCAATGGTAAGTTGGTACCATGACGGTGTTATACGTTGATGTGGATACTGTACAACAAAAACGTCTAATTGTATGACGACATAGAATTACAAGAGTGGTTGAAGACAGTACAACCCATGAAATTGAGCCTATTCCAAATGATGCCACAGAAGAGGAAAACCTATTTGATCATCCAGATATACATGTCAATCTGACATCTGATGAGGAGTATAGTAATGATGGATCAGATGGTGAAAATAGTGCTGATGAGGAGGGACCAACAGAAGATATGGAGGGGGTTTTGATAAATGCATTAGTTGTACATCAACATTGAACTACAATAAATAATCCACCACTCTTTTCATCATGGTCAGAAGCAATGACGTGTGTGCCTGCATTTGACAATATTATTCTCACACTAGGGACTGAGTTCCCGGGAGTTGTACCAGATATGTTTAGTGAGGTGGACAAAACCTTATATATTGGAAGTAATTTTCTGAGTAAAGATTCCTTAAAAAGCATGCTAAAGATATTTCACATTGAGAGACACTTTAACTATGTATTTCATGAATCATGCTATAGTAAATATGTTATAAGGTGTGAGAAGTATTGGGATGATTGTTTATTTTGCTTCAGGGCGATTCCAGACATTACATTTAGAGGTTTGAGAATCTCGAGTATTGAGGTGGTTCATACTTGCATTCAACCAAGACTTACACAAAATCATACCTCATTGGATGAAAAATTTGTGTCATCTATTGTTGTTGAGATGATTTGGACATGTCGAGATGTTCCAATAGCCATTTTTCAAGAGGGGATTCAACAAACATTCAATTATATGATTTTCTATAATAAGGCATTGATGGAAAAAATGAAGGAAATTGTGAAGGTCTATGGTGATTGGGATGACTCATATCGGGTGTTGACGCAATTTCTATCCATATTGAGGCATCATAACCATGTTGTCTTCCATATGGATACAAACTAACATGTTTATCATGATAACTGCCTTGACTCATCTCGTGTTCAATTTCATCAGTTGTTCTGGGCATTCCTTCCATGTATATCTGTACGTCATTTCTGCAAAAATTTTATTTAGATTGATGGAACATTTCTGTATGGAAAATACAAGGGTGTATTATTGATTGCAGAAACCCAAGATGGAAACCATTCACCTCTTCCGCATGCCTTTTCCATTGTAGAAAAAGAAAACTAGTAATCATGGAGTTGGTTTCTAGGAAGTATCAGCAACCATTTCACTAATATATGGGGTGTTTGTTTGATATCTAATTGCCATCAAACAATTAATGAGGCAATCAATGCAGATCCTGATACATGGAGAAACCCAAATGTATAAAATTAGTTCTACATTAGACACATTACTAGCAATGTGCATAAAAAATTCCACAATGAACCGATGAAGAAGGAAATCACGAGGCTTGGTACGCATTCTATTAGTTTTGTTTTAATATTTAAATATAAATATAAAATAAATTTATGCGAAATATCATCTATGCTTTGTAGCATATGAGTCGGACCAACGAAGGTTTGAAGAACGTCTTAAACACAATTTTTAGTCTAATCAAGATGATTATGATTATATGATGCAGATTCCAAAAGTAAAATGGACATTGGAATATTACGGGGAGAAGAGGTATGGAAAGATGATGAAAAAAATTGTTGAGTGCATCAATTGTATCTTCAAAGGGCTTTGAAAGCTACCTATAACTACCTCTGTTCAGGAGACTTTATATCGATGCATGGAGTACGTTGTGGATAGACAAAAACTAGCATCAGAAGGAATACAACAAGGGCTAAGATATGGAAGACACTTTCAATGAGAGATTGAAAAGAATATTGAAGACTCTTCTGGTATCACGTATGTCTATTTCGAAGAGAAGAATCCTTATTTGAAGTTCAAGAGCATTTCGACCCCATCACAAATCATGTCTGTGAAAAAAATGATGGTATTACTGGAAACAAGGCAATGCCAATGTGGAAACATTCAAGCCTTATGGTTTCTATGTACAGACACCATTGCAGCATATGCCTCCGTGAACATCTCATGGGAAGTATATGTTGATCCAGTGTATCGGATGGATAACATTTCTAACTGTTATGCTGCACCATCGACACCTATTGGAGAGTATTGTTATTTCCCAGTGCCTGAAGGCCAACCGATAGTGATACCTGACATGAATCGGTTACATCATCATGGGAGACCGAAGGAAAGTAGGATGTGTAATGAGATAAAATGGGACAAAAACATGGAAAGTGTTTGCGATGCATGATATGTCACTAAGAATGTCATAACCAGAAATGATTCCCTAATGTTGTTGGGTTGAGTTCACATTCTCATCCATAATGATGTATTGTCTTCTTTGTGAAATTCCCATATTGTAAAATAAATGTTGTTATCTCTTCTTTTTTCCTCAGTTTTCTATACCCCAAACATCTGAGATAACTTTTCATATTAATATTCATGGTTTAATGAAATAACTTTAAATCCAAGTTAATAGAATTTATTTCATAAATCCGAAAGCAGAACACTTAACCCATTTTTTATAGTAAATATTTTCAACCTAAAAAAATGTTTCCTGAATGTTAATATTAAATTTTTTAACCCTAAAAACTCAAACCTAAACTAAAACCTTAATATGTAGGATATTTTATTAAACTATTCTATAACAAAATTAGAGTATCATAAAGATTAGCATATGCTTTTGAATACATGCAGTTAGATAAATTCAAAATACATCATTTCTTACTGACATTATTTATCTTAATCCAATCCATATGTAGTTAATCATAATGATCCCCCAAAATATGTGTAACCAAATTCAAGACTCAATATTTTTTATATTAGAACTTATTTCATATTAATATTCTTGGTTCCAAGAAATTTCATTAAATATGAGGTAATAGAATTTATTTCAAAAATCCAAAAGCGGGCCACTTAACCCATATTGTAAAGTAAATGTTATTAACCCATAAACATGTTTCTTGAACTTTAATATTAAAAATTTTGACCCAAAACCATCAAACATAATCTGAAACCTAAACATGTAGGATATTTTAGATAAATATTCTATAATGAAATTATAGTATCATAAATATTAGAATAAGTTATTGAATTCATAGAGATAGAAAAATTCAAAATACATCATTACTAACTAACATTGTTTATCTTAATCAAATCCATAAGTATTTAATCATAATGCTACCCCAATATATGTTTAACCTAATTAAAGACTCAATATTATAGATAATTGATCTTATTTAATATAAATATTCATGGTTTCAAGAAATAACTTTAAATATGAGGTAATAGAATTTCTTTCATAAATCTGAAAGCGTAACAATTAACCCATATTACAAAGTAAATTTTATTAACCCCAAAACTTGTTTCCTGAACTTTAATATTAAAATTTTTAACCCTAAACCCTGAATCATAAACTGAAACCTAAACATGTAGGATATTTTATTAAACTATTCTAAAATGAAATTATAGTATCATAAAGATTAGAATACATTATTGAATACATACAGTTAGATAAATTCATAATAGATCATTACTAATTGAAATTGTTTATATTAATCCAATCCATAACATTATATTTACATTTTACAGATACGACTCATTTCATTTGATTATATGTAGATGGATGATACCATACGACTCACTCAGCGGAATACCCATATTTCAGAAGTCGTGTCAGTGGGTCGTCTAGATCGATTAGTGAAGGTGTGTTTAGCACACCATTTTCATCACAAAGATCCACAACATGCCATTAGTCCTTAATTGCGCCATGCTGGCTTCTATGGCCTTGCCATATCTGATTTCACATTTGTATATCATTACCTACATGCTTCCCTCATTGAGAGATGGAGACTAGAGACACACACATTCCACCTACATGAGGGAGAGATGACCGTCACCCCCAAGGATGTCGCAGTGCTTCTCGGTCTGCCTATCTAGGGGAGACCCATTATTGGACATACTAGTGCATCTTGGCCAGACCATGCTCATCACTTTTTAGGCATTGATATTTTGTCCGACTATTGGGATACAGATGGATCATAAATATCTATTCCATGGTTGGAGTCACAGATTCCACATTTATAGGATGATGACGATGAGAAGACCATCATTTGTTACACCCGTGCATATATCTTATGGCTCATTGGCAGGACCATGTGTACTGATAACTTGGGGATGCACGTGCATATGATGTATTTATCACTACAAAAGGACTTTTATAGGGTTGGGACGTACAACTAGAGATCAACCTACTTTGCATACATGTACAGATCATTATGTAGGCTATCACACAGGGACCTTACAGGTCTCAAAGGATTCGTCATCCTTATTCAGATTTGGTCATGGGAGAGCTTCACGACATTCCTCCCTGTCCATGTTGGTCCGCGCGTCGATGTAGAGGTACTGCATGACGCTCTGTGTGGATGCTGATATGATAATTCATTTCTATTGGATTATGATTCTACTCTACGTTATTGACTATAATTTCTCATTATTTGTCATTATCATTGATGTCTTTCACAGGTGGTGTCAACGACACAATTTTGACGTGGTTCTGAGACAACATTTGGTCATATATAGGATATAGTTGGAATGTCTTTTACCTGATCAGGTATGTATATAAAAACAATAAATGTCTAACATATTTAATAATAGCTTCAATTTTGGTTTTTAGTTAGGTGTTTTTTTGACAAAATCACATGTCATTTCAGATTTCATGGCTTCTATACTAATGTATTGTAGACCAGTTTCCAGCATACTGCACTTTTTTGCTTGATGATGCTATATATATAGTACCCCTCATTCACTTTCATATTATTGAGTGGTAGCAGCTTGACAGGGCCATGCACTAGTTTTTCCGTACTCAGCCGATTCCATTACCATCAACACAGACAGACCGGCTTCATGGGAAGAAGCTAACAGGGAGGCCTGATGATGACTGGTCCCATGTACATGCCAGTTTTATCAACTACTAGCATAGGCATGCAGATTTTCATATTCACGGTGTTCCTACGGATTGATTCTCTCTTTCAGAGCATGTTGATTATGCGTCGTGGTATAGATTGAAGTCTATACTGTATCTTACTGAAGCCGGAAAAGAGATGCAGAGGATGGTAAGTCAACAAATATCCATTAGTTTGTTTATTGAATTATTTTCTAATTACATTTGAATCGATTTATAGGGAAGTCACACAGATCAGCTTGTTCGTATAAGTGATTAATAGGAGGAGGGGGGTTTTAGCCGGGCATCCATCCATGCTACATTGCTAGAGGCAATAGCATCTTTTCGTGCGCTTTTTGCAGGCATCTTCGCACATCGTTCTCAAGTAGAGGAGGTTTCTTCCCCAGAGGCACATCATGCAGCTACTGTTGGTGTTGAGGAGCCACGACCACGACGACTTAGACAACGTCATGCTATAGGTGAGGCCTCACCTATTCCACAAACAGAGGTTGGCCCTTTAGTAGTTCAGGATTAGCCAATTCCGGATGTGCCTGAGGTGGCATGTGAACCATCTTTGTTGACAGGATATCATCAGTTCTCTCTATCTTGGGTTCTAGATCATTCATTGCTTTGGATTCTAGAACCATCACACTCTTGGGGTATAGCTCCATCACAGGCTTTGTTCCCCACTACGATGGAGGCTGGTCCTTCTACCACCCTAGTGGGAGAAGGATATGGATCACAGTACGAGATGCAATTGACATCTCCTCTCACTGACACACAGATGGAAGATGCGACAGTAGACGTTACAGTGCCCAAGGATCAGCCTTCTCCAGGATATCATACTCCACTGTGCACTCGACGCGAACTTCCTATTCGCAGACCACCATGTGGGACGAAATATGCTCTCCATAGACATAGGCATTGATTGTACATTATTGTTTACATTTTTTATGTCTATTGATATATAACTAATATTATTACTTGTTGGTCAAAGTGGAATATCAAGATTTGGGTGAATTGAGTTCCAATTTATGCAACGTTTAAAATTTATTCATATCGATATTATAGTTTATATTATATAGTCCACCAAAGTCGCGTACTTGAATAAAAGGAAAATTATGTTGATGCATTATGTTTTATGTATATATATGTATATAACCATAAGAACATAACAATAAAAAATTTATAATTACTAATTTCCTAATCAAAAATTATATAATTATTAATTCCATTAATAATTAATAATTAATAATTAATAATTATAAATTGTAATTATACTGAATAATTCGAATTTACAATTATATTGAATGAGGTTAATTTGTAATTATATTACTAATTAACTTTTTAACTATTATATAATTAATATTTTAATTACCAAATAACTAATTTATTATCATGTCATAATTTTTAATAATTACTAATTATTATGTTTAATGAATAAATATAATTTATAATTATATTACTAATTAACTAATTAACTATTATATACTGAATAATTATATTACTAATTAATTGGATAATTATTATATTATTACTTATTACTTATTACTAATTAACTAATTAATTATTAGATACTTAATTTTTAATAATATTAATTTAATAACTTAATAATTTATTAAATGTTTAATCCATGTTTTAACATTAAATTATATCTTTCTTATAGTTAATATTTTATAGTATTTCAACACCACATACTTGAATCATTTTTATGTTTCATGTAGGTGGTTTTGAAAGCATATAAATTATTTTTCATGACAATTTTTTACGAAATTATTTTTATTTTCAATTATTTATTATATGTTTAATCAATGTTTTATGTTTCATTTGTGTTGGAAATATAGTTTATATTTTATATTATTTCAAAGACATATGCTTGAAACATTTTTATGTTTCATGTAGGTGTCTTTGAAAACATATAAATTATTTTCCATAAACATTTATTACAATATGCTTTTTATTTTAATTTTTTTTATATTTTTAATCCATGTTTTATGATTCATTAATATTGGTCTTGTAGTTTATATTTTATAGTCTTCTAATGTCTCGTACTTGAAACTTTTTTAGTTTCAAGTATGTGGGTTTGGAAGCTTATAAATTATTTTCTATCATCATTTTTTATGAAATTATTTTTTTACACTATTTATTATATGTTTAATATATGTTTTAAGCTTCATTTATATTGGTCTTATAGTTCATATTTTATTTTCTTTCAAAATCACGTACTTGAAATAGAATCCCACATTAGAAATGTAGAATATTCAGCACAGGAAATGGAGAACCAGAATCCCACATCAGAAATGCAGAATGATTTATATGGTAAGGTCCCTTATAAAAGTGTGACTTGGGTGAGGGCTTCTGTCAGAATCCAGACTGCTGTAATGGAAGTACAGATGATTTTTATATAGCGGATAAATTTTACTATAATTTTTCTTTATTTTTGTTTTGATTTGTTTATATATATATATAAACAAAAAAAATTAATTGTTTTTGGTTTTAGTGGAAAGGAGGCATCGTCGATGCCGCCATTCACCTGATGCAAAAGGCCGCATTGCAGATGCCGCATTTAAGATGCAACATTAAAAAAAAATTAAACCGATAAATTTTTATGAAAATATATTTTTTGAAAACCTTTTTAAAAAAATACCCAACATGGAGTCAAATTGATAGGGAATCATCTGAGTGTATGGCCATTGGAATGGATGACCATGATACTACCGCTGCAACTGATTCGAGGTTCCACAACCCACAAAACGATACACCAATATTTTATTCTGATTCTGTTGCTTTCATTATTTTTATAATTCAAAAAAATGGGAATACCTATCTTCCTCACAAATACACACCAAGTTTCTTTCATTATGTCCTCGCACAACCATGATGGAATAACATGAATGATGATGTAGAGAGAGTTCTCACCACCTCTATATATCATGGATGAAATCAAAACAACCAGTGAAGATCCAAATTATATCGACATAGCAGCACAAGACTCAAGGAGTCATTCTGATCTCTCATCAGTGAAAACCGGGGTCTCCCAAATGCGTTTCACCGTTAAATGTGAAAATTGGTGTCTCACCAAAATCATAAATCTGTTTGTCTTCTTGATAGAGAATGGAAAGGAAGTTAAATGGAAAGGGGGACCAAGCACGGGTTGGCGCGCCTATCCCAGGACATGTCGTTGGTGGAGAAGATGAGGGCAGTTCACATTGGGTATCTTCATAACAATTTCTCAAATGACGATATAAAATTATTCATTTAATAAACACAAAATAATATGCACCATCAATTTCCAAATCTAAATCATTGAAATTAAATTCATAAACGAATTTAATATGAAACAACATCACACTCTCTATCATGAAAAATAAAACCTAAATCCCATGATGATTCTGCACAACTTTACATCATCAACATGAGAATATCCTTTAATTGAAACCACTTAAGGGGTATTACCCAAACATACCCCCTACCATGTATCAAATTCTACACATATCGGCATATATTGAATGATATTTAAAAAATTTCAAAACTTGTTCTTAATTTAATAAATCTTAGAAAGTTCATGATTATGTCCATACCTAAACATACCTTTTCCTCTCTTTGAGATGATTCCATCAAGGATGTCAGTCCAGAAAATCACATGTTAACATAGGTCCTCAAAATATCTCACTAGTTCCTATTGAACACCAATAAAAAACATAGCAGTATCCATCCTCAGAGAAATCATTGAAAAATTGAAAAAAAAAACACATTGAATTTCAACACAAAAATGAAATACTCAATCATGCAATACAACATAGATAGGGTAACATAGAGAAATAATGCATAGTAAATGAATAAATAGAAACATCTCTCCACCTAAACCCCTATAAAACATAAGTGGAACAAGTTACCAAGAACTATCAGATTTAAAACCAAGAAACATTTTGTGAAAACCCAAACAGGAAGAATCTCGATGCCAGGCTACAATATATCTTTAAAATATGGATTCAGAATCTTCACCCAAGGAGACGACCCCACTAAGCCCAAAACAAAGGATATATTATGGAAAAGGGAAACATTAAGGACATATGAATGAAATTACAATATCATATTATATCTCTACAATCCAGGAAAAAAATTCTGGGAGAAACCAAGAAATGTGGGGAAAACAAGACACTAAAGGGCCACAAATCCTAGTCTACACCTACTAATGAAACAAAGTTCATAACCCTTGGAGGGAAAAACATGTCCTCTGAATAGGGTTGAATAGAAACATTGATTCTTAGTGACCAGCCAAGAGATAAATACGATCTCTTCAACAACATGCTACCCAATCCCAAGCCCCAAATATCTATATGACCATAACTGAAGAAAACTTTCCAAAAGGATGTGGACGAAACATTTGTGGAGGTGTGCGGATGTGCTGGATTAGGAGGAGGGTAGTATGATAGGAATAAACTTTTTTATGAAGGACTGTATGTTGTGTAATGGTGAGGGGGAGGCTCAGAAAACCATCAACGAGGAATGTTGGTGTTGTGTGTGGGGATGATGACAGAATGACATGTGTAGAAGACCGAATATGAGAGCTAGATGGTGAGGGGGCCGTGGTGAGATGAAGTGTGAGCAAGGATTCCTGGGGATGATTTTTGGCACATGATGGGGAGGAAGCAGGGTGGCTGGGGATTCATTTTTTTAAAAATTAATTTTATTTCATTTTTTCTTATACCTCAAATGAAAACCACACCCCGACACCATTTGTTATCAAATGACAGCTAGAAACTTCCACCTTGATTTTTTACATTTTTCCCTTATTGTTTTATCACCTTTATAACTTGAATCCTCCCCCATTAAACATTAATTTTTTATATTATTATTTTTTATCTTTTTAAAACACTACTATATAAACATTTGACAGATTTTTCTATTTAAAAAAATGGTTGAATAAGGTCCCGACTATAATTTACTGTTACGACTATTGTTCGGGTTTATTGGAAATTTCCACCACTAACTGCATTCAAGTAAAATATCAACACACAAACACAAAAATATATAAATGTACATATAAAAATATTTTATTAAATATAAAATGTTCAAATTTAGGGTTTATATATGATTTGAAATTTTTGATATTCATAACTTGGTCATTCGAAATATTATTAAAGTGTGATTTTTGATGTTGGGACCATAACAATTCCCTCATCAAAATCTAATGTGAACAAAAAAATTTAACTGCATTAAAATTCAAAAAATTACTCTAATACCAATTTTTTGGTACATGACATGCAATGGAAGCCTAGAAAAAAGGGGATTTAAAATTTTAATGCTATGAACGATGTCATTACGTCAACACCAACAAAAATGCTGCCTGATAATAACATAAGGTATTCACATGTATGAATAAAAAAAATATTAAATCAAATAATTACTTCATTCAATTCGATTATTTTCATGTCAAATGATCACTGTGAATGACTATTTCTCAAATTTACCAAATCCAGATCTTTCAAGATAATCTATATATGCAATGAAATCGCATGAGAAAAATGTTCATCAAATTCAATGTTCTTGCACGATGATATGAAGAATAATTCAATGTCCCAATGGTCACTGATATATCAATCATGTGATTCATGGAGAAGAACATAGATCAGTTTCGTGGATCGAGAGCCTCTCTTGCTAGGATATTGGATAGAGGAGAGAGATGATCTCAAAATAACCTGACATATAGTATATTTAATGGCAGTCTCCTCCTGCTTATATTTCGAGGATTAAAATACACAGAAATGGCACCACAGTCCCCAGATACTTATTTCCCACTAAATAAGCCATAAAAAACGTATGAATAATTTTAAGAGTCATAAATATATATTATATTTTTATTACATACTTTTAAAATAATAAATATTTTAAATTATTAATGATATCTATTTACCCGTTTCGTCATGGGAAAAAATAATATATGATCATTATATATAAAAATAATATTTATTCATATATCATTTTCCCATGTATTTACTTAATATGTTGTGAAATTTTTTAATAAATAAATTGAGTTCAAATTTTTTTTTACTCAAATAATAAAAATTTATTTATTTCGTGGGGATCATGTATTCTAAAACATCACTTAGTCCCTGTGGTGGGCCCCACCATGTCCTATACATATAGTTGAAAGAAAATAATATACGTTTGAATATTCTTATTGTGTGACCCCAGAGGCCCTTATCTTGATAGTAGTGAATACTATTCACAAAACATAATCTAAGTTTAGATACTCATCAAGGCCCTTAAAGTGATATGTAAAAGTCATAGTAATGACAACCTTTACTAAGAACACAAATTTTATAATATAATCTCTTTGTTTCATGATATCTCATAAAGGAGGACACACACATTATGTCATCATCCTCTCTGACATTATTTTCCATTAATTTTAACTGTATAGACATAACTTCTTCTACCAGGACCCAGGATTTTGTGCAGGTACTGTCATCCTGATCAACTTGGCCCAATACCTCACTTCCTTTCAAAATATTTTTTTTATTGATTACTGAATTGACGTCGTACCACTAATGACTCCCCAATTAATTATACATTTCTTCGACATCAATTCCATAAATTCATCCTTGCATAAAATTATGTGATCAAATAGTTTACACTGATAATAATCTCAAGTCAGAAGACCATTACACATGTTCACAAATAGGAACTCCCAAGTGACACCTAAAACATGTGGTGTGGCTATTTCCAGGTCATTCCTCATGATCTAATCCATTCATGATCACTAATTGAGAACATTAAGAGAATAAGTCCCAATTATTATGAGCCCCAAACACCGGATGGTCACACATAATTAGTGTACTATTGGCATGATTTTTTTAGACCATTGAAGAGAAAGGTAAGATTAATTTCATAGTATCTCAGGGTTCTCATTATAGAATGTTAATCACTATAACATTTTCATATGATAATTAATCTAAGAAAATTACCATTTAAATAGTGTACACTGAAATATCAACACTAGTACAGTACAAATACATCATTAATAACATATTCTACACATATGGTTATAAAAAAGTAATGTTATAGTTTGGTCTAGGGAACTAATTATTACATTTCCTATAAATTATTTCCTTTTTATTTTTTGGATAATGAAGTCAAATAATGTTCTTTTCTTCAAATTTGTTTTGACTCATGTGTAACCCCATACATAAGAGCTTTTGGTAACTCATTTTTCATTCGTTATGTTATTATCATTCACTTGAATTTATTTTATATAAGTTGGGTACATTATAACCATTTCATAAATTAGGTTGAAACCTGTCATTATTTACATTTTTACTATATAAATCCATTTTTAAATGTTTCATTCTTTATGGTGTATTTTTCTTATTAGGGACAAAAATATCATTTCATTGTGTTAGGTTGTATCATCTTGAACTTTTCATTTTAATTCTTATGTAATACCACCCTAATATTTTATTATATTGTGTTTCATAATCCTATTCCATAATATAATCTTTTAATTTAAAATTAATTTTTTACTCTTGTTACAAAGTGTGTTTTGATCAGACATATTTTGGAAAGAATTATAGGTGCTTTCATTTCACTTTAATATGATTTTTATTCATATACACATTTATAAAATACAAAATTTATGTATTTTCAATGATTCATTATTATATATTCTTTATAAAGTATATATTTTCAAAAGCTATAATGCTACCATTTCAAATGTTACCTTTGAATGATAAATTTAATTTATTTATTTTATCTTAATGTCAAAAATGGTTTGTAAAATATATTGTTTTGAGGAGCACCACTGTATGAAAGTTGGATCCCACACAATAGACTGAGATCAATAATGTGTTTTGGTTTGTAAAAATTCAAAATATGAAAATAATATATTTTTTGTAGTTTATTACATTCAAATATATAATAAAATAATAGGAGGTTCACATTGCATTCAAACGTGAGGAATACATCAAATGAAACCTTGGAAATAGTAAACAAATCACCTAGAAGTAGATATTACCACTATTCAATGCATACAATTAATTCTCATAAAATAGAATACTACAATTTTGAACCACATACAAACATATTCCCGAATTGAAGTAAAAAATCATTAATTAAAGAAGAAATAACTATATTAACTCAGAAAAAATTACCCAAACATCATATAATTAATAAAATTGAACTCAAAAAGAAATTCATATTTAAACCTAATTAGTTACAATACAACAATTTAAAGGTAGCTAAACAAAGAAATATATCACTGTAAATGGTACAAGAATATATACTTGCTTCATACATAGGCTTATGCACATGCGGTATGATCAGCACTGGTTTTTCAATTTGTATGACAAAGGAGTACAAGAGAACAAGGAAAAAATAGAAGTACACACTATGATATCAATAGACCAGAAATACACAAAAAAAAATTAAATTCATATAGATACAAGATTAAAATACAGGAAAAAAAAGTGGCATGAATTGGGATTAAAAAATAAACAAAGGAAAAATAAATATACTAGACAGATACCCCCTTACAGGGGATTAGTATCACTTTAGACAAGGAAGAAGCTTGTCACAGTGCCAAGATCTTCATTGTTTTATATTCTCAAAAAATCTTCGAGATTGGGGAAAACCAGGTTCCCTGCAGTCCGAGACCATTGGGAATCATAGTTTTAAAGGCCTCCTTACTCAAAAAGAAGAACTGATGACCCCAGATGATGTTGTTGTGGAATGCACTATCGTTGGGTAGTCGATGCCGCTGCTGTTCGAGTCTGTGCAAATGCTTACAGTACATCCCTTAAGAATTCCTCACTTCCATGCCCAAACTCTCCATCTCTATCAGTTTCTAGATTGATGGTACCCACCATGTAAAACTGAATGTAAATGAAGTGTCATTCCCCATCATTCCATGACAGTGGATTTTGCGCGACAATGGAGTGGTATCGATGGGTCTTCATCAGAGTGTATGACCAACAACAATGTCGATATTGCAACATCCACTATATCTACGTTGAGGTTCCACAAACCATGAATTGATACACTGATATTTTCTTCTGATTCTATTTCTATGATGATTTCTCCCCCCATCGAGTTCATGAATGGGAAAACTTATCTTCATCGCAACTGCACTCAGTGTTAGTTTGTTAGTGATGATACAGAGAGAAATGAAATGATATTGATAGGAGAAATTGGTTTCTCATGTTTGGAGAGATAATTTTAAGGGGAGAGAAATTATATAAAGAGAGAAACGATGAGAAATACATTTACCTCCTTAAATTGTTTTTAAATCACCCCATAATTGGGATGATTTGGAAAGAAATGATGATGGAGGGCTGTTAATATTTTAAAATTCCAATTTTTTCCCTATTTTCTACATGTATCACAAAAGAATTTTTTTCATTTCTTATAAAAAGATTCACCATACATGATTGAGAGAAATTAAAATAATTTCATTTCTTTTACAATGTTATTAATCCAAAACCCAAAATGTGTTGTTACGATGATTTAGTTTAGATATTCACTGATCTCTCATAAGTTAAAACTGGGGTCTATGAAATGTGCTACTCTATTAAATATGAAAATCAGGGTCTCACCAGAACCCTGAATGTGTTTCTCTTCTTGATGGAGATATTAAAGGAATGGGTATCCACTACTCTCATGGGACATGCCGTCGGTGGATCTGATGTGGTCGGTTACCAATGGAAAGTTTCATAATAGATTCTCAATTGACCATACTAAATTATGCGTTTAATTATCAAAAAATAATAACAAAAATAAGTTCACAAATCTCAATATTCGAAATTATATTCATGAATGAATTTAAAATGACACAACATCACACTCTCCATCATGAAAAATAAATCCAAAACTAGATGATGACTCATCACCAATTAACATCATCAACATGTGCATATCCTTAAAAATAACCAACCAATAAGGTATCACCCAAATAGCCCCTACCATATATCAACTACAACACAAGTTTCCCGAAGTGGAATGATATTTAATAATTTCTAAACATGTTAAAAATGAAACAATTCTAAAAATATTGCATTATAAGGGACATACCTGCACTTACCTAGGTCCCACTTTGACATGATTCCATGGATATCTCACCAGTTCCTTCAGAACATGAAAACATAGTGCAATATCCATCTTCACACAAAACCTGGAAAAACAAAAATATAGAGAATTTAGATTTAATTTATACTTAGATATGAAATAGTATAATCATGAAAAACAAAATATAGAGACTATCAGAGGGAAATCCTGCATAGAAAAGAAAAAACTGAAAGTGGTATCCTCCTGAACCCACACAAATCATAAGAAAACCAAATAACCAAGAACTATCGAATATAAATTTGATACACGCTTCCTGAAAACACTAATAGGAAGTCTTTTGATGCATGGTTTCAGAAGATCATTAAAATATGGTTTTAGAATCTCCACCCTAGCGGATAACCTCCTAAACTAAAGCCAAAAGAAGATATCCTCAATGAAAGGGAAACATCAAGAACAAATGAATGTAGCCCTGACATCCTAGGAAAACTCTATGATGCTAGATGAAAATGTTGGCATCCAGTAATATTCTAGGGGAAAATAAGACACTAAAGGGACACATGTCCTAGATTGGACTTACTAATGAAAAAAGGTTCATAACACTAGGGGAAAAATAATATCTTCTAAACAGGGTAGAAAAAAACCAAAAAATAATGGTGATCAACCATGAAATAAACAATAGCACAACACCTATAAGCCACCCTATCCCAATAACCAAACTCTCTATATGAGAATACATAGAAAAAACATTACTATAGGATGTGGAGGAATCATAGATGAGGTCTATGGATAGAATGTCCTAGGAGGAGGGTCACATGACAGGAGTTGTAAATTACTTGGAGGGACTAAATGACAGGTACAGCTGAGGGGGTGTCTTAGAGGGACAATAATGAGGAAAGATGGTGATTCATGAGGGGATGATGGAACAATTACTAGTGGGGATGTTCGGCTATGTGAGACGGATGGTGAGGTGGCCCAATGGTGTGATGACGCAAGAGTATGGATTCTTGGGGAAGAGTTTTGGCATATAATGGGGAGAAAGGAGGGTGGAAATAGATTCAATTTTTTTTTCAAAAAAATACTTTTATTTATTTTTTCATTTAGCTATAATGAAAACTGTACACCAATACCCTTTTTATTTTTTTTTTGGGTTTTGTCTACCAACCTACTAGCTGTTTCCACCATTATTCTTCACAATTTTCTTTGTTTGTTTTATCCTCTTAACTACTAGCATCCTCCCACATTAGTCTTTAATTTTTAATTTTTTTTCTTTCCCTCTCTTTACAACACTTCTATTTAGTTATTTTATTGATTTTTTATTTCCCCAAATGGTGGAATAAGTACTAGGCTGAAAATTACTTTTCTGAATATTGTTTGTGTTTGCTAGAAATTTCCATCACCAACAGTCATTGATGTTAAACATTAATATATATATATATATATAAATATATACAGATTTGTTATTTAATATTGAACATTCAAATTTGTAATTTTTATATGATTAAATTTTTTGGATATTCATAACATTGTCATCTGAAATCATATTGAAGCATGTTTTTTTATGTTGGGATGATAATAATTCCCTCTTCAAAATAAAATCAAAATTTAATTTCTCATTGCTTTATAATTCTCAAAATTATTCTAATACAATTTTTTGGTATCAAACATGAAGTAAAATCCTATTAAATCCTGAATTTAAAATTTAATACTGTGATTAGTGTCATAACTTCATCAACATCATAAATTCAACATGATAATAACACACGTATATCTCATGAAGTTATTAACCAAAAAAATTAATATAATAATTAACTCATTAAATATAATGCTATGCTCATGAACTGCTCATCATTGATGACTATTTTTCAGAGGAACCAAATCCAGATCTCTCTAGATCATCTACATCTTTTTTGAAAGTACATGAGAGAAACATTCATCAAATTCTGGGTGTTATCATGAAGATTTGATGGATCCTTAAACATCCTAATGGTCACTTCTACATTGATCCATTGATCATGGATGAAGAATATTGATTAATGTCATGGGTAGAGAGCCTACCCCACTAGGACATGGGACAAAGGAGAGAGAGGATCTAAAAATCACACAATGAATAGTATTATGAATTAGAGTCTCCCCCACATATATTTTGAGGTTCAAAATACTCATAAATGGCTCCCCAATCTATAGATTCCCACTAAAGAATCCATAAAATACATCGTAAGACTAATTCAAATAGTTATAAATAAATTTTATATTTTTATCACATACTTTTAATATAATAAATATGTTACAAGATAAAATAAATCAATTTACCCACCTCATCATCACAAAAATGATTAAATGAACCTACAATATTAAAATAATTTTCATTCATATAACATTTTTGAATATATTCACATAATATATTATGAATATTTTTAATAAATAAATTTAGTGACATTTTTTTAACACAAATAATATAAATTCAATAATTTCATGGGGATCATATATTTTCAAACGTCTCTTATTCCCCACGGTGCGACCTACAATTTCCAATACTGTTATTCATAAGAATAGGCAGGACTTTTGAAAATTCATAGTGTGTGACACCTAAGTCCGTAATCTTGATAGTAGTGAATAGTATTCACATAATATAATTGATGTTTGTAAACTCATCAAGGTCCCTAAGTAGATAAGTGAAAGTCATAGAAATGGAAAGCATTACGTTGAACACACACCATGTATTATAATCTCTTGGTCTCAGGATATCTCATAGAGCAGGACACACACTTTGTGCCATTATCCTTTATTAAAATATTATTTTTTAACTGAAATGGACATACTTACCTTCCTCTACAATGAACATGAAATTTTTTAGGTACTATCATCCAGATCATCTAGGCACAATGCATCAATTAATTCATAATGAAAAATAATAATATCTTGATTATTCAATTAACACCTAACAACTAATGACACACCCAATGCATGCTACCTCACTCCGACATAAATTCCATAGTATCTTCCTTGCGTAAAATTATATGATCCTATAGGATAAACTGATAACAATATGAAGTAATAAGTCCATTACACATTTTCATAGACAGAACTACTAATGACAACTAAAACATGTGTTGTTCTTATGTTCTGGTCAGTCCTTATGATATCATCAATTCATGATCACCAAGAGTGAAAATTAATAGAAGAAGTCTCAATTTTTATGAGCCCCAAACACCTAATGGACATACATAATTTGTGTACAATTGACATGATGCTTTTACACCATTATAAAAAATTGTAACATTAGTATCATAGTATCTCAAGGTTTTCAGAATAGCATGGTGACCACTATAAGATTTTCATAATTATTAATCAATGAAGATTTCCATTTAAATAGTGGAAACTGAAATATCCACACAATTATGGTACCAATACATCATGTATAACTAAATCTATACATATGGTTCAAAAATAGTACCATTCTAGTTGGGTCTAGTGAACCCAATTTAACATGTTCTATAAATTATTTTCTCAAAATTACTGGTATAAATTAAGTACAATTAGGTTCTTTTCCTAAAATTTCTTGTTACTCAAGTTTTACCATAATCTTAAGAGTTTTTGTGTAACACAATTTTCAATCATTAAGATATAAAAATTCACTTGTATTTATTTGAAATAATTTAGGTACATGATAACCAATTATTATATTATATGGAAATCCCGCATTATTTACATTTTTACCATATAAAACCCTTCTTAAATGTTTCATGATTCATAGAGTATGATTCTTATTTTGGATATTGATGAATTGAATCTCATTTAATTATGTCATAATGTTTCATCATGAAATTTATTTTTTCATTATTGGTTTCTACCACCCTAATATTTTATTATATGGTATTTTGTAATCATATTTCATAAAATTATGTTTTAATGAAAATTAATTTTTTCCTTCTTATAATGTGTTCTTTGATCAATGGTATTTTGAAAATAACAAAAGGGGTTTCCATTCAATTTCAGATGTTTTATATTCATATAATAATTTATACTATATAATATTTATGTTCCATTATTATATAATGTTTTAAAATTAAATATTTTACAAAGTTGCGAGGATAACTTTTCCGAAGATACCTTTCAAATAAAAAATTAAATTTATATTTTATATCAATGTTAAAAATGATTTCTAAAGGATCTTGTTTCAGGGAGCAACCCTACATGAGAGTTGGTTCCCACATAATAGATTAGGATCAATTCGGTGTTTTGGTTAATCAAAATAGGAAATATGAAAACAATATTTATTTTTAGTTTATTATATAAAAAATATAATATAACAGATGGTTCAAATTTCTTTTCAACATGTGGAATAAATCAAATGAATTCATCGAAACAATGAAAAAATCACTTGGAAGAGGAAATTACAGATATTCATTGCTAATAATTAATTATCATAAAATTGAATACAAAAATTATATACCAAATAAAAATAGTTTCCATAAATTAAGTCAACAAGCATTAATTACAGAAACATCAACAATATTAACTTGGAAAAATAGATGCCCAAACAGATTTTAATTAAAAAAATTAAACTCAAAACCAAATTAAGATTTAAACTCAGGAATCAAGCCTTAAAAAATTTATAGGTCTAAAAATTTCAGAAAAGAAAATAAGTAAATGGTACAAGTGTATTTACATGTTTTGGCCATAGGCCTGGGCAGATGGGGTAGGATAATAATTTTTTATTCATTATGCAAGAGCAATGTAGTTAAAGAGAATAAGTAAAAAATAGAAATACATGCTACGATATCAACACACCAAAAATACACAAGAAAAAATAAAAATTATATAGATACATGATTCCTAAGATGGAAAAATAAGTAGAAAAAATAAGGATTTCCTAAAATCAATAAAGAGAAAAGAAATATATTAGACTGAGATCCACATACCAGGGATCAGTCTCCCCTTTATTGAGGAAGAATCCAGTCACAGTGCCAAGATCATAGTTTTTGCATCTTCTCTATACATATTCCTGATTGAGGAAAATATGTTTCACAGTTTTTGGATGATACCTATGCGAATCAGAGGTTCAAAGGTCTCTTGATTGAAAAAGAAGAACTAATGTCCCTAGATGGGGCCGTTGTGCAATGTTCTATCATTGTGGAGTCGCAACCACTAAGTTTCATGGCCACACAAATTATTCACGTACATACCTCGAGCATTCTTCACTTCTTTTCCCAAATTCACCGTCTCCATTGATGTCTAGGTCGATGGATCCCAATGTGGAAGAATCAAGGGAGACGAAGTTGCATTATCAATTGTTCCTCAACAGTGCTTGGTGTGATGATGTTGACTGGATTTTTGTTGGGATTCATCACATTAATTTATGAGAGAGGAAAATTATTAGTGGATATATTTATATAACCATAAATTGGGAATTTTCTCCCAACATTAATAGATAATTAATTCTAAATATTAATGGATTGAATAATGGATGTTAATTGAATCAATTGGTGATTTTGGACAAAGTGTCTATATAAATATTGTGCAATAAAATATTTTTAGGGGTGTGGGACGGCAAGATGTAGCCAAAAAATGAGTCCCATGAAGGGGTTTCCATATTTGTGGTGGCTCAGGTGACATGTCGATGACAAAAAAAGTTTCTTGTACATGTGGTGATGTTCTTGGTATGGTGTTCAAAATGCAGTTCACCGAGAGCAAGAAGGGGGCTGATGCGTCAGCGATAGCATGTGCAGCACATCGACATTTTACAGGTGTGGAGGAGCGGCGACACAATTGATGATCAAGACCACATATTGAAAGTATTCCTAATAATGATGATCAGGTGTCATGTACTGGTTGAATATTGGTTGTACGTCATGATGGTAAGATCATTCAGGTGTTGCAAGATAGTGTGAGGCTGACACATTTTCGGTTGAATATCCCCAAATTAGTGGCGTTTCGTCGACATAAAGATGATGTTTTGTCACAGATTGATCTTCTGATACGTGGCGTCAAGGATATTATTATCAGAGAGGCAGAGTAGGCAATGATGATGGTGGTGATGGTGAGTCAACAACAATGAATGAATTTTTTTGTGTGAAGATGATGGCCTACGATGATAGAGAAAGAATTTTTGATGATGGAGTTCAAAGAGATTCATTAATATTACATGTATCAAAAGTCATCTTGATTGTGGAGATCAAGCAGCGTGTCCCGATTGCGATGATCAGTGGTACAAAAAAATGGTACGTTCATGGGTGTCATATGTTGAGAGACTAACACATGGTTTAATTGGTAAAAATCCTTTGGGTGTGATGTTAAAAATTCTTCGGGTGATGTTTAATTCCATCGGGTGATAAAATCCCTTCTGGTGAAAAATGGCCTTCAGGTAAATCTTCTTCACTTGTGTTTTATGCAATGAGTTCCACTGTGGTGTCAGGATCAAATCCCCAATAGTTGTATCAGAAGAAGGTGGCTCGTTCTTTTAGTTTTTTTTTGAGAATTATGGAAGTTTAGTAGAGGATTTTAGATGTGCGTGTGAAGAAGAATAAGAAATGTAAATTAACGATGGCTTGGAGAGGTGGAGCACATGTTAGATCAATGGGTATTGAGAAGGTGGAGTATGTTTTGCCTACAGGTGCTCTATATTATGGGGCTATCACAATTATGGTGAAGAAATATGTTTCTGGTTCTGGTCTTGTTCAGCAGGACGGTGTAGATACAAATGTGACAACGATTTCGGTGTTTGGTTTTCTTTTTGTAGTGGGAGATGATATTTTTTATCATAAGTGCAAATGGATGTCATCATATTATGTATTAATGAAGATGGTTTTTGAGATACTGACCTATTTTCTTTACAATTGGGTTTGTTGTATGGTTCCATTCATTAATGTGATGATGGTGTGGATTTTTTGGATTCATCACATTAATTAATGAGCGAGGAAAATTATTAATATAGAGATTTATATCACCATTAATTGAATATTTTCTCACAAAAATAATGGATATTTAATTATAAATTATAATTGATGGGACAATGGATGTTGACTACATAAATTTGTGACTATGGAATCAGTGTCT
This sequence comes from Viscum album, assembly GCA_963277665.1. NCBI lineage: Eukaryota > Viridiplantae > Streptophyta > Magnoliopsida > Santalales > Viscaceae > Viscum > Viscum album. Next base: position 1,901,448,500 of record OY728121.1, on the reverse strand, counting down.
ATATAAAGAGGATGCAACAACATATTTTATAGTGGTGTGTTCCAGCAAGATGTATCCAACAACGGATTCATGGGAGGGGATATTCTTATTTGTTGTGGTTCGTGTAACATGTGGATAATGACAAAATTATCTTGTATGTGTGGTGATTTTCTTGGAAGGGTGTTCATGATGTAGTCTAATGAGATCAAGAGGAGGTTGCCACATTAGTGGTACCATGTTTCACACATAGTCCTTTTTCAGATACAGATCAGCCGCATAAAAATTGATTATCAAGGCCATGTATCAAATGTATTCTTGATAAAGGTGATCAGGTGGCATATCCCGGTTGAAGATCAGTGTTACATCATGATGGTAAGATCCTTCGGGTGTTAGAAACTTGTGTGAGGCTGACACATGTTCTGGTGAAGTTATACGAGGTAAAGAAATTTCTTCAACAGAAGGGTGATGTTTTGTCTAGATTGTCCTTCTGATACATGGCATATGGATTATGTTTATCAAAGAGATGGAATAGGTGATGATGAAGACGATGATGGGGGTTCGACCATGAATAATGAAAGCGTGTGTGCAAAGATGATGGTCTGTTATAATGAGAGGGAATTTTTGATGATGGTGTGCAAAGTGATTCATTAATATTCCATGTATCAAATGTCATCTTGGTTTTAGAGATCATGTGGCATGTCCCGATTTTTATGATCAACGGTAAAGAAAAGGGAAGTTGTTGGGTGTTGTCACTTTAGAAAACAAATCCATCAGGTGCATTTTAAAATGCCTTCAGCTGTAATGTTAAAAATCGTTCGAGTGATGTGTAAAAATCCTTCAGGTAATAAAATTTCTTCGGGGGATAACATACCTTCATGGGAATTTTTTTCTCTTGTGTTTTATATAAAAACTTCCACTACGGTGTCGGGCTCCAAGCCCCAACACTCATACGCTATTCCAATAGAGTGTATGACCACTTTCAGTTCAAAAATTTGTACTACCACTGATGTTGATTTGAGGATCATCAACCCATGTATAGTTACGTTGAGGATTTCTATTGACTCCACATCTATTAAGATTTCTCCATCCTCAGGGATCAATCATGGGTACCAATATTTTCATCACAACCACAATCTAGGTTTATATGACGATGTCCCCTCTTGACTATCATGGAAGAACATGAATGAAGAATTATAGTGAGTTCTCTCCTCCTCTATATCTGTTTAGTGAAATCAAAATTGCCAGTGAAAATAAAAACTAGATCGATGTAGAAACATAAGGCTCTAGGAGGCACACTGATCTCTCGTCGAAGAAAACCAAGGTCTTCGAAATTCCCTCCACTATTAAATGTAAAAAATCAGGGTCCCAAAAAAACCCTAAATGCATTGCTCTTCTCGATGGAGATAGGCGACGAACATCAATGGAATGGGGAACTATATATGGGTAAGCATGGAAATCCAGGGACACACGGTCAATGGAGAAGATAAGGGTGGTTCCCACTAGTGAGTTTAAAAAAATTATCAAATGACCATATAAAATTATACAATTAATTTAAAAAAATAAAATGAACTCTCAATTCAAAATCTCATCCTTGGAAACTAAACACACACAAAAATTAATATGCAACAAAATCACACTCTTGACCATGTAAAATAAAACCTAAACCACAAGATTATTCTACACTACATAAGATTATCGAGTTGTTCATATATTTAAAAGGGAAAAACCTATGAGTTATGACCCAAACAGTCCCCCAACCATGTATAAACTACAACACATGTCTCCTAAAGTTGGATAATATTTATACAATTGATAAACATGGTCAGAATTAAATAATTATAAACAAAGAACTGATAAAGGCCACACCTACACTTAACTCGGGGTCTCTCTAAGTTGAATCTATGGAGGAATTCATATAATAAAATTACATGGTAACATTGGTCCTCAAAATAGATAAAAAAATTCCTATAGAACACCAACAATAAATAGAGTAGTATCCATCCTTACAAAAAACATGAAAAAAACAGAGAATTCACACTGAATTGAGACTCAGAAATGAAACAATGAAATCGTGAAAAACCCCATAGAGAGTGTAAAATATAGAAATCATGAATATAAAAGGAAAAACCCAAAATATGTCTCCACCTGGACCCACAAAAAAGTAAGAGGACCAAAGCCCCAAGCACCATCAGACATAAAACCAATACACACTACCTAAAAACCATTACAGGATGACTTTTGACAGAAGGCACTAGAAGATCCTTAATATAAATATTCAGAATCTCCACAAAAGGATAAGAACACCTAAACCGAATCCAAAAAAGATATATCCTAAATCAAATGGAAACTGAAAGGAAACATGAAAGCAGTCCCAACATCCTAGGAAAACTCTATGACAAAAGAACAAAAGGCTGGGATCCAGATATAAACTAGGGGAAAACAAGACAATAGAGTGTTAAATATTATAGTATATACATACTAAAAAAAGGTTCATAACACTAGGACACATAAACATATCCAATAATCAGGGTCGAACAGAAACATCGAAGCTTGGTGATCAGCCAGGTAATAAACAATAGCACTCTACCCAAGATCTACCCAAGCCTAAACACCAAACTCGGTGTAGGACCACACATGGAGCAAAAAATCCAAAAGGTTGCATATGAAATAGATCATAACTAACATAATGTCATCTCCTAAGATTAAGGAAGTTACTAGAGACACCAGATCCTACCAACACCTTACTAGAAACCGACAGTCAATCAAAGCCCAACCTCACATATAACCCATTCCTACCACAAATCCATTGACATACATAAATAAAAACTACCAATAAGAATATTTATGGATAAAACACGAAAAATAAAAAGGGAAATGAAAAGGAATCAAACTATCATTAGCAGAATAAAATTACATCCCAGGTGAGAAAACTACCTAGCTAAAAAAACAATAATAGATCAGAACAAAATAAAATCCAATAGAAAATTATTTTATAACATTTGAACAAACACTTTCAATTTTTAAAAGTGAAAAATTTAAACAAAATTAGGATCTATATCACATTTTTGTAGGGATTACCCCTATACGAGTGTTGATCCCCACACAATAACCCATGAACAATTGGGTGTTTTGGTTCATCAAAATCCCAAATAAGAAAGATATTTTTTTATAGTTTATTACATACAAACTGAAAAACATATAATAATAAGGTTAGGATTTCATTCCCTCATGAGAAATAAATCAAATGAATATAGGGAAACAATTAAAAAATTACAGGGAAGAGGCAATTAAAACTATTCAATACTTGCACTTAAATCTCATAAAATTTAATACAAAAATTCTAAACCCCCTTAAAATTTATTCTTGAATTTAGGGCATCAATCATTAATTAAGGAAGTCGCAACAATATTAATTTGGAAAAAACAAATGCCCAAACACCACCTAATTACAACAATTAACGTCAAAAACCAAATTCAGATTTAAATTGAAGAAGTGATCATTAAGTAATTTACAGGTCAAAAATGAGGAAAAGTAAATAAGTGTAAGGAACAAGTTGAATTACATTCTTCGTTCGTAGGACTATGTTCAAAGGGTATGCTCATCACTAGTTTTTCGTTATGCAAGAATAAAGGATATAAGTGAACAATGAGAAACAAAAATAAATGTTATGAAATCAATGGAAAAGTGAAACAGAATAAACAAATAAAAATAATATATATACCTGATGAAAATGAAGGAAAAAATGTAGCACAAACTTGGCTAAAACATCGACAAGGAGAAAATAAATATACAATACAGAGACCCCCTTACGAAGGCTTATTGTCACCTTTATCGATGAATAATCTTATCATAGTTATAATATTGTAATTTTTTTCTTCTGTATACGTACTCTTGATTGAGGAAAACCTTGTTCATAGTTGCCATTGGAGTCCAGCATGAAATTGAGTCTCAAATCCCTCATGACTCTAGAAGATGATCCAATGTCCACAAATGATGACACTTTGCACGAAGATTTTGTTGGGGAGCCACTACCTCTATTGTATGAGTTCGTGAAAATTCCTTTAGTACCTCCCTTGATAAATCTGCACTTCCTTTCCCAAACTATCATTCTCTGTCGATGTCCAACATGATGGATCCCATCGTGAATGAAGGAAGGGAAAAAAGTGGTAGTCACTATATTATTGTAGTGGATGCTAGGGTTTAGCCATGGATTGGCATCAATGAGGCATTTTCAGAGTGTGTGTCCAATTGTTGTTCTAGCATCACTACTTCCACAATATTAGCTTTGAGGTTCCACAGCCAATGACATGATATGTTGTGATTTTCTTCTAATTCCATTGCTATTGTTCTCTCTCCATCCTCAGGGTTTAAGAATCAGAAAACATACCATCACTATAGATGCACTATAGGCGGGATTGAAAAATTCTTCTCCCGACTATGATGGAAGAACAAGAATGAAGAAGAGGAAAGGTTTTCACCTCTAATATATCTCTTGGATGAAATTAAAACTACCAGTGAAGACCCAAAGTAGATTGGTGTAGCATCAAAAGACTATATGAGGCATGTTGATATCTCATCGATGTAAACCAAGGTCTCTGAAATTCACTACTATGTAAAAAGAGAAAATCATTGTCTCACCAAAACCCTAAATGCATTATTCTTATTGATGGAGATAGGCGAGACATGCAAAGGGAATGTGGATCCACGCTAGGGAAGACACAACTATCCTACCACATTTGGTTGATAGAGAAGATGTTGGTGTTTTCGACGAGAATGATTGAAAACATATTTGATGTGGAAATGTCGGTAGTCCAAATGAAAAAAAGAAAACAATTCATCAAAGAGTAAAATAAAAAAGTCACGTGAACATAGAGATTTATGTTGATCGGGAGTAATCTCTACATCCACGGAGAGAAAGAATTTCACTATGATTCGGGAGCAAAAATTTTACTACGTGTTTCATGGTACTCAACCACTAAGTGAAACTCTAGCCCAAATTTGGATAAAAAAGGAGGAAGACAGTCCACTATTCCACCACCCAAAAAGGATTTCTACATCTCTACAATTAAAAGGTGGCCACCCAATTAAATAGTGAAATAATCGTAGTGGAAAATGTTCCACAAAGATATAGTACTATTCAATTCTATGATTGACATGATAATGTTCCATATTGTTGTTGGTTAGTCTTCTCAGCTATAGTGTTCTGAGATACTACAGTTACCCAAAAATTTGGACATGGGGGCCTCCTGCCCTCGGACCCCTGCAGTAGGGCATCACATCCCCCTGAAACCCCAATATGTTCACTGTGAACCATAACCCGTTGATGTTGCGACCTGAGGTGTAGTACGTGCCATAATAATTCAACCCAGACAAATCCAAAATTGAACTAGATAATCCAATCAAACAAAAGACTCAATCAACCAGATCAAATTTTTCAATTAGTTAACTAAATATAAAACAAACTATCAAATCATACCTCTTTTAATTTTCTGATTCAATTTCCCTTATCATTTTCAAAAGTATTTACCCTATTAGGTTTTATGTTTAATCATTTATCACTTAATATATTAATTTATAATTTGGGGTTTTTTCTCAAAGTATCATATAATTTCCTTTTTGGGGCCTTATTTTGTGATATTGTTCAAAGAAATATTTTTTTGAGGGTGTTCTTTATTTCTATAAAGACCCTTATATGACTAATTTGTTTTACTGGTGATATATTATTTTGAATATATCCCCCTTTTTCATTATATAGATTATGAACATGTTATTAAATAATTAAATTAACTATATACTCATTTCTATATGTGCTGTGAAATTTTCATTTTACATATTTTAGATTGGATAATGTTCACCTTGAGTGAATATAATTCAATTAACAGGGAGAAAATAATTATTGTTCTGTATATTTTTATTCCAATATAGATTATTATTATAAATTTGATTATATATTTTCTGAACATCCACCTCCCTTCTATGGATGTGTTATTATAATGTTATCCCTTTTTATGACATTGAGAAATGTGTTGAAATTATTGATTACAATTTACTAATAACATAGGTTGAAAATGTATTAACATTCTATATTTTTCATTATATGATAAAATCTATTTTTATTCATCCAAAGGGTCCTTAGGGAATGCTATCAAATGCATGGTTGTCACTTATTGTGCATACAATGGAATTAAATAAGTGATAGGTGGGGACCGATATTATATAGCTCATTGATGCACAGTTTGGACTCATGAGACAAAATAGGTTGGTTTTTGGTGTATATGTCTCCCCATTTATGTATAGTGTCTTAGCACAAGGTATTGAAAATATGTTTTTGTGGTCCATCATTTTGAATTCCATTAGAATGGGATATGAAATTATGAATGTCCATGTTTTAATATATTTTTCTGGATATAGAGTGCTCTCAATTACATTTGATAATGGAATTATTTGGATCATTCATCCCTTCCATATTATGTTTACCATGGATATGTTTTGACATCATCAGTTAAATATTTCCATTAGTGAGAATTTAAGTTCACCCATTCTTATACTTCCATTTTCCCTAGTTATGAAGAATAGAATTACAAAAGATATGTCTAATATGATATCATGTGTGGATATTTTTTGGGATATCTTGATGACTTGTTATCTATAAAGAAGTTCTGTATATATTGGGAATAAATAAAATTCTCGATTGATAAAAAGTACAAGGGCTTTTTCAGTTGTTGTTTTTTCTTAATTATCTTGAGCTTTAATCCAAAAAAATATTTGGGAAGTAAGGGATGCATTAATAATTATTGATTTTTTAGTTAAGGATATTTATATATATGAATATATAGATCTTATCAAATTGTTTATGTAAGGTACATGTTTATGGAATCAGATCTGGGAGAACAGGTTAGTGGTGTTGTATTTTCTTTTTAAGGAGGGTCTAGATGACTTTAGAGAATTGGATATTTGATGAGAACAATATAAGGGTTGATAAGTTATAGTTGATCATAATTTCAAAATTATAGAAAACCTATTAGGATGGTATGTTATTAAACATTAAGGTAAAAATGAAAATTTTATTAAGAGATTAGTATAAGATAAAATTTGCTAAAAACATAGGGATACATTTATGTGAGAATTCTATGTATATGATGATGTTCTAATATCTTGGTAATGTGAATATTGTGTAATTATTCTTGATGAAACAATCCTATCAGGAATATATGAGTGTATTAATTATCTTATCTTGATATTCTTAGGCGTAATAACCCTAAAATGGTCTATTTAGTACTAAATTGATCGTCACTTGGGGACAAACGAAGAGTCCTAAATACAAACCTGGATAGACACACTCAAGGGATATTCTTTGTTTTATAATATTCTTTCTATGACCCATTATAAGGGACATGAATATGTTTTGGTTATATAGCCTAATAAGAAAGTGGAAACATATAACATATATTGAAACATAGATACACATAACTTAGGGTACATATTAATTGATATTTTATTTCCTAAATAAGGGATAATTTTAATAATGAGACACTATTGATATAAATTCTCATTGAAATTATGAAGTTGGTTTTGATAAAACCAATGTTATAATGGGCACAAAGAATATTTTATTGTTTGTTTTAAATAAGTTAACAATAAATATTATCACAATTTATGGTTGGAATAGGTTTTTTAAATCCAAAGCCAATTTTATTACTAATATTCATCGTCGATTTTTATTTAAATTGATGTCTAATTTTTTTTAATGATTCAAATAGATTATTTTTTAAACTATTTTGGTAACTTATTTTTCTAAATTTTTTGTTGGGACTAATAAAAATTGACATAGAAGGTTATTTAAAGAACACCTTTGAACAATTTCCACTCATTCATCCATCGTAATTTGTCTTGAAAACCGAATACCAATGACATGTGACTCTCCAGCCTATATTATCTTCCCTATTAATCGTTAAATGATCTATTTATTAGATTTATTTTGATCATTTTTCTTCTCCATTTAATCCTCCAGGATAATCATTTTCTTTATTATGCCCATCAATCATTATTTTTGAGTTGTATTTTTTCATCCCACCATTTTGGAGTCATATAGTTTTTATTGTTTTAAAATAATAGCTCTTTAATTTCAATATTTCATCTATCCATCACATATTTATAGCATATCTATATTTTAAAATGGAATATTTTTTTAAAATATATATTTACTAGTAGTTAATTTTAAATTTCATTCATTTATTTTTTTAATATATACATTTTATAAAATTATTAATTACTCTGGATATAAATATTTTCATATTTTAAATGTCTTTGTTTTTATATGTTTGTTATTATTTTTTGATAATTTGATATTCACTGCTGTTGTTTGTATTTATAACTTTATATAATTATAAACAGGTTTTGGCTAAACTTTTTATAGTTATGATTATTGATAATTAGATGATGAATGATATATATATTAAAATTGAGTTGAATGTTTTGATATTTGTGAATATTTGATGTAATACACCATTTTATAGTAGGTTTACTCAAAAATGGTGCTTGAATTATAAAAAATCTTCAATGTATTTTCCCACTTTCTACACGAAAAAATTTTATTTGAATATTTTGCTTTATAATTTTTTATTATTATTTAACATATTAATTTAAAATTAATCATTTTTCTAAAAAACCCACAAAAATATTACATATTTGGATTTTATAATATCAATAATTAAATTAAATTAATGTAAATAAAACGCACACACATATTCAGAATGAATAAATTAAATCAAATATGATTAAACTATCATTATTGTTTTTCATCATTTTAGGTCATTTAGTCTAGTATTTTTCATTACAATTTCATTTCCTTTTAATCACTTATATTTAAAATTTTTAGTGATATGTTTGGATCATTATGTATAAATTTTAGTTAGTTATCTATAAATAGTTAATTTTTTTTATTCTATGTTTTTATATTTAAAATTTATATATTTATATATATATATATTTAAATGTTTATATATTTTAATATATTAACCTTTTATATTATGATCTTCGTTAATTAATGTATCATAAATGATATCATTGAATTTTCTAAAAATATATTCAAAACAAATATTTGATTTTCTATCCATCTGTGACGTGTTTGAATATAATAAATTTAAATTCAATGAAAATCATGGATTACATTATTTGATATGGATTTACCCATAATTATAAATCTTAGAACAGGATTGGGGAAATAATAATAAATTCAACATAAAAAATTATTGAAAATATTCATCATGAGATAAAGGATATTATGGAAGAATTAATTTTTTATTTAGGAATTTCAAACATAAAAAATTTGAAATTTGGAATAATTTTAGGGAGATTTTGAGAAACCAATATTATCATGATTCACTATATTTATAGCATTAATAATAATTATAATGTTACCTAACTTAAATGTATGATTTGGTGGATTGAAAAAAGTGTCTCAAAATTGCATGAAAATTTTAAAGAGATATATTTGAAGGAAATATGCATCTAGATTCCAGTTAGGATACAAATAGAATATTAAGTCCAATTGGATTGGAGTATAAAATGATTCATGATTTCCCAAATAAATTTGTTTTTTATATGAATGAATATGAATGTTTATCAAAATTTTCTAAATATGGTACTTCATTAATAATAAGGATAGCAAATTTAAATTTGATTCATTCTCAAGAACCAACATCAAAACTAATACTAAATAAATTTTCCACCTTACAACAATTCATTATTTGAACAATCTATTTTCAAATTCAAATTATGAAAAAAAATGTTATCACGCCATGAAGATGAGAGAATCTATGATGGAAACTTACGTCAACCTTCTGAATCACAGTTTTGTAATATACTGGTAAGAAATTTACTAATTTTGGAAGTGAAAATTGAAATTTCATAATGTTATTGTGCTTAGAAGGAATGATTCCATATCAAAACATCAATATAAAACATTTCTAGTTCTCTTGTTTTGGACCAGTTGATATTTCTAAATAATTCTAAAATGTCAATTGGTGGAGGGGAAACATAATAAATTGAGAATAAAAATATAATTATGATATTTTGAATGCGTAAAATTGTTGATTTTAATATTATGAATAATTTCATAGTGTTTTCTTGGGAGTTTCTATGAATTTCAGGAGCTTCAGGATTCAAAATCCAGGATTTTGGAATGTCAAAGGGAGGAACCTGACTAGTTCCTGGATATGATAAATGTGAACCTAAATTTTATAGGGCATAAATGGTATCACATGGTATTTCAATACCATTAACCTGAGGATGCACAACCATGTGAGGCAGCTGTTGAAAATTATAGAGTTGATTCGCATGGTGTGTGTAATGTTTTCCAAACCATGCATAATCCACAGAAGGGGGTGCCACCATAGGGTAATGTTTCAGAACAGTTGGTGACCATCTTGAAACAAATATAGCCTAACCATCATCCTCATTAAGGGGATGAAATTACCTTTCTTCTCTAATTTATTTTAACCTTCCCCATCCCTTTATTCCCCTCACTCACGCATAGTAGTGTCCCATATGTGGATCTTTGGTCTCTTCCTCCTAAGAATGGATGGTTCTAGACATAGAATCAAGCACCTTAAATCATAATTAAGCACTATTGATTAATATCTGATTCCTCATTCCTCCTTTCTCGGTTTATATTTCATTATTGTATACTATTTCAGTGTGAGGTTATATTACCTATTATCAGAACTTTTTTCTATTCGTTTTATATCCCTTGATCTTGATTAAATTAAATACTAATAATGGATGAGTGATTATTCCTATGAATAAGTTAGGTGTTATCATTCTTTTCCTTAATTTCTAGCATGATTATAAAAACATAGCACTATATCATGCCCCAAACTTCCCATGCGTCAACTCATAAATGTGAAATTTAACAAGTTAATGTTTCTTCCCAAATTCATAGTAACATTGTAATTTAAAATTACACTATTATATGATTAATATATCTACTCAGTCCACCCCTTTTTGTGTGCCACTCATGTAGCATTAAATTTATTCTTCATCATAGAATTGAAACCAAATTTTGAGGTTAGTTGACTTACCCTCTCCTAGAATGAGACAGTAAATTTAATTAAATGGATGATATGTGGTGTGGATGTTTTCCACTCAGCTTAAGCGGTTTAAATATATTAACTCAGGCCCCCAATTTTTTGATTAAATAACAATTTTAAATATAGTGAAATGTTAATGGATGTGATCTACACATATCTTGTATCAATTAAGGATCATAATGATTGACTTGTCTTACATGATATATTTATAGTGTCATGGAATTTCCCAAGAACTACGTAATTACTTATAAATAGAATGGACAAAACTTTTTGCATGAATTTTGATATGGAATTCATAAAACATGTAATATTTTTTACTAATACATAAATTTTGATAATAAATTATTACTGGCTTTTTATTATTTATTAATTAAAGTTAAATGGTTTGATTAATTATATCATACCTTTAGTGTAACTTACTTTCCTGTGTAATCATTCCATGGTTGTTCACATTGGTTGGATGAATTTTATTATACCATTAGAGAAACATGGTTTCCTAAGTAGGAAACACATGGATTTTCTCAAGAGTTAGATGAATTGTATTATTATTTCAGTGATTATAGGTTTCCTTCTATGGATTTCCTTGGTCGGGATCATAAGTTGAATGAATTATGTACACCTTGAGAGATTCTAAGGTTTATTATGTAGATCATCTTGTATGGGCTTAGTGGTTACATGAATTATGTTAAGACATGGATGATAACATGGTTCCCTGTACATAATTACTTAAATGGGCACATTGTTCAAATGAATTGTAATAGAACACAGAGAGATACCTAGGTTCTTTATTCAGAACCCATTAGAAGGGATAATTGTTTAAATTATTTATATTATTCCATTATCAATACATGGATTTCCAAGTAAGAAATATATGCATGAGATCATATTACAAATGGGTATTATTACATGCATGATCACTATTATAAGTGGATGTAGTTGGTTTCCCCTAGGTCTTATACCACTGTTATACTTTTATGACCATAACTATATTCACCGGTGGGGATTTTTTATTTTAGGATTTAATTAAGCTAGTGAATCTTATGGTACTATTATGTGGATTCCATGGTATTATGTCATGGTTCCTGGATAGTACAGTGTATCAATATATATATATATGTCTATATATGTTATTATGTAATTAGTGCATATATATAAATACATTTTCTTATGAATTTACATACTTATTTACATGGTGGAACACATTTATAGCTATTATGGATACAGGTGAAGAAGGTTGGTCTTTTAGAAGTCCCTTGTGGAACCCGAGCCTAAATTATTAACATTTATTTTTTTATTGTGTAATTGATATTAATTATAATTGATATATGTTATAATCATAGATTTTACAGAATTAAGAAGCATTGGTACAACCTACTGAGTTTATCCTACAATATGTTTAGGCCTCCATTTTGTGTCCAAAAGTTCCACATTCTTTCTAGATCTCATTCTGGATTCTAATTTTGTACTATTGTGTCTTTGTTTCTGATAGAAAATGTGTTGTTTGATTGATATCCTAATGATTTATTATAGGGTGTTTAATTGTGTGTAATAATTTATATCAGGTTCTCTATTTCCAAACAATTTCCAATTGTATTGTATATGGACTGAAAAAACCAAATGGTTCTTTATCCTTAGAGACCTGATTTCCAATAGCAAGTGCTATTTGGGGAGATTTGGTCAATGATGCTTAAGAACTCACTATGGATGAGAGGATGAGAGTTTCATCTCTTTTCACTCTTTTGGAAGGAAATTATTGCCTACTTGGGACTCTCTTAGAGATTCAAGATATGTTCTTGAATACATCATCAATTCCCTTGTACAGCGTGGATCACTCATTAGTTAATAATAGATTAAATGCGTGTATTGAGTCTGGATTCATCTGTATGTATTTGAAGTTCTCCACCAATTCAAACGTCCATATGTATCCGAGGTTCCTTATTTTTAATATCTTATTATGTACAAATTAAGGATTCTATGGTTTTTTATCATCGCATAAAAAAGTGATGATATTGCGAGGGATGTTGTAGGGGGTTCTTTAACTGCGATACAAAATGAACTATTAAAGTCACCCTTTAATAGTTAAAAAAACCGGATATTAAAGGAATCCTTCAATAGTGATTTTTATTGTTGTTAAAGGGTTCCACTAATATTTTTTAGATCCATTAATGATTGTTTTTTTACAATTTGAAAAAAGAACTAATAAAAAATTGGGAAAAAATAAATTTTTCATGGAAACCGACCCCATTTTCTCAGTGTTTATAACCCCCTTTCATAGAGAATTCCACTACCCATCCACCATCACACACCTCTTCTCCCTTTACAAGTGCTAGAAGTTTACAAAGAATAATTGTGCCAACCAGGATTCTATCCTAGAACCTCCCTTATGAGAATGTATGCTATTTAACACTATTAAATGAATGTTTGTTGTATATTTAATGAAATAATTTATATTTATTTGTATATATTTTGAAATTTATGATATATATATATATATATTTATTTAAATATATTTTATACAAATATTCATTTATATACATTATAAAATTAATATATATATATATATAAACATATGTGTGTGTGTTTATTAAAAGACAAAAATGTGTATATATAAAAGTTATATATATATATGAATGAATTTTAATAAGTTAAATAAAATTAATAATTTTTTACATTAAAAAAATAAAAAATAAATATATGTTTTATATATTTAAAAATATATTTATACATAAATATGTTAATTTATGAATATATACATGTCATTTATTATAAGTAAAAATAATAATGTGTGCATATATCTAGTTATAAATAAAACTAATTTTTAATAAAAATATAATTTCAAATCCATAATATTAATATGAATGTAATCCCTGGAAATAATTTCATTAACCACTAAAAACAGAACCCCCCTTAAACGAGGCTGAAATTCCATCAAATGTTAAAATATTATGGTATAATGACTAAAAACTCTGTTTCAGAGGCCTTCTAGGGCTTCTTGGGCCTCAAAAAACGTTAAACGAGTTTCCTTGTTTCATTAGGGGCATAAAACACATCACCAGATTAAATTTTATAGGTGTTATAACCCAAACAGACATGTGAATCAAAAGTTATGACCATTTGAAGTTTGAGTTATGTTTTTATCATTTTTTAGATCTTTAATTATTTTTTTCATTTTTTAACATTCAATTGATATTAAATGACTATTATTAGATAATAATTAAAAAATTATTTATTAAAAAATTAATATTATTTATTTTATAAACAATTTTCCCTAAATATCTTTTATATTATGTGAAATGGACTATTTACCTTATCTAAAAAATATTTTGAAAATATATATTAAATATATATTAATATCAATATATATATTAATATATTATATTTAATGAAATATAACTTTATTCAAATATACCCTTTATCAACGCTAGTAAAAATAACTAATAGGGGGGTCTTTTTTAGCGCTTATATAAAAGCACTTATAAAGACCACCCCCTTTCAGTTATTTTTTAATAGCACTGATAAAGGCCTCCATTATCAGTTCTTTTATAAATGCACTAATAAACTTCCCCCATTACTAGCGATTTTTTTGGCATTGATAAAGGGTGTCATTAATAGTGCTTTTTTCTATAACCGGTAAATCCCAAACACTAGATAAACCCAGTTTTTAGTAGTGGTTATTATGAAGATGTGGGTTTCCAAGCCACATAGAGTGGTCCTCAATTGTGTATGGTCGGATAGTGAGATTAGAGATGTTTTTATGTCAGTATCAATCCCATGAACGATCTTCTTATGTATCCTTGTGAATGGAATTACATCACACATAGGGAAGTATGGCCCTTTGAGAGGATTGAGTCGAGGGTTATTCATGATGACGATTTCTTATGAAAGAAACAAAGTGGAATGTTTTGAATCATGGTGATTTGTATTTTTTCAGGGAATACACCTATGGTGGAGGACCATTAGTGTTTTTAGGAGATTACTAATGAGTAAGGATCCCATTATTAATGTTTGAGACCTATTATTGAGGAATTTGGACTTTTTTATTTGGGGTGGGTGGATTTGGTTGAGGCAAACTCTTGTGATGGTTTCCTGTGGGTGATGGTTGGGGCTTACAACATAGGTGGACACCCATTGAGCTCAGGACATATTTAGGTTTCCCACATATCCTTGTTATGACATGAATTAGAGTTCTCATATTTTAAAATATGGCATATATCGTGTGGGTGTTTTGATCACAGTTAAACTCTATGCCCACGTGAGTCATGCTCTATATGAGAATCAAGCGGAAGAATAATATCATTCAAACCACAAGATATTATTTTCCCTCAGGATTGATATATGGCCTTGAGGAATCACATTTTTGGAGGCACTCTAGAGGAAGGAAAGGAGAAGGACCAAAGGAAGGTTCTCTGCCAAAACATGCATCTAACTTTTCATATGTCCTGATTTTGGAAAACCGCATATCCCACATGTGTCATGATGATTCATTCATTAATGTGATAAAAAATAGGATGTTATGGATCTATAAAACAATCATAAACCCTCTTACACTGGTGTAAGTGGCCTGTGATATGGAGGAAGAGGCCATTGCGAAAAGAGGTGGGAAGATCTCTAGTGTCCATCCCCTCTCTGATCCTCGTATCCAGGACTGTTAGGTCTTACTACCCTTGAGGAAGACACTCATGTGCGGGGGGGAGAATAATGATTGAATCCTCCCCCAAAAAGCCAATGGAATTACTCTATGAATGATTCCCTAAAATTGTCTCAGTAGTATGATATGATGATCTCACCCTATATTGAATGGAAAATCAAGTGTAATACTTACCCTCCCTACATGGAACTATATGTTTTGGGTATTTGAGAGGAATACTAGAGGACATGGTCCTCAAATATTCACCAAAGATCAGGAACTCCCTAACACCATCCCTGTGGTCGGGTTCCCTATGACTATAGGAATAAAAATCCACATGCACTCCTACGGCTCCAATCAATATATGGGAAACATGCCGGGAACATATAGCAATATGAATAAAAATCCAAACCGGATATATGATGGAGTTACTTTTTCAATGGTGTTGATATACTAGAGGATTTTTCAGAGTTTTTAATTTTTTCCTTCTCAAAAACAGAGATAAAGTTATAAGATCACTACTATTGGTTTCTATAAAGAGGGCTCATTGGTATACTCATGTAGATCCTGGGCATAGGTCCTAGGTGCAGTTGATTAACACATGAACTAGGAGGAATTTAATGTTATTTGCATTGGGGGTATAGGCCTATACATGCTGAATATTACATGAGAAGTGGATCATCTAGTAAAAAGAACATGAGAATGTATTTTTTACTAAGAACTATGAGTATCCTCATGATTGCTTTGATGAGTCTCACATAGAGCATTTTCCTTAGTGAAGGCGGCCTCACATTGGTGGTTTCATACATGGGATTAAGGGGTCCTCTTGCATGTGTCTTTCATTTGAGACCATGAAGGGACACTTATCTCACCTCCCCCCTTTCATTATCTCTTCAAATATGTTTTGGTGAGATAAATAAAAAGTTTGAAGGACCTGGGGGAAGGGGATATGCGAACAGGGCTCTGGGGATTTCTTTGAATTTTCATGTGTTAAAATGGGGAGTCTAAGGGTCCTATTTATAGGTAATTACATGAACCTTGTAAAAAGTGGTTTCTGTCATTGGTCTATAGTACAAGTTCCCATTTTAGGTGTCCCATGAAGGGGATAAACCTTATGGGATGCACAGATGGTGAGCGCAGGTTCCTGGCATAGGTTTCCCACAGAAGGGGTTTACCGTCTTGGTCATACAAGTGGTGTGTACAGTTCCACCAGGTCAATCTACTTTAGAGACCCTTATTTACTATATCTTCGGGGCTTCCACCCCCAACACCCCTACTAGGGATCAGTACTAGGATGGTGTCCCGACCCTTTAGGTTGGACCTTTTGGTATCATCAATGTTCCTCATTAAAAAAATAGGGTTGCACCACAAACCTGTTGGGGCACTACGAGGTCATTTTGTGTCATGTAACCTGGAATTATAATCTCCTCCTTCATCGATAATAATGATTCATTTATACTCAGACTCAACATTGGGTTTCTGAGTGGGGTTCACATCTTAATATTTTTAACAACTTTCCAAAAACACACTTCATAGTGTCAAAAAAATCCAACCTTACAATTAGATTCATTCAGAATGGGTACAATTTGTTCTTAAGGTCGTTATAGGGAACATTTATGTATAACCACATCATTTGGTTGTATTTAGAGCTACCTCAAGTGTGGAAGGATGCTCCAATTTTTTCCCACGTTCTGGTTCGTAGTGGAAATAGTTTGACTATTTCAAGGGTTATATCGACAAACCAAAAAACATTGTGTCTTTTATGTCCACATGATATTTTTTTCTAATCATAATGTGAATGAGACAATGAGGTAAAGATGTAGATTTTTCATATGCTACCCTTTTTGGTATTATATCCAAAAAAGATTTGTGACATTTATCTTTTCATTTCTTGGTACTCCCTAAACCACATGGAGTGAAGGTCTAGAGAGAGGAGACTCGACTTTTCTCTAGAGATCCCATTGAATGATTTCAATTTGGGAGGTACTATGTCTTTTTTTGTAGGTCGTTTAATGTCATGTGAGCCTGAATTTTGAGAATAGTGTTTTTCTTTGAAAAAATTTGACCATAAATTTTTGGATGATTAACCATACAAGGATTATTGGTCAGGAATGTTCCAAAATCCTTCAAATACCACCAATAGGAATTTTAAGTCATGGTTTTATGGTCTTCATATATAAAGCATGATATTATAAAATAAAGGGGATCTCTCCTGAGGATGAAGTTACCATGGGTTGGTGAACCCATTATGAGGGTTGTTTAATGAAAGGACAACTGGGGCACATACTACTTAGTAAAATAGTGGAATCCATAGGTTGGAAGACCCATTATGTGGATTTCTTAGTCAAGGAAAACTAAGGTGTGTAATAAATAGTCAAGAAAAGGAGTTCATTGAAATTATGACATTATATTGTTGATAACCAAATATTGTTTATAGATATTCACAATTCTCAAGACCACAATAGTTGGTTCTACTGAGGAAATATGTCTAAGAATGAAGGGATCATTTTTATTGTCATTGGCCATGAATGTGAAACTTATCTTGCATGAATATAGCTTGTTTGGAGGAGGGTATATTTGGTAAGAAAACTATGATATTGGGGGTGGGGGATGTTCCATTATGAAAATTTTTATAGAACTGCTTAATATAATATAATTTGAACATGACATTGACTATATAGTTTATCATCTTAAAGAGAATATGATGTCCTATGTAGTTAAAAGTCATAAAATAATGAAATTATGGTATGATGTTTAATGTTGTTCTATGAAGACATTAGATGATATATAATTTAAATTATTTAGATTTGACCGAAAGCTTTATGATTCTCCAATTATTGGTAATCTATTTTGAATTATGTTATCATATTCAGTTGTGAGGGGAGTAATTTGTAAGTTGTAACCTAGGGATATAACGATCTGAAGATCAGAATGGGGAAAAGGGATTATGGAATTATAGGAGGTCTCCCCTGAAGATGAAATTACTGATGATTGAAATTTTTTTTGTGGTATTTTTTATGAAATGCCAATTAGGGAACATACAACATAGTAAAATATTGGAATCCTATTCCTAATAGACCCATTATGCAGGAGAATTATCCATAGACAATTGAGCAGCATACTTTATTGTCATGCAAAAATGTTCATAAGAATTATGACATTATTTTTCTAAAAGCCGATTGATATTTATGATGATTATGATTATCATGTTCATAGAGTTTTTATTGATAATGTAATATACTTGATTATGGAATGATAATTTCAAATCAAAATTTCAAAAGAATTGGGGGATATGATATCTACATAGTCCTCTCCCATGTGTAGTTTTAGGTTGTATGACTAGGACCATAATATCAATGAAACAACATGTAATATGCGACCTTATCAAACCAAGGTTTTTTTGTAATACTTTGGAAATGTCTAAGGAAATCATAATCCATTTTCATAGTGGATATCATATCAGGAATAATGATACAAGAACCCTATGCGAGGGACAATCATATACTATTTCAAATCATGGGTCCTAAATTATTTTCATAAAAATATTATGATGAATTAAGATGTTTCTCTCCAGTGAGAAGTTACCACTGGTTAAAAACCTATTTTGTGGGTGCATAATCAAATATTTCCATCAATTTGCTAAAAAATATTGTTTGGATACATTATGTAAGGCCAATTGGTACATTCACATCATAGTCAGGAAAAGGTGTCCTCATGTATCCAAAATTCAATCACCAGAAGTTGGAGAGAGAATATTGAGATCTAAAAGTGTCTATGATTATGAGTATGAAGTGTGGAGTGGGTATTTCCTAATTCATAGAGGATTCATTTGTATCAATATTTTCCACTAAGTGTAGAGTCCTTTATATATATCTGACTCATTTGTAGAAGGGACACATCATTGTTTCCTTGGTGGACCCCCTAATTATGGGACCCAAATTAAAATCTCTTACATATATTTTGTTGGTTCATATATGGTAGAGGGGGAATGATTATTTTACCCATGTATAGGAATAGTAAATGAGGCCAAAGTGTCACTAAGACACATGTAGTTTTTGAGGTACCATGTAGCTTAATGTCATGTGATGAGGATATTGGACACACAATTTAATGTCTTGTGGTAAGGGAATGGATGATTATGATGTAAAAAACATGGGAATATCATGACTGGACAAGGGTATTAGTCTAGATAATCCCTATATATCTTGCTAAAATAATAATCAATAACCTCATAGTTATAAAAAGTATTCACCGTACATTTTGAATTCACATGTGGAGAAAATGGGTGGTGTTTTAAAAATGGGCTCACTCATGGGGCGAGGAACCATATTGAATCCACTTCTGTAGATTTGACGTGCACATAATATTGTAGGGGTATTTCCTATTATATGTTTAGGTTGGTCGCAAGATAGAGGATTTGGATGACACTACATATATTATTAGAATGAGAATCAATACACACATAGTTCTAGAAGATGTCAACTGGTTTATTGTCATGCGATGATGACATATGGGTTTCCTTTTAATGTCTTATAGAAAAAAACATGATAATACCAAAATAAATTGTTATGACTTACTCAAGAAATAAAATATTTTACCAAACCTCCTAGGGCCATGTATTCTATTCTCAGTGTGATAAATAAGGAGTGTAAAAAAAATCTTCGACAACACTAAGATAATGCAAGGGAAGGATATAGGCATTTATATTTTTGTGGTGGCTATTCTAGGAGGTATGATCCATGCATCGATACATATCTCAATCATATGAGAATCAATCCAAATATAGTTCTTGAATTAATCATGTAGTTTAACATCACGTGGAAAGGTCCTAGGCTTCCTAATGTGTTGAAATAAATATTGTGGATTGATGTGGGTATTGGACCCGAGCGTCACTAGATATATTGTTAAAAAAAATCATGCCACACATAGTTATTCAAATGATAATTTATTTTATCATCATGCAATGTGGACATGATAATATTGGTACCAACACCTATAAAGGGTCCCGAGTGCCTATATGGAGTGGAAATGAAGGGAGTGGGGATTATGAATAATAGAATCCCATTATTTCTCCCTCATGTTTGGCCAAGATGGCCTTGAGACCCAATTACGGGTTAGTAGGATGTGATTGGGCTTAAAACTAACATGGAGACCCATGTCTACAGAACCAAAATGAGTGTCAGATTGTGTTATTTTAGGAATTTTATTATCACCAATATGTAGAAATGTTAACCATGGTGTTTAACATCATACGATGAGGATGGATGGTATATTGAAGTTTTGGGTCATACAACTAGGATGGACTATTTAGTTCGACATCTTGAACCTGGGACATGTATGTTTATATGTAGTTTAATGTTTTGTATCTAGAAAAATATTATTGTAATTACATGAAATATTTATTCATAATCCTTTCATTTATTCTGGTTGTAATGATTTACCAATCCATTTAGATCATGGAATAAGCTCAATTAGAGTGGAACATCTATATGGAGTATGTTCCATCCAATATTGGATCATGTTTTGGAGGAATCATTCATTTTAACATGGGAGTCCTACAGACCATTACCTATTATACTAAGAGGAATGCAAAAATTCATACCTTTTTGTTAATGGATGAAAATATCATATTTTGATAGACTTATATGTGATGCAATGAGCGAATCATTTTTTCATCAAGATCCTCCAATTCATACATTATTTTTTTGGGTTTTCTTATATGTTGTTAGTTAATCACTGATTGAAAAATAGTGTGATGTAAAATGAACCTTGATGGACATGAATGCTTCTATTCCTTATACCAGTGAGTACCAGGTCTCATGTTTGGTTGAATGAGTTGTAGTCTTGTAAGCCCACAAGGTGTTAAAGTGCTTGTTAGTAAAATATTTTTTTATCTTTATCCACCATCTTCTAGTTTTTTTGACAAGGTATTGTTTATGTCCATAATACATCCATTATCCACTACATGATAGCTATATGAGTAGTTGAATTTGATATTTTCTTCATGATAAAACATTTCCTCATTAGTATAATAGACATTGGTTATGTTTTTCATCAATATTATATGAGAGACACAAATATATAGTAATAATGATAGATTTTTAGATACAAATAATTATTTTTGCTCCATATCCATTGAGAGGTATCGCTTCCTCCCATTTACAGATGACATCAATAGAAGTCAAGTTGTATTTGAAGTACTTATCCACAGCTGGAGGGTATGAACCTGAAACATCAATTCCCCATATGGAGATTGGCAAACAGTATTTGTATGTATATATAAACACTTGGTTTTGTGGATGAAGTTGGTATTTACTTGGTAGGAATGAAATTTCATGTTGAAATATGTACAATTCTATGTCATAGTTGGTTAGTAGTACCCAAGCCATCTAATTTGGTTAGAAAGATTATATCATGACAGATGGCCACCACAATATACTGAGTTTACGTATTTCATGATGGAAGCCATATCATATTCAACATAAAATCTAAAAATTACCCCACCAAAGCCTTATTTTTATGGAAATTTCTTATGATTTGGGCCATCATAATGTGTGGATATGACTGCTCTCTAATATATTTGATCATTATCAGCTCTATCTAGCAGGATCACTCCAACCTGAAGGTAATATATGGATGGAATCATCCACATAGTGGTAGGGCCAGATTGGTCTGGGATGGGACCCACATCATTAATCTCTTCTATTCTCATATGAAAAAATGGTGAGACCATTCAGCAGTCTGAAATATTGATGAAAATTTCATTCCAATTTAGATCTTCCAAAGCTATAACATTATTTCCCAACACATTATCATGGGCCTTATCTGATCATGGTATGTGAGTCAATGTTTGATATAAAGGGTAATCTTCCATTAAACCTTGTATATAGTTATGTATGGGTTTTAAATCTTCTTTAAGGAAATCATAATCCTCGGTGATATGTTTCATTACCGTATCTGAGTTTCCTTCTACCTCCAAATGGCCTACAAGAATTTGAAGTTGTATTTCCATGTCTGTAACGAGGGTAAATTATACTATGTCGTTATTTGTTAAAAATCTAGATAACTGGAAAGAATATTCTAACAAAAACTTCTTTAGAGAGATAATCATGATCCCTAAACCAAATTTGTTGAGTTTAGGGTCATCTATTCTCCTCCTGGCCGGGCTCCTGGACGCACCGTCAAAAGAAAGATACCATGTTTGCCAATCGTCTTGAATAAAGAGGATCTCTTCACATTGAATTTCAATATTTAATGATGTTTCTTCTATATATGGGTGTTCGGTAATAAAATATTCAAAGGGTTTAACTTTAAATGCTATTTAATGTTTTAATTGTATATCAAACTGTTTTAGAATACCCATCCACCATGCCATACATCCATTCAAGATATGAATACTAATGATAAAATTTATTGTGTTATTATGGGATACCAATTGTACCTCACGGTGCTATTGGTAGTGCCTTATTCTATAAACTGTGAAGATTAATTGCATGCATATGTTGTAGATAATTTAATAACGAGACTCAACATAGATCATGTTTCGAATGAGATAATAAAAGCTATTTTAATTCCCATAATCATTCATTTTACTAAGGAAGGTGTCTATGATAAATAGTTTGGTAAAGGGAAAACAAATTCCTACATGTTTCCTACGATTTGAAAGATGTATTCCAAGTGTACTTGAAGTCCTCTTAACCCTCATTGGTTTTGAGGAGGCATCATTTTAACAACATATTTTGTTTTCTCAGGATCAATATTGAAGTCGCAATAGAGTACGATAAAGCTAAGAAATTCTCCCAAGGTCACCCTGAATGTAAATTTTAGGGGGTTAATCTTTTGGACATGCTGTCAAATATTGATGAATATGGTCTCCAGATCAACGAGGTGGTTAGAAAATTGTTAGGACATAGCCAGTTAATCATAAATTTTGAATTTTAAAAGCTTTCCTATAAAGCGTTTGAAGTTGTGATGGATAACACCTTGGTTTTTGGCACTATAATTATTCATTCCAAAAGTCATTTCTCAAAAGAAAAATACTATTTAAGTGGCTCTGATGGTGGTGTATTCTTCAACATCCACATATATCCCAACTAGGTTGTGTTTTGAGTAACCATACCTAAAGGATATGGATCAATAACCTGTTATTGGGTCAATCAAGAGTTTTGTGATTAGAACTGAGAAGTCATCATTAGGATTTTTCTGGTTGTGATACATCACGTAGATGAAAAATATAATTTACCATTATTCTTCCTCACTAGTACAATATTTTATACCCATTTACGATACAAAAATTTTCTAATTAAGTTATATATGATGATCTTAACCACCTCATCCTTAATTATCGAGGCATGTGTTGGGTGTGTCCATCATGCTGCATGTTTAATTCCTTGATGGTCTTCTAGAAGCCCCATGTAATGGGTGGACACCTAGGAATTAGGGAAGAACATCACTATGTAAATTAATGAAAAACAACTAGATGCTGCTTCAGTAAAGAAGTATATAATTCTTTTTCATTGGATGTCATGTCCGAAATAATCATAGTAGGTTACAAATCTTCATCCGTAACAAAATTTATTTCCCTGAGTTCATCCACAGTGGTGGAGACACCTTCCTCCAATACTGGAGGTGTATCTATATGGTCCTTCTCCTATTCCTATTCCCCATTATTTACCTCTTCCACATCTATTTTTTCAGTGGGTAATGGAGAAGGTTCATCAATGTGAGGAGAGGTGTCAGCATTCAAACATTTGGAAGATGAAGAAACCATTTCTAGCTTGATTGGTGGTGTGAGTTCCTTTTGGATCTACAAAGGGTGGATGAGGGGATTAGAATGAGAATCCCCAATTTCTCATATTTATGTAGAAAAGTCATCTATAATAGATGATATAGTATGGATTTGATGAATCTTTGAGGATATAATTGAAATATATTCACCCTAATCTTCATTAGTTTTTAGGGATTTGACAACTTATCCATCACTATGGTCTTTTGATGTCATGATCGACATCATGGATGTCATTGGAAGTGTGTTATATCTTAGGAATACCCACTCAATTTTATGGTGGGTAAAACATAATATACACCCATATGAATTAAATGGTTTAACATAATCATCTCGAGACCATTTGGGGCATTTAGGCAAGCAACATCAGTAGCCATGGATGGTTTCCATTCCTTATTATAGAATCATGAATTAATATACAATGTCTCAAATAACTAAAATAGGGCCTTGTCACCATTCATGTAACACCCCAAGAATCCATTGTACGCTTCCCTTTGAATAATGCAGTTGCGTGTGTTGAATGAAACATCGAGTTCTAACACACCACAACCAATCAAACTAGCTGCTATGAATAGTAATACCCACTATTTAAAATTTTATAAATTTTAACTTTCAAAATGGACTTCATTTTTGGATTCAGAATATCAAAATTATATTTGGGTGAATATTTGGTATTTTTCTAAAAACATTCAATTTATAATGAATAGTGAAAACACTGAGTTATAGTTTAAAACCAATTTTTTTTTTAAATAATTATTTTTAAAAAAAAAATTATTTTAGGTAAAAATAGATTCATAATTACTATATAAGTTAAACGTAATTCATTGGTGTCAGTTTAAAATAATTCTAGATATATGAAAACTTTAATGAACATTTTACCATCTTTTACCCACCTCATAGGAGCATTTTCAAATTTACATGAAACATAATTTTAACACTTCTGTGAGTTGAATTTCACAAATCCAAGTGACAAGGTTGATATCATTAAGAAATATTTTGTTCAGTAAGATGAAAATAAATTTGTTGAATAGTAACGTTTTACTTTTCTTTACCACGGTTAAAAGTAAATAAGATAATTAATGGTAAAAATGATATTATTATTACCCTAAAACATGTCTTAATTCTATTGGATAAGTATAATTCGACCAAAAACAACCTTAGGAAACAAATATGAAACTATTTGGTCTACTTGGAATAGATTTGGATGATTATTATTATTTATTTAAATGAAGAGTAAAAAGTGATAAATTCAATGTTTAATAACTAAACCATTTTTAGTCAATGGTAAAACATAAGATAAATTCGACTATAAATATTCACTAGAAATAAAAAGAGATTTCCTACATAATTATATTTTATTTATAGTTTTTAGTCATTATATAATTTAATTTATTTATGACACAATGAAGATGCATCAATTACCTAATTAATGATATATTAAAATAAGTAATATTATAAATATCCAAATAAATATAATTTGAGATTTTTTATGAATTCCAATAATTTTCTAGGGAAATATTTCTTGTTAGGGTTGGATAGATGAATTTTTTTCAAGGTAATAATTCTGTTATAAATTTAGTAAGAACAAAATCACAAATAGTGTCAAAACTAAAATAAAAGAGTTTTTAAAACAAATATTATATTATTAATTGATATTCTATTACTAAAAATCTTAGGTTCGGCCAAAGGACATAATTAATATTATATATTTCATTAATTAACCACTTAACCTTCGATTGGAAGTTTATAGTAAGTTAATTAACCATATAAAATAAAAATACAAAGGGACATGGTAAATGTCAAACTAATTTTCTAAGAGTTAAATCTAAATGAAAATGTTAATATAGTGACCAAAACCTATATAAAACAAATATTTTGAGTGGTTTTAGACCCATACCAATAATATACTTCAAATAATTTATTTTTGAGCTATTATAAATCGAAATGTTTTTTTATAAAATAATATTTCTAGCTTTTCCAAATACGCCTCTCACCCTTCTTATAAAAGGGCACTCCACCTTTCCTCAAATAAAAACCATAAAAGCCTTCTTTTTCTTTGACAAAACCTGATAAAATATCCTAAAAATTATTCTCCCCTCATCTTACATGCTTTCTTAATGTTATAAAGCCAATCTATGGAGCCATTTTTATCTAATCAAATGAATAAATTGAAAAAGAAGTAAATATTTCATCACCTCTTTCTTGTTCCTTTCTTCTTCCACTTCCTAAATCTTTTTTGTTTCCATTATAAAATAATAAATCCAGTATCTTCTATAAACTATGATGTTATTATAAATATGGTACAACCATATTCTTTATTCTATCCATCCATTGAATGGCATGTCACCATACATGCGTATGTACAGCTTACCGTCTCCACATCGTGGTTTAATTGTTATTAAATACATTATTATTTGTATGGGTATAATAATGAAGTGTAATTGATTTAAACAATAAATATAACCTGATTATGGTTCTACATGTATGATATACCATCCAATTTTATAGTATTTTAATATCAAAAGAATGATATTTTCGCTTGTGCGTACGTACGGATTACTGTCTCCATGAACGTGATGAGATTTGTTACCCATCATACCCATTAAAGAATATTATTCATTAGATGATTGAAAATAATTTTTAAAGACTTAATATAATTAATAATATTAATAAGACACATTCTATCAATAAAAATCATTACTTACGTAACAAAACAAAATAAAGGAAACAAATCAGTTAACACCCGAAACGCCAATAATACTAAGATATTAATAACAAAGCGATGTAAAAATATAATAAATGATATAATATTAATGTATATGATTATTGTATAATTTAATAACAATTATTTCACCATTATAAAGGAGGTTAACCCACCCTCGACCAAGAAAAAGTACAAGGTAATGTTTAATTTCACAATCTCTTTATTATAAGGGGTTTTTTATGTAAGTATCTATTGTGACCTCTTTATCATCCACATCCATGTTTCATAAAAATGTATTTCAAAATATTTTTACTATTTACTAGACTATTTTTTAATGTCATTTATGCCCTTGTTTGACTATTTATGAAACGGTTGGAAAGAATCTTTCTATCGTTTTCCAAACAAGGTACTTTTTTACATTTTCGACAAAATTAAGGTAAGAATGTTTTTTTGACATATATGTAAGGTGCGGCTATTTTCCACAGTTATAAAATCATAAAATATTCCCTTAAAATTAATTAAGAATATTTCCAAAAAAAAATTTATTTTGTAATTATATGAATTTTAAATGATTTTAAAATAGAAAGAGATATTTCCCTATAAAAGTTTTTGATTTAATCTATGTCAACATCCTTTGATGGATTTTATGTTTATTTGATGTTGATTTATTATGAAACCACACTACCATATTGTATTGAATGTTTTGTGATATTTTTTTCTGCAGATGTGTTATTTTTATACCATTCATTGTTTACAGAAAATGTTTTGAAATTTTGTATGTTAGTTTTCATAAGAATATTTATTTTATGTTCAGACTTCATCATATGAGGAATGCATTGGGCTTAGTAAGTGATGGGTGGATCTCTCTATATATCCTTGATACATCAGTAGGTCTCATGAGACAAACTATTGTCTTGGAACAATGCCTTGACAAAATATTATTTTTAGTCTTCGCACAATGCCTTCACTATGTGGTTATGATGTCTGGTATTATGCATTCCATCATTATGAAAGTGGCTATAGATATTTCATGTGATTATTCAACTAGTAGAATATCTATGTCATTAAGTAAATGGAATTATTTTGATTTATTTTTTCCATATTATGACGATTTTTATGTTTAAAAGGATTTTTTTTAGTTTTATAAATTTCCTTAAATATTAATTCTTATTTATGAATGTTTCCACTATATTGTTATCCTTACTGAGCATCTGAGCTCACCACTTTCTCTGTTTTATTTTTCCAAGGATGCGAAAATGTATATTATGACTGACCTAGAGGCATATTCTATGGGATCTCAGTTTTTCCCATGGAAACAATGTTGATTTAGTTTTCCATTTTATTATTTCATGTAAACCTTATGAATTTATCTAGTACTTCTAAAGATACTAAGCTAATCGATATTTTGAGACTTGATCTTTTGTGATCGTTCCAATGTTACATAATAATGCATGAATCTGGGTAATTGGGGATGAGGAGTTACAGTATGTATCAGACGAATTTTAGTACAAACCATGGAATCTAGATTTTGAAAAACTCTGATTAGAGCACATTACCCTATGATAGACATTGAGGATTTGTATGGAAGAACTTCGTAGAATTTTGATATTGTAGAGATTTTGTGAGTTTTCCAAGTAATACAATCATGTCTAGATATGAGCAGGTAGAGGCGGCTCTAGCACAGATGTACCTAGGAGTAAAATTTGAAAACACGACTTTGAGCTAGACTCGAACGAGAACCGGTGCATGACAACATGCCTTTATGAACTCTTGGTTACGACACTCCCAGAATATATGATTAGGATAATTCTCATTTTCATTAAAAACCATTATGAATGGTTTATGAGTATATACGTCCTCAAAGAAAACCTTTTTATGATTATTGATCATATCCATAAACAGTTAAATTTATGTTAAGTGTTTTAAATGATTGGATTTATGTATTGCGATTCATAAACTAATCTAGTTTATGAAATTGTTTAGAAATGGTGCCTAGTGGAAGGAATGGAAACTATATCAATGCATAGACTCAATGTAAGGATTTACCTCCTACTCAATATAATTATATTGTAGCTACTGAAGCAGCTGGTGATGATCAGGTAATGACCATACTGGGACAACTCACTCAGGTTATGAACAATAACCTTACCCAGATGGAGCACCCTGATCCATAGCATGGAGGATCAATGTTAGATCTCTTCATGAGGAAACAACCACAAACATTCAATGGGGGTAAAAATACACTAGTAGCTGAGCAATGGATAACTTCCTTAGATAAAATATTATATGCCTTGTGGAGTAACGAAATGGAAAAAGTTGTCATGGTAGTTTACCACCTCACTAGAGATGCTGATCAATGGTGGTCATTAATTCAAAACACAAAGAAAGATGAAAAAGTATCAAATATAGAATGGAGGGAATTTAAAGAAATTTTATTAGAAAATAATTTCCTCATGACCATCGAGTGGATATGGAGAAGCAATTTCTAATTCTGAGGCAAAAGGATGATGAGAATGTTGAAAAGTATGAATCTATCTATACATGGTTATCAAGGCATGCTACAGATTATATACAAAACCCATGACGTAAGATTTATTTTTTATTTGATGGGTTAAAACCATCTCTTGGTCGAGCATTAGTCTCACAATCCTTCTCATCAAGCGAAGATATTTTCTCATGTTATATCATGATAGAAAAAGAGATCTCTATGTCTTATGGCTTTCAAGAAAAGAATGGGAAGAAAACATTTACTGAATGCTCTGGAAATGGAAATAAGGGTAAGAAGGGAAAAGTTGAATATCCATCCTATAGTAAATGTGGGAAGAACCACCATGGAACTTTCCTTAAGGGATTGGGAGTCTGTTAAAAGTGTGGTGAAAAAGGCCACAAAACTCGTGATTGCAATAGGAAGAAAGAGTCCCTAGATGTTGAATGAAATGGGGAATTATGAAAATGAATTTCCTAAGCTTTAGGGTAAATTACCTCTGAAAAGGCCAAGGGATAAAGTTCAAGATTATTCTATCACTACTGCTGAGGTTGAATCTCCAAAATATGTAGTGGCAGGTAATTTAATGGTTTCCTCAAGTTTATCCAATGCTTTATTTGATTCTGGATCATCGCATTGTCTCATATCATCATAGTTTGCTATGAAAATTAGATATTTCAAATTTGATATAACATTGGAGTTGTCAGTCAAAACTATTAAGGGAAGTATCATTACAACAATGTTTTTTGAATCGGTTCCCATTAGGGTATATAAATGTCCTTTATCTACTGATCGCATCATCATACCCATAATTTAATTTCATATATTCCTCCTAATGGATTGGATTTCAGACCATGCTGTGAAAATTTATTGTAAGAAGAAAGAGGTTTTCCATTTTCGATGATTATAAAGAGTACCTTATCTTTAGAGCAGAAACACCACCACCAAATTCTTATCTAGTCCCACCCCTAGTAACTCAACTAAATTCAATTATTGTGGTGAAGTAAATGAAATAATTGTGGGGGAGGAAAAAAAATTTAAATAGAAGATGTACCTATTGTGAATGAATATGTTGATGTGTTTTCAGAAGGTTTACTAGGACAACCTCCAGAATGAGAAATTGAGTTTTCCATTGATTTAATTCCTGGTTCTAGGCCCATATCGAAGACCTGTAATAGAATGGCCATTGTGGAATTAGTGGAACTAAAGAAAAAACATGAGGAATTGAGTAATAAGGGATTTATTCTCCCTAGTGTTTCTCCATGGGGATCCCCTGCCCTTTTTGATAATAAGAAAGATGGATCTATTAGGTTGCCCATTGACTATAGGGATATCAATGATATAACAATATATAACAAGTATCCCCTACCACACATTGATGATTTATATGTCCAACTTCATGGAGCTCAATACTTTTAAAATATTGACCTTCGATCTAGATATCATCAGTTGTGTGTGAAGAAAGATGACATTCCAAAAACAGTATTTCGAACCATGTACAAGAACTACGAGTTTACAATAATGCTTTTTGGATTGACTAATTCAACCTCTGTCTTCATAGATCTAATGAATAGAGTTTTCAAAGAATATCTTGATGAATTTGTGGTGGTATTTATTGATGATATCTTTGTATACTCCAAATGCTATGAAGATGATGAAAATAACATGCGCATTATCCTGAAGACTCATAGATAACATGAATTATATGGGAAGTTTAGAAAATGTCAATTCTGGCTTAAGGAGATTTATTTTCATAATCATATTGTCTCTGAGGATGGAATATCTATTGATCCTTCTAAGACCATGGAAATCCATGAATACCCTGCACCAATGAGTATAATCAAGGTGTGTGGTTTTATTGGTTTCATAGGTTATTATCGACATTTCATCCATAATTTTGCCCGATTGTCTAACCCATTAAAAAATATCACACGAAAAGGGGTTAAATTTTAATGGAAAAAAGTGTGTGAAGAATGTTTTGAAGAACTGAATAGAAGATTACCCAATGTTCCTATATTGACTCTACCATCGGGAAATGATGGGATTGTTATTTATAGTTATTCTTCAATGAAAGGACTTGTCCTTATACAGAATTATAGAGTTATTTACTATGCATCACAATAGCTTATAATTTATGACAAAAGCTATCCTACTCACGATCATTAGCTATCTACTGTAATATTTTCTTTGAAAATTTGGAGACACTATATCTATGGTGAAAAATGTGAGATTCATACTGATCACAAGAGTTTGAATTATATTTTCTCACAAAAAGAACTCAACATGTGGTGAATTCAATGTTTGGAACTACTCAACCATTATGATTGCACTATACAATAACACTTGGGGAAGGAAAATAAGGTGGAAGATTCTTTGAGTATAAAGGATCATGGAGTTTTAAACATGATAAGAGTTGAAAGGGATCCTATTATGGTGGATCTAGTAAATATGGATATGGGAATCACCATGGAAGGTGAAACGTCAATACTTTTTCAAATGGTTTCCAAACCATATTTAATATAAATGATAAAGAGTTCTCAGAATAGTGATGAATAGGATAAAAAAGATATTAACGATGTGAATGATGGGAGATTGAGTGACATTGTGAATGAAGAAGGAATTTTGAAATTTGGGAAGATACGTTGTGATCTCGACATACCTTATCTAAAAATAGAATTGCTGGATTATGCTCATAGTTCCAATTTCTATATACACCTTGGGAGGACCAAAATATATATAGTTTGGAAGGAACATTTTTGGCGGGACATCATGAAGAGGTAGATTGCGGATTTTTTGTCAAGAAGAATGGTTTGTCAACAACTGAATGCTGGAAGGCAACAACCTCGAGGATTCATGCAACATCTTCCCATACCTGAGTGGAAATGGGATATTATTATGATGGAATTTTTCATGGGACTACCAAAGACTCCTTGAAGGAATGATGCAATATGGGTCATTGTTGATCGTCTTACCAAGTCAGCACATTTTCATTCTATAAGAGAAGAATTACCACATGAACCTTTAGGAAGAATATATATTAATTAAGTTGTAAGGCTTCATGGATTGCCACTATCGATTGTTTTTTATCGTGATCCCCATTTTACATCAAGATTCATGAAAACTCTTCAGAAATCCCTAAATACTGAACTTCATTTGAGCACTGACTACCACCCCCAAAATGATGGATAGTTAGAATGTACTATTCAAACCATATAAGACATGTTGAGATCATGATCAATTCAGTTTCAAGGTATGTTGGATCAATATTTACCTCTGGTATAATTTTCCTATAACAGTAGATTCCATTCAAGTATTCATATGTCACTATATAAAGCGTTATACTAAAAGAGATGTCGCACACCAACCTGTTGGGATGATATTGGGGAATGAAAACTCATAGGCCCAGAACATGTGTATGAAATGATGGAAAAGGTGAAGGTAATCGAAAACCACATCAAAGCAGCTCAAAGTAGACAGAAGAGCTATGATGATTACCGAAGGAAGGATTTCGAATTTTTGGTAGGAGATTCTGTTTTCTTGAAGGTATCTCATTGGAAGGGTGTTATAAATTTTAGTAAGAAAGGTAAATTGACTCCTAGGTACATCAGACCTTTCAAAATTCATTAATGAATTGGGGCTGTAGCATACCGTTTGGCAATGCTGCCATGTCTATTCAATGATCACGAGGTATTCTACATATTACTATTGAGAAAATACATGCCTGGCCCAATGCATGTACTCACCTTTGAGATTTGAACTGGAACACGACCTGTCTTATTTCAAAGATCTTATGAAGGTTCTTGATATAATAGAACAAGTGCTAAGAAACCAGACAACTTATTTGGTAAATGTTCTATAGAGAAACCATAAGATGGAATAGACAACATGGGATCCTGAGGAACTTATGCCCGAGTCTTTTGATGCAGTAATATTTTAGAAATCTCAAGGACTAAATTTTTTGAATTATGGGAAAATGTAACACCCCAAGCTTCCATGGTACGCTTCTGTTTGAATATTGCAGCAGCGTGTGTTGTATGTAACTTCAAGTTCTAACACAGCACACCAATCAAAGTAGCCATTATGAATAGTAATACCCACTTTTTGAAATTTTATAATTTGTATCGTTCAATATGGACTTCATTTTTAGAATCAAAATATCAATATTAGCCTAGGGTTATTTTTGGTATTTTTCTGAAAACATTAACTTTTTTGACGAATATTGAAAAACAGTGAGTTATAGTTTAAAACCAAATTTTTATTTAAACAATTATTTATTCTTTTAAAATTTATTTTATCTCAAAAATGATATATAATACCTATATAAGTTTAATGTAATTCATTGGAGTCCATTTATAATAATTTGAGATATAAAAAAATTTTAATGAACTTTTTACCGTCTTTTACCCACCTCCTAGGAGCATTTGAAAATTTACATAAAACATAATTTTACTGCTTCTATGAGTGGGATTTCAAAAATCTGTGAGACACAGATTATATCCGTAAATAAAATATGTTTCAATAAGATGAAAATAAATTTGGTGATTATTAACTTTTTAGTTTTGTTTACCATGGTTAAATGTAAATAGGGTAATTAAGGGTAAAAAGGATATTATTATTATCGTAACACATGTAATGATTCTATTGGATAAGTATAATTCCACCAAAAAAACCTTAGGAATAAAATATTAACATCTTTGGTCCATTTGGATTAGATTGTGAGATTTATTATTATTTAATTCAAAGAAGAGTTTAAATTGTTAAATTCAATGTTTAATAACTAAACCATTTTTAATATAGGCTGACACATAAGATAAATTATACTATAAATATTCATTAGAAAGATAAACATATTTCCTACATAATGGTATTTTAGTTAAAAAAATTAGATATTAAATAATATAATTTATTTATGAAACCATAATGATACAGTAATTACCTAATTAATGAAATATTAAAATACTTAATGTTATAAATATCCAAATAAATGTAATTTGAGACTTTTTATGAATTAAAATAATTTTCTAGGTAAATATGACATGTAAGGGTTGGTGAGAGGATTTTTATTCGAAGTATTAATGATGTTATGAATTTATAAAAAACAAAATACCAAATATTGTAAAAATTGACATAAAAGAGTTTTGAAAACAAATATTATATTATTAATTGATATTATATTCCTAAAAATATAAGGTTCGGCCAAAGGACATAAATAATATTATATATTTCATTAAAAAACCACTTTATGTTCCCTTGGATGTTTATTTTTTTTATTGACCATATAATATAAAAATACCAAAAGAGATGGTAAATGTCAAACTATTTATCTAAGAGTTAAATCTAGAAGATAACGTTAATATAGTAACCCAAACCAATCTAAAACCTATTGGTTTAGTTTTTTTCGACCCATACCCACCATATAATGTAAATAATTCATTTTGGAGCCATTATAAACTGAAAATGTTTTTTTATAAAATTATATTTCTATATTTTCCTAAAGCGCCCCTCACCCCTCTTATAAAAGGGCACTCCCCCTTCCCTCAAATTCACACCTTTAGAGCCTTTTGACTTACAAAAAACCTGACAAATTATCTTCCCAACTATCCTACCATAATCCTAGAGTCTTTAATTTAGTTATAAAGACAACCTATGGATCCCTTTTTATCAAATCAAAAGGAAGAACCCGAAGAAGAGGTACATATTTCATCACCTCTTTCAAGTTCCTTTCTACTTCCACATCATGTTCATTTGTTGTTTACATTATAAATTAAAAAATCAAGTGTCTTCAACAAAATGTGATATTATTATCAATATGGTTCAACCAAATTCATTATTCTATCCATCCTTTGAATGACATGTCACCATTAGTGCGTACGTACGGCTTACCATCTCCATGTCGTGGTGTAATTGTTATTCAATACATTATTACTTGGATGGGTATAATAATGAATTTTAATTGATTTAAATAATAAAAATAAAATTATAATTATTATGTATATATAATATACCATTAAATGATATATTATTTTATGATCAAAAGATGATATTGTCGCTCGTGCGTCCGTACGGATTACAGTCTCCACGAACGCAATGAGATTAATCCCCCATCATACCCATTCAAGACTAATTTTAATTAGATGATTAAAAATAATGTTTAAAGACATAATATCATTCTGAATATTAATAAGATACATCCTATCAATAACAAATATTGCTTATGTATCAAAACATATAAAGGAAAACAAATCACTTAACACCCGAAACGACGATAATATTAAGATATTATTAACAAAGCAATGTTAAAACATCATATATGATGTGATATTAATGTATATTATTATTTTATAATTTAATAACAATTATTTCACCATTATATATGAGGTTAACCTACCCTCAACCAAGGAAATGTACTAGGTAATGGTTAATTTCACAATCTCTTTATTATCCAATGTTATTTTTTTGTAAGTATCTACTGTGACCTCTTTATCATCAACATCCATGTTTCATAAAAATTTATTTCAAAATATTTTTACTATTTACTATACTATGGTTTAAATTCATTTATACCGTTTTTTATTATTTATAAAATGGTTGAAAGGAATCTTTCTGTCATTTTCCAAACAAGGTACTTTTTGACCATTTCGACAAATTTAAGGTAAGAATGTTTTTTTAAATTATATGGAGGGTGCAACTATCTTCCAACATTATAACATCATCAATGATTCCCTTAAAATATTATAAGAATATTTCCAAAATAATTCTTTATATTAATATTAAAATATTTGAAAACAAAAAGAGATATTTCTCTAAAAAGGTTCTGATTTAATCTATGTCAACATCCTTTGATGGATTTTAAGTTTATATGAAGTTTATTTATTATGATACAAAACTACCATACTATACTGACGGGTTTGTGATATGTTTGAATGTGGATGTGTTATTTTTATACCATTCATGGTTTCTGGATAAAGTATTTACATTTCGAATGCTAGTTTTAATATGAATGTTTATGTAATGTTTAAACCTTTTCATATTAGGAATGCATTGGACTTAGTAAGTGAAAGGTGAAGCCTGCTATATAACCTCCATGCATAGGTAGGTCTAATGAGACATACTATTTGTTTCATACAATGCCATGACAAAATATTATTTGTAGTCTTGGAAAAAGGCCTTGACTATGTGGTTATGATGTCTGGTATTATTCATTCCATCATTATAAAAGTGGATATTGATTTTGCATGTGATTTTTAAACTTGTATAATACATTTGTGAGTAAGTAAATTTCATTATTTTGATTTATATTTTGCATATTAGGATGAATTTTATGTTTAAAGGGATTTTGTTTTAGTTTTATACATTTCCTTAAATGTTAATGCTTATTTATGAAAGTTTTTGCTATATTGTTATCCTTATTGAGCATCTAAGCTCACCCATTTTGGTGTTTTATTTTTCCCTGGTTGCGAAGATGTATATTATGACTGACCTACATAGATAGTCTATGGGATCTAAGTGTTTTCCCTAGAAACAATGTTGTTTTTGATTTTCATTTTATGATGTAAAGTAAACCTTATGAATGTATCCAGTACATCCAAGGCTACTAAACTAATCGGTCTTTTGAGACGTGATATTTTTTTATCATTCCAATGTTACATAATAATGCACCAACTCAAGGAAACTGGGGTCGGGGAATTACAGTTGGTATTAGAGGATGTTTAGTACAAACCTTGGAATATAGATTTATAAAAACACTTATTAGAGCACATTACCCTATGAATGACATTGAGGATTAGTACAGAAGAACTTCCTAGAATTTTGGTATTGTAGAGATTTTTTGAGTTTTACAAGAAATAAATTACTGTCTAGATACGAATAGGTTGAGGCGGCTCTAACACATATGTACGTTGGGGTAAAAACCGAATACACCACTTTGAGCTAAACTCGAACGGGAACTAGTGCACGAAAACAGGCCTTGATGCACTCTTGGTTACGACACTCCTGGAGGATATGCTTAGGGTAATTATCATTTTCATTAAAAACCATTATGAAGGGTATATGGGAATATACTTCCTCAAATAAATTTTTTTAGTGATTATGGATTATATCCATAAACTGTCCAATTTAGGTTAAGTGTTTTAGATGTTTGGATTTATGTATTGCGATTCATAAACTAATCTAGTTTATGCCATTATTTTGAAATGGAACCTAGTGGAAGGAAGGGATTCTATATCAATTCGTGCACTCCATGTATGGTTTTCCCTCATACTCAAGATAATTATAGGAGATATGGTGATGTAACTAGTGCTGATCAGATATTCAACATACTAGAATAACTCACTCAGGTCATGAATAATAACCTTACCTGCATGGAGAACCCTGATCCACAACATGGAGGATCAATGTTAGATTTATTCATGAGGAAATAACCTCCAACATTAAATGGGGGTACAAATCCACAAGTAGTTGAGCAATGGATAACTTCTGTAGATAAAATATTCTAGGCCTTGGGGAGTAGCGAAAGGGAAAAAGTTTCCATGGTAGTTTACCGCCTCTCTGGAGATTCTGATTAATGGTGGTCATTGATTCAAAACAAAAAGGAAGATGATGATCTATCAAATATGGAATTGAGGGAGTTTAACAATATTTTAATAGAAAAATAAATTCCTCATGACCATCGAGTTGATATGGAAAGACAATTTCTGAGTTTGAGGTAAAAGGATGATGAGAATGTTTCAAAGAATGAAGCTAACTTTACATGGTCAGCAAATCATGCTGCAGATTATATAATAAGAACAAGAAGTAAGATTGATTTTTTCTTTGATGGTGTAAAACCATTTCTCCATATATCATAAGACTCACAGTCCTTCTCTTCGTACTATTATATTGTCTCATGTGCTGTCATGATAGAAAAAGAATTCTCTAATTATTATGGCAAACAAGTAAAGAAATAGAAGAAGAGATATGCTTAATACTCTAGAAATGTAAATAAGGGGAATAAGGGAAAAGTCTAATATCCATCCCGAAGTAAAGGTGTGAAGAACCACCCCGGTACATGCCTGAATGGATTGGGAGTCTCTTACAAGTGTGGTGACAAATACCACCAAGCTCGTGATTTCAAGGGGAAGAAAGAGGTTGTCGGTGTTGACTGTAGCAATTGAATAGAAAAGGGGCATTATGAGAAATAATGTCCTAAGTGTCAGGGGAACATACCTCATAAAAGGAAAACGGAACAAGGTCAATCTTATGTTATCACTACTGCTGAGTTTGAATCTCCAAAAGACATAGTGGCAGGTAATTTAATGACTTCCTCAAGTTTAGAAAATGCTTTATTTGATTCTGGATCATCACATTGCCTAATGTCTTCCCAGTTTTCTATCAAAATTAGATATTTAAAATTTGATTTAATATGGGAGTTTTTAGTCAAACCTCTTAAGTGAAGTATCATTGCAACAATTTTTTGTCAATCAGTCCCCATTAGGGCATATAAATGGTCTTTATCTACTGACATTATTGTCATACCCATGATTGAATTTGATATAGTCCTTTGTATTTATTGACTTTTGGACAAATATGCGATAATTTGTTGTATGAAGAAAGAGTTTACAATTTTTGTTGATGATTAGGAGTTCCTTAACTTTAGAGAAGAAACGTCACCACCTAATTCTTATCTAGATCCAACACTAGTAGCTCAACTAAATTCAATTATTTTGGAGGAAGATAATGAAATAACTATGGGTGGGGTATATAATCATCAAATAGAATATGTACATATTGTGGAATAATATGTTGATGTGTTTCTAGAAGATTTACCTGGGTGTCCACCAGAATGAGAAAATGAGTTTTCCATTGATTTAATTCAGGTTTCAAGGCCCATATCGAAGAAAACCGTATAGAATGGCCACTATTGAATTAGTGGAACTAAAAAAACCACTAGAGAAATTGAGTAATAAGGGATTTATTCTCCCTAGTGTTTCTAAATGGGGAGCCCATGTCCTTTTTGTAAAGAATAAAGATGGATATTTGAGGTTGTGCATTGACTACAAAGAGATTAATTCTATACAAATAAAAAACCAATATCCCCTACCACAAATTAATGATTTATTTGACCATCTTCATGGAGCTCAATAATTTTAAAAGATTAACCTTTGATTTGGATATCATCAGTTGTGTGTGAAGAAGGATGACATTCAAAAAACATCATTTTGAACCAGGTACAAGCCTTACGAGTTTACAGTAATGCTTTTTGAAATGACTAATGAAACCACTACCTTCATGGGTCTAAGGAATAGAGTTTTCAATGAATTTATTGATGAATTTTTAGTGTTGTTTATTGATAATAACATGGTATACTCCAAATGTGACAAAGATAATCAAAATCACTTTCTCATTATCCAGAAGTCTCATAGAAGACATGAATTATATGGGAAGTTTAACAAGTGTGAATTATTACTTCCGGAGATTTATTTTCTTGGCCATATTATCTCTAAGGATGGAATCTACATTGATCCTTCTAAGACCAATGAAATCCAAGAATGGCCAACAACAATGAGTATAACTAGGTATGCGGTTTTATTGGTTTCACAGGTTATTATCGACGTTTCATCCCGAATTTTGCTTGGTTTCCTAACCCATTAAAAAAGCTCACACGAAATGGGTTTAAATTTGTATGGAAAAAAGAGTGTGAAGAATGATTTGAATAAATGAATAGAGGATTAGTCAATGCTCCTATATTGACTCTACCATCAGGGAATGATGGGTTAGTTATTTATTGTTATGCTTCAAAGAAAGGACTTGGTTGTTTCCTTATACAAAATGATAGGTTTATTACCTATGCATCAAGATAGCTAAAAATTCATGAGAAAAAAAATCCTACTCATGAAATTGAGTTACTAGCAGTAATCATTGCTTTTAAAATTGGGAGAACTATCTCTATGGTGAAAAAATGTGAGATTTATACTAATCATAAGAGTTTGAAGTATATTTTATCACAAAGAGAACTCAAAATTAGGCAAAGGAAATGGAAAGAACTACTCAAGGATAATGATTAAACTATACACTACCACCCGAGGAAGGAAAATAAGGTGGATGATTCTTTGAGTAGAAAGGATCATGGAGTTTTGAACAAGATGAGAGTTTAAAGGGATCCTATTTTCATGGATCTATTAAAGACAGATATGGGAATCACCCTAGAAGGCGAAACATCAATAATATTTCAAATAGTTTCCACCCATATTTACTATAAAGGATAAGGGTTATTAGACTGATGATGATGAGTTTCAAAAGAATATTAAATCTATGAATGATGGGAGATTGAGTGACTTTGTGTATGAAAAATGAATTTTCAAATTTGGGAAGATGCATTGTGTTCTCGATATACATGATCTAAAAATATAATTGTTGGAGTATTCTTATAGTTCCAATTTCTCTATACATCTTGGGAGCACCAAAATATATTAATATTTGAAGGAAAATGTTTTGTCGGACAACATGAAGAGGGAGATTTCTGATTTTTTGTTAAGAAGTATGGTTTTTCAACAAGTTAATGCTAGAAGGAAACTACATAAAAGAGTCATGAAAACTCTTCCCATACCTATGTGGAAATGGGACAATAAAATGATGGACTTTGTTATGGTACTACCAAAGACTCCAAGAAGGAACGATGCAATATGAGTCATTTTTTATCGTCTTACCAAGTCAGCACATTTTCATGATTTAAGAGAAGATTTACCACATGAACATTTAACAATGATATATATTAATGAAGTTGAAAGTCTTCATAGTGTACCAATATCGTTGGATTCTGATCGTGATCCCCATTTTACATCAAGATTCTAAACAAGACATTAGAAAGGCTGAGATACTGAACTTCATTTGAGCACTGCCTACCACCACCAAACTGATGGACCATCAGAACAGACTATTCAAACCATATATGAAATGTTGAGATCATGCTCACTTGACATACAAGGTTTATGGGATCAATATTTTCCTCTAGTTGAATTTTCCTATTATAATAGCTTCCATTAAAGTATTCATATGCCACTATATGAAGCATTATATGGAAAAAGATGTCGCACACTAACCTGTTGGGGTGATGTTGATGAAAGAAAACTCATTGGACTAGAACTTGTGGAGGAAACGATGTAAAAGGTGAAGGTAATCCAAAACCACATCAAAGAAGCTCAATGTAGATAGAAGAACAATGCTGATAACTGAAGGAAGGATTTGGAATTTCAGGAATGAGATCATGTTTTCATTAAGGTATCTCCATGGAAGGGTGTTATTCGTTTCGGTAAGAAGGGTAAATTGAGTCCCAGGTCCATCGGAATTTTCGAAATTCAAGAATGAATTGGGGCTGTAGGTTACTGTTTGGCAATGCCAGCAAGTCTCTTCAATGATCAAAATGTATTCCACATATCACTATTGAGAAAATACATTCCTGAACCAACACATGTACTCTTCTATGAGGAATTAGAACTTGAACCCGGTCTGTCTTATTGAAAGGATCCAATCAAATTTCATGATACAAGAGAACAAGTGCTGAGAAACCAGACGACTCATATGGTAAAATATCCATGTAGAAACCATATGATGGAAGAGGCAACGTGGTAACCTGAGGAACTTATGATGAACAACCACACAAGTCTATATATATAGTTATATTTTAGAAATTTTTAAGATTAAATTATTTGAATGAGGGGAGAATGTAACAAACCAATCTTCCATGGTACAATTCCCTTTGAATAATGCATTAGTGTGGGTTGTAGGCAACGTCGAGTTCTAACACACCACAACCAATCAAACTTGCTGTTATGCATAATTATACCCATGTTTTTAAATTTTATAAATTTTATCTTTCAAAATGGGCTTCATTTTTGGATTCAGAAAATTGAAATTTACATAAGGTGAATTTTTGGTATTTTTTTTGAAAACATTCATTTTTGGATGAATAGTGAAAAATACTGATTATATGGAGTTTCATATGAAAATGGTTTGGGTGGACTTTTCTATATGTACTATGATTACCCAATTCTGATTGTTTTTGTGCTATTTTGGACATTCTCATTATCTGATGGAATACTTCCTCTATGAAGGAGGCATGCTTGATATTTTCAGATATTTGACACATAAGTCTCTCAGTTTCCTGCTCTCTCCTTGTTCGACATTGATGAGAACTATCCCAGTTCTATTTATATGGAGCATTTCATCACTGCAAATAGTCTCTATTTGTTTAATTCGGCTTGAAGATATAACACTGCAAGTTACATCCTTCAACAGGCTTTAAAGATCAAGGAGTGTAGTTAAATTTAAAGCTCTATGTACACAAAATCCTATAATAATAACACTATATGGAGTATGAAAAATCATCTATCACAATCTCATTAATGCACTGAGGCATACACATTGAATGGATTTTTTCAGTTTCTCAATATTTAGATGTTGTGATTCTAGGAGGCAGTCAATGTAAATTTGGAATTAAAACTCTTATATAACCTTGAGGAGACTCTTATAATTTTCATATGGTTGTACCATTACACTCAAATTATGAAGATAATTCCATACAGTAAGGTAGATGTTATGAAAACAATATTTTGACTTTGCCTATAGAATGAAATGTTGAGGGTAGGTAAAGGATTTATCATGACTAGTATGCTATTTTTATCTAGTTGTTTCCTCATATTTAAAGTTTCAAATTTATCTTTAGTCAGAGGATCTGATTCCTACTCCTACTAGAGTGTATTCTTTCCTATTTTTTTATCATAATTAGTGTGATTAGGGGAGAATAATTCTTTCATGTTGAATGATAGGAAATCCAATGGATGTTTAGGGAATGACCATCACCATAGCCTATCTTATGGTGGAGAAATAATTTAACCTATCAGTGATACGGAATCTTAAATGACTTGAGTTATTTTCTCAAGAGAATTGTTGTATGAGGGATTTTTCATCACTACATCAACATGTGGATAAACCTCTTCAAAATGTGAAATACTACATTGGAGAT
Source organism: Viscum album (assembly GCA_963277665.1). NCBI lineage: Eukaryota > Viridiplantae > Streptophyta > Magnoliopsida > Santalales > Viscaceae > Viscum > Viscum album. The sequence goes on along the minus strand of OY728121.1, from coordinate 1,901,404,831 downwards.
AACATTCATTTAGAATTAAATCATGGAGAGGACCACCATGGTGGATTATAGAAAGGGGTAAGACTTTATTGATCCTTGATCTTATGGCCACGTGGGGGGGTAATGTGATTCTCATCAAAAGATATACAGTCTAGATCAATCATATAATACAAATGAAGCAATCCTGCATGGAGAAGTTTACGAGGAGGACCATCCGAATTACTACTACTACCCCACTCGTGATAGGTGGTGGGAATGTATTATTATGTGATGTCACAAATGAATCTTGAAGGGCTTCATGAACTCCAACATTAACTATAGAAGTATCATAGATATTCTATTTGTTTTATAATAATTTGTGGTGAGGATTATTCTTAGATGCCTTCTTATAAGCAACTGGGGCCACTTGTTGGGGGATGTGGTTGTCATAGATACGGGTTTTTTCTCTCCTTGGTGAGTCCATTTGGATAGGCTAATGAACCCCTTTTGAAATAAGTGTATGTTCATGATCTCGCTATCCGTGTATCATGGAGAATTTCTCCCCATTTACTTCATATATAAGAGAAGAGGGGTTTTTCTTCTATACAGTGACTTGATGACGAGCCACCCAATTTGTGGGTATAATGTTATTTGTATTTCCCTCAAGAACTAGTTTCATCAACATTATGTTGTCCGGACAACTCTATAGGATATGGGTAGATATTTTCATCTTCTTGTTCACCATTTTAGGATATGTTTGGTGACCTCAATGACTGGAATGGGGATATATTCCCGTTTTGTATTTAATGTTTGGGTATGTGAATTTATCTATCCTACATTCTTGTAAATGTATATTGAAAGTACTCATGTGTCGGGGATGAAAGTGGGGTATTCACCTTAATTTCCTTTAGGACTATCTGAATGACTTCTCCACATGCTCCAAGGTGAGACTGCTTGATGACTTGATGAATGCAGGAAGGTTGGAATGGAAACTTACGATCTGCCAAAAATCATTACTGGTCAGCTGATTTATGTGATGTGACATGAGTCTTCTAATAATATTTATTTGTGTGTGTATTTTTAAATTCTTTCCCATGTGTTTATGTCATATTTTAATGACATGGTTCCCAAAATATTGTCAGGTGATTCTTTAATCTAGCTGTATTAATGCTTATTGTTGTATGTGTCCACTCAAAGTTAGACACCAAATCTGATTGGTGGGATTATCTAGAGAGGAGTAGTGTATGGAACTACTCCAATTTGACCCATTTTTGTCCATTATATGACTTCTTGCATGCCCAGGTCTGAATGACTAGGTATGAACATCTAAGGAAGGCACCCTCATCACACTGAGGGGCCACTATAGCCTGACATGGGTGATGGGAACTATTGATTGGATCCATTTATAATGACCAATATTTCTTCTATAAGACGTTGGGTGTGGCCTTTTAATCCACCTCTATGAGGTGTGGGAGGTACTAGTTATCACATTTCAGGAATTGGATCCTAAAATAGATGAAGATGGTGGTTGGGGTGATCTGTGTCATGACAAATGATCATTGTTGACCAAATTATTGTTGGAATTTTTCAAGATAAATTGCATGTTGGAAATTCATCAGGGTGGGGATTGTACCATTCTTATTATATCTATGGATTAATTAGTGTGAGACCTAGCATTGAATATTTCGGTTGGTGATGGTTTCCTTTACATGGTCGAATTGTGTGTAATAACTTACATTAGGGACTCTATTCCTGAATGGTTTCCAACAGGTTTGTTCATGGAACCAATATCACCCAATGGTTCTATATCCATTGGGAAATTCTTTCCAAAAGAAAGTTCTTATTGGGGTTTTTTGGTCAATAATGGTTAATAATACCATTGGTATAGATGAAGGGAGGTCGGGCTTGTCAAATCGTTTTGGGGGGAATTATTACCAAATATGGAACTCACTTATAGATTTATGATATGTTCATGAATAATTCATTAAATCCCATGGATGACATGGATCAAACATTAGTTAACAATGGATTATTTGAGTGTATGGACTTTATAATCGTACGTATGAATCTGAGGTTCATCATCAATGTAGACATCTATATGTATCTGAGGTTCTCCATCTAAGGTATCCTGTTATGTATTGATTAATGAATCATTGGCCATTATGATGATGATGATGGTTTTCTAGTCACAATGTGAGGAACTATAGTGTTTATCATCATCTAGAGAGATGAGAGTTGTTTTGTTTATTGGGATCAATACCATGAACGAGATTCCTATATATCCTTGTTAATGAATAAAAACCCATCTAGTTTAGTAACACATAATGGGGAACACCATACCCTTTAAGTTCTTATGATAATGAAACAACCATACAGTTTGATGTAATGTGGAAAAAACAGCATGGAGAAAGGTGCATAGTCAAATTTTGGTGTGGGACTTATGCCAGAGCATACCAATAGACCTGGATGGGAAATATGCTCTTAGTTTAAATTAAACATTACTGGGAATTTCACCGAGAGAGAATTGGGTTTATTTGGGGTATTGGTTTTGGATATCAGGGAGGCTTCCTAAAAATCCTATATGTACTATAATCAAATAACATGTATTTTGTTTATGAGGAACCTTTCCTATAGGTTCTCTTTGTTTCCTTTTCTCATAAAAAAGGACCGTCATTTGAGAATATTGAGTTGGGGCTTATTCTTTAACAGGATTCCCTATAAATGAATCCATGTTGAATTTTTTTTCTCAGGGTGATTTTGAGGATTTTTCTGGGATTAAACCTTAGGAAGAGTCCCATTAGTGGTTTAATTTGGTATTAATATTACCTAGGATTCCCATAATTGAAGTTCCAGTCATATTCTAGATGAATATTACCTTTCTAATTTGTGGTATTTGGTTGAGGATTACATGTGAAAAGGATGCCCATGGGTGTTGGTTGATAATTACTATTAAGGGGGAGTCCCATTATTCTCAGGACATAGAGAGGTGTCCTATGTATCCTGATATTTAATGGAATTGGAGATATTATAGTTCAAAATATTTCATGGATCGACTGGGTGTTATCATTACTGTTAACATCTATGCCTACATGAGTCATGATTGGAGTGAGATAAAATATAGAGAGAAAGATCTCAAAAAACACAGAATCTACTTTTTCCATAGGTTTGAAACATGGCCTTGGGGACTCAAATTTATGGAAGCACTCTGGAGGAAGTTGAGGATAAGAATCAAAGGAAGGTTCTCTACCAAAACATGCATCTTACTGCATAGATGTCATGACTGTGGAGAATCTCTGAGACTACATGAGTCATGATGAGTCACTGTAAAATGTGAGAACCAATATGGTGTCATGGATTTGGAAAACTAGAATAATCCAACCCCTACTGGAGGAAGTTTCCAGGGGTCTAGTGGAAGAGGCTGAGGTGAATAGAGATGGGAAGGGCTTCAGTGCCTATCCCCTCTCCCATCCTTGTATCCAGGATTATTATGTTTGACATCCCATGTAGACATGGACCAAGGGGAGGTAATGTGGTCAAATAATGAATCGTACCATAATAAAGGGTAGGGGATTACTCTAAGAGGGATCCCCTAAAATTGGTCCCACATTATAAGAGTAGTATATCACTCCATGTTGAATAGAAATGAAAGCATATTCCGTACCTTCCATACATGAAACTGGAGGCCCATGGTCTTTGAGATGGGGAGTATCGGACATGGTCAATACCCTTGAACATAATACTTGGAATTACCTAACACCATCCTTGGTGGCAGGGTCCTCACAACCTTAGGAATACAAATACAAAATCACCCCAATGACCTTGAACATCATGTTAGACAATTACACGAATACTCTGATTGTAGGAATACAAATCCAAATCGGCGACATGTCGATGTGTCATTTCCCATTTTTTTGAAGTACATAGGATTACATGTAGGTTTTAACATGGTACATCTCAAAAAAGGGTCCAATGGAAGAGGATCCCTACCATTGGTTTCTTGGATGAGGTCTCAGAGGGTGAATCATGAAGGTCATGGGTGTCGGTGATGGGCGCAGGTCCATGGAGGAACTAAGAGTTCTTCACAAAGAGGGGTATAGGCCTATGTAAGAAGAATATTACTTGAGAAATGTATCACCTGTGAAAAAACTATTGGGGATCGATTTTGTTCTATGATCCATAAGTATCTTCATGTGACCCAAGATGGGTATCACATAGTTGATCTCTTAACAAAGGGGGACTCATGAAGGTGGTTTAAAACTAGGTAAAAAGGGGTCCTTTATAATGTTTATTATATTTGGGGCCCTAAAAGATCCATTGAATTCACATTAACTATTTAATACTCTCTTCTATCAGGTTTTATGAAGCCACCTATGATGTTTGGAAGACCCAGATCAAGGGGCATCACAACCAGAGCTCTGGGATTTATATAAATTTTCTTTTGTGAAAGTAGCGAGCCCAAGGGTTTTATTTATAGACAAATAGAAGACCCTATTTGAAGGTGTTTTATTATATAGATCCATGGAATAGGTTCTCAGTGTAGGTTCCCTCTCAAGGGAGGGGGTGTGTTCTGGGATGCACAGGTGGTAATCACAGGTGCTCAACATTGGTGTCCTATTTAGGGGGTGTGGGATTCCCCTTATGGGCTGCACTGATGGTGTTAGCATTTCCCCTTAATTGAACCAATTTGGTGAACATTTTTCACCATAACATGGGTGTTTCACCATCGCACCCATTCTCAGGATAAATATGAGGTTAGGGTCCCAACCCTTTGGGTCGGTCCATTCATTCACATTATTTACCCCATAAATAATGGAGAGTTTCAACATGAAATATTCATGCCTCATTGAGGATGTTTTGTGTCATGACACATAGAAATACAATATACTATGTCATTATTCATAAGGATACTTTTTTACTCAACCAACACATTTTGTGTCTAAGTGAGGATCACATCATGAATTATATGGAAACGTTAGTGGAAGACACTTCACGGTTACAACAGTCTTGCATTATTATTTTTGGACATGGGTTCTTTGGATCCTATACTAATACATATCTTCGGATTCTCATGGAGATATCCTTTGTGATTTTGTAGTTTTTTATGCATGTATTTTATTCCTATATCCATGTATTCCTATTTTCCATTCTGTTTTTTTATTACAACAATTTGTATGTGATACTGCTTGTGGATTTGGCGATTTATTATTATTTTAATTATTTATTTCTGATTCATTAATTTATACTACTTATTTTTAATTATTTATTTAGTACCACATCAACACTATGATCATGATAGAATACTCTCCCCACCACACCATCATTGGAACCTTGCAACTTGTCGAAAGCCTTTGGCATAAAGGGGTGGGGGATATTTATGGGGATATATTGTGAGATGTCCGACTAATGTTTCTAGAGTGAGCTAGGTTGGGATGTTATGGAGCTATATAAAATATTTATTTTCATTTGTCTTAATATTCGGGGATGGTATATTAGAGTTTAGTAATTTTTACTCACTCTATAAAAAGCCATGTTTGGGGGTGATAAAACCATTCATGTTGAAAATACCATGTGGAAATAGATGAGATTGTTTTTTTGTGTCATTCATTATTATTCTCAATTACTATTTCACCATAAGTTATACATGTAGTTTATGTTGCTTACTAATTTATATGATTTATTTTATTTTTTGGTTGGATTATTTTGCAAAGTATTGTTCCATGCATCATTAGTGGAACATAGTTATTCAAATTACATTTATATTTCATTCCATCTAGATTTCATTTCCTGACCACCAGATACATGTTAGATGTTCCTTCTGTGTTTTAGTAGCATACTAATTTATATTCCATGTTATGGTGATTATTTATCATGATTTTTCTATATACCATTGTTATGTGGTTTCCTATATATATTTTGGTTTCTATTAATAGTATTTTAAAGAATAACATGTTTTGATTATGAAATTTAAATGGCTATTAAAGTGGATATATCGTCTTCAATGGTGTTTTCCCATATATCATGGTGGTGGAACCTTAAAAACCCAACAAAGAAATGTTTTATCCATGGATCATTGGTTGCATTGGCTAAAACATTAGTTTTTTATGATAAAATGTTCGACAAATACAATTTATAATGATTATAGGACTTTATAATTTTAAAAGGGTGAAACATATAATCGAACCATCTTAAATGAGATTCTTATATTCTAAAAAAGGTAAAAATATTTGTAGATACCTAAATACCAATTGAAATTTATAAAGTACAACAACTTTATATAAGGGGAATTGTAATACATATAACTAAACCATGATGTTTGTATAAGTATGATTAATTATTGTTATTATGGAAATATGGTTTATGTAAAATGATGTGTTATGTGAAATTATTAAGGATTGAACCTATATGACTTAATAATAAATACTCGTATGAATAAATTACTAAAAGCACAACAATATCCAAGATGGTCTGTTGGGGAATGATGTTTATGAGAGAAGCCCAATATTGGTGTGTCCATCTAAAAGAAATCAAATTCCATTATTTTTCTTTTAGATTGACCTATTTTGGAATGATGGGACCCTCATAGGTTTTCTTGTCTTTATATGTCGTAATATGTAACACCCTGATGGAAGCTTGTGATGAATATGGGGTGGTTGCCTAATGTGTCACCAACCACTTATATAGTTTTACACATAAATGTATTTTGTAATCTTATTGAACCTACTTCCATTAAATGATAAATACATTTTTGTTTTTTAACCATTATTATCAAGAGGTGCTATTTAACTAAAATGGAAGCTACAACCTAAATGTTGTTTTCACATTATATTTGAATTTTCAGTTCATTAACAATGACAAGATATCATAACGTTGATAGATAATGTGGATAAACAATTATTGAATGGTTTATTGATATAAATTTTCAATGTTTCATTTTTGTGATAGATAAACAGTATACCATGTATAGTTTTCTTTCATAACTTTTACTTGATATTTTGTAAACTGAACTTTTGAAATATTTAAAAATCAAATGTGGATTAGTGTAATTCATTAAATGAAACCTTACTTTTGCCTTCTTTGTTTCTAACCTTTAGTAAGGATAGTTTTAAATTTTTCACCATGTTATTGAAAATATTGGAATGTCTACATTTCTATAGGTCTCTCTTTCCCATTTTCTTTTACAGCATGCTTAGAGGTTAGTCCAAAAAGCCTAGTGACCTTTTCATCATGACATAGTTATATAATAAAACATTTTCTCTTATTATGAAATTTATAGCATGTTTTTAGTGCATCAGAAATTATATGCATTGATGGATGATGCCACGAGTTTTCAAACATGAGGTGTCACTCGGGTGTGGTTTTTCCTATGTACGATTCTTAATGATGAGACAACACTCCCTGATAGATGTGTAATGATTGGTTAATTTTATATATTTTGAGGTAATGGGAATCATGTAATTCTCATTCTAGTGGGTTCAAAATTCCTGGGTAATGGTTGGTAGCTTATTAGGTCATGTGACCCTTCATATTATTCCGTGATAGATGACTTATGAAGTATTTAGCCAGATTAATGGTCATATGGGATAATATTAATTGGGATAAATATTTTTAATGACTCATTAGATACTAGGTTTCATCGGGATGATAGGTCTATGGATAGTATCGAATAATTTTCAATGGATTAGATGAAATATCGTGGTAGTACACATCGATACACAAGGTACATGTCAAGATGATAAAATGGTATAGTAAGACAAATTTGTTTTTTTTTTTGAAATTGTTCAAGATGAAATCTATAATGCTACATTCATGGTTATTTTTCAGAGTAAAATGACATGGATCTATAGATATTTTTGAGTTATCTCTATGATGGGGGATTATATTGCATCAAAATTATGTGTTGGGACACTACCAATCAGTTTGTGTTGCCTTATAAGCATAATATTAAGGATGTAAATGAGTGTGGTATGAGATATGTTCTTATGTATTTCTAGAGTAAATTTGATATAACACACTTTTGATCTTCTAGTTTTCCACTCTTTTTGAATTGGATCTTGGGAAATGTGTGATGGAAATATCTGCAACCCATGTCCAGTGGTGGATGGAGTGTGTTCCAGGGAAAGAATTCTCATTTTCAGTAAATGATTACTATGACACTCTTAAGGTGAGGATAACTACATCAAAAATATTTTATTGTATCATTAGAGTGATAGAAACTAAAAAAGGCCATTTTTACATTTTAGGAATATATTATGTTATGTCATGATGCTGGTAAGTTTGATTTTCTAGTTCATGAAATGATGTTGGTGATAATAACTAGTTGTCGGTTGTGAACAGGAGTATACACTAGATTCAGACTCGTGGTGTGTAAGGGACCCAATATTTTATGTTTATAATTCATGTTAGTTATTACAAGGTAGTATGATGATAAAATGGTTGGTTGGGAGTGAAACCATTGGGGACACCATGAGTTGAGGTTGGAAGATAGTTGGGGGTTTTCATTGAAACTTGTAATGACTTGATAGTGTGGGAATCATGGTTTGTAAATTATTATGCATCAATAGGTGTATCAAATATCTACATATGAATTCCTCTAGAGGTTGTTAAATTGTATTTTCCTATGTGTAGTTGGATATAGTTGATTTGAAACCATGTTCCACACCTAATCATTGACTTGATTGGAGTGTCTCGAGTCTTATTGATAATCATCGATACCCTCTTAGTGTACTATTATATTAGTTAAAATAATTCCCCTTATCTTGATATCTTCTAAGATATATTGAGAGATCGTTGGTTATACGTTGAGCTAAAGAATGAAATTAAGACCCTTGTATAATCTATAAATAGAAGATTTCAGGATCTTTCTCATAGAGCATGGATAATATTCTAGGCCTGGAAAATAAAGAGACAAAATGGGATTCCCAGGTAGGAAGTCCTTGGATGGAATCATGAACCACATCCAAATCATTAACTAAATCTCTAGGTGAGATACCACTAGTGGGCACAATCAGTATTTTGATATGTAAACATTTTGGAAATATACAGACATATCACTTATAAACACCAGAGCTTGGACTACCTTGGATTAACTCATTGAGTTCCAGTAGTTGAATATAATGATACCCTAGGATTTCATTTGAGTTCAATTGATTTGTTTAGTGTGTGACAATATACGGTTGTTTTATTAGGTAAAAACCTATGTTCAGATTGCGGTGTGATAACAGAAATGATCAGTTCAGTAAGAGAGACCACTAGAATTCATTAATGGATTCAGTGAATGTGATAAAGAAAATATCGAGGTGTGTCTGGGTTTGATAGTGTTAGAATCAGGTTTCAGATGCATAATCTATGGAAACTAGTCTTTTTTAAGATAGTCTTTTAGCAGTGGATCAATTTTTTTTTCATTTATTGGGATGAATATGGTTCTTGAGGATCTAGGGTGTGTCTATATGGAGACTCTTCATTAATAAACAGTGTGGAGAACAATAGATAAATAATAATAAGATAATAGAGGAATTTTATGTATAATTATTCCACAACAGAGATATACAATATATCAAATACTAGTATCCCATCATATGGAAAGAAGACCGAAATAACCATGATATACATAATTAACAAAATTGAAAACTGTATCATATAAAAAACGAAGATAATGTAAGTCATGTATCTAGAATGCAGGAAAACAGATATACAATGAAATAGGAAATACATGTAATACAAAAAGGAATCCAAAAACGATCCAAGAACCCCAAGATACTTCCAAGTCATCTACTATCAAAATCCACCATAATTCAAGAAATTAATTTTATGTGTCTAAAGTTTGATACTTCCCCATATCATCAACTCCATATATATAATCTACTAATGTACCGTCAGTGGCCTGGAGAGGGTGTGAGATAACTCCCAGTAGTCCACCACAAACAGATTTTTACCATTCATTTTTTGAAGATAAAATGAAATAGTGGGAATTCATATAAAAATGTAATCCAACATAGAAATTTAAATTTCCCAATGCTTGCATCATCCTCTGATAGAAATTTCTATAAACATGAAACTATTTAATTAATTCATTTGAGTTCAGTTGTTATAAAAATGTCACAAGAGATATAAAAACACCGAAAACATATCATTATAGTAAAAATAATAATAACAGATCCAAATTAGTATACAAGTTATCATTTAATGATGATAATAATTAGATGATACAATGTATTAACCAAGGAATTATATACAAATTGTATTAATGAAGAGGATCCATGTAAATTACCAAGGAATTATTGACCTCATGGGTCAAGGAAAATCAATAATAACCTATAACCTGGATAAAGGGGTCTTAGTGTAATCCATGGGGAATCACAAGTTGCATTTGACTGCAAATTTTTCTAACCATTTCCAATGATAATTTCCAATGTCAAATGGGGTAAGAATTACTGGCCCAAGGGGTGAATCCATGGAGCCACATGTCCGATGACATAAACCTCAATCTAAGGAGTATATCCAATCCATCCAGTTATATGGATGATAGGGAAGTAATAATACAGTGCTTTTAATATTCATTAACCCCATAAAATAATCATTAATTTTAATAATTTTGAAGGTTAATTTGACTAAAATTCATTCTAGTTGACAAGGTTAAATTAGACATGAAAGAATTTATTACTTTAATAATATAATAAAATATTAGGTTCATTCATTTACCATTTCTGGTCTTGAAAAGGTGGGATAAGGACATACGACCAATTACCAATTGATTACAATTAAATAGTACAAGTTATATTTATAGATGTGTATTCCAATTAACATATTATGAGTCATTAATTTATTTGGAACACTTTACTTAAAAGTGTTATGTGGAATCGATTCATGTGGTTGCCATTTAAATTCATTCATATAACTAAAAACACATTCATCATAAGGGTCATGTAAAAACACATCTGAGATGTGGTGTAAACTATCATAAAAAACAATTTAAAGAATAATAAAGTCAAAAAACTTCGTGGGTGTAATGAAATGAGGCTAAAAAATCTATTGGCATGTAGAATATTAATAGGGTAATTATAATCATTGAACATGAATTTAATAGAATACTCTTCATGAAACCGGCTTGTGAACAATGGTAGTAGTTTATCAAAAAACAATAATTGAGGGATTATTCATAGACTAAATACCTAGAGCCTATAATATATGCCACATCAGGTATAAGTATTTAGTTTTGAATGGATTGGATGAAAAATAATTAAAACATCAATGTATTGAAAGTAGGTCTTATGAGCCACCATTTAATTTTTTTTGATTGAAATAACATCAACAAACCCAGATAAAGGATTTAAGAGCTTACCAGGAGGAATAAATTGTGAAAAAAACAGATTTGTCGAGACATCTGATGAATCAAAGGTATCAAAAACTAGGGATATGGGAGTTTGAGATCTCCAATGGATTTAATGAAAGGCCTCTATCCACTGGAAATAACAAATGCGAAGTTATTTTATTTTTATATTTCATTGATGGAGTGTTGTTAAATTTACCCAAGAAAAAACAATGTCATAGTTTTTTTCTACAGTGTTTGGAAAACCATTTTCTAACCATGCACCTCCCATCATATATGTAAGGACCCCGCAAGGTTTCATGTGCATTTTGTTACTAACCATGAACAGACCAGGTTTCACCCTCTACTAAATTTTGTTGAGATACTACATCGGTGTGAAACTTTGGGGGGATGGTTTGAGTGACCCATGTTCCATGATTGGTCTTATGTCGATCCCCATATGGTTAGAAGTAACCATGAATATTTTCTTGCATAGTTTCTACTAACCATATGACCCATTTCTTTTCTCCATAGACTGGGGTTCTGAGCATCGAACAAGTCTAGAACATTCCAATAACCCCTAGGAACTTATTATGCATAAATATTAGGATAAAAAACGATCAGGAAAAAATTTAAGGGGTCCATAAAACATTGAAAAAATTGGTTCGTATAGTCTTTCACCCATAAAGGAACTCTTCCCCAAGTTCAACTTCCATGGGAGTAAAAACCCTATCTGAGAACAACTCCAACCACTGGGCATGTACATCAGCCTCCCGCTCCAATGTATCATCATGTACATGAATGCTCTACCATAGAACCCATACTAAAGGGACATATCCTCTTCGTGGAGCCTTCATGCTATGGTCAAAGATGCATATATGATACTCCCTAAACTAAAAAACAACATATTACTCAACCTATGTAGGATCATTAGTTTGTGATGTGTTTACATGATACTACAGATGCTATGAAACATGGAAGACATTGTGCCTGTATATATACCTTTGAGGTAGAAAAAAATGATAATATACCAACCTGAATCTATCCAAAATCTCAAAATACACGAAAATGAGTGAAACAGTCCTTCCTTTCCTCCATATGTTTGTATTCATATGTCTTGGTGTTACACTTTGTAAAAAAAGATCCTCATCCTTGAAATCTAGAGTTCATCGATGGTGATTGGGATAAGATTTATGTCTTTTGTGAGTTTTATACATAATCTTATTTGTTAGTTGAGCCTGATCTAATGTCCCCTAAATGAGAATATGACTTTTTAGCACCTCCTCACGTACCTCTTACCATTATAGGGGTGAAATACACATACCACCATAGAAGACCTTATATGGATCCATGTAATTTGTCACCTGAAATCAATTATTATAGGATAAATCAATGAGATAGATATGATTCTTCCACGAACCATTGAAATAAGGGACATAAGATCAAGTCATGATCCCTTATGCCTGTATCGTTCAATTAAATTGGACATCAATATGAGGGTGAAATGATGTACTCAAAGGCACCTATGTACCCATAGAGTTCTATAACCCTTACTTCAACCTCATTGTGAAAATATAATCACAATCTAAAATTATAGTACATGGGACAGCATGCAGCTAAATGATATCACAAACATACAGTCTTTACATCTCATCATCTAAGAATGTATGCAGTATAGAAAGGATGTGGGATACATTCTTAAATCTATCAATGAATTTTCAAAATGAATCCTACATCCACGAGACCTTTGTAATCGAACTAAAAAACAAATGAACCTTATTCCCATTTCCATTCTAAGACTAGTAATGGTTATAAAAATCTAGAATGTAGATGGTCCCTTTCCTTCACCTACAAATAGGAGGAATAACTAGTGATAAGATAGTATATCTTTTTTTTTCATCTCAAGACACAAATGTTGTTATCAAATATCATGATAAATCTTAGAGATTCCTAGATAAACCAACCACTAGGATTCTTGGGACTCTCATATCAGTTTATATTTCATTTATATAGGATCCCAGACACATCTTTGGTTATGTAAGATATCATATCCATTGCCAAAAAAATCCAAAGCTAGGTCATCTCTAGAAATACCATCCTAAAAAATATCTTTATCTTCACCATCTCTAGGAGAAAAGAGGTAACTCCTAGGGCTATGATAGATGACTAATCAGTACTCTCATGAAACCCTAGATGAATATTAGAAAATAAGGCAATAAATTTCCATTCATCACTGGCTTCATGTATGTCTTGTTATTGATTTTTTCGACCTAGTGCATCAGTTACCATATTTTCCTTTCCAGGTGTATAGGAAAACTCAAAATCAATATGTAGAAGTTACTCAAACCATATTCATTTATTGAGAGTCATATCGTGATGTGTAAAGAAATATTTTAGTCCCTTGTGGTATGTATACACCACAAAGTGATCACCCATCAGATAGTGTCTCTAGAAACATAAGGATTGAAAAAAATAGTTATTTCAATATCATTCATCGAGTAGTTTCTCTCATGAGGCTTCAAATGTCGAAATGAATTTTCAATGAATATATCCTCCTCTATCCGTAGTACTCATAACCATATGCTAGATGGATCATATAACACTATATAGTCGCTTCTAAGCTCTGATAGAATACAAATTGGTGGTGAATAAAACCTTCCATTTAGCTACTAAAATGTTCTTTTACATTTTTTTGGCCATAGGAACATAACAAACATATTTTTATGACCAGTAATAGGTGAATTATGGCATTATAAGTATTTCATGAAATTATTTAAATATCCTTCCATCCCAAAGAAACAACATATATCAAAAATATTATTTTAATTCTCCCAGGAAACCACAACAATCACCCTATCTAGGTTAATAAATACCACTTATTTCAGATATAATATGACCTAATAAGAGGGATTTTTTTATAAATAACAGGAACGTAGAAATATAAAAATAAAACTAATGATCCCCTAGTGTATTCAAAAATAACTCATGATGTATAGCATGGAATCTATTATTATGATAATAAACTAAGATGTCTTACATAAAGACCATAAAAAAGGAACCTAGGTAGAGGTGTAAATCCTTATCCATCAAAAACATGAAATATAGGGAATATTCATGAGACCAAACTATATAACTGGATACTCATACTGACTATTTCCACTGAATAAGATGTATGAGTTATGTGTGATGTCCTGACTCACACTTGATGATAGCTTTATCCCAGTTGAATATTCAAGAATAAGCTAGCTCCCCTGAGCCAGTCAAAGATATCATCTATCCAGGGAATTGTATACCAATTATTAACTATATACTATTTCAACCATCATTAATCCATTTTTCAAAAATGGTCCCATATACATTAGTGGGGGAAAACATGGATGAACCCCAAAAATAATTACTAGGTCTGATAAAAAAATTAGATTCCGAATCCTCCAACTATCTCTTGAGATCCTGTAGCATATTAGGCTCCATCTTATATTAAAAAATGGGAACTGGAGATTCTTCTATAACAAATTCAATCATAAACTAAATATCAATATCAAGAGTTAAGATAGAATTGTTTTAGGAATTGTGTCCCCAAAATAATTTAATATGGGAGGAGAATCAATATGAGGAAAACCTTAATCATCCTTGAATATACTAGTTATCTAGGCAATCACCCCACCTGTCCCATGATTCACTAGTCTAGATCTACCAGCCTAGAAATACAAATCACCATTATATAGGTAACTACTACCCTTTAGTGAGGTAAACGATACCCATCAAAGATATAATTCCACAATGGTGTGATATGGAACCAAAAAATCCATCATGAGAATGACATCGAAGCCCTTCATTTTATGTATGAAAAGGTCCCATAAAAGGAATAATTTTCTAACTCATGTGGAAAATTCCTAAATTTTCGTATTCCCTCTAACCTCACACCCGATGGTGTGTCTAGGGTCATCACCCCACTATAATACTAAATTTAAAGCCTATGAATTTCTTCGTTAGATAATGATATAAAGGATTATGACTCACTTATATAGATTAGAGTAGTTACGATATTATAGGATACTATAATAACACAACATATTGTGGATGAACATGCACTCTGATCCTTAGTTATTTGCTATAAGGCAAGAAATTGACCTCATCCACAACCATTTTATGAGATTTGGACTACTCTAATTATGTATGTTCAGCCGGCACGTTAACTAGATGTATCGATTCCATGAACATTACCTCCTCCCCAGCTGCTCCTGATAGTGTAGCTCAAAATCCCCACATGACATTCCATAAAAGATCCTACCCTTAAAGGCGAAGCTGGTATGGTGCCACTTTAATTGGAAGAATATATAATGGTTTTATATAATATTTTTAAATTCCCCATAAATGTGTTGGAATAAAACTCTACCGGGTATTAATCACACAAAGGATTCAGATTCCTCTTCTGTATACATTGATGGAATATGATGGATCATACTGTGTTGATACTATGACTGCCACTACACTGATTAAAAACATTGAGGTAATTATTCGCACTACCAGAAAAACCAGCACCCATCCTCGACACTGAACCCTAGTGCCCAAACCTATCTCGTACCATCAGACTATGCTCAGTTATTAGAAACCGACTGAAAATATCATGAATGTAGGTAGGTTAAATAAATTTATTTGAGTATGGATGGAATGTATATGCCCATTATCTGAAAATCTAACACATGATATCTCATTACTAGATAGAAGTGGTGTAAAAAGCATCAACTCAGAAAAATTATCTGAATATTCCATGACTATGATAACACCCTATTCTAGATTCATAAACTCTATAGATTATTCATCTCTCAACGTCTGAGGAATGAAGTGACCATAGAAGGTAGTCTGAAAATATGCCAAGAGAATACCCTGATGACGACCATCCTGGGAAATCAAATCCAACCTATTCATAGATAAATCATGTAGAATATAGGTGTAATGTTTTACCCTACTATCTTATGGTATCTCTAAGTGATCATAGATAGATAGAGTGGAATTTAGCGATGATTCAATAGCTTTTGGACCTCTGTCCCCCAAAAATATTGGAGGGTCCTGCTACTGGTACTCATGTTCCAGGTTATCCATTATAGGTGTGGGTCATGGATCCCACTGAATTGACTACATCAGACATAGAAAAATATATCATTGTTGAGAATTCGTGACCTTATTAGGTATAAAATATGTTGCCTCATGTCGAACTCCTAAATATAAGACTGGTGGATCTAGGCCCACCATCTCTAGAGCATGGTTGTCTCCAACCTCATGAAGCATGACACAATGATGTCATAGTGTCATAGATATAAAAATTATAAGAACATGTCTCATATAATATTAAGACACTAACAGAAATCAATTACAAGAATAAGGGCTCACTATCCAAGGTACTACCCTAACAGCCCACTTAGGAGTCTAAGGTATTAGTATGTTCTAATTTTTAATTTATTAGGGTTATAATAGCTGAAAGGAAAACAATACCTATCCTCTTCATTAACTATCATCCAATTAATTTTCCAAGTCAATATTTACATTTATGGTTTTTATTTTCTTATATACATATATAAATGATCAATTAAAATGTATTTATATTCCCATGTAACAAGGTCACATACACCTTATCACTAAAATCCACACCCATTTAGTCTCTATTTAACCCTGTTATCAATCGGTTGTAGAATATAATTGGTCATATATGTTGTATAGACATAGTAAAATTCACAGTTCCATCCAAGTGGGCCCATATACCTCATGAATTGAAACTAGAAATCACACAACCATAATTAAATAGAATCTAAGGAATAAATATTACAAACTTGGATTACTCAACAATCATAGTAAACACAAGAAATGAAATATGTGAAATTCCCATATATGTCAGGGAATATACATGGAATGTTAATTATAAGTGCCTATAATGATGCATGTAACAATGATTCTTTTAAATATCAAATCTGTCCAAGGATAACATGAAATTATCAATAATAACAATAATTATAACAATGACATAGAATCTGCGTCATATAATCCTAAAAGGATATCAACTATAATAAGATTAATATAGAGCAACATTACTCATTTTCCGAAACTCGGTATTTATCCTGATCATTTGTTAGATTCACCCAATAATGAATTATGACCATGTTCCAATGTGTTCCTAATCTCTATTCTATTATTTCAAAATAGTAAATAATGAATGTAAACCTCTAACACCACTTTGTGACATCCCGACCTAGGTACCAATCTAAATTGGCCCAAATCCTATTTTCCATGTAGTCTCAAGCACACCACCCCATATTCTAGTGGCTGCCAACTAGTAGCAAGGTTCTATGGTGTGTACATAGGGAGACTAGTCCCTCATAACCTGAGTGGAGAAAAACAAACAAATAATAATAGTTAAATAGAAGAAGCATATGTACACAAATGGAATAGAATACACAAACAATATATCCAGGACAAATAACCCTCTAAAGTAGAAGCAGACCTAAATAACCATGAATCATATAATAATCCAAATATTGAAATATTTTATATAAAAAATGATGATAATGAATTCAACATCTCTAGAATGTAGGAAAACATAGATTCAAATTATTGGGAAATACATTCTATAAAATATAATAAAAAGGATTCCAAGAAAAATCCAAGAATATCGAGCTCCTCCTTTGTCATCTTATAACAAGATCCATACAAATATAATTTACTAAGATCAGGTGGAGAATAAAGGACACTTCTCATTACAAAAATCCGCATACACATAACATGTGAAGGTACCATGGGCATCCCAGAGTGGTTTTATGATAAATCATAGTAGGCCACCACGAATGACGTCTATACTATCTAGTCTATAAATATAAACAAGAATAGTGTGAAGGTATATATAAATGTAAGGTAGTTCTAAAGTATAAATATCAAAATACCTTATTTTTTCATAGATGAAAATTTCTATAAAAGTCTAATAATTTAACTATATCATGGGAGTTCAGTTTATACAAATAAGTCACATGAGATATAACAGCACTGAAAACATATCATGATAGTAATAATAAAATTCAAGGATACAAGGTGTAACAAGGAATATTTTAATGATAATTAAAATAATTGGATCAAATTTAGTAACCAAATAATCCTTTAATGATGATAATAATGGAGTGGATCCAAGGTAATGAATAAGGAATCCTATAAATAATGGGTTGAGCCAACTAAGTAATAACATATTGTCGAGATAATGGTGTCTTAGTGTAATCCATGGGTAATCTGTAAAACAATTCCATTGTAAATAGTTATAATAGATTCCAAGAATCATTTCCATGTAATTACATGATAAACATGACATTGAATAATGGGGTGAATCAATGTCCACACATGTTAAAAAATTTCAATATGGATCCAAAGAGTGTATCCAAGGCATCATAATATCTAGAAGATATTGAATGGATCCTATAACACCATGTTTGACACCCACTAGTAGAAAATGACAGTGTTCTAACATGGGTATCTCCCATGGAAACCAACTCCTGGAATCATAGTGGTGTCCTATGAGTGCTAAAAAAATTCCCATGGGAATCCATGGCGTTTAAGTCAGGCCACTTATATAAAGTTAAAAAAGTCCATATACAATTGAGTCCTTATACTTAATTCATTATTTAGTTTATTCAATTCAACACTCATGACTTTTAATAATCAAAAGGTTCATTCCATTGCATTTCATACCATGTGACATGGATAAATTGGACATGAAACCATTTATTACTTCAATCATATAATCATTACTAGGTTCATTCCATTAAATTTAATGATCGTGACAATTTGGGATATGTACATGAAACAGATTAACATTTGACTACAATTAAATTGTAAAACTGATATTTATCGATATAATTTAAAATTAACATGTAATGATTCATTGACTTTTTTAGAAGACATACCTTTTAAGGGTAAATTAGAATCTACACAAGTGAAAGCCATTACTATTATTTCATATAATTCAAAACACATACCCAAGAATGGTGAAGTGATATATCACATGAACTATGGAACATACAGTCATAACAAACCATTTAAGGTATAATAAAGAGAATACCCTACATTGGGTGTATGGAATTGAGGTTACAACTTACAATGGCCTAAAGAATCATTATTAACATGGCTCTAGAATACAAGAATGATAATTATAAGCATGGAACATAAATTTAATAGGCAATGCCCAATGAAATTATAATGCACACAAAAAAAATAGTTTAATAAATGTAGACACTTATGGGATGATTTATATACTAGATACCACGAACCTTTCACACTCTCCTCATCTAGTATCAACCTTTAGTTGGCATGGATCAGAAAAAAAACTAAATTTTGGATCAATTACCTAAAAAAAGAAGAATATGATCGAATATATAAATAACATCATAAATTGAAATATGAATGAAAAAATGAGATAAAGGATTCAAGATATTACCTTGAGGAATTCAATGAGACCAATGAGGCTTTGATTAGAAATCAGATGAAGGAAAAATATCAAAAAACTAGAAAGAGGGGAGTTTGATATCTCAAATAAGGGAAATAACGGGAATTTATCCCCTTGAATGAGAAAAGTAGAAGATATTTTATATTTATAAATCATTAATGTGTTTTTTGTAAATTTTTCTATGAATTATAGGGTTTCCTGGTTTTTCTATATGATTGAAAATGATATGGTTCAACCGTGTACCTCCCACTATTTAAAGAGGGACCTTATTTGATTTCATGCACAATATTTTACTATACAAATGAAAAATGTGTTGCAATGCTTACTACATTTTGATGACATACTCACATAGGAATGTTGTCCTAGGAATGAGGTATGGTAAAATTGTTCACCCAACTTGGTGGTAAATCTAGCTCCACATTGTTAAACTTAACCGCCCGACCCGTCTCATATTGTTTCTACTAGATGTGTGTCCCAATCCTTTTCTCCACTAGATGGAGTTACCAAACAAGCCCCACACACCCTTGTATCCCTAATAAACTCATTAGGAATCCATATTAGGATAAAAAAATAAAATTTTAATTAAATTTCAAGGATACATATGTCATTTAAAAACATTGTTCTTACAAAAGGGGTGATATTACCTTTTTGTCCCTAATTTCAATCAACCTTCCTCCTCCCTTTATTCTCCTCAATCACACACAATGACTTCCCATGTATGTATTTCTCCTATCTTTCTCTTAGGAATGGATGGTTCTTCCGCATCATGACATGAAATCCAGTGTAGTTGGACATGTTTGATCACCATCATCCTAGCTATGATTACTCCTTAAACTTTTCTCATTTTATTGTTCCATATTGAATGAAATTTAAATGCAATATCATATACCCTATTTTAGGTAGTTTTTATATTCTTCCAATTTCCCTTGATCTGGATAAGATCAATGTCCAGTAATGGATGATTGAAGCATCTTAAGCAAGAGTTAGATGGTCTCATGATTTTACCTTAATGTATAGTATGTTTATTACATCTGTTGTTGTGTGGTGTGATATACTTCGTACACATAGATTCATCAATATGAAATTTAAAATGTATTTTATTATTCATATATTCATAATTATATTGTTTATTTAAATTTCCCCACTAGAGGATTTATATCATTACATGAACCACCCATTTGGGTGTGTTGCTCATATGCCTTAACCTTTATACAATGAAATCGATCAAAAATAACCTTCTGAGGTGTATTGACATTATTTCTTAGGTAAATTATCCACTAAATGGATGTAATTAATTAATAAGAGGTGTGGGTGTTTCCCCCCTAAATTAAGAGCATTATTTATATTATAATAGAACCCCCTTAGTGGTTGAAACAAAGAATTGAAATAGAATGAAATTATAATGGTAGGTATCAGCAGTTGGCCCATATCAATTAATTATAGTAATAATTAACTCAAATCACATGATAAATTGGTAGTGGAATTTACCATACTATATACTTATTAACTAATTATGAATTGGATTTACCAATTAGTATACTTGAATTGTTATATGGAATGATTATATACAAAGACTCTTTAATATTCATAGTAGAATTGTGATATGCTATAATTACTAACTTGGACATATTTAGTGCATATAATTAAATGGTTAGATTAATTATATCACACATTGATAAAACACTAGATTTCCCATGTATGATTATCAACGACAGGATCATTGGTTGAAGGAATTATATTATACCTTGAGAGAACCAAGGTTTCCCATGTAAAAATTCTATAGAGTGACTCATTTGTAAAATGAACTATATTAATCCTTTTATAAATACTTGGATTACTTCTATGTAAATTCTTGTATAGGATCGTTAGTAAAATGAATTATGTAGGCCTTGACTGATACTCAGGTTCCTTATGCCGAATTCCTTGGATGAGATCAGTGGTTACATGAATTATGTTAATCCATATGTGATAACTGAGTTCATTATATAGAACACCATAGATAGCCTCATATGATAAAATAATTATAATATAACATTGAGTGATACTTGGGTTCCTTTTACAGAACACCATGGGTGGGATCATTGGGTAAATGAATTGTATTACTCCATGGGAGATACATGGAATACCGAGTTGTAATTACAAGAATAGGTTAATTTAAATATTATATTTATTACAAGATTGAAAAAATTTTATATAGAGATGCAATGGGTTTATCCAAGATACAATATGGATATTATAATTTTATGACATTGGATTTTTTCTATTGTTGGGATGTTTTGGGTAATTCTTTTATTCAGTGATTGAATCTTGTGATAATATTTTGTGGATTCCTTGGTCTTATGAGTTGGGTCCTAGATAGTTCTATATATATATTAGAGTATATGTTATTTCTTGTATTGTGAATATATATATACTTTTTCATATAAAAATTATACCAGTTACATGGATTCATGCATTTTGAGGTACTCTGGATTAGGATTGAGTAGGTATGGTTTGTCAGGTGTATCTTGAGGAACTCAAGTCCAACTTATTTACATTTATTTATTTAAAATATTATTGATATACCTACTGACCACTATATTTTATACCCCTAGATTGGGTATCATTAGAAACCATTATTGGTGGAATACTGAGCTTATCTCACAACCTATTCTGTAAGATGTTTGGTAGGCAAATAGATCTCATTTTTCTAGGTCAGGTTATAGATTCATATTTCTTTATGATATTTTTTTAACTATAATTATTGAATAAATTATCATAGGATCATATGACTGATTCAGAGCATAGTAATATCATGAAGATAGCTATTGGGATTTAGACTTTTTCATTATGCTTGTATTGTATTCCTGCTTCAATGTATTCCTATTTTCCTCTTAGAATTTACATGGAGTCATTCTTATTATGATAATATTTGTGGATTTGGCCGTTTATTTTTATTCTAATGTTTAATTTCCACTTAATTTCATTTTTTACTTCTTCTCCAATTGATTTATTTATTTTATACCACTGTACCACTATGATCAAAATTGTATAGTCTCCCTAAAATACAATCATTGGACCCTCACTACTTGTTGGTAGCCACTTATGTATGTGGAGGCACACTTGAGGATATGTGGTGACCTATCCGACTATATTTATATAGTGAGTTGGAATGGGACGTCACAAAAAAAGATTTTGTACTGTTTTTTTGGGATTTTATAACTTTTCCCAATATATATGTATGAATAAAATATATTTTAGGATGATCTTAAGGATCTATTGAACAAAACATTCTGAAAACACTATTAATGTTTGTATCTCACCATTGTTTGATAATTTGAAACTTCCATTAGAGATAATTGTCCTAGTTTTTTATGCATATACCAATGAATATTTTATTTTTCATTCTATGATAATGTTATCCAAAAAAGGAATTCCGTATGTGGAAAAATTTCTAGATATAGTATTAAGGAACATAAAGCATTTCAAAATTTTGAACTTGAGACTATATATTATGAATTACAGAATGGATGAATAACAATGTATATGATACATCAAAAAGTTTAGCGAATAGATCATCTTTATCATATATTGAAAAAAGTATTTACCAATTTATTTTAAAATAATCTCCCCTACAACCATTTTCTAATGATTAATATTTTGATGAGGTGAAATATATTTATTTCACATTTTGTATTAAAAGTTTTCTAGTCACATAAAATATCTGGAATAAATAGTTTATCTTATCCACACTATCCTATTATAGTTTTTAGACATAAAAAACAACATTGATGTTATGTATCTTGAATAAAGTATATGTTATTGCTAGATTGGAGAATTATTAGACATAGAAAAACTAAAAAAATATGGATTTCATGGTAGAGAGAACATGATATTCATTAGAATAAGTTTGTTGTTAGCTCCCACTATGAAAGGAAACTGATCATATCTACCTGAAACATGTCACACATTTTGTACGTTAGAGAATGTGATATTTGTTTCTATTTCTTCACGATATTAATGCACCCATGGTTTTTATTAAAATATGATTAATTTGGTGTCATTGAAGGATTTTAAATTAATAGGTATGATATCTCATGATTTTCATGTATTGATATAACAAATGGTTCTAATCACACTGCCTGTTATATTGGACATAACATTCAGATTGTCTATCATAAAGATATATTATATCTAAAAATACATTTGTAGAAATGATGTTGATCCAAATATCATAGAATTATTAGAGAATAAATATTCCCTCATACTTTTTCAGCTTGAAGTATTTTCCCCACCAATTATATTTTAGATATAACGATTCTTCCAATAATTTATTTTGTGCATGGAATATGAATATGTGGGGTTTTTATTTATGTTGGATTTATCTATTTGAAAGATATATGAAAATTTAGAAAGGATATGTTAAAAATTATAATATTTCAGAGGCCTCTATTATAAAAAATTTATATAATAAATATTATTGACATTGTTACATATTCTATGAATGAAGTGGATCACATTGGTCATGTTATATCTCAACATTTGAAAGATAATTGTTAAGGTAGAGGGATTTGTGGCATTAAGTTAATGATATTTTAACACAATTAAGTGATGAAGAACAATTTATACATTTAATTCAACACAAAAGAAGTATAACCGTATATATCATCCCATATTTCAAAATTAAAGGTATAATATCAAAAAAATAAATGAAAAATTGTTCATATTTGAGTATAAAAATATATTTTTTCATGTCTTAAATAGAGAGTGATCATTTATTTTTCGAAATTAGAAATATTTAAATTGTTAGCCGATGTACAGTCCCTTAATGTGATCACATGGTATGGTTTGGATATTTATATTTATATATTTTACACAAAACATTAGAATAAAAATTTACTTTTCAATATAGTGGGTTTTAGGTTATCACTGAATAATTTCAATTTTCAAGTAAGAAAATAAAAAATAAAATTTGGCATCAATAAAATATTTTTGAGTGGTTTAGGATATATGGTAAATTGATTATACTATATTTATAGTAACCAAGATTAAGTGTAACTTAGTTGATAGCCACATTGGTGTGAAACATGATTATTAAATATTTACATTCATTGATTTGAGAAAATGTAGTTGCATAGAGGAATCATTTATTAGGGTAAAAACTGTAAAGATAATATTTTATATTCCTGACTCATCGAATGATCAGTGTTCCATTATATTACAAGGGAAAAAATTTATTTGGATGATGATGATGATATTATATATTTATGTAAGGTTTCTTAATCTATTACACGATTTCTGGATAATAACAAGGACTATAATATATGCACAGTCCATATTATAAAAAATTATCATATTTAAGGGACAAGGGAAAACACTAAGTTACTCTCCCAATAATTCATGTAAATTTATATATATATATATATATTTTAATTTTACAAATTTTAAAACTATATTTTTTTTAATTTGGATGTTTAAATCCATATATATTGATTATTTCTATCAATTTTTTATTAAATTTTATAATTAATAGTTCAGGTAAATGATTTTTTATTGAAAAATATAGCGTGAATCATTATTCTTTTGTTAAAATTATGAATATCAAAACACTTTTTGTAACTATGGTACTTAAATTTATAAATTTTGATTATTTATGTCATATTTGAATTAATTGTTTTAATTATTAGTCTATTTTACATATTTGTTGGTTAAGAGTCATGACTTTATTTATTTTTGAAACACACTCATCTATGACAGTATATATTTACTTATATTTTTTTGTATTCATTATTTTTTTCTGAGTTTTATAATAATGTGTAGGTACATGATATATCATTACATTTGTCTATTTAAATTCCAATCACATAGGAGGGGGAACATTAATTGTTGTTAATGTATGTTTTTTTATTAAATATTATATAATTTATTTATTTAATTAAATAAACATTATAAATTGTAAAAAATTATTTTGAGGAATAATTTTCAGCCTCCTAGGAATAACTATTCTTATTATTATATATATATCATGAATCCGACGCTAGGTATATGTAGTATAAAAAATTTACTAAAACATTCACTATCATTTGAAGAGATGATGATACCTATTAATAATGATGATAATAAAAAACTAATTTGGCTAAATGTAATGAATTTTAGATTTTATATGACCAGGAAGAGCTGTTAAAGAATTAACAATTTATATACTGATTTTAAGTAAATTAATATGATGGAAACATAGGAGTTGTGAGAGTCAATAATTGTATAATATCTCAACTACTATTTTATTTCATTATTCAAATATAATATATTTTATATTAATAATATTTAATTATTTCAATCATAGAGGATTTTCAAAATTGATGAAATGAATGAAATTAATAAAATGATTCTATATTTATAAGTGGATTGAGAAAGAGATTATAAAACAAAATTGACAAACAAATATATTTTTGGAAAGTTAAAAATTGAAAAATTTTACACCAAGTACGAGTATTTTGAGGCAGATTCATGGTCTAAATTTATCACTAATCGATATGATGTAAAACATAGGGTATGTTAATTATTTTATATTTTAAAATTTATTGCATATTACCTAATAAATTATTTGTTTATTTTTATGTAATATTAATTCATTATATCTCACAATGATCTCTAGTTGAAGAATGTATACACTCATACGATATCATCTGGAGGGTATTATTTATTGAAAGATCAAATGATTACAAAAATGATTGATGCATTAATAGATAAATCTAATAGTGGTTTAGAAGTCATATAGTTTGGTATGAAAACTCCCCCACATTCCATGAACAATGGAAAATAGGGAGA
Organism: Viscum album; assembly: GCA_963277665.1. Classification (NCBI taxonomy): domain Eukaryota; kingdom Viridiplantae; phylum Streptophyta; class Magnoliopsida; order Santalales; family Viscaceae; genus Viscum; species Viscum album. Next base: position 1,901,378,282 of record OY728121.1, on the reverse strand, counting down.
ATGCAAAAACAACAAGTTTCTTATAGATTAATTTAAATAAGTAGCTGAAAAAATATATGAAATTAATTTTTTTTCATGAACATTTTTAATTTTTAAAAATTAATTGTACTAAAATTAATTTTTAATATAACATTATAGGAAGATATTATAGAGATAGGAACATTGGGGAATCTTGTCCCTAATGGTAGGAATGAAATTTTAGCTAATCTTTTATGAAATCTAGAACACCTTGGTCATGTAAGAGGATTTGAGGTAGGTGTTTGTATTAAGTGACTTTTTCATTATCAATGTATGAAATCAATGTATTAAAAAATATATTACTTAAAAGATGACGTGGATGACCTAAAATAGTGCATGTGTAATAAAATTAAATTTTAATTACAAACTATGTTTAAAAAAATACAAGATAATCACATCTTGCACATGCCACTTACTCAAACCCTCAACCTCCTCATTAAGAACTGACGTTATTATATGAGTTTTACACTAGAGATCCCCATGTGAAAATTATAGTATATATATTCATTCTTATGTTTGTGGATTCTTAACAACACCATCCAATGATGTGGTTTAAGGAGAGAGTCACAGTTAATGATATCATTAATAGAAATTCATTTTTTCTAGTTACAATAGAGGACGTTACCATTGTTAGAGATTGTGTGGGTTATATTTTACTCTGGATGGATAACTGTATTCATAAAATTATATATTAGTCATATAGTATTTTTTAAATGTAATTAAATTTAAATATAATATTAATTAAAAAAAATTCATATATTTAATTTATATCATAAAAAATTGTTACAAAAGAAAAAAATTGTCCACGAACCAATAAATGTGGATACATCTTATGAGGGACTAAAAATATTATCCACGAGTTCTTCTTTATTGGATAATATTTATGAATTTTAATTGATGAATGATATATGTATAAGATTCTATGCATTGAGAATATTAAAAAAATATCGTAGATCATGTTATTTTTATTAGCTCAACGTACCTGTGTTTCATGTGTTTTTCTTTTATGTAAATTCATATTTCAGTTTTTCTTTGTTTAATTAAATATGACCCGGAGTGACTTAATATACTACTAATTCAATTAGGGATCCACGCACGACTTTCATATGAAATGATACCACTATCATTTATAGTTATATGAATCCAGAATATATTACAATGAATGTGATATATTTGAATACTGATGTTTAAGTTACATAGACACACACACACAGATAAATATATACGATTATAATATACTATGATTGAGTGTAATTTTTTTCATTACACGGTGGTTTAGAAGGGAAAGATAATTATGAACAAATATTCATTATAATTTTATTAATTATGAACTTTATTTATTGTACTAGTCATTTTATTTTAGGATTATTTTTCCCATGTGAATGAACATTATTTATTTGTTCCCTTATTAAGTGAATTTCATAATAGTTTTAGGAAACTTTTAAAAAGTTAGTTTTATTGTTTTTTGAAGTTAATCAATCATAAATATTATTGTTATAAATGTTTTTTTAATTTCTGTATAAAAATAAATGTAATAAAGAAAGGTTATCATAGATCACTTATCGATAGAAGAGACACATAAAACTAATCACCTCAAAGAAAAGGAAAAAAATTATATTAGATAATATTATTTTTCTAGTATATATATGTTTGTTTTTAATTTAATGTTATTTCTTAATTACCATTATTTTTTCATAAAAAAATGTGGAATACGTTTATTATATTTTAAAAGTCATGATTGTTATTATCAAAATCATTGTGATGGTGGAATTTTATAAAGTTAGTTATATTAAATATTTTATATTTTTTATCAAAATACTATATTATTAAATTATATAACATCCATGGCTATTTTAGATTTTCAATGATTCAAAATTGTATATGGATGAAGAACATACAATTTTTTTTCAAACTATATTTTGGTATTGATAATTTGTAAATCTATTATTAATTATAGCTCTTAATTACTATTTAAAAAATTCATATCTAGGTAATTTTTTATGCTTTATGTTAGTGATTTATGTTTTTTGTAATGATTTTTTTTTCATATGTTCATAGAACATATATTTTTTTTTATTTGTTTAAAATTATAAATTTCCCACTTAGTTTTTTATAATCTAATTTGGAATCCTACTGGTAGGTCATTTGATGTATTTTTTTTAACTATAACCCTTGTCCAATGTACCTTTTGACATCAGTTTTATTAAAAATCCAAAGATGAATGTTGGTTAATTTTTTAGAGCATTTGATATTCATTTTGTGCCAAAAAAATCTTCAAATTACATTTCAACATCGGTTTAATTATTAAAACTGACATCAATTGACTTTTTAAGGGGTTTTTACAATAATTAATGGATATAGAAAGATCCAATGTATTTTTTTGAGTATTCCAAAATTCGTTTTTTTTAAATTGAATTAATATACAATGTTTAAATACTTCCAAATTTGTTAAATAAATAAATTGACGTGGAAAATGATTTTCAATCTTAGTTTTTTCCCAAACAATTGACATTGAAATATCACTTAAATTAATTTTTTATTTGAAAATTAAATTTTGGTTTAAAAAATATATGTTGAAACAATTATTTTTAATGTCACCTACATCAGGTTTATTAAACAATGAATTATACAATATTAAAAAAATAATAGAATATTATTTTCCACTAGTTACATCCTAGATTTCAGTGATTATTTTTTCTAATATATTATTAGTGGATTTATGGATCTCTTTTTTGGGTATTTGGTTTAAATTTTGGGAGAAAAAGATAAATATAGACTACATTGATCTAGTACTAATATAGATTAATTTGAGAGTGATATAAGTATAACCATGTCTTATACATGTTCATTTTTTAGAATAATAAGTTAACATGATAGTATTATATAGTGATACCTACTAAGGTTAAATTTCCATGTGGTTAATAATGATAATTTTCTTATAATTATCATCAATTATGTTTATAGTTTTTGTTTTAGAAATGGATAAATCCTGAAGGAACCATGTTAATAATGGATTCCATGGAAAATTAAAAAGTAGTACAATTAAGAAACACAACTAGATAAGGTATAGATTGACACATATTATTATTATTCCAATCTAGATATCTAGAATTCGGATTAATTATTTGAACATAGTTGAAATCATGAACTCACCATAGAAGAGATGGATGGAATATCATTTAAATTTGGGTGACAAACATGATGAAGGAAATAAGATTCAATTTCATACATTTCAAAAATTTGTGAAGAAGGATCCTAGAATTTCATTAAAGGGATATGAAAATTATATATGTTTGGAGATGAAGGTAATCAGAATAACAAGTGTAAAGGAAAAAAGGAATGATATAAAAATATATTTCTTCAATTGCAAGAGTGTAGGGAATTATTTGACTCAATGTCCCAATACTAGGTCCAATGAGGGGAATTGTCAAAAAAATACATGTGACCAAGTAAAATAATAAGTAACAATAACTATTTTAGATGATACTATGTTTGCACTATAGACATTCTAGTGTCATATTAAATGTAAGACTTCACCAAATGCAGTATAATGAGTTATAAATAATAACCTAGTGGTATGATTATCATATAACTAATTTTCATTTTTTTGGGATGTTATTAATTATAAATGAAGAATTTTTACCTTACTATAATCTTATATGAAATTAAGAATGTGTTATAACTCTTTATAAAGCCTTATAATAAATTTTCATACAGATAAATATTATTCCACATCCAAAATAAACACATGATCATCTAGAAGTGTATGGTTAATTACGAGTTACCTATTATAATCACTCTGATCCTTTCAGTAAAATTTTGGGTTTTAAATTTATCTAATAGGATATAATGAATGACCCTAAAATTATATTATATGACTGACATTAAATAAGTCAATGTTTTTATATTTTTTAACACATGAAACACTAAACAAAAACGAAACTGTGATATATTTAGACTATTAAAACTGAACCATTTAATTATAAGGAATGGATTAGAGTAATAACCTTATATATTATTTATAGAAATAAAATTAAGGATAGTTTTGATATAAATATAATTCAATTATAATATCTAAAATATCTAATACAATAATTTTTTACGAAGAAATGTATTTTTTTAAATATTTCTGTTTCATATGATATGTATTTTTTATGTAATTTTTTTATTAATGAAGATAAAATATTTTTGAAATGAATAATTGGTTAATATGTTTTTAATTATAAAATAAATTAAATGAATGGGAAATGTTTATATTCTACATAATGATTTTCACATAAAAAACTATTTTTCATTATATAATAATTTTTAATTTAAAAGATAAATTATTAATATATTAATTTTGAATTTTATAAAATGTACATTATTTTTTAATTTTACAAAGTGATATTTACTTTATTATTTTATATTGTAATTTTCTAAAAATAGTTGTTTCAGTAAATAGTGAATAATACTATTTTTACAAAATACAATATTTTTATGAAGTTGTTAGTATATAAGAATGATTGTAAAAGTCATAAAATATTAAAAAAATATCATATTTTAAAATATATATATGGTTTTATAATTTTAAAAACGTTGGTATAATTTATAAACTGATATTTTATATTTGAAAAATAATAAATATTTTAACAAAATTTATTTTAAATAGATTATAATATTCCATTTGAAAATTAATTTTCTTTATTTTTCTAAATTTAATAAATTGAAATGTGTTTTAAATTTTTAATCCAAGGATACAAATTAATTAATATGTATAACTTTTTTATTAGGCATAATGATTAATTTACATTATGTAAAAAATAGTTATAATGGTAAAATATAAAATGGTAAAAGTCATAAATCATGGTTTAAATGGATCAAAACATGATCAAAAAAGTTTAGAATTGATTTTATGAGGTTGGTATCAACTTATATATTCTATAATATATTATTTATCAAATATTTATTTAAAATACATGTTTAACATGGGTCCCCATTATATTAACATTAAATATTTACAAAAGTGCCATTCTCACCACCTATAAAAGTGGACTTTGACAAATCATTCAAGGAAATCCTAAAAATTAGGTTTCTTCATGAATCCCTGACTTTTTCTTACCCCTATAATAATAATAGACCCCATAGAGATTTTTTTAAAGGATATTATCTTATTCCATCCTTTTCCATGGAATATTCTGAGGAAATCGTAAACTGCTCAGTGTGAGTAATGGTTTTTACATATCTTCATCCAGTTAATTATTTATATTCTGATTATAATTTTCAAATACCTATATAATGAAATAATTATTATTTATATAATTAATTTTATTATTCTATGATAATAATAATTAATCATATTTTCCATTTTCTATTAAGAAAAATGAAACTCTCATTCGTGTGTTGTGAAGACTACCACCACTACGACACAACGTGATTCAATTCCATTAACAACAACAAAAGATGGATATAGTAGGAGAATTTAACAAATATCTATTACATTTAACTCATGATTATGATTATAAATAATATTCCATTTTAATCCTTCCATTATATATAAATAAAGTCTTCACCCATGCATACGTGTTGATTACCACCTTCCAGGAATGATTGTTTTCGTTTTTTCCTTTTCATCCCCTCATTAAATGGACGGTTACAAGGTTGATATTAAAGGAAAAATATTATTTTTATGATTCCATTATTTTTCTAGTACTAAAATTTTACAATCCTATTAATTATATTATCAACAAAAAATTATCGTTAATTTTATCGTTTAAAATGAGCGAACTAAGAAAAAAGTAATCTATTCTTTAAAAGTAGTTACATTACATAAATTAACTTTTATATATTAATATTAAAAATTATTATATATCAAGATAATAAATACTAAATATGATCATTATAATTAGGGTATAATTATATTTCAAAAAACCCATCTCATAATCATTCTTTAATCTTGTAAGATTCATGTTTGGGTCAATTTAACCACCTACTTGAACAATACTATGATTTTATATCAAGAATTAATATGAGAACATATTTAATGGTATAATATGACATAAATATTTATTTTTTAATTTATCTTTCTAATAGGTTATATCAATATTTAAATCATTAATTAAGAAAAATCAATATGATCCATAGGAATAACCAAAAGATGATAATCCTCAATTTCATCTACATTGATTGTAACAAAAAATACCATGGAATGAAATAATACATTTATAAATATCATGAAAAATATATTCCATTACCATTAGTTTTCTTCTAATGATAAAATTAATAATGATATTATACCAACCCCATTTTTATGAAACTAGTTCAACATGATAAAGATAACTTACACTCAATTATAAAATAAGAAAACAATAACTAATATTTAATTGAATAAAATTATTATAAATGAGTTGTATAGATTTTAAAAGTTTTTAATAATGTAATTGATCATGAATCTAATAAAATTAATTTAATTATTCAATAATTTTCATGTATGTGTAGAATAAATCAGGACTTATGTATGGGTTTTTGTCTTAAATTCGTCTCTTTAAAAAAAATATACTGGTATCATGCAAATAATTTCATTTATGTGTGGTATATAATTTATTTTTGATATATCATATCATGAATTATACATTAATAATAGTATTTTATGTCCAATTAAAAGACCACTCTTTCATGTTATTTGGATTAAAGTGTTACTCAAGCCCCATATGTTTTGTTTGTCTCATTTAAAAATCATTGAGAAATGTTGCATGTTTCCTGTTTATTTTTTTTACTAATTTAATATATCCTGATTTTTATATAAAATATTTTCTTATAATTAATTATATAAAATAATTTATATAAATTTAACTTCTTCAACTGTATTTTGACTCATGTTTTACCCCACTCGTAAGAGTTTTTTGGAAACTCAATTTTTAATCATTATGTTATTATTCTTTTTTTGATCTTAATTCATAAATGTTGCATACATTACAACATTTTATTGTATCTTGTTGTAACCTATCATTTTTTACATTTTTATCATATTAATAACATATATATTTTTTCATGCTTCATGGAGTATGTTGCTCAAAAGGGATATTTATAACTGATATCTCATTTCATTGTGTTTTAATTTTTCATCAAATAGTTCATTTTTAAAGATCAGGCTCACACACCATAATATTTTATTATATTGTATCTTATAATTATTAGTTGTAATATTATCTTTTAATATAAGTGAATTTTTATTTACTCTTCTTATATTGTGGGTTTTAAACAAATGTATTTTTACAAAAATAAAAAGTGGCTTTCTAATCCCTTTCGTACGTTTTTTCGTTCTCTTCACATTTTTTTAACATAAGATATTTTTTTTGATGATCCATTATTAGATGTTATTTATAAAGTATAATAAAAAAATGACATCATATTTTCAAAAGTTACCTTTTATGGTAACATGGATATTTTTTTATGTTAACGTTAGAAATGTTTTCTAATGGCTCTTTATGTTTTTTTGATTCTCTCTCCCTTATCATTTTAAATTTTATTTACAAAAATGAGGTTAATGTTTCATCATTTATCCACTAATATGATTATTTTTATTTAGGTTATTGAAATAGTGGTATCAACCAATTCTATTATTGATCCCTTATTTTTTATACTATTCAATGTTTTTTTATGATGGTGTTTTTCATTAATGTATTAACCATTGTTTGTTTCCTTTATAAAAACGGCGATCTATTTTTTTGAAACAATACTCCTACATTATCCATGGGAATAATTATCACATTATTCCACTATTATATTATCCATATACTCATTTCTGTATATGGTGTGAACATAACATTATATAAAATTTAGGTTTGATGGCACTTAACTAGAAATAATTTTATTCTATTGTTATCAGGAAAATTAGTAGTGTTCGGTTTTTTTTATGCCAATATAGATGATTTATAGTATGTTTAATATATATGTTTTCAGCACCCACCTTCCATTTCTATATGGGTTATGATCATTTTATCCATTTTGTTTACATGAGGAAAAATATTAGCATTCTTGATGTCTTCTGACTACTAACATATGTCGATTATGTATTGATATTCCATATTTTTCAATATACAAATATCCAAATTTTTATTCATCTAGAGGTTCATTAGGGAATGTAATGAAATGAATTGTTGATTCATATGGTGAATTCATTAGACTTAAAAAATAATGGATGTGGTGGATATTATATTTCCCATTGAGTCATCTACTGGTCACATGAGACAAAACAACTTGGGTTTTTATATATAACTATCCCCATATCAGATTAGTGTCTCGGAACAATTCCTTTAGAACATGTTTTTGATGTTGGAATTCATCATGTTCATAATAATATGAATTATTCATGATTGTTTCTTGATGTGAATGAACTTCTGAATTCAGTGTGCTCTTCTAGTCAGATACTCTTAGTACACATTAGACCATGGTGGTGGAAAGAACATGTTCATATGAAAATTCATCCCTAACATTACCTAAAACTACTGAAAACATAATATTAAATATTAATAATAATAAATTAAATCGAAAATAAAATATTAAACTAATATTATTAAAAAAAATAGAATATGAAAAGTTGTTATCCAAAGAAATCAGTCTTGATTCTTCTTATATGGTCTAATGCTCCCAAAAAACAGTGTCAAAATTATACATGTCCAAATGAAGTCATTAAATCCTCTGAAAAAATCAAATTACAAATTAATAATGTCCCAAATTACACTAGCTACAATGTTTTAACATAACAGTAAGGGGTCGATACAATAGAGAGTAGGGAAAACCATTAGTAGACTTTTAAATATAGAGAAGGTCACCCCAATTTAAATTTATTTTAATTAAATAACAATAATTATGTATAATAATAATATAAATTTATAGGGAAAATTCATAAGGGAGGGGAACCTATTTCCAGGATAGATTTACAAAAACTGAATTTACAACTTCACTTGAAGTGTAATAATATCTATTGGCTACATAATAAATCAATTTAATAGACATGATAAATGGTCAATCTATATCAATATACCCTTTAATATAAATTAATGGTTTTATGAAGAATGTAAATAATTTATTTTCATTATAATTAGATTATAATTATAAAATAATAGTAACATTCAGTGGTCGGGAATTAATTACCTCCGCCAATTATGGGTTTGTTTATTATTAAATGTACCTAATTCATGATTTACTAATAGATATGATAAATACAAATCAAAAAACAATACCAAATGCATAAAATAATATCATATGTAAAGACAGAAGTTAAAATATTTTATAAATTCCCATGTTAACTAATTCTTCTCTCCGCTATATAATTATACAATCACTACTGAGTGGACTTATATGATAATTATGGAAACCAAAATTCAATAGAGGGCTGAATAATGATAATTTAAAAAAATTAATTTAATTAAACAAAAAATAACACCATGATACAATAGAATATAATGTAGGAAAATAAAGAAAAATACATAACCAAACTACAATGAATTATCCTCAAGTCGAAAGCCATGTATCAGAAGATCTCCACTGGTGGCTGAATGATATATTTCACAAAGTCCTGATCCTTTTTATAATGGATTATTAGACCACATTGATGTTCCATGGTCAAAAGGAGCGTAAATATGATGATATTCATAAATATAATATTTTTTTTCTCTTTTAACTATATATTTACAACATATATGAATTATTTATACCATGATTATTATTGTCCTATATGTCTACATCCCGTACATATTTAAATTGTAGGGTTTTTTTAAAATGTAAATCCCTTTTATGTGACCTTCTAATAGTTTATAAAATAGTTCGTGAAACCATCTTTCAAAACATGAATAAGAGGCATAATATTTGGAATAAATATAAAACCAACAATATTATGGTCTAAATTTCTTTTAGGATTTTAATCTCAATAATACAGTATATTTCGTTATGAAATAGGATCAATTGAGCATTAATAATTCAGTGTGGCACCGTGATGCTATATTTTCACCCAAATTTCCACTAATTCCAATGAAAGATTGTTATTCCAAAAAATGTAAAAACAATCAATTAGGTATAAATTTCATAATAAAATAATTAATATTAAATGAAATCACATATAAAAGAACATGAAATATATATTCAATTTATTTATATAACCCTTCCAGTAGAAATTAAAATAAGCATCTAGAACCATAATTACTTCAATATCATTAGATCATTTTGTATCATCAAACAAATATATATCATTTTTTGATTGGTGTGTTAAAATTCCATTATATTTCAAATCACTGAATAAATTTGTTTCAAATGAGGAAAAATATATGAATTTTTCACTTATTGACTAATATAGGGGGTATTGTAATCTATTAGAATATGATACCTCTTAAAAATCAAGCTCCAGTATGTTTGTCCTTACTTTCACATTAGGAGAGAGTGGAGACCTATTTAACTATTTTTGTGGCCTTTATGTAAGTATTAATATTATTCTATTATTATTATTTTATCGATTTAATTTAGGAGTACCAAATTCCACGACTATAGTCATTCTGTTATGAAAATAATATTTTACCCACCTCACTAAGAGAGTGGATGAAATTCTAATTATAGTAGGAAAACATCACACACTTATTGATTTTAATATTTAATATATTTTTTGTGACAAAGAAGTTACTATAATCCTTGGTGGGACCTTCATATCCACAATTTTAGTTTTCATAAATGTGTCCATGGGTACATTGATTTATAACTAGGGAGAAAAAATTGGAATTAAATGTTTTTAAAATGATTAAATCACCATTACTGAGTCAAACATGTATTAGAGGTTATATTTTAGAATTGGAAGAATATATTCCTAAAGAATATGAAGAAATTTTAATAATTATAGATGATGTCAATAGCTATCAAATACCAAAAAATACATGTATGGGGATCTTCTTTAGGAGTGAATATGTATCTATAATTGATTATTTAGTAGAGTTTATAGAGAATATAGTTCAATTTTATTTAGAAAACATCCTGAACCCATATATTAATTTTTAATATGAGAATAATCTTGTTAGTTATAATGGTGAGTAAGAAGAGGCTTTCTATAGTTACATATTAAAAATAAAATGTGATGTCCTTGACCCTCATAGTCCCAATTGTATGTCATCTGGAAATAAATCATCCATGTTGGGGCTCAAACCCTTTATAGATCATAAAAAATACTCTTTTGTGTGTGAGTTATCTCCCTTAACTATTATAATTTTATCCAATCTTGTATATAGCTAAGAGAACTGTTTTATTAATTTTTTGAGGAAGAATAAAGCTATTGTTGGCTAGAAAATTGTTGTATTAATGAAAATAAGCCTTTTGTATCGTATGCATAAAATTATCATGGTGTCTAACCATAATCCTATAAATTAGGGGAAGAGAAGACTAAACCCCAACATGAATGAATTGGTGACTGAGGAAGTGAAAATATTTCTTAATAATGGAATATTATTTATTATTTAAGTTAGTTCTTGAGTTCATCATGTTTATGTGGTCCCTAAAAGTGAAGAGGGGTTATTATTTGAAATAAAAGGAAGGGAAAATTCCCAAACTCAAAAAAAAATTATAGAATTTATAGATTGTAGAAAACATAAATCTTCAATTAAGAAAGGCAATTTTACAATGCCATTAATGGACAAATTTCATGAGGGGTTTGATTGTATTGTATGATTTGTTTTATTGATGATTATTCTACATAAAAATATATTACAATAACTCTTAATTTCTCACAAAACACTATATTCATGTTTTTTTGGGATATCATCCAACCAGAGAATCCCTTCATCTTGTGTGGTTCTCTTTCCTCCTTTTAGAGGTGAATGATGTCCAGTTTTTTGATTTCATTTAAAGAATAATTGAAGTTTTCATAAATGAATTCTCTATAGTTGGCAGAACATTGAAGATTTTTTTTAATAATACAGAAAATATTTTTGAAATATGTCATGAATGAAATAATTTATTAAATTAGAAAAAAATTCAGTTTATAGTCACTACAGAAATATTCCTAGTTCATAATGTTACTAATATATGGATTTAAGTTGATAATTCTATGATTTATATGACTCATAAACTACCACCTCTAGAAAATTTTAACGGAATTAGAAGCATTATATGGCATACTAGTTTCAATTGGATATTCATAAAGTACTTTTCTAATATTACTAGTCCATCATGCTTACTAATTTTCATGGATTCACCCTCTTAGTTTGATGATAATTTCTTATAAAAATACATACTTCTTAAAGGGAAAATTACAAATTATCCAATTATTATAACTCTATATTGGGTATTACCTTTCATTTTGATGTTTGATGCTAGTGATGGGGCATTGGGTGTAGTTTTGGGGAAATGTTCGTATATGAGGTTGCAAAAGATTTATTATGTGGGTAAATATTTAGATAAGTCAAAAAAATTACACGAATAAATAAAATGAGATATTAGTAGTCGGGATTGATCTAGAAACTTTTAGGAATTACTTTACTAGTTCAAAAATTTGACCATCCATTGATTATATAGTTGCGATGTATCTTCTTTCCAAGAAGGAGGCCAAACCAAGACTGAATAGATTGATCCTTCTATTAGATGAATTTGATTATATAATTCACATTTAAAATTGTTTTAAAAATTATTAGTCTTACACTTATCCGGCTTGTCTTATAATCACGACCCAATGGTGATTAATTATACCCTCCTAGATGAAAATTTTCTTTTTGACATTTCATTAGACTTCTTGGATTGGAGATATAAGTTATTTTCTAGTTGTAGGAATCATTCCCAAATATATTTCTCAAAACCAAATAATGAAATTCATTTATGATATATTTTAATATTGTTTGGATGATCACAAGGCCATTATAAGTTCTATTGTTGGTAATATAAATATATGTGTGGATGTGGAATATATATTACACATGATTGAGAGTCTTATCTCATACCAATGGTTTAGACTCTATAGAGACGCGAGGAAAACCCAAAAGACCAGAATAATAATTTCTACAAGTCTAATTTACTCAAGGATATTGGGATTCTAGTGGTAGAGTGTAAAATGTTCCATATAATAGAAAATGTTGGAATGAAGATTGAGTTACCAAAAATGGGTTTTATAGGGAAATTTTTTTGATGTTTTTCGGTCAGAATTTATCTGACCATTCCTATCCTATAATGGGAATATTCACAATATTGTGGCTATATACATTATATCTAGATTATTGTTTGACATGGAACATTCGAAAAACCATTCTATCAATTTTATAAATTTCATCAATAATAATATATTTACATGATTTGGGCTTCCTGTATATTTTTTTAAAAAATAATGCACCCCATTTTGAGAACTACAACATAAAATATTTTGTGGCAAAATATTGTTGTTCTCACAAACCTGGCACCACATATCACCAATAATCTAGTGGAAAACAAGAATTTTATAGAAAAAATTCCAACAAATATCATAGAAAATAGTTTATATATCAAGAAATGACTAGTCTATTGAATTATATGAATCCATATTTTTATACATGACTACATAAAAGATAACATTAAGGATATCTTATTATATACTTTCGTTTGATAAAACACGTCATTTTAATATGGTGATAGCCTATAAGTCCTCTTAGGCTATTAAATATTTGAATTGTTACATTAAATTAAATAGTAGGATAATGTTTTTTTAGTTGAATGAAATTTATTAACAACAAGAAAATATTATATAAATTCAATGATTTTTATGTAGATAAAAAAACACATTCAGGATCCTATAATTAAAAATATCGACATTAAGATTGGTTATAGGGTATTTCTTTTTAAATCTAGACTATAGATTTTTCTAGGAAAATGTAAAACCCAAATCATTAACCCATTACTCTTTTAAGAGTTCTGTTTATGGGGTTGTAGAATTTGTTAACGAGGAGAGTCATCCATTTTAGTCAATTGTTAGAGGTAAAAGAACATATTTTTTATGTGAAAACAAAGGATTCAACATCCAATTATTTACATTAATGATAAAAAACCACCAAGTCCAATTGAAGTTATTTAACTAGGTGATTTATGAGAGTTAAACCATGATCATTTTTAGTGTTTTCCATTGATGAAAATAATATTTTAGGATCTTCTATCAGTTCATACTGTCCTTGGTGGAATTATTAATATTCAATTGAAATATATTATTCTGGTGTTTACTGGATTCCTTAGTGAGAGTAGTCACATAAATTTTTCAATTTTTTTTATATTATTGTGATTGACCAAGACTTGTACTATTATGGTTGATTTAGGATTTTTTTTTATTTTTCAATAATAACTAATTCTTATAATTAATTAATTTCACATTATATCACTTTTTGGAAATGTAGAGTTGGTGTGATATATTTAATCCTTCTTATGTATGATCAAATAAATTAATAGATTTTCACTCAATGATCAATTAAATTTACCAAATAACGAAATATTCATTTAAATTTTCAATGTGTGGTTGATCATTACTACTTATGGTCATTAAAACACTATTATGAAATTCAATAAGAAACTAATTCTCATAACCAAGTCAATTTCAATTTATTATTTCACTGTATATGATTGTATTAATATAGTTTCGTAAACCATTACCATTAGTTAATAAGATGAATTAAAACATTGTTTATTAGTGTGGTCCATTAGCATCATGATCACATATTTTATTTTACATTCGACTACTTTTTATGTGCTATAGTTGGTTGAGAGAAATTGTTTCATTTCACAATAAATTGATGAAATGTACAACTAAGAGATGGTTTGTGATGATCTAATCACCTAATTAATAATTTCACATATTTTTAAAATTATATAAGGAGTTTAGATCTAGATCCATATTTATAAAATTCACCATAACTCATTCTGTAGTTTTATTTTCTTTTTATCTTTAACTACTACAATCTTTTGTCTATATATGAGCATCAATGGATCTGGAATAGAACAATCTGGGAACATCACATGATAAAAATAATGGGATTAACATTGATTAATATTGTCTAATATATTATATACATTTAGGTGAGTTTTTTTACATCCATACATTTACATGTTCATGATATTTTTAGAGTTCTCTATTGGGATTCGCTTCTTTGATCGTTTCATGGTTTTTTTTAATATAAGAACCCCAATAGATTTATATTTGTTACTTAAAACATTATTTGTAATTTTTTTGTTTCTAGTAACTCCATTTATGTTGAAAAAAGTTATAATACTTTAATTTGAGAGAATTCACCATAATTAATTACTTCTTTTGAATTTAAATATTAAGGTAATAGATTTTTTAATTTCAATGAATGTTGTGCTTATAAGATTTCCTTAATGTGTGTTATAGTGTTTTTGAGTCCTATTATGACCCTTAAAACATACATTTAACATATTACATGTATTTTTTTGAATGTAACTATCTTACATGATTCTCTCACATTTGGATCCAATATATATAATACAATTCTATAAAGATCAGAAACACCTACATTTGTTTTTTTTCAAAATTCCAATTTTAATGCTCACTTTGTCACTTTTAGTGGGTTTAACCATTCTAATGTTTGAATATTATTTTTCGTTCTTTTATATGTTTAATTTATATTACCATATGTAACTAATTGAGTATATAATTTAATTTCCCACTTGAAAAAACATTATTTTGTTAAAAAGTAGAGATTATATAATACAACTATCAATAAATTTGATCTTTTTGAATTGAAATAATCTAATAATATATGCATAGAAATAGGATATGAAATGATAATCCTCCTCTTGGATGAAATATTTATTCTTTTAAATTTGAATTTTTAATATATTCAATTAATTATTCACTCCATCCAATCCATTGATGTGTCGTTTCTTTTTGAGATCCTATTTTGTGTCTTTTTTCACTTAGATGTAAAAAAGAATGTTTGGAAGTTATAGTTCGAATAAAATTTAAGCGTCATTAATTATTTTCCTAATTTCCATAGACAATAATTTTTTTAAAATAGGAAATAATGTTTTCATGACAACCATTTAATTTAAATAGGGAAGTAACTTATTGAAATTGAGAGGCCTAATGTTGGAAGAAAAATTTGAAACCCAATTTCATTGGCATGCCGGTTTTTTAATATTGATACTACATTTATACCACTATACTTGATTAATGGATTTCTTTTGAAAAATAAATTTTCTAGTTATAGTGAAATTTGATATGTCTGTTATCAATTCATATTTCCACATTTCTTTTTATATTTTTTCAATATTTAATGATAAGATAATGCTTTTATGGAAGAATATAAAATTATTGTTTTTTCTATGATTAATTATTCCTTATTTTAATATATTTTGGAAAATATATATTTTCATGAATTAATTGATCAATGTTTCTTTTTTGAATTTATATTTACATAATTCAATTATTATTATTTTGTGATAATTTTATTAAAATAATTATTATGCAACATTTTTAATGGTATCTATTTAAATTCAACATTATTTATAGGATATATTATTATTAAATATAAATTATTGTAATTTCAATCAATTTCATTCTCAATTCTACAATTTTATGATTTATGAAATTTACCCATTTCACAAAAAAAATTATAATTTTAAAATTGGTTAAATGGGATATATTATCATGATTATATGTGTTGGGGAATTGGACGCAAGATTGATGATGAGAAATGTACGGGTTACTTCTTCTTGTTTCTGAAGATTCTTTATGTTATTCACATGAGATGAAAAATTATAGTCCCATGTGGGGGGAGTTCATCAGTAAGGTATATTATGTCATGTCATAAGAGGGTGATGAAAAGAAAAAACAAGTACAACGCGGAAGAGGAGTGAGACAAGTATGATGTTTCTATCTGTAAGATTATGTTTGGGAGATGGATTTGAATATTAATTTATAAGGGAACATAGAAATTATAAAATGGGGACATCATTTATAATATTAATGGGAAAAAAAGATCCAAATTAGGGGAATCCTGATCATGGGAGAATAAGGACATAGACTATTAGGATCCATCATAATAGAACCCAGTGACAGAGAAACATCACTAGATATTTGTAATTATAAACTCTTTGATAGAGAAATATTTTATCTTCTTACATCATTATATATTTCACTATCATTTTTAATGTTTTCATCATTTTATTTTTATTTAACACAATGTTTCTTCAGATTAACATCTATGGGGAATGCTATTGATTTGGAAACTGTTTTTTTATTTTTAATTTTCCTTTTTGGATCATACACTCAACTTTAACTATTTGGTATTTAATGTTTTCCAAACATCCATAATATGGGACAAATTATCTTTTTTGAGTTAATTTTAAAACATTATAACCATATGAGAATCAATATTATATGTGATTTTCTAATTAAGAGTAATATACTATGATGAAATGATAATATGGACTTAGTGAAAAATGATTTCATTTTTTTTAAATTTTGTGAGTTCTAAAATTGGATAATTGAGGGTATCATTCAATCCCATGTGGAAATTTAGAATGAATTGGTCATTTAATTTTCATTCAGTTCCAAAATAATTCTTATTGTGAATTAATATAGTAAATTCACATTTCAACTAAGAAATCTAATTCCACTGGCTCATAAAATGTGGATCCATGATTTCTTTTTAAAATTTATTCATCTATTTAATAATTAACTAGTTTCAATATTTTATCATCAATAACATTGATGCTTTTTACCAATGATACATGAAAACATCCTTAATATTAGACTGTTTTTGTTTCATTTTTTTGTTGCATACATGGAATATTAGTTCACTTTACAGAGGTATATGAGATCTCAACATCATATTCCTAGATAGAATTTATCATCCTCTACTATCATACGATCATATTTGGATAAGATAATACATAAATCAGACTCTTGAGGTTTGTGAAGGCCATAAGGATCTCCCCTATTACGAAATATCAGCTCAACTATAGGGAAAAAACTACCTCCATCAAATAAAATTCTTGAGTTGAATAAGTTGACTTATTGGGATGTAAATATATTGAAACATATGATATCATTACCCTCTAATAATTCATGACACATCCCAACCCTAGAGAGGAATCATCAAAAAATACCTCAAACATCATCCATTATTTATGACACTGATGCACTATGACACTGAACAAATTCTCCTTTATGTAGTCTTAGACTACCTTTCACTTATAAATTGAGATTAATTCTTTATATTTTTCATAAAATTAATTAATATAATTATAATATGAGATTAATCACATAAAAAAACTAAATAATATCTATAAAAAATTATTATTAGGACCTACGCCACGTTCTTGGGTGACACTCAATATATAAGTACATCTTTCATTAATGAATCCATAATAACACCCTATAGAGAAACCACATTCCCATATTTGTTAACGCCTAAAATCCATAACTCTCACCAGGAAATATTTCTATTGATTTTATGCAATTCAATAACTTAAAAGACATATATAATGTTATTGACATGATCTTCCTCCAACATTATATATATTAGGATTTTGTTGATGTAAATGACAATGAATTGATCTAGCAAATCATGGGACATTTTTTTCTATACAATTAATATAGGTGGTGTGTTCATGAAACATTTAACATTATTATGAACTCCAAGTTTCCATACCTTTATCAAAATGAGTTCATGATAATACCCTACACATTTACTATCATAGAATGATATCCAAAGTTCAAATAAATCTGGAAAAACCAACTGAACACCTTCATCTAGTCCAATAAACCATTTATACATGGAAGGGGTAATAGTTCATAACCATCACCTATTTCATCAATTTTTAGTCTACACATACCACTAATGATTATTTTTCCTTCTTGTTGAACAAATCTAGAGAACCCCAAAATGTCACACTCAGTCGAATAAAAACCATCTACTAAAAATATTCAATATAGAACCACAATTCATGAAACTCATTAGATTCTTTATTATAGAAATCCACTGAAATTAGTGATTTTTATTTTAATAAGTAAATCGTATAATTAGCATTGTGTGAAGTGGGCAGTTTCACAACCTCTTCTTGGATGATTTTTAAAAACACAGAAATAATTTTGGGATACCATGTCATCAATTAAAAACTTTACCAAATGAGAAAAAAATTCTCTACCATACTTACACCCATCATTTAATCCCAATAACTAATCATATACCAGTCAATACAGACAACATATTAAAATTAAATCCTCTTATAGATGTAGTAAAAAACATTATCTTAGAATATGTCCAATCAATGCAAGGATGGCACTGTATAGTTGTATCTATAATAAAAAGAAATCACCCATTGAGTGATGCATCCCCATCAACAGTATACACCCTCAGATGACCCAAAATAATATAGCATGACCTCTAACAATTGTGGATGACACAAGGGGTAATAAATGTATATTAACCTCTACAACTAAATTTTCCATTCAATACTAACCTCTCTGAGTGGTCGAGAATAAAGACTCATGGTGAACATGACACCGATAAGTATAAAAGTCAAATGAGTTATCCCTATTAGATGATAAGGAATTTACATACCTAGAATATCATGAAATAATTTTTTTATGTTGGATACCTTATGGTTAAAACCTCAAATCCCCTTATTCTCTTGATCTCTAATGCAAATTCGTTATCCTCGAGAAACACTATCGAAATGATAATAATGGAAACCCCATATGAATGAAAATATTCAACTAGTTATTTCATTTTTATTTAACTCCATGTATTTTGGAAACAAAAATTGGGTCACGACATACTTGATCTCTAGATTAAAAAACATTTGAAAATATCAAGTTAGAGAATAATCTAAAAGAATGTAATTATTGAAACAAATAATGTCACTGCCCTTGTTCTCAAGCTCCCACATGTTTGGGATCCCCTATTGAAGGGTGATATGCTCTTGAATTTTCACCACATTCATTATTAG
The DNA here is from genome assembly GCA_963277665.1 of Viscum album. Classification (NCBI taxonomy): domain Eukaryota; kingdom Viridiplantae; phylum Streptophyta; class Magnoliopsida; order Santalales; family Viscaceae; genus Viscum; species Viscum album. Next base: position 1,901,358,326 of record OY728121.1, on the reverse strand, counting down.
TGAAAAAAACGATGAATATAACCCCTATATAAATTATCATAGGAAACATTGTCCTCCTTTTACTATGTAATTTAAAATTTACACCACTAACATTCCACCCCCTGAATCAAACTAATCTCAAATAGAACCCAATACTCAACATTGGACTAAATCGAAATGATGGTGCTGTCACACTACAATATCCATCAATCCATCTCCAAATCATAGGCAATTCCATTATACATTCACATACCCTAAGTCAATGAATAATTAAATTCATTATACCAAATCTCATGGTCCTTATTTGTATTGATTCTGTATCGGTTGACAATATCATCATGCAGAAAATTTCCATGAACTACACATTGATGATGACCACTAGTGATTTTAGAAAAACACATGAATGGTTTATACAAAGAAAAATTAAATTAATTAATATTCATTCTTTGAGGTAATTTAAAATTCCCAATATTACCCCATTCAATCACAAAACCAAATAGTCATATTGCATGCACCACTCCTAGTCATCTACCCCCATAGAATCATTCCATCACCTAACATGTCCTTAAAGATTAAGGTCCTTACATAGAATCACATGGGGCCTTAAAATCATATTCCATTGATGATATCCATTTATTACATTAATATATAAGTTCATCTATTATTATTTCCCAACAAACTTCTGAAATACTAATAATTTCCTAACCCCAATCTCTGTCCAATATCTTAACCAAAATCATTGATAGATCTATTTCATGACACCCTCTTTTATTACCCATCCTATTCTATAAATAAAGAGAGGGAGTGACCCAAAAATCCATCCTCAAATTGTACATGGGTTGGTGAGTAGCACTAATGGTATAAAACACATAATGTGAGTCATTAATATGAGAAATCCATAGAATTTTATACGGAAACAAATAATCAAAACCATATAATAAATTTAATATAAAAACTATCCCACAATTCATGTTATGAATAAAAAATGTAAAACAAATTAAATACCAAGATTAATTCCACGGTAGAATCATTTTATATATTCTAAACATCATGCTTGTAATATTAAGAGAATTATCTAAAATCCTCATGGGAACCTAAAAAACAGATTATATAACGAGGGTATGCATAACATGTATACATATTCAGTTCATACCAATGTTATATCATAAAAATGTGTAAATAGAATACAAATTCACTAGTGAATAATAAATTGAACAAAAAAGAACCTAATAGGGTTATCATTCCAATTCCAAACTTTATTAATTCATTTTTACTAGGGAACACATCCAAGATAGTAATATAATATCAAAAGAACATAAACAAGGCACACAACTACTTAATTTTCACTAGTTTTCCAATGCAACTCCCTAATATCAAACGCCCTATGTCCCCAACCCTTACACATATAACAATCATTTTTATAGGGTAGTTGGGTATTATGAACAAGAAATAAATAAACCACAATACCCTCCTACCATATATGATCCACACAAAAATCACTTCAATGTTCCATCACTATATAATAATACATCATCTCAGGTAATCACTACCAACTAATACATCAACAATAATATTAACCACAAAATGATCTATAAAAATTATATCCTCAGTTATGGAATTCATAAATTTAGGTTTTATAATTTATTTCCAATTTTCTCATTTAATGATATAATATTTCATAAATAGAAATAACATCGAAAATTATAATTAAGATTAACTAAATATCAATTATGGGTGTGTGTATCAAAAATTTTAAGTATTATTTGAAAAAAATGAACATGAAACAGGTTGACTAGTCATGGAAGTACATAACAACATGATCATTTCTTCAACTATAACTCTAATAAAATATAAAACTATGTATTTAGATCCCATAATTATAGTATATAATTTTTTTATATTTTAATTTTAAAGGACACCAATTTGAAAATTGAATAAAAATTCAAATTAAAACTAAAAAATAAATTTTTTTTCAATTGGGGGATATATGGTTGAAAAATTAAATTTTCAACTGATTTGAATAAAACTTGAAAAAAATTCTCAACCTCTTCATTGAGATGAATTTGATATAGGAATACAACTTCTTTCCACTATATTTTTTTACCCTGGAATGGTGGTGCTCTCAGTATTTTTGGACAACACTATAGATAACATGATGCTATTTGTGGCTCCCAACAATATGGGATAGTGTCCTACATGGGAATCATACCACAATAGAATGGGTCTAAATGAATCATGTTTATTAAGAACCTTTAATCATACATTTTGGGTAACATTATTGTTCATGATGGGTCATTAACTGGTTCAATATCTGGTAATGGTAGTGGTATAATATACTAAATCCATCATGGTACGAGGGTATAATAGTTCTTGGTCATGTGGTTTATATATATGATCACTATTATTGGGACTCTCCGAGGAGAAAAATAATTTTATGATTCCCCTGAACATATTCCATTGTTGTGACAAATTCACTAATATAGCATTGTAGTATTTTTGGGTTGAATTTGCTTATTGAAAAAGTTGAATTCAATGGTTTGTTATGGAGTTCCAAAGATATTTTTGACTTGATATGAGGATAGTGATCTATGATAATGGAATGGATTCTCTAAGAGTGTTATTGAAAATTAAATAAATAATGTGGCAGTTTTTTTTAGTATATTCCAAATTTTTGGGGCCCAAAATTTTTAGGTTACATCACGAATAAAGAATGATGGAATTCTATTATGGATTAGTAGAAATATAGAAAATTAACGAGTTACACAATGAATGGGTTTCATGAATCCCATTCGTGACGTTATGGGTCATCGTGAATGAGTACCACAAATTCATGAACATTTGATGGTAATCATTGTGATTAAAAGAAGCTTCAATAAAATGAAATTAACATGCCTATTTGTGAAAATATATTCCATATGAAATAGAAGGGGGATCCTCATGGGAAAGCAACGATGTTGATGGATGATTATATAATGGGATTAAATTCCTATAAATATCCCACTACCACCGTCATTAATGTAGAGGAAGAATTATTGGAGACACTAAATATCTGAATTAACTAAGATTATTCTTTTAAAAATTATCATGAAGATAGTAAAGTCATGAGGAAATGGAAGTTGTCATGAATTTTTTTTCATCATGAAGTATTAATGTTCGTGAACATTATAAAATGAGGATAGAATTTTGTGAGATTCACGAAGGCAATGTGATATTTGAGAAATTGATTGAGCTTTGTTAATAGAGCATTCCTCACGAAGGATGGTTTATTATCACAAAATAGGTAAGATTTAGAAATTTTTTGGGTCCATGATTTATGATTATACAAAGGATGAATTATGAGTTTTTGTGATGGTAGTGAGCTTCCCAAATGAGATTGGCATCATAAAATTGTTTCCCAATAAATTTTTGGAAAATTTGTAGTCATCAATTACATGAATTTTGGAATTCAATAATGAATCTATACACAATTGGGGATGTATTAAATATTTATAATTGAGGGATATACTTTTTCATAATATGTGGGTGAATACCCTCTAGAGGAGTTAGAAAAATAAGTAAAATAAGTTGATCCTTTCCACCAATATTAATCCATTGAAATAGATGTTATGGGAGTGACCCTTGGGAGGCAGTGATCTCCCCTAAAAATTGTAAAGGCAATGAATCTCAAGATATAATTTATCTATCTCGAATCATTAATTTGGTAGTGTGATTTAGTGGATTTTGTACATCTCCAAATTTTAGTTGTATACTTCTTGGACGTATCCAAGTGTGGGTAAAGTATGAAACATTTCTGTGTATCGTGCATTAATTTGATTATAATTGTAAAATTCTATATGAATTATAGAGAAGATATTTTTTACACCTAAAAATGATACAATGATGCAGTTGATTTAATATATCATAACTAGATTCACCCACATTCAAGGTATTTATCCTAGTTGGGATAACAATTGGTAACAGATCAAAGGATAATTTTTGTGTTATTCTCAAATAGATTTCAATGGAGGTTATCAAGAATAATGGTATCCCGATCATCAATGGAATCAAATTTCAATTATGGAATAATAAAATTCAGAACTACTTTTGATCTTTAGGAATTGATGTCTTTACAATAATAATGCATGGTATTTTAGCCGGTGTGGACCGTGAGGCTTTATCAGAAGCTGATCGAAGGGGATTGCATGTTCATGAAAAATGAATCAACAAATTATGGAGATCCCTATCCAATTAACTATATAAAAAAGTGATGTCATTTAATTCATCTCTTTCTATGTGGGAAAAGTTGCTAAATATTTATGAGAGTAACTCAAAAGTCTAAGAATCAATGATGCAGGTGTTGCGAAACATGTACAAGGATCTCAGAATACACCCTAATGAGTCTGTACATGAATTAATTGATTGGGTTAATGGTTCAGTGGTATAAATTCACAGAATCAAAGAAATTATTGATTATTTAATGATTTTAAAGAACATATTGGGAATCCTTACCCCTCAGTTCATTTTGAATGTTTATGTATCGAAAGATAATGATCTAAAGGGGATGGAATTGGATTTATTGCATTGTACTCTTGTTGATAATGAAATGATAAATAATGATAATGAGTCTACGGAGAAAGATTTGTCTAATAAAGTGGAATTAACATCCATGAAGAATCTCACTAGTGATGACGGGAAATAAGAAAAATGGATAAATGATGTCATGTAATTTCATTCATCAAATTAACAAAGAAGAAAAAGGATGCCTAAAGAAAAACCCCATCTTGCATGCTTTTTATTTGGAAAGTTTGGATATCTTTCATCGAGGTTCCCTAAAAATATTCAACATGATGATGAGGATGACGTAAAAAAATCCCATGATGAAATATTCAACTTACGTGAATGGTATGAAACATTTTAATAATGATGTCTTCAAAAGGAATAATCTTATTTCAAAAGAAGATGAAAATTGATTAGAATATGGGGATGAAGATATAGAGTACTAGAAGGAACAAGAAGTAAATGATATGGTGGTAGTTGTTATAAATTCATAAACAAAAGAAGAAATAAAAAATGACGAAAGAGATTTCAAAGGAGGAGTAGACCATATGGTTCAATTTGGTGTTGCACTATAAGGGATAGATTTTTTAAGATCCAAAATTATGAAATCCAACGATATGGATCATGATGCCATACATTATATGTAGTATCAAGCAGAACAAAAGTTTGATCTAAAATAAGAAATAAAAAAAATAAAGTCTTCAATATTATAGTGATCGTAAATTGTAGTTCAGTAGTAGCTCAAAATCAAATAAACAAAAAGAGTAATTGATAGTACGAATAACTCTATAAAAGATCAAATTAAACATACATGTGAACATGTATAGGAATTATCTAGATAGTGAGTATGTTTTATGGATCATGAAAAACACTTAAATCTCAATATGAAATCAAGAAATAAGATCATTTAGGAAACAAAGAAAATATAGAAGTTAAGCATATAGGTACAACATAACATAAGAATAAGGAAAATCCATATGATAAGGTTGATATGTGGATTGATTAAAAATAAATAGTATTAATGGTGAAGTCATACCATAAGCACCCACTTTGACAATGAAGATTGATTTGTGTATGAAAAAACACATATGATTCAAAGAACCCAAGAAAAAACTATCATTGGAGTAATGTCACATAGGAATTCACCCCGCTTTATATGTTATTGTTATAGTAGTATGGGACACTCAAGAAATGTATATTCTATATCCCAGAGGTACCAAATGGAACTAGACCAATATAGGGATCCATACAGAGCTCCATATTACATAATTTCATTTGATGGTAACTATTTCAAAATGTGGAGGATTCAGACACACAGAATGATTATTCGCATTTATAATATTGAGAAATGTACTGATAGAGTCTAAATGTAGTCATAAGAATCAAATAAATGCATCATAAATTAGATTAAAATAGAAAATATATTAGTATCTTTGAAATATGAAGCTGGTCCATCATACTCTAAGGTGGATAAAGATTATCAATCCACACAAATTATGAAGTAAAAAATAATGGATAAAAAAGAAAATAAATGTGTACGAAATTGTAGAAGTGAAAGATTTTAATTCATAAAATATTTCAATAATATAGATCATTGATATTGGATTCAACACTCATATGGTTTTAAATAAGGATCTAGTGATAGTAATCAGGTATGACAAGAAAGATAATGTATTTTTTTGGTAATGATGAAGACCTAAATATTGTTGGCCTGGGAAAATCCATGTTTAGGGGAAGAGACATGGGACATGCTGATGTATTAGTTTATGTTATTAGCAACAACATTGTTAGTTTATGAAAACAACGTTACTTGTGAAATTCCATAATCTTTTTATGTAAATTTTATATCATCAATGAAAATTACAGTGTAATTGTTTTACATAGAAAGTGCATGGTGGGGAATCACTACCTTATGAGTGGAGAAGAATATATGTGATATATATCCATAAAATAAAAATATATGATGTTTAATAAACATATTCGCCATATAGATCAACCCTCTCTAAAAGAAGTATTCAAATTTTATGTATATTGAGATCTTCCTAAGTAATCATGTGATCTTACTCACACATATGAAACTTTTTAACTTGGAATTGTCATCAAAGAGACATACATGGAAAAATAATATGAGCAAACTAGGTTGCTTGAAATGGATAATGTAGATGTATGTGGACCTATCTCACAATGATCCATTGATGAGAAAATGAATTATGTTATTTTAATTGATGACTTCTGATGGATGGAATAGGTATTTTTCTATTCCCACAAGTCTGATGCATTTAGTATCATAATACAATTTCATTTCGAATGAAAAAGGATTCTCAGATATAATATCATGAAGTTTCATACTGATAATGGTAGAGAATTTACAAATAGTTAGGTTTATGATTATCTTGATAAATACAGAACAAGAAATCACATTTTTATAGTAAGGACTCCTCTGCAAAATGGATTGGTTGAGAGGAGAAATTTTATCATTAAAAACATGTCCAGATTAATTCTTATTGAAAAGAAAATACCATAGAAATTCTGGAAGGTATGATTCTTGACGTTATTCTATATATTCAATTGGGAGATATTGTGTTCAAAGGATGAAAATATTTCATAAAAAATGTGGTGTGAAAAGAATCCAACAATGATATTGTAACACATCAAGCTTCCACGGTATGTTTCCCTTTGAATAATGCAGTAGCATGCATTGTACACAACTTAGAGTTTTAACGCACCTAGACCAATCAAACAATCCATTTTGAATTTTAATACCCACATTTTAAAATTTTTAAAATTTTAATTTTCCAATTGCACTATATTTTTTATTTGAAATATTAAAATTAGCTTTGGGTGAATTTTTGGTATATTTCTGAAAACATTAATTTTTTTGGAATTCTGAAAAACATTGTGTTATTGTTTGAAACCAATTTTTTTTTAAAATAATTACTTATTTTATATATTTTTAGTCATAATAGATATATAATACCTATATTAGTTCAGTGTAGTTTATTAGAGTCATTTTTTATAATAAAATTAGATGTATAAAATTTTATTGAATCTTTTACCGTATTTTACCTAACTTTTAATGGATTTTCAAATGTGAATAAAATATAATTTTACTGCTTCTATGTGTTAAATTTTAAAAATACAATGGAAATCATTGAAATCATTAAGTAAAATGTGGTTCAATAAGATGAAAATAATATTAGGTGAAAAGTAACTTTGGACTTTTATTTACCACAGGTAAAAGAAAATAAGGCATTTAAAGGAAAAAATGATATTATAATTACAATAACACATGCCATAATTCTAATGGATAATCATAATTCGGAAAAACAAACCTTATGAAAAAAATATGATCCTTTTGGTCCACCTGGATCAGATTAGGACATTTATTATTATTTTATATAAAAGAGTTAAAAGGGTTAAACTCAATATTTAATAACTAAACCATTTTTAATATATGGGTACACAATAGATAAATTAGAGTATAAATATTCATTGAAAAGAAAAAAAAATTCCTACAGAATGGCATTTTATTTATTTTTCTTAAACATTACATAATTATATTTATTTATGGCACAATGATGATGCAATAATTACCTTATCAATGAAAAATTAAAATAATTGATATTATAAATATCTAAAAAATATAAATTGAGACTTTTGATAAATTTAATGAATTTATTAGGTTAAAATTACATGTTAGGGATTATTAAAAAATATAAGCAATCAATTTTTTTAGAATTTTACAAAAATCAAACACTAAATATTGTCAAAATTGACATAAATGAGTTTTTAAAACAAATAAAATATTATTAAATTTTATAATAGTCTAAAAAATCTATATTTCAGAAAAAGAAAATATATAATAATATTTATGTTATTAATTAACCACATGGGGTTCTCTTGTAATTTTATAGTATGTTTATTAACCATAAAATATAAAAATACAAGGAGACATGGTAAATGGTAAACAATTTAAGCAAGAGTTAAATCTATAAGATAAGTTTAATATGGTGACCCAAACAAGTCTAAAACGTATTGGTTGAGAGGTTTTCGACCCAAAACCACCTTATCATAATAATAAATCATTTTTGAGCCATTATAATACAGATATCATTGTATAATAAAACAAATATTCCAAGATTTTCTAAAGTGACCCTCAATACTCTTATAAAAGGGCACACCCCCTTCTCTAAAAATCACACCTCCAAATAAATTTTTATTCTTCCAAAAAATATCAAATATCTTCCCAACTACCCTAAATTAGAACTAGAGTTCTTAATTTTATTAGAAAACCAACTAATGGAGCACTTCAGATCAACTCAAAAGGAAACACCCGAAGAAGAGGAAATAATTTCACCACCCACATTCAAGTTATTTTATTTTTCAACATCCTCTTTCATTGTTGTTTTCATACAAAAATAATAACCCCAGTACCTTTTACATATTTTTATGTTATTATAAACACTTTCCAACAATATTAGTTCTTCTATCCATCCAATAAATGACTATGTCACCAAACGTGTGTACGTATGGCTTACTGTCTCCACGTCGTGGTGTAGTTGGTTATTCAAACACTTCATTATTTGGATGGGTATAATAATGAGTATAAATGATGTAAATATAAAATATAAAATTTTAATTATTCATTATATTTTTTATACCATACAATTATATACGATTTCACCATCAATATAATGATATTGTCACTCGTGCATTCTTACGGATTACCGTTTCCAATAACGAGATTAGATTCATTCCCCATCGTAATCATTCAAGAATAATTTTTATTTTATTATTAAAAATAATTTTAAAGAACTTATTATAATTCTAAATATGAATTAAATACAATCTATACATAATAATCATGGCTTATGTAACCAAGCATATAAAGGAAAGAGAATCAGTTAACACCCAAAACGATGATGCTACATAAATATTATTAACAATGCAATATTATATGATCATATATCATTTCACAATTATGTATATAGTTCTTGAATAATATAATAACAATGTCTTAACTATTATACAATAGTTTATCATACCATTTACTAAGGAAAAGTACAAGGTATGGGTTATTTTTACAACCTCTGTACTAATCTGACATTGTTAATACATAAGTATTACATAGACATCTTTATTATTCACATCAGTGTTTTTTAAAAATGTATTTCAAAACATTTTTACTATTTAATAGAATATAAATTAAATTCATCTATAGCGTTATTTTACCATATATGTTTTGAAAGGAATCATTATGTCATTATCCAAGCAAGGTACATTATGACCTTTTAGTCAAAATTAAGGTAATAATGTTTTTTAACTTATATGGCGTGTGTGGCTATTTTCTAATGTTATAACATCATAAAAGATTCCCTTATAATATTATATGAATTGTTTCAAAATAAATTTTTTATTTTATAATTATGTGACTCTTAAATGATTTGAAAATAGAAATATATATTTCTATCAAATAGTTTTGATTTCATCTATGTCAACATCATTTGATAATTTTTTTGCATTTTTGATGTTGATTTATTATTATTCAAATATTACATATTTTATTTAAGGTTTTGAGATATTTTTTACTATAGATGTGTTATTTTTATACTAATAATGGTTAATGGTTAATATATTGACATTTCACATGCTCGTATTAATATGAATGTTTATGTTATGTTTCAAACTTTTCATATGAGGATTGTATTGGACATAGTAAGTGATTGGTGGATCACTCTATAACTCCTCGATGCATTGGTAGGTCTCATGAGACAATTAGACATGGAATTTACTGAGTCCTTTCACAAATTTATATATGGTTTTGGGCGAGGCCTTAATAATTTTTAAACGTCTTTCCCGAGGCCTTAAAAAATGATTCAGAATGTCCCACATTATACATTCCCTCATTTTGAAAATAATATCGATGGTTCATGTCATTATTCGACTAGTAGAATACCTATGACTATGTTTTATTATGGAATTACTTAATCTACTCATATTCTTGCAATAAAGTGTTAATGCTTCTTATTTTTAAAGGAATGTATTTTCCGTGATTCACCATTACTAATTTTTATGTTATCTTCTGCTGTATTGCTTAATCTTACTAAATGTTTGAGCTAAAACATTTTTTATGTTTCATTTTCCAAGGATATGATAATGTTATTTATGAGGGACATGAAGGCATAATCTAGGAGGAATGGATGTTTCTAATGGAATAAATTAGTGTTGTATTTCTTTTAATGTTTTAGTGTTTAACTTATGTATGTATCTTGTTTCTATTATTATTAAAATGATCGGTATTCTGGAAAGGATTCCTTATATCATTCCAATGTTATGTAATAATTAATCAACTCTGGGTTACTGCGGTTGGTGGGTTACAATTGGTATTAGAGGACGTTTATTACAAACCATGGAATCTAGATTTAGAAAAACTCTTATTCGAGAAAACTACCCAAATATTGAATTTTATTATTAGTATAGAAGAAGTTCCTTGAAATTTGTTAATGTTGAGATTTTCTATGTTTTAAAAGAAATACATCCACGTCAGGATATGAGTAGGTAGAGAAAGTTCTGGAATAGATGTACCTAGGGGTATAAACAAAAAACACCGCTTTGAAGTAGACTCGAATGGGAACTGGTGCACGATAATGGGCATTGCTCCACTCTTGGTTACGACACTCCCATGAGATATGATTAGGATAATAGTCATTTAAATTAAAAACAATTACGATGTATTTATGAGTATATAATTCCTCAAAGAATTTTCTTTGATTATGGATTATATCCATAAACTGTTCAATTTACGTTAAATGTTTAATGTAAGAACCCATACCTTTTTTCAGGTATGTTTTTCTTTTATATGGAGTTTTTGAGAAAAGAAGAGTTTTTGGAAATTTTTGAAGTACACGCCGTGTATATTATGAGTAAACGCTGTGTACTCTCTTTCCGTGGGAGGACAGGTGCAGGCCATGTCCGAGCCACACACAGGACCATGAAGGGGTGATTTGGAGGCCACTTAATGTGGAGTACGGAAAACACTAGTATACATCGTGTACTCCAAAAGGACATAACGTGTACTTTGTTTTTTTCATTAAACACCCCAAGTTCGTGTCTAATCACTACGTGTGTATTCTTCTAGGTCTAAATCGACCGAGAGATGTTGTATGACCATGGAAGTTCTCCGATCCCTCGATCCTCCGTCTGTTCTCTGAATCGACCATCGTTGATTGAGTTGGAATGGTAGCATTATGATCTTCCTTCTTCTAGTGCATCGTTTTCCAATTCCTTCTCTTTTGCATGTAATCGTGGGTTGAACAGTTTGTACATTTTTTGAGATCTATGATTTTCTAAAGAGATTCAAGCCACTTGGTTCAAGTATATCGATTTCTTAGCATCAAGGAAGGTGGTCTGTGCCTTTCGGTTAAATTTCATTGAGTTTTATGTGTAAATTCCACAGATAACCTTGAACATGGTATTATGTGTTTAATATTTTCCCCAGTTGTTTTACTGCCTTGAGTGTATGCTTGTCTAGAGGTAAATTGGTTATGTATATGGATAATTTCTATTCTTGGATGTTTTTTCCCATGCCTCGTTCTGTTTACGAACTTTTGGTCTTGTTCGACCTTTGGTCATTTTACCTGTTTTTCTTTGCCTTGTGACTATTGGATAGAGTGTTGTTCCCTGACATGCTTGTATTATAGTAGACTGGTTATCCATTTAGTTCTGTATGATACATTGGTCATATAGAATTATTATGCACTGAATGGAATCGGGCCATGAGAACCTGGTGTTATTGAGTATAAGGGGACAGACCGAGTGAGCTTCCTCAGAGAGTCCTCGACATTATAAACAATAAGGGGTAAACCGAGTGAACTTACCAGAGAGTCTTGGATATTATAGTCTACATGAGCATAGACTGAGTGAGCTTCCTCAGATAGTCTTGAGCTATTATAGTCTACAAAAGGATAGAACTAGTGAGATTTCTCAGAGAGTCTTTGTTTGTTTGAATTTCCTTAATCCATTCCAGGCTATAGGAGGAATTGACCGAGTGAGCTTCCTCAGAGAGTCTATGATAGACATGAGGATATAAGTGGTATTGGATGAGTGATATTCCTCTGTGAGTCTATAGACCATGAGACTATAAGGGGAATTGACCGTGTTATCTTCATCAGAGAGTCCCTGACTACCATTGATTTTAAGGGAAATTGACTGAGTGTGCTTCCTCATAGAGTCTAAAATTTCATATGACATAACCAGAGGGGTTAGGTTAAGCGTACTGCCTAGATGATTGTTTGTAATTCTTGGATAGGAATAGAGGGGATGGGTGTGATTACTTTCCAGATCGTTTTCTATTTGTGGTTAGTTTTTTGCTTTATTGTTTCATGTTTGACCTGCAGATTGTTTACATCTATGAATTATCCTATTTACTACTTACTGTTGGATGTTTTCTATACATTACCTGCCATATACTCATTGAATATTAGGCATAGATCATCAGGTGGTTTCCTACAATTATTTATTCTCACGCTCTTATTGGGTCATTCTTTTTTGCCCAAACAAAGTATATTGTTGTAGGTATTAATAAGGGAAAGCGTCCTTCCACTTCTGGTACATGACTTGCATTGGAGCAGGAGAGCATGGGACCAAGCCAAGTCATGCGATGTTTAGGAGTAGCTCATATGTTCTTCTTTTGTACTTTTTTTTCGAAACTGTATTCAGATTTGTGACTTTTTTAGATGCTTTCCATGAAATATATGTATCATGCATCATTTTATATATATGTGTGTGTTCTCCAGTTGTTTACTATTTAGTCTTCTCATGTTTACTGTTGTTGGATATTTACTTCTTCGGCTATTTCATGTGTTATTTACTTCCGCTGTGTACTCTTCTAATGAGGGCATAGTTTCCCCACCATCACACCCAAGGCCCTCACTACTAGTTGGCAACCTCTCGTGTTCGGGGAATGCGCTTGAGGCCATGTAACTAAAATGGTTTGGGGCACCTCTGGGTGGCCTCTAGAACCGGGCTATTACAAAGTGGTATCAGAGGAATTATATTATTTTGAATTACTTTTTGGAGCCTATAACCAGGGATATGATGAAATATGTACTTGGTAAAAATTTGTGCCCGAGAGTAGCTAACCTGTGTATAGGGAAATGCCAATCTACTTCGTTTGTTGCAATTTTTGCCAGTTTTTCAATTTATACAGTTTATTTGATTTCACCTTCAGTGACTCACATGATTTGTGCAATTACTATTGATATCACTGAGGTTCTATTTCTTTTGTAACACGATGATATGAGGGTATTCCATCTCATGCATCATATATTCACTTGCTAGAAATCACAGGTCATGCATTTCTTACATGCCATCTAGGATGAATTCGTGATTGGATATTTTTGTGATAGATGATGTGTAAAATATTCATGCTATTGTGATAGTTTCTTTGAAAGAAATTCCTTTTGTTTAATAGTGTATTGTTTGTGTTGATATTTACAAGAATGAATGCCAAATTTTTATTTTTGAGGTGTTATGGGACAACATGAATTGGAACATGGTGGATCATTGACTTGTTTCCCTTAGTATATGATATTTAGGAGATTCCACGAATTGATTCACGGATAGTATGGGCCCTTCTAGAAAAGAATTTGGCACCTCCATGCTCGTTTTCTATGTTTTATGGGCTTCGAAGCTGTTTATGAGGCTACTACCTGTAAAAGCCCAGAATAAACGGCATGTAATTTATGAATACATGATGTGTTGTATTCAAGATGTGTTTTTGACTATGTGAGCAGAATCATGGGGTTGCGAAAAATTTCGGGAACATGCCGTGTAGGGTAAGTACGCGTTGTGTTGTAGAGACCATGTGTCTACCCATGTGACTAATGACACAAATCGATGAAACTGTGACTATACACTCCGTGTACTATTTCCACACATTGTGTATTGTAACCTATGTATCTAGCCATGTCACGAAAAACATGGGCCATGGAAAGCCTTTGGGTACACGCTGTGTTCCCACGGAGCACGCCGTGTAGAGTGAGTCGTGTAGCCGGCCGTGTAACTAACAACACGGGTCATTGAAACCTTATCTTGTACATGCCATGTACTTAGTGAACACGCCATGTAGTCTAGGATTAAGAGGTCCATGTGGGATAGCCATGTAAGGATACTCTGCAGGGGAATAGATTTCATGTACATGCCCTGTGTTGGGACAACACGACGTGTGGTTGATTCATTACATGACCAACTATGACAGAAGTACACACCCATGTGAATGGCTTAAAATAACACGCTATGTAGTTTTTATACACACCTAGTAGTCATGATTTATAAAACTTGAATGTTTTATTCTCTTCTTCCCATATTGTAATCTTCTATTCTCGATCTTTGATAATCCTGATCTATGATGTGCTTTTGAGCTTTCAGTGTTATGCCACTGAGAGGTCCTCCAGTAGTATGTCATCTGCCAGACAGTGATCATACACCGGATATGGTCAATCAGGGACCTCTTGTAGATCCTCCTATTTTTCCAGCCTTGGCACCATCAATTTTACCAGTTGTAGGCACCAATGCGCAGTTTAGGGAAGTTTTTATGAGGATGATGGAGTCTTTCCAACGAGCACCACCTCCAGCCAAGTCAATGACTGAGTTGACGCGGGTTTTTCTACAGCTGCATCCTCCCACCTTCTTATGAGAATGAAGACCACATGCTACAAAGTCTTGTCTAGAGGCCACGCTGAAAATTTGCGAGCATCAGGAGATTCCTCTAGAGAAGACAGTGAAGCTTGCTACCTATATGCTCCGAGAATCCACCAAGAGGAGGTGGGCGGTGATCTCACCATCATGATGCTAGAAGAGTATGACTTGAGATGAGTTTTGGAACATCTTCTATGAGTACATCTACCCAGAGACCTTGAGTGTCGATGGGGCCAGAGAGTTTATGAATTTGGAGTAGGATACTCATTATGTTATGGAGTACTCATCTCTCTTTTCTAAGCTGCAAAATTTCACGCCTATTCTAGGAGGCGATGAGTTGTTCCTTGTGCGGATGTTTGAGGCTGGTCTGAGGCACGACATCTGCTCACAGGTGGACATCTGTAGGTTAACGTTGATATCCTCTATCATCAACTAGTCACTAATCACTGAGCAAAATATGAGGGATTCTGGAGCAGTGATCCAAGGCGGATCGACATCCAGAGTCAGTGATCCTCCTAGTGATAGCATGAAGCACCATAGAGAGTCTACTCGAGGAGATCAGAGTAGGTGGAATTTATCTTCCAGAATCCTGGTAGTAAGCTACCAATTCAGGAAGAGTGGGCATACTAATCTTTAGTGCCAGAGAGTCCCAATGGAATGTTGATCTTCTGGCATGATGGGCCATCTTCAGCGTTTCTATCAGTTCTTCTCTCCGACAGCTGCTGGTAGGGGTTCTTATATGACCCCGCATTCAAGAGATGCATCACCCTTTTCTCACCAGTCTGGGAACTAGAGTCCTTCCAGCCGTTCGAGCCAAGGTGGAGGTCGCGGCCATGGTGGTCATTACCCAGGCTACCAGTGACAGCAGAGTGGATCAGCTCAGAGTGGTCAGGCAGGGTCACAGGGCTGCAGTACAGGCCAGACTTTTGCAGTGGAGTAGACCCATGTGGAGTAGGATCCTGTCCCTTATACAGTTCTATGTATGATCTTTGTATCCTCATATTTATCATCAGCTCTTTTTTGATACTGGTGCTACGCATAATTTATCTCTGTTTCTGTTAGGGAGAGATTTGGGCTTTGCATCTTTTCCTCCACCGATACTCTGACCATAGACACACCGCTGGGGACTACAGCAGTTAGTGTATGTCATTGTAGAGAGTACCATATTGAGTTTTCTGGTTTCACTTCTTATGGGACCTCAATTCCCAAGAGATGACAAGCTATGATTTCATTCTCTAATTGGGCTGTCTAGTTCCCTTCCAGGCAGTCGTCAACTGTTATCATCGCAGAGTGAGTTTCGTAACACCAGCGGGCGTATCCTTTCTTCATGGAGGAAAATGGGATGTCCCAGAGAGCAGAGTAGGTCTAGAGCATCTTGGGTTGGGAGGAGTTACATCGCAGATTGCTAGCCTTTATCTGGATGTTCAGGGGACTTCACAGTTAGACATTGCTTCAATGGTTCATCGTTTCTGATATGTCTTTCCAGAGAAATTTTCAGGTTTTCTTCTGGATCATGAGGTATACTTCTCGATGAGCTCATGCCAAGAGCAGCACCAGTGTCCATTTCTCCATATAGGATGGATACACCTAAGTTATAGGAGCTCAAGAAGTAGTTGGAAGTGTTTCAAGCAAAGGGTTTCATCCGACCCAGTACTTCTCCTTGGGGTTGTCGTGTCTTATTTTTGAATAAGGTAGACTTTACCCTCAGACATTCTGTGTACAATCCAATGTTGAACCATTTTATTGTCAAGAACCGATATCCCTTGCTGAGGTTCGATGATCTCTTTGATAAACTTCGAGAATCACGGGTGTTCTTGATGATTGATTTGAGATCTAGTTATCACCAGTTGCGCGTCAGACCATTTGATTTACCACTTACAGCTTTCCGGAGTAGGTATAGTCTATATGAGTATAAATTTATGCCATTCGGTCTCACAAATGCACATGTGGATTTCAATGCACTGATTAAATGAGGGTTCCATCCATACTTGGATTCCTTCATGGCTGTTTTCGTGGACGATATCTTGTTGTACTCCCACACTCAACACAACCATGCTACCCATCTTGAGATTGTATTGAGTAAACTGAGAGAGAATCAGTTATATGGTAAGCTCTCAAAAATGCCATTTATGGAAGGGCTGAATTCACTTTTTGGGTCACGTTATCTCAAATGCGGGTGTATTAGTAGACCTAGAGAAAGTGAGATAAATAGTTTCCTAGGAGCAGTCGAAGAACTTATTTGAGTTGTGGAGTTTTCTAGGGCTGGTTAGATACTACATATATTTCATTCAAGACTTTTCACACCTAGAAGAACCACTAACATGTCTGACCAAGAAAGGGGTGAAGTTCTTATGGTCAGATTCTTGTGTGTCAGCCTTTCAGGAGCTAAAAGGGAGGTTGAATTCCACACCGATACTAGTCTTTCCAGAGCCGGGCATGAGCAATATAATTTACTAAGATGCATCAGGTATCGGGCTGGGAGCTGTGCTTGTGTAGGGAGATGGAGTTGATGCTTACGGGTCTCGGCAGTTATGGAAACATGAGAGGAATTAGCCAACACATGACCTGGAGTTGGAAGCCTTGTTCATGACCTACGATGTTTGATACATTATCCTCTGGGAGAGAACATTTATTTTTTCACTGACCACGGGATTCTCAAGTACATATTCAGTTAGCATGATCTGAAATTGAGACAATGAAGGTGGGTTGTGTACCTTAAGTCTTTTGACTTTGAGCTTGCCTACATTTCTTGAAAATGCAATGCTGTGGCTACATTACTAATCAGGAGGACTCAGATACATGCAGTTCAAGAGGCCTGTAGTGAGTTGAAGCTTATGGCTCAGTTCTTTGAGATGCATTTGGAGGTGCGTGATAGTCAGGGGAAGATGTTTCTTTCCTCTGTGGATGTTACCTCTACTCTTCTTTATCATGTATGAATGAGGAAACTATCATGATTTGAAGGCCTAGTCCTACGGGAAAGTTTTTCATGAGAGGACATTATTCTTCAGTGGACTATAGGTGAGGATGAGATCATGCGTTTCTAGGGATGCGTATGGGTGCCAGCAGACATACGCGAGGATTTGATGAGGGGTTTTCATTCCTCAGTTTGTGCAGTTCATCCTGGTATCAACAATATTTATAATGATATAAACCATTAGTATTGGTTTCCAGGTATGAAGAGGGACAATTATGGTTTCTTCATTAGGTGGATTACTTGTCAGCAGGTGAAGGCAGAGTATCAGTGACCAGGAAGTGCAATGATGTTGCAATGGACTTCGTTACTGGCTTTCTGAGGTCTCCTCGAGGGAAAGATGCAATATGGGTTTTCATTGACAAACTCATGATGGTTTCTCACTTCTTGCCAATCAAGGAGACCTTCAGTGTTGATGAGCTTGGGCAGTTGTACATCCGAGAGATTTTACGTTTTAATGGAGTTCCACACTCCATTGTTTCAGATAGGGATACATGTTTTACTTCTTGGTTCTAGGAGCGACTTCAGAAGGACTTGGCTACATAGGTACTATTATGTACAACTTTCCATCCTCAGAGAGATGACCATACCGAGCATACGATTCAGGTGCTTGAGGATATGCTCCGAGCATACATTCTTGATTTCATAGAATCTTGAGAGAAGCATATTCCCATTGTGGAGTTTTCCTACAACAATAGGGTTAAGGTGACTATTCAGATAGCGCCTTACGAGGCTTTATATGGTGGCCCATGCCGATCAACTTTATTTTAGAAACCCAAAACTTGACGTACATAGATATTACATTACTTTTGAGAAATACATAATACATAACAAGAACCAACACTCAAGGACTGTAATAGTTTAGTGTCTTTGGAAACTCGGAACATAATCTTCTAATCATGGTCACAGATCTTAAACATCTCCCATAAAGATCATCCCCTTTTTTTCTTACCTAATTTTTTTTAAATCCAGGGGAAAAAAATAAAATAGGGGGAGATCAAATGCTTAGTAAGGGTATGCATGGAGAAATTAAAAAAATCATATACATTTGAACTTAAAAACATGAACATAATGTTTAAACATCACGATCTTGAGCAATGACATATAACATATCAGTACGTAAGGAATAGATTATAATGGGACATCAATCATGATAAATAACATTGGAATAAAACATGTAGTTTTGGAAACCATTAATCACATGTTATTATTTCCATAGTAACCAAGGCATTTCTCCCAAGACCATCTTAGTAGACAAATTCCCTTTCTTAATTGAGTTCACACCTCGTTTTAGTCCTGTAACACTGAACCGGATTAACATACTGTTGCAGCCAAGTCTATCTCAGGAGATATAAATCTATTCCCAATGAATTGGAGGGAGATATAGGACCCACCCGTCTCATAATTAAGTCATTTTTACATGTGCCACAAAATAAACATAAAACATTCATCATGACCCAAATAATAAAATGGGTTTCACAAACATCATCCCATAATCACATAATCCATATAAAAAATGGATATTTCATTATAAGAAAAGTGAAACCATGTAAATAATAGAGACATTATACTTGAAACATACACATATGAAATAATGTCATCTTATATGGAAAATGGTTTTAATAAAACACTTAAAATAAATTCTTGATGAAAATATCCTTTCTTCAACAAAATCATTTTCATTCAAAAATTTACATGTAATTTTAAATGAAAATGGGTTTTTTTTTAAATAATCATGAAATATTATAGAGGAATATTAATGGAAATGAGGCATTTTGAAACTACAAAAATCCGCTCATGCCGCATAAGTTACAAATAAAATTCTCCTCATTCTTTTGTCAGAAAATTCAAAAAGCTCCTCGTGTGGTAAACGAAAATAATATTCATTTAATAACAGGTGGTAAAATTAAAAAATGGGTAAAAAGGCCATTAAACATACATGAAAACATTTTTAGAAAACAGGGACATGGATTATAACAAAAACACCAGTAAATACTTATGAATAAACAATCTCGGATAAAAACGAGATTGGAAAAGTTATCCCTTACCATAGGTCCGATATCTTTCGTATGTATCCGATCATCCTATATAATGATTTAAATAATTTCATTGACTTATTACAGAATAATATTCATTTTTATGATATCATATATGGTTCACTTATGTCATTATATCACCCGTTCTTTTTTAAATTCCATGGTAAAGCAGCATTTTGGGTAAAATCATTTCATTTATCGTACGTGTTTCGACATGTTGTTCTTGATATTATTACATATATCATGATATATTTAATTCCAAAATCTAAAAAATAATTTATATATAATATATATTCAGAATATAAATATATATGATAGATCAGTAAATGGAATGAAATACACCGTTCATGGAGACAGTTGGTCGAGCGTACACATGAACGCTGTTTTCATTCCCTTATTGAATTAAATGGAATTAAGTAAATGAAAAATATATGATAATAAATCCAGTATCATTATTATGTGATATCATTCATGATTATTTATTATATATAATTTATAATCATACTTTAATGGTTAATCATGGAAAATGAATCTCATCGTGTTCGTGGAGACAGTAGCTTGTACGTACGCACGAACGATGATATCATTCACATGATCATGGAATTGTATTGAAGTGTTTGTATAATATTTATGAATAATTATTAAATTACAATAAACATATAAAGTTATTTATTTAGACCATTATACCCATCCATGTAAGGTGGTGGTGGAAAAAAGAATACACCACGGAGTGGAGACGGTATTCCGTATGTACGCACGCGCTGTGATTTCATTTTCTGTAGGATGGATAGAAGATGAAATTGGGTTGCTTCATATTTATAATAAAATATCATTATATGAATGATACTGATGTTATTAATTAATGATGAAACAAATAGAGAATAATAATTCTAAGAGGAAATAAATTGGAAAGAATCGGTAAAGGATATAACCTCTTCTTTGATACACCTCTTCTTAACCTTCTATTAAGGCACTAGGGTTGGTCTTTTGAGGATACCAAAACCTCTATCATGTTTCTAGGGAATATGAAAAGGTAAATGGGCAGGGTTTGGCCGAAATTCAATGCTCAAAATTTTATGAAGAGAAGAGGGAAGGGGTTCCCTTTTTATAAGGTAGGAGAGGGGAACAATAAGAAAACGTAAAATGTTATTTTATAATAAAGTCATATTCTGTTTTTAATACCTCCAAATTGATTTATTCCGAAGATAAGGTGGTATGGGTAGAAATACTCTCAACCAATTGGTTTTAGAAATGTTTAGGTTACTAATGTATCCTTATCATTTATATTTAACTCTAAGTTAAATAATATAACTTTTACCGTGTTTTCTTGTTTTCTTACATTATATGGTTAATAAACAACTACAACAAGACAAACGAACCCCAAGTGGTTCTTTATTAATATATATATCCTTATCTAAGTCATTTGGACGAACCTTATATTTTTAGGATCAAAATACCAATTAGTAATATAATATTTGTTTTAAAAACTATTTTATGTCAATTTGGACACTATTTGGTAATTGATTTTTATGAAAATCATAACATCATGATTAATTCGAAAAAAGTTAATTGAGTCAATACTAACATGTCATATTAACCGATAAAATTATTGTAATTCATAAAAAGTCTAATATTACATTTATTTGGATATTTATAACATCAAATATGTTAATATTTCACTAATAAGGTTATTATTGCATCATCATTGTGTCATAAATAAATTAAATCATTTAATGTCTAAAATTTATAAATAAAATACCATTATGTAGGATATATTTTTATTTTTCTAATTAATATTAATAGTCCAATTTATCTTATCTATAACCCTATATTAAAAACGTTTTAGTTATTAAATATTGATTTTTATTATTTTAACTCTTTTTTAAATAAAATAATAATAAGTGTACTAATCTAATCCAAGTGGACCTAAAGGGTAATATTTTATTCTTCAGGTTGTTTTTGGTCGAATTACACTTATCCAATAGAATTTTTACATGTGTCAGGCTAATAATAATACCATTTTTACCGTTAATTACCCTATTTACTTTTTACCGTGGTAAATAAAAGTAAAAAGTTACTATTCACCAAAAATTATTTTTATCTTATTGAACCACATTTTACTCTTTGATATTAACCATTTCTCTCAGATTTTCGAAATTCCACTCACAGACGTGGTAAAATTATGTTTTATGAAGATTTTCAAATTTTCTTAGGAGGTGGGTAAAAGACGGTGAAAAGTTAAATAAAAGTTTTATATATCTAAAATTATTATAAAATGACTCCAATGAATTACAAATAACGTATATAGGTATTATGTATAAATATAGACCTAAAATAAATTTAAATAAAATAATAATTATTTATAAGAAAAGTTGGTTTTTAAATAGTAACCGAGTGTTTTCAAAAATCATAAAAAATTGAATGTTTTCAGAAAAAACAAAAAATTCCCCCTAGGCTAATTTCGATATTCTGAATCCAAAAATGAAGTCAATGTTGAAAATTAAAATTTCAAAAAGTGAGTATTACTATTCATAATGGATTGTTTATATAATATTTTAATAACATATCTTTTATTAGTGAAATTCGTTATTGCGTACAACACACGCTATCATGGAATGTCATGATTGTGTGTAATATAAGCCAAGTCATGGATGTTTGTAGTGAAATCTCCTTTTTGTTTAGCGTACAACAAAATAAATCAATAAAATTAAAAAGAATATTTTTGATAAATATTTGAGGTGCTACATTTTACCCCCCTTAAAAAGAATTTCACCCTCAAAATTTGTTGGGGTTATATATAGTTTACTACTTGAATGTTTCTTTCATAGAAACCCACTCCAGAAAAAGGAATACCAAAACATAACTTTAAAAAACTAAAGTATGAAATGTAACAGTTACCGAAATTTACTCATCCCAGGATTCCACGTAGGAGAACATAGGTGAAAATACGGATATAGAAGAGAAATATAACCATCATGTTCTGATGGAAAGCGGTAGAGAACATGGCTATGAAAAATTCAACAATCACAGACCCATATATTTGTGATGATTTATGGTACCATATGATTCATCAGATATAAGGGAAATAGGACAACATTTTTGGTTTTCAAGATCATTTACCTAAAGTTGAAGAATTTGAATTAGAATAAATACTTACTTTATTTCGGTACAATCTCACCATTGTTCGTGTATTGAACAATTTCCACTTCATCTCTTAAAGAAATGAAGTTCAATTTTTCGTTCGTGAGGTGTTAGCAGATCATGTGATAGAATGATATGTCATACCATCTGTTTCTATCATAAAAAGTTTAGCATAATTTATTTAATATACATAAGTCCATCTATGGTGAGATTAATCATATATGATTCAATAATGGACTTATACTTCGTCTATCATAGCGCTTAATAAAATAAAACTAGTTCTTACTAACCAGGGACTTCCTGTAGGATAGTGGTAGGTGATAAAGTCCTATCGCACATCAGTTGTGGGTTCAATTCCCACAGCCTTGTCTGACTCGACGTGTTGTCTCCCGTCCTCCAGGTTATCCTTTTTCTAAAACAATACTATTATAACAAAAATATTTAGCTTAATCAATACTATCTGATGTCCATCATATTCCATTCAAATCTTTAGTATTATCCAAAATATATCTGTCCAATCTCATAGTATAAAGGAAACAATCACTTGAAAGGTCACATAACAAGCACGTGAATACCATAATTTATCCCCCATATATCATAAGATATATCTTTCTGGTCACATTCCAAACATGTGAATACCTTAATCATGTATTCTCTTAAAAAATGATTACCCATTGAACCTTAGTGAAATCATGCATTCTGTCAAAAGTTAACTATTTCGACATACCAAAATCCGAAAATTTTTATATACTGAAACCATGATATCAGTCATGAGATCATTTCATTTTCTCTTTATCCCTTCATTATGTGCATATCACCTTCTTTAAAAAATTATTTCAGTCACTTTTCAAGGTTACTGGTACCATATAATTATTGAAAACCAATACATAGACATTCCAAAATTGCATGATACCATAAATGAGATTCCATGATACTATTTTAAAATACCATTAAATAAACACTTAATCATTGTCATACTCAACTTCACAAATTGTGATCTCATGTGACTTCCCTTAATCCTTTTCCTTAAGAGGTTTCTCGTGTTAATCATCATTAACCACTGGATTAGGGCATTGATTAACATAATGTCTCACTTCCTTGTACATGAAGCATTGAAGTGTTGGTGGTTGATTATCTATAGTCATTTCTTTATACACATCATTATCAACCCTTTTTCCATTACTTTGACACTCAGCTTCTTGATGAAATTATTTTCCAAAAAAAATCATTTTCTAGTCCATTTAAGACAATCTCCACCATGCTTCTTTCAACACTTTGAGCATAATGAAGCATTCATCTTCTTTTCACCATTATTCTGAGATTTATCCTTGAACTCTATCTTTAGATTCTTGTCAATACCATGATATGGATATGTTACACCAACTTCTATTTCCACCTTGATAGAACAACACACAATTTCTTCATAGCTACTGATGTCTCTTATAGCTAATTCCCTTCGAAGACTTGGTTTTAAGCAACTGAAGAATTGATCAACTTACTTTCAGGTTGGATGATAAATCCAGATGCATACTATGAAAGTCTTGTAAAATTCACTTCTTATATACCAATAGATTCATCATCCTTTTTCTTAAGCTCAAGGAAATCCTTTTTGGTCTTTGTTCGAAGAATACGAGGGGGGTACATAAAAAAAATAGGATTTTGAACTCGTCCCATTCAATGGATTCAATTTCATCTTGGGGCCTTGTATTCTTAATTAGAGTCCACCATTGATCTGCTTCACCTTCTAAATGGTAAACAGCTAGAATGAATTTTTCATATTCCCAATAGTGAGGTATGGAAAATATCTTTTCAATGGTACTGATCCATTGTTCAGCAATAAGTGGATTTGAAGACCCACTGAAAGAAGGTGGATGTTGCCTCATGAAGGACTCAATAGAATATTATTCCCTACTTTTTTCATTAGTAATTTCATAATGATTCATAGCTTGGGTAAGTATAACAATAAGATTTTCACTCCATCTCCCATGACGTTGGTTTTTTCAGGAGGACAATCATTGCATCGTCCATTATATTGACCAACACAGTTCCTTTGGGTTCCATCCATCATCTAAAACCCAAAAAGAATAGTGTGAGAGGAAAAAATCATGCTAGTGAAAACATCATAATATAGGGGGAGTGCCTTAAATATCGAACATATTTGGTAAAATTTGAAGATCGTTAGCACAATTCGTGGACTATAACCTATACGTATACTTAACCATAGGGACATCCCTAGATATACCATAGAAATATCTCTAGGGATCTCACTAATGTTTTCGCATCCTAGTATCCAAAGGTTAACTAAATATTTCCTCTGATACCAACTGTAGAGACCCAAATCATGATGTACATAGACATTACATTAATTTTTCAGAATACATAATACATAACAAGAACCAACACGCAAGGATCGTAATAGTTTAATGTCTTTGTAATCTCGGAACATAATCTTCTAATCATGGTGAAAGATCTTCAACATCTCCCATAAAGATCTTCCCCTTTTTGTTTTCTTACCTCATACCTTTCGGTAAATCCTGGGGAAAAGAAAACAAAAAAAGGTGATCTCAAATTCTCAATAAGGTTATGCATAGAGAAAACAAAACAAATCATATACATTAGAACTTAAAAACATGAACATAACGTTTAAACATCAAGATCTTGAGAAATGACATAAAACATGTCATTACGTAAGCCATAGATCATAATGGGACATCAATCATGATAAATCACATAGGAATAAAACATGTAATTGTGGAAAGCATTAGTCACATGTTATGATTTCCATAGTAGCCAAGGCATTGGTTCCAAGACCATATTAGTGGACAATGTTTCTTTCTGAATTGAGTTCACTCCTCGTTTCAGTCCTGTATCACTGAACCAGATTAACTTACTATTACAACAATGTCTATCTCATGAGATATAAATCTTTACCCAATTCATTGGAGGGAGAGATGGGTCACACCCATCTCATAATGAAATAATTCTTACTTGTTCCACAAAATAAACTTAAAACATTCATCATAACCAAAATAATAAAATGGTTTTCATAAACAACATCCCATAATCACATAATCCATATAAAATAAATGGAAATTTCATCATAAAAAAAGTGAAAACATGTAAATAATAGAGACATTATACTTGAAACATACACATATGAAATAATGTCATCTTAGATGTAAAATGGTTTTGATAAAACACTTGAAATGAATTCTTGAGGAAAATATCTTTTCTTCATCAAAATAATTTTTTTTCACAAAGTGCCATGAAATTTTAAAAGAAAATGGTTTTTTTGAAAATAATCATGAAATCTTGTAGAGTATGCTTCATGAAAATTAGGTGTTATGTAACCGTAAAAATCCGTTCATTCCGTATAAGTTAAAAATAACATTCTCCTCATTCTTTTGACGGAAAAGTCAAAAAGTTCCTCGTTTGGTAAAAAAACTAAGATTACTTTCATAAAATGTGTTAAAATTCAAAAAAGGGTAAAAAGGACATTTAACATACATTATAACAATTTTATAAAATAGGGACATGGATGATAACAAAACCCCAGTAAATACTTACGAATAAAAAATCTCGGATAAAAACTATATTGGAAAAGTTATCCTTTACATTAGGTCTGATATCCTTCATACGTATCCAAACATCCTGTATATTGTTTTAAATAATGTCATTGACTTATTTCAGAATCATATTCATTGTTATTATATCTTATATGGTTCACTTATGACATTATATTACCCGTTAGTTTCTAAATTCCATGTTAAAGCGGCGTTTTGGGTAAAATCGTTTCATTTATCGTACGTGTTTCAACATGTTGTTCTTGATATTATTAATTATATACTGATTTGATTAATTCTAGAATGTAAAACCTGAATTATATATAATATATATTCAGTGTATAAATATATATGGTAGGTCGATAAAAGGAATGAAATACATCGTTCATGGAGACGGTGGGCCGTGCGTACGCATGAATGCTGTTTTTGTTTCCTTATTGATTTAAATGGAATTAAGTAAATGAAACATATATGTTAATAAATCCAGTATCATTATTATGTAATATCTTTCATTATTATTTATTATATATACTTTATAATCATTCTTTAATGGTTAATCATGGAAAATGAATCTCATCGCGTTAGTGGAGACGGTAGTCCGTACGTACGCACGAACGATGATATCATTCCCATGATCATGGAATTGTGTTGAAGTGTTTGTATAATATTTATGAATAATTATAAATTTAAAATAATAATATATAGTTATATATTTACACCATTATACCCATCCAAGTAAGGTGGTGGTGGAAAACAGATTAGACCTCGACGTGGAGACGATATTCCGTACGTACACACGCGCGGGGATTTCTTTTTCTGTATGATGGATAGAAGATAAAATTGGGTTTTTTCATATTTATAATAACATATTACTATATTATTGAAACTGATGTCACTAATTTATGTTGAAAAAAATAGAGAAAAAGAAGTCGAAGAAGAAATAAATTGGATTGAATTGGAAAAGGTTATTACATCTTCTTTGACGCGCCTCTTCTTAACCATCTCTTAAGGAACTAGGGTTGGTATTTTGAGGACACCATAACCTCTATAATGTTTCTAGGGAAGATTATAAGGTAAATGGATAGGGTTTTGATGAGAATAAAGGCTCAAAACGGTGTGAAGAGAAGAGGGAAGTAGTGCCCATTTTATAAGGGTGGAGAGGGCCACCTTAGGAAAAATTAAAATATTATTTTATAATAAAGTCATATTCGGTTATTAATAGCTCCAAATTGATTTATTTATAAGATAAGGGGGGTATGGGTCGAAACCCTCTCAACCAATAGGCTTTAGACAAGTTTATTTTACTTATTTAACCTTATCATTTAGATTGAACTTTAAGTTAAATAATTTAACTTTTACTGTGTCTTCTTGTTTTATTACACTATATGGTTAATAAACTTACTATAACAAGCCAAAATAACCCCAAGTGGTTCATTATTAATATATATCCTTATATATGTTATTTTTCCTATACTTTTATTTTTAAGAATAATATAATAATTAATATTATAATATTTGTTTTAAAAACAATTTTTTGTCGGTTTTGAGACTATTTGGTAATTGATTTTTGTGAAAATCATTACAACATGATTAGTTAGAAAGAAATTAATTTAATCAATAATAACATGTCATATTAACCTATAAAATTAGTTGAATTCATAAAAAGTATCAAATTACAATTATTTGTATATTTATAACATCAATTATGTTAATATTTCCTTAATAAGGTAATTACTTCATCATCATTGTGTCATAAATAAATTAAATAATTTAATGTCAAAAAATTATAATTAAAATATAATTATGTAGGAAATATTTCTATATTTCTAATGAGTATTTATAGTCGAATTTATATTATATATAACCCAATATTAAAAATGTTTTAGTTATTAAACTTTGATTTTAATTATTTACACTCTTTTAAATAAAATAATAATAAGTGTACTAATCTAATACTAGTGGACCTAAAGTGTAATATTTTATTCATAAGGATGTTTTGGGTCGAATTACACTTATCCAAGAGAATTAGGAAATGTTTTAGGGTAATAATAATATCATTTTTACCCTTAATTACCCTATTTACTTTTTATTATGGTAAATAAAAGTAAAAATTTAATATTCACCAAAAATTATTTTTATCTTATTGAACCACATTTTACTCCTCGATAATAACAGTGTCTCTTAGATTTTCGAAATTCCACTCACAGATGTGGTAATATTATGTTTTATGTAGATTTTCAAATTTTCCAATGAGGTGGGTAAAAGACGGTGAAAATTTCAATAAAATTTTTATATATCTAAATTTTTTATAAAATGAATCCAATGAATTACATTGATCATATATAGGTATTATGTGTCAATATTGACCAAAAATAAATTTAAATCAAATAAATAATTATTTATATAAAAAGTCGGTTTTTAAATAGTTACCTAGTGTTTTCACTATTCATCAAAAATTGAATGTTTTCAGAAAAATACAAAAAATTCACCCTAGGCTAATTTCGATATTTCAAATACAAATATGAAGTCCATTTTGAAAAATAAAATTTCAAAATGTGGGTATTACAATTCATAATTGCTAGTTTATATAATATTTTAATAACATATCATTGTTTAGTAAAACTCGGTATTGTGTACAACACACGCTATTGTGGAAGGTCGTGATTGCGTGTAATGCAAGCCATGTCAGGGATGCGTGTAGTGCAAGATCCTTTTGGTGTAGCATACAACAAAAGAAATAAATGAAATTAAAAAGAATATTTTTCATAAATCTGAGGATGTTACATTTATACCGGCTGGAGGCAGGAGAGGCAGCTTTGCTGGGACCTCATCTTGTTCAGGAGACCACAGAGAAACTATAGTTGATTAGAAAGAGTATTACTACGGCACAGTCTCATCATAAGTCTTATGCTGCTCAACAGAGATGACCTCTGGATTTTGAGGTCGGGGATAAGGTTTTCATATGTGTCGCACTGATGTTGGGACACAAGAGGATTCAGAGATAGGGTAATCTTACACTGTGGTACATCAGGTTGATTGAGGTGTTGGAGAGAGTTGGGCTCGTTGCCTATAGGTTGTTGTTACCTCAGAGGTATTGGGCTATGCACAACGTCTTCCACGTTTCTCATATCTGACGTTACATTTCAGACTATTCTCATGTCTTTAAACCTAAGGATGTTGTGCCTGAAGTAGATGCATCGTTTGAGGAGCATCCTATCTGTATTGTCTATTGCAGTATGAAGGTTCTATGTGGCCAGACTGTTCCTCTAGTACAGGTGATATTGAAGCATAGGCGATTACAAGACGAGAGGGGGGAGAGGGAGGTTAAAGTATGATCGCAGTGGATGGATCTGTTCGAGGATTCTTCCTCTACACCTCGCTAGGGAAATTCGTGGAAGCAATTCTTTAAGGGGGTATGTTTGTAGAAACCTGGACCTTCATTTCAGGTTTGTTTTTCCTGTTTTTGGATTTTTTTAGAAAAGAAGAGTTTCGGGAAATTTTTGAAGTACAAGTCCTGTACATTATGAGTACACGCCATGTACTTCCTTGTCGCGTGAGGCCGTCTGATGGTCGTCTTTGGGCCACACACATGTCTGTGTAGGGGTGATGTGGAGGCCGCTTAAAGTGGAGTATGAAAAAGGCTAGTACATGCCGTGTACTCCAAAAGTACATGCCTTGTACATTGTTTTTTCATTAAATGCACTGGGTTCACGTCTAATCACCAGGGGTGTCTTCTTCTAGGTCTCGTTTGTCCGAGAGACGTCGTTCGACCACAAAAATTCTTCAACACCCTGAGCCTTTGTTTTTCTCTGAATCGACTATCGTCGATTGCGTTGCTACCACATCGGTAATCTATTCCTTCTTCTAGTGCATCGTTTTTTCAAATCCTTCACTTTTTCATGTTATCTTGGGTTGAACAGCTTGTGCTTTATTATAGATCTAGGACGTTTTAAAGAGATTCAAACCTCGTGGTTAAATTATATCAATCTCCTATCATCAAGGTAAGTGGTTTGTGACTTTTGGTTAATTTTCATTGATTTTTATGTGCAAATTCAACCAATACCCTTGAACGGGGTATTGTGTGTTTACTATTTTTCCCATGTTTTTCCTACCTTTATTTTTTTCTTGTGTAGAGGTAATTTTGTTATGTATAAGGATAATTTCTATCCTTGGAATTTCTTTCCCATGCCTCGTTCTGTTTACGACCGTTTCGTCTTGTTCATCCTTTGGCCGTTTTATCTGTTTTTCATGCCTTGTGACCGTAGGATAAAGTGTTGTTCCCTAACATGTTTGTATTCTAGTAGATTGGTTTCCCAAGTAGTTTGGAAAGATACTTTGGACATATAGAATTATTATGCACTGACTCGCATGAGGCTGTGAGAACATCGTGTTATATACTATAAGGGGATAGACCGACTGAGCATTCTCAGAGAGTCTTTGACATTATAGACTATAGGGGATAGACCGAGTGAGCTTCCCAGAGAGTCTTGGATATTATAGACTACAAGAGGATAGATAGAGTGAGCTTCTTCAGATAGTCTTGAGCTATTATAGACTAGAAGATGATAGACCGAGTGAGCTTCCTTAGAGAGTATTTGTTTGTTTGAATTTCCATAAACCATTCCATGCTATATGAGGAATTCACAGAGTGAGCTTCCTCAGAGAGTTTGTGATATACCTGAGTCTATAAGAGGAATTGACCTAGTGAGCTTCCTTAGAGAGTCTCTAGAACAAGGGGATATAAGGGGAATTGACCACATAATCTTTTTTAGAGAGTCCCTGAAACCCTGGACAATAAGGGTAATTGAATGAGTGTGCCTCCTCGGAGAGTCTATAATTTATTATGACCAAAAAAGAGGTGTTAGGCTGAGTGTACTAACCAGAGGGTTGTTGGTACTTCTTGGATTGAACCAGAGGGGATGGCTGTGAGTAATTCCCAGAGGGTTTCATGTTTGTGGTTAGCTGTTTGCTTCACTTTTTCTTGTTTGAACGGTGGATTTTTTACTACTATGTATTATCCTGTTCATTTCTTACTGTTTGTTGTATACTATACTTTAACTGCCATATACTCAATGACTATTAGGTACATATCTTCAGGTGGTTGCATACTAGGATTTAGTCTCTCACCCTATTTGGGTCATGCTTTTGGGCCTAAAAAGATTATATTGTTGCAGGTATAGATAAGGTAAAGCTCCCTTCTACTTCAGGTACTTGACTTGCATTGGAGCCGGAAAGCTTGGGACCATGCCGAGGCTAGCGATGTTGAGGAGTAGCTCATCTATTTTTATTTTGTACATAGGTTTGGAACTGTATTCAACATTGTGACTTGTTTGGATTCATTCCTAGAAATATATGTATCATCCATAATTTCATATATATATATATATGCCCGAGTTGATTACTTTTTAGTCTTACGCTTTTTACTATTGTTGGATATTTACTGCTTCTGCTATTTTATGTGTTATTTACTTCCACTGTGTACTCTGCCAATGAGGGCATAGTTTCCCCACCATCACACCCAAGTCCCTCGCTTCTAGTAGACAGCCTCTGGAATTCGGGGAAATGAGCTTCAGTCCATTGACCAACCGGGTACGGGGCACCTCTGGGTGGCCTCCGGAACCGGGGTGTTACATTTTACATGTCTGGAAATATGTATTGTGATTCACAAACTAATCTAGTTTATGACATTGTATTGAAATGGACCCTAGTGCAGGAATGAAAACCATATCAATGCACATAATCCATGTATGGATGGCCATCCTACATAATATAATTATAGTGGAGCCGGTGATGAAACTGGTGCTCATTGACTTGTTACTATACTAAAAAAACTCTCTCTGGTTATGAATAATAACTTTACCCGTATGGAGAACACTGATCCAGAACATAGAGGATCAATGTTAGAAGGCTTCATGAGGAAACAACCAACAACATTCAATGGGTCTACAAATCCATTTTTATGAGAAATGGATAATTTTCTATGAGAAAATATTTCATTCTTCGGGGAGTAGCGAACCAGAAAAAGTTTTCATGGCAGTTTATCGCCTCACGTGAGATGCAGATCAATGGTGGTCGTTTATTCAATAAAAAGGAGAAGGAAGATGTAAAATTTATGGAATGAGTGGTTTTTAAAGTGATTTTCTTATAAAATTACATTCCTCGTGAACATCGAGCAGATATGGAATTACAATTTTTGAGTCTGAGGAAAAAAGAGGCGGGGAAGGTCCCAATGTATGATGATAACATTACAAGGTTAACAAAGCATGCTACAAATTATATATGTATCCCAAGAAGTGATATTGATTATTTTTTTGATTGGATAAATCCATTTCTCTATTGAGCATTATTCTCACAATCCTTCTCATCATATAAAGATATTGTATCATGTGCTATCAAGGCTGAAAAGAAATTATCTATGTCCTAAAAAATTAAAGTAAATATAGAGAAGAAGTGGTATCTAGAACAAATCTATCCTACTCATGATCTTGAGTCAGAAGCTGTAATAATTTTTTTGTAGATATTGATCCACTATCTCTATAGTGAAAAATGTGAGATATATACTGATCACAAGAGTTTGAAAAATATTTTCCATAGAAAGAACTCAACATGAGGCAAAGTCGTGGCTTGAACAACTCAATGATTATGACTACACTATACACTACCAATTATGGAAGGCAAATATTGTTGAAGATGCTTTAAGAAAAATAGATCATGGGGTTATGAACAAGATGACAGTTTAAACTGTACCTATTTTTATAGATTTAGTAAAGATAAATATGGGAATACTCATGGAAGGTGAAACATCGATACTTTTTCAAATGGTTTCTAAACCTTCTTTACCGGAAAGGATAAAAGGTTCTCAAGCTGATGATGAGGATTTTCAAAAGAAAATTATAGCTCTGAATTATGGGAGATTGATCGACTTCATATATGAAGATAGGAATTTTAAATTTGGGTAGAAAGAATATGTCTTAACAAACCTAATCTAAAAAGGGCATTGTTGGATAATTCTCATAGCTCCAATTTCATTGTACAACCTCATAGATCAAAAATGTATAGTTATTTGAAAGAATGTTTTTGGAGAGACAACATGAAGATGGAGATTACTGAATATGGGCCAATATTTATGGTTTTTCAATTAGTGAAAGCTATAAGGAATCATCCTGGATGAGTCATGCATCATCTTTCCACACATGAGTGGAAATTGGATGATTTTACAATGGAAATTGTCATGGGGCTACCAAAGACTCCTAGAAGGGATGACGCAATATGGGTCACTATTTATAATCTTATCTATTCAGCTCATTTTCTTTCTATAAGATAAGATTTAACACATGAATGTTTAAAAAGACTACATATTAATGAATTTGTAAGATTTCATGGTGTACAACTATCGATTGTTTCTGATCGTGAACCACATTTTAAATCATTTTTCTAGAAAATTCATCCAAAATACCTACATATAGAACATAGTTTAAGCTATTCCCAACACCCCCAAACCGATGGACAATCAGAACATACTATTCCATCCTTAGAAGACATGTTGAGATCATTCTCACATGACTTTCAAGGTATGTGGGATTAGTAATTACCACCTATAGTTTTTTCCTATAAAAATATATTCCATTCATGTATTCAAAAGGAACCATATGAATCATTATATGGGAAGAGATTTTTCACACCAAATTTTTGGGATGATGTTGGTGAAAGAAAACCCGTAGGCCCCAAACTTGTTGAGGAAACAATAGAAAATGTGTAGATTATCCAAACCCACATAAAATAAGCTCAAATTAGTAAAAAGTGTTATGCCGATAATCGAAGGAACAATTTGGATTTTCATGTAGGTGATCATTTTTTCTTGAATGTATCTCAATGGAAGGGTGTTATACATTTCATTGATAAGGGTAAATTTAGTCCCATGTACATTTGACCTTTTGAAATTATAGAATGAATTGGAGTTGTATCTTACTGTTTAGTAATGCCGCCAAGCCTCTCCAAAGTTCATGATCTCTTCCACATATCACTGTTGAGAAAATACATGCATCACACAACGAATGTACTCATTTATGTAGAAATAGAACTGGATCCTGAACATTCATATTGAGAAGAGCCTATCTGAATTCTGGATACTAGAGACCAAGTGCTGTGAAACCAGCTGAATAGTATAGTAAATGTTCTATGGAGAAACCATCAGATGGAAGAGGCGACTTGGGAACCCGAGGTTCTTTGGATGAAGAACCAAAAAAAATTATGCAGTAATATTCTAGAAATTTCATGGATGAAATTATATGAAGGAGGGGAGAATGTAACACCCCATGCTTCCATGGTACATTTCCCTTTGAAAAATGTAGTAGCTTGTGTTGTATTCAACTTGGAGTTTTTACACAACACGACCAATCGAACTAGTTGTTATGAATAGTAATACCCAATTTTTGAAATTTTATAATTTTTATTTTTTTAAAATGGACTTTATTTTTGGATTCAGAATATCAAAATTATCTTATTGTAATTTTTTAGTATTTTCATAAAACATTCAATTATTGATGAATAGTGAGAAATACTCGGTTATTGTTTAAAACAAACTTTTATTTAAATAACTATTTATTTTAATTATTTTAAGACAAAAAAGATAAATGATTTAAATATTAGTTCAATGTAATTCATTAGAGTCGTTTTTATAATAAAACTATATATATATAATTTTATTGATGTTTTTACCGTCTTTTACCCACCTTCTAGAAGCATTTTCCAGTTTTCAAAAAAAATAATTTTTCAGCATCTGTGAGTTGAATTTAAAAAATCCAACAGACATGGTTTACAACAGTAAGTAATATGTGGTTCAATATGATGAATATAATTTTTGGTGAATAGTATCTTTTGACTATTATTTACCACCGTTAAAAGTAAATAGGGTAATTGAAGTTAAAAATGATATTATAATTACATTTAAAAAAGTTCTAATTCTATTTGATAAGTGTAATTTGACCAGAACCAACCCTAGTAATTAAATATGATCCTTTTTGTCCACATGGATTTGGTTAGGGCATTTATTGTTATTTTATTTAATGGAGAGTTAAAAGTGTCCAATTCAATGTTTAATAAATAAATAATTTTTAATATAGGGTTACAAAATAGAAAAATTGAACTGTATATATTAATTACAAATATAAAAATATTTCCTAAATAATGGTATTTTATTTATAGTTTTTATACATTAAATAATTAAATTTATTTAGGACAAATTGAGGATGCAGTAATTACCTTATTAATCAATGATTAAAATAAATGATATTAGAAATATATAAATAAATTTAAATTGAGATATTTAATGAATTCAAAGAATTTTATATATTAATATGACATGTTAGGGTTTATTAAATTATTTTGTTCAATGTAATAGAGATGTATGGACTTTATGAAAAATCACATACTAAATAGTATCAAAATTAACATAAATTAATTTTTAAAACAAATACTATATTTTTAAATTATATAATATTCCTAAAAATATATTGTTCGGTCAATGGACTTATATAATAATATAAATGTAATTAATTAATGACATGGGGTTCTCTTTTCATTTGATTGTATGTTTATTATCCATATTATATAAAAATACAAGGAAACATGGCAAAGGATAAACTATTTTACAAAGAGTTAAATAAAAAGGATAAGATTAATATGGTGAACTAAACCTGTATAAAATTATTTTTTGAGTGGTTTCAGACCCATACACACCTTATCCAAAAATAAATCAATTTGGATCCATTATAAACCGAATTTGATTGTATAATAAAATATTATTTCTTGATTTCTAAAGTGACCCTAACCTCTCAAATAAATGGGTACTTTCTCTTCTCTCAAAATCACTCCTCCAATGCCTTTTGGATCAGCCTACCCCTTCTGAAATATCATCCCAAAAACCCGCACATTATCCTGGAGCACTTACTTTGATCAGAAATCCAACCAATGGATCCCTTTTGATCAACTCAAAATGAAACACCCAAAGAAGAGGTAATAATTTCACCACCCTATTTCAAGTTCTTTTATTCTTCCACATCCCGATTCTATATTGTTTCCATACCAAAATAATAACTCTAGTATATTCTACATACTGTGATGTTATTATAAATATGTTACAACCATATTCGTTATACTATCCATCCTATAAATGACAAAGTCACCTTACGTGTGTACGTACGTCTTACTGTCTACACGTCATGGTTTAGTTTGTTATTCATACACTTCATTATTTGGACGGGTATAATAATGAGTATAATTGATTAAAATAATAACTATAACAAGTTAAGGATTCTGTATATATGATATACAATCCAATTAAATCATATTTAACCATTAATATAATGATATTTCCACTCGCGCAAACGTATAAATTACCATCTCCATGAACGCGATGAGATTCCTTCCCCATTAAAATCATTCAAGAATAATTTCCATTTTATGATTAATTTATTTAATAACTTAATAAATTTCTTGATCTGAATCAAATACATCCTATCCATAAAAAACATCTCTTATGCCACCAGGAATATAAAGGAAAACGAATAAGTTAACACCCAAAATGATGATACTACAGAAATGTTCTTAACAAAGCAATATTAGAGGATCATATATGATATCATATTTTGGAATATAGTTCTTGTGTAATTTGATAAAAATGTTTTAACTATTATATAAGAGGTTAAAATACCATCTACTAAGGAAAATTTCTAGGTAAGGATTAATTTTATTGTCTCTTTACATATACAGGGTTGTTAATATGTAAGTATCTACTCGAACCTCGTTATCATCAACATCCATGTTTTCATAGAAATGTATTTCAAAATATTTTTACTATTTACTAGAATAGGGTTTAAATTCATTTATACACATATTTGACCTTATATGTTTTGAAAGTAATCTTTCTATTGTTTTCCAAACATGGTTCTTTATGACCTTTTTGACAAATTTAAGGTAAAAAAGTTTTTTTTCAACTTATACGGCAGAAGTGGCTATTTTCAAACATTATAACATCATTGAAGATACCATTAATTTATTATAAGAATATTTATAAAATAATTGTTTCTTTTATAAAAATGTGACTCTTAAATGATTTTAAAATAGAAAAATATATTTCTCTCAAATAGTATTGATTTCATCTATGTCAATATTATTTGATAAATTTTACACTTATTTGAAGTTGATTTATCATGATACAAATCATCCTTATTTAATTTATGTTATTGAGATATGTTTGACTATGGATGTATTATTCTTATACAATTCATGGTTTATGGTTAATGTATTGACATTTCATATGTTTGTTTTAATATGATTTTTTATGTTATGTTTCAACCATTTAATATGAGGATTGTATTAGACTTTGTAAGTGACAGGTGGAGCCCATTATAGATCCTCAGTGCATCAGTAGGTCTCATGAGACAATGAGAAGTGGAATTGGTTGAGGCCATTCCCAATTTCATATGTGGTTTTTGATGAGGAAATAATCATTTTTAGATGTCTTGGCTGAGGCCTGGACAATATGTTTCAAAATGTCCTACATTATACATTCCCTCATTGTGAAAATAATATTGAGTGTCATGTGGTTATTACACTTTTTGAATACCCATGACTATTTTTTATTATGTCATTATTTACTCTGCTAACATTTCTTCCATAAAGTGTTCATGTTTATTATTTGTAAAGGATTGTGTTTTCAATTATTCACCATGCCTAATGTTTATGTTGTCTTATACTACACTGGTTACTCTTACTGAGCATTTGAGCTCACTCCTTTATTATGTATCATTTTCCCTATATATGAAAAGTCAGTTATGAGTGACTTGCATGAATAATCTAGGAATATTGGATGTTTCTAATGGAATAAATTAGTCTTGTATTTATTTTCAAGTAGTAATGTTGACCATATGTATGTATCTTGTTTCCAATAAGACTAAACTGATCTATATTTAGGGAAATTATTTCATGAATCATTCCAATGTTTTGAAATAATTCACCGACTCTAGTTAACTGGGGTTGGGGATTTTTAGAAACACATTATAATATTAATAAGTAAATATTTTATTCTCAATAAAGAGAAACACAATAAATATGAATCCTGAGGAGGCGAGGGGATATATCGTGGATATTTAGGAAAAAAATTATAAATTATTCAATAAGAGGCTTGTAAATGTTGTTGAAAGAAATGAATTCACTATTATATATAATTACAACATCTTTAACAACACAATGAATAGTTCCATGTGAATATGATGAGGTGTTAATCAACTCAAGGGATGTTTAAGTGGAAAAATAGGAATCATAAAGATATACTAATGATTATTATGATAAATTTATATCTAAATTGGAATTAATACTGAAGAGTCATGATGTATTTGAGAGGACGTAAAGAATTGGTGATCCTGAAGAACTAGTTCAAACACGAATAATGAAGTCATTTTAGCAGGAATACTTCCTATATCAGAGAGAACCTATATTTTTTGATAAAGAATATAGATATGAGAATGGGAATCAGGATTTGAATGAACAGATTGATCAAATTGATAAGAATGGGACTTGGGATATTGTTTTCAGAAAAAAAAAGAATTTCATTTGAAAAAATTGGCCTTTTACTAAAAGATAAATGAAAATGTAAAAATAATTCAAAAACATCACTATTGGTGTAAAAAGGGTACTCCCAGATAGAGGGTATTCATGTTGATGAAACATTTTCAGATCTAGTGAGGCTATAAGTAATTACACTATTCATGTACATAGTTGTGAAAATAAGGTTCATAGTTTTCTAGATGGATGTAAAATTATACATTATGAATGGGTTTCTCTAGGAAGATGTATATATTAATCCTCTAGATGGTTTTATCATTCACAATGAAATGAACAGAATTTATATGTGTAATAAGTCACAACCAATATTAATGAAAGCACCAAGATCATGGCACTCAAGAATAAATCAGTTTATGAAGAAGATTTTTTTAGTGTCATGGTGTTGATTACATTCTATATGTCAACAAGGAAAATAAACAGAGGATTATGGTTATGTTTTATGTATATGAAATAGTATTTGGTGGATCATATGAATCATAGTGAAAATAGTTTACATAATTCTTGAATTTTGAATTTTAAATATTAATGATGTGTAAAAATATGGTTTTCCATAGGTCATAGGTGACATACAAAAGGAATGTCACATTCATTTCTCAATCTAAATATACCAAAGGGGTTTTTAAAAGGTTTAGAATGTATAATTACAAGGAGATGATGACTTCAGTGGCTAATCAGATGAAACTATCATAGGATTATTAAGATAATGAAGTCATTGTAACAAAATATAGGAAAATCATTGTATGTATATTACATTTAACAATGATAAGACCTGATATTTTTCTTTTACATACCAAGAAGAAAATATCAAATCAATCCCAAATAAATCCACCAACATGTAGTAAAATAGATTATTAACTATATCAATGGGAAGATGGACATCACATTGATGTATAATGAGAATCTCAATAGGGTTTATTGGGATATACATATGTATATTGGGGTAGTTCAGAAGATGATCAAAAATCATTATTTAGTGGTGCCTTTTATATTGTTTGATTTTTTATTTAATTTATAATAAATAAACATGAATGAATTTATCTTAGGAAAATATAAGCTTAATATATTGTCTCCACTCAAGATTTCATATAGTAATTGTGGATGAAGCAACAAAGTGATGATATGAGAGTTCAAGTGAAGTATACAATAAGAATCCATTATTAAAATTCAAGTGATAAAATTAATAGAGAAAATCTAGTCATTAGTAAAAGAAAGGAAATAATGAAATCATATATCAGTTTATCCAGAAGAATTTGGAGCATGTTCTAGTGAAGAAATAGTATGTTCCTATAGAACTAACGATTACATATATTCTAATGATTACATTACATAAGGAAGTGTTTGATCATCATTCACTAGCTCTGTGAGTTCAGTAAACTCCCCACACTTGAATGTATGTAGATTGGGTCCACCTCACCCCGAGGTATTGTATTTGTTTCTCAAATTTGCTGATATGTGTTCTTTTCTCTGTTTTATACCACAACTACATGGTTTCATGTTTGTTGAAAAATGGGGAGAAGTTGTGGATTTAAATGGGGGGAAAAGACATAATCGAGATAGGGAGAGAAGTTTATTGGGGGAACATTGAAGAACATAGAGATTTAAAATTTTATAATGTGAATGAATATTGATCAAATGTTATATATCAAGATATATGGACTTTATGATAAAATAAGATTGGTAGTTTTTGAATGATGTGATTCATTGATGAAATTTTTATATTACTCTTTTTTGTCATGATAATAATGGATCAAGTATTCTTAGAGTGTGTGTTGAGTAAATCCTTGTTAACTTTATAAATCACTTGATGTGAATGTTTGTAGAAAATTAATGAAGCTTCATTGTGGTATCATGTTTTGGAGAGTTTTCCACAAACCAAAAGAGGTATATTTTGGGGAAAATTTGCTCAAGGTAATTTTGCAGTATTATTAAGTTTTTTGTGTTTTGTTATCAATTTCGGTCTTCATGGTCAGATATGGAGTTTAAGAGAAATTTTACAAATGGAATGTTTGCAACGATATAAGTCAAAATAATAGATTCCTTGGATGAAATAGAGAAATTTTCATAGACAAGGTAAAACTATTTCCCAATGTTTTTTAAATTTTTGGTGCCTAATGACTAGTGGACGACTCCAGAAATGGGAAAGATGGATTACCATGATGGACTTGTAAAAATATGGTAATGAAATGAGTTACATGAAGGCTGGATTTTGGGAAGGTTGATTCGAGAAGGTATGTTTCATCACAAATTTTCATCATTAATTCACAATTATTTGATACTAATCATCATGACTATGGCAATATTCCTGAATAGGAAATTCCCACAACTATTCATGAAAACATGAAGCATCACAAAAGATATGGTTGATCATCATGAAAAGTTTATTTAGTGGATTAAATCATCTATAATGGGATTTAATGGCTATAAATAGGCCTCTACCCCCATTAGAAAATTTGAACATAGAATAATGATGATTCTAATGCTCCATATTCATGAAGTTGATCTGTAAAGATGTTTCTTGAGAAAATGTTCACAAAGAAAAGCTGTTACATAAAGATATAAAGTCTAATAAAAATATATTGGATTCATGGATGTATTGGTGTTTGTGAATGCAATAAAACTGACAGAATATTGTGTGCATCACAAATGCTAAATGATATTAGAGAATGCGTTTGTGCATTGAAAAAGGTGGTTTCTTCCTGAATGATGGTATAAAATCATGAATGGTGTGATGATAATTAAATTTTTGGGGTCCTTGAAGGATTATTATTGTTGGGATGAAATTGGAGGTTTCATTACGGTTGTGAGATTTGTGAATGAATTGGGCATCATGAATGTTTTTATAGTACATCTTTTGTAAAGTGGTGTTCATCAATTGGATGATAGAGGTACTTAAAAAGAGAAACTATATATAAATGAGGATTTATTCATCATTGATAATGATGGGAGATACAATAACATAAACTATCAGATAATCCCATTTAGAGTAGTGATCAAAGGAAGAGTAAGAAGGTTTTCCTAGCTATAAAAAATGATCCATAAAAAGAGAGATTCTGGGAGTGACCCTTGGGAAATAGTGAGATGTCACTAAACAATGTAAAGGAATGGTGAAAAGTAATAGATGTGATCTAGCCTAAACCTTGACTTTGGATGTGATTCCTAGTGGATTTGGTACATATATATTTTTTCATTGTATGATCCTTCTATTTAACATGGGGAGGGTGATGAAATTTTTTTTGGTGTTTCATGAATTATATCATTTCTTTTAATACATTTCTATGGGAATGGGAATAAAGGGAGTTTTTTTAATGACTAACATGAGGATTTTTTTTAATCTATTATACATTGATTCAACCCTTCTCGAGCTATTTAAAATCCTTGGGATATTATCTTTCTACGATTCAAGTGCCACCAGTAAAAAATTTGAAGAAGTGAATACCATGATATGTAGAATTCT
The DNA here is from genome assembly GCA_963277665.1 of Viscum album. NCBI lineage: Eukaryota > Viridiplantae > Streptophyta > Magnoliopsida > Santalales > Viscaceae > Viscum > Viscum album. Next base: position 1,901,315,324 of record OY728121.1, on the reverse strand, counting down.
TTAGATATTCTCTAGTTTATTATGATTCCATTAGGTTCTATTATCTATATAATTAGTGATAAAGATGGGATTTGACAAGATTAGAGGTCTAGGAATGCTGGAGGCATGTTATATTCATTGGTTCAATATTGATTTTAGTTGAACCCATATTTATCTTTTTCATAATTTTACATTTCTAATCATGTTAAATTTTATTTATAATCCAAAAATTTAAATTCAACCACATATGAATCTATAAAAATTTTGTTAAATTTTTAACAAAAACCTAAAGAAAATTATTTTTTATGAAAGAAAATATATATTGACTGGATATGTAAAACTTGATATGTACTACTATAAAAAAATTATATATGATTATTTAATATATATGATTGTTATCACCAATTTTATATATTTCCTTTATATATGTATATGGTGTTTTTTAATCCTCATATATGTTTTTCCTTTACTTCAATATAAATAAAATTATTATAAATAACATCTTCTATTGTTATAAATTTATATAAAAAAGTAACTTTCATATCTAATTATAATATATATTATAAAAATGTTTTTTATATTTATATATATATATATATAATTTTAATAAAATTTATTCATATATATTAAAGAATATGAACGATGTTTTGAATAAAAGTCTTATAATTTTGTATTTTGTTTTAAAATTTGGGTTATATATTTATTTAACCAGAGAAAAATAACATCATTATCACCAAAATAAATTAAATACAACAAATACTACATTAAAATTCTAAATAGGAGTTTAATAAGACTAATAACATAGTAACTTAAAAATTACAATGATCAAAATTATCTATAAAATTAAATTAAATTTTTATAACAAATTTATATTAAATAATAGATTAAAAAAGAATTCACAACCCCAACCCCATATATAAGGCCCCAGCCTTAATCCTTACTTAATCTTGAGTTATTACAAGATTACACATTGAGGATCTTTTCAAGTTTAGAGTTTTAGAGAATTAGATCATGAAACTTGCATTACATTTCACATTTAAACAAATTGGTTACATAAAGGATAGTATTCATTCTTCCCATCAACGAAAACATATTTAAAATAAAACACGGATTCTTTCTTGACACATCCTTGACACTATCATCACATCATTTACCTTTCCCTTGACCTGTGAAAAACATTTCAAAAACTTGGGATGTGCATAAAAATCTCGGTAAGGGTTATAAAAATATGGAAAGGAAACATGAGTTCATATATACATAAGAATGAAATCATACTTTACCCATAAAACATTGGCACTTTAACATACATCATCAAATCATGAATAAATCATTGAAATCATAAGACATAAAAGGTAACATGAGGCATTCATAACATTCTTACGTAGGGAGTAACCCTCTTGGTTACGTTTGGAATACCCACCATAGTATATTCCCTAAATCTCTTCGGAGAAACCTTAACGTTTCACTCCTTCATGTTACCCAATGCATTGGAGAGCTATATCGGGCTCACCAGCCCATAGTTTATCACGGAACCACCCGTCTTCATAATAATACCCAAGAACCTCAACATAATTGTATCACATAAAACATGCATAAATGAAACATAACATTTCCACCATTTAATCACAAGATATCAATATAGCACATTGACATAAAAACATTATGAAAACCATTTTCAATACCAAAATAAAAGAAAAGTAAAACATGGTTTTTTATTTTTCTTTTAAAAAAATGTTATGGCTTGTAGAGGAAGCCGAAATTAAAATAATGGTCATGGCGGCGGAGAAGTCGTTGTCACCGCATACGTATGACAAAAACATTCCCTTTTGTCATTTAGTAAACGCTTCGTCTAAAAAATATTCTTTTTGAATAAACGCAAAAGTCAAATGGGTTTATACACTGTAAAAAAAGGTTGTGTATAAAACAAAATATGCCTCAATAAAAGGAGATTGAGACGAAGTCCCATACAATGACGGTATCCTTGGTTTAAGGATAAATCAATTACATAATTATGTGTGACAAACGAATACACCAACTATAAGTGGATATTAAGTTTAAAATAATCAAAGGTCATTCACACATATTCAAAGGATGACATAATCAATAACTACATGTTGAACCCAAAGAAATCGAAATTGGGATAAGAAGTTCCCTTAACTGCCTAACGACGCCACATCAAAATGAGTTGATGAGAGATAAAAAGTGTATCTCATCACTTGGACATAAAATTTACATCAATAAGGATATATGAGAACATATCCTAAAATAACAATATGTAAATTAAAAGACCCAACAAAAGAAGACTTTTAAAAAGAGGAAGGTGAAAGGTTCCCTTACCAACATGGGTATCTTTCTAAACATACACCCCATGAAAGAAGGACAATACATCATTGATGTAATGTAGAGACCCGAAGCATAACATACATAGACATTACATTACTTTTGAGGAATACTTATTACATAACAAAAACACACACACAAGGACCGTGATAGTTTAGTGTCTTTGGAAACTCGGAATATAATCTTCTAATCGTGGTGAAAGATCTTCAACATCTCCGATAAAGATCTTCTTTTTTTTAAACCTAAATCCATTATTTATGTCCTAGGGAATAGAAAACATAAAAGGGTGATCTCAAATGCTCAGTAAGTGTAAAAAAAAGAAATATCAATCACGTCATATTCATAAGAACATATCTTTTGGAAATCTTAACCTGCAAAAGAGATCATAATTTCATAACATGACATAAATCATAGTAGTGAAATGTAATCCCAATAATCATAACGTAAAACATGAAACTTTGTGTCATACAAACATAATCATAGAGAATCATTTCTTATTAGTCAAGACTCATTGCCAAGACTATCTTAGTGGACAAAGTCCCATTATGAACCGAGTTCACTCCTCGTTTCAGTCCGGTTTCACTGAACCGGTATAACCTACCGTTCCAACCATGTCTATCTCATGAGATATAAAATCTTTACCCAATGCATTGGAGGTAGATATAGGTCCCACCCATCTCATAATGATACCATTCTTATGCGTGCCACAAAATCATAAATCATACATCATAGCATAACCCATGTAAATAAAAAAATGGGAATCTTAAACATCGTGACATCATAAAACAATTCATATAAGATAAAGTAAATCATAAAAATAATTCCATCACAAAATAATCAAAACAATGTAATAATAGGGATAAAAACAGAACCCTTTATTATCTTAGATGGAAAATAATTTTGATATAACACTTGAACTCCATTCTTGAGGAAAATATCCTTTCTAATTTAAAAACCGTTTTCCTTTCTTAACATGTCATAAAATTTTAAACTAAAATAAGTTGATTAAAAATAAAATTGAAAACTTGTAAAGGAAGCTTCTTGTAAATAATGTTTTAAAAATACATTCGTGCCGTATAAGTTAAAAAAACATTCTTCTCGTACTTTTTTCGGAAAATTCAAAAAGTACCTCGTACGAAAAAACGACAAAAGATTCCATTCATATCTTTTACTAAAAACTCACCGAAGGGTAAAATTGGATTTAAACAATTGTAGGTGGATGGAAATAATATTACATATTGAGGAAACATGGATGTGGATCATAAAATATACCCCAGTAAATTCCAAAGTATAAACAATCACAGATAAAAATGAGATTGTGATATTTCCCTAACCATAGATCTGATTTGCTTCGTAAGTGTCTGAACCTCCTCTTCTTTGAAGCGCCTCTTTGAGATCTCCTTTTAGGGCACAAAAATTGGTCTTTGAGGAAGACCAGAAACTCTAGTATGTTTATAGGGAAGTGTAGAAGAGAATTTGGTAGGGTTTGGCCGAGCTTGAAGGCTAAAAGTGGTTTGTGGAGGAGAGGGAGGAGGTGCCCTTTTATAAGGGAGGAGAGGGGCACCTTTGGAATTCTTAAAAATATTAATTTATAATAAATATAACCCCAATTAAAAACCTCCAAAAATGACTCATAATCTAATATTAGATGAGATAGGGTTGTAATTGCATCGACCAATCAAATTTATACATGTTTGGATCTTATTTTAAACCTTATCATTTTGATTTATCCTTATTTAATCTATTTAAGTTTATTTGTGGTAATAAAATTCTAAATTTTAAATTATAACAAATAATTACTTATTTGTTGTGAATTTTCCATAATTGTTTACTTTATAACATTATATACCACATAAATCTAAATTTATAATTTTTAAATATTTTTGTGATTTTTAAACAATTTTATAATATATTATTTTTATAAAAAAACAATAGTGTCAAATTTGACACTATTCATTTATTTGAATTTAAATAAAATATATACAGAAGATATGTTCGAACTAAAAGCTTTAATAGATTCATAAAGGGTCATGTGTATCTATAAAATTAGTGGATCACATTAAATAGTTCATATAATATTTATTTTATTATTTTTAAAACCATTAATTTGGTTTATCTCTTAATAAAATAATTACTACAATATTATTGTATAATTATTAAATATAATGATTTTTGCATAAAAATTTAAAATAAAATCCTATGATGAAGATAAATCTATTAACTTTCACAATAATACTTTTACTAGAATTTATCATCTTCAAATCACAATATTTAAATTGTTATATTTATTAAATTATGAAGGTGACAACTTTTGCATCATTTAAAATAAAATAATATAAGTGTCATAATTGATTTTATAAGACTCAAAATGGTCAAATATTCGACCATTGGATGATTATAGTTTAAATTTACATGAAAAATAAGTTTTGGTCAGGGTTTTGTGCCTTTTTTGGTCACTATTAGTTTAATAGAAACTATATTCTTGTTTTTTCACTAGATAAAAAATTTCTGCATCACTATTGTGTCACAATTAATGATAATTATTTAATCCCAAAGAATTCTAAATAAATTCTCATGATTTAGATAATTTTTTTAGCTTTCAGTAGACTATTAATGATTGAAGTTTCATGAAATTTATCACTAACTAAAAATTATTATACTTATAGTATTTAAGAGAGTGACATGTTGTCACTTTCTTTGGTTTTAATAATAATTATATTATTTTCATGAAAAAAAGTCCATTAAATGAATCTAATCTGACTCTTAGGTGATATGGGTCGACTTTTAGTCATCAAATAGTATTTTTACAAGTGTTAGGGTAATTTTATAATATTATATTTAACCTTAATTACCAGATTTACCTTTAACTATGGTAAATAAAATTTACCGTAGTTACTATTCATAATTCCAAAAAATAAAAAGTAGCCTATTAACATAATTTGGACCCACTGATTCCAAATATGGAATCCATTTTTTCAAATTCAATACACATAAGTTTTATAAATTAAATTAAAATTAATCTCGTTGTCGAATTAAAATGGGTTTTTGTTTAAAACATTACAAAAGATTGAATTGATTTAACCCACGAATTCAATGTAAATTCAATGATAATGACATAAATTATATTAAATGGTAAAAATATATTCTATTTATACTTTAATACCATTCGATATTATAATATAACCATATAAATTATTACGATGAAAAAAGTTGTTTTTCATTAAAATATAGTGTGTTATTACTATTCATCAAAATATGAAAGTTACCAGAATAATACGAAAAATTTATCCAAAGTAAATTTTTATTTCTTTATTCCAAAGAAGTATTTTATTTTTTCATATTTAACTTATAAACATGTCAAAAACTAGATTTAAAGTGGGTGCGCCATCAAAAGGCGGCAAAACTTCATTTTTTTTTAAAACTTATCTTACCCGAAAAATTTATTTGTTTCTTATACCATGTTCTAGAAAATGTGTAAGATGAATAATAATGTTATAAAATTCAAAATTTAGTTAATACTATTCATAACGACTAGTTCATAATAATATTATAATAATATATCGTTGTCTAGGAAAACCTGGTATTGCGTACAACACACGCTATCGAGGAAGGTCGCGATTGTGTGTAATGTAAGCCAAGTCAGGGTTGCGTTTTGTGAAAGAATCCTTCATTGTTTCGTATAACATAATCCAACCATATTTCATTTATACATTGAATATATATATATATATATATACTTAATGTTTCTTAGAATAACTATTATCAAAATTTTTTGTAACACGATCCAAGAATAGTGTTGCGTATACTACAAGGTAAAACGATGTTGCATATAGCGCAAGGTAATCTTTGTGTAGAATACAACACAAGACATTAATGTAATTAAAAGAATATTTTTCATAAAATCTCAGGGTGTTACATTCTACCCCCCTTAAAATGAATTTCTCCCTCGAAATTCATCGGGGTTATAAATGGTTTACTACTCGAAAGTTTGTTTAATAGAAACCCTCAACGTAAAAAGGAATACCAAAACATGGCTTTAAAAAATAATGTATGAAATGTAACGGTTACCCAAATTAACTCATCACTAGGTTTCCACGTAGGAGAACATAGGTGAAAATATGGATATGGAAGAAAAATCTTACCATCATGTTCTGATGGATAGTGGTAGAGAACATGGCTATGAAAAAGCCAGCAATCACAAAGCCATAAATTTGTGATAATCTAAGGTACCATATGATCCATCAGATATAAGAGCACTAGGACAACATTTTTGGTTTTCAAGATCATTTCCCTAAAGTTGATGAAATTGGAATTTGAAGAAATAATTTCGTGATTTTTGTATAGTCTCACCGTTTGTCATTCTTTGGACGATTTCCACTTCATCTCTTAAAGAAATGAAGTTGAATTTGTCATTCGTGATGTGTCAGCAGATCATGTGATAAAATAATGGGTCATTCCATCTGTCTCAAACAAAAGGTTAGAAAAGTTATCAAAAAAATACATAAGTCCATCTATAGTGAGATTAATCATATATAGTTCCTAAAATGGACTTATACTTCATATATCATACTGCTTAATATAATGAAACTAGTTTCTACTAAACAGGGACTTCATGTAGGCCAGTGGTAGGCGATAAAGGCCAGTCGCACTTCGGTTGTGGGTTCGATTCCCACAGCATTGTCCGACGCGATGGGCTATCGCCCGTCCTGCAGGTTGTCCTTTTTCTAAAACTACATTACTATAACATCACATAAATAATATCAAAAAAAGTTCTATCCTTAAAGAATACTAACTTATGGTTAACATAATGCATTCCAATCTTTAGGCTTATCTAAAATACTTCGGTCCAAGATCATAGTATAAAGAAAACGATTACATGAAATATCGTCAACCAAGCATGTGAATACCATCATTTATCCCCCATATATCTTGTTGGTCACATTCCAATCATGTGAATACCTTAATCATGTATTCTCTTAAAAAATGAACTCGCATTAATCCTTAGTGAAAACAAGAATTATGTAAAAAGTTAACTCTTTCCACATACCAAAATCCAAAAATTCAATATACTCAAACCATGACATAACCTTCTCCTTATATCACTCATTAGCTCATGAATACGATCAAACATTTAATTTTATCCTTATCCCTTCATTATGCGCATATCATCTACATTTCAAAAATATCTGAATAACCTTTCATGGATATTGGTACCATTAATCATACACATTCAAAACTCAAGGAAAGAAAACATTGTAACAATACATAGATGTCTCTTTATTCCATAGTACCATGATATTACTTATACAACATTACACATGATAAACATGTAATCATTACACTACATTCTTAAACCATTGACTGAGCTTCAACAATTCCTTCATCTCACATATCATTTGTAGTTTCCTCATCATCATCAACATAAATAATACCCATAAGACCATACTGATTCCCTTCATGAGACTTTCCCTTAGGGAATTGGTTTTCATAATGCCCGTACATTCCACATTTAATACAATTAACCATTGTTGATGTCGTAGCAATACCATTATCCTCATCCCTGGTGTTAACTGAAACTTTTCCTTTGCACTTACTGGCTTTGTGTCCTTCTTTTCCACACCCAAAGCATCTTCCAGTTCTTTTGAAACATTCTCCTTGATGCCTCTTCCCGCATGATTTACATTGGGGAAATTGAACTTTCTTTCTTCTATGATCATCATGAAATTCCATCTTTCTCTTATTAGCCGAGTCAGGAAACTTAACAAATTTTACTTTATTGATCATATTATGAGATTGCTGATTCGGCATAATAATGATTTTTGGACTTCCAAATTCCATTTCAATTGGTTTCTCATGAAGAATATCATTCCATTGTCCATCATATCCTCCATTATCGTGAATCATCTTGTTTCCTGTCATTTTCTAAAACCCAAAATGAATAGGGTGAGAGGAAAAAATCATAATAAAGGGGGAGTAACTTCAATATCTAACATCTTTGGTTTAATCTAATATCGTTACCATAGTTCTAGGACTATATCCTATACGTATACTTATCCTCAGGGACATCCCTAGACATACCTTAGAAATATCTCTAGGGATCTCACTAATGTTCTCGCATCCTAGTTTCCAAAGGTTGAATAAACCTTTCCTCTGATACCAACTATAGAGACCTGAAGCTTAACGTACATAGACATTACATTACTTTTGCAGAATACTGAGTACATAACAAAAACACACACACAAGGACCGTAATAGTTTAGTGTCTTTGGAAACTCAGAATATAATCTTCTAATCATGGTGAAAGATCATCAACATCTCCCATAAAGATCTTCTTTTTTTTAACCTAAATCCTTTCTTTATGTCCTGGGGAAAAAACATAAAAGGGTGATCTCAAATGCTCAGTAAGGTTAAAAAAAGAAATAACAATCACGTCATATTCATAAGAACATATCTTTTGGAAATCTTAACCTGCTGAAGAGATCATAATTTCATAACATGGGATAAATCATAGTAGTGAAATGTAATCCCAATAATCATAACATAAAACATGAAACTTTGTGGAATACACACATAATCAAAGAGAATCATTTCTTATTAGTCAAGACTCATTGCCAAGACTATCTTAGTGGACAAATTCCCTTTCTGAACCAAGTTCACTCCTCGTTTCAGTCATGTTTCACTGAACCGGTATAACCTACCGTTCCAGCCATGTCTATCTCATGAGATATAAAATCATTACCCAATGAATTGGAGGGAGATATAGGCCCCACCCATCTCATAATGATACCATTCTTATGGGTGAAACAAAATCATAAACCATACATCATAGCATAACCCATGTAAATAAAAAAATGGGAATCTTAAACATCGTGACATCATAAAACAATTCATATATGATAAAAGAATTCATAAAAATAATTCCATCACAACATAATCAAATCAATGTAATAATTGGTATAAAAACAGAACCCTTTATTATCATAGATGGAAAATAATTTTGATAAAACACTTAAACTCTATTCTTGAGGAAAATATCCTTTCTACTTTAAAAACCTTTTTCCTTTCATAACATGTCAAAAAAATTTAAATTAAAATAAGTTGATTAAAAATAAACATGAAAACTTGTAATGGAAGCTTCTTGGAAATAATGTTTTAAAAATACATTCATGCCATATAAGTTAAAAAAACATTCTTCTCATACTTTTGTCAGAAAATTCAAAAAGTACCTCGTACGAAAAAACAACAAAAGATTCCTTTTATATCTTTTACTAAAAACTCACCGAAGGGTAAAATTGGATTTAAATAATTGTAGGTGGATGGAAATAATATTACATATTGGGGTAACATGGATGTGGATGATAAAATACACCCCAATAAATTCGAAAGTATAAAAAATCTCGGATAAAAATGAGATTGTGATATTTCCCTTACCCTAGGTCCGATTTGCTTCGTAAGTGTCTGATCCTCCTCTTCTTTGAGGCGCCTCTGTGAGATCTACTTTTAGGGAACTAAAAGTGGTCTTTGAGGAAGACCAGAAACTCTTTTATGTTTCTAGGGAAATGGACAAGATAATTTGATAGGCGTTGGCTGAGCATGAAGGCTCAAATTGGTGTGTGGAGGAGAGGGAGGAGGTGCCCTTTTATAAGGGAGGAGAGGGGCACCTTTGGAATTCTTAAAAATATTAATTTATAATAAATCTAACCCCACTTAAAAACCTCCAAAAATGACTCATAATCGAATATTAGATTATATAGTGTTGTAATCTCATCAACCAATAAAATTTAGACATGTTTGGATCTTATTTTAAACCTTATCATTTTGATTTGTCCTTATTTAATCTATTTATGTTTATTTGTGGTAATAAATTTCTAAATTTTAAATTATAATAAATAATTACTTATATGTTGTGAATTTTCCATAATTGTTTACTTTATAACATTATAGACCATATAAATTTAAATTTATAATTTTTAAATATTTTTGTGATTTATAAACAATTTTACAATATATTATTTTTATACAAAAACAATAGTGTCAATTTTAACACTATTCATTTATTTGAATTTAAATAAAATATATACAGAAGATATGTTAGAACTAAAAGCGTTAATAGATTCATAGAAGGTCATGTGTATCTATGAAATTAGTGGATCACATTATAATATTTATTTTATTATTTTTAAAACCATTTCTTTGGTTTATCTCTTAATAAAATAATTCCTACAACATTTTTGTGTAATTATTTAATATACTGATTTGTCGCATAAAAATTTAAAATAAAATACTATGATGAATATAAATCTATTACCTTTCACAATAATACTTTTACTCGAATTTAGCATCTTAAAATAACAATATTTAAATTGTTATATTTATTAAATTATAAAGGTGACAACTTTGGCATCATTTAAAATAAAATAATATAATTGTCATAATTGATTTTATAAGACTCCAAATGGTAAAATATTCTACCATTGGATGATTATAGTTTAAATTTAGATGACCAATAAGTTTTGGTCAGGTTTTTGTGCCTTTTATGGTCACTATTAGTTTAATAAATACTATATTCTTGATTTTTCACAAGATAAATAATTTCTGCATCACTATTGTGTCACAATTAATGATAATAATTTAATCCCAAAAAATTCTAAATAAATTCTCATGATGTAGATAAATTTTTTAGATTTATTTAGACTATTAATTTTCGAAGTTTCATGAAGTTTATCACTAACTTAAAATTATTATACTTATAGTATTTAAGAGAGTGACATGTTGTCACTTTCTTTGGTTTTAATAATAATTAAATTATTTTCATTGAACAAAGTCCATTAAATGAATCAAATCCGACCCATAGGTGATATGGGTCTACTTTTAGTCATCAAATATGATTTTTCCAAGTGTTAGGTTAATTTTATAATATTATATTTACCCTTAATTACCCGATTTACCTTTAACTATGGTAAATAAAATTTACCGTAGTTACTATTCATAATTCCCAAAAATAAAAAGTAGCTTATTAACATAATTTGGACCCACTGATTCCAAATATGGAATCCATTTTTTCAAATTCAATACACAGAAGTTGCAGAAATTAAATTAAAATTAATCCCGTTGTCGAATGAAAATGGGTTTTTGTTTAAAACATTACAAAAGATTTAATTGATTTAACCTACGAATTCAATGTAAAATCAATGCTAATGACATACGTTATATTAAATGGTAAAAATATATTCTATTTATACTTTAAAACCATTTGATATAATAATTTAATTATATAAATTATTACGATGAAAAAAGTTGTTTTTCATTAAAATATAGCTTGTTTTTACTATTCATAAAAATATGAAAGTTACCAGAATAATACGAAAAATTTATCCAAAGTAAATTTTTATTTCATTATTCCAAAGAAGAATTTTATTTTTTCAAAGTTAACTTATAAACATGTCAAAAACTATATTTAAAGTGGGTGCACCATCAAAAGGCGGCAAAACTGCATTTTTTTTAAAAATACTTATTTTACCTGAAAATTTTATTTTGATCTTATACCATGTTCTAGAAAATGTGTAAGTGGAATAATAATGTTATAAAATTCAAAATTTAGTTAATAATATTCGTAACGGCTAGTTAATAATAATATTATAATAATATATTGTTGTTTAGTAAAACCTGGTATTTTGTACGACACACGCTATCGAGGAAGGTCGTGATTGCATGTAATGCAAGCCATGTTAGGGTTGCGTGTTGTGAAAGAATCCTTCGTTGTTTCATATAACATAATCCAACCATATTTCATTTATACATTGAATATATATATATATATATATATATATATATATACTTAATGTTGCGCAGAATAAATATTATCAAAATTGTGTGTAACATGATCCAAGAATTGTGTTGCGTATACTGCAAGCTAATACGGTGTTGCGTATATCGCAAGGTAATCTTGGTGTAGCATACAACACAAGACGTTAATGAAATTAAAAGAATATTTTTCATAAAATCTCAGGGTGTTAAATTTAAATACTCATAAACAAATGTATATTACAAAAAGAGTAGAATAATGGGCAGTACATACACCACTCAAAGGAAATTGTGGAAAATGTAGCATAAATCTCACGAGAATAAAAGTGAGATGAAAAATCCCTTACGAAAACTCAGCAACCTAACGACGCCACATAAAACATACAAAAATGGATTGATGAGATCAAATAGGGTATATCATCATATTAACATAAAGTTTATAGAAAGAGGAATATAAAAGAACATCCCCAAACATAACAAAGAGGAGCTTAAAAGAAGAGACATAAAAGAGAGTACATAAAAACAAAGCGAGAGGTTAGATCTCTTACGAAAATTCGGCAGCCTAACGACGCCACTCAAAACTTCCAAAATGGATTGATGAGAGATAATAGGGTCTCTCATCACATGAACATAAAAATTATAGTATGATTAATATAAACAAACATCCCAATAACATGAAAGATGAGATTTAAATGATATGACATAAAAGAGTGTACTTAAAAAGAAAGAGAGGAGTAGGATCCCTTACCTCGGGTCCGACTTGACTCGATCGTTCTTTAATCTCTTGAATAATAAACTTGAGTTAATTTATACTTGATTAAGACCCTTTTTTAAGATTATTATTCCTTTTATATAACTTATTTCCATGTTATAAACATTATGTAATAATTAAATTAATAATGTTTGTTTTGTCGATATTTGGTTCTTAAGTCGAAAGTGGACTTCTTACAATTACATGTTGTTCGTGGGGTCAAAGGTTCTTTATATCCAGAATGAAATCCCTGATTTGGATAGAATATATATCATATATATCCAGAATATACATGTATTTATAATATCACATAATAATTTAAAGGAAAGAAATGAAATTCACCGTTCATGGAGACGGTAAGTCGTACGTACGCATGAACGCTACTTTCATTTCTATGTCATATTAATGGAATTAAAACAATATGATAGGTATGTATATATTAATTCCAGAATTATATTAATCATTTAGATGTAACATAAATCATATATATCCATTATAAATATGTACTCATAATAGTACATTACATTTGGGGATAAGAAATGAAATGCACCGTTCATGGAGACGGTAAGCCGTACGTACGCATGAACGCTACTTTCATTTCTATCTCATACTTTAATGGAAAGAAAATAATAATTATATAAAGATATAATATAATTCCAGTATAACATAATATATAATAACTTTACATACATCCTTTATACGTCCCACATATGGCATTAACGAATCACATCACTTTGAGGGGGCGGTAGTCCGTATTTCCTTAAATGAAGATATCACGTTTACCCATAATGGAAACCATAAAGGTATGCCATAAATGAAAAATACAGAAGATAAATTAAAACATAAACATATTATATATCATATATAAGTATAGTTTCATCTTAATGGCCACCTTTGAAGGTGTTAAAATAATGTTGAACAATCATTGTCTCGGGAGGCAAAAATTCGCCATCCACGGAAACAGTATGTTCTTTAACCATTAGATGTAGGTGTGTGTAAGTGTTGCTTGAATCCTTCTTATAACAACATACTAGTATATTGAATATACAGGAGTTGTTACAAAAGAAATGAATAAAAAGAGTTTAGGGGGTTGGAGAATTAAAATAAAACAAAAGCACTCAAGTGAAGACATTACCTTAAAATCGGGTAACTCTCTTATATTTGAGCTCAAATGCTTCCTTGGGAAGACTTCTGCCCAAAGTGAGGCTTCAAGGAGTAAGAGAGGGATGTGTACATACAAACTGGGCAGGGGTTGGCCGAACCAAAGGCTTATGAAGTGTGGGTAAGGAGGTAGAGGTGGGGGGCCTTTTATAATAGGAGAGGCGGGGCACTCTTGGAAAGGTATTAAATGTCACTTTATTTGCAAATGAGTTTTGGATTTTAGTGGTCCCACATTGATGTGTTTTGAAGATTAGGTGATAAGGGTTTGAAATCCACCAATACAATATGTTTTGGACATGTGTAGGTCTTAGATTTTACATTATCTTTCGATTTTATTTAAATCGTTAAATAATGAGGTCATCGCTGCATCATCATGATGTCGTAAATAATTTAATTTATTTAATGTCTAAAAATTATAAAAAAAACTATGATGTAGTAAATCTTTTTATCTTTCCAATGAATTTTTATAGTCCAAAATATCATTTATGTAGGAAAAAATAAAAATATTTTACTTAGGTGATACCTTCTTTGTTACATTTAACATTCTTTAAAAATAAAAAGATAAAAAGTCACTTCCTCACAAAGGTGATTCCATGGGGCCTCCAAGTTTAGCACAAGGCATCCCATGGTCGGCCATGAGACAACCAGTAGCCTTAGGACACATGTTGTGGTCATTTTGCATTATTATGATATTAGTTTATTATCTTTAACTACCTGATTACTCATTAATCAAGATAATTAAAGATAATTATCGTTGTTACTATTCATAATGTCCAAAAACAAAAGAGTCTTAATTAAATAATTTGGACCTTATGATTCCAAATATGTAATCCATTTTACCAAATTCCAAACACATAAATTCCAATAATTATGAAAAGTTTGGCACATGTTTAGGCATAATTCCAAAGTGAAATTAATCCCAATGACCATCATTGAATTAAATGGTAAAAAATATTCTAATTAAACTTTAAAAAAAATTAAAAATATAATATAATCATATAATTAAATTATATGAAAAAGCAGTTTTGATGTAAAATGCAGTATTTTTCACTATTCATTGAAAAATGAACATTGACAGAAAAATACCAAAAATTAACCCAAGGTAAATTTCAATGTCCCAATCATAAATAATATATTTATTTTGAAAATTAGAGCTTATAAAATTGTCAAAAGTTTGATTTAAAAAAATGGCTTGCCATCAAAAGGTAGTAAAACAATCTTTTAAAAATACTAGTGTATTAAATGCTTAAGATGGGATTCATTTGTATTTTAAGCCTCTAAAATTTATTGGATAAATGTAAAAACATTTAGAAAACATATATAATCATATTTTAGTTATTTCTATTCATTACTGACAATACAACGACTATGTGTTAACTACCATTTAAAATAATATTACTTTATTATTAGAGTGCAACGTATGATTTCAAAGGAACTCGTTGTTGGGTATTGTGTAAGCCATCGAGCATAGAGTTACCTTTAAATTAATATTGAAATTTTATTCACAAATAGGGATAAATATAAAAATGTCATATTCTTTATTTACATGGGGTGTTACATCCTTCCCCCCTTGTGGGAATTGCGTCCTCACAATTTTAAAATTGAGCTTCGAAACATCCTTGAAAGTCCCACGTCGGAACAAGAGTTGGTAAAACAATCACTTTAAAATAAAGGAAGATAAGTACAGAGGTCACCCGAGTTAACCCATACTAGGATTCCAAGTATGAAAATATGGACATGGAGGAAAAAAACAAAGGGTCATGTTCTGATGGAGAGTGATAGAAAACATGTTTAGGAGAATGTTAACCACAAGAAAATCACAAACTTGTGATGGGTTAAACGGTATTCGATTCCCCAGTAGGAAAAGTTAATAGACAACATTTTTGTTTTATGTTACTTTTTAATGAGGAATTTATTCATAAGGAAACATAATCACTTATCATGTTAACTTTCAAATTTTATTAGATTCCTTACACAAACTCATATATTCTCCAAAAGATGAGTATTTAGGAAGACTTGTTCACATTAAGAGTACTATAATCAATTTCTAGAGAATCACCTAATCCACAATAGAGAACTATATACATCCCATGTCTTTAGACTTTAAACAAAACCATAACCAAAAAGGTTAGTACAAGATCAGATAATCCAGAAAAATATAACCCTTTATAAAAAGAAAATCTATTCTTAATCTCCAAAATATGTCCAACAAAACCCAAAGTTCAACGAGGACCATTCGATAAACAATTTGTCCATAAAATTATTCAAATTAAACCAAACTAAGATTTAAACCCAAATATTTTAAGGATTTAGTCACATAGTCTTCCAAGTTAAATCGTAACATTTATCTCCAAACTACATCAGTTGCTCTCAATGTCTCGTATTGAAAAGTAATTAACCTAATCACATATCCTCAATGATAGGTTAATAAATTTAAATAGATAACCCAAAATCAACTTAATCTTAATTCATAAAATCATCTAACTAAAAATAATCAGTCAAACTAACCAGGGACTTCACGTAGTCCAGTGGTACGTGATAAATATCAGTCGCACTTTGGTTGTGGGTTCGATTCCCGCAGCTTTGTCCAACGCTACGGGTTGTCACATGGTCTGCGTGTTGTCCTTTTTCCAAAACTATATAAATCTCAAATCATTCCCAAAAAGAGATAAAATCATCAAAAATAACCATAACATAATTTAACCAAAATTTAATCACATGCATTTAACTTCCATCATAACATATAGTAACCCATAATTACCTCAAAAGTAAGGATCATATAAATCCAAATGGTTCTTTATAACTATGTCCACACAAGAACAGATAACTATTCCTTGAATAAAATTTTCATATATTAAACATCAGGGTTACACATACTATAAAAAGTCTTCTAATGTAACCCCATTATCAAAAGAGTCTTAATACTCTTAATAATTTCACCATAACTCTTGAAGCCCTTATATGTTGACATCTTACTCATTCAACATTCTTCATGATCCATTATCCATTCCATTCCAACTTATTCTTAAATACTTCTTTCCTACAAACAAAATCATGAATCATATCCTAAGATTACAAAATAGGAAAACAATAGTTATGAAATAATCCATACCTTTGATTGGTCATTTTCAGTTTCTTCATCTTCAATCTGAATTGCATTAGGTATTGGTAAACAAACATTTGTACGATCTTGGTGATCCCATTCACGCAACTTATTCATAGGACATGTGTTTGCATAATGACCATGCACACCACATTTAAAACATTAAATTGATCCCTCAAAATGAACTTCTTTCCCATTCCTCAAGTCAACTGGATGCTTCCTTTTTCCATGGTAGGTTCTTACTTTATGACCTTCATTTCCACATCTATAGCTTATTTTTGTCCCTTTGAAACATTTTCCTAGGTGTTTCTTTCCACATCTTTGACACATAGGTTTTTGAACACAATTACCTTTATGATTATAACCTATACTTCCGTAGAGATTTTTTTCTCGCATATATGATTCCTTAGAGAAATCACCAAGGTTTAGGTGGTAAATCATGGATCCAGATATTTTGTTGAGGATAATAACAAGAGTTATCATTGCAACTCCCATATCATTCAGTTTCTTGCTCAAAAAACTGTCACAGTTTCCATCATATCCACTGTTACTTTGGTGCCTGCTAGATCCAGCCATTTACTAAAATCAAAAAGGTCAGTTTGAGTATATCAACAAAACCATCATTTACTAATTAGGAAGATAAACACCAATATATTCTTACTCATTAACATTTTCTAAAACTAATACTCTTTTTGAATTCCTAACCATTATGGTAATGTCACTTATGCATAAGGAATACCCTATCCTCTAAAGTTATCTAAACTGACCTCTGATACCAACTATAAGGCCCCAGCCTTAAACCTTACTTAATCTTGATTTATTACAAGATTACCCATTGAGGTTCTTTTCAGGTTTAGAGTTTTAGATAATTAGATCATTAAACATTCATTACATTCCACATTTAAACAAATTGGGTACATAAAAGACAGTATTCATTCTTCCCATCAACGAAAACTTATTTAAAATAAAACACATATTCTTTATTGATACATCCTTGACACTATCATCACATCATGTACGTTTCTCTTGACCTATGAAAAACATTTCAAAAAATTGGGATGATCATAAAAAGCTCAGTAAGGGTTATAAAAATATGGAAAGGAAACATGAGTTCATATATACATAAGAATGAAATCATATATTACCCATAAAACATAGGCACTTTAACATACCTCATCAAATCATGAATAAATCATAGAAATCATAAGACATAAAAGGTAACTTGAGGCATTCATAACATTATTACGTAGGGAGTAACCCTCTTGGTTACGTTTGGAATACCCACCATAGTATATTCCCTAAATCTCTTTGGAGAAACCTTTACGTTTTACTCCTTTGCGTTACCCAATGCATTAGAGATCTATATCGGGCTCACCCGCCCATAGTTTATCATGGAACCACCAGTCTTCATAATAATGCCCAAGAACCTCAACATAATCGTATCACATAAAACATGCATAAAGGAAACATAACATTTCGACCTTTCAATCACAAGATATCAATACAACACATTGATATAATAACATTATGAAAACCATTTTCAATACCAAAATAAAAGAAAAGTAAAACATGGTTTTCTATTTTTCTTTTAAAAAAATTTATGGCTTGTAGAGGAAGCTGAAATTCAAATAATGGTCACAGCGGCGAAGAAGACGTTGTCGCCACATACGTATGACAAAAACATTCCCTTTTGTCATTTAGTAAACACTTCGTATAAAAAAGATTCCTTTTGAATAAACGCAAAAGTCAAAGGGGTTTATACACCATATAAAAGAAGGTTGTGTATAAAACAAAATATGCCTCAAAGAAAGTAGATTGAGACAAAGTCCCATACAAAGACGGTATCCTTGGTTTAAGGATAAATCAATCACATAATTAAATGTGAAAAAAGAATACACCAAATATAAGTGGATATTAAGTGTAAAATAATCAAAGGTTATTCACGCATATTTAAAGGATGACATATTCAATAACTACATGTTAAACCCAAAGAAATCGAAATTCGGTTAAGAAGTTCCCTTTACATCCTAACGACGCCACATCAAAATGAGTTGATGAGAGATAAAAAGTGTATCTCATCACTTGGACATAAAATTTACATCAATAAGGATATAAGAGAACATATCCCAAAATAAAAATATGTAAATTAAAAGTCCCAACAAAAGAAGTCTTTTAAAAAGAGGAAGGTGAAAGGTTCCCTTACCGACTTGGGTATCTTTCAAAACATACACCCCATGAAAGAAGCGCAACACATCATTGATGTAAATACTCATAAACGAAAGTATATTACACAAAGAGTAGAATAATGGGTAGTACATACACCACTCAAAGGAAATTGTGGCAAATGTAGCATAAATCTCATGGGAATAAAAGTGAGATGAAAAATCCCTTACGAAAACTCGGCAGCCTAACGGCGCCACATAAAACCTACAAAAATGGATTGATGAGTTCAAATAGGGTATATCATCATATTAACATAAAGTTTATAGAAATAGTAATATAAAATAACTTCCCCCAACATAACAATGAGGAGCTTAAAAGAAGTGACATAAAGGAGAGTACTTAAAAAGAAAGAGAGAGGTTAGATCTCTTACGAAAATTCGGCAGCCTAACGGCGCCACTCAAAACATCCAAATTGGATTGATGAGAAAGAATAGGGTCTCTCATCACATGAAAATAAAAATTACAGTAATATTAATATAAAATAACATCCAAATGAAAAGAAATATGAGCTTTAAAAGGAATGAAATAAAAGAGTGTACTTAAAAAGAAAGAGAGGAGTAGGATCCCTTACCTCGGGTCTGACTTGACTCGATTGTTCTTTAATCTCCTAAATAATAAACTTGAGTTAATTTCTACTTTATTAAGAACCTTTTTCAAGCTTATTATTTCTTTTATATAACTTATTTCCATGTTATAAACATTATGTAATCATTAAGTTAATAATGTTTGTTTTGTCGATATTTGGTTCTTAAGTTGAAAGTGGACTTCTTACAATTACATGTTGTTCGTGGGGTCAAATGTTCCTTATATCCAGAATGAAATTCCTGATTTGGATATCATATATATCATATATATCCATAATATACATGTATTTATAATATCAAATAATCATTTAGAGGAAATAAATGAAATGCACCGTTCATGGAGACGGTAAGCCGTACGTACCCATGGACGCTACTTTCATTTCTATGTCATATTAATGGAATTAAAACCATATGAGAGGTATGTATATATTAATTACAGAACTATATTAATCATTTAGATGTAACATACATCATATATATCCATTATAAATATGTACTCATAATAATACATTACATTTGGGGATAAGAAATGAAATGCACCGTTCATGGAGACGATAAGCCGTATGTACGCATGAACGCTACTTTCATTTCAATATCATACTTTAATGGAAAGAAAATAATAATGATATAATGGTATACTATAATTCCTGTATTACATAATATATAATAACTTTAAATCCATCCTTTATACGTCCCACAGATGGCATTAACGAATCACATCACTTTGTGGGGGCGGTAGTCCGCACTTCCTTAAATGAAGATATCGCGTTTACCCATAATGGAAACCATAAAGGTATGCCATAAATGAAAAATACAGAATCTAAAGTAAAACATAAACATATTATATATCATATATAAGTATAGTTTCTTCTTAATGCCCACCTTTGAAGGTGTTAAAATAATGTTGAACAATCATCATCTCGGGAGGCAGAAATTCGCCATCCACGGAAACAGTATGTTCTTTAACCATTAGATTTAGTTGTGTGTATGTGTAGCTGGAATACTTCTTATAAAAACATACTAGTATATTGAATATACTGCAGTTGTTACAAAAGAAATGAATAAAAAGAGTTTAGGGGGTTGGAGAAGTAAAATAAAACAAAAGGACTCAAGTGAAGACATTACCTTAAAATCGGGTAACTCTCTTATATTTGAGCTCAAATGCTTCCTTGGGAAGACTTCTGCCCAAAGTGAGGCTTCAAGGTGTAAGAGAGGGATGTTTATAGACAAACTGGGCAGGGTTTGGCCGAGCCAAGGGCTTATGAAGTGTGGGTATGGAGGTAGAGGTGGGGGCCTTTTATAAGAGGAGAGGAGGGGCACTCTTGGAAAGGTATTAAATGTAACTTTATTTGCAAATGAGTTTCGGATTTTAGTGGTCCCACATTGATGTGTTTCTAGGATAAGGTGATAAGGGTTCGAAATCCACCCATACAATATGTTTTGGACATGTGTAGGTCTTATATTTTACATTATCTTTCTATTTTATTTAAATCGTTAAATACTGAGGTTATCGCTGCATCATCATGCTGTCGTAATTAATTTATTTTATTTAATGTCTAAAAATTATAAAAAAATACTATGATGTAGGAAATCTTTTTATCTTTCCAATGAATATTTATAGTCCAAAATATAATTTAGATAGGAAAAAATAAAAATATTTTACTTAGGTGACACCTTCTTTGTTACATTTAACATTCTTTAAAAATAAAAAGATAAAAAGTAACTTCCTCACAAAATTGATTCCATGGGGCCCCCAAATTTGGCACAAGGCATCCCATGGTCGTCCATGAGACAACCAGTATCCTTAGGACACATGTTGTGGCCATTTTTCATTATTATGATATTATTTTATTATCTTTACCTACCTGATTACTCATTAATCAAGATAATTAAAGATAATTACCGTCGTTACTATTCATAATTTCAAAATACAAAAGAGTCTTAATTACATAATTTGGACCTTATGATTCCAAATATTTAATCCATTTTACCATATTACAAACACATAAATTGCAATAATTAATTTAAAAAACGTCACGTTGTCAAAACAAATAGCGGGTTTTTTGGAAACAATATTTATGAAATGTTTGGCACTTGTTTATGCATAATTACAAAGTTAAATTAATCCCAATGACCATAATTTAATTACATGGTAAAAATATATTCTAATTAAACTTTATAAAAATTTAAAAGATAATATAACCATATAATTAAAATATATGAAAAAGCAGTTTTGATGTAAATTGCAGTATTTTTCACTATTCATTGAAAAATGAACATTGTCAGAAAAATACCAAACATTAACCCAAGGTAAATTTCAATGTCCCAATCATAAATAATATATTTATTTTGAAAAATAGATCTTATAAAATTTTCAAAAGTTTGATTATAAAAAAATGATTTTCCATCAAATGGTAGTAAAACAATCTTTTAAAAATACTAGTGTATTCAATGCTTAAGATGGGATTCATTTGTATTTTAAGCCTCTAAAATTTATTGGATAAAAGTAAAAATATTTATCAAACATATATAATCATATTTTAGTTATTTCTATTCATTACTGACAATACAATGACTATGTTTTAACTACCATTTAAAATAATATTACTTTATTATTAGAGTGCAACGTATGATTTCAAAGGAACTCGTTGTTGGGTATTGGGTAAGCCATCGAGCATAGCGTTCCCTTTAAATTAATATTGAAATTTTATTCAAAAATAGGGATAAATATAATGATGTCATATTATTTATTTACCTAGGGTGTTAGACCATAGGTACCCTATTTGTTCCGACAACAAATAGAGAGTTCCACTCCTATAACAAACCTCTAATAGGTCCTAGATTGGTCACTAACAATGAGGTAAAAAACAAATAATGGGGGATAATATCTGTAAAAATCCCATGACTATAATAGAATAACCACTATTCAACCCCATATCTTAAATGTAAAATGAAATTATCCAAAATTTCATGTCATGAAGTAAAAAAACCTCCAAAAATAAATTCCAAGAAACAACTTGAGGAAAAAAATAAATAAATTTTTTTACCTGCAAGCTAGTAATGTTCATACCATTATCCACAAATATCACATAATCCTAACATACAAATTATATAATAGGGGTGAGTATAAAATGTATATTCAATACGATAAAACCCAAGGTATATCAGAAAAATGTGTAATTATATAACTAATGTCCCAGGGAATGTACAAAATGACAAATGAGCTCCTAAATACATCAAATATCTACTTCGCAACTGCACCAAGTCTCCATCACCAAAAAATAAAATCCAAAATTGTATAATAATATCCAATGAATATAGATAAGGATCCCCATAATTGCATCCCAACAAGTTTCCCCCTCTCAAATTCTAACATCAAAAATCATATATCACTATCCCTTCCATATATGCTAATCTTTATTGATGATAATATGGTATCATGAACATGTTAAACATCATCCATGTGTCCACCTTCTTCCAAGACTGAACCCGACCACAAATTTCCTCAATGTAAAATAAACATATGATAATCTATCATCTTAAAGAATCACCCATAAAAATATATTCATCACTAGGAACCACTAATAGATCTATCATCTATTTGAATCCTTAACAAACAATCCATCTTTATAAAGCATCACCTCCAATTGATCAATCATCTTTAGGTGTCACCACCAACTGATCCATCATCTCACTGAACCTCAAAAAATGGAGGGTAGTGGATAGATGGTAGTAAACTATCCACTATCACCAACATGAATATTAGGTAATATACATAGAAACATAATCAAATGGGGTTCAAAATAATATAAATGACATAGTTGGGGTACATATAGATGTCACATGAAAAGAAAAGGATAATTGTCACACACAATACCCACTATAATGGTCCACATCAATAACTCTTTCATAGACCACAATACTAACACATGAACTCATGACAACCACCACCAAATACTAGTACCTATAGTTGTAATCGATCACACTATAGAACTACACAAAACTAAAAATTCCATTCCTAATTAATAGAGAGAATAATTTTCTAGATTCATGATTTCTAACTATTATTTTTTTAGACATTTAGTCCCTTATATAATTACTATGCAATGTATCCTAAAACTATGTTATTCCGATTTTTCAACATTAAATTTATTAATCAATTACACATTTTGAATTCCATCACACATTTATTTAATTCAAAAATTACCAATTGTACTCCATATCCACCATGAAACTAAAAAATTACACCACACAAAAACAAAAACATTTCACAATAAAAAAGTCCATATCCCATGTTAAATCCATCATCGTATATTTTCCATTAGATATAAAAATACATCAAACAAAATCCACAAAATATTGGCCAACTTATCTCATACTAATCCAATGGTACCCCCACTCCCTCAACAAAATACACACCCAAACCTATCTACAATATCACCGAAATAACCCATAAAATCAACAAAAAAACCAGGTTAAAATTGAAGACAATGAAAATGAATAACATCAAAATATTTCAACTTTATTTACTTATAAAATTTTAATCACAAAAGGGCTTTCATAAAATATCATTATCTCTAGCATAGAGGTTTTCATAGAATTTACATATTTAGATATAATCGATTCAATGTCAATTTTAATTCCTTGTGATTTTTTAAATGGGAAGGCCAAAAAAATAAATCATATCATGGTTCATTGAGAATAGTAACAAAAAAACATCCATCACAATATCTTTCATGTTTTTGGTAATGATCAATAATTGATAATAATAGAAATAGTAAACTCATAAAAAATAACCCCTTTCTATTTATTATAATTTAAATATAGTTTATTATCATGTAATGTTTATCCTCATTATCCTCATAGAGTATAAATATATGCCAATCTAATAGATTCAAAAAAATAAATATATATCTCATATTCTTTACCACAATTGAAAGGATCATCAATCACCATGAAAAGGAAATTTGAAGAAGAAACATCCAGAATACAATAATCCATCGAAAGTTGTGTCAACAACCTAAAAAAAATTACCCATCAATCTCTAACAATGACATTGTTTGATTTTTTGAACTATAACCAATTTTTTAGTACCTTATTACATGTTTTTCTTAATAAATTTTTTTTATCACATCTATATTATTCATCTATGTAATATTTGTAATTTTTGATGTCCAAAAAATATATGTCACACAGAATGTTTATTGCATTTTCCCACTATGAAGAGAACCTAGAGGTTCAATAAGATTATACATGAATATTGTTCGATGGATAGATGATATTGCCTAATGGGACATGGAAAATAGAATTTATCATGGTTAAGAGGATTATAAAAAATTGAGACACATTCTCATGTTGTCCTACCATGGAAATTTCAATGATTGGATGTTACTAAAACATGCCTATCAATAGGAAATACACATTTCCATGTTTTATTGGATGTTTCTATCTGTGGAAAAGTGTATTGATCCTTCGAATTTTAAGATTATAATTAATGGACATCATGTCTCATGTTCCTTGATGTATTGATGAATACCACGATGAAATATGTTTGTATAGAAGTAGGATGTGTTGGGTGCATCATGAATTATATTTCATTAAATGATATTTTGTGGAATGATTTATCAATTATTTTCATAGAATAAAGTTAATATCTTAGGCCCATTGATTGGAATAGAATTGCAAGCATAAATCTATAACCATTGTGTTCTTTGGGAGTGATCATTTTTTAAAAGTCAACGAAATAGAAAAAAGAGTATAGTTTGATATCATCAACATAAAAGGTTCATGTTTTTAGATATTGGGATAGGAGGATTATATTACATTTTCAATGTTAATAAGAGATTAGAGGTCATTTTGATGTTAAATTTTTTCTCTAGGGATACCTTGGCGTCTTTCAAGATTCTAACATTGGGATATAGGTCGTCATGCCTAATTTCACATAGAAGTATCCCTATAGGGTCACATAATAAGTGTATACATAGCCTCAATTAGATTCTAGTATTTAATTTATCATGTTAGAATAAATAAAATAAATAATAACTATTTAATTTCAAGTTTTAAAATATATTATTAATTTTATTTATCATATAATAATTTATATACATTTATTTATTAAAAATTCATGACTCATGGATCTGTAAATATCAAAGAGTGAATGTTGATTAAGTTTAATGGTCCGATGAGAATTGGTATAAATGATACATATTTATATTCTATATGCATTTCCCATGTCATGCATTCTATAATAGTATTTATATTGTTATTATGGGAAATGTGGTCAACTAAGTATTATAGCATTCCTAAACGGTTTACTATGAAAATTTATTACCCTAAAACATACATAATAAATATCTAATTATATATCTATCATAAAAGATAATTATTGTGATCAATGGAATGTGTTAAACTATATCTATCCCAAGAAATAGATCATGATATATAGAGTTCCCTCCTACCCTCCCATCACATGATAATGTGAAATAATCAATAGGTCATCCTCTTAAGATAATAATTCTACTGCAGTAAAACATGAACTAGACCACCAATTAGGAGTTTCCATTCTAGAAACCTATGATTCTACGACATTATTTAAAGATTTTAGTGCATCTGTGGATCTTCTCTCGTTGTATTATACACATGGATCCTACTATGTAATTATTATTATATTATATCTATTCCACCAACCACAAATGAATAGATAATTATAAATTATTTTATTTCTCTATCTACTTATTATTTAATTATAAATTTCTTGTTATTGTCCTTTTCTAATGGTTTTAAAATTTTAATATGTCCATGTAATCTAATTGTTTCATTTGAAATGAAATAATGATCATGTAAAGAAATTATTACATGTGAATTATGAAGAAAATCCAATTTGGAAATTCTATAAATATACTCTTATATTTTTACTGGAACCTATACGGGGTATTAGAGATGTCACATGATTAATTTATATGATTTATTATTCATTGAATGATGACATTTGTTTGTATTTTATTTTAGTAAAACAAATTCATTTAATTTTTTCATATCTTTTTCTATTACTTTATTCATTATCACTAACATAACCTTTAAGTGGATAATGGTTAGTAATGAAGAATAATCTAAAGAACACATTGCTGAGGTGCCAAAGGTTATACCTGAATAAACAAGACTGCACGGTGTGTACTTCCAATTAACATTCCATGTCATTTTTTCATGGGCATATCATGTGAAAAAAGAGAGATGGATTCGATCTAACTGAATCAATGATATGAACAAATCAAATCAATATGTGGGTCTAGACAGTCTAGAACATAAAATGTAGAACTACATGATGTGAATGTTGCATACATTCCATGAAGTCTCTGCCTTCATGAGATTGAGATCACCGGGTGTCCAAGTGATCTGTGTATCAGATACACGGAATAGAAAAACAAAATTACAAGATTATTTGATGTTACACATCATGTATTCCCAATGCAAGTCATGAACCTTGAACAAATCCATAGTAGGCATCATGGACAGACCAAAGGCATGTACTGAAAACTTGGGTAGAAGAAAAGTATGCATCGTGTAGTCTTCTACTAGTAGTTTTCTCAAATTTTCATGTAAAGAATAATTAAATATATAACTAAACCAATTCATTATGTGTTTTATGTGTCATTCATTCAATTGTACACACAATATCATAGGATTAACGATTATATATTTACTTATTATTATTTTGGTTAAAATGTGATGTTAAAATGAGGTTTCCTCTCAGTATAGTTTTGTACTACAATTATTTTAAATGAAATTAATTTTGATTAAAAATATATATGATGGCGTGTTAAGGATGGTTCAATGTAATTATGATAAATTGAATTAATTAGATTTATTAATTATCTATTATCTTAATTTATAATGAAATCAGGAATTAATAACAATTTTGAAAATTTATACTATAAGTTTGATTTGTGGATGATCATGAGATTAAACCACCCCTTATGTATTATTGGTTTATTTTGATTTATTATGGTTAAATTATTATTGATGGTTTGTGAGTCATCACCTACCCTTATTATGTATGTTCCTAATTGACCAAGGATTCTTTTATGTAGACCCCCCTAATCAAATCGATTGGATCCCCTAACCTATGTGTGAGTGAATTATTATGTATGGATGGAGATTCTATGATAATGGTGGTGGTCCATGCTACAGATCTGAGATGAAACCAATCGAGGAGATATATATGATCCACAGTGGAATACTACATCTCAAACATAGCTATATTTCAACATGTTTCCACTAGGGTCGATGTTTAGTTTATCATATTCTAGAAAAACTAACCATTATATAATCTCATGATCATAGTACTTATATTTAATTTTTTTTAGTTGAATAGTTAATTATTTATGTTTTTGAATGTTCTTCACCACATAATTAATTAATTAAAAATAAAAAAGGATAGAATAAAATATTATAATATTATGTGTAATTTTTTTTATCTAAAATGGGTATTCACTTCTTTAATATCAACAAAATATTTTAAAGGTATGGGAAAAGTTATAAATTGGAAATAATCATAATGAAAAAATCCCAAAACCTAAAATATTAAATTGGATTAGCCTTCAACTACTTATGTAGGAATTTTACTCATAGTAAAAAGTTCTTGACCAACCATATTTGGTGTAATTTCTAATATCATGGAAATTTTAGCTAGATTGTTTTTGTTAAATTGAGTTTGTTTACATTGAGGGTTTAATTCTCAAACATTAATTTTTTAAATATAATGGAAAAAGATGAGAAAATATTAAAATAATATATTCGGATTGGATTGTCCGCTCAACATATTAAGGAATTATTAGTTAAATTACTTGGAAAGTTATAGCTACCTAAAACCTATCAAATTTATTTTCATTCCCAAGTCTAGGTTTTTATAAGGTAATATTAATCCTTACCAATAAAATAAAAAAAATAAAATAAAATTGGAAGACTAATTGTGATGAGAGGTTAAGATTGGTGATTCTACATCCAAAAAATCTAAGTCAAAAACGATTTACCAACATAGTCTGTTAAGATGTGTAGGTTTAAACATGAAATGAGAAATGAATGGGTGATGCACATTATGAAGAGAAATTCCTCTTCTCCTATTATTTATGGAGATGCATTAGGGAGAACCATATACATCTAAATGATGCATCTTGCACCACACAACCCATGGAGGCTATATCAATTCAAGGGCCTATGTTGGAATCTAAAATTACTCATGGAGAAATATCGGTTGAGACATACCAGCATATGGTGGGTGATGATGTTGGCTATTGTGGCTTGGTCACCCCTCATGTTAATAACTTGCAGGTAGTGTTTGGTGTGGGATCTGAAACTACTAATAATAGTTAGTTCAACACTCATGGTAATGAGAGTTTTGAGGCTTTCACATTACTTTAACCTCTATCAGAGAGGGAAAATGATACTGTTGATTTGGATACATGTGACTAGAAGATAAAGTATTTTTTTACCACTATTATGAAATTTTATGGGTCATTTGACACATGTAATGCTTTTGTTTATTCCAACTCATTGTTCTGTACTCACAAATCCTTTTATGTTCTTTACAACGATGTAGTTAATATGAGGAAAATAATTATTATTTCTTTTCAAATGTAATAGTGATGAAGGTTTCAAGTAATGATTATATCTCGGATTATAGGGATGTACCATGGATTCTGGTTAAAACATGGTGAAGGGGTTGAATTTCTCCTAGATAGGGTGTTCATCTCCTTCCTCATAGCATGAGCAACACAACATGAGCTACATGAGTTATATTGGTTTTTTTATATGTGTGATGTTTAGATGTTTTACATGATCCTCCACATTTCTCTATTTTTTATTCATTTGAAGTGGCCTCTGTAACTCAAAATATTCAAATATTCTCTTAAATTATTGAAAAAAAATCCAATGACAGTTAAAATATATCTGGGATCTATACTATATAAATATAAGTTTCTAACTGTCATTTATTTCAAAGAATTGTATAGGACCATGGGCATTATAAAATTCCATGAAGAAAAATTTTATATGCTTGAAACCCCACTTCTTGAATAAAATTTCATATAGTATAGTGAGGAAGGTGTATCTATTTATCTAATGTATGTGGATAACTAAATGGATGTCTCTAATGTTATATTATCATCCATGTACAATGATATTTTAAAATATAATGAGGATATAAATGAGTATAATATAATTACTCACCTTTTGTGTCACTATAAAGAGAATTTGATATTAGAGACATATGTGGTATTTAATGAACTATTCATATGAAACCCTGGAGTGTCAGCACTAGTAGGGGAACATGTAGTTAATATTATAGGAAACATTTTGTACCTAGACCTATTGGGTTTTATGATCCCTAATGAGAAGTTACTACATTTCATTTTTTCCTAACTATCCAAAGACATCTATTGGCATATTGTGAATTATAACATGATAACTACCCAGAATGAAATATGATAAATTTTTACTCCTATCCTCTAAATTAATAATGAAATGGGTTGTAAAAAAACATATTGTACATGTAGTGAATAAGAAGAAGAGGAATAAGGAAAAGGGATAGAAGACTCATTCATAGTATAAGAATCCTGAGCATCATCCCTTCATGAAGAAGACGATCTAGTGGATTGTAAAGCAACGATATGTAGTATTTTTTCCATATGAAAAGAATGGATATTGGAATAAATATTTAAGCAAGATAATGAAAACAGGGGAATCTTAATGGGAATTTATTTCCTAGTGTAATATTTATATATCTATAAGTTATGTATTGGATACTATATTTGGTAATGATATTTTCATCTAAATATAAAAATCTAGATGATTTTGGAATATTACCATTGATAAGGTGGATCAATGGGATTATAATATATTGTGGTTGGCTCTTATGTCTATTAGAGTCACTATATCACATTAATATGAAGATTGATTTTGGTTTTAAAAAAAATATTATTTTCTTCCTTTTATTACCATGAATATTATATTTGTTTACTTCTATGAAATTTATGGATTCAATTCAGTCATTGAAATAAATATTTCTAATTTCATAATGATTGATTATGATATTGTATAGAATAATTGAGTAATTTTCTTTAGTTATTGAATTACAAAAAACTAATATTTTAAATTGAAAAAAATTAACATGTTTGAAACAAATAACACCTCGTTGTGGAATCACCATCCAGGTCACATAAATGAGTATTTTTGGAAGATATCTATCAATATAGATACAAAGAGACACATTTTCTCATACACAATAAGAAACATGTCACATATTATTACAAGGAAAGATGAAAAAACCATCATTACATTCTCCAGGTGAAAGAACCATAGAGATTATAGATTTGGTATACACAGATTTATTCTAACATATTCAATTTGAGGCAAGAACTAGATACTATAACATTGTTACTTTTATAGATGACATGAGTTGGAATAGTAATATATATTTGATGAGGTATAAGTATGAATCCTTTGATAATTCAAATAGTATAAGAATTCATTTGAGAATCGTCTTATTAAAAAGATAATTATACATCAATCAGATCAAGGTTGTGAATTTTTTGATTAAAAATTAAATTATGTTCTACGAATGAAAGGGGTTTTATCTCAACTCACACCACCTTATACACCACAGTGGAAAAGTGTTTTTGAAAGGAGGAACTATTCATTGTTTTAGTATGTAAGATCAATGATGAGTCAAAAAAACCATTCATCAAACTTTATGGGATATGAATTATAGAAAATATTATATATAACAAATCATGAAAAAAAATAAAGTATAAAGTTATATTCCCTTCAAGTTATAGTGTAGAAATAAACATTTTTTATAATATGTTCATTCATGGGGTTGTGAAGAGCTTATTATGTCGTGGTCAAGTAACAATCTAGTAACCCTTGGTATGACGTGTATCGTTATAGGATATACTATGAAAATAAGTGTATACTAACTATACAGCCCTTCAAAAAAGAAAGTTATTATTGTAATACATACCATCTTTCATGAGATGTAGGACATCATCAAGAAGGATTGTGGGAGAAATATTGATATCGATGAATTAAACGATCTAGATACACAAGAGATGTTATAGTAACTGATTCCTTAGTTTGTCTTGGATGATTTTGTTCTAGAAATAAATTTACTATTTAGGATCACTAGATAGGTAAGATAATAATAGATATATGGTTTTACATTATAGAATACTGTGACTCATTATTGGTTGACTGTGATTATATAATCTAATACTAGTAGGTATTAATGATCTCAAAAGATAGAAGGTGGAATGAATCCATGATGTCAATAATGGATTCCTAATTTCATAACCTTGTTCAGGTTTTGAATGATCTTCCAGTTGATATAATACTTGTTGGGTGTAAATTGGTATTCAAGAAAATATATAAATGCAAGTTAAATTAAATGCCTATAAATAATTAATTATAGCTAAAGGGTTTAGACAACACCAAATAATTGAATATGATGAAACATTTTCCCCAGTTTACATGTTATGTGAATTAAATTTTTACATTCTATAACAGCGTACCATGAGTATGTTATTTGGAGAATGGATGTCAAAACTGCATTCCATTGTGGAAACATTCAAGAGGATGTGTATATGAGACAACCAAAATGGTTTGTGACTATGCGAAATTCCAAAAACATATGAACATTTTATTGATTCATTTATGGATTGATGTTAGCATTGATGTAATGGAACATTCAATTAGATGATTCGATAAATGAATTTGGTTTTAGTAAGGATGAATGTGTGCCATGTAATTACATGTAGTTTATTGGGAGTACAATTGTTTTCATATTAATATAGGATAATAATATTTTACTAGTTGGAAAAAATATACAATCCTTGAATGAGGGTGTTTCATGGTTGATAAAGTGATTCTCTATGAAGTACATTGGTGAAGCAGCCTACATTATAGGGATCATGATAATTCATGATAGATCCAGCAGGATAGTTGGACTATGTCATGTTACATAAATTGACTAGAAACTAAAGAGGTTCAATATGTAAAAATCTACTTGGGTATTGATTCTAGTGTCCAATGGTGTATATATTTCCATGAAAATGTATCCTTAGACATAATAATAAAGAGAAAGAATGTATAATATCTCATAGACTTATATGACATGATCTATCATGTATACTATTTTAGGTATGATGATTGATGTTGCCTAAGCAGTCAACAAGGTAGGATGATATCAAGTAGACCCTGATGAATAACATTGAACTATTTTTATGTCTCTCCTTAACTATATGAGGCATACTAAGCATATATTCTTGGTGTATGGAGGATATAAAGGACTAGACATTAGGGGTTATAATCATATTACTTTTTAGATACTTCATAATAATAATAAGTCATATTATTGATATTTCTTTTGTTTTAACGGTGGATGTATGACCTGCAAGAGTTCTACGTATCCATTTTTCACTGATTCTATAACAATTGATTAGTATATTTTATATTTATATGTATCCAAGGATGTCAATTGGATTTTAATCTTTTTCCAATATCATGATATTACTCCTTGAAGTATTTATCCTATGATTTTTTACTATAAGAACACAACAATGGTGGTGCACTCTAAAGATCCTAGGTCACAAGAAATGGAAAAGAAGATACTTTATAATTTTTTTTCTAGAGGAATTTTCCTCAACAAGGTAATGTGTCAGTGAGAAGAGTATCAACAATGAAAAAAACGATAGACCCCGTAATCAATAAAATAAAATAGTATAAGAAATAGTATAATGAGAGATAAATTGTACTGAAAGCTATTTTATATTGTATCTAGTTAATGTGGTAGTCTATTGGAGTTAGTTCCTTAGAATACAATTACTAAATACTTGGTTATATGTTTTTATTATTAAATAAATTTCATTACCACATACTAAATGTTCTTATGCACAATATTTTTATATGATCAAGTCCTTAGAATATTCATTGCACTAAAATTTCATATCAGTTCCCGATTATGATGAGAATATAATTATTTCGTGACATTATTCTTGAATTTAGTTTTATGGATAGAGGATGTAATCTGGATGGATACAAAAAATACATGATATTATAGGTATGAGGATCATGTGACATTAATACACCTTTTTATGGTGTTCACCCTTGGTGAAACCTAATATATTAGGGTATGATAATATTCCTATCAATATGAAATCGAAATTTCATTGTGTGTTTGGATATTACTATATTTGTACATGTCTATTCATCGTAATACATTAATATTATCATTAATAGTTATCATGAGTCATTTAATTTGATGTATGGATGAAAATTTTAGTGTAATATGTTCTCAGTGATGTTGGATGCATTGGGTGCATCATGAGTGAAATTTAATTAATGGATAAAGTGAAAATGGATATATTCATTCCTTACATAGATGAACGTTGAAATATTAGAACCTTTGATGAGAATGGAACTACATTCATAAATCTATGGCTATTGTGGTTGACGAGTGAGTTAATTTTGAGAATGTCAATGAATGAGACATCGAGCATATAGGTTGACTGAAATAGCCTCCAACTTACATGACTTGAGATATTATGAGAAATTATTATATTACAGTGTAAACATTCTTAGGAGGTTGGAAATCTTGGATAAAATAACTTATTTCTATTTGTAATACTTGGAAAATATCTATATACCAACATTAGTCTTTAGGTAGTTATGCATAATTCCCTATTGAATGTGGCCAAGAGGGCCACACAGTCAATGTATCCATAGACTTAGTGAGATTCTATTATTGAATATAAAATTTTTTAATCAATAATATTTATTATTTTTTTTAAGACCATAATTTAATCGAAATTTATTCAAAAGAATATTTATGTTTATTAATAACAATACTAAATATTTATTTTCATGTTTTATAATTATAGTATTTATTTTATTTATCATATAATAATGGTGTGATATTTATTTATTGGATAGTAATTATTTAGGGATCTGTAAATATTGACAAGGGAAATCATTATGGGTTTAATTGTCTGATTGGAAATGGTTT
Organism: Viscum album; assembly: GCA_963277665.1. NCBI lineage: Eukaryota > Viridiplantae > Streptophyta > Magnoliopsida > Santalales > Viscaceae > Viscum > Viscum album. The sequence continues at coordinate 1,901,280,324 of OY728121.1, read as the reverse complement.
AAATGATATTTATTTATATTTCTTATGTGTTTCACATTTCTATAGTTTAATGATAATATTTATATTTTATTACTGGAAAGGGATTTAAATAAGATTATTGTAATTGGTAAAGGTGTAATATGAAATTCTCCATCCATAAACCTACCATAATAAATAACTATTTATATCTCTTTCTTAAAATAGTATTTGTGTGTATAACGTATAGACTGAGACCCACCCAATCCCTTGTTAGATATCAAGATATCTATAATTCTCTCCTACCCTCAACTCAAAATCAATTGAGATATCATCAAGGGTCCTTTTTATCATGAGACGAATTCTTCTATAGTCAACCACATACAACATAATTGTTCTTCATTGACTATGAAAGCACCCAGAGATTCAACAACATTGATCAGTGATTTTCATTCATGTGTGGATATCCACTATAGGGATTCTTCACATGGACCCTATAGCACAACAACAATGAGATGGGATCTATTCCATAGATCATAAATAAATAGAAAATTAAAATGTATTGTAATTCTATAAATTTTTATAAATTAATTATAAATTTCATACGAAGATCACTCATTCATGTTTCCATCATTTCAATCTAGTTATTTACTAAGTATTCATTGGACAGGAAGTATATTTCATTTAAAGAAACAAAAAACACCTGATTTGTGAAAACAATATGAGTTTTTTATATGAAGAATGGATGATTATACTATATATAGATCCTAAGCACATCACCCAATCCAACTATTATCATAAAAAATTATAGTAAATAGTGAAGGTGAGGGAATGAAAATTACTTGACATCTCTAATAAATATGATCTTGAATTCAATAATTGAAGTTGTAGAAAAGTGATGAGAGACATCTCAAGGACAAAAATATTGTATCCCTGGATTGAGTGAAATTACTATACATTTATGAGTTTTGAAGGGGTTCTATAATTTATTTAACACATATAAAATGAAACACTACTAAATGATACCACTATCTATCTATTTTTTCCACCCCAATATAGAAAATAAAATAATTTTGATACATTTCCTAGGATCCCAGTCAATCTACATTATAAAATTCATGTTATAGTTCATGGTAAGATCTAATATATTGAGGGTAAGTATACAAAATGACCCATTCCTCACATTAAATCTTTTCCCTAATTTATAGATATACACCTATTTTACATTCTATGTCTCTAAACCACAACAGAACACAATTTTGTTGAATGAAATCCCCCAAATGAACCCTTATTTCCTGGATAATCCTTACTCCATAAATAAACATCCTTTTACCCATCATCATGCCCCATGAAATTCACCCATCCATGAAACTATGGATTCAAACATACATAAGACTTGGTTGAACATTACACATTCTTCCCTTCCAAAGATCAAAACATATTACCCTTACACTAGATTCCCCCCTACGGTGAAACAAATATCCCTACAGTGAAAATCGACCACCACACAAACCTGGAGAAAATGAGAAAAACTTATGTGAAGCATTAATCATCTTTACTCTTGATTCACTATAGTATAACCCAATACTCCATTCAATATTCTTCTTCCTATTTGAAAATTTAATCTCCAACAAATACTCACCTTCCTCGAAACTCATCTAGACACCTCTATCACCTAAAACCACATAATGTAAAAGCTTGCATGACCTAAACCATTACATCAGAAACATCTCAAATAATTCACATCATCAAGAATAAAACATTCCCCATAAAGGAGTGTAGAATGGGAATTTACAAAAACCCATCCTATAAGGTTCCTATCATAAATATAATTATATCCAATACACAAAAAAAATCTAATCATGTCCAAAAAAATAAATAAAAAGATTTCATAGATTAGAAACAATCCATGGAAGAAATTATTATGAAAAAAACTAGATAAAAAAGAGATGCTAAGAATGAATCTTCATCACATCCCCAAGTACTCTCTTCTAGACTACCATGTATTGAAAATACATTAACTATGAAAATGAATCACCCACAAAACACCTTCTCCCAAAATATTTGATCTCAATCTATCTCTCCACAAATGCCAAACCACCCTTCATATCTAACTCTCCCCGTTCAATGATATGTGATTAATCATTAAGATACCTACAAAGGTATGACATGTTAAAGACATTTTGGATATGGTATATTCATGGTGGATGTGATAACTAATATAAAACCATTTTAATTAAGTCTAATAAATTTATAACCTAAAAAACAAGGGAGAAACCCTAATCCCTTGATCAATCATCCACTACCCCAATAAGGGGTAACCCCCATGAACACATGACCTATAACCAAAAAATATAGAGGCCTCCTATTGTATATATCTCATGAATTCTGGTGGTCCAGTGTCACCTTCATCCACTCCCAATCAGCCTGGATCTTCTCCATTATTCTCTACACTATATATAGACCATGATGTAAAACTTACCTTTCCATAGTCTTGAATAATTGAGATTAACATAACCATCCATACATCATTTTACCTAGATCCCATAAGAGGGATGATTTATAGAAATTATTTTAGGTGAAATAATCCAAGTGTAGCTTCTTAAATAGAAATTCACAAGAATATATAATATAAAACTACAATATACCCTTGATCATATATATTATCTTTTCAATTTTCCCATCATATACTGGGAGAACGTAGCACACCAATGTTGTTGAGAGCCAAAATCATACAGTAATTGTCCCTAGAATCATTAGGTAATTTGAATGTTTATATCAATGATAATGCTCTTTAGTACCAAAATGATTCCAACAGAATCAGACCGAAACTTATTTTCATTAATATCCATGACAATTGACTCTTATATCACATAAAAACTTGCTAAATTCATCTAATATGACAAAATCTCACAAACAACATCATGTCATCCCTGTGCCTGGGGTAAATTAGTAATGATGTTCAATGAAATGTTCTCTGATTTCCACATTGGGTTATCTAAAGGCACCAATAACCCTTTAGGGATATAATTGTCTTCTTTCACTTCTTAGAAGACCATGAATTGTGCTATAAACTCCACCAGTAAGCAATTTATCTACGTGAAACAAAGAATCATGATAAATCCATAGTAAATATTAGTCATTACAAGAATTAAAAATAATTATGATATATGAAACACACAGATAGATATCCCAAACATTGTCAAAAGAAAATAAATCCTCCCCTTAATAGTGTTTGATGTTGTATTTCATATGAACACCCCTCTAAAACATTCCCTGTCTGGAAAAACCCATCATCACCTAAACCTCTTACTCTGCCTAGTGAGACTAATATACCTAAGTCAATAAGTAATGTTCCACATATAACTATCACCAGAATCATCTAATAGTAGTGTCCACTTCTATAAGGTGTAGAGTTACTAAGTACTCTACCATCCTCTAGGCATCCTTGATTTCTAAAAATAATCCTATCAAAATTCTAGTTAATGGAATATCCACAAAATTCTCCTTTACTATTGTATAGAGGATCTAAAATTAATTATACTAGATAAACTACATCTAAATAATCTTATATAGGTCATGATCCTTTTAAGAGGGAATAGAACTTAGACACTTATGGTATGTAAAGACTAATATGATTTTCCTTATGAGGTAATTTCACCACAGCATCAAGGAAAATAGCACTGCCACCAACACTATATATTGGGGTATTAGATATACAATCATGGGTATGAAATTTTCTATACCCATAAGATATCACCTCAGTATAATTCATAAATACACATCCCAATACCATATGAGAAGTAATACAAAAAAAAGCAAATATAAGACTTTCCTTAGGAAATAAATGCACTAGGTAAATGATATAATTATCCTTAATGTATTTGAATTCTTCCTAAAAATGATCAATCTTGATTAAGGATTATTCCTTAATGTTAAAATCCATTAATGAGGCTATAATATGAGAATAATAAAACGCAATGCTTTGATAGTTTCACTTAAGACCAATGAAGTTGCAAACTTACACTACATTATTAGGTGCTTCCCAAGAATCAAATACCAAAATTTTCGATGGATCCATAAGCAAGCCCTATATAGACACAAAATGTCCATATATTTACACTAATCACATTAAAAAATATCATTTTATCAGATTACCAATGAGGTGACACCATTTAAGAACCTATACGGTATATCTAAGGTACATAACATGACATTCCTTCAAATTCATGTATATGAGGAATTCTTTGATTAACATGACTATGAAATAATATGGTAACTCATGGAACATGGAGTTTATAAACCTTAGGAACATATTTGGAACATTAATGAAATGACATGACTAGATAATGTACACAATGCTTCCATACCGACACCAAAAGACAGTATTAGGAAAATAATCTTATTTTACAGTCCTCTAATAATATTAAGACCAAAAACCGATTTTATATTACCAACTAGATAACTTTAATAGGTTTAATAGATTTTATATCCTTAGATGTGGGTAATTATTCTTGAGATTTACTTGGTTCAACCTCTGATAGTTTCTTCACAGTGATTGGATATTGTTCTCCATCTTCGAGAATAACACTAGAGCACCCCACTATGACACACTTGGTTAAATGAATCCCCAATAAGATAAATATTCAATATTGACACTAATCCTTTGAAACGCCGTGGGTTTATTATGGTAAGTATCCATTATAATAATAGAATCCTATGTCTGTAACTTTATCCCAAACATGACCTCGTGTTGAGGGAGTAGTGTCACAACCCCTTCATGTAAAACAATTAGAAACCCGTCATCATATTTGTGAGTACCTATCGATTGGTATTCCACTGAATAATTCTTAAATATATAGAAAATAGGATTTTCATTCATTTAACCCATATTATAATAATTATCACAAATTAACATCAATAATTGTCCCTCCATATTGGAAAAAACAACCATCCTGTAGATGAAATCAATAACTATGCACATAGAATACAACTAATCCATGAATAGGCGACATTGTATTGTTATATCTGGAAAAATAATAAATCACCCTATAGACTAATTCCACCCTATAATCATTATATACCCAAAACTCACATCGAAATACATATCATATCCTCCAACTAGAATGGATTACAATCAGGGAAATAGAAGTATCTCAAATTCTTGTCCTAATGAATAATAGAAATTGGATAAAACGAAGCATTGAGAAGCTCTGGAATCAAAAAATGTATAAACAAAGGTAGATAATAAATTGATTATTCCTTGATCAACCTCTTGGCTCTCAAAGGATGGAACCTCTATAGCATAAATATACCAATGGTCATTATATCTTCTTTGATATTGATATCCCCTGCAACCATTCTACCTAATGGGTCACTAAAGAAGAGGAATATTGAATGAGTGACCTATTATTTCTCTATCTAAAATTTAAATTCCATAAAAATATTTATCTAATTAAAAAACATACATGGTGTCCCTTCTATTGATATAACCTCCAATGCATTTACTGCTACTGTGACTAAAAGGGTGCATAAACACCGATTCCATACTGACCTCTCTGAGTAGTTCATAATTGATAATGATGGGGATCATGTCCCCCATATAATTAATACACAAATGAGGTTAACATAGTAGATTCATTGGAATTACTGACCCCCGACTAGAATGAAACTGTCTAAAGAGGTCATCTCCCTATCTGCCAAAGCCTCAACAACCCTAATACTTGTGATCCCCCATCTGAATATTTTTTTCCTTAAGAAAAAACATTTACCTATTTATCTTGTAAAAACCACATTAAATTTCGTCAACATAATCAATTATATGTTCTCCTGCACCTCCAAGTCCATTAATAATATAAATGGGGGTGATTTTATATGTAATCAATGGACACAAAACATCCTCAAGACTCCACACTCGATACTGCTAATGCAAAATGGTTTCATTAGTAAAGAATAATGTCATTTACATTTATCTCAAGAAACCCTGTGCTCGGGAACCATTGTTGAAGAGAGATAATGTAATCTGTATTGTTAATATTCATCTTCAATGATAATTTCTAAATAAAACTCATTTTTAAAAATAATCCCATGAAATATGTACCTCCTCCTTTTCTTCAAGATACTACTTCCATGACTAACATGACACCCCACACATCATATTGATTTCTAATAGTACCCAATACATAGCTTCTGTTTGAATAAAATTGAAGGAAATATTAAACTCCAAAATAAATTTCTCTATAACCAAATAAGTTATTATTCCCTCACGCTTCTCCAGAAATTGATTCTAGTAAATATGAAATAATATCTATCACATCTCATCCTCCTTAGTGGGATTAATTCTCCGACTATCAACTAGGACATCATATGGAACCTATCCCCCCAAAACTATATGTAGATGATTAATAAGAGACATTTTATAAAAACACACAAAATCCATAAGCCTGGTATAATTGTATGCATTAATATTCATTTTTTCATTTCCATTTAAATTAACGAAATAAGAGAGTTCAATAAAAAAGGAAAAAAAGATTAAACCTATACCACTACTAGGTCTCAACACAATTTTCAATGAAACATCACCTTCCACATAAATTATGCTTAAGTTCCTTTAATTAGATCATATGGGACCCCAAAATCATACACCCTCATTAGTCTCTTTGTCTTACATCATAAACTATGATCAAATGAAACTATATACCTACTAACCCATGTAGGCCTCACAGCTACCTAACCCCAATATCAATTTTATACTGTACCCAAAAGATTTTATATAACTCTATCATGACACCCCTCCATGAGTACCCCTCCAAGGATGATAATGGAGATATGAAGTGACCCCCAAAGCCCACCTTAAATTGGATCTGTGTCGGAGACTAAAATTGAGGGTATAAAAAATAAAATGGGAAGCATAAACCTCAATAACCCAATAATATCATATAAAAACAACAGGTCAACACCGTATCATAAATGTAAAATAACCATTATCCCACAATTAATGTTAGGAAATATAATTAAAACCCTTTAAAAATGTCCAAAAAATCATATGGTATAAAATTGAGAGTAATTTCAACCTCAATGCTATTAATATCTAGCTCAATCTCCAAAACCACCATAGAAATCTGAAATATAAATTCTATAATAGTGGTGATAATTAAATTTATTCGATATAGTATTATTCCTATGGTCTCTCATGAAAATGTGGAATAATAATAATAATAACCCAATGAACTAATAGTAGAAAAATCCTAAAAAAAATTTCAACTATACAATTCCCAACCACACCATGTCTCGCTATCCAATTCAAAAATCCATGATAGAAAAATAATTTCCAATGAATATAGAGAAGGCACCCCACAACCATTTAACCACCAATTTGATGATCTCACACACCAAAATCATACTTCCTATGTCCTTATCCAATATATATATATATATATTCCAATAAACATTATATGGAATTATGGTATCATGAAAATGATGGAAATCAATATTATTTCCTCCTCCTTCAATGATTGAACCCCAACACACATCACCTTAATGTACCATCCCCATTTGATAATCTATTATATCAAGGAAACACCACTAACAAACTTGTCATAAATAGAAATTAACACCAAATAATCCATCATATCTATGTATCTGTACTAACAGAACCATTATCCTGAGGCCTCATTACTTATTGAGACATTATTTCTAGGATCTTCCACAAAATAAGCTATCATCTATAGGAATCTTCAAATACTGAGCCTTCACTTCTTGGAAATTCCCATAACTGAACCATAATCTATAAAAAACTCATTAAATTGGAGAGTTGGTGAGTGTGGTATCCATTAGTCCTCCCTCATTAAATTTGATGTTGGGGAAAACACATTAAACCTAAAACCTCTGGGTATTAGTATCAAACTAAAAATTGGTGGGGGTAGACAATGAAATCACATGAAAATAGAAGGATAATGTCCTTAAAAATTCTTATCCTATGCATTGATAGAGATATCACAATCATACCCCACAATACTACAATACAACACCATGAAATCCACCACCAACTACCACGAAATCTAAATGATACTCACCACACACAACAACCACACACATCCATTAATTCCCCTCATAGTTTATAAATTTAACACTTCTTTATAATCTCATTTACTAACAAGAATTCATTTAGTAATCCATTTAATCCCATATTTAATGAAAAATACCCAATACAACACTGATTACTATCCTTATATATTAACATTCAATTTATTTTTCAATTAACCCATTTTTAATTCCGTCCCATACATATGGAATACTAACATTACCAGTCATATTCCATAGCTATCAGTTAACTACAAAAATTTTACAACACAATATCCCAACCATATCATAATAGAAAAAAAGGACATCCCATTATAATTCCATAAAAATATTCAAACCTCTCAAATATAAAACCATCAACCAACCACTATAAACCACCAATAACATATACCATATGAATCCATATACAACCCCGCTACCGAAACTAATTATACACCAGAACAGTTCAATACCAATAGTTAATAATCCCATAAGATTAAAAAATCATGGATAACATAAAACACCTAAGGGAAGAATAAAATGTTTGAATTTTATCTTCTTTCACTTATACAATTCTAATTTATTGTGGGCTATCAAAAAATTTCATCGTATTTACCATTGGAATTTTCACTAAATGTCCATAATCCCACACAAATTATTCATTAACATGTTGATCTAGTTATGAATATTTGAATGGTAAGGCAAAAAAATGAATAACATTATGGGTTCATAGTTCACAATATCTACAACACACACACCATAATAACATTCATGTTTTATGGGAAGATCAATTGACAATAATAGAACCGATAAACACCTACAAATTCACAAATTTTACAATTGATTAATTTAAACTAAGTTCATTATATTGGTAATTTAATCCTTAATATCCACATAAATGAAAAACATATAATGCTAATCACGTAGATGAACCAAATAAAGATAGGTCTTGAATACCCTACCTCAAATGGAAATATTTTGAAATCAAAAAATAAATACAATGTCAAGGAGAAACTCCAACAATTGTAGAACCTCACTAAAGAGAAAAAAACCAATATATAAATTCTATACCTCAATATCTAGCTACAAAATCACCCAAGACATAAATTTATACAACCATAACTTTCATTGGAAGAATAATGAGATGTAAATATAGAGGGGAATGGAATGTAAATAACCCGAGATCACTAATAAATAAGCTCTAGAAGTGTAGAGTCAAAGACACTAAGAATGGGTGAAAACCCTATCTATGAATATCAAAGGTCACCTAAGTGTTGATAGAAAATATATGACATTGTTTAGATTTTAATGTGGTTTTTTATTTATACCCTGAAGTTGAATTTTGATAAAATGTCACAATACTCCTAAACAGACCGTAAGGAATATGGTTCCTCTGAAATCCATGGAGTATGAGAATGTTTTATTCAATAATGGAAAATGATACAAATCCATTTCACAATTAACGTCATAGATAAATGGTATAACCATTATAACCAAGGTTAGGCTAATACATGACCCATGCACGACAACTCAATTACATTCAAAATGATAGTGATACAAATATATGACCTCTTATGTCTCTATGACGCATTAGAAAAGAACTCAATAGAACTAAATCTATAAACAAAACCTCTACATTGTTGCTCATCCCAATGCCATATATGAATCTCCTATTACCTGCCACCATTCCACAATACTTCTAGTATGATGAAAAATCTTTGAATCATCTTTACATGATATATGGGTGACCCTTATGCACTCTACCCATCCACATACAAGAACCAGCTTACCCTCACACTAGATCCCCCTACGACCTAACCCAGAGATCCACACTGAGGCTAAACACTTATGAAAACTAGGTGAAACAATATGACACTAAAATGAAGCTTGAATCACCCTTATAAAAGGATTACTATGTTGAAATGAAATCCTCCATCCAATAATCTAATTCACAACTGAAATACCATCTCCAACGCAAAATATCCATCCTCAAAAATCCTCCTAAAACCTCCATATCCTAATACTATAGAATGAAAAGGATATAAGGTTGATGAAATTACATTAAATACAGACCTAATGATTATTTTCCAAAAAAATAAAAATGAAAACACAAAAATGAGGGAGAAGGGGAATTTCTATACAAAAATCCCTTGAGATACCTCTGAGGAATCTCATCACATACAAAATAAGACCCCCAACCAAGCACATCTAATAAAATAAATCAATATATTTTAATAAAAATGATCATAAAAAACTATCATCAATAAAAATAAAATTCATAATAAATCATTATTCTGAGAATTAATATATATCTCATGCTACCGTGTACTCTATTCTAGATAGTCACTCATCTATAGTACCATAACTAGCAGAATTAAATTCCCAAGGAATAACTTATTTTTTTGGCATTATCAAAAAAACATATTTTGTTGATACTAAATATTAACTTGATTATACCTGAACATTATGTCATAAGTGGTATCCAACTATCCATATTCAATGACATGAGATTCATCATGAATATAACGATTTTGTTGGGACATATGGAAGGAATTTTTTATATTTTATTCATGTAGTGGGAATTTAATCAAATATTACAACCCACCAGTTCACTCTAACACCTCAGACATCTTGAAAAAATAGTGAGGAAGCTTACACCCCCAAACAAAAGTCCCCAACCCTTATTGAGGGGAAACAGTAAATAACACATGGAATGCAACCTTCGACTCACGATCTCTCCATCCTTGGTGAAGAAAAACATTTAATGGTAATGTTTTTCTTTTATCCACCCCCAAATCACCTAAATATTAATCATTGTACATTACACCACATGTGGACCACAAATTTCTATCCCCAACCTCAATACCACACAATGATGATTGAAATGACCATCCATATAATGACTCAAATGGTGTGATTAAAATGGATGGGTGATAGATCATTTTATGAAAAATAATCCATGTGAGGCTGATTCACCAATGATTGACCAAAATACAAAACAAAATCCAAAAATTTGTCCTCCATTCCCATGATGGTTTTCCATATATACTAATTATTCGAGTGGTGAAAATTAGTGCTACGATATATTTGGGATCCAAAATCATGTCATTATCACCTCCAAACACATGAAGTAAACTAAGGGTCTCAATTATAGATAATATTTATTAAAAAAATGTGGATAATCACCGCTCATCCCACATAACACATTTCAAAACAACATTGACACTCCACTATATAATATAATGAAGATGAGCTAAAATAATTATTAAGTGAATGATATCCCAAATTGAATCTGTGTCCTTTATAGGATCAATGCTACCAAGTTAAAAAGTACATAGATATATCGTTTCACTTAAAATTAGGAATATAAAAAAAACATAGAAATATCGAGGGACACAGTTCTCCAATTTCACTTGCCGAGAGACTAAATACCATGGAAAAAAATCTTCCACTCACTACATCAATCTAGGTCACTGAAGCTATGTCTTTAAGTCATGATAAATATTTTTCTCAACATGATTCACCACTAAGGGTGTGAAATGAAATGCATAGAAAACTCTCCCATCCATGGATAATAGAAAATCAGTTATCCACTAAAACAATATCCAAAATTTGTTGATATGGACACTGTTATAAATATTTTCTATATAAGTTTTGATTATTTTTGAAATATATAGCACTGAAACAATAATTTAAACACTTAAAAACTTCTCTTTTGGGTTTTTGATTAATTTTTTATTCTTTTAATATCATGATGGAAATGGATGTTTTCAAGATTTAATTGATTAATGGTTCTTTTATTTATTTTCCAATTACATAATGAACAAATTATTTTTTTGATTGATGATTATTTTTTAAAATTAATAATTTTTTATAGTTTTCTATGTTTTAATTCTTCAATAATTCCATGATTAAATATTTATTATATAAAAATTCAAAATATCATTTAATTCCATTATGAATTCTAAAAATGTTTCATTTTTTATAATTACCTATGACAACTAAAAATTTTAATATAATAATTAATCAAGGAGTATATATTTTCTTGAATAAGTGTTCTAGAGAATTATATAAACACTCAATACAGAGAAAGGCACTATAATCTTCAATAGATTGCTAGTGATATTCAATGTTCATCATATGAGAGGAAAAATCATGTTCTCATATAGGGGAATTCAATCAATTGTAGATCGATACATGTGTGGTATATAATGATTAGTGACTAGTGTGACACATGTAATATTGGAATACATGTCAAATGATGTTTTTTGTGATCGTCAGTTGAGGATCTAGGGGGACATCATCTTTAAAGAGGGAACTGTGAAATTTGAAAAGGGTGATCTCTTAATGTATTTTGTTGGGGACAATGATCTATAATTAGAGAAAGAGAGATCATTGTAGAACTCAAACTGAGACTATTGGGAACCATTATACCAGAACTACATGATAGAGTAACATCAATAGAGCATGGGATGTAGAAACACTTAAAAATAGAATACTCACCTCTTCATATTTGTTTGTAATTTTAATTATTGATTTTAAGGTTTTAATGGATGTATTTTTAATTAAAGAAAATGTTATTTGAATATAATCTTTCGGAAAATTATATTGAGTGGGTTACTATAATTTATTTCTTTTTTGAATTTTATTGTCGGATATAACTCTCATCTTCAACACTCAGGTAGTTTAATTTTCCAAAAAAAGTTGAATCAGTGAGAAAAAATCATGGTTTAGTTCATTATAAAACTTCTTAACCATATTAGAATCAATATATCAATTTATTTTCTAATTTATTAATACAATAAGTTCAAATCACAATTTTGGTTTAGTGAAAATTGATTTCATCATTTTATTGAACAAGAAACTTCTACAATTGAATAAATGAAGAATAATTCACATGCACATTTATCATTCTATGGGATTGACCAAATAATTTTATTTTAGTTCCATATTTATTAATCAAGTTCATGAATGAGGAAAATATTTTCCAAATTGACAAATCAAATTCCATTGGCTTTTAAAATATTTTACCTGCTTTTTATTATGATCTAATTCTTATATTTAATCATTTATATATTTTAACACAATCAAATCATTACCAACACTTCTTTTTACCGTTGATAGTTGCTAAAATAATCATTAACGAATTAAATTTTTTATTTGCTTTCTATTCTATGACAATTAAATAAATGTTTAGTCTTTTTGTATGGTTCAACCCCTACTCTTCACTAAACTATTTTCACAATTGGAAAATTAAATAAATATTATATTTTTTATAGTGAAATGCTCATTATAACTTTTTTTTCATTTTAAAGGATGTCACATGTGAGTAATAATGATAAAAACGTTATGAATATTTTTTTTTAAAAAAATCAATGATTTATTATGTTAATTGAATTTATAAAGAAATAATCATATTATTTTATTAATATGATATTTTTTATTAAAATATTACTTTATATATAGTACATATTCTAGTAAATCCTTATATCAATTCATACTAGGTATTGAAAATAATTTAAAGGCTCAATAATAGTAAAATAAAGAAAAAATAGATGATAATTGGGAGGATGTAAATCAAAAAATAAAAACATTAATCCACCCAAACATAAAAATATGTTGGTGGAGAGTGCTAACAATATGGTTTTATAGGATAATATAGTTTATATTAATCCATCATGTACTAGGAATTCCCCTATGTCACAATATTTTTGGCCAAGTAATCCTTTTATTCATTTATTAGATAAAAATAAGAGTTACCTAATGATGGCTCTCATCAAATATTTTTGGAATTTCATAATGCGGTGTAGGTACTTCAACTTAGAGGGATGAGAGTGGAAGAATTAAAACATAGTGTTCTAATATTTTTATTATAGAAAATTATAATGTTTGTTACAATAGAAGGCTAAAGATATTTTTAATAGATGGGAAAATCTATTTAATCTTTTATGATGAAGTTCTATCTAAGAAGAAGGAAAAACTAAATTAATCATTTGATCAATGATTTTATTCTATATGGGGGTGATATATTCTTTGAATATTGGGAATTATTTTTGGTGTTATTTAGGAACTTACCTAACCACCAATGTACTCCATAATTCCTCATAGACACATTCTACAATGATATCACCCCATATGAACAAGCATTGGTTGATTAGTCCTCTGAAGGGGATATTTTTTAAAAAAATATTAAGGAATTAAAGAATATTCTCAACACTCTATCATATAATTTTAGCAGAAATGTTCTAAAAAAATAACTAAAGGTGAATTTAATCAAATTGAAAAAGAAGATAGACAAGCTACTGGATCCTAAATTGAAAATCATCTAAACTCACTGATGAATAAATGACATTATTGTGGTGTGTTTTTACACTCAAATTCTAATTTCTCATACTTTGAAATGTATTACAAACAACCTAAAAATGATAAATTTTCTAGGTATTGACCTAGGTTGTATACAATGGATGTTCCATTCTGTAATACCTAAAACCATTTTTTTATGACCATCAAATTGTTTCATGGAAATAATAAGGGATGTTTAGAAAAAACTACCTGTATTAATCATCAACAACCTAGGAAATCATTTTATAACAAAGAAATGGATAAATAATAAAATTTATAATGACATTTAGTTGGTATAATGAATCATTTGATAAGTATGATTTCTTCACAATAAAAAAACCATGCTAATATGGAATCACAAAAATTTAATTTCAAAAATCATATTCAGAATTTTAAAACTCAAAACAGTCATGTGATTATAGTTTTAAGAGGATGGGAAAATAGAATGATACCAAGAACTACCTCAACTATTTCTAGGGATGTCCTTATGGATATAAAATATAAGAATGGTATTAAAATTCATTAGGTAGTTAAAAAAGATCATAAACAAGTTTTAGATGAAAAATATGATGAAGAAATTTAGAAATATCAAAATATAGAAATTTGAATAAAAAAATGCATTCAATTTTAAATATACTACTCCAACTGAATAGAAAAAATTAAATAATAATAATAAAATAATAATAATAAAATTATGAAGAATATTAAATAATAGATTAAGTGAATGCCAATAATTTTTAATAAAATTTCCCAAACCATACTCTTCATTGAATGATTAAAGAAAATAATTGGAATCCACAATTTCTTCATTTCATTGAGAAATTTATAAAGGTCAAATCAATATAATTTTTCTTAATGAATTATCTCAAAATTACATATTATTTCATATTAAATATTCATTCAAATAACTGATGGAGATTATTTGAAACAATAATAATGTAAAATATTTTTCTACTTGTAGTGACATTGAAGAATGTAGTGTCATCTTCTGGAATGAGATACCTTCTAAACATCGTGATCAAGGAATATTTATCATCCCTTTAACATTAAATGATAGTGGATCCTATTTGAAAATATGTGTATCCTTGGTGAATTTAGTAATATTAATCCATTATAATTGTTTCCGCACATGAAATTATATTTACAATATCCCACTATTATTTTTTTATATCTAGCTTCTCAATTTATTATCTACCATGTCGAGAGAGTTGATGAATATATAGTTAGAATATGCATGATGAATCTGACTATTTATTTTCTTATTTTTGATATAGAGTGTGACAAGGATGTTCCAATAATTATGTTTTGGTAATTTCTAGCCACAAGATTAAGTATCATTGATATGTTTACAGATTAACAGATGTTTAACCTAATATAAAAGTCGAATAATTCAATATTTTTTAAAGGTTTAATGAACCTTTATAATTCCAAATCTATCCATGATATGAGAATTTCCAAATATAAGAACCTATTTATGAGGGAAAAGAGGAATTTTTGTGAATGATAGTTGTAATAAATAACCATCCAATCCCTACGAAGAAATTCATGGGAATATTATTTAGAAAATATGTGGAACAAATAGATTACTATTTATGAGAGAACGTAGATAATCTAGTTGAGTTTTCATGAGAAAAAAACCATAACACAAACATTAAATTTGAAAATAATTTTCATTTTTAGGGGATAGTAATGAAGAAGAAGTGGTTTTATATATTTCATTTCATAAGAGCCCCATTTAGGACCTTATACCTCATATGCCCAAGTGTCTTCCCTATAGTCAACATAAACCGTTTTGGAGAAGAAATCGTATATTTATCATATAAAATAAATGTTAATTCTTGATATCTCTTCATTAACGGTAATTATTTTGTCTAATATATAAGGACGTCATGATGAGAGCATGTTGAATTTTTTGAGAAAATCTAAATATATTACTGGTTAGACAATAGATGACCTAAATAGATTATGTCCTTAATATTTTATTCATAAATTTCCCATGGAGTTAAACACTAATCATAGAATAAAGTGTAAGATAATACTAAAAACAAACATGAATGATGTTTTTTGACCAATGTTATACAATTCCTTGATGTGTGAATAATATTTTTTATTTCATATAGTTCATAGGATATTCCTCTTACAACGGTGTCTAAAAACTGTGGGTCGACTATATTTAGAAATTAATGGAATGAAAAAAGAAAACCCTAAATACCAAAGTAGTGAATATTCTTCATATATTATATAAAAAATAACTCTTATGCTATGAAAAATGATTTTCCACTTCCATTTATCAATAAAATTCTTGAAAGGTTGGTGGTCAATGAATTTTTAAATTTTAATGATGAATATTCTTGATAAAGATATATTTTAAAAGCAAAAAAATAATAAGAAAATTACACATTCAAATTTAATTATAGGAATTTTTATTTTTGGTGAATTCCCTTCATCCTTTGTGGTGGTGCATCCACCATAACACAATTCGATGTATTTTTTTTCTCACTAGTCTCTTATTGATGGATTCCCATCACTAAAGATCATTTTCAATAGAAATCGTTCAATAATACTTTAGCATAAAAAACTATTTCATAAATATGATTGTTTTATGAAAATCTATCAAATTGAATCATTCATTAAAAAAACTTGTTTATCCATCACATATAATTTTTCTAAGATACATTAAATAAACAATTGTGATGGGTCATCGCAAATATGGACAAGAAATGTTTTTTAAAAAATGTGATGGTTTTTAAATCTGTCACAATTGTTAAATTTTTAAAAATAATAAAAAAAATATATTTTTAAAATAAAATATATTTAAATATATTAAAAGAAAACATAACATTATTAAATAAATTCACAAATAATTTTATTATCACTGCAAAATACATAATAGTTAGAAATAATATTGAGCATCTACTAGTATCAGGTGGAGGAGGATCACACAAAGGGTCAGTGGGATGGGAGCTCCCTACCAACAACATGAACAAGCTGACACATATAATCCGACATCTACTCTTCTCTCTAACGATTCTTATCATTCTCCTCCTTCATCCCTTTTCCACTACAGTATTATCTAACCTGAAACTCCATATCAATACTCATACTAAATAGTGGATGATGATGATATCCATCCACCATCTCCCTTCGATTTAACCAATGTCCTCGCAAAAGTACCATAAGAACTGGTAGGTTTTAGTCGTTTATAAATACTTTTTACCCAGCCTTTATCAATACTACACATAGTCACCTGTATCCAATACTCCTAGAAACATTAATTGAATGTTTTATCATCTATACTATAAAATTTAATATCCCATGAATGAGAACCCACTTCCTCAAACATTTCCTCAAAATTTAATTTGAAATTACAATAACAACAAAATTAATATGAATAATTTTTTTCAAAAATACTAACCACCATCAGGTGTTGTTTTCACTGAAAATATTTTATGTATAGGGATATGTTTACATCCTAATATAAACATGAAACTCTATAATATAGGTGCGAGTAGTTTCCTATATAATATAATAAGAATTTTACATTTAAATTATATATACATTAATAAAAATTATAATACTTACCATATATCTTCGAAGTGTACCAAATGTATGACTCGTGGATTTATGTGTGACCTCATTCCACACATGGTTTTTAATTATAGATGATAAAATACACCTAAATGTATCTTTTATTAAGTAGGAGAACAATCATTCCCAAACCTGAGTTAAGATATAGTCTGGTCGAAGACATTTGCATGACTGGTTGAAAATAGTAATAAAAGATGTATCTATTGATCAATTTCTTAGGATGTGTAAAAAATAACAAAAAACTCAGGTATACCTATATAGCATGCCTCCATGATAGGATCATTGAAGCTATCATAAATTAGAGACCATAAATGCTATAAAACAGTAAAAATACATGTTACTAATTTCATAAATTTCATATAAAATTTATTATTTATTAACATAAAATATAGTGGTTGAACATCTCCTAAAAAATAAAATTACAACATGATCATAAGACAAACATAAAATAGAATAATATTTTATTAGATTTTCACTAGCTATCCCAATAGATAAATGTAAAATTGTTTGAAAATAAAAACAAATAAATAGAATATTATTAAAAAAATTAATAAAAAGGATAATGTAAAATAAATACCTTTAACAATTGAATATAAATCCATGAAAAAGGATAAAAATCAAGAGATTAATCCATCTCATTAATAAGGACTGGAATCATCAATCAATAATGGATTATCCCCTTCATAATAGGTGGAATATCTTGTATTTCAGATGAATCAGACTCATCATCAAGATGTATGACATCATAGATAGAATGAATCAAATAATTGTGAGAATATACAACCATATGAAAGTCTTAATATTATATTTACAAATTTATTATTAATTATATCATATAAAAAAACAAAAAACCAGAATATAATAATCATACCTATGAAAAAATTATTAATACCTATATGCAATATAAAAATAATAAATAATGTAATATTCTAATTTCTAGTAAATAGATTCCCATATATATAAATTTAGCCAATAAATATTTTTCAATGTTGATATAATTTATAAAAAAATAATAAATACCGTACATAATATAATATAATTACCTATCAAAAATTATTAGTTAAAATATCAAATATAAAGTGTAATAATTACTAGTATCAGTGAGGGAAAAAATATTTCATTGGATCTATCGATCAGAAATAAACAACCTTAAATATCAATAAATTTTAATAAAAATAGAATTTATATAAAAATAATAATAAATTCCTGAATATTATACATCATTAATTATATTCATCCACATTTTCTTTGAGGAAAATGTCTTTATCTTCATATTTAGTATTTTTAACATCCAAATGATTTTCAGTTTCATCATCTCTTATAACTTAATCAACATTATCAATATAATAGGCCCTTATCTTATAGGGTATCATCATTTATATTTGTATCTCATCGGGTTAGATATATATTTGAGGATGTTTTTAAAAAAATTTAAATATCATTCACATCCATTGAACCATTTTAATTTTCATAAAACTATAATTCCTGAGATTTGATTTTTATTACACTCTTCTAGTCATTAAAATATCTTGAAACATTATATTATTATTCTAAATAAACCTAATGTTGTTGATGTGCCACCATGAATGATTAATTTGATTCTATAAGACTATTATATTTATTCCCAATGACTCCATATCATTTATGAACACACAAATATTTATTAGTATGAGTCCTCTGGTATTTAAACATTGTTACATATTTTGGTCGTAGATAAAATTGCTCAATTATTTCATCCATCATACCATAAAATTAAACATCACTCTCATTATTATAATAACATTTCAACCAAATATTCATATTCATTTATTTTTTTGATTCACAATATATGTGTGTATAGAATCAAAATCCATTAACCAAATACCCATGGTATGATTTTCAAAAAAAAATTGGAGGGTTTCTGAGAACACATATTCAAATATAAATATTACATTCATGTTTTGATTGGAATTTTTTTTAAATTATATATCTCATTATAAATTTTATTTTGTGTTTCTTGGAAAACCACTTTACATACCAATATTTAAAACTAACATGAAAAATTATATTGATGAAATTATTCAATGGAATCCGTGGAAATGATTATAAAATATTTTTTTTCTATGGTGAACATTTTATATTTAAAAAAATATTTTAATAAGTGAAACAATTAAAAAAATGTAAAATAATAATAAAAGTAGTACTTACTACAAAAATCATGTCATTTATTCACAAATAAATAGAACATATATATTATATCTTTGCCTTTAATAATATGAATTCCACTGTTCATGATAACAATTAAAACCAATCATGGGATGATTATAAAACAATTAATTTTATGTGGCATCATTAAAATCATTCTCATTTACAACCATGTGATTATGTCTTAATGGATATTCGGAATAAAAATTGTAAGTGATGAAATTTGAAATTTCTTCCTATATGTACCCCTCTGCAATGTACCCTTAATGTCATGATTTTTTATATAATTTCTTCACTAATGTTTTCTTATTTTTCTCAAATGGGTACATCCATACGATTTATACCATCCCTACACCTTTATGATAATAAAAAAATGAATTATTAAAAGTTTTATTAAGTCAATGTAGGCCGATGAGTATATTTTATTCAATTTATATAAAATTAGAACAAATTTTTTTGTAGCATACTTATTGCATCATCATACGATGGTTCCACCAAAATAAATTGGATGAAAAATGGTATTTTAGTAATCATGTCCCGAATTGAATAATTTAATTTCTCTCTAATACTAAAAGTTGACAATATTTACAATATGAGATGGTAGTCATTTATGATTTAACGAGACATATTAGAATCACAACCATTTGGTAACCTCAAATCTTAAATCAACTTATGGAATAATAAATGACTATCTTTAGAAAGGGTGTAATCTAAATTTGGATAAATTAAATTGTGTGATCATTCATTTGAAAATAAATCTAGTTCTGCAAATTTTCAATAAATGGGAATGATCTAACTACTCCATTACATTATCTTTCATCTTACCAAGTGTGTCCAACATTATATATCATATTTAAAAAAAATCATCTGAATATGCATTTAATATATCATTTGAAAAAAATAGATTGAAAAATATGAATGTTCCAAAAAAATACACCTCATTATCCATTGATGATCTATCCAGAAACCAATTATTTTTTTATCACATTTGTTTTGTCCAAAACTAACTTGTGGTAATGAAAATATGACAGAATTTATTAGGATACATAAGAGAAGTTTCGGAGGTCCATCTATTACAATTATACCTTTTGTAAAATTATTTCCATTACTTAAAAAAAGGAGATCCACTAGAAGAAATATCATATGATATGAAAAATAATTATCCTTACACCCATTTATAATAATAATTTATTTTTATCAACCATGTATTATGGATAGGATAATAAAGCATGTGTGCTCCATCCAAATAACTTAACATACAATGTAATGTCACTAATAATCAACATTAATGTAGTGGTCAATGTAAAATATTGATATGTAACTATATCTAATATAGTTACACATTTGTTCTATAATGAAATTAACTCATCATTAGTGTCTTCAAATAAACATTGATATTATTCTTCATATGTGCTATAATTAATATCTCCATATATATATATATATATATGGTTCCGTCATCATCGTTAAAAGAGTTAAGTTGTACACTGTAACAAAAAAATATGAATATTTACTACCATAATAATTAAATGTGAAAACCCATCAATAGAATGACTCAACCATATATTATGAGGTTCTGAAGAAAAAAATGGATGTATCTGATGAATGTGTTTCCATGAGTCACGACTTTATGGAGGATTTAATTTTTTTTACTTTTGAATTCTTTTGATTAATTCTATGTCATTAATGAATATATTTTGAGAGATATAAATAAAAATTATACATTGGGTATAATAGGAAAATATATCAAATGTTTCATAGTTAATCTTCATTTTCCTTATTTTTCTCATTATACAATAATTTTAAACATATTGTACAATTAACCAACTAGTCTTAATCACCATAATATATGATGCAATCATTTGAACACAAACCCAAACTATGGACTAGCCTATTAATTTTCTAAAAAGCATAGGCAATGTATTTCCACCATGTAACAATGATTTAACCAAAGATGATAATTTATCAAAATAAGAATTTGACACTTCAAAATATGGCTAAATAACCATAAATATTGTAATAGATTCATGATTTATCTTATAGAATCCTGGATATAAGGCCTCATCAGTAAATATCAAACAATTATAAAATTGATCATGTTCTAATTTTGGTGTTGTAATATCATTCTATGTTTTTTACGATTTTATATATGTGTCAACATCTCTTGTTCTAAATTTTTTAATTATGGAAATATCAATTTTTTTTATTTTCTTCTAAATTATTTTAAAAATGTTCATACAAAAAATAATCTTTTCAAAAAAATGTTGTATATGAAGTCCAACATTGTAAAATATCTCAAATCTCCTCATTCCACCATTCATACATGAATATTTAATTATTCCTATAGAATAAAATTCTGAATACTAATTTAAAAATGAAATAATTGTTTCAATACCCTCAATATAGATGGGATTAATACCATATCTGTTGGGATTATTTCAATGATTTATCTATTTATAATAATGTATTTGAAATTGTCTTATACTTTCAAAATTCTTAGTTACCTTTCAAAAAAACAAAATATGAATAATTATTAAACATTATATCTAATTAAAAATTATTATTATATTTTAACAACGTAGAATTTTATATGGAATATTTTTGGAGTGACATATTGTGTAATCACTGGATTCCATTTCTCGAAGAGGATTGACACAAATAGAATAAAAATATTTAATATCTTACATCATGGGTATTATATTTTCCAAAAATAATACAATATCTCCCAAATTATGTCTCATTCGATAAATATGAGACCAACCATATGTTAAATATATGGGATTTACCCAAGGAACAACATAACATTTGTACGTGTCAGCTGTTTGGTAACGTCGTACATGATGAAAATTCATTAAATATTTTTATTATAATTATTTACAAAAAAATTAATTATCTATCAAATAGTGTATCATATGTAAATTCAGAGACCACTTTTAGGTCTGAGGTGTGTGGTTTACCATATGAACAACTTAAAATTTATGAGCATTGAGTGTTTGGTTACATAGAATGTGAGAATAAATAATTAAATATTTTTATAATTTGTTTTTATATATTATTTATGAATCTCTTGAGTGGGTTTTCATATTATAAATATGAAACTACCATTATATAAAGATAGGGGGTTTATTCTAGGTGTGATAAAAAAAATTTGTGTGTGGGATGTTTGATAACATCCCCAGCAATGCTAATTCATTTAATATTTTAAAAATATATATATTTTTTAAAAAATGAAGTATCACCTAAATGGTGTACCATATGATATATCTGAGAGAACCATTAGGTTTAGGATGTAGGGATTATCATAGGTGTGATATAACATTTATGCGCATTCAGTGTTTGGTAAAATGGAACACAAGGGTATCCTTTTTAATATTATATTATGTATATATAATAAATTATAATAATTTATGAATATTAATTTATTATTACTCGTATTTCATAATTATTTATTAATTGTTAAAAAAATATAATATTTAATACTATTTTAAATTAATACATCATTTTCACTAATTATTATGAATTTGAAAAAAATTAGTATTGTTTTTACATGAAATTAAAATTTTTTGTTGAAAATTTCATATATTTATCATCTAATACTCTTTTTATAAATTATAAATAAAATATATCAAACCAAAATTATTATTACGATTATTTTTATTCAATTTAATGAATCCAAATAAAATCTATACATTTAAAAATGTAAAAAATATTAACAAACCACTATAAATTTTTTTCACAACTTAAAAGATCATTTCATAATCAATAATGATTATATATTTATTTTTTAATTATATATTTTATTTTAAATTATTTTTCTATAATTTTAATTATAAAAAATGTTTTCATAAAAAATTTTCTAACATTTCTTATTTAAATAGATTTCCTCATCATTTTTATAAAACACTCTTTTTATATTTGCCTATTACATTATATATATTATAACACCCCACACCAACTCTTCCGGAATTAGTGCTTAAAAATTACCTGTAATTGTTTTCTTATAAATAGAAACTAAATAATTAAAAAACATATTACACAAAGGAGGACCTTTTACTAGTCATGGTTTTGGAGGATTATTCAAAACCAAATATTTATCAGAGTTAGAAAAAAATAAAACAATTGCCTACTATGCTTCTTCATGTGTTAACAATGAAAGAAACAAAACCTGATTTAGAGCTTCTATGATTCCTGTGAAAAAAAATTAAAAAATGGGTGAGTATTCAATCTCCCAATAAGATGCTCTAAAATTGATGAAACACTTTTTACTGAAACATCCATAGAAAATAACCTTTGAGAAATTTTTTTGAAATTATTTTGATAATACCATCAAAATTTATTTAGAAATACCATTATACAAAATCATTGAAATTATTTACGTATCGAAAATAATTCAACATTTTTAAATTACTTATGCTCTAAAATTGTTTAAAAATAGTCCAGTGGTATTTATAATAACAGTATGTAAGCTTGTAAAAACAAAACAATAAGACTACTTGGAACATTGAGGGTTATCTTGGGCCAACCCACATGAGGGTTGTGCTCACTCCCCAATTCCTATCATATTTACAAAGTTCATTCTCTGTTTTTTAGTAAAACATCTAAAGCTTGATTATATATAAACATAAATTTATAATTGATTTATACTCTAAACACATGATATTTTTTAAATATATATATATATAGATACCCATATATATATATACTTTATCAATGATACATTTTAATGATTCGAAATATTAAAATACCTCATCGACATATCATTACATGATGAAAACATTTTCTATTCTCATTACCCATTCAAAAGGATACAAATAAATGTTTATTCATAAAAGATACATTTATTAGTGACACATTTATTAATGAAAAAAACTGATACATGGTTGATGTGTGGTGTATTATAGGCAATGGTCACATCATATAATTTAATTGACTTTCATGAGTGTATAAATGGTTTTCACAAAAACAATGTGATGTATTTAGTTACAAAAATAACTATTAATGTTAGAAATTACACATGGACATTTAAATTGTAAATACAGAAAAATATATCATAATAATATGCAATCCACTTAAATAAAAACATTATTTAATCCATTAATTAATACATACTTGAAAATAACATTCTAAAATACATATATCTATAAGATGTTTTTATTATTATAAATTAATATAAGTATTTTTATATTTGAAACATAATCACTTTAAATAAAATAAAATAAATTAATTATCTAATCAAAGAATATTATTTCCATTTGAATGTAATATATATTTCAAAACAAGTTATCAATTATATCAACACAAAAATAACTTCCCTTTCGAATATAAAATCAAAAGATAAACAGATAAAAAAAATAAAAAAAAAAATAAAATTATCTTATGTGAATTCATAAAACTAAAATCAGTATTTTGAATTAAATTAAATTTATTAAATAAAATGAAATTATCAATAATAATTATTTAGAGAATTTAAACAACTAAAACACAAAACAAATTCTAATTACTCCATTACATTATTAATATTGAAAAATAAATTCATATATGTAAATATATACATATTCAAACATATGTATACACGTATTTGTTGGAACCATGGTCATTATATGCATGAATTCGAGTATGATTTGTGTTTGTTGTCAATCCTCAGTGGATGTTCAGAATCTATGCCAGCAAAGTGATCATACAGTACAACCAGATAACAATATTGAAGGTGGAACCTTTTTCCAGTGTTTACAAATTTTTTGGGCCTGAAAATAGGCAAATGGAGAAAGGTGGTTTTTGGAAAAGTGACATTCACGCCGTTGACTTGAGGGAGAGAAAAATTACGCGCCTTTTTTTTCAAGATCAGAACATGAAAATTTGGCAACGGGAGATGGATGCTTAGGTTTTATGTTTGGTCGAGCAAGTGACTTGTGCGCCATGTCTTTCATGCTAAGGGAAGACGTGTGTGTTGTCACTCTTGGTATCCAATTTCCAATAAATAGAAGTTGACCCCTCCTCATTTGTTATGAAGTTCAGACTTAGTGAAAATCAGAGACCTCGTTGCTAAGTTGTAGTGGTCACGTAAGTGTTTGTGGGTTTCACAAGATGAAGCTGTGCAATAGTTGTTTGCGGCACGTCCATGGTGGTTTGGGTGAGACAGTGTGTTGGTCGCCCAAGTTTGGAGTTGGGGAAAGAAGTGTCGCACAGGTGGTTTGGTGACACTTGCGCACCTGGATTTGAAGAAGCGCGACTGTTGACCTTTGCGCGCCAAAACCAGTTTTGGTGGAAGAGAATGTGAGTCGCACAGTTTAGTTTTTTAGAAGTGAGAGTCGCGAAAGTGATTATGGTGGACTTGCACACCAGCTTTGAAACTTGTGCGCTAGCTTGGAGAAGGTCACCATGTGTTGTTGAAGCACGCCGGCCTTTTTTGGAGCTGCACGAAAGATGGAAGATTGTCTGGTATCTTTTGTGTAAAGTGAGATTAGCCTACGAATGGATGTTGGAAATCAATAGAGCATCTACATACAATATAGGATTCATTTTTTTCAATGACGAAGAGACCTTCATGTTTATAAACTGAGTGGGACTTCACTAAAGACAGTGAGCCAGGGGGAGCCAATGGGAGTAACCCGAGGGATGTAGTAGGCTATCCCTGAAAAATTGTCAAGGCAGGGATCCTAGAACAGAGTGACTATTCCCAAAACATTGTAATCCACTATGAGTGAAAAATATTGGAATTTGGTATGACCAACAACCTGTCGGTGTATGATCTTTGGACGTAACCCTTAGTGGTGAACCAAGTAAAAAGTGACGTGTCATCACTTTGCATGTGAATGTTTTATTTATTCTCATATCTATCAACAGGTCAAACAATTTTCTACCAACATCGAGAAAAGATCCGTCATTTTAAAATAATCATTTGACACCCTAATTAACCTCCCCCCTCTTAGTGTGTCCTGGGGTTCTATAAGTGTTATCAGAGGGAGGTTTCTGGTGTCATGTCTGTTTCATACAGCAATGAAAAAATCATCCAATGTCAGTGGAGTCAGTATCTTCGATTGATGTAATTTCTAGATCCCGAAGAACAGAATGAGATCTCATCTTAGATCCCTTGGAATGGAAGTCTTATATTACACTATCCAAAGTATTCATGTTACTGATCCAACAGGGCTGGCCATGACTGATGCAGATAAGAAAATTCTTGATGTAGATACCAAAGCACAAAATACTCTCACCGCAGCACTTTCTGAACAGATATATCTAAAAGTGATGAGTTGCACCTCCGAATAGTCCATTTTGGATAAAAATGAAAATATTTATGAAGGATATAACAAAGTTAAGGAGAATAAATTACAAGTGTTGCACAATAGGTTTGATGATCTAGAGATGCATCCTGAGGAGAATGAAGATTCCTTCTTCAATTGAATTAATGAAGTGGATGGAGGTATTCAGGGTCTTGGTGAAGAAATTAATGACATAGACATTGTGAAGAAAATATTAATAAGACTTCCACCCCTTTACAATGAAATTTTTTCAGTACATGAGGAAAGTGATCCTTCCAAACATTCTCTGGATGATCTATTGAGTAGCCTGGTGGCATATGAAATGAGGGTCATTCCAGAAGATGCTACAACACGAGTGAGAAAGGAAATGACATTAAAATCCATTGAGGAACTAAAAATACAAAAATATAGTAGTGGTGAAGATGATGAGGAGAAATATATTATTTCTCACATTTCTAATAAGTTCCAGAATGGAAAAGGGAAATTCAATGTGAAGTTACCTCTAGCTTGATTTCATTGTGGAAAAGTCGGGAACATTGATTTTCAGTGATTAAGAAATATAAATGATGATAATTGTGATGCTGAAAACATTGACAATCCTTAGAAAAGGTTTTTCAAGAAAGGATACGTCAAATATAGAATGAATGTTATAAAGAAGATTTTTGTCTATGAAGAGAAACAAGATGATAATGAATTCTTTGATGAAGACGAACCAGAATTTAAAACAAGGAACTATGATTCCATAATGGCCATTGTTGAAAAATCAGAAGATACCGGTGGAGAGATTCAGTTGAAAACTAGTGAAGATCCTGAGTTTCAACTTAATGATTCTATTTGAAATCTTAAGATTAAATTTTATAGTTGCAATAAGTGGAAATCAATTGTAGAAGAATCAACTAAATTTGTTTATCAACTTGAAGCTGAAATTTAATGACTAGAAGAATTGTTGAAAATATAGTCTAAAATTCTTGAATTTAATGATTATGTAGTAGATAATAAGCTGAGAATTGAAGAGAAGTCAAAGGTCATTAATGACTTCAACTCTAATCTAGAAGAAAATTTCATAGCTAGTCAGCATCTTGAGGAAGAATGTTGTTACTATTAGGAGTAATCTTGAAAAATATTCAATTTCAAAAGAATCAAGGAAGAAAATACAGTCTGGAAGATTCTCAGATGTTGAACTATTGGATAGGTAATTCATGGCTCTAATGGAGTTGAAAAGATTTTATGTGATCAAAGGCTTGCTTTCATGTGAAATAGTGGAATTGGTTGTGAGGGAGAATTGTCAAATGGTGCCAATAAAGGTTACCAAAATAAAGGAAAGATGAAAGTGGGTTATGTGGGAATGTCTACTGATGTGATGAAACAAAAACCCCCAATTCAATCAGAATGATGAAAATATTATTATCCTCGATCCTCATGGAAAAAGGATCCCTCATAATATTCCCCCACAGAAGAATAAATGAGGATAAATAGAAGTGAGAAGACATTTTCTCACAAGAAGTGTCAGTTTTGTGGATATTTGGGCCATACCATGTCTTATTGAAAACGATCAAGAATCTATCAAAATAGAAAACATATAAGAGTTCAACATAGTAGAAAATTTACATATCCTAATTCTTTTAGATGAAACAATTTCAATGGATATTGTATTTGTTGTTCTATAATTGTTCATAAGGCTGTTAATTGAAGGCTGAGAAGGATCATGGACCCCTCATACCGATGTTCGAGAAGTCAAGTCTCATCAACAAGAGAATGTTTCTCTTTTAAATGGGTTTTCACCTCTAAAAGAAGATTTAGACTATGAAGAACCTAGGTACATGGAAAAGAAAATTGAAAGGCCATCAGGGATCTATACTCAATCCAATGTCTCTTTGAATGAAAGGAAAAATATTGAGAAATGCAAACCTGCAGAGGTGGCCCTCAATGATATAAAAAAGCAACAGTACCTGGATTATGTATAGCAGTTGTTCATCTAATATGACGGATAATGTTGTCCTATTAATGGATATCAAAAGGAAGGATGATGGTATAGTATGATTTGGTAATGATGGAGCTCTGAAAATCAAAGGCAGTGGATGCACTAAATTAGCTAATGGAGAGATAAAGAAGATTGAAGTCTTTTATGTAGATGTCCTACGTCATAATCTACACAGCTTGAGTCAAATCTATGACTCAAGACTTATAGATTCATTTAATAAAAAATGTATCACTATCAAGGGAAAGAAAATCAATTCACTTATGAAGAGATGGAGAACAAAAGGCAAATTATATCAGGTTGATAGTAAAGAAAATGTTTGTTACATGACTGTTGAAGAAGAAAACAACTTGTGGAATCAGAGACTGGGACACATAAATCAATAAGACATGGAGAAAATATCAATATTGAGGATTGTCATGGACATTATCAACATAAAGAGTGATGGTCAAAAGTCTTGGGATGCTTGAATTTGTGGGATGCTGGTTTGTAGTTCCTATCGGCCAAAGAAGAATAGGGCATCACATCCTCTTGATCTAATTTTTAAAAATGTATCCAGGTAGATAAATGTTGATGGAACTCATTGAGAAAAGTACCTTTTCCTTTTCATAGATGATTACAGTAGAATGTCATGTATAATGGTTATTCACAAGAAATGAGAAGTTCTCGACGGCATGAAAACATATCGGTGAATCGCCAAGAATGATATTGGATGAACTTTCAAGGTGTTGAGATCTGAAAATAGAGGGGAATACACATCCATTGAGTTTGAAATTTTCTAGGAGAAGAATGGGATACAACATGAGGTAGCTGCTATTAAAAATCCACTATAAAATGGAGTTGTTGGACGTAGGAATCGATAGGTGAACAACATGGCACGAACTATGCTTATTGACATTGGTATTCCACAACATCACTGGAAAGAGGTTATTCAAGCTGGAGTATATATTCAAAATCTAACATGACATTATATGGTTGAGATGAAGGCACCATATGAATTGTGGCATTGATGGAAACCCTTTTTGAAATACTCTCGTGCTTTGGGATTTAAATGATTCATTAGGAAGAAAGAAGGAAATCAAGGGAAGTATGGTGACTATGCAGATGAAGGAATTTTCCTTGGAATCATAATGAACAAAAAATAATACATGTGTTTAAACAAGTGATTAGGAAGGATTGTGGAAGGCAGTGATGTTATGATAATTGAAGAGAAAACCCCAAATTCTTCAAAGACTTCATATGTTGATGTGGTAGAAAGTGAGGAAGAAATTGAATGTGGAGAAAATAAAAATACAGAAATAGAGAAAACTGTACAAAACACTCAGAAGTCACATCATGATGTTAACTCAGTAGAAGAATATGAAGAAGAAACTATGGCTAGAGAGAATGCAACTGAACCGCATAAGATAAAAGATGGATCTGTGATTGATTCATCTCACATAATTTGGTACAGGAGTGCACCCACTCAAATAAAAAGGATTAGTAATAACACGCAATATTCATTTCTATCAGTTGTGGAGCCATCCTCAATTGTATAAGTATCAATGTATGAATCATGGTTGAATTCCCTGAATAATGAGTTAGATTAGATTCACAAGAATTAGACATGAGATCTTTTCGAGAGACCCGAGGGTCACAATGTTATTGGCACAAAATGGATCTTCATGAACATGTTTTATGGGCATGAATGTGTTATTAGAAACAAGGTACGACTAGTATGTAAAGAATAATCCCTTATTGAAGGCATTGATGTTTAATAAACCATTCCTCCAATGGCTAAACAAGAGTCAATCAGGATTTTCCTTGCCCTGGCACTCCAAAGAGGATATATAGTGTATAAAATGGATGTCAAGACATCATTATTTAATGGTGTACTCGAAGAAGCTGTTTACATTGAAAAACCAGTGGGTTTTGTTATTGGTATTGATTAAACAAAATTATGAAAACTGATGAAAGACCTATATGGTTCGAAGTAGGCACCATGAGCATGGTATTCTAGGCTGGAATCTTATATAAAGAAGCTGGAATTCATAAGAGGAGGATTAGATCATAATCTTTATGTGAAGAATTCTCCAAAAGATCAGTTCATGGTTCTAGTCTACATTGATGAAATTATATTTGGTGGCAGTAGGTAGAAATCAGTAAGAGAATTCACCAATCACATGAACTCAGAATTTCAAATGTCTCTGATTGGGGAGGTTACAAATTTCTTGGGACTGCAGGTGATTGAAAATAAGGATGACACTTTCATTTCTCCGGAAAAGTTTGCAGGAGAGCTGCTGAAGAAGTTCTATATGCAAGACTCCAAACCAATATCAACTCCGATTGCAGTTGGAACCAAACTTGGAAAGCATGAGTATGGGGAATTTGTAGACCCCACTAGGTACAAGAGGATAATTGGGAGCCTACTATACCTGAAAGTGACACGGCCAGATATTGTCTTTGCAGCTAGTCTAGAGGCCCGCTTTCAGAGTAATCTAAGGGAGGAACATATGACATCAGTAAAAAGTTTCATGAGATATAATCAAGGTACTCACAATTGCGTCTTATACTTTGATATAGGAAGAGATAGTGTATTATTAGCATTTTATAATGCTGACTGTGCTGGGGATGTAGTGGAAAAAATGTCCACTAGTGGTGGAGAAATCTATATTGGGAATAAATGTGTTGGATGGTCGATCAATAAACAAGAAAGTACTTCAATTAGTACTGTTGAAGCTGAGTATATCTTTTCCACAATGTCATGCACTCAACTTCTATGGATGAAGAATCAACTAACAGATATTGGTGAGGAGGTGAAGCAACCAATGGTAATTTACTATGATATCAGAGTGCAACTGATCTTACAAAAAATCTTGTTCATCAATCTCGTACAAAACATATTGAAATCAGGTATCACGTTATCATAGAAAAAGTTGAGCAAGGAGTTATTAGAATGGATCATGTGGGAACTGATGAGAATGTGGCTGATATCCTGACCAAACCACTGTCAACATCTGTGTTTGAGAAGCATCGATTGAACCTCGGTGTTCAGCCACCTCCCAGTGCATTATAAGATTACGCAATACCCCTCTCAATAGTTATGTTAATTGTTTTAACTGTTTATGGGTGGGATGCAGGTTTGAGGGGGAGTGTGGTTTGAGATTAACTATGAACAAATTATCATTTTTTGGGTTTATTGTCAATGGGGTAGAAAGTAATAAATTCAGGAATGTTATGCTTTTGTGACACATTGAGAATTCAGTGTCGGTGATTGGATGGAATTGAATACATTGGAAATGTAATTCTTTCGTGACACTATAAGAAAATATCATGGGAATCATTGAGAATTCCAAAACACGGGAACCCAATTCAAGATTCCCTCTTGTTTACTACACCAAGAATTGTTCACGTAGACTTAGAGTTTTGGCTAAGTTTATTGTTTCTTTTGTGGTTCATATATAGCTAGTTCTCTATTGAATTTATTTAATGATTTCCAACAAAACCAAAGGGGGAGATTGTTGGAACCATGGTCATTCTATGCATGAATTGGAGTATGATTTTAGATTGTTGTAAATACTCAGTAGAAGTTCATATTGTGTTCCACCAAATGATCATACAGAACAAGAAGATAATAGTATTGAAGGTGGCACCATTTTAAAATGTTTTCCAAATTTTGGGGCCAGAAAATTGAAAAATGTAGAAAAGTGGTTTTTGGCAAAGAGACTTGCATGACGTTGGCTTGAAGGAGAGGAAACATGGATGCCTATTGATTTTCAAGATCAGAACGTGAAAATTTGGCATAGGGAGTAGTGCGTTCATGTTTTATGTTTGGTCGCACAAGTGACTTGTGCACCGAGACTTGCGCGCTGAGGGAAGACTTTTGTGCCGTCACGTAGGGTATACAATTGCCTCTAAATAGAGGTCAACTCCACCACAATCGTCACGAAGTTCAAACATACAGAAAATTAGATCTCCTATCGCGTAGGTTCAGTGTTCACGAATGTGGTGGTGGTTCATGCAAGTTGAAGTTGTGTGGCGGTTTTTTGGAGTGCATCCAATGTGTTTTGGGCGAGAAAGGGTGTTGGTCACCCATGTTTGATGTTGGGGAAGGAAGTGTTGCATAGGTGGTTTGGTGACAATTTCACACCAGGATTTGAATATGTGCTATAGTTGACCTTTTCATGCCAAAACTGGTTTGGGTGCAAAAGAATGTGAGTCACGAATGTTTTTTGTTTAAGAAGTGAGATTCACACAAGTGATTGAGGTGGACTTGTGTGCCGACTTTGAAACATGGGTGCCGGCTTGGAGAAGCGCTCCAGGTGTTGTTGAAGCACATAGATCTTTTTTGGAGCTGCCTGAAAGCTGGAAGATTGAATGGTACCTTTGGTTTAAAGTAAGATTAGTCTACGGGTGGAAGTTGGACCTCAATAGATCATTTACATAAAACAAAGAATGCGTTCTTTTGAAATGATGAAGAGACCTTCACGTCTATACACTGATTGAGACTTCACCATAGGAAGTGATATAGGGGGAATCAACAGGAATGACCTGAGGGACGTAGTAGGCTATCCCTAAGAAATTTTAAAGGGAGGGAGCCTGGTACAAAGTGACCATTATCAAACCTTTGTAATCTACAACGAGTGAAGAATAGTGGAATTTGGTACGACCGAAATCCTGTCGGTGTATGCACCTTTGACGTAGCCCTTAGTGGCGAACCAAGTAAAAAGTGTTCTGTTATCTCTTTGGATGTGAATGTTTTATTTATTCTCATATCCATCATATAAGTCAAACTAGTTTCTACCAATGTGGGAACACGATTCGTCAGTTTAAATGAAATAGTGGACACCATGATTCACCCTTCCCCTCTCATGGTGTCCCAGGGTTCTACAATATTTGAAAAACACTAATAATTTTATTAACAATAATAAACCCTTAGCATGATAAGATTAAAATATTAAAAAATTAAAGTCACTTTATACAAAAAATATCATACAATTAAGCTTTATAAAAGAGAAATATTTCAAAATAATTTAAACTATCTCATAGGGTAATAATATTTCAAAATAATCAAAAGCATTAAAATAAATATATCTTCCTTGTATGTTTTTCTAGTATCTCCTTCTACATTGGTATATTCTTAGGACTCTAATATCCCACTCTCCTTCATTGAAACAGAAAACAAAGAGAACAACCCTCAGATCAAAATGGCACTCTGAATCACTTTATCACATTCTCTATGAAAAGAAATCCCCAAAGAACAGAGAAAATAATTACTTAAATATAAATTTTTTTATGATGATAAACTCAAAAAATATTTATTTATTATCTTTATTTTGTAAGATTATGGCCCTTTAAAAAACAACTCTGAAGAGTGATCCATTTCAAAATGTATAGTTCTGGAGTGTTACTTCTCGACCAACACATATGAGAATCAATGTTTAGAGATACAGATGATATAATACATTTATCTAGTACATTAGAAATGTTACAACATAGAAAACCTAAAAGACATTGTGAATTCACCTATTTTTAATTTGTATAGAATTTAAGCTTCTCTAAGAAGCATTGTTTTAACCAAACAATACTAGCTGCAAATATTGATATTAATATTATTATTAGATAGAGACATCAGAAGAATAATATTTAATATGATGATAGATATTAGAATAAAAAATTAATATAAGAGGTTGATGACACATGAAGGTAGATTAAATTATGATAGAATGACCATAATTGATGGCAAAATGACAAAAATTTAATTCAATATAAGAATAGAAGAAAAATATCTACAAATAAAATCCATAAAAATACACCCAATTTGAATATTTTGATGTCTAGATAATAAAAATCAATGTATAATTATGAAATAGTGAGTTAATACACCAAAACAGAATCTAAAATTCAAATTTTGATACCAAAAACATGAATAAAAAGAAACAAAATTAATAATTAGACGACATGAAGTTCTCATAAACAAAACAACGTTTTCCCCAAAAATATCTTTCATAAAATTCAACAAAAAATGGATCAAAAAATATCGATGTTTTGATAATTCTCCTACAGAAACACGTACTTGGAAAAAATCCCTGAGCCAGGATGGGACTCCCAGATCAGACATGACGAAACCAGATATCATATTTTGGTTGTGATCTTCACCGTCCTATTGAAACAAAACCCATGGCTTCAACTCTTATGAAGATGACCAATATACCCATGAACATCAATATACATCAAATAAAGTCTTCTAAAACCCTCATAAGAATCTTGATTTCGTCCTCATCTATCCTCTCATGACAGACTCTCCTGATTGTGGTCCCCCATTCACATGAAAACCCTCAATCCCATTATCATTTCAACTGTTTTTTATCATTTTTTTCTTCAATTTAAATCATTTATCATTTTCTTATCACCAAATAAAATAATTATCGTATTTTATATATATAAATATAACCGTTTTAATTTATATATATAAATTAAATTTAAATTAATAATAAGTTCAACATTTATTAATATACATTTAAAAAAAAAATAATATATATGTTTTTTAAATACAAATAAAATCATCATTAAATAAATATATAATATTATGTATATTTTTAAACCATCCTTCATTCTTTTAATTGTTATTATTATTATTCTTTTTACATCTTTTTAAAATCATAATATGTTTTAAATATAATTTAGGTTATTTAAAACAATATATTAATATATTACATTTATTTTTAACATTAATTATATTCATTTTTTAGTTTCATTTATTAAAAAATCATGTTATAAAATGTATATAAAATTATAATTAATTTATATTATTTTAATATATTCTCACATGATGAAATGTTATATAAATTAAAGTAAAAAA
This sequence comes from Viscum album, assembly GCA_963277665.1. Lineage (NCBI taxonomy): Eukaryota > Viridiplantae > Streptophyta > Magnoliopsida > Santalales > Viscaceae > Viscum > Viscum album. Next base: position 1,901,244,113 of record OY728121.1, on the reverse strand, counting down.
ATTTATGTTTGATTTAACTAAATCATTTATTTTTATATAATTATAACATTATTTATTTCAATTAGAATTTATTTCTTAATTACTTAATACTTTCTAAGATGTTACATTTACCCCCCTTAAATGATTTTTTCCCTCACAATTCTTTCACCGGACTTACGAAAATTATGAATTTTTATCTTTAGAATTAAAATTTTCAAAGGAAACATATCAATATAAAGAGTACTCTACCGTGAATATTTCATTTTCCTCAAAAGACAACATCAAATTTCCAAATCCTTCAAGACTGTTCCTCTAATACCAATTATTACACCCTGATCCTACTCTTCTATACTCGGTGCTTAAAAATCCTGGGCATTTTCATTCTTATAAAAAGAAACTAAATATTTACACAATATATTACACAAATGAAGACCAGTTACTCGTCTAGGTTCCAGATGATTAGACAAAACCATACATTTATTAGAGTTAAAAAAATAAATCAACTGCATACTACATTTTTGTTCATGCTAACACCAAATTCATCAAAATTTGAAATAGTTTTCCCATTAATGTGTTCTAAAATTGTTGAAATAATTTTTACTAAAACTCATTTTGAGAATATCCTTTGAGAAATATTTTGGATTTTTTTTTGAAAATAGAATGCAAATTTAATTAGAAATACCATATGATAAAATCCATGAAATTATTTACATATCAAAAATACTTCAACATTTTTGAATGTGAATATAATGAAATTTTTTATTAAATAGTATAGATGTTTTTTTTGAAAATAATATGTAGGTTTTCAAAAATAAAAACACTGAGACTACTTGTAACATTAAATGCTATATTGGGCCTAAACACTTGAGGGATGGGTTCACTCCCTAATTCTCTATCGTATTTACAAATATCAAGTGATGTTTTCTTGTAAAACATTGTTGGATTTCATATATATGTACATAAATATCTACTAGAGTTCTACTCTAATGACATGAAAACATTTTTAATATATATATATATATATATACATATACCCATATATATATACATTCTCAATAAATTATTTTCAAGATTCAAAATAATGAAATCTATCATCGAATTGTCTTTTCTTGATGATAATAGTTTCCATTCTCTTTTCTATTTCACAAGGATACAATGGAATGTTTATTCACAAAACATTCATTTATTAATGAAAAAAAACTAACTGATTCATGTATTATGTTCCTCATATTATATTTAATGGTAACATATTATAATTTAATTGATATTCACGAGTGTAAAAATGATTTGCACAGACACAAGGTGATGTCTTTAGTTTCATAACAAACTATTAACTTTATAAATTACACATGAAATTTTATATATCAAATAAAGACAAATTTATTTTGATAATTTGAAATCCACAAAAATAAAAACACTCTTTAATACATTAATAAAAAATACTTCAAAATAACATCATAATATACAAATATCTTCATGATGTTGTTATTATTATCAAAAAGACAGATAATCAATAAAAATCTCTTACGCTAAACCGTACTACTAAAATCCTAGTTTTGAAATAAATAAACTAAAATAAATAAAATAAAATTATTGATAATAATTTCTTAAATAATTTAAATAACCAAAACACATAATAAATTTTAATTACTCTCTTACAATATAAATATTGAAATATAATCTCATATATGTAATTACATATATTTATACATATTTATTCACATCTTTGTAAAAAAATTATAATTATTTTAACATTAATAAACGCATAACTTTATAAGATTAAAATTTCAAAAATTATAATTCTATTTATACAAAAAAATCTCTCTACAATTACAATTTAATGAAGATAAATGTTTAAAAATAATTTAAACTATGTCTTACAGAAATAAGATTTCAAAATAATAAAAAGCATGAAAATAAATATTTCCCCCTTGTATGATTTTGTAGATTCCCATTCAAAATTGGGATATTCTTCAGATTATTATATCTCTCTCTCATAGATGTTAAAAAAATGAGAACAACAATTAGAGAAAAATGGAACTATAATTGCATTTATCTCTTTCTGTATAAATCTCACTCCTCAAAGAACACAAGAAAATATTGCCTTATATAATAGTATCTTTTTTTGATTATAAACTCAAAAACAATATTTATTTTTATCATTATTTTGTCTCTATATGGATATTTAAAGAAACTAGTTCGAAGAGAGATCCTTTTCAATTTGTATGGTTCTGGAGTTTCACTTCCTGACCAAAGATAGTTGTGAATCAATGTTTAGAGATTCAGATGATATATTACATATATCTGGTTCACTAAAACTGGTACAACACAGCAAATAGAAATGACATAGTGGCTTCAATTATTTTTGATTCGGATTGGATTTATGCATATTTTAAATGATTTGTTAGAACCAAACAATAATATCTATAAAAATTCATATTAATATTAATGTTAGATAGAGGAATCAATAAAAGAAAACATAAAATTATGATAGATATCAGAAAAAATATATTTAATAGGTTGATTACACTTGAAGGTATACTAAATTATGAAATATTGATTGGAAATGATGTCAATATGAATACAATTTAGATCAAGATATGGATAAATGAATAATTTCTACCATAAAAATACATATAAATACAAGTAATATGATATTTTGATGTCCGAAGAATCAAAATCAATGGATAATGACAAAATACTAAGTTAATAACCAAAAAAATAATCTAAAAATTATATTTTGTTACCAAAATCAAGAATAAACAACACCTACATTCATAAAAGGAAGATGCAAAGATATTAATAACCAAAAAACATTTTCCCCAAAAATATCATTCAGATAGTTCAAGAAAAATGGATCAAAAGCTTACCGGTAGATGGAACATGCTCTGACAACAATACATACTCTGAAAACATGATAGATCTAGCACGTGACTCACCAATTAGACTCAATGAAATAAAATACCATAGTTTAGTTAAGATATTCTTCATCCTCCCAAAACAAACTCATGTCTTTGAATTCTATGAAGATGATCGATCTATCCCTGGTCTTTGATCTTTATTCGAAAAAGACATCTGAAACCCCGCCGAGGAATCATGATTTTTCCCCCATCTCTCCACTCTTGATGGAATCCCCAGAATGTGGTCCCCCATTCACGTGAAAACTCTCAATTCACGTTGTCATTTCATATTCTTTTTTATCATTTCATTCGTTTTTTCCATCATTTTTCATCATTTTTCATTTTATTATCATTTAACAAAAATATTATCATATTTCATATATATATATATCAATTTAAATTCCTAAATATAAATTAAATTTATATTTATAATAAGATAATCATTTATTAATATTCATATTTTTAAAAACTAGGATTATTTTAGGGAAATAAAATTACAATTATCATAAGATAAATATATAATATTATGCCTATTTTTAAACAAAAAATATTTATTTTATTTATAATAATTATTATTCTTTTTATATTTATTTCAAATAATTATGTTTTTTATAAAGATAATTTAGGTTATTTAAAGCATTATAATAATATATTAATTTTATTATTAACAATAATTATAATTTTTTAAAACAAAATTTTATAAAATGTATATAAAAATATAATTAAATTACATTATTTCAATATATATTGACATTATGAAAAGTAATAAAAATTAACATAAAAATTTCATTGTGATTAAACTAAATGACATTTTTTTAAAAATTATATCATTAATATTTTTAATTATAATTCATTTATTAATTACTTAAGAATTTTTTGGATGTTACATACATATAAATATGTTGGTGTGTGTTATATGATATCGTAATTAGATATATAAACATCAAATAATTTTTTACAAATTTTTGTATACAAGTATATATATATAATCTATGCATACAAATGTATATTTATATAGTTATATTTTTCAACAACATATAAGTGTTTTTATAAAGAATTTATATATGTATATTCACAAGTTAATATTTATATATTTATATATATCCAAATGTTTACAAAAAAAATATTCGCATGCAATAAATTGATAAAAACCAATACTAAAGTGGTGCATAAAATTAAAAATAGAATAATTCATTTTTCTTAGAAACCCACTACCCAATAGATTATTATCATGAAACCTCATTCAGCCATGAAATACATTATTAAACAAGTCCTTCATGGAGAATGTTTGGTTGATGCTAAATTGGATAATAATGTGGTGATGACAAGAAGATTGACTATGGTCAATGATGTTCCAGAATATATTTTTCTCATATTTTCATAATGACTAATGTAAAAAGAAACAGTTCAGACTTTTTTAATTATATATTATATAAATATATATGGATTTTCCTTTTGTACATGGCCTCATTGTACACAAAACAATTATTAAATAAAAAAAATCATAATATAACAATATAACATTTTTTGACAACATTACTACAATTATAAAATTATCAAGATTCATTAAATATTATATCACTATAAGCAAGAAATATAATTTACCAATTAAATTGATTTATATATACACTATATATATTAAATAAATATAAGATCCTATAAATAAATTCCACAATATTCATATTTATAATAGTAATATAATATAATAATCCTTTAGTAACCATAAATAAAAAATAGAAAACTCACTTAAATAGAGTTGTCAAACATTGCAGAAATACCTCAAATCAATTGTAATCAAACCATTCAGAGCTATTGGGAACCAAAATAGGGAATATTAAAATTACGTCAACTCTAAAAACCAAATTAAGAACAATAACCTGGTAAATATTTTGACATAGGGGTTGACCTAACTAATTTCTAATATATTTATAAGGATATTGAAAATTGCAAAAAATTCTTGAGAAATGGAATCAGTACATGAAAATTTTGAATATAAATTTTAAAGAAAATGGGTGAGATAGATGATTTCAACGGTGTGTTTCTTGAGGATTGTGTGTCACAATGAAAACATGTGCGATAATTATGTCAGGGAGTTAGGGGTGATGAAGTAGTTTATTTGAATTTATCATTATTTTATTTTTAATGGGATAATAGTGATAGAATTTATTTAATCACCAAAGTTAATTTTTAGTGAATCTTTTGTGATAGATAATGAAGTTATTCATATTAAGAAAAATGAGGTATAATCTATTGGATCCTATAATGAAAATCATCTACACATAATTAAGGAGAGATGAATTGTTCTGGGGCCCGCAGCCGATACTGGCGGGTTGGGGATTTTAAAATTTTGCAATGAATGGTAGAGGTGACATGTTGAAACGGATGATCCGAGCACTCGTAAGGTCATAGGATCTCATTTAAATTTTAAAGGGAAAAAATAAATTTAAAAAAATTATCGATTTCAAATCGTAATTTGTGGTCGATTGCAACACATCACCGACAATTTCCATATGAAGATTCCATATAATTATCCCTCTATATCATCCACAAATTCATTAAAAAATATGATGAAATGTTGATGGTCGAATTTCGGGTGCTATCACGGAGATCCGATGATTTCTTCGACGTCCCGACAATCGCCGAATTGATGTGCCTTCGATGCATAAGGCAGATGTTGATATGAAATCTCAGATCAACTGCTTCTCTGTATATTAAGTGGGAGGAGAAAGAGTTTCTAATTTTTGTTTCCCTAAAAGTTTATGAATTGCGAATCACGACTAAATAGAGAGAGCCTCCTCCATTATTTATAGTGGAGTTGATAAATACTGGGAAGGGTTCCTCGACCCCCACATATTTTAAAAACCACTTAATATATAATTTTGATGAACTGTATTGATAAAATATTATTTATTATTTTATCACATTCTTTTAATATATATATAATATATTATATGAAAATAACTGTGAAATTTAACTCGACTTGTTGTCCCACGTTATATTAAATGAACCTTGAGTATTCAAATAATATTCTTTCGATTAATATTTTCCCGTATTTACATAACATGAAAATATATTAATTAAATTCATTCCCAAATATTCATAACATGAATATTAATGAATTTTTATAATTTATTTGCTGATCTATACGTGGGAAAACAATCAGACCCCCTGTTGGGGCCCACCATTTCTATTTACCTATTCGATTGAATTTGGAGGATTCTTGAATATGCTATTGAGTGTGACCCTCAAGGCCCTTAACTCAATAAAAGAGACTAAAATCCATACCAATAACGGAGTCTAGAAACCCATCATGGCCCTTAAAGACATAAGGATGGTCATAACATTGACAACTAACCTACAGACACTGAGTGTGTACTTTAATCTCGTTGTCATTAAATATCTCATAATGTTGGTCACACACTTGTTCCATCGTCATTTTCATTCTTTATTATTTTTTAATCAAACCTAGTGGATTATCCTTTCGACTAAATTAGATAAAGTCTTATAAAGGTAACACTATCCTGATCAATTAGTCTGGTGATACAAAACTTCTTAAACATGAATGGGACAAATCCTTTCTTAAGCATTCAACCAAAGTCATACCACCAACGACACACCAAACACAAGATACAACTCTAGGATTTAAATAAAATGGTTTTTCCTTAACATTAATGTACGTAATCAAATGTCACACACTAGTAATGATCTCATGTTAGTGGACTGATACATATGTCCGTAGATAGGAACAAAAAATAACACCCAAAACATGTGTTGTTCTTATTGGAGGGACAATCCCCATGACCTCACTACTAAAGATCGCCAATTGTGAACTTCATGAGAAGAATACTCAATGTTTATGATCCCCCATCACCTAATAGTCAAACATATACTATTACTATTCAATAAGACGTAACTAGAAAATAAAATATATATTTATAATTAATTTCATTGTATCATGAGGTTCTCATTATATAATGGGTTCTTCAATATCCTATCGATATGACAATTAATCTATGTACATTACCATTATATAGTGGATGTAGAAATATCTACTCTATAATGGTAATAATATATCATGTTTAAATAACTGTAAATATGATATAGTAATCAAAAGTACAGCTAGGTAGTTTCTAGGGAACCCACTATTTTGACACTCTCACTTAAACTATAGCCATATTTCTAAAAAAAACTTGTTAACTGCTATGATAACGATCATTCTTCTGCTAAGTAATGGATTTAATTTCTTGGTCTACCACACATCCATTGTGTCTCATATCTGTTGAATGATACCTCATATCCTTGTGTAAAACATCTCAAGATAAGGATTCTATGATTGTATCACTATTGTACATTTTCAGAACTGGACAACTTGGATAGTAAAAATATCAAACTTTACATTATGATAATACCTTTCTCACTAGCTGTGATTCCATGAACTAGAACAAATTGTTTCATTTAACTACTTTATAACTACCTTAAAAGTTGAAACATACTCAGTATTTGAAAAAAATGGCTACTACTAGATTTTATGATCTTAACTCTCTCATCAACATTCCCTAACAATGATACTAGATCAGATTTATATAAGGATTACAATTTCGTCTCCCACAAAATTTTTTATACCTTTTTCCCCACATTCCAAGTACATATAATTTGTACTCTCTGATGTAAAAGAAGATAGTTCTGACTACATTACTTGAAATTCTCCTGTAATCAATTGATATCATCCTAAAATAAATAATACACTGGTTGTATCAATTCATGTACATATCATGGAAGACATGATTGATCCATTACTAAAGCATATTTAATTCAACTCACTACATTTATTTTTTTACCATTTTCCATACATGAAAACCTAAAGATATTAAGGAATGTGAAATTGAAAAAAAAATTGAACATGAATTATTGCAACATTTATTTTTTAACACAACATCACTCTATGTGCGATTGAATAGGTCCAAGCAACTGTTATGTCTACATCGATAGATCCAGTTCCCCAGAACATTTGTTTATACATTAAGTAAATAAGTAGATAATTACTTTTATCCTATTTTAAACTAAATTAATTACCAATATCTATTTTCTATATGATTCAAAACAAAATTCTCTTGTAAAACGTTGGCACAATTACTAACCAATGCAATACACATGGCAATGATTCCTTCCCAATGAATGCTCAAAGATCTTTTTTCTTACATTAATCTAAAACTGGATATTAGATACATGAAACCTTCATTGGAATTTGATTGTGTCATCATCCCTTTCTAGATGTGTCGTATATACACCTTCCAAAAAATTGATCATAACATGAAATGACCAATGTAATGATCTTAGAGTTTAGCTACGACAAGTAAAATTCTAATGGCTTTAGGTAAACTGACATTTTATAACAAATTGAGTCTTACTAGTACCATGATTGTACTATCCATGTATTATCTCATTTGAATACCCAACATAATATTCAATTTATAACCCCCTTTTCAATTTTATACATGGAATCCATCATTTAATTATAAATAATCTTGTAAATCGTATCTAATTTCCATATACTGCTTACTAGAAGGATTTTATTATTCAAAATGAAAAATGTATTACTAGTCACGGTGAATAGAAAAACATCACCATGGATTCATCCTTCCTGTGCAGTATGTGTCACTCGAATATTCCAATTCCACATGAACTTGTGAAACTTGTTCCTATGCCAACCATTTGTGCATCTCGAGCATTGACTAAGTCAAATTCAATTCTGCATCCACTATCTCTAATAGAGACAAGAAAACCTATATAGTAATTTAGTCTATCACTTGACTACCATTTTTCTATATTTGGGATTTACGTAAGATCCTAACCAACTTTTATGATATTTACTTAGATTCACCATGTGATTGGCTCGATGCATGTTTGTTTAAATCCTAATGAATTACATTGTATCTTAACACACGATCATTTGGAATAATGGATTTTTATCATACTATGACTCATATGATATCGATTTGTCATTTTAGTTGGATTATTTTTTTTGGGTATATTCCATTATTTGAAAAGTAAATCTACAAATATGATGGTAGTAATTGTAGGTGGTAGCATTGATACAACATATATCATAACATATAATTACAAAATGAGCATTTAGGAATTTATTTATTCTATATTTTTTTGGATTATGATGACTTTTAAGAATTTATCCTCAATCCTCCTTATGAGAATCAATACTATGATTTATACAAGGTAACATGCATTTAGAAATTACTCCACAATACATTTTCATGATCGATGATTTCCTATTCAAGATATTCTTCATCATGCCATCTTAAAGCTACTCATATCTTCTGACCATGAACATATATCATTTTACCATTACTTAATTTTTTAATGTAATATTATGAGTAATCTTTACCTCAAAATTTAATTTGGAATAGTTCACACTCCCTTGTTGAACTAATCCTATAATCATTGTGGCAGACATTTATTTCTAAAGGACACTTTGTCTAAACTAATGAAGTCAATAACACCAAAGGTGTTTAGATGTTCTGAGCCTAAATACCTTACTGAATATATCATTGAGTTCAAATTTTTGTTTTTCATGATAAAGAAATATCATTCCCAAATTAAGAAAGTCATAAATTTTATATTCATCATGTATTGCCAATGATTCATGTATATCCTGAACTATTTTTTGAGTATGTTACACCAAAGAAAACATTCATTATTGAACTTGGAATAATGTTTCATCATGAAAAAATGGGAACATGAGATAAATTATTTAATTATACTCAACATATTTTTCATCGGGAGTCATTCACTTAGCAATTACAAGTTATGTGATTCTCACCGCTGAATTAGGAATCACACTTTTTTCAGATGCTTGGAGAAGACACCTTACTCATTGTAATGTTTATATGCTTACATGGTTACTATATTTGAATAAATACATTTGGAAAGCATAATTTTAATACGCAGGGTGTATGTGAGAAATAATTATTTTTATTTGAGGAATATTAACTAAAGCCGAAGTGGGTACTTATTTCTTTTATTTCAGTTCATTGGATTTCTAAACATCCATTAATTTATTTAATTATATGAAAAAAATAACTCCCTGTTAAATAAACATTTACTTTTCTTTTTAGAACATTGTGAAGTTGGCATTGGTGTGACTTGTGATGGGCGTTTTCTCTTGGCCATTCAAAATATATTGGACATAAGACCAAAATATCGTGCAATATTTAATATAATTATTACTTTGAGAATGTTAAATTAAATTTATTTAAATTCTTAATCTATATAATTAATTTTTATCCATAAACTAAACTATAGTAATTGGGTGTAAAATATATATGAATGGGATTCCATGAATGATTATTATCATTTTTTTCACTTTACAAAATTAGTGTGAAATCATCACATTCAAATGTTTCAATGATTTATCCTTGTAATATTCTTAAAGAAGAGACTACATGTAACATCATACATGTCAAGACATATCGATCACAACTAAAAATAGATGTTGATTTTATAATTTTGATAGAACCATCATATTCTTAATTCAGGAGTCCCCTGAAAGCAATTTTACACCCTCGCATCCTAAAGTTTCATAACATATTGGGACACTAGAACCTTGAATTTCATTTGTAGTAGTAATTTGTTCAAGTACCTACATTACTCTTGGAAAATTCATTCTACAATGCGTATTTAATCTATCAATATTTATCACAATTTTTACAATTTTTATTATATTCTATTCAAGACAAACAATATTTAGAATATTAGTGTCTTTTATGTTGATTACTGAATGTTACATTACGAATTAGTTTAATAACTATATGACTCTGACTATATTTTAGTATTTTTGGAACCATCTCAACTAGTATCGGAAAACTCTGTCATTTGATTATTCTAGTGGCAAGGACCCATTTACCTCCCTCATAGTATACATGATACAACTAGTATACTACTCAAAGTGTCAAATGTAGACTTTTTGCTAGAAAATTGCACTAACTATTATTTCTGTAATCTGTTGAGTGAAGTTCCAGATTATTAAAACAGAATATGATTTACTAAACACATTACTGTAAAATTAAAAAAATGTAGCTATTTCTATTTCATGGAAGAAGTTTTAGTTATGTCAACCCATAACCCTAATAAGAACTCCCTTATAGTTAGAGTCACCCTCAGCTATGGCATGACCATAACCCCCAACAAACAATTTATTTCAAACATGAATGATGGAAGGCTATACTGACTTAATAATACATTGAGGATTTTTTGTTTTTTTCTCATCAAATGTAAACCATTTCTATTAAAAATATTTACCTATGTTGTCGTTCTCAAAAATTAGCATTAATAAGAAAAAATACAACGCTTATTTATTCATTTTATTATTTATTATTTTATGTTTTTTTACTTCTATTTTAAAAAACATAAAATAATAAATAAATGCATAATGGTGAACTGATAAGCAACTAGTCTTGAGCATCTAAACATCTAAAGGTAATTGTACTTGAGTCAAAGCTTGAATATTGTGGCAGCATTCCCCTATATTTTTTGTTCGCTTCACTTATAGAGTATCACCTCATATTGGATGGGTCCACATCAAATCATGGAGTACCACCCCATCTTGGGGGGATCCACACGTCATCATCCACCATATTGATCAACATACAACACCTCATCATTAGTGGTGTCCATGTGGTTCACCATCTACATCTGATGTACTTTGATGATAGCGCACAACCGAGGTGGAAAAGGGATATAAAAGTACATTATGTAAATTGGGTGAAAATTCCATTATACATTTCAACCAAAAGTAATGAATATTTACATACCATATATTTAATTAATTACAATCATCGTACGTAGTTAAATAAATAATTAAATAAATAAAAAATGCAGACATACATGTGTCTGTTCTCAAGACTAGAAGATTGGTAAAATAACTGCAAGAAAAAATTAAAAGGAATTAAATAAGTATGAGGGAAATATAATTAAATTAAATTAATTAATTAATTCAAATAATTTAACTATAATTCAGTTCACTTATTATTTTAATTTTTATGCCAAAATTAAAATAAATAAATAATTTTATTTTATTGCAAAATTAAATTAAATTATCCTAGGTATTAAAACAATTAACCAAAATAAAACACAATTTATTTATTTAGATACTAAAATTAAAATAATTAAAATAAATATTTTTGATTAAATTAAAATGGTTGTTCCCTGAAGCATCACTTCATGACCTATGCGGGTTGGGCCAAACATGCGCATGGCCATATGAGGCCGTACAAGGCCAAACTGTCATAGATCGATCCATGCAAACCCGTTCTAGGTTGTGATGATCAGCCCAGATACTTTTGGCCCAATTTTTTCATACATAATGAAACACACATAAAAAATAAAGGAACCTCCTGGATCATGACAGATGACGATAATGTCAGAGCTGCTAAGACCAATAGACCTCTAGAAGCTGGAGGTTGGTCAGGTGGTCAGGAGGTGTGGTCCGGTCGATGATGGAGGCTGTGGGTAGGGGATGTTGGTAGGGCATGACCTACTGGGTGGTGTGGTGATGAGCATGAGACGAGGGAAGCAGTGCAGATCACTGGTGAGGTTGGTGTGACACCACTACGACAGAAGGGAGGCGGTTAGCTGCTGCTTGCCGATGATGTCGGGAGTGCGAGGGCCCGATGGCCATACTGGGAATCCAACGTGTGGAGGGAAGAAGTTGTGTCAAGGATGGAAACAAGGAATTAGTCCGAACAAAGGGGTTGTGACATGAATTTCTATTGGTCAGGAAGTGTTTGGTTGGACAGGTTAGTTAGGACTGGACCAAGGTGGTGGCATGGTGTGAGTAAGTGGTCTGGCGCTGGCGACAGGGAGGATGCCACTGGGTGGAGGAGGGAAGGGAGGACAGTTTCGGGTGCTGTAGAAAGAGGATGGGGCCCTGCTGCGAGGTGGCTCTTACACTGTAGTAGAGAGGGGTGCCAGTATCTAGTGCGGCCTCAGTCGCAGCACCCTGTCATGGGGAGGTAGGCTACTAGGGGGTCTGCACGGACCCCCCGTTGGATGTTTTTTTAAGTTATTTTATTCATGCTTTGGTTTTAACCACCACCCCACCCCTAGAACCGACTTGGGTTCCATTGTTTTATTATACATCAAGCCACCAATTTAATATTTTTTGTACCTTTCCACACAATAAATTTCTAGAGATTATTTATACTTTAAAATATTATATTAATAATATTATTATAATAAAATAATAACATATTAGTATAATATCATTATAATAATAAAATAAATATTATAATAATAATAAAATTTTTATTCCAATTATTAATTTATAAAATTTATAATTATTCCTAAAATTTTAATAATATCGGATGAACAATCAATACTTGTTCGGTCCTTCAAAATGAATAAATTTTAATACCCAAGAACAAATTTCAAATACGATCCAATATGAAAATTTAAAATTTCCATAACTATGCCGTTCAAGATCAAATCAATGTGCGATTTGAAAAGATGAGACTATTTTTGAATCCTCTAATTAATCTTATATCCTATTTAATTATTCTAGGATCAAAAAATCTTGGTGATCTCTCTGATACCACAAAATGAATTTAGGGCCCATAGCGGATGCTATAGGGTTGTGAATTTTAATAGTTTTAATCAACGGGTCAATGAGACTTGTTGACACCAACGATCCAATTCCGGTAAGGACTGAGGATCTCACATTAGTTTTAATGGGAAAAAAATTGAATTGAAAACATATTTGATTCAAATCTAAATTCATTATCGACTGAAACTCATTGTTGGTGATTGTCTCTTGAAGAATACATAACATGATACCTCTCGATCAACCACACGTGCTTCAAAAATCCACTAGAATATCGATCGTTGAACTCTGTGTGATACCGTGGCGATTTGACGATGTTTTCAAAATCCCGATGACCCCCACATCGAGATGACTTCAATGTTTGAGGGAGATCTTGATCTGAGATCTTGGATCAACTGATTCTCTCTCTAGGATTATAAAAGAGAGAGATTCTCTCATTTTTCATTCCATAATAGTCAATGCATAGTGAATAACCACAAAATAGAGATAGCCTCAACATTTATTTATGGTCGGGGTGATTAATACCCGATAGGGTTCCCCAACCCCTGTATATTTCATCCATCACTAAATAAATAATGTCTTATTAATAATATGCATAAATATTATTAATTATTTATGAAAAACATATAATATATATAAAATATTTTACGTGATAAAAAATAATCCATTTAACTTGACTCCAAATCCCGCATTATATTAAACCAACATTGAATATTAAAATAATATTCATTTGATTAATATTTCCCCTGATTAACATAATTTTTTAATTACATTAATTAAATTCAATCCCAAATATTTAAAACATTAATAATATTGATTGTATATAATTCCTTTGGTGATCAATACATTGGAAAACACTCGAACCTCTTGGTGGGGTCCACCATGTCCATATACATATACAAATGAATACCACTGATATTTAATATGAAATTATGTGACCCTCTAAGACATTATCTCGATATAAGTAAAAAATATCCACAGACCAAGAGTGGTGTCTAGCAACCCATCATGGCCCCTAAAGAGATAGGGATATTCATAGCAATGACAAGCAACCTACGAACACTGACAATGTACTGTAATATAATAGTAATTAAATATCTCATAAAGCCAGACAAGCACTTGTTTAATAATCCATTTCTTTCTTTCTTATTTTTTGATCTATCAGGAAGGATTTACCTTTCAACATATTTTGCCAAAGAATTAAAATGGTTTCACTATCCTAATCAACCTGGTCTAAGATATTAAACTTCCTAAACATAGAAGTGAAAAATCCTTTATTGACCATTTAACCACGGTCATACGACGAATAATGCACCCAACACAAGCTACCTCAACATGATTTCAATACCATGGTTTTTTTGGATCAATGTAAGAAATAAAATGGTACAAAATGGTAATGATATCCTCTTAGAAGACCAATACACATGTCCATAGATATTGAAAACTAATGAAACCAAAAACATGTTGTCTTCCTATTGGAATGTTTGTCCTCATGATCTCTCTACATGAGATCACCAAGTGAAAACTTCATGAGAAGAAGTCTCAATGCTTATAAGCCCCCAACACATGATATTCAATGATCAAATTTATCTAGCCATTAGGATGTATCTTGGCCATAGAACATATATTTATGATTAATTTCATAGAATCTAGATGTTATAATTATAGATTGAGAGCTATTATAACATCTCAATATATTAATTAGTATATGGACATTACCATTATATAGTGGATTCAGAAATATCTACACTATAACGGTAACAACACATCATGTATAACTAATTGTACACATTATATGTTAATCACTAGTACTGTATAGTTTGGTCTAGGGAACCGATAATTTCAACAAGAGATTCCACCAATGTGGTATATATAGAAACACATATTATTATTTATCAAATGTTGACCTATGTTCCCATTCACATAAAATTATATCTTTTCTTGGTATTTATCTAGTTTCAACCCTAGGGATGATACTTTCACTAGTACCTAAAAAATGTTGTATAAAAACTATCCAAATCACTCATGGATAGAGTAAGTCATGATTAAGACCACTTTTCCCCTAGTATTCAACAACCATCTAGGAAACCATTTAATATCCAATAATGGGATATATATTCAAATTCATAAGGAAATTTAGATGTTCTAATGTATTATATTTTATGTATTGTTGTCTCATAGGATGAAAAAATATGGATATTTTGGAATAAAAAGAATTTATATTCAAATATCAGATAATGAATATTCAAACTCAAAACAATTAAATGATCAGAGAGTTTGGAGGAATATAAAAGGGAATGTTTCTAAGATTTACTGATACTAATACTAGGGATAAAATTATGGATATCATTTTTAGAACTCATATTAAAGCTCAGAAGGAAGATAAAAAAGATACTAAAACTATTTTTTATGAAATAGTGAATGAAATTATAAATATAGAAATATTTAAACTATATATTTGAATAGAAACACAGAATTCACTTCTAAATTTGTTGATCCAACTGAACAGGTAAATAAAAAATGTCTTAAAAATAATTGCACTTATGGTAAAAAGAATATTTATAAATATATTAAAGGAATTATATCAATTTTAAATAACTTTTCCCCAACACTTCCTTTCCTTTAATTAATAAAAAATATGCAGGACCCAAAATTGATTCATTTATTTGTGATAATTAGAATGTTCAAATCAATATAATTTTTCTTGAGAAGTTAGATCAAATTATAAATTATTTCAGATCATTTAAGGACATAGTTTTAAATAATACTACTTTACAAAATTTCCTAATTATAGTGTTACATTGTAGTATAGTGTTGTCCTTCAGAATATGGGACCTTTTAAACTTTATTTTTTAGGAATATTTGTCATCCATTGAATATTAGAAGTTAATGATTTCTTATTGAACTATATTTTTGAACTTGGTAAAAATAATAATTTTATTTTATTATCATGGTTTAAACACATGAAATTAGAAGTACCACTTCCCAACAATATTTTCATAAAACTAATCAATTGATTTGTAACAGACTATAAAGAGATAGATTATGACTTACTAGATTGATTATGGAAGATATTAATTGATATTTATTTTAGTATTTTGGATATGAAATGTGATGACAATGTTCATGTCATTTTTTTTACCCCCTTCCTAACCACAATACAATATGACAATGATGATTCTAAGGATAAAGATATTTTTAACTTAAGATAAGAAAAAGTGGAAACAAAGGTTTTTAAAAGGATAAATTAAACTTTACAAATTCAAACCTATCCTTGAGATGAGATATAAGAATTTCAATAACCTGTTTATTGGAAAATGATAAATTGTTTTCAATGATAGTTGATATCTATATCCTACGAATACCAATAAAAACATTCATGGAAATATTATATATCAATGAAGAAGAAGCTGTAGATTAATATTTAGGATATGTCTTATAGAATATAGATGGGGTTTTTATAGAAAAATTCATTAAACAAGACATTAAATCCAAATATAAAGAGTAGTTTTTGTGGGGATAGTAGTGAAGTAGAACTATATTTTTAATGTGCCTTCTTTAAGAATAAACATGAGGCCCTTAGAACTCCTATGCCTGAGTGTCTTAAAACCTTTTTACCATGCACTATGTTGGAGAATAAACATTGATATATCCAACAAAATATTATTTTATGGGTGATCACACTTCATTACCAGTCATTATTTCATCCAATATTTAATTAAGATAAAACGATATTTTGTTGAATTTTCTAATGATGTTTAAAAAAATTATTTTTTGAATTACACCCGACATAATTGGAATAAGTCCTACATAATACATTCATAATATGACCATGTATTATAACCATAAAACTATAGTTATGGGTAAGAGAATACAATAACCTAGCATGAAATAAGTTGTGAGAAAACAAAGTGATAATTTTTATTGATTTTGGAAAACTTTTTTCCATTTTAGAAAATTTCTTGGGTTAGTCCTATTCTAGTGGTCTCTAAAAATAGTTATGTGACAATTATTTCAAAAAAAAGCAGAGAAAACATCCAAACTAGAAAAGTGAATAATTGGATGGCCTTTAATAATTATACAAAACATAGATATTCCACTAGGAAAGATTATTTTACAACACCATTTATAGTCCTAATTCATAAGAGGTTAGACATTAATTAATTTTTCTATTTTTTTGATTAATATCATAAGATAAAATTCATTATATATGCTTATGAAGACCAAGAAAATAAAATATCCACATGTCTATATGTGATGTTTTTCTATCGGTGAATTTTCATTGGCTTGTGTGGTGCTCCATCCACCATTCAGTTGTATATGATGGTCATTATCTTAAGATATAATTGAAATGGTAATTTAGGTGTTCATGGATGACTTATCCATTGTTGGTATCAATTATGAGTGAAATCATTAGAATAATTAACCTATCATAGAATTATTTCAAGATACAAACATAAATTGATACTCCATATAATGTCTATATATGGTAATTGAAAGAATAATATCAGTTCACAGCATCACTTATAGGTGGATAATGTTAGATAATTACATAATTGTAGTGATCCAGAAAACACCACCTCTAGAAAGTGTTAATGCAATTAAATTCGTTCATGTTCAGGCTTATTTCGATAGTAGATTAATCAATGTATATTATGAAATTAATAGGCCTTTATACTCAAATATTTTCAAGGATACACTTGATGAGTTTGATGATAAATTCTTAGAGTCACAGAATATTTTTAAATAAAAATATTCTAATTCACTAATTATCACTATCTTAGATTGGATATTACATTTTTATGTGATGTGTGATACTAGTGATGTGGATGTAGTTGTACATTTAGGGTAAATAAAGGATAAGTGGTAATAAGTGATATATTGTTCTAGTAAACTTTTAGATGAAGCACAAAATAATTAAACTACGAGAAAAAAAGGAGTTATTATTAATTTTTCCATAGAAAGGATTATTTAGTGCATGATTGGTTCAAAATTCATAGTGTTCACTAATAATTCCTTTAAAAATAAGTTTTTCCAAGAATTCATCCAAACAAACAATATTTAGAAATATCATTTTTCAACAGATATTTTATTTGGGTATTAAAAATAAGAATGGTGTGGAAGATGTAGTATCTGATCACTTGTATAGGCTATTTAGTATACAAAATGATAACCTATGGGGGATAAATTCCATCTTCACAGATAAAAAAATTCTTACTAGGAAATATGTTCATGATTCTAGGTTTTCTTACAATGAAATTGTTCTTGATGTAGAAATTAAACCCAAATGCATTTAAATAAACTAAAAAATGAAATCAACTTTTGAATAGAATTACTACATTTGGGATCATACATTTGTCATTGGAATTCATGATGATAGTATCATAAGGAGTCATTTGGTTTATTAGGATATGTTACCCATTCTTGGGGTTTTTTCTCCTCATTATGGGGTTGGAACTCTCGAGGTGAGAGGAAAAAACAAATAATTATTAAGGATAGTTCCTAATAGAATAATATTTTCATGGATTTTATGAGTCCAGTAGTAGGATGTCACAAAATATAATGACTAGAAATTCTGGGAATCAAGAAAGAGAATAAAAATGAATAGATTTTTTATATAGATTTTTTATTGTATTTGTATTATAATGTACCAGACCATTTACTTCCTCTAATGCGTATGATAACATTCTAGTAGCTGTATAGATTATATCTATATGGCTGGAAGTTGAGGATATTCAAAAAAGACTTTTTATATGTGTTTTCATGTTCAAGAAAAAAGAATATATTTTCCATATTTATAGTAACCAGGGAATTTATTATTGATAATACATCTCATTTATATAATTATAAGTTCAAAGTCTTAATAGGGAAATATGGTTTTTCCTAGAGAAGCAATACAACATTCCCGCAATAGTATAGTAAGAAGATTAATATTTCGAACATTGAGTTGAAATTAATTATTTAGAAAATAGTACTTAGATCATGAAGTGATTAGTTTGTTAAATTGGATGAAGAAATGTTGGCTAATAAGACCACTCACAATTCCTTCATGGGGATTCATCCTTAAAGAACTATCTTTGGTAAAAAAATTCATTACCCTACAGAGTTATCACATAATTCATCCCTTCATGTTAAAGCCTTGATGTTTTACATTAAATCTGTTAGTGATGGAAAAATATAACATTATAATTAACATTATAAATTTTGAATTGATCTTTAGGTAAATTACATGATTTTAAAGAAGTGGAAAAAAGATTTTTGGACTATATAATTCAAAATATGGACTTTATGGTTTGTTAATGGGACTTTATTTTTACATATAGGATTAATATTCTTATTGGAAAACATAATAACAAATGATCTAGACCCCTTACCACTCTAAAATTGTTTGTTATTAGGGATCTATAATTATTTATATAAGATAATTTACCATTTCTAGTCAATCATAATAGGATAAAGCTATACCAACCCAGTCTTAACCAACATAGACAATACATAACTTTTGTAGAATATTTAAAAAATCATACAAAAAGACACCCAAATTCCACATTTGTTTAGTGCCTTTGGAAAAATTGAAACATAATAACTGGTAAATGGTTGAGCTATAAAATATTCCACAAGTTTATCCAATACTAGCACCCTTCTTTGATTGATCTTACATAAATCATATGTTAATAAAAATGGTGTAGGAAATTTTAGAAGGGGAGAGATCATAATTTTTGCAAGGGTAAACAAGGGAGATATATAAGTATAAACATTAACATAAGATTATAAGAACGTGATCATGAAATTATAAGCTCATAACATTAATATTAAAGATCATAAACATAAATAATAACCTAAAAATTTGATGTTTATTAGACAAGAATCATAAACGAATAAAAATCATATGGTATGAAAGCATAACATGTGGGTAATAAAAGTAATTTTTGTATACACTTAAATATGGAAAATTATATATCAAGGATACATGACATGACCTTAAAAACATTCGAGGCTTCGGCTATGACCCATATTCCTTCTTCGAGCATGGGAAAACAACCCATAGAGCCACTTATTCTCTAAATTGGGCTACAAACCATGCAGTCTATTTCTTTCCTATTTCAATTATAATCCACACACCTACTTTTTCAAGTATTCTTCTAAAACCATGTACCCACTTGTTTATATGATTGGGATATACCATGTCCAACTTATTATTTTTAGTCATGGGATAAAACCTGCGTAACTTCTTGTTTTCAATCCTAGGCTATAACTCATGTACTCTTTGAGATCATATACAATTTATCATTACCCAGTATATTGGAGGGAGATATAGGTCCTAAGAATAACATAACGAAATCATGCATACATGTTCTTTAAGATAATAAAACTCAAATCATATCATGATCCATAAAAAGAGGTGGGTTTCATAAATAATAATCATAACCCATGAAATGAAATGGAAATCATTAACATTTCATCACATCATAACATATGATAAATAGAAACGTTTCCTAATAATTTCAATAAATAATTACACATGAAAAGAAGCAAGATTCAATATCATATAACTCAAGGATGAAAAACGGGATTCTTATGAATCATTACATAAAAAATAAACAATTCAAGAACTAATATGAATGGAAATTTGGATAATGAGTATCTTTAATGGATGACAGCTTAGGTGGAATTTTAAAAATATATTTAAAAAAATTTAATGATAAAAATATCCTGTCTTATTTGAAAAGGAACATTAAAACATAAAACAATTTAAATTTTTTTTAATAATAAACCAAAATACATATAAACAAATCTCTAAAAACAATTTAAAAGCATTTTCCGTGAAAATAAATTGAACACATATAACGAAAGCTTGATTTTTTTGCAGAAAACATTTATTTTAAAAATACTTGAAAAAAAAATTCATGAAAATTAGAAAAAAATTATGTTAAATAAAAAAAATTTATTCATGTTATGGAAGAATCAAGGTAATTTTAGTCATGACATCTGATAAATCCATAAATGGAAAACATTCTTTTTTATACTATAAAAAAGTATATAAATTTTCCTCGACTAGAAAATGATAAGAATAATCTTTATAAAAAACCATTTTTTAAGTAAATCATGGGTAATTGTTTTAAACATCATCGTAGGATAATATAATAGATTTTAAACTTTTTATAATACATATGTTTTAAAGAGCACAAATTTCTGACTGATGAGAGGGTAAAGTCGATGTTTCTTAAGAACACATTCACATCTATCATATCATCCAAAGAATAAAAAAATGTTACCAATACATGAATGTTTATTGAAAAATAACAGTATAAGAAATTTCATGTCGGTTATTAAGAGATGTATAATAATATTTCATCAAAGGAAGAATAATGTTAAAAAATCTTCAAATGAGATTATATTTTTTTAATAAACATTTATTGCATGGTTACATTGTAATATACTACCAATGTAAGAAAAAGTAATTAAATGTAGCATAAAATATCATGAAAATAAGGAAATTAAATATGTATAATGTTAATGGTATTTTATAAATATCATGTAAAAATATATGTGCAAAAAATGGTATGCATCTCAAGGATGTAAAATGGAGTAAAAATTACTTTACGATTTGGTATCATTTGAAACATAAACCCCATGAATTAAAGATAATTAATTGGGAATGTAAATACAAAATCAGTTTATTCCAGGAGTCATAGAACACATCCATGGGAATTATAAATACCAAAAAAAGGAATGGTAGGTGAATAAAGCATTTATCCCATTAAAATAAAAAGTTAGAAGAAATTACATTACCTTGTGTTTTAAATCTCATCGCACTCATATGAAATACTTGTATAGTTAATATAAATTTAGTATAGACCAATAATATTACCATATTATTATATTTAATACCATATACGGTTTTTTATGACTTTATATTACCCTTTTGTTAACAATTTTATGTTAAGGTTTCACTTTGGGTAGTATCATATTGGTTCCCCACATGTGTATTAATTTATTATATCTTTGATCCTTATAATTGTATTTTTATCTAAAGAATTTAAACCATGATATAAATACAAATTTTATTTGTTAAATGTTTTGTATTATAATCAATATAAAATATAGATGTAAAATAATATACATTGTTCGTGGATATGTTAGGTCACACGATCACAAGAAAAATATTTCTATTTTATTGTCATATTGAAAGGAATAGTGTAAATGAAATAGTTTTTTATAATGACATATATATAATTAATGCAGAATTGTAACCTCATATATATCATATATTTTCACCAAACACATCCTTAATACATTCCATGTACTTTGTGAATGAATCACATCGCTAGGATGAAGTAGTAGTCAACACTTCCTCAAAAGAAAATATCTTATTTTTACAAGATAAAAAACATAATGGTATTTTATAAATGAAAATGGAAATAGAATAAAGAAATTATAAAAACCATAAATATTATATATAAAAATATGTTCCATAATAATGTATACCATGAGTGGTAGTAAAGGAAAAAATGAACAATCATTGTTTCATGAGGCCGTACTTCATCGTAAACGTAAATATGATGTCCGTAACCCATTAAATGGATGTGTGTGTGTGTGTGTGTTCCGGTAAAACCAATAGAATAAAAAATAATATTATATTTAGGATACTTATCTGGTTTTACAATCATGTAATTTTAATAGTTGTGGGAGTGGATAATGGAAGTCAAACTAATTGAGATTGAGGGAGGGTGTTACCTCTTAATCATGTAAATCATTTCAATTTGAAATAATGGGATTTCATTAAATTATTTCATTCCAAATTAATGATTATAGTAGTAATGTAGATTTCTTGGGAGGATATTTGTATATATCTAGGATGATGCAGAGTGTTTTGAGAAGTGTGAAGAAGTGGTAGGAGAGGAAGTTTCGTTATAGTTGATGAGGAGTGACACTCTTGTAATATTTTGACAAAGGAATTCTATACATTTGTTCACATGTAATGGGGAACCATTAATTTAATATATTTGATAATTAGTGCATATGGTAGAAATAAATAAATAAATTTTAACTTTGACAAGTCTCTATGTCGTTTTGGGTCTTAAATTTATGTTTTATAACTTTTTAAACTAATTTTTCTCTTAATTGTTGTAATTAATTTTAATCACTTTCCCAAATATATTCGGAAAAAAATAATATGAACATGTTATAAAATATAAAATATTATTATTCAAAATATGGATTTAATTTCACTAAATTTTAGACCCATAAGTGTTAGAAATCAATTTAAATTTAAAAACCGCACAGGGGACGACAATGCATGTTTTTAAATTAAAACAACCAAAAGATTGATGCGATTTTATACCCAATTTTAGAGAAAATTTGATTCTAATGACCTAAATTAGAATAATTTTTAAAAATATTACCTAATTATAATTTTAATGAAATTCAAAATATAATTTAACATTATAAACGAATTAGATGAAAAAGAATTTTAGAATTTGAAAATCCATTTTTTAACTATTCATTCAAAATTGAAAACTTAAAGAAAAATACCAAAAATGTGTCCTAAATTAACTTCTATTTTTTATTCAGAATATAAATTTCATTTATAGATATTAATTTTATAAATCTTAAAAAAATTATTTAATATTAGGTTTCCATTAATAGGAGGTAAAACTACCTTTACAAAAATATAGGTTTTTGAACATAAATTTTTTTTTGTTCTTATCTAATTTTTTTAAAATATATTGATTAAATATAAAAAATATTTCACTGAATATATAAATATCTATATTAAGTTAATATCACTCACTAATTATTAAATTACTAGAGAAAATTATCTTTTTGTCCATAATAATATTTCTATTTATAGTCAATTGGTCTTCATATTAACTTTTAATTAATTAGTAACCTATGAATTCGTCTTATATTTTTGTAAATATATATTTTAATTAAATTTTTAGTACTATTTATATGATCTAATTTAATTTATAGGTTATATCTTATGATGAAATTTTAATAATATAATATTGTTCACTAAAACCCGATATTGCATGTTTCACTAGCCATTGAGGATAGTAAATCATATGTTTAATGAATGTTATCCTTGGTGTTCCATGTAGACCATGTCAAACATTGTTTTACATGTAGTTCATGATAACTTATTTTTTTATAAAACACATGATATATATTGTTCATTATTATAAAATAAAGAATTTTCAGTGTTGCGTGAAATGCAAATACTCAAAATATGACGTTCATTAAAAAAATATTTAAAAAAAATATAATGGTGTTATAATCTACACACCATAAAATGAATTTCTCCCTAAAATTCATTTGGGTTATCAATGTATTAATACTTTTATGTTCCATTAATAGAAAACCACATCATAAAAATTAACACTAAGACTTCCTTTAAAAAGAATGTTGTATCCATAATTACTACATAGAGTAACACATAGATGGGATTCCACGTCGGAGATAATTGGTGAAAATTTAAAACATAGACATGGAAATGAAATATAACTATAATATTATTTTGGAGAGTAAGAGAGATCTTGGATTGGAGAATGTTAACAATCATAAATTCATAAATCTATGATTATCTAATTCATGATTTTATTTATTTGGAATGAAGGTACAGGGACAACCATATTTTTTTAAGAATTCATACCCTAAGGTTTAGTAATTTTTAGGAGAAGTTATAATTACTAGATTAAATTCCCTTTCATAGGTAAAATATCACCCTTTGGTTGTCCCTTGATAAATTTCCACTTAATCACTTACCATAAGATAGGAAGGGGAAATTTTCATTCCTAATGTACTAATATATCAGGAGATCCATGATAAGTCTTACCATATATATTCATTTACAAAAAACACCAAGTGGTTTGAATAGGTTATCCAATGTGAATATATTTTCAAGTGGTAAGATAATACTTTAATCTCAAAAATATTACTCTATTTTTAATGTAGCATTTCCATAATGGGTTAACCTTATAAACCTTCTAGAATATAATTCCCCCTTTATTAAATAAATATGCACTTATCTTATACCAAAATATTTTTTATTGTACACATGGGTTTATGAATGAATATATAGAATATTTAATTGGATTTTAGTATTCCAAAATCTTTGAATTGGGATATAATCACATGAAATCCATTAAAAGATGAGAAATAAGATTATCATTTGGATTATTTTTACAAAATACCAGACGAAATTCCCTAGTATGGTCTTATAATTTATAATTGTTTATATAATCCATTATTATTGTATATTCATTCCATTTTTCCATTTTCATATGAGGTTGTTTAAAATGATCATCATTATTAAAACTAGGATTTGGACACTTTTAGAGAAATTCCCAATCTCAATCCAATTAAAACATTGAGTTGTGGGAGGTTCTTTCTGTGAGGTTTTCCAATTATTCCCATAATTTAATATCTTCTTCCCATTACATCATCATTCAATATCTTTATATCATTCTTTACACACTTAAAACATTTACAATTCAAATAAAGACAACTATTACCATGATTATTTCCATAGTTAGAGCATTAAAGATGTCTCGTGTTCTCATCTCCATGGTTTTTAGATTTTCCTTCAAACTCCATATTTCTCTTCAAGTTAAAACCATGAGTTTGAAACATAACTCTCCATTTCATCATTTATTGAACAACTAACTATATATTTGTAGCTAATAATGTCTCTTAGGTATAATTACCTTATAGGACTTGGATTTAATCCACTAAATAACCTATCAACCATACATTCCTTTTGGATGATATTCTAGAAGTATACCTCGCAAGTCTTGTGAAATTATCCTCATAGGTACAGATAGATTCATTATCCATTTTATTCAACTTAAGTGACCCTTTTACCATCTTTACATAAAAGAAACTAGCAAAGTACATATTGATAAATATGTTCTTGATCTCTACCCAATCAATGGATTCAATTTCATCTCACTTTCTCACATTCTTGATTAGGGTCCACAACTTGTATGTTTCTCCTTCTAACAGATATATATCTAAAACAACATTCTCGGGTGTATACTATCGGTGAATATAGAATATATTTTCAGTCATAATGATCATTTGTTATGCACCAAGTGGATCAAAATACCCACTAAAATAAGGTGGACATTGCCTCATAAATGACTCAATAAGACATTGTTCCCTACTTTTATCATTAGGAATCTCGGAATGATTCTCAGCATGTCCAATATGTGTGAGAATAAGAATGATATTTTCCATTCCATATCCAATAGCATTTAGATTCTTCGGAGAACAATCATTTCATTTTTTTTATAGTCACCATTAACACGATTTCTATCAGTTCCATCCCTTGACTAAAACCAAAAAACAAAGAGTAAGATAAATTTTTCATAGTAACTAACCATATAATCATAAAAAATCACTTATAATATATATATATATTATAAAAACATTCTTAATATATGAAACCATATTCATACCATAGGTTTTTCATTGACTACATATTTATAAATCCTTCATTATGCTTTATGAAGAGTTTTTGAATTTCATAAGAAAATCCACTTGGAGTGGAAAAATAGGTGTCTATAAAGGCATGTTGTCAGCTACCAGATTACCCTGAGTGAGGACTGAGATATCTTTTTAGAGTTGTAAAATGTAGGTACATCTGTGCCAGAGCTATATCAAATTTTATGATCCATAAAGATATGTATTTCTAGGAAACCACTCATTATGTCCTTTACCAAAATTCCTGTTCATTTTCCCATATTTTTACATATCCAAAGACATGTCCTTTGAGTTATCACTATATTTTTCTAATGATAGTTTACAAAGAATAACTAAACCTTTTCTCTGATACCAACTATAGCGACGTAGTCTTAATGTAATTATAAGGTACATAACTACCAAGGAATATATAAAAAAAATATACAAACGGATTCCCAAATAACATATTAGTTTAGTGAAGTTTTAAAAATGAAAAAAAAACATATATATGAGATATATATGTTATTTCCCCTAGGTTCACCAAGACTATATTCCCTCATAGACTTATCATACATAAATTACATCTTCATAACCTAGGGAAGGAATCATAAATATTGTGAGATCCGATGATAAATAAGGATAAACAAGGGATATATTTAATAAAAAACATGAGAAAACGGGTATGATAATGTGATCATAACATTAGAAGATCAGACCCTACATTTCAATGATCATAAACACAAATCATGAAATTAAAATCATGAGTTCATAAGACATGAATCATAAATGAATCAAAAGAATATGCCATGAAATAATAACATAGGATAATGAAAAGTAATTGTGGAATACACCCAATCATAGATTATCCCATTTCAAGTATACCTACCATGACCATCATAACATGTCAGGATGGGGCTACAACCCCTACACCTATTGCATGATTGGGCTAACAAAGCATGAACCATCTTATTTTTTGGATTGGGGTAAAACACATGCACCCTATTACTCTATGTATTAGTACATAACTGATTCACCATATATGTTTCATGCTTGTCTTATATCATGTATGCCCTCTTAATTTTAGACCTGCGTTATAACACATTTATGCTCTTATTTTTGGTCTTGGACCACAAAACATCCTCTGGTTATTTTCATCCTTGGTCTACAACCCGTATAACTTCTTGTTTTTAGGCTTGGGGTATAACCCATGTACACTTTGGGCTCTTATACCATTTATCACTACCCAATTAATTGTATGGGGTATAATTCTGACCTGTAACATTAAAAAATATCACATACATGTGTCATATAATAATAAAACAAGTATAAATCATAACATATAAAATGATATCAGTTTCATAGACAACAATCATAACCCCTAGAATTAAATGGTCATAATTACAATTTCATTACATCATAATCTATAGATGATTGATAGGTTTCATAATCATTTAATTATATAATAATCTGTGAAAATAAGCAGGATTCAAAAGCATATAACTCATGTAATAGAAATGGGAGTAAAAATAATTATTTCATCAAAACATAATCCAATAAAGAAATAATTTGAATGTGACCATTGGATCATGATTATCATATACAAATGTCAACATAGATGGACAATAATGTTCGTATATATTTTAAAAAAATTATTGAGTAAAATATAGTTTTTTTATTTGGAAAAAGAATATGAAAACATGAAATATATTTGAAAAAATTTTCATAAAAATAAAATTGAAAACATATAATAAAATATTGAAAATATTTGAAAAAACATTTTCCGTGAAAATACATTGAAAACATAGAAAAACCCATGAATTTGATTGAAAAAATTTTATTTTAAAATTCATTGAAACAAAACATTTAAAAAATAATAGGAACAAAATCCATTAAAAAATAAAATTTTAATCTTGTACTAAAATATTCAGGGAAATTTTATTCATGACGGAGGATAAATTTATAATGGGTGAATATTCATTTTTTGCATTATAATTTTTTTTGAAATGTCCCACAATTAGAAAATGACTAGAAGATTCTTTATTAAAAACAAATTAAAAAAAAGTTAAAACATTTGTAAAAATGTCTTTTAAATTTCATAGATAATAATGGAATATTTTTTGGATACTTTTTTTAGGACATGGTTTTGAAGGAGCATATATTTCCAACAAAATATAGGGTAAAGTCAGGATTTCTTAAAAACATTTTCCTAACTATATTTTTTAACAAATAGTAGAAAAATGGTTCTTATACTTGAATATGTTTCGAATATATAGAGTTGAATAATATTTATTGGAGTTATTAAGATATGGATCATAAGATTTCATCAATAGATGCATAATCATAATCAATATCGAGAAGCAATGACATTGTTTCAATAAACTCTTACTACTTAGAAATATTGAACTATACTCCACCTATAAAAAATGAAATTAAATGAAATAGGAAATTTTATTAAATTAATTATATTGTTCATATAACATGTTAAATTTAGTTTATAATCCTTCTGAAAAAATCTTGGTGCATACCATGAAATGTGTCTTAATGAACAGAAACTGATACAAAATTATTTTACCGATTTTGTATCTTTTGAAAAAAAACCCATGAATGGAATATCATCAAATTGATTTTTAAATACCCATAAATTTAAGTATATAAATAATATAATATTTCCATGTGTAGTATATAATCCACATAAAAGGAATGCATGGCGAAGAAAGCATGTATCCTATGAAATAAAAAGTGATATTAAATTCCCTTACCTTCTTTTTTGACTCTCATCATTCTCATAAAAAATTTATATATAATAAATATAAGTTTATTATTAAACTTAAATATAAAAATATTCATATATATAATACATTATATTGTTTTATTATGTCATTATATTACCCACTTGTTTAAAATTCTATGTTATGGTTTCACTTTAGGTAATATGCTCTTTATTCGTCACATGTGTGTCAAAGTGTTAAAACTTATGTCCCTATAATTATATATTGATTTCCAAAATGTAAAGCATGATATAAATTTCAATTATATTTTGTTATATTTTTTTATGATAATCAATATAATATATAAATTTAAAATGGAACATAATGTTCATGGAGAGGGCTGGTTGTACGTACGCATGAAAAATATTTCTATATTATAATCGTATTGAAATAAAGAGAACAAATTAAATTCATATATATTTAATGTATAATTATTATTTCATATATATCATTTAATATCACAAAACACATGCTTAATACATTATATGTTTTCAGTTAAATAATCACATCACTTTGAGGGGGAAGTAGTCTACACTTTCTCAAGAGAAATTATTTTCTTCTCACCTAATGGAAAGAATAAAGGTATAATTTAAATAAAAATTTTAGTAGAATAAATAATTTATAAATATAAAAAATATAATATATAAATAGTGTTTCAAACATATTTTCCAACATGTGAGGCGGTAAAGGAAAAAAATGAACCATCATCATTTGGTGAGGCGTTAGTTCACCATACATTTAAATAGTATGTTTGTTACCCATTATATAGAGGAATGTGTATTTTATGATAAAAACAGATCCTAACAACATCCTATAATATTTAGGATTATTTTTTTCTTATAAAATCGTGGAATAAGAATATTTTTAAGTATTGGAGATTGAAAATAAAACTAAAGGTGCTTGAGGGAGGGTTTTAATAATTAATCGTGTAAATCGTTTTTGTTTTCACTAAAGGGATTAATTTGATGAAATTATACTCAAGGGGATGATTAAAGAAAAATGGGTGCGTTTTTGTGAGGAATTTTTATAATATTTTTTAAAATCCCAAGTGGTTTGAGATTTGTAATGATATGGGAGGAGCGAATTCTTTTTTATTGAAGAATTTGAGTGGCACTCACATAATATTTTGACAATGGAATTCCCTACACGTTTATCACATGTATAGTGTATACAATATTTTAAATAATTCAATAAAAGGAGTACATGGTCTGAATATTTACATAAAACGTATCATGGAAAAAAAATTGGTGGTTTTGGGTCTTCAATTTAAAATTTATCACTATATTTACCTTTTTTCTTAATCATTTTAATTAATATTTATCATTTTCTGTAATATTTTTATTCCAAAACTAATTTTATCTAATTTTAAATTAAAAATTATTCTTATTATAAATATTGATTCAATTATTCCACAATCCAATCACCGGAGTGGTAGAAATTAATTTACATTAAATCATTCATACATAATGACAACGTGTGGGTTTAGAGTAAAAATGTCCAAATCATTGTTCAGTTGGTGTACCCAATTTCAAAGTGAAATTGGATACAATTACCCTATTGGATTAAATGATAAAAATATTGTCTA
This sequence comes from Viscum album, assembly GCA_963277665.1. Classification (NCBI taxonomy): domain Eukaryota; kingdom Viridiplantae; phylum Streptophyta; class Magnoliopsida; order Santalales; family Viscaceae; genus Viscum; species Viscum album. The sequence goes on along the minus strand of OY728121.1, from coordinate 1,901,212,802 downwards.
GTTAAACTTATAAACCATTTTAAAATAAAATTTATCGTATTAAAGGAATTTGATGAAAATTCAGTTTTTAATTCAAATTCTATATTTTTCACTATACATTAAAAATGTTACCTTATAGAAAAATACTAAAAACTTATCCAAATATAATTTTTATGTTTATGTTTCAAATATAGAGCTTATTTGTAAATATTAAATATATAAAAGGCCGAAAAACTATCTTTATAAAAATATAGGTTTTTAGTGATAATATTGTGTTTGTTCTTATTTTATGTCTATAAAACATATTGAATGAGTATAAAAAATATATGATTGAATTTAAAAAATATATATTATATTAATATCACCCAATAATTTAAATTAAATTAATTTATTATTTTAAAATATCTATGTGATCATAATAATATTTCCCTTTTTATTAAATCTGTTTTCATATTCATGTCAAATTAATTGTTAACTTATGAATACATGTTATATTTGTTTAAACTATATAATTTTATAAAAAATCTAGTAATATTCATTATCTATAATTTAATAGCTAGGTTTTATCTTATTATATCATTTTTATAATATATTATTGTTTTGTAAACCTCAGTATTGCGTGTTAAGCAAGCCTCCAAGGAATGCCGATCTTGGATGTAATGTATGTTGACCTCTGTGTTCAATATAAATATTTTTAAGAATTCCCTTCCATGTATTTACTAATAAAATTTTGTAAATATATTCCCAGATAATCAAAGATTAGTAATATAAATAAACAATTTTTAATGTTGCATGAAATGGAAAAATGGAAAATATTAAATTAATTTGAATTTTTTTGACAAAAACATGGGGTGTTACAAAATAAAAACATTTAGGGGAGACAATATGACCTAGATGTTTTCTATTTATTTTAAATATGCACAACAACTACGTCTTACATATTTATTTAATATTAGTTCTTTCTTGGAGTAATCCAATGGAACCCTTCCTTATTTACCTTTATTAAAAATATATCTTATGCATATTATTTTATTAGACTCTATCCTTTGTGTTATTTTTAGTTCTCAACTGATTGTGCCTCTTCCTATTGTCACATAGTTCCATAGAGTGGTTAGTACTCGACATGGTTCATTTTTTCATCTCTTGTTACAGTAGAATGTAACATTCATTCATTAGGTTGATTTAGGAATATTTTGAATTTTCATTCAAAGATTATGTTTAGTGAAATGTTATATCACATTATTATAATTACGATCAATATAGAGTTTTCATGACTGGTACAATTCTTCATGTGGTCAATCAAGTACATTGGGAAATTTTCATTCCTTTTATGATTGTCCTACCACAACATAATCACAATAAAATGTTTTTTTCATGTGGTTGGTCATTAATTATTGTAGTCAATAAAACAATTTTTTGATTTTCAATTTACAACTAAATATAGTTTTGTAGTAGATTAACATTTCTTATTATGGTCAATTTGGTTGTATTCATGTGATCAATTGACCCTTCATAATCAATTGATCTTTTATATGGTTGAATAGTGTCATGGAATTGTCTATTTGGGGTATGATCATATCTTTTCACATACAGTTGATTAGTTCTTATATGATAAAATCATTTTATTCCATAGTTTCCTTCTACATTCAATTTAAGACATATGGGACTGAAATATGATTGGTGTTGATATGATAATCTTGAGTATAATTTCATCTACTTTTCTATTACTATGATGATATTTTACTAAGATCCATTTAGATAAAACTCACCTAAACTCAACCTTATGTTCCATTTTTTTTAAATTTAACAACTATTATCTTATGTTTATATTTTCTATTTTAATAGTTCTGGAAAATACCAACCAAGAGCCATCAATATAGTAAAATAATGGTAGTAAATTTGAATAGAAAATGTTATTATATATTCTCAATTTAGAGGTGTGATTTTTTTCTTCTGTACATTCACATCATGAAATTTTATGATATTTTAGTCTATATTTTCTGCATTTAATTTTTTATGGTTGAAATTTTCTATTGGAACTAATATTAATTATTACTAGTTAATTCTACATTATTTTTTATGTGTTTATTAATAACATTGTAATCTGATTCTTATAAATTAGTTAAAAAAAATTCAATCCTTTTAGCTGAGATAAAACACCATTCTAAATTTATGATTCTGGATTAAAATTTTAATTGAGTGGATTGTTAGAAATATTCATGTATTTTTTCAAACTAGGATTTCTTTACTATTTATAAATTTTTTATGAGGTTTAATATAAACCCTAAAGGATAATTCAAATTTAAAAATTGAAAAATAATTCTATCTTAATTTTCATATATTTTTCTCCCACTTCAGGATCCAATATTATGGAAAATGATGGGTTTTATGTTTATGGGAGGGGACATAAATGTACTTTAGTATACTTCATTGATGTACAAATTATAAACCGTAATTTTTTTATTCAACATTATTATTTTCAAGGATCAAATTATCACATTTATCGGAGACTTATTTTATGAATTTAGAATGTTATTTTTCCACTTTGAGGATATTAATATCAGTTTCCTTATAGATCATAATGAGAACCACATTTCCATCCACTAATGAAAAATGCTCTTTTGGAAAACTTCTGAGAATATTTATTACAACAATCACTGACTTTGAGAAATTTTATTTGAATTAATATCAAAATATATGCATCTAAATGAGATATAAATTAATATCTTAATATAGGAAAATCATTTTAATGTTTATTCTTTTACTTTCAGGTAGTATAATTTATTCCATTAATTACTCATCCCTACCCAAAAATGGCATGCATATATTTTTATATGATCCTAATTTGTTTGTGTCATTTCATAATGGAAAATATACATTTTTATGTTCTAGTTGGATGAAAATTAATGTGCGTTAAATTATTATCATAATATTATATGTAAATCAATATTATAAAATTCGACACCACATTTTCACTGAAAAAAATTTAACATTATTTGTGTATTCACTTATAAAAAATGTCATTGTTTATGGGGGGATATCTTTTTCGGAAAAATATTCCTTATATCAAATTAGTTTTTCATCCTTAGGAATTATTTTCATCAACTAAACTTGACAAATGAATATCGCGATGAAAAAAATCTTCTATGTATCTATGAATTTTATGTTTCCTTTGATGAATAAAATTTTCCACATATTATTTTTTTAGAATATTTAATACTAAAATTGGGCATAAAATGGAGAATTATTGAATTTTTTATATGACGAATTTTTAATTCCATTAATATCTTGATAAAAATGGCTATTTTTATTATTTAATTGACTAATTGTTTTATAAATTTAATTCCGATTTATTTTATTTATTATTTAAAATTTTATAGAAATAATAATTTCTTTGTTGTTTTTATAATGGTCTTTAGTATAATTCTTCATAAATTCCATGATATTTAAATCTAAATTAATAATTATTTGAGTCTTAATTAATAACATTCAGAATTTTGGAAATTCACGATTTAATGTAATTACTAATGCCACCCTGATTTTATAATTTTTTAATTGATCAATTACATATGATATTGAGATGATAATTTTTTGGGGATATGGATCATAGCACAACGATGATCAATTATTTGGATGCATTTGGAGATTAACATGGAATGTCAAGGTTCATTACATAAGAGTCCAATGATTAGTCCAATATGGGGTGGATCTCATTAGATAGGGATATTTTATCTATTCACATGAGGGATATGGTTATTAGTGTATAGAAATGCATGTGGTAGAGGAAGGAGATTAGTTCAATGCAGTTATTTTTGTGCTTCAACGAAGGATCTCGGGGTGAATCTACGTTAATGATGGAACTTATATATTTAAACAGGGGTATCTCTATGATAAATTGGGTGGGGAACATGATTTTGAATTGAAGGTGGACTGATCTAATGAGAAATTAGACCTAGAATACTAGGAACCATAAAAAAGATCCATGAAATTGGTAAATAACATTAGGTCTTGAAAAGGGGAAACCCTTCGACAAATAATACTTCCCTATTTTTATCTCTTCTTACATTTTGATATTGTTCATAATGATTGCATCGATTTTAAATATCAGAAAGTTATAATTCAACTAAAATTCATTATAGAATGAGAATAATATGGTTACAATTTTTGATCATTTTATAGTTTAATATTCTTCATTCCACTCTAAAAATCAACTATTAGGTATTAAAATTTTAAAAATCATTGAGAATGGGTGATAACGTATCGTGGTTGAGTTCATTCAAAAACTACTTTAACCATATAAGGATAAATCTAATAATTTTTTTTATAATTGTGAGTATCACACTATGTTCATATGAATATTTTATTAGTGAAAATAGATTTACTAAATTTAAAAAATTAATTGTATAGTCGAAATGTTGTAGGAATCATTCATTCAAATGTTGAAGATTAAAAAGATTTATCCAATTAAATTTATTTTAGATATTGTGTTCTCCGTATAATTCAAGAATGAAGGAATATATATTTTAAACCATCCAATATAAATTTCATATATCTTAAACTATTGATCATTTATTTACTGTATTATTTTCATCTTCTATTTTAATTTTTATTGTTTTTTGACAATGTCTTATCCTTGGACCTTCTACTAGTTACCAATGTTACATAGTAACATCACTCCTGATGATTGAAATTCTTGAGCCTTTTATCTTTATTATTCATGCACATACATATTTATTCCATCCCTATTATCTTAATCCTATTCACTACATAACAATGTTATGAATTGGGAAAATTACTAATTGATTTTTGAAGTCTTTGATTGGGATCATCCACTAGACTTCTTATGACAACCTACGAGAGAATCACCATAACTGATATGTCCCCCATCTCTAATGACGATGTGTCTCCCCATAATGAGTCATCTACCTTCTTCAAGTAGTAATGTTCCCATAATATATAATAAATTAAATACAAGGATTTAGTATCCATCTACCTAATTTATATATTTGTAAACACCTCAATTTATCTACATACCTCATTAGATTCATCAATGGATCCTTGAAAGTTTTTAGTATGTGTATCCAAAAAAATCCCATTTTATTAAAATGTAGGAGATTCTAAAATAATATACATAGAGAAATTAAATCCACCTGCACTAATATAGGTTTATATCAAACTGGGAGAATACATACCTCATACTTTTACAGTCTTTGTAGGCAAAAATTGCTCATTTTTAAGGTAAAATAATCACAACATTAGGGAAACACCACTACTACCGAATTCATTACATGGGATCATAGTTTTGTTAATGGGGATATAATTTTTTAGACCCATAAGAGATCACCATCCTCCTATGAATCATGATATGTCTCTATAATTGATGGGAAGAATCATAAAATAACTTTAACATCAATACTTAATTATTTAAATGAAGCACTATGGAACTTATCAACTTCCCCTTCATTGTGTCAAAGGAGGATTGACTATGATTAGTTTATATGAAGGCATCATTCATCTAGGTCGAAGATATTTATTGGGATTCCATCTGATATAAATTTGAAAAAATAACCCCATAATAGCCTAAACTACCATGGAAGCTATCAACCTCCACCAGATTCATGTGTATGACATAAGAAAAAAATTCTTAATCATATAAATATCCAAAATCAATCCATATAGTGAAACCACATGTCTAATGTGGAGAAATCATTACATAAAAACATTTAATTTCATAACATCCCAATGATTGGATAGAATCGAACAACCTAGAGGAAAAAACTATGGTTCTATAAATGATCCTCCTCTAGTATTGATCTTATAAGTATTTCATCGATGGACATCACCAAAAACTGGTCCATGAACACATTTATCATTAATTTTATCTATCCTAGGAACAAATTTGGAATATTGATGACATTAAATAACACTACTATGAACATCATGTGTCCATACCTATGTTGAATGAAGTCAGTACAATATTCATGCCATTTATCTTTATATAATAATATACTGACCCCTAATTGATCAAAACAACCAATAGTTTTCCCTCAACTGGTTGAACAGATCATTTATCAATTTTGGGGGATAGTGGTTCTTGACATTCACTAGGTTAACCCTTTGGTAGTTCATACATAGACCCAAAATACCTTCAACATTCATGGATAATACAAATGGATAATAACAATGGAGTTCCCCAGAGAAAAATTATATGTTTAATGAAGGCCCTTAACAAAAAAATTTATATCTTAAACCTAAAATCATGAAACTCCATGGATTCAATATGATAGGGATCTATCGAAGGCGATGATGCAGTGGGTTTTAAGAATTTAACAAACTCAACATTTCATTGGGGGGGGGGTAGTGTCACAAAATCTCTAGGAATACATTTTGAAAGTATTTGATAATTACGGGAGTCTCCATAGCTAAGTCCTCCATTGAATACTCCACCAATTAATATAAATGAATCAGTTCATGCCTTCCTCAGATACGTTAATATTTTATGCCAACAAACACCACTTTCTATTCCTCCACATCGAATATCATAACCCATCTATAGAATCAATCAATAATTGAATTAAATTAATAAAACTAACCTCTATTTATAAAAATATTACCAAACTCCTTTCCAAATGACTCTCTTATCTATGTAATAAAATAATACCTTGGAACCATTTTTCGTTCATCAAATGTAGATCCATACAAGATTGTATTTTCATATCTTCAGAATGCACCACCCCTCTAAAGAATAATTCTATAGGGGGAAGTATTGCCATTAGGCTCGATGTTAGGATAGATATTGATAAAATCGATTGGTCCTTTATTTTCAATGTCCTCCAAAGTTTTGGTTTTAATGATTTTTTCATAAGTAGGATTCACTCTCTATTCAAACCTGCCTTAATCTCTATTCCCATCATTGGCTTCTCCAAGGGATATTTTAAATTCTCCAAAGGGATTCTCCAAGGTGACCCTCTCTCTGCTATCGTCTTTTCCATTGCAGAAGAATATCTAAGAAGGCTGCTCACCACTATTGTTCATCAATAAAAACTTCAACCTTTTCAAGCGGACCGAAATTTAAATGTTCTAACCCACATTCTTTATGCTGATGACATAATTTTGTTCCTCAATTACGGTAAAATAAGTATTTCTAACCATAAAAATACATTATCCCGCTATGAAGTGGTCTCAGGTCAATCCATTAGTTGGAAAAAATCTTTTATCTTCTTTGGGATACTTTTACCCACTTCTAAGAATTGTCACATCATATAAAACATGAGAATCAAAGAAGGTTCCCTTCCTTTTACCTATTTTGGAGTACCCATTTTTGGGGGTAGGAACAATCATTATGAATCAATGATTTTGTTGATCAGTTGATTAACAAACATTCCTCCAGGAAAGGGAAATACCTATCCATGGCTGGCTGTATATGCCTTGTTAAATAGACTATTATCTCGAAAATGGTTTACTCCCTTATGATCTACAAATGGCCCCTTGGTCTTCTCAAGTGAGTAAATACCTATATTAAAACATTTTTTGGACCTGAAGTATTATTGAACGAAAACATGTTACCATTCCCTGGTCGAACTACTGCAAACCTCTTGAGAGGGGTGGCCTAGGTATTAAAAATCACAAACTTTTCAATGAGGATCTCCGATCCGGACTCACCAGGAGACTGACCTGTAATAAATTTGACACCATATCCTTCCTTAAATATAATTACCTAAAGAAACTCAAAAAAAGAAATTTTTACTATTTTAATTCCTCTCTTTGTCCCACCATTAAAATCTCGTTTTCTAAAAAATTTCATAACTCTAGAAGGATGGTTAGCTTGGACTCAACCATACGATTTTGGTTTGATATCTAGAATTACACTCCTCTCGTTTCCTTGTTACATCCTAACACCTATCCGAACAATATAAATTCTTCTATAAAGGAGGTTATACAATCTAGTAATTTATATCTCTGTAACTCTATCATGCAGGTTGTTGATGGTTACCCTTTCTCTATTGGTAATTATTTTCTAATTTGGGAAGCTGCTTACAATGGTATTCAGGATTCAATTTTTTTAAATCATTGTTTCTCGAACTCAGAGTCTAATTTTTCCTTGTTGAGGATGTTCAAAAAACATTTTATTAAACCATAAAGACTTAATCCCATTTGGAATATAGTGCATAACTATATTCCTTCTATGACTTGCCTCCAATATTTTGGTATCCAGATCTATTCTAAATGTCACCTCTGTCATCAATATAGAGAGGATATTAATCATATATTTTTTTAATTTTCTATGACCTCTGCTCTATTGAATTTTATCACTGACATGTTAGACTGCATATGGTTATTTTCTGACAATATTTTATCAAAACTAAAATAGTTTGTGGAGCTTGATTCTTCATCAATTATCAAGAACCTCTTTCTATCTGCTGTTGTGGAGCTCATACATGTTAACTGGTATGATAAAAATGCCATAATTAATAATTATTACTCTTCCAACCTTATTTTAGGTCGGACAAGGATTATTATTTCCATTAGGGATTCCTCCATGATCCAAGATTATCATTGCGACAACTGGATTTGTGACCTTGTAATCCTACAACATATTCGGATTTATGGCCTCTTCACTCAGTCGAAACACTTATTTGAGGTGTTCTGGAAAGACCCTCTTCCTAGATGGATCAATATCAATGTCGATAGAGCCTCTAGAGGAATCCCAGGTCCTTTGGGGTACATATCCATTTTCAGAGACTTCTGAGGTCATTGCCACGGTTGCTTCTATAGTAGTTGTGGTGTCACAACTTCCCTTGAAGATGATATGTTAGTTCTTATTCATGCCATCAAATATTGTTAAACAAAATAGTCGGAAAAACATCTGGATTGAAAGTGACTCCACCAACATTGTCCATGGAATTTGGAATGGTGTCGTCCATCTTTCATGGCCTCTTACGGTGAGTTGGAAGAACAACCTTGACTCGCTTCTGGAGCTCAGATACATTTCCACCCATGCCTACCGTGAAGAAAATATGGTGGTAGATAGTCTTACAATAAAAGTAATCAACCATCCCATTACGTGGATTGATAATTTTCATGTTGACCTTCTCCCTATCTGTGAAAAAAATTGTAATAAAAATTCATCATTCAGACTCCTGTAATTTCCTTTCTTGCATTTAATAAATTGTGCCTTGGTCTTTGAGAAGGAAATTTCTTTAAAAAAATAAAATAACTAGTCAATAACAATGATACTTACATATGGTTATATCTATAACATGAAAAAAATCCCTCATTGATTTATTTTGATCCATGAATTGTATACACACTCAAAAAACATTAAATACAGTAGTCTAACTCCTAACATGCCTGGATAACAGCAGATGCACTATAAGTCTCTCCACCTCTAGTTCTAATTCATGTACCTATGTAGGTGAAAGAATATACAAAATAATTAAATGTAGAAAGTCACATAGTTGATAAAATGATCATACCTCAAATAACATTTTCCACTCCATTGTTTGTGCTAACATAACATGCATATGTTTAGGGATATCTTTTATTCTTTAACACTGATGATATCCACAGTCATGATATAGTTTGGGTACCAGAGGATAATGACTATCTGTAGGATGATATCTACCAGATCCGTATCTTATTTCTGAGAAATAAACTTATTGAATTGGTAGATGAAAATATATTGTAATCCCATACAACTAATACAACATAATGAGTATCTATTGTTGATGCTATTGAAAACTGGCATCACCACCCTTGCAATACTAACCTCTTTTATTTTCTGAAAACTTATACTTATGGTGACCATGTTCCCCATAAGTGTAACATGAAAACAAGGTTCCCTTGGTAAATTTTAATGATTTTATGAATCTACTATATCATGAAATAAACTAATGAGCATTGATTTCTACAAATCAGAAAAGTAACTACCATAATGTTCATTAACCATATCTGAAGCTCCAGTCATGGAGATAATCATCTAACCTCATTCTCTAGGAATTATCTTTTTGAATCCATCTGTTAAATTACGTCTGAATTTTTCTATATCTACAATTTTATTGGCAATGTAAATCGGGTGATTGTATATCAGATTTATAGACACAACACCTCAATGAGTTTCCAAGTTCCAGACTCCCCATCCTAACGAGAAAAAAGAGCAAAAAAAGGTAATTGGAACTAATCTCAGTTTCCCACATGTCCAGTTTTACTTATCAATGTTCAAGTAGATAATAACTATAAAACCCCTTAATTGATAAGGATGTGAAACCTAAATGAGGATGTTTTTAAAAACCTTCCAAGGAAACATATACCTCAATTAACTCTTCATGGTACATTCATATAAATTCTCTAGATATCTATTTGATTATCCTACTGAATGTATCATCCATAAATTTCATGTATATGTTGACCAGTAATCAATATTTAATAACATTAGAATTTATTAACCATTGTAGTGTGAAATTTTTTATAATTAATTATATTAATCACATTTAAATTCTATACATTACCCTTTTCAATCAGAAAAAAATAGACATTATTCATGTAACTCTCATAGGTCTGTACCCCACATGTTGCACCACTTCACATAGAATAGTCAGAATGATTATGATATTTGATTCATATAACAAGGCCTCTAAAATACTATTCCATTTTCTCTCTACATTTTAAGGCGTGAGATAAGATCAACTATCACTATTTTCTTACAAACCTGTGCATTCCTCACAGGTTCTTGACCTCAAAATACATTCTATCTCTTTTCTAAAATCAGTGACACCACTATATCATCACCCACTCCACCAGTACCCCTTTTGAACAAAAAATGAAGATCAGTAGTGACTTACAAATCTAAGCACCAATAGGAACGTGGTTGGAAAATAAAATCAAGAGTAAAAAATGGGGGACAATACAATATATAACTCCAGAAATATGTTATAAAAACCACTAATCAATATTATATCAATTATATAAAAAATATAATTATCCCATAATGCATGTCAAGAAATAAAAATAAAAACCTAAAATGAAATACCAGGAAAATTCCACAATTCCATAGATATTCCATCCACTAAGCTATTAATGTCTAGCATGGTTTCTGAATCCCTCTCGGAAACCCGAAATAAATAATATATAAAAGGGGTGACCAAAACATGTATACTCTTTAGGATCATATCCATGGTAACTAATGAAAATGTTTAAAGATCATAATAATTCTATGGCAAATATATAAATAAATATATAAAAATCTAAACAGTTAAACTATCCAACCACCGATCTCAAAAAGTCTCCTCCACCAAACATTACATCATGGATAGTATAATAATATCAAAATAATATAAATATGGATCCCCACAACCACTTAAAAATGGATTTTTCACTCAAACACCCATAAGTCAAACATTATGTGTGATTATCCCTTCTATATATTCCAAACGTTATTCAAGGGAAGTAGGGTATCATAAAAATGTATTATATAAATCTTATGCCACCTATACCATGCATGACCCCACCCTACATCACCACAAAGTACCATCACCATTTTATAATCCACCATCTTATGGAAAAACCCTAAACTAAGACATAATCACAAAAAATCACCACCAAATAATCTTTTATCTCTAATAATAAACAGTTAATGAGAAATTATATCGAGGAATATCTATCAATCAAGCCATTATTTTTTTAGATCTCTACCAAATGATCCATTTTCCTAAGGAATATTCACCAAGTGAGCCATAATATCAATTTATCATCAAATAACTAATTATATAACTCAAACAACCAAAACAAAATGTAGAGAGTAAGAGAGGGGGTAGTAATCCATTAACACTTCTCAACATGGATGTTATGTAAAACACTTGACACTCCAAACCATTTTGTGTTAACATAAATTACATATCTTAGTTGGAGTTATTAAAGATATAAAATGAAAATACAAGGAATATAGTCACTTATAATACCTATCCTAAGGGTTTACATTTATATATCTATAATTTCCCATAATACTACAAAATAATCCCATGGCATAAACTTCTATCTTCTTCCACCTCTAAATTTAAATCACCATAAAAAATAGCCACACACAAGCAACAATTATCTTTCATTGCATGAGTCATCCATTATTTAGACTGTCAATTTCCAACCTATATTCATATATTCGTCTATTTAAACCCATATTTAATATCCATAACTCTATCCCTCACCCAATTTTATTCCCATTAAATAAAATTATGTTTATTAATAATTTAACAAATTATGAATTCTGTCCCATATTTATTTAGTTAGAAAATTAAAAATTATATGCCATAACTATCGGGAAACTATAACAATGTCACCACATAACATCTAAACAATATTGTGTTGATAATCCCCACATCCCATTCAAAAAAAATACAACCACTCAAAAATCACCTATAAAGTACCATTAACCAACAACCAAAAACTATCCCTATTTGTATTCTATATCAATCCAACTATATATCCACTACTTTAACACCATCCAAAAAAACTGACCACCATCAATTGTACAAAATCACAAAATATCCAATTAAAAACAAGGATCCTATCAAACACATAAACAAATCATAACAAAAATGGACTTGAAATTCATTTAATTTCGAAATTCCAATTTAAAATATTGATTTTATATGATTTTATCATATTTTGAATGAATATATTCAAAGAATTTTCATATTTACAAAATACCTATTCATTACACAAGTTAACCACAAAGACATTTATGAATGGTGAGGCCAAACAAATAATATCATCAGGGGTTCACAGTAGATATAATACATGTACCATAATAACATTCATGTTTCAAGGAAAGATCAAAATATAATAACAAGATAACTAGTAAACACATAAAATTTTACCCTTTTTAAAAATTTAATTTAAATATGCTCTTATTATCATGTAAAGTAAATAATTATTATACATCTAATAGAAAAAATATCAAGATAATCCCACAAATTTAAAAAATAAATAGAGATTAATAATATCTTATGTCAATTATAAACTATTAGAATGACTTCAAAAATAAAATGATTGAAATGGAAACAATTGTAGAAAAGATGTATCAAAATACATGAACACGATAATCTCAATCAATATCCCACCAATTAATAACATAAATAATCATTCTCATAAATAAAACCATATATGGAATAATAATGAGAATAAAAAACAGATGGGAATTGAAGGGCCGTCACTAGGGAGCACTAATAAATAATCTCTTCTTACTAGGAATAAACACCACTGAAAAAGGGAGTGAACGATATTTTAAGGATCACCCAATATTCCCAAATATTCAAGAGGAAAAATGGGAGAGTATGATATTTTAAGGGGTTATTTATGTTTTACCTAGAAGAAAAATTAGAATACTATAGAATGTCACCCATAAAAATTCCATAATGAATAGGGTTCCATAAAAATCAGTGGGGAAAGACAAGGATTTACACAACAATGGACCTCAATCCCACCACTTATAAAATTATAACTCTGCTCAACAACCATATAATGTATACATAGGGTAAGGATGTGGTAAAACTCATTAACCATACATTATCTATCCAAAACCAATAGAGGAAAAAATATAACCTCTTATACCACAATTCTATAACAACCAACCACACTAGAGAACCATATCCACAAAAAGGCTCCATCTTAAAACTCATCCAACACTAGAAATGAATCCCCTTCTACTCATTTCCGCAATACAAGAAATAAACTATGTTTTTTAAACCTAGGGTCTACCCTTACAAAAAAAAGCGGTGACGTTTACACAGCCTATAATTCCAAATATACTAACTAGTTTACTGTTACACATGATTCCCTCATTACCTTCACCTAGATCTCTACAACATAAATAAAACCTTACCAAAAAAATAGGAAACCAATTCACCCATAATATAAGATTTAATCTCCATCACACAATATCCACTATAATTTAACATAATCCTCTACATCATAATATTATTCTTTGCTAAAATTTCATCTCTAACTCCACATAACCTTACTTGAAAATCATCTTGATGCCTCCATCACCTAAAAAATCACAATATAAGTGGATGGATGATCCATGAAATTATATTAGATAAATCATAAATTATTCTCATAATCATGAATCCAAAAACATTAACATTGGATAGAAGAATTTGAATCTCTAAACAACCATACTATGAGATACTTCTGAATAATATCATTACATCAATAACACAACCACTGACCAAACAAATCTAGAAAAGTAAATTAAAAAAATTCATAAAACTATAACAATTTTGGAGAAAATATTTATAAAATATAAAATTTAGAAAATATAAGGATAATGAGTACAAATTTACATGTAAAACTCCCATGTACTCTATTATAAAAGACAATTCCTCTATTAGTTAGGATCTCAAAAATTTATACACCAACATAAAACCTTCTCTCAATGATCCTAGATCTCAATATTCCATACTAATAAATTTTCTATCATCCTAAAAATAAAAACCTCACAATTCATTGATTTGGGTGCCATTGTGATGATACTGATTTACTAGGACACATAGAATAATTTTTGGATCATTTCCAACAACAAAATAACATCCAAAAGATATGATACCTTACTAATGATCTCTAACACATTGAAAGGACCCAATAACCAAGAATAAATGTTAATCCACCAACCAAAACACTATAACATTATTGAGTTGAAACCATCAAGACCACATATTGACCAATGTTGAACTCTTAGGGCCACATTTTGGGATTAACATAAGAATTCTTATAGTCATGTTTCACCTTCATTCACTACATAACCACATTTATAGCCTATTTCCCACTTTATATAACATCTTGACAAATGATGTGGATGCCAAAAACATGGTCCAATATAATTTAGATATACAAGATAATATATAAAATTCATTGAATTGATCCATTTTAATGGATTAGTGATATATATTACAATGGGAAAACTAGGTCAAGGGGAATATTTTCATCTTGGATACAACAAAATCTAATCTTAAGGCCAACAACATGTCCTCTAATTAATAGATGGTGTTCTTTGTTTGAATGTCCATCATAGACTGTAAAATAATTATAATGAATGTATATATTATAAATTAATTTTATAATACTCTTTAAAAATGTTTGTTAAATGAGGGGAAGGTATAGAGATATTGGTTCTTGGTACCCCATAGAGTCTCAATACGTTATTAAGATACTCCCTTCCTAGAATATACATTCTATGCTATCAGATTCTTCTTTAAAGAATGTTTTCATTTAAGTGCAGGATTGGGTCTCTCCTTTGATGCATGATAATTATTTCCAAATTACATGTGAGGGAATGGGGGTTCCACAACGGTTCAATTCATGAACCGAAGAGAAATCAGGATAATCAGTATAAGGAGCACATTCAACGCATAGTTTGAGGAAACCATGTGGGTTAACAATGCAGACCCACCATTATCGGATAGTAGCCTTTTCACGGTCTACATAGGGTTAGGGAAACCATATGGGGTTCTTAAGAAATCATTCGGAATGTACTCTTGTGGATAATAGATGTCGAACGGTGTACAAACAGTTTGGAAGAATGTGATGGTAAACCATGCAGCCTGAAAATCTTGGAAAAATTACAAAACTGCAACCCCTTTATTTTAATTCAAAACACGGGGTTTTCCTACTACTTCCCAATTGAAAACCCCAGAATTTACCAAGGGGTCTGTGATCTCCCAAAGATCAAACACATTTTATTATTGACCCATTAGATGTTTTTTGGATGAAAATCAATGATCTGGGTGAGTCTAATCTCTTCCTCCTCACTATTTTTCAATTTAGGTCATGTCTCTTATGTGAACTCCATTAAAATACTCAACCATTTCTTTTTCAGTGTGATCTAGTTTGAGGCTTTTAATGTGCATTGGATTGGGATCTAAGGTCTTCTTTAGGATGGTGATCACCCATATAATTGACGTTGGTAGTCAACACGATAAATCCCTTGAGTTTGATGGTGATTTATGCATGTATTGTTTTGATTATTACACTCTAGTGAAGTGTTCATCATTCCATTATTGTTATATGATATTTAGGGGGTCTAAAATAACTAATGGAGCCCTTATGATACCTACGTGATGCATGGAGGATGATGTATCCTATGTTAGGCCCACCCATGGGGTGTGACCACATTCCCGGACATAGTGTATAGCTAAGTAAATGTAGGTCTGTTTTATGAGAACATGGAGCCCTGTGTTAATGTTATATTAATCATTATGGAGGAAAATGGGAGTCCTAGTAGTTCACCTTTTATGGGTGGTGACCTTTGTGGGTGTAGGTTGGTTTAAAAAAGGTTAATGTGAGAGAATTAGAAATACTAATTGATTTTCATTACCCTAGATTATTAATAGTGAAATAAACAAGGGAAATGGAAATTGGAGATGAATTTGTGGAATCTGTTAATACATGAGAATTAGGTGGATCATGTAAATTATTTAATGTAATGAATGGATTTTGTTATGTGATATGAGAATTGTACTTGAGAAACATGTGGGTGTAAATTCATGTGAAATGATAAATGGATAAATGGTTCAATATGTGGAAATTATTAAAGACCAGAATGTAAATGATTTTGAACATGGTAATGAAGCCTATTGAGTTAGGAATAATTATGAAGGCCTAGTGAGATTGGAATAATTAATGAATTCTTACTGAGATAAGAGTAATAAAAGAGAAATTTTGATAAATGGCTAAATGATGTGAAATGTTGTAAATGTGTTAATGGATTAAGGAATGATGTTCACTCTCATGTTATTGTTATAGTTTATTTTTTCATTGGTCCATGGATTTGATGTTGTCTGGATGGTTAGTGGATAAATATATGTATACAATGTGAACATTTCATGGTAGTGTGGGGTATTGA
The DNA here is from genome assembly GCA_963277665.1 of Viscum album. Taxonomy (NCBI): domain Eukaryota; kingdom Viridiplantae; phylum Streptophyta; class Magnoliopsida; order Santalales; family Viscaceae; genus Viscum; species Viscum album. The sequence continues at coordinate 1,901,195,926 of OY728121.1, read as the reverse complement.
ATGAGTTTCTACGTCCATAGGTCAAGTTGTACTGTGGCTCTAAACTCCACACCTAATGCACAGGGTAGGGAAGAGGACCAATTCTTTATTTACCTATCATTTTCATCAATCCTAATTGATGCATTGAGGAGAGGATATGTTTGAAATCCCATAGGTCATTTTAGATTAAGGCTCTAAACTCCACCCCTAATGCATGTGTCAGAGATAGTACTGGTGATCTGTTTTCCTATTGATTTCATCCACCCAGACTAATGCTTCGAGGTGAGGATATGGTTGACATGAGGAAGTTGGACCTAGAGAAATAGGAGAACTGTGTGTTTTTCTTCATGTATGTGACTGTGTACATTAAGCCCATGTATCTTGATGTGCGTGATTAACACATGGTAAATGTAATGGAAATGGTAAACAACTTGAATTGATATGAAAAGGTAAGATAAAGAAATGGTAATAAATGTTGTTAATGGACCTAAACTAGTTTGGGGAATTTAATAATTTATTTTTCTTTTACATTTAAATTCACTTACCATGAACAAATTTTTTGGACCATCTATTTTGTAGACAACATTTGTGGTGGCCTACTGAGTTGTACTTACACCCTGCTCAGGCCACCATTGGTTACCTGAGCAGAAATCATGTCTGTTACCTAGGACAAGGGCCATGGCTCTTCTTAAGGATTTGGGATGGATGAGTATACATAGAGGAGGACACAGAATTAGTGTTAGGGCCATTTGGAAGGTTTTTTAGTTTGTATTCATTTGGGGTTTGTAACACCCCAAGCTTCTACGGTACGTTTCCCTTTGAATAATGCGATAACGTGTGTTGTACGCAACCTCGAGTTCTAACACACACCACAACTAATTAAACTAGCCGTTGTGAATAGTAATACCTAATTTTTGAAATTATATATATTTTATATTTGAAAATGGACTTCATTTTTGGACTCGGAATATCGAATTTAGCCTAAGGTGAAATTTTGGTACTTTTCGGATAACTTTCATATTTTGATGAATAGTGAAAATTACTAAATTTTAATTAAAAACAACTTTTTTAATCAAAATAATTAATAGTGATAAATTATGAATTTTAGTAGTTTTAAAGTATATTTAGAATATATTTTTACCATTTAATATAATGTTGGTCATTGGACATAATTTTACAATTAAACCGAACATAAACAAGTGTCAATCTTTTGATAGTTATTATCTCTTAAAAACACGCTTTTTGTTTTGACAGCGGGAATTAATTTTAAATTAATTTCTGCCACTTCTGTGTTTTGAATTTAGGAAAATGGATTCCATATTTGGAATCAGGATGTTCAAATTGTGTAAATGGGTAACTTTTATTTTTAGACATTTTGAATAATTACTGCGGTAAATATTTTATTTACCATGGTTAAGGGTAAATCCGGTAAATAAGGGTTAAAAAATAATATTATAATAATACTAAATTACCCTAAAACGTGTCGTAACCCTATTGGTTGATACATGGTCGACCATGGGCATCTTTGGGTCTATTTTGGGACCCCATGGATCCACTTGTAAGTGATAATGACACATTATATTAATAAAGCTAAAATAAAAATAAAAATGGCATAAGCTTACATCTTTTAGAAGAACAATTTTTACATAGGGTTATACATGTTGGAATTTCGATTATAAATATTCATTATAAAGATAAAAAGATTTCCTACATAATGATATTTTATTTATAATTTTTAGACATTAAATAAGTTATTTTATTTATGACACAATGATGATGCAGTAATTACTATAATAGTGAAAAATTAAAATAATTGATATTATAAATACCCAAATAAATATAATATGAAACTTTTAATGAATTAAACTAATTTTATAGGCTAATATGATATATTAGGATTGTTTTAATGGACTTTGTTCGAAGTAATCAATCTGTTATGAGTTTCACAAAAATCAACTATTGAATAGTGTCAAAATTGACATAAAAGAGTTCTTAAAACAAATATTATATTATTAATTGATATTAAATTCCTAAAAATCTAAGGTTCGGCCAAGAGACTTATATTATGATAGGTTAATCATTAATGGACCACTTGGGGGTCTCTTGGATGTATATAGTAAGTTTATTAACCATAATATATAAAAATACAAAGAGACATTGTAAAAGTGAAACTAATTAACTTAGAGTTAATACTTAAAGATAAGGTTAATATAAGTACCCAAACCTGTCTAAATTCTATTGGATGAGTTGTTTTCGACCTATCCCCACCTCATCCTTTGAATAGTCAACTTTGGAGCCTTTATAAACCGAATATGAATTTATTATAAATTAATATTTCTAGCTTTTCCAAAGGTGCCCCTCACCCCTCTTATAAAAGGGCACTCCTCCTTCTCATTTCTTCACACCTTCAAAGCCTTTTGGTTCGGCCAAACTCTGCCCAAATAATCTCCCAACATCCCTCACTACAACCTAGGGGCCTTAGTTTGATCAGAAAGCCAACCTATGGAGCCCTTTTGATCAAATCAAAAGGAAGAACCCGAAGAAGAGGTAATGTTTTCACCACCCCTTTTCCAAGTTCATTTCTTCTTCCATTTCTTCTTCCTTTGTTGTTACCATTCTAAGATAATGACTCCAGTATCATTTATATACTGTGATGTTATTATAAATATGGTACAACCATATTCAGTATTTTATCCACACTTTGAATAACATGTCACCATACGTGCGTACGTACGGCTTACCGTCTCCACGTCGTGGTGTAATTGTTATTCAATATATTATTATTTGGATGGGTATAATAATGATGTGTAACTCATGTAAATAATAAATATAACATATTAATGATTCTATATATATGATATACCATCCATTTATATATTATTTTAATATCAAAAGAATGATATTGTCGCTCGTGCGTACGTACGGACTACCGTCTCCACGAACGCGATATGATTCATTCTCCATCATATCCATTCAAGTATTATTCTCATTTTAGGGTTAAAAATAATGTTAATATCATTCTGATTATGAATAAGATATAATCTATCCATTACAAACATGTCTTACGTAACCAAACATTTAAGAAGAACGGATCGATTATCACCCGAAACGACGATAATACTAAGATATTATTAATAAAGCAATGTTAAAAGATCATATATGATATCATATTAATGTATATGATTCTTGTATAATTTAATAACAATTATTTCACCATTATACAGGAGGTTAACCTACCCCAACAAAGGAAAAGTACAAGGTAAGGGTTATTTCACAATCTCTTCATTATCCGAGGTTGGTTATACGTAATAATCTACTGGGATTTCTTTATCATCCACATCCATGTTTCTTCGAAATGTATTTCAAAACATATTTATTATTTACAAGAATATGGGTTAAATTCATTTATACCCTTGTTTGACTTTTTATAAGAGGTTTATAAAGGAATCATTCCGTCGTTTTCAAAACAATGTCCTTTTTAACCTTTTCGACAGAATTGAGGTAAGAATGTTTTTTTAACTTATACGGCGGGTGCGGTTATTTTCCGCCGTTATAAAATCGTCGAAGCTTTCCATACAAGCTTATAAGAATATTTTCAAAGAAAATGTTTTATTTTATATGGATCTTAAATGATTTCAAAATAAAAGGAGATACTTCTTTAAAAAGAATTTTGATTTCATCTATGTCAACATCCTTTGATGGATTTTAAGATTATTTGAAGTTGATACAAAACTTCTATATTGTATTGAAGGTTTTGTGATATGTTTGACTGTGGATGTGCTATTTTTATACCATTCATAGTTTATTGTGAAAGTATTGACATTTCGTATGCTAGTTTTAATACGAATGTTTATGTTATGTTTAAACCTTTTCATATGGGAATGCATTGGACTTAATATGTGACGGGTGGAGCCCGCTATAGCTCCTCGATGCATCGGTAGGTCTCATGAGACAAACTAGTGTCTTGGCACAAGGCCTTGACAAAATCTTATTTGTAGTCTTGGCACGAGGCCTTGGCTATGTGGTTATGATAGTCTGGCATTATGCATTCCAACATTATGAAAGTGGTTATTGATTTTTGCATGTGATTATTCATTTAGTAGAATATCCATGTGAATAAGTAAATGGAATTATTTCATTTTATTTATGCCATACCATGTTGAAAGTTCGTATTTAAAAGGCTTTTGTTTTAGTTATACATTGCCTTAAATGTTTATTCTTATTTATGAAAGTTTCCACTTTATTGTTATCCTTACTGGGCATTTGAGCTCACCCCTTTTCAATGTTTTATTTTTCCCAGGAAGTGAAGAAGTAGGTTATGAATGACCTGCAGGGATATTATGTGGGGATATGAGTGTGGATTATGGAGACATTATGTTATTGTAGTAGTTTTTCATTTTATGATGTAATGTAAAACTTATGAATATATCTAGTGTTTCCAAGGCTACTAAACCAATCGGTCTTTCGGGATTTGATCTTTCTTGTGATCATGCCAATGTTACGAAGTAATGCACCGACTCTGGGTAGCTGGGGTCGGGGCGTTACAGTTGGTATCAGAGGAAGTTTAGTACAAACCTTGGAAGCTAGGATTAGATAAACTCTGATTAGAGCACGTAGACCTAAGATGAACTTTGAGGATTAGTATAGAAGAACTTCCTAGAATTTTGGTATTGTAGAGACTTTGTGAGTTTTTCGAGCAATACATCCCTGTCTGGATACGAGCAGGTAGAGGCGGCTCTGGGATAGATGTACCTAGGGGTAAAACCCGAAAACACCGCTTTGAGCTAGACTCGAACGGGAACTGGTGCACGACAACGGGCCTTGCTGCACTCTTGGTTACGACACTCCCGGGGGATATGCTTAGGATAACTCTCACTTTCTTTACAAATAATTATGAAGGGTTTATGAGTATATACTTCCTCAAAGAAAACATATTTATGATTATGGATTATATCCATAGATAGTTCAATTTATGTTAAGTGTTTTATAAGTATGGGATTATGTATTTTGATGCATAAACTGATCTAGTTTATGCCATTTTTTTAGAAATGGCGCCTAGTGGAAGAAATGGAAACTGTATCAATGCACGCAATCCATGTAGGGATTGCCCTCCTGCTCAAGATAATTATAGTGGGGATGGTGATACAACTGGTGCTGATCAGCTAATCACCGTACTGGGACAACTTACTCAGGTTATGAATAATAACCTTACCCGTATGGAGCACCCTGATCCACAGCGTGGAGGATCAATGTTAGATCGATTCATGAGGCAACAACCACCAACATTCAATGGGAATACAAATCCCGTAGTAGCTGAGCAATGGATATTTTCCCTAGAGAAAATATTTCAGGCTTTGGGGAGCAGTGAAAGGGAAAAAGTTATCATGGCAGTTTACCGCCTCACTGGAGATGCTGATCAATGGTGGTCATTGATTCAAAATACGAAGGAAGATGATGAAGTATCAAATATGGAATGGAGGGAGTTCAAAGATCTGTTTTTAGAAAAATACTTCCCTCGCGACCATCGAGCAGATATGGAAAGGCAATTTCTGAGTCTGAGACAAAAGGAGGATGATAATGTCACAAAGTATGAGGCTAACTTTACAAGGTTAGCGAGGTATGCTGGAGATTATATTCGCAACCCAAGAAGTAAGATTGATCGTTTCTTTGATGGGTTAAAACCATTTCTCCGTCGAGCATTAGTCTCACAATCCTTTTCATCGTACGAAGACATTGTCTCATGTGCTATCAAGACCGAAAAGGAATTCTCTAAGTCTTATGACTTTAAAGCAAAGCAAGAGAAGAAGAGACCTGCTGATCAATCTGGGAATGGAAATAAGGGGAAGAAGGGAAAGGTTGAATATCCATCTTGTGGTAAGTGCGGGAAGAAACACCCCGGTGCTTGCCTGAAGGGAATGAGAGTCTGTTACAAGTGTGGTGAAAAATGCCACCAAGCTCATGATTGCAAGGGGAAGAAGGAAGCTACCAACGTTCAGTGCTACAATTGCAGGGAGATGGGGCATTATGCAAATGCATGTCCTAAGCGTCAGGAGAACTTACCTCAGAAAAGGCCAAGGGATCAAGGCCAGGCTTATGCTATCACTACTGCTGAGGTAGAAGCTCCGAAAGACGTGGTGGCAGGTAATTTAATGGTTTCCTCAAGTTTAGCAAATGCATTATTTGATTCTGGATCATCGCATTGTTTCATATCTTCCCAGTTTGCTAAGAAAATTAGATATTTCCAATTTGATTTAATAAGGGAGTTGTCAGTTAAAACTCCTAAGGGAAGTATCGTTGCAACAAAGTTTTGTGAATCAGTCCCCATTAGAGCACATAAATTTTCTTTATCTGCTGATTTCATCGTCATACCTATGATTGAGTTTGATATAATCCTCGGTATGGACTGGCTTTCGGACTATGATGCGAAGATTTATTGTAAGAAGAACGAGGTTACGATTCTTGATGATAATGATAAGGAGCACCTTATTTTTAGAGCAGAATCATCACCACCTAATTCTTATTTAGATCCACCCCCTGTAGCTCAACTTAATTCAATTATCGGGGAGGAAGAGAATGAAATAACTGTCGGTGAGGAAAGAAATGATCAAATAGAGGATGTACCTATTTTGAAAGAGTTTGTAGATGTATTTCCGGAAGATTTACCTGGACATCCTCCAGAACGAGAAGTAGAGTTTTCCATTGATTTAATTCCTGGATCAAGGCCTATATCGAAGACCCCTTATAGAATGGCCACTGTAGAGCTAGTCGAACTAAAGAAACAACTAGAGGAATTGAGTAATAAGGGATTTATTCGCCCTAGTGTTTCTCCATGGGGAGCCCCTGTTCTTTTTGTTAAAAAGAAAGATGGATCTATGAGGTTATGTATCGACTACAGGGAGATCAATGCTATAACGATAAATAACAAGTATCCCCTACCTCGTATTGATGATTTATTTGACCAACTGCATGGAGCTCAATACTTTTCAAAGATTGACCTTCGATCTGGATACCATCAGTTGTGTGTGAAGAAGGAAGACATTCTGAAGACAGCATTTCGAACCAGGTACGGGCATTATGAGTTTACTGTAATGCCGTTTGGATTGACTAATGCACCCTCTGTATTCATGGATCTGATGAATAGAGTTTTCAAGGAGTATCTCGATGAATTTGTGGTGGTATTTATTGATGATATCTTGGTATACTCCAAAACCTACGAAGATCATGAAAATCATTTGCGCATTATCTTGAAGACTCTGAGGAGGCATGAATTATATGGGAAGTTTAGCAAGTGTGAATTCTGGCTTCAGGAGATTTCTTTTCTTGGCCATATTGTCTCTAAAGATGGAATCTCTGTTGATCCTTCTAAGACCAAAGCAATCCAAGAATGGCCAGCACCTACGAGTATAACTGAGGTACGTAGTTTTATTGGTTTGGCAGGTTATTATCGACGTTTCGTCCAGAATTTTGCCCGATTGGCTAACCCATTAACGAAGCTCACACGTAAAGGGGTTAAATTTGTTTGGACAAAAGAGTGTGAAGAATGTTTCGAAGAACTGAAGAGAAGATTAGTCAATGCTCCTATATTGACTCTACCATCGGGGAATGATGGGTTCGTTATTTATAGTGATGCATCGAAGAAAGGACTTGGCTGTGTCCTTATGCAGAATGATAGAGTAATTGCCTATGCATCACGACAGTTGAAAATTCATGAACAAAACTATCCTACTCATGATCTTGAGTTAGCAGCTGTGATCTTTGCTTTGAAGATATGGAGGCACTACCTCTCTGGTGAAAAATGTGAGATTTATACTGATCACAAGAGTTTGAAGTATATTTCTCACAAAAAGAACTCAACATGAGGCAAAGGAGATGGCTTGAATTACTCAAGGATTATGATTGCACGATACACTACCACCCGGGGAAGGCAAACAAAGTAGCAGATGCTTTGAGCAGAAAAGACCATGGAGTTCTGAACATGATGAGAATTGAAAGGGATCCAATTTTCATGGATCTAGTGAAGATGGGCATGGGAATAACCAGGGAAGGTGAAACATCAATGCTTTTTCAAATGGTTGCCAAACCATCTTTACTAGAAAGGATTAAGAGTTCTCAGACTGATGATGAAGAATTCCAAAAGAAGATTAAAGCTGTGAATGATGGGAGATTGAGAGACTTTGCGTATGAAGGTGGAATTTTGAAATTCGGGAAGAGACTTTGTGTTCCCAATATACCTGATCTAAAAAGGGAATTGCTGGATGGTGCTCATAGTTCCAATTTCTCTATACACCCTGGGAGAACCAAAATGTATAGAGATTTGAAGGAACATTTTTGGTGGGACAACATGAAGAGGGAGATTGCTGATTTTGTGTCAAGATGTATGGTTTGTCAACAAGTGAAAGCTGGAAGGCAACAGCCTGGAGGAGTCATGCAACCTTTTCCCATACCGGAGTGGAAATGGGACAATATTACGATGGACTTTGTCATGGGGCTACCAAAGACTCCTAGAAGGAACGATGCAATATGGGTTATTGTTGATCGTCTTACCATGTCAGCACATTTTCTTGCTATAAGAGAAGATCTACCCCTGGAACGTCTAGCAAGACTATACATTAATGAAGTTGTGAGACTTCATGGAGTACCCCTATCGATTGTTTCTGATCGTGATCCCCGTTTTACTTCAAGATTTTGGAAAAGTCTTCAGAAATCCCTGGATACTGAACTTCATTTGAGCACTGCTTACCACCCTCAGACAGACGGACAATCAGAACGGACTATTCAGACCTTAGAAGACATGTTGAGATCTTGCTCACTTGATTTTCAGGGTATGTGGGATCAATATTTACCACTAGTAGAATTTTCCTATAACAATAGCTTCCATTCGAGTATTCAGATGGCACCATATGAAGCGTTATACGGAAAGAGATGTCGTACACCAACCTGTTGGGATGACGTTGGTGAAAGAAAACTTGTAGGCCCAGAACTGGTGGAGGAAACGGTGGAAAAGGTGAAGGTAATCAAAAATCACATTAAAGCAGCTCAAAGTAGGCAGAAGAGCTATGCCGATAATCGAAGGAAGGATTTGGAATTTCAAGTCGGTGATCATGTTTTCCTGAAAGTATCTCCGTGGAAGGGAGTCATACGTTTTGGTAAGAAAGGTAAATTGAGTCCCAGGTACATCGGACCTTTCGAAATTCTAGAACGAATTGGGGCTGTAGCTTACCGATTGGCAATGCCGCCAAGTCTCTCCAAAGTTCACGATGTGTTCCACGTATCTCTGTTGAGGAAATACATGCCTGACCCAACGCATGTACTCACCTATGACGATTTAGAACTGGAACCTGATCTGTCTTATTGCGAAGAGCCCATCAAGATTCTTGATACGAGAGAACAAGTGCTGAGAAACCGGACGACGCGTCTGGTAAAAGTTTTGTGGAGGAATCATAAGATGGAAGAGGCAACGTGGGAACCCGAGGAACTTATGATGAAGAACCACCCGAGTCTTTTTATGCAGTAATACCCTAGAAATTGCGAGGACGCAATTATTTGAAGGAGGGGAGAATGTAACACCCCAAGCTTCTACGGTACGTTTCCCTTTGAATAATGCGATAACGTGTGTTGTACGCAACCTCGAGTTCTAACACACACCACAACTAATTAAACTAGCCGTTGTGAATAGTAATACCTAATTTTTGAAATTATATATATTTTATATTTGAAAATGGACTTCATTTTTGGACTCGGAATATCGAATTTAGCCTAAGGTGAAATTTTGGTACTTTTCGGATAACTTTCATATTTTGATGAATAGTGAAAATTACTAAATTTTAATTAAAAACAACTTTTTTAATCAAAATAATTAATAGTGATAAATTATGAATTTTAGTAGTTTTAAAGTATATTTAGAATATATTTTTACCATTTAATATAATGTTGGTCATTGGACATAATTTTACAATTAAACCGAACATAAACAAGTGTCAATCTTTTGATAGTTATTATCTCTTAAAAACACGCTTTTTGTTTTGACAGCGGGAATTAATTTTAAATTAATTTCTGCCACTTCTGTGTTTTGAATTTAGGAAAATGGATTCCATATTTGGAATCAGGATGTTCAAATTGTGTAAATGGGTAACTTTTATTTTTAGACATTTTGAATAATTACTGCGGTAAATATTTTATTTACCATGGTTAAGGGTAAATCCGGTAAATAAGGGTTAAAAAATAATATTATAATAATACTAAATTACCCTAAAACGTGTCGTAACCCTATTGGTTGATACATGGTCGACCATGGGCATCTTTGGGTCTATTTTGGGACCCCATGGATCCACTTGTAAGTGATAATGACACATTATATTAATAAAGCTAAAATAAAAATAAAAATGGCATAAGCTTACATCTTTTAGAAGAACAATTTTTACATAGGGTTATACATGTTGGAATTTCGATTATAAATATTCATTAGAAAGATAAAAAGATTTCCTACATAATGATATTTTATTTATAATTTTTAGACATTAAATAAGTTATTTTATTTATGACACAATGATGATGCAGTAATTACTATAATAGTGAAAAATTAAAATAATTGATATTATAAATACCCAAATAAATATAATATGAAACTTTTAATGAATTAAACTAATTTTCTAGGCTAATATGATATATTAGGATTGTTTTAATGGACTTTGTTCGAAGTAATCAATCTGTTATGAGTTTCACAAAAATCAACTATTGAATAGTGTCAAAATTGACATAAAAGAGTTCTTAAAACAAATATTATATTATTAATTGATATTAAATTCCTAAAAATCTAAGGTTCGGCCAAGAGACTTATATTATGATAGGTTAATCATTAATGGACCACTTGGGGGTCGCTTGGATGTATATAGTAAGTTTATTAACCATAATATATAAAAATACAAAGAGACATTGTAAAAGTGAAACTAATTAACTTAGAGTTAATACTTAAAGGTAAGGTTAATATAAGTACCCAAACCTGTCTAAATTCTATTGGATGAGTTGTTTTCGACCTATCCCCACCTCATCCTTTGAATAGTCAACTTTGGAGCCTTTAGAAACCGAATATGAATTTATTATAAATTAATATTTCTAGCTTTTCCAAAGGTTCCCCTCACCCCTCTTATAAAAGGGCACTCCTCCTTCTCATTTCTTCACACCTTCAAAGCCTTTTGGTTCGGCCAAACTCTGCCCAAATAATCTCCCAACATCCCTCACTACAACCTAGGGGCCTTAGTTTGATCAGAAAGCCAACCTAAGGAGCCCTTTTGATCAAATCAAAAGGAAGAACCCGAAGAAGAGGTAATGTTTTCACCACCCCTTTTCCAAGTTCATTTCTTCTTCCATTTCTTCTTCCTTTGTTGTTACCATTCTAAGATAATGACTCCAGTATCATTTATATACTGTGATGTTATTATAAATATGGTACAACCATATTCAGTATTCTATCCACCCTTTGAATAACATGTCACCATACGTGCGTACGTACGGCTTACCGTCTCCACGTCGTGGTGTAATTGTTATTCAATATATTATTATTTGGATGGGTATAATAATGATGTGTAACTCATGTAAATAATAAATATAACATATTAATGATTCTGTATATATGATATACCATCCATTTATATATTATTTTAATATCAAAAGAATGATATTGTCGCTCGTGCGTACGTACGGACTACCGTCTCCACGAACGCGATAAGATTCATTCTCCATCATATCCATTCAAGTATTATTCTCATTTTAGGGTTAAAAATAATGTTAATATCATTCTGATTATGAATAAGATATAATCTATCCATTACAAACATGTCTTACGTAACCAAACATTTAAGAAGAACGGATCGATTATCACCCGAAACGACGATAATACTAAGATATTATTAATAAAGCAATGTTAAAAGATCATATATGATATCATATTAATGTATATGATTCTTGTATAATTTAATAACAATTATTTCACCATTATACAGGAGGTTAACCTACCCCAACAAAGGAAAAGTACAAGGTAAGGGTTATTTCACAATCTCTTCATTATCCGAGGTTGTTTATACGTAATAATCTACTGGGATTTCTTTATCATCCACATCCATGTTTCTTCGAAATGTATTTCAAAACATATTTATTATTTACAAGAATATGGGTTAAATTCATTTATACCCTTGTTTGACTTTTTATAAGAGGTTTATAAAGGAATCTTTCCGTCGTTTTCAAAACAATGTCCTTTTTAACCTTTTCGACAGAATTGAGGTAAGAATGTTTTTTTTAACTTATACGGCGGGTGCGGTTATTTTCCGCCGTTATAAAATCGTCGAAGATTTCCATACAAGCTTATAAGAATATTTTCAAAGAAAATGTTTTATTTTATATGGATCTTAAATGATTTCAAAATAAAAGGAGATACTTCTTTAAAAAGAATTTTGATTTCATCTATGTCAACATCCTTTGATGGATTTTAAGATTATTTGAAGTTGATACAAAACTTCTATATTGTATTGAAGGTTTTGTGATATGTTTGACTGTGGATGTGCTATTTTTATACCATTCATAGTTTATTGTGAAAGTATTGACATTTCGTATGCTAGTTTTAATACGAATGTTTATGTTATGTTTAAACCTTTTCATATGGGAATGCATTGGACTTAATATGTGACGGGTGGAGCCCGCTATAGCTCCTCGATGCATCGGTAGGTCTCATGAGACAAACTAGTGTCTTGGAACAAGGCCTTTACAAAATCTTATTTGTAGTCTTGGCACGAGGCCTTGGCTATGTGGTTATGATAGTCTGGCATTATGCATTCCAACATTATGAAAGTGGTTATTGATTTTTGCATGTGATTATTCATTTAGTAGAATATCCATGTGAATAAGTAAATGGCATTATTTCATTTTATTTATGCCATACCATGTTGAAAGTTCTTATTTAAAAGGCTTTTGTTTTAGTTATACATTGCCTTAAATGTTTATTCTTATTTATGAAAGTTTCCACTTTATTGTTATCCTTACTGGGCATTTGAGCTCACCCCTTTTCAATGTTTTATTTTTCCCAGGAAGTGAAGAAGTAGGTTATGAATGACCTGCAGGGATATTATGTGGGGATATGAGTGTGGATTATGGAGACATTATGTTATTGTAGTAGTTTTTCATTTTATGATGTAATGTAAAACTTATGAATATATCTAGTGTTTCCAAGGCTACTAAACCAATCGGTCTTTCGGGATTTGATCTTTCTTGTGATCATGCCAATGTTACGAAGTAAGGCACCGACTCTGGGTAGCTGGGGTCGGGGCGTTACAGGGTTTGGTTCACTTTTTCACTTGTTTCATGACATGAAATATTTACTATTGATTATGGTTGTATCCATTTTGTTAAATGTTTTTTATGCATGTTGTTTTATAATTAATTATTATTCCACTATTTGTTTATATTCTTTTGTGGCTTACTCTGATAAAAGGGGATATTGTCTCCCCAATTTTTTATTTGGACCCCCTCTTCAAGTCGGAAACCATTATCATACGGGGAGGCGTGCTTAAGGTCATTTAACCACCAGGCTCAGAGAACTGGTTTAGTGGCATCAGTGTAGGGGACTTACAATGTTGAATTAGATGATTCCATTAATCTTTCATACAATTTTTGGATGGTAGAAATGATATTAGGATGTGTCGGGCCGTGGTAATGAGCTCGTTCAGGGGTGTATCTATCTAATGTACGACGGGATACCAATGTTAGAATGCATGGTAATTGTTGTTATTGATTATACAATGTTACAGTTGATGATATTTCACCATTGGTTGATCTACATGATGTGTGATGTGATTATATTTTGATATTTTTCTCATGGACTCAATTAATTGATGTAGGGCATTCAACTATCTTTTTATGCACCTAAGGATATATGTGGAATGCAGCAGAATAGGGACACACACGCAATAGGTTTGTCTGGTATAGATAATGGAATGTATATTACATCCTTGATAAATATGGAGAAAATAATTCATAATAATTGTGATGAATGTTGTTGAATGAAAAGAACGTAAATTAATAGTTAGCGAATATATTGTATAAAAAATGTTGCTACCTGGTAAATATATTTTGTTAGGACAGACAATATAGGTTGTTTTGCTGTCTAAAAGGAAAACAGTTCATAATGATGGAAAATTGTCAATGAATTTCGTCTAATGAATGTTTTAAATGAGTTAAAATGGAGATTTTAGCATGCTGGGAAATGGGAAATGAACCTAAGAGGAAGTGATAATGATGTAAAATAATACTTTGATGGATCTGTATTGACGAGGTACTTGGGATTAAATAAATTTGATACACTCATGTTGACTGTGACCCATGATAGTTATGGTGGAGGGTTATACTCAAGGTATGGTGATGACCATTGGGGTAGGGTTTGAAAAATGTTTTGCTTATGGTTTATCATGTGGTATCTTTCCACTTGTGGTTAGATTTTGTTGGCCATTCTTTTAAATGTCGAGTGAATGACAATTTTGGAATGAGAATGATTGGGTTCAATGTTGGGAATCCTAGGTGTTGTCTGTTTGAACCTTGAATGCATGGGTTAGGTCAAGGAGGGATCCCTATATGAGACTTTGGGCAAGGATTATGGGGCCTAATTGATTTTGATATGGACATGGTGGTGTTTTTAGGAATCCCTTGGACGGGTTGTGGCAATAGGGTTGCCAGGAATTTTTCGGTGATGTAAGTTATGGAACACTCATGGTCTGTAACTGTACAGAGTACATGTTGGATCCTAATGATGGGGCCTATGTCTTGGTGACATTGTGAGTAGAGACCTTGCGAGTTGTGTCTTGAATTTCAGATAGGATGTTTCTAGTAGTACTGGTGAATGTGTACATCCTTGGTGTTGAACCCAGAGTAGACCATTGTTTAGTTCTCTAGGAATAACATGCATCTTAATCGGTCTGATATTTCCATTCATGGTTATTTCTCAATTTGTGTCATGATAAGAGTGGTTTGGAGAACATGACATTGTCTTTTATTGATAGTGAATCTAGTAATGGGAGTTTTTATTATATAACCATGAAGGTGATCTTTGAGAAAGGTCAAACAGAGTCTCTAGTTCCTTTGGGTGTGTCTCGCACATGTAGATGTTTGAACTTGATAGTAGGACTCAGTGTGTTCCGTTGTGTTGGAGTAGCCTTGAGAGATAAGTGGGAAGGATGATGGTATAAATGTGATGGTTCCTTGTTGAGGCAACCCTAGTGTTTTTGATAATATGTAAGGTTTGTTTTTAAGTGTTGTATCACATGAATTCCTGAATAACCTATTTGGGGGAGGATTAATGGATGTCTGGTTGTTATTTCAAATATAAAATGCAAGGGTATAAAATGTTTGGTTATATACATTCTCTCGATGGTGACATACTTGATGAGGGTGGTCTTGTGGATGAAATTGATAGTATGGATAAGATGGTTGTGGTGTTCTTTGATAACTTCTTAGTTTACATCAGCTACTGAAAATAAGGTCCAATATCATGACATCATCCAAGGTGAATTGAGAAGCTCTATCTCACACGAGGATCCATATAGTTGTTTTGATCGATGCATGACATCATGGGGTTTACGATCATAAAAATTGTATGCATTAACCCTTAGGATGTGATAAACATCCTAAATGACTTCTAGGTGTATGATTTGGTGTCCTCAGAACCAATTGTTTTGTACTTTGATAACATGAATGTTCACTTATTATATATTGTTCATTGTTCTGCATGAATATAATATAATAATGTCCTGGAATATTTGTTGCATTAATAAGGTCATAGCAGATCCCCACTATGATGAGAACCTTGAAATGCTATAACAATATTCTTAAATAAAGTTCTACGATTTGATGACATACTATGATAGGACACATAGTATACATACCGTCATGTGTGAGTACTTGTAAGAAGATGAGAATCTCTCTCATGGAGTTCGCACTTGGTAATCTCCAAGATGGGAGATTATGAGAACAGACCTGCCATTAGTAATTCTGCATGTCTTGGTGTCAACAGAAATTGCTATCTGCGAGTGTGTGTAATGGTCATTAAACTGGAAGATTATCATTAACTGATGTCATGACTCACACACTTATATTTACTGACGAAAACCATCAAGCAGATAGTTGGCGGAAAGTAGGGTACGTTGGGTGCGTCACGAGTGACATGTTGTTAATGGATAAGTAGATGAAGGATTTGTCCCTTATATTTATGGATGTTGATATCTCGGACCTTTGATTGAAACAGAACTGTCACATTAAATTCCATGACCATGGTGTAAACAGCGAGTTTATTTCAGGTATTCAAAGAACGAAGGATCAAGAAAATAGGTTTATGACACTTCCACGAAACCTGCTTGATGAGATATTGAGACTAAGGGATTAAATTACACATTAAGCATTCATATGAGGTGATACGTCAATGCGGCGTCAACTTCTTTCTCTTGGGTGGCTTGACCCGTTTCTAGACAGTAATCTTGGACTTTAGGCAAGACCTCCTAATGCCAATGAGAAAGAGGCCTAGAGGGTCACACACTAAGTGTATTCAAGAATCTCAAGTTGAATAAAGATTATTCCCATACGTGGTTTAATAATTATTCATGGAAGCCTAATTTGTTTTAAATGATGGAGGAAAAATAAAATAAAACAAGTACACAACGTGTATTATTAAATGTACATGCTGTGTAGTTTTATTTTGGAAAGGAAATGATTAAATGAAAACAAGATATACACGTCGTGTACATTTAATGTACACGCCCTGTAGTTTTCAATGAAAAAAAGTACACGCCGTGTATTTATTATTACACGCCGTGTAGTTTTTCCAATCTGGATTTTGAGGATATAATAACGTTTTATTAGATGATATTTATTATAATCAGCGTGAGCACATGTCAAGGAATTAATTATTTGACATGGGGTTTTCAATAAAAGTTAATGAAATAAATGAAACTCGTAACGCGTTTATTTATTGTCATAACTCTACAAACTCAAACTCGATTATAAATATCCTCACAGCCCCAACTCTTTTCTTACACAAGAGAACTGTTGTACACAACATATCTGGATAATTCTTTCAAGGCCGAAGAACCTCTTCCTCCAAGAACGCTCTCAAGACCGAGATAGATCCTCTTCCATCGGATCAAGATGATCTAAGGTGGACAATGTAAGCAAAGGCTTCTCCATGATAGCACCTGGAGAATCCTTTGGCGACGTCCAGAGATACGAGGTACACGTGCGGATCACCGCTAGAGGGAGTCTACACTTGGCATCTGTGACGCAAAGACGGATCACATCGACAACGTGATCACGAACATCAACGAAGAAAGAACACCCAAAAGGTATTTCTTTATAATTAATTAAATCAATTATAATCAACCTATAACGATCCTTGTTTGTGGTTCTGGGACAAACCATCTTCTTCGTCTTTTTCTGTGACTCAATCCATGGAGATTGGCATTTATCATCTTATTGATCCCGAATTGATCATTGCTAATGAAAAAAAAGCCATGTGGGGACATCCACTCACGCGCTTCTGCTGGGCCCGGAACCTTAAAATGGTATCAGAGTGAGGTTACAACATTGATTATAGTTATTTAATTTTTGTGGATAATTTATGCATTTATAATTGATTCAATTCGAAATATATCATTCTATTAATCTGAATAAACAAGATGTATTCTTCCTCCTTTGTTTCTCGATTCATATCACAGAAACGACTTTTTAATTTTAATTTTGATTAAAAAAATGAGGAATTCACCCGGAGGAGTTTCTCTTTCTGTCTGTACAAAATGGGATTACACGGCGTGTAATTAAAACTACATGTCGCGTTCTTTGGTTCAATGAACCTACATTGTTCTGCCAAACCACGCCTTGTGAATTGATTATGCCTAAGTATTAATCACGTCATGTTGACCAGAATTGAACGATTCTTGGGAACCAGAATTCATGGCATGTATGATGGAACAACACGTTGTGTAGTCCGATTCGGTCTATGTGAAACCATGTAAAAGGAGAAGCCGTGTTCCGCGTACACACGATTGCCAAGCCAGTTACCGTGTAAAAAGGAAGTGCACGCCGTGTACTCCAAAATTTCCAATGTAGAGAAAATATACCAAAGCCTCAGCGTGTACTTTGGAAACAAGGTGAAAAGAAATAAACACCGTGTACTTTCCAAAAATGGAATTTCACCAGGTTTACTCCAATGTACAATGACCCGTACAAGGAATATGGATGAGAAGAATCTCATGGAAATTCAGAAATGAATTTAAGATAAAGAATTGATTAATTATAAGATCATAATTAATTGAATTTGAGTGCGACATATCTTAAATGAATGATCGATTAAAATAATTTGAATTCTAAATATGCGTAAATTTCATTGCATGTTATGGATGATCTTGAGCTAGACTAAAGACCCTTTGTATGTGATGGGTTTCATTTAAATTTATTTAATTTAAATTTTTTGCCCTACGAGCCTTCTTATAATAAAATGTAGGGCATGCGTGTTGATGGTTTCTTTAATGTAAACCCATGTAATGGAGGATATCCCAAGCCAGAGGAGACGGTTCAAATCCCGAAGACGAGGCAAAACCGACACAAGAAGATACAAAGGTGGACAGGTGGGAGCTGCAAAACACGAACCAACAGGTTCAAGGTGTTTTCCCTAGGTCAGGGTTAGCTTATAAAAACCGCTAGATAAGCTATCCAATAGAAGCTCATGATCATTCCATCTTATTTTATTTTTGTCTGATTGCATGGTTTATTTATTATGTATGTCTCGTCGTGATCACATAATTATTAAAATGAACAAGCATGCAAAGATGGAATAAAATAAAAACCGGACAATGCGTAAACATTATCATAACTTGGTTAATCACTTAAGAAAGCATCACTTAATATTAACAACCATATGATAATGTGAAACTACACATAAAGGCATAAAATCCCTCAATACCATATTAATTCAGACCAAGCCTTTTGTTACCTGATTAAGGGAAAGACCTAATAAAACTATGTGTTTGACCAACCCCTGTTGGGACACTTACTTTTATAAACGAAGCCCTTATAAAAGGATTCATGATGACTTAAACATATTACATCAAGAGAAGTAGCCCTTGTTAGACTTGGTGTAATATTGGAGGCAAGTGTTGAGGATATCCAAGTCAGTATTTCAGGATTGGGGAGTCCACTCAACATATCAAGGAACTGTATGCTCACAGTTGGCAAAGACTTGCCTACCTAAATACCTTCAAATTGCTCGACCAACCCATGATGGGGTTATGCAAAGGGAAATATGGATCCTTTCCACTAGAATGTCAAAGAAACTGGACATTCCGAGTTCAATGGTGAGGGCCATTGGGACTTGATAAAATAGTTGTAGAATTAATTAATTTATTATTTCACATAAAAATGTAATAAAAAGGGTACTAATAAATTTTCTCTTTTAATTTGTAGAATCGAAATGAAAAAATCATCAACCAAATTTTCTCTGGGATCAATACTAGCTAAAGACAATATCCTCACTCGCAGTAACTTTCATGAATGGTTTAGGCGCCTTCGGTTTATCCTACGCCATGAATGAAAGTTTTACGTGCTGGAGTCCTCACTTCCTAATTCTCCTACCCCAGGGGCGAGTAATGAAGATTTCATGGTCTATGATCAACATTTGTACAACGTTGTCGATGTTCAATGTTTGATGATATCATCTATGTCTAGTGAGCACATGAAGTCTCATGAAGATGTGGATTCCTATAGCATGCTCGAGCACCTCCATGGTCTATACCAGGAGAGAGCAGGACAGGAAAGGTTTGAGATCTCCAAGGTTATATTACAGAAAAGCTTGGAGAGGGTTCCCTAGCTTGGCCTCATGTAGTAAATCTCATTGGCTATATTGAGCGCTTGGAGGTTCTAGGGTTTAAACTCCCCGAAGAACTGCGTACCAATCTCATTCTTACATCACTCCCCCAGAGCATCTCAATCTTTGTTGTGAACTTCAATATGACCAACATTGAGAAGTCTCTGTCTGATCTTCTCATCCTCATTTTCCAAGTGGACATTGACATGGTGCGTGAAAATCCTTCTATACTCATGGTTAATAAAATGAAAGGGAAGGCAAAGAGCTTTAATCCCAAAAATTCTTCAAGGCCTTCCAAGAATAGGAAGATCAAAGGGGAGGCAAAGGAACATGGTGCTGTTTGTTTTTCATGTGGAAAGAAGGGCCAATGGAAGAAAAACTTCACCCAACCAAGGAAGCAAGGGGAAGCTTCAGGTGCATTTGTTATCGAATGCAATCTATATGTTTCTTCTAATTGGGTATTAGATACTACTTTTGGTGCTCACATATGTACCCAAATATAGGAACCAAGTAGATTAAGGAAGATTGATCGAGGGGAGGTAGATCTACGAGTAGCCAATGGAGACAGACTTGCTGCTGTAGATGTCGAGGACTACCACCTCACATTGCCTACGAGGATGGTCTTGGTTTTTAAAGGATGTTATTATGTACCCTCTATAAACAAAAACATTATATCAATATCTAGATTAGATACTGATGGATTCATCTTCAATTTTGGAAGTTGATGTAGCTATTTTTATAAAGATAGAATTTGTTTTGGTAGGGCACATTTATATAATAGCCTTTATGTTTTAGACTACACAAACCAAGTAATGGAAGTCGATAACAAAGTTAATTCACAAGACTCACACCACACCCATCTTTGGCATCACCGGCTACGTCATGTCAATGAGAAATGATTGACAAAATTACATCAAGATGGGTATTTAGATTCTTTCGAAATAAAACCACTTGGTGAATGTCATGCGTGTATACAAGGAAAAATGACCAAAGCTATAACACCCCGAGCTTCCACGATACGCTTCTTATTCAATAATGCAATAGCTTGCATTGTACGCAACTTCGAGTTCTAAAACACCACGACTAATCAAAGTAGCCATTATGAATAGTAATAACCACTTTTTAAAATTATAGAAATTTTATATTTCAAAATGGAATTCATTTTTTAATTCGTAATATCAAAATTATCCTAAGTTGAATTTTTTGTAACTTTCTGAGAACTTTCAATTTTTTTATGAATAGTGAAAAATACTTAAAACAACTTTTTTAATCAAAATAATTTATTGTGATAAATTATAATATTTAGTGGTCTTAAAGTATAATTAGAATATATTTTTACCATTTTATCCAATGGTTGTCATTAGAATTAATTTAACATTGAAATTGGACATAAATAATTGCCAATCTGTTGATATAAATTGTTTCTTAAAAACACGCTATTTGTTGTGACAGCGGGAATTAATTATATAATTAATAAATTCAACTTATATGTTTGGAATTTTGTCAAATAGACATCATTTTTGAATTCGGAATATCAATTATAGCTTAGGGTGAAATTTTGGCGTTGTTCTGAAAAACTTCAATTTTTGATGAATAGTGAAACCACTAAGTGGTAGTTAAATAACTGATTTTTCGTTTAAATGAAATATTACAACTTCTGTGATTTGATTTTCAAAAATCCGACATACATGGTTGTCATTAAGAAGTAAAATGTGGTTCAATGAGATCAAAATAATTTTTTGGTGAATAGAAACTTTTAAGTTCTTAATAGCGATTAGAGGTAATTAGTGTAGTTTAAGGTAAAAATAATGTTTTAATAATATGAGATGAGCTTGAAACTTGTCCTAATACTATTGGATGAGTCATGGCCGACCAAGACAACCCATGGGTCAACTTGGGGACCCCATGGAACCACTTTGGTTGGAAAATGACATTAATATATATTTATTTAATGTTAAAATTAAATTTACACAAACATGAGTTGTTTTACTAAAACAATTTTTAAGTAGGGTTACACAAGTCCAAATTATGATTATAAATTTTTATTAGAAATATAAAACTATTTCCTACATCATAGTATTTTGTTTATAATTTTTAGACATTAAATAAATTAAATTATTTATGACATCATGATGATGCAGTGATGACCTCATTATGTAACGATTTAAATAAAATGGAAAGATAATGTAAAATCCATAGCATAAACCTGTCAAAAACCTATGGGATGAGTAGATTTTGAACCCTTATCATCTTATCCTCGAATTATATAAGTGTGGGACCTCTAAAACCCGAAACGCATTTTATAATAAAGTGACATTTCTTTACTTTTCAAGAGTGCCCCTCCTCTCCACTTATAAAAGGCCCCCACCTCTCCCACCTTATTCACACCTTAAAGCCATTTGGATCGGCCATCCTCTGCCCAAATACTCTCCCATCTTCCCCCTATTACTCCTAGAAGCCTCAATTTTGGCAGAACTCTTATCAAGTATGCCTTTGGCTCAAATCAAAAAGAGTTACCCGATTTTGAGGTAATGTCTTCCGTAATGTTGTTTTGTTTTATTTTTCTTCTCCAACCTCCTAAACTCTTTTTATTCATTTCATTTGTAACAACACCAGTATCCTCAATATACTAGGATGTTGTTATAAGAAGGATTATAGCTACACTTACACACACCTACATCTAATGGTTAAAGAACATACGGTTTCTGTGGATGGCGAATTTTTGCCTCACGAAACGATGATTGTTCAACACTCATATAACACCTTAAAAGGTGGCCATTAAGATGTCACTATATTTATATATGATATATATTGTGTTTATGTTTTACTTATTCTTCTGTATTTCTCATTTATGGCATACTTTATGATTTCCATTATGGGTAAAACACAATAATTTCATTTTAGGAAGTGCGGACTACCGCCCCCTCAAAGTGATTTGAATCGTTAATGCCATATGTGGGATGTATAAAGGATGTATTAAATGGTATTATACACTATATTATACTGTAATTATATTATAAATTTATATCATTATGATTTCATTCCATTAAATATGAAATATAAATGAAAGTAGCGTTCATGCGTACGTACGACTTATCGTCTCCATGAACGGTGCATTTCATTTCTTACCTCTAAATGTTACGTAATATTATAAATGAATGTATATACTGGATATATATGATATATATGACATATAAATCATGAATATAATTCTTTAGATAATGTATATTCTACCACATAAACAACTTGTAATTATAAGAAGTTTATTGTTCGACTCAAGTACCAGAGATCGACAAAACGACAGTTATTAACTTAAATAATTACATAATGTTCATAACATTGTAATAATTGATATAAAAATGATAATGAAATTTAAAATGGATCTTAATAAGGTATATATATTAACTCTAGTTTATTATTCAGGAGGTTAAAGAATGGTTGAGTCAAGTCAGACACGAGGTAAGGGAACTTCTTAACCCAATTTCTATTCTTTGGGTTAATCTCCTACTTTCAAATTATGTCATGATATTATTATGTCCTATTTTGTATTTTTACTTTCTTCATGTGTACCTATAGTGAATACACATTATAGATCTATTTTATTTTAAAAATGATCTTTTTAAGTACTTCGTGTCAATCTCCTTTCATTGAGGGATATTTGGTTTTATCCACAACTTTAATTTATATATTGTATAAACCCCTTTGAATTTTACGTTTATTCAAAAGGTTTTCTTTTATAATTATGTGATTTTTAAATGATTTCAAAAAAGATATATTTCACTCCAATATATGAAAATCCAGTGCAAATGTATACGTATTTAACGCAAGCTTAAATTTTTTTTCAGAAAACCCGACTCTCGAGTGTGGTAGACAGGAAGGGATTGGGCATGGACCCATCATGGCCTGTAATTAGTCGAGAAGTCTCAGAATTAGTTATTTTATTTTCAGAAGCATGCATAATGTTTTCAGAAAAACACTGGATTATATTTGAGAAATTTTAAACGTAAGTATCTTCTAAAAAATTACATCGGTAGGTCTCATGAGACAACTAGACGTGGAATTGGCCGAGGCCCTTTCCCAATTTGATTTATGGTTTTGGTCGATGCCTTAATCATTTTAGACGTCTTGGCTGAGGCCTTGACAAAATGTTTCAGAATGTCTGGCATTATACATTCCCTCATTATGAAAGTGGTTATTGATATTGCTTGTGATTATTCGACCAGTAGAATATCCATGTGATGAAGTGAATGGCATTATCTCATTATAATTTTTCCATATTATGTTGATGTTCAAGTTTAAAAGGATTTTGTTTTAGTTATACATTGCCTTAAATGTTTATGTTTATTGATGAAAGGTTCCGCTATATTGTTATTCTTACTGAGCATCTGAGCTCACCCCTTTCAATGTTTTAATATTTTCCAGGATGTGAAGAAGTATTTTATGAATGACCTGCAGGGATAGTCAGAAGAGGATATGAGTGTGGACTATGAAGACTTTGTTATTAGTTTTTCACTTTATGATGTAATGTGAGACTTATGAATGTATTTAGTGTTTCCAAGGCTACTAAACTAATCGGCCTTTTGAGACTTGATCTTTTATGATCATGCCAATGTTACGAAGCAATGCACCGACTCTGGGTAGCTGGGGTCGGGGCGTTACAGTTGGTATCAGAGGAAGTTTAGTACAAACTTTGGAAGCTAGATTTATATAAGCTCTGATTAGAGCACGTAGACCTAAGATGAACTTTGAGGATTAGTATAGAAGAACTTCCTAGAATTTTGGTATTGTAGAGATGTTGTGAGTTTTCTGAGCAATACATCTCTGTCTGGATACGAGCAGGTAGAGGCTGCTCTGGCACAGATGTACCTAGGGGTAAAACCTGAAAACACCGTTTTGAGATAGACTCGAACGGGAACTAGTGCACGACAACGGGCCTTGCTGCACTCTTGGTTACGACACTCCCGGGGGATATTCTTACGATAATTCCCATTTTCTTTACAAACCACTATGAAGGGTTACAAGTATATACTTCCTCAAAGAATTTTTTTTTTATAATTATGGATTATATCCATAATTAGTTCAATTTATGTTAAGTGTTTTACAAGTATGGAATTATGTATTTTGATTCATAAACTAATCCAGTTTATGCCATTATTTAGAAATGGTGCCTAGTGGAAGGAATGGAAACCGTATCAATGCACACACTCCGTGTAGGGATTTCCCTCCTGCTCAAGATAATTATGGTGGAGCTAGTGATACAACTAGTGCTGATCAGCTTCTCACCGTACTGGGACAACTCACGCAGGTTATGAATAATAACCTTACTCGTATGGAGCACCCTGATCCGCAACGTGGAGGATCAATGCTAGACCGTTTCATGAGGCAACAACCACCAACCTTAAATGGGAGTACAAATCCTATAGTAGCTGAGCAATGGATAAATTCCTTATAGAAAATATTACATGCCTTGGGGAGTAGTGAAAGGGAGAAGGTTATCATGGCATTTTACCGCCTCACTGGAGATGCCGATCAGTGGTGGTCGCTGATTCAAAACACAAAGGAAGATGATGACGTATCGAATATGGAATGGAGGGAGTTCAAAGATCTTTTCTTAGAAAAATACTTTCCTCGTGACCATCGAGCAAATATGGAAAGGAAATTTCTGAGCCTGAGGCAGAAGGAGGATGAGAATGTCGCAAAGTATGAGGCTAACTTTACAAGGTTAGCGAGGCATGCTGCCGATTATATACGTAACCCAAAGAGTAAGATTGATCGTTTCTTTGATGGGTTAAAACCATTTCTCCGTCGAGCTTTAGTATCACAATCCTTCTCATCATACGAAGATATTGTCTCGTGTGCTATCAAGACAGAAAAGGAATTCTCTAAGTCTTATGACAACAAAGTAAAGTAAGAGAAGAAGAGAACGGTGGAACAAGAGACAGATAAAGGGAAAAAGGGAAAGAAGGATTTTCCATTATGTGATAATTGTGGGAAGAATCACCCTGGTACTTGCCTAAAAGTAATGGGAGTTTGTTATAAATGTGGGGAAAAAGGTCACCAGGCGCGTGATTGCAAGGGAAAGAAAGAGTCTATCAATGTTGAATGCTACAATTGTAGAGAAATGGGGCATTATGCAAATGAATGTCCTAAGCGTCAGGGAAACTTACCTCAGAAAAGACCAAGGGATCAAGGACAATCTTATGCTGTTACTACAGTTGAAGCGGAGTAATTAATGTATTGGTGATTTTGGACTCATGGATTATATTCTGGTTATTAGAATAATGTGATATATATATAAGGATTGTACTGTAGTACATGTTGTTTTAATTAAGGTTTTAATATGATTAAGGTAATCATATTTTTAGCATGTGACAATAAGAGAAACTATTCTTTGTTTGGGGAATCTGATGTTACAATTGATTTTGGAATTTAGAGACCTTTTAGGGAAAGTCTGGACGGAGGTATTTTGGATAACTATTAAGGTTGGAATGGATTAAGTTGA
Organism: Viscum album; assembly: GCA_963277665.1. NCBI lineage: Eukaryota > Viridiplantae > Streptophyta > Magnoliopsida > Santalales > Viscaceae > Viscum > Viscum album. Next base: position 1,901,169,557 of record OY728121.1, on the reverse strand, counting down.
ACCATGGATAGTATTGTTTAAGGTTAAAAAATTTATGAATATTATTTTTGAATATTATAATACTATAGTTTTAGGAAAAGGACAACCTGCAGGGTGGGGCATAACCCGTCGCGTCGGACATAGCTGCAGGAATCGAACCCACAATCATAGTGCGACAGGCCTTTATTTCCTACCACTAGCCTACTAGAAGTCCCTGGTTATTACAAAATAATTTTACTAATCTAAATGGTATGTGTTAACATTTTGAACCTTATACAATTAGGATAAGTATAATATTTTTGAGTTCTATTATCTTTTTGAGTGAAAGATGAGTTGAAGGTTGAAACTCTAATTGTCAAGCATAAATATATATATACCTATCTCTTATTCAATGAATAAATTAATTCTTAAACTTTCGTAAAGGGATATTAAAACAAAAAAATGTGTTATCCAAATACCTTATGTCTTGTTGAACTGATGATATTTTAAATCAACATAGATTGAAGTCTTTGAGGCCCTCAATTTGACAGTTGATTGTGATTGATGACCTCAATCACTCCCTACAAATATTTACGCTTTTCCTCCAATTATATGTCTTTAATTGCCACCAATGTTCTCTTAATCGAGATCATAATTGGGTGGTGACTTTTTCATTTCCCTTTCCCTCTTATTAAGGCTAAATTTTATTAATCTTATTTCCGATGTGGGTTTTCCACAAAGGTATTTTCTCTTTTCAACCTTTTATTTTCAATGAAAAAAATTTCAAATTGCGAGGACGCAATTAATTAAAGGAGGGGAGAATATAGCACCCCGAGCTTCCACGATACGCTTCTCATTCAATAATGCAATAGCTTGCATTGTACGCAACTTCGAGTTCTAAAACACCGCGACTAATCAAAGTAGCCGTTATGAATAGTAATAACCACTTTTTAAAATTATAGAAATTTTATATTTCAAAATGGACTTCATTTTTGAATTCGTAATATCGAAATTATCCTAAGTTGAATTTTTTGTAACTTTTTGAGAACTTTCAATTTTTTTTATGAATAGTGAAAAATACTTAAAAAAACTTTTTTAATCAAAATAATTTATTGTGATAAATTATACTATTTAGTGGTTTCAAAGTATAATTAGAATATATTTTTACCATTTTATCCAATGGTGGTCATTAGAATTAATTTAACATTGAAATTGGACATAAACAATTGCCAATCATTTGATATAAATTGTTTCTTAAAAACACGCTATTTGTTGTGACAGCGGGAATTAATTATAAAATTAATTAATGCAACATATATGTTTGGAAGTTTTTAAAATAGACATCATTTTTGAATTCGTAATATCAATTATAGCTTAGGGTGAAATTTTGGCATTGTTCTGAAAAACATCAATTTTTGATGAATAGTGAAACCACTAAGTGTTAGTTAAATAACTGATTTTTCGTTTAAATGAAATATTACCACTTCTGTGATTTGATTTTCAAAAATACGACATACATGGCTGTCATTAAGAAGTAAAATGTGGTTCAATGAGATCAAAATAATTTTTTGGTGAATAGTAACTTTTAAGTTCTTAATCGCGATTAGAGGTAATTAGTGTAGTTTAAGGTAAAAATAATGTTTTAATAATATGATATGAGCTTGACACTTGTCCTACTCCTATTGGATGAGTCATGGACGACCAAGAAAACCCATGGGTCAACTTGGGGACCCCATGGAGCCACTTTGGTTGGAAAATGACATTAATATATATTTATTTAATGTTAAAATTAAATTGACACAAACATGAGTTGTTTTACTAAAACAATTTTTAAGTGGGGTTACACAAGTCCAAATATTGATTATAAATATTAATTAGAAATATTAAAAGATTTCCTAAATCATAGTATTTTGTTTATAATTTTTAGACATTAAATAAATTAAATTATTTACGACATCATGATGATGCAGTGATGACCTCATTATTTAACGATTTAAATAAAATGGAAAGATAATGTACAATACAAATTGTAAACTTGTCAAAAACCTATTGGATGAGTATATTTCGAACCCTTATCATCTTATACTCTAATTATATAAGTTTGGGACCTCTAAAATCCGAAACTCATTTTATAATAAAGTGACATTTCTTTCCATTCCAAGAGTGCCCCTCCACTCCACTTATAAAAGGCCCCCACCTCACCCACCTTATTCACACCTTCAAGACATTTGGATCGGCCAAAATCTTCCCAAATACTCTCCCAACTTCCCCTATTACTCCTAGAAGCCTCACATTGGGCAGAACTCTTCTCAAGGAAGCCATTGGCTCAAATCAAAAAGAGTTACCCGATTTTGAGGTAATGTCTTCCCTAATGTTGTTTTGTTTTATTTTTCTTCTACAACCCCCTAAACTCTTTTTATTCATTTATTTTGTAAAAAAAACAGTATCCTAAATATACTAGGATGTTGTTATAAGAAGGATTCGGGCTACACTTACTCACACCTACATCTAATGGTTAAAGAACATACAGTTTCTGTGGATGGCGAATTTCTGCCTCACGAAACGATGATTGTTCAACACTCATATAACACCTTCAAAGGTGGCCATTAAGATGTCACTATATTTATATATGATATATAATGTGTTTATGTTTTACTTATGCTTCTTTATTTTTCATTTATGGCATACTTTATGATTTCCATTATGGGTAAAACGCGATAATTTCATTTTAGGAAGTGCGGACTACCGCCCCCTCAAAGTGATTTGAATCGTTAATGCCATATGTAGGATGTATAAAGGATGGATTAAATGGTATTATACACTATATTATACTGTAATTTTATTATAAATTTATATCATTAGGATTTCATTCCATTAAATACGAAATAGAAATGAAAGTAGCGTTCATGCGTACTTACGGCTTACCGTCTCCATGAACGGTGCATTTCATTTCTTACCTCTAAATGTTACGTAATATTATAAATGAATGTATATACTGGATATATATGATATATATGACATCTATATCATGAATATAATTCTGTAGATAATGGATATTCTACCACATAAACAACTTGTAATTATAAGAAGTTTATTGTTGACTCAAGTACCAAAGATCGACAAAACGACAGTTATTAACTTAAATAATTACATAATGTTCATAACATTGTAATAAGTGATATAAAAAGGATAATGAAATTAAAAATGGTTCTTAATAAGGTATATATTAACTCTAGTTTATTATTCAGGAGGTTATAGAATGGTTGAGTCAAGTCAGACACGAGGTAAGGGAACTTCTTAACCCAATTTCTATTCTTTGGGTTAATCTCCTACTTTCAAATTATGTCATGATATTATTATGTCCTATTTTGTATTTTTACTTTCTTCATGTGTACCTATAGCGAATACACATTATAGATCTATTTTATTTTAAAAATTATCTTTTTAAGTACTTTGTCTCAATCTCCTTTCATTGAGGCATATTTGGTTTTATACACAAATTTAATTTATATAGTGTATAAACCCCTTTGACTTTTACGTTTATTCAAAAGGTTTTCTTTTATAATTATTTTATTTTTAAATGATTTCAAAAAATATATATTTCTCTCCAATATATGAAAATCCAGTGCAAATGTATACGTATTTAACTCAAGCTTAAAAATGTTTTCAGAAAACCCGACTCTCGAGTGTGGTAGACAGGAATGGATTGGGAATGGACCCATCATGGCCTGTAAATAGTCGAGAAGTCTCAGAATTAGTTATTTTTTTTTCAGAAGATTGCATAATGTTTTCAGAAAAACACTGGATTATATTTGAGAAATTTTAAACCTAAGTATCTTCTAAAAAATTACATCGGTAGGTCTCATGAGACAACTAGACGTGGAATTGGCCGAGGCCCTTTCCCAATTTGATTTATGGTTTTGGCCGAGGCCTTAATCATTTTAGATGTCTTGGCCGAGGCCTTGACAAAATGTTTCAGAATGTCTGGCATTATACATTACCTCATAATGAAAGTGGTTATTGATATTGCATGTGATTATTCGACCAGTAGAATATCCATGTGAAGAAGTGAATGGAATTATCTCATTTTACTTTTGCCATATTATGTTGATGTTCAAGTTTAAAAGGATTTTGTTTTAGTTATACATTGCCTTAAATGTTTATGTTTATTGATGAAAGCTTCCTCTATATTGTTATCCTTACTGAGCATCTGAGCTCACCCCTTTCAATGTTTTAATATTTTCAAGGATGTGAAGAAGTATTTTATGAATGACCTGCAGGGATAGTCAGAAGAGGATATGAGTGTGGACTATGAAGACTTTGTTATTAGTTTTTCACATTATGATGTAATGTAAGACTTATGAATGTATCTAGTGTTTCCAAGGCTACTAAACTAATCGGTCTTTCGAGACTTGATCTTTTATGATCATGCCAATGTTACGAAGTAATGCACCGACTCTGGGTAGCTGGGGTCGGGGCGTTACAGAAGCCACATTTAGTGGGAAAGGTGAAAGAGCTAAAGAGCTTCTAGAATTAGTTCACACAGATGTGTGTGGACCATTTCCAGTTGAATCAAGGGGTGGGATCTCGTACTTCATAACTTTTACTGATGATTTTAATAGATATGGATATATCTATTTAATGAGGTATAAGTCAGATTCTTTTGATCGGTTCCAAGAATACAAGAATGATGTTGAGAAACATCTTGGTTGGAAGATTAATAAACTCGGCTCAGAAAGAAGAGGAGAATATCTTAATCAGGACTTCATTGATTTCTTACGGGAGTTTGGGATTATATCTCAACTCACTCTTCCTTACACACCGCAGTGGAATGGTGTAAGTGAAAGGAGGAACCACACCCTGTTGGACATGGTGAGATCAATGATGATTCATGCGAGTATTCCAATATCCTTTTGGGGATATGCATTACAAACAACATCACAAATACTAAACCAAGTACCAACAAAATCAATAAATGGTATTCCATATGAGTTATGGAGTAGACGCAAAGCCATGTTATTGAATTTACATGTGTGGTTTAACGAAGCATTTGTTACAGCATCTTCAGGTAACAAACTTGCGCCTCGAGGAACAAAGTGTATCTTTATAGGATATCCCAAGGAAACAAGGGGATATTACCTATACAACCCCTCAGAGAAAAATGTTACAGTGGAAAGACACGCCATATTCCTTGAGAGGGAGAAGATCTCCAAAAGAGATAGTGGGAGCGAGATAGAATTCGATGAAGTTGAGGCTCAAGACACACATTAGTTGGTACAAGAACAGATTCCACAAAGCCCTGTGGAAGAACAATCTGTTCTAGAGACACAAGAACTGTGTAGGAGAACGAGGGAGGTGAGATAACCAGAACGCTATGGTTTTCTTGTCACCGATGATGATGACTCATTATTGGTTGACAATAATGATACCCTTACCTACAAGGAAGCAGTTAAAGGTACATACGATGCCAAATGGAATGAAGCCAAGAATTTTGAAATGGATCCCATGTACCAAAACCAATTCTGGATTTTGGTAGATCCTCCAGTTGATGTAAATCCTATTGGTAATAAATGGGTATTGAAGAAGAAACTGGACATGGAGGGGAAAGTGAGCACCTATAAGGCACGACTGGTTGCAAAAGGTTTTAGACAAAATCAAGGAATTGACTATGATGAAACCATTTCACTGGTTGCGATGCTGAAATCAATCCAAATCCTATTGGCCATTGCTGCTTACCATGACTATGAAATTTGTAATATGGATGTCAAAACAGCATTCCTTAACAGCAACCTCCAAGAAGATGTCTACATGACACAACCTGAAGGGTTTGTGACTCTAAAGGATGCCAACAAGTTATGCAAGTTGCAGAAATCCATTTATGGATTAAAGCAAGCATCAAGGTCATAGAACATTCATTTTGATGAAGCTATTACGGAAATTGTCTTTGTTAAGAATGAATGTGATCCTTGTTTCTACAAAAGGATTAGTGGATGTGTTGTCGTTTTCCTAATAGTATATGTTGATGAAATATTACTAATTGGAAACGAAGTACCTGTCTTACAGTCAGTTATGGAATGGTTGCATAAATGCTTCTCCATGAAAGGCTTGGGCGATGCGGCATATATTATTGGGATCAAGATCCATCGTGATAGATCCAAGAGAATGCTGGGCCTGAGTCAAAGTCCATACATTGACAAGATACTGAGGAAATTCAGTATGGAACAGTCCAAGAAGGGATTTTTGCTAGTGTCACATGGCATTCTTCTTTAGAAGAAAATGTGTCCTCATACACATGAAGAAAGAAAGTGGATGGCAAGGACCCCTTACGCATCCGTGATTGGGTCAGTCATGTATGTTATGTTATGTATGAGGAAAGATGTTGCTTACGCATTATGTGTGGTAGGAAGATATCAAGCTGATCCCGGATACCGACATTGGATGGCAGTCAGGACAATCTTTAAGTATCTGATCCATACTAAGGATATGTTCCTAGTTTATGGAGGAGATGAGGAACTAGTCATCAGAGGACATGTTGATTCTAGCTTCCAGACTGACCAATATGACATGATGTCGCAGACTGGATACATCTTCAGTTTGAATGGAGGTGCATTGAGCTGGAAGAGCTCAAAACAAAGTGTGGTGGCAGATTTTACAGTGGAGTCCAAGTATATCGCAGCTTCTGAGGTAGTTAAGGAAGCAGTATGGATGCGAAGATTCATCCAAGAGCTGGATGTTGTACCGAGCAGTAAAGATCATACCACACTCTATTGTGATAATACTGCAGCGGTGACACTTGCAAAAGAGCCAAGGTCACATCAACAGACAAAGCACATACATCGGAAGTATCATCTCTTGAGGGATTTTTCTCATAGAGGTGAATTTGCTATGAGCAGTATTTCCATGGAAGACAATGTGGCAGATCCATTGACTAAAGCCTTGACTCAGTAGAATCATGATCATCATGTGAGGTCTAGAGGACTAAAAGTAATAGGCAGTTGGCTCTAGTCCAAGTGGGAGTTTGTAAGGGTTGGTATCCTCAGAACCAACTATTTTGTACTTTGATTACATGAAGGTTCACTTATTATATATTTTTCATTGTTCTGCATGACTATAATATAATAATGCCCTTGAATATTTGTTGCACTAATAAGGTCATAGCAGATCCCCGCTATGATGAGAACCTTGAAATTCTATAACAATATTCTAAAATAATGTTCTGCTGTTGGATGACATATTAAGATAGGACACATAGTATACACGCAGCCATGTGTGAGTACTCGTAAGAAGACGAGACTCTCTCTCATGGAGTTCACACATGGAAATCTCCAAGATGGGAGATTATGAGAACAGACCTGCCAGTAGTAATTTCGCTTGCCTTGGTGTCATCAGATATTGCTATCTGCGAACGTGTGTAATGGTCCTGAGACTAGAAGATTATCATTAACTCATGTCATGACTCACGCACTTAGATTTACTGACGAAAACCGTCACGCAGACAGTTGGCGGAAAGTAGGGTATGCTGGGTGCGTCATTAGTGACATGTTGTTAATGGATATGTCGATGAAGGTTTTTTCCCTTCTATTTATGGAAGTTGATATCTCGGCCCTTTGATTGAAATAGAACTGTCGCATTAAATTACATTTCCATGGTGTAAACGACGAGTTTATTTCAGGTAGTCAAAGAACGACGGATCGAGCGTATAGGTTTGTGACACTTCCATGAAACCTGCTTCATGAGATATTGAGAAAAAGGGATTAAATTACCCAGTAAACATTCAAATGAGGTGATACGTAAATGCGGCATCAACTTATTTCTATTGGGTTCCATGACCCGTTGCTAGACGGTAATCTTGGACTTTTTGCAAGTCCACCTAATGCCAACGAGAAAGAGGCCAAGATGGTCACACACTAAGTGTATCCAAGAATCTCAAGTTGAATAATGATTATTCTCGTAAGTGGTTTAATAATTATTAATGGAAGCCTAAGTTGTTTTAAATGATGGAGGAAAAATAAAATAAAATAAGTACACACCGTGTATTATTAAATGTACATGCCGTGTAGTTTTATTTTGGGAGGAAAATGAATAAATGAAAACAAGATATACACACTGTGTACATTTATTGTACATGCCATGTAGTTTTCAATGAAAAACAAGTACACACCGTGTATTTATTATTACACGCCGTGTAGTTTTTCCAGTTGGGATTTTGAGGATATAATATCATTTTATAAAATGATATTTATTATAATCAGCGTGAGTGCATAACAAGGAATTAATTATTCGACATGGGGTTTTCAATAAGAGATAATGAAATAAATAAAACGCGTAACGCGTTTATTTATTGTCATAACTCTAAAACCTTAAACTCAATTATAAATATCCTTACAACCCCAACTCTTTTCCTACACAAGATAATCGTTGTGCACAACATCTCAGGAGAATTCTTTCAAGGCCGAAAGAACCTATTCCTCCAAGAACTCTCTCAAGACTGAGTGAGATCCTCTTCCATTGGATCAAGACGATATAAGGCGGAAAACGCAAGCAAAGGCTTCTCTATGCTAGCACCCGAAGAATCCTTTGGCGACATCTAGAGATACGAGGTAAACGTGTGGATGATTTATAGAGGGAGTCTACACTTGGCTTCTACAACGCAATGATAGATCACATCGACAACGTGATCAAGAACATCAATGAAGAAAGAATACCCAGAAGGTATTTCATTATAATTAATTAAATTAATTATAATAAACCTGTAACAATCCTTGTTTGTGGTTCCGGGACAAACCATATTCTTTTTCATTTTCTGTGATTCGATCTTTGGAGACTGGCGATTATCATTATATTGATCCTAGATTTATCATTGATAATGAAAAAAACCCAAGTGGGCACATCCACCCACACGATTCCACTGCTCCCGGAGCCTTCACTAGGGAGGTCCTCAGGATGGTCTGAACGGAAAAAAATTCCATGTTTTTTGTTTTGGAAACTGAGAACATGCACTGGGTGGTTTTCATCCCCTAATTATGGGAATAGTTGGATGGACATGTTTAAGATAGAGGTTTTAGCATGTGTTGAGTATAAGATGCGGTTGTTGAAATCCCTCCTGGTAAGAAATGGTAACAGCACTCCTAAGGTGGGGAGTGATATTTGGCTTCATAGAGAAAAACATTGACTCAATGTAGTGCCACTGGGTTTCCAATTAGAAACCTTTGAGGTGTATGTGAAGTTCCTCCGAGAGACATGCATGCCTTGGATGTAGGGTTGGAAGAGAAAAGTGTTGGCTTCAAGCTCATGTTGAATCCATGTGAATCTTGTTATGTCTGTGTTGAAGTCGTATGAAGATACTTTTGGATATGAAAATAGGTTTTTGCAAGATATATTGGGGTCTTATATCTCCAACGAAAAATACGTTTAGACTCAGGTAATTTTTTCCCCTTGTGTTGTTTTGAAACATCGTGATATTGAGTAATCCATGGTCATGTGATGTGGTTAAATTCCATGGGTGAAGTCGATGATGGACTATAGGGAGGTAGTGTTGTGATAATTGTATTATAAGTGAATTTCGAAAAAAGAACTCAATGGGGGAATGGAATAATAATGATAGAATTCAAGTGAGTAAGTGTCCCGGGAAGGAGGGAATGGTGTAGTGTACCATCTGTGGAGTTGGATGTTCTGTGGTAAGTTAGTTGAAGGTTGTCTGACTTGGGATGGTAAACACGAATGGGTGAGGTGAGAGTGCCCACCTCCAGGTTCATGTTGTATGGATAGATCCTTTCAAAATGATGTTGTCCCTGTGTGAGGTTAATATGATCATAGTAATTTAATGTAATGTTTCAGAATGTCTTCCTAATATTTGTGATAGTGTGGCTGGATTCCAAGGAAGTGTAATGGAAATATGGATCCTTGGGAGTAGTGTGTTGGAACATGTTAGCTGATTGGGATGTTGAGTTGAGTTATAGTGGTCTTTCTTCGAATTTGGAGTTTCGACATAAAATAATATGGATGAAGGAACCATATCGATCAAATGGTTGGTTGGTGATGGGATTAGAGTTTCAGGATGGAAGGACTCAAGGAGTCACAGTTCGGGTGTGTTGGCCATGGTAGAGTGCTTTAGCTAGATTTAACTGGTCGTGTATCTGAGATTATTGAGTTGTGTTTGGATGTATAGTTGTGGAATCAAATATTCAAGAAATATGGTTTGAAGGGACATTTGTTTTCCTCTGGGGGATATTAGGTGTGGATGCCATTAGAGTTGGGTGAATCGGAAAATGATGCCAAGTGATTTGGGTCATGAGTTGTGTAGAGGATAGGGCCGATGATGGGCGGAATGGTTTTTCCATGAAAATGTGATGTTTTAATCATCCATGCTTTATGAGTTTGGTGTTGTCACTTAGGTTTTCCCCATTATGTTCTTGTGGTGGATATGGTTGGCGTCAAATCTTCCTTGAAGAGTTTTCTGGTTCATGTTGTGGGTTGGGGTGAGAAGGTCTGGAGGGGAATGTATGTACCCTAGAACCATGTTCAACAGTCATGTGATGTGCCACTATAATCCTTGAATGTGGGTGGATAGGAAGGCCTATTGGAATGTCATTTAGTTATGGAAACATAGTAATTCATGGAAGGGTGGATCAAGGAGAGGCATTATAAGTTGGTGAGTTTGCAAGGTCTCAGATTATTCTAAAAGAATGTTTTTATTTAAGTTTGTTTCGGGTTTCTCCTTTGAGTCTAGATAAGTGTTTCTGAAGTTAAGGTGTGGGCATAGGGGTTCCCTGGAAGATCAAGACATGAAGAGAAGTGTAATTAGGCCATGAAGTGAAAGGATCCCATTCTGCACACATTTTGGGGAAACCGTACAGGTAAACTGTTCAGACCATCCATCCTTGGACAGTAGCCTTCAAACGATCTGTGTAGAATTAAGGAATACCGTGTGGGGTCCCCATGAAACTTTGTGGACTAGCCTCTCACAATAGTAGTTGTCTCATGGTTTGCGCATAGGTTGGTAAACCGTGCAGGTAAACCGTGCTGCATAGAAAAGATGGAAATAATTTTAAAAATACCAACCCATGATTTTAATACACATCTCCCAGGAGGGGGGTTTCCTCCTCCTTCCCCCTTGCATCCCAAGGAACTAAAAAAGGGGACCTAGTGCTCCCAATAACCAACCACATTTGATTCATTATTGTTTGGAGTGTTGTATGAAGCAATTCAAATATCCATGTGAGTGTAATCTCCTCCTCCTCTATCTTTTTTGGTATAGGTCTTTTCTCTTCTATGATCTCCATCCAATGCTCTCATCCCTTTATTTTTTTGCGAGATCATGGATGAGTCTTTCAAGGTTCACTGGATTGGGATCTATGGCCTCATTTGGGAAGGTGATCACTGACAGAATCGAGGTAGGTGGTCTACAAGTTATATCCCTTGATATTGTTAGAGATTTATGCATGTAGTGGTTTTATTATTACCCTCTTGTGATGTGTTCTTCATTTCATTATTGTGATGGGATATTTAAGGTGTCTAAACAACCAAATGGAACCCTAAAAATCCCCGCAAGATGGATGGAGGATGATGTGACATATGTTAGGGATACCCATGTGGTGGGACTAAATACCTAGACATGGAGTTTAGATATGTAAATGTGGGGACATTGTTATTGAAAAAAGATCTCCATGGTGAATTTAATATTAAAATTGAAAGAGGAAAATGGGAGTCCTAGTAATAGGCCATGGTTGTGCAGTGAACTATGTGGGTGTTGGTTGCCATAAAAAGAGGATAAGTGAGATAAATGGAAATGATATGAGATTAGATTTACACTTAATTATGCTTAGTGAGATAAGCATGGGAAATAGGAATTGGGGATGAATTTAAGGAATTGGTCAATAAATGAGAATTAGGTTGTACACCTAAATGATTCAATGTAATAAAGGGATTTTGTTATGAGATATGAAATTGTACTGGAAATTCATGTGTGGGTTTATGATTGTGAAATGATGAATGGATAAATTGGTCAATGTGTGGAAATTATTAAATACCAAAATGGAATTGATTATGAACATGGTAATGAATCCTAGTGAGTTAGGCATAATTAACAAAGCCTAGTGAGATAGGAACAATGAATGATTTCTTAGTGAGATAAGAATGATAAAAAGGAATTGGGATAAATGGATAAATATTGTGAAATGTGGTAAATTGTTAATAGATTAAGTTATGGTGTTAAATCTCATATTATTGTTATTGTTTCAGATTTCTGTGGGAAATGGTTGTCATGTTGTGAGAATTGTTAAGAGATACATATATGTAGAGAAAGTTCACATAGTTTCATAGTGTGTGGTATTGAATGTGGTTCTACGCCCACAGGTTGAGTTGGAATGATTCTCTAAACTCCACCCCTAATGCATAGGGTTGTGAAGAGGACTAATGATATATTTTCCTGTCGGTTGCATGAATATTAAATGATTCTTTGAGAGGAGGATATGATTGACATTTCACAGATCGAGTTGGAATGAAGCTCTAAAATCGACCCCTCAATAAACAGGGTAGGGATTGGACTAATGCTCTATTTCTCTATCAGTTGCATCCACCCAGATTGATGCATCGAGATGAGGATATTGTTGGCAAGAGAAAGTTGGGTCAAGTGAGATAGGAGAGCTTTGTATTTATATAATGTATGTGATTGTGTAATTTAAGCCCATGTGACTTGTTGGGAGTTATGAAACCATGGTAAATGTAATGGAAATGGTAGGAAATGGGAAATGTGATGAAATGGAAAGATAAGGAAATTGTAATGAATGTAGTTAATGGTCCTAGATATGTTAAGGGAATTTAATATTTTAATTTTCATTGAGTTTTCATTTCCCTTTCATGAACAAATTGTTTATACAAGATATTTTATAGACACTGTTGGTGGTGTCCAACTTACTTGAACTCGCACGCTTCTTGGGCCGCTGTTGGGTACCTGAGCAGACTTCATGTTTGCAGTTCCGGACACGGGCTAGGGCTCTTGCTAGGTAGTTGGGATGGCATGGGTACGTGTGGAGGAGGAACAAAACATTCTATCAGGACCATTTTGGGGATTTTGTAGTTTGACTTCATTTTGGGTTTTGATCAATTTTTCACTTGTAGCATGACATGAAATATTTACTGTTCAATATGGTTTTACCAATTTTAGGAAATGGGTGTTTATTTACACTCTTGAGTTGTTGGTTTTTATTCCGATATTTTTTTATCTTCTGTTGTGGTTTACTCTTTTGAAAAGGGGTTATAGTCTCCCCAATAGAATATATGGACCACCACTGGTAGTCGGAAAACATTGGAATATGAGGATGAATTATTATGGTTATGTAACCACTCAGATCAGAGCACCACTTTAGTTGAACCTAGGTTGGGGACGTCACATACATGGAACATGACTCCTATATTTCCAAAAATGAGATGGTTTTTCTGTCAGAATATGATCTCCCAAAGTAAATCATATTATAACCAGGACTCGGGTAACCCAATGATAAATTCAATCAATATTTCATCCCACATCCACATAGGTTATCCAAATGTTATAACAATTATTTAGGTCATAGTGTTTTTATTTAATCTGCATGAAATCAAACACTGTTCCAAAAATTCCACCACTAATGAATTCATCCTAGGCATTAGTGTCATGAATTTTAGATAAATTATATTTTTGGCATTCATGGAATCACTACTAAGAGTAATCTATTAAATTAATAACGATCTCCTTCATACATATCCGTATGAATAGACATACACACATAAAAAATCATTTCATGATTTATATCATCTTAAATCCTCTATTGAGTGTCAACATGACTGAGAGAGTCCCTCATCAGCATTGCCTTTATTTATCCCCATTGAGACTCCTCTACCTGCCAAAATAAGCAATTTTCCACTACTATATGATACAATTATCCTCTATCATTGGACCATTTTATTCTAATTTGAAAACATCTTTACTCTTATATAAAACATTAAAATTACTATGAGTCTCGAATGGATCAAAAAAAAATTCTTAACAAATCAGCCACAACATTCCCCTTACATGGTGTATATGACATATCAAAGACATAGTATTTGAGAAACTATATTAATATTCTCTTAAATTGGTTCAGATCACATTGATATAAAACAAGCCTCAGAATATTGTGGTTTATAAAGGCCATAAAACACTCCCTTATAAGATGATGTCATCAAATATTTAGGGTAAATACCAATACTGCCAACTCCTAGTCAGCGGTGAAATAGTTACACTCATGGTAACATAAAAATCTAGACTCATTGATGATCTCTTTACTCTTCTAAAATAGTATAATTACCAATTTTAGAGGGGAATCATTAAAAAAGATCATGAACATCATCTGTTATATAGTAAACTAATGTAATATGACATTGATGAACTTATCCATTAACAATTTAATGGCTTACTAGCACTTATTTGTCCATCTAAATACCTATTTATTGGTGTTAAATTTTTTTTAATAGGACTATAATTCAATAGAAATTAAAAAAACATCATTAATAACAATTAGGGCCAACTAATATTCAATCCTCTACCACTTTCTTTGGTTCCACCCTTGAAAGAATGACCTCAATGGATCAACAACCACACCATATTTATAAAACACATATCCATGTAAGTGTACCTATTACATCCGTAAAATAAACTAGGATAGCTTCTAATATAGCTCATTGAATCAGATAACCTATATGATAGCATTGCGTTTCCCACCATAGTCTTCCTATGACATTGAGTATATGAGATTTTCGTTCCTAAACATGACATTAAACTTATCTGTGTACTCGCATAAAATAGAGTTCATGAGTACCATGAACATATATTGTCTATTCATGACACCAAATAACAAGAAAATCAACTCGAAGTGTCTTTGACTATACAAATGTGTAGTATATGGAATATTCTCCTCCATTACACTCATGTAATGATAATTAGACTATAAATTTATTTCCAAAACCCAATTTAATAACTTTATTTGATCAGAAAAAATAATCTATCCTAGAGAAAGGGTAATAGTTCTTGACTATCACCTTGTTAAACCTTTTTTAGTCTACACAAAACCTTATACTACCATCCTATTTCATCTTGAACAACATTGAAGCCCCACAAAAAATACACATTAGGTAAAATGCTGACCATATACTACATATCATCCATCAAAACCATTATTTAATAAATAAAAAATGGATATAAATAGTAGAGATCCATCAAAATTGAGATGTTTTCCGTTGAATATGTAACCAAAAATTAATATTACGTTAATGGGGTAGTGTCATATCCACTATTACAAAGACATATAAAAACTCATTAATAACACTGATAGTCCCAATTTCCCATTCATCCACTAAAAATGAATCAAATAAGATAAAAGAGGATCTACATGACCTCTACCCATATGGTAATCTCTTTATCCAATGAACACCACTTTCTGGCCCTCCACATCATAAAATGTGACACTCCATTAGATCCAATCATCAAATGCGTGTAGTGAATACAGAAAATATATTCTAAGGATGATTTATAAGGTTGTATCTAAAATAAATTAAATCCACCAACGACTAATGTTTCCCAACCATATATACAAACATATACATAAAACAAATAAAAAAATCCATTCCTCTATCTAGAATTGATAATATAGGAGAAATCAGAAGTGTCTCTACAACTAGACCCTATTATGAACTAATGTTAGTGAAATGATGTAGTGACAAGTTCGAAAAAAACAAGGTATAAAATAAGGTAGATGATAAACTCATAATACCTCAAAAAACATATTTCCCCAACGATTTTGTCACCTCACTATCATATATCTATTCATGAACAACTCATATTCATAAATATTAATAATTTCCAAGGAAACACTCTAATATGAGTCCTTCAGGATGAGGATTTTCATTAAGATTATATCTGAAAGTTCAATATCCCATCGATTGTTTATAAACATTCTATGTCAAATACTAAACATATATTAGTGGAGCCTTCCACTAATTATGGCTCAAAGGAATCAATTACTATTTTGGAAGAAAATGGGCTACATTTCCCATGTTATATATACCTCAATGAGTGGATAGGTACTAAGACTGATGGTTACCATAACCCATTATTGTGTAATAAACAAATAAGGATCCACTAGATGATGCTCACTAATTTCCAATCCTAAAATAGAATGAAATATACTTTTTTTGGATACCTACTAGTCATATCCCCAACCACCATAACACTCAAAATCCCCCTTCTAAATATACACCCCATGAGAAATTCAAAAAACCCGATTCTAGTGAAGATCTTCATTGAATATGATTTCATTCAATCAGTTGTTACATATTATATACCTAAATATATATGTCAATATCATAAATAGGGTGATTTTATATCAAATTTCTATAAATAGAGGCTACTCAATATGACACACAACAGAGTCCTCATCCTAATGGTTTGGAGTGAAATGAAGAATGTTATTAACCATGATCTCAATCTTCCACATTCTCATGATACATTATTATTGGGAGAGTAACTCCTTCTTATTCCATACCTTAATCATTTCTGATAAGAACATAAAATTTATCTCCTTCATTACATAATATAGTGAGATGTATTACTCTAAATTTCCCAGAAGAAATTTCCACCACTAACATGAGCCCCACGAATCTGACAGATCACCAAAAGAACGGAATACTCAGCTCATGACTGAATTTAACAGAAGGAATTACCAAACAAGAACATTAACAAGCCAACTATCCAATTACCAGACTCACCAAGTCTCCCTCATCAATCAACACATCCATGATAGTATAATAATATCAAAATTATATAAATAAGGAACCATGAAATATCATCCCCATTAGGTTTCCTCTCTCATTCCCCAACGTCAAACATATTGTGTTCCCATCCATTCCATATATGGTAATTGTCATTATAGGGTAGTATGGTATCATGTATATGCATGATATAAACATTATTCCCTTCCTTAACATGATTGAATCCTTTTGCACATCCCCACAATGTACCATAAGGACCAAATTATTTATAATCTAAGGTCGTATCCATCAACTAAGTCATCAAAACTAAACATAAACACCTAGTAAGACATAAAAATATTTCATTTGAATATATTAACATTATATTTACATTGTTGATGATGATAAATATCTCAAACACAATTTAAAAAAATTAAATTATTTAAAAATAAAATGATAAAACATAATTATTTAAATAATATACTCATAATAATTTCATTCGATCAAATTCATCACATGTATGATATTTATTAATAATTTAATATTTAATGAATTTCCAATGTTGTTGAGAAAATACAAGAAGCATAGTGATGTAAAATATCCATATATTCCATTCAATTATATCAATGAATGATATCATTCTTAAAAACCCGAAAAATCATTAATAATACTTTATAATTGCCTATATTGAGGTATTCCCCAATAGAAAATTTTTCATTTTACTGAATAAAATTTTTCCATTATCAGTATAATTTTTTTGTGGATATATTGATAGAAATGAATATATAAATTCATAAAGGAATAAACAAAAAATATAGATTGATTATGATTGTTGTATCTCCCTTAACAAAATGTGAAGGGAGGGGTGGATTGTCCTATATTTTTCCTCATACAACACAATAAATCTTTATTATATATTAATTAAAATTCTAGTTTATTATATATATATATATATAAATGTTATTTTAAAATCATATTTTTTTATATCCTTCATTTCAATTATACCACCCACTCTCTATTTATTCAACCATGGACCTTACAATCTCTTTAACCATGCCATTTAATATATTGAATCATTTTTTCTAATGAAATGTAACTTGTATAGTCAAATTAATTTAATAATAAAAGATAAAATTAATTTTATTGAAAAAAAATATATTAGGTAATAATTAAGCTTAAAAATAATTAATTACTTTTTATAAAATTCTAGGATTTACATGAGATCTCTGAGGTAGTTCACACATTTTTATGTGTCCCAATGTTTTTTATTTTCTAATCACATCAATATTTTTCTGTATTATGAATATATTTATTGGATTAAACATTATCTAATATAATTCATGAATAATAATGTATAGGTGAAAAAAATTGTGGAATCACAATGTTGATGTAATTTTTATCATATGAAAAAAATTATAAAAGGAATAAAATGATTTATTATGTTTGATAGTAGGATATGATACTAAAATTCATTATATTGTTTTTTATAATTATTTATTATGAGATTCTTTTTTTCTTTTATATTTGGATTCTAATTATCTAATTTGAGGATTTAATATATAAACATTTGAATTATCTTTGAAATTTATTATAAATCTAAAGCAAATATCAATATAATGTATGTGTCTTAATATTTTAATGTATTATATAATAAAATTCTACCAGAAACTAGTGGACTAAAAAGGATAACCAGTAATGTATGTCACAAGAGAGAAAATTTCAAAATAAGTATTTTAATAAAATAATTTCACTCTATATATTTTATTTGTCTGAATTCATAAGGCCCTAATTTTTATATTAAAGAATAATTCAAAATTGAGAGAATAAACATAGTTAAAGTGACTAACAATGAACACTAACAAAATATAATAAATTATAAAAAACAAACCCCATTTTTTATTACATCATTATTATGTTTGATTTCAATATCAAACTGGTTCCAACTTATATGGTTATTTAATTGACAAAAATTTAAAGAGTGAATCATAAAATCCAAAAAAAATGAAAAAAATGATTGATAAGAAAAATATACATAATAACTCACTCATTCACTCCATTGAGAAACATTTTACATAATAATTCATTGGTTTAATTTCCATAAGTTGAAGTTTTATATTATCAAATTTTGTTTGTGCATCAAAGCAGAACATCTTGCTTCCATATCTATTTCTGAGAATTCTGGTGCTACACAATTATGTAAAAGAACACCATATCTGTTATGGGAAATCTAATGTCACCATGAATGAGGGGATGTGGGTCTACATGAGTACATTTATATATAGAGAATGTGAAATAAATAATTTTTCATATTAGGATTCTTAGAGGATCCATTACATGTATTTTATTTGTTCATGATGAGTCATGAACTCCATTGAGATATCATAAAAGGGTGGCATGATCCATTAAATATATTAGTGGTTGAGGGGATTTAATTGGATAGACATATGGTGTTCATCTAGGTTCAATATGATTGTGTATATCTATGTGGAATACGACAACATAATGAGTCCCACATTCATAAGACTTCTTCCATCTTCATGCCAGCAACAAATAATTTGAAATTGATAATCCCCAGACAGGTATAATTATTTTTATACACTATAGTAAATTATGATTCCCTATGGAGATATTGTCATTGTCATTCTATTATTGATGAGGAATGTTATGGTTAGTGGTTTGGGAATAGTGGTGACATGTTCTATAGTAGACATCCACGGCGATTGTGGTCATATGGTTTGTTCAAGATATTTTTTCTTGGGTGTCCACTGGGAGTGATCCTAAGTGATGGGTATGGATGGGTAGGGTTTATTATATAGTTTATTAGAAAATGGCCGTTTAAGCAGAATTTATGGAAGTCCGGTGAATTCCACAGAGACTTATATGGGTGTCATCCAATGTATAATCCATTTTCATCTACAACTTTTACTGTTTTTAATGAATATAATTTTCACCATGACATCCATTGGAATCCAGTCACCCTCTTCCGAATGATCATCATTGTGGGTTAGCTTGGAATTTCAACGAAGATACAAAGGTGCCCCATGTAGTTTTAGGACTAATATTTGTCATTAAAAAAATATATACTCTCCCAATTGGAAACACTCTCACACATCATTTATATTATGTGGAAAAATAATAATAAAATTAATTTAAATCCATATTAACCAAAAACTTTTTTTAATTAATGATCATCCATTAATATTTTTTTATAAATATTTTTACAATTGGTATAATCATCATTTTAATAGTGTTTTTCAAAAAAAAAATTGTTTTCTCGATCATTTCCAAGTCATTTTATGGTGTAGAATAATTAAATGAATTTTATTTTTATTTAAAATTTTATTTAATATTTCCATATTAATTTTATTTTCCATTATATTTAACATTTTCATCGATATTACATTTAATTATTTTGTCTATTTGTTTATAATCCTTAAATTTCAACTTAACCATGCATTAAACTAAATAAGTAGTGTAATGTTTTTTGGAATGGAATCCTGAAGAAAGAAATTTTTTTGATATAAAAACTATGTGGTCTGTTTATAATCAACATGTTATGTGATACTATTAAAATAATTATATTTGATGGTTATAAAAAATTAACGATGTTTTAAACCATTTTACTTATTTTCATAATATATTTATATGGTAGTTTTTAACCCTTTTATTTGATTTGTATGTTTTACACTTAAAATGAAAATTATTATAAATAGTTCAAAAAATAATATAAAAATGAGAATTTTCCAATATGGTTTTCATATATATTGTTTTAATTTTTTGTACGATATATATGATCTTTTAATGAAACAAACTTTATATTTAAAAAATTATGATTGTTCGTTGAAAAACCACCATTTTATTAGTGATAAAAATCAATATTATCAGAGCTAATAAGTGCATACATTTTAAGTACACTTAATATCTAGATATATTTTTACTGATATAAAAATCTAATAAAATAACCATTTATCAGTGCTGCAAAATACACAGATAAAGGGTGTCCTTTATTAGCCTATATTTTATCATTGATAAAATCACTAGTTATATTTTTGGGTTGAAACATTAACAACAAACTATATCAATAATATAGTGAAATTATTTTTAAATGTTTTAATACATTTACCACAAACTTACAAATTTAATTTCAATTAAATTTACATTATAATAGTTTATATACATTCCTATTACATTGGTATGATCAAATTATTTTAAAAATATCAATTACTAAAAAATTCATAAAATACAATGTGTCCAATTATTCCACTATCTATAGGACCCCATTTCAAAAGAACCAAATCACACTTCAAGTTTCCAAATAGAACACCCCAACTAAATAAATAATAATAGTGTATATGCAGTAAAAATTAATTCACAAGATATAAATAATATAGATAAATAATTTTAACATAAATATAAAAAAAAATTCATTATAAATGTCACTTTAAAATTGTTATCACGCACTTGTTTAAGATTAAAAATCACTTGATTCCTACATGTCACAATGCTATTATTAAACATTTTCCTAATGTATCAAATATTATGTGTCTGTTTAAAAAGTTTTGAATTTATTACATGTGTTCTGGACTAAAATGAAAATTTTAAACGGTAGACACAATCTCATGATATTATCCTTGTGTTTGACTGACATATGACTTATTCATACATGTAACTAACATCATATGGATCATTTATCTAATGTATCATAAAAATTTTGGGGTGTTTTCATTGTTTTATATTAGTGATGTTTTCATTGAAATAAAATATAACTTTTAATCTAAAAACAAGCACATTGAGACAAACTCGTATCACTATGAGTTAGATTGATGTGTGGTTAATTCTTACACATCATAAATGATATATTGATCACTATCCAAAATTAACATGACCATAAGAGTGTGATTTCATGGTTTTTATTTTGTGATGTACAATTAAAACTAAAATTTCACTTTTAAATTTAAACCACTAAGCATAAGTCACACTAAGAACACCATATTCATGATTGACATAAAATTAATTCCAACATGTCATAAAAGATTTATGAATTATTATTCTATTTCATGAATGAAATATGAGTTGATTTGCATAGTTTTAAATGAGTGATCAATATTTTGAACACAATTGTCAAATTTAATACGAAAGAACACACACTGAAGAATATTGGGAATATTGTGAATTTTATTGATGTACAGTTGATTCATACATGTCAAAAAGGATATATTGATCATTTTAAAAATTATTATAAAAATTAAAGTTCATTTACATGGTTTCTAGTATGTGACACACGTTTTGATCTAAAATATCCATTTTAAATTAAAATACACACATTCTTTCATAATGGCCACACAATGTGTCAAATTGATGTCCCAGTGATTCTTAAATGTCACAAATGAAATATGTATCATTTTAATAATGTATCATTAAAATAATATTGACATTATTTGGTTTTCTATGAGTGATCCATGTCTTGAGTTAAAATAACACATTGAAACCAAAAACACACACTTTGAGTCATAACTAGCACAAAGTCTGTTATATTGACATGAAATTTATATTACAAATAAAAATTTAATTATTAATTATTTTTATAAAACATAAAAATAATTTATGTGTGTTTACTTTATTGTGGGTATGTGACACAATTTTTGAACTAAATGTCTATTTTGAAGGAAAACACACAGTTTAATCTAATCCAAGATAACTATGGGTCCAATTTATGTGGGGATAATTACTATATATAAGAAACTAATTATAAATTATATTCATACTATATAGAGACAATTCTTCTTTTTTAACGTTTTTATTAGTGAGTGACGAATTTTTGAAAGAATGTATCACTTTTAAAATGAATGCACACACTTTGAGTCATAAAAACACACCATGTGTTATATATACATTGAGTTGATTGGTAATCATAAAAAATGTCAAATTGATCATTTTCATTATGTATCAATGATATTGATGTTTTCATTCCCATTTTCCAGTATGTAATTCCTCTTTTTTATATAGATATCCATTTGAATTATAAACATGCACTTTATCAAACCTCAGGAACACCATGAGGTTGATCATTGTTATATATATTTATTCACATAATAATTTAATTTTGAATAATTTTCAAAATGAATAGAGAAAATATTTTTAAATTTTATCTATTTTCAAGGGATGATGCATTCTTTGAAAAAAAATTACATTTTAAACTAAAATAATACACTTTGATTTATATCAGGCACATTGTGTGTCATATTGACATGATGTTTATTATTAAATGTCTCTATTGAAAATGGGGAATTTCTTTATAGTATAAAGACAATAAAAACAGTTTTACTCAATTTTGTGTATATTAAATGTGTTTTTAAACAATGATTTCATTTTAATTAAAAAATTACACTTCTAATCATACCCATATCACCATAGGTTATATTGATGTTCAGAATTTTCCAATGTATTATATATGATATATGGATAATTTTAGTAATTTATATATATAATATGAGTCAGATTTATCAGATTTTATGGATTGATACATTTTTTTAACTATAATGTCACTTTTAATTGAAAAAACATACTTGGAGTAATATCGGCCACACCGTGTGTCCATGTGATATGATATTTATTCCTATTTTGTAACAAATAACATTTGGATCATTTTTATATAATAAAAAGTGATAATATGGATTTTTTTCCATTTTTGGGAATGTTACATGTGTATTGAACTAAAATTTCCATTTTAAATAAAAAACGCACATTTCATCATACCAACCACACCATGTGTCAGAATTTTGAATGGCTAGTTCCTAAAAAATAATATGATAAAATTACATTCCATGATTTTTTTCTTAGGAAAACACAAAATATTATTATCATTATTTAATGAAGATGGATTGGACCCAAAAAAGAATTAATTGCATCACTAATAAACATAATAAAATAAAATAAAAAATAAATAACTACATAAAGTGATTAAAAACTACCTATGTATAGAATAACTATTAAATAATTTGTTGAAAATTAAATTTTATCCTATAATTTTGTTTACATGATGAGTAAAATGGCCTCTATATAGTGTGTTGTGTCATTAATAAAGGATAAAATCATACCCCTTCATAAAACCAATTTATATCATCTCTATTAGTTTGGAATGCATCAATATTTTTTAATGTTTGAGAAAAATAAATAAAAGCACTACCATTATCACCAAAACCAATAACAAAACACAAAAAACATAAAAATTTCACTAAGGAGTTTCACTATCCTAATAATAATGTAAATATAGAATACAAATTTTAAAAATTAGCTTACAAATATAAATTAATTATATATATATAATCTGTATTAAAACAATAGACTGATACTAGATATTCCTCCATTATGTTAATCCATCTCTTATAGTTTTTCTATCACCACCTTATATTTTCTCCTTACATTATACCTTTAAAAACAAAATTCCAGATTAATTATCATTAACATAAAAACGTCATTGAACATTTTATAATAGGAAAATTATTTAAATAATTTTCATTTCACTAAAAAAATTCAATGAGACATACCACATATAGTTGAGAAATCACAATTCAATTTTATTTGATAAATTGTAATTTTATGAAGGGGTTATCACATAATATCAGTATAAAAGGATTCATTGTATTACTAGTTATATTTTTAAAACCCATCATTAAAAATTATTATTAAAAAGCATAAATAATTAGTTTTGATAAATATAAATACTACATATACATATTCACAACACTTATTCTTCTCATTTCATGTTTATGGAACTAATAAATTAATTCAGCCATAATTCTTATCACTCTCCCACTATCTCATAAATGTTAATGTAAAATTACTTCATTTCCACAGTATAAAAGTTTTTATAAGTGGTTTCTATATTAAATAAATATTTTTTTGATAATAATTGGAAATAAATGTTAAAAATAATTATGCCATTAATTGGGAGATTCATATTTAGAAGAAATATTAAGGCCACCCTTCTATGAAAATATTGATATCATCATTTTCAATGTTATCATATTATGTGTGTCAGTTAAATTCAAATTAATCCCAGTTACTAAATTTGCAAAAGATGAAGTGATATAATTATTTGTTCCTAATATATATATATATATATATATATCAGAATATATATTTGTAGTGTTTCAAGTTTCTTATAGGGTGATGATGTTCTTCATATATCTCATCACATAATTTCTACAATCAACACTTCAATGTCTTTAGTTAGGAAATGTTAAATACAAAAAAATTATAAAAATTAATTAACATTTACTATAAAGTAATATGTTTTTTCAGTACATTAAATGGATATTTTCATCACATAATGATGAAAAAAGAAAGATTTATTTATCAATAGTAATAAATAAATAAGAAATGCCCCTTTAAACTATTATAGTAAATAATTTCTTCAATTTAACTAAAATACACAAATAAACCACATTTTTTGATTAATAATAAACATATTTAAAAATATTTCAATTATATTAGAAAATGAAAATAGTAAATATATTTAACTATTTTAAAAAATTAAATATATTAAAACTATAATTGGTTGTAAAAATAGATATAAATAAAATATTTATAAAATGAAACACATTACATATAAAGAATTTATTTTAGGATAATTTATAGTATTTTTTATTTTAACGTATCAATGAAATATAGGAATAATTGAAGTATGTGATATATAAGTTAAAATGATCAATGTTCTTTTTACTAAAAACCCATAAAATTTGAAAATAATAACATTTGGAAAATTTAATTTTTTCTCTCAATAAAAAAACACAACACAATAATGATATAGGGTTTATTACTAAATTTCAAAAAATAATTAATGTTCATTGTCCAAAAAAATCATGAACAAATCAATTTTTTCCAATTTTAACCATGTGAATTTTGACACAAACTAAAATATCACTTTTAAATGGGGATGAGGGTCTACATGAGTACATTTATATATAGAGAATGTGATATAAATAATTAGGCCTATTGGGTTTCCTATAGGATCCATTACATGTATCTTATTTGTCCATGATGAGTCATGAACTCCATTGAGATATCATAAAAGGGTTGGCATGATTAATTAAACATTTTATGGTTTGAGGGGATTTAATTGGATAGACATATGGTGTTCATCTTGGATCACTATGATTGTGTATCTCTATGTGGAATATGACAACTTAATGAGTCCCACAATCATAATCCTTCTTCCATCTTCTTGAAAACATCAAATAATTTAACAATGATAATCCCCTGACAGGTATAATTAGTTTTATACACTCTAGTAAATTATGATTACCTAGGGAGATATTTTCAGTATCTTTTTATTATTAATGAGTCATGTTATGGATAGAGGTTTAGGAATTTTGGTGACATGATCTATTATAGAAATCCCTGGGGGTTGTGTTCATATTGTTTGTTCATGATATTTTTTCTTGTGTGTCCACTGGGAGTGATCCCAGGAGATGGGGATGGATGGGTAGGGTTTATTATATAGTTTTTCAGATACAGGCCATTTAAGCAGAATTTATTGAAGTTCGGTGAATTCCTCAGAGACATATATGTGTGTCATCCATAGTATAATCCATTTTCATAAACAACTTTTTCTATTTTTAATGAAAATAATTTTCACCATGAATTCCGTTGGAATCCAGTCATCCTCTTTAAAATGTTCATCATTGTGGGTCATCTAGGACTTTCAAAGAACGAAACAAAGGAGCACCATGTAGTTTTAGGACTAAGATCCCTCTTTAATAATGTATATACTATCGCAATTGGAAAAACTCTCACACATCATTTATATTATGGGGAAAAATAATAATAAAATTAAATTAAATCCATAATAACCAAATCTTTTTTAACTAATGATCATCTGTTAATATTATTTTATAAATATTTTTAAAATTGGTATAATCATCATCTTGATATTGTTTTTAAAACAATAAATAATTGGTTTCTACATCATTTTCAAGTAATGTTATGGTGTATAATAATTAAATTAATTTAATTTTTTTATGAAGTTTTATTTAAAATTTCAATATTAATTTTAGTTGCCTCTATATTTAAAATTTACATCGATATTTCATTTAATTATGTTGAATATTTATTTATAATAATTAAATTTCTATTTAACCATGAATTAATCTAAATAAGTAGTGTATTCTTTTTGGAATGGAAACCTAAAGAAAGATATTTTTTAGATATAAAAACATTGTGGTGTGTTTATAAACAACATGTAATGTGATACTATAAAAAGAATTATATTTGATGGTTATAAAAAATTAATAACATTTTAAACCATTGTATATATTTTAATAATATATTTATATGTTAGTTTTTTAACCATCATATTTCATTGGTATGTTTTTCACATAAAATTAAAATTATTATAAATTGATTAAAAATTTCTCTAAAAATTGGAATTTTCAAATATGGTTGTCTTATATATTGTATTAATTTTTTGTAAAATATATATGAAATTTTTAATGAAATAACCTTTCTATAATAAAAAAAATTGATTGTTCGTTGAAAAACCACCATTTTATCAGTGCCAAAAAAAATGTTATCAGAGCTAACAAGTGCATACATTATAAGTACACTTAATATCCAGATATATTTTTACTGATATGAAAATATAATAAAATAACCATTCATCAGTGCTGAAAAAAACAAAGATAAACGGTGTCCTTTTTTAACCTATATTTTATCATTGATAAAAGAAAAAGTTATATCTGTGGGTTGATACATTTATAACAAACTAAATCAATAGTACAATAAAATAATTTTTAAATGTTTCAATACATTCACCACAAACAAAAAAATTTAATTTCAATAAAATGTACATTATCAAAGCTTATATACATTCCTATTACATTAGTATGATCAAATTATTTTAAAAAGATAACTTACTAAAAAATTCATAAACAACATAGTGTCCCTATATTACACTATCTATAGGACCCCATTTCAAAAGAACAAAATCACATTTCAAGTTTCCAAATACAACACCCCAACTCAATAAAAAATAATATTGTATATGTAATAAAAATTAACTCACAAGATATAAATAATATAGACAAATAATTTTAACCTAAATTTGGAAAAATAAGACATTATAAATGACAATTTTAAATTGAAAACACACACTTGTGTATGATTAACATGCATTTGATTCCTACATGTCACAATGGTTTTATGAAACGTTTTCCTAATTTATCCAAAATTATGTGCGTTTTTTTTAGTTTTAAATTTATTACATGTGTTCTGAACTAAAATGAAAATTTTAAAATGAAGACACACACTCATAATATTAACCTTGTGTTTAACTGAAATGTGACTTATTCATACATGTCAATAAGGACATGTGGATCTCTTATCTAATGTATCATAAACAATTTTGTGTGTTTCAATTATTTTCTACTAGTGAAGTTTTCATTGAAATAAAATATAACTTTTAATATAAAAACATCCACATTGAGACAAACTGGGATCACTATGTGTCAGATTGATGTGTGTTTAATTCTTACACATCATAAATGATATATGGATCACTATCCAAAATTAAGATGACCAAAAGAGTGTTATTTAATGGTTTTTAGTTTGTGATGTACAATTTAAACTAAAATGACAATTTTAAATTGAAATCACTAACCTTAAGTCACACTAAGAACACCATATTGAAGATTGACATAAAATTAATTCCAACAAGTCATATAAGTTTTATGAATTATTATCCTATTTGATGACGACAATATGATTAAATTTTCATAGTTTTAAATGATTGATCCATATTTTTAACACAATTGTCACCTTTAATTTGAAAAACACACATTGAATAATATTGGGCATATTGAGAATTTTATTGATGTATAGTTGATTCATACATGTCAAAAAAGATATATGTATCATATTTAGAAAATATTATAAAAATTAAATTTTTTTCCGGGTTTCTATTATGTGACACATGTTTTGATCTAAAATATCCATTTTATATAAAAATACACACATTCATTCATAATGGCCACACAATGTGTCAAATTTATATCCCATTGATTTTTACATGAAACAAATGAAATATTTATCATTTTAATAATATATCAAGAAAATAAGATTGAATTTCATTGGTTTTCTATTAGTGATCCATGTCTTGAGTTAAAATATCAATTTGAAACCAAAAACACACACTTTGAGGTATAACTAGCACAAAGTCTATTATATTGACATGAAATTTATTCATACAAATAAAAATTAAATTATTAATCATTTTAATAAAATATAACAATAATCTATGTGTGTTTACATTATTGTGGGAATTTGACACATGTTTTGAACTAAAATGTCTAATTTGAAGGAAAACACACACTTTAGTCCAAACCAAGCACATTATTTGTCAAATTGATGTGGGGATAATTCCTATACAAAAAAATTTATTTTTAAATTATATTCACACTATATGGAGACAATTCTTGTTTGTTAAGATTTTTATTAGTGAGTTATGCATTTTTGAAAGAATAAATCACTTTTAAAATGAAAACACACACTTCGAGTCATACCAATACACCATGTGTTGTATAGACATTGGTTTGATTCGTAAAAATTAAAAATGTTGTATTGATAATTTTCTTTTTTTATCATGGATATTGAAGTGTTCATTCCCATTTTCCAGTATGTAATTCCTATTTTTTACATAAATATCTATTTGAATTATAAACATGCAATTTATCGAACATTAGGAATACCATGAGTTTGATTCATGTTATTTGGATTACATAACAAAATAAATTAATTTTGAATAATTTTCATAAAGAATCAATATAATATTTCGGACTTTTATCTATTTTCAATGAATGATGCATTTTTTTGAACAAAAAAATTACCTTTTAAACGGAAATCATGCGCTTTGATTTATATCAGGCACATTGTGTGTCATATTGACATGATTTTGACTATTAAATGTCACTATAGGAAATGGGGAATTTTTTTATAGTATAAAGACAACAAAAACGATTTTACTCACTTTTGTGCTTATTAAATGTGTTTTTAATGAAATATTATATTTTAATTAATAAAATACACTTCTAATCATACGCAGATTACCACAGGTTATATTGATGTTCAGAATATTCCAATGTATTATATATGATATTTGGATAATTTTAAAAATTTATAAATCCAATATGAGTGGGTTTTTTAGTTTTTAGGGATTGTACATGTTTTTAACTAAAATGTCACATTTTAATTGAAAACACATACATTGTGTAATATCGACCACACCGTGTTCTGAGTGATATGATATTTATTCCTATTTTTTAAAAAATGACATTCAGATCGTTTTTATTTAATAAAAAAAGATAATCTTGGTGTTTTTTTTCCATTTTGGGGTATGTTACATTTGTATTGAACAAAAATTTTAATTTTAAATAAAAACGCACACATTTAATCCTATCAGCCAAAACCATGTGTTAGAATTATGAATGGCTAGTTCCTATAAATTATTACGTTAAAAATACATTCTATGATTTTTTTCTTGGGAAAACACAAAATTTTATCATAACCATTTAATGAAAATCGATTGGACCCAAAAAAAATTCATTTAATCACTAAAAAACATAAACTAATAACATAAAATATAAATAACTACATGAAGTGATTAAACACTACCTGAGTGGAGAATCATTGTCAAATACATTGTTAAAAATTAAATTTTCTCCTATATTTTTGTTTATATGATCTGTAAAATGGCCTTCATATAGTGTTTTGTGTCGTTCCTGAAGGATAAAATCATACCCCTTCATAAACCCACTTTATCTCAACTCTATTAGTTTGGAATTTATCAAAATTATTTAATGGTTTAACAAAATAAATAAAAAAACTACCATTATCACAAAAAACTATAACAAAATACAAAAAAACATAAAAATTTCACCAAGGTGTTTCACTATTCTAATAATAATGTAAATATAGAATAGAAATTTAAAAAATTATTCTACAAATATAAATTACTTTTATATATAAAATCTATATTAAAACAATAGACTGATACTAGATATTCCTCCAAAATGTTAATCCATCTCTTATAGTTTTCATATTGCCACCTTATATTTTCTCCATACATTATACCAATAAAAACAAAATTCAAGAATAATTATCATTAACATAAAAACATCATTTAAAATATTATAATAGGAAAATTATTTAAATAATTTTCATTTCACTCAAATAATTTAATGAAATATACCACATATAGTTGATAAATCACAATTGAATTTTATTTGAAAACTAATATTTTTATAATGGGGTTGGAAAATAATATTAGTACAAATGGATTATTTGTATTACTAGTAATATTTTAAAAACCCATCACTAAAAATTATTATTAAAAATAAAAAATATTTACTTTTGATAAATATAAAAACTACATATACATATTCACAACACTTATTCATCTCATTTCATGTTTACAGACTAATTAATTAATTCAACCATTATTCTTATCACTCTCTCACTATCTCAAAAATATTAATGTAAAATTACTTCATTTCCACAATATAAATCTTTTTATATGTGTTTTCTATATTAAATATAATTTTTTATAATCATTGGAAAAAAATGTTAAAAATAATCATGCCATTAATTTGGAGATGCATAATTAGAAGACATATTGAGGCCACCCTTCTATGAAAATATTGATATCATGATTTTAAATGTTATCATATTATGTGTGTCAGTTATATTCAAATTAATCCCAGTTACTAAATTTTCAAAGATGATGTGATATAATTATTTATTCCGGATATATATATATATTTGTATATAGATTAGTAGGGATTCTAGTTTCTTATGGGGTGATGATGTTCTTCATATATCTCATCACACAATATCTACAATCAACACTATAATGTATTTAGTTAGGAATGTTTAAATACATAAAAAAATTAAAAAAATTAAATAACATTTACTATATATAATAAGATTTTCTCAGTACATTAAATGGATATTATCATCACATAATGAGATCTAAGATTGTTTGTATTGAGAAAAGGTAGATATATTTTATCAATACTAAAAAATCAATAAGAAATTCCCCTTTAAACTGTTATGGTAACTAATTTTTTCAATTATAACCTAAATACACAAATAAACCACATTTGAGGATTAATAATCACAATATTTAAAAATATGTAAATTATAATAGAAAATTAGAATAATGAATATATTTAACTATTTTAAAAAATTATATATATTAAAACTATAATTGGTTGTAAAAATAGATATAGATAAAATATTTATAAAATGAAACACAATACATGTAACGAAGTTATTTTTAGGGAATTTACAGTTTTTTTAATTTTAACATACCAAAGAAATATAGGAATACTTAAAGTGTGTGATATAAAATTTAAAGTGACCAATGTTCTTTTTACTAAAAACCCTTAAAATTTGAAAATAATAAAATTTGGAAAAATGAATTTTTTATCTCAATAACCAAAAACTACACAATAATTATATGTGGTTTATTACTAAATTTCAAAAATGAATTAATGTTCATTGTCGAAAAGATTCAAGAACAAATCAAATTTTTCCAATTTTAACCATGGGAATCGTGACTCAAAATAAAATATCACTTTTAAATGGGAAACATGAATTTTTACCCATTCCAACCACACTACACATATGAAATTCATGTAACTTTATGATACATCATTAAAATTAATCTAGTGTCATTTAAAAAAAATTTCATGACAAACCATTTTTTTCTAAGTTTCAGTATCTGATATGCCTTTTTAACATTATAAACACTTAAAATTAAAATGTTCTCTAGTTTATTATGACCACATAACTAATCATAATGATGTTATATTAATTAAAAGAGGTCAAAGGTGAATTATATATTATTTTATTAAATTTTAATGAATATACACACTCATTTTTTTGATTTGATTTGATAAAACACCTGTTAAACTAAAATATATAATTTAAATGAAAACATTCATTTTCAATCATTCTAACCACACTATATATCAAAATGGTGTTTAGTTATTTAAAATATATCTTAAAAAAGTATAATATAATTTTACTATAGTTTCATGAAAAATTGAGTTAGTTTATTTGGATGTGAGTATGTGACATGTTTTTTGATCTTCTTTAACATCTAAATAAAAAAAATTAAGACATTCTGACAACACCACATGATAGATTGACTTGTAATTCATTATTCTCGTCAAAATTTATTATTGAACATTGTACATGAGTTTTATTAAAAATATAGATTGTTTTCAAAATTTCCACCTTGTGGAATATGTTTTTAATTAAATCATATCATTTAAATTTAAAAAAAATATTTTTTTATTACAACCATACTTCAGAATGGAATGATGTAAAATTAAATTATACATGTCAAAATTGTTTCAATATTTTTCAATGTGTTCCATAATATAAATATATAATTTTATTTATTTTGACCATGTGATTCATGGTTTTAAATAAAATATATCTTTTAAATTCATAATATATATTTTCACTCACTCTAACCACACCAAATGACTTAATGATGTTTTCATTATTCTAAAATATAAAAAAATTATTTAAAAATCATTATTCTATAATTTTATAACAATATGATATCATTTTATAATTTTTAAATATTTTTTTCATGTTTTTAACTAATATATATATTTTTAATAGAATATATGTTTCTCAATTAAAATGCTCAAATAATTCCACAAAATGAAATTCTATATATTTCCCATCATCATAAATGAATCTAACATCATTGTAGTTATGTTTCATGACATATTGTGAATAATTTATTTGTTTTCAACATGTAACATAAATTTTTTCTAACAAAACAATAAATATATAGATAGTTAAATATAGTAATTTTAAAAAGATAAAAAAATTAATGGATTGATAATTTTATTAAAAGTAATAAGAACTACATTTCTTCAATTTTGATCATTTAATGCATGATTCGAGAAAATTTTTCAGTTTTAAATAGAAAACAAGAAATTTTAGGCATTATGAATACATTCTGTAATAGAATATTTTTTAGTGTGTTCCCAATTGTATTCAATAGATATATTATTATTATATTATATATTCATAGAAAAAGGATTGAATTTTCTCAATTTCAACCATGTGATGAATGGTGTGATCAACTTTATAACTAATATTAGAAGAAAAATCACATTACACCATTCCCAAAACACAAAAAATTGTAATGAATTTGTATCATTATGAAACATAAAAATAAATCAACAAATTTTTTCTGAGTTTTTTCTGAAAAAGTGATATTTGTTCTATTTTTTAACTAGATGGTGTTTGGTTATAACTGAAAAATATATTTTAAATTTAATACAGTGATTATTAATTATTTAACCACACCACATGTCAATATGATGTATGACTATAACCTTGTTACAACCACATGATGTGAGGAAAAATCAAATTTAGTTACATAAGAATAAAAAATTAGGGTTTTCAGGAAGCACAATAATGACATACCTAACATTGTATTTTGAGTTTGATATAGGGAGGAAGAATTGAATACATAATTTTGGTTATGTATATTAGTTTGTGAATTAAGAAACATTTATATTTATATATATCAATGAACTTTCATGAAGATATCCAGATTTGATGTATGGTGATAAATATAATGTTACTATAATGTTAATGTGAATAACATTTCTTATTCAAGTGTAATGAGGTATTACAGGTAGAATAGTCATGAATATAATATATTTCCAATGTTTGATAATCATTTGGTTCAGAAATAAAATCATTCCACAATAATAAAAACCAAACCATAATACAGTCTCACGTGAGATTAAAAGAGAGCCAGGATAAAGAAAATCCATGAGCTAGTTGAATGGATATGTAGTGGAATATACGATCACACCATATGATGTCTCTAAAAAATAGTAAAATTAATTCTATGTATGGTGATGTTAGGATAATTTGGAGTGATTATTCCTAGAATGAATTAATTACACTATAAAGGTTTGTTTATAAAATTAATCTGGAAGTTCCAAATGGATTGTTTCATTACAAATATGATGAACTTACTAAAACTGATTAATATATAAAAATGAGTTAAACTATTTTAATGTTGTTTGAGTTTAAACCATGATGTTAAAATAGTCCCTATAGTTTGAAAATTAATAATAAAGTAATGATTTTGAGGATGATGCCACTTCATAAAAAGGATGTTCGCACTAAAACCCGTTGAATTTTGTGAATTCATTTACAAAAGAGACTAATTTTGTCATATAAGATGGGATTTTGGTAAAATTAAATAGATCTTGGTTTTGTAAGGATTCATGGACCTAAAAAAATAAATGATCCACAATATAATATAATTTATATTATATAGTGTTTGAGGATATTTATATCTTCATTCCATGATATTGAGAAGAATTTTAAAAATTGTTCTAGCTAATTGTTTGGATTTATTATTTTATTGATAATTATTGGGTAGTGTAGCAGAGCATGTGGCTAGATATAAGTCATTACATGATTCAATGAGGTGAATAAAGACATGAATAGTATATTTCAAAAATATCATATATTTTATGTTGTTATTTTAAATGAGGAGTTATGGTAATAATATTTGGATGTTTTCTCAATTCACATGGAGGAATATGACAACATTAAAACATGTGGGATAAATGGAGTGACAATAGAAAATAAGATGTATTATTATCAATACCTACTATCAAATTAATGGTTGGAGTCTTTGATATCATATCAAAATGTTTTTGTAATTCCAGATGATAACATAGAGAACACAACTGAATTTATATCTTTGAAAGGAAGAAAAAATGATGATAAAGAGTAATATATGTTATTTACATATTTGATTATTGGAGAGTACAATTAAAAGAAAGAAGAAACCTCTACTGTTATATCTATCTAATGAAGAAAATGAAAATATATAATTCTTATGTGGGATTATCATAACATGGAGAATAATGATTTACTAGTATGATCTTGTTTAGGATAATTGATTGGAAATAAAATTGAGTACATATTCACATATAGACATCAGGGATTAGAAGAGAGGCTAATATGGACAAAAAATAGAACAACAATTCTTTACTTATGATCGAAAAATAATTACATAAAAATCTATAAGAAAAACTCATTTCTATAAACTATTTGAGATAACCTCATATATATAAACATTATTTTTCATCAATAATATAGTGGGTAGAGTATAGGAAGTTTGAAGGACCCATGCATTGAAAATGAGTCACTTATAAACCTTGTAATGGTTGTTCACCTTGGATAGGAATGACCGTGACCTAAATGAATAATCCACCATACAATACATGATACTGAATTCTGATATACTAGCACCACATTGTCTGTATACTCCTTGAATTATTCCTTAATGTGGAACTAAACTATATCCTTCTGTATTCATTTGATTTAATTTCTATATTTATATTTAATATTTAGTGTGATCATCCTTGACATTCTATGAGATTATAATGTCCCTTCAAATATGGGGATAAAATTCATATAGGAAAGGGGACTTAACCAAGAGAATCATTTTTCATTCAAGTTCACCCTTATTCACCCACCCCTTCTCTAGGTTCTTAGATTCATGTAGGTCCCAATAATTAGTATTGGAGCAAAATAGATTGACTTGTTGTAATGTTTCCAAATAATTTTTTTGGATATCTCACACATATGAATTCAATAATAAAGCATCCATTTTTAGTGGAACTAAATTATATTTTTGGTGAAAATAGATTATAAATTTTTCCCTCCATTGTGGTAATGAGATCAAGATGTTAATATGAAAAGATTATTTTTGTCAATGAATAGTGAAATAAATAATAATGAAATGATGAGGAAGATCATGAATACATTTTTGTTCAATGACATATAAAATAAAACCTCTCATTATGATACAACATTTTAAATGCAGAGGAATCTAAAAATTATTTATCTAAAAATATTGTAAGTATAGGCGATTGAGGTATCATTATCAAAAGTGGATAAATATTACATTAAGTATAATGGTAGTAAGAATGTACCCAATATGGTAAGGGATATTAATATCAATATTAAATCTATGTCTAATATTGCTTTAGAATAGACCTAAAAATAAATAAATTTAGATTCCACTATAGAGAATTATTTGGGAGGTAATTCAATGGATGAAGTGGAAATGATGTCTAATCATCAATTGGGAGAATGTTCTTGTAGTGATTAAGAAATGATATAATCTCAGTGTGAGATGGTGGATGAAATGAAAATAATTCACCTAGTTTATTTTCATTCATATATTATTTTTCTATAGAGATAAATATAATAATTAAATCGGATGTTTCCTTGAATAAAGAAATCATGAGAATGGGTGTTGAGATGAAGGGATAATGTTATCTACGGGAATAAATTCCAAATTATGTAAGGGAAAAATTTCCATATAGAAGAATTAAAAAACTATTATTATTTATGTAAAAATAAAATATTATGATGGGACAAAATAATTAAATTAAGTTGGCTTGAGGATAATGTAAAAGGATGAAAAGATCAAGTATGACTTATTGAGGTTGAAAAAATATTATAAAAAGAAGAAGATTCCACCCATGGATGTAACAAAATGTTGAATATGGGAAACAAATAAATTTTAAGTAGTAATTAAAATATATATTTTATATAATTTATGAGAGTAAACTCATGATTTATGGTATCATTAAAATTATATTACTGTGGATGAATTGGGTGCAATGGGATTGTGTGTTTAGAAGCTCAAGGGCCCTTATGTGGAAGAAAATATATTGAATCAATATCTCAACATAGAAATTACTACATGAGGTATTTCATTAATGATATAATTTTTTCATTCCCAAAACATAATTATATGGCCAGAAATTATAGCTTTATAATAGATAAATTTACCATAACAAATTCCTACATTAATTTGAAAAAACTATGAAATTTTGCAATGAAAGAAAGTCTGTTGTGCTAGAAAACAGACTAGCTGAATTAGAGAAAAACGTTTATGGATTTAAAATAAAGATACACTATTGAAAAATTATTACATTCTCATATCACCCCTCTTGTAAAAAATAAAAAATATGGAAGAAAATTAAATCAACTTTGACAACTGTGGGAATGATGGATGAACATGTAAATAAATATATACCATGGATGAAAAAAATCTGAAGTGGAACTAATAATTATCATAGAAGAAAGAAACAAGGTGTGATAACTTCTAATTATTAAATAAATATTATATAATGCGGGAATGTATCATCCATTAACCATTTGGAAGGTATCATACTTGATGGAAATGTTATCTATTGATATTAATAGTCTATATGAGATTATATTATATTCCCTTAGTATTCGATAATATTACTTCTACACCTATGTGATCAAGATATCTTGTGTTCTATTAGATGAATTTCCATTATATTATATGATCCTCCTCCTCAAAACCATGTCTTATTATTCAATAATATAATTAGTAACATTATATATATGTCGACCCTCTTTAAAATATTTCAAAATTATCAACATTTGAATGTCTTCATACAATAACAAGTGGTCTTATTCCTCCTCAAAATCATTCATATTGATAATATAATTCAATTTTTGTTTTCCTCAATTTAGATAATGTACAAAAAATTTCGAAACACATCGATATCCATCTCTTTATCTCTCTTCAAAAAATATGATTTATAACATAATGTAGTATTATATTCCTTTATCAATTTTTAAATTTCCCCACTCCCCCACATTTTATAATTTTATATTTTTATATTCTCTTATATATATTGTTTAGGAATTGAATATGAAAACAATTATATCTAGGATTTTAAATTCTGTAGAATTTAAAATCATCACAATTGATTTAAAATAAATTTATAATATATAGTCTTTAAACTCTTTACAATACTAGTATTTATAATAACTAACTATTTCCAAAAAAATCATTGATAACATATTCTGTCTAAGATTACATGAGGTCATGTTGAAATAATTTCATAATTAAAATCTCTCAAATGACACTCTCTTCATTACACACTATGTTATTGGTGTGCATATCATATTATTATTTCTAAATCACGAAATCTAGTTTCTAAAATGATTATTTTAAATATAATCATGATATTTTAATCACTTATTAACAAATTATCCACCAAGTAATTTTTAAGGATTTACCACTCTCATATTTTCTCAATCTGTTAATATTTACGTATGAATATTAACTCTTAAATATCATAGTGATTATCAAGAAAATTCTGTTTTTTAGTGAAAAATATATTCATTTTTGAAATTTCTACACATATGAAAAATTGTGAGTCTAGAGAAATTGTTTTTTTCTAATGAGAAATACCTTTACATAAGATATAAATACACATATGCATCATTGTGAGGATTTTTTCATTTGTCTCTTTTCATATATACATCATGAAATGAAGCTCGAATATTTTCTAGTAAACTATAATGACGCTTACATATTGAGAAAGATTATATTACATATCACAGTGGGTATGAGACTTTATCAAATTCCATGATTGAGTACCTTTTTAAATTTTTATGTCAACGACGATGACCATTATGTACTGGGAAAATATCTCTTATGAATTATAGTATACCTTGAGAAATTGATAATATCTAAACCACCTGAGTTGTTTTACACATCAATTTTTTTAGATTTAATCAATAATATATTTACAATTTTGAATCAGTATAAAAAACTAAAATTGACTAGTTTTTTTTGACTTTATAGTATGAAATACCCTTAAATATTGATTAGATTTTGTACTTTTCTTCTAATATATCAAGATATTCAAATGCACTATTACATATTCAGGGTCATTAAATACATTCTTAAACAATATATGACACCAATATTATCCAAAACACATCTCTATAATTATCAAACAAACTACAAATAGATTTACCAACCTCAATCCAACTCAAAACACCATTCAACTCCTTTAATGCATTATTAATACCTTCAAATTATTTTCAGTAAGGTCTAAAAATAAATACAATTCACCTTCAACAATTCCATGAGTTATTTAATATTCAACTGTTAATTTTTTTTTTCAAACCCCAAAACAAATAGAATATTTCATCAGAAAATATAATTTATGAAAGAGAAACATACAAATACCATAATACTATATAATGATTTTTCATGCATTATTACCACCCCTTGATGATAAGAAAATTATTTCCAAGTGAATCTGATTCTCTCCCGCAAAATTAAAATACTAAATATTCATTGTTTTTAGGAAAAAATAATTCTTTGGATTCAAAATAGTAATAGAATAATTTTTTTACCTTTATTTCCCTTTGAAAATTGAATCCAATGGAATTTAGGGCTTGCCACACTACCTTAAGTGAAAGGAAATTGTTTAATACAAATCACATGGATTAAGAAAAAATATATTTATTTTATCATATACTCTGTGAATATTTTTGTAATTTTATATCTTGGATGAATGAATTCTAACCTCACATATCTATTATAAAACATCCATTCGATATAGTGGTATCAGATTTTAATATAAATAGTTCTAGAGTGTTTCATTGGATTCATGGAAAGTGGAATTTACCATTTATTATCAAATGTAAATATCAAATTCTTGTCCATAATGACCATCATATCTTCTTTCTTCTCTCTCATATAGATCATTTGGGTACAATCATATGTAGAAGTCACATACTCTGACTCTATAGTGATTAATGTTACTAAAGATATCTTGGTACAATGAAAACTCACATAAATTTACCCAAGAGAGAATATACCCCATGAAATAGATTTTTGTTGATTATAATCTCCAGAAAATTCCATATTTGTTTATTAAAAAAGGATAATGTGGTCACTTATTCATTATATCATCCAAGTGTATAGGGTCCCATTGATGTATTTGAGAATACTCTTGGAAGACATAATGTGTAATTGTTTTGGATCACTTTGATACCTTGAATGTAAAATCACAATGCTAAAAATGTTATGTATTGTTGAAATAAGAAGATGTAATCACTAATAAACCATTTATATTCTATATAATTTACATTTTTTACTCCAATATCCTAGTTTAAATCTTACACATATTTTATGGCTATAGACACTATTTGATTTGATGACTTGTAACCCACTAATTTATACTCTATATTTACTATATAATCATTGATTTAAAAATAAATAAATACCATATCACATATTTATTATTATTTTATGTAAATTTATTGTGATAATGTGCTATAACATCTATCACATTGAAAAGTACATGGACGATCCCTTTTATGATGATAACCTTTAAATTAAAGGATTTAATTCGTAAACTATATGTCATATGGTCATATGACATCATCTAATGAGAAATAGATGATGCAAATTTTCTTGTGCTATTAATTCAATGGGGATTAGACTTTACCACATTAAGATTACACTATTTAATCTCCAAGATTAAAATATACTAGGATAGACTAACCTATAGTAATTACACATGTCATATGTTTCATTTGATATTCAACTTTTTGAATGTATGTAATTATCCCTAGAATTTTGGATTACTATTAATACATATAATAATTCTTTTGCTTTAGTGTACTAACCAAAAATATGATTCCATATCTTTAATGGAATTAGGTAATGTTGGGTGCATTATAAAAGATTTTAGTTAAATGAATAAGTTGAGTAATTATTTTCCCATTCCATATTTTTTGATGTTAATATCATGACATTTTTAATACAATGGAACTGTTAAACTAAATTCTATGGACATTATCAGAACCTCTACTATTCTAGATGCGGAACAAACTGGTTCAATATTCATGAATGGATTTGGAAAATTCTTTAATTTTTTTATGGGTATTGTGGATATTAGTAGATTTTCTAGTGACGTATGTATTGGATGTTTTTTCTCGGGTCTCTCTAAAAAGAATAATATTACTATACATTGTCCCTCTTTATAATCATACTTCTATTTGTGATCCACCATTAATAATATGAACGATCATAATCATGAGACATGTAGACTGGGTTAGCTATACTCTGATCAATTAAATATATATGAAGAGAAATAATGATCATCATCGTCTTTATAGATGGTTCATAAGTTTGTAAGAGGTCTGGGAATTTTTTTAACATGTTTCATTAAATTCATCCCCAATAGCTATAAGGATAAGTATTTTTCAATATGTTTGTTCTTCCGTGTCTCGAAGTAGTGTTCATAGGTAATGGGGAAGGTTGTATGGGGTTTTTATTAGTGTTTCATAGAAAAATAATGTTTTCAGGGGAATTTGTTGAAGTTTTATGATGTAACAACCTGATATTTAATAAATAAAATTCTCATTTTTTAATGAAATTCCTTATTAATTACCAAATTTATAGAAAATAGACACACTAATTTCATTATTTTGAACCACTATATTTTCCATAAAATTGAATAGACCATTATTTTTCTTAAATTTTTTTAATATACAAATTTAAATTGTCAATTAATACTAGTTTATTATGTGTTTTTATAAAGTTTAATTGATATAGAGAAAATATGTTATGACCATGACTTTTAGGATTATACCCAATGAAAACAATTTATTAGAGATCCTGAGTGAGATAACATCTCTAGGATTGGTCCCTCAGCCAATGCCAATATGATATTAAACAACTAAATCATTAGAGAAAACATTTATATGAGAAGTTTAAGATCATCGAGATCATGATAGAATCCATGTATGTTGAACCACCTTATGAGAATCTCACCATCGCATACCTTACCTAAAGGGAATTTTATGGTGTAATAAAGGGATATTAATCTAGGACAAGATTTTATGAATTTAGATAATTTTTTATTGATAAAAACAATTATTATATTAGTGCATTTTTAATATTACATATTTTTTAAATTAGTTTGATTAAAATTTGTTTCTGATAGGAGGAAACGAAAATTTTATTTTTTGGGAAATATAGAGTTTAAATCGAGACACTCATTTTTTTAAATTTTTTAATTATATTAAAATAAATAAATTTTAATAATATTTATTAAATTTAAATGATTATATAATTTTATGAAGTAAAATAAAAATTTATAAGTGTCAGAAAACTGTTATCGTCAAAATTCCAGTATTTTTCTATAAATATGGATTTTTATTTAAAAGTATACTTTATAATATTATTAAAATAAATGTTATTTTTTGAATTATTATATAAAAATTATCCAATGATGATATTATCATTATTTCTGGATATAATGGATTTTTTCACCAAAATTATATATAGTATAATCATATGGTCTATATTATGACATCTTAATGACCCAAAGGTGATGAAATATATGAAATAAAAGTTAGAAAAATTCAAATATATATTTTACAATTTAATAATGTGTTTCTAGGAGATTTTATTTATCTTATAAACCCTTAATGAATCCCTCCAAAACTATATTATATTTTAGGTATTTGAAATAAATTATTTGTAAATATGACTCACTTCCACTTCACCAATAGTATTATTTTATTAAGAATGTTTATTAAAATTGTAAACTAATGAAAAAAATTTCATTTTTGTAGAAATAATGGGTTAAAAATCGTATATGTTTTAGTTTTTTTACTTTATCTTATACTGTCCAAAACCAATGTATGGAAATTAGTAAAGAATTATACTATTTTGTCTATATAAATCACTCAGAACATCTAATTTATCTTCCATAAATACAATTGGAGCATAAAATTTATTTTACAATCCCTTCATATAGTCCTCTCATGGCCCCCAAGATCGTAGTAAACTCCTCTATTACTTTTGGAAACACCTTCTCAAGGCAGAGGATCCCTCCTTCTCCTCTTTCTTCATGAAAATTATTAATATAATTTCATTTTTTTTCCAATTTTCCATGTTGGGATATGATTTAAAAAATAAAACATACCTTTTTTAAGATTTAAAAGTGATAGTTTACCCATTTGACTATAATTAATCACTCCAATGAATCATTAATCATCCCTTTTATACTGTCAAAATTATCCTCTGAATTTCAATGAAAAACATTTGTGTTG
This sequence comes from Viscum album, assembly GCA_963277665.1. Classification (NCBI taxonomy): domain Eukaryota; kingdom Viridiplantae; phylum Streptophyta; class Magnoliopsida; order Santalales; family Viscaceae; genus Viscum; species Viscum album. Next base: position 1,901,125,799 of record OY728121.1, on the reverse strand, counting down.
TGAATCCTTATCCTCATTTCAACATAATAGTATTAAACTATATGTACATATCCTTGAGTCATTTAGTAATTACATGTATTTATCACTTAATCAATAATCATGGGATTAAATTTGATGAAATACGATAAAATATTTAATGATTTATTTGTTACACATATGAATGTTCATGATAGGAAAGCAGTGGGAATACTTAGACAGGACTTCAATACATTGAGTATTTTTTTAGTATCATGAGACATCATTTATGGGGTTCTATAGTAAAACTAATAAATTATGGGACATTTTCAACCTTTTATTTAATACATATTGTTATCCTTGGTTTATTTTTTGATCAAGTTTAATGTTATTACCAAATTCCCATGTTTCAATTATATTTTCATGTTCTATCATTCTATATGGTTCAATATTAATATTCTCAGCCATATTTTGTTATTTTTATATTTCCATGGGACCAAATTTACAGTCACGACCTGTCCCTCAAGGACAGTGTCGTGATAACACCATGCCCGCCTTCCCTAGGCCAGGGGTTGGTAACTCACAACGGAAAGGCGTATCCCTCAAATTGAAAGGAATTTCCTTTTAACCTGTATAAACACAGACTCCAAGAACACAACAAGAAGAAACGAGAAAGTAAACTTTTGTAGTAAATGTGCGATGAATTTCAAGCGATCAGAATATATTCCCATCTGAGAAGTACATATACAACTGAAATTTACAAATATAACTAAAAAGTGAAAAACAACTAATGTATCATCCACTAAAGATCCAACCTGAAGTGTAGGTACAACACACGATCCGTAGTCCCTGTGTCACATCACGCCAAATGGTCTACCCTCAAACACCATTGATTCCTTTCTCCCTCACCCTCAATCAATGTTTTCCATCATCTACAATAGACACAACAAGGTGTGTGTGTGTATCCCATGCATGGGTGGGTATAAAAATACTCAATAAGGACCCCAAGAGCCCCGTAGGTCTCCTAGAGATCCAAAAAGAAAAAAAACTATTTAATACCACCATCACAAGAATGAAGTAAAAGAAATATACTCTACTTAGTTACATGACCATAAATATTCCTCATTTATCAAGATATACTCATCTCATAAATGATGGAAGAATAACACAAAAGTAACACAACGAAGGTAGGAGTGCCACAAGTAACACCAAGAATATAACATCGTGATTGTTACACCATGAAGGTAACACAATAAAGGTAACACCATGATTGTAGAAGTACCACTATAGAAAACGAAAAAGATAGAATTACCACATAGGTAACACCACGAAGATAACTCCACGAAGGTAGAAGTACCACCTAGATAGCACCATATTGATTCAAGAACCACACAGGTAACAAGACGAAGATAACACCATGAAGGTAAAGACTCAACTCACACTATGAAGAAAGAATTACCACGTAGGTAACACCACGAAGAGATAACTACCAAATAGGTAAGACCATGAAGATAAAACCATGAACATAAAGACTCGTCTCACACAATCTATAACTTATGTACACAAGTAAAAATGATTTCTAGTAATCTTGATTATCTCATTCTGTTAAGAGACACTGTTTTTGAGCCACAAAGGATCGATCAGTAATAACCCTTACAGACCCACACATGATCTGACCAATACTGGATTAGTGTGTGCTAACCCAGATAGGATCGCTGAGAACTGACACACATAGGATCTAATAGATGATGACCCACACAAGATCAATAGTGGCTGGACAACTCAGGATCAGTGATCTTTCTTCACGTTACAGCCTGCCACATGATTCCTCGTCCCCGGTGCGCTCGAGTTCGATTGAATCTACCCTCGAGATATCATCCATACCTCGACCACCATTAAGCCCAAAAATGAGTAACCAAATGTATGTCCTTGTCGTAAGGGTTCCAATGCGACAGACGATGCATCAATCAGACACCCATTCAGTGAGTTATAAGAATTTTAGTTCCAAGGGACTAGTTGATTTATGGTTCAATTCAACACTGCTACACTCAAACTATCACCAAAACCCATGTAAAGTATAGAAAAATGCATGTATCAATCCATAGATCATAGCTCCAAAGAATGTTTTTCAAACAAATGTCATGTTCTCAAGATATGGTCCCTTAATGTTTTTTGGGTCCGGTTGGGCCCAGGTCCGATCCGACCCGGTTGGCCAACCCAACCTAACCTGGCCTTAGATGATCCGACCCGGTCTGGGTTTGACTCAGCTGGGCTGGGCCGCAGTGGGCTAGGCCTGCCAGGCCATGGTCTTGGCCTCAAGGGGGAGGGATGACCCGCAAGGGGAGCATATCCAGATGGGCAGGCAGCCCGACCACGTGAGTCGCGTCACCAATTCGGTGGAGAGGCACTCTAGGGCGGGGACCTCCCTAGCTGCAACTGGGGGACTTACCCCCAGTTTTCCAGAACATCTGCGAGGGCCATTTGTTTTCCTACACAATTGAGGTGTCGCGTGGTGCTACTTGGTGGCATGCAGGACATACTGGAGGAGGTAATTCCTCCAGTTATGGCTGACCGGTGATGTCTATTGTCTCCTGCAGCGTGTGACAGTGAACCTCTCTGCCACCTGCGGTCGACTAGTGTGTTGGCCGCTTCTCTCTATCCTCTGAGGCTAACAATTCACATCTAGTTTCCTCCGATAGTGTTCTGGTAGCAATACCCTCCACTTCTGCAACTAGCTGGTGTGCCAGCTACCTCCTACGACCACCATGGATTTGGCCATGACCCCATGCTCCCGACGTTGCCCCACACCTCCTTTGTGGTAGTTCGGAGCTAGCCACTCTGCTAACTGCCACAGCATAGTGCAACGACCTGTTCTTGCGGAACATGACAGTGCAATGCCTCCATCATAGCTGATCGGTGCTACCGCACTAATAGTATTCCATAGAGAATCCAGTGTTAGCAAGGTAGCTGAGGGTCTGAGCCAGGTTCGTTAGTCCTTCACCCTCCACGATAGCTTTTAATCCAGAGGGATCATTAAAGGATTAAATAATCAAATGAATTAAAAAAATTATAGTCCCTAACTCATGAACGATGGATAATTCCTGTGATTGAGGAAGTCAGTTGGTGTTTGTATTTCTCAAATCAAGCATCCAATAATGCTGCTCATTCATCGTCCTTCGGTTTATGGTTTGGTGTCACCCATTGTTGCACACTAGAACTAGATCTATCCTCCAAGGGTTTTGCGTCACATCACTATATGAGTACTTTGTTTCATTGTGAATCATATTTTATACTCTCCCCAAAATCAATATAAATAAGATAGGGGGAGGGTTTTTAATGCACGTTGGATTTATGATGCTTTATTTATAATGATTTTTCTTAATTCCCAACGACACTTTTACATAGGATTTGAAAGGTCATGCCACATAATGAATTGACACATCACTGGTCCCATGATGCCACATTTCTGTTGGAGGTAGAGAAAAAATAAAATAACACTGTTTTTTTATTTATTCTTTAATAAAATTTCCAAAATCTATCCTTTTTTCCAGACCTTCTGCGTTCGATGTGAATTCTCCCTTAAGAAAATCCTAGCACTGCAGATTCAACCATTCCTGCATATTTTTAATCATAGCACCGATTCGAATGATAGAAATCCCCGCTTGCATGTTTACTTATCATACCTTAAAAAATGTTTACAAATTCATTCTGTCCACACTAGACATATGAATCATGCCTCTTCAATTTTCACAGACTCGTAATAATTCAATATAAATAAAAAAATACATTGAAATATCTAGGTCTTTACATTTACTACATTACTTTTTGATTTTTTCAACCCCCATAATGGGATTTATATCTCACCCATTTCTTATTTATCTCCCTAGAATATCTCATGTAGTTTTAAAATAATGATAGAATTTTAAGAGCATGTTAAATAAGATTTAAATAATGTTATTATATCCATTTATCATGTAGATGCACTATACACCTAATTTCTAAAAGATAATAGGATTCAATATCATTTATAAAATTATTCTGTGAACCATTATATAATAAATAATTAAATAAAGTATATTAAAGACATGGGATGTCATATTTGGTATCAATGAAATGTCTAGTTATTTTAGGGAATAAGATTTGAAAAATCTATCAAAAGACATAGGAATAAGACTAAACATAAGAAAACATCCATATTTTTTAAAAGTATGTTGTTATTGGATTCTTATAAAATAAATCCATACGTGGTTACTACAAGTGGCTATGTCTCTGGTACATATATACAAAGTTGCAGTAACCCAGAATAGGTGCACTGATATGGATTAGATCATTACCTATTTCATAACAATGGACTTTCTAGACAACTAATTTGGCACTCTTGAGGAAATTTTTTTAGTGAATTCACATTCACATTACAAACTATTATTAAGGTAAAAATTACCAAAATATTATATGTATTGATTATATTACGGATAATATAGATTAAAACATGAAAAATATATAAGTTAAGGAAAATTTTTCATTTGTGACATATAATTTTGATGTTTATGGTTTCTCATTTATGTGTTTAAAAATTTATAAACACTCATCCCTAATTCTATTTGGGATCATGTAAATGATTAAAGAACGAATTTAATAGTCAATGTAAGGCATACCATGTATTTATAAACATAGAATGTAATTTTAGGCTAATGTTTTATTCATCATTTCATATTTCTCAAGTTTAGTATATATATTAAAAATCCAAAAAAATCATCAAAATATAACAATCAATGAATATGAAAAATGGGGAAATTTTTATATCCCCAAGTATATAACTCCTGCTTGTTCAAAATTTTGGGGGAAAATTCTCAATTAACCTTCTGATACTCCCTTTATAATAATTTAATGTTATTCTTGGCATGAATTGAATTTACATATATAATGACAAAATAAATTACCAAGAGAAGCAAATTATCCTCCATAACATTAATCATCCTTCAAATTTATACGTGTGATAGGAGGAGGATGAATATTTTCTAGTACTAATATCTGTAAAATGGAAAATATTTCTATATGAGAAAGTGTATCTTTCTCAAATTATTGAGGCTAAATAAAATATTATATGTGATTACTTTCCCCTTTATAATAAATTTTGTTGATGTGTTTCCATATGAATTTATTATTCTCCCTCTTAAAAAGGTGGTTGAGTAATGAATCAAACTTATACATGGAAAACATAATAGTAGTATGGAATGTTATCAACATATTATTGATATATATAGATCCTTTAAAAACTAATGAAACAGATGGATATCCAAGATCAACATATGTGATATAAATATGAATCTTTACTCGATTAGCTTGGTACTATCATTGATTTGTGAGAAAAATCTCTTAATTCTCAATCCCGCAAACCACGATTAATCTAAGGGAAAAAATTTCATATGTAATGATGAATGTGAAGACATATTAAAGCATTAAAGAATAGGACAATCATTGCACCTATTCTCACATTTCGCACATGGAGAACAAATTTGTAATACATAATGATGTAACCAAAAACTTTTGGGGTTTTATTCATAAGGAAGATGAAAAATTGATAACATTTTCCTCATGAAATTTTTTGATTCACGAGAATAACTACACAAAACATGATCAAGAATTAGTTGAAGTGATCTTTGAATTAAATATTTCAAAGTACTATCACCACATGGAGAAGTGTTACATATAAATTGATCATAAAAGATTCATGTATATATTCAAACAAAAGGAGCATAATATGAACTAACAAATGTGGTTAGTGCTGATCAAGGATTATGATTTTTCTATCCATTATAATCAGTATAATTTAAACAAAGTAGCAGATTTTCTACACAGAACGGATCCCACATCTCTATCCATGTTGTGGATTTCAAGGTATCTAATCTTCATTGACATGAAAATTATTGATATGTAAATAATAAAAGGATATCCATACTACCTTTATCAAATGACTACCCAACCATCAATTATTGATAAATTCATGAAGGAAATGAATTATGATCAATTTCTATAGAATAATGTAGGAAATATTCAAGAGTTTAACATTGATAAATATGGAGTTATTAGGTTTGGAACCCAAATATGTGTCCCACGAGAAATAGAAATAAATAATAAAGCTTTGGATGATTCAAATATATCTTCCATATCTATCCATCCAAGACGTAATAAGATGTATACAGATCTAATAAAATTTCTAGTGGGATAACATCATGATGGAGATCTTGGAGTTTCTATCATGATTCATTGTATGAAAACATTTCAATAAAGAGTGATATAAATATAATGGTATGATATAACAATACCCATACTAATATGAAAATGGTAAAAATATCGATCAATTTAATCATAAGAATCTAGATGAACACTAATGGTAATAATGAAATCTAGGTGGTAGTTTTCCACCATACTAAATCATCACATTTCAATAAAGTTGAGGAATGTTTCATGATTCATGCACTCACCCAGAAATATGTAAGGTATGTTGTCTGAATACATGATGTAACACAATCATTTTTACCTAATTGATGATTTTTACACAAATATTCTTGAGAAGCCTTTTGAAAGAATTGAATATATAAGTGGGATTTAGAACTATATATCACCCTTAAAATCATGGTAAGCTAGAGTGAACCATTAAACCCAAGAATATATTTTAATATCATGTTAAATGGATTTATATGGATGTTTGGATTATCACCTCATCATAGAGGAATTCTTGCATACAAATAATTTCCATTTTAGTTTTCAAATACCACCTTATTGAGCTTTGTATGGTAAGAGGTGTCAGACCCTATCATGTTTTGATAATGATTGAAAGCATGATATGATGGGACATAATGTTATCTAATATATGATAGAGAATATTCAAATGACTTAGAATAATTGAAAATTGGCACAATTTCCTATGATAATCTATAAAGATAATTGTTAATGAGACATGATGTTGAATGTCTGAGATAATTTGTTCCACTACATATAACTATGGAATAATTTCACGAGGATAGGGAAGAAGGTAAATGATTATCTAAGATAAATCATACCCTTTATGATCCAGGATCACATTGAAGTGGTTTCTAATTGACTAGAACTCCCATAAATCCTATCTCATGTACAATAAGCATTCCATGTATCCCTCGTAAAAAAAGTACATACCAGAACACTCACAAATACTGATTCTTGTGATGATATAATTTATGAATGATCATTCATAAAAGAAGATACATGTGAATATCTTAGACCATAGATAATAATTAATATTAAATAAGACAAATCACTAAGCCAATGGCTTGTGTAAAACTGTGTGTTTGAGGAAGTGACTTTGGAACCAAAAGAAGAAATTAAAAAATTACCCTCATCAATTTTATTTTATGAAATGAAAATTTTGAAGAAAAAATTTATCCATTGGGGAATAATGCAACAACCGAAAATTTTATAAATGAAACCCCTTATAGAGTTAATAAATTCCACAGTTGGTAATGAAGTTATAGAAAACACATGAGCTAATTGAGCTATTTTGAATAGTTATATGGTCTATCCAATTTGAAATACTGTTTTGTATGATATCCTTTTTTAATAAATACATTGTAAAGTGTCCATTATGATTATTATATTATGTTTTATGATAATGTCTAATTGATATATATGAAATAATAGGAGGCCTTGACTAATGGGATTGTACTCTATGAAGCCAATTTATCAGTGCTTTCAGACGAGATAACATCTCTGGGTTTTTATGTTGGTCATGTCTAATCCATGATTCAACAAAAACATGAATGGGATAAGATCAATCTTATTGAGAACATGTCCCAAACCATATATGTTGAACCACCCCTTGAAAATCTCACCATCACACACCCAACCATTATAGTATTCACAAGTGTGATAAATGTCTATGTATCTAAACCATAATGGTTTTAATTTTTATATTTTTTAATATCAATAATAAATTTATTGTATTTATCCCATATAATATCACTTATTAAATAATTAAATTACATGTTTCATAAAAATTAGATAATGATATGATGAAAAACAATTGTATTCCATGGAATAATATTTTCAATCATGAATCACTTTATGATGAGTTGAATAATTAATTTTAAAATAATTGATATTTTAATAATATTTCATTATTAAATAATATTTAATAAATATAAATTATTGTATAATTTTATGATGTAAAATATATTATTTATAAGGGTAAGAAATATGTTATTAAAAAACCATTATATTTCAACAAATAGATATTTGGATTCAAAAGATAAATTTCTCTTATGTATAAAATTATTTTGATAAAGTAAATATTATTTTCTGAATGAGTACTTCAAAATTATTTAACAATGATGTTTTCATAACTTTTTGTGATAATCATTTTTTTCAAAATTTATACAGTATAAATATACGGTGCATATTATTACAACATAATGATCAAGAAGTGATGTAATATATTCTATAAAAGTTATTCAATACCTTATATATATTTTCCGTTAATAATAATGTGTTTTGAGGTCATTTGATCAATTTTAACAACCCGTAATGAATCCCCCAAAACCTATAAGATTTTTTTGGATTTTTAAATCAATTGATTGTAAACATGTCTCACATAAAAATCAATAAGGTTATTATTTTAATGATATTTTTTATTATACATATAAAATAATGAAAGAACATATATTTTTTTTAAAAACCATGGTATGGTATTTTATTTTCATTACATTATCATATTTTGTAAAAAAATTATTATTGTAAATTAATGAACAATTCTCATTTTTTTTCAAAATAAACCCACCCAACCTCTGAATTATATTCACTAAAACCCTTGGATCATGAAATTAGCCTTTTAATCACATTATAGAGTCTTATAAAGGATTCCCAAATCATTCCAAAATAATCCTATAATATTTTGGAAACACCCGCTCATGGTAAGGTATCCTTAACCTTTCCGCTTTATTCATGTACATTATTTATATTACTCTATTTTTATCCAATTTTTCATGATGTGATATGATCTCACACATACCTATTACATCTATTATGATTTCAATGTGTTTATTGACTGATGTATCTCACATTAATTCCTTACATGTTTATTTAACTACCCCCACTATATTGTCGAAATTATCCACTGACATTCTCCAATAATTTTTGTTGTTGTGAATTAAAATCCTCATTTCCATTCAAGGTTATTCACCTAGATGAACATATAATTAATTTACTGGGTACTTACATGTATGTATCCCACAATATTCAATTATATTATTACATATTATTAAAAATTATCCTATGTGGAATAATATATGTGGATCACTTGTGCATGTTCATGTTCTAAAAGTGAAGAGTGAACTAAGATAACACATCAATGAATTTAGTAATGTTTTAGATTAATAAAATGTCATATATGATACTAGGGAGTAAAAATGATACATTATAAGACATATTCCACCATTTTATGATGTATTTTTGGATAATCTTGTCATATTTTTATGATTTCATGATTAATATTGTTTCCACATTCCCATGTTTTTTGTTATGCTATCACGTTATATAATTCTTATTTTTCAAGAATATTATTTTCAATTGACTTATGTTTCCTTGATATGACTTTTAGATCAAAAGTATTTATTTATCTTATTATTTGATATTTTTATTCTCTTACTGGGTTTTATATATCACCAATTTCATTTGAATGTCCCTATGTTATCACACACTATTTTAGAAGAATTATAGAATTTTATGAGAGTGTTCAGGAATTTTTCAATAATTTTATTGTATCCATATACCATGTTGATGTCATATGTTACTAATTTCACAATGATACTATTCTTATTTATATAATGGGATTGAATTATGTGTATCGTTTTGTAATAAATCATGAAATATTTTTTCATAAACATATGAGTTGCCATAGGTTGAGTCTCTGATGACATATTTTGGAGACTTCCATAGAATAATAACTTCTCATCTGTGTCATTGAAATTTTTTAAAGAGAAGCAATCAAACCCTAAATTCCACTATATATTGGTCATCCTCTTTAGTTAATTAATCATTATGGGTTGGGAGGTACTCTCAAATAAGGAAACAGAGGTACATCATGCATTATGTGGAATAGTAACACTTTATGTTAATTTTTTAACCTACACATTTGAAAATATTAACAATCATTCGTTATGATAAGGATAAGATCCTAAATAATTTAATGATTTTACCCATAAGATTTAGAAGCTAATTAGACCAGGGCCTATACAATTATTATAAAATGAAATGAATTTGAATTACAAGGGGGCATACAAATGTAGGTTTAAATTTAATCACATGAATACCCCATCAAGATCAATTACAGTATCTATCATTCCAATACTATTTCACCAACATGGTTAAAATCACAAAATAAATGAGTAAAATTTAATCATTATTTTTCAATGAATTATAACAATAAACCCAACAACGATGAAGTCTCCATGAAACATTTCATGACTGAAACATCAGAGATTCCAAAACTAGAGTAGAGTCTGATTCAATCTACAGGAACATAAATCCGTGAAGAAAAATATTCTTAATGGATTAAATAATATCCCATAACTCATCATAAATAGAAATTCTATTCCCAAAAAAATTATTTAATTAAAATTTATGTATCCCATAATTTATTTACAACATATCTATATAAGACAACGTCCATTATACACCTATATCCACCCTGTCAATGTTGACATTGATCCATGATGGAATGGGAGGGATCCAATATATGGATATCTTCACTAGTGGTTTTCTTCATAATTGGTAGACTAAAAATAATGTAAAATTATAATTTCATATAAATCATTCGTCATTAGAACTATTTTAATTTTAGAGACTACACTCGTATCCCTATAAATTTCAGTGATACCTATATTAAATGTGGGAGCATGATTATCAAAATAAATCCCATTACACAAACTCCCTGAATTGGAAATGAAATATTTAGTGAAAATATGTATTATATTTAAATGAAATTCACTCTGAATTGATATAGTGATGTATTTCAACAATTCCATTAGGATTTCAGGTGAAACTCAATGTAAAAAAATCCCGGAAGATAATACCACATATTTAATAGAATTTAATTTGTATAAATGTTTTGATTTGTGTTCCCTCTATACTTAAAAAATATGTTGTAGTCTAAGGGAATCAGTATCCATATTTTTTGAATTAGACGGTATAATAATAATTAGCATCTCTAGATCCTCTAGGCCAGTAGTGACCTAGAGGGTGAGATGAAGGGTCTCTTAAATAGAATCATCAACATTGGTTCATTGATGTTGATATATTATTTTTATTGATGTAATTCCCTACAATTGATTTGACCCATTAAATTTCGAGTATAGATAATGTTATACCTAATCAAAATTTGTGTACCTATATTTGTTTATAAAATATTGTGTGTTTCAGTAAGGCCACATAAAAGATCGACATTTTAATTCATATATATAATAGGTATGCTTTTAATTTTATGATGGATATCACAATTTTATTTCAATGATCCTTCATAGTAAGGGGTTCCCCTATATATTATATTAGAGTTAATAAAGACCATTCATTTAGTGGGTTTCATGAGATCAATGTAAGAGTTCTTGATAAGAGGAAAAATAGAGGAAGATATATAAGAGGAGTGTCCATTCTGTAGCTTTGTGATAAACTTATTTGAAAGTAACTCTAAGTAATCATTATATTATATTATAATATCCCAATGAATTTCCTGACAAGTAAATCATTTGAGAGCATGTGACCCTTTAGTCATAACCCCACCCCCATGTTACTTAGTTAATTCATTCTATCCATGCAATAATATTTTTTTTCATGCACAGATCCAGTCCAAATAAAATTTATTATCAAAATTTAAAGAATATTGATGAGTCTTCATGGACTTATATACTGAGAAAAGTAATAAACATACATGTATTTTATTATAAAGTTGGTAATAAAAATTCTCATTAATTGGGATGTATTTTTCAATTTCCCTAATTTGTTCTATGAAGTGATCCAATAGAAAATCCTCACATGGTAGATTAATTTATCATTAATCAAAAACAAAGGTACACCAAGATAAATATAGGGTAAGGTCCATCAACTAATTCCATTTTTTCTTGAAATAATAAGTTTTTTAAAAGCAATAACTCCTTCGACATTGACAACGATGTATTTTTTATATATTTTACTATCCTATTTAAATTCTCATAATAACCAAACATTTCATTGATGGAAGGGATTTTCCTTCTTGCTGACTTTCAAAAATGAATGATATCTTTAACATATAGGATATGATAGGTGATGAAAATACTTATTTTATCATTGATCTACATATAGAGTCTATCATGAACAACATCACTAATAAGTCTACTCAAATAATTATCAACAATAGAAAAGGAAAGGTTCGAAATAGGGCCTCCCTTTCTTACCCTCTAGAACATTAATGAAAACATCATTGGGATACATAAATAAGGAAAGAGAGCCTATAACTATTGATAATGGTATTAATAATATTTATTTTGGCCTTATATATTCCATTATTCCAGAAGATGTTGAGAATGAGCCTCAGTTTAATCATTTCCAAAGACATTTCTGATTTCAATTTTAAATGAATATTATCCATATTTCACTTTCTCTTTCATGATGTTCAAACATTCTTAGGTATTTAAATGTTATTTATTTGTGTTCTAATTGGGCACAAAATAATATTTATATAAATAAATGTAATTCAATGTAAATTTACCCAACCATAGAGAATGAATGTTACTAATGATATGCTAAAAATGTTCCCTAATAAAAATAACCTAATGTTCATACTATCCATGGTTCTTTATCTCAAGGGATTCAATGAAATGAAATTAGATTGGAATCCATAATTTATAAAACCATATTCATGAATACGTCACTAAATTGGTGACATAATAATGCATAATATCCGAATAAAAAATATTTTTATGTTGTTTTTTATCCATTTGGATGCGTATCAATATTAATATTCAAAGAGAAAAGGGAGGATTTAATATATTCTTCATATGGGGTATCTGATAGGTTAGAATTTTGGTAATCTTAAATACTTGGGATAATATTTTGGATAATCAAGGAGGTGTTTTTATCCACATCACTAGAGTACTTCAATGTAATTATTCATCCACAATATTTGAGGTGTTTTTTTTCAAAATTGAAAAACAATACTTTAATGATGATGGTAGTGACCCCTCTGCTATAATTTTTCTCCTTATAAATGAAATAAAAAATATTGTTTTTTTAATCACCATCTTGAAGTAATCTAAAATTGAATGGATTTTATCCCATCCTCTATTTAATGAACTATAAGCCATACATCTTATAAAAGTATTTAATTTTATCTAAAGAAGGATCATATTGATTTTGGTTATTAATTTGGTAGTGTGATATAATATCTTATGCATTTTTAAGGTCATTATAAATTTTAGAGGATGAATATTTCCATTACTAGAATTAGAGGAAATTTTGGTGTGTTTTATCTTATAAGATATAAATTGATTAACAAAGAGTCATTTTTAGAAGAAATTTGTTTCAACTCCCATCATCTATGAGTGAAAATCTATGATTTATTGAACTTGAGATGATGAAAGGATGATCCTATTGGGATATTAATAATATCCACCACATTAGAATTGTGATTAGTGTTAAATTAAGGGGCAGTGAATCAAGAGGAATCAACATAAAAAATCCATCATCAAACTAGATCAACCATATTTTTAGTTTACTGAAATTCTTAAAATTTATGGTGTGTATACTCTCAGTGATATTAGTTCCAAAAATATTGACGTAAAAATTTATTTTTTAGTCATATATGATGATAAATAAGCGGTGTCTATCTATAGGAATTTGGTTCAGTTTTTCCCATCCATTCTCAATAGAGTATGGAATTCACACATGGTATACCATCATTAAGACATGTAGGCATATTTATCTCTTGAACCTTATAGAGATATCTCATTCTTATGTATGAATTAAAGTCATAGATAAATGTGAAATTAAGGGATGTGTTAAGGATGTCAACATAGAAATATTTTTTATGAATAATTCTATTTCATGTGATAAGTTTGACGAATTTAATTTCTAACAACCAAGGGAATTCAACGTTATATTCATGGGAGTTCTATGTGACAATGTTAATAACAATAGAAAATAATTTAATGGATATACAGTTAACAAATTTCATTGTTGGTTTTAATAAACCTATCGATAGTGGTTTTTTGGACCGAATATATTTTATAAGGGATGTAGCCCTGGGGTAATTCCCAATCTATTGATTGTTATAATATAGAATAATTATTCTTGTAGAGTTCATATACCTCTATTCGAAGGACCACTCTTTTATTCCATCTCCATCCATGGGGTTCTCAGTTTTCTTTCCATTATATCCTTTTTCCATTAGTACACGATCTACAATAAGTGAACATCATTCAAACAACAATTTATCCCATCATGGTTAAAATAAATTGGTCGATATTGATTAAAATCATCACATAGATAACTTCCATCAAGTTGGATAAATCATTAGGAAGAGTAAAAAATTCATGGAGGTGATCCATCAGAAAAAATTATTCCATATTCCTTCCATGTGGACACATATGTGAAGGGATTTTCTACATTATATTGGGGGAAGAGGAATTCCAACTGGGAAACATTTAGTGTGGAACACTAATTAATATAATATTAATTTTTTTCCTCCTATGTTTTATCAATAAGGGTTCGACCCATTGTAGGAGAATTGGAAACCACAATTTTTTGACATCCAATCATTTCCAATACTAGACCGAGTAAAATATCATGAGTTAGGATGGTGTGAACTATACATTCCATTTTTGGTTCAATCAAAATCCATTCATCCAAAAAATTAACTTCCAACAATGAATTACACACCTGATTATTGTTATGTGATTTGGATACTTACTGCACCTCCAAAATTATAGGAAATGAAATTAGTTTATAATCCATATCTCTATCTTCCTCCTAACGGAAAGTGAGAACTAGTGCAGTTTCCATAGGGATATGATCCTTTATGATAATAGGATCCTACATAGCCTTATTTCCAAAGTAATAAAATTTAGAACAATTCATATTCCTTACCTAAAAGGAGGTGGGATCATGCACAATATATATAGGGGGATTCCTAAATCAACATTAGAGGTGGAGGGATGATAAATATTCTCCTCTGCTTCGTAATAGTTCCATTGATATGTGGAATTATAATTCCCCCTTTCCTTACCATCATTTAATATATATTTTATATTTCACTAAAATATATGGTGGCAACAAAAACTATATTTTTTTAAAATATTAGTTTCCTTTCATATATTAACACTAGGAAAAAAATGTCATCCCTATTAGAATGAACCACTTCGTCAACCAATGTGGTAGTCATGTCAGCCTCAACTGTTACCCTAGTGAAGTTATTTAACAACTCATTATCAATTCTACTATCCAATATTATTGGATTTACATGTAATTATGCAATGTCTTTGAGAATCACAGTGTTCTGATACATTCAATTGATTTTATAGATATGGATGCAGAGATATGTATCATTTCCCAAAAATTTACTATGTAAAAATTATGTTCCCATTATTCAAACCAAAAAAGGAATGGTTTTATGGAGGTAGATTCAAAGCTCTACAAATTCCTCTTGCAATCATTTTATGGGAAGACAATATAGAAATAACATCAACCTAGGGACGCCATTTTCATTTCATCTTATCCCAAGATCACAAAAATACTTATGGTAAGATCATTTAAATTCCACATATTATGAAATTATAGAGTCAATACCAACAATAAAATGTGGAATTTGAAGATATTGAACCTATCTTCAAGGAATTCCTGACTGGTCGATAAACGATCGACTAACCTTTTTTTGAAATCTGTTATAGTGGAATGAATTTCAATGTAATGTTATGATATATTTTTTTGATAAATTGATATAATATAAATTTTTTCCTTAAAACTAGTCATATCTATGGGTTGAACATGATCTAAGGAGGCCTGCTTGATAGGTTCACATATCTAGAGGATATATTTGGTCCCAAAGAGATCATGTTAATTTAGGGAAATAACTGTGATCTTTATAGTGGGTGTATTAAATTTTTTATATCAATCGCAAACTCAGTGTTCACCTAGATTATCCCCTTTCACTATCATTTAATAGAATGATATTAAATTCATTTGTTTAAAATTCCTATTTAATCATGATCTTAAGTATATATATATGTATTTATATTTTCAAAATTAAAATCTGCATCATTTTTATAATGTATTTCATGAAAAAAAGTATGGGTTTTCACTATCCTTTTTAATCCATGTTATGGTGGTGAATTGTCAAATGATTTTAAATTTATTTTATTTTATTTTATATTAATTCAAAAAATCCAATATTATTTAGCCTTGATACTAATTTTTTTTATTAATTATACCATTTAATATTATAGAATATTTATTAATAATTCAAAAATTATGATTTAACAACTCATAAATATAACGAAAAATTGTTAAGTTTTTAAACTGAAACATTATTAAAATAAAATTAAAAGAGATAAAAAATATATAGAATGAATATTAAAAACCTTTTCTGTAATATTATATAAATAATTTCTAATCATGGTGTTTAGAATATATGGTATTTTTAAACCATTATATATGTTATCATTATATGTGTATATTTCATTTTTTTAACACTCATATTTTTTTTGCCTATTTTTTCTATATACGATAAAAATATTAAATAATCATCATATATAGTTCAAAATTTTATCATTAAAATGAATTTTCAGATATACTCATATTATTTATGAATTTCATCATGTTTATGATAAATATTTTAATAAAGTCATTTGTATGGAATTATGCTTATATTTATATAAAATATATGATTTTTTAATAATAGTCATATGTTTATACTATTTTTTAAATAATGGTTATTAAATTATTGGATAAAATAAAAAACACCACTACTATAGTTAACAACATAAAAAATCCAATAATAATGACATTAAAATGTTAATAATGGGATTAATCCAACATATAAAATAATAACTGAAAAATTAAAATGATATAATTTATATATCAAATATAAATTAATTTTTTTACATTAAATATATATTGAAATTATATATTAAAAATCCATCACAATCCCTCATACATTAGTACCCCACCCGGGATGGTAATGAAAAAAGCGAGTGACCCCTGAAGCAAGATTCAAATAGGCCTTGAGTTGTTGAGTTGCACCATGGGTACAGACCACACAATGAAAGGAATTACCATTAATAACCCTAAGAATATAATATAAAAACCACTAGTAAACATAATGTCCTTATTATCAAATTACTATAATAGTATAATTCATTGCATGAAATACAAATAAAAACTCAAAAAATTAAATACCATGAAAATTTATAATGCAACAACTCCACGTGAAATTTGACCTCCAAGCCAACAATGACTTTATCGATCACCAAAAACATACAAAAATACTAAATTACAAATTATATATTCGGAGTTATAATAAAATATATATTCATCAGTATCATATGCATGTCCTCTCATGCAAATTTGGTAATATAATATCCATTCCACAGTTTATAAATAAAGGAAAGAAAGGCTCTTTTCAACTGTATCTCCAATGGGATCCCCATTCATTCACCGACAAATAAATTCATTTTTCTAAATTAATTATATGTATATTAATCATTATTCTAGGGTAGTAGTGTGTCATTAACATGATGTAAATCAACCTTTCCCCTTACTTCTACCATGCATAACTATAACCACAGATCACCTCAAAGAACTATTAGTTAGAGTTGGTCCTCTAAAACGAACTACCTTCTACTTGTGGAACAAAAAACTCCATGGTATATCTTATTATTTATATATAACTACATAATTACTAGTATTCTTCATTTAAATTAATGTTATAGTTTCTTTTGAGTATTAGCGTCCCTCAATGGTTACCGAAGTTTCCCTCTATGATGAGAACCATGAAGTGATGATGTTCTTAAATATATGTTCTATGGATGGATGAAATAATATGAATAAGAATAGAGCATACATGTTTTAGTTGTCTGGGGATCAAAATGAAATGATACTTCTTCTCACGAATTTCTCCCTGGGAAATCTCTAAAAATGGAGGATTATGAGAACTAACTCTCTAGAAGATTGTACACATTTGTTTTTTATCATTGTATGTTCATATATACATATGTGTGTAGTTATCCTAAAAATTTAATATTATCATTTGTTCATATCATGATATGTGTACAATGGTATATTCTATACACTATTATGACATATGTTCATGGAGAATTTGAATATGTTGGGTGCATCATGAATGATATAGAATTAATAAATAAGTCATGGAATGATTTTCCCTTTCAATTATATAATATTGGATGATAAATTAATCCCTTTGAATGAAATAAAACTTAATAACAAAAACACGTTAATGGTGATATTTTAATGAGTTAATTTCTATAATTTTAAAAATTATATATTTGGGAATATAAGTTGATGACACGAGTGATGAAACATGATTTATTGAGATATCTAGGTAAGGGATTATATTACACAGTAAACATTTATAGGTTGTAGTTTTATTTTTAAATTATCCTCATATAATTAATGGTCATTATATGTTTCTAGAAATATCTATTCGTATATGACATGTACATATTGAAATTGTTATGGGGTCCTAGATGGTTACAAACAATGTGTATTAATAAGATCCAATAATTAAGAAAAATTGGAGATCATGAAAAAGTGGGAACCACTAACGGGGACTAGAGACTGTCTAAGTGAATGACCATAAGATAATTATTTAAATTATATTATTATATATTTAAATAATGATAATTAAATTTATTTATCAATGTAAACACATGTTTATTAAATAATAAAAATTAATATGAGTATGTATTATTTTTCCTAATGAATGTAATAATATTCATTGTTCCTTAAATAAATATTGTAGGACTGATCTTGTTTAGACGCCCTTGTTTTATCACCTGACATTTAATAATGTCTTTAGTGAGTAGAGAAATTTATGTGATATATATAAAATTTCTACTAGGTTATTTGTTTTTATTGTTACATTTTAAGAGGGTTAACATATCCTAGTGCATAAGTGAAAATTTTGAAAGATAAACCTTATTATGTAAGATAATTTTGATTATTGAATGTTTTTTTCAATATTTTTAATGATTTTTAAAGAGTTTTACAACTTCTTTCTTTTATCTAAAGTTCATATATATAGATAATACATACTAGATTGATTTAGGATTGGGTATCGATAACATGAACTATAGGAGATCATAGGAGCATTGTAAGGACTTTGATCTTCCTCTCTAGAAACTAAAAATATAATAACATTAATTATATAGATTTAGTGAACATATGAATTGTTAATATGTAATTTAGTTTGGTTTATTCAAGATATGAAGATCTGGAGATGATCTAAAATTATTTGGATCACTTCCCCACCTCTAGGTCCAATTTCTTTTCATTTTCATACTCCAATAAACTCACACAATATCATTGACATGATTTGGGAATCACTATATTGAATCATGTTATTTATGTTAGATTCACTGATAAAAAATAAAATATTAGGTGGTTCCATTTTAATCAAAGTTCCTTAAATTGTTTTAGAGAGACTGTATAACTAATAATGTCAAAATTTACTTTTAATTTTCAAACATTAGGAAATATGATTTTGATATAGTCCCAATGCAACATCCAGTTCATTGATTAGATTTATAATTATAATTTAATGATCAATAAATGATAAAATGAGTGTTTAGAAATCAGAATAATGAAATTAATAAAAAATATATATACATATATCATTTATATACATTTATACGGATGGTTAATAGGCTTATAGTGTTGTTATCATTAAGAAAGGGAGGTCTAAACAGTGAGGGGTGTCTTGATAAACATTTCAATGAAGATAATAATAGAATATTATAAATTAATATGATAGGTGTGTGTAAATTCATCCCACATTTACTAAAATCTCCCACATTAATTGTTGTTGGGGGGTAAGAGTGATGGAACCCACTCATGGGAGTTCAATTATAATGTGTGTGTTTTCTTGTGTGTGGAACTAAATAAACATGGAAGCCTTATTATCCACTAATAGAGCTAGATGGGGTGTGAAATCATTCCGCGACTCGGATATCTATCTAGGTCTCCCATCCTGAGTTGGTTTGGGTTAGGACATACCCAACCCTATACAGGACAAGTTTTCCTTTTTTTTATTTTTATTATGTCCAACAATGTAAAAAAATAACAAAACAAATCATAAATTAAATATATATACATGGGATTTAAGAAAATTATTTATGGTTCCACATGACATACCAATAATTAAGTAATATTTTTTTAATATTTTTTAAACGTATGAAGATTACCCTCAAGTTTAATTTTGAAAATTTAAATTATTATTATGATTTTTTATCATGTTTCATAATCATTAGCTGAGACTGACCCATGAATATTGTATATTTATTTATTTAAATTTAATATTTAATTTAATTTCTAAAGTGTAATAATTGTTTATGATGTTGATGATCTATGTATTATCCCTCCCGCATTAAATTCATAAGGTCAGGTTCTTTTACATTTGATTGATATAATGAAATTCCATAATATAGGTTTCCCCTTACACATATGTGAGCATAAATTGTATAATTATAGGTGTTCCAAATTAACTGGTTCGAGTCGAGAGTCTCCATAAAACCAAACAAGTGATATCAATGAGAGTTTAGTGTGCCTAAAAATATAAGTGAAGTTACTTATCAATGTTTTACCATGGGTCTTAGTTGATTCATTATTTACTTGATTGATCATCCACTATAAAACTACTCATGATCATGTCAATTTTTTTCATCACTGGTCTGTGTCATAAGTTGATCCTATATGATCATGTAGAATAGTAAATAAGCATGAAAAGATAAAAAAATGAATAATTTTTCTATGAATGATTCTATTTATACATTTTATAAGATGTGATTGAGATCAAATTGTAACAAACATGATACATATAAATATATTTTAGTTTAAAATAGAAGAAAATTTATTATGTGTAAATTATTATATCACATCATGAATAGTTTTTTATATTAAATTTTTATAATAGTAACAAGCATATAAAAAGGAAAAATATTGAATTTTAATATATAATGTATAAAAACTCAAGGAAATAAAAATTAAATTTAGAATTATATTTATGGAGAGAAAATGATAAAATAGTTCAATGTGATAGTCTAGCCCAAGTCAGAATGAATTTAATTTTTATGGTGTTTCAATTTACAGTTTCAGGTTGATTTAACCATGTTCACATCAATGGTTTACTCCCCAAGAATGACTTGGTGTAACATGGATGGAGGTGTTGGGGAAATTTATGTTCTGAATATCAGGATTTGGGAGTCCTATTAATAGATCATGAGGTAATGAGTTAATGCAGCTGTAAAATTATGTCAACCTAAATACCTTTGAATGGACTATTAGTCCCGAGTTAGAGTTATGATAAGGTAGAAATGGGAATTTTTCACTTGAATATACTTGTGAAAATAAATTCCATATCCAATATCAAGGGTATTTTTTTGATGAACTAGTGGGAGAAAAAAAAATAAAATTTATTATGGGATTTTTGGTAATCATTATAATGTAATAAAATCAACTATTATTTTGTAGTTGAAATGGAATGTATTATGAAATCTACATTATCACTACAATTGATATTGTATAATGTTTATTTCATCGCCGACATGAATTTCTATGATTAGTATAAAAAAGTGTACATCATACTATGACATGATTTGAAATTATATGTGTTTGTATCACCTATTCCTAAGAAGGTGTCATCTACAGATGCCAATGAGGAGTAGATTAATATATAATTAGAAAACGTAAATGACATACTAGATATATAGTTTTTCATTTTATAATTACTGTAAACTGAGATTTAGATGTTTTATGAGGACATGGATTCGTTCAACAAGATGTCATATCTTCATGGTCTTTATCTGGCGATGGAATGAAAATAGAATTATAAGATCTCAAAGGAACTATTCAAAAATAATTATAGATAGTTGATACTATATAGGGTTCATGAAGTCAAGATGATTAGATAAATAGTGAACATTGATGTCTTTATCTTTAATTTTCCATGTGAGTTTCACATAAATCTCATTTCAACTCCAATAGCTCAAATATTGCCCAGTTGCATTGTGAAATATAATAAGAGAAATAGTGGAATGTCCCTCATTATATTTCATTACATGATTAACCATGTTGTATAGGAAACGATATGTACAAAACTTGGTGTCATTTTGGTGAATAAATGGAAGAACAAGGTTAAGGTCCCCAAGACACACTACAAGTATAAGGATCCTAAGAAACATTCTTACAAGAATATAAAGATCCAATGATATGATGAGGAACAAAATGCGGTAAGTTTCCCATGTGAAAATTTGGGTAATTAGAACAAGAAATCCATCAAGTTAAACAATTATGAGGAAGATTAATTAGTGTTTGTTATTGATAGATTTTTTTCCTTCTACTATTTGGTTATTAGATTCCACATGTAGTGCTAAAATACGTATACCAATGTAGAAACTCAGTAGATTTAGAAATGTTTCCAAATAAGAGGTGCATTACAGAGCTACCAATGATTCCATAATTTATTTATTGGATAAAAGATACTACCTACTCACATTTAAAATAGTGATTTCCTTGTTTTTAATAACTATTATTATTTTTTTAATGTTACTAAGATCATAATTTTTTTATCATACTAACCTATAGATGGATTTATTTTCTTGTTTGGAAAACTTTATTATACTATTAAAAATATAGAAAATATTAAGCTATTGAATATTTGTATAAAAATAAATATTCATTGGAAAATAATTATAATCTCACATCATAACCTCAATTAGACAATTTTTGTATTACTATGAAAATAAAAGGAGAAGAGGGTATTTCCACAAGACTTAAATCAAAACAATTTTGTATAAAAAACATATAACCCAATGTTTCCCATAAATATCCATCCACAAAATTCCCCAAATGAACCATTCCGACAACCAAAACAATATTTAGAAAATGAATGAAAGAAAATCATAGAAGGTAATAGAAGGTAACTCACATGGGATCACTAATAAACAAGATCATAATGAGAAGATTTAATTCCATCTAAAGGGGGTAATGAATTATTAATGATTCACCAAGGTTTACATTGAGTCCAGAGAAAATATGAGACAATGGTTATTTTCAAATGGGTATTGATAAATTATAGCTATAAAATAAATTAAAAGACCATGATCTAACACCCACAACCATGAAAATGCGATCAAGGTTCCTCCCCAGTCTATGATGCATGATAAGGTTCTATAACACCAAGGACACCTATCTAAATACATACATAAATTGAAACAATATTCAAGTACATGATCCTAAATACCCATGGTATTTTCGTGGAATAACCCATTCATTATGGGAAAAATATTCCCAAGTAATCATAAATATAAAAATTTAACCTCTATGGTCCCTATATAATAAAAACCAACTACACCACTGAACTATATCCCCAAACTGAACCTCTATGTCATAGATCATCCCTATGATGTAAGTAAGTACCTTTTTACCCTTCATCATGAAGTATGATGTCCATTACTCTAAAACCATGGATCTTCCAATACATGATACATGGATGACCCTTTTGAATTATACCCTTCCAAGGATGAAACCCGATTTACCATTACAAAATATTCCCCAATAAAATTTTATCCAAAGGTTCATGGTACAAAGATACACATAGGAAATCCCAGAGAATTTGAGTGACTTTTACATGAAACATAGATCAACATCACAAAAGATCCACTAATAATATCTTAAGATTCTATGTCTTGATCTACTTCTGATAAGAAATTTCAACTCCAACCAATCATATCCTTACTTTAAACACCACTTTTCCCCTCCATCATTCAAAACCACCCAATATAACAAGCCATATTATTTGGGAAAATATATTAGATACCTATAAATTTAATCTCATTCCACAGAATAGAAAAACACGATCAAAAGGGATTATATGGAATATGTGACTAACCATGTCTACTAATACCTCTCAAGAATATCATGATAACTAAAACATGATGACTAAACCAACATACCCAACAAATGAAATGAACTAATACCCTAAATTAGAAATACTCCAAAAAAATCATCATGGAAAATAAAACTCATAAATACATAGGATACTAAGAATAAATATACATATCAAACTCCAATGTACTCTATTATAAGAAAATAAGAATCCAAAACACCCAAAATAATGGAATTACATGACCACACAAAACCCTCTCTTGATGATCCAATATCTCAGCTAGTTTATTCCTGAAAAAAATCATTAAATTTGATATTAAACTCTTCCGAGTCAACGATGTTGGAGAAATTACGAATATAAACATGAATATGGGATACATTGAGTATTTTTTTGGATCCCATAAATCTATAATGGAAGAACCAACAAATGAAATACCTCTCCTATGTGATCCAACAACTTCGAAGGTACAAACAATTAGGGAGAAAAATTACTCACTCGAATAAAGCCCTACTAAACTAATCTAGAAAAAACTATAAAGAACAAATGGTATATACTCTAGAGCAATAAGGGATTATTTATTTGATCAGATTATGATTTTTTGTGGTCCCTTTTTCCCTCAAGACACTCGTAATCCACCTAGAACTTCTCTCTCATACATTTCACCACATATGGACCAAGGACTAATGACTCAATGAGGTCATTATATCAAACTGATATTGGGATGGAAATCAATATAAATATTCAAATAGATCCACTTTGATTGATGAGGGATAAATATTGTCTTATAAAAACTCATAATAAGTACGTTCTTCACCAAAAGTCCCTAAAAATATAGAACACAAGCCTAGAACATTTCACACATCCTTGAAATAATATCCTCCATATTTTAATCTATATGTGGATGAAATTAATAAATATGGTTTTATTGGGATCCAAAATAATTCTATAATCCACTATAGATTTAGGAGGACAACCAAGTTTATTGATCAAAGATACATGACCTTAGTACCCCATGTATTATCACTACTCATCCACATATTGCCTTACCATAATATCCAAGGAACTCTACTCTCCAATCACCATAGAATGATATGAATGTTTTTATCCAATATCACCCAAAAGAATTCATTTCCTCCTTGTTCATAAGTTAACCAAAAGATGAAGTCCATTGAAATATCCATACACTTATTCTCAGGGACATCCAATTGATACAACAACCATTTGGAGAGATATTTCCCTAATATCCCCTACTGAAAGATGAAAAATAATTCCACATACTCCACCATTACATGATTCATCCTATGACACAAAATTTCCTTCATTATGAAATGATATATCTTAGACATTCTCTTATAAACCATTATTGGTGAAATGTGAAACAAATAGAGGACTACCTTATGCATGGCCAATGGAATATAAAACATCATCTAAAATACCATCTTGTGTTTTAAATATTTTGAACACCCCTTTATATAATCACTATGTTTGACACAATATCTCATTACCTCCACCACTATGTATCTTGAATATGACTCCTCTACCTACAAAGACTAGGGAGGTTCCACTTCTATATATCAAATGTAATATTGAAACCATACTATTATAAATGAAGCTGAATTTTTTGAACATATTTTCAGAATGATTTGGAAGAATTGTTTATAAGATAGTTTTGGAGGGGATAAAATTATAATAAATTTTGGTGGAATAATAATTATATGTGATATATATAAAATAATTATATGATATTCATTAAAAAGGCTAACCAAAAGATATACCTAAGAGCATGATCAACCATATGGAAGTAGGAGCCAGCTTAACTCAAGATAGCCATGGAAGAATGTAATACCTATATAAATAGATAAGTTATTTGGTGGATGAAACCAAAATCAATGTTAAAAAGTCACATGTAGATGTGGGAGGCTGGTTCATAACCTCGTATGTGTAGGGAGACATATGAGTTAATTGGTGAAAATCATCCCTAAATCGACTATATTGTCTATAAAAAGGAGTTCTATGAAATTTTAAGAGATATGAGAAGGTATTTTATATCAATGTGGGATTGTTTTTTCAGTATAATATTCATCTATTTTTTAAATATATAAACATATCATGGGACATGATAGAAAAATTACCAGGAAATATAGTGTCATATTTTACCATGGGGAATCATGGGTTCTATATGCCATGTTTGATATCATGATCTAGAGTTAGAGTAGTGGGGATCCTAGAGAGTTCATGTAATAGATGATAATGGTTACATGTGTATGATAATTTCATGCAGTTTTACACACATTCTTGTGAGTTTCCTTCCAAAAAAACAGTCACTATTATTTTTATGAAGACACCATGTATATGGGTTGTATCTATAATGAGTAAGACAGAAAAAGGATTTCAATGTTCAGATTTGATTTCACGTCATGGAAGGTGATCATGCCATGTGAAGTCCATTTTTATTCTATGTGCATGCACAATATGCTAGATCAGTTTATTGTGTGATGGATTGATTTTTATATATTTGTTATTTTAAACTAGTCTTTGTGAATAATTATAATGGGATGTAAGGATTAGCACATTTTTAGAGGATCATAGGTGGTGAAATTTTTCTATAAAATAGAATTACCATATAATTTGAAGGGAATAGAGAAAATTATATATGAAAGAGATGAATCTAGATACCATGAAATTTATTGAATGTGAAATAGAGACACTATGTACTTTATTGAGAAGATTTTACATACTGATAACCATTATGATTTCATGAATATCTATCAACATAAAAATAAAATAAATGAGAGAGTTTCAAATACTCATACTATGAGAAGAGTCTATGAGAATACCATTCATGATATTCTATCTTCATAATTAATTAAGATATAAAGATTTTCTTAAACAAAGGTTAAAATTTCATGGAGTGCTCTACATACCAAGAATATTGTTGAAGAAAATCCATATGTACTGTGTGTATGAGGTCGAAAAAATATGCAATTGAATCATATGAACTCTATGAATTTATAATTATATGAAGTAACGATGAGTGTGGTTGTGTACATGATGAAAAGTTATTATTTAGTTTCAAGCATTATCAAATTAAGATAATTTGTTTCAAATAGTTATTTTGAAAACATTAGAGAAAAATTGAAATACTAGTTCTAGAAAAATAGAATTATGTAAAAAATAAATGATTATTTTTCGTGAAGGATGTATTTGGATTATAAATAATTATAATGTTGCCGTTCACCACTATTATATACAACTTGAAGACATGTCATATCAATAGATAATTCCATTCATGAATTAATTATCATCTGGAGAGAATAAATATTCTTTTTAGACGGTTGATTTAGACTCACCCCTCATTTTGGATGGATTTTTTCCATCCATCTTGATGAATTAGGGGAAAACATATTGATGTTTAAATTCATCTACCTAGAGTTAAAAGTGGAAAAAATTATAGATAACCAGGATGCTCTTGAAGAGACTTCTTCTCATTAAACTATGTAATATACATCACGAAGTAGTTTGTGGAAGTTATGAAGATGTAGTGATCATTGGATAAGAAGTGGAAAAAATTAATTATTATAAAGGCAGTGCACCAATATTGAAGTGACCATGTTTAGACCATTATAATTCATGAAACTAGGGAATCATAGTTTGTTTTGGAACATTGTAACATCATCTATGTGTTCTCCTTGGTTTTAGACCTTTAAGGTGAACTATGTGAAATATATATGTTCTAGTATTACTTTACATCATTACATGTGTATTTTTGTTCTAATGTATTTTATATTTACAACTAAATGTCTAATAGAGTTCTTTCTCACACAAAAACAATACCCCAAACAATAATCAAAATATTTGACGAAACTATTTAATTTTTGGCCACACCATATTTTATAGTACATAACTAAAATTCCTAAGGAATAAAAGGTGGTAATCGGGAAAAAAAAATTTTCCCTTCAAGTTCAACATTAATGAGTAAATATTTAATAATTAAGATTACTTGATATCTTTCATTAATCATGAAAGATATAGATGAAATCTCGAGAGAAGAAAGAATTAAATTTCAACACAATAATAACTATACAGGCTTATTGACAATAAAATATATCTAGAAGGTTCTCTTGGAGAATTAAAAATTCAAAGGTAAATGACGATTAAAATGGATGTATTATTAAAAGAATATACTGATTAAATAGACAAGATTAGAACATAATTTGAAAAATTAAAAACTAATTAACTAATCGATCATATATTCTAGTGAATAAATATATGTAGTAGATTTTAAACTAACCACTAAAAAGAAATCCAAGATGATTTAAAACTTAAGTTCATCTTTTGAAGACCAAAATGAGAATATCGAATCTAATAAGAAATAAATTTTTAAAATTAAAATCCTTAAGGGTATAGTAAAGATGATTTATTTTAAATTGTGTGTTTTTGGGGATTTATAAATGATTATGTTCCACATGATTATGTTGAAATTTTATATAATAAGGAACTGGAAAATGTTTTAGTAATGGGAGGTGAGGAGGAGTCTCAAAATTAGACTGAATCTCTAAAGAGACTGATGACTAAATATAATCTTAGAGTATGAATTTGAGAAAAAATTAAAATGATTTTTTCCCTTAAGAGTCTATAATAGAAATTGAATGATTCAATATAACCATTTAAATCATACATGAAAGTGAATTATTAAAAACTAGAGGTTAATGAAATGATGATAAATTTTCTTGAAAAGATATTACTAGTGGAAAATCATATACATGTAGATCAGATACTGAATCAGAAGAATGAATGGAATGAATGTGTGTTTTAAATTGATATTTATAAGAATAATCCCAACATTATGTGTTTTGAACTGGGGATCAAATTTAGAAATCTAGAATTTATAAAAGTTTATAGTTCTGAAATTATTAATAAGACAGGTCCTTAAAAACAAACTTCTTAAAAAGTGTATTGATTACAAAAATACTCGTAATAGTGAAAAGATAATATTGGAACCATATAATGATCATCCTATAAAATAATTATGTAATAAGATTAACCAGTATCACCATTATTTTATTTTCTGTAATATAGTTTTATCAAATAATACATGAAGAAAATCCAAATCCAGATAAATATGGGTGGTTAAAAATTCTACCACATTTTCAAAGGTAGATAGAGGCATGTCCTAGAATAGGATATACTCAAATTTGGTTCAAAAGAAAATTAATTTGTTCATTAATAATAAGAAATAAAATCTATTTAGACCATATATAGAATAAAGGATGAAGATTTATAGGATATTGTTAGTGTGGGTTGTAGTATAAACACAAGGACACAATTTTTTTTAATAATATGTAAATTAATGAAAAATATAGTTGGAATGTTTTTTGGGGGTGAATGTATAATGAAATGGGAATACCAATTGTTTTAATTCATTTTTAATTAAAATGAATAATCATTTACATGCTGAAATGATATGAATTTCTTGAAACATATGTTGATTATTACAATAAAAATGGTAAAAATTATGAGGACTATTATTATGAATCAATTAAGATAATCTCTGATGTAACTGAGAATAAATGATCACAACAATATATGAATTGGACCAGAAATTATTGTATGTATACAGTAATAAACAATTAGATGAAAATTGCTTCAAAAATTACATCCATGATTATTGTTTATAATGATATCACACCAAATGAGAAAATATGAGTTTTCTATGGAAGAAAAGGCCACATTGTGGACCATTGTATATTATTTTAAAAAATTAGCGCTAAAGGGATAAGGATTTTGTCAAAGAATAAATGAATCCATGATTATATAAACATTTTTGGTTTTTGAACAGATGTCCATGAAGATAAATTTTAATTTCATGATAATATATATAAAATGGGAAAACCAATGACTGGTGGTGAATTGGGTGGAATGTGTCAATTTTCTATAAATACTGCTAAAAATTGCATGACATTATTACCTAGACAAGGGTAGTTCATGAAAATAAATAGGAAATCACATATTATTACTTGTTCAAAAAATACTTATGTGGACATGGATCCCACACATAAAATAAGATTTAAAATATACCCAAATAATGTTTAACTATATATCCATATCTGTTTGTATTAGAATGGAATATAAAACAAGAATATGAAAATGAAATTAATTTTCTTTTTATTCTAATGAATTACTAGCAAACATTATTGATGAATTATAATTAAATAATAAAAAAACAATTATGGATAAGCGGATCCAAAGAAAATAAAATCCCTAATTTTTCTAGGAAGAAAATATAATTTTACTAATACCAACAACACATTCATATTTGGTGATGAATAGGGAACCCTAAAACTATGTATTTATGTTTAATTAAAATTAATTGATTATTGTGTTGGATTATGGTAGATACACTATTCATGGGGTTGTTAATGTAAAATATAATTCATTTATTAAATTAAATTAACTATAAAAAAAGTTTAAAGAGAAAATTATGATGTTATATTAGTTTCAACGAATATTTTATTTTTCTAGTGGTTTAAAACAACAATTGAAGAACAAAATATTACCTTGAATCTACTAGAAGAAAAAAATATTACTTATAAATAGTTCCCTATACTAAATAGTTTTTTAAAAAATATGGGTTCAAGAGATAATGGTATTCAGGGGATGATGGTAATGTGCACTCAATTTGGTTTGGCAATATCTAAAAACTATGTTCCTTATTAAGACAAGAAGTTCAAAATAAATAAAGTGTATCCATTTATCCAAAATGTTGTAAGAATCACAAATATGTTTTCTACTTTATTCAATATTAGCTTGTGGTTTTGTATAAGTGTGATTGAGAACACAAAATGTAATTTATATTATGAAATTACAATTTTTTGTGTTATTTTAAAATTGTTGTGTGATGTGGAAGAAATTTATACAATAGAATTAAATAACGTTTCCTACACTGAATTATGAATCACTACGCTTAAAGTATATGTTAACATTTTATTTCCATGTGGTGACATTCACTCAGTGAATTATGAAATCAGAAATGAAGCTAGAATATGAAATTGGTCTGTGAAATTAATTATTAATATAATGTGGTTGAGAGAATATTGAAAATATTGATGGTACAACTATTTAGAGTGATAAGGTAATAATTAAAGGGGATATAATTATTTCTTCTTATGGGAATTCTGAAATACTTATCTTCATAAATTCGGTATAAGATGTTTGTTGAAAAATACAGAAAAGATGAAAAAATAAATCCTTTTGTCATGGTGGGGATTTCCCTAATGAAATGAGAGGATTTCTTTCTAATTTTATTGAAAAAGGGGGTGAAAATAGATTCCAAAAAATTTATATACTATCATTAGATATGTTTTATAGGATATTTTCAATATAATCCAATGTGAGAGATTATTGAAACTATAATCATATAAGTGAAGTCGAATTTTAGGGAAACATGTTATTCTAAATTGGAAGAAGCATTTGAAGTTGGTGTTATTTGTGAGTTAATTCAAGTATATTGTGGTGGAAATGGAATTTATGTGTTAAATTTGGAAAGGAATTTTAGGATGATTACTTAAAAAATGGTCCCACCAAATGCTAGTTTGAGTAACAAGATCAACCACATAGAAGTATGATCCTATCCAACTAGAGAAATCCTTGAAGTCATTTGAGGCCTATAGAGATAGAGTGCCTACACATGGGCATACAAAAATAATTATGGTGTGCATTTCCTAAATGGATATTATAGAGTGGTTCTTATCCTATTTAATTTGGGGTGACACAAGACATTGTAGGTGATAAATATCACTAGGTAGACTTCATTTTATATATGAAAGATTGGTGAGTCTTATTATGATGTAATAAGATGAATGTTCTTTTAATGTGGGACACTTTTTTCAATTTATTGTTCTAATGCATTTTATATATACAAATATACCAGGATAAGTTAAATAATGTCATTCAGTATATAGTGTTTTATTCAACATTAGGAAACCATGGGTTCCATATTCCATATCTGAAAGTATGATCTAGATATATTAATGTTGGTATCATTAAATTTTTATTCCATATATGAAAAGATGTTTTCATGTACGATACATTCATTCTATTACACTCACATTCTTATGATTTTCATTCCAATAAAACCAAAAATTTTGTTGTTATGATGATAGATTATAGAAGAGTTATAAACTTTTTACTTGGTATAAAAGATGAAATAATGATGATTATTTAATTCTGTGTAGTGTAAGATACTAATTAAAAGTGAATTTTATGTTCATACCAATAATATTTAGGCTATGTAATATATGGTTCATTTGCGATGGATTGAATTTAATTTTCTCATTATAAAAAACAAGGTTTTGTAGATTATGTCAATATTATATATATATATATGACAACATTTTTTAAATTATATGATTTAGTGTATTTTTTTATAACCCCCAACCATTTCATTTTATGTTAATCAAAATAATGAGACTAGATCATGGGGAAAATTGATACTGGGAATGTGAGGTAAATAGAAACATTAATGATTTGTATTTTAATGGGAAAATAGAAAACCGTGAAATGTAATAATCATTCATGAAGATATATCCACATACAAATATTTTAATGAAGAATATTTATAGAGTTACATATATTAATTCTATATGAAAAGGCTTCAAGAATATCATTCATGATATTTTATCTTCATAAATAATTACACCATAATATTTTCATAATAGAAGGAAATTATTACTTGGTGAGATCCCTATATTTTGAAGATACATGAAGAGTATTCATATATAATGTGTTAATGGTTACATGATCAATATGTTTTTAAGGATACATATAAATCACAGAGATATGTATGTGATGTAGCAATGGTTATTGTTGAGTGTGAAAAAATGTTAATAAGTACATTCATGCCTTATCACATGAAGTTAATCTCTTGAAATGTTTTTTTTAAATACAAGAAAGCATAATTGAAATATTTGTTTCATAAAAATAGAAATAAGAGAAAATAATATAACAAATTATTATATTCAATTTGGTTGAAAATATGTGAGGGCTCGTAAAACATATATATGATAGAAGAAATGAGGATCATTAATGTAGGGATGATCTAGTTTTTAATGAATAAGGGGAATCAGATTAACACTATCATATCAAACATGAAGGTGTACATCTTCAATGTGTGATCCTATGATGTAACACTTTTTGGTGAACCAACTAAGACTATGTTTTTTTCTATGATAACATTATGTGCTTATATATACATCATTGTTTTGGTGATTGTGTTGTCAGAAACTACATATTGTTCACTATTCATTATCACATGGAAAAAAGATCATGAAAAATAATCACATTAGTAAAAGAAAAAGTTTATTTTGGGCCATACATCGATTCACAACACACCACTATGATATCATAAGGTATAATAAGTATCCACTGCCATATGTTTCCTCTTCTTTAACATGGATAGGTGATAACTCCTATATCACCCTCTATGCATCCTCAAATTCATGGATAGATCCTCGTGAATTTATTCTCTACACATAATCGAAAAGATTCCACTACCAAATAATGTAGATGTTCTCAAAGTCACAGTCTTGGAAAAACACAATCCACCTACACTGATGTATCTTTTGATCCTACCTATAGAACACATACTTCAGACTCTTGTTATATGTGAAGCCCACAAATCACTCACCTATTAGGTAATATTTTAATAGTTTTATTGAAAACCCCATTTTTTCATCTTCCTATAATGGGTTAATAATTTATTATTATGGTAAAATATAATCCAAGACCTATAGAATATCATGTCCCTCTGTTGCATCAAGAAAAATCCTAATACTCGATGTGAAACATAACAAAGGATATCAAATATCACTAATATTTTAGAAAACATAATCACTGGATAATTGATCATCATCCCCTTTACGTAGTTGAAGGATACCTAAAACTGATCATTGTAAATAAAGGTCTTGTCTTTCTAGGTTAAAGTTATTAAAATGGTAGTAGTTTAGGGGAAATATTAAATAAATCTCAGATAATATCTCGCAAGACATAGGTTTTTATGAACCTCCACAACATTATTAGGTTCAAAATGAAAAACATTCCTCAATATTGTTGTATTCATGACCATTTCCTACTGATACATCACATATCCAAGCAAGTGAACCTCTCACATTCTAAACTTGTACATGGAAAACTTCCCGTGGCACTGATGATATTAGAGAAGTAGAGTGATATCACTATGGTTCTTGAAAAACACATATTTTGACTACATGTAAATGAGGATGTGGTAAATTATAAAAACGATGAGTTGATCTTGGAAATCATGGAATCCATAGTTCTTGATCCCCATGACCACAAGTAGAATATTCATGCGAACGAACAATAGGACAATGAACTCAAATTTACCATACCCATACCAGAATATAATAATTGGAATACCCTCCTCCATTATGATAATATAATGATAAATGTATCATAAATTGATCATTAAGAATAAAATGGATCAATTATACTGGTAAAATAGATTATCTACCCTTGTAAGAGGGTAATTGTACATAACTATCACTTAGTTCAAACTTTATTAGTCCCAGAATACCCTAATAAATTCAATCACATTTTTGGTGACCAAGACTATATCACCCCACATTGATTCAATATGTCAATGGAATCCCATACTATATATATCATTGATCTATAACATTTAATCATGTATATATATATATAATATTAAATGAATACTTCAAAATCAACATTTCACCATGTTATAACTTTATCCAAAAATAAACATTTCATTAATTGGAAGTATCACAACCTCTTTATAGAGGACATCTTGATAATCAATGAAAAACTAGGAGTACACACTAACTGGTATTCCAATGAAGATTCTAAGATCTAATATACACGAGGCTTTGAATTCATGAAATATATATGATAATACTTTTGACCCACAATCAAAAACCATTGGACCTAAAAATTTTTAAAATATGGCCCCCAATAGAAGTAAAAACCAAGAACATACATCAAATACAACAAATCCCTAGAAATGATTATATTCTATTCGCGTATATGTGATAAGAAAAATTCCCATATTGATTAATTCTACTCCAAAATCAATCTACACCATCAGTTGACATATAAAACATAGACCGACCACCATCCAAAATGGTTACCAGCAGGGGAACTTGAAGTCTCCTCACCACTATTTCTAATTCAAGATGAAAAAATAGGTTTAATGAAAGGGTGTGAATATCCAAAAAACATTTTAGAAAATAATTAAATGATAGCCAAATTGTACCTTGAACATCCTTTGGATTCTCCGATGTGGGTACATATATATGATATATCTATCAATTATCATCTCGTATACCTCACTATTTAGACATCAATGGACACACTCTAGTTTGGGTCCCTAAAGATGTGGTACATCATGAGGTTAACATCTTCCAAATCCATCTTCCCTTGTGAATTCATAAGCTTGCTGATTCAACTGCTAACCAAGCACTCCTAGTCCTTGTTTCTTGGATGTCCCTATGGGAAAATTCAATTGTAATGACTAAAGAGGGGTCTGATCACTCATTCTGTATTAATATTCTAATGTTGTCTGTTTCTCAGGATTATAATGACCATGACACCCACATTTTTATCCTAAAAACTAGGTCCCCAAATAGATTTGTTTGTACTTTGATCCTAATAATAGTACGAAATAGACTGTAGAGGTGTATCCTTGCCAACCTGAACCTCAAATAACCAGATGGTCGTGGTCCCCCAATTGAAGCCCTACATCTTAAGAAATTAAATTGACCGCCTAGATGAAATACCCTTTATGAATTCATATGTTAAATAACATTTTCATTATACTATGAATATAATTATATTTGAAATGGAAATGAGATGAATATATATTTTAATTTTTGATTCAATGCCTCCTCAATACATCCTCCTCAAGATTCCTCAATAAGAAAATGATTTGGAGGGAAAAATTCCCTGATATTAATCATAATCTCCCATAGGATTAGGAAACCTTACTGAATGGAGAGTATCTATTTCAATTCACAACCATCATCATCAATCAAATGAAATCTAAATGGTATTCCATCATAAAACCATTTCCATGAATCACATTCGTTTTTCTTATCTTTATGATACATTTTCCACCCATGACATGCCACAACTCAAATTTTACTAACTTCTAGGGAAACATAATACTAAACCAATGATAGAATATAACTGAAATAGATCTCAAGATCTTATAGACATTGATCAATTTTATAATTGGGGATAGTTATTTTATACATCACCAGACATTGAGGATGGAAATCATGAATATTATTCTACCACAACTCGTCCCCGTCAATTGGATTGATCCTCTAATGATAAATTAGATCATTCTACGGAACCTAACCTTCCTGAAATACATATCAATTATTAATAGGAAACATTTATGAATAACAAATGAAATCCATAATTCTAGTAGTATGGAACTTTTTAAGATTCATTATTTCAATTTATATTAAATTATAGACATTACTGTGTTCAATATTAATAAAAAAAATGATACATGTAACTCTCTTAGGCCTCTACCCTATAACCATAACCACTTCTCTGATTACATTTTTTAGTCTTATGTTCCATACATTAGATAATAGGGGTATTAAAATCTTATTCCCTAACTAGTCTAATTTTTTATATAACAATATTGTTAGGGCCAATAGGGGCCTATATACCCTGAGAGGGGGGGTGAATCAGGGTATGGATATTCTTTTTCAAAGTTCTTTCTGCCCCACTGGATCTTGACCTCTTTGTTACAAGGGTCACTTTGTTTGCACTTGTGTGGTTACTGTGATCACTTGTCTCATTTACCTGATGATGATGCTTTGAATGCAATGCAGGAAAGTAAGCAGGCAGACACAGAGATTTTTACTTGGTTCACCGCTAAGGGCTACGTCCAAGGAGCATACGCCGACAAGTTGCCGGTTCGTACCAAATTCCACTAGGCTTCACTAGCTGTGGATTACAATGTTCGGGCTAGATCACTTCTATGCCCAGGCTCACTGCCTATACAAGGTTTAGGGTCAGCTCACTGCTTTCCCAAGGGTCACTCCTTGTTTCTCTCTCTCTGGCTCACTGCCGGTGGAGAGGATCACCTTCTTCCTCTTCCTAAGCTCACTGCTCTTGGAAGGGATTCACTCACAGTTTATAGACCTGTAGGTCTCTTCATTTCCATGAAGGAATGCATCTTTCTCTGTATGTAGATGCTCTTTTGAAGTTCAACTTTCACCCGTAGATGAATCTCACTTTGCACCGGATGTACCGGGCAACCTCAATTTTTACGCGCAACCCTTACGGTGTCTTGCGCGCAATTTCTATGCTTTGCGCGAAATTCCTTTTTCGCGCAACCTCCAAATTTTACGCGCAGCCTGGAAACTGCCTTGCGCGCAATTCACTGCCTTTGCGCGAAATCCACTTTTCGCGCAACCTTCCTTTTACGCGCCAACTCAAACTTTCTGCGCAGCCTTTGCTTTTCGCGCAATCTGACTTTACGCGCAAACTTTAAGTTTACGCGCAACACCCTTTCAAACTTCAATTTCGCGCACCAGAGCTCGGGTATTTTCTATGTCTTGAACTCTGCTGAATGGAGGAGGGTCACTTCATATTTATAGGCAAAATCGACCCCGCGCGAAAAACCCTCTTTGAGCGCGTAATCCGCTTTGATCGCGAAATACAAATCTTCCGCGCACAACCATTTTCCGCGCACTGCTCCATAATTTCGCGCACCTCATGCCTTTGCCATTTTCCGAGCTTCGGAGCTCGAAACACCTCTTGCGCGAAATACTTCATCCGCTATTTCGCGCGCCACTTCAATTTTCCGCGCACGCCTCCAAGATTTCGCGCGCCTCATGCCTTTACCGATTTTCAAGCTTTCGGCCTTGAAACATCTTTTGCGCGAAATACAATTTCGCCCAACCCGCTGTTTTGCGCGCCACACTTCAAGATTTCGCGCAACCCGCTAGTTTTGCGCGCCACGTTTGATTTTTCCGCACACCTCCTTCATTTCTCTCTCCTCATCCTTCGCCAACAACATATCACTCCATTTTCCATTGGCGATTTTCAGGCCCAAAAATTTGGCAAACACTGGAAAACGGCGCCACCTTGTACTGCTCTTTTGTACCGCCTCCAGATCGTCCTTTCCTTTGTCAAAGTTCATTGTCAACATGGAATGTCAACAACTTCTCGGGAACTCGACAATTCTCCATGGAAACCTGCTTTGTCAACAAACACAATCAACCCAAAAATACTGCAATGTTACCTTGAGGGATTTTTGCCCAACAATCTCCCCCTTTGGGTTTGTTGACAACTCTTCACAACTCTGCTCAGAAATATTTTCTGCACTTTGATACCTCACTGAGTCTTCTTCCAGCTGCTACCACCATTCGCCTCTTGCGATTATGACAGTGTTCAAGGATTCACTTAACATGTACTCTAAGCCCACATGAGCAATGCTCGGCGTGAGAAACAAGAGTAGTATGAAAAGTTCATCAATGAATCACTTCATGTCAGACCACAGTTGTCGATTCCACCCTGATACCAGTTCTTAAAATAAAACCAGTTGTTGAACCACACTGATACCAATTGGTGAATTCTTAAGTTGATACCGATTGTTGATAGCTGGACACCGTCTCACACCATTCCAACACCACTGTTCTGCTTTTATCACGATCATTAGCTGTTGTGATTTCTATGATTTGATCGATCATGTCTAGCATCGTCAGATTTCATACACTCCCCCTTTCTCATTGCTCCCCCTTTCTGGCTGCTCCACCTGTCAGCTTCTCCCCGTATCAAGTATGATTTATCAAATCTCCGCACTATGTTCTCCCTTGAACAAACACTTTTCTCCCCCTTTGTCAAGCACTTTTCAAGCACTTTTCTCCCCCTTTGTCAACGAACCCAAAGGTCACGCCTTTGTAGTCTGTAACATAGTAGAGAACACATATCAGCACATTAGGGAAAAACACACCATACCTCGGGGAGAGGGGGGTCCCATATCCACACTATTTCAAGTGTGGGGAAGCGACTGAACTCCCAGAGCCAGTCGATGCCTTTCAAATGCTTCCTTGGGTAAGGCCTTTGTCAGGATTTCTGCAACCTGTAGTTCTGTAGGCACATACTCCAACTTCACGATCCCCTACTCAACCTTCTCCTTGATAAAATGATACTTAATCTCAATGTGCTTTGTCCTTGAATGATGGACGGGATTTTTGCTGAGATTTATAGCACTTGAGTTGTCGCACTGGATTCCGATCGGAGACTTCACTTCAACTCCCATATC
Organism: Viscum album; assembly: GCA_963277665.1. Taxonomy (NCBI): domain Eukaryota; kingdom Viridiplantae; phylum Streptophyta; class Magnoliopsida; order Santalales; family Viscaceae; genus Viscum; species Viscum album. Next base: position 1,901,086,341 of record OY728121.1, on the reverse strand, counting down.
AGCAAGCTGCTGCTTCATCCACAATAACTGTGTGCATGCTTGAGGGGCCGCAATATACTCAGCTTATGCGGTGCTCAATGAAATGCAATCTTGTTTCTTGCTTAGCCAAGAAATACACAATCCATTATGATAAAAAGCACCACCTGACGTTGGTTTCCTATCATCCGCTGAACCGGCCCAGTCTGCATCAGTATATCCCAATAACTCTGTCTGAGATTTTTCATTGTATGTCAAGCCGAAGTCCACTGTGCCCTTGATATACCGAACTATTCTTTTCACTGCAAGCATGTGACTTTCCTTGGGATTACTCTGATATCTCGCTGCTTGGCATGTGGCGAAAACAATATCAGGCCTTGTTGCGGTTAAGTACAACAGACTTCCAATGATTTGCATGTATTCTGTGATATTAACTGCCCTGCCACTGTCATCTTTTGATGATTTCATCCGGGTAGAAACCGGAGTCTTCATCTCCTTGGAATTTTCCATTCCAAATCATTTCAAAGCATCCTTGGCATACTCGGATTCAGAAATGAATGTTCCATTCCTGCCTTGTGTAACTATGCTTCATCTGATCTTCCAAATATTATGTCTTCTTCCTTGACCAGCCTCACCATCCTTTGATTACTATTATTTTTGAAATAAAGATTGTAATCAAATCCCCCACACTGAAAACCAATCTTCTTCAAATACTGATATAGCCTTCAGTACCATTCTCTTGGGGTGTATGCTTTGCACACCAGTCGTGCTTTGTTTCGAATCATTGTACCATCTTCGTTCATCTTGTCTAAATAGACCCATTTTGTCCTGATGAAGTTTTTATCATCTGGCCTCGAAACAATTTCCCAGGTTTGATTCTTCTCAATTCTGACCTATCGCTTCATTCATGGCATGATCCTGGTTTTTCATCTTCAGCTACATCAGCAAAGCATTTCGACTCAACCTGAGATAGTAATGATGTCTGCTGTAGTGATTTCATTCTCTTTGTCTGAACTGGATCTCACTGATCACTAATGATAGTCTGCCTGTCAATTTCAGCTCGATTCTTTGTATTTTGTGCAGATAAGGATTTTACATCCTTGTACTCATCATCAGTATCTTATTCTGAGTCACCCTCAGCCACTTCTTCTCCCCCTGTGTTGCTTTCTTCCTCAACACTTTCGTCAGGAAATTGTTCACTGACTCATTTTTCAGTGGCTTCATTTCTTTCAGCTACTTTTCGCAGCTTCTTGGTATCCTGAAAAACAGTCAGCTGATACCACAATGTTAGATCAAATTAAATAAGCATGAAATGCTTGATCACTGCTGCTTCTCTCATAGTATGTCTTCTCTCGATAGACAACTCTTGAGCTGGGTCATCCAATTATTTCCTTGATGGATCTGACATCTGATTTTGTTGTTGAATGCTCCCCCTATGTTATGCAACACTTCCTGGGGTTAGGCCCAACAGTTTAGACCCACAACACGTATTTTCCTCCTACATCATTCGTTCTCATCTTCCAATCAGATTTGAGTCACTAACAAAATCTCTAAGCCTACGGAGTTGAAACTCGGTGTAGGAAACAAGAGATAAAGTTAATAACACAAACACTTCCTATTGTGCTCTGTTGCTCTCCTTCTTCAACTCTAGTATCTGATTTGAATCAATTGAAACTCTAGAGCATATCATTTCTCCACTTCGCATCCTTAGATGCCACTTCCCCTTGGATTGTATCTCCCTAAAACCTGAAACACAAGAATCATCAGTTAATAGAATTTATATACATAGGGAGAGGGGTTTCTTCTAGAATCCTCAACATGAGGATGATGGTTGATCCTGATGGGTCAACCCTTTGATTCTTTCTTGGAGCGCATCACACTCCTTTCTTGCTTCCTCCAACTGCCTGACCAACTTCAACTGTTCTGGCCATATGACTAGGCATTCTTTGCTCACATTCTGAGCCTTTTTCTGATATGAAGATTCTGCAGACTTGGCCTTTCTCACAATCTGGGGTTTAGACCAACTGGTACACATTTCGATCTTTGATGTTCTACCGAAATTCCATTTCCCTTGATTGTTTCTCGGTGCAGGAATCTCCTTTCTTGTCATCTTCCCTGTCTTCTTTGTCCATTGTAGGGATCTGCCTTTTTCTTCCACTTCTCGTTGCAAAACACGAGATGTGGATTTTTCGATGCATTCTTTGCTTATCTGCCTTTTATCAGATTTATGAGTCACCGCCCTATTTTTCATTGGTGGTGGGTCCTCCATTGAACTTCTATTCTTCTTTATCACCACTGGAGTAGATCTCCCCTTAATCTTCCAGGTTTGCTCACATTCTCTCCTTGAGAGCTGTTGTGAGTATGACATAGGAGGTGACTGATACACATTTCGTTCAGCTCCACGTGATTTCCCTGAGGCTCGAAGCCTATTCTTCTCCTTACCACTTTGTCTCCCAGTACAGGCTTCTTTATTGTACACTTCCTGTGGTGGAGATCTCTTTTCTTGTTCCTTTCCCTTTCCTGCTTTCTTCTTACTGCAATGTCTCGCCATGTGCCCATAGTGAGAACATATAAAACATTTTCCCTCAAAGGCATACCTCATTTCATCATCTCTCTGCTGAGATGTTGATGCACCTTGAGTTCTTCCTCTGATATTGTTCTCCTGAGCTTCCTGACACATGCTCATGGTGTGTCCCATTCTTCCACAGTAATAGCATCTAATATATGCTTTCCTCTGAGAAGCTCTTCTTTCTAATCTCTCATGATGCTTCTTCCTGTTCTCAGATTTATTAATGTCTCTCTTTTCACAGCCTGAAATGTACTCCAGAGCCTCTGTACAGAAGCTTGATGTGTGGCCATGAACTCCGCAGAAATAGCACACATCATCACTCCTTGAAACTATCCTCATAGGCCTATCTCCAGCACCTACAGGATTTTTCTTACCTATGTAAATTTTCACTGCATTTTTCTTATCATCCATAGGAGTGGAATTATCATATCCAATGCCAGCATTTCCAAAACTTGCTGGTCTTTGAGCTGAGAAAATATTATGTTGTTTCTCTTCAGAAACAGCATATCTGTTCTTCATTTTATCATCACTTGTCGAAGGATGATCAAATAGCAAGTGCAGTGCATCCTTCAACTTGGGCTTATCTTTGGATTTAGACTTCTCTATTTCCTTCTTGACTGATTCGAGCTCTTCTACCAACTTTTGAATCTTCATATCCCTTGATTCAAGTTGGACATCATGTTTTTCCTTGAGAAGCTTCCCTCTACTTACCTCATCTTCCAGTTCATGCTTCAACTTATCAACCATGTCATTTTTCTCCTTTACCTTCAATTTTTCTTGAGCGACAGAGTCAGAGCAACATGCATTCTCTTGTTGTAGCCTTTGATTTTTCTGAACTTCTGCAGACAACTGTGCTGCTAGATCATTATTTTTGGCTTTAAGATTTTGTGCTTCATCTGACATTTGACTCTCTTCATAATCACCAGCCTTTTGTTTTCCTTTCATTATGGCCATCTTCTGCAGCTCTTCAGCACGTGAATCATTCTTCTCTGTTAGGTCAGTAACTATATCAATAAGCCTTTGATTTAAACATTTTAGCTTGTTGACCTCAATCTCCAATCCCTTGATCCGGATATCTTTAGATTTGGCTTCTTCAGTGTTTCCAACGTCACTTGGAATATTCGGTTCTTCGATGATTTTGAATTGATCTTTCACTTTTCTATTCAAGCCATCGATATCCCTTTTCTGTTCTTCAATCTTAAGCTTATACTCACTAACTGATTCTGAGTTCTCTGGTGCTGATAACTTGAGTTTCTCAATTTTATTTATCAACTCAGACTTCTCTTCTTCCTGCTGCTGCATATAGAGTTTGGCATCGCGAACAACTTTGTTAGCATTCTTGGTTTTGGCTCTCCAAACATCTATCTCTTCAAGAGCAGCCTCTAACTCAGCTCGCATATCTATTCTTCCTTCAATTTCTTCTTCTGTTTCAGTATCACTCTGATGCTCATGTACTTTACTCATTCCAACATCATGATTGAGTGAATCAATCTTTTCCCTTTCTGATTCATCCAAGCCTTCCTTCAGCAAGTTGTTTGATTCCTTTAGTTGAATCACACATTTTCCATATACACTTCCACACTGAGGAGTACCACCTGACTTCTGCTTGTTCTTGGATGTTTTTCCCTTTGCCATGGCTGATTGAGATAAGAGAAGACTGATTATTTATGCACACAGATCGACTACACCAAGTTGGAGCAAACAAATCTGATAACAACAACCTTTCCTCTGATACCAATTGTTAGGGCCAATAGGGGCCTATATACCCTGAGAGGGGGGGTGAATCAGGGTATGGATATTCTTTTTCAAAGTTCTTTCTGCCCCACTGGATCTTGACCTCTTTGTTACAAGGGTCACTTTGTTTGCACTTGTGTGGTTACTGTGATCACTTGTCTCATTTACCTGATGATGATGCTTTGAATGCAATGCAGGAAAGTAAGCAGGCAGACACAGAGATTTTTACTTGGTTCACCGCTAAGGGCTACGTCCAAGGAGCATACGCCGACAAGTTGCCGGTTCGTACCAAATTCCACTAGGCTTCACTAGCTGTGGATTACAATGTTCGGGCTAGATCACTTCTATGCCCAGGCTCACTGCCTATACAAGGTTTAGGGTCAGCTCACTGCTTTCCCAAGGGTCACTCCCTGTTTCTCTCTCTCTGGCTCACTGCCGGTGGAGAGGATCACCTTCTTCCTCTTCCTAAGCTCACTGCTCTTGGAAGGGATTCACTCACAGTTTATAGACCTGTAGGTCTCTTCATTTCCATGAAGGAATGCATCTTTCTCTGTATGTAGATGCTCTTTTGAAGTTCAACTTTCACCCGTAGATGAATCTCACTTTGCACCGGATGTACCGGGCAACCTCAATTTTTACGCGCAACCCTTACGGTGTCTTGCGCGCAATTTCTATGCTTTGCGCGAAATTCCTTTTTCGCGCAACCTCCAAATTTTACGCGCAGCCTGGAAACTGCCTTGCGCGCAATTCACTGCCTTTGCGCGAAATCCACTTTTCGCGCAACCTTCCTTTTACGCGCCAACTCAAACTTTCTGCGCAGCCTTTGCTTTTCGCGCAATCTGACTTTACGCGCAAACTTTAAGTTTACGCGCAACACCCTTTCAAACTTCAATTTCGCGCACCAGAGCTCGGGTATTTTCTATGTCTTGAACTCTGCTGAATGGAGGAGGGTCACTTCATATTTATAGGCAAAATCGACCCCGCGCGAAAAACCCTCTTTGAGCGCGTAATCCGCTTTGATCGCGAAATACAAATCTTCCGCGCACAACCATTTTCCGCGCACTGCTCCATAATTTCGCGCACCTCATGCCTTTGCCATTTTCCGAGCTTCGGAGCTCGAAACACCTCTTGCGTGAAATACTTCATCCGCTATTTCGCGCGCCACTTCAATTTTCCGCGCACGCCTCCAAGATTTCGCGCGCCTCATGCCTTTACCGATTTTCAAGCTTTCGGCCTTGAAACATCTTTTGCGCGAAATACAATTTCGCGCAACCCGCTGTTTTGCGCGCCACACTTCAAGATTTCGCGCAACCCGCTAGTTTTGCGCGCCACGTTTGATTTTTCCGCACACCTCCTTCATTTCTCTCTCCTCATCCTTCGCCAACAACATATCACTCCATTTTCCATTGGCGATTTTCAGGCCCAAAAATTTGGAAAACACTGGAAAACGGCGCCACCTTGTACTGCTCTTTTGTACCGCCTCCAGATCGTCCTTTCCTTTGTCAAAGTTCATTGTCAACATGGAATGTCAACAACTTCTCGGGAACTCGACAATTCTCCATGGAAACCTGCTTTGTCAACAAACACAATCAACCCAAAAATACTGCAATGTTACCTTGAGGGATTTTTGCCCAACAAATATACTATTAATTTGTATTATTTTTTAATAAACCATGAATTCATCATATACATAAAATAGAAATCTCCATTCTATATCTTAATCCAGATATGGGTTAGTACTATCTCCCACCCCCTCTACTTCTTGGCCTATTAGGATGAAAATGAATATATGAAGTGACCCCCTGATGACTACCTCCTTTTATACTTGAGTTGGAAAATAGACTTACAGATATGAATCATAAAATTAGATGAACTACCCTCAATAATACCAATAAAATATTATAGAAACCTCTAGTAATAACAATATCATAAATGTAAAATAAATATTTTACCAAATTTTTGTTAGGAAATGCAACTAAAATACATTAAAATAAAATATAAATAAAAATTCTAATACAGAAACTCAAAAAAATATTTTCCATTAAACTAGAAATATCCAGATCGATCTTTAAAACCATCATGGAAACCTAAAATTCAGAATATTTAATAGGTGTGGTCATAACATATAAAATAATTAGCGATCATACCTAATGGATCTCATGTAAATGTGGAATGGTTATAATAATGTAAATATGTATAATATTTTAAAACACCTAATGTGGAAAATTTTCCAATTCCCAATCTCATGAAGGCTCCATCACCAAAAAAGAATCCATGAAAATCAAGTGATAACAAAAGAATTTAAATAAGGTTCCCAAGAACCAAAAACCAATATATTTCTTCTCTCACATAAAAATGTAATATTTCATATGTGACTATCCCTTATATATATTCCAATCCTCATTAATGGATAGTTTGGTACACTGAACATGATTGACATTAATCTTGTTCTCTCCTCCTACAATTAATAACAACCAACACATATCACCTAAAATAACCATCACCAAATGATAATCCATCATTTAATGTAATCACCACTTGTTATGGTATCATGACTAGGAAATCAACACCAATTGAGCCATCATGTCTAGGAAAGTCTACCAATTGAGATATCATCTCATGGTATCTCTACCAACTGATCCATTATTTATAGGAAAATATACCAATTAAACCATTAAATATAGGAATCTGAAATCAATTGTGTATTCATATATACGTATAGACCCAACTGAGCCATCCCCTCAAAGGAACACAACTAATTGTATTCTGGTGGATTTGGGTAGTCATAAATCCTCCCACAATAACCTATATTTTGGAAAAATCACATAGAAACCAAATTATATGGGTTTCAGTAACAAATTCTCAACTCTTGTGAGGTGAGTTTTGAAATCACATGAATACAGAAGGATAATAGTATCACCTAATAAAAATCCTAAGGGTCCACATCAATATATCATTCATATACAAAAATTCTACAAAATCTACCTATAACATCCTCCACCAACTACCAATACAAAAAAATGAAACTCACAACAAAAAATAACCAAAAAAATACAAAATACATTATTCAATAACATAGTCATCAATTTTTTAGATTCTCAACTTCTAAAAAATTTTAATTTATTATTCCATTTAGTCCCATATTTAATGAAAAACACCCAATACCTCACTAATGTTTTTAACATTCCTCAAAATTTTATTTATTAATCAATTTCCAGATTTTTAATTCTACTTTTGAATCCGTTAATTCAAACATTACATGTTGAATACCATAACTATTGGGAAGCCACCGAAATTCTACCACAAAAAACCCAACCAAAATCAAATAATAAATCCGAATGACAGGAAAAATTAATCACAAAAAATTTATCATAATAAATAAATAACAATAATCCAACAATCCAAAACTCATCCTATCATATCTGATACCAATTCAAGCACTGATCTACTGCCTCATCACATTCTACACTAGAACCAGTAACCATAATAACCCTAAAATTCCAAACGATCAATAAAAATAAAAGGAAAAAATAAAAAACACCATAAAATCATTCCAATAATGGATTTCATCTTTTTTAAATTCCATAATTCCAATTTAAAAATGGATTTCATAACATTTTACCATCTCTATAATGGGAGTTTTAAAATAATTTTAAAACTCACACACAACTATTTCGTAACCATATTTATATACTTCATATTTTTTGAGTGGTTAGAAAAAAATAAATAAATTTAGGGATTCATACTTTACAACAACTACAACACTTTCATCAAAAAAACTATCAATTATCATGTTAATATAATGTTGAAATAATACGTGTAATTGTAAACACATTAAAATTAAAACCTTTCCCTTCAATTTAATTTAATTATATTTATTGATATTGATATGTTTAAACATATATTCTATAGACAAAAATTTATGCTAATTCAACATAATTATAAATAATGTGAGATATTGGATCCCCTATCTCAATAGGAAATTATTCAAATCACTACACAAAAGAAATTTAAAAAAGAAACTACCACAAGTCATGAAACAAACAGAAGTGGTATCAGCATCAAAGAACATAATTTTATCCATTATTTTCAAGACCCAATATCACCCAAAAAATACATTTCCACAACAAAATCCTTATTTTAATTAAGTAAAAGAATAAAAAAAGGTGTGAATGGAATGTAACTCTCCTAAGATCACTAATAAATAGGATCTTTATTTTTGCAATAAAATTCTCTAAAATGGTGGTGAATTCCCTACAAAGGATGAACCTAGGTCACTCGTGATTCATCATAAAATATGAGAGAGTTGGGAGATTAAAAGGTACTATATAATTTATACCCATTAAATAAATTATAAGGTAATGATGAAACATCCCTAACCATGCTATGGGGAATATTGTTCCTCCCCAAGTAATGATCTAATCCATGATGATACATAGACATTGACCCATGTCATATCCCTTTTTGAAATTCACATAATAGACAATAGATAGATCATAAATACTTGGGGTAAGAATGTGGTTAATGCCATGAACCAGACTATAAATACCCTTAAATCAATAGATATACAGTGAATTAACATTCTATGCATGTATACCACAACAACCTACCACAGTAAAAACTAAATCACCAAACAAAACCCCTATGGCACAACTCATCACCCTGACACAATTGAATTTACTTAAACCATTCCACAAGCTAGAAGACGACCATTATATCCCAAATCCTAGGATCCTCCCTTAAACAAGACAAGGGTGACCTTTACCCACTCCACCCATTCATATATCAGAACTCATTTACCATTATACTAGATTCCCCCTGTGGTGTAACCCAGAGATCAATGCCACTATTCTAACCTGACACAAACTAGCGTGTGACCCTTACACAATGATTGAATCACCAAAACACAAGATACTCTATGGAATAAACCAATCATCCATGTTGTAATCTGATTCAAAAATGAAATTTTAGCTTCAAATATCTCTCTACATCCACATAAGTCATCTTTTAGCCTTTATTACTAAAAAATACACTAAGTAAACTACTGTAAGATCAGAGATGTTACATTAGATACCTCACATAAAATTATCATCCTTGAGAATCACAACAAAACAAAAAAAAATGAGGGAATAATGGAATTTTTAGAATAACCATCAAATGATATATCTATAAATAATAAAAATAATTCCAAAAAATGGCCATTAACCAAACACGTCTAGTACAAAAAATGAAAAAATTTATAAAATCATCAACAATCTAGGAAAAACATCATCATGCAAAATAAAATTATGAAAAAAATATGAAACAGAACATAAATATTGATCTAATTCTACAGAGTACAATCTTTTAGATGGTTACACCTCCAAGAAACACAATCTTGGGGAATGAAACACCAAAACACTCCTTCTATAGATTATCATGCTTCTTAATAATTTTTTCTATGAAATTAGTGTTACCCTCGATATCCTACTCTACCCATTCAATGAAATGAATGTCTTCATGATGATACCAATGTAGCAAGGATATTTAGAAGATGTTGAGGATCTTTTCCATCCATGGTCGATATTTTATCCAATTTGACACCTCACAAAAACACTCTAACACATCCAAATGAGTGAACAGTTGGGAGAGAGATTACTCCACTGACCAGACATTTACATTACCCACTGAGGGGAACCCCCCAATAACATGTGGTATCCAACCTAAAAATGTAGCGGCATTAACATGCGATTAACATAATATTTTTAGAACCCTTACTCCTACTTAATCAACACACAAATATCTAAATTATTCTTCATCATACTCCACACCACTTTTTTTACATGGAATACTAACTCCCCATCATCAATATACCACAACAGAGATCAAACAATCAATCCATACAATGCCTTGAATAGATCCATTAAGTAATAAGTGTAATACATATTATTGTAGGAAATATAAAAAGGGTAGAAACGTCCCCGAGTATTTACCAAAATCCAAGACACACTAATTTAATATGCACACTTTCACCAATATGTTACACTCCATCTACCCATCAATCTGGGATGGATAACTATGCTGGGGAATAATTGGGAAAAAAATTGTGTTTCAGTACTCTCCAAACACGTGAGGTAAATTAGAGTGTCTCAATTGGTGACATTGGATCATGATACCCTGTAATGTCTCATAGAATTTACCATGTACCACCTTTCATTAACATCGATGAAACTCGACTCTAAAATTTCTAGAACATGATCCAACTTTATTGGACAATACATGATCACCCAAATAGAATCATGTCCTCACTAGGTCTTAGATAACCTTGAAACGAAGTCTACCATGTTTTCTCATATTTCCACATAGGAATATCCGAAGGATGAAACAAATCCCAGGGACATGGTTCTCTAATTTTACCCTCATGAAAAAAACATCATTCCATAAACTAAAACACTGACTCCTTAACCCCATGCCACCATATCTACCACTTAAATAAATGGTATATGTTAAATCGAATGTACAATTAAGGATAATATTTGAATCCATTGAAGAACTACCTCATCCATATCTAATGGACCATACAGCCTCCCCTAAAAATATAATCTGATAACGGACATCCACTGACTAATAAAACAAATATAACTATGAAAAACATGGTCCTTTATCACCTTTTCCTTCAAGGATCTTAATTGAGAATTCGCAACTTTTGAGACCTGGAAATTTAAAGTACCAAATAATACAATAACAATCTCCCATCAGTCTATTATATTATAATCACTAGATATATTGTCACCTCTATATCCCTCCAGGAATCCTATGATTTCAGTACGAATCCATATTACATTCTACTCATCACATCTTCCACTACATTCCCCATTACTGTGGTGTATGAGATATCCAATTCATATTCTTGGAGAATCTAAATTCTCCTACACTGACAGAGGATTATATCCCACTAATAGAAAACATTACAAGGACTCTTATTGTCTGTGAAGTCCATAAAGAAATCCCCATTGTGGTAATTTTAATATTGATTCATGGAAAAAACCCAATATCAACAAATATTGGTCAACGGTCGATTAGTTACAATAATAGGGAGATATATTTCAAGACCCATTGGAAATCTCAAACCTCTTCCCCTTCATGATTTATCTGAACCCTAGGTGGGAATAATCATAAAAGACCTCTAACAACATCCATTATATATGAAATCGAATAACTAGGACTCTAATAAACATTAACCTCAAGTATTATAAGGATTCCTAACAATGATCAATCTATATAATGGAATGGTACTTCAGGGTGAAATCCATTAATAAGGATATAATCCATAAAAAATCAGACAAATGCCTTTTATAATACCTTAATTTAATAATTAATTGATAAACCTCCTTCCCCATATTGAATTCATCCTATGAAACAATTTTATCAATCTTTTATTGATCCATATCCATGACCTACTGAAAAACCACTTGCCTATAGAAGTTAAACTATCACATGGAAAACATGAACTTGGACAGATTTCTATAAAACTAATGGACTTAAAGAACCTATAAGATAAATTTTAGGTTCATGTAATACTCCACCTAAGACTATTAGAATATAAGGGTTTTATCAAAAATGAATATGAACTAATCCATGAACTAATAAAAAATAGTGGTCAAGAGTCCTATGGATAGATTTGGTCCGTTTGTGTCACTAAATTACATGAATATGAATAAAAAGTTTATAAACATACACCAAAAATATGTTTTAAAAAAATCATCCCACATTACCCACATCAGATGATATATTTATCATATATATATATATATTTTAAAACCAAATAGATACATTAATTTAGTAATATAGACCTTCTACTATTGGAATAGGAAAAGGTTCATGACTATCACCTAATTCATCTTTTGGTAGTCTACACATATCCTCAGGGTGACACTCTCCTTGTTGAAAGGAAACCCTGGAACCCCCATCCAAAATGACAATCTAGGAGTTATGAATACCTTATATAAAAAATCATTGATCTAAAACTCCATATCTAAAATTTTCGCGATTTCCATACAATATGGAACCATTTAAATTAGAGATTCACAGAATTGTAACTCTATCCCAAAAGTGAAATTACATTGTGGGTGGGTCTATAAAAACTACTTTAGGCAGGAAATCTAGAAATTCATCAATCAATCTGGATGACCTCACTACATATTACTCCAATGATTACTCCACCCACAAAGATAATTGAGGCTCTAAATGTCTTCCACAAATATGATAATCCCATTAAATAATGAATGCCAATCACTAGGCCTCCACAACAAAAAACAAAATCCTCCTTTCAAAGGAATCAACAAATATCATGAAAAAAATAAAACCATTACACTCCTAGTATGAAATTATTTGGATCACTTTGTAATAATAAGAATTCCCCCATCAACCGATACTACTCGATTTTTTTACTAAATCCCCAAACCACATCAAAAAACATAACCTAAACTATTACTAGGATGTAAGACACTAGGGATTCTAGAAGTCTCTCCATCTGAAGTCTTAATAAGTGCTCATAAGTTGATATACTAAAGGAATGTGAATCTCTAGAATTAATCATGGATAAAGAGGTTTATAATACACTGATCATCCATTGAAAAATATATAGCCTCTCCAATGATGGTTCATTTATATCATATATATATACATGTGGTCATATCCTCTACCTCAATAATGATGACCTCCAATCATACTCTAGAGTCTATGTCTATGAGGATGAATACTATCATGAGGATAAACTCATACATCGTCCTCACCCCTATGTGTCTTTATACCAACTATAATGGATTTTAATATTCATTAGAATTACATAGTATAGATATAACCTATGAGTTTGATGGACCTAATGTGGAATGAAATAAACTACAGAGTTTGGATACATAACTGTATTAACATCAAATTTACCCACACTAATGACCCCTATATGAATCTATACTCCTAAAAGAAAATATGCTTTCATGTATCTTGTGGTAAACTCCCTATAAATTAATCTTCTCAATCAAGTATTCCTTCTATAAATGACCAAGTGTATTACTACTAAAATGGGGGTACAATATATCTGATCACTATATGTGGAACATCCTCAAGATTCCACACTCTATAGTCCTCCCCTAGAAGAAGGATGCGAGTGAAATAAACAATTTTTTTGAACTTTATCCTGATCTCTTGTATGATCATTCTTCCTTTTGTAAGGGAGATTAATTTCTAACTAATCAAAAAAATTACCAGGAATGATTATAACACTGAATGAAGATTATTTTAAAAATCAGTCTTGGAAATATCTTCCCCCCTCAAATTCTAGAATCTACAGTGTCTACCATTGATATTCCACCCCGTGAATCTGACTGATAAACAACATAACACAATACTTATCTTAGTATTGAATCAATCATAAGGAAATCTCAATATCCTCGATCTTATGATCCATATCCACGTTATAGATTCTTCCCTCATACATCATCAAACCAATATGTTGGAAATCGTGAAATTTCTTATATCACATATCATCATCCTCAGTAAGATTGATTAAATAACAATTTATTGTATAAACTTTCTATACATCTCTTCACTAAACTACATACAAAAAATGACCAATCAAAATGTATGAAAAATATAAGAAACCAGTTAGTGAAATAACATGTAAATTTTTAATTATTATTATTTGAGTATAAGTTTACTTCCAAACAATACCATGTTCTATAATAAGCATAGAAAACCCAGATGAATATACTTCTCATATATCTCTACCCCACAAGAATCAACACATCTACAAGAAAATGTTGAAGTATTATGTTCATTATATACTATTAATGGGGACCCTAAAATAAAATGATATACCTATTCTCCTTTTCTTACGTTAAAATTTATTCCCAACTATAATCGTTTCCCTTCCAACACATAAAGGACTCATAAATTCCAAACCTAAATATCTATAACATATCATTAAAAAATATTTGATACCTCAATTTCAATTACCCAACTCAATGGGTTAACCATATTTCTTTTTAATAAAGGGAGGTAATGACCCCCCAAATCCCACCTCAATTAGACCCATGGTTGTTGACCAGCACCGATGATATAAAACACACAATGTGAAGAATGAGCCAGAATAACCCTAAGAATATAAAATAAAAACAATTTGTAAACAATATATCAAAATTTTGGAATAACATTATTATAGAATTAAATGTTATTAATGAAAATAAAATCCTCTAAAATCAAATACCAATGTAAATCCTAATTGAAAAAGTCAACAATAATTCAATCCTCCAAAATATTAATGTTTCACATCGTCTATAATACCCACTTGGAAACACAGATTGATGATTATATAATACTAGTGAGGATAAAATCTATATTTTGAAGGATCACACCCATGATCTATTATACCAATATGGAATGATAATACTGATTTTATAGAGAATAATAAACAGAACAAAAAAACCTAAATATGTTAATTATCCAACTTTGAACCACACCAGGGCACCCTAAAGAAACAATACATAGAGGACAATAAAATAATATGAAAATAAGATAAGTAAGGTGCCTCAAAATTTATTCACTATTGGTTTTCTATTCTCAAACCCAAAATTTAAATTTCATTTGTCCCTATCCCATATATATATTCTAATTTTTAGTCTATTGAGGTTGAGTATCATGACCATGAAGGACATCAACCTAATTACCTCTTATTTCCACAGTTACCCCCACCACATATCACCTTAAAATTCCATCACCAAAAAATAATCCATAATATATAAAATAATTACCTACTAAGATTTCATTAATAGGAATCATGAACAATTAATCAATTATATGTATAAAATTTGATTAAATCACCACTATTTTATCATTCTCAATAATAAAAAACATATCAGGCAAAATACCCAAAAAATAACATTATCTAATAGTCGAAGAATCAATTAACATGATTTCGGTAATATACCAATAATAATTAGATTAGATTAAATTCAACACATGTACCATATTTATTAATCAATAATTATTTAATGGATAAAAAATAATGTTAAGGGAATCCAAGAAATAAAGAGATGTAAAATATCAATATGTTCCCATTAATTAAATCACTAATTGATATCATTTAAAAGAATAATTAATTCAATGTTATTTAATTATGTACATCATCATGGTATTTCACAAATAAAGGACGTCATTATTAAAAATAGATATTTTCAATCATCTATACAATACATTATGGAGATACAAAGATAATCAACTTTTTAAAATCATATCGAAATATAATAATATTCTTATTTTAGTGGTGATTTATCGCATAAAAAAGTGAATGGTTGGGGTGGATTATTTATTATTTTTCATCATAAATTAAATTAAATACTTTATAAAATTTATTTATTATATAATATTCTTAGAAAAATTAATAAAAAAATAAATTTTTATATAAAAAAACATATATAACATTCCTTATAACAAAACCACTCAGTATCTATTTATTCAAACTAGGTACTTACAATCTCGAAAACACATCAATTTAATATGTTGTGTTGTGATTTCCAAATATAGTTGAACTGTATGAAAAAATAAATTCAATTATAAAATTTGAAATTAATTTAATTACTATACTACTCAATAGTTAATAAATAAAATCTAAATTAAATTATTACATGATGAAAAAATAGTGGGATTTATAAGATAACCCTGAGGTAGTGAACCACTTTTTAATTATTTAAGAATAATTTTATTATATAATCTCATTATTATTTTTCTATATTCAATTATAATTTATTTAATTTCAGCTTTGATAGTAATTTTTATTTATAATTATGTATATTTATAAAAAATTTAATCACAATTTTGATGTCATATTTTGTTATATCCATCAATTCAAAAAAGAATAATAATTTTATTTTCAGTTTGGTGATCAAAGATGATACTTTCCTTCTTAAAAAATGTTTGTGTTAGGTTTTTTAGGGAATTCAATGTTATTTGTTTTATATTTTGATTTTAATTTCTTAAGTTGAGGCTGTAATATACACTCATTTGAAATAAATTTAAATTTAATAATCATTGTATACTAAATATCTATAATTTTTGTTTGTCTCAAAATATACAAGTATAATTTGAAGAAATGATAAATGGTAACAGTTTATTAAGAGTTATGGTCAATAAAGATTTTAAAAACTAATAAAATATCAAAATATGTATTCTAATATATATATATATATATATATTATTCATTTGAATTTTAAAGACACCAATTTTTATATTGATGGGAAATCAAATTGGAGAGAAGAAATATAGTTAAAGGGTTAAAATGATAAATGATAAAAAATAATGATGAATAAAAAAACATCTCTTAATTAAATCATTATTCAAACTATTTGAAACTCCAAATTTGCACAGATAATATAGGTCATGAGGTTTCCCAATATTAAAATAATGAATCATAAAAAAGGAAAAAAAGGTAAATTTTTATATTAAAATAAGAAATAAAAAATCTCTCTAGATAACTCAATTAATATGGATTATATACCATAAATCCCCATATTAATGAACTTTACTTCCATCATGGAGATGGTAGTAGATCCCAGTTATAGTGGACAATGACGAACATGAGAATCACCAAACATAAAGAATGTCTATGAAGGATTATTGTCTATTAAGATTGTTGGAGGATCCTTTGCTGACACATCCATTATTCATGATGATTAATCAATGTGATTGATATCTAGGAATGGTAGTGTTATGTTCTATTGAATCCATCAGGGGTCGACGAGCTATTGGTTGATGGACATGTGGTGTCTTTAATGGATCATTGTTCTTGGGTCTCTCCAATTAGATACAGACAACTAAATGAGTCTCCTCGTCATAAGAATTACAAAATCCTTGTTTCAACCATTATTCCTTCAAATATTAGTATACTATGAAATTTATAATTGGTTACATACACATCAGTCTATTATGATTATATGAGGAGTTATTACAAATGTCATTGTCATTATTTATGAGGTTTGAGTAAGATAATGGTTTGGGAATGGGGATGTCAGGTTCTATTAATGAAATCCCAATAATCCATGGGGATAAGTATCATCCAGAATGAGGGTTTCACAGAGAAGTTGGTGAATATATTGGTTTACTCATATAGATTAAAAAAACTATGCATGTTTGTAAGAGTATTTATAGAACTCCATTGAATTCCTTGTAGAAATACATGAGAGTCATCTAATCTAATGTTATTTTTATTAGTGATTGTATATTAATATTATTTTTACAAAATATATTGGTTACTTAATGCATGAAAAAATATAAAAAATAACACCCCTATTCCCAAAAACACAAAAAATATAAAAATTATATCACCAAAATTTAAACATGGGGTTTCATCAAACTAATAAAACAATAAGTAATTAAAAAATTCAACTGAAATAAATTAACTAATATATATAAATTCATTTTTACATCCAATATATATTGCAACAATATAATAAAATTCTATCACAACCCCCTCTCCACTAGTACCCTAGATAGGCTAGAAATGATGAGGGAGAGTTACCCCTAGAGCCGAGAGCCCACCACCAATATGACCTAGATTGGTGACTAACATAAAGGCTATTAATCAAACAATGAGAATAATTTCCATCAATATCCATTAGAATTGTTAAAAAAGCTATCATTAAACAACATATCATAGATGAAAAAAATAACTATATAATAATTCATGTCATGAAATAATAAAAAAAACCACTAAAATGGAACACCCAAAAAAATATTAAGGAAACAACTTCATAAAATTTACGAAATCTAAGATATAAATGTACATAACAATCTCTCAAACACTCATGTAAACCTTAAATAATGATTATAAAATATTGGTCAGTATAACATGTCAACTCAGTAGGATGATACCTAATATCTCTCAAGAAAACATGGAAGTAAAATACTAATAACCGAGTGAATAAATATAAGAATAAACTGGAACCTAAATAGTTAAACTATTAAATTCCCAACCTCACCAAGGATCCCTCACTAAAAGATATATTGCTGAAAGTAAAATATATAAAAATAATATTAATAAGGAATCTAGTTAACCCCTCCCCATTGTTTTCCACCATCATGTTCCAGA
Organism: Viscum album; assembly: GCA_963277665.1. Classification (NCBI taxonomy): domain Eukaryota; kingdom Viridiplantae; phylum Streptophyta; class Magnoliopsida; order Santalales; family Viscaceae; genus Viscum; species Viscum album. The sequence goes on along the minus strand of OY728121.1, from coordinate 1,901,067,943 downwards.
ATCAAAATACTTATGTTTCAAACCCTTCCATATATTCCAATCATTATTGTAGGGTAGTAGGGTATTATGACTATTATTGACATAAAATTTGTTCCCTCCTCTTATCATGCATGGAATGCAACACACATCTCCTTAAGAAACTATCTATTGGAGTTATTGATCAAGAAACAACTAACTTATAATGGTGATTATTGGTATATTTATGGTCTTTTATATTAATGATATTTTATAACATCATGATCATTCTATTCCTGAAAATGAATGTGATAATATATATAGATTATTTTTTACATTTAAAGGTCATAATATATCCTATCTATGATGAAAATATTGATGTGTAATAATTTTATTAATAATTTTTTTTTATATATATGTATTTTATCTTATTAATAGACACTGATGATAAATTCTTTTGAGTGTAGGTGGGAAAAATAAAGTGTGTCCCCTACCCATTATGTTTTCCCCCAGAAATCTCCATGAGAATACTAGATTAAGAAAATTGCCACTCGTAGAAAATCCATATGTTCTATGTGTTAATGAATTTTACTATATTTGGTTGAATTTAATGATCCTTATAATTTAACAATATTATTAATCCATATCATGAGTCACTTAATTTAGAGTATTTCATATACAATGAATACATATTAACATGATGTAGTTTTATATGTTGGTTTTGTAATGAATGGTATAGAATTAATGAACACATCAAGGAAGGATTTGTACCATTGGTTCTTTAAAAAATATTAATATCATAGGACTATTAGTAGAAACAAAACTATTTCATAAATCCTTGTATACAATGATATATTAATGAGTTCATTTATAGAAAGTTAGAAAAGTGATTTTAATCATACAGATTGAAGAAATATGAAATTAAAAAAAATTAGAATTAGATATCTAATTTAAATGATAATATGACAAGGTAATCATTCAAAGGGAGTCGTAATAACATTCACTTATACTCATCGCTTTAGGGGTCTTGATGTGTTTGTAGATAATTCAATTGATATATTAGTTAGGATAAATGGTATAGAGATACAGGAATATTGGCTTACACAAAAATGTGTATTCATAAGTTGTAATGAACCAAACTATGTTAACCACACAATATATCACCCAACCTGATCCACTAGTAACACGAAGGGCATTCTAGATTTCCATGGATTGGAAAATATACCCCAAGAATAAAACAACAATGCGATAGAGAAATTTTTCCCAATATAATCATGATACATGATATATATATATAGTAAAATGAATATCAGAAGATAAACCAAGATAAATATATTCCATAACTAAAATAAAATAAAATTGGTTATATAAATAAAAAAATTAAAATAAAATGAAAACATCCAAACATATAAAATGAAAACCAAAACATAGGACCTCAAATATCATCCATTTTTCAAGAAACTGAAACCTTGTGACACTTATCAAATTCTATTTTATGTAGTCTAGGACAACCTCACACTAATCTATAGAGACAAATTGTATATTTTTTGGTTAAATCCATTAATTGGGTTATAGTATGTGAAAAAACATATAAAAACCTTCAATAATATCAAGAATAACAAGTAGTTTATAAACCTACAACACAGTCTTGGGTGTTAGTCAATAAACAACTACCTCGTTATTCAATGAATCAACAACCACACACCTTTTAGACACCACAAGCCCATGTATATGAACTCCTCATATCCCAATGTTAACATTGAAAATTACCCATATAGAAGATCTAATTGAATAACCTATAATAAAACTCTTATGTTCCTGACATGATCTTCCTCAACAATCATGAATATGAATATTTTATTTATGTACATGACGATTAATTGATCTAAGAACTCATGCAACATTGAGTTTTTCTATACAACGAATATAGGTGGTGTGTTAAAGAAATAGAATAACATTATTATCAGTTTTTTGTGTCCATACATTCATCAAAATGTTGTATTAAAAATATACGCCTCTTTTCCTCTCATAAGATGGTATCCAAATCTATGATTAATCATGAAAAAACAACGGCCCCCCATTATCTGGTCAAATAAACCATATATACATATAAGGTGTTAGTATTTCATCATCGTCACCTAGTTCAACATTTTTTAGTCCACACACGACCACAAATTTTGATTTTCCTTTTGAGTAAACAGCACTAGTGAACCCTACAATGAAACACTGGGTCAAATAAATCCCCAACTAAAAATAATTGATCTGGAACCTCAATTAATGAAACTCCATCAGATTTTATATGATAGGGATGCACATAAATTAGTGATGTTCTTAGTCTTATGCCTATCCATGACTAGTCAATATGCAATGTGGGTAGTGTCCCAAACACTTCTAGGAATATTTTTAAAAACACACCAATAATTCAAGGATATCAGGTATTCTATTAGAAACTCAACCAAATGGGATAAACAAGGCTCAAAAATGCTTTCATCCATCTTTTAATCCCAATATATAATAAACACCACTCACCACACCCCACATTTGAAAATTAAAACCTCATATTGATGTAATAAACAACCATGAAGATATAATATAGCCTGTCGATGCCAAGAATCACACTGTATAGCTGTATAAATAATGAAAATAAATCACCAATTGATTGATACACCCATGTAAACAGTCTACATCCCTAGAACATATAAAATATTATTGAAATACCTCGTACTATTTTGGATAAAACAAGTGTAAGTAAAAGTATCATAACCTCTATTCGTATTTTTCCATTCTATACTAACCCCCCCTGAGAGGACGGGAATAGAGACTTATGGTGAACATGAACCCAATAGGTATAACAAAAAAATTATTGGTCCCTATTAGATGATAAGGAATATAAAACCCTTGAATATCATGAATAATGTTGTTTATGTTGTATACCTTCTAGATAGATCCTCAACTCCCCAAATGGCCATGATCCCTAATATGAATCTCTTCTCCTTGAGAAACTCTTATGAAATGCTTATAAACAAAACCTTCCCCTATGAATTCATCTGTCGAACTTGTTTTTTCGTTTTTACATACCTCCATTATTGTTGGAAACATAAATATGGTGACTTCATATATGATCTCTATATGAACCATCTTATGAAGACACCATGTTTGGTACTCATTCAAAAGATGGTCATGATTGAAACAAAGAAGGCCATTGACCATGATCCAGAGCTCTCACATGCTCGGGCTGCCTTTCTCAAGGGTGGGAAGCTCATGAATATTCCACACCTTCAACAATAATGAAAAAAATTAATATAAATTATTATGATAATAATCCTATGAAACATCTATCACTTTTCACTCTCTAATATACAATGTCCAGTACTAACGCACCACCCCTTGAATCTAACTGATCAGAAACAGAACCAAATAATCAACTTGGGAAGAAATCAAATTGATAGTATTGTCACACTCTACCATAGAACACAAAATCTACAAAATCATATACATGTACCTTATAAATTTTCATATGTTAATTTTATGAATAATGAAATCCATCTTACAATATCTCATCATCCAAATTCGGATTGATTCTGTTTCAATTGACTAGAATAACATGGTAAACCATTGCATGAACTATAGATAAATGATGACTAGGTGCGATTTAAACAAACATAATTGAGATAAACTATGTAAAATAAAATTAATTAATATTCATTGTTTGAGGTGATTCTAAATTCCCAATCAATCCATGTTCAATCACAAGACCAAACATACATAATGCATGTACCACTTCTACTCCTCTACCCCATAAGCATCACCACTTCCCCGATAATGTTCTCAATGCATATGGTCCTTACATAGATTCATATAGAGCCCTAAAGTCATAATTCGTGAATGATCTTATTTGATCACATACACAGATAAGTTAAACAATCAATATTTCCATACATATATAATAAATACTCATAAGTGCCTAACCCCATTATCTATCCAATATATTTACCAAAATATTTGTTATCACTCTATCATGACCACCTCTATGGGTAACCTTCATGGGTTATCTATAAAGAGAGGAAGTTACCCACATATCCTTCCTCTAATTGTCCCTAGTTTGGATACATGTACTAGGGTATAAAACACATAATTTGTATTATTAATCTCAGAAACCTCAAGAATATATGTTATAAACCAATGACCAAAACCATATCATAAATGTAAACGAAAAATTATCCCATTATTCATGTAATGAAATAAAAAAACAATTTAAATTAAATACCATGAATAATACTATGTTAGAAACATTGCTACAATTTTAAAAACCATGATATAAATTTCCAGATCAGTCCCCAAAACACTTAGGGGATCCTAATATATAGATTATATAATTAGGGTAAGTATAACATATTTAAATAGTAGTATCATACAAAATTTTTCTCATTAAATAGTGTAAAGATATTACCAATTCCCTAGTGAATAAAAAATAGAAACAAAAATAACCTAAAAAGTTTAATTTTCCAATTCCCAACCTCGCTAATGCTCTGACATTAGAAAATGTGTCTATGATAATTAAAATAATATAAAAATAACATAAATAAGGCACCCCAATACATCATTCCCATTGGGTTGTCAATGTAACTACCCAACATCAAATTCCAAATGTCCCCAACCATTCAATATATCCCAATCGCTAGCCTAGGGTAGTAGGGTATCATGAACATGAAAGAAATCAACTTTATCCCCTCCTACCGGGTATGATTCCCACAAAAAAATCACTTCAATGTTCCGTCACCATATATTAATCCATCATCTCAGGGAATCACTACCAGTTAAGCCATCATCAATTAGAATCAACATTAATTAACCAATAAAAAACATATCATTGTATAATGAATTTATATTTTTTGGTTTTATATTTTAATTCCAATTTTCTCATTTAAGGATATAATATATAGTAAATTAGAATAACATTGAAATTGATAATTAATTTAAACAAAATATCAATTATGATTGACTGTATCAAAATTTTGATATATTACTTTCCAAAATGGAATGTGAAACAAGTTGATTAGAGAAATTAAGTGTGTCGCAACATGATATTTTTTAAACCACGAATCTAAGAAAATATCAAACTATGCATTTTGATAAAATAATTTTGTTTATATATTTTATTGTTTTTAATTTAAATTTAAACTATTTTTCTATTGAAATAAAAGTCATGTAAAAAAAAATATTTATGTTTTAAAAAATTCTGGAATATATGTGTGAAGTAGAAAATTTTTTAAATGATTTGAACAAAATAAGAAATTTAAAAAATAAAAAAACTTTCATGACCTCTTCACTGAGATGAATGTTCTCCAGGAACACCACCTCTCACTACTATTTTTTCCATAGAATTGTAGTACACTTTGGTTTGGTTGGAGAGCACTATAGCTATGACGATGATGCTAGTGGCTCCCATCCATAAAGGGCAATGGCCTACAAGGTAATCATTACACTATAGAATGCGTCGAATAAAATCTAGTTTTTAGGATCATTTGAGTATCAATTTTCGGTAACATACTTGATCATGATGGGATGTTAATTGTTTCTATATCTGGGAAAGGATATTTGTATATTACATTAATTCGATCATGGTTTGAGGGGATACTAGTTCTTGGTCCTTTGGTGTCTATATTTTATCACTATTCTTGTGTCTATATAAGGCTGGAAAGTACTGGATGAGGCCCCCGGTCATAAACTGTATTGGAAAAAATCCCTCAAGGTAACATTGTAGTAATTTTGGATTTATTTTTCTTGTTGAAAAATTTGGTTTCAATGGTCAATTGTGGATTTCAAGATATATTTATAACATGATTTATTGAAAAATATAAAAGATTATGGAATGGATTCCTTGGATGTTTTATAGTAAATTTCATACACAATTTGGCACCATTCCATAGTATTTGTGAAGTTTTTGTGGATCAAAATTTGTAGGTTGGATCAAGCATCATGAAAGATGGATTTCATTGAAGGCCTAGTAAAAATAGTGAAAATTAATGAGTTTTTTATAAATGGGTTTTGTGAAAGCTGTTTTGTGAAGGTATGGGTCATCATGAATTAGTATCTCAAATGCATGAACATTTGATGGAAATAACTATGACAATGATAAGCTTCATGAATTATAAATTCTCATAATGCATCACAATAACAATGAGTATATGGAATGAGATGGGAGAAAATCATAAAAAGGAAATGATATTGATGGAAGATTCTATAATGTAAGTAAATTACTATAAATAGTTGTCTACCTCCTCAGAAAAGTAGAAAAAGAATTAATGAATATTCTAAAGCTCCCTATTCACGAAGTTTATTGTAGAAAAAATATTATGAATAAAGAAAGTTCATGATGTATATTAATGATGAACTAAATTTTTTAGTATCACGAATGTATTGTTGTTTGTGATGGTTATAAAAATATAAGATATTTTTTTGTTTCATGATAGGTAAGTGATAATTGATATGTTTTTGAGATTAAGGAATATAGGCTTCTTCCGAAAGGCTATTTGAGTATCATGAAAGAGGTTAGATTCATGAATTTTGTGGTGTTTATGAATGTTGTTTATACATTTTATTAAATTGGTGGTTTTTAGAAGGTATATATCTTTATCAAGGATGTGGGCATTGTGAAATTTTTACATAGTTAATCCGTCAAATATTTGTATTCATCAATTAGATGAATGTGGGAAATAATTAAATAATCTACTAAAACTGAGGATTTATTCAATGTTGATAATAAAGGTTACTACATGTTCATATACTATATTTTAATAACTTATTGAGAATTCAGAAAGGGAAGGGAAATAAGGAGATCCATTCCACCAATTGTAATCCATCAAAAGATATATTAAGGGGCTGACCCTTTAGAAGTAGTGTTCTATCCATAAAAATTTTAATGGTTGGGATCCTTGAGAATTAATTAATATATATCATACCATTAATTTGGTAGTGAGACTTATTATATTTGGTACATCAAAAAATTGATTTTGTTTTATCCTTAGATGTAGCCTAGTGAGGGTGAAATTTGAATAATTGTTGTGTATCTTGAATTATTTCAATTATATTCATCAGTTGATAGAGGAAATGGAGAGAATATAGTTTTTATACATAAAAAATAATATTAAAAGGACTTTTTTTTTAATCTGTCTAAGCTGAATCACCCCCTCTCAGGGTATATCTCCTAGTTACGGTAACATTTGGTATTAGAAAAAAAGGATAATTTCATTGTTTTCTATAAGGGGTTTCAATTGTGTTTTTCAATCATAATGTGATTCAAATATTTAATGGATACAAATTTCAGTCATTAAAGATTCTATTTCAATAATACTTATGATCATTATGAATGAATTTCACTATAATATTAATTCATGGTATTTTAGCCAGTGTGGACAGTGATGCTTCATCAGAAGCTTACGAAATGTAATTGGATGGTGATGCAAAAGGAATAAATGTTTTAGGGTATCCCTATACAATGTAATATATAAAAAGATTATATCATATAATTCATCACATTGAATTTTGGAAATGTTTCTAAATATTTATGAAGGAGACTCAAATGTCAAATAAATAAAGATGCAGGTGTTGTGGAACAAGTATGAGGATCACAGAATGTACACTAATGATTTTGTTGATCCTATCATTGATTAGGTGAATGTTTTTGGGGAACACATTCATATTATTAGATAAATTATTCAATATGTGAATATTTTCATCTTTATATTGATAATACTCCCACCTATGTTTATTATGATTGCTTTTTGTGTTGTAAGATGATGATCCAATGGTGATGACATTGGATTTATTGTGAAATCCTCTTGATGCGTATAAGAAGCTAAATGATGATAATGAGTCTTTAAATAAAGGTAAATCATAATAAGTCTAATTCATGGCCATGAAGAACCACACTATTGAAGATGGGGAATAATAATAAGAGATAGATGAATTCATTTCATTCCATTCATAAAATATACAAAGAGGAAAAGGGATATTCATAGTGAAACTCCCTCTTGCATGCTTTCGATGTTGAAATTTTGGACATCTTGAAGATATGTTACCTATAATGTTTCACAATGATGATGAGGATGTAGTAAAATATTCCATGAAGAAATATTCTTCTTACATTATGGTAAGAAAATTTTTATGAAAAAGTTATTCAAAAAGAATAATTTTGTTTCAATAGAAGATAACAGTTAATAAGAATCTGAAAAATAATATATTTTGGACTAGAAGGATCAGGAATTAAATTATATGGTGGTAGTTGATAGAAAGTCCGAAACAAGGGATGAAAGTTTCAATGATGAAGGAGAATTCGAAGGAAGTATTTACCTTTAGATCAAATTAGAGATTCAATAGAAGAGATCATTGTTTGGAGATCCAAATTGATGAAAATAAACAAAGTGGTTCGTCATGAAAAACATTATATGTATTAGTATGAAGAATAAATTTATGAGATGATTTATGAAAATGAACAACTAATATGTTCAATACAGGAGAACATAGAAATGGTTGTTGAGTACATTCTAAAAATCAAATAACCAAAGAGATAAGTTGATAGAATGACTGACACTGGGAAAGATCATATCGAACATGTCATAGAACTTGAAGAGGAATTCATTGGCCTCTGATGAATTTTTAAGGATCCAAAAAAAATACTTGACTCATAGTAAGACATCATGATAGTATATCATTGAAGAAACATAAAATATAGATGTGGATAATAGAGTTACACCATAACATAGGCAACATCCATATGAAAATAATAATAATGGTATGAGGATTGATTGAATATTGAAAGCGATAATGGTGGAAGTAATACCATAATCACTCAATATGAGATAGAATATTTATTTGGGAATGAATAAAAACTATAATATTTAGAGAACCCAAAAGAAATATAGAAGCATATTTCTGTCAAATTGTAATTTACCCTAAATTAGTTGTTATTGTTGTGGAATAATGGGATACTCTAAAATTTAGGATTCATAGCCATGAGGTACCAAAGGGAATAAGACAACAGAGGGACCCATAAAGAGATATATATTATAGGATTTCATTTTATGGACAGTACTTCAAAATGTGGAGGATTAAGACACACATAATGACATTGATCATGAATAATATAGTGATAAATAATGATACATACAGAATGTGGTCCAAACCATTAGATCAATGTATAATAAAATTTATTGAAAACAGAATGTAGATTTGTTGTGTTGTAAGATGATTTCGGTCCATCATATACTTATGAGGATAAATACTATCAATCCACAACTAAAATGAAGTCATGAAAATCAATCAACAAGAAAATAAATGACTAGGATGTGGTTGTAGAGATTGATTTTAAATCATCAATTCCGACTAGTATATGGATCATTAATAGTTTATGCACCTCTCATATGGTAGTAAATAATGATCTAGTGATAAGAATCTGGTTTGATAAATAATTTATTGTATGTTTTGGCAATGTTGAAGGTTTTATGATTGTTGGATCAATAAAATCCATTTGTGTGGAAAGATACATGAGACGTGACCCTATATTAGTTGTTGAAGATCCCAGTCCAAACATTCTCAGTGTATGTGAACTATGTGACACAAGACATGCAATAATATTTTCAATGAAATTTTGTATCCTTAAGTAATAATAATGTGTTGTTGTTTTAGAGAGAAGCTTCATTGATTGGCATATCTATTATGTGAGTGGAGTATAATATATGTGATTTATATCTGGATAGGAAGAAACTATGCAATGGAATAAACATCCTGGCAATTGTGTTCTGTTATCCCTTGATGATCTATTCATATTTTATGCATATCGAGATATCAACAAGTTATCATGCGATATTACCCACATAAGAAATGCTTTTCAACCTGGAAGTATCATCATAAACAAGTAAAAGGAAAATGAAAATAATTCAACTAGAATGATTGAATTGGTACATGTAGATGTATGTGGACCTATCTCATGAGGATCTATCGATGGGAAAATGAATTGTGTTCTTTTAATTTATGAATTATGAATTTTGGATGGGTTTATGTCAATGGACACAAGTCTAATGTGTTTATTTTATTAAAAAAATATAGAGATAATAAAAAACAATGCTCAGAGAGTTGTGGTATGGAAGGTAGTAGTCTTAACAGCAATATACATATCTAACCGGGAATTATTGTTTTCAAAGGTCAAAAAGACTTTCCAAGAGTTGTTGTATAGATGGAATCCGACCTTGAAATACTTTTTAATCTTTATAAGTAAATGATTTATTCTCAATAATGATAAAAACATAAAAATTGAATCATGATGATATTAAGGGATATATCATGGATATTTATGAATAATTAAATAATATAAAGGTTTCAATAAGAGTCTTGGAAATGTTATTGAAATAAATAAAGTCACTATTTTATAGAATGAACATCATCTTCTTCAACACAATTAATAGTTCCATGATGAATGTGATGAAGAGGTAATCACCTCAATGGGAGTTGAAGTGGAAATATATGATTCAGAAGAAGATATTGATGATGTGTAAGAGAATGTCAGATATATATCTATATGAAAAAAAGCATCATACTATAACTGAGAGGAATACATCATTGGAGATCAGGAAGCAATAGGTCTAACATGAGGAATGAAGTAATTATGATAAGAATAATTTCTATCATAGGTAGAGCCTAAATGTATTGATGAATACACAAGATATGAGAAAAGGTTTCCTGATTTGAATGAAGTGGTAGATAAAATTGCTATGAATCGGACATGGGAGATTGTTTTGAGTCAAAAATATAATAATTTAATTGGAAAAAATTGTTCATTCATAAAATGTTGAATAAAAATGGAAATTAATTCGAAAAAGGAAATATGGGTGTGAAAAGGGTAGTCATATATAGAGGGTATTCATGTTGATGAAACATTTTCACTAGTAGTGAGGCTAGAAATAATTTGAATATTCATGGAAATAGTATTGAAAAGATGGTTTATATTTTTCTAGATAGCCTTTAAATTAGAATTTATGAATGGGGTTATATAAAAAAAAATTATATTAATAATCCTGATGGTTTTATCATTCATGTAGATGTGAGTATAATTATTCTTCTAAAGAAGGTTCAATATGGATTGATACAGAAACAAATATCATGGTACTCAAGACATGATTAGGTTTTTTATAAAGCTCAATTTTTAGAGTCATGGAGTTGATGACATGGTATATGTAAAGAATTATGTAAATTAAAAAGATGATAGTTCTATTATATATTGATGTAATAATATTTTTTGGATTAGATGAAGATCATTGTAAATAGTTCACAAAATTCATGACATGTGAATTTGAAATGTCATTGATTGCTGAATATAAGTTTCCCCTGGATAATATGTTGTAGAATAATGCAATGTAACATTCATTTCAAAATCTAAATATGAAACATGGATTTTTCAAAGATTTTGAATGTATAATTCTACGGATATGATGTCTTCGGTTGCTACTCAGATGAAACTCTCATAGGATGATGAAGTCAATGTAGTTAATGTCAAAAAATAAAAAAATAATTGGTAGTCAATTGAATTTGATTGTGAAAAGACCTGATAATGTTTTTTTCTTCCTACCAAGCACCAAGATATCAATGTAATCCCAAATGAATTCACTTACCTAGAGTAAAAAAGAGTACTTTGATATATCTTGGGGATGATTGTATTTCAATTTACTATATAATGAGAAATCATAAAAAGATTTATTGGGCTATACCGATGAATATTGGTCATATTTAGAATATGATACTAAATCAATGTTAGGAGGTCCGTTCAATCTTGGTTTATTATATATTTCTTTTCTAATAATGATGAAATATGTAATTTTTTTGAGCTCTGTAGAAGATAATTATATTATGTCGACTCAAGATTTCAGCAATAATTGTGGGTGAAGGAATAGCTCGATGATATGGGAGTTCAAGTGAAGTCTCCTATCAGAATCTATTATGATAATTCATGTTCTGTAAATCATTGAAAAATTCTAGTCCATCACTCAAGGAAAAAGAATATTGAAATAAAATATCACTTTATCAAGGAGAAATTAAAGGATGTTCTTGTGATGTTGGATAATTTTCCTATATTACTAAATGATACTGATATTCTGATGAATACCTTAACCAAATAAGCATTTGAATTTCATTTATTGGCTCTAAAAACTCAATCATCTCCCCACACATGAAATAGTGTGGATATCAGTCCTCCTCTCCCTGAGGTATAGTGTGATTTTCTCTAATGTGATTATATTTGTTATTTAACCTATTCTATACTAAAACTACATGATTTCATGTTTTTTGAGAATGTTTGATATTTTTTGGCTATAAATAGTGAGAAAAAGTCTTAATCAAGAAAGGGGAGAAGCTGATTGTGGGTGCATAGAAGATCGGGGGTTTAAAATTTGATGATGTTAAAAATGATTGATCAAAATTTATATATCAAGATAGATGGACTAACTGATGGATGATGTTGAGCGGTATTGGAATGAAGTGATTCATTGATGAAATTTTAATGCTAATATTGTTTCCCATTAAATGCATGGATCATATAGTATTAGAGTTTGTGTTGAGTAAATACTTGATCACTATCTGAATCACTTGATGTTAATGATAGTATAAAATGAATAAAGATTCAATGAGTTATCAAACTATGAAGAGTTGTAAAAAAAGGGGGATATTATTGTTATAAATCAATCAAGGAAATATTTAATTACTTTATAGTTGATTATTTTTGATAAAAAATTAGGTTTCCATGGAAATTTGTGGAGTTTCTCAGAAATTTTTGAAATGATATGTAGACAAATATCAATGTCAAATGAATATATTCACTAGTAGAAGTGGGTTAAGTTTCATACATAAGGTGGATCCATTTACATGTGTTTTCAAATTTCTTGGGGTACAAAATTTGGATGTTGGCTCCAACATCAAAAAATATTGATTTCCATGAAGGCTATAAAAAATATGTTAATGAAATGTGTTTGATAAAGACTAGATTTTGGGAAGCAATTTCAATAATTTATGGGTCATCAAAAATGATCTTTGCGAATGCACAAATATTTTTTGCAATTTATTAATAGAATGAGAATAATCGTGAATTGGAAATTTGGATGGTGCTTTGCAAAAACATAGAGCATCATGGAACAGATGGGAGAGCTTCACAAAAAGGTGTTGATATGGACTAAAGCATCTATAATGGGACTCAATTCCTATATATATGATTCTAAACCCATCAGAACATTTGAGCTAGACTTAATAGAGATGTACGTACACATTTTAAAGGTAGTGATCCTTGGAATAGAAGTGATCTATCCTAATCCTCGAATTGGTAGTGAAGCATAATAAATTTATTACACCATTATATTTCCTTTGTATGCTCCTTGGATATTGTCCAATGAGGCTAAAATAAGTAAAATTCTACCATCTCTTGTATTATATAAATTCTTCTCATATATTGATATAGAAGAGAGAGAGAATATTGTTTTCTTAATGGTGAAAAAATATTCTAAGTGGATTTTTTTAATCTATCATAAATTGATTCACCCCCTCTCATTGTTTTCAAACTAGTTGGGCTAATATCCTTATACCTATCATGATCCACAATTGATGATTTTGAAAAATAGAACACCAATATATGTATAATTATTTAGATATATTCTTGTATATTATTATTCCTTGAGTTTCTATTATAAACATATTCACTAATATTGATGGGGTTTTAACAGAATATAGGACTAGCAATGGTGGAGACATGATCCATTCAGTGATTCATTATTTATTTTAGTTTCCTCCATATTGAAATTTTTCATCAATTTACCATTTATTCTCGTTATGTATTTATTTTTTTACTTCAAAAATTTAAATTCAACCACACATGAATCTAAACCAAATATTTTAAAATTTAGAAATCAAAAGCTAAAAAAATAATTTCTTTAGTAATAAAAAATATATTGATAGGGTATATTAAACTTGTTTGTTACTACTATGAAAATAATTATATATGATTTAATGTAATATATATGGTGGATTTAAAACATATTATAAATATGAATCATATACCTATATGACATTTTTTATTCCTAATATTTTATCCATTGTTTCAATAGATATAAAAATTATTTTAAATACCATTATATATAGTTTATAAAAATTATCTAAAATATGAAATTTTCATATTTAATTAGTATATATATTATCTATATATTATGTATGATATATATATATATAAGGAAATGTTTGAAATTTTTTTCCTAAATATGAAATTATATAAATGAACTTTTGAATAAATGTTCTATTTTTTTAAATAAAATTTTGGTTATGTAATGATTGAACAAGAGAAAAAAAATAATATTGGTGTCACCAAAATCAAAAAAAATAAACAGAACCAACATAAAATTTTCAGAAAGATTTTAATAAGACTAATAACAATGTAACTACACAAAAAATAATCAAAATTATCAAAAATAATATAAATTACTTTTTTACATAAAATATATTTTGAAATAAAATATTAAAACTCATTCAGGGCTCCCCCACCATCCAGTAATACCATTATTCTGCCGGAAATGATCAGAGAGTGTGACCCCACATATAGACCACCAATGGTTTCCGATTTGGCAACTAGGACTGAGGTAATAAAACACACAATGGGAGAAAATACACTCAATAATCTCCTCAATATAATATAAAAACACTATTCATCCCCATATCAGAAATGTAAAATAACCTTATCCAACAGTTCATGTTATGAAATGAAAATAAATCCCTCCCAAATTAAATACAAAGAAATATCCTAAGGCATCAACTCTATAAAAAATTTGACCTACAAGCTAGTAATGTTTTTTTGAGTCTAAAAAATTCTCATTGAATCCTACAATGTAGATTATATAATAGATGTATGTATAATATGTATAATCAATTTGATCAAACCCAAGGTATCTCACAAAAACGTGGAATGATAAAACAAATTTCTTAGTCAATATTCAACAAAAAATTGAAAACCTAAATAGATAAAATATCTAATTCCCAACCTCACCAAGGTTCACACAACAAAAATAACATTCAGTATAGTAAAATAATTTTGACATAATATAGATAGGGACCCCTATAATTTCTTCTAAACTATTTTCCCCTCACACATTCTATCATCAAACAACTTGAATCATTGTCCCTTCCATATATGTTAATCATTGGTTTAGGATTGTAGGGTATCATAAACATGATGGACATAAACCTTGTGACCTCCTTATTCCATGCATGAAACCCACCACACATTGCCTCAAATTAAAACCAACAAAAAGTAATACTTCATCTTATGGAAACATCTTCTACTATGCTATAATAACTAGGCATCTCCACCAATATATCTACCATCTATTTCTATCGCCAAAATCGAATACATCATCAAATGGTATATCCCCTAGTTGACCTAGCATATATAGGCATAACCTTTAACTGATCCATCATCTCCATGAACCTCAACAAAAGGTACATTAGGGGAGAGGGGGTGTCAACTATCCACTATCACCATGATTTTTATGAGAGAATGCACCTAAAATCCAAAACAAATTGGTTTTAGTATAATATAATTGGCTTAGGTGGGGTGAATATAGAAATCACATGAAAATACAAGGTTAATAGTCACATACAATACCCATTATATTGGTCCAAATCAAAAACTGTATAATATCCCACAACACTACCAAATCAACTCATAACATCCACCTCCATCTACTGGTACTGATAAATGTAACTAGTCACACAAAACTACCACACACAACTCACAATTCCCTTCATAATATTTATAGTCAATTATTTTCTAGATTATTGGATTCAGAATATTGTTCTTTTATTAATAAATTTAATCCCATATTTAATGACAAATAAATGTATCCTATAACCAGGGTTCTTCCCATTTTTCAAAATTAAATATATTAACCAATTACAAATTTTGAATTCCATCCCACACTTATTTAATTGAAACATTAAAAATTTACTCTATATAGATAATGAAACTAAAACTATGCCACCACACATCATCCCAAAAATCAAAATTAACATAATTACTCATCCCACATTAAATCCATCATATTATATTTACCATTTCATATAAACATCAATCAAATAAACACCACAAACTAACCCACAACATATCTCATACCAATCTATCCATAGCCATATTGCCTCAATACATTCCACACCCAAACCACCACCATTATCATTGAACAATCCCACATCATTAAAAAACATAATGATAACATCTAAAACCATAAAAAATAGAAAAATAATATATTTAATCATTATTTACTTATATAATTACAAAATAAAAATGTATCTCATAAAATACCATTTTCTCAAGCAAAGGCATTTAAGAGAATTTGAAGATTTAGACACAATCAGTTCAATACCATATTTATTAACATAAGATTTTATAATTGGTGATGTAGAAAAATAAATCATATAAGGGTTCACAGTATACTGTAACCACAATACATTCATCATGATATCATTTATGTTTTAAGGAATGATCAAGAGATAATAATAAAAGACCTTGTAAACTCATAAAAACTATAACCTTTCTATTTAATTTAATTTAAATATTGTTTATTAATTTACAATGTTTATCATAACAATCCACCTAGTTTAGAAAGATATAATAATATTATAGATTAATAAAATTTATATTTTATTCCCCTACATAAATTCAAAAATTTATGAATCCCTGTGAATAGGAAAGTTGATGAACAAACACCAACAAGACTATAAAATTTCAAAAGTGGTGTCAACATTATAGGACACAAAAATACCGATCAATATCCAACCACAACAATGTTTGATTTTATGACCCAGAGAAAAACAAATTACTATTTGATTACATGTTTTTTAATAAAATAAGTTCTCTTATCACATTAGAATTATTCTTATATAAAATATTTATAACTGATGATATCCTTCTAATATATGTCTCCCTGAAATGATATAGTTGTTTCCCACTATGATGTGTACATAGAGGTTCCATGAAATTAATATAGAATCTTCTTTTATGGGTAAATGATATTATTTTACCGGATATGAAAAATAGAAGTTATCATGGGTAGGAGGCCCAAAAATCGTGAGACACCTTCTCATTGTGTTCGCCCTTGGAAATCTCCAAGATATGATGCTATGTGAACATGCATATCAATAATAAATACATTTTTCCCTGTTTCAAAGGATTTTCCTATATATTGACATGTGAAATGATCCTTATACTTTATGATTATCATTAATTGATATCATTGATCACGTTACTTAAGGTATTGATGAAATCCATTATTAAATATATTTATATAGAAGTAGGTTTTTTTGGGTTCATCACGAGTGATATTTCATTAACTAATAATTTGTGAAAGGATTTATCCATTATTTCCCTAGAATACTGTTAATATCTTATGCACTTTTAGGGGAATAGAAGTGCTTATATAAATCCTTGGCCCTGGTCTTCTATGTGGGAGTTCATTTTCTAAAATTCAAAGAAACAAACATAGAGTGTATAGGTTGATGACACCCACATACAAGATTCATGATTTTATATATTAGGAGAGTAGGATTATATGAAATTATCTTCATTAAATGGATATGGGTGTCATTTTGATGATCACATTTTTCTCTATGGATGCCTTGGAATGTTTCTAGATGAAAACATTTGTCTTTAGATAGTTATTGCTAATTCCACTAAGAAATAGGCACCGACAGTCAAACAATAAGTGCAACGACAATATCAATAAGATTATAGTATTGAATTCAACATATTTGAAAAAATTATATTTATTCAGGATTGGTTGATTGATATAATTTAATCACATGTTATCTGATAGAATATATCAATAACGTAATAAAAATAATTTTTTAATTACTAGTTTTTAAAATATATTATTTATTCGACTTATCATAGATTAATTAAGAAACAATTATTCATCAAAAATTAAATACACATGGATCTATAAATTTCTAATTGGTAATCTGGACCAAATTTAATGGTACGATAAGAAATTTTATTAATGATATTTATTTACATTCATTATTCATTGCACATGTCAAGAATTTAATAATAATATTTATATAATAAATATTAGACATGCGGTAATCTAATAATTTAGGAATTCGTAAAGGATTTAGGGTGTCAATTTATGATAGTAAATGATCCATAATTAATATATAATTAAATATCTATCATAAAACACAATTTTTTGTGATCAACGGATTGAGTGAGGAAATATCAAGTCGTAGAAGGTGATCAAGGACTATATAGTGATCTCATACAATCCCTTCACATGATAGTTTGAGTTCATAAATAGTTCTTCCTCTCAAAAGAATAATTATATTCCATTAAACCACAAACAATGAATGAAAATAGGATCTTCCATTCCAGAAATTAGTGATTCTATAACATCATTTATAGATTGTAGTACACATGTGGATCACTACTAGATGGTTTCTAAACATGGATCCTATAATGAAATGTTGATTAAATGATATTTATTCCACTGATAATCAAATAATACTAATTTATGAGTTACAATATTAATCTATCTTCTAATAAATAACTAGTGTTGTTCCTTTTCCCATGATTACAACATATTAATATTGTCATGTAATCTACTTTTTTCATTGGACATGACATTTTGATAATGTAATAAAATGATTACATGTGATTTATGAATAAAATCCATTTTGGTCATTCCATAAAAGATATATTACATTTTTATTAGAACCCGTAATTCTTATTACATAAATCACATTTTTAATTTGTAATGATTTATTATTATTTGAATGATTTCATGTTTACGTTTCTTATTTTAATAAAATAAATAAATTTTAATATCTAAATTTATTTTTCCTACCTTTCTTAATTATCAATATCATAACATGTATGCGGTCAATAACTAATAATGAAGAATAAATTGAAGATCACCATCTTGGGGTCCCAAAGGTTCTACCTGGGAAAAACAAGAGTACATGGTGTTTACTTCTACTATACACTCCATGTACTTTTTTTATTGTTCATTCCATGTTAAAAAAGACAGATATATCTGATCCAGTCAAATATATGAGCTTAAATAAGAATAATAATATGTGGATATTTACTGACTATCACCCGACTTGTAGAACTACATGTTATAAATGTCAATTACATGCCATGTAGTCTTCGCATTCTTGCGAGAGAGAACACGGGTTGTCTCTGTGATCTGTTTATCAGATACATGGAATATGGAAAAAAATAACATGAAACCTCGATGTTACACATTGTGTATTCCGAATACACATCATGTACCTTTAACACATCCATTGTAGGCAACATGGACAGACTAAAGGCATATACTACCAACATGGGAAGAAGAAAAGTACACACCATGTATTCTTATTCAAGTAGTGTACTCAAATTTTCAATAAATGAAAAATTAAATGTATAATTGAACCAATTTATTATTTGTTCCATGTTCCATTTATTTTTTAGTACACACCATATCATAGGATTAATATTTATATGCTAAATTATTTTTCATTAAGAATTTATGAACACACGGGGTTTCTTCTAAGAACACTTGTGTACTAATTTGATTTTATATGAAATTTATTTTCATTAAAATTGTAAATGGTGGTGACTTAAGTATAGTGTTATGTAATTACGATAATTTGAATTAATAGGGTTAATTAATTGTTTATTATGTTAATTAGATAAATAATCAGTGTAATTGATCACAATATTGTAAATTTACACTCATTTTTTTATCTGTGGATGATCATGAGAATAAAACATCCATTATATATGATATGTTTCTTTTAATTTATTATGGTTAATTTTTTATTGATGTTCCCTGACTCTTCCCTTACACTTTATTATATATGTTCCTACTTTTCCATGGTTTTATTAATGTAAAACCCCCTTATCAAATCCATTAGATCTCCTCACCTATATTTGTGTAATATAATATGTATGGATGAAGATTCTATGTTAATGGAGGTAGTCTAAGTAATAGATCCTAGGTGAAACCAATATTGGCGATATATATGATTTAAGATGGAATATTGTATCTCTAAATAAGCTATAGTTCAATGTTATTTCCCCTAGGGTCACAGATTATATTATCATTTGATAGATAAACTATCAATTAGAGAATCTCATGACCATGGAACTTATATTTAATTTTTTTAGTTTAATAATTTATTATATATGTTTTAAATTGATGTGTTACCACCTAATAAATATATTAAGAATGAAAAATGATGGAATAAAATATAATTATATTAAGTTTAATTGTTTAATATGAAATCGGTAATCAATTAAGTAAACTAAAAATAATATTAACAAGGTATGTGAAATGATAAAAATCGGATTGAATCTTAAGTAAAAAGCCCATAAAACTAAAATATCTATTTTTCTTAGCCTTCCACTACTTAATATATAATTGATCTCCTAGTTAAAATTTCTTTTCCAACTCATTTTGGTGTAATTTCAATATTCATGAAAATTTTATCTTGATGTTTTTTGTTGGATTTACTTACATTACATAAATAGTTTAATTCCAAAGCATGAATTGTTGCAAAAAAGATGAAGTGATAGAGGAAATATTAAAATAATATTTCAGGATTCGACAGTCCACTCAATAGATCATGAAACTATAAGTTAATGTTGTTAGAAAGATATGGCTACATAATACCCTTAAATTAGATTATCAGGCCCATGTTTTGGTTTTGAGAAGTTAATATTTATCCTTCTCAATAGAATGTATAAGGGAAATGATATACTATAAATAATGATTATTAATGGATTATATTGATGTTTCCACCTCTATTAAATCTATGTCAAAAAAATTTCTACCCACTTACTCTCATCAACAATGCGGGTCTGCACATAAAATGAGAAATTAATGGGTTCTAGACTTTCTAAAGTCAGATTTCTCTTCCTATGATCATTCATAGGATTCTCTATGAAATTACATATACATCTAAATGATGAATCTTACTACACACAACCCTAGGTGGGTGTATCAAGGTCGAGGTCAGTGATTGAATCTGAAATTCCTCTTTGAGATGGATATGGTGAGGCATTAAAGAAAATGATGGATGATGTTATTAGAAACTGTGTCTTGTTCCCCCATTATGTTAATATCTTGTAGATATTATTTGGTGTGGGATATGAACCTGCAAATAATAGGCAGTTCAAGACTCAGGGTAAGGAGTGGTTTGTGGCTGTCACATTACATTCACTTCTAGTAGAGTAGGAAATAATATTGTGGCTTTGGATACATGTTATCAGCAGATAAGAGATGATGATACCTCTTTTGAGAAATGTAAAGGGACTTTAGATATAGAAAATTATTTTTTTCATTCCAACTCATTGTTCAGTACTCGAACCACCATTGATGTGATTTACCCAAAATGTAGTAAAGAGGAGGAATAGTATAATGATTGTTTTCATAATCTAAGTGAGATTAATATTTCAAGTGATGATGATCTCTCAGATGATGGAGGTGGACCGTGTATTTATGTGATAACATGGAAAAAGGGGATGAATTCCTTACGAATGGGTTTTCCTTCTCTCTCATCATAGAATGAGAACCATATATTGAGTTACATGAGTTCTACTGGTCTTTTTTGTTTTTATATATGTA
The DNA here is from genome assembly GCA_963277665.1 of Viscum album. NCBI lineage: Eukaryota > Viridiplantae > Streptophyta > Magnoliopsida > Santalales > Viscaceae > Viscum > Viscum album. The sequence goes on along the minus strand of OY728121.1, from coordinate 1,901,046,299 downwards.
ATCCTTTAATTTAGTACATGTTACTCCTCTTTATCTATTTTATATTCATCAAAATAAGTTTATGGCACTAGTGCAGAAAACGTTTTTTACATCGGTTATTTTTAATTTTTTAGGTCGGTTTCTAGCCGACGTTAATACGTGTGACGTTATAAATAAGGTTTTTGTCGTCGGTTATTTAAAAACTGACGTCAAAAAGCATAAAATTGCGATGTTTATCATGTCGGTTATTTTAGAACTGACGTGATAAAAGGCCTGGAGAATGGTTTATCATGCCGGTTATCGAAGAACCGACATGATAAACTGGGGTGAGGGTGGTTTATCACGTCCGTTCTATAAGAACGGATGTGATAAACCGAGTTGAGCGTCATTTATCACGTCGGTTCATTTAAAACCGACGTGAAAAACCGGGGGAGGGGGTTTATCATGTCGGTTATTGACTAACCGACGTGATAAACCAGTGGGAGGGGGTTTATCACATCGGTTAGTCAATAACCGACGTGATAAACCCTTGTCCAGGCCGTTTAGCACGTCCGTTATTCAATAACTGACGTGCTAAACCATTCTCCAGGCCCTTTATCACGTCGGTTATAAAATAACCGACGTGATAAACCATTTTCCAGACCTTTTATCACGTCGGTTATTAAATAACCGACGTGATAAACTATTTTACAGGCCTTTTATAACGTCAGTTATTAAATAACCGACGTGATAAACTATTTTCCAGGCATTTTATCACGTCGGTTATTAAATAACTGACGTTATAAACCTAATTTTTTTTAAACAGAATGCAGTGATCTTCTCTCTACCAGAATCAACCAGAAAATAAATCAAGAAATCATACCACAAAAACAGAAGTACATCAAAAATAAGCATGTAAATAGATAACATATAAAACTTACCAACTAGACAGCATCCACCCTCATTTATACCCCATGGACAGCCCTCCCCCACCCTGTTGGAGCCCTCAACCTCATGTATACCCCATGGACAGCCCTCCCCCACCCCGTTGGAGCCCTCACCCTCATGTATACCCCCTGGACAGCCCTCCCCCACCCCATTGGATCTCCCACCCTCATGTATACCCCTTGGACAACCCTCCCCCACCCCATTGGATCCCCCACCACACTCCTGGACTACCCCCCGACCCCCGGACACCCCCAAACACTCCTCGACAACCCCCACCCACATGAACAGCACCTCCTCACCCCCTCACCCCACTTGACAGCCCCCACCACACCCCTGGACAACCCCCCCCCCCCCACCCCTGGACAGCACTCCCACACCCCTGGACCGGCTTCCCACACCCCTGGACATCCCTGCCACCCCCCAAGACTGTCCCCCCACCCCACTGGACAGCCCTCCCAGACCGCTGGACACCCCTAACCCCACTGAACACACCCCCACACCCTAGGAACCCCTCCCCCACAGACCCAAATCCATACCAGAAGAACCATCAAAAGTAGACCAAAACAAGAAGTAGAGAAAAATTAAACATTCACTTATATAACATTCAAAACTTACACTGTCAACTTCAAAAAAAAAAGTAAATCAAACCTAAACAACTACCAAATAGACAATTAAAACTACAATATTCAAAATTACATTTTACATTACAAACAACTAAAATTCAATCAAACCTGTAAAATAATTTGACCACTCCACTTGAACGTGTTTGATGTATTCAGCAGTATAGGGTTGAGGGTCATCAAAAAGCTACAAATGAAAAAGAAGATAGTTTACGTGTATAATGAAAAAATCAAATTGAAATATGATGGCAAAGTTTAAGAGGAAATCGTACCAGGTCAAAATTCACAACTGTCCCAGTTGTTATTATTTCATACATAAATCTCAACATATAATATCCGCATTCGATGAGGCCTTGTTGTTCATGACAATTCTGTTTTGAATGAGTGTAAATTCAATATATTATTTTTATGTAATAAATCAAAAACTAAAAATTATAAATAGAAATTTACCTTCGCCTTTACATATTTGATCTTTGAATTTCTTTTCTTTGTGTTTTTTCGAAAGTAGGCCCATGCACTGTAAGAAAAATAATACGAATGGGGTAAATTTAAAATTTATTATAATATATAAAACTATTGAGAAATTGAAACTTACTTTTCCAATATATTCTTAAAACATGCCCGCACATCACCATGAACAGAGCATATCCAATAAAGAGCATTCTCCCTTGGGCAAAAAATCCCTAACATCCAATGATTACTGATAAAAGGAAATTTAATGTTAGTCGTTTTTTATGTTAAAAGATAATTAACTATTTGAGAGAAATGTGTTTCATACCTCTCACAAAAATGCATCATCCAACATTGTTGGATTATATTCTTTTCAAATCTTTCATCAATATAAACCATTCCTTGTTCCTCAATCAATGCACATGCTTCAGGGGAAATCAATTGTGGGTCCATGAATCCATATACTTCTGTCAGTTCATTCCTCTCACAAATTATATAAAGATACCTAATACAAAACATATATAAGTATACATTTTTAATAAATATAATGTAGGGAAAAGGTGTTAAGACTTACATTGAAAAAATATGCACCACATTGATGCCCAACTTATCTCTAGTAACAAGCTCCATGATATCAGATTTTGTAATCCCCACAGTTATATCACATCCACAAACATGAGATTCCATTGCAAACTCATAAAAACCCAACAACAAATGTGAATATCTTGACAATCTGTCAAGACCACTGGAATCTGTATCTGATGTCATATCTTGTTGTCTTTGTTGTTGTCTATACAATATTTCTTTACCTTTGAAGTATTCCTGTGAAAAAAAATTTAGAATTATAGTAGTTTTCAAATGATAAAACAACATTTATAAAAAAATAAAATAAAATATATAACATTCATACCTCTATGGTAATGAGTCGAAGAAGTCTGATTCTCTACCTCTAATTGTTGATGATGAATTGTATCTCCTATACAATATACCAACCTGTATGCTACTATATGATGTTGAGAGTCATCAACATACAACTCGCAATATGTAGGAAGCTACGGTAGAGGCGTAGGATAAAAAATGGGGTCCACAGGCTGAGGTGGGGGAGTGGGAGCTACTGGCGGAGGTGGAGGATAAATAATGGGGTCTGTAGGGGGAGGTGGAGGAGTGGGAGCTGCAGTCTGAAATTGTCTTTGCATTTCTGCAAACATAGACTGCACCGAATCTCTAATCTTGTCTTCCATCGTCGCATTAATATTTTGAACTTCAGCCTCCAAGGATTCTATTTTTTTATAAACCCCCTCAATGTTAGATGTTGAAGAACGTGGAAACACTTTTCTTACCAATACACCTGTCAGATATCCTCTTACACGACCAGGATGTTCGAGCCTTCCCAATGCTGCAAATAAAATATCTTCCCTCCAAGTAGCTGTAAATGTCCCCTCTGAACGTTGCTCCTCAAGAGAGTCCTGTATTAATTAATTGAACATTTCTGTAATGATTGAAACTTAAATGAAGAAAAAAGTTAACTTAAATAAATTAAATAGATATCTTACAATCCTCTCAGCTACGATTCTTGATTCTTCCAAAAGATATTGCCCTTTTTCCCTTCCGAGCTCTCTTCCATTTTTCATGTCTAGATGGAGGGGATGGAGGGGCCACCTCTCCAGAACTTGAAGACTCAGCTCTTAGTTGTTGAAATTTTTCCGCTATCATTTTTTCTTCCAATAATGTATACCCTCCCTGAGATAAACTATGAGGGTATACATTTTTAGATTGGATCTCCTGATGAGCTTTCCTTGTTTGCTGTAATTTAAGAATAAGAAATCATTAACAAAACATTCATAAAATCATTTATATAAGAAAGTATATAAAATTTTACATTTCCCTTACCAGAAATGACTCTTTTTATCTACTTTCAAAAAACTGTCTCCATGTGTCTTCATCTATAAAAGGATATATATGACATGGATTGTCATGACTCCTATGACCATAAATGAAATCAGATGTGAGGGTTGATTTGAAATCCCTCCATCTCCTGTAAGCCAATGATAAGCATTTCTTCCTGACCCCTCCAGTGTTAGGAATATCAAATGTCATCTGATAAAGAAGATGTTAAACATATTATATATACCAGAAACATTAAAAGAATGGTCAAACAATGACAAAAGATCTTACCAAAATCATCTCCCACAACTGAGAGATAATCACTTTATCCACACCTCTCCAATCATCATACAGAATGCTTACTTTGGTCTTACCCTGAGTTGCAACAAAACTCTTAAAATCTTTGGCATTCAGACCTCTAGGAATATCATCATCATCAAACTCAACTACTATCCTCTGATCCTGCGTACGGGCAAGTGATAATTTTGGTAAACGTGTGCAACCACGTTTACCAACCTTTGAACTCTTTGTCGTAATAGGAGCATGTGAATGTTCATCCCCGGAGGTATGACCAGCAATATGCTCCTCCCCAGAATCATGTGGTTGATCATCTGAATGATCTGTCATTATCCTTCAAATCAAAAAAACAAACGTCAGTTCACAAATATACAAATTCAAATATTTTAATACTACTGTAATCAGAAAATAGAAAAGTGTACTAGGTTACATAATAGTAAACATTGGTAATATGGTAAGAATGTTAAACAATGGTAAAGATGGAAAAGATGGTCAAGATGGTCAAGATGGTCAAGATGGTAAAAATTGGAAAAAATGGTAATCCTGGTAAACATTTTAAACATGGTAAAGTAATTTTCAGTGAAAAAATATACAAATTCAAATATTTTAATACTACTATAATCAGAAAATAGAAAATTAATGGTTATAAACTATTGGGTCGTAGAGCATTTCTCTCTGTCTGGGTTCCACCGGCTGGCCGGTGGTCATCCACCGGTTGGCCGGTGTCACCAGGCAGTGGGAAAGCCTACTCCCTAGGTCCTCCGGCTGGCCGGTGGGCAAGAACCGGTTGGCCGGTGCCCATACCGGCGGGCCGGTGCGCTAACACCGGCTGACCGGTGGCTCTGGAAGAAAGCAATGCTTCTGCCAGAGACCACCGGCTGGCCGGTGGTCATCCACCGGTTGGCCGGTGTCACCAGGCAGTGGGCAAGCCTACTTCCTGGGTCCTCCGGCTGGCCGGTGGGCAAAAACCGGTTGGCCGGTAGACTCAGAGAGTCCACTATCAGCCTTCTTGGGCCAACTCCGGGGAAACCTTTTTCCTAGCATCAAAACACTTGAAAACAAGTTAGAACACGATGAGAGTGACTGTGATCATTAAAATCCAAGAGAGAGGGGTACAACAATAAACATGATAAAGTAAACTAATCCAACTTAAAACAAAAAATAACATATACTTATTTTATTTTAAAACATGTTTTAAAAAATAAAAACTTACAATATCTAACATTTATGGAAAAAATAAATGTAAACAAGAAATAAACATATGTTACCTGTAATTTTAGTAATGTACAGATAGATTGTTTTCCCAAATTCCTTCGTCGTGATCGTTCCTTATGGCACAAACTATGTCTTCAACATGATCGTCATTATGTTCTGTTAATATTTCCATTGAAGTAGGGATCTCACATAAATCAGCATATTCATCAAGTTCATCCTCACCAACATATTGTTTTTTCCCTTGTAAAACAACAGCCCACTGCATATCTGATTGATCTACTACATAAAAAATTTGTTTTGCATGTGTTGCCATTATAAAAGAATCAGCTGTGTCTTCCAATCTATTCAGATTAACAAGTGTCATTCCAAATTCATCGTGTCTGACACTGTTGTTACCATTAAACCATTTACAGTTAAAAACGGGAACTTTAATTTTAAAGTAATCAACCTCCCATATGTCTTCAATCACTCTATAATATGCATTTGATGCAAAAATTGGGTTTTTTTCCTTAGCACTCGAAAAATGCATTGCTTCTGCAAACACCAATACACCACTATTCTGAACTGCACTTCTGTTGTCCTGAGCTTTTGTATGAAATGTATAACCATTAATGTCATAACCAGACCATGTTATCACATTTAAACATGGACCACCCACTATCCATTTTAATGTCTCTGATACATCTGATCTACCAAGCAAAGTCATTTTAATCCATGACAAAAAAGTTTTGTTGTGCTTATTCAAAATCCACATTTCTTTCTTCTTTGGATGACATTGTTTCAACTCATTAATGTGCAATGTGATATATGGTTGAGCATAAGCTATGTTCTTCAAGATGTATGATTCTAACTTCTTCATCTGTTCAGCTGACAATGATTTGACTTTCATGCCGCGAATCCCCTTTCCTTCATTATTAACTCGTTCATGGCAAGATGGAGGCAAACCTATGTGTTGCGCCACAGCCAAGTAGCTCGTACAAAACTCTGCTACCTCCTCAGAAATATACTTTTCAATAATGGAGGCTTCAAGTCGATATAGATTTTTAACATACCCCTTTAATATTTTCATATACCTTTCAAAAGGATACATCCAACGAAGATATACAGGTCCACAAAGCATTATTTCTCTAACCAGATGAATCATTAAATGCACCATTATATCAAAAAAATTTGGAGGAAAATACATTTCCAATTGACAAAGTATTAAAATTGCATCCTTTTCCAAAATGTTCAAAGCATTCACATCAATATCCTTGTTACAAATTGAATTGAAAAAATAACACAACTTCATTATAGTCTTTCTAACACGAATGGGAAATATTCCACGCAATGCAACTGGTAGAATTTGTTGCATCATGACGTGACAATCATGTGATTTCATACCTATCAACTTCAAGTCCTTCATTGAGACAAAATTTTTTACATTAGAAGAATAACCTTGAGGCACTTTGGTATCATGAAGACTCTGACAGAAGCAAATTTTCTCCTTCTTCGATAATGTATGACAAGACGGGGGAAGAAATGTTGGTCTTCCTTTAGGAGTGGGAGCTAACTCCAAAAGTATTCCCATTGATAGTAAGTCTAATCTTGCATTCAACCCATCTTTATTCTTTCCTTTAATATCTAACAATGTTCCAATCAAAGAATCACATATATTCTTCTCCAAGTGCATGACATCAATATTGTGTTTAACTTCATGATACCTCCAATATGGTAGCTCAAAAAATATTGACCTTTTCTTCCAAATATGTCTATCATTACCAGATTTCTGTGTCTTTCCCAATGTCACGTCAAGGTTTTTCACCCTCTCAAAATACAGATCATGGGATAAAGGTTTTGGAGCAGTATCAAATTCTTGTGAGCCATTAAATGCCTTTTTTAGTCTTCTATAAGAGTGTTCCATAGGCAAAAACTTTCGATGACCCATGTACACTGTTTTCCTCCCATTATGCAATTGAAAATAGGACGTCTGTTGTTCGCAAATTGGACATGCTTTATGCCCTTTAACACTGTATCCAGAAAAATTTACATACGCTGGGAAGTCATTTATAGTGAACAGAAGCACTGCATGCAGTTGAAAATATTTCATTTTATAAGAATCTTACACCCTAATACCATCAGCCCATAACATTTTCAAATCATCAATCAACGGTGACATGTAAACATCAATATCATTACCGGGTTTCTTTGGACCAGAGATCATTGTACTCAACATGACATATTTTCGCTTCATACAAACTTCAGGAGAGAGGTTGTAAATTACCAATAAAACAGGCCATGAACTATGTGTGCTACTGAGTGTTCTGTATGGATTCATTCCATCTGTGCACAACCCTAGTCTGAGATTTCTTATTTCATTTCGAAATGTAGAATATTGCGCATAAATTTTCTTCCATTGTGGACAATCAGCTGGATGACGTATTTTACCATCACATACTCGCTCTTCAGCATGCCATCTTAACCTTTTTTCATCATGTGAATTAGCAAATAAATGTTTGAAACGATTAATTATAGGAAGATACCAAAATACCTTTGAAGGGAGCTTTGTAATCTCTACATCACCCTGTGATTTTTCTTTCACCTTATACCATGATGACCCACATTTTGGACACTCTGACAGAAATTCATATTCCTTCCTATATATAATGAAGTCATTCGGACAGTCATGTATTTTCTTGTATCCCAATCCCATCGGGCATAATATTTTCTTGGCTTTGTAATGTGAATCTAGAAGATCGTTATCTTTTGGAAGAATGTCTTTCATCAATTGTAGCAGCTCTGTAAAACTTATGTCACTCCATCCACGCTTCGCCTTTAGGTTAATCAATCTTAACACCGCCGACGGAACCGTAAAATCTTTACAACCGGGATATAATGGTTTTTCAGCATCACCATATAGACGTGCAACTGTCGGTTCTATCTCAATTTGTTCTTCTACAATATCGCGAATCATTTCTTCAATTCCATCGGAGTTACCATCTTACGAATCATCATCATCAGTGACATTCCGTCCAGTTTCACTATGCCAAATCCAAGGGCTGTAACTCGGATTAAAACCATGACATATCTGATGATATTTTATCTCTCTACTTTTCAACTTCTTCATATTCAAACATTTCAGGCATGGACAGAAAAAAATGTCACTACTTGGAACATTTCATTTTGCAAATTCCAAAAAGGCATCAACACCTTCCTCAAATTCATTACTCATTCGATGTGCCGTAATCCAACATCGACTCATTATTACCTATAACAAATATCAACAAAAAATATATATTTTTAAGATAAGACAAAACAAGTTTATATGGAAAAAATCATAATTTGAAGGTAAAACAATTTAATATATAAAACAAATCATGAAAGTAGTAGTAGTTTTCATAAGTACCCAACACCAAATAGCTATACATCGTAAGTGTCATGTTAAAAATATGAATATAGACCATTTGTTTTATGTTTAATAATGTTGTCATATTATCTGATCATTCTGATTATATATTAGAATTACTATATCCTTTTGATCCGATATATAATCTAAGGACATTAATATTTCTTTAGAAAAAGTAATGTTAATATCATGGTAATGTAAAAAAATGTATATGTCAAACTATATATATGTAATACTAATAAAAAAATACATATGTGTTTGGCCTGGGTTTCACACATAAATCAACTCATCTCACAGATTAAATTTTTGATTCATCTTACATAATACTTATTTTTATAACTTAGGGAATGAAAATAATAATGTTGCTGGAAGAATGGAACGTTACAGTACCACCCATTATTTTTCAGATTTTGCTGAAGCTAATCCACAATGTTTTAATAATTATTTGCGAGTTGAATGTTGCGAGTTGAATGAACATAATAACCATTTGCAATAAAAAAAATTCCACGAGATTCAAAAACGAACGAAAAGCACATCAAGAATCGAAACAAAAACGAACGAAATAAATTCTTGGAAGGCTTACTTGAATGTCGCGAGTTGAGATGATAGATCTGAGAGCAGTGAAGAAGATAAACAATGAAGCCAAAATGAGTGTAATGCAGGCGATCGACGAGCCGATTAGGGTTTACCGCGCAAGAGAGAGACGAGCCGACGACTATCAATCGAAAAAATCGTAAATGACAGAACACGGGCTTTAATTTTTTTAAATGCTTTATAACGTCAGTTATTATATAACCGACGTTATAAACTATTTTTTAGCTTTTTTACGTCGGTTATCTTAAAACTAACGTAAAAAGGCTCCCGCGCTGCGGTTTTTACGTCGGTTATAAAATAACCGACGTAAAACACACCGCGCTTTGGTTTTTTACGTCGGTTATTTGATAACCGACGTAAAAACCCAACATGCGCGATTTGTAACATCGGTTATTAAAATAACCGACGTGAAAAATCTACTCGCCGCATTGTTACGTCGGTTATATATAACCGACGTAAAAAATGGTGACGTAAAAAACGATTTCTGCACTAGTGTGGGTCTCAAAATATTCATATATACTCTTAATTTATAGAAATAAAAAATAAAATGGAATTTTGAAAATATATTTTTGATCCATAATTGATAAAGATAATATTCTAACTGGCATGGATTTATATGAATGTTATTAACCCAAGAACATTATACAATTTGATGACTAGAAAATGTATATGATGGAAACCCCACTCTAAGAATCTCTTTATAAATACGATATTGAGGAAGAGGTATCTCTCTTTCTAATATATGTGGATGAATAAATGTATGTCAAATGTTTTATGTTATATTCCACATCCAATTATATTTTAAAATAGTATGAGGATATGGATGAGTATAACAGAGTTTATCACCTCTGGTGTCACTATCAAGAGTGTTTGATATTAGAGATATATTTGATATCCAATGATCAATTAAAGTGGAATCCTTGACTATCAGCACAAGATGGGGATCATATATTTAAGATGATTGCAAATATTGAATTCCATGAAATCTTGATTTTTTTATGACCCTTGGTGAGATGTGCATATATTACATTTTATTCTCTCGATCCATAATCATCTCTAGTTTCATTGTGAATCATAACTTGAGAAACAGTAGGAAGGAAATATTTTAAATTCTTACTCATATCATATAATAGTATAAGGGCATGGGTTTTGAAAAATGTGTTATACTTATGGTGTATAATATCAAGGGGAACAAGGAAAAGTCGTCAAAGACTTATTCATTGTTTAAGTCTCTTGACTATCATCCCTCTAGGATGAAGACCTTCCGTAGGAATGGAATGTAATAGTATATGTTATGTTTTTAATATTACAAGAAGGGATATTGAATAATAATATCACCTAGCCAAATAAAAATGGCGTAAGAATATTGTGAATTAATTATTGAGTGTAATATTTATATTTCTATAAGTTTGTTATTAGATAATATAATTGGTTCTCAAATTTGTTTGTAAATACAAGTACCAAGTCGATTTTTGAGGATTATCAAAGATAATGTGGATCTATGAGCTTCCAATGAATAATGGTGTGCTACTCATGAAATTGGAGAATACTATCTCAGATTACTAGCATGATTTATTTTCATTTTAAAGTATTTTATAATGTTACTAGTGTTACCAAGAGTATTTTTTGTTTCATTATTAGATATGGATGGATTTTTTTTCATCCTAATAAATAATGATTACTACTTTCATAAAGATAGAAAATTATATGGAATAAAACAGTTGAGTAATGGTCATTAGGTAGTGAATCACAAAAACCAAATATTAGATATTGATTAAAAATAAATAGGTTTGACTCATATAACACCTAGTTGTGGAATCTCCATCTTGGTCACAAAATTTAGAATTCTTTACAAATATCTATTAATATTGTTAGTTGGACTCCTTTTAGATTATTCCACTTGATATACATCACACATGTTTAAACAGAATAATGACCAAACCACCATTTGATGGAAAAGGTGAAAGGTTTATAGAGAATGATTATTTGGTAAACAAAGACGTATGATAACCTTTTCGATTAGAGAATATACCTAGATACTCTAAATTTATTACTTTTAATGGCGACTTGATTAGGAAATGCTATATCAATTTTTTGGTGTATATGTATGGATCCATTTATAATTAAAATATTATAAGAATGAGGTTGAGAATCATCTGGGTAAGATGATAAAGGATCATCGATCAGAACATGGAGGTGAATATATTTTCCAAGATATTAGATGAATTTCTCTTGATGAAATGGATTTTAGATCAACTCACAACACCTTATATGCCACAATGGACAAGTTTTAGTGAACGGAGGAACCATTCCTTGTTTTACAAAGTAATGTAAATGATGAGTCACACAAAATATTCATTTTAATTTTAGGGGTATGTGTTATACAATCCATTTTACATACCAAATCAAGTAACACATAATGTAGAAAATTATATTCCCTTTTATTTATAGAGTATAAATAAACTCGTTTTCCCACATGTTCATGCATGGGGTTCCATGGAGATTATTAAGGCTAGCTCATGTATCAAAATATTACCCCATGGTTCGATGTGTATCATTATATGATATACTAAGGATGATCATATACTAATTATAAAACCCATAAAAAAGATTGAAACTATTAAAATAAATATGTTCTTTCATGATGCGGAGAACAACATCAGGAAGGATTGTGGTTGAAACATTGATGTTAAGGAATTTGATTATCTAGATATGCAATAGCTGGTATAGGAACTAATTCCATAAGTCCTCATAAAAGATTTTGTTCTTGAAATAAATTTACAATTCATGATCACTAGATAGGTAAGATAACCAATGTGATATGATTTCATATATATTAAATATGGTTACTCCTTGATGGTTGACTATGATGATATTATCTACTACATGGATGTTTTAAAGAGCTCAAAATAATGAAGTTATAATGAATCCACAAATTCTATAATGGATTATTTATATTAAATCCATGTTTCGGTTCTGATTGATCTTCTAGTTGATTTAATACATGTTGGGTGTAAATGGTTATTCATGAATAATGTAGACACGGATTATAATGTAAATACATATAAAGAATAAAAAGACGATAACATGTTTGGACAATATCAATGCATTGACTATGATGAATCATTTTCTATAGTTTACATGTTTAAGTCCATTAGGTTATTACAATCCCTAAGACCTTTCCAAGATTATGATATTATGATAAAGGATGACAAACTGAATTCATTAGTGGGAACCTTCACGAGGATGTGTATAGGACACAACCAAAATGGTTTGTAATTTTGGGAAATTCAGAAAAGGGATTATTGTTTTATAGATTCATTTTTGTATTAATGTAAGAATAAATGTCCTGAAACATTTGAGTATATGATTTCCTAAAAGAAAATGTTTTGTTTCAGATTGAATGTAATCCACATGATTACATGTGTTTTAGTTAGAATATAGTTGTTTTCATAGTATTATATGTCAATAACATATATCAAATTGGAGACAATATACCATCCTTACAAGACTATAAGGCATGGAAGAGATTGTGATTCTCCAGGAAATACATAGGTGAAGCAACCTATATTCTAGGATTCAAGATCATGAATGATAGACCCCAGAGGCTATTTGTAATATGTAAATGTATAAAAATTGACCAGAAACTATAATGGTTTACTGTTAAAAAAAATCAAAGATGGTATTGGTTCAAGTGTCAAAATGTATACATCATTCTAAGAAAATGTGTACTCAGACAAAAGAGTAAATAGAGAGAATCTATAAGATCCCACACTCTTTTATGAGAGGATCTATCATGTATACCATGTTATGTATGAATATTTTTGTTACCTATTTATTCCTCATTGTAGGATGATATCAAGAATATACCAATGAATAACACTGGACTATTGTTATGTCTATCCATAATTATATGAGGTGTACTAAGGATATGTTATTTCAGTATGGAGGAGATGACGGTGGAGACATCAAGGGATATACACATGTTAGCTTTTATATATTTTATAATGATATGAAGACATTATATGAATAAGTATTTTGTTTAAATGAAGAAACATGACCTTCCAAAGTTCAAATTTGCTATTTTTCAATGATTCTATAACAATGTCTGACTATATTGTATACATTGATGTAGACAAGTAAGTAGTATGGATTTGAAATTGTTTCCATGATAGTGATTTTACACCTAGTAGTAAAGATCATATGATGTTTGTCATGACCCATCCTCGGGTCCCGTTCCATGATTACACCAAGCCGGCCTTCCTTAGGCCAGGGGCTGGAGACTAGAACCAGAGGCATAAATCCCAATAAATGGGATGGCATTACCTTTATTAAAGTAAAAAAACACAATAGAGTAAGGAAGTGAAGTAAAAACAAAGTAGAACTGAGTACAAAAGTAAGTGCTGAAAACAAAATGAGCTAGTATACAAACCCAACTATAAAGTACAGTAGAACTGAATATCTAGAAAAACTGTAGTAAAGTAAACAAGAACTACTAAGTTGTCCTCCGAGAACCCCACCTGAAGGGTGGGTATAGATGGCCTCCTCTGCACCTCCGTTATGTCCGTCCGCTCCGTTTATGTCTCTCCATGTGGTCCACCTTCGGGTATCGTCCCTCTCCACAAGTCTCCTCCTCGATTAGTGTTTTCTGTCGTCTGCATCCAACACAACGTAGTGTGGGCATAGCCCATGCAGGGGTGAGTATATGATACTCAGTAGGGACCCCGAGACCCCCAAAGGTCTCCCATAATCCATGAAGGATAAACCACAAAGGAAAGATATAACCATGAAGTGTCAAAAACCTTACTTAGGTATATGCCCATACATATACATAAGCTATCAATCTCAGTTCGGCTCCAACTCTTGAGCTCAAGCACAACCCAGTCCAAAAAGGAATAAATTCAATCACATCAATGATAATGATTGACTGTCAAGATTTTGTTAAGGCAGGTATATATATTTCGTAAAGATATCGAGATGATAAGTTGTAGTCACTGATTCATCATCGTTGTCGAACCCACGGAGGATTCAAGTATAGTTGTCATCGCTGCCGAACCCATGGAGGATTCCAGTACATTTTTTGTCTCTGCCAAACCCTCAGAGGATTCCAGTATAGTTGTCATCACTGCTGAACCCACAGAGGATTCCAGTACAGTTGTCATCTCTACCGAACCCTCATAGGATTCTAGTACAGTTGTCGTGTCTACCGATCCGACGGAGGATTCCATTACAGTTTTGGTCTCTGCTGAACCCATGGAGGATTCCAATACAGTTGTCGACGCAGTCGCAGCCGGCTCTAAGGTTTCTGCATACAACATGCTCAATTTCAGGAGGGTCTTCTCCTTGAGCAAAGGGTTCGATACATCAACTATCACGAAGTCCAAGGTTGATGTATCCCAATGTTCCGTCCCGTCAAAATAAACCCAACATGATAGACAGCGCGTCAATCAGACGCCCACTCTGCGAGATATTGGCTTTTCCATTCCACAGGCCCGGTTGGAAATATGCTTGTTCCGAACCTGGGCACTTTTTAATGTTGTCCAAAACTCACTTAGAGTATCGAAAATGGACCTAATTGTCGTAAGGGTCCTAGTACCGTAGACATCATGTCGATCGGATGCACGGTCTTAAAGTTATTCACGTTTAAGTGAAAACGGGCCTGGTCCGTCTAGCCCAATTGGCCGGCGGGTTGGGTTAACCATGTTTTGGGGGGTCTGACCTGGAAGAGGGTCGAACTAGCCTGGTGAATCACATGGCCCTGCCAGAGGGGTGCAGTCCATCCCTGAGGGGTGCGGCCCAGCCCAAAGAGGTTCGGCCTGGTGGGCTCAGGCAGCTGGTCGAGCGACTCGATGGGGGGAGTGGGGCGCGGCCCCCCGCTTTCCCAAACCGGCAGCGCCGAGTGGAACCACCCTCCCAACCGGTCGGCCGAAGCCGAACGACATTCCTGGCGCAACCATCCCACTCGGGCGGGATGCGGTTTTTCTGTATGGCACCTTCGGGTGCCATTTCTCCTTCAATCGGTCTGCCGAAGAGCTGGCCGGTTCGCCGCCGAAGTAGCCCACAGAGCGCAGGTCGTGGTCCTCCATAGTGAGGCGCCTTCATGGCACCACAGTCTCTTCGGACTGACCAGATTAGCCTGCTGGTTCTTCATCGGTTGAGGGTCCTGTGGTTGTGGTCTACAATTCTTCCGCACGTGAACGATGCCTTCGTTTTTCACCGCCTCTATTCTTCACCATCAGTCGTTTCCTCTGCCAAATTATTAAAGAAACATCAGATGGTTGTTGGGAAATGTTCTCTCGGCCCGCCCCCTCTGCGTTAGGTGGTATCATAAGGCCATAGTCAAACCATGTTTCTCAACAAATAACAAAAACTATTTTAAGAAATTACAATTGAACATAATTCCCCTACCTCGAAAAGACGTTGCACGTCGTCGATCCGCAGAAGACGAACATCACGGTAGTCGGGTGTCACAGAAGAACGGTTTTGATTTTGTTAACATTGGAGTGCTCCTGATGAAGAAGCCTCATTGGTTTCTTCGCGTTCTCCATTGGAAGAATTGTGTTCTTCATTGGATAACGGTGTACTTTGTCGAATGAAGAACACTATTCTTCTCTTTCTCTAGTGTTTTCTCCTCACTCTCCCAACAAAACATGTGCCAAAAATAAAATAACAACTTAAGCTATTATTTTATTCTCCAAATGAATCTTCCAAATTCAAACACTTGAATTAATTAATTAATTGTGGATCAATTAATTAAAGGGTGTTGGAGAAATAAATAAAGGAAGGTGGAGAGTTATAATTAAAATTGGGAGTTGAAAAATTAAATGAAGGGGAGGGTGTTATAGGGAGTTAAAGAGAGTTATGGGGGAGATGAAAGGTTTAGGGAACGTGTGGTCCCCACCTCAAAAATATCCTCCCACGGGAGGTTATGTGGGTGTGGGCCCCACCTCTAACTCTCTTTGGTAGGAATTAACAACCACATAAGTAATAAAATTGTACACCCAAAATTTTATTAATTTAACGTGAAATCCAAAAATATTAACTCTCAGCCATCATAAAATGAAACTGTGGAAAAGTTCACCTTAAGCAAATATTGGTGCTGGTAGTTAATCAGGGCCGCCATATTTAAATTCTGATCACCGGTTCAAAAGATAGAATAACATGCACATATGTTTACTGAACTTACCCGAACAAAACTTCAAAAATTGATTCTGGGCACACCAGGCCTCGGAGTCAGGTTCCGTCAGAAACTATGGACTCGTAAAATTCCTAAGGATTTAAGAAAAAAATTATTTGAAATTTTAGTGTCTTTAAATTACCACCACCTCAGGGATTTATATCCCCATAAATCTACAACACACACTAGGGAAACAAATGGTGGTACTGAGAATGCATATGAGCCTCCCGCTCCCATGTGCACTTATGGTGGTTCCCATGCTTCCAACGAATGTGCACAAGAGGAATCAACCATCCACATAGGACCCGCTCTTGTGGATCCTCAATCTCCAATAGAACCTCGGGGAATGTCACCACGTCATCAATGTCCAGCTCCCCATGGGTGATTTTGTGGGTCGGGTCATGCATGTATCACCTTAACTAAGATACGTGGAAGACGACATGCACCCAGTGCATCTGAGGTGGAAGGCATAGGTGGTAATCTACCTCACCTACTCTGCTGAGGACCTAAAAAGTTCCGATGAAGTGCAGTGATAACTTGCCGACCCGGTAAAATCTCCATAGGCCTCGTCGAGGTGAGACTCATAAGAACACGTGGTCACCATCCTCGAACTCCGGTGGTATCCATCATCTATCAGCATATGACTTCCGTCTGCTCTATGTAGTATTCATCCGCTCCTGTATGATCTGCACCTTTTCCGTCATATTTTAAACCATCCCTGGATCTACAAGTGTTGTCTCCCCAGGGTCTGTCCAGCAGAGAGGTGATCTGCAAGGTAGGCTGTACAGTTCCTGATAAGGGGCCATCCCGGTGGTGGAGTGTAACTTTTGTTGTACACAAATTCATCCAAGGGTAGGTGATCCTCCCAGTTGCGACCAAAGTCGATGACACATGCACGTGGCATGTCATCGGGTGTCTGAATGGTCTTTTCAGTCAGACCATCTATTTAAGGATGAAAGGCGGTGCTCAGACGTAGATACGTCCCAAATTCCTCTTGTAACCCCTTCCAGAGACGATATATAAATAATGCATCTCGATCGGAAATGATAGTCGATGTCACACCGTGAATCCGTACGATCTCCTGAATGTATATGCGTCCCATGATCTCTACTGAGCCCTGATCTCATATTTGTAGGAAGTGGGATGACTTGGTGAGTCTGTCTACGATCACCTTGGTAGAGTCATGTCCTCTGATGTATGTTGAAGCCCCATCACAAAATCCATGGATATGTCGTCCCACTTCCACTCCGGAACCTCTAATGGCTGAACCAAGCCTGATGGTACCTGGTGCTTCGCCTAAACATGCTAACATGTGAGGAATCGTGAAACGAACTCTGTTATAGAATTCTTCATACCCGACCACCAGTGATGTCGTCTGAGGCCCTGATACATATTTGCCACTCAGGGATGTACCGCTAGAGAGGAAGTGTGAAACTCCCTTAGCACTTCCTCCTACAGTGCAACTAGTACCATAGTATATCCCCTGACGAGGATTATATGCTCCCCTCCATGAGAAAAACCATCAAGAACCTTCTCTATGGATATTTGAACATGTTGTGTCTCACAGTCAACGTCCCCACACTGTGCCTCTCTGACTCACTAAAGGAGTGGAGGAGTGACAATGAGTGATTGTTGAAAGGTTGCTCTATCTCTATTCACAAAGGATATCTGCAATGCAGCTAGCTGCTCTGTCGCCTCTCCTAGTAGCTGAATACATGTTCTCCTGTTGAGAGCATCAGTTACAATGTTCCCCTTCCTAGGAGTGAAAACTATCTCAAAGTCATAGTCCTGGAGGAACATGATCCATCGTCGTTTTCTCTTGTTCAGGTCGTTCTGGGAGAAGTTATACCTGAGACTATGGTGGTCAAAATTGATTGTAAAGCACTAGTCCATCAGATAGTGTTCTCACATCTTCAAGGAGAATAACACTGCCGCTAACTCCAGGTCAGGGGTAGCATAGTTTTTCTCGTGCTGCCTCAACTGTCGTGAACCATAGGTAATCACTGCTCACTCCTGCATCATAACACACCCTAGACTTTTGATATTAGATTAAACCATAAACTATTCGTTCAACAAACTATGGGTGTGACTAGCCATTTGTAATATATTTGACCACACCCTTTTTTGCATACGTCTTACAAGAGCTCCTAAGATTTCTCTACTGGCGAAATGAGAAATCTGGTCTCATCCCCTGGATGAAACACGATCATTGGGCTAATACAATCAATCCTAACATGATGGGTACTATTTCATTCCATGGATGACGTCGTAAGGCCTCAACGCCACTTCTAAGAGATCCAACTATTACTCTTGCCTCCAAGGGTCGAGTCACACTATCGGCAACAGTGTGTGGTCCCTGCGTATCCTCAAGTAGGTATCTCGAAATTGAGGGTCAATTTAATAGTTTTAACCAGAACCTCTTAGTATCAACCACATAGAAATGTATAGGGATGTAAAACTCACAAGAACTGGTGCCTTTTATTACAGAAGCTCATAGTACAAAGACAAAAATCATCCAAAAACAATGACATCAACAAAGATAGAAGCATAATAAAACACTGTCCTCCAAATCTGGAGATATTCCTGCTCATATCCACTCACTGCTTGACTAGTTACTCTGCCAAATCTTCCGACTCCCGACGGACCACCATGGTCGAACCTCTACCCCTTCCTAGAAGGTCCCTCTAATGCCTACTGCTCATCTGCAGGAAGAGTCGGGCACTCTTGAGCCATGTGACCCCGCTCGCTGCATGCATAGAACTGTCTGCTCCTCATAAGTTGTTATCCACCCAAGGTTCCTCGCACACATCATATTGAGTCATGCAGTCAACCACCATTGGGTCTGGTCCTCTTGGACCTATTCATCATCTATTTATAAATGACTACAGAAGACTCCACTATGGTCGGAAATCCTTGCGGATAGTTCTATAGCTCCTGAGCCCGTACAAAGTGTAGAGTCGATGGTACAAACTCTGCCTTGAAATGACCCTCGAAGTCTCCCCAGGTGAGAGTCACCTCATCATAAAAATGGAGCATCAGACTCCACCACCTCTTAGTTTCTCCCAAAAAAATGACTAACTTCTAGGTACACCATCAAGTCAGTGGGTGTCCCACCTATGTGGAAAAGTCATGCTACAACCTGAACCTAGCACCCGACTGTCTGAAAACCTATATCGCCTCGAAACATCGGAGGCCTTATTCACTGGAAAATGAGAAACTCACTCAGGCGGTGTGCTCTCTCTACTATTGGAGTGGGTGGTACCAGTGGTTTAGCGGGAACAAGTGCCGCTGGTACCTCAGCTATGATGGGGACTTGCACCGAGGCCTCGTTGCTCGGTGGGCTGACATCTTGTACATAACCCAGAACCCTAGATGGTTGCCTTCGCGGGTTCATCCTGAAAAGAAATAGGTGTTCCATGGTCAAATAGTATACCTGGTGAGCTGACACAAAGTAATCACAATGAAATCATTTGAACCACCCATGCAATCAGTGTTTTCATGCACTGAGTTGGAAATCAGAGGTCAGGGTCCTAGTGTATTGATACGTCGACCACCACACTAACACTGGACTCCCTGGACTAAAAACCACACTCAATACTCTTAACACTATTACATCACAGAAAGACAGATCAGAGTCCTGAGTTATGTGGTAGAACCGAATCCTTTGATATCAATTTGTCACGACCCGTCCTCGGGGCCCGTTCCGTGACTACCCAATGACCGCCTTCCTTAGGCCAGGGGCTGGAGACTAGAACCAAAGGCATAAATCCTGTTAAATGGGATTGAATTATCTTTATAAATGTAAACAAACACAACATTGTACGCAACTGATGTAATCACTATGTAAAACTGAGTAAAAAAATATGTGATGAAAACAAAATTGGCTAGTACACAATCACAACTGTATATTACAGTACAACTGAAATGTTAGAACGACTGTAGTAAAGTAAAGATAAACAACTGAGTCATTCTTTGGGAACCCCACATGAAGGGTTTGTATAGATGACCTCCTCTTCACCTTCGGTCTGTTGGTCCTCTTTGTGTATCACTCACCAAGTGTTCCACCTCCTTGTACTGTCCCGCTCCACAGGTCTCTTCCTCGATCAGTGATGTCCATCGTGTGTATCCAAAACAACATTGTGTGGGCATATCCTGTGAAAGGGTGAGTATACAATACTCAGTAGGGACCCCGAGACCCCAAAGGTCTCCCAGAATCTACGAAGGATAAACCACAAAGGAAAGATATAACCATGAAGTTCCAACTAACCCTACTTTGGTATATTCCCATACATATACCTAATATATCAATCTCAGTTTGGCTACAACTCTCGAGACCAAGCATAACCCAGAACACACAGGAATAATGTCAATCACATCAATGATAATGATGGAAAGTAAAGACTCAACTCACACAGGTATACATATTTCATAAAGTGATATAGATAATGAGTTGAAGTCACTGATTCATCATCGCTGCCGAACCCACAGATGATTTTAGTACAGTTTTCGTTGTTTCCAAACACAGAGGATTCCAGTACAGTTGTTGTCTCTGCCGAACCCACAGAGTATTTCAGTACAGTTGTCATCGCTGCAAAACGCATGGAGGATTCGTGCACAGTTGTCATCTCTATCGAACCCATGGAGGATTCCAATACAGTTTTCATCTCTCCTGAACCCACATAGTAATCCAGTACAATTTCCATCTCTGCCGAAACCACAATGTATTCCTGTACAATTGTCGATACAGTCGCAGCCAACTCTAGGGTTCTCGTACATAGCGTGCTCAATTCTGGGAGGTTCCGCTCCTCGAAAAAATGGTTCGATACATCTACTATCATGAAGTCTAGATTTGATGTATCCAGATGTTCTTTCTCGTCAAATGAAACCCAACGCGACAGACGGCGCATCAATCAGATGTCTGGTCTAAGAGATATTGGCTTTTCCTTTCCTGGGGCCCAGTTAGAAATATGCTCATTCCAACCATGTCATTTTCCATAGTCGTCCAAAACACACTTAGAGTATCACAAGAGGAATGCCTTGTCGTAAGGGTCCCAGTGCCGCAAATATCACATAGATCGGACTCGCGGTATTAATGTTATTCACAATTAAGTGAAAACAGGCACGGTCCGTTTAGCCCGGTGGTTTGGTGGGTCGGGTTATCACGATTTTGTTGGGTCTGACCTGACAGAGAGTCGGACCGGCCTGATGAATCGCGCAGCCCGACCTGAAGAGGTTTGGCCCGGATGAGCGGCCTGAGGGGGGGGGGGGGATTTCCTGAACCGGCGGCACCGCTCAGGCGGTCCGCTTGCTGTGCGGCACCTTCGGTTGTCGCAACTCCTTCACCCAGATGGCCGATGAGTCGGCCGGTTTGCCGCTGAAGCGTCCTGCGGAGCGCAGTCCGTGGTCCTCCATAGCGCAGCGCCCTCATGGCACCATGGTCTCTTGGGTCTGGCCGGCTTAGCTAGCTGGTTCTTCGTCGGCTGAGCATCCCACGGTTCTTCTACACGTGGTCGGCACCTTCGTTCGATGCCGCCTCCATTTGTCACCATCTCCTATTTCCGCCACCAAATTATTCACGAAACATCAGAGGGTCGATGGGTCGTGTTCGCTCAATCTGTGCCTTCCGCATTAGGCGGTATCATAAAGCCAAAGTCATACCATGTTTCGTAACAAAGAAAAAGAACAATTTTAATCAATTAAAATTGAACATAATTCCTCTACATCAAAAAGATGTTGCTCGTCGTCGATCCGCGGAAGACAAACGTCGTGTTAGTCAGGCGTCGCAGAATAACAGTGTCGATTCCGTTGACGTTGGAGTGCGCCTGAAGAAGAATCCTCGTTGGTGAATTCATGTTCTTTTTTGGTAGGATGTTGTTCTTCATTGGAGAATGGTGTTCTTCTCCGGATGAAGAACACTATTCTTATCTTTCTCTAGAGTTTTCTCCCTGCTCTCCCAACACAATGTGTGCAATATATAAAATAACAACTTAAGCTATTATTTTATTCTCCACATGAATCTTCCAAATTCAAACACTTGAATTGATTAATTAATTATTGATCAATTAATTTAAGGGTTTCTGTGAAATAAATGATGGAAGGTGGACAGTTTGAATTAAAATGGGGAGTTGACCAATTAAATAAAGGGGAGGGTGTTAAAGGGAGTTAAAAAGAGTTATGGGGGAGATGAAAGGTTTAGGGTATCTATGGGCCCCACCTAACAAATATCCTCCCATGGGAGGTTATGTAGGTGTGGGACCCACCTCTAACTCCCTTTCAGATGAAATAACCACCACAAAAGTAATTAAATTGTACACCAAATATTTTATTGATTTAACTTAATGAACAGAAAAATTAACTCTCAAGCCGCATTAAACACAACCAGGGTAACGGTCCCCTTATGAATATATCAGCGCTACAACTTTATCGGTGCCCTCAGATTTAAATTCCGAGCACCGATTCCAAAGATAGAAAAACCCGCATGTACGTTTACTGAACGTACCTGAACAAAACATCAGAAATTAATTCCAGGCACACCAGGCAGCGGAATTAGGTGCCGTCAGAATCTGCGGACTCGTAAAATTCCAAAAAAGTTAAGAAAAAATTTTCTTTTAAATTTCCAAGTCTTTACAAAGGATTAATATAATAACACAATATTGGTAGCTGTTGTTAAGGATCCAAGGTAACATGAAATGAAAAAGAACAAAATATTGAAGCTTCATCTCATTAAGTATTTTTCTAAATCAGTTAATGATGTCGTGAGAAGAGAATCTATTGAAAACAAAATGATGGACCCCTTAATCAAGAATCTATGCTAGTAGAAGCATGATTGTCATGTGAGAGCTAATTTAATAAAATATTTTTTTATTTTATCCTATGAAAATGGTAGTTTATTGGAGAAATTTCCTTATAAATAAATTATTTATTACTTGATTATATGTTTTAATTATCAATGATGTTTTCTTATAACATCATGAATATTATTATGCACAATATTTTTATATGATAATGTCCATATAATATATACTGATATAAAATGTAACATATGTTCTCTGTTATGATGAGAACCTAATGGTTCGATGACATTATTCCTGAATTTTGTTCAATGGATAGATGATTTTATCATATGGTACACATACAATACATGATATCAGTAATGAGAGGCTCATAATACATTTAAAGTCCTTCTTTTGGGTTAAACCATTAGTAATCGCTAATATAGTTTGTTTTTAGTATATCTATATCAATATGAAAATATAAATTACCATTCATATTTGGATTTTACTATCTATGGGTGTGTCTATTGATCCTGATACATTATGATATTGATTTATAGATATCATGACTCATTAAAAGAATGAGACATCAAGCATATAGGTTGATGTAACTATCCTGCAACCTGAGTTATTTTAGATATTATGTTAAATGGAATATATTAATGGGTTAACATTCATAAGTGGACATACTTCTTGGAGATATTAACTTCTCTCTCTATAGAATACATGAAATTTATCTAGACTCTAACATCAGAAATTAAGAAGTTATGCCTAAGTAAATAGGGAGAGAGTCCTAAAATTTCACATAACCAGTGTATCCACATTCTTAGTGAGAATCTAAAATTGAATTTAAAAATTTATAAAACTAAAATTTGCTCATGTTTGGATGATGACCATAATTTAATCACAAGTTATTAGTAATAATAAGTAAGTCAAATGATAGTATAAATATTTTTTCATATTTTACCATTATAGTATTTATTTTATTTATCAAATAATAATGATGTAATATTTATTCATTCGATAATAATTATTTAAGGATTGGTAAATATAAACAAGAAAATGGGGAAATGGTTTAATGGTCCTATTGGAAATGATAAAAATTATATTTATTTATATTCTATATGTGTTTCATATTTCATGAGTTTAATGATAATATTTATATTTTTATTATAGGAAATGATTTGAACTGAGAATTTTGTAATTTTTAATGTGTTTAGTATAAATATTTTCATCCCTAAACCAACAATAATAAATAACTAATTACATCACTTTCCTAAAATAAAATCTGGGTGCTCAATGGATTTACTGAGACCCACTTAATACCTAGAGAGAGATCAAGAGATCTAGATTTCTCTCCTACCATCCTCTCAAAATCCAATTAGAGATTATAATGAGTCTTTCCTATCTTGATAGAAAATATTATATGGTTAACCATGAACAATGCAATTGATCATGATTAACCATGAAATCACTTAGATATTCTACAACTTCGTTAATATATTTTCATGATTGTGTGGATCCCAAGAAGGGGGATTCTTCACTTGGATTCTATATCTCAATAAAAGTTTGATGGTATCTATTCCATCAATCACCAATAGAGATAGAATTACAATTTAAGGTAATTATATATATTCTTGTAAATTAATTATAAATTACATGTGAAGAACCCTCATACATGGTTCCAAAATTTTAATATATTAATGTTATCTTCATTGTCCATTTTACATGATGTTTTTATCATTTAAAGACATAACAACACAATATTTATGACAAATAGTTTAGTTTTTTATATCAGAAAAAGATGATTATACTATGTAAATAACCTAAGAACATCACCCAATAAAACTATTGTCAAAAAACACATCCTTTTATCGATGAATAAGGATAAGTAAATAGTGAAGGTGATGGAATGGAAATTTTATGAGATCTCTAATAAATTATATATGGAATTTGAGAATTGAAGCTACCGAAAAGTGGATGAAATACATCCCAAGGATGAACATAGTTCACCCAAGGATTTTGAGAAAATAAATGTGATTTATGATTATTGAAGGGGTTATATAATTAATATAAAGGACATGAATTTAAATAATACTACATGCTAACCATAATTATTCCATTTTGAATAGGTTTCCCCCCCAATACATGAATCAATCCAATGTGAAACATTGCATCCGATCCCAGTCTAACTCCTTTCTAAAATTCATGCAATAGTCAATGAAAATATCTTATTTACTAAGGGTAAGGATATAAAAAAACCTACTCATTATATTTAATATGTTCCCAAATTTATAGAAATATAAAAAATTTACATCTTATGTCCCTACATCACACCAACAATAAATGTTACAAAACCAAATCCCCAAAATGAACCTCTAGGTCATAAATAATCCTAACAACATAGATAAACATATTTTTACCATTCACCATGCCTTAAGAAAATTAATAAACCCAAAAACTAGGGATTCTAACTTACATGATATTAGGTTTAACATTACACATTATTTTCTTGAACAGATAAAAATAACCTTACCTTTATTCAATATTCCCCAAACCCTACACTGTATCACATATCTCTACAAGGAAAATTAACCCCCACACAAACAAGGATAAAATTAGTAACCCTTAGTGATGCATGAATCACCCTTCCTCATGATTCACTATAGCATAACCCATTTATCCCTTCCATATTTAATATTTGAAATTTTATCTCCAACTTATCCTCCACTTCCCAAAAACTAATCTAGACACATTCATCAACAAAAAAGACATAATATTTCAAGTTGGAATATTTGATCCATTACATTAGAAACATATGAAATGATTCAAATTCTCAAGATTAAATCAATCCAGAGAATGGAGGGTAGAATGGGAATGTAAATTCAACCATATTGTAAGGTTCCTCTCTAAAATATTATTATATCCAAAACACATCATCAAAATTAAACAATTCCAAAAAAGAAATTATAATATTTCATAAATCAACAACCATTCATGGAAAAAATTATTAAGAAAAAAATTCAAAACCACAAGAGATGTTGAGAAGGAAACTTCGTCAGACACTCCAAAGAACACTCTTCTATACTTCCATGTATTTAAAATACAAGAACTAATAGAATGATACAACCACAAAACACATTTTACCAAGGATCTTTCATCATAATAATTCACTGCAAAAATGTCACATCACCCTTTATACCCAACTCCTCTAATTAAATGACATGTGAGTCATTAGGAAGATCCCAAAAAAGGTATGACACATTTATGTGACATTGAATATAGACTATTTTTGTGTGGAAGTGTTAACTAATATGAAACCATTTTATCTAAACTTGATATATCAAAATCCTAAAAACGATGGAGAAAACATACTCCCTTGATCAAACCACCACTTCCCCCATCAATGGTAAACCCTCATGAACACATGGTTTATAACCTTGAAATATAGATTCCTCGTATTTCAATTAACATAATCCTTCCGGTGATCTGGTTTTTCCTCCATT
Source organism: Viscum album (assembly GCA_963277665.1). Lineage (NCBI taxonomy): Eukaryota > Viridiplantae > Streptophyta > Magnoliopsida > Santalales > Viscaceae > Viscum > Viscum album. Next base: position 1,901,019,492 of record OY728121.1, on the reverse strand, counting down.
TACTCCAAAAAAACCTGGATCATCTCAACTGTTCTATAAACCATATATAGACCATGAAATAATGAATCTATTTCCTTGGTCTTCAAAAATATTGTTTAAAATAACCATTTCTACAATATCATAGCTTGATCCATTATGAGGAAGGTTTTATAGAATGTATTGTTGGGAGAATAATTCCTTTGTATGTGCTTCAACAATAGTAAATCAAAATGTATAATATTAAACTACAATTTTCCATTGAGAATATAGATTCTATTTTTGATTTTTCCCATCATATATAATTGGAATTTAGCACACCAATGTAGTTGATATCCCAAATCATACTGCAATGTTCTAAAAAATCATGTGGTAAAATAAAGGTCTATATAATTATAATGTTCCTAAGAACCATATGAATTCTCTCATAATCATCCACATAACTATTTTCTATAATCTGCTTCAAAATTGTCTCTCAAATCACCTAAAAACAAGATGAATTCATCTAATGGTCCAAAATAACCCAGATGGAATCATGCATTACCTAGTATTATGATATATTGGTAATGATGTCCACTGAAATGTACTATAATTTCCACCTTGGGATATCCAAAGGCTCCAAAACCCCTTTAGGGACATTGTTATTGCCTTTCACTAGTTTGAAGACAAAAAATTGTTCTATAAACTCCACTACTGACCAATTTATCTCAGTAATCCAAAGAAACCTTTTCAATATATATAAAATATTAGATATTACTAGAATAAATAATAATATTGACCTATGAAACACATTGATAAATATATTAGACAAGGAAAAATGAAAATATAGACTTTAATTAATAGTGTATGATATTGGATATCCTATGATCACCCTTATGAAACATCCCCATAACTAACATGAAACCTAATCACCTCAACCACCGAGTTTTCCTAGGGAGAATAATCTATCGGATGCAAGAAGTAATGTTCCAGATCCATCCCACACCATAATAATGTACCACAAGTTTCTTTTCTCTATATTGTGCATTTACTAACTACTCCATCATCCTCTATGCATTGTTGAATTCTAAAAACACTCGTCACAACCTTATGGTCAATGAATTTTCCAAAACAATACAATATCTTATGGTATAAGGGATCCAAAATTCATTATCCTGGAGAAACACCATCCATGTAATCTAATTTAGGTCTAGATCCTTCTCTAAGGCAGCATAACATAGACTATTGTGGTCTATGAATAATAATATTTGTTTCCCATTGAGGTAATGTCACCATAGTATTAGGGAAAATTAAACTACCACAAACACTAGTTCATAGGTAGTATATATACTATCATGGGTATGAAATTTTCTATACCCATTGGATATCACCACCCTTTAATAAATAAAAAAATCCAAATACCATATGAGTTTAAATATAAAAGGCCGAAATTTTCACCCTTTATTTAAGAAATCAAAGAACTAGGGAACTAATCTAATTCTCCTTCATATGGTCAATGTATTCCTAACACTGATCATTCTAGTTGAAGGATTGGTCCATCATGGAAAAATCCACTAACATGGATATAGTATAATAGAAATAAAACAGAACAATTATATAGTATATCTTAATACCAATGATGTTGTGGACCTTCAATACATTATTGGGTGAAGCCCATGAATAAACTACCTCAATATTCAATGGATCCATAACCAAACTCAACCGAGACATAACATGTCTATGTAATTACACCCTTGACTTCTAAAACATGCATTTTAATAGATTACCATATAACTTAAACCATTGAACAACCTATATGAAATATCTATGGTAAATAACATTCGTTTCGATCACATTTGAGTATACGAGGGTTTCTTTTATTAACATGGCTCTGAAATAATATGGGAACTCATGGATCATGTAGTTCATAAGCCTTAGAACACATTTGGAACATTCATGACACTGAATTACTAGACTATGAACTCATGTTCCCATACCAATTACAAAATATAGTATTAATAATACATTCTTCTTTTACCCTGTTTTTATAATATTATGACAAAAATTCAATCGTATATTACCCACTAGATCCCTTGAATAGGATGAATATATTTTCTATCCTTATAAGGGGTTAATGATTCTATATCATTACCTAGTTCAACCTATTGTAGGAAATTAATAATGTGTAGATATTATTCTCCATCTTGCTGAATAACACAAGAGAACCCCATTGCAACAAACTTTGTTAAATGGACCCCCTCTATGATAAATATTTAATATGGACCCTAAAATTTTGTAATTTCATGGGTTTCATATGATATGGATAATTTATTATCATAGATTTGTACAGTTGTAGATTTATCCCAAACATGAAATCATATCGAGGGAGTAGCGTCCCCACCACTTCAAGGAAAATACATATAAACCCATCATTTCATTTGGTTGTCCCTACCTATATGCATTCCATTGAGAAATTATCCAATAGATATAAAATAGTGCTTTAATTCATTTTTCCAATCTAATAATCCTTGTCACCAATGATTAGTACTCACTATCCCTCAATATAAGAAAACAGAAACATCCTCTGGATGAAATCAATAAATATAAACTTATAATATGACTATCCCCTGGAATGTACGACATTGTATTGATTTATCTGAAAAAAGAATTAATCACCTAATCGATTGATGCCATCGTAGATTCATTTTATATCCCCATCACACATCAAACAACAAATCCCGACCTCCAACTGGCATTGATAACAATATGGGAACTATATGTATTTGAACATCTAGTACTAATGAATAAAACAAAGTGGATATAATGAAGGATTGCGAAGCTCCAGAATCAAAAAAGGTAGAAACTAAGGTAGATGAAAATCTAATTGTTACTTGAAGAACCTATCTACCATGTGATGATGTAACCTCTATAGATTAAATATATTTATGGACATTATATCTTACCCAGTATTGATATCTTCCAAAACCCTTCTATAGTATGGGTAACTAAGTAAGAGTACCATTCTAAGAGTGACCTATATAACTCCATCTACCCATTACATGTTGTAAAAAAATTTACATAAAGATGGAATGTATGTGATGTCCCAACTATTGACATGACCTCCAAATAATTTACTACTATTATGACTAAAACGGGGAATGGCCACCCATGCAGGCCTCATAAGTGCTTAACCCCAAGTTCCATTTTATCTCATAACCAAAATTAATGATACAACTTTTTCATGAACCCCCTACATGAGTACCCCTCCTTGGAAGATAATGAATTGAGGAAGTTACACCCAAATCCCACCTAATATACTACCAATGGTGGTGACTAAAATAGAGGGTATAAAAAAATAAAATGTGAAGCATTAACATCAATAACCCAAGAATATAATTTAATAACACCAATTTTACAACATATCATAAATGTAAAATATCAATTATCCCACAATCCTTGTTATGAAATATTAACAGAAACATATAAAATAAAATAACCAAAAATATGGTATGTTAGATACTTAAGAGTAATTTTGACCTCAAAGCTATTAATATGTAGTGTGATCACCAAAACCACCATGGAAACTTAAAATACATATTATATAATAGGGGTTATAAGAAAATGTATACAATATATAAATAATCCCAAGGCCACTTGTGAAAATATGAAAGGGAATAACTGTATCCCAATTAATAAATAGTAGAAAAAATAGGAACCTAAACTGTTAAACATTCAAATTCCCAACCAAATCATGTCTTCCTAGACAAACCACACATCAATGATAGTAAAATAATGACCAATGAATGTAAATAAAGTACCCATAACAACTTATCCACCAGTACAATGATCTCACAACCCAATATCAGACATCATTTGTCTTTACCCCTTAAATATATATATTCCAATCAACATTATTGGGAAGTGAGGTATCATTAAAATGAAGGACATAAATCTTCTTCCCACCTTTTTCTAAGATTTCCACCAACCACACATCACCTCAATATACCAACAACATCTAGTAATATTTCATATAGAGGAATAACCAAGAACTAATATTTCTTCCTTTGGAATTACCATCAACTAATCCATCATATCTTGGAAGCTCCATCAATTGAACCATTATCTAGAGGCATAAGTACCTATTGAGACATTATTTATGGGAACATAAACAAACTTAGGTAACATCTCTCGGAATTTTCACCCATTTATTCATCATCTCTCGGAATTCCCACATACTGAACCATCACATATAACAAACTCATTTAAAGGGAGGGTTAGTTAGAGGGTTAGTCATTTCTCTCCCATCATAAAATTTCATGTTGTGGAAAAAAACTTACACCCAAAAACTATGGGTATTAGTATCAAATAGTTCAATTTTTGGGGGGTAGACATAGAAATCAGATGAAAATAGAAGGATAATATTGAAAAAAAATCATCCTGGGAAATTACATAAATAACACTAGCATAACCCACAATAACACCATATAACCCCAGGACATCCACCACCAACTACCACCAAATATAAATGAAACACACTACCAAAAACAACCACAAAAATCCCATAATTCCCTTTTCATTTATTGATTAAAAAACATAGATTCTCAATTACCAACCAATATTCAATTAGCAATACATTAAATACCAAATTTAATGAAAAACACCTGATCTTTCAGCCATGTATACCATGATTTATTAACATTCAATTTATTTTTCAATTACCACATTTTGAATTCCATCACATGATTATTTCATTCTAACATTACTAGTCATATTCAATAGATATAATGAATCTATAAAATTTCCACAACATAGAAATAAAACCATATCACAATAACAAATGTGACAACCCATTCAAAATCCATAAAAAATATGAACCATCACATATCTAAAACTATGAACCAACCACTAATAACCACCCAAAAACATATGCCATACCCTTCCAACAATAACCATGCAACCTCAATGCACTCCACACCAGAACAAATCACCACCATTACTAAAAAATCCCACAAGATCATCAAAAACTAATGGATAACATAAAAAAATAGGGAAAAAAGAAGTGGAATTTATCTTCATTAAATTCAGAAATTCCAATTTAATATGGGAGATCATAATATTTCATCATCTTTAGCATTGAATGTTTCACAAAATATCTATATTAACACACAACTGATTCAATACCTTTTTTAACTAAAAATGAATTTTTGCATAGTGATTATAAAAAATGAATAACATTAAGGGTTCATAGTTCACAATATCTAGAATAACCACATCATAAAAACATTCACCATTTAAGGGAATATTAAGTGACAATTATATCAGAAATTATAAACACATAGAATATCACACCTTTTCCAACAGTTTAATTTATATAAAGTTTATTATCATGTTTATTTAATACATAATGTCTACTGAACGGGTAAAATGTTAATCAAACAAAATAATAAATATAGAGTTCTTGAATCCCCTAAATCCATTAGAATTTTTTTAAATCATAGTAGAAATAAAATATGAAGATGAAACTATTACATGACTAGAAACACACTAAAGAGGCACAAAAAACCAATAACAAAATTATTCCAATCAATATCTTGAAAAAAACACACCCAAGACATCAATTTACACAAAAATAACCTTTTTTGGATATATAATGATAAGAATATACAGTAGGTAATGGATTGGAAATCACTAGAAATCACTAATAAATAATCTCTTAATGTTAGGAGTCAATGACTCTAAAAGTGGGTGAAATACCACTCGAAGATAAACCATGGTAACCTAATATTAGAGATAAAATATGGGATATTTTTATGATTCCATGGTGTTTTATTATTTATACCCTGAATATGAACTATAATAACATGTCACAACACTACTTACCACACTATAACGAATATGGTTCCTCCCAAATCTGTGGAGTAGGACACGGTGCAATTACACAATAGAAAATTTTCAAAATACATTTCAAAATTTACCTCATAGTAAATAGATATATCATGTATAACCATTGATAGGAAACAATATAACCCACATACCACACCTAAATTACATATAGATCTATAGTGACACAAAATCATTACATTCTTTGTCCCTATGCTGCATCAAAAATGAAATTTGTAGAACTATATCCATAAACCAATCCTCTACACTATATCTCATACCTATTCAACATATACATATATATATATATATACTTTTACTCTCCACCAATCCACAATACATATTATATTATTGACAATCTTGTAACCACCATAACATGATATATGCATGTACTATATGCACTTTTCCCTTCCACAAATAAGAACATGCTTACCCTTACATAAGATCCACCTATGACATAACATAGATCTACACACTCAAAATCAACACTTTTGAATACTAGGAGAAACCATGTAACACTTACATGATTCCTTAATAACTTTATTAATGGTCCACTATGGTGTAACACAATCCTCCAAGTCATGATCAACTTCCCAGCTGAAATTTCATCTCCAACTAATAATATCCTTCCTCAAAACACTTCTTGACACATCAATAACATAAAACTACACAATTTAAATGGATATATAATCCAATAAATTAATTTAAAAACCTCACAAATTGTACATTTTCTCAAAAATAAAACAAAAACCAAAAAATGATGGATGAATGGGAATTTTTGAACAACCTTTCCATGAGATACCTCTTAGAAATATCATTACATAAAAAATGGGACCACAAACCAAGAACATCAAATAAAATAAATTAAAATATATCATAAAAAATATTTGAAAAATATCACCCAAAAAAATAAAATTCATAATAACCCATTATATTGATCATTATTCTACATCTCATTCTACCATTTACTCTCCTCTATAGAGTCATTCCTCAATAACAAATGAACTAGTGGAATGAAATTACCATGAAATTACTCGTTTTTATGATCCTGAATCTCAAATTTTTTCTCCCAGAACATTATGTCATATTTTCTATCCAACTATTCCAATAAAATGGAATGATATTCATAATGAATATAATGACATTTTTAGACATATAGAATACATTTGAGATACTATTTTCCTATAGTGGGCATAATAACAAATATTAGACCTCAACAATTCACTCTAAAACCTAAAATGGATAAAAAAAATAGTGAGGAATCTTATACCCCCAACTATAATTCCACATCCCTCATCGAGGGGAAACCATCAAGAACACATGGCTTCCAACCTCAGACTCCAAGGACCTCCATCTATGGTCATATAAAATTTCAAATGGTTATGTTTTTTATCAAATCCCAAACCACCTAAATCTTATTCCGCGTACTCTACCACACATATGGAATAAGGTTTTCTAACCCCCAATAATAATACAACATATTGAAGAGTGAAATAAAAATACATATAGTTACTCAAATGGAGAGATTCAAATGGATGACTTATTGATCTTTTTTCATAAAACTCAACATAGGGAGTGCGATTCACCCAAGATAGAAAAAAATATAAAATTAAAGCCTACAAAGTTTCATCCATTTCATAGATGGTATTTTCATATCTACCCACTCTTTTAGAGATGGAAATTAGTTCTATAGAACATTTTTATCCAAAACCATTCTACAATAATCTCTACATTCATGAGGTTTCATTAGGGTCTTAATCATATATAATAGTTGTTAAATCCATGTGGAGACTCGTATCTCCTCCCACATACCACCATTCCTACCAATTGTGATACTCCACTATATAATTTCAGGAAAATGATATGAAATCATTAGTAATTCCATGATCACCCAAATGGAATCTGGGTATTTCCAATTATTGTGGTAACGTAATGAAAAAGTTCATCGATATATCCTCCCACTTCTAATAAGTGATATCTAAAGGTCCTAGTAATACAGATGGATATAGTGCTCCACATTAATTTTTTTTAGATACCAAATACCATGAAATAAAATCTCCCACATACTACATCATCCTTGGTCACTAAAGCTACCTATTTAAGTCATGATACATGTTGTTCACACCCAAATTCATTTCTAAGGGTGATATATGAAATGAATATAATACTCCCTAATTCATGGCCAATAGAACATCTAGTATCCCCTAAAACAACATCCAAATTTGGTTAATATGGACCTTTTTGAACATAGTTGTATATATATATTTTTGGGTATTTTTGTATATTTAACTCCAAAAAAATACTATAGATAATGAGAAACTATTCCTTTGGTTTTCTATGAATAATGTTTTATATTTTTAACAACAATATTTAAATGGTTGTTTGGGGATATAATCGATTATAGAATATTTTATATTATTCCCATATACAGAGAAAGAAAATTATTTAATTTATTTGTGATTATTTTTTTTGATATAATTATTAATTTTTTTTTATAATTTTCTTGTTTTTAATTCTTCTAAAAATACATGACCTTTTAATTTTATATAAATTTTTCAAAATATCATTTAATAACATTACAAATTATAAAAAAAAATTATTTAGGGAAATTTATTATGAAAACATAATTTTTTAAATTAATAATTTATAAAGGGGAATTTAATCTCTTAATTAAGTGTTCCATTGAATTATATATTCACTTGATACAAAAAACTACACTAGAAGATTCTGGATATTGCTAGTAATACTCAATGTTCATCACATGAGAGGAAATATTTTGGTCCCATATTGTGGGAGGAAATACATTATAAATTGTTTCAAGTGTGGTAGATGATGATTAACAACTATGGTTCCACATGTAAGATGAAGAATATAAGTCCATTTATGTTATTTGTGATCTTCAGCTGAGGAGATCGCTGTGAATCATCGTTAAAGTGGTAACCATGAAATTTGAAAAAGGGTATATCATAATTCATTTTGGTGGGGAAAAATAGCTATAATAAGTGGAGGATAGATCAAGCGAGAAATCAGACTGAGACATTTGGGAACCATCAGACATAAACCGGGTGACATATTAAAATCATTAGAGATTGGGATGTTGAATAACTTAAAAATAGAGTACTCTTCTCTTTATAATTCTTCATAATTTTCTATATTATTTTCATTTTTCTATTGGATGTATTTTTATTTCGAAAATTTTTTTTTTACTATACACTTGTAGAGAATTAAATTGTGAAGGATCATATTTTTGTGATTTTCTTTTTTTGTTTTTTATCTTATCTTCAACTATTTGGTAGTTTAATTTTCCAAAAACATCACGAATCAGCGACAGAAGATCATGGATGATTTAATTTTAAATCTTGTTTACCATATAGAAATCGATATAACAAGTGATATTATCGGTGAGTAAAACACTATGTTCAAATCCAAATTTATGTTTAGTGGAAATTGGTTTCTTCATTTTTGTGGAAAAGTGACATATATAGTTGATATAATGAAGGATTAATTCACTCACTCATTGAAAATTCAATGTAATTGATAAATAATTTTATTTTAGTTCCATAGTTTCTAATCTTATGCCTGATTGAAATAAAATATCGTTCAAATTGACCAATGTAATCCCCTTGGATCTTAAAATATTTCCCAAGCTTTTCATTATTATCTACATGATATATTTAACCATTTACAGATTTAAACACTATAACATCATTAACATTGATTCTTATTATCATTGATATTGGATATAATCATCAATGATGATTTCAATTATTGATTGAATTTTACCATTCTTGGATAGTCACACAATTTTCATTCTTTCCACATTCATCTAACCCTATTCACCACTGAAATATGTTTGACGCACTCCTGTCAAAGGGCATGTAAAAAGAAAGCTATTTTATTAATGCAGTATAGTGGCTATCTAGGGTCGTCTCACTTGAGGAGCTTTATCAGTTGTTCACTCACATAATCTAATTCACGTAAACTACTTATTTTTGGTGATTTTTATAATATCTAGGAATGTAATGAAATTCAATTTAAATAAAAGATAAAACTAACATGAAATGAAAAATGCAATTAATGAAGAAAGAACGTCGCCTTTATGGGTTGGTTTGTGAGTTTCATCATTATCCATGTTGGTATTCAAATTAAGTTGGATAATTAAATTATGAGATCTCATTCATGAATTAATATTATTTTAATAATTGGTGTGAAATCTTGAATGCATTTAGCAACCTTAACATTATCACCTCCTATAATCAAGGTTGATGGCACACCTCGATCGAGAGTGTGACATCTTCCAAGACCTGGCTCTATCGTATTTCATTTCAACAACTGAATGGATCAACTACATCAAATGAATATATTGTATCCAGTAGAAGGGAGGGAAAATATATAATAAAAGAATAGAAATTAGTTTGAGATCAGTGTCATGGTGGACGATCGCCACACCCGTGCACATCACTCTTTCTCATCACAAACATTATAAAACATAGGAATTTAAGCACAAAATAATTGAAATTTCCACATACCTCCCCCGGGCCAAGTCTCAAGGTAACACCTCATATTTAAGGGTAATAGTTCATGGTGGATAATATGAAAGAATGAGATAAGAAAAAGAGAAAAAATGATGAAGAAAATAGGGTGGATGGGTGGACATAGAAATAAAAACAATGCATGAATTTTATTAGAATTATAAATTACAAATGAAAAATAAAACAAAAATAAAGAAAAGAATTAAATGAAAAAAATTAAATAGGGAATATTTGTGGCTGGCCTCCCTCGGTGGAGATCTTCACCTTGGTATCTTGAAGGAATGGATGGAGAATTGGATGCTTTGAGAGGGTGGAGCTCTGCTTCTTTTATAGATAGAATCTATCTTCTGAATGTTGACGCATTGTATCCCCATTAAATTAAATCTTAACGCATTGATCTCTTCTTGAATGTTGTTCATAATTAACTTGGGCGTGTCCCCTAAAAATATAAGCCTATTTGGAAATGTATTTCGAGAGTTAGGGCAGTTTTAACTTGAGAATTTATTCTGTCTAGTCAGACTCTCCAAATCACAACCCTCCGGATTACGGTGCTTTAATGACCCCTTAAACGGCCAATTCACTCGGCCTTTCCTTCATTAAAGATGCTCCATAACTCCTTTCGCGTCTTCCCACCGAATATCACAACATTTTGGCCCACCATGAATGAGTTATTGACCCCACAAAAAATTTCGGCATAATTCTGACCAGTTTTCATACTCCCAATTTTAGCATCCTTTGAGCTTCCATATGGCCAATCAGATTTTAGTCCAGAAGTAGTAAATGAATCCCTGGATGTGTAGAATTTGGAAAGAAAATAATTTTTTAATTTTGATTAGTGTAGAATATGTTATGGCCAAACTGCGGAAATAATTTAAAATAGTTAAAAATCAGAAATGGCCAATTTTTACTGTTCAGCTCAAAACAACACCAATATCATAAAAATGAAGCATTTAATAATAGAGTAACACTTTTTTGGGTTTAAAACAATTAAATTCAATGTAAAATTAATTGAAAATATTTTCCCTATCAATTCCCCCACACTTATCACTTGGATAGACAAATAAAAATCAAATCAAAAAAAATCCAAAACACATATCAATGAGATCTACCAATCCCATACTAAAAAAAGATATCATGCCTCCTAAGAAACAATTATTTCATGTTATACATCTTATATTTTAATATATCTCCACTTCACTTATTATCCCATGCACAGAAAACACCTACCTCACATTAAATTTCTCTCATCTCACAACTGTAAATGCTTAACAAGGATTTTCTCATCCAATCTCAAACAAGATTCAGCATAGGCATGATAAATTTCTACATATCCACCCGATGTGAGTCAAAGACATGTGTTTCTCATGAAAACTTTTCAGGGTTGTTCTGTGGATTCCGGTTGGTAGGATTTAGATGTTAAAAATTCTGAGTCTGAAAAAGGAGGGCATGGCTCTTTTTGAAGAAAAATTGCATGATTCTAATTTTCACTCAAATATGGACTTCTTCTCTTCACCGTGGTAGAAAATAGGCTTCATCATCATACAATCATCTCAACCTCAAAAAATTAATTCTTTTTAAACTAGAATTTTCATGAAATCTCTAGATATGTACAACTTTTTTTTACATCGGAAGCTCCAGAAAGGCACAACTTTTCTTATCAGGAAATCTCCAGAAAAGGCACAACTTTTAACAAAATGAAATATTCATGAGATCTTAAACATTTTATATTCCACCAAAAGTATCACCAAATGAGGTTGTAGATCACAAGTCCTCTTCCCCCACACTTATGTTTAACTAAATCATGCAATTTCACTTCAAGAGCTTGTAGGATAGGTAAAATTGGCTTCTAATGTGGCTAACCTAAAAAACTATTCATGGCTACTAGGGGATAAAATTAAGGATAAATGTAAAGGTGGGCTATTATAAAAAGGATTATTTTGAAAAGTGGGTTTAAAACCAAATAAATGTTTCAATCATTTAAAACACATGTACCCCAAACCCTCATGTTTTGAAAGAAATATATCAAATTCTGGTTAAAGCAAGAATAGTCTGGTTCTCTCAAGAAATGATGTGATTGAAAAATAATATGAAAAAAAAAATTTCATAAGCCTCACAGGAAAATGATTACAAAGATATAGATAGTGAAATATGTCATGGTTTTCAAAAATCAATGTACTTTTCATGAAATTCCAAAAGATTTGAACTCGAATCAAATTCATCTCAGCATTCTTTTAAGCTCAATTTCATGGAATATATTAGTTTACTAATTGAAATGGGTTTCAAAAATGGAAATTATAATCATTTCAGCTCAAAAGTTTCAAAAAGATAATAAAAAAAGAAAAATAAACACACCAAAATTTGAAAACATGCAATTTTTTTAAAAAACAAACACAATATGAAAATCCAAAACTACAGAGGTTCCCTCCCCGACAATTAAATTATGCAATGTACTTAATGAATTCATGTTGATTTAACATGTAAGGCACTTTTAAAATGAATCACAACTTCAAAAAAGTGTGAAGGAGAGGTACAACATGATTTATTTGCAGTGCAACAATGAGTTAACTTCCTAAGTGTTGCACTCTGAAAACCTACAAATAAAAGAACAAAAGAAACCATAAGATATTTTTTAAAGAAATGAAAATTGAAATAGGATGAGAAAAGAAGGATAAAACATTGTTTAATCCTCCATGTGGGCCCTGGGTTTTGATTGCATCCAGAGGGGAAGTTCTAAATGGTTATCCCCAATCTGATGGTCGGTGATGTTTCTTGCTTATGAACCAACAAAAAATCTTCTTCCCACCATGCACATGTTCCTTTTTATTGAGGACTCCATTGATATAACATACCAAGTCTACCCTTACCGTCATGAGATACAACATGCATGGTGGGCATAGAACAATGAATAAGTCCTCCTCTTTCATGGGTTCTGCATGGACAACATATTCATTATTCACTAGTGGTCATTGAAGGTATGATACATCTATGGAAAAATAAAAGGGAATGTTAGAGTTTAATTATATTTGAAAAAAAATTAAAGCACTAAGAATCAATATCAAATTCTTCTCTTTCCAAGTAATTATCTTGTGTCTCATTTTCCTCCAGAAAATCTTCTTTGATATTCTCATGTACTCCCACCATTAAATGTTCAATAGGTTTGGGGATCTCTACATGTTCCTACATGGATAAATCTTATTTTTCATCATCTTCCTCCATGGAAGTACATGTGTTGCATGAATCTGAACAATTAAAATCAGGGGTGGTAATACTCAATTTAGTTTCAATAAAATCAAAAGATAATGAGTTTATGAAAATATTGACTCCCTGAGCTTGTTTGGAATCAATTTATTCTTCAATGGGAGGTTCCTCTAGGAGTTTAATTTCTATAGATAGAGGTAGGTAGTCCGTCTCCTCTATCTTCTCTAAAAAATTCCACTGACTGGTTGGTTTCTTCATTCAATTTGGCTGAATAATTTACAATATGAGGAATAGTTTGATCAAGATGTTCCTCACACTCATTCCAGAAGTTATCCAGATCATTTTTATCTCCCATATTTATTTCTATTTCTAAATCTTCTTCATCAATTTCCTCCATCATTTATTGATATGGGCTCAATGGATCTTCTTTTAATTTCATCAAGGCCTCCATGGGTTCTTCAACTTGATGGATTTGTGGGGATACTTCTTCCATCAATTTTTCTGGTTCTAGATATTTTTCGGGCTCTATTTGTTGATCCTAGGATTCATGTACTTCTTCCACTATCCACTTTATTGAGGTCTCCATTTTTTGAACAATTTGAATAATTATTTCAAATTGGGCTTCATGATCCTTCTGAGCTTTTTCTTCTTGGTGTTTCACTTCGATCATTTCTTGATAAAATTCGTGAAAATACTATTGAAGTTTAATTAATTCTCTTACCAAACCCTCCAACACTGGGTATTTGTGGTTCTCTTTATGGTTTTTAATGAGATCCTCGAATTTATCCTCCGTGATAATTTGGATTTGAGCTCCATAGATTTATTTAGCCAAGAATGAAACTTTATACTCTATAGGCCAATGTGATTCAATAATTGGTTCTTGAACTTGTGGTAATTATTCCATGAATTGAAAAAAATAATCATATGAAAACAACATGGTAAAATAATTTATTTTTAATTTTTTTTTGGAAAAGTTAAATATTTCCAAATAATTTGTCGCACTACCTCCTCAGCAATGATGTCATGTTTTGACGCACGCATATCGTAGGGCGTGGAAAAAGAAATTTATTTTTCTAATTCAGCATAGTGGCTGACTAGGGTCATCTCACGTGAGGAGCATTATAAGTTGTTCACTCACATAATATAATTCACCTAATCTACTTCTTTTTGGTGATTTTTATAATATCTATGAATGTTATATAATTCAATTTAAATAAAAGATAAAACTGTCATGCAATGATACAGTGCAATTAATGAAGAAAGAACTTGGCCTATATGTGTTGGTTTTTGGGTTTCATCATTATCCTTTTTGGTATTTAAACTAAGTTTGATAATTAAATTATGAGATCTAATTCATGAATTACTATTAATTTATTAATTAGTGTGAAATATTGAATGCATTTAGCAATATTAACTTCACCTCATCCAATAATCAAGGTTGATGGCACACCTCGATCGAGAGTGTGACATGTTCCAAGACCTGGCTCCATCGTATGCCATTTCCACCACTGAATGTCTCAACTACATCGTATGAAGATCTTGTAACAAGTAGAAGGGAGGGGAAATTTTTAATAAAAGAAAAGAAATGAGTTTGGGATTAGTGTCATGGTGGACGATCTCCACACCCATGCACATCACTCTTTCTCATCACAAACATAAAAAAACATAGGAATTTAAGCACAAAATAATTGAAATTTCCACATACCTCCCCCGGGCCAAGTCTCTGGATAACCCCTCATATTTGAGTGTATGAGGTCATTATGTAGAATATGATAAGAATAAAAGAAGAAAAAGAGAAAAGATAAAGAAGAAAACAGGGTGGATGGGTGGACATAAAAATAAAAACAATTGCATGGATTTTATTAGAATTATAAATTACAAATGAAAACTAAAACACAAATAAAGAAAAGAAATATATAAAAAATGAAATGGGGAATATATTTGGCTGGCCTCCCTCGGTGGAGATCTCCTCCTTTGTGCCTTGAAAAAATGGATGGAGAATGGGATCCTTTGAGAGGGTGGAGCTCTCCTCCTTTTATAGCCATAATTTTTTCCCGGATGTTGACGCACTATATCCCTATTAAATGTAATCTTCACGCAGTAGGACCTTCTGGAATGTTGTTCATAATTATCATGTCCATGTCCCCTAAATAGAACAGCTCATTTGAACATGTATTCTGAGAGTTATGGCCCATTTAATCTGAGCATTTATTCTGTCTAGTCAGACTCTCCAAATCACAAACCTCTTGATTGAGGTGATTTAAGTACCGGATAAATGGCCAATTCATGCGGCCTTTACTTCATTAAAGATCCTCCAAAACTCCTTGTACGTCTCTCCACAAAATATCACAACATTTGGGCACACCATGAATGATTTATAGACCCTATAAGAAAATTAGGCATAATTTTGACAAGTTTTCTTTATCCCAATTGTGAGCTTCCTTTGAGCTTCCATATGGTCGATTCAGCTTTTAGTCCAAAAATAGTAAATGAATCTATGGATGTGTAGAATCCAGAATGAAATGAATTTTGAAATTTGGATAAGTGTAGTATATGTTATGGACAAACTACAGAAATAAATTTAAATAGTTAAAAATCAGAAATGGCCCATTTTTCTGTTCAGCTCAAAACAACACCAATATCATAAAAATGAAGCATTTAATCTTAGAGTAACAGTTTTGTGGGTATAAAACAATTATATTAAATGTAAATTTAATTTAAAATATTTTCTCTATCAATTCTCTCACATTTAGCACATGGATTCCTAGACAAGTAAAAATAAAATCAATAAAATCCAAAACACATATCAATGAGATCTACCAAACCCATACTAAAAAAAGATATCATGCCTCCTAAGAAACAGTTATTTCAAGTTCTATATCTTAGATTCTATTATATTTCCACTTCATTTATTATCCCATGCACAAAAAACAACTACTTCGCATTAATTTTCTCTCATCTCACAAATGTAAATGCTCAACAAGGATTTTCTCATCCAAACTCACTCAAGAGTCACCATCGGCTTGATAAATTCATTAATCTCCACTCGATGTGATTCAAGGAAATTTGTTTCTCATGAGGACTATTCAGGGTTGTTCTGTGGCTTCCGGTTGGTAGGATAGAGATGTTAAAAATTCTGATTCCAAAAAAAGAGGGCTGGCTCTTTTTAATGTAAAATTTCAAGATTCTAATTTTCACTGAAATATGGTCTCCTTCACTTCCCCTTTGTAGAAAATAGGCTCTATAATCATTCAATCAGATTAGCTGCAGAAAATTCGATCTTTTTTACTTGATTTTTCTTGAAATCTCTATGTAGGCACAACTTTCTTTTTACATTGGAAGCACCAGAATGACAAAACTTCTCTTATCCTGAACGCCCCAGAAAAGGAACAAATTTTAACACAATTAAATATTCATCAGCTCTTCCACATTTTATATTCCACCAAATGTATCAGCAAATGAGATAGTACATCACAAGTAATCATCCCCCACACTTGAGTTCAACTATATCATGCAATTTCACATCAAGAGCGGGTAGGATAGGGAAAATATGCTTGTAATGTAGCTAACCTAACTGTCTATTCATGGATAATGGGGGATAAAATGAAGAATAAATTTAAATGTGGGCCATAATGAAAATAATTATTTGGAAAAGGGGGCTTAAAACCAAATAAATTCCTCAATCGTTTAAAACACATGTACCCCAAACCCTCAAGTTTTGAAAGGAATAAATCAAATTCTGGTTAAAGCAAGAATGGTCTGGTTCTCTCAAGAAATGAGGAGAATGAAAAACAATATGACAAAAATGGTTCCGAATCCTCACATGAAAGTGATTACAATGATATAGACCGTGAAATATGGCATGGGTTTCAAAATTCAATGTACTTTTCATGAAATTACAAAAGATTTGAACTCGAAACAAATTCATTTCAGCATTCATTTAAGCTCAGTTTCATGGAATAGATTGGTTTACTCATTGAAATTGGATTAATAATTTGAAATGATAATCATTTCAGCTCAGAAGGTTCAAAAAAAACAAAAATTGAAAAATAATCTCACAAAAATTTGAAAACATGGACTTTTAAAAAAAAATTAATTTTTTAAAAAAATAAACACAAAATGAAAATCCATTCATGTTGATGATTGTCCACACTTAATATC
The DNA here is from genome assembly GCA_963277665.1 of Viscum album. Taxonomy (NCBI): domain Eukaryota; kingdom Viridiplantae; phylum Streptophyta; class Magnoliopsida; order Santalales; family Viscaceae; genus Viscum; species Viscum album. Next base: position 1,901,001,766 of record OY728121.1, on the reverse strand, counting down.
CTCCATCCCCCCACCTAAATGATGCATTGTCCTCAATCCATTCATGTTGATTTAATATGTAATCCCATTTTAAAATGAATCACAACATCAAGAACATGTGAAGGAGAGGTACAAACTGATTTATTCACAGTGAAACATTGAGTTAAACTCCTAAGTGTTGCACTCTAAAAACATACAAATAAAAGGAAAAAAATATAATATATTTATTAATGGAAATGAAAATAGAAATAGGATGAGAATAGAAGGATAAAACATTGTTTAATCCCCCATGTGGGCCCTAGGTTTTGACTACCTCAAGAGGGGATGTTCTAAACGTTTACCCCCAATCTAATGGTGGGTGAGGTTTCTTGCTCGTGAACAAATACAAATTCTTCTCCCCAGCATGCACTTGTTCCTTTTTTTAGGACACCATTGATATAGCATACCAAGTCCACCCCTACCGTAATGAGATACAACATGCATGGTGGAGTTAGGACAATGAATGAGTCCTCCTATTTCATGGGTTCTGCATGAACAAAATCTTCTTTATTATCCAATGGTCATTGAAGGTATGATAAATCTATGGAAAAATAAAAGGGAATGTTAGATTTTAATTCTATTTTAAAAAAATTAAAGCATGAAGAATCAATATTCAATTCTTCCCTTTCCATGTAAGTAGATTGTGTCTCATTTTCCACCAGAAAATGAACATTCATATTCTCATGTACTCCCACCCTTAAATGTTCAATAGGTTTGGGTATCTCTACATGTTCCTCCATCGATGAATCATTTTTTTCATCTTCTTCCTCCAAGGAAATACATGTGTTGGGTGAATCTGAAAAATTAAAATAAGGGGAGGTAATACTCAATTATGTTTCAGGAAAATCAAAAGATAATGAGTTTATGATAATATTGAATCCCGGAGCTTGTTTGGCATTAATTTATTCTTCAATTGGAGGTGCCTCTTGGAGTTGAATTTTCTAGATAGAGGTAGGTTGTCAAACTCCTCTATCTTCTCTTCAAATTCCATTGATTGGTTGGTTTCGTCCTTCAATTAGGCTTAATCATTTACATTATGAAGAATTGTTGGATCAAAAAGTTCTTCACACTCATTCCAGAAGTTATCCAGATATTCTTTATCTACCATATGTATTTTAATTGAAAAATATTCTTCATCAATCTCCTCAAACATTGATTGAGATGGGCTCAATGGATATTATTTTAATTTCATCAAGTCCTCCATGGGTTCGTCAACTTGATAGATTTGTGGGGCTAGTTCTTCCCTCAATTTTTCTGGTTTTGGTTCTTGTTCTGGCTCTATTTGTTGATCCAATGATGTATGTACTTGTTCCACTATCCAATTTATCGAGGTCTCTAGAATTTGAACTATTTGACTGATTCTTTCAAATTGGGAATCAAGATCCTTGTGAACTTCTTCTTCTTGTTTTTTCACTTCGATCATTTCTTGATAAAATTCCAGAAAATACTCATGAAGTTCAATTAATTCTCCTGCCAAACCCTCCAACACTGTGTATTCGTGGTTCTCATTATGGGTTTTAATGAGATCCTTGAATTCATCCTATGTGATAATTTGGATTTGAGCTCCACCGATTTGTTTAGACAAGAATGAAACTTTATACTCTATAGGCCGAGGTGATTAAATAATTGGTTTTCGAACATGTGGGTAATTATTCTAGGAATTGAAAAATTAATTACTTGAAAACAACATGGTAAAATAATTTTTTTAAATGTTTTTTTTTTTGAAAAGTTAAATATTTACAAATAACTTGCAGCACTACCTCCCTGGAAATGGTGACAAGTTTTGACGCACACCTATCGTAGGGCGTGGAATAAGCAATTTATTTTCTTAATACAGCATAGTGGCTGACTATGGTCGTCTCACATGATGATATTTGTTAGTTGTTCAATCACTTAATCTAATTCACCTATACTACTTCTTTTTGGTGATTTTGATAATTTCTAGGAATGTAATGCAATTCAATTTAAATAAAGGATAAAACTAACATGTAATGACAAAATAAAATTAATGAAGAAAGAAATTGTCCTTTATGGGTTGGTTTGTGGGTTTCATCATTATCTTTATTTTTATTTAAATTATGTTTGATAATTATATTATGAGATCTCATTAATGAATTACTATTCTTTTTTTAATTAGCATGAAATATTGAATGCATTTAGCAATCTTAACTTCACCTCCTCCTATAATCAAGGTTGATGGCACACCTCGACCGAGAGTGTGACATCTTCCAAGAACTGGATCCATTGTATTCCATTTCAACCACTGAATGGCTCAACTTAATCGTATGAAGAGCTTGTATCCAGTAAAAAGGAGGGAATATATTTAATAAAAGAATAGAAATGAGTTTGAGATCAGTGTCATGGTGGACGATCACCACACCTGTGTACATCAATCTTGCTCATCATAGACATAATAAAGGATTAATTCACTCACTCATTGAAAATTCTATGTAATTGATAAATAATTTTTTTAGTTCTATAGTTTCTAATCTTATGCCTGATTGAAATAAAATATTGTTCAAATTGAACAATGGAATCCTCTTGGATCATATAATATTTCCCAGGCTTTTCATTATTATTTACTTGATATATTTAACAATTTACAGATTTAAACACTATAACATCATTAACATTGATTCTTATTATCAATGATACTAGATATAATCATCAATGATTATTTCAATTCTTGATTGAATTTTACCATTCTTGGATAGTCACACAATTTTCATTATTTCCACATTCAGATAACCATATTCACCACTAAAATATTTTTGACGCATGCCTGTCATTGGGCGTGGAAAAAGAAATTTATTTTCCTAATCCAGTATAGTGGCTGTCTAGGGTCGTCTCACTTGAGGAGCTTTCTCAATTGTTCTCTCACATAATCTAATTCCTGTAAACTACTTATTTTTGGTGATTTTTATAATATCTAGGAATGTAATGAAATTCAATTTAAATAAAAGATAAAACTAACATGCAATGGAAAAATGCAATTAATGAAGAAAGAACTTGGCCTTTATGTGTTGGTTTTTGGGTTTCCTCATTATCCTTTTTAATATTTAAACTAAGTTTGATAATTCAATTATGAGATCTCATTCCTGAATTACTATTCATTAATTAATTTTTGTGAAATCGTGAATTCGTTTAGAAATATTAACATTACCTCCTCCTATAATCTAGGCTGATGGAACACCTCGATCGAGAGTGTGACATGTTCCAAGACCTGGATCCATCGTATGCCATTTCACCCACTAAATGGCCCATCTAAATCGTATGAAGAGCTTGTAACTAGTAGAAGGGAGGGAAAATATTTAATAAAATAATCGAAATTAGTTTGGGATCAGTTTCGTGGTGGACGATCACCACACCCGTGCACATCACTCTTGCTCATCAAAAACATAATAAAACAAAGGAATTTAAGCACAAAATAATTGAAATTGCCCATACCTCCCCCTGGCCAAGTCACTGGTTAACCCCTCATATTTGAGTGTAAGAGGTCATGGTGGAGAATATGATAATAATAAAAGAAAAAAAGCGAAAAGATGAAGAAGAAAACAGGGTGGATGGGTGGACATAAAAATAAAAAAAATTGCATGAATTTTATTTGATTTATAAATTACAAAAGAAAACTAAATCAAAAATAAAGAAAAGAAATAAATAAAAAAATGAAATGGGGATGATCTGTGGCTGGCCTCCCTCGATGGAGATCTCCTCCTTTGTGCCTTGAAGAAATGGATAGAGAAATGGTTGCTTTGAGAGGGTGGAGCTCTCCTAATTTTATAGCCAGAATTTGTCCCCAAATGTTGACGCACTATATCCCTATTAAATGACATCATCATGCATTGAGACCTTCATGAATTTTGTTCATAATTATCATGGTCATGTCCCCTAAATAGATCATCGAATTTGGACATGTATTCCGAGAGCTATGGCCCTTTTAATCTTGAGCATTTATTCTGTCTAGTCAGACTCTCAAAATCACAATCCTCTGGATTAAGGTGATTTAATGACCAGATAAATAGCCAATTCATGCATCCTTTAATTCATTAAAGATTCTCCAAAACTCCTTGTGCGTCTCTCCACCAAATATCCTAACATTTCGTCCCACCATGAATGAGTTATTGACCCCATACGAAAATTAGGCATAATTTTGACCATTTTTCTAGATCCCAATTGTGACCTTCCTTTGAGCTTCCATATGGCCGATTCAGATATTAGTCCAAAAATAGTAAATGAATCGCTGGATGTGTAGAACCTGAAATGAAATGAATTTTGAAATTTGGATATGTGTAGTATATGTTATGGCCAAAGTACAGAAATAATTTTAAATAGTTAAAAATCAGAAATGGACCATTTTTACTGTTCATCTCAAAACAATAGAAATATCATAAAAATGAAGAATTTAATCATATAGTAACAGTTTTGTGGGTATAAAGAAATTATATTAAATTTAAATTTAATTGAAATTATTTTCCCTATCAATTCTCTCAGACTTAGCTCATGGATTCCTAGACAAGTAAAAATAAAATCAATAAAATCCAAAACACATATCAATGAGATATACTGAACCCATAGTAAAAAATGATATCATGCCTTATAAAAAACAATTATTCCATATTCTACATGTTATATTTTAATATATTTCCACATAATTTCTTATCCCATGCACACAAAACAGCTACTTCACTTTAATTTTCTCTCATCTCACAAATATAAATGCTCAACAAGGATTTTCTCATCCAAACTCGCACAAGAGTCACCATCGGCTTGATAAATTCCATCATCTCACTTGATGTGAGTCAAGGACATGTGTTTCTCATGAGGACTATTCAGGGTTGTTCTGTGGATTTTGGTTGGTAGGATAGAGATGTTAAAAATTCTGAGTCCGAAAAAGGAGGGCATAGCTCTTTTTGAAGAAAAATTGCAAGATTCTAATTTTCACTGAAATATGGTCTCCTTCTCTTCACCATTGTAGAAAATAGGCTCTATCATCATTCAATCAGATCAGCTGCAAAAAAATCAATCTTTTTAACTTGATTTTTCTTGAAATCTCTATGTAGGCACAACTTTCTTTTTACATCGGATGCTCAAGAAAGACATAACTTCTCTTATCCTGAATGCTCCAAAAAAGGAACAAATTTTAACACAATGAAATATTCATCAGTTATTCCACCTTTCATATTCCACCAAATGTATCACCAAATGAGGTATTACATCACAAGCAATCATCCCCCACACTTGAGTTCAACTATATCATACAATTTCACATCAAGAGCAGGTAGGATAGGGAAAATAGGTTTATAATGTGGCTAAACTAACAGTCTTTTCGTGGATACTAGGGGCTAAAATGAAGAATAAATTTAATGGTGGACCATAATTAAAAGAATTATTTGGAAAATGGGGCTTAAAACTAAATAAATTACTCAATCGTTTAAAACACATGTACCCCAAACCCTCAAGTTTTGAATGGAATAAATCAAATTCTGGTTAAAGGAATCATGGTCTGGTACTCTCATGAAATGAGTAGAATGAAAAAGAATATGACAAAAATGTTTCAAAAGCCTCATAATAAAGTGATTACAATGATATAGACAGTGAAATATGGCATGGGATTCAAACATCAATGTACTTTTCATGAAATTCCAAATGATTTGAACTCGAAAAAAATTCATTTCAGCATTTATTTAAGCTCAATATCATGGAATATATTGGTTTACTCGGTGAAATTGGTTTCAAAAATTGAAATGATACTCATTTATCCTCAAAAGATTCAAAAAACAAAACAAAAAGTGAAAAATAATCACACAAAAATTTGAAAACACACACTTTTTTTAAATTTTTAAATTTTTTTAAAAACAAACACAAAATGAAATTCTAAAACTAAATATGTTCAATCCCGCACACCTAAATGATGCAGTTTCCTCAATCTATTCATGTTGATTTAACATGTAAGCCCATTTAAAAATGAATCACATCATCAAGAACATGTGATGGAGAGGTACAACCTCATTTATTCATAGTGCAACATTGAGTTAAACTCCTAAGTGTTGCACTCTGAAAACCTACAAATAAAAGGACAAAAGAAAACATAAGATATTTATGTATGGAAATGAAAATAGAAATAGGATGATAATAGAAGGATAAAACATGGTTTATTCCCCCAAGTGTGCCTTAGGTTTTGACTACCTCAAGAGGAGATGTTCTAATCGTTTATCCCCAATCTGATGGTGGGTGAGGTTTCTTGCTCATGAACCAACAAAAATTCTTCTCCCCATCATGAAATTGTTCCTTTTTTTAGGACACCATTGATATAGCATACCAAGTCCACCTCTACCATAATGAGATACAACATGCATGGTGGGGTTAGGACAATGAATGAGTCCTCCTCTTTCATGGGATCCGCATGAACAACTTCTTCTTTATTCTCCAATTGTCATTGAAGGTATGATACATCTATGGAAAAATAAAAGGTAATGTTAGAGTTTAATTATATATGAAAAAAATTAAAGCACAAAGAATCAATATTCAATTCTTCCCTTTCCATGTAAGTATCTTGTGTCTCATTTTCCACTAGAAAATGCACATTCATATTCTCATGTACTCCCACAATTGCATGTTCAATAGGATTGAGGATATCTACATGTTCCTCCATGGATGAATCTTCTTTTTCATCTTCTTCCTCTAAGGAAATACATGTGTTGGGTGAATATGAAAATTAAAATAAGGGGAGGTAATACTCAATTTAGCTTTAGGAAAATAAAAAGATTATGAGTTTATGATAATATTGAATCCATGAGCTTGTTTGGCATTAATTTCTTCTTCAATTGGATGTGCCTCTTGGAGTTTAATTTCTCTAGATAGAGGTTGGTAGTCAAAATCCTCTATATTCTCTTCAAATTCCACTAATTGGTTGGTTTCGTCCTTCAATGAGGCTGAATCATTTACATTATGAAGAATAGTTGGATCAAGAAGTTCCTCACACTCATTTCAGAAGTTATCCAGATGTTTTTATCTCCCATATGTGTTTGAACTGAAAAATATTCTTCATCAATCTCCTCCAATATTGATTTAGATGGGCGCAATGGAACTTATTTTAATTTCATCAAGGCCTCCATGGGTTCGTCAACTTGATGGATTTGTGGGGCTAGTTCTTCCATCAATTTTTCCGGTTTTGGTTCTTGTTCTGGCTCTATTTGTTGATCCAGGGAGGTATGTACTTGTTCCACTATCCACTTTATTGAGGTCTCTAGGTTTTGAACTGTTTGAATAATTCTTTCAAATTGGGGTTCAAGATCCTTGTGAACTTCTTCTTCTTGGTGTTTCACTTTGATCATTTCTTGATAAAATTCCAGAAAATACTCATGAAGTTCAATTAATTCTCCTGCAAAACACTCCAACACTGTGTATTCGTGGTTCCTTTTAAGGTTTTTAATGAGATCCTTGAATTCATCCTTTATGATAATTTGGATTCTTGCTCCACAGATTTGTTTAGATAAGAATGGAACTCTATACTCTATAGGTCTAGGTGATTAAATAACTGGTTCTTGAACATGTGGGTAATTGTTCCATGAATTGATGAAATAATCATTTTAAAACAACATGGTAAAATAATTGTTTTATATTTTTTTGGAATAGTTAAATATTTACAAATAAATTGCGGCACTACCTCCACGGAAACAACGCCACGTTTTGATGCACTCCTATCATATGCCGTGGAAAAAGAAATTTATTTTCCTAATGCAGCATAGTGGATGACTAGGGTCATCTCATTTGAAGAGCTTTGTTAGTTGTTCAATCGCTTAATCTAATTCACCTATATTACTTCTTTTTGTTGATTTTTATAATTTCTAGGAATGTAATGAAATTCAATTTAAATAGAGGATAAAAATAACATGCAATGACAAAATAAAAATAATGAAGAAAGAAATTGGCCTTTATGGGTTGGTTTCTGGGTTTCATCATTATCTTTGTTGTTATTTAAATTAAGTTTGATAATTCAATTGTGAGATCTCATTAATGAATTAATATTCTTTTTTTAATTGGCGTGAAATCTTGAATGCATTTTGCAATATTAACTTCACCTCCTCCTATAATCAATGTTGATGGCACACCTCAATCGAGAGTGTGACATCTTCCAAGAACTGTCTCCATTGTATGCCATTTCAACCACTAAATGTCTCAACTACATCGTATGAAGAGCTTGTATCCAGTAGAAGGGAGGGAAAATATTTAATAAAAGAATATAAATGAGTTTGAGATCAGTGTCGTGGTGGAAGATTTCCACATATGTGCACATCACTCTTTCTCATCACAAACATAATAAAACATAGGAATTTAAGCACAAAATAATTGAAATGTCCTCATACCTCCCCCGGGCCAAGTCTCGGGTTAACCCCTCATATTTGACGGTAAGAGGTCACGGAGGAAAATATTAGAAGAATAAAAGAAGAAAATGATAAAATATAAAGAATAAAACATGGTGGATGAGTGGACATAGAAATACAAACAATTCAAATTTTTATTAGAATTATAAATTAAAAATTAAAACTAAAACAAAAATAAATAAAATAAATAAATAAATAAATGAAATGGGGGATATTTGTGGCTGGCCTCCCTCGGTGGAGATCTCCTCCTTGGTTCCTTGAAGGAATGGATGGAGAATAGAATACTTTGAGAGGGTGTAGCTCTCCTCCTTTTATAGCTAGAATTTGTCCCCTGAATGCTGACACGTTGTATCCCCATTAAATGACATCTTCACACGTTGGGACATTCATTAATGTTGTTTATAATTATCTTGGTTGTATCTCCTAAAACTATCAGCTAATTTGGAAATGTATTCAGAAATATATGGCCATTTTAATCTGAGCATTAATTATTTCCAATCAGACTCTCCAAATCGAAAACCTCCGGATTACGGTGATTTAATGTCCCCTTAAACGACCAATTCACTCGGAATTTCCTTCACTAAATATTCTTCAAAACTCCTTGCGCGTCTCTCCATGGAATTTCACAAAACATGGGACCACCATGAATGATTTATGGGACCCACACAAAAATTAGGCAGAATTGTAACTAGTTTTCATGCTCCCAAATCAGAGCTTTTTTTGAGCTTCTATATGGCCGATTAAATTTTGTACAAAAATAGTAAATGAATCCCTGGATGTGTATAACATGAAAAGAAAGGAATTTCGAAATTTTGATTAGTGTAGAATATGTTATGGCTAATCTAAGGAAATAATTTAAAATAGTTAAAAATCTGAAATGGTCCATTTTTACTTTTCTGCTCAAAACAACACCAATATCATAAAAATGAAGCATTTCATCTTAGAGTAACAATTTTGTGGGTTTAAAACAATTGAATTCAATGTAAATTTAATTGAAAATATTTTCTCTATCAATTACCTCACACTTAGCACTTGGACTCCGGGACAAGTAAAAATCAAATCAATAAAATCCAAAACACATATCAATGAGATCTACCAAACCCATACTAAAAAAAGATATCATGCCTCATCAAAAAAATTTATTTCAAGTTCTCCATCATAGTTTCTAATATATTTCCACTTCGTTTCTTATCCCATTCATATAAAACACCATCCTCACATTAATTTTCTCTCATCTCACAAATGTAATTTCTCAACAAGGATTTTCCCATCCAAACTCACACAAGAGTCCCCATAGGATTGATAAATTCTTTCTTCTCCACCAGATGTGAGTCAAGGACATGTGTTTCTCATGAGGACTTTTCAAGGTTGTTATGTGGCTTTTGGTTGGTAGGATTTAGATGTTAAAAATTTTGAGGCCGAAAAAGGAGGGCTTGGATCTTTTTGAAGAAAAATTGCAAGATTCTAATTTTCACTGAAATATGGTCTCCTTCTCTTCACCTTTGTAGAAAATAGGCTCCATCCTAATTCAATCAGCTCAGCTGAAAAAAAAATCTTTTTAAACATTATTTTTCTTGAAAGCTCCAGATAGGCACAACTTTCTTTTTACATCAGAAGCTCCAGAAAGGCACAACTTCCCTTATCCTGAATGCTCCAGAAAAGGAACAGCTTTTTACAAAATGAAATATTCATCATCTCTTCAAAAAAATTCATTCCTCCAAAAGTATCACAAACTGAGGTAGTACATCACAAGTCATCTTCCCCCAAACTTCTGTTCTAATAAATCATGCAATTTCACTTCAAGAGCAGTTAGGATAGGGAAACATGTCTTGTAATGTGGCTAACCTAATAGGATATTCAAGGCTACTTGGTGATAAAATGAAGAATTAATGTAAATATGGGCCATAATGAAAATAATTATTTTGGAAATGGGCCTTCAAACCAAATAAATGAATGAGTCATTTAAAACACATGTACCCCAAACCCTCATGTTTTTAAAAGAATAAATCAAATTCTGGTTAATGAAATCATGGTTTGGTTCTCTCAAGAAATGAGGAGAATGAAAAATAATATGAAAAAAATGGTTTAGAAGCCTCACATTAAAGTGATTACAAAGAAATAGACAGTAAAATATGGCATGAGTTTCATAATTCAATGTAGTTTTCATGAAATTATAAATTATTTGAACTCGAAACAAATTCTTCTCAGCATTCATTTAAGCTCAGTTTCAAGGAATAGATTGGTTTACTCATTGAAATGGATTTTAAAAATTCAAATGATAATTAGTTCAGCTCAAAAGTTTTTAAAACACAACAAAAACTGAAAAATAAACACCCAAAAATTTGAAAACACACAATTTTTTTTAAAAAAATTGAATTTAAAAAAAACAAACATAAAATGAAAACCCAAAACTACATATGTTCCATCCCCCACAATTAAATGATGTAGTGTCCTGAATGAATTCAAGTTGATTTAACATGTAAGCCAATTTTAAAATGAATCACAACATCTCGAATATGTGAAGGATAGGTACACCCTGATTTATTCGAAGTGCAACATTAAGTTAACCTCCTAAGTGTTGAACTATGAAAACCTAGAAATAAAAGAACAAAACAAAACACAAGATATTTATTTAAAGAAATGAAAATAGAAATAGGATGAGAATAGAAGGATAAAACTTGGTTTAATCCCCCTTGTGGGCCCTGGGTTTTTACTTCCTCCAAAGGAGAAGTTCTAATCGGTTATCCCCAATATGATGGTGGGTGAGGTTTCTTGCTCATGAACCAACAAAAATTCTTCTTCTCATCATGAACTTGTTCTTTTTTGTTGAGTAATCCATTGATATAGCATACCAATTCCACCCCTACTGTAATGAGATACAACATGCATGGTGGGGTTAGGATAATGAATGAGTCCTCCTATTTCTTGGGATCCACATGAACAATATATTCTTTATTCTCTAGTGGACATTGAAGGTATGATAAATATATGAAAAAATCAAAGGGAATGTTAGAGTTTAATTCTATTTGAAAAAAATTAAAGCATGAAGAATCAATATCTAATTCTTTCTTTTCCATGTAAGTAGCTTGTGTCTCATTTTCCTCTAGAAAATTCCCTTTGATATTCTCATCTACTCCCACCATTAAATGTTCAATAGGATTGGGGATCTCTACATGTTCCTCAATTGATGAATCTTATATTTCATAATCTTCCTCCACGAAACTAAATGTGTTGGCTGAATATGAAAAATTAAAATAAGGGGAGGTAATACTCAATTTAGTTTCAACAGAATAAAAAGATAATGACTTTATCAAAATAATGACTCCCTATGCTTGTTTTCATTTAATTTATTCATAAATGGGCGGTGCCTCTTTGAGTTGAATTTCTGTAGATAGAGGTAGGTAGTCAGACTCCTCTATCTTCTCTACAAATTCCACTGATTGGTTGGTTTCTTCCTTTAATGTGGCTGAATCATTCACATTATATTGAATAGTTGGATCAAGAAGTTCATGACACTCATTCCAGAACATATCTAGATCTTTTTTATCTCTCATATGTATTTTAATTTCTAAATATTCTTCATAAATCTCCTCCAACATTGATTGATATGGGCTCAATGGATATTCTTTTAATTTCATCAATTCCTCCCTGGGTTCTTCAACTTGATGGATTTGTGGGGCTACTTCTTCCATCAAATGTTTTGGTATGGTTCTTGTTCTGGATCTATTTGTTGATCTTGGGATGCATGTACTTTTTTTGCTATCCACTTAATTGAGGTCTCAAGGTTTTTAACTATTTGACTAATTCATTAAAATTGGGTTTCAAGATCCTTGTGAACTTCTTCTTATTGGTGTTGCAACTCGATCATTTCTTGATAAAATTCTGGAAAATACTCCTGAAGTTCAATTAATTCTCTTGCTAAACCCTCCAACACTAGAGATTCATGATACTCTTTAATGTTTTTAATGAGATACTTGAATTCATCCTCAGTGATAATTTGGATTCTATCTCCACATATTTTTTATCCAATAAAGAAACTCTATACTCTATAGGGAAAGGTGATTCAATAATTGGTTCTTGAAGATGTGGGTAATGGTCCATGAATTGAAAAAAAATAATTTGAAAACAACATGGTAAAATAATTTTTTTAAAAAATTATGGAAAAGTTAAATATTTACAAATAAATTATGGCACTACCTCCCCGGCAATGGTTCCATGTTTTGAAACATGCCTGTCGTAGGACGTGGAAAAAAAATTATTTTCCTAATGCATCATAGTGGCTGACTTGGGTCGTCTCTCATGAGGAGAATTATCAATTGTTCACTTAATTAATCTAATTCACCTATACTACTTCATTTTGGTGATTTTTATAATATCTAGTAATGTAATTCAATTTAATTTAATTTAAAGATAAAACTGATATTCAATTACAATATGGAATTAATGAAGAAATAACTTATCCTTTATGGGTTGGTTTGTGGGTTTCATAATTATCTTTGTTGGTATTTAAATTAAGTTTGATAATTCAATTATGATATTTCATTCACGAATTACTATTCTTTTATTAATTGGGGTGAAATATTGAATGCATTTAGCAATCTTAACTTCACCTCCTCCTATAATTAAGGTTGATGGCACACCTCAATCAAGAGTGCGACATATTCCAAGACTTGGCTCCATTGTATGTCATTTCAACCACTAAATGGCTCAAATACATCATATGAAGAGATTTTATCCAGTAGAATGGAGTGAAAATATTTAATAAAAGAAGAGAAATGAGTTTGAGATCAGTGTCGTGGTGGACGATCTCCACACCTGTGCACATCAATTTTGCTCATCACAAACAAAATAAAACATAGGAATTTAAGCAAAAAATAATTAAAATTTCCACATACCTCTATCGAGAAATGTCTCAGGATAACCCCTCATATTTTAGGGTAAGAGGTCATGGTGGATAATATTAGAAGAATAAAAGAAGAAAATGAGAAAATATGAAGATGAAAACATGGTGGATGGGTGGACATATAATTAAAAACAATGCATGAATTTTATTATAATTCTAAATTAAAAAATAATATTAAAAGAAATAAATAAATAAATGAATGAAATTGGGATGATTTGTGGCTGGCCTCTCTCGGTGGAGATCTCCTCCTTGGTTCCTTGAAGAATGGTAGGAGATTGGGATGGTTTGAGAGGGTAGAGCTCTCCTCCTTTTATAGCCCAAATTTTTCATCCAAATTCCGACGCATTGTATCGCCATTAAATGACTTCTTCATGCATTGGGAACTTCGTGAATGTTGTTCATAATTATCTCGGGAGTGTCCCCTAAAAATATCATCGAATTCGGACATGTATTCCGAGAGTTATGGCCGTTACAATCTAAGCATTTATTCTTTCTAGTCAAACTCTCCAAATCGCAAACCTCCAGATTACGGGGATTTAGTGACCCCTTAAACAGCCAATTCACACAAATTTTACTTCATTAAAAATTCTCCAAACCTACATGCACATCTTTCCAGCGAATATCACAACATTTGGGACCACCATGAATGAGTTATGGACCCCACACCATCATTCTGCAGAATTGTAACCAGTTTTCAGGCTCCCCCTTGTGAGCTTCCTTTGAGAATCCATATGGCCGATTCAGCATCTAGTCCAAAAATAGTAAATGAAGCCCTAGATGTGTACAATATGAAAAGAAATGAATTTTTAAATTTAGATTATTGTATAATTTTATATTTCCAATATACTAAAATAATTTACAACATTTAAAAATCTGAAATGGCCCATTTCTACTTTTCAGCTCAAAACAACACCAATATCAAAAAAAATGAAGCATTTTATCTTAGTGTAACAATTTTTCATGTTAAAATAATTAAATTCAATGTAAATTTAATTTATAATATTTTCTCTATCACTTACCCCACACTTAGCACTTGGACAACTGGACAAGTAAAAATGAAATCAATAAAATCAAAAACACATATCAATGAGATCTACCAATCCTATACTAAAAAAAGATAACATGCCTAATCAAAAACAATTATTTCAAGTTCTCTATATTATATTTTAATATATTTACACTTCATTTCTTATCCAATGCACACAAAACACCTACCTCGCATTAATTTTCTCTCATATCACAAATGTAATTGCTTAACAAGTATTTTCTCATCCATACCCCTACAAGAGTCACCATAGGCTTGATAAATTTATACGTCTCCACCCGATGTGAGTCAAGGACATGTGTTTCTCATTAGGAATTTTCAGGGTTGTTCTGTGGCTTCTGGTTGGTAGGATTTAGATGTTAAAAATTTTGAGGCCGAAAAAGGAGGACTTGGCTCTTTTTAAAGCAAAATTGAAAGATTATTTTGTTCAATGAAATGTTGTCTCCTTCTCTTCACCATTATATAAAATAAGCTCCATAATCATTCAATTATCTTAGCCGCAAAATAATAAATCTTCTTAAACATGATTTTTCTTGAATGCTCCAGATAGGCACACCTTTCTTTTTACATCAGAAGCTCTAGAAAAGCACAACTTCTCTTATCATGAACGCTCCAGAAAAGGCACAAATTTTAACAAAATGAAATATTAATCAGCTCTTCAACATTTTATATTCCAAAAAAGTATCACCAAATGATGTAGTACATCACAAGTCATCCTCCCCCACACTTATATTCAAATAGATCATGAAATTTCACTTCAACAGCAGGTAGGATAAGGAAACTTGGCTTGTAATGTGGTTATCCTAACAGGCTATTCATGGCTACTAGGGGCTAAAGTAAAGAATAAATGTAAATGTGGACCATAATGAAAAGGATTATTTTGAAAAGGGGGCTTAAATCCAAATAAATTCATTAATCATTTAAAACACATGTACCCCAAACCCCCAAGTTTTGAAAGGAATAAATCAAATTCTCGTGAAAGCAAGCATGATCTGGTTCTCTCAACAAATGAGGCAAATGAAAAATAATATGAAAAAAATGGTTCAAAAGCATCACATAAAATTTATTAATATTCATTGTTTGAGGTGATTCTAAATTCCCAATCAATCCATGTTCAATCACAAGACCAAACATACATAATGCATGTACCACTTCTACTCCTCTACCCCATAAGCATCACCACTTCCCCGATAATGTTCTCAATGCATATGGTCCTTACATAGATTCATATAGAGCCCTAAAGTCATCATTCGTGAATGATCTTATTTGATCACATACAAAGATAAGTTAAACTATCAATATTTCCATACATATATAATAAATACTCATAAGTGCCTAACCCCATGCTCTATCCAATATATTTACCAAAATATTTGTTATCACTCTATCATGACCCCCTCTATGGGTACCCTTCATGGGTTATCTATAAAGAGAGGGAGTTACCCACATATCCTTCCTCTAATTGTCCCTAGTTTGGATACATGTACTAGGGTATAAAACACATAATATGTATTATTAATCTCAGAAACCTCAAGAATATATGTTATAAACCAATGACCAAAACCACATCATAAATGTAAACGAAAAATTATCCCATTATTCATGTAATGAAATAAAAAAACAATTTAAATTAAATACCATGAATAATATTATGTTAGAAACATTGCTACAATTTTAAAAACCATGATATAAATTTCCAGATCAGTCCCCAAAACACTTAGGGGATCCTCAAATATAGATTATATAATTAGGGTAAGTATAACATATTTAAATAGTAGTATCATACAAAATTTATCTCATTAAAATGTGTAAAGATATTACCAATTCCCTAGTGAATAAAAAATACAAACAAAAATAACCTAAAAAGTTTAATTTTTCAATTCCCAACCTTGCTAATGCTCTGACATTAGATAATGTATCTAGGATAATTAAAATAATATAAAAATAACATAAATAAGGCACCCAATACATCATTCCCATTGGGTTGTCAATGTAACTACCCAACGTCAAATTCCAAATGTCCCCAACCATTCAATATATCCCAATCGCTAGCCTAGGGTAGTAGGGTATCATAAACATGAAAGAAATCAACTTTGTCCCCTCCTACCGGGTATGATTCCCACAAAAAATCACTTCAATGTTCCATCACCATATATTAATCCATCATCTCAGGGAATCACTACCAGTTAAGCCATCATCAATTAGAATCAACACCAATTAACCAATAAAAAACATATCATTGTATAAAGAATTTATATTTTTTGGTTTTATATTTTAATTCCAATTTTCTCATTTAAGGATATAATATATAGTAAATTAGAATAACATTGAAATTGATAATTAATTTAAACAAAATATCAATTATGATTGACTGTATCAAAATTTTGATATATTACTTTCCAAAATGGAATGTGAAACAAGTTGATTAGACAAATTAAGTGTGTCGCAACATGATATTTTTTACACCATGAATCTAAGAAAATATCAAACAATGCATTTTGATAAAATAATTTTTTTTATATATTTTATTGTTTTTAATTTAAATTTAAACTATTTTTCTATTGAAATACAAGTCATGTAAAAACAAAAAAAATATTTATGTTTTAAAAAATTCTGGAATATATGTGTGAAGTAGAAAATTTTTTAAATGATTTGAACAAAACAAGAAATAAAAAAAATAAAAAAACTTTCATGACCTCTTCACTGAGATGAATCTTTTCCAGGAACACCACCTCTCACTACTATTTTTTCCATAAAATTTTAGTACACTTTGGTTTGGTTGGAGAGCACTATAGCTATGACGATGATGCTAGTGGCTCCCATCCATAAAGGGAAATGGCCTACAAGGTAATCATTACACTGTAGAATGGGTCGAATAGAATCTAGTTTTTAGGATCATTTGAGTATCAATTTTCGGTAACATACATGATCTTGATGGGATGCTAATTGTTTCTATATCCGGAAAAG
This sequence comes from Viscum album, assembly GCA_963277665.1. Taxonomy (NCBI): domain Eukaryota; kingdom Viridiplantae; phylum Streptophyta; class Magnoliopsida; order Santalales; family Viscaceae; genus Viscum; species Viscum album. Next base: position 1,900,984,449 of record OY728121.1, on the reverse strand, counting down.
TATATTTGTATATTACATTAATTCCATCATGGTTAGAGGGGATACTAGTTCTTGGTCCTTTGGTGTCTATATTTTATCACTGTTCTTGTGTCTATATAAGGCTGTAAAGTATTGGATGAGGCCCCAGGTCATAAACTGTATTGGGAAAAATCCCTCAAGGTAACATTGTAGTAATTTTGGATTTATTTTTCTTGTTGAAAAATTTAGTTTCAATGGTCAATTGTGGATTTCAAGATATATTGATAACATGATTTACTGAAAAATATAAAAGATTATGGAATGGATTCCTTGGATGTTTTATAGTAAATTTCATACACAATCTGGCGCCATTCCCTAGTATTTGTGAAGTTTTTGTGGACCAAAATTTGTAGGTTGGATCAAGCATCATGAAAGATGGATTTCATTGAAGGCCTAGTAAAAATAGTGAAAATTAATGGGTTTTTTATAAATGGGTTTTGTGAAAGCTGTTTTGTGAAGGTATGGGTCATCATGAATTAGTATCTCAAATGCATGAACATTTGATGGAAATAACTATGACAATGATAAGCTTCATGAATTAGAAATTATCATAATGCATCACAATATCAATGAGTATATGGAATGAGGTGGGAGAGAATAATAAAAAGGAAATGATATTGATGGAAGATTATATAATGTAAGTAAATTACTATAAATAGTTGTCTACCTCCTTCAGAAAAGTAGAAAAATAATTAATGAATATTCTAAAGCTCCCTATTCACGAAGTTTATTGTAGAAAAAAATATTATGAATAAAGAATGTTCATGATGTATATTAATGATGAACTAAATTTTTTAGTATCACTAATGTATTGTTGTTTGTGATGGTTATAAAAATATAAGAGATTTTTTTGTTTCATGATAGGTAAGTGATAATTGATAAGTTTTTGAGATTAAGGAATATAGGCTTCTTCCGAAAGGCTATTTGAGTATCATGAAAGAGGTTAGATTCATGAATTTTGTTGTGTTTATGAAGGTTGTTTATAAATTTTATTAAATTGGTGGTTTTTAGAAGGTATATTTCTTTATCAAGGAAGTGGGCATTGTGAAATTTTTACATTGTTAATCCGTCAAATAGTTGTATTCATCAATTAGATGAATGTGGGAAATAATTAAATAATCTACTAAAACTGAGGATTTATTCAATGTTGATAATAAAGGTTATTACATGTTCATATACTATATTTGAATAACTTATTGAGAATTCAGAAAGGGAAGAGAAATAAGGAGATCCATTCCACCAATTGTAATCCATCAAAAGATATATTAAGGGGCTGACCCTTTAGAAGCAGTGTTCTATCTATAAAAATTTTAATGGTTGGGATCCTTGAGAATTAATTAATATATATCATACCATTAATTTGGTAGTGAGACTTCTTATATTTGGTACATCAAAAAATTGATTTTGTTTTATCCTTAGATGTATCCTAGTGAGGGTGAAATTTGAATAATTGTTGTGTATCTTGAATTATTTCAATTATATTCATCAGTTGATAGAGGAAATGGAGAGAATATAGTTTTTATACACAGAAAATAATATTAAAAGGAATTTTTTTAATCTTTCTAAGCTGAATCACCCCCTCTCAGGGTATATATCCTAGTTACGGTAACATTTGGTATTAGAAAAAAAGGATAATTTCATTGTTTTCTATAAGGGGTTTCAATGGTGTTTTTCAATCATAATGTGATTCAAATCTTTAATGGATACAAATTTAAATCGTTAAAGATTCTATTTCAATAATACTTATGATCATTATGAATGAATTTCACTATAATAGTAATTCATGGTATTTTAGCCAGTGTGGACAGTGATGCTTCATCAGAAGCTTACGAAATGTAATTGGATGGTGATGCAAAAGGAATAAATGTTTTAGGGTATCCCTATACAATGTAATATATAAAATGATTATATCATATAATTCATCACATTGAATTTTGGAAATGTTGCTAAATATTTATGAAGTAGACTCAAATGTCAAATAAATAAAGATGCAGGTGTTGTGGAACAAGTATGAGGATCACAGAATGTTCACTAATGATTTTGTTGATCCTCTCATTGATTAGGTGAATGTTTTTGGGGAACACATACATATTCTTAGATAAATTATTCAATATGTGAATATTTTCATCTTTATATTGATAATACTCCCACCTATGTTTATTATGATTGCTTTTTGTGTTGTAAGATGATGATCCAATGGTGATGATATTTAATTTATTGTGAAATCCTCTTGATGCGTATACGAAGCTAAATGATGATAATGAGTCTTTAAATAAAGGTAAATCATAATAAGTCTAATTCATGGCCATGAAGAACCACACTATTGAAGATGGGGAATAATAATAAGAGATAGATGAATTAATTTCATTCCTTTCATAAAATATACAAAGTGGAAAAGGGATATTCATAGTGAAACTCCCTCTTGCATGCTTTTGATGTTGAAATTTTGGACATCTTGAAGAGAGGTTACCTATAATGTTTCACAATGATGATGAGGATGAAGTAAAATATTCCATGAAGAAATATTCTTCTTACATAATGGTAAGAAAATTTTTATGAAAAAGTTATTCAAAAAGAATAATCTTGTTTCAATAGAAGATAACAGTTAATAAGAATCTGAAAAAGAAGATATTTTGGACTAGAAGGATCGGGAATTAAATTATATGGTGGTAGTTGATAGAAAGTCCGAAACAAGGGATGAAAGTTTCAATGATGAAGGAGAATTCGAAGGAAGTATTTACCTTTAGATCAAATTAGAGATTCAATAGAAGAGATCATTGTTTGGAGATCCAAATTGATGAAAATAAACAAAGTGGTTCGTCATGAAAAACATTATATGTATTAGTATGAAGAATAAATTTATGAGATGATTTATGAAAATGAACATCTAATATGTTCAATACAGGAGAACATAGAAATGGTTGTTGAGTACATTCTAAAAATCAAATAACCAAAGAGATAAGTTGATAGTATGACTGACACTGGGAAAGATCATATCAAACATGTCATAGAACTTGAAGAGGAATTCATTGGCCTCTGATGAATTTTTAAAGATCCAAAAAAAATACATGACTCATAGTAAGACATCATGATAGTATATCATTGAAGAAACATAAAATATAGATGTGGATAATAGAGTTACACCATAACATAGGCAACATACAAATGAAAATAATAATAATGGTATGAGGATTGATTGAATATAGAAAGCGATAATGGTGGAAGTAATACCATAATCACTCAATATGAGATAGAATATTTATTTGGGTATGAATGAAAAAATTTAATATTTAGAGAACCCAAAGGAAATATAGAAGCATATTTTTGTCAAATTTTAATTTACCCTACATTAGTTGTTATTGTTGTGGAATAATGGGATACTCCAAAATTTAGGATTCATAGCCAAGAGGTACCAAAGGGAATAAGACAACAGAGGGACCCATAAAGTGATTAATATTATAGGATTTCATTTTATGGACAGTACTTCAAAATGTGGAGGATTAAGACACACATAATGATATTGATCATCAATAATATAGTGATAAATAATGATACATACAGAATGTGGTCCAAAGCATTAGATCAATGTATAATAAAATTGGTTGAAAACAGAATGTAGATTTGTTGTGTTGTAAGATGATTTCGGTCCATCATATACTTATGAGGATAAATATTATCAATCCACAACTAAAATGAAGTCATGAAAATAAATCAACAAGAAAATAAATGACCAGGAAGTGGTTGTAGAGATTGATTTTAAATCATCAATTCCGACTAGTATATGGATCATTAATAGTTTATGCACCTCTCATATGATAGTAAATAATGATCTAGTGATAAGAATCTGGTTTGATAAATAATTTATTGTATGTTTTGGAAATGTTGAAGGTTTGATGATTGTTGGCTCGATAAAAGCCATTTGTGTGGAAAGATACATGAGACGTGACCCTGTGTTAGTTGTTGAAGATCCCAGTCCAAACATTCTCAGTGTATGTGAACTATGTGACACAAGACATGCAATAATATTTTCAATGAAATTTTGTATCCTTAAGTAATAATAATGTGATGTTGTTTCAGAGAGAAGCTTCATTGATTTGAATATCTATTATGTGAGTGGAGTATAATATATGTGATTTATATATGGAGAGAAGAAACTATGCAATGGAATAAACATCATGGCAATTGTGTTCTGTTATCCCATGATGATCTATTCATATTTTATGCATATCGAGATATCAACAAGTTATCATGCGATATTACACACATAAGAAATGCTTTTCAACCTGGAAGTTCATCATAAACAAGTAAAAGGAAAATGAAAATAATTCAACTAGAATGATTGAATTGGTACATGTAGATGTATGTGGACCTATCTCATGAGGATCTATCGATGGGAAAATGAATTGTGTTCTTTTAATTTATGAATTATGAATGTTGGATGGGTTTATGTCAATGGACACAAGTCTAATGTGTTTATTTTATTAAAAAAATATCGACATAATAAAAAACGATGCTCAGAGAGTTGTGGTATGGAAGGTAGTAGTCTTAACAGCAGTATACATATCTAACCGGGAATTATTGTTTTCAATTGTCAAAAAGACTTTCCAAGAGTTGTTGTATAGACGGAATCAGACCTTGAAATACTTTTTAATCTTTATAAGTAAATGATTTATTCTCAATAATGATAAACACATGAAAATTGAATCATGATGATATTAAGGGATATATCATGGATATTTATGAATAATTAAATAATATAAATGTTTCAATAAGAGTCTTGGAAATGATATTGAAATAAATAAAGTCACTATTATATAGAATGAACATCATCTTCTTCAACACAATTAATAGTTCCATGATGAATGTGATGAAGAGGTAATCACCTCAATGGGAGTTGAAGTGGAAATATATGATTAAGAAGAAGATATTGATGATGTGTAAGAGAATGTCAGATATATATCTATATGAAAAAAAGCATCATACTATAATTGAGAGGAATACATCATTGGAGATCAGGAAGCAATAGGTCTAACATGAGGAATGAATTAATTATGATAAGAATAATTTCTATCATAGGTAGAGCCTAAATGTATTGATGAATACACTAGATAGGAGAAAAGGTTTCCGGATTTGAATGAAGTGGTAGATAAAATTGATATGAATCGGACATGGGAGATTGTTTTGTGTCAAAAATTTAATAATGTAATTGGAAAAAATTGTTCATTCATAAAATGTTGAATAAAAATGGAAAATAATTCAAAACAGGAAATATGGGTGTGAAAAGGGTAGTCATAGATAGAGGGTATTCATGTTGATGAAACATTTTCACTAGTAGTGAGGCTAGAAATAATTTGAATATTCATGGAAATAGTATTGATAAGAAGGTTTATATTTTTCTAGATATCCTTTAAATTAGAATTTATGAATGGGGTTATATTAAAAAAAATTATATTAATAATCCTGATGGTTTTATCATTCATGTAGATGTGAGTATAATTATTCTTCTAAAGAAGGTTCAATATGGATTGATACAGAAACAAAGATCATGGTACTCAAGACTTGATCAGGTTTTTTATAAAGCTCAATTTTTAGAGTCATGGAGTTGATTACATGGTATATGTAAACAATTATGTAAATTAAAAAGATGATAGTTCTATTATATATTGATGTAATAATATTTTTTGGTTTAGATGAATATCATGGTAAATAGTTCACAAAATTCATGACATGTGAATTTGAATATAAGTTTCCCCTGGATAATATGTTGTAGAAGAATGCAATGTAACATTCATTTCACAATCTAAATATGAAAAATGGATTTTTCAAAGATTTTGAATGTATAATTCTAGGGATATGATGTCTTCGGTTGCTACTCAGATGAAACTCTCATAGGATGATGAAGTCAATGTAGTTAATGTCACAAAATAAAAAAATAATTGGTAGTCAATTGAATTTGATTGTGAGAAGACCTGATAATGTTTTTTTCTTTATACCAAGCACCAAGATATCAATGTAATCCCAAATTAATTCACTTACCTAGAGTAAAAAGAAGTACTTTGATATGTCTTGGGGATGATTGTATTTCAATTTACTATATAATGAGAAATCATAAAAAGATTTATTGGGCTATACCGATGAATATTGGTCATATTTAGAAGATGATACTAAATCAATGATAGGAGGTCCGTTCAATCTTGGTTTATTATTTATTTCTTTTCTAATAATGATGAAATATGTAATTTTTTTGAGCTCTGTAGAAGATAATTATATTATGTCGACTCAAGATTTCAGCAATAATTGTGGATGAAGGAATAGCTTGATGATATGGGAGTTCAAGTGAAGTCTCCTATCAGAATCTATTATGATAATTCATGTTCTGTAAATCATTGAAAAATTCTAGTCCATCACTCAAGGAAAAAGAATATTGAAATAAAATATCACTTTATCAAGGAGAAATTAAAGGATGTTCTTGTGATGTTGGATAATTTTCCTATATTACTAAATGATACTGATATTATGATGAATACCTTAACCAAATAAGCATTTGAATTTCATTGATTGGCTCTAACAGCTCAATAATCTCCCCACACATAAAATAGTGTGGATATCAGTCCTCCTCTCCCTGAGGTATAGTGTGATTTTCTCTAATGTGATGATATTTGTTCTTTAACCTATTCCATTCTAAAACTACATGATTTCATGTTTTTTGAGAATGTTTGATATTTTTTGGCTATAAATAGTGAGAAAAAGTCTTAATCAAGAAAGGGGAGAAGCTGATTGTTGGTGCATAGAAGATCGGGGGTTTAAAATTTGATGATGTTAAAAATGATTGATCAAAATTTATATATCAAGATAGATGGACTAACTGATGGATGATGTTGAGCGGTATTGTAATGAAGTGATTCATTGATGAAATTGTAATGCTAATATTGTTTCCCATTAAATACATGGATCATATATTATTAGAGTTTGTGTTGATTAAATACTTGATCACTATCTGAATCACTTGATGTTAATGATAGTATAAAATGAATGAAGATTCAATGAGTTATCAAACTATGAAGAGTTGTAAAAAAAGGGGGATATTATTGTTATAAATCAATCAAGGAAATATTTAATTACTTTATAGTTGATAATTTTTGATAAAAAATTAGGTGTCCATGGAAATTTGTGGAGTTTATCAGAAATTTTTGAAATGTTATGTAGACAAATATCAATGTCAAATGAATATATTCACTAGTAGAAGTGGGGTAAGTTTCATACATAAGGTGGATCCATTTACATGTGTTTTCAAATTTCATGGGGTCCAAAATTTGGATGTTGGCTCCAACATCAAAAAATATTGATTTCCATGAAGGCTTTAAAAAATATGGTAATGAAATGTGTTTGATGAAGACTAGATTTTGGGAAGCAATTTCAATAATTTATGGGTCATCACAAATGATCTTTTCGAATGCACAAATATTTTTTGCAATTTATTAATAGAATGAGAATATTCATGAATTGGAAATTTGGATGGTGCTTTGCAAAAACATAGAGCATCATGGAACAGATGGGATTGCTTCACAAAAAGGTGTTGATATGGACTAAAGCTTCTATAATGGGACTCAATTCCTATATATATGATTCTAAACCCATCAGAACATTTGAGCAAGACTTAATGGAGATTATAAATATCATTGTTCATGACGTTGATATGAAATGGTGGTTCTTTTTAAAATATTCACAATGAAAGGAAAAGGGATAATTATATAAAACTAGATATAAATTTTTGAGCATCGTGAATGTATTGAAGATTGATAATGCTATAAAAATATGACTGAAATTGCTATGATATGAAAAGGAAAAATTTGATTTGAGAATGTGTTTACGCTTTGAGAAAAGAGGTTCCTTCAAGAAGGTCAGTTAACCATTTTGAAAGTGGTGATATTTTTGAATACTATGGGGTTCATGAAGGAAGCTTGAACATGGGATGTATTTGGTGGTTTTATGAGGGTAGTGAGATTTTTTAAGGTTGTGGGTGTCGTGAAAGTGTTATCTAGACAATATGTGGTATTGTGGTATACATAAATTGGGTGAATGTGTGACATCAATAGAGAATATATCTACAAATGAAGATTTATTAATTATAGATAATTATGGTACATACACTTCCACAAACTATGTTTGAATACCATATAGAGTAGTCATTGATGGAAGATGATGAAGGTGATCCTTTCCATTGATAGTTATCCATAAAAAATGGGATTAAGGGAGTGTCCCATGGGAAGTAGTGAGATGTACGTACACATTTTAAAGGTAGTGATCCTTGGAATAGATGTGATCTATCCTAATCCTCGAATTGGTAGTGAAGCATAATAAATTTATTACACCATTATATTTCCTTTATATGCTCCTTGGATATTGTCCAATGAGGCTAAAATAAGTAAAATTCTACCATCTCTTGTATTATATAAATTCTTCTCATATATTCATATAGAAGAGAGAGAGAATATTGTTTTCTTAATGGTGAAAAAATATTCTAAGTGGATTTTTTTTAATCTATCATAAATTGATTCACCCCCTCTCATTGTTTCAAACTAGTTGGGCTAATATCCTTATACCTATCATGATTCACCAATGATGATTTTGAAAAATAGAACACCAATATATGTATAATTATTTAGATATATTCTTGTATATTATTATTCCTTGAGTTTCTATTATAAACATATTCACTAATATTGATGTGGTTTTAACAGAATATAGGACTTGCAATGGTGGAGACATGATCCATTCAGTGATTCATTATTTATTTTAGTTTCCTCCATATTGAAATTTTTCACCAATCTACCATTTATTCTCGTTATGTATTTATTTTTTACTTAAAAAATTTAAATTCAACCGCACATGAATCTAAACCAAATATTTTAAAATTTATAAATCAAAACCTAAAAAAATAATTTCTTTAGTAATAAAAAATATATTGATAGGGTATATTAAACTTGTTTTTTACTACTATGAAAATAATTATATATGATTTTTTATAATATATATGGTGGATTTAAATCATATTATAAATATGAATCATATACCTATATGGAATTTTTTATTCCTAATATTTTTTCCATTGTTTCAATAGATATAAAAATTATTTTAAATACCATTATATATAGTTTATAAAAATTATCTAAAATATGAAATTTTCATATTTAATTAGTATATATACTATGTATATATTATGTATGATATATATATATATAAGGAAATGTTTGAAATAATTTTCCTAAATATGAAATTATATAAATGATCTTTTGAATAAATGTTCTAGTTTTTTAAATAAAATTTTGGTTATGTAATGATTGACCAAGAGAAAAAAAAATAACATTGGTGTCACCAAAATCAAAAAAAAATAAACAGAACCAACATAAAATTTTCAGAAAGATTTTAATAAGACTAATAACAATGTAACTACACAAAAAATAATCAAAATTATCAAAAATAATATAAATTAATTTTTTACATAAAATATATTTTGAAATAAAATATTAAAACTCATTCAGGGCTCCCCCACCATCCACTAATACCATTATTCTGTCGGCAATGATCGGAGAGTGTGACCCCACATATAGACCACCAATGGTTTCCGATTTGGCAAATAGGACTGAGGTAATAAAACACACAATGGGAGAAAATACACTCAATAATCTCCTCAATATAATATAAAAACACTATTCATCCCCATATCAGAAATGTAAAATAACCTTATCCAATAGTTCATGTTATGAAATGAAAATAAATCCCTCCCAAATTAAATACAAAGAAATATCCTAAGGCATCAACTCTATAAAAAATTTGACCTATAAGCTAGTACTGTTTTTTTGAGTCTAAAAAATTCTCATTGAATCCTACAATGTAGATTATATAACAGATGTATGTATAATATGTATAATCAATTTGATCAAACCCAAGGTATCTCACAAAAACGTGGAATGATAAAACTAATTTCTCAGTCAATATTCAACAAAAAAATGAAAACCTAAATAGATAAAATATCTAATTCCCAACCTCACCAAGGCTCACACAACAAAAATAACATTCAGTATAGTAAAATAATTTTGACATAATATAGATAGGTACCCCTATAATTTCTTCTAAACTATTTTCCCCTCACACATTCTATCATCAAACATCTTAAATCATTGTCCCTTCCATATATGTTAATCATTGGTTTAGGATTGTAGGGTATCATAAACATGATGGACATAAACCTTGTGACCTCCTTATTCCATGCATGAAACCCACCACACATTGCCTCAAATTAAAACCAACAAAAAGTAATACTTCATCTTATGGAAACATCTTATACTATGCTATAATAACTAGGCATCTCCACCAATATATCTATCATCTATTTCTATCACCAAAATCGAATACATCATCAAATGGTATATCCCCCAATTGATCTAGCATATATAGGAATCACCTTTAACTGATCCATCATCTCCATGAACCTCAACAAAAGGTACATTAGGGGAGAGGGGGTGTCAACTATCCACTATCACCATGATTTTTATGAGAGAATCACCTAAAATCCAAAACAAATTGGTTTTAGTATAATATAATTGGCTTAGGTGGGGTGAATATAGAAATCACATGAAAATACAAGGTTAATAGTCACATACAATACCCATTATATTGGTCCAAATAAAAAACTGTATAATATCCCACAACACTACCAAATCAACTCATAACATCCACCTCCATCTACTGGTACTGATAAATTTAACTAGTCACACAAAACTACCACACACAACTCACAATTCCCTTCATGATATTTATAGTCAATTATTTTCTAGATTATTGGATTCTGAATATTGTTCTTTTATTAATAAATTTAATCCCATATTTAATGACAAATAAATGTATCCTATAACCAGGGTTCTTCCAATTTTTCAAAATTAAATATATTAACCAATTACACATTTTGAATTCCATCCCACACTTATTTAATTGAAACATTAACAATTTACTCTATATAGAAAATGAAACTAAAACTATGCCACCACACATCGTCCCAAAAATCAAAATTAACATAATTACTTATCCCACATTAAATCCATCATATTATATTTACCATTTCATATAAACATCAATCAAATAAACACCACAAACTAACCCACAACATATCTCATACCAATCTATCCATAGCCATATTGCCTCAATACATTCCACACCCAAACCACCACCATTATCATTTAACAATCCCACATCATTAAAAAAACATAATGATAACATCTAAAACCATAAAAAATAGAAAAATAATATATTTAATCATTATTTACTTATATAATTACAAAATCAAAATGAATCTCCTAAAATACCATTTTCTCAAGCAAAGGCATTTAAGAGAATTTGCAGATTTAGACCCAATCAGTTCAATACCATATTTATTAACATAAGATTTTATAATTGGTGATATAGAAAAATAAATCATATAAGGGTTCACAGTAAACTGTAACCACAATACATTCATCAGGATATCATTTATGTTTTAAGGAATGATCAAGCGGTAATAATAAAAGACCTAGTAAACTCATAAAAACTATACCCTTTCTATTTAATTTAATTTAAATATTGTTTATTATTTTACAATGTTTATCATAACAATCCAGCTAGTTTAGAAAGATATAATAATATTATAGATTAATAAAATTTATATTTTATTCCCCTACATAAATTAAAAAATTTATGAATCCCTGTGAATATGAAAGTTGATGAACAAACACCAACAAGACTATAAAATTTCAAAAGTGGTGTCAACATCATAGGACACAAAAATACCGATCAATATCCAACCACAACAATGTTTGATTTTATGACCCAGAGCAAAACAAATTACTCTTTGATTACATGTTTTTTAATAAAATAAGTTCTCTTATCACATCAGAATTATTCTTATATAAAATATTTATAACTGATGATATCCTTCTAATATATGACTCCCTGAAATGATATCGTTGTTTCCCACTATGATGTGTACATAGAGGTTCCATGAAATTAATCTAGAATCTTCTTCTATGGATAAATGATATTATTTTACCAGATATGAAAAATAGAAGTTATCATGGGTAGGAGGCCCAAAAATCTTGAGACACCTTCTCATTGTGTTCGCCCTTGGAAATCTCCAAGATATGATGCTATGTGAACATGCATATCAATAATAAATACATTTTTCCCTGTTTCAATGGATTTTCCTATATATTGACATGTGAAATGATCCTTATACTTTATGATTATCATTATTTGATATCATTGATCACGTTACTTGAGGTATTGATGAAAACCATTATTAAATATATTTATATAGAAGTAGGTTTTTTTGGGTTCATCACGAGTGATATTTCATTAACTAATAATTTGTGAAAGGATTTATCCATTATTTCCCTAGAATAATGTTAATATATTATGCACTTTTAGGGGAATAGAAGTGCTTGCATAAATCCTTGGCCCTGGTCTTCTATGTGGGAGTTCATTTTCTAAAATTCAAAGAAACAATCATAGAGTGTATAGGTTGATGACACCCACATACAAGATTCATGATTTTATATATTAGGAGAGTAGGATTATATGACATTATCTTCATTAAATGGATATGGGTGTCATTTTGATGATCACATTTTTCTCTATGGATGCCTTGGAATGTTGCTAGATGAAAACATTTGTATTTAGATAGTTATTGCTAATTCTACTAAGAAATAGGCATCGACAGTCAAACAATAAGTGCAACGACAATATCAATAAGATTATAGTATTGAATTCAAAATATTTGAAAAAATAATATTTATTTGGGATTGGTTGATTGATTTAATTTAATCACATGTTATCTGATAGAATATATCAATAACGTAATAATAATAATTTTTTAATTACTAGTTTTTAAAATATATTATTTATTCCACTTATCATAGATTAATTAAGAAACAATTATTCATTAAAATTTCAATACACATGGATCTGTAAATTTCTAATAGGTAATCTGGACCAAATTTTATGGTACGATAAGAAATTGTATTAATGATATTTATTTACATTCATTATTCATTGCACATGTCAAGAATTTAATAATAATATTTATATAATAAATATTAGACATGCGGTAATCTAATAATTTAGGAATTCGTAAAGGCTTTAGTGTGTCAATTTCTGATAGTAAATGATCCATAATTAATATATAATTAAATCTCTATCATAAAACACAATTTGTGTGATCAACGGATTGAGGGAGGAAATATCAAGTCGTAGAAGGTGATCAAGGACTATATAGTGATCTCATACAATCCCTTCACATGATAGTTTGAGTTCATAAATAGTTATTCCTCTCAAAAGAATAATTATATTCCATTAAACCACAAACAATGAATGAAAATAGGATCTTCCATTCCAGAAATTAGTGATTCTATAACATCATTTATAGATTGTAGTACACATGTGGATCACTACTAGATGGTTTCTAAACATGGATCCTATAATGAAATGTTGATTAAATGAGATTAATTCCACTGATAATCAAATAATACTTATTTATGAGTTACAATATTAATCTATCTTCTAATAAATAACTAGTAATGTTCCTTTTCCCATGATTACAACATATTAATATTGTCATATAATCTACTTTTTTCATTGGACATGACATTTTGATAATGTAATAAAATGATTACATGTGAATTATGAATAAAATCCATTTTGGTCATTCCATAAAAGATATATTACATTTTTATTAGAACCCGTAATTCTTATTAAATAAATCACATTTTTAATTTGTAATAATTTATTATTATTTGAATGATTTCATGTTTACGTTTCTTATTTTAATAAAATAAATAAATTTTAATATCTAAATTTATTTTTCCTACCTTTCTTAATTATCAATATCATAACATGTATGTGGTCAATAAATAATAATGAAGAATAAATTGAAGATCACCATCTTGGGGTCCCAAAGGTTCTACCTGGGAAAAACAAGAGTACATGGTGTTTACTTCTACTATACACTCCATATACTTTTTTTATTGTTCATTCCATGTTAAAAAAGACAGATATATCTGATCCAATCAAATATACGAGCTTAAATAAGAATAATAATATGTGGATATTTACTGACTATCACCCGACTTGTAGAACTACATGTTATAAATGTAAATTACATGTCATGTAGTCTCCGCATTCTTGTGAGAGAGAACACAGGTTGTCTCTGTGATCTGTTTATCAGATACATGGAATATGGAAAAAATAACATGAAACCTCGATGTTACACATTGTGTATTCCGAATACACATCATGTACCTTTAACACATCCATTGTAGGCAACATGGCCAGACTAAAGGCATATACTACCAACATGGGAAGAAGAAAAGTACACACCATGTATTCTTATTCAAGTAGTGTACTCAAATTTTCAATAAATGAAAAATTAAATGTATAATTGAACCAATTGATTATTTGTTCCATGTTCCATTTATTTTGTAGTACACACCATATCATAGGATTAATATTTATATGCTAAATTATTTTTCATTAAGAATTAATGAACACACGAGGTTTCTTCTAAGAACACTTGTGTACTAATTTGATTTTATATGAAATTTATTTTCATTAAAATTGTAGATGGTGGTGACTTAAGTATAGTGTTATGTAATTAAGATAATTTGAATTAATAGGGTTAATTAATTGTTTATTATGTTAATTAGATAAATAATCTGTGTAATTGATCACAATATTGTAAATTTACACTCATTTTTTTATCAGTGGATGATCATGAGAATAAAACATCCATTATATATGATATGTTTCTTTTAATTTATTATGGTTAATTTTTGATTGATGTTCCCTGACTCATCCCCTACACTTTATTATATATGTTCCTACTTTTCCATAGTTTGATTAATTTAAAACCCCCTTATCAAATCCATTAGATCTCCTCACCTATATTTGTGTAATATCGTATGTATGGATGAAGATTCTATGTTATTGGAGTTAGTCTAAGTAATAGATCCTAGGTGAAACCAATATAGGCGATATATATGATTTAAGATGGAATACTATATCTTTAAATATGCTATTGTTCAATGTTATTTCCCCTAGGGTCACAGATTATATTATCATTTGATAGATAAACTATCCATTAGAGAATCTCATGACCATGGAACTTATATTTAATTTTTTTAGTTTAATAATTTATAATTTATGTTTTAGAATGATGTTTTACCACCTAATAAATATATTAAGAATCAAAAATGATGGAATAAAATATAATTATATTAAGTTTAATTTTTTAATATGAAATGGGTAATCACTTAAGTAAACTAAAATTAATATTAACAATGTATGTGAAATGTTAAAAATCGGATTGAATCATAAGTAAAAAGCCCATAAAACTAAAATATCTATTTTTCTTAGCCTTCCACTACGTAATATTTAATTGATATCCTAGTTAAAATTTCTTTTCCAACTCAATTTGGTGTAATTTCAATATTCATGAAAATTTTATCTTGATGTTTTTTGTTTGATTTACTTACATTACATAAATAGTTTAATTCCAAAGAATGAATTGTTGCAAAAAAGATGAAGTGATAGAGGAAATATTAAAATAATATTTCAGGATTCGACAGTCCACTCAATAGATCATGAAACTATAAGTTAATGTTGTTAGAAATATATGGCTACATAATACCCTTAAATTAGATTATCAGGCCCATGTTTTGGTTTTGAGAAGTTAATATTTATCCTTCTCAATAGAATGTATAAGGGAAACGATATACTATAAATAATGATTATTAATGGATTATATTGATGTTTCTACCTCTATTAAATCTATGTCAAAAAAAATTCTACCCACTTACTCTCATGAACAATGCGGGTCTGCACATAAAATGAGAAATTAATGGGTTCTAGACTTTCTAAAGTCATATTTCTCTTCCTATGATCATTCATAGGATGCTCTATGAAATGACATATACATCTAAATGATGAATCTTACTACACACAACCCTAGGTGGGTGTATCAAGGTCGAGGTCAGTGATTGAATCTGAAATTCCTCTTTGAGATGGATATGGTGAGGCATTAAAGAAAATGATGGCTGATGTTATTAGAAACTGTGTCTTGTTCCCCCATTATGTTAATATCTTGTAGATATTATTTGGTGTGGGATATGAACCTGCAGATAATAGGCAGTTCAAGACTCAGGGGAAGGAGTGGTTTGTGGCTGTCACATTACCTTCACATCTAGTAGAGTAGGAAATACTATTGTGGCTTTGGATACATGTTATCAGCAGATAAGAGATGATGATACCTCTTTTGAGAAATGTAAAGGGACTTTAGATATAGAAAATTCTATTTTTCATTCCAACTCATTATTCAGTACTCGAACCACCATTGATGTGATTTAGCCAAAATGTAGTAAAGAGGAGGAACATTATAATGATTGTTTTCATAATCTAAGTGAGATTAATATTTCAAGTGATGATGATCTCTCAAATGATGGAGGTGGACCGTGTATTTATGTGATAACATGGAAAAAGGGGATGAATTCCTTACGGATGGGTTTTCCTTCCCTCTCATCATAGAATGAGAACCATATCTTGAGTTACATGAGTTCTACTGGTCTTTTTTGTTTTTCTATATGTAATCCTTTTATTTAGTACATGTTACTCCGCTTTATCTATTTTATATTCAACAAAATAAGTTTATGGCATGATTCAAAATTCAATGTACTTTTCATGAAATTCCAAAATATTTGAACTTGAAACAAATTCATTTCATCGTTCACTTAAGCTCAGTTCCATGGAATAGATTGGTTTACTCATTGACATGGGTTTCAAAAATGTAAATGATAATAATTTCATCTCAAAAGTTACAAAAACACAACAAAAACTGAAAAATAAACGCAAAAAATTTGAAAACACGCAATTTTTGTTAATTTTGTAATTTTTTTTAAAAAACAAACACAAAAGGAAAATACAAAACTACATAGGTTCCCTCCCCAACACTTAAATGATGTAGTGTCCTCAATTAATTAATGTTGATTTAACATTTAATCCAATTTTAAAATGAATCACAACATCAACAAAGTGTGAAGGAGAGGTACAACCTGATTTATTCATAGTGTAACATTGAGTTAACCTCCTATGTGTTGCACTCTGAAAACCTTAAAATAAAAGAACAAAATAAAATATAAGATATTTATTGAAATAAATAAAAATAGAAATAGGATGAGAATAAAAGGATAAAACATGGTTTAATCCCCCAAGTGGGCCCTGGGATTTTACTTCCTCTAGAGGGGATGTTCTAATCGGTTATCCCCAATCTGATGGTGGGTGTGGCTTCTTGCTCATGAACCAAAAAAATTTGTGTTCCCATCATGCAATTGTTCCTTTATGTTGAGGGCTCCATTGATATAGCATATAATGTCTACCCCTAATATAATGAGATACAACATGCATGTTGGGGTTATGACAATGAATGAGTCCTCCTCTTTCTTGGGTTCCGCATGAACAACATCTTCTTTATTCTCTAGTGGTCATTGAAGGTATGATGCATCTATGGAAAAATCAAAGGGAATGTTAGAGTTTAATTATTTTTGAAAAAAATTAAAGCTTGAAGAATCAATATCAAATTCTTCCATTTCCAAGTAAGTAGCTTGTGTCTCATTTTACTCCAGAAAATTCACATTGATATTCTCATGTACTCCCACCATTAAATGTTCAATAGGTTTGGGGATCTCTACATGTTCCTCCATGGATGAATCTTCTCTTTCATCGTCATTCTCCCAGGAAATACATGTGTTGGATGGATCTGAAAAATTAAAATAAGGGGAGATAATACTCAATTTATTTTCAACAAAATCAAAAGATAATGAGTTTATGAAAATATTGACTCCTTGAGATTGTTTGCCTTTAATTTCTTCTTCAATGGGAGGTGACTCTTTGAGTTTAATTTCTATAGATAGAGGTAGGTAGTCAGACTACTCTATCTTCTCTTAACATTCCACTGATTAGTTGGTTTCTTCCTTCGATGTGGCTGAATTATTTACATTATGAGGAATAGTCAGATCAAGATGTTCCTCACACTCATTCCAGAAGATATCTAGATCTTTTTTATCTCTCATATGTATTTCAATTGCTAAATATTATTCATCAATATCTTCCAACAATGATTGAGATGGGAAAAATTGATCTTCTTTTAATTTCATCAAGGCGTCCATGGGTTCTTCAACATGATGGATTTGTGGGGCTACTTCTTCCATCAATTTTTCTGGTTCTTGTTCTTGTTTTGGCTCTATTTTTGGATCCTAGGATGCATGTACTTGTTCCACTATCGACTTTATTGCGATCTCCATGTTTTGAACTATTTGACTAATTATTTCAATTTGGGCTTCAAGATCCTTGTGAACTTCTTCTTCTTGGTGATGTACTTTTATCATTTCTTGATAATATTACAGAAAATACTCCTGAAGTTCAATTAATTCTCTTTTCAAACCCTCCAAAACTGGGTATTTGTGGTTCTCTTTATGGTTTTTAATGAGATCCTTGAATTCATCCTCCATGATAATTTGGATTCGATCTCCACGGATTTTTTTAGCCAAGAAAGAAACTATATACTCTATAAGACATGGATATTCAATAATTTGTTCTTGAACTTGTGGGTAATTGTTCTATGAATAGAAAAAATAATCATTTGAAAACAATACAGAAAAAGAATTTATTTTTAAAAAATAATTTGGAAAAGTTATATATTTAAAAATAAATTACGACACTACCTCCCCAGCAACAATGCCATGTTTTGACGCACTCCTGTCATAGGGTGTGGCAAAAGAAATTTATTTTTCTAATGCATCATAGTGGGTGACTAGGGTCATCTTACTTGAGGAGATTTATCAGTTGTTCACTCACTTAATTTAATTCATCTATAATACTTCTTTTTGGTGATTTTTATAATATCTAGGAATGTATTTCAATTCAATTTAAATAAAAGATAAAACTAAAATGCAATAACAAAATGCAATTAATGAAGAACGAACATGGTCTTTATGGGTTGGTTTGTGGGGTTCATCATTATCCTTGTTGGTATTTAAATTATGTTTGATAATTAAATTATGATATCTCATTCATGAATTACAATTATTTTATTAATTAGTGTGAAATCTTGAATGCATTTAGCAATATTAACTTCATCTCCTCCTATAATTAAGGTTGGTGGCACACCTCGATCGAGAGTGTGACATCTTCCAAGACCTGGCTCCATTGTATGTCATTTCAAACACAGAATGGCTCAACTACATCGTATGAAGAGCTTGTATCCAGTAGAAGGGAGGGAAAATATTTAATAAAAAATAGTACTGAGTTAGAGATCAGTGTCATGGTGGATGATCGTCACACCCGTGCAAATCAATCTTTCTCATCACAAACTTAATAAAACATAAGAATTTATGCACAAAATAATTGAAATTGCCACATACCTTCCCTAGGACAAGTCTCGGGTTAACCCCTCATATTTGAGGGTAAGAGGTCATGGTGGAGAATATGAGAAGAATAAAAGAAAAAAAAGAGAAAATATGAAGAAGAAAATAGGGTGGATGGGTGGACACCGAAATAAAAACAATGCATGAATTTTATTATAATTTTAAATTACAAATGAGAACTAAAACAAAAATAACGAAAAGACATAAAAAATGAAATCGGGAATATTTGTTGATGGCCTCCCTCGGTGGAGATAATTTCCTTGGTGCCTTGAAATAATGGA
Organism: Viscum album; assembly: GCA_963277665.1. Classification (NCBI taxonomy): domain Eukaryota; kingdom Viridiplantae; phylum Streptophyta; class Magnoliopsida; order Santalales; family Viscaceae; genus Viscum; species Viscum album. Next base: position 1,900,964,648 of record OY728121.1, on the reverse strand, counting down.
TGGAGATTGGGATGCTTTGAGAGGGTGGAGCTCTCCTCCTTTTATAGCCATAATTTGTCCTCTGAAGTTTTACGTGTTTTATCCCCATTAAATGACCTCATCACGTGTTGGGCCGTGCATTGATGTTGTTCATCATTATATTGGGCGTTTCCCCAAAAAATATCAGCAAATTTGGACATGTATTCAGAGTGTTATGGCCATTTTAATATGAGCCTTTATTTTATCCAGTCAGAATCTCCAAATCGCAAACATCTGGATTACGGTGATTTAATTACCCTTTAAACGGAAAATTCATGCGGAAATTCCTTCATTAAAGATAATCCAAAACTCCATATTCGTCTACCCACAAAATATCACAACATTTGGGCCCACCATGAATGAGTTATGGACCCCATACCAAAATTGGTCAGAATTGTGACCAGTTTTTATGCTCCCACTTGTGAGCATTCTTTGTGCTTTCATATAGCTGATTCAGCTTTTAGTAAAAAAAAGTAGTAAATGAATCCCTTTATGTGTAGAGTCTAGAAGGAGGAGAATTTTTCAATTTGCATTAATGTATAATATGTTATGACTAAAATACAAAAATAATTTGAAACAGTTAAATATCAGAAATGGCCCATTTTTAGTGTTCAGCTCAAAACAACACCAGTATCATAAAAATGAAGCATTTCATCTTAGAGAAAGACTTTTTTGGGTTTAAAAAAAATAAATTAAATATAAATTTAATTGAAAATATTTTCCCTATCAATATTAATAATAGTTAAATTAAATAAATAATATATTTAGTCTAGAGACCTTACCATTTAAACTTTTGTTTCATTTCCTAGGACAGAACATGTGACTAATCATCATAAAAATAGTCATAGTTTTATTTAAAAAAATATATCATTAATTATATTAATAAAACGTACAAAAAACCAATTTGATACGTTAATGACTATGATATTTCTAAAAAAATTAATTTTATATACAATAGATCTTCTAGGGAAACCTTAGATCTCTTTATAATTGGGATTGGGAATAATTTAAATGCTCTCTTATAGAAAAATAAATCTAAAATGGATGATAACAATGTGGATGTAAATCACCAAAATGAATTCATTTATCCACCCTAACTTTGGAATGAGTTTTTGTAAATATTTAATGTTAAGGTGTTCCAAGAGATTATAATATATAGTAATCCATCATTAACTAGGAAAACGCCTAGGTCTCAAAATAGGAGTCCATGTAATCCTTATATTTAATGCTTCCATAATTATAATAATTACATAATTAAGGATCTATTCACATCGTTATGGACTTTTATAGTGTGTTATTGGAACTTCCGCATAGATGGATGATTGGAGAAGAATTAAAATAATGAGTTTTCAAAATTTTATTGAAGGGGAGTTCTGGAGTTGGTTACAACAGATGGATGAAGAAATTTGTGATACAGGTAAACTACTATTTAATCTTTTATGATGAAATTTTATCAATGATGAATGAAAAAGGAAATTAATATTAAAATCAGTTGTTTTATTCAAAATGTGGTGAGTTATTCCATGACTATTGGGAATTATTTATTGGGTTATTCAGGCACTTAACTCACTACCAATGTTCTCCATAATTCCACATAGACACATTCTATAATGGTATCACCCCATATCAACTAACATTTGTCGAACAGTCCTCTGAAGGGGAAATTTTGAAAAATAAACTATTAAGAAAATTAAGAATATTTTCAACACTACATCACAAAAATTGAATCCTAATAGTTTTTGAAAAATAACTATAGTTAAAGTTAATCAAATTGAATATTATAACTTAAATGCTACTATATCCTACAATGAAAATCATCTAAACACACGTATGATGAAATGAAATTATTATAGTGTGTTTCGGAACACAATTTCTCATTTTTAGAAATTTTACATGTATTCTCAACCACCAAAAAATGATAAATATGATGGGTATTGAACTATGTTAAATACTAGGGATGCCCTATTCTTTAATACCAACAACATTGGTATTAAAATAATCCCGGTCTCTCATGGAAATAATAATTCATTTTTTAAACCACTACCCCATATTTTTTTTTTAAAAAACCTTGTAAATCATTTTATAACCAACGACTGGAAAAATATTGCAATTTATAAGGAAATTTAGTTGGTATAGTCTATCATTTATTATGTAATATATTATCATAGGAATCAATAAATGAGGCTGATATAGAATCTCGAAAATATACTTTCGAAAACAATAGGAACAATTTTTAAACTCAAATGATTATAGTGTTAAGAAGAAGAGAAAATTGAAAGTTATTGAGGGCTACATTAACTATTTATAGTGATATCTTTATGGATATCACATCAATAAGTGATATTAAAACTCATTAATAAGTTCACAAAGTATATAAACATGTTCATTATGATAAATATGATAAAAAATTCAGAAATCTCAAAATCATGAAATTTGGAAAAAAATCATTGAATTCAATTTCAAATCTAATACTCTAGCTGAACAAAAACATGGAAAAAAATAAAATTTAATAAATTTAAGAATATTATTAAATAAAATATTAATGGAATTCCAAAAAATTTGAATAAATTTTCCACAACCATTAAATTCATTTAAAAAATAATGAAAAAACATTGAACCACAATTGCTTCATTTCTTTGATCTCTTTTTAATGTTCAAATCAATATATTTTTTATGATTCCTATCTCAAAATTACATATTATTTCAAATCATTGAACTAATTTTTTTTTTAAATAATACTATAAAATAATCTTTCATATTACGTAGACATAGAAGTGTGTATTTTTGTCCTTCATAATAGGAAACCTTTTAAACATCATGATAAAAAAATACTTATCATCCAATGATAATTAGAATATAGTGGTTCATATAAAACTATCTGTGTAACCTTGTTGAATGTAGATATATGATTCCATGATCATTGTTTATACACATGAAATTATATATACTATAGACTACTAATATGTTTTTATATCTAGATGTCTGGTTCATTACCTACAATGTATATAGAGTTAATGAACTTCTAGTTCAATTATGGAAGATGTAACTGACTATTAATTTTCTTATTTTGGCTATAGAGTGGGAAAAATTAGTCTATATAATTATTGTTAGGAAATTCATTGCCATAGGAGGATCTATCATAGATATGTTAAATGACAAATGGTATTTTATCCTATGAAAAAAAGGAATTAAATGTTTTTAGAATTTTTAATGAACCTTTTTTAATCAAAAACTTTTCATGATAGGAAATTTTATAATTATAAGAAGCGATGGACGGAGAAAAGGAGGATTTTTTGTGAATGATATATGAAATAAATAACTAAAAAATCCTTATAAAAAATTCATGGGAATATTATTATTCAATGAAGATGAAATTATTTTTTAATTTTTAAGAGTCATAGTAGATAATATAGATGATTTTTGTTTCGAAAAAAATCCAGAAACCAAAAATTTAATATAAATATTATTGTCATTTTTTGGGATAATAGTGAATAAGAAGTGGTTTTCTACAGTTCCTTACATATAAGTCCCGTTGAAGACCTTAGACCTCATAGGCCCAAGTGTCTTCCCTCAATTAAATATAAACCCATATTGAAGATGAAACCTCAAATTGATCCTATAAAATTTTTGTTTATTGGTGATAAATCGCCATTAAATATTATTATTTCCTTCAATATATAAGGAAGTAATTATGAGAGTTTGTTGAATAATTTTGGGATGTTTAAATCTATTTTTGGTTAGACTATAGATGACATAGATGTATTATTTTCATAACACATTATTATTAAAATTCATGTGGAGTTCAACTACAAACCTAAAATTAAGTGTTAGAGAATACTAAAAACTAACATGAAAGAAGTGGTTTGGAAAAACGTGAAAACATTTCTTCATGATGGAATAATATTTCTCATATTATATAGATCATAGTTTTTTCATCTTCTAATGGTTTCTAAAAAGTGATTGGCGAGTATTTTTAAAAATTAATGGACTGAAAAAATACAATCCAAAATAGAGAATGAGTGGAGAGTGTTCATATATTATTGAAAACATAACTCTTATACTAGGAATTATTATTTTCTAATTACAGTTATGAACAAAACTCATAAGTTGATGTATGTAAATGAAATTTCCTATTTTATATATGGATATTTTGGATAAAAATATATTCTAATATCCCCTAAATACCATGAATATTCCACCTTAACATGCCATTATCGGATTTTTTATTAGTGGTGATTGGAATTTTTCTTTTGTGGGGGTGCATACACATTTCCACAACTAGAGTTTTCTGTTTTAACAATCATCCATAAGTGATAGATTCCCATCCCGAATGATTTTTTGTTATGGAAATCCATATCCAATATTCAATCATATAAAATTTTGTCCCAAATATGTATGATTTATGTAAATAAATCACAAATATTCATTATTTGTAAAAAATTTATTACCCATCACAAATAATATTATAAGTTACAATAAATAATTATTTGTGATCGGTCATCACAAATAAGGTCAGTAATTTAAAAAAAAGATCGATTAATTCATAAATATGTTTCAATTTAGAGTTTTTAAAAATAAATATAATAAAAACAAACATAACATTATTTCATCAATTCAGACATAACGTTATTATCAATGAAAATACAGAATAGTTGGAAAATCTATTGATTATCAGCAAGTATCAGGTGGTGGAGGACCACATGAAGTTCAGGGGGAAGGTAAATCCTTACCAAAATAGTGAAAAAGATGACAAATATACACTAACATCTACTAATATCCCAATTGATGAATATCATGATCCTCCTACATCTCTATGAATATATGGTACTATCTAGTCCAAATATCCTTACCACTCATCATAATATGCAGTGGATGATGATGAAAACCTTCCACTAGCTCCCTTCAAGATGTCCAATGATAGTGCAGAGGTACCATAATAGCTGGTATCATTTATTTGTGAACAAATAACATTTTCCAAACCATTCTCGACACCATTCATTGTCACCCGTATCCAAGCCTCCTCCTTAAAACCTTAATCAAAAGTGTTATCTTCTATAATATAAAATTGACTCTCTCGTGAATGAGTAACCATTGGCTCCTAAATTTCCTAAAATTATAATTAGACATTATTGTAAAAATAAAATTATTATGAGTAGTTTTTTTTCAATAATTTTAACCATAATCTGGTGATTCATTTCACTAAAAATATTTCTTATAAAGGTCTCTGTATACATCATCATATAATTATAAAACATTATAATAGAGGAGTGAGTGGTGTGTTATATAATATAAAAAAATTTCATTTAATATATATATACATTAATAAAAAATAATACTTACCATATGTCATAGTTGTATACAAATTGTACAACTCTAGTTCTAATGTGTTTCCTCCTTCGTCTCGTAGTTATGAAGTCTAGATAATGACATCATCCTAAAAGTCTCACATTTCATGTAGGATAATAATCCATTCTATACCGGAGAAGAGATATATTCTTATCGATAGATGATACAAGAATGGTTCAAATTAGTAACAAAATATCTATCCAAGGTTCTCTTTCAAAGGAAGTATAAAAAAATGAAAGAAAAGGTTTTGGTATATAAATATACCATTCCACCAGGATTGGATATCTAAGAATATCAACAATCGGAGAAAATAAATTATGATATAAAATAATAATACATGTTACAAATTAAATAATTTTTTTTATAAAATATGTTATTTATTAACATAGAGTATGGTGGTCAAACATCTCCTAACAATTGATAATGAGAACCTAATTATAGGACACATATAGCTTAGAAACAAAATTTATTATAATTTCAAAAACCTTTCCAATAGCTAAATGTGAAAAATTTTGAAAATAATAACATATAATCCAAATAGTATAACCAAAATAAATTATAGAACATAATATAAAATATATACTGTAAAAATTAATTATACCTCCATAAAAATGATCAAAATCAATATATGAAAAACCCTCAAGAATATGGACCAGAATAATCAATCGATCATGGATTCTCCCCATCATAATTGGTGAAATATCTTGCAGATCAGATGAATCATGATCATCATTGAGAAGTATAACAACATAGAGAGAATGAAACATATAATAGTGAGATTCTATAGCCATATGAAACAAATTATATTACCTATAAAAATTTATTAATAATTATATCAAATAAAAAAATTTAAAAAATAGTATACTTTAATCTTACATTTAAATAATTTTTAAGACATATATCTAATTTAAGAAACTTATAAAAAACTAAATATGATAACAAACTGTTAATCGATTCTATAATATAAATGTTTAACATATAAAAAATTTTCAATATAGATATAAAATGTAAAAAAAATGATAAAAACCATACATGATATAATATTTTTATCCGTCAAAAAAATATTTTACCGATATCAAATATATAAATTAATAATTTCTTTCATCAGTGAGGGATCAAAATAGATCATTGGGTATAGCTATATAAAGTAAACAATATTAAATATCAATAAGTATAAATAATCATATAATATAAAAAAAACTAAAACTTACCTGAATATAATACATCATTAGTTATATTCATTCACATATTTATCGAGGAAAATGTTGTTATCTTAATATTTAGTATTGTCAAATACCTATTGAATTTTAGTTTCGTAATCCCTTATTACTTCTTAAATATTATCAATATCATCAACCCTTAACTAGTGGGGTTTTATTATTGATATTTATATCTAATTGGGTAAGATATATATTTTAGGATGTATCATGAAATAGTAAAATGTGTTTCACTTCCATTGATCCATTTTCATTTTCAAAAAACAAATATTCCTGAATTTTAATTTTTATTACACTCGTCGAGTCATTTGAATCTCTTAAAACATTATAATGTTTTTTATAATAAGCATAGTGTTCTTGATGTGCCACCATAAATGATTTGTTTGAAGATATAAGACTATTATAATTAATTTTGATGACTCTGTATCATTTATGAACTTGAAACTCTCTTACAGTATCAAACAACTAGATTTTAAAAATTGTAACATAGTTTCATCCTAGAAAAAATTACTCAATTATTTCATCAATTATACAATTTTATCCAACATCACTTTTATAATATACATTCAAAAAAAACATTTTTATTCATTGATTTCATTGATTCACTATACAAGTAAGTATGGAATTTAAATCCAATAACAAAATACCCATGATAGTTTTTTTATCAATTTTGATGGAGGGATTTTGAGAACACATTATCAAATATAAATAATGCTTTCATGTTATGTTTCCTACAAAAAATAATCATTTTAAAAAATATATATCATTAAAATATTTATTTAATGCTTCTTTCAACGATATATTACATACCAAAATTTGAAACCAATATGAAATTATTTTTGATGATTTTATTCAAGAGAAACTAGTGAAATTTTTATATATTGTTCTGGTATGGTAATCATATTATTTAAAATAAAATATCTAAATAAAATAAACATTTAAAAATGTTTAACAAAATAATAAAAATTAGTACTTACTAAAAAAATAATGTAATTTATTCAAAATTAAATATATCATATATATGATCTCTATGTAGTTATTAATAGGAAATTAAATCTTCATGATAACCACTAAAAACAAGCATGGGATGATTAAAAACAAAAAATTAATTTTATGTGACATAATCAAAATGTTCTCATTGAGATCTATGTGATTATGTTTTAATGTATATTTTGATTAAAAATTGTAAGAGAAGAAATTTGAAATTTCCTCCAGAAAGATATCTTCTACAATTGACCCATAAACATATTCATTGTTATATAGTTTATTCATTAATTTTTTCACACATCTCTAAATTGGGTACATCCTTTTGAATTTTACCATCCCTTCATATTTATCATCATTTAAAAAATGAATTGTTAAATTATTCCTTGAGTCAATGAAGGATGATGAGTATATTTTATCCAATTTATATAAAATCAAAACAAAATCTTTTTGTCGCATTATCAATGAAACATAAAATTATTTTTCCACCCAAATATATTGGAATAAAAATTATATTTTAGTCAATATGTACAATATTTAATAATTCAATAGATCTCTATGACCAACAGGTGGAAATATTTCCAATAGGGGATGGAAGTCATTTTTAATACAATAAGACATATTCGAATCATTACAATATGGTAACATGAAATCTATAATCCACTGATATAATAATAAATGAATATCTTTTAAAAGTGTGTAATCTAATTTTGGATTCACTAAATTGTATGATATTTCCTCTTAAAATAAATCATGTTCATAACATTTTCAAATACGTTATATTTATATATGTTCCATTAGATTATATTTGGACTTACTAGGTGTGTCCAACACAATATAGCATATTTTATCATTTTTTCTCAATATTAATTTCCTATAACAAGTGACAAAACGAATAACCATAAAAATAAAGATGGTCCCAAAATATATATCTCTATATCCAATGATGATCTCTCCCAAAAACAATTATTTTTTAATCTTTTTATAATTGGTCCAAAAGTAACATGTAGTAATGAATAGATGGTCGATTTTAATGGGATACTTGAGAGATGTGATGAATGTTCATCTATTTCAACTACAACTTTAGTAAAAATATTTTAGTTCCTTAAAAAATTGTGATCATCAATAAAAAAATATTTTATTACATACATTCTAAATATTCTTACTCTCATTTCCAAGAATAAAATATTTTCCTCAAACCTTAATTTTGGACATGATTAAAATGCATGTATACTTCATCTAAATAACATGTCATACACAGGAAAGTCACTAACCATCCTCATTAATGTATCTTTATGTGTAAATTTTGATATGTAAATATTTCAAATATAGTTATACAATTGGGATATAAAGAAATAAAATCATCAATTAGTGTCTTCTAATAAACAATAATTTTATTATTCAGATTTCTATTAATTAACATCTCCATATATATATATATATTTCATTCATTATCATCCAAATAGGTATGTTTTACAATGATATAAAAACAAGAAAATAATAATATTGACTTTAGTAAGAACCAAATGGGGAAATCAATCAATAAAAAGACATAACTATATATTAAGAGGTTATAATGAAAAATAAGGACACATCTGATGAATTTGTTTCCCTAAATCACCGCAACATGGATGATTTACGATTTTACTAATGAAACAATTTTTTTTATTCAATGTCATCAATGAAACCATATTGAGAGACACAAATATACACTATAAATTGGGAGTAATTAGAAAATACGAAAAACATTTCATATTAAATTTGCTCATTCTTTATTGTGCCTCATCATACCATGATGTTTGACATATTTTACAATTATCTAACAACTAATAATCCAAATAGTATAAGATTCAGTTGTTTGAACACATGTGGATCTTTTGATAACTGAGACCCAAAATATATATTGGCTTCTTACATTTATAAAAACATACATGTACATTATTTTCATTGGGAAAACATTATTTAATCAAAGATAATATTTTAATAAAATTACTATTAGACACTACAAAATATTAATCAATAACCATAGATTTTTTTAACATCCTCATGTTATCTCTTCCAACATCCTAGATATAAGGACTCCTCAGCAGATGTCCACCAATTATAAAATTACGCCTATTCTGATTCAGGATATTGAATATTATTCTATGTTGTTGTCTATTAAATACATTAGTCAACATCCTCTTATAATATATTCTAAAATTTTGGATCTCGAAAAATTTATTTATTTTCTTCTAAACTCATTTCACACTGTTGATACCAAAAAAAAATATTATTTAAAAAACAAAACATTTTGTAGATAAACTCTAACATACTCAAACAAAGAAAATATCATAAGACCAAATTTCATACAGGGAAATTTTTTTGTTCCCTTTGAAAAAAATTCTGAATGATAAAATGAAAATAATAAAAAAAATTCAACACCTTCCTATAAACCGTGTTAATACAAGATCTGTTGGAATTTTATTCAATGATTTATCTATTCACAATCACATAATTTAAATAGGTGTATACTTTCTAGTTGAATAATTATCTTTAAATAAAATAAGAATAATTATTACACAATATGACTAATTAAAATATATTATTATATTTTAACAACATGGAATATTCTATGGAATATATTCAGATTGACGCACTGAGTTACCACAACATTATAGGGTTCGTAGAAGCTTAAAACAATTATAATAAAACTTATTTAATATGTACATTATTGGTATTATATTTTAACAAAATAATTTAATATATCACCAGTTATGTCTTGTACGGGAAATATTAGACCACCTTAGGATAAAGATGCGGGTTTCACCCTATGGACGACATTAAATTTGTATGTTTCAGGTGTCTGGTAACATCGTAATCAAGAGAAATTAATTAAATATGTGTATTATAATTTTTTCAAAATAATTGAAGTATCAATCAAATTGTGTATCATCTGTGAAATCATAGACCACTGTTAGTTATAGGTTTCAGGGTTTCTCCTAGGGACAACATGACATGTGTGTGTAATGAGTGTTCGATAACATCTCTTGCGATGGTAATTAGTTTACTATTTTTTTTAATAATTTATATAAAATATTTATGTATCTCCCAAATGTTGTATCATATGAGAAATATGATACCACTAATATTTCTAGGATATAGGGTTTAGTCTAGCCATGATATATCATTTTTGTGTGTGCGATGTTTTAAAACATCGCATGCCATGCAAATATATTTATTATTTTTACTGCTATTTTTTTGAAAAGGTGATGTATCTCTTGAATGTTGAATCATATGAAAAATTTAGAGCACCATTAGATCTCAGATGTAGGTTTTAACATTGGTTTGATATATGATTTAAGCACATTCGATGTATTTTAACATCACACACGATGGTAACCTTTTTAAAATTTTATTATTATTATTATTGTTTTTATTATATGTGTTATAAATTATAATAATTATTGAATATTTATTAATTATTACTAATATTTCATAATTATTTATTATTTACAAAAAATATCTTAATAATTAATACTATTTTTAATTATTACTACATTTTTAGAAATTATTGAAAATTTTCTAAAATTGTCGGTATATTTTATTTTTTCACAAGTAATTACAAATTTTAATGGATTAACACATATATTTACTATCAAATACTAATTATTTATTATTTATAAATAAAATATATACCAAATTATTATTACTATTTTTTATTATTTTTAACAAATCCCAACAAAACATATACATTAAAAATGACAAAAACATTAATGTAACCTTATAATATTTTTTCAAGGATTAACATATCCTTTATTAATTAGTAAGTATTATAGCTGTTTTATTATTACATATTTCATTTTACATTAATTATTTTTATAATTCTATTAATAAAATATATTTTTTAAACGTTTTGTTGAAATATTTTCTTAAAATTAATTTACAAATAATTTTTATAAAACCCACAATTTATATTTATTTTTTTCATTATATATATACATATGTATATGTATATATATCTCTGTGTGTGTGTTTTTAGGTTTATATATATATATTACATGATTTTTTAATCAAATTTATATACATCAAATATTTTTTATACAATTTTCTAAACAAATATATATATCAAATATATGCATACATATGTTCATATATATATATATATATATTGTGTGTGTGTGTCAAAAAACATACATGTTTTTGATAAACCATTTATATATGTTTATTCACAATTTAATATATATATATATATATATATCCAAATGATTACAAAACATTATTAAGATGATTTTAAAAAATAAAAACCAATACCACAGTTGTGTAAGAAATTATAAATGTAATAAATCTTTTGTCCGGAAAAACTCCTTTCGAGATAGATATGTTTCTTAGAATCTTCTTCGGCCATGAATTATATTACTACACATGTCTTTTATGAAGAAAATTTTGTGACTAATTTCTTGGCTAATAAAGGGGTGATGATCCACATGTTGACGTGGCTCAATGATGTTTCTGTAGATATTTTTTATTTTTGGAATAATGAATATTGTAAAAAGAAACACTTAAAACATTTTAAATTATATTTAATTTCAATATAAAAAGTATTTTCCTTTTAGACATGACATCATTCTATACAAAAAAATGAATAAATTAATACCAATCAAAATATAACAATCAAACATGGTTTAACAATATGACTACAATCCAAACATTATAGAACATCATAAAATATTATATCTCCATATGCAAAAAATATAATTTAATAGTTAAATAGATTTATATAATCTCTATCAACTTTTATATAAATATAAGACACTATATATAACTTCCTTACTAATAATATTTCTAATAGTAATATAAAATAATAAACCTGCAATAACCATAAATACTAAATAGGAAAATTACATCAATATTGTGGTAAAACAATGGGTAAAATGCCTCAAATTAGTTGCAATCAAACCATTTAGATCAAATGGGAACCTATATGGGAATAATAAAATTGTTTCAATCCTGAAAACCAAATTAAGCACAACGATCAGGTTAATATTTTGACATGTGGTTTGAAAAAACTAATTTCTACAAGATTTAAAATTATATATGAAGAAGAAAAAATGGAGAGAAGTCGAGCCTTTTCATGTAGAATTTGAATATTAATTTTTAATAAATCGAGTGAGGAAAATGATTTCAAGGGTTTTTCTCTGACGATTATGCTTTATGACATGATCAAGTGTGAGAATTAAGTCGTGGAGTTGGTCTGCAAGAAAGAGTTCATGTGATTTAATCATTATTTTTTAGGATGGGTAAATTTCAATAGAATTTATTTCATCACCAATGGAAATTTTTAAAAAAACCTTCTCGATAGATTATGAAGTCAGTCCCATTCAATAAGATTATGTATAAGCTATTGGAACCAATAATGAAAATAATGTAAACTCAATTTGGGAGAGATTCCACCAATGTGGTATGTTTGGAATCTCAAATTATTATTTATATAATGCTGATATGTGTTCCATTCCACTAAAATATTATTACATTAATAATTATATACCTAGTTTGTGCCCAAGGGACGATCCATTATATAGAACATAAAATCATGGTTATCAATACTAACCATATCTCTCATGGAATGTGTAAGGTGTGTTTAAACCCAATTTTCCCCAAGTTTTCTAAAACAATTTAGGAAACCATTTCATACCCAATAAAGGGACAAATCTACAAATTTATAAGTAAATTTAGATGTTCTAATGTAGTTGATTTTAAGTATGATTTTATCATAGGATGAAAAAATAAGGATTATTTGGAATCACATGAATCTACATTCATATATCATATAATTAATTAAAAATATCAAATTAGTTAAATGATTATAGAGTTATGAGTAATATAAAATGTAAAGTTTCTAAGCACTATCCAAAAAAATTCAAGGGATAACATTATGAATATCCTTACTAGTAGTGATAATAAATCTCATAAGGAATTTCAAAAAGATCCTGAAAATGATTGGGATGAAATAGTGAATGAAATCCAAAATAAAAATGTAGACAGATCAAAATCAAGAAATTTGGATAGAAACATTGAATTCACATTTAATGATACTTATTCAAATGTACACATAAGGAAAAAAAGTCATAAAAATGCTGAAAATAATGGTAATAAGAATATTTAAGAAGATATTAATTAAATTATAAAAATTTTAAATAACATTTCCCCAATCCTTCTATTACATGAATTAACAATGAAAATAATTAGTAAATAATATTTCTTCATTTCCATGAGCTATTTAGAATATTCAAATAAATATAATTTTTTTTGAGGAATTTGATCAAATTCTATATAATTTTCAATTATTTAAGGACATTGGTTGAAATAATAATTCTGTAGAAAACGTTTCTAATTTTATTGTTATATAGGCGAGTAGTGTAGTCCTTCAAAATAGGTTACCTCATAAACTTCATGATTTCGAAATCTGTGTCATCCCTTGAACATTAGTTGATAATAGTTCCATGTTAAACTATATTTGTGACCTTGATGAAAATAGTTACTTTATTTTAACATCATTATTTAAACACATGAAATTTTAAGTACAACTTCCAATCATTATTTTTATATAGCAAGTCAATTAATTTATAACACTACATGAAGAGATATTTTATGACAAGGTAGTTAGATTTGGGAATATGTAAATTCCATTTTTATTATTATTTTGGATATACAATGAGATGATAATTTTCATATAATTCTTGGTAAGCACTTCCTAGAAAAAATAGGATATGTTAATGATGTTTCCAATGAAAAAATAATTTTTAACCAAGTGGAACAAAAAGAGGAATTCCAGGATTTGAAAACAATTACCTTTACAAAGTAAAACCTATCCCTAAGAAGAGATTTTAGAATTTAATGAACATGTTGGTGAGGAACATGATGAAATTTTGTGAATTATTGTTGAAATAAATATCCCACCAAACCATACAAAATAATTCATTGAAATATTTTATATAAATGAAGAATAACCTATAGATTAAAAATTAGGAAATATCGTAAAAAATCTATTCTTCATTAATTATAAAATACTTTAATCATAGATATTAAATCCGAATATAAGTATTATTTTTTTGGGATATTGTGGAATTACAAATGACTTTTTACAACGCCTTGTTTTTAGGCACCATGTGGCCTTTAGACCTCCTAGGCCTATGTGTCTTATCTCTATTAAAATAACCCACATGTTGGAGTTGAAACCCATTCTATAACATAAAAAATACACTTTTATAGGTGATCACACTTCCTTATCTATATATATTTCATACAATATTTAATATGGATATGATTATTTTTAGTTTAAAGTTTTAATGATGTTTAAAAATATTATTAGTTGGATTAAATTAGACATAATTGGAATATGTCGTTCATACTACATATATAAAATTCCCATAAAGACTAACCATAATCCTAAAGTTAGGGAGAACTACATTCTAAAAACCAACATGGCCTATGTCTTCTGGACAAAAGTGATATGTTTTATTAATGTAGGAATAAATTTTCCCATTTTAGAATGATCCTGGGTTAGTCCACTTTTGGTGGTCTCTAAAAAGACTATAGTGACTATTGTTTCATATAAAAGAAATGAAAATATCCCCCCAGAACTGTAAAGAAGTAGAGGGCCGTCTAATATTATAGAAAACATATCTCCTCCACAAGGAAATATAATTTTAAAATTCCATTTATGGAAAAATTATTAATAGGTTGTCCATAATTTAATATTCCTATTTTACAAATGGTTATTTTAGATTAAACTATATTACAATATCTCGTGAAGACCAAAAAAATACCGGTCCTACATTTCCATATGGGACAATTTTTTAGCGGTGAATTTATTTGGCCTATGTAGTGCACCAAAAACCTTTCGGTGGTGTATGTTGTGAATTTATTGAAGATTTTAATGAAAGGGAAGTTATGGTATTCATCCACGTCTTCTCCATAGTTGGTATAAATATTTTGGGTTATCATTAGAATAATGAAACTATCTAGGAATGATTTCAAGAAACAATCCTTATTATATTCTATAAAAGATGTCTATTTATTGTCTTTTAATGAATAATACCATGTCACAAAGTCTCTTAGAGGGGAATATAGTTCGATAATTCCATTTTTGAAATGATCCAAAAACCACCATCTCTAGAAACTGTTAAAGGAGATAAAATAATTCGTTGTCATACATAATTTTACTAGAGATTCATTAATACTTGTATGTAATTACTAGGCCCTTATACTCACTTATTTTCAAATATACACGAGTTGAGTTTGGTGAAAAATCCTTAGAGTAACACAAATTTTTTAAATAAAAAACTATAATTCACTAATTATCATTGTCTTAATATGATATTATATATATAAGTGGTGTGTGATTTTAGGTATGTGGAAGTGGGTGTAGTTATTGAGAAAATAGAGGATAAGAGGTTATAAGTGATTTATTGTTATAGTAAACTTTTACATTATTTCCAAAATTATTATACTAATAAAAAAATTGTTATTAATATTATTTTCCATTAGAAAGATTATGTAGTACATGATTGATTAAAATTTCATATTGTTCGCTAAATAATCATATCTAAAGAATCTTTTTACCATGGATGAATCTAAAATAATAATAATTATATGGATCCTTTTTCTATATAAATTTGATTTGGATATTACAGATAATAATTGTGATGATAATGTAGTAGTTGATCATTTTTTAGGCTATTTAGTATATAAAAATATTACCTAACAGTTATTAAAATCTACTTCCGGGATAAATAATTTCTTACTAGGAAATATAGTTAGGAATATTTGTTTTCTTACATTGTATATTTTATAGATGTAGAAGTTATATCCAAAACACATTCAAGAAACTAATGAATGAAATTTATTTATAAATTGAATTACTACTTCTTGGACGATAAAATTTTATTTAGAATGTGTTATGATGGTATCATAAGGATATGCATGGATGATGAGGATATGTTACCCATTCATGATAGTTTTTAATATTCAATATCTGGGGGATACCATGGAAGTGATAGGATATCCCAATGTTTTCTTTAGGATAGATTCTATTATAGTACTCTTTTCAATGTTGGTTAGAGTCTAGTGGAAAGAAGTTACTTGTTTTAGAGACAATAAATTATTGGAATGAAGTATGAATTACAAAAATAATGTATTTTAGATATAGAATTGTTTGAATTATTAGGCATATAATGTATTTTATCATTTAAAAGCACTAAATGGTATGAGTACATTTTAATAGATATACACTATATATACATATGGATTGAGGATGTGGATGTTCTAAAAATACTATATATATGTGTTGTGAAATTCATTAAAACTATTATATTTCCATATTTAGAGTTCCCAAGGAATTCATTCATAATAATTCCTCTCATTTATGTGATTATAAGTTATAATATTTAACTGAGAAATAAGGTTCTTTCTCCCTGAAACGATGCCACCTACCACCCATAGTTTAGAATGTAAAATGAAATTTCTAATATGAGTTGAAATGAATTTTGGTAAAATAGATTATATCACTTGAAATAATTATATTGTTAAATTGGATTATGAAATGTGTTCCTAAATGACCACTCACAATACCTTCATGGGGATTAATCCTTACAGAATTATAATTTGTAAAAAAATTAATTATGCTATGGAGTTATCACATATGAAATGTAATGATGTTAAAGCCTTGAATTTTTACTATAAATCTGTTACCGAGGAAAAGAAGTCATATTATAATGACATGATAAAATATGAAGAGATCATTTGAGAAATTCCAAGACATAAATGGAGAGAAAAAATTTGTTTAGGAATCCATCATTCAACATATATACTTTATGTTTGGTAAAAGGTTCATTATTATTAATTATGGGATAATATTTTTAAGAAAACATAATTCCAAATGACTTATAACCCTAACAATTCAGAGAGTGCTTGTTATTAGAGATATATAACTATTTATCGAAGATAATTAAACAATTATAGTCAATCATCCTATGATAAATATATATTAACCTAGTCTTAAACTATATTTACATTAAATAAATTTTTCAGAATACATAAATAATTATACAAATATTCACCCAAATATCATATTGGTTTTATGCCTTTTGAAACATGGAAACATAACCACTGGTTCATGGATGAGCCATATTATCTCCCAAAAGGTTCTCTAAGACTAGAACTCCACTTAGACATGATATACATAAATTATATCTTCATAACCTAGGTTATGAAATAAAAAAGGGGTGAGGTCGGATTATCAATAAGGGTAAAAAATGGAGATATATATACCCATTAACATGAACATGCATGTATAATAATGTGATAATAACATTAAAAAAATCAAAACATATATTTCAATGATCATAAACTAAAATCATGGCATAGATATTGGAATATAAAATGACATGAATCATAATCGAATAAATAACATAGAACCTAAAATCATAACATAAGCAAACCATATGTGATTGTGGTATACACCTAAACATGGAAAATTATATGTCAAGGATACCTACCAAGTCTGTCCTAACATGTCAGGCAAGGTATGCGACCAATTTTCCTGCATTGATATTTGGAAAACAACTTGTGTAACATCTTTTTTTATGGGTTGGGCTTCAAACTAAGCACCACTTATTTTCAGGAAATTTCTGAAAAAAATGTAATATCTAATTTTTATGATTTATCTACAACACTTGTACCCTCTTTTATTAGGGTTGGGCTACAACTAGTACACCTTCTTTTTTCTAGGATTGTGCTACATCAGATGTACCTTCTTATTTTCAGTCTTGGTCTATAAATAATGTACACTTTTATCTCATATACCATTTATATTCACCCAATGTATTTGGGAGAGATATAGGTCCGTCCCATGACTTAAAAAAATCATACATACATGTAACCCAAGATAATAAAAAATTCATCATTTCATGACCCCTAAAAAGAGATGGGTTTCGTAAATAAATAAAAACCCATGGAATGAAATTGGTATCATTAACATTTCATCACATCATAACATATTGAAAACATATACGTTTTCTAATTATTTAATTAAATCATAACCCAATAAAATAATCATGATTTAAAAGCATGTATCTTATCGATGTAAAATGGTTTTCATAAGAATCAATCCATTAAAACATAAACAATTCAAGAAAAAATTATAATATAATCATTATATCCTGAGTAAGTTCAACGAATGTAATCATATTTGGATTTTAATTGAAATATATTTTACTAAAAACTAATTGATGTAAATATATATTCTTCTTTCAAAAGGTAACATTGAAACATATAACCATTTGAATCCCATTTTTTAAAAAATATACATGACAAATTACAAATAAATATTGGGAAAAAATTTTAAACCATTTTCTAAGAAAATAATTTAACATTTTATAAATAAATATTGAAAACATTTTGAAAATAATTTATTTTATAATTAATTTCAATTATAAATTTCCAGTATATTAGGAAAACAATATCTTAGAAAAAATAACTTTTTAATTACGTAATATATGCTTCAAGGGAATGTCGATCATGACGGTGGAGAAATCCACACACACAGATCATTCTTTTTTGGCATGGTTAAATTTTTAGAAAGGGGCCTTGACTGTAAAATAAAAAGAATATTCATTAATAAAATCAATTTTTCAAAAAGGGTAAAACATTGGTAAAAATTTATAGTAATGATCATAGTATAATAATTGAATATTTTTATAAACCTTTTTAATACATTTTTTAAGGAACATAGATTTTCAACTTAATCGAGGATAAAGATGGACTTTCATAAAAAAAATCAATTATCATATGCACCAAAGAGTAAAAAAAATGGTAAAAAAATGAATATGTAGTGAATTACTAGAGGATATGAACATTAATTATGTTTCATAAGATATGTATCATAATATTTCATCAAAGGAAGCATAATTTTAAATAATCTCAAGAAGAAATGAGATTGTTTCAATAAACTCTTTGTACATAATGACATTGAACTATACTATCTATGTAATAAAATGAAATCATATGAATTTTAAAATATCATGTAAATAAGTATATTATTTATATAACATGATAATTTACATTTATATATGTTATGCAAAAATATAGGTGCATAAAAAATTTTGTGCCTCAAAGAAGAAAAATTGAGACAAAATTACTTTACAGATTTGAAAAATTTTGAATCATAAACCACATGAAATAAATATAATCAAATATATATGTAAATACCCATAAATTATATTATAATAATCATATAACCTATACATGAGTAGTATAAACCCCACACAGATTAATCTGTACTGAATAAAGCAGGCATCCCAAGTAAATAAAAACATAGATAAAATTCCATTACCTTGTGTATTGACACTCATAATAATCATATGAGATACATGTATAATGAATATATGTATTTTATAAATAAATAATATTACCATATTATTATATATATAATAGTATATGGTTTTATTATGTCTTTATGTTAACCACTTGTTAACAATTCTTTGTTAAGGTTTCACTTCGGGTAATATCCTCTTTATTCCCTGTATGTGTCTTAATTTTTTTATATATTTGGACCTTATAATTGTATCATGATTTCCAAAATGTAAAAAATGATATAAATATCAATTATATATATTATATTTCTTTTATAATAAAATAAAGAATATATAATTATAAAATGGAATACCACATTCATGGAGATGGTAGGATGTCCGTACACATGAACACTGTTTCTGTTTTATTGTCATATTGAAAGAAATAGAGTAAATAAAATATTATTTTATTTAGGAATATATATCATTAAATTATATTTATTATCTCATATATATCATTTATTTTCACTAAACAAAACATAATTAAATTCCATGTAGTGTGATATTTAATTGAATCGCTTTGAGCGGGTATTTTTCAACACTTCCTCAAATAAAATGATCAAATTAAAAAAAGTTATAAGAATAATGGTATGTTATAAATAAAAACTAAAGAATAATAATGGAATAATAATTATCATATATATCAATTATAAAAACAATTTCCATAATTATTTCTACAAAATGTTGCTATAATGGAAAAATGAATAATCCACATTTCATTTGGTGGCGGTTTGTTGTACACGTAAATATGAAGATATTTACCTGTA
Organism: Viscum album; assembly: GCA_963277665.1. Classification (NCBI taxonomy): domain Eukaryota; kingdom Viridiplantae; phylum Streptophyta; class Magnoliopsida; order Santalales; family Viscaceae; genus Viscum; species Viscum album. The sequence continues at coordinate 1,900,943,924 of OY728121.1, read as the reverse complement.
GACAAATTTGTGTGTATTTGAATGTCAAAAAAAATATCATAAAAACATCTTAGTATATTTAAATGTAATAAGAATAATTTAGGTAATAGAGAATGGAAATCAAAGTAAAGGACCATGAGGGAGGGTGTTACCTCTTAATCGGGTAAATCCTTTTGATTTTCTTCAAAGTGATTTCCTAGAAGGACTTATTCCCAAATGAAGGATTCAAGGTGTAAGGGAGGATATTTTATCATATCCTGTCCAAATATATGTTTTTTGGGATGAGTTAAGTAGTTGGAGGAGAGGAATCCTTTGGATAATTGATGGGGAGTAACACTCATGCAATTTTTAGACAATGGAATTCCTTACTCTTTTTTCGCGTGTAATGTGTACCTAATAATGGAAACTATTAGATAAAAGTAATTATATGTTAGAAATATTTCTACAAAATGTCTCTGGGACATATGTTTAGGTTTTTTTGGGTCATAATTTTAATGATTAATACATTGTAAGCCATATTTTTATCTTAATCATTGTAATTAATTTAATCAGATTCATTTATATTTTTGGTCAAAAAAATAGTTTAACGTGTTTTAAATTATAACATGTTCAGATTAAAAATACTGATTCCATTTTTTCAAAATTACAGTCATATAAGTGGAAAAATAAAATTATATTTTATCCCCCACATTGGATATCAATGCTGGTTTTAAAAATAAAATCTTCCAAACATTTTCTATGTTTTATTCCCGGTTTCAATGTGAAATTGATTCTAATGAACTAAATTAGTTTAAATTATAAATATATTATATAATTACTATTTTAAATAAATTTAATATATAATTTATCCTTATTAATTAATAATATAGAAAGCAGTTTTGAATTGAAATTCAGTATTTTAACTATTCATTTAGAAATAAAATCTCACAAAAAAATACCAAAAATTTATCCTAACATAATTTTTATTATTTCATTAAAATATGAATTTTATTCTGAAATATAAAATATAAAAAATATAAAAAATTTGAATTTAAAATTGGTTCTCTATTAAAAGATTGTAAAATGGCCTTTACAAAAATATAGGTTCTTAAGCTTAAAATAATGATTGTACCAGACAATGTAGCAGGCACTGTAGTATGTACTATTCCAGTAGTGTAGGAGGAACTGTTTTAGACAATGTATAGTACTGTAGCAGCTAAAACAATTCATCCATTTGGGCCGTCTGGCCATCAATTTGGTTCATGGGTCCTGCAACTCTTTCGAGCCACCCAAGGCCTTCAGGTCGGTTGATTTTAAAGGCCTTCAAGCCACCATAATTCCTTAGGGCCACCACAAGGCCTTCAAGCCATATGGATGTAGGCCTCAGACACACTACCAAAATGGTGCAGCCCCAGAAGAGGATATAGAGCAGGTGCACTCACAAGAGCAGAGCCAAATGGATTGTCAGAATGAGAGGGTATGGCTAAGTCATCGGTACCAACCTGTGCTTGGATGGGATGCCTAGCCAAACGTTCATGCAAAGGTGGAGAGCTACTCTCACAATGCAAATTCTGGAGAGGGTAAGTTCCTTGTAGATAGTCTGGTTGAATTCCCTAAGACCTTCGGGTCAAGTAATCTCCTAAGCCTACAATCCATGAAATCTCTAAGCCTACGGGCCTTGTAAGGGTTCCCCCTCATCCCTTGAAATGGGGGTTATCATAAAAATGAAGGCCTTCGGGCCATTCAGGAAGATTAAATTAGTATCACTAACTAATTTTAATTAATTTAATTTATTAGGTTAAATCAACTTCATGACAATAATAATATTTCCCTTTACATTCATTCAATTTTCATATTCATTTCTAATCAATTGGTAACATATGAATTCATCTCATATTTTAGTAAAAAATATATTTTAATTAATATTTTAATACTATTAATAACCTCTACAATAATGGAATGATTATATCTTATTATAAAATTTTCATAATTTAATATCAATCGGTAAAACATGGTATTACATGCTATGAAAGCCACCAAGGAATGTCAGTCATATGTATAATATATGCTAACCTTGATGTTCGATGTAGACTATGTTAAAAATTATTTTTCATGTAGTGCATGATATCTTGGTGTTTTGAATAATTCAATCTATATATGGTGATTTAATATAATATATATTATTTTTAGTGTTGCGTGAAATGAAAAAAACTCAAAAACTATATGTTATTTATAAAACAAATCTAAAAAATATCAGGGTGTTACATTCTACCATTTTAAATTAATTTTCCCCTAAAATAATCTTTGTTATTTAAGGTTTTATACTTTTATGTTCCATTAATAGAAACCCAAATTGTAAAAATGAGTAATAAAATATCCTTAAAAAAGAATGTTGGAACCATAATTTCTACCCAGAGATACTCATCTTTGGGTTTCCCAGTAAGAGATCATAGGTTGAAAGTGTAAACATGGACATGGAAATGAAATATAACTATAATATTATTAATTGGAGTTGTATAGAACATGGTTAGGAAAATTTTGAACACCACAAACCACAAATATGTGATTATTTAATGGACGACTTGATTCATCAGGAAATAATGTACTAGGATAAAATTTTTGGTTTAATATCCTTCCCTTATGATTGAATAATTTTCATGAGAATTTATTATTAGTTTATTTTATTCCCTTTCATATTTAAAATCTCACCCATTTATTGTCCCTTTATATATTTACACATTTTCTCTTACCTTAGAAATTATTGATAATTATTCATTCATGAAGTAATAGTATATAATGAGTTCCATGATATGTCATCCCAGATTTCTTCTATTACCACAAACACTATGTTGTTATACTAGGGTATCTAATGTGCATAAATTTTTATGTTTTGAGAAAACACATTATTCTAAAAAACATTATTAGTTTTTTTACATAAACATTCCATAAATGGTTAACCGTATAACCCTTCAAAAATAGATTTCACCCTCTCTTCCTTAAATATGTTCATATCATATAAGGAAAACATTTTTAATGGATACATGTGTTCATCCTTCCACTGATAGAACATTAAATTTGACTTTATTATTCCAAAATCCATGTATAGGGATATTATCACATGAAAATTCACTATAAGATGAAGAATAATATTATCATACAGATTATTTATAAAAAACACCAAAGGAAATTTAGATCTATGGATTTCCCAATTGTAATGGCTTACTTCATCCATTGTGATTATGTATTATTTCATTTTTTTCCATTTTATTTTGAGGTTATTGGAAATGATCACCAATTTTGGTCCTTGGATATGAGAATTGTTTCATGAAATTCCCAAAATTCCAACATTTGAAACACTACAGTGTTATTGGTTCATTATGTGGAGTTTTCATAATATTCACTCATTAAATAAATTTTTTCAATTAGTTTGGAATTCATGCTCTTTATATCCATCCTTTACAAACATAAATCATTTATTAGTCCAATTAAGTTAATTACATCGATGCTTATTTTTTCAGTTAGAGAATAATGGAATTCTCATGTTCTAATCTCCATGGTTTTTTTATTATAGTTCAAACTCCATAATAAACTTTTTTTTAAAAACATTAGATTGATATGTAAATTCAACCACTATTTAAAATTTGATTTCACATCACACAATATCATCAAAGCTTGTAAATTATCTCATGTACAGTTAACATATATGATTTTTATTTAAGCCACAAATGAACCTATCAACCTAACATTTCTATTCGATTATAATTTAATAAGTTTAACTTGTAGGTATTGTGAAGTTATCCAGACAGGAACAAACATATTCATTTTCTTTTTTCATCAACTTGTGGAACTCCTTATTACATATTCATACAGATGACACAAGTAATGTACTTATTAAAAAAATATGTTATTTAACACTACCCAATCCATGGATTGAATTTCATATTACTTATTCATTTTCTTGATTAGATTCCACCACTGGTATGCTTCTTTATCTTTTAGGTATATGTCCAGATTTAATTTTCCGTTTTTAGAAAATTGAATAATGGAGAATATATTTTCAGTGGTATTGATACAGTGTTCAACAACATATAGATCAACATACCCAATGAAATAAGTTGTATATTGCCTCATGAAAGACACAATAAGATATTGTTCCTTCATTATATTGTTTTTAATCATATCGTGATTCATAGCTTGAGAAATATGAGTCTGCATAGCAATGAGGTTTTTTATTCCATCACCCCTAACATTCAGATTCATAGGAGAAAAATTATTCCATTATCTTTTTTATTCATCATTAACAAGGTTATTTTGGGTTCCATCCATTTACTAAAACAAAAAACATAGAGTAAGAAACATTTATCCAATTAAAGAATGATATAATCATGAAAAAACAAAATACATGTTATATAAATTATGAATCCATTATTAATTTATGACACAAAATGGTTACCCTAGGTTATTCATAGGCTAAATATTTTTATATCATTCAAGTTGGTATAGGAAGAGTTTGTGAGTTTCCAAAACATATCCCCTTGGAGTGGAAAACCTGGTTTTCATCATAGACCATTTTTGTGTACCAGAATATCTCGAGTCAGTCCCGAGATATATTTTTTGGAGTTTTTTAACCCTACAGACATCTTTTCCAGGTCTGTATCAACTGGTATTATCTTGACCTGTGTTTTATTTTTATGGAACCACTCAATATATCCTTTACAAAAATTCCATGACATTTTCTTATACTTTTATCTATCTTTAAAGACATACTTTGAGATCTCACTAACTTTTTCTCATGCTAGCTTCCAAAGGATAACTAAAACAATTTTTTGATTCCAACTATAGATACCTAGGAATAATGAACATATAATTTACATAACTTTTGTGTAATACATAAAAAATTATACAAATGGATGCCCAAATACCATATCAATTTAGTTCCTTTTGAAACATGTCACCATAAAAAATATTATATGGGTGATATATATTATCTCCCCCTTGGTTTTCTAAGACTGGAACCCCTCTTAGACATATAAAACATTAATTTAATCTTTATAATCCGAGGAATGAAACATAAAAGTAGTGAGATACGATGATCAATAAGGGTAAATACGGGATATATATAGTTACAAACATGATAATAAGGGTTTGATTACGTGATCATAACATTATAAGATCATACCATGAATTTCAAAGATCATAAAAATAAATTGTGGAATAAAATAATTAGTTCACAAGGTATGGATTATATGGGAATAAAGAGTATAATACATGAAATGATAAAATTGGAGTAAGAAATGTAATTGTGGAATACACATAAAATTCTAAAATCCTATGTCAAGGATACCTACCATGACCTTTATAAAATGTTAGGATTGGGCTACAACTCATGTACCTGAATTATGATTGGGCTAACAAGAAATGAACCATGTTTTTTTTGTATTGGGGTATAACCCATGCACCCTATTAGTCTCGGGTTTCTGCTACAACCCTTGCACCTTCTTATTTTCATACTTGGGATACAACCAATGTACCCTCTTATTTTTATGCGTGGGAAAAACTTTTTTATTTTATTATCTTTACTCTTGGCCCACAACCCATGATATGCTTATTTTTAGCCTTGGGATACAAGCCATATTACTTCTTTTTTCATGCTTGGGATACAACCTGTATACCCTTTGAGCCCATATACCATTTATCACTACCCAATTCCGTGAAGGGGGATGTGGGCCCCAGAAATCACATAAAATATTCATACATACATGTGCCTTAGTTTAATAAATATTTAATTATATAATATACTATAAAAAGATATGTGTTTTTATAAAAAATAATCATAATCCCTGAAATAAAATGGGTATAATTAATATTTCATCACATCATAACCAATGGAAAATTGATAGGTTTTCTATTAATTTAATTAATGCATAACCCATGGAATTGATTTAGGTGTGATAAGATTCATTTAGTTCAAAACATAAACCATTAAACTAATAATACCAATGGACTTTTACATCTTGAGTATCATCAACTGATGTCATCATATATGAACAATAATTTTGAAATATCGTTCCAAAAAATTTACTAAATAAAAGAAAATTTCTTCTTTGAAAAAGAAACATAGAAACATAAATCCTTTTGATAGGAATTTTCATAAAAATAAACATGAAAATTTATAATGATGTTTTTATAACTTTTTGAAAACTATTTTCACTGCAAATAATTTGAACACATATATAGAAATGATGAAAGCATTTTGAAAATAATTAAATTTAAAAATAATTTAAAAATAAATTTATAGAATATTATGAAACAACTCAATTATAAAAAATATTTTTTATCTTATAATGGTTTCTTAAAAAGAATTTTAGTAATGATGGTGGATAAATCTATACATGTTGAATATTCCTTTTTTACACTGTAAATTTTTTAGAAATGTACCTCAACTAGAAAATGAATAGAAGATTCCATATTCGAAACCATTTTTTTAAAGGTAAAAAATTTGTAAAAATTTATTTTAAATTTCAAATTATTATAATTGAATACTTTTAGAATCCTTTTATAAGACATGGTTTTGAAGGATCATCGATTTCTGACCGAAGAGAGGATAATTTTGGGATTTTTTAAAATCATTTTCATACCTATAATATTTACAAAATAATGTAAAAATGGTACCTATAATTTAATAGGTAGTGAATAAATACATGTTAATAAAATTCAAGAAGGATCTTTACATATGGATCATATGATTTCATCAACAAAATTATAATCATAAACAATCTCGAGAAGTGATTATATTGTTTCAATAAACTCTAACTACAAGGTATCATTGAACTATACACCAAATGTAAGAAAATGAAATTACCTGAAGAATAAAATATCCTGAAATGGAGTGTATTCATGATATAAAATTTTATATGTTGTTTATAAACCTCATAGGAAAATAAATGGGCATAACATGACATGTGTCTTAATGAAGAAAAATAAAGACAAAGTTATGTTACTGATTTTGTAACTTTTCCTAAACAACCCTGATGAAACAAAATCTTAAATTTGATTTGTAAATACATATAAATTTATTTATATGAATCATATAATACATCCATTTTTATTATAAACACCTTATAAAAGGAATTTGTGGTGAATAAAGCATGTATCTCACAGAAATAAAAAATGAGCTGAAATTCCCATAAAATGTGTTTTTTACTCTCACTGTACTCATAATTAAATTAAAAAATAATATAAATACGTTTATTATAAATATATAATATTAAAATATTCTTATATATAATATCATATTTGGTTTTATTATGACATTATATTTCCTACTTGTAAATAATTCAATTATAAGGTTTCACTTTGGGTAATATCCTCTTTATTATTGACTTGTTTCTTAATTTATTATATATTCCTACCATATATGTATATAATTATTTACAGAATGTAAAAAATGAAATATATTATAGGTATATTTATTATATTTTTTTTATGATAATATATATAATATATAATTATAAAAAGGAACACATTGTTCATGGAGACATCAGGTTGTATGTTCGGATGGACACAGTTTCTATTTTATTATCGTATTAAAATAAAAATAACAATTGATAAATAAATATATATAAATCTTTAATGTAACATTATTATTTCATATATATCATATAATTTCAATTAACACATCCTTTATACAATCCATGTAGTGAGTTAATGAGTCACATCACCTTAAGGGGGAGGTAGTACACACTCCCTCAAAAGAAACTATCTTAATTAAACCAGATGGAAATCATAAAAGTATGTTCTAAATAAAAATTTTAGAAGAATAAATTAGTTATAATTATAACATATATCATATATAAATATATTTTCCATCATAAAGTACTCCAGGAGAAAATGTAATGGAAACATTAACAATAATCATTTCTTGAGGTGGTAGTTTTCTGTACAGGTAAATAGTGTGTTCATTTCCCATTAGTTGGAAGGGTGTGTTTGTGTAGGTATGAATTATAGAATAACAATGTACAATTATATTTTAGATACTGTTTTTTTTACTATCCTATATTAAGAATACTTTATGGTGTGGATAATGGAAATAAAACTAATGGAGCTTGAGGAGGGAGTTAGTTATTAATCGGGTAAATCCATTTGGATTCACCAAAGGGATTACATTGAAGGTTATATACACAATTTTTTGATTATGGGAATAAGAGAGGTTTTTTGGAAGATATTTTTACCAGATTGTTTCCAAACCCATTTGGTTTCAGAGATGTGAAGAAATGGGAGGAAATGATGCATGTTAATATTGGAATTGGAGTGGCACTTTTGTAATATTCGTACATTGGAATTCCATAAACATATTTCACAAGTAAAGTAGTCACAATAATATAAAAAATTAAATTAATGGGAGTATAGTTATGAAATATTTCCATACAATGCCTCTTTGAAAATTATTTGGGTCATTTTGGGTCTTTATTTTAATATTTATTACTTTGTTAACAAAAATTTTCTCTTAATCTTCGTAATTAGTTTTAATCACATTCACTAATATTTTTGGTCATATACTATGTCTAAAAAAATATATATTATAAATTATTCATATTCAAAATATATATTACTTTTTTCCAAATTCCAATCACCAGTGTATTATTAATTAATTAAAATTTAATCCCACATACGGGAGGACAATGTGGGTTTTAAAGTAAAAAATATCCACTGGTTTGTTAAGATCTTATACCTAATTTCAAATTTAAATTAGATCCATTGACATAATTGTAATTATTTATAAAAATATCATCTTATTAAACATTGAAACCAATTTAATATATAATTTAATAGTATAAATGAATTTGATGAAATAGTTTCCTTGAATTAAAGTACTGTATTTTTTAATATTCCTTTAATAAATGAAACCTTATAAATAAATTCTAAAAATTTATCTGAAAAAAATTTTATGTTTCTGTTTCAATGAAAATGTTTATTTTCACTTATTGAAAACATAAATGATCCAAAATTTGTATTTGATTTTGGTTCTCCATTAAATGTCTGTAAAACTACATTTATAACAATATATTCTTTTAAGCATAAAATTGGGTTTGTTCCTATCTTATATTAATAAAATATATTTAATTATTATACATGTATTTTATTGAATATATAAAAAATATATTACATTAATATCTCTCTCTAATTGGAATTAATTTAATTTATTATGATAAAAGAACTCTGTGACCACAGTAATATTTTCCTTCATATTCAATTGGTTTTCATATACATTTCTAATTAATTAGTAACCTATGAATTAAAATAATATTCAATAAACAATATATATTCCTAATTTATATAATAATATTCATAAACTATAATTTAATAACAATGTTATATCTTATGATAATATTTTAATTATATAATATTGGTCTATAGAATATAGTATTGCACGTTACACAATCAATCAAGGAAAGTAAATCATGAAAGTAATATATGATAACCTCAGTGATTCATATAGATAATGATAAATATTATGTTGTGTGTATATACTGTTATCATGATGAAAAATATAACACAGTACATACATACTACTTCAATATAAAATAATCTATTTTCTGCCTTGCGTGAAATGAAAAAACATTAAACTATTAAACTAATTCAAAAAAATAAATTTGACAAAATATAGCAGTGTTAAAAAAGAACCTTTTATAGTAGAAACCAAATAGATTTAATTTTATCTACATACATGAAATATGAGATACAACATTGTCTTACTGATGGGTTTAAACATAGTCCTTCATATGAGTCAAACCATGGAACTCTTTTCTATTTTCCTTTGATAAAAATAGTTCTTATGTCTCTCCTTCTAGTAGACTCTATAATTTGAGTAATTTTTTCTTTTCAACTTATTATTCCTCTTATTACTTTAACGTGGTTATATTGTGTGGTCAGTACTATACATTGTTCAATTTTTTCTTCTCTTATTACTATTGAATATAAATTTCAATCATTAGGTTGATTTTGGAATTTTATGAATTTTCATTCGTAAATTATGTTTAATGTCACTTTATTTCACATTATATTACATATGATCATTGTAGAGTTTTCATGATTGATAAAATCATTCTTGTGATCAATCATGTAATTTGGGAAATTTTCATTCCCTGTATAATCAACCCACTTCAAGACAGTCACAGTAAACCATTTTTCTACTTGTGGTTTATCATTGAATATTGTAGTCAATATAACTATATAAAAATTTTAAATTTTCTACTAATTATAGTCATGTAGTAGATTTTCATTCCTTCTTACGGTTGATCTAGGTGTATTCATGTTGCCACATGCACCTTCCTGGTCATTTGATCTAACATATGGCTGAATAGTTTCATGGAATGGTAAATTCAGGTTATTATCATACCTTTTCAGTCACGGTTGAATGATTCATATATGTAAAAATCATTTTTGATCGATATTTTTTTTTCTACAGTCAATTTAGGACGTGTAGAACTATGATATGCTTGGGGTTGAGATGATCATTTTGAGTATAATTTTATCTAATTTTCAAAGACTATACGAAGATTCTAGTTAGATAAATTAAGATAAACCATCCCTAAACTCAACCTCAGGTTTCATTTTTATTTTAAATTTAACTACTATTATATATTATAATAATCTTATCTCTTTTAATGTATCTAGAAAATACCAACCAAGGGACTTAATTCAAGTTAAATAAAGTGAGTAAATTTTAATAAACATTTGTTAATATATCTTCTATATTTTAGGTAGTTTATATATATATATATGTCTAGAAATATATAGAGATTTTAATATATTTTATTGAATTACACTTTGTATGGTCATAATTTTATTTTGGAACTATTATTGATTCTAACAAGTTATTTTTACCTTATTATTTTGTTGACTAGTTACATTATATGCATATTTTTTGGAATTAGTTGAAATTTATTGAACAGTTAATGATTGATAAAACACATTTCAATATTTATAGCTCTGAATTGATATTTAGAGGTAGTAGATAGTTGTAAATTTTTGTGTATTTTTTAGTTATAACATTTCATTACCATATAGAATATATTTTATAAGGAATTCTATAACCTTTAAAGGAGACATCAAATTTAAAAAATTGAAACCTATTTGAACATAATTTTCCAACATTTTCTCCCTTTTTAGGATCCAAAATTTGGGAAAATGTTGTGTTTTTTGTTTAGGAGAGAGGTCATAAATGTGCATAACTGTTGTTCATTGATGTACACTTTAGAAATCCCAATTCTTTTCAAAAATATTATTTTCAAAGATCACATTATCACTTTTATGGGAGAAATATTTTTTGAAGTGACAATGCTATTTTTATACATTGAATATGATAATTTCTCTTACCATGTTGATCTAATTGAGAACCCTATATTATTTTACTAAAAAAAGTGATTTTTTTGTAAAATTTTGAGAGTATGTATTACAACTATCATTAACATTGGGAATTTTAATATGAATTAAACTCAAAATATATCCATCTAAATGATATAATAAAAGAAAATACTAATCTAGGATAAATTTTTTATTCTTTATTATTTTAATACTTGGTGGGTTCATCTATTCCATTAATTACTCATCCTTACCCATTAATTTTTCTGTATATATATTTTCCAAGATACTATTTTTTTAAAATTTACCTAGTTGTAAATATAGGTTTTTAAGATATAGTTGGATGATAATTGACGAGAGTTATTTTATTTTTAAATTATTCTATGTAAATAAATTTTAAAAAATTGGAAACCATATTTTCACTAAAAACATTTATGCTTAAGAGTGTTGTCACTTCTGAACATGAGAGGGTTCGTAGGGGAAATATTTTTTGAAAACGAAATCATTATTTAAAATAAGTTTTTCAGAATTAAGAATTATATTCTTCTAGTGAACATGATAAATGGATTTCATGATGAAAAAAAATTCATTGTGAGGGGGAATTTTAGGTTTCCATTGTTGAATACAATTTCCATTAATCTTTTAGTTATTCATGGAATATTAAATACTATAATTATGCATTGAATGAAAGAAAATTGATTATTTATTTTTATATGACAAACCTTTTATTACATAAATATCATGAAAAAATGGATATTTTTATTATTTAATTTACTCATTGTTTTTTTATTTAATTTCCATTTATTTTATTTATTATTGATTCTTTTAATGAAATAATAATTCTTATCATGTATTATAATGCTGCCTAGTTTAATTATTAATAAATTCAATGATTTTTTATTTTCAATTATCAATTATTGGAGAATACATTAATATCATTTATAAATTTTTAAATTCCTGATTTAGGGTAATTTCTAGTGGCCCCTTAATTTTCTAATATATAAATTCAACATGGGGAGATGATGTAATGATGAAATGATTAGAGAATTGGATCAAATAAAAATAATGATAAATTTACCTAATGATTCTACAGATACTAGAAAAAATGGAGAGCTTATAAGGGGTTATTTATGATATTAAAAGGTGTTATAACCCCTTTTAATGGAATTAGTGGCAGTTGTGGGGAACCACCGCTAATTTGGCCACATATTATTAGTTGGGTCTGTATTGACAAATTTCTAGTAAAATCATGGTGAATATGGTAGTGGTTACATTTGAGGGGGTTTAAACACCCTCTTATTTTTATTTAAATTCCCTGATAAATGCATGTATTAGTGGCAGTTTGGATGAAACAACCAGTAGTTCAGATTTATAGGGGTGGTTTAAAACACCCCTAATGGGGCTTACTCTAGGGGAAGTTTTGAAAACCTCTAAATATTTTTAAATTGTAAAATCTTCCATTGTCTACCCTGCATACCCTATCACCCCCACTACTCCCCATGCCTATCATGTCTCCCCATCCTACCACCCCATATCTTCTATGTCTCATCATCTACCCTCCCATGTCTCCCACCTCCCCATTTCTCTAGTGTCTCATGTGTCTCCCTATCCCGCCTCCCCCCTCTAGTTACCACACCCTTGACTCCAATTAACTTCTTACCCAAGGCCCCCTTCCCCCTCTGTTTCTGCTTCCACATACTCGTTTCTCCCCCCATCTCTAGTTATTTATATAAAATGAGACATCGATGGGATTCGAACCATGGCTGACAGAACCGCACAAGTGTACCCCCAACCAATTTTACCACTATTGCATTTTATTTTATATATATATATATTCACTCATTCCTCTAATTATATATATTTGAATCATTATTTTAATAAATTTTATTTATATCATATATTTTAATACATTTAATCATATAAAAATATATACATTTATATAAACAATATTTTTTTGTATATACAAATTTGTTTATATATTTATAAATATATTTATTTAAATTATTTTTATACTTAAATTCTTATTTATATAGTATATACATGTTTCTTTATATAATATATATAAACAATTATATTTATATTTATATATATATAAGTATATTATTAATTTAAATGAATATATTTACAAATACATTTATATGTTTGTGTGGTTGGGTATTTATATAATATTTATATAATAGATGAAAAACTATGTGGACATCATTTTTCCGTATATGAAATTTGAACATAATCCTTTCTATGTATTTTTCATTGAATTTTCCCAAATTATTTACATTTAAAAAATCAATGAATTGCATATACATATAATATAACTGTAATACATATTTATTAAATTATTTTTATATACTTATATATATATATATATGTGTGTGTGTGTGATAAAAATAATAATATTAATTATTATTAATATTATTACACTTATTTTTTAATCAAAAAAATTTATCTGTCGTTTTTATAAATATCATGCATTTGTTTTATGATTTTTGAAATTCATATATTATATTAAATAAAATTATATTATATATATTTTTAAATTATTTATATACTCAAATACATATTTATATATTATATACATGTTTAGTTATGTAATAAATATATAATTATTTAATTTATATATTTATAACATGTATCTAAATATATATTTATATAATGTATTTCAATACAAATATTTATTATTATGTACATTATTAATATTTATTTATTTTTATAAATTGTATAATATTTTATAAAATTAATACATAATTAATATTATATTAAATACATATATAAGAAATAAAATTTATAAAAAATATTTATATTTTATGTAATTGATATTAAATTAAATGCAATTTATTAAAATATTATATATGAAATAAAATCTATTTAAATATTTAAATTATTTTATATGAAATATAATTTATCCAAATATTTATATAATGTATTTTAATACATATGTTTATTATTATTCACATTAATATAAATGTTTTTTTAATAAATATAATTGTATAATATTATGTGGTGTAATATATATGTATTTCTAAAAATAAAATTATATAAAATTTTTGTATATAAATATATATTGGTTTTTATGAATTGTATATCATATCATATTGTTTGTATATAATATTAAATCTTAAATGTATTATTTAAAAATATGTTTATTATTATTATATTATAAATTATAAAAACATTATGCTTGGGTTTTTATATGATATATTTTTAAATTATCTATATTTATTTATATAATTATATAATATGTTTATGATTTAATATTATATATAATTAATATTTGTTGATATACAATTTATACATATGAATATATATTAATGTATATATAATTATTCAATTATATTTATGAATACATAGATGTACAATTAAATAAAATCATATAATTATTCAATGTGATATTCATATATAAAATGTATTTATATACATTTTAGAAGTGTGTTTAAATTATATATATTATAAAAGTGATTTTAAAAAATAGTGGTGGTTCACAACCCCTTTAATCTCGTATATTAGAGGTGGTTTCAACCCCCCCCCCCCCCCAATTTAAAAACATTAAAGGGGGTTTCAAACCCCCACCCCCCCCTATAATTTATCAGCATTATAGGGTGTTTTCAACCTGTTATAATTTAAATACATTAGAGTGGTTTTTGAGCCCCAACTATTTTAAAGACATTGTAGGGGGTTTTCAACCCCATCTAATTTAAAGACATTATAGTGGGGTTTTCAAACCACTCTAATTTAAAGACATTAGAGGTGGTTTTGACACCCTGGAGTATCAAACTAGATATTAAAAAAATATGTTTTATATTTTTTTGGGGATTCAAAACCCACAGTAAATTTAGATATAAGTGGGGGTCTATAACCCCTTCTAAATTCGATGATTAGTATGGGTTCAACATAACATCTCTCTATGTTTTATTCAAAATAAATTTATAGGGGGTTCAAAACCCTCTCTAAATTTGAATATTAGAGGGGGTTGGGAACAAACTCATATAATTATAAAAAAATGAATTTATAGGGGGTTATGCATTACCCACTCTATATAACCCCTCTAATATACAATTTTTTTGAGATATTACCATTGAATCTCAAGTTTCATCACACAAGAGTCAAAATATTGGTCCTACATGGGATGGATATCATCTGTTAGGGAGATTTTATCAATTCACATGAGGTATATATTTATTATTGTCTAGAACTACATGTGTTAGATGGGGGGTATGATTATAATGCTATTATTTTTTAGCATGATTCGAGGATCTAGGTGTGAATAGAAATTAAAGAGGGAAACAAGTAATTTTAAAAGTGGTATCTCCATGATATTTTTGGTGGAGAACATGATTGTGAATTGAATGGGGGTTGAGATAGGGATAAATTGGACCTAGACTACTAGGAGCCATTAAAAAGAACAAGGAAACTAGGAAATATCCCTGGATCCTTAAAATTGGAAACTCATTTTGATGGAATACATACCTATTTATACATCTTCACACACTACTCTATTATTCATAATGTTTGTGACATTTTTTTATTTCACAAAGATATTCATCAAATGAAATTATTAATTAAATGAGATTAATGTGGCTACAAAACGAGAGTCAATCTGAGAAGATATTTCCAAATTGATAGTATCAAAATATGATCCACCTAAATTTTTTAATTAGTGAAAATATTTTTAAACATTTTTTTAAACAAGTGAATTCTAAAGATGAAATGTTTAAGGAATCATTCATTCAAAAATTGACCTTTGAAAAGATTTATCCAATTAATTATCATTTATTTATAGTGTTCTTCCTATAATGCATTAATGAAGGAAAATATATTTTAAACCCTCTAAAAATATTCTTTTATATCTTAAACTATTTATCATATATTTTCTTTTTTATTTTCTTCTCCCCTTAAAATTTTTATTGGTTTTAACAGTATCTTATCAATTTAACTTATACGTGTTAACATTACTACATAATAAAAAACTCATTTTAATTGAAATTGTTTAAAGTTTTTATCTTTCATACTGATTCACAATAATATTTATTGCTTCCCTATGATTTAATCCCTATTCACCACTTAACTATGTAAAAAGTGGGAAAATTAATAATTTATTTTTGAAGTCTTGGATCGGGATCCTTCACCAGCCATCATTTAACCACCCCGATAGAGCATCTCCATAACTAATATGGTCTCCCATTAGTATTGATGATGTCTCTTCCCATTGAGACTCATCTACCCTATACAATAAGTAATGTTTCAATACTATATAATAAATTAAATATTCATATTCAGTATCCTTTTGTCTAATTTTTAGAGGTATAAACACCTCAATCACTCCCCTGACATCCTTATATACTCAAATGGATCCTCAAGACTTTTTACTAAGTGCATTTAAAAAATTCAATTTTTAATGAAATGTAGGAGATCATAAAATCACATCCTTAGAGAAAAACCATTTACCACCACCATTATAGGTTCAGATCCCATGGAGAGAAAACATACCTCAAACTCATTATGTCACTGTAGGACAAAAAGTGTCTTCTTATTAGAAAATATCATCACAACATTAGGGAAACAACATAGTGACAAAAATTCTTTCATTGGATTCACGGTTATGTTAATGAGGACATAATATTCTAGACCCATAAGACATCATCAACCTCCTATGAATCATGACACATCTCAATACTATATGGGATGAATAAAACTACATGAACATCACCCCTTTTTCAGGAAAATGAAGAAACAGGGAACTTATCAATTTATCTTTCAATTAGTAAAAGGATGGTTAACAATGATTAGTCTACATGGATGCCTGGTAATTCATGGTCAATGATATTTATGAATATTATATATGAAATAAATTATTAAAAAAACATCCCATAATATCCTGAAATACCAAGAAAGTTGTGATCCTCCACCTAATTCATGGGTACCACACAATAAACAACAATCTTGATATACTTAATATCATTAATCAAAACCTACAATGAAACCAAATGTCTAATAAACTGAATCTATTAAAACTAGAACATATAATTTGAAAACATCACAAATATTTTATGTCATCAACGAACCCACATGAAAATCTATGGTGCTCGAATTAAACCTCCTATAGCATTTACTATATAGGGATACCATTAATGAACATGGCCAAAAAATGATCCAATAACTCATGGAACCTTGAGTTTATGAGTGTTATGTACCTATATCAAATGTTGATGACAATAAATAATACTAATATAAACATTAAGTATCCATACCTACACTAGATGAAGTCATTTCAATATGCATCTACTTTACCCTCATATAATAATATATTGACCACAAATTGATCATCAAGAGCCAATAGTCACCCTTCATCTAGTTTAATATATCATTTATCATTGTTAGAGGATTGTGGTTCTTGGATTTCAGTAGGTTCATCCTTTGGTAGTCCATACGTATCCCCAAAATACATTCCACATTCATGGAGGATAGAAATGGTGAATATCAATGGAGTGCCCCATAGTTATATTCTATGTTGAATGAATTCTCTCTACTAAATATTGTATATTATGAACCCCAACTAATGAAACACTATCTATTCTATATGATATGGATCTATCTATGTCAAATATGCATCTAGTTATAAATATTTCCCAAACTCAAAATTACGTTGAGGGTCGGTGTCGAAACCTCTATAGGGAATACATTTAGAAAATAATACATAATTATGAGAGTCTTAATGGCCAATTCAACAATTTAAAAAACCACCAATTAATATTTGAGGATCATCAAGACTTCCACCAATCTGGTAATCATGCATTCCAACGAACACCACTCGCTAGTCCTCCACAAATAATATCAAAACCCTTCTATAGAAGCAATAAATAATTTCATTAAAAGAATAAATATAATAAATACCAATGATAGTTTCATATGGTTGTATCAATATCATGAAAATATCACTCATCAATTGATTCTGACCTATCAATTAAATACACCACTAGAAATTATTAAATACTATATTCTGACCACAAACATGTATGAATAACACAATAATAACTAGAAGTCTCTCCAAATCCAGTTCTAATTCACATACCCAAGTAGGTGCATGATGATAAAGATAAAAAAAAATTTGAAAATTAGTTTGATGATAAAATGATTGTAAATCAAATAACCATTGGACCCATCAATGTTAGTGTTTCAATATCATGCATATGTTCATGGATAGTTCATATACCTTACACCTGATAACATCCCTATTCATGATATAGTTGGGGTACCTAAAGATATTGACTATATTTAGGATGACCGCTACCAAATCTATATCCTCTTGGTGAGGAATAAAATAATTGACTTGGTGGAATTTAGGATTTTATAATATCACAAAAAAGGTTAATTAGGAATGATCTCTACGAATAAAAACATTAACTTCCATAATGTTCATGATTATATATATAAAGTACTAGTAATCATGATACTCTTCTAAACTCCTTCCCTATGAATTACCTCATGAATACATCATATAAATTAGTTCTGAATTCTTCAATATCTAAATTGGAAATGTAAATGGGGTGGATTTTTATCTGATTTCTAGAATGAAAACCTCCACAATATTCCTAGTTTGAAACTCACCAACATAAAGAAGGTCAAGAGTGAAAAAAGAAGTTACATAGACCTAATCATCATATCCTACATGTTAAAGACCCCTTATATAAGTGTGAGAAGATACTAACTCTTCACCGCCTTAATTATTTATGATAAGAACCCCTGAATGAGGCTCCATTTAAAAACCTTCAATGTCAACATATAAATTGTTTTCCTCTTCATGATACATTAAAATAAATCCATTGTCGATTGATTGGATTATCCTACTGAACAAATCATCCATAAATTTCATTTGGATTATAACAAATAGATAGTATTTAAATACAAAATAATTTATTAAATGTTGTAGTATGGAATTTTTTAATATTCATTATATGACTACATTTTAAATTCCATACATTACCCCATTCAATGTGAAGCACAAATAAACTTTATTCTTGTAACTTTAATAGGTTTATACCCCTGAAGAAGAACCACATCACATAGAGTAGTTAGAAATATTACGATCTTTGATTCATATTACAAGCGCTCTAAAATATGATTCCCATTTCATAGTCATTATTTACGGAATGAGATCAGATTCACTCAAAATGTTACCCTACAAAACGGTGCATACCATACATGTGCTTATCCTCAAGATGAGTTCTATCTCTCAACAAATATCTACGATAGAACTCTATCATGACCCCATCCACTAGTAACCCAATTGGGCATAAAATAAAGAGCGGTGGTGACCTCCAAATACTAGTTCCAATAGGTTCCAGGTTGGTGACTGACATCAAGGTTATAAAAAAACAGGGAGGCATTACACTATATAACTACAGAAATATGTTATAAAAAACACTATTAAACACTATACCATTAATGTACAATTACCATTATACCATAATTCATGTCAATACATACAGATAAATTTATTAAATTAAATACAAATAATTTTAAACAATTCCATCAAAATTATGTCCTATATGATAATAATGTCAATCATGGTCTCTAAAACCCTTTGGGAAACCTGAAATGATGATAATAAAATAAGGGTGACCATACCATGTATACTCTATAGTTTCATATCCAATATACCTCATGAAAATATTTAAAGAACATAATAATTATCTGGTGAAAAAATAACATAATATATAGGATCCTAAATAGGTAAACTATCTAATTACCAATCCCCAAAAGTCTCATCCACCAAAAATTACATCATGGATAGTAGAATAATATTAAAATAATATAAATAAGGATCCCCACAACCACTTAAAAATTGTTTAGTCACATAGACACCGCCAAATAAAATATTATGTACCATTATCCCTTCCATATATTCCTATCGTTAGTCTAGAATATTATGGTATCATGAACATGTTGGAAATAGTCCTCATTCCCCCTACAACCTTGCAAGAATCCTAAATTACAACACCTCACAGTACCATCCCCATCCAATAATCCCCAATCGAATCTAATAATGCTAAACTAAGACATAATAACTAGAAAACACCACCAACTATGCTATTATATCTATGAATCATCACTGAATGAGCCATTATGTCAAGGAATCTCCACCAACAGATCTGTAGTATTATATAATCTCTACCAACTGAGCCATTTTACTTAGGAATCTCTTGAAAGTGATCCATAATCTAGAGGTATCATAAAAAACTAAGATATTTAATCTAGTTAGGTCATCTAAAGGGATATAGGAAGAGAGGTGGTTGTCATCCATCCACCCTCACCAGTATGGATGATAATGAAAACACATAAAACTACAAACCATTTGGTGTCAATATAAAATACATAACTTATGCGGGGTTATTATAGAAATCACAAGAATATAAAAAGAAAATAGTTCCACAAAATACCTATCTTAAGGGTTTCCATTAATATATCACGAATATCCTACAATACTACCACATCATCCCATGGAATCAACATCCATCTTCTAATACATCCATATGTAAATCACCACACAAAATAGCCACACACAACCCATAATTCTATTTCATTTTCAATTTCATCCATTTTTCAGGATCTCAACTTCAATCCTATATTCATTTATTAATCCATTTAATCACATATTTAATGTCAACCCACTCTATCCCTCACATAATATCAGTCCCATTCAAAAAAATATGTTTATTAATCAATTAACAATTTATAAATCCATTCCCACACTTATTTAATTACCAAATTTCAAATTATATTCTTTAACTATCGAGAAAATATAACAATGTGACCACATGACATCCAAAAAATCTTTCAATAATAATACCCACTTCTCATTCTAAAAAAATTCACCAACCCAACAATCACATATCAACAAATATTATCCAAACACCAAACAAATTAGGCCACAATATATCCCATATCTATCCATCTATTTCCGCACTACCTTAACACATTCCACAACCAAATCAGTCACCTACATCAGCACAAAATCACAAATGATCCACACCAAAACAAAGATACTATCTGAACCACCAAAGAAACATACAAAATGGACTTAATATTAATTTAATTAAGAAATTATAATTTTATGATGGATTTAATAATATTTTATCACATATAGATTGACCATTTTTATAAGATTTTCATATTCTAAAAAAACATGTTCAATACCTTTTTTAGGCACAAACACATTTATGAAATGTGAGAAATAAAATATAATCTCATTAGGGGTTCATAGCTACCAATTAATAAAAAATATGTACCATAATAAAATTCATGTTTCAAGGAAATATCAAGTAGTAATAACAAGAGAACTGGTAAATACATAAAAATTTCCCATTTTCCTAAAATTTAATTTAAAGATTCTATAATTATTTTTTTACGTAAATCATTAACAACCATCATATGGAAAATAATAATCCTGATAGTCCCACAAATCTAAATAATAAATTGAAAAAAAATATCTTTTATCAACCAGAATCATTCTAAATAACTTCAAAATGAAAAAGTGAATAAAAGGAAATAATTGTTCAAAAGATGACTTAATAACATATAATAGAATTTTCTCAATTATTCTCCCATAAAAAATCACCTAAATAATAATTCCAATAACCATAACCTTATATGAATGAATAATGTGAATAAATTGGAGTAGGAAATTTTAGTTTAGTGGCCAAAGATCACTAATAAGTAATTTCTAGAAGCTAAAAATAAATAAAATAGAAAAATGAAGTGAGAGAACATTGAAGTAATCCCCATTATTTCTAAATATTAAATAGGAAAAATGGGAGAGTTATTATATTTAAATGGGATAATAAATTTATTCATTTTATAAAAATTACAACACTATAGAATGAAACCCCTAAGCATTCCTTATATAAGAGGGTTCCAAAAAATTTATGAATCAAGACAAGGGGATACACCATAATGGACCTTTATCCCACCCTCTTCTAGAAATCAAACTGTGGAGGATAGCTAGATCTTATGTAATACCCCATGCTTCCACAGTATGCTTCTTTTCGAATAATACAAAAGTCTGTGATGCATGCAACACCGAGTTCATGCCCGCATGACATATCAAGCTAGCCATTTAGAAAGTGGTATTGAATAGTAATAACCTCATTTAAAATTTTATATATATCCTATATAATTTTAAAACTCATCATTTGTGTTTATTATAAACAATATATGTACAAATTTAGTTTTTCAGATAACAAAATTATTTTTTAAAAAAATGATGTTTTTTTCCATTTAAAAGAGAACCCATTCTAAATCAGATATTTGACACTTTTATATATTAAATTTTATTCAATATAATTATTATTTAGAATCGGGACATAAAAATTTCATTTGGATAAATTTTTTGTGTTTTTATGGTAACTTCTATATTTTGATGAATAGTGAAAGATACTAAATTTTAATTGAAAACACCATTTTTAATAAAAATAACTTATTGTGACAAATTAAAACAATTATTGGTTTTGATGTATAATTAGATTATATTTTTATGATTTAATCTAATGTTGTTCACTGGAGGTAATTTCAAATTTAAACCAGACATAAACACATATCAATCTTTTGATAATTTTTACTTCTCAAAAACCTACACACTGGTTTTGACAATGGAAATTAATTTTAAATTAATTAAGGAAACATAAATGTTTTTAATTATGAAAAATATACATCATTTTTTAATTTGGAATGTATAAATTATCTTAGTGTGAATTTTTTTTATTTTTCTGAAAAATTCAATTTTTTAGGAATGGTGAAAAACATTTTGTTATTGTTTAAAAACTGACTATTTATTTAAATAATTATTTATTTTTATTAAATTTATTTAATTTCAAAATATATACATAATATCTATATTAGATCAATATAAATCGTTGGATTCAATTTATAATAAAATTAGATGTATAAAATTTTATAGAAATTTTCAACGCCATTTACCCACCTTTCAGGAACATAAGCAAATTTTCATAAAATGTTATTTTACTACTTCTATGAATTGAATTTAAAAATTCCAAGAGACACCGTTAACATCAGTAAGTATTATGTGGTTAAATAAGATGAAAATAATATTTTTTGAATAGTAACTTTTTATTTTTATTTACCACGGTTAAATGTAAATAAGGAAATTAATGGTAAAAATGATATTGTTATTACCCTAAAAAATTTCATAATTTTATTGGATAAGTGTTTTTCGAATAAAATCAACCATATGAATAAAATTTGATCATTTTGTTCAACTTTTTTTAGATTAGTAAATTTATTATAAATTTATTTATTGACATGTTAAAAGTGTTAAATTCAAATTTTAATAACTAAAAGAGTTTAAATATAGGGTTATAAAAAAGATAATTTTGACTATAAATATTTATTATAAATATAATTTAATTTCACAAATCAGGGTATTTTATTTATAATTGTTAGACATTATATAATTTAAATTAATTATGACACATTGATAATGCAATAACTATCTTATAAATGAATGTTTAAATAAATGATATTATAAATATTCAAATAATTGTAAATTGAGATTTTTGAAGCATTACAGAAAATTTTTAGATTAATATTACATGTTATGGTTGATTCAATTTATTTTTTTCTAGGAAATATTATGGTTATGACTTTCAGAAAAATAGAATACTAAATAATATCAAAATTGACATAAATTGGTTTTTAATACAAATACTATATTATTAAATGATACAATAGTAAAAAAATCAATGGTTTGGCAAAAGGACATATATAGTAATATTTATGTCATTAATGAACCACATTGGATTATATTTTTTAATTTTATTATTTTTTTATTAACAATATAACATAAAAATATAAGGACACGTGGTAAATGTTAAACTATTTAACCAAAAGTTAAATCGAAAATATAATGTTAATATAGTGACCTAAACCTTTCTAAAACGAAATTGGTCAAGAGGTTTTCAACCAAGACCCACCTTAACCTCAATATAAATCCTCTTTATTCATTAAAACCCATGTATTATTGTATAACAACATAATATTTCAATGTTTTCCAAATGTTACCCTTGCCTTCCTTATAAAAGGGTACTACCCTTCACTGAAAATATCACCTACAAAGCCATTTGGATCAGGAAAAACCTACTAAAATATTCTCCCAAATACCCTTACATCAACATATAATCCTTAGATTGATCATAAATCCAACATGTGCAGCCCTTTTGAAAATATCAAAAGGAATCCCTTGAAAAAGTGGTATTAATTTCATCACCTCTTTCAATGCTCTATTCTACATCCACATCCTCTTTGTTTCTTGTTTCCAAACAAAAATAATAAATATAGTAACTTCTAAATGCTATGATGTTATTGTAAATATTTAACAACTAAATTCATTATTTTATATATCTTATGAATAACAATTCCAACATACGTTTGTACGTATGACTTACCATCTACACGTCGTGGTGTAGTTTGTTATTCAACACCTAATTATTTGTATGGGTATAATAATGAGTATAATTTATAATTATAATAAATATAACATTTTAATGATTAAATATATATGATATAACATCAAATTATATATGATTTCATCAAAAATAGAATGGTATTGTCGCTCGTGTGTATGTACGGATTACCGTCTCCACCAACGCGATGTTACTCATTCCCCATCGTAAACATTCAATAATAAATATAATTTTATGATTAAAAAATAATGATTATGAAAATAATTTATTTATGGATACAAATTTTATTTATCCTATCAATAATAGTCATGACATATGTAACAAAACATATAATGAAAAATGAATTTGTTAACACCCAAAACAATGATATTATTGAAATATTATTAGGAAAGAAATATTGAAAGATCATATATGATGTCATATTTATGTATATGGTTCTTATATAATTTAATAACAATTATGTCACCGTAATATAGGAGGTTAACGCAGCCTCAACTAAGGAAAAGTACAATGTAACCTGTTTTCATCTCACTTCTTATTCGAGTGAGATTCTTGAAATATTGCCACTATTTTCTTTTCTCTAGTATATGTAATATAAATGATTGTATTATTTTTGTATTACAATTTAATTTTTGATTATATAACTCTTCTTTTTTATGATCCTTCTTTCATTGGGTGTATATTTCTTAATTTACCAAATCCGTATGTGAATTTCAAATTTCATTTACCACTCATTGGGTTCTACGCAAAATTCATTGATTATTTTACTCAAAGATTATGGATAAAATGAAAATTTATTTACTTATGTAGTAATTTAAATGCACCTTTATGTTGATAAATTTTTGATACACATAATAATTCCATTGATAAATTATCATGTAATCAATATGAACATGATAAGAGCAATTTTAACTCAATTTACATTTATTGAGGTAAACATCCAAGTCATTGGTGTTGTTTTTAAAATAATATGTTTGAATATGCTATGATTATATTACACTCAATATCCAATAATATTGATGGTATATTTGTCACACATAGTTATGTAATTTATTTAACCTTAACCTAAGTATATGGTCTTTATAAGGGATTTCATCTCAATTTACATTCCATTGAGACTTATTTGTTATTATTCGCCAATTCACTTATATATTATTTATATATTGTAAATTGAAATTGTATATAATGAATACATTTATTTTCATGGTATTATAATGTTTTTATTTCCTAAATTATTTTTATTCAATCTTTACTCATTTGGTTAGGAACTCTAATTAAAATATAATTTTAAACGTTTTAAATATTTATTATTCAAAATCATAATCATTATATTCCTTGATTAAAAAATTCATTTAAGGATTTATTTATATGAACATGAATGTTTTAAAATTAATTTTTTATAAGAGTTACAAAGTTTTATGGTACACAATGATTCAAAAATCTATTTTTAACATCTTCTTGAAAAATAGTGAGACTTTTAAATGTTTTAAAGAAAAAAGTTTTATTTAACCAAATACTTTTATAGATTATTTTCATCTTTGTCAATATCCATAATTATTCTTTATTGAGTTTGATTTTTTGTATATATTCCATATTGTATTGAATGAGTTATTTTTGTAAATGGATATTCTATTTTTTTACCATTCATGTTTTGTTGTTAAAATATTGACATTTCGTATGATAGTTTTAATTTTAATGTTTAGATTACCTTTCACCCGTTCCATATAAGAAATGCATTGGACATAGTAAGTGACTAGTGGAGCCTTCTATAGGTCATCAATGCATCGTTAGGTCTCATTAGACAAACTAGTGTCATGGCACAAGGCCATGAAAAAATCTTTTTTGTAGTCATGGCACGAGGCCTTGACTATGTGGTTATGATGTCTGATATTATGAATTCCATAATTTTGAAATTAGCCATCGATATTACATGTGATTATTAGACTAGTAGAATATCCATGTGAATAATTAAATGAAATTATATTTTTTATATTTTTTATACTATGCTAAAATTTAATATTGAAAGGATTATGTTTTAGACTTATACATTGCCTTAAAAGTTTATTCTTATGTATGATAGTTTCTTTTATATTTTCACCCTTACGGAGCATTTGAGCTCACCCTTTCTTATTTTTTATTTCTCCCTGGATGTAAAGAAGTATAGTATGCTTGACCAACATAGATAGGTTAAAGGATATGAGTCTGTCCAAAGGGGACATATTGTTGTTGTTTATATAATTTTATTTAAAAATTATGTATTTTTATAGCACTTCAAAGTCTTCTAAACAATCGGTCATTAGATACATGATCTCTCATGATCATGGAAACATTATGTAATAATGCACCGAATCAGGGTATCTTGGGTTAGGGAATTAAATCATATATACCTAGGTTATGGATATGGTGAATCTCATGAAAGACACTTCAACTACACCAAATAAATAGTGGAAAAAATATAACCTCCTTGGCCCCTATTCCTTAACAGCCAACCACACAAGAGAACCAGATCCTTAATAAAAGAATAAACACTGCAACTCATCCCCACAATAGAAATTAATCACCTTATACTATTCTTCACACTATAAGAAACAAAAAATGTTTTAAAACCTATGATTTACCATTAAATAAAAAGGGGATACCTTTACACACTCTACCATTCTGAATATCTTAATTGGTTTACTGTTACAAAAGAATCCATCTATCTCTTATCCTAGAGGTCTGCACCATAAATATTATCTTATGACAACATAAAGAAACAAAGTGACCATTAAAATAATATTTAATTACCCTAAAATAATATTCACTATAATTAAACAGAATCCTCTACACCATAATATCATTCCTTCCTTAAATACCAGATCTAACTCCCCCTCCCCTTCCTTGAAAATCTTCTGGATTCATCCATCATGTAAAAACACTAAAATTAGGGGGATGGAAGAATCATGAAATTATATTAGGTACCTCTTAAATTAATCTCATCATCATGAATAAAAATAAAAATAAAATAATGATTGATGAATGGG
This sequence comes from Viscum album, assembly GCA_963277665.1. Taxonomy (NCBI): domain Eukaryota; kingdom Viridiplantae; phylum Streptophyta; class Magnoliopsida; order Santalales; family Viscaceae; genus Viscum; species Viscum album. Next base: position 1,900,916,110 of record OY728121.1, on the reverse strand, counting down.
AATGTCTAAACAATCATCATGTGAGATAATTATCAATAATATTATTACATAAAAAAAGGACCACCAACCAAACAAATCTAGAAAAAGAGAGGAATTTTTTTAAAATAAAATAAAAATTTAAGAAAAATATCATTATAAAAAATAAATTTTAGAAAAACTCAGGATACAGAGAACATATTTTCATTACGGGATCCCATGTAATCTATTATAGTCAATAGTTACTCCATTAGTCATGATCCTAAGGAATGATTCACCAACAAAAAAATCTCACAATGATCATAAATCTCAATAGTTCATTCCAAAAATGTTGTATCTACCTAAATATCACACTCTATACATTCATTGATATGTGATCCATTATTAAAATATTTATTTACTAGAACAAACAGAAAATGTTTTGGATCCTTTTATGCCACAGTGGATGTTTCAAAGGATTTGATATCTTAACAATGCACTCTAACTCTTCAAAGGGACCTAAAAACCAAGAATAAATTTAAATACACCAACAAACCATCTACAAAACCTATTGAGGAGATCTCGTCAAGATCAAATTGTGTCCAATATCAAACTCCAAGGTCCCATATTTGTGATTAGCATAATAATATTGATAGTCATGATCCACCTTCACCCCCAATTGATCCATGAGTATGTTTTATGTCTCACTCCACATCTGGACAAATGATTTATGACTCCCTATCCATAGCCAACGACATTTTCGATCTACTGAACCATATATAATATTCCTTGATTAGATCTATTATGATGGATTAGTGAAAGATATTATTGAACGGAAACTCAGTCCAGTGAATGTTTTTTGCCCAAGATGCACCAAAATCAACAGTGAAAGCCTGTAACATGTCCCCAAATTCATAGGCGGTGATCTTGGTTTGTATGTCTATCTTGGACCAGGAAAAAATGATATGGAATATATAATATCTAAAATCACATTGTAATCCAATATAAAATGATTTGTTTAATGAGGGGAAGGAATAGAGTTAGTGGTCCTTGGTACCCCATAGTGTCTCACTACCTCACCCACACACTCCCTAGAATATACATGGAATGTGACTCCTGTACATATAAAAATGATCTATTTTTCAGTCAACCCATTAATTACTAATGGAAATCAAGTCCTCCCTAGGCCCAGGTTAACCCAATGATAAATTCTATCAAAATTTCATTCAACTTATACATAGGATAGACAAAGCATATACCATCCCTTAGGTTTATTGTGTTGTTATACCACCTTCATGAAAATTGAACACCATTCCACAAACTCAACCACTAATAAATTCATCATAATAAGTAGAGTCATGTATTTATGTTACAGTATATTTTTAATATTCTTAGAAAAAAAATAGTGATCTATAAAATTCATAGAGAACCCCTTCACACATGCCTTGATGAACATACATTCTCCCCTATTTATTTATTTCTATCATCTCAAATCATATATGGTGTATCCCTATGATAGAAAACTTCCCTCTTTACCTTTTTTTCGAGACTCTAAAATGATACTTCTCAAGATACCAAAAAAAGGAATTTTCCAATACCATATTATACAATCACCCTCTATCACAATATAATTTTACTATAATTTGAAATGATTATAACACCTATATCAATGTGAAAAAAATTCAAGGATTCTCGAATGGATCACAATAACATTATTCACATCAAATCATCCATAAAATCCACTTTTATGGGGGGAGGGTATAGGAGATCTCAAAGTCATATTCCTAGGTACAATATATTAATATCTAATTACATTGGTTTGGATCACACTATTATAAAACATACCTATAAATAATGTTGAGTATAAATGACATAAAACACCACATTATAAGGTTATGTCATAAAAACATTAGGGTAAATACTAATGATACTAACTCCTGGTCAAGGTTGAAAGAGTTACAATCAATGTAACATAACTATATAGATCCAAGTAGGAACACCATCCTCTTCTGCATCATTATCCATAACAATTTTAAAGGGGAATCATTATAAAAATCATGAACATCATCACTTCATTAGTAATCTAAAGTAATATGAAACTGATGAACATATCCATTAACATGTTGAAGGCTTCCTGGAACATATTTTTTCATTTAAATACACATTAATTAATGTAAAAGGTTTTTCATTGGACTATAATACAGGATATATAAAAAACATCAATAATAACCATCAGGACCAAGGAAACATCAATCCACTGCCACATTCTTGGGTGTTGGAAAAGAAAACACAACCTCAATGGATCCATAAGAACACCCTATTTATACAACACATATCCGTTTAAGTTCACCTTTTACATCGAAAACTTGCCCTTGTATAGCTTCTGATATATCTCATTAAATAAGAGAACCTATATTAAAGCTCTATGGTTCCCTCCATAATCATCCTAAAAAATAGATTATTTGATAATTTGATTAATGAACATTACATTGAAATGATCCATGAACTCATAAAACAATGAGTTTAGGAGACCTGTGAGTATATATTATTTATTATTGACACCGAACTACATGAAAATTAAAATTAAGCGGCTTTACCTAAAAAAAATTGTATTGCTTGGAATATTATCTTTATTTAACCTCATATGATGATACATAGACTACAAATTTATATTCAAAACCCAACAAGATCCCTTTTGATGATAAAAAAATATTTCTTCATAAATGAAAAATATTTCTTGACTATCACCTTGTTATGCATTCTATAATCCACACATAGCCTTAAACTGCCATCCGCCTTTATGGAGAACAACACCAGAGCCCCTGTAATGATACATTAGGTAAAATTAAGGCTCTATACTTAAATAATAAATTTAATCCATTAATTTAAAAATATAAATGGGTTTTTATTTTAGGGATCCCTAAAATTTGATATGTGATTGGTTGAAACACTAACCAAAAACCGATATTACATTGAAGTGGTAGTGTTGTAACCTCTTTTGAGAAGGTAGTTGGGGTTTGGATTAGTGGTAAGAACCCCATAATACTAAATGAAAAATGTGGGTTCAAAACCCATTGGGTGCAGATACTGTAGCACTACTGTAGAGGTACTGTAGCAGCGGCAGTACTGTTGATCGGCGGGTACTATAGTAGTGGTAGGGCACTGTAGCGGCGGCGACACTGTGCAGTACTGTAGCATTCAGGTTACTATTCACAAAATGGGATTTGGGCCAAAAATTTGGTCCTATGGGCTATGTAATGGGATACAAGCCCACTAGGCCATTAGGCTATGTAACAGGTCTCCATCTACCCAGTTAAAAGAGGTCTTTGCATTGCTTTATTAAAAAAATGAGGCTTCAGCCCCAACCCTTAAAAAAACCTCTTTTAAGAAGACATCTAAAAAACATTAATACTACCGAGAGTCCCAATTTTCAATTCATTCACTAAAAAATTAAACCAAATAGATAAAAGAGGCTCTAAATGACTTATACCAATATGGTAATCTCACTTTCCAGTGAACACCACTTGTTGTCCCTCCACAGTAGATATTATGATACTCTTTTGAAATCAATCATAAAATGGGTCTAATGAATTCAACCAGTTTATTCCAAGGATGATTTTATATGACTTTATTTGAAATAAAATAAATCCACCATTGAAAGATTTTTCACAATCATCTATATACACATCAAATTACATTAAATAAAAAATCCAACCCTCTAACTAAAATTTATAATATAGGGAAACCAGATGTCTCTTTATCAGTAGTCCAAATTTATAAAAAAAATATAGTGAAACTAAGGAGTGAGAATATCCAAAATAAAACAAGGTAGACACTAAAGTAAATGATAAAATCCTCATACCTCAAAAAATATCATTCCCACATGATATTAATACCTCTCTAGCATGTATCTATTCACGACAATCGCCTCTCCCACTATGATAAAATCCTCCATTGAGGATGGGGATTATCATTAGGATGAACATTGAATGTTCCCTCTCCCCTCGAATAGTAATTAAACTTATGAGTCAATAACTAAACATACATTAGTAGAGCCTAAAAATTTTCGGTACTCAATGAAATCTATTACACCTATAGTAGAAAAGGGTTTTGATTTCCCAGGTTATGTTAACCTCTCTGAATGGATAAAATCTATGACAAATGGTGTCCATGACCATAGTTATGTACTGAATAAATGAAGGGCCCCTAAAGGATGCTAAAAAATTTCCAATATTAAATATAAGGAAATAAACCTTTGAGGTTCGATACATACTACTCATAACGTCTTCTACCCCAAAACTCACAATCCCCCTTATAATGATCTACTTGTTTATAAATTCTACCAACTAGATTCATAAGAAAATATTCATGGGAAATGAAATAATTAAAACAGTTCTAAAATATTCTACAACTATATATTTATTAGTAAAATAAATCAGGTGACCATACACCTAATTTCTAGACAAAGTGCATAATCAATATTCCAATCTTTTGAATCCTCACACAAATGGTTTAGAGTGAAATAAAGAAGGCAATTAACCATGATCTTAATATCCCACATTCATAGGATACCTTATGTATTGGAAAGTAGCTCCATACTATTTCAAACCTTCATCATTTTTTATAATAATATAGAACTAAAATCATTCATAACAGAAGACTATTACATATATTACTCTTTCCAATATCCAAGATATAATTTACACCATAGACATAGGCTCTAAAAATATGATTTATCACAAATAGAATCCAATTCTCAGCGTATGAAGGAATTAAACTGAATGTATTCTCAAATAGGAACATAAACAGATCAACTGTCCAATTACCGTCATAACCATGTATCCCACACCAATCAACACATCCATGATAGTAAAATAATATCAATAAAATATCAATAAGGAACTCTACAATATCTTGTCCATTAGTTTTCTTCTCGCATTCCCAAAGTTCCAACATATTGTGTCCCCATCAATTTCATATATGGAAATTGTCAGTATAGGGTAGTATAATATCATGAATATGAAGTATATCATCCTCATTACTTTCTCTTACCATGAATTAATCCTTCCAAACATCACTATAATTTACCAGCAGTATCTAATAATTCATCATCTAAGGTCATGTCCCTCAACTAAGTCATCATAACATGGAATCAACACCCACGAAGATATTAAAAAAATATTTGAATAAATCACCATTAATATTTCATTCATGATAATGAAAAAATAGCTAACACAATACTAACAATAAATACATTCTCTAAAAATAAAATGATAAAACAACATTAATTAGATAATATACTCCTAAAAATTTCATCATATCAAATTCATCACGTGTACCATATTTATCAATCAAATAATATGTCATCAATCACCAATTATGGTGAGTAAATCCAAGAAACCTAGTTATGTAAAATTTCTCTATATTACATTAAATTAGATATTAGTTTGATATCATTTCTAAAAACCCAAAAAAAATTATATTTTATTTTATAGTGGACGACATAGAGGTATTTCACAATAAAAAATATTTCATTTTAATGAATAATTTTTTTCCATGATCTATATAATCCTTTTTGGAGATACTAAGAGAAATTCCTAATTAAATTCATAATGGAATAAATCAAAAATACAGATCGAGTATGATGGTTTTCTCTCCCCTAACTAATTATTAATGGAGGTGGTGGATTATACTTTATTTTTACACATAAGACCCAATAAATCCATATTAAATTTTAGTTCCAATATATGTATATTAGATAATAAAATATGAATATAAATTTCCATATATAGAAATATTTATAGGTAACCTTTATTCCAACTAAACCACCAACTCTCTATTTATTCAACATCGAACACCACATTATCAACATCATTTCCATTTAATATAACAGATCATGCTTTCAAATGAAATATAACTTGTATAGTTTAATTAATTTTATAATAATATTTTAATATAATTTTATTTGAAAACTATATATTAGGTAATAATAAGAATTAAATTTATATAAATACTTATTTAAAATGGAGTGATATACATGAGAGCCCGGAGTTCGTTCACCCATAGTTGGTGCATCCAGAAGATTATTATTATCTAATCCCATATTTATTTGTGTGTAACCATAATTTATTTATTGGATTAAACATTTTATAATTGGATTGATGTACAATAATGTATAGTTTCAAAAAAATAGTGGAATAAAATTTTTTATGTAATGTGTATCATCACACTAAATTATAAAAGGAATAAAATGATCTATTGAGTATGAAAATTGGATATGATACTAACCTTCATGATAATGTTTTTAAAATGATTTGTTAAGAAAGTTATAGATTCATTTATATAAGGATTAAAATTTTCAAATTTGAGGATGAAATATATTAAAATTTGAAATATGTTCGAAAATTATTATCAATATTAACAAAATATCAATAACTTCTGGGGGTCATAAAATGTAAATGTATTATATAATGAAATAAAATAGCAACTAGTTAAATAAAAAGGATGACTGATACAATATATCACATCATAGAAAATTTACAAATTAGTATATTAATCCAATAATTGTACTATATATATTTTATTATTTGGAATTTATAAGACCCAAAATTCTATATTAATGAATAACTAAAATTGTGAGAAAAAACATAGTGAAAATGATGAATAATGAAAAGTGATCAAATATAATAAATAAAAAAATACTATTCTATTTTAATTCATTATTTGAGTTTATCTCAATATAATATTTAAACCAACTAACATGGTTATGTTTTTTACCAATATATTAATAATGATTCATAAAAAACAAAAATAAAAAATGATAAGTAAGGAATAATTTGAAAAATATAATTTAAAAAAGACACACGATATCTCCCTTTAAATAACATTTATATATGAATTCAAAAAGTTAAATACCAAAGGTGGAATTCTAATATTCTGAAATTAGATTTGTGCGTCAAATCCCAACATCATTCTTCAATATTCATTTTTGGGAAAGGTGGTCCTACATGATTTTGTAGAAGAACTCCATATTTTTCATAACAATTCGGATGGCACGAAGCCATTGGGGATGGGGGATACAAGAGAACATTCATATAGAGAAAATTTTTTAGAAATAATTTGTAATATTGGGTCTCCTAGAGTATCCATTACAAGTATATTCATTGTTCTTTATGAGACATGAACACTTTTGAGATCTGATAAAAGCTGTGAAATGTTCCATTAATGATATTAAGCGTTGAGGGGATATATTTGTCTAGTCATATGGTGTCCAAATTGGACTACTATTCTTGTGTGTCTGTATAGGGAAAATTAAAAACGAATGAGTCGACTATTCATAAGCCTACCCCCATCGTCATTCCAACATGAAATACGATAAATATATTAATCCCAATACAATTATAATTGGTTGTATATAATATATTATATTATGAATCTTTGAGGAGACCTTGTCAGTATCATTGATATTATTGAGGAGGTGTGCAATGGTTAGAGGTCTAGGAATGGTGGGGAAATGTTCTGTTGTATAATTTCCCAGTTACTGTGGGGTATGGTTTTCTAAAGATATTTTTTCTTGGGTGTCCCCTGTGAGAGATAATAGTGAAGGGTATGGAAAGATAGGGATCCTTATATAGTTTCTCAGAAAAAGGAAATTTTAAGAAGAACTGATGGTTATCTGATGAATTTCTCAGAGAAATATATTGGTTTCATCCGTAGAATAATCCATTTTCATCTAAAAATTTAATTTTTTAAAATAAAATAAGTTTCACCTTGACATCCATTGAATTCGAATCATCCACTTAAACATGTTCATTATTATGGGTCAACTGGTGCATTCAAATAAAGAATGAAAGCATCACCTTGCAGTCTGAGGACTATGGTACCTCTTTGATAAATTATATACTTTAAAATTGAAAAAACACTAATCCATCATTTATATTTAGGGTATAAAATAATAATCAAATGACTTTAAATCTATATTAAAAAAATAATTTTTTTAATTCATGAACATCAGTTAATATTTTTGTGTAGATATTATTCAAATTCATAGAATTTATATTTGTATAAAGTTTTTCAAACAAAAAAATTATGGTTCTCATTATCCTTTTATAGCCATGTTAATGTGGAGAATAATCAAATGAATTTGATATTTTAAATTTTTTTATTTAGTAATTCAATATTAGTTTATGTTGCCTCTATATTTAACTTATTTCCTCGCTATACCATTTAATAATGTTGTGTATTTCTTGATAATCCTAAAATGTCGATTTAACAACACACTAATTTAAATAAAAATAATTATTCTTTTAAATTAAAACCTAATGAAAGTAATATCATTGGGGATAAAAACTATATGGTGTGTTCATAAAAATAATGTTATGTGATACAATAAAAAGAATTACTTTATACGGTTTTTAAAAATTCATAATGTTTTAAATGATTGTATATATTGTCATTATATATGTATATGGTAGGTTTTTATGTAACACCCCAGGTAAATAAAGAGTATGAAATTTTCATATTTATCCATATTTGTGAATAAAATATTAATATGACTTTAAATGGGACGCTATGCTCGATGGCGTACCCAACACGCAACAATGAGTTTCTTGGGAATCTTAAGTTGCACTCTAATAATAAAATGATATCATTTTAAATGGTAGTTAAAATGTAGCCATTTTATTGGTGGGAATGGATAGAAATAACTAAAATATGATTATATATGTTTTTAAATGTTTTTACATTTATCCAATAAAAGATAAAGGCTTAAAATACGGAAAGAATTCAATTTTAGGCGTATATGCCCTAGTTTTTCACTAAAGGATCACTTATCGCCTTTTGATGGAGAACTGTCATTAAATATAGTTTTGTTCACTCTTATAAATTCTGTTGGACCAAATAAAACACTTCTTTAGAATCAGGACATCAAAATTTACTTTGTGTAAATTTTTTGTATCTTTCCGATAAAGTTCATTTTTTTAATGAATAGTGTAGAATGTTGTATTTTAATTCTAAACCTCTTTTTAATATAATTTATTTATATGATTATATTATCCTTTTAATTGATTTTGAAGTGAAATTAGAATATATTTTTACCATTAAATACAATAGTGGTCATTGGAATTAATTTCACTTTCAAATCGGACTTAAACTAGTGTCAATCTTTTGATACTTATTGTTTCATAAAAACACGCTATGTATCATGACTGCGGGAATTAATTGTTAAATTAATTAATGTGACTTATATGTTTTGAATTTTTTAAAGTAGACTTCATTTTTGAATTAGGAATATCAAGTATTTCTTAGGGTGAATTTTTGGTAATTTTCTGAAAAACTTCAATTTTTGATGAATAGTGAAACCACTATGTAGTACTTATAAAAACTGATTTTCCTTTTAAATGAAATTTTGCCACCTTTGTGTTTTGAATTTCAAAAATCCAACATACATGGTTGTCATTATGAATTAAAATGTGGTTCAATGGGATTAAAATAATTTTTTTGGTGAATAGTAACTTATTATGTTTTTAATCGTGATTAGAGGTAATTAGTGTAGTTTAAGGTAAAAATAATGTTTTAATAATATGAAATGACCTTGACACATGTCCTAACCTCATTGGATGTGTCATGGGAAACCAAAACAATCCATGGGTCAACTTGGGGACCCCATGGAGCCACATTGGTTCGGAAATGACATAAATAACTTTTTATTTAATGTTAAAGTAAAAATGACACACACATGAAATGTTTTACTAAAATAATTTTTACATGGGGTTATAGAAGACAAATTTTTGACTATAAATAGGAATTGGAAAGATAAAAAGATTTCCTAAATCATAGTATTTATTTTATAATTTTTAGACATTAAATAAATTAAATTATTTATGACATTATGATGATGCAGTGATGACCTCATTATTTAACGATTTAAATAAAATGGAAAGATAATGTAATATCTAAGACCTACACATGTCCAAAACCTTTTGGATGAGTGTATTTAGAACCCTTGTCACCTTATCCTATAAATACATCAACTTGGGACCTCTTAAATCTGAATACCATTTTGAAATAAAGTGAATTTTCTTCACTTTCCCAGAGTGCCCCTCCTCTCCTCTTATAAAAGGCCCCCACCTCTACCTCCTTACCCACACTCCCAAAGCCTTTGGATCGGCCAACCCCTGCCCATTTTGGCTCTACACATCCCTCTATTACTCCTTGAAGCCTCACTTTGGGCAGAATTCTTTCCACGGAAGCCTTTGAGCTCAAACTAAGGGGAGTGACCCGATTTTAAGGACGTTAAAGAACGATCGAGTCAAGTCGGACCCGAGGTAAGGGATCCTACTCCTCAATTACTCTTTAAGTACACTCTTTTATGTCATTAATTTTAAAGATAATATTTATCTTTATTGGGATGTTCTTTTATATTAATCATACTGTAATTTTTATGTTCATGTGATGAGAGACCCTATTCTCTCTCATCAATCCATTTTGGAAGTTTTGAGTGGCGCCGTTAGGCTGCCGAATTTTCATAAGAGATCTAACCTATCTCTTTATTTTTAAGTACTCTACTTTATCTAAATTCTTTTAAGCTCTTATTTGTTATGTTGGGGGTGTTATTTTATATTCCTCTTTCTATAAACTTTATGTTAATATGATGAGATACCCTATTTGATCTCATCAATCCATTTTTGTATGTTTTATGTGGAGCCGTTAGGCTGCCGAGTTTTCGTAAGGGATTTTTCATATCACTTTTATTCCCGTGAGATTTATGCTACATTTTCCACAATTTCCTTTGAGTGGTGTATGTACTTCCCATTATTCTAATCTTAGTGTAATATACTTTCGTTTATGAGTATTTACATCAATTATGTATTGTCCTTCTTTCATGGGGTGTATGTTTTGAAAGATACCCAAGTCGGTAAGGGAACCTTTCACCCTCCTCTTTTTAAAAGACTTAGTTTATTGGGTCTTTTAAATCACATAATATTATGTTGGGATATGTTCTTATATATCCTTATTGATTTAAATTTTATGTCCAAGTGATGAGAAAGCCTTTTTATCTCTCATCAACTCATTTTCTGAATTTTGTAGTGACGTCGTTAGGCCGTCCAATTTTTGCAAGGGAACTTCTTAACCCAAATTTGATTCTTTGGGATAAGATTTTACTCCTTGAATATGTAGTTCTATGAATATTTTTGAATAACATCTGGTTGTTTTACACTTAATATCCACTTATATTTGGGGTATTCGTTTGTCACACATTATTATGTAATTGATTTATCCTTAATCCAAGGATACCGTCTTTGTAAGGGAATTCGTCTCAATCTCCTTTCATTGAGGAATAGATAGTTTTATACACAACTTTCTTTTATACGGTGTATAAACCCCTTTGAATTTTACTTTTATACAAAATGAATCTTTTTCTACGAAGCGTTTTACTAAACGACAAAAAGGAATGTTTCCTTCAACGTATGTGGTGACAACGACCTTTTCCGCCGCCGCGAGTATTGTTTGATCATTGGGTTCCTCAACAAGCCGTAATGTTTTTAAAATAAAATAAATGTCGTGTACTCTTTTATGTATTTTGGTATTGAAAATTGTTTTGATAAAGGATTCTATTATGTCAATATATTAAAATGATATATTGTGATTGAAATGTGGAAATGTTATCATTCCTTTATGTTGGTTTTATGTGTTATAATTTTATAATGGTACTTGGACATTTTACGGGTGGTTACGTGATAAACCATATGACGGGTGGTGCCGTGAATACCAGGACGGGTGGTTACGTTATAACCTCCAATGCATTGGGTATGGAAGTCGGCCATATGGCTATTCCATTAAGTATGTATGGAAATTGGCCGTATGGCTATTCCATTAAGTGATATGTGTGGAAGTCGACCGTATGGTTATTCCAGTTAAGTATGTTTATGTCCCAAGTTACCTTTATATGTTATGTGTTCTTTATATGGGATTTATGGTAATCCTTTGGTTACAAAATGGTACGTAATGGTACTTTTTTCAGTGAAGAGTTTTTACTAGTTCATGAAGGTGAAAATTATTACTTTGATAATGTATACATGGTTTACTTATTGTTTTGAAAAACTAACAGTTTTCATTCTTTGTGTATCCCTTACTGAGCTTTTTATGCTCATCCCATGTTTTTGAAATGTTTTTCATAGGACTTAGCGTGGAATAGGGTCAAGGATGGTATCAAGGTAAATTCATGCTACCTAAAACATGGAACTATACATCTTTCTTTTTAAGAGTTTTTATTTTATGGAAATTTAGTATAAGCGACTACTTTGTAATATTTTGAGATGTAATAGGTATGTACTAATTCTCTAAAACTCTAAACCTGAAAAGATCCTCAATGTGAATTACTCATTTAATTCAATATTAAGTAAGGATTAAGGATGGGGCCTTATAGTTGGTATCAAAGGTCGGTTTAGATAACTTTAGAGGTTAGGGTATTCTCTAAGCATAAGTGACATTACCATAATGGTTAGGATTTCAGAAAGAGTCCTAGTTTTAGATAATGTGAATGAGTAAGTATATCTTATTGTTTACCTTCCTCATGAGTACATGATGGTTTTTTTGATATACTCACACTGACATTTCTGTTTTTAGTGAATGGATGGATCTAGCAGGCACCAAAGAGACAACAGGTTTGAAGGAAATTGTGGTGGTTCTCTGATTAAGATACAAGATAAAATGGGGGATTCAATGAAGAAACTTCTGGTTGTTCTAAACCAACTATCAAGGAGTCATGATCAACCACTTGAACCTTGGTATGTTTTGTAATGCATCATGTACAAGATGACCAATCGATGTGGAAGTTCAGGTAATAATTATAAAGGTAACCATTAGTGTTTATATGATCCTTACTTTTGAGGTAATTATGGGTTATTATATGATATGATGAAAAATGAAGGGCATGAGATAAACTTGAGGTTAAAATATGTTATGATTACATTTGATGATTTTATCTCGTTTTGGGGAATGTTTTCAGAATTATATAGTTTTGGAAAAAGGACAACACGCAGACCGTGTGACAACCCATCGTGTCGGACAAAGCCGCGGGAATCGAACCCACAACCAAAGTGCGACTGGTATTTATCGCCTACCACTGGACTACGTGAAGTCCCTATTTAGCTTGAATGATTCTTTCTAGTTATATGATTTTATGAATTAAGAGTATGTTGGTTTTGGGTTATTTATGAAATTGATTAACCTATCATGGAGGAAATGTGATTAGGTTAATTACTTTTCAATACGAGACTTTAGGAGCAACAGATGTTGTTTGGAGATAAATGTTACGATTTAACTTGGAAGACTATGTGACTAAATCCTTCAAATATTTGGGTTTCAACCTTAGTTTGGATTACTTTGAATATTTTTTGGGAAAAATTGTTTATATAATGGTCCTCGTTGAACTTTGGGTTTTATTGGACAAATTTTAGAGATTAAGCATAGATTTTCTTTTTATAAAGGGTTATCCTTTTCTGGATTATCTGATCTTGTACTATCCTTTTTGGTTTTGGTTTTTGTTAAAGTCTAAAGACATGGGAAGTATATAGTTATCTTTTGTGGATTAGGTGATTCTCTAAAAGTTGATTATAGTACTCTTAATGTGAACGAGTCTTCCTAAATACTCACCTTTTGGAGAAAATATGAGTTTGTGTAAGGAATCTAATAAAAGTTGAAAGTCAACATGATAAGTGATTATGTTTTCTTATGAATAAATTCCTCAATAAAAAGTAACTTAAAACAAAAATATTTTCTATTAACTTTTCCTACTGGGGAATCGAATACCGTTTAACCCATCACAAGTTTGTGATTTTCTCATGGTTAACTTTCTGCTAAACATGTTTTCTATCACTCTCCATCAGAACATGACCCTTTGCTTTTTCTTTAATGTCCATGTTTTCCTACACAGAATCCTATTATGGGTTAACTCAGGTGACCTTTGTACTTATCGTTATTTATTTTCAAGTGATTGTTTTACCGACTCTTGTTCTGATGTGGGACTTTCAAGGATGTTTCCAAGCTCAATTTTTTAAAAAATTTCGAGGATGCAATTCCCAAAAGGGGGGAAAGATGTAACACCCCAGGTAAATAAAGAATATGACATTTTCATATTTATTCATATTTGTGAATAAAATATTAATATGACTTTAAAGGGGACGCTATGCTCGATGGCGTACCCAACACGCAACAACGAGTTTTTTGGGAATCTTACGTTGCACTCTAATAATTAAATGATATTATTTTAAATGGTAGTTAATATGTAGCTGTTGTATTGGCGGGAATGGATAGAAATAACTAAAATATGATTATATATGTTTTTAAATGTTTTTACATTTATCCAATAAAAGATAAAGGCTTAAAATTCGGAAAGAATTCAATTTTAGGCGTATATGCCCTAGTTTTCACTAAAGGTCCACTTATCGCCTTTTGATGGGGAACCTTCATTAAATATAGTTTTGTTCACTCTTATACATTCTATTACACAATATAAAACTTTTCTTTAGAATCGGGATATCAAAATTTACTTTGTGTAAATTTTTGGTATCTTTCTGATAAAGTTCATTTTTTAATGAATAGTGTAAAATGTTGTATTTTAATTCAAAACCTCTTTTTAATCTAATTTATTTATATGAATATATTATCCTTTTAATTGGTTTTAAAGTGAAATTAGAATATATTTTTACCATTAAATCCAATAGTGGTCGTTGGAATTAATTTCACTTTGAAATCTGACTAAACTAGTGTCAATCTTTTGATACTTATTGTTTCATAAAAACACGCTATTTGTCCTGACGGCGGGAATTAATTATTAAATTAATTAATGTGACTTATATGTTTATAATTTTGTAAAATAGACTTAATTTTTGAATTCGGAATATCAAATATATCTTAGGGTGAATTTTTGGTAATTTTCTGAAAAACTTCAATTTTTGATGAATAGTGAAACCACTAAGTGGTACTTATAAAAACTGATTTTCCTTTTAAATGAAATTTTTCATCCTTTGTGTTTTGAATTTCAAAAATCTGACATACATGGTTTTCATTAAGAAGTAAAATGTGGTTCAATGGGATTAAAATAATTTTTTAGTGAATAGTAACTTATTAAGTTTTTAATCGCGATTAGAGGTAATTAGTATAGTTTAAGGTCAAAATAATGTTTTAATAATATGAAATGAACATGACACATGTCCTAACCTCATTGGATGTGTCATGGCCGACCAAGACAACCCATGGGTCAACATGGGGACCCCATGGAGCCACATTGTTTGGGAAATGACATAAATAACTTTTTATTTAATGTTAAAGTAAAAATGACACACACATGAGATATTTTACTAAAACAATTTTTATATGGGGTTATACAAGTCAGAGTTTTGACTATAAATAGTCATTGTAAATCTAAAAAGATTTCATACAGCATAGTATTTTTTTATAATTTTTAGACATTAAATAAATTAAATTATTTATGACATCATGATGATGCAGAGATGACCTCATTATTTAACGATTTAAATAAAATGGAAGGATAATGTAATATCTAAGACCTACACATGTCCAAAACCTATTGGATGAGTGGATTTCGAACCCTTATCACCTTATCCTCGAAATACATCAATGTGGGAACTCTTAAATCCGAATACCATTTTGAAATAAAGTGACTTTTCTTCACATTCCAAGAGTTCCCCTCCACTCCTCTTATAAAAGGCCCCCACCTCTACCTCCTTACCCACACTCCCAAAGCCTTTGTCTCGGCCAAACCGTGCCCATTTTGGCTCTCCACATCCCTCTATTACTCCTTGAAGCCTCAATTTAGGCAGAATTCTTTCCAAGGAAGCCTTTGATCTCAAACCAAGGGGAGTTACCCGATTTTAAGGACGTTAAAGAACGATCGAGTCAAGTCGGACCCGAGGTAAGGGATCCTACTCCTCTCTTTTTTTAAGTACACTCTTTTATGTAATTAATTTTAAAGCTCATCTTTATTGTTATTGGGATGTTATTTTATATTAATATTACTGTAATTTTTATTTTCATGTGATGAGAGACCATATTCTCTCTCATCAATCCATTTTGGAAGTTTTGAGTGGCGCCGTTAGGCTGCCGCATTTTCGTAAGAGATCTAACCTATCTATTTCTTTTTAAGTACTCTCCTTTATGTCACTTCTTTTACGATCCTCTTTTTTATTTTGGGGGATGTTATTTTATATTCCTCTTTCTATAAACATTATGTTAATATGATGAGATACCCTATTTGATCTCATCAATCCATTTATGTAAGTTTTATGTTGCGTCGTTAGGCTGTTGAGTTTTCGTAAGGGATTTTTCATCTCACTTTTATTCCTGTGAGTATTATGCTACATTTTCCACAATTTCCTTTGAGTTTTTTATGTAATTACCATTATTCTACTCTTTGTGTAATATACTTTCGTCTATGAGTATTTACATCAATTATGTATAGTCTTTCTTTCATGGGGTGTATGTTTTGAAAGATACCCAAGTCGGTAAGGGAACCTTTTACCCTCCACTTTTTAAAAGACTTCTTTTATTGGGACATTAAAATCACATAATATTATGTTGGTATATGTTATTATATATCCTTATTGATTTAAATTTTATGTCCAAGTGATGAGATACCCTTTTTATCTCTCATCAACTCATTTTCTGAATTTTGTAGTGACGCCGTTAGGCCGTCCAATTTTTGCAAGGGAACTTCTTAACCCAATTTTGATTCTTTGGGATAAGATTGTACTCCATGAATATGTCTTTCTATGAATATGTGTGGATAACATCTGATTTTTTTACATTTATTATCCACTTATATTTGGTGTATTCTTTTGTCACGCATTATTATGTAATTGATTTATCCTTAATCCAAGGTTACCGTCTTTGTACGGGAATTCGTCTCAATCTCCTTTCCTTGAGGAATATTTAGTTTTATACACAACTTTATTTTATACGGTGTATAAACCCCTTTGACTTTTACTTTTATACAAAAGGAATCTTTTTCTACGAAGCGTTTTACTAAACGACAAAAAGGAATGTTTCTTTTAACGTACGCGGTGACAACGACCTTTTTCGCCGCCGTGAGTATTGTTTGATCTTTGGCTTCCTCAACAAGCTGTAATGTTTTTAAAATAAAATAAATGCCATGTACTCTTTTATGTGTTTTGGTATTGAAAATGGTTTTGATAAAGGATTCTATTACGTCAATATATTTAAATGATATATTGTGATTGAAATGTGGAAATGTTATCATTCCTTTATGTTGGTTTTATGTGTTATAATTTTATAATGGTACTTGGACATTTTACGGGTGGTTACGTGATAAACCATATGACGGGTGGTGCCATGAATACCAGGACGGGTGGTTAGGTTATAACCTCTAATGCATTGGGTATGGAAGTCGGTCGTATGGCTATTCCATTATGTATGTATGGAAATTGTCCGTATGGCTATTCCATTAAGTGATATGTGTGGAAGTCGACCGTATGGTTATTCCACTTAAGTATATTTATTTCTCAAGTTACCTTAATATGTTATGTGTTCTTTATATGGGATTTATGGTAATCCTTTGTTTTTAAAGAGGTAAGTAATGATACTTTTTTCAGTGAATAGTTTTTACTACTTCATGAAGGTGAAAAGTATTACTTTGATAAAGTATACATGGTTTACTTGTTGTTTTGAAAAACTAACAGTTTTCATTCTTTGTGTATCCCTTACTGAGCTTTTTATGCTCATCCCAAGTTTTTGAAATGTTTTTCACAGGACTTAGCGTGGAATAGGGTCAAGGATGGGATCAAGGGAAAGTCATGCTACCAAAAACATGGAACTATACATGTTTCTTTTTAAGAGTTTTTATTTTATGGAAATTTAGTAGAAGCGACTACTTTGTATTCTTTTGAGATGTAATAGTTATGTCCTAATTCTCTAAAACTATAAACCTAAAAAGATCCTCAATGTGAATTACTCATTTAATTCAATATTAAGTAAGGTTTAAGGCTGGGGCCTTATATTCTAACCCTCATATAAGTTTTGTATGTTTTTAGTTATATTGAAAATTATTAAAAATGGTTCCAATAATTATCTAAAAATGTGATGTTTCATATATGGATGTCATATCTATTGTTTTCATATTTTGAATGATATTTTT
The DNA here is from genome assembly GCA_963277665.1 of Viscum album. Classification (NCBI taxonomy): domain Eukaryota; kingdom Viridiplantae; phylum Streptophyta; class Magnoliopsida; order Santalales; family Viscaceae; genus Viscum; species Viscum album. Next base: position 1,900,897,980 of record OY728121.1, on the reverse strand, counting down.
TTATATTAAATGAAATAACATTCATATATAAAAATAAAATTTGTATTGTTATTTTGAAAAACCACCATTTATTCAGTGCTAAAACATTATTATCACTGCTAGAAAGCACAAATATATAAAGTACACTTAAAATCCAACTATATTTTTAGTATTATAAATCTCTAATAACATAACCCTTCCTCATCATTGATAAATACATTGATAAACATGTCATTTGTTATAATATTTTTTAGAATTAATAAAAATACATGTTATATTAGTGTGTTGCGGGATTTAAAACAAACTAAAGCAACATTACAATGAAATGTTTTTTAAACTTTTCTATACATTTACAACAAACATAAAAATTTATTTAAAATTAAATATACATTATAAAATTTTAAATACATTTAAAATAAATTCATATGTTTAAATTATTTTAAAAATATCCTTTACTAACATGGTCAAAAACATCATAGCACTGAGATATTCTACTATATCTTGGGCCCCCATTCAAATGAACCTAATCAGACTTCCAGTTTCCAAAAATAACACCACAAATAAAAATAATAATCAGTTTGTATATGTAATAAAAAATAAATCATATGTAATTAATATGATAAATAAATAAATTAATCAAAAATATATTAAAATAATGGATTAAAAATGTAACTTTTAAATTTACAACCAACACTACTGTTAGATTAACATGAACCTAATGCCTATATGTCACATATGTTTTAATGTATCATTTCCTAATTTGTCAAAAAAATATGATCTTGTTTACTTAGTTTTGAATATGTTACGTTTTTTAAAACAAAAAGATCATTTTAAACCAAATAGAAACAATTGTATTCATACCGATGTGTTTAAAGTGATTTTTTAATATTGTTAAAAATGACCAATGGATAATTTTCCTAATTTACCATGAAAATTTTATTGTGTTTTCATTATTTTCTACTGAATGATGATTCATTTGAAATAAAATATCCCTTTTAAACAAAAAACATGCACTTTGAATCGAAATGGGTTCATCATGTTTCAAAATGATTATTGATTAATTCTTACAACACAAAAATAATTTATGGATCTCTATAAAAAATTATCAAGACCGTCAGAGTTTGATTTCTTTCTTTTCAGTGAGTAAGGTAAAATTTAAATTAAAATGTCACTTTTAAATTGAAAACACGTACATTATATCTTAATGGGAACACCCTATAAAAAATTATTATAAAAATAATTCCAAAATGTCGAAAATTACTTATGTATTATTATGTTATTTGGTGAAGATAATATGTGTGAGTTTTATAATTTTTCCATGAGTGATGCATATTTTTAAAAAAATTGTTACTTTTAAGGTGAAAAAACTCATGTTGAATAATATCAGCCATTTTATGAAATTGATTGATGTGTGGTTGATTACTAAATATCACAAATGATATATAGATAATTTTTATAAATTAAAATGATAATTCAAGTTAATTTTCCTGGTATTGAGTATGTAACATGTGTTTTGATCTAAAATCTCCATTTTTAAAAAAAACCCCACATTCATTTATATCTGCCACACCATGGGTAAAATGTATGTTCCATTGACTCATACATGTCTCAAATGAAATATATATCATTTTAATAATGTTTCAAGACAATATGAGTGAATTATTTGGTTTTTTGAGTGATGAAAGTATTCATTTGAAATATCACTTTGAAATAGAAAATGGACACTTTGAGTCATACCATGCACACCGTGTGTCAAATTAAAATACAGTTGATTCTTAAATGTAAAAATTGAATCAGGAGAAATTTTACTAAAATATCAAAACAATATATGTTTTTTCCATTATTGGCGGTATGCGACACATGTTTTTGACTTAAATGTCCATTTTAATGAGAAACACACAATTAAATCCATAACAAACACATTTATTTTTGAATTGATATTGGGATAATTCCAGAACATATAAAATAAATTTTAAATTATTTTCATACTATATCTAGACAATCCATTATTGATAACATTGTTCTTTTTGAGTGATTCTTTTTTGAATTAGACATCACTTATTATTTGAAAACACAAACTTTGATTCATAGTGACACACAATGCATTGAATTGATATATAATTGATTGATACACATAAAATGGTTTATTGATAATTCAAATTAATTATTGAGATAGTTTTAATGTTCATTCACATATTTGAGTATGTGATGCTTATTTTGTACGTAACTATCCATTTTAAATAAAAACATACATATTCTATCACATCAAGAACACTATTTGTTGGATTAATTTTCTTTTGATTCCTTCACGTAATAAATTAATTTTAAATCATTTTCATAATGAATAAATATAATTTATGGGAATTTACTCTATTTTCAATGAATTATACATGTTTTGAATCAAAATAACCCTTTTAAACTGAAATCATGCTCTTTGATTCATATCAGGCACAGTGTGTGCCATAGTATCATATGATTTATTGTTACATGACACAATTGAATTTGGGAACATTAAAAAGTAATCCAGATAATAAAAGTCAGTTTACTCGGTTTTGAGTATATGACCTGTGTTTTGAATCATAATTCATATTTTATTTAAAAATGAACACTTCCAATAATACCAAGAACATCGAGGATAATATTGATGTTTTGAGTATTCTAATGTATTATAAATGAGATTCGGATAATTTTCGTAATGTATAAACCCTATAAGAGTGGTTATTCATTGTTTTTATGGAGTGATACATATTTTGAACTAAAATGTTACATTTTAATTGAAAACGCATACTTTGAGTAATATCGGCCACACTATGTCTCTTATTGACATGAAATTGATTCCTATATTGTGAAAAATGACTTTTAGATCATTTTTATATAAAAAAATACAATATGAGTGTTTTTCTCAGTTCGGAGTATGTTACATGTGTATTGAATTGAAATTTCAATTTAAAAAAACACACACTTTTCATCATACCTGACCCATTGTGTGTAATATTTATGTGCCGATAATATCTATAAATTATTAATAAAAAATATAATCTAATCATGATTTCTTAAGAAAAAAGAAAATTGTCTCATCATCATGTTATGAAAAGGGATTGGGCCAAAAAAAATAAATCATTTCATCCATAGTAAACATAAACAAATCAAATAAAGATTATAAAACTCCATAAGGAGATCAATAAGTACTCAAGTGTAGTAAGCTTTTCAAATACTTCTTTGAAAATAAAATATTGTCCAATAATATTATTTTTATGAAGATAAAAAGGGAATCTATATAGAATTTTAGATAATTTTTGAAGGATAAAATAATATCCCCTTCTGAATCAATATTTAACTCAACTCTATTAGTTTCGAATTCAGCAATGTTAGATAATGGTTGACCAAAATAAATAATAACACTACTATTATCACCACAAAAATACAACAAAAACATCAAAATTCCATCATGGAGTTTGATTATTCTAATAAAAAAATTACTGAAAAATTAAAATTAAAAAAATTATCTAAAAAATATAAATTAACTATATATAAATAATATATATTATAAAAATGGACTGAAACTAGATAGTCCACTTAAATTAAAATCCATCTTTTACAGTTTATTTTCACCACCTTCTAATTTTTTCCTTACTTTTTCCCCATATAAAAAAAATCTGGAATATTATTCATGATCATAAACACATCATTGAAAATGTGAGAATGGATAAATTATATAAATATTTTTCATTTCACTCAAAAAAATAAATGAATCATACAAAATATAGTTGATTAATCTCTCTTCATTTTTATTTAATAGATGCCAATATTAAGATGTGGTCAGATGATAATGTCCCGAAAAAGTATTATTTTTATTACTACTTATTTTTAAAAAAAAACAATAATTGAAAATTATTATAAAAGTATAAACAATTTGTTGTGATAAATATTAAATACTTCAATTTCATATTTCCATCACTTATTCTTCTCATTTCTAGGTTTTGGAACTAATAAAGTACATGAATGATAAGTCTTAACTCTCTCTCTCATATATGTGAATGTAAAATTACTTCATTTACACAATATATCACTACTTATATGTGTTTTATAAATAAAATAAAAAATATATTTGACAATCAATTGCAATAAATGTTAAAAACAATTATTCCATTTATTGGAAAATACATAATTAGAATTCATATTGAGGCCACTCTATTATGATAATATTGATTCTATTAATTTAAAAGTTATCAAAGTATTGGTCTTGGTAATATTAAAATTAAAACCAATTACTAAATTTAAAAAAGATGATGTAAAATTAATTTTGTTTCTCTAATATATATATATATTTGTATATAGATTGGATGTGATTCTAGTTTCTGATGAGGTAATGATTTTCTTCATATATCTCGTAGTAAAATATCTACAATCAAGAATACAAAGTCATCTAGGTGGAAACATGAAATAAATAACAAAAAAATACACTAAATTTTCACCAAAACCTAATAAGATTTTCTCAATACTAAAAATGATTGTTGTTATATTTTAAAGTGTATTAAGATTACTGGAACTGCGAAAATTGATATTTATTTCTCAACACAAAAAAAGCACTATGAAAGGCCCCTATAAAAAATTGTAGAATCTATTTTTTCCATTATAACCTAAATAAAAAAATTAATTGAATTTATTGACAAATCATAACCGTAATCAAAATAACATAAACTATAATTTAAAAACATTAAAATAATAAATATATTTAATTATTTAAGAATAATTATATATATTAAAACTATATTTAGTACAAAGAGTATTTATGGATAAAATATTTATAAAATGAAACACATGACATGTGATGAAGAGATTGTGAGAGAATTAATAGTCTTTTGACTTTTTATATTCTAAATAAAAATAGATATAATTTAATTGTGTGATATAGATGTAATAATGAAAAATATTTTCTTACTAAAAACAATTAATAATTGAAACTAATTAGATTAGGAAAAATGAATTATTTCTCTCTCAAACCTCACCCTACACCAAAATGGAACGTGTTTTATTCCCGCATTTAAAAAAATAATTAATGATAATTGTCAAAGCATTTCATGAAAAATAATGATTGTTTTCCCAATGTTGACCATGTGATATATGAGTTGAAATAAAATATCACTTTTAAATTATAAACATCTATTTTTATCCATTCCAACCACAATAATCATATCACATACATATAGTTTGCGGCTACATGTTTAAAATGAATCTAATATCATTTTCATTAATTTCATGAGAACCCAATTTTTTTAGTTTTGAGTATGAAATATGATTTTTGAACATTAAAACACTTAAAATGAAAAAGTATATTTGTTCATTCTGACCAAAAAACTCATCATAATGATATGTAATTTATTTCATAGGGGTTATAAATGAGTGGATTTTTATTTTTTAGTCTTTCAGGAATATACACACTCTTATTTTTTCATATATAATTTCAAAATACATGTGTCAGACTAAAATATATAATTTAATTTTAAAAAAGTATATTCAATCATTATAACCACATTGTATATGAAAATAATCTGTAGTTATCTCCTATATATCTTAAATAAATATAAAATATTCTTACTATATTTTCATAAAACAATTAGGTAGTTTAATAGGTTGTGAGTATGAGGTATTTGTTTCAATCATCTTTAACCTCTATGAAAAAATAAATCTATCTAGTGAATTCTTACAATACCACATGTTAGATTGACTTTCCTTTCATTGTTATTGGTAAAAAATTAATTATTGATATTGAGACTAGTGTATCATGAAAAAGTTAGATTGGTATCCCAATTTCAACATTGGGGAATTTGTTTTTAACTAAAACTTCCCTTTGAAATTCATAAAATGTATTCTTTTTTGTCATTAAAAGAACACTAAAGAATGGAATGATTCTCAGTTCAATTATATATGTAAAAATTGATTAAATATTTTCCCTATAGTTTCACAATACCATGATATTTTTTCTATTGACCATGGGATGCATGGTTTTAACTAAAATATATCTTCTAAATTAAAAATACATAATTTCCCTCTCTCTAACTACACCACATGCCTAAATTATTTGCACATTATTTTAAAATGTAAAAAATGCATCAAAAACAGTTTTTCTATAGTTTTATAGCTATATGATAGCATTTTATAATTTTTAACCATTGGATATATTTTTTTAACTAAAATATCACTTTTAAATAGAAGGCATATTTTCCCAGTCATACTGGAAAAATAATGTATCAAAATGAAACTATATCCATTCCATGATGACATCAATTAATCTAAGATCATTGTAGTTGAGTTTCATGACATATGGAGAATATTATATTTGTTTTGAACATGTAACATTATTTTGTTCTTATTAGAAACATAAAATTAATATATATATATATATTTGAATGACATATGGTATTTTGAAAAAGATAGAAAATTAATGGATTAATAATTTCTTAGATATTTATAATAATCAAAGATTATTTTTCCAATTTTGAGCATGTAATGAATTTTATGAGAAACAAAACCACTTTTATATAAAAAATATGTTGTTTTTAGGAATTATGAAAACACTATGTAATATAATTATTTGTAGTGTCATCCCAATTGTCTTAAAAACATATAAGATCATTATAATATAGATTCATTTAAAAGGATTGAATTTTCACATTTCAACCAAATGATGCATTCGTCCAACTAATTTATCACTATAAATATATAATATCACATTACATCATTTATGCCACACAAAAAGTTGTAATGAAGTTTGTTCATTCCTATAACATAAAAATGAATCAATAAATTTTTTCACAATTTCCATGAAAATGTGATATTATTTTCATATTTGTATCCATGTGGTGTTTGGTTTTAATTGAAATTCAAAACAGAAATTATTAATTATTCCAAACACACCACATATAAGGATAATGTATGATAATGTCCTTCTTACAACCATATGATGTGAGTATAAGTTAAATTTACTTACATGGGATCTAGAATCAGATTTTTTAAGAAGCAAAATAAGGACATAAATGACATTGTATTTTGAGGATGATATGGTGAGGAATAATTGACACCACAATGATGGTTATTTAAATTAGTTTTTGAATCTAGTAACATTTATATTTATATAAATCAAGTTAATTTAATGGAGATGTCAATATTTTGAGAATGGTGATTAATATGAAATTACTATACGGTTGATGTGATTAAAATTTCTTATTCTAGTGTAATGAGGTATTATAGTGAGGATGATAATGAATGGAATATATTTAAGATGGTAGATAATAATTTGGGTGAGAAATAAAATCATTCCACAATAAATGTATCCACACAACAAAACTGGCTCACATTATATTAAAAATGTGTTTTCATAAGGAAAAATCATGAGCTTGTTGAATAGATATATTGTGGAATATATGATCCCACCATATGATGTCTATAAAAATCCTAAAATTTCATATATGTAAGTTTAAGTTATCATTATTTTGGGAGGTTGCATCACAAAGGAATGAAAAACACAATAAATGGTTCTATATTAAAATAATCGGGAAGTTACCATTGGATAGTTTCATTAAAATGATAAAGAACAAGATAAAACTAATTGATATATAAAAATGTGTTTTACTATTTTAATAATCTTTGAGTTTAATCAGTGAGGTTAATAGAATATATGGATGTTTAAAATTAATGATGATGTAATTTTTTTTGGATGAGGCAACATCATAGTGAGGATGATCACAGTAAAACTAGTTGAATTTTTAGAATTTCTTTCCCAAAATAGAGTAATTTAATCATATAAGATGGTATTTTGGTATAATATAATATATAATGGTTTTTTAATGAGACTTGGTCTTATAAAAAATATATTTTAACCAATATAATGTATTCTATATTAGAGAGTGTTTGAAGATATTTGAAATATAATTACATCTTCTTTAGATGAATTTTAAATAATATTCTACCAAAATTTGAGGATTAATTATTTTTATTATCACAATGGAGTAGTGTAGGGGAGCATGTTTCTATAGTTGAGGTATGTCATGATATAGTGAGGATAATAAAGACTTGAATAATATATTTCAAAAATTTCATACCTTTTCTTTTGGTATTTTAAATGAGGAGATATGATATTAAATTTGGGAGGTTGGGTCAAGTAATTTGCAAGCATTTGACCACATTTAAACATGTGGTATACATAAAATAATAGGATAAATTAGAAAATTATGATTAATTGTTATCATAAAACTATGTGTTGTAGTCTTTTTTAACTTATTAAAATTGTCTTTAGTAGTTCTGTAAGTTTACATAGAACACATAATTTAATATATTTCAATGAAAGTAATAATTGATGAAGAACAATGAGTCATGTGTATCAATTTCATATCTGATACATGGAGTGAAAACGTAAAATAGTAGAAACTTTCGTTGTTATATGCAGCTTCTAATAAATGAGGAAAAAACAGAACTCTTATGTGGGATTATCTAAATAATGAGGAAGATGTTTTCCTATAATGTTCTTCTGGAAGATAATTTATTGGTAATAACATTGAGTAGTTATTCTCATATATCCATTGGGGATTATAATAGAATATAAAATTTAAAAGGATATATGTTCAATTCTATAGTTATGATGAAAATATAATTGTATAAAAATCATGAAGACAAATATCTATCTGTAATCAATTTAACAGAACCTCACATATATAAACTACCTTATACTTTAAAAAAGTAGTGTGTAGAGGATAAGATGTTGTAAGTCCATATGTATTGATAATAATTGTCTTATAAACCTTGTACATGTATTGAACTTTGAAAGGATTGATCATGACCTAAAATAATTATACACCAAACAATGCTAGTTACTATATTCTGGAATTCTAGATCACAAATGGGGGTATACATATTAGATTATACCTTCACGTGGAACCTAATAAATTCCTTTATTATTCATTTTATTTACATTGTATGTTTATATTTAATATTTACCCTAATCAAACATGATATTCTATGAGATTAAAAATGTACCTTTCAATGTGGGAAAAATATTCACTTAATAAAGGTGTCTAGAACTAGATAGGCATTTATCATTCAAGTTAACCATGATTCACCCACCCATCTATAGGTTATTATATTGAAGTAGCTTCCAATAGTTGGTATTGGGTCCTAAAGGTTTTCAATTGGTGTAATGTTTCAATATCTTTTTTTTTATTTTTCACACACATCTATTCTATAAAATGACTCCATTTTTTGTGGTACTAACATATATTATTGGTTAAAAATATATTATTTTCTTCTTACTGTATTGTTCTACGGATATCACGAAATAAATATATAAAGATTATTTTTTACTAAGAATAGTGAATGAATTATTAATGTTAGAATAGATAAGAGCATGAATATATTTTTATCCAATGAGGAATATAATAATCCTCTCATTATGATACTAAATTTTATATTTGGACGAATATGAATATCATTTTGGAGAAAATATAAGAAGTATAGGTGATAGTGGTATCATCTTCAAAGTTTGATAGAGATTACATTATGATTAATGGAATAAAGAATGAACCCACTATGATAATTGAGAATAATATCAATATTAAATATTTTTCAAATATATTTTTATAATATACCTCAAAATATTGAAATTGAAATTCTGCCACACGAAATTATTTGGGATCTAATTTAGTGGATCACATCGCAATAATGTCTATTCATCGAAGAAGAAAATATTCAAATAGTGATTATGAAATGATCTAATCTCATTTTGAGAAGGTGGATAAAATAAATGTAATTCATCATGTTGATTTTTATTCATAGAATACATCAAAATGGTTAAAATATATAATAATGAAATTTGATGTTTCCATGAATATGGAAATCATAGGAATGTAAGCTGAGATAAAGGGACAAAGTTATATACTTGTATAAAATCCACATGGTTAAGGTGAAACATATCCATATAGAAGATGTAAAAAATATACTTATTCCTGTAAATATAAAATAGGATGTGAGGGTAATTTATTTAAATTAATTTTTCTCAAGGATAAAGGAATGTTTCTTTTAATTTAAGGAAAAGGGTGCGAAGATCATGTATATTTTAGAGAGGTTGAAACCCCATTATAAAAACAAGATGATTCCACCAATTTATGTAACAAAAAGTGGATTATGGGAATACCAAAATATTGAATTAGTATGTATATAAAATATTCATGATAAATGTGGAGAAGAAACCCCATGATTAATGGTATCCTCAAAATTATATTACTATAGATGAATAAGGTGCACTGTTATTGTGTTTTTAAAATCCAAAGGGCCAATAAGTTGAAAAAATATGTAGCATCAACATCACAACTAAAAATTTACTAAATTTGGTATTTCATTAATGAAATATTTTTTTTTCATAACCATAAAATATTTCTAGAAATTATAGTTGTAGAATAGAAAAATGAATCATATTGAATTCCAACATTTCTATGATAAAAAGAAGAATGTTGCAATGAATGAAAATATGTTTTGTTGGAAAATTGACTAGATGAATTCAAGAATAACACTCATGGATTTAAAATAGATATAAACCATTAAAAAATTATTACATACTCATGTCACCCCTCTTGGAGAAAATTAATAAAATGAAATAAAAATAATGTACCTTCAATAATTGTGAGAAAGAAGGATGGACATGTAAATAAATAATCTCCATGGATAAAAAATTCTGAACTGGCTCAAATAACTATCATAGATGAATGAAAAATGGTGTGCCCATATAGTTTCAAAAATTATACAACATAATATTTGGTGAATGTTTGTGGAACAGAACTTCTACTGTGAGGTATGAATGATAAAGGATCTATCTGATTTTCCCAAATTAGTGGAGATATATCATTAAGAATGATGAGGGGGGGATGAATCGATTCGACTACTATTATTATTTGATCATTAACATTTACCTCAGAGACTAATTAATGTCATGTACCAATATCTTATACAATACAACAAACCCTTAAAAAATTATTAAAATAAATACAAGGAACACACGTATCTTATAATGAATACCCAAATCTGGATTATTACTCCATGCTGTGTTAATTTAGAGTCTGATAAATAGATTTGACCACTAAAAATTATAGTGATTACAACATGTGACAACTTTTCATCCTTCACAAAAAATTATAATATGTTTGTATGTATCATTATTAAACATTTAGGAAGGTTTCATCGTTGACCCAAATGTAATCTATTAATATTAATAGATTGTATGAGATTATATTAGATCCCATTAGTATTATATAATATTCCATCTGAACCTATGTGAACAAGAAATATAGTGTTCATTTAGAATATTTTTCATCTAAATGTATGATCTTTATCCTCAAAACAAGGTTTTAGAATTCACGATTATAATGAGAAACATTGTATATATGTTGAATTTCATATAAATATATAAAATTCTCAACATATTCACGTGTTCATACAAAAAAACTCATCTTCTTACTCTTAAAAAAATCATGTAGATTATTGATTCATGTTTTTTTCCATCAATGGATGTTATGAACAATAATAGTTTGAACTCATCTATCTCTCTCTCCTTCACTCTCTTCACAACATATTATTTATAACATAATGTAGTATTATATTCCTTTATGATTATTTATTTTCCCATCTATACCAGATTTTATATTCATATATTCTTATATTATCTTATAAATATATATTTATACATTTAACATGAAAACCCATTAATCTAGAAATTTAATTTATTTATAATTTCAAATAATAAAAATAGACATAAAAATTATTTAAAAGGTGTAGTCATTAATCAATATCCATTTTCAGAAATTATAATGACTGACTCCTTCCAAAAAACAATTTATAACTTATTCTCTATATCTATACATGACATCACGTATAAAAAATGCAACAATTAAATGATCTCATATGACACTCTCTTCCTCACACACTACAGTGTGACCTTTTTCACATGGAATGAAAACATATCAATTCCCATAAACTAATTTATCTTTTGTATCATACTCATACTTCTTTCAATCATGATATTCATATCCATGGTGTGGAGATCATATTATTCATTCTAAATCAGCACATCCCATTGATTTAATGATGATTTTAAATATAATCATGATATTTAAATCACTGATGAAAAAACAAGAACCATTTAAATTTAGAGTCTCTTTCACTCTTATATATTCTCAATTTATTAACCTTTACATAATAATTTTCAATCATACATATCATAGTGATTCTCAAAAAAAATTCAATTTCCAGTGAGAAATAATTTTATCTATGAAATTATTAGTCATATGAATTATAGTGAGGTCGGGAACATTCTTTATTTCTCGTGATAAATTATTTTACATAAGATAGAAATACACATTTTCATCATAGGGAAGAATTTATCCATTGCATCATTTTTATAGAAATAATTTAATTAGACATAAATATTAACCAGTAATCTATAATAAAACCTACATATTAATAAAATTAATCTTACATACCATAGTGTTCTTGGGACCTTATCAAATTTCCTTGAATTTTTACCTTTATGAATATACAAGTACACTACAATGACCATTATGTATTGGGTAAATTAATCTAATGAGTTACTAGGTACCTTGAGACTTTTCAAATTTCCAAAATATCTATATAGTTCTACACTCCCTATATTATAAATTTTACACAATGATAAACGTACCTCTTTGTAACACAATGAAACTCTAGGATTTAATAATTTTATCATAGTTATAGTATGAACATCCCTTACATATTTATTAGTTTTTTATGTTTTATTCATATATATCTAGAACTACAAAATCCCCATTATATTTTCAATGTCATTCAATACCTTTTTCAAAACTATATAACTCATAACATATCCAAAAATCAAATATATCCTACTCAAACAAACATCATATCAATTTTACAAACTCAAAACAACTCAAAAGAAATTATCAATTTCATAGAAGAATTCATAAAAAATTAAATTATTCTAAATAATGATTAAAAATAAATACAATATGCCATTGAAAATTACATGAGTTATTTAATATACAAATTTTTATTTTTTTAACCCCAATAACAAACAGCATATTTCATCACAACCTAGAATTTATGAAAGAGAAAAATAGAAATACCACAAAATTTTATAATAATTTTTTGTGAGATTATAATTCCTCAATGATAAGAATGTCATTTCAAACTGATTATGATGCTCTCTCCCTAAATTAAAATTCAAATGTTACCCAATTTACACAAAAATTACATCATTGTATTCAAAATAAAAATAATGAATGTTTTTAACTTTATATCGCATTGAAAATAGAATTCAATGGTATGTAGAGAATGCCACACTACCTCAAGTGAAAGGAAAGTATTGAAAATGGATATTTTTTTTATGATATCAAATATTTCTTTATCATTGATTTTTTAAAATGAATGTAATTTTATCTCTATGTGGAATGAATTCCAAAATCATATATCTGTTAAAAAACTTCTTTTTGAAATAGTGATATCTAATGTCAATGTATATTGTTCTAGATTGTTTCCTTGAATTCTTGGAGATATCAACTTAACATTAATTTTTTCATGAAATTTAAAAATTCATGTCAATAATGACCTTAAAATCTTCTAAATTATCTCCTATATACATCATTTGTGTACAATGATGTGTATAAGCCACATACTAAAAATTTGTAGAGATAAATGTTAACGATTATTTCATATTACAATGAAAACTCACAAAAATTTCTCCAAGAGAGTATATACCACCTAATATATATTTTAATTCATCATTATCTTTTAACCAATAATTATTAGTGTATCCAAACAGTCTCAAGTTCTCACTGATTCATTACATCAACCCAATGTTTACAGTCTATTTGATGTATTTGACAACACACTTGGAAGACAAAATGAGAAATTATTTTGGATCAATTGGATACCTTGAACATAATATCACTACATCAATAATGTTGTGTGTTGATGTAATATGATAATTTAAACCACCAATCATCCTTTTAAATTCTATTTAATTTACATTTGAACTCCAATAACATAGTTTAAATTCAACCCAACTTGTATAGGCACTTACAATGTTTTATTTGGTAACTTGTTACAAACTAATTTATAAATTATATTTATGATATATTCAATGATTTCATTTTCAATAAGTACATTATAACCTATTGGTTTTTATTCAATGTAAATTTAATATGATAATGTCCTCAAAAATCTATCACATTGAAAAGGACTTATTAGTTCCCTTTTATGATGATAACCTTTAAATTAATTGACTAAATTTATAAACAATATGACATATGGTCGAATGACAACATATGATCTGAGATATATGATATAAGTTGTTTGGTTCAAGTACATAGAATTGGATGAGACTTTATATCATGATGTTTACACTATTTATTCTATATGAGTTAAATTTATTAGGATAAACTCAGCTATATGAATCATATATGTCATACCTTCCTTTCTATATTCTATGTTTGGAATGTGTATAATTATCCTTATGATTTTCTATTACTATTAATTAATATCCTAACTCATGTGCTTTAGTGTACTACCCAAAAATATAATGCCTCCTGTTTAGTGCAATTTTGGAATGTTTGGGGCATTATGAATGATATGTTATTTATTAAAAAATTGGGTAATTATTTTCCCATTGCATATTTTTCTTGAAATTGATATCACAAAATTTTGAATATAATGGAATTGTTGAACTAAATTCTATGGAAATTATCAGCACATATATTTCTCTTTATAGGGAACAAATTGGCTTGAGAATCAAGAATTAATAAGGAAGATTATATAAAGTTGTTAGGGGTCAGGTAAATATTGGTGTATTGTCCAGTTGTGATGTATAAGATGATTTTTCATGGGTCTATAAACTGGGAAGAAAATTAATAAAAAAAGTCTCTCATCATAATCACTTCTCTATTTGTGATGCAGCATCAATGATTTTGAATATGAGAATCACGGGACATGTAGAAAGGGTTTGCAACACTCTTTTAAATTATAAATATAAAATGATCTATTTCTATCATCTTCATAATTGTAGATTGTACATGATCATGTAAGAGGTTTTGGAATGTTTGTAACAAGTTCCATTAAATACATTTACAATAGCTATATGGATATGGTTGTTTTAGGATGTTTTATTTTGGGTGTCCCAAGTTAATTTTCATAGGGAATATGGATGGATGGATGGGTTTTGCCATATATTTTCATTGAAAAAGATTATTTTGAATAGAATTTATAGATTTCTGATTATGTATGAACAATAAATTTAATAAATGATATTAACAATTTGAATAATGACATGAATTATTAAGTAGTAAATTTATATAAAACACAAGGAAACACTTTTTTATTTAAAACAACTATATTCTCTATCAAATTGAAAAGACCATTATTCATAACAATATTTTTAATATATCTATTGTAAATTATCAATTAATATTAGTATATTACTTGTTATTATAAACACCAATTGATACGAATGAATGATGTGATGACCTCAACTGGTGATATTATACCCAATGAAACCAATTTATCAGAGAATCTAAGAGAGGTAATGTCACATGGATTTTTCCCCTGACCAATGCTAAGATTATTTAAAAAAATGAATTAGAGAATTCATTTATTGGAGAAGTTAATGCTCATAATTATCATGATAGAATCCATGTATGCTAAACAACCCCATGAGAATATCACCATTGTTGGCCTTACCATAAGGGAATTTGTTGGTGTAATAAAGAAATATATATCTAAACCCTAATTTAATGAATTTAAACAATTTTTCCGTGTGTAAAATAATTATTATATTTATACATTTTTAATATTAGATTTTAAATCATTAAAAGATTATTTTAATAAAAATTTGATTCAAATACGATGAAAAAAAATATTTATTTTTTTTGGGAAATAAAGAGATTAAATCAAGACACAATTTTTGAAGAATTCATGTATTTTTTAAAATTGAATTAATTTTTCATAAAAAACATTAATAAAAAATATATTTGATATAAATGATAATATATCTTTATGATGTAAAATATTATTTATATAAGGGTTAAAAAACTATTATTGTAAGAAAATCAAGTATTTTTCAATAAATAAGAATTATTAATTAAAACATTAATTTATCATATTTATATAATTATTTAATAATTTAAATATAACTTTTTTATTCATTATATCATAATTATAAAACAATTAATTTTTCATACTTTTATGAGATATTGGATTTTTTTCTCCAAAAATTAATTACATTATAAACATACGATGTGTATTATGACATCACAATGACCCAAAAGTGATGTAATATATGAAATAAATTGTATCAAAAATAAAATAAATATTTTCAATTAAAATAATGTCTTTTATTTAATTTTATTTATTTTATAAACCGATAATGAATCCTCCCAAACCTATATTATATTTTAAGGTTTTAAAATCCTATTCTTGTAATCATGAATCAATTCCACTTTACCAATAGAATTATTTTTATGAAATAGGTAATTTAAATTTTAATCTGATGAATAAAAATTATGTTTGGTAGAAAACATGGTAAAAAAGAATGGTATGTTTTTTATTTTTTATAAAATTTTCATATAGTGTCCAAAACCTATGTATGGAACCATTATCCTATATTTTTCTATATAAAGCACAAACCCACCAATTTATCTTTACTAAAAACCATTGTATCATAACATTAATCTCCCATTCCCACCCTATAATCATCCCATGGACCCATTATCTCATAATAAGATCCTATTAATCTTTTGGAAACACCTTCTAAATATAGTGGATCCTCTCCTTATCCACATTATTTATGAACCTATTTTATATTATTCTCATTGATTTCCAATTTTTCATGTCAGGATAGGATATAAAAAATAACTCTCGTTATCCTTCTAATTTAAATGTAACCAGATAGCCCTTTCACTTTCATTAATCACTCCTAAGAATCATTAATTGTCCATATTCTACTACTAAAATTAACTTTTGATTTTCCATTACAAACATTTTTGTTTTGAATAATCATCCTAATTTCAACTCAAAATTATTCTAATATATGTAAATATAAATAATTTATTGAAGAATTACATTTAATTATCCCATAATCAATAACCATGAGGTAATATTTGATGAAATATTATCCAGTATTAAATTATATATGTTCCAAATGTTCTCTTGTACATTATAGGGATGAATTGGGTGTAACTAGATAGAACTACATTGCATTGGGAAATGATCTAGTCTCATGATAAATAATTTATTGGGATAGGTATTAAAACTAATAAATTATCGTACTTTTTAAACAATGTTATGAAATAATTATTTCTCTCCTTAGATTGTGATAATGTTTCCATGTTTAATGTTACTACCACATTCCCATGTTTAAATTACATTGTCATTATATATTATGTCATATGGTTTAATATTATGATTCTCACCTCTATTTTGTTACCTTGATAATTATATTTGATCAAATTTATTACTTTTAATTTTTTTTTGTTTATTACACTAATGGGTTTTATATCTCACCCATTTCATATATATATATGTAGGTTATCTCGTACTATTTTAGAAGAAAAATGTATTAACTATGAATCAACACCAACTAATCCATCATCTTGAATAAAGGATAAAAACTATGATATCATCATGAGGTATCTCCACCAAATAATCCATTATTCATTGGAGTATATTCTAACTAAACCATTAACTCTAAGAATCTCCACCAACAGTGTCTTCGTCTCAAGGAATTTCCCCCAACTGAGCCATCACCTCTGAGAACCTCAACTAAATGTATAATGGGGGATATGTGTAGTTATAAATCCACCCTCACCAACCTCGATATTGGAAGAAACACATAGAATTTAAAAAATTTGGGTTTCAGTATAAAATTATCAACTAATGGGGTGTGCATTTAAAAACCATATGAAAACAAAAGGATAATAGTAACACAAAAAACAAATCAAAAGAGTCATAATGAATAGATAATTCATATTAGACAATACTACCACATCTCTCTATGACATCCACTGCCATCTACTAATTCATTAAAATGAAAATCAAAACTCAAAATAACCACAAAATCCCAAAATTAATTTCTTCATTTACATATTCATCAATTTTCATGATTCTCAACATCCAACCAATATTAATTTATCAATCCATTTAATACCATATTTAATGAAAACAACTCAATAAATCTCTCATTTTTAATCTCATTAATCAAAATTTAATTTTTTAATCAATATAAACATATTTAATTCTAATTCACAATTATTTAATTTCATCTTTACCTGTTAAATTCATTAACTATTGGGAAGATACAAAATTTATAACAAAAAAACCCAACAACCATTTAACAATAAAATTGAAATACTTGGAAAATAGATCACAAATAAATTACCATCACATATAAAAAACCATGAACCAAACATAAAATACTATTCATCAACATATCCCAAAACAATTCATGCACATCTCCACATCCTCAATACATTATTAACCTAAATGTGGGACCACTCGTACTTCACAATTCAAAAGGATCCATAAAAATAAAAGTATAAAATCACATGCACCATAAAATAATACCAAAAAATGATTTCATTATTATTCAAATCTATAATTGAAATTTTATAATGGATTTCATAACTTTTTAACCATCTCAGTAATGGGAGTTTTAAAACAATTAAAAAAATCACACACAACTTCTTCTAAACCATGTTTATGTACTTAATATTTTTTGGAGTTGTTAGCCAAAAAAATAAACACATTTAGGGAATCAAAATTTACAACAACTAAACTGCATTTATGAAAACAACATTCATGTGTCATGTAAAGAGAATGTAGATAAAAATAGATTATTACTAAACACGATCAAATTAAACAATTTCCTTTCAATTTAATTTAATGACAGTTCTTTAACTTTTTCGGTTTAACCTTATATTCCACACGATGGAAAAACATTATGCAATTCCCAAATATTTATAAAATAAATTGATATATTGGATCCTCTGTCTCAATCAGAATATTTTCAAATTACCACACAAAGGATAGATGAAGAAGAAACACCCACATGACTGGAACCAGACAAAAGTGGTATCAACATCCTAGAACACAATTTTCTACATTAGTTTATAGACACCACATACCCTAAAGAATCTCTTCCCAAAACGAAAAACATTTTGAAATAATGAAAAATAATAAAAAAATGGGGGGATTGTAAGATAATTCACCTATGATAACAAATAAATAATCTCTCTGTGTTTTGAATCAAAATATATAAAAATGTGGTGAATGAAATCTAAAGGATGAACCAAGGTCACTAATTATTCAATATATAATTTGGAGAGTTATGAGAAAAATGTAATTATATAATTTATTGCTAAAAAATAAATTAGAAGGTCTTGATGAAAGAACCCTAACCAGGAAATAGTGAATAATTTTCCTCCAAAACCAATTATCCATGTCAAGTTGTTATATTGAAATTGACCCTAGTCTAACACCGTTTTCAAATTCTCACTGTTGGTAATGGTTAGATCTCAAATAAATGGGAAATGGTTGTTGTAAAACCCATGCACGAGAATAAAACTAACCCTAAATTTTTATATATACAAAACATTAAGCTCCTTGGACTATATTGCACAACAACAAACCACACTTCATAACAAAATCCCCAAATAAATCCTCTACCTCACAGCTCATCACCATGACACAATTGAATATCATTTTACTATTCTCGATACTATAAGAAATCCACTACAGGATATACCCTTACACAAGATAGGTGTTATCATTACCATGTATACCCTTTCACATATCTGAACTCGTTAACTGTTACACATGATTCCCCCTATGGCAGAACCTAGTGCTCCACACCACAATTCTTCCCAAGAATAAACTAGCAAGTTATACTTACACGATGATTCAATCACCCAGAATAAATAACCATTATGGAATAAGACAAGCCTCTATGTTGTAATCTAATTGTAATATGAAATTTCATCTTCAAATCCTCCTTTACTTCACCAAAAATACTACTTTAGAATCCATTACCAGAAACTAGACTATTTAATGGGTTGTAAGATCAATGTTGTTACATTAGTTACCTCTCAAACAATTCCCATCCTTGTGAATTGAAACAAAATCGAAAAACGAGGGAATAAGGGAAATTTAAGAACAACCATATCATTATATATATCTAAGGAATCACATTACAACAAATATATAACCACTAACCAAACACATCGAGTAAGAAAATTAATAAATTTCATAAATCAACAACAATATAAGAAATACATCATCATAAAAATATAAACATGAAAACAATATTATTCTGAGAATATATCTATGTAACATTCTATCAATTACTCTTTTATATATAGTCATTCATCCATAGAAAATGAACTAGGGGAATGAAACACCCACAAAACACTTTAACAGCTGATATTTTATCTCAAAAAGTCTCTCCAAGAAATTAGTTTCACCCTCAATATCCAATTGTCCCCATTAATTAAAATGGAATTCATAATGAAGATACCGATGCAAATGGGATATTTGGGACATGTTTTGGATATTTTCCATCAATTTTTGATGTGCCAAACTATATGAATCCCCACCCAAGCTCTCTACTACCAAAAAAGAAGTGAAAATTTGGGGGAAAGATTACTCCCATGAATAGAGATTTAAATCACCCATGAGGGGGAAGCACCAAGAAAATATATTATCAATCCAAAAACCACATGGAACTCAACTTGTGATTGAAATAATACTTATATCATCCTTTTTCTACATTCATCTTCGCCCAAGTCACATAATTATGCTCCATCAAACTCCACACCACATTTGGGCCGAGGACTATAAATGTCACATCCTCATTCTAGCACAACATTGATCAATACATCCATCCATACAATGTTTGGAATGGAAACAATAGTTAGATAAATCATAAAAATTATTTCATGAAAAATAAAAAAATTCTAGATACTTTACCCATGATCTACCAAAATCAAAAACAAAATAATGTAACATGTGCATTTCCACCAAGATGTTCTATTACCTCGGCCCATCCATATGGGTAGTAAAACTGTAACGCCCCGACCCCAGCTACCCAGAGTCGGTGCATTATTACATAACATTGGCATGATCATGAGAAAGATCAAGTCTCGAAAGACCGATTAGTTTAGTAGCCTTGGAATAACTAGATACATCCATAAATTTTTGTTTTACATCATAAAAAAAACATCTTGTCTTCATATCCCCTCATACTATCCCTGCAGGTCATTCATAAATTACTTCTTCATAATCCTGGAAAAAAAATAAAACATTGAAAGGGGTGAGCTTGGATGCTCAGTAAGGATAACATTATAGTAGAAGCCTTCATAAATAATCATAAACACTTAAGGCAATTTATAACTAAAACAAAAGCCTTTGAAACTTGAACTTCAGCATAAAATGGCAAAGGTAAAATTAAATAATGCCATTTACTTACTCACATGGATATTCTACTAGTCGAATGATCACATGCAATATCAATAACCACTTTCATAATGATGGAATGCATAATGCCAGACTATCATAACAACATAGCCAAGGCCTCGTGCCAAGACTACAAATAAGATTTTGCCAAGGCCTTGTGCCAAGACACTAGTTTGTCTCATGAGACCTACCGATGCATCGAGGAGCTATAGCGGGCTCCACCCGTCACTTATTAGGTCCAATGCATTCCTCATATGAATAGGTTTAAGCATAAAATAAACATTCGTATTAAAACTAGCATACTAAATGTCAATACTTTAACCACAAACCATGAATGGTATAAAAATAGAACATCCACAGTCAAATATAATTCATTTGATACAATATGGAAGATTGTATTGTATCACATTAACCTCAATCATGGATAATGAAGGATGTTGACATAGATGAAAATAATCATCAAAACTATTTGAGAGAAATATCCCCCTTTTCTTGAAAACATTTAAAAGTCACACTATTTGTCAAGAAGCCATTTAAAAATTGATTTTTGAATCAAAGTGTCCCATACCACTTTGAAACCTTTTAAAAGGATTTTTAATTTCTAAACATTAATGTCCATATAAATAAATCCTTAAAACCATTTTTAAAACATGGACATTAATGAGAAAGATTTAGATGAATAAGTCTTTAAAACATTTAAAAATGGTATTTTAGTTAGAGATTCTAACCAAAAGAGAGACACTTGAATGAAAATAATTGAGGTAATCAAAACTTTGTAATATCATGAGAATAAAGGGAATTCATGATATACTATGTCAAAGTACATTATATACACCACATAAAAGTGATTTGGTGTATATCAACAAAGAAGTCTCAATGGAATGTAAGTTGAGATGAAATCTCTCATAAAGGCCATATCCTTAGGTTAAGGATAAATCAACAACATAATTATGTGTGAAAAATATAAATACACTAAATATGATTGGATATTCAGTGTAAAACAATCAAAGTATATTCACACATATTCCTGTAAAAACAACACCAACGAATTGGATGTTTAACTCAACAAATGGTGAAAGAGTTAAAATTACTCTTATCAAATTCATATCAATGAATTGAGAATTTTCAATCGAGTGATTATGTGTATCAAAAGTATATCCACAGGAAGGGGAGTGGAAATTATGACATAATCAAATTAATAGTGATTCCACACATAATCTTGGGGTAATATAATCAATGAAATATGCGTAAAGCCAAATGAGTGGAAATTGAAATCTCAAATTCCCTTATTGATTAGGTAACTTAAGAAACAAACACCCATGAAAGAAAGATCATACCATGATTATGTAAATACCCATAAAATAAAGTATATTACACAATGAATACAATCATGGGTAGTACACATACACCACATGCAATAATTAAGTGGTGATCAATGGAATTCTCACGGAATTAAAAGTGAGACAAGAAACCCCTTACCACGTTAATCAACTGAGTCGCATGGCCAAAAGTTAATAACCACCAAATGATTTACAGAATTACATGAATATAAAGTGAATCATGATAATATATATCAAATGGAAGTACACAATACACCACTTTCAATAATTTAGTAGCGAACAATGGAAATATCACGGAATTGAAAGTGAGATAAGAGAATCCCTTACTTTGTACTTTTTCCTTGGTCGATGGTAGGTTTACCTCCTGTATAATGGTGAAATAATTGTTATTGAATAATACAAGAATCAGTTACTTTAACATGATATCATATATGATCTTTTAACATTGATTTGGTAATAATATCTTAGAATTATCGTCATTTCAGGTGTTAACGGGTTCATTTCACTTTACATTCTTTGTTATGTGAGCCATATTAGTTATTAATGGGATGTATATTATTCATATCCAGAATGGTATCAAGTCCTTAAACATCATTTTTAAATCATCAAATGATAATTATACTTGAATGGATACGATGGAGAATGAATCTCATCGCGTTCGTGGAGACGGTAGTCCGTACATACGCACGAATGCTACTTCCATTTAATTTTTATTTTAAAAGAATCGAATCCAAATGATACATAGGTATATTACTATTCCAGTAAAATATAATATTTTATATATGTTACTTAAGTTCATTAACACCATCCTTTATACGTTCCATGTGTGGTATGAATGAGTCATATCATTTTAAGGGGGCGGTAGTCCGCACTTCCTCAAATGAAATTATCGTATGTATATACAACATGAAACGAATAATTGTATGAAATAAAATGGAATTACAGAAGCTTATATATAAAATATATCTCAATAATATCATATTTATTTATAGTGCCATCCTAATGGCCACCATGAGAGGCGGTAAGATGTATTTGAACAATCATCGTTTCGTGAGGCGTTAGTTTGCCATCCACAGAAACATTATGTTCATCATCCATTAGATGGAGTTGTGTGAATGTGTAGTTTTAATCCTTCTTATAACAACATCCTAGAATATTATGGATACTGGTGTTGTTACAAAAGAAAGGAAATAAAAAGAGTTTGGGGGTTGGAGAAGCAAAATAATTGAAAATAATTTAAGAGAAAATGTTACCTTTAATTTAGGTAACTCACTTTGGTTGGAACCAAAGGACTTCTTGAAATGCTTTCTGCCTAAGGGGAAGCTTCAAGGAGGAGGATAGGGATTTGG
Organism: Viscum album; assembly: GCA_963277665.1. Classification (NCBI taxonomy): domain Eukaryota; kingdom Viridiplantae; phylum Streptophyta; class Magnoliopsida; order Santalales; family Viscaceae; genus Viscum; species Viscum album. Next base: position 1,900,873,778 of record OY728121.1, on the reverse strand, counting down.
GGAGCTTAGTTGGGCAGAGTTTGGACGAGCCAAGTGGCTTGAGAGGTGTGAGGAATGAGTAGAAGTGGTCTCCTTTTATAAGGGAGAGGAGGGGCTCTTTAGGAAAGAGTGAAAGTATTACTTTATAATATAATTATATTCGGTTTATAATGGTCCAAAAATAATTGAGGTCGAAGATAAGATGACTCATATTCTAAATAACATCAACCAATAATAATTGGACAGGTTTTAGATAATATTTTAATCATTATAATCTTATTTATTTAAATGATTTATTAATGAGGTAAACATTGCATCATTATTGTGTCATTAATAATTTAAATTATTTGATGTCTAAAAATTATAAATAAAATATAATTATGTAGGAAATATTTTTATATTTCTAATTAATATTTATAATCGAAAATCCAACATGTATTACCCTATGTAAAAATTGTTCTTTTAAAAGATGTAATCTTATGCCATTTTTTTATTCATTTTAACTTAATTAAAATAAAGTGTCATTATCACTTACAAGTGGATCAATGGGGTCCCAAAATTGACCCAAAGATGCCCATGGTCGACCATGTATCAACCAATAGGGTTAAGACACGTTTTAGGGTAATTTAGTATTATTATAATATTATTTTTTAACCCTTATTTACCGGATTTACCCTTAACAATGGTAAATAAAATATTTACCGCAGTAATTATTCAAAATGTCTAAAAATAAAAGTTACCTATTTACACAATTGGAACATCCTGATTCCAAATATGGAATCCATTTTTCTAAATTCAAAACACAGAAGTGGCAGAAATTAATTTAAAATTAATTCCCGCTGTCAAAACAAAAAGCGTGTTTTTAAGAGATAATAACTATCAAACGATTGACATTTGTTTATGTTCGGTTTAATTGTAAAATTATGTCCAGTGACCAAAATTATATTAAATGGTAAAAATATATTCTAAATATACTTTAAAACCACTCAAATTCATAATTTATCACTATTAATTATTTTGATTAAAAAAGTTGTTTTTAATTAAAATTTAGTAATTTTTACTATTCATCAAAATATGAAAGTTATCCGAAAAGTACCAAAATTTCACCTTAGGCTAAATTTGATATTCCGAATCCAAAAATGAAGCCCATTTTGAAATATAAAATATATATAATTTCAAAAAATTAAGTATTACTATTCATAACGGCTAGTTTGATCGGTTGTGGTGTGTGTTAAAACTCGAAGTTGCGTACAACACACGCTACTGTTTTATTCAAAGGAAAGCGTACCGTGGAAGCTTGGGATGTTTTATTTTAAATTTTTTTTTGATGTCCCCATTTAGTCAAAAAGTTTAAAATATTTTATTTAAAAAGGGTTCACAATTAAAAGTTGGTAAAACTACAATACTGAAGATGAATTTGTTCTTACATTATGTCTAAGAAACTCATAATATGGATTCTAAAATTATAAGGATTATATAAAGTTTAAAATTTAGTTAATACTATTCATAACCTTTTTTGAACGGCTTGTTTGGTAAGTCATGGTGCGCTTGAACTCAGTGTTGCGTGTAGTGCAAGTTATTGAATTATTTTGAAGAAATAACACACTATGAAATCTTGGGGTGTTACATTCTCCCCTCCTTCAATAAATTGCGTCCTTGCAATTTTAAATTGTTCTTCGAAAATAAAAGGTTGAAAATAGAAAATATATTTGTGGGAAAACCCACATCGGAAATTGGTTTACTAAAATTTAGTCTTAATATAAGGAAAAGAGAAATGAAAGGGTCACCACCAAATTATGATCTCGATTAGGAGAACATTGGTGGCAATTAGAGACATATAATTGGAGGAAAACGTAAATATTTATAGGTAGTGGTTGAGGTCATCAATCACAAACAAGTATAAAATTGAGGTCCTTAAACTCATCAATCTATGATGATTTGAAGTACCATCGGTTCAACAAAATATAGGGTATTGGGATCACACATTTTTGACATCTCAAAATATCTTAGTTGAAATCCCACATCGAAAAATGAATTAATGAGGCCTCTATTTAAAATAAAGAGTGGAAAGTATGAAGATTACCGAAAATAACACATACTAGGGTTCCATGTAGGAAAATATGGATATGGAGGAGAAATCTAACCATCAATTATCTGATGGAGAGTGGTAGAGAACATGGCTATGAAAAGGCCAACAATCCCAAAGCCATAAATTAGTGATGATTTAAGGTACCATCTGGGACACCATTTTTTTTAAAGTTACATTACATAAGGAAGAGGAATTCATTTATGATATTGACTAAGAACATTATGAGATATACTTAAATTTTAAGTAGATTTTCATTCTTTAATAAATTTCCACCACTAACTCAATTTTTTTTAAACGATGAGTATTCAAGAAGACTTGGTCACACTGGAAGAGCTAGAATAAACTTCTATAGAATCGCATGATCCATGCAGGATAAACCATATATTTACATTGTCTTTGAAGATTAATCAAAACCAAAATGGTTAGTTAATGATCCAATGATCCCCCAAAAGGATATTCATTGAGATAAATATGCACTAATCTTAATTTCTTAAATTAAACCAACAATACCCCAAAGTTAAATAGATACCATTCAATAACCAATTGTCCTTAAAATCCTTTAATATAATCCAAACTAATATTGAAACCCAAAACATAGAAGAATTTGATTATGTAGTCTCCCATGTTACATTGTATCTCCAAATGACATCAAATACTCTTAAAGTCACATACTTAAAAGTAATTAACATCATCAGATATTCTCTGTTATAGGTTAATCATTTCCATAAATAACCCAAATCACTATAAATCAACAATAAAAATGTAGATAAAAAATCCACCATTACTCTACAAATGAAACCTCGTTGTATTCTATTTTCCTTGGGCATATAGTGTTCCTAACAAAACGAACATCTTCCAAAATAACATTCATCACTTAATCACCAAATCATTTTCCTATACCAAGGGTATTCATTTGATAAGACATAAGAACCCAAATCATCTTATTATTGATCAATAAAATCATTTAACAAAAAAATAGTCATATTAACCAGGGACTTCACGTAGTCCAGTGGTAGGCGATAAATCCCAATCGCACTTTGGTTGTGGGTTCGATTCCCACAGCTTTGTCCGACGCGACGGGTTGTCACACGGTCTACGTGTTGTCCTTTTTCAAAAACTATATTCTATAATATTACCAAAATGAGGTAAATTTCTCAAAATAACATAATTTAACCACAAATGTTATATCATACTTTGCATTTTCATCCCAAATTATAATAACTTATCATTTTCTCAAACCCCAATGATCATATAAAACCAAATGGTTATTTATACCTATATCCAAAAGAGAAGAGACAATTATTCCTCAAATATCATTCTCACATGGAAAACTGAGGGGTTACAAATACAAGAGAAAATTATTCCAAAGTAAACCCATCAACAAGGAGTTCTAATACTTTTTAAATTTTTCTCCAACCATTTATTTCCACATAGCTTCTTCTTTGAGCAAGAAAATATCCTATAAAATAGGAAATTCACTCGGGTAATGGCCAGGTCCCCTACATTTACGGCAAATGACTGTAAATGGACTCTTGGGACCATTTTTATCTTCTTCCATAGTACTCTTCATTTTTCTTCGGCAATTATTCACTTTATGTCCTTCCTTCCCGCACGTAAAACATTTCGTTGTCCCATTGAGACACTTTCCTGGGTGTCTCTTTCCACAATTCCTGCATGATAAAAATTGAGTTTTCTTTTCTCCATGGTCTCCATTGCTGGAGATCTTATCATTTATCACCTTTCTCTTCCTTGTTGAGTCTGGGAGTTGGTTAATATATATGTTGTTGATCATATTTTTGGAAAACTGATTTGGCATAAAGACGATATCTTTTACGCCTATCAACATTCCATTTTGTTGCTCATTTCCACCACCGTTCCCACCTTGTACATCATTCTCAAAGTCACTATGACTTCCTTGGAATCCAGCCATTGACTAAAACCAGAAAGCATTGTGTGAGTAATAGTAGTCGTAAAATCATTTAGAGATTAAAATGTCACCATATTCTCAATTTGAAACATATTAGGATTAACCAAGGTCATTTACTCTCATCTTATGTATATATTACTTAAATCGGTTTGTAAAGAAAATGTAAATTATCCTAAGCATATCCCCCGGGAGTTTCGTAACCAAGAATGCAGCAAGGCCCGTTGTCGTGCACCAGTTCCCGTTCGAGTCTAGCTCAAAGCGGTGTTTTCGGGTTTTACCCCTAGGTACATCTGTGCCAGAGCCACCTCTACCTGCTCGTATCCAGACAGGGATGTATTGCTCGGAAAACTCACAAAATCTTTACAAGACCAAAATTCTAGGAAGTTCTTTTATACTAATCCTCAAAGTTCATCTTAGGTCTACGTGCTCTAATCAGAGTTTATCTAAATCTAGCTACCAAGGTTTGTACTAAACTTCCTCTGATACCAACTGTAACGCCCCGACCCCAGCTACCCAGAGTCAGTGCATTATTACATAACATTGGCATGATCATGAGAAAGATCAAGTCTCGAAAGACCGATTAGTTTAGTAGCCTTGGAATAACTAGATACATCCATAAATTTTTGTTTTACATCATAAAAAAAACATCTTGTCTTCATATCCCCTCATACTATCCCTGCAGGTCATTCATAAATTACTTCTTCATAATCCTGGAAAAAAAATAAAACATTGAAAGGGGTGAGCTCGGATGCTCAGTAAGGATAACATTATAGCAGAAGCCTTCATAAATAATCATAAACACTTAAGGAAATTTATAACTAAAACAAAAGCCTTTGAAACTTGAACTTCAGTATAAAATGTCAAAGGTAAAATGAAATAATGCCATTTACTTACTCACATGGATATTCTACTAGTCGAATGATCACATGCAATATCAATAACCACTTTCATAATGATGGAATGCATAATGCCAGACTATCATAACCACATAGCCAAGGCCTCGTGCCAAGACTACAAATAAGATTTTGCCAAGGCCTTGTGCCAAGACACTAGTTTGTCTCATGAGACCTACCGATGCATCGAGGAGCTATAGCGGGCTCCACCCGTCACTTATTAAGTCCAATGCATTCCTCATATGAATAGGTTTAAGCATAAAATAAACATTCGTATTAAAACTAGCATACGAAAGGTCAATACTTTAACCACAAACCATGAATGGTATAAAAATAGAACATCCACAGTCAAATATAATTCATTTGATACAATATGGAAGATTGTATTGTATCACATTAACCTCAATCATGAATAATGAAGGATGTTGACATAGATGAAAATAATCATCAAAACTATTTGAGAGAAATATCCCCCTTTTCTTGAAAACATTTAAAAGTCACACTATTTGTCAAGAAGCCATTTAAAAATAGATTTTTGAATCAAAGTGTCCCATACCACTTTGAAACCTTTTAAAAGGATTTTTAATTTCTAAACATTAATGTCCATATAAATAAATCCTTAAAACCATTTTTAAAACATGGACATTAATGAGAAAGATTTAGATGAATAAGTCTTTAAAACATTTAAAAATGGTATTTTAGTTAGAGATTCTAACCAAAAGAGAGACACTTGAATGAAAATAATTGAGGTAATCAAAACTTTGTAATATCATGAGAATAAAGGGAATTCATGATATACTATGTCAAAGTACATTATATACACCACATAAAAGTGATTTGGTGTATATCAACAAAGAAGTCTCAATGGAATGTAAGTTGAGATGAAATCTCTCATAAAGGCCATATCCTTAGGTTAAGGATAAATCAACAACATAATTATGTGTGAAAAATATAAATACACTAAATATGATTGGATATTCAGTGTAAAACAATCAAAGTATATTCACACATATTCCTGTAAAAACAACACCAACGAATTGGATGTTTAACTCAACAAATGGTGAAAGAGTTAAAATTACTCTTATCAAATTCATATCAATGAATTGAGAATTTTCAATCGAGTGATTATGTGTATCAAAAGTATATCCACAGGAAGGGGAGTGGAAATTATGACATAATCAAATGAATAGTGATTCCACACATAATCTTGGGGTAATATAATCAATGAAATATGCGTAAAGCCAAATGAGTGGAAATTGAAATCTCAAATTCCCTTATTGATTAGGTAACTTAAGAAACAAACACCCATGAAAGAAAGATCATACCATGATGATGTAAATACCCATAAAATAAAGTATATTAAACAATGAATACAATCATGGGTAGTACACATACACCACATGCAATAATTAAGTGGTGATCAATGGAATTCTCACGGAATTAAAAGTGAGACAAGAAACCCCTTACCACGTTAATCAACTGAGTCGCATGGCCAAAAGTTAATAACCACCAAATGATTTACAGAATAACATGAATATAAAGTGAATCATGATAATATATATCAAATGGAAGTACACAATACACCACTTTCAATAATTTAGTAGCGAACAATGGAAATCTCACGGAATTGAAAGTGAGATAAGAGAATCCCTTACTTTGTACTTTTTCCTTGGTCGATGGTAGGTTTACCTCCTGTATAATGGTGAAATAATTGTTATTGAATAATAAAAGAATCAGTTACTTTAACATGATATCATATATGATCTTTTAACATTGATTTGTTAATAATATCTTAGAATTATCGTCATTTCAGGTGTTAACGGGTTCATTTTACTTTACATTCTTTGTTATGTGAGCCATATTAGTTATTAATGGGATGTATATTATTCATATCCAGAATGGTATCAAGTCCTTAAACATCATTTTTAAATCATCAAATGATAATTATACTTGAATGGATACGATGGAGAATGAATCTCATCGCGTTCGTGGAGACGGTAGTCCGTACGTACGCACGAATGCTACTTCCATTTAATTTTTATTTTAAAAGAATCGAATCCAAATGATACATAGGTATATTACTATTCCAGTAAAATATAATATTTTATATATGTTACTTAAGTTCATTAACACCATCCTTTATACGTTCCATGTGTGGTATGAATGAGTCATATCATTTTAAGGGGGCGGTAGTCCGCACTTCCTCAAATGAAATTATCGTATGTATATACAACATGAAACGAATAATTGTATGAAATAAAATGGAATTACAGAAGCTTATATATAAAATATATCTCATTAATATCATATTTATTTATAGTGCCATCCTAATGGCCACCATGAGAGGCGGTAAGATGTATTTGAACAATCATCGTTTCGTGAGGCGTTAGTTTGCCATCCACAGAAACATTATGTTCATCATCCATTAGATGGAGTTGTGTGAATGTGTAGTTTGAATCATTCTTATAACAACATCCTAGAATATTATGGATACTGGTGTTGTTACAAAAGAAAGGAAATAAAAAGAGTTTGGGGGTTGGAGAAGCAAAATAATTGAAAATAATTTAAGAGAAAATGTTACCTTTAATTTAGGTAACTCACTTTGGTTGGAACCAAAGGACTTCTTGAAATGCTTTCTGCCTAAGGGGAAGCTTCAAGGAGGAGGAGAGGGATGTGGGGAGCTTAGTTGGGCAGAGTTTGGACGAGCCAAGTGGCTTGAGAGGTGTGAGGAATGAGTAGAAGTGGTCTCCTTTTATAAGGGAGAGGAGGGGCTCTTTAGGAAAGAGTGAAAGTATTACTTTATAATATAATTATATTCGGTTTATAATGGTCCAAAAATAATTGAGGTCGAAGATAAGATGACTCATATTCTAAATAACATCAACCAATAAGAATTGGACAGGTTTTAGATAATATTTTAATCATTATAATCTTATTTATTTAAATGATTTATTAATGAGGTAAACATTGCATCATTATTGTGTCATTAATAATTTAAATTATTTGATGTCTAAAAATTATAAATAAAATATATTTATGTAGGAAATCTTTTTATATTTCTAATGAATATTTATAATCGAAAATCCAACATGTATTACCCTATGTAAAAATTGTTCTTTTAAAAGATGTAATCTTATGCCATTTTTTTATTCATTTTAACTTAATTAAAATAAAGTGTCATTATCACTTACAAGTGGATCAATGGGGTCCCAAAATTGACCCAAAGATGCCCATGGTCGACCATGTATCAACCAATAGGGTTAAGACACGTTTTAGGGTAATTTAGTATTATTATAATATTATTTTTTAACCCTTATTTACCGGATTTACCCTTAACCATGGTAAATAAAATATTTACCGCAGTAATTATTCAAAATGTCTAAAAATAAAAGTTACCTATTTACACAATTGGAACATCCTGATTCCAAATATGGAATCCATTTTTCTAAATTCAAAACACAGAAGTGGCAGAAATTAATTTAAAATTAATTCCCGCTGTCAAAACAAAAAGCGTGTTTTTAAGAGATAATAACTATCAAAAGATTGACATTTGTTTATGTTCGGTTTAATTGTAAAATTATGTCCAGTGACCAAAATTATATTAAATGGTAAAAATATATTCTAAATATACTTTAAAACCACTCAAATTCATAATTTATCACTATTAATTATTTTGATTAAAAAAGTTGTTTTTAATTAAAATTTAGTAATTTTTACTATTCATCAAAATATGAAAGTTATCCAAAAAGTACCAAAATTTCACCTTAGGCTAAATTTGATATTCAGAATCCAAAAATGAAGCCCATTTTGAAATATAAAATATATATAATTTCAAAAAATTAAGTATTACTATTCATAACGGCTAGTTTGATCGGTTGTGGTGTGTGTTAAAACTCGAAGTTGCGTACAACACACGCTACTGTTTTATTCAAAGGAAAGCGTACCGTGGAAGCTTGGGATGTTTTACTTTAAATTTTTTTTTGATGTCCCCATTTAGTCAAAAAGTTTAAAATATTTTATTTAAAAAGGGTTCACTATTAAAAGTTGGTAAAACTACAATACTGAAGATGAATTTGTTCTTACATTATGTCTAAGAAACTCATAATATGGATTCTAAAATTATAAGGATTATATAAAGTTTAAAATTTAGTTAATACTATTCATAACCTTTTTTGAACGGCTTGTTTGGTAAGTCATGGTGCGCTTGAACTCGGTGTTGCGTGTAGTGCAAGTTATTGAATTATTTTGAAGAAATAACACACTATGAAATCTTGGGGTGTTACAAAAACAATGCTACAACATAATTGGGACCCAAAATCATGTTTTAATACTATCCATACTTATGACGTAAATAAGAGAGACATTATGGGATATAATGGAACTTGATACCTTGGGAATTCACACCAAATTTTACATGTACCACCTGGGGATAACATCCATGACACTCAACTCCCAAATTTCTAGAAAGTGATCCAACATTATTAGTCAATTGATGATCACCAAAATTGGATAATGTCCTTCATAGGACTTTTTTAACCTTTTGATTAAGTATAAAATGTTTTTCTTCTATTTTCACATTGGGATATCTAATTGATTATACAAACCCAAGGGGCATGGTTCTCTACATTTACCGTGATGAAAACAAAACATCATTCCATAAACAGAGATAAAAACTGCTTAACCCCAAGACACCAAAGCTACCAATTTAATCCATTGTATATCTAAGACCAAAAGTACCCTTAAGGGTGACATATGAATAAAATTAATATCTCCCTCACCCATATATAATGTAACATATAACCTCCTACAAAATAACATCTGATACTAGAAATCCTCTAACTAACCCTAGAGAAAATCACCATAACCAACGTGGTCACTCATCATCTTTTCATTCAAGGATTTTTTAATGTCCCTGAATTTCAATGTAATTTTTTTAATTATATGTGAATTTTATGAGTCTACAAAAAATTAAGGAATGAGATTCGGAGTCCTAGTGTTCCAGGATTGAATTTCTGAACTTTGTTTTTCAGGTATGTTCAATATATATATGAGAGGGATATTGTAACTTTTAAAATGGTGCCTTGAATTGAAACTGAGGGCACTGTTGATCTCGCAGCGCCGATATTCTTCTAAAGAGACCTTTACCTCGACCACAGTGGGCTGAGGGTGAATGATATATTTTTGGCTTTTCATGGAAAATGAAAATAAAATAAAATAAACTTTTTTTATTTCTCATAAAAACTCTCTACAAGTGTTATGGAGGCGGGGACCACCTAAACTAAAACCTCCATTTTGAATTAAAAGGTTGGACCACCAAAACCCCATTAATGAAATGAAACTCTTGAACTTCGTCCCATTACTTAATTATGCCAACTTCACTTTAAATTGTTGGAGGAAACTAACATTTCATGAAATGTGTAATCATTTTATTAGTGGAAACATAATTAATCTTCTTGAGATAAATTATATTGGCACCTCATTCATTTGGTGGGAAAAGGAGAAGGCGGGTGCGATGAACATTGACAACTTCGACTTCTTCCTCACACCAACACCAACAAACAAATGAGGAATGGATGTCGATTTAAATACATCATGTACCCATTTTTTATATTATTCATGATTGAAAGGTTGATAACCACTTGCTACTTCTATAACGTGGAGGGTGCGGGCCAAACGAAGATGGCTCGACCTCTCCGCAATCCCTTGTTTGTCGTGATTTGTTTTTTTCGATGGAGTAATACGGAGACCAAAGCCCAGCCGCACATTGGGAAGGTAGCACGCATCTGCGCCGCCCGAAAAGCAAAAGCTACAGCTTGAGCCATGGAGATGAAGGGGAAGGTGGATGGCATTCACCCCACCGCGGAGAGGCGGCACATGACACGTCGTTGTTAGAGGAAGGGGTTGTGGCCTCCCAGCGACACCACAGCACCCTACCACCCCGCGACCACCCTTCCACCCTCCCGTATGACATATCGACTTCAGAGATAGGGGTTGCGGCTGCCTCGCTGCACCGTGCCGTCCCGCCGCCACGCGATAGCACTACTGCACCGCGGCGCTCTGCCGCCATGCCGCACCACTGTCGCCCAGCCGTACTGCAGCTGCCCCACCACTCTGTGGTTCCCCAACACATGCTGCAAAGGGCCGCTCGACTTGGCCTCCAGGTGCGGTCTGGGCTGGAGCTAGCAGTTTCGGCCGAGTCGGTCCGACCGGGTCAAACTGGTCCTGGACAAGTTTCAACACAACCCATAATTTTGGCTATAACATTGGCAACGAGAGTCTATTTGAAGACCCTTCTGTGGAGCTAGAAACCTTGGAGAGAGATGGTCCTTTTTGTATACCCCACATGAGGTTTGGATAATGTTGAGTTATGGTCGGGTTCGATCGAGCAAGAATCTTACCTGGTCCTCAGAACTAAAAGGCTAATATCTTACAGACCAGGCATCGGATTGATGCAGCGTTTATTGCGTTGATACCACTATTACATTATGGCCCATTAGGGCACTTCTTCGTGGGACTTCGTGGTAGTTGGAGCATCAACCAGTGGCTTGACGAGTATACCCTTCCAGAGTCAAGAAATCTTAGTGTGGGAACATTGTATCTGGGTGTGACAATGTACTAGGATCATGTGTCGGTCTGACAATGTAATAAAGATGTACTAGGATCTTGTGTGGGCATGTGGACGTACTGAAGATGTAATAGGATCCATTTTGTGTCTGTATTTATATTGACGATGTACTAGGATCCTATGTGGGTCTGACGACATACTCAGGATATTCGTGGATCCCGTGTTGGTCTGATGATGTACTGACGATGTTCTAGGATTTTGTGTGGGTATGACGATGTACTGAATATGTACTAGGATAAACTGTGGGTCAGATGAGGTACTAGGTTCTTTTGTGGGCTTAACGATGTACTACGATCCTCTGTGGGTATGATGATGATTTAGGATCCTTCGTGAATCTTCCACTTAATAGAGTAAGATGAATTAATAGTTACATCTAATAATCTATTATTTTTTATCTAAGATATACCTGGTGTGAGCTGAGTTTTTACCTTTTGTGACACATTCCTACGTGGTAATAACATGGGGGTATTCATCTGTGTGGAGTACCTGTGTGGTACTTACCATTTTGATTTTCCTTCCTTTTTTGAATAGTTGATCTTTGGGATTTTGTGATTGAACTTATGTTTCCACATGATCGATATGGGTTTACATGATAACATAGGTATATGTATGGACATATACCTATGTAGGGTTGTCAGTTGATTTCATACTTTGTGGTATATCATTTGTGGATTTTTTGAGACCTAGACGGTCTTAGGGTCCCTACTGACTATCGTTATACTCACCCCTGCATGGGGTATGCCCTCACATTGTTGTTTTTGGTGCAGATGAAAGATAGGGATGATTATGGATGAGGGTACCATGTTTGGAAAGTTCCTATAGGTGGGCCATACGGTGTGTCGGTGCACATAGAAAAAGGGTGGAGGTGGAGAGATGATGAGGTGATCTGTACCTACACATTATGTAGGAACCTTGGAGGACAACACAATATCTTTCTTATTATTTCATCAGTTGTATTGTATTTCTAGTTGTACTTGTACCATTACTGTAGGGCTTGTATTCTGGCCCCTCATACTTTCAGCACCCTTTTTTTGATAAAGTTCACTTGTGTTCCTATCTTGTTGTGTTTGTTTGGGAGTGTTTGTAGGATATAAAAGAAATGGATTCCCGTTTTTTGGGGATATGCATTTTGGTGCTAGTCGTCAGCCCCTGGCCTATAGAAGGCATGCTTGGGGTAGTCACAGCACAGGTCCCGAGGGACGGGTCGTGACAAATTAGTATTAGAGGAGTCTGTTCTACCGTAGAACATTTGACTATGATCATTTTAATGGAAATAATGTTAAGTGTAGAGTGTGTAGCTATTAGTTTAGGGAATCTGGTGTTGTGGTGGCGGCCAACATATCCATACACCATGACCATGACTTCTGATTTCTGACTGAGTGCACGAAATCACTGATTGCGTGTGTGTTTTTCAAGAGTTTTTTATGTGATCACTTTGAGTCTGCTCACTAGGTATAACTTATTGACTGTGGCACACTTGTTTCTTTTCAGGATGCCTCTACGCAGATAGCCATCTTGGGTTCCAAGTACAGTACACACTGATATCCCACCAAGAGACGAGGCCTCAGTGCATGGCCCTCTTCCAATAGAGGCACCAGTGGAGGCACCAGCACTACCATTACCCGTTGGGCCACTAATGCCAATAGCCCCAGAAACATAGTGTGCATACCAATTGAGGGTGTTTCATGAGTTCCAATGCTAGAGGCCACCCAGGTTCAGGGGAAAGACGGACCCACATGTAGGTGAGTATTGACTAGAGGCTCTGGTGAGAGTCTTCCAACTTGTAGGGACACCATTTGATCTCATGGTGATCCTTTTCACCATCCTTCTTCAGGTGGTAGCAGCCAGATGGTGGAGCTTTATGCTCCATGTTCATGATGTGGTGAAACTTATCTGTGCAGAATTCGAGAGCCTGTTTTAGGCAGAGATTGTCCCAGTGACCCGTCACATAGTATGCATACAAGAGATCCTTCATCTGCAGTAGATCAGCATGACTTTTTTTGAGTACTCAGTGAGATTTACTGAACACTCATTCTACGCCACTGATATAGTACAAGAACCATTCATCAGGTCCCGGACTGTCGAGCAGGGACTTAGGTAATTGATCAGGGATTTGATGATCTCACTCAGCATCCTAATGTATGCGGGGGTGTTATATCGATCCCTCTTAGTGGAGATTTTTCTTGTTGAGAAGTCACCAGAAGCGAGACCCACCATTGGACGTCACGTAGTAGAGTCTCTTGTTGCTGGAAGTAGACAAATGTTGTAGAGGTCCAAGGGGACCGGATCAAAGGTGGACAACCTCATGACTCAAGATCTGTTGTGAGGGGTACATGAGTCAGAGCCAGTCATGCATCGAACATGTAGTGTTTCACATGCGGTGGGCAGGGTCAGATGGCTTGTGACTATCCAACCCATAGTACTGATGATCAAAAGACTGTCGAAGGGCCATCCAAGTAGAGATAGAGGTTCTACTAAGACGGTCTATAAGGAGCAGGAGGATGTTGGAGAGAAGTAGTCCATGTAGCTGGTAGTGGGTGACGATTCAAGATGTTACTGCAACCACCACCAGGTTGTCCACCCCGAACACAGGGAGATTATGAAAAAGGGTGAGCTCATCTCTAGGGAGCTTAGGCATACGACCATGGATCTCTTGAGATGATACGAGGTATGATCTATGTCTACTACACCTTAGATTTATTACTTATAGGCACAGGTTCAAGTCATTCAATTATCACCAATGCCCTCGTTTGAAGTTAGGATTTTCCGATGGTGCCTTTGGCTGGATCTTTATGACTATAGACTCTTACGGGAGTGGATTTGATGATTACGCACTAGTTCCAGTAGTGTGATCTTAATCTGGTAGGGAAGAGCTTCAGCTAGGATTTCTAGTAGTGGCGTCAAGGCCTTACGACGTCATCATGGGTATGGAATGGTTATCAACAATTCATGATTACATTGATTGTATTAGGAACAAATTGTTGTGTGTCTGCACGGATGGGACCAGGTTTACCTTCACCAGTGACTAGGGAGCCTTTGTAGCATAGGCTGGACTTAATCGGAGGAGTGTGAAACCGATCACTCATTAGTTGGATAGCCTTACCCTCATAGATCTTGATATGGAGAGTCCATGATATCCTATAGTGGTGGACTAGTACGTGGACGTCTTCCCTGATGACGTTTTGGGTATACCTCTATATAGAGATATGATATTTTACATTGACTTGTACAATGGGATGACACCGATATCAATAACAGAAAATCGGATGGATCCCACGGAGCTTCATGAGCTACGGGTAGAATTAGAGGAATTACAGGGAAATGTGTTCATCAAGACATGTTTTTCTCCTGGGGCAGCCCTGATTTTTTTCACCAAGATGGAGGATCTGAGATTGAGAATTTGTGTTGAATATCGACGAATGAAACAGATGACCGTGAACAACATGTACCCACTCCTGAATATTGACGGCCTCTTTGATCAGCTTAAGGAAGCACGGTGGTTTTCGAAGATAGACCTCAGATCAGGATATCACATACTCAGAGTACAATACGAGGATGTGCAGAAGACGTCTTTCAGATGTCGGTATGAACACTACAAGTTCTATTCGGCATGAAAAACGCTCCAAAAGTGTTTATGGGACACATTAACATGATCTTTCTACCATACCTTGATAGCTTTGAAGTAGTATTCATCCACAACATCCTGATCTACTCAGCTACTGAGGTGGAGCATGTCTATCATTTGTAGGTAGTAAGGGACACACTCTGAGAGCACCCGGATTATAGTAATCTCCTAAAGTGCTAGTTATAGATCTATGCGGTTCACTTTCTAAGACATGCCATCTCAAGAAGATGGTTTTGCGGTGTATCTAGTAATGAATGAGGCGGTACATTATTGGGAGTCACCCAGGAGTGTGAAGGAGGTTTTAAGTTTCCTGGGATTGGCTGGATACTACCAGATGTTTGTGCCGAATTTCTCCTGAGTTGTAGCACCTTTATCAGCATAAACAATAAGGGCCAACCCTTGGGGGTGTTCAGAGCGATTCCAGTTGAGTTTTTAGAAGCTAAGGAGGAGGCTAACTAGTGACCCCATCATGAGGCTTCTAGAGGAGGGCGTAGGGTACGTAGTCTACTAAGACACAGTAGGAACTTGGATCAAATATGTTTTGATGCAGGAATGAGTAGTGATCTCATATGGTTCTCGATGAGTGAGACAATATGAGCATAACTACACAACCCATGACCTGGATTAAGAAGTTGTTGTCATTTCCTTGATGATATAGTGGCATTACTTGTTGGGATAATGTTTTACAATCAACTCATATCTCTGAAGTCTGAGGAATATCTTCTCACAAAAGGAACTGAACTTGATACAACGACATTGTCTTGAGATCCTCTAATTATATGACTTCGATATTGTCTATACTCCTTAGAAGGGTAATGTTATAGCAGATGCACTTAGTAGGAGATCTAGTATATAGTTTCTAAGAGAGGCGACAGAGCAGCTAGCTTCTTTGCAGATATCCTTTGTGGATTGAGATGGAGCAGCTTTTCTTCAGTCTCATATAGTCACTCCCCCTCTTATTTAGCGATTCTGGGAGGCATAGTGTTGGGATGCTGATTTTGTGACACGACATGCTCAGATATCAATCAGACATTCAACTGATGGTTTTTTTCAATGTGGGGAGCACATCATCCTCATTAGAAGTCGTACTATGGTACTAGTGTCACTACAGGCGGAAGTGTTGAGGGAGTTCCACAAATCCCCTCTAAGGGTACATATAGTAGTGGAGATTATGTACCAGGATCTCTGACGACAGCATGGGTGGCCAGGAATGAATAAAGTAGTTGTCGTGTTTGTCTCTTGGTGCATCACTTGTCAGCATGTGAAGGCATAACATCAGGTACCAGTTGTCATGTTTTATCTTTTAGAGTTCCTAGAGTGGAAGTGGGATGGGATATCCATGGACTTCGTGATAGGACTTCCATGTACATCCATAGGTCAGGATTCCATCTCGGTGATCATCAACCGACTCACCAATTTGGCCCACTTCCTACCGATTAAAGAGCAGGGTTTAGTAGAGATCATGAGACGCCTTTATGTGGGGGAGATTGAGAGGCTACATGGGAACCCTTGAAAGTTGTCTCTGATCGTGATACATGATTCACATACCAGCTATGGAAGGGGTTGCAGGAGGATTTCGGGATGCAACTTCATTTGAGAGACTCCTTCTATCCTCAGATGGATGGCTAGACAGAGTAGACCATTCAGAACCACGAGGACATGTTGTGTGCATGCATCCTCAACTTGGGACTAAGCTTGGAGGATCAATTACCTTTCGTGGAGTTTGCATACAACAATAGCTATGACTACACCAATGGTATGGAACATTTCGAGGCTCGGTACGTGCCACCATAGAAAAAGTGTAGATCATCCAGGATTAGATGATGACGACATAGAGTAGGAAGAAGTCTTTTTCTGACAGGAGACTAAGTCCTCTGGAGTTTGACGATGGGAACAATATTTTTTTACTAGTCTCACCTTGACGAGGTTTGCAGATATCTGGTCGGGGTAGAAAGTTATCACGGAGGTTCATCAGACCCTTTTAGATCCTCAACATAGTTGGTGATGTGGCTTACCACCCAACAATTTCCCCACAGTTGCACCGGGTGCACGATGTCTTCCACATATCCTAGCTGAGGAGATATGTGAACGACCCTTTTCTATAAATGGCCACGATGAGCAGGACATCGAGGATGGGGCGCCTTTTACAGAGGTTCCATTTGAGATTGAATATCAATATGAGTGGGTTCTTCATGGGAAGTTGACGCCTCTGGTGCGCATTTTCTGGCAGCATGAGAACATCCAGGAGAGCACATTGGAGCAGGAGACTTAGATTCATGCTCAGTAACCCCACTTGTTTTCCAAGTTTTGTGTTGTGGATTTCGGGGATGAAAATCCCTAAGGTGGGGAGATTTTAATGACCCAAAATTTCCAAGTAATTTTTTAATTATCTGGGAATTTTATGAGTCCTCAAAAATTGACATTTCATGATTTTAAGACATGGTGTTCCCGAAATGAATTTTTGATCTTTTTTTTGGGTATGTTCAGTAAACATACGAGTGGGTTTTTTAAGTTTTAAACTGGTACTCAGAATTTAAATTTGAGGTCACCGTTGAACTAGCAGTGCTGATATTCACTCAAGGAGTCCTTTACCTCGACCACAGTGGGTCGATGGTGAAAGATATATTTCTGGGTTTTTGGTGGAAATGATAATAAAATAAAATAAACATTTATTTTATTTCATTTAAAACTTCCCTACATGGGTTATGCAGGTGGGGACCACCTGAAATAAAACCTCCAGTTCTAAATCAAAGGTGGGAACCACAAAAACCCCATTAATTAAAGGTAACTCTTCAACTTATTATCATTATTTAATTATGCCAACTCATCATTAAATTTTTGGAACCAACTAACATTTAATGAAATGTGTCATCATTTTATTTGTGAGAATATAATTAATCTTTTTATGTTAAATTATATTGTAACCTCTTTCTATTGGTGGGTAAAGGATAAGGGGATAGATTTTTGGAGGATTATGCTCCTCCAAATAAGAACACCTCTCAATGAAGAATATTCTCCAATGATGTGCCACCTTCATCGAATAGTGATTATCCGACAAACGATCCCAGGATTAGAGGCGTGTGACTAGGGCGATGAACTTCGACAAATTCAACATCATCCTCATGACAACATAGACAGATGAATATGGTTGGGTTGTTGAATTAAATACCACCCTTACCCATTCATGATGTTTTTTGTGATTAAAATGTTGAAAACTCTAACTACTGCTCTAACACAGAGGGTGCGGGCTAAACGAAGATGGACCTACCAATCTATAATACCTTGTGGTTTTTGATGAATTATTTAAGATAGAGGAAGACATAGACGGGGGGTCGGCCACACTACGGGATGTCGGCACGCGTCCGTAGAGCCCGACGAGAAAGGGTCATGGTAAGAGCTGTGATGACGAAGGGGAAGGCGGCTGACGTTCAGTAGGTTGTGGAGAGGCAGAGCACGACGTGCCGCCATTGGAGAAAGCGGTATCGGCCTCCCCTCCATAGGGTGGCGCCCTCCTTCTCCCTGCCACCTTACCCAACCGCGGCTGCCCCGCTGCCCTAGGGTGCCTGGTGCCCCTGCGGCCGCCCTGCCGCACCGCGGCGCCCCGCCACAATGTGGCTATGATGTCGTATGTAGCTCTAGGCCACCAGGACAGGTGGCCCAGCACGGGCCAGTCCGATCCTAGCGATTTGGGCTGAGTCATCTCGAACAGAGTCGACCCTGGCTGGGTCAGGCATAGTCGGTCCAACCGAGTTGGACCGGACCCAGACTAGTTTTAACCAAACCCATACATTTTGCCATAACATTGGCACCAGGCATCCATTGGAGGAACCCTCTACGACACCAGAAAACTATGATAGAGATGATCATTTTGGTATACGCCACTAATGGTTTGTATAATGTTGGGTATGGTTGGATTGGTTGCAACACGAATCCAACTGGGTCCTCAGAACTAAAAGGATAATAACTTACAGACTGAGCTTCTGATTGATGCACCATCTATTGCATTGAGACCCCTACTACCTGTTAGTATTTTTGGATATATTGTAGGAGGACTTCATGGGAGTTGGAGTATCATCCAATGGATTGAGGAGAGGAACCTACCAGAGAAAATCAAGCTTAGTGCGGGAACCCTATAGCTGGCTTTGACATAGTACTAGGATTCATTGTGGGTCAGACGACGTACTGAGTACGTACTAGCATCATGTGTGGGTCTGATGATGTATAGATGATGTACTAGAATCTTGTTTGGGTTTGATGAAGTACTAAAAATATACTAGGATCTTGTGTGGGTATGACCGACGTACTGATGATGTACAAGGATCTTGTGTGGGTCAGACGATGTATTGACGATGTAATAGGATTCTATCTGGGTCTGACGATGTTCTGATGAGGTACTAGGATACTGGGTGGGTATGATGAGGTACTAGGAGCCTGGGTGGGTCTGATGATTTACTATGATATTATGTGGGTTTTATGATGATTTTGGATCCTTTGGGGGTCTGCCTCTTAACAGAGTAAGATGAAGTAGTAGTTACATCTAATCATCTCTACTTCTCTATCTAAGATATACCTGGTGTGAGCATAGTTTGTACCTAGGGATCACTGTCCAACATGGTAATACTGTGATGGTATTATTCTGTGTGGCGTACCTTTTTGGTACATACCTTTGTGGTTTTCCTTCCATTGTGGAACTTTTGAGCCTTGGGATTTTGGGTTGGACCCTTTGTTTTCTCATGTTCACGATTGGTTTACTAGAAAACATAGGATTATGTATTAGAATATATCTAATTAGGTTTTTCAGTTGATTTCCTGCTTTTTGGATCATCCTTTGTGGATTTTGGGACACCGTTAGGGTCTCAAGGTCCCTAATGAGTATCATTATACTGACCCATGGACGGACTATGCTCGGACCTTGTTCTGTTTTGTGCAGGCGACAGACAACACTGATTGAGTCTGAGGGTACTAGGTTTGGATGGTTCATAGAGGTAGACCATATGGTTTGTCAGTTCGTAGAGGAGACAGGGGTATGTGGAGAGCTGAGGAGGCAATATGTACTAACCCGTTAGGTTGTATCCTCAGAGGACGACCCAATAGATTTCTTCCTCTATTTTCAGTTGTATTGTATTTCCAGTTGTACATGTACCTTTACTGTTGGGCTTGTATTCCTGCCCCTCGTACTTTTAGCACTCATTTTTCAATATAGTTTACATGTGTTTTTATCCTGTTGTGTGCTTTGTTGGGTGAATTTACAGGATATAAATACAATGTCTTCCCGCTTTTAGGGGATACGCCTTTCGGTGCTAGTCACCCGCCCATGGCCTATGGAAGGCTGGCTTGGGGTGGTCACGACATGGGCCCTAGGGGATGGGTCGTGACAGATCCCTGTTGAGAATTCACAACTTTTAGAAACATGGAAATTTACACTACCATATACTACAATCACCCTCTCATATCATTCTCCTCTATTATAATCTAGGGAGATACTAACTCCTATATCTCCCTCTAGGAATCCTAAATTTTTTGAATGGCTTCTCATGACATTCTGTTCAACACATCTTCCACTACATTAATCTTTATGTAGGTGTATTAGATTTCAAATTAATAGTCTTTGAGGATCTCAATTCAAAAACATTTACATAGGTTTAGATCCGACTAAAAGAAAACATACCTTAGAATCATGTGGTATGTGAAGGCCATATGATACTCCCCTATGTTTCATTTTCACTATTTCTTCATGGGAAAAAATTAGTTTCACCATCTATAGGTCGAGGGTAGCTTAGTTACACTAATAGAGTGATAAATTTCAAGAGTCGGTAGGGATATACTGCTTTTCCACTTCATGATGTATCCAAACCCTACATGGGAAGAATCATAAAAGACCTCATACAACATCCATTAATAAGGAAATCAAATAACTAAGACACTATAAACATTTCACTCATGTAGTTGAAGGCTACATAAAAATGATAAATCAAGATGAAGGAATGGTAATTCATGGTGAAAACCCACAATAGATTTATAATCCATAAAAAACTAGAAACAAACCTTTGATAATAACATGAAATAAAAATGAAGTGCTAAACCTCCACAATGTTCGTGGGTTCCACCAATGACAGAATTTTCTCAATATTTGATGGAACATAACCATGGCCTACTAAGAAACCACATGTATAAGTAAGTTCCACTATCACTTCCATAACATGAACTTGTACAGTTTCCCATATATCACATAGTATTGAGGAACCTATAAAATTACTCTAATGTTCTAGGAATAACCCACCTATGTCATTGAGAATATATGTTTTTTATTATAAAAGTCATGAACATATCCAAGAACACTTGGAATTTAGTATTCTTCCATTATATGAACATATTTTGTCCATTTCAGTCAATAAATGACATGAAAAGGAATAAAAAGTATTGATACCTAAACCAATATGATGTTTTTAAAACGTCCTCTTACTTTACACTCACATGATTATATCCTTACCATTATTAAAAATTATCAGAACAACTAGATTCATTATTCTAGTAAAATAGGCCATGTATCCTTGGAAGGGGTACTGGATCAAAATTATCACCTGATTCAACATTTGGTAGTCTATACATATCCTCGAAGTGTTGATAACCTTATTTTCTATAATTATCAACCCCCCCCCCCAAATGAAAAACTAAGACTAAAGAATGTTCTTTACTACAAAAAAATGATCTATAACTCCATCTCATATAATTTTGTGACTTTTATATGATAATGATCCATTTGAATTAGAGATTCCCCATGTATTAACTCTATCCCAAACGTGAAATTTCATTGAGGAAGTGTGTGTCAGAAACTCTTTCGGATGGAAGTATATAAATTAATTGAAAACTCTGGAAGACCACACTATATACTATTACATTAGTAACTCCACCCACTAAAATAATTTAGGCTCCACATCCCTTCCACTAATTCGGTAATCCAGTTAGATTATGCACACCACTCACTAGACCCCAACATCAAAAAATCCATCCTTCTTCTGAAGTAATAATTTACATCATGCACAAATTAAAATAGATAGATTCCAATTATGATATCATTTTTATATCTATATAACAATAATAATTCCCCTATTGACCAATACTTCCCCATTTTTAGCCCAAATTCGCGAATGACATCAAAAAACATTGCATGACCTCTAACTAGAAGGGATGACACCAGGGATGCTAGATGTATCTCCATCTCTTGTCCTGATATGTTATCACAAGTAGATGTACTAAAGGATTGTGAAGCACTAGAATTATTGAAGGATTAAAAGGTATATGATACACTGTTCAACTATTGAAAAATTCTCTAGCCCCTCCTATATTGGGACCTTCATATCAAACATATCTACATGTGTTCATATGCTATGCCTCACTAGTGATAAAATATACTAGTAATCCCATGTGTAGTTCAAGGAGGATAATGAATATCATGGGGATGACCTCATCTATATCCCTCACCACTATTTGGGTACAAAACTACTATCATGGATGTTGAAAATTCATTGTCATCATCTATTATATATACGACCACATATGCATCTTCTTTTGTTACAAATTAAAATGGGATTGGCCCACTGAGTTATACTATCCTCCATGAGTGGTAGGGAACTAAGACATATAGTGAGCACATTCCACATAGGTGTAACATAAAAATGAAAAAACCTGGTAGATTCTAAAAAATTTATGGACATAAATTTGTAGGAAAAAATATACGAAGTTAAGATACCAACTAGTCATAGCCTCAAATTTCCCAACACTCTTGATCCCCAATATGATTCTCCACTCCTCAAGAAATTTTTTTGTCCTCATTCATGAGGTGAATCACCTTTTGAATTAAACCAAAAAATTAGTTCTTATTTCATATACACCTCCAATTATATTAAAACAAATATAGGTTACAATATATATAATAAATAAATGTGTCACCTCCTCTAGATGCCACACTCAATACTCCTCCCTTAATAGAAGTCCAAGAGTGAAATGAATAATTGTTTTGACGTTGATCTTGAGCTCTTATATGATCAGGATTCCTTGTTTAAGGTATATTAATTTCTTTTTCTTCACAAACATCATTATGATTGACTATAACTTCGAATGGGTATGCTTTTAAAAAATGACAAGGAAACATGTTCCTCATCCCGCTCTCTAAGATACAATGTCTACCTCTAATGAACCACCCCTTAAAACAAACTAATATCCAACATAACCCAATAACAATCTCAGTCATGAATCAATCATAGGATATATCTTTTTCCTCTATCTTATGATCCATATCCAAAATTTATTTTCTTCCCTCATACTTTATCAAACCCCAGTGTAGGGAATCATTCAGTGTATTATATCATATCTCGCCTCCTAAATAAAATCGATTTATTATCAATTTATTAGATCAACATTCTAATCACATCCACATTCAACAACATATAGATAATGAACATTATCTATTTATAAAAAAAGTCCCTCTATCAAAAGGCACACAATTTGTTAATATTCATTATTTGAGTTCATTTTTGGTTCTTCAAATTTCCTTTTTCAATAATAAGTACAAACTAAACTAATGCATGTAATTATTATATGTATCTACCCCACCAGAAGAACCAATTCACCTATAAAATTTAAAAAAAATATTTTCCTTATATCATATAATAAGGGACCTTAAAATCCAATTCTATAATGAGTATCCTTTTATTATATAACAAGTTATGTTCAACCAGAATCGTTTCTCTTCATACCCATGAAATTCTCATAAATTCCTAACATAAATATCTATGTAATATCTTATCCAAAAGATTTTATACCTTTATTTCATTAACCCCTCCCCTGGTAAACCATATGGGACATTAATAAGTTGAGGTAATGACCCCAAATCACACCCCCAATAATTCCAAGGTTGTTGGCTAGCACTGAGGATAAAAAACACAAAAATGGGAAGCATATCCCCCAATAACCCTATGAATATAATATAAAAATAACTAGTAAACCATATATCATAAATTTAAAATAAATTTATAAAACAAATCATGGTTTTAAATTGAAAATAAAACCCTTTAAAATGAAATACTAAGAGAAATATTAATGAAAAAACTCCACAACAATTATGACTACCAAACTATTAATGTCATGCATGATATTAAAAACCCTCATGGAAACCTGGAATGATTATTATGTTTTACTAGTGAGCATGAAATGTATACTTAGTAAGATAATACCCATAAAATATCATGAATATATAGATTGAGAAGACTAATTCCCTGTAGAAAAAACAATAGAACAATCAAACACATATATATAGGTTAATTATCCAATTACCAACCTCACAATGTCTCCCTAAACAAAAAATAAATAAATTATTTTAAAATATATCAAAATAATATTAATAATATGCCTCAAAATTTCTCACCCATTAGTCTGTTGTTCTCATTACTAGACAAAAAATTACATTTTCCCCATCCCATTTATATATTATAATTGTTTTTAGGGAGTTCGACTATCATGAACATTAAGGAGAACATCTTAATGCCCAATTGTTACCACAGATGACCCACATTACGAATCACCTCAAAATACAACCTCAATTAAATAATCCATAATATATGGAATAACTACATTCTATGATATCTTTAATAGGAATATCAACCTATTAATACATTGTATGTATTACAATGAAATAAATCTCCATTATTTGGTATTATAAAAAATAAAAAACATATCTGACATATTAGAAAAAAAATTAACATTAACTAAAAATCGATGAATCAATAATAATGATTTAGGTATTATACAAATAATCATTACATTACATTCAATTCAACACATATTCCATATTTATTAATCAATTAATATGTAATGATACACTAATAATGTTATGGTTATCCAAGAAATACAGAGATGTAAAATATCTGTATGTTCAAATTAATTAAATCACTAATTGATATCATTTTTAAAATACCAAAAATTTTATTCAGAATTTTTTTATAATGGTCAAAATAGAGGTATGTAAAAAAAACATGTAATTATATCCAATAAATGTTTTATATCCTCTATACAATAGATTATGGAGATAAAAAGATAATCGACTAATTTAATTCACATCGAAATAAAAAAAATATGTTTATTTAAGTTGTTTATGTCCAAAAACAAGTGAATGGATAGTGTGGATTATTTATATTTTTTCCAAAAAAAATTATATCCTTTATAAAATAAATTTATTATATTGTCTTTTTATAAAAATAAATTTACATATACCATTCCTTATATGAACACATATATATCCTTCCTTCTAACTAAACCACTCACTATATTTTTATTGAACCTAGGACCTAAAAATCTCTACAACTCATCAATTTAATATATTGTGTTGTATTTCCAAATATAGTTGACTTGTAATATGGTATATATTTAATTATAAAATTTGAAATTAATCTTATTGAAAATAATTTAACAGCTAATAAATATATTCAAAATTAAATCACTACTTAATTAAAAATATTGGTATTTACATAAAAAACCTGAGTTAGTGCTCCCCTTCTAAATGCATAATGGTGATTTTTATTATCCAATCTCAGAGTTATTTATATAATTTAAAATTTCATTTATTTAATTTTTCCTTTTATAATATAATTTATTTATAATAATCTATCAGTATAAAAAACAATGGAATCACAACGTTGATGTTATGTTTTATTATCTCTTTCAATTCTAAAAGGAATAAAATTTTTCAGTTGAGTCTGGTGATCAAATGTGACACATACCATCTAAATAATGATTTGTATTAGGGGTTTTAATGAATTTATAGTTATTTTATTCATATTTAGAGGCTAATTTTGTCAAATGAGGCATATATATATACTCATTTGAAATAAATTTAAAATTGATAATCAATCTAAAATTAATATAAATAATGTGTGTGTACCAAAATTTCCTTGTTTTATTTGATTAAATTAAAATTAAACTATTTTATTAAAAATTATGGACAATGACGTATGTCAAGAAATATCAAAATTGGTATTCTAATTTTTTAATTTTATTATATATATTTTTTTATTCATTTGAATTTGAAAGGCCATGATTTATATATTACAGGGAAAAACAAATAGAGAGAGGAAATATAGTTGAATGGGTAAAAAATGATCAATGATAAAATATAATAAAGAATAATAAAATATCTCTTAATTACATCATTATTCAGATTATTCAAATAAAAAAAATGGTATCGATAACATAGGTCATGTTGTATCCCAAAATATGAAGAATGAACTGTAAAAATAGAAAACAAAAGAAACAAAAAAAGTAAAATAATATATAAAATATCTCTCTATATATCTCTATTAAGATTTAATTTATCCAATAAATCCATATGTTTATGAATGTTACATCTACTACAGATCTACTACTGTCTTTTTGCCCGAACAGATACAGATTAACGTGACATTTACAAAACCCACAGAATGGGTCCAGAGGATTCTTGTCTATTATGATTTTTAGAGGAGCAATTACTATCATCTTCATTATTATTCATGATACATTAATTTCTACTATATTTATAAATGCTATAGGAATGATATATCTAATTAATCAGGGGTCAAGTGGATGTCAGTGGCTGGTCATGTGGTGTCCCTCATGGATTGCTGTTCTTGGATCTCTCCAGTTAGAAGAGGCAATATGGATGAGGCTCCTCATAATAAGAATTCATTCATCCTTGTTCAACACTTTAATCCTTTGAGTATTAGAATAATTGGATATATATAATGGCTCATCTACACAGTAGTCTATTACGATTAAATGAGGAGTTATTAATGGTCAATCTATAATTATTTATACTCTCTGAGTAAGTTATAGGTTTTGGAATGGTGGTGGAAAATTGTATTAAATACATCCCTCAAATCAAGTAGATATGTTTACATAATGATGGAGTATCCTAGAATAGTTTATGGATGAATAGGATTCGTCATAGTTTTCAATAAACAATGGTGTTGGAATGATAATTGATCAAAATCCCTTGAATTCTAAAGAGGCATATATGAGAGTCATATGCTGTAAATTTATTTTTAATAATGGTCTTATAGGAATAATATATTTTTAAAAAAATATTTGTTACATAATTCTTGGAAAATTTACGAAAAACCAATCACAAAAATCACCAAAAATATAAAAATTGCCTCATCAATATTTTAATATGGGGTTTCGTCAAACTAAAAACACAATGCATAATTATAAACTCAAATGAATGAAAATATCCAGTATATATAAATTAATTTGTGTACCTAAAATATATATTTCAACAATAGAATAATACACTATCACAAACCCCTCTTCATTGGAACCCCACAAAGGCTGGAAATGATGAGAGGGAGTTACCCCTAATGGCCACCTCTAATAGGCCAAAGTTTGGTGACTATCTTTTAGGATATTAAGTACACAATTAAAGGAATTACCCTCAATAACCATAGGAATTTGTTATAAAACCCCCATTCAACATCATATCATTGATGTAAAATAACCATTTTCAAACAATCCATGTCAAGAAATACTTATAAAATCCTCTAAAATGTAACATAAATAAGAAAATTATAGAAAAATCCATAACAATTTTGGCCTCTAAGCTAGTAATGTCCACCAAAATCTCTAAAACCCTCAGGGAAACCACAAATGATTATTATAAAATAATGCTTAAATTAACATTTATACTAAGTAGGATCATAATTAAATCCACTCATGAAATTTTTGAAATAAAATACTAATGATCTGATGAATAAATAATAGAATAAATTGGAACCTATATAGTTAAAAAGTAAAATTTCAAACCTCTCCAAGGATCCATCACTCAACAACACATCCTTAGTTGTAATATAATATCAAAAGAATATAAAGAAGGCATCTAGTAACTCTCCCACCTTTGGTTTTCCCCTACCATGTTCAAGCATCAAACTTCTTATGTCTACATCCCTTCCATATATACCAATCATTAGTGTGTGGTATTGGAATATTCGGAAAATTATATACAAGAACAATATTCCCTTATTTTATCATGCATGGAATCCAACACACATCACCTAAATGTACTCTCTATTGGAGTTAGTGACCTAGAACCAACAACTTATACTACTGATTATTGGTATATTCATGGTTGTTTAAATTATTAAAATCGTATAACATCATGATCATTATATTTCAATGAAAATGAATGTGATAATGTCTATAGAGTATTTTTTCAGACTGAAATGTCATATCTGTTTCCTACTATTACGAGAACTTTGATGTATAATGATGATATTATAAAATATTTGTTATATAGCTATATTTTATTAGCTGAATGGACAGTTATGTTAAATTATATTGGGGGTAGAGTCCCATATTACATTGCACCCTCTTCTCACGGTGTCTTCCAATGAACACATCCAGGAAAAGGAGGGAGAGAGAACATTCCATCCTGTTGAATGTTTATACGTTATATTTTTCAATGAATGTTCCTATTTGTGGATGTGTTTAATGATCCTTATAATTCAATATTATTTTTGATGCATAACACGAGTAATACATTTTGGTGCTTTTAATAACACAAGAAGACATATTTTCATGATGATGTTGGATATGTTGGTCGTGTAATGGATGATATGTAATTAATGAATAAATCATGGAAGGAATTTTACCATAACTTCATTAACAATGTTGGATATCTCAGGACCATTGATGGAAATGAAAATGTTTGATAAATCATTGTCAATGGTGAGATGTCAATGAGTTCATTTATAGAATGTTAGAAATGTTATTTTGGGAAAATTTGTTGATGAAATAAGAAATTCAACCAACTATGATTTGATATCAAAGTAAGATGATTATATTACGAGGTATGAATTGATAGGTGGTAGTCATAACATTGAATTATCTTCATCACTTTAGAGGGTCATGATGTGTTTGTAGATAATGTAGTTATTCTATTATTTAGGCTCACTATTATTGAGATGTGTGGGTATAGGATTACCCAAAAAGTGTATTTACAAGTAGTAATGAGCCGAACTATGTTAACCTCAAAAACTTCCACCCAAACAAATCCTCCAAAATCCAAAAGGGCACTCTATATACAGATGTATAAGCGACTAGCATTCAAGAATCAATCCCCAACCATAGAGAACAATTTTCCCCAACATGAAAAAGATACAAGGAAGATATATACATAGTACAATGATAATTGGAAGATAACAATAGATTAATATATTTCATAACTAAAATAAAATATCATAAGTGATACAAATCAAAAACCATATAAAATAAAATGCATATGTCCAAAAAAAATAAAACTCCAAAAAAGAACAAAACTACTAATGTGATATGTGTGAAATCTACCACCATCTCACCACTAGATACACAAACCCAGCTTCCAGAAACCTTACCACCTCAATTTAGTGCATTTCTATTTCCTACATATAATTAAATAACCATTTCAATACAGCCTCTCCAGGCTTTTCTTGGTGGGAGATAAACAAACTCTATTTGATCACACCAATGTTTTCCAAATCAAATCTATATATGAATAATTCAATTATTATCATTTCAATGAAAACATAGCATGATAAGTAGTAATATAATTTTATATCAAATGGATGATAAATATTTCCATATTTCCATAGTTTGAAAATAGTTTTTATAATAATGTCTCAAAGAATAGTTTTTCATAACCATTTCACAAAATGAAAATCAATTAAATCATGTCCATAATATTACACACTATAGAACCGGTAAAACATGATAATACCAACAACAAGCATGGATAGTAGACCACTCATACTATAGTAAATGACTCGTGCACACCCAATTCATTGAACATGGGATTAAGAAGCAGAGGAACCCCCCATGAGTGAACCCCCAATAATGACATGAACAAATACCTAGAACAACAAGCCTAGAGAGAACAGCAACACCGCATTAGTGAACCACATAAAATAAAATGGTCGATGGGCCTAAGCTACACCGTCAACCTAAGTACCCAAGGCATTCCAAGTGATGCATTTATCAAGTCTCCTAAAAAGGTTACAACATTTCATAAACAATTTCAAACAACCCTTTATTTTATCAAAAACATGACTTGAAAACTCCTTCAC
The DNA here is from genome assembly GCA_963277665.1 of Viscum album. NCBI lineage: Eukaryota > Viridiplantae > Streptophyta > Magnoliopsida > Santalales > Viscaceae > Viscum > Viscum album. The sequence continues at coordinate 1,900,843,518 of OY728121.1, read as the reverse complement.
CAATCCATTTCTCATTTATTTAAAAACACCATTTTCGTTTACTAAAAAAATGGAAGAACAATATTTTTATGAAAAATCCATTTATACACAAAATAAAATCCTTACAATATTTTTATAAAAATATTCATAAATATCAGAGAAATAATGTTCATCCAACATAGGCTAGATACATAACCACCTACCTCAAACTCAGGTTGAACACTACTCTCAATGGGTCCTACCTACATCTAAAGGAAAGAAGATGCAATAGCCCAGGTCTTATGAAAAATTTATACATATTAGAATTATAATTTATAACAACATTGGATTTAAATGAGGGTAGGTTATACATACCTTGAGAACCATAGACACCACTCCAAACCATATAATGTACTACCCTTAGAAAAATATCACACAATCATTTTGGAAGGATCCTACTATAATCATCATTACAAGATCAAATCATCCAAATAAATATCACAAATACTCAAAGCGTTATGAAGTAGTATAAAGTACACATTACCAGAGGGATGAAATGCACCCACAATGGATATAGAGTTTCGAATAAAGTGATCAAGAAGAAGTATAATCAATTGAAATTTCATGGATGATCCTAGGGTTGGAATGAAGGATAAAAATATTAATATGATAGTATTTATGTTTGAAATGTATAAAACCCATTGGGTATAAATGGATGAGGTCATAAACCATGGTCTTAAGGGTTAAAATCCACAAAAAAATTGGATAATGAAAAACATTTCACCAAAAGAAAATTTATTATTGGATGATTTTTATATGAAGTTAAAACAAGGTTTATGATGTAAATGGAATTTCACCACAAATGTTTTTCAATCCTTCTACCCCGTGATCCATTTAAATGATTAATTGACCATTTTCACCCTTAATGTTCTCAGTAAGAAATTCCCAACATATGTCTCCTGAAAATATACCAAAACATTCCTAATAACCTGTGAACCAATAAAACACCGAATAAACATAAATAAGTGGATATATTTTTATATGGATTCCACTATATCCCAACCGTGGGTCTTTCTTTCCTCGATATGTCATGTAGAAGAAGGGTTCTCCAAAAATAGTTGAGGCCAATACTCCTTCAATGATGATTCACACTACCAATTCTATTGAGAATTTGATTTGTGTCCCCATAAAACTTTGACAAACAGAATAGACCTCCCACGTAATAAATCCACCAATTAATCCATGATCATTACTAGTTTATCCACATCTAAAACATCTGGCTCCAACTAAATCTATTTCAAGAAATGAATTTGATGAAGATTTTTATGATAGGTCCTGATATTATATATATTGAAAACATAATGAATATTGGTCAAAATATCTAGAACCACCAACCCATATGTATCCTTCCCATTTTTTTTAGATCCCCAAAACGTTCTAATATATCTCATAGACAGCTTCCCCATTTCATAAGCTGATGGGGCCCCAACGGAGGAAATATAATTAGGAAAACTCAATCACTTTTGGAAAAATATAAGGGATGATTTTGAAGATACACATATTATTTATTCTAATATTGTGTTGTAACCATATGACATCATGTATAATTATCCCTTATTGATATCCACATAATGAGACTCATTCCCACAAGAGAGGATTTCCCCACCTCTTCCAAAAAAATAGACGATCTTCAGGTGTGAACATACAAAACTTTAAATGGAGTCATTCCAATTGAATAATGATAGCTATTTATAATTGAAATCACTTCTAGTCCTAGATGGTTATCCCATGGTCCACTTAAATACAAGATGTAGTAACATCCCATATCCTCCAAAAAATAAATTTCAAACTCTACCTGATCATTCATATATGGATGATATGTTATAATAATCATAAACTAAGTACTTATAAACTCATAGAGACTCTTACAGAATCTAGAAGTAATCCTAGGATCTCTATATAAGTAAATGGTATATGGAACCCCATGTAACATCTCTATATCATTTATATACAGCTTACCTAGATCATCATCATTAGTAATGTCCATCATCAGAATAAAATGGGTTAATTTCGTATATAGATCAACCAAATCATAGATATAATTCTTACCACAAGGAGACTATGTTAACACAATGTTATTTTTCATGCACACCTCATTCCATTTCAAAAATGGAATAGAATGATCCTGGATAAAACTAAATGGTTCTAGAAGCTTTGTCTCTAATTATTGGTAGGTTTAACAATGAGACACAAAACCAGTAATGTAATGATTCGTATACAGACACTAGAATCATGGTTTCATGTCATAAAACATCTTCATAGTTCCTAAATGAACTCTCAATGACGAAATATGATGGTAAAACAAAAAATAAATTCTCACGAATGGTGGGATGAAAACATGATTCCCGATGATGAGAATACCAACAGAATGAAGATACAAAACAAAAACAATCTCCTCAACATAAAGGGTTTCTATGATTCTAATGAACTCTTAAACTTGTTATTAAATATATAGAATAGTGTATCACCACATTGTTTATGGAAATATTATTTACAAAAAATATACACTTTTTTATTTTTGTTTCACACAACACTGAGTGTAAGAGACATGTGCTATACAGTTAAAATATTAATATTTAATTTGAATGTTATCACATAGCTATTGAAATAGAGGTTACATATAGGATTTACTAAATAATGAAAATATATGGTTAAATATTAGAAATAAATAGCTTTTTTTTTCTTGACCAATTAATTAAAAAATAAAATAATAACATATTTAAAATAAAGGATATCTTTTTCTAAAAAACTCATTTTTTGACACACAAACATGTTTTACCAATAAAAATTAAATGATTAAATTTTGTGGAAAAAATTTAATGACATTTATACATTATATATTCAATAAAAGGATTAAAATTAATTCTATTTTTTTCTATGCATTATTTAATTAAAAATCCAATTTCCTAAATAAAAACAATATTTTTCTAATTATTAGTTTTGTCAACATTTTCTCAATTATATTAAAATTACTTTTTGATAATTTCACTAATATTTATTTTAAAAAATATATTATATTTTTTAAATCATCATGTAATAAATATTTTATGGTGAATTATCAGAAATTTCTGAGAACATAAAATATTTTATGAATTTTGAAGAATACTGGTAATTATTAATAATTCTAATTTCAAATAAAACATTAAAAAAATTAAAAAAGGAATTAATGTAATTTTCAAAGTAAAATTATTTCCATTATATATTTATTTATTAAAATTTTATCACTATAATAAATTTAATATTTAAATTTTATATTAAAATAAATTAAACATTTGAACATTTTCTATTTGGAAAAGATATTTCTCATCACATCTTTGGGATTAATTTTAAATTTATATTTTTTCACTTATGTGAATGTAATTTGAAATAATCGATTATATTTTTGTAATAATAATAATTTATAATATCTAAAAAGGTCAAATTAATTTTTTTACCATAATGAATAATAAACATAGTAAAACTAATTACCACAGTTAAGGTAAAAATTTGTTTACCAGTGGTTAAACTAATAGATATGGGTAAAAAATGACACAATACATGTCCAAAATAAATTATATATCCAAATTTAGATATTATTATATATATGGTTCTATTATGGTCCCTTTTTATCCAATTTTTACTTGAAAAACATGTGTATATATTTTTATATTAATAAATTTCAATTGTGCCCCTCTCCCCACTTATAAAAATCCATTACTTCTATTTTTCTCATCACACATTCAAAATAATTTTTTCATCCCATAAATACCAAAATATCATCTTTAATTTTCAATTCATATCCTAGAAGTATTATTTTTGTGATAATATCATCCTAAGAAGGCTTTTCGTGCAACCCTAAAAAGGTTACCCCAAGAAGAGGAATCATTCCTCAATGAGTGTTTTTATTTTATTTTATTTTCCACATCCTATAATTATTATTAAAAAATATGATATAATATCATGAGTACATTAAATATAATGATATATTTTAATGTTATTTAAATTAAATAAAATCATATCCACTTTAATGAAATTGCGATGCAAAATTATCATTCGTGTGTATGGTAGATTACCGCATGGTGAACCATTGTTATTCATTTTCCATAACCACCAATAACTACAGGATATTATGGTGGAATAATTGTTTACATATTATATTTAGGAGATTATTATTCTTTTGGAGTCATGATACTTAATCTTACATCATACTTTCCATTATGTGGGTATACGATAATGTCGTTCCTGTGTATGAAGGTCTACTTCCTCGTGATGTGATGTGATTTGTTATAAATATACACATTACATAGAATGTATATAGGATAGGTTTAAATAAAAAATAGTGGTATATATTATATAACAATTATCTTATAAAGTTAATATATTATTTATTGTTATTTAATTTCATCCATAGATAACATGGAAACAACGTTCGTGTGTATGTAAGGCATACTGTCTCCATTAATAGTGTATTTCATTTTCTATCGCAAAATTTTATGGATTACTATGAATAAAAATATAATTAATATATATTTTATTTATATAAATTTTAACTTTATTTATATTATGAATCCATGATCAAGGTAATAGTATGAAATATATAAAATCAAAATACAAGAAAAATAATGTAGTTATTACTCAAAACATGAATTGGACAGGATATTTTTAATAAAAATGTAATAAAATTACATAAATAAATCAAACATGTTTTGAAATATATAATTATGTTTATATAATATATTTATAATAAAAATATATTTATTGTATTGTATTTTTTTACATACACAAAGGATGTAGAGACTTATGGTAAGGGATTTATATATCTCATTTATTATTATGTGAGACACATTCCATATTCAACATGTGTTTATTTTTGGGGGTGTATATAGTTTAAAAAAATGTATTTGATTATACTTATTATTTATTTATATTCTATTTAATTATAAATTTGAGGAGATCTATTTCATGGGGGTTTCAGTTCAACAGTTACCAATATTGTGAAGGATCCCCCCAATTTCCTTATTTGGACATAATATATCTTAGATACCTATCATATTATATAAGGTGTATGTAATACCCATTTAACATGATATATAAATAATATATTTATTTTAAGTATGTTATATGTTACAATTAATGACTTCATTTCAAATATATTATTACACAATGTTAACAAAGTGGTAAGAGTTTTAATTTACAATTTCATAATTTATCATGATTGTTTATGATTATGCATCCAATAATAAAATATTATGATATATCCTTAATGAAAATCATTATTTTTTTTATCCTCTACATGTTTCAAAAAAATAAAACTTTCTATTCAAATTCACCTATTTATATACTCAATAGTTTTGAAATGTTTTTACGAATAATAATCTTTATTTCTTTGTTCGATCAAAAAAACTTTTAATTCAAAAAACATTTTCTCAAAAAACATCAAAAACATATAATGAATTATTATAATGAGTTATTAAATAAAGTTTTACAAATTATATATTTTTTAAAAAAATTAAATGGAATATTCGTAGAATTTTCCACAAAATTTTCATTTGGATTTACTGAAAATGCGAAAAGAATATCAATATTATTGTTTACTACATGAAAATAGATTCCCACTATCATGGCCATAATTTTCTTTGAATATTACATGATATGTTTTCAATGTTATTTTTATCAAAATGAATTTTAAAAATTTTTATTATTTTAAATATGTTTTTTATTGGGGAAATAATATTTTCCATAAATGGTATCAAATAATTTTTAATGACACATTTATAAGTTTTAATGGTTATTTTCAATGAAAATTATTTCAAAAGTATATTATAAATTTTTACTTATAAAAATTTAATATAAAATATATGTTATTTTCGACATGAAATTTTCTATGTGATCTTTCATAATCATTTTCTATATAATATGACATTTTTTGATGTTAATTATTATTTATTATGGATACAAACCATGGATACCATTTTTAGTTATTAACATTGTGTTTAATGTTAACGATGAAAATATATTTATCAAACATTATTCTCTTCCACATGTTATACCATGATAAAATTCTTATAAAACCCACTTCTTCATCCCCCGGATATTCTTTGACGAAATAATGTAATGATTTGAAATATATTACCATTTCTATAGGATATGTTATGATAAAATATTTATGAATCCCATTTCATTCATTGTGAAATGATAAGAAGAATGTTTTATGTTCTTATGGAACATGTATGTATGATTTTTATTATGTGGGGGTTGTTAATTATAACCAAGGAAAGTAGTTATGTTACAACAGATGATGGTTATTACATCATAACCAAATATGGGTGGGACTTACATCTCCCTCTAAATAATTTGCTAAATATTGATATCTCATGAGATAAGTATGAATAAAATGGGGAGTGAACATAGTTTAGTAAGGTACATTTACCACTAGGATAGCCTTGGGAGTGAACATTCACTAGAATGATGGTTAAGGGAGTGAACCCATTCAACTATGATATTTTTTGAAATATAGATTTATTTATACAGAAAATTATTTCATATATTTATATGAATTACACAATTAATGTCTTATGTCAATGTTATTCCATCACTTATCATGTTCTTAGTTTTCCTTATGATTCATGTCTAATGAACTGCCAATCATTATACCATTACAAAAAATAATAATCTTTATTGTTTATGGTTAAGTTTTTATATGTTATTTTCATGTTATCATACCAATATTCCCACTTGATGTTTATATACTTTCCCACATTTACCCTTACATAGCATCTGATCTCACCTTTTCTTTTGTCTTCATACATAATGTTATGAATATTGGTTTTTTAGGGAATTTCTATGAATTGTAATAAATGAAAAGATCCTTATGGGAAACATTGTATATATTTAACTAAATAAGATAATTGTGTACATTGTATATAAATTAACTGAACTATAATGATCCTTTTGTATCTGTTTGTGTAATATAATGAATATTCCTCTCAAAGATGTAATATTTATGTATGTGATGTTGGGTTCATTATATTCTGTATCAGAGGATAATTTAATTAACCCGTGGAAACTAGGATTAAAATAATCTAGTGAGATACCTATGAATATTTATATGGATATGTCCAGAGATATGCATGAGTATAATAATAAGATTGAGTGAATTTATAGGAAAATATCCATTATTTTTTTGTAAAGGATCGATCGAGTGGATTCTATGAAATTGCATCCATGCATGAATACTATGAGTGGATGTGGCTCTAGCACAGAGGTACTTAGGGGTAATATATCAAAAGGTATCATTAATCAAGACTCAATCACCACTTGGTGCAAGACAACATTCCTTAATTTACACCTATTTTGAATCTCTTGTGTGAAATACTTTTGAAATTCATAGAATCTTTACCAAAAAACCATAATTCATTTGTATAATAAACCTGAATAACCTAGGATATGCCTATGGATTCCGATATTAAATTTTATTTCATGATTTATAAATTTTATTAGATATTTTTCAGGATTATTTTCTTCCCATCAACAAATATTTTTACTCAAAATACCTTTTTATTGTTTTGGTCAGTGGCTAGAACCATGTGGAATTGGATTAAAGTTTAATGGTATATAAAATGTATTTACGAGAAATAAAAATGGGATGGATACTTGAGTGAATTATTTTCTTATTATTCCTAATCTATTATCATGCTATATGATTAACAAAATTTATATTAACCATCTCTTCGACACACCAATGAAGGTAAGGATAGAGTTCTCAATGAGCTTAGGTGGTGGAGACCATGGAGGAAAGATGATTTAGTTTCTTATATGTCCTGAATATGGGAAGAATCACTCAAGTGAATGAATCAAATGAAATAAAAGAAGTTTTATGTGTGGATAAGAAAGAAATAATTAATGATGTTTTTGATGAAAAATAAATTGTTTATTAAAAACAATACATGTGAATACTATTTTCATTAAAGTATTATTAATGGATGGATATTTTAAATTTTAGAGGTATGAGAATTATGAAAATTAATGATATGAGTTGAAGTATCTTAAAGAGAATTTTTAAAGGGGTACAAGTAATGGTTTTATTTCACTATAAATAAATAGACCAAAAATGACATATGAAAGGAATGGTTTGTTGTAAAATAATTTTTATCATAAACATAAGAAGAATGAATAAATTTATATTGATGAATTATATGAAATGATTCCTATTTATTTTGTATAAAATAGGTACTAAAAAATAATACGATTGTTCCTAGATTATTCATTAAGAAATGAGTAGAATGATTGAAATGCTTATATGTTATAATTCAAGTATTATGAAATATTTATGTATTTTTTAGTAGATGATTTAATTTTAGGATTTATAATAATATTTTGAATAGTGATGAGGAATAAGAAAAGTGATTTAATGGAAAGATGATATTTCAAGGAATACACATGATTACGGGAGACATAACACTTAATATATTACAAATGGTGATATAATGATGTTTGGAGAAATATATAATCAATATGGATATAGTAAATTCTATTTTATTGATTACATTATAAATGACTGATGATTTGCTTCAAGTTTTTTTTGTGTTATCATTGATGGATTTTACAGCATTTTTTTATTTAATGAATATAAAAATAATCTTATTTTTATTTTAGGAAAAATGAAACATGTATTTTATCAATAATGTTTTACGGTAATTTAGGTTACTACCTTGTTTTAAGATAATAAAAGATGAATGTATTCAGATAATTTTTATTGGATAAATAATATATACTTATTTATTTTGGGGGTGAATGATAGCTCATTTTCAAAATTTATTGAATTTATATATAATTTATTAGATTTTAATCCTATGTAAGAATTTAAGGATAACCATTTTCGAAATGGTTTACGTTCATCATTGGATGATGTTTGAGAGATTAATGTATAACTTCACCATATTGAGATCTATTAATATTTTATAACCTCTATTGTCCATTTTTTTACGGTGATAAATAGAGAGAGAAAGAATGAGTTGTCATTCTATTATGGGAATTTTCAAATATTAGTGTTTTAGAAATAAAAAATTTATCTTTATTTCTTAGAGAAAGTTTTTATGTAAAAATTGAACAAGGCATAAAAATGATGACATTATTCTTTGTGAATTGAATGAAATAAAGTATGTATGTTTTATTTTTAAAATTCATTATATTTATGAAAATGATCCTAATATAAAATCTTATACATTTTCCTTCATTTCAGATTAATGAAATATATTTTAACCTATCATGGATTTTTTTCTTTGTGGTAATTAACATTATCCTAACAATGATTTCTGTCACTGTCTATCATTATTTTGGAAGTAGATTTCTCTTCCATTTCCATGTATTCACTTCCCACCAGTATTATCTTATAGGTAAACCTAGTGATGTGTTATTCTAGGTGACTCTCATACATTCATTTATCTATTTTAATGTGTAGTTCTACTGAAAATATTTACGATGTAGGTAACTCACATTGGGATTTTCAAATATCAATCCCTTGATTTCGAAGAAAAATTTCAAATTGAAAAGGTTAAATTTAATTAATGTGGGTATAATGTAACACCCTGATATTTTGTCAAATGTTATTTTCAAATAAATTTTATCTTTTCAAATTTTTTACACACAAATCTATGTTATAACAAAATGTAAAATTTTATTAAATTTTATTATTTAATGTAATAGTTTTTTCCTAGTCATTGGAATGATGATTAAGAATTTAATAAAATAAATTATGAAAATACAAGTTTTAATAATGTATATAAAATTATTAATTTGGAGACCAATTAATTTGAAATGAAAATAAAAACTATTAGAAAATAAAATATTTTTTATAGAAAACTATTTTTATGCACACAAACATATTTTACCTCAATAAATTTAAATAAAAAATTTTTGTGGTGTATTTTAAGTAAAATCATTTAATATATATTCAATAAAATGTTTATCATTCTATGTAATTTTTTTTTCTAGATATGAGATAAGAATAAATTTAATATTATGCCTAAAATTATATGTTTTAAAAAGAAGTTTGGTTGTCTTGTGCACGCTTATATTAAAATTAATTTTTTCTAATATTTAAGAACATATATTAACAATTTAAATTTATATTATAAATTACCAACTTTGATATATCTGGGCGTAAATTTTAGAAAATCTTATGAGAAGATAAATTTTTCAATGAATAGTGAAAAATTCTTGTGTTAATTTTGAATTATCATGTCATTTAATAAATTTAAAACATAATATTATTTAATATTATTTTAAAATTAAAATTAGTTAAATTATATATTTTTTAATCCAATATAAATCATTGTAATAAATTTTATCTAGATTTTTTTAGCAAAAACAATTTCTGCTTTTGAAAAAAAAAAATTTGGGAAATCGCTTTCTTGTTGTGTGTGTGAGATAAATTTCAAATTAATAATTTATACATAAATGAGTGTAATATTTAAAAATTTAATACATATTTTCAATAATAATAATTTATCTTATATAATATGTTTAGATAATTTTTATTTAATAAAAAATTGTAAAAATTAATTATCAGGGTTATTAAAAAAATTGGGTTTACTAGGGGTAAAACTAGAAGTATATGTGTTAAAAACTAATCCAAAAAATTATTAAAATCCCAATTATATACATATTTATACCATATAATGTCTAATTTTTTTAATTATGTATTCTTTATCACTCATAATTGTGAAAAACATGTGTAAACCCTTTTTAATTAAAAAATTAGTTGTGTGCCACTCACCTCACTTATGAAAGGTTTCCCATTTTAACCTCCTTTTCAGACCTCCAAAATAATTTTACTAGTAGAATAAAAGCCCAAATATATTAATTAATTACATCCACTCATACTAGAATAAATATTCTGGTCATAAAGGCAACCTATGATGAAATTTGGGGTAATCCTATGAAGGTTACCTGAAGAAGAGGTAATATTCTTCAACGAGCATTTTTATTAAATTTTCTCCTCAACCCCTTTACATTTTTATTAAGACATTATGATATAAAGATTATAATATTTTATATATAATTAAAATAATTATATAAGATAATTACATACGTCTATCTCCACTACCATCTAATGTGATATGAAATCCACATTCGTGTGTATAGTGGATTACCTCCACGCAAACCGATGTTATTCATTTTTTGTCAACATATCTAATAGATAGATATAATTTTGGATTTATTTTTTATATTTTATATTAATGATATTTTTTATCTTCTTGAATAACTATTTCACATGTTAATTTTTACATTATTTTCTGTGGGAATATGATAATGTCTTTCATGTGTACGAAGGACTACCGCCTCACAAGGTGATGTGATTCGTTCTTCACAAAATCATAACAAGAAATTTAATAAAGTCATATTAAACTAAAAAAATGATATATATTAAATGAAAATAATTCTATTGAGTTAATATATTATTTACCTTTTTTTCATTTGATCCATTGACAAAAGGGATACAAATTTCATGCATAGGTATCACCTACCATCTCCATGAACTATGTCTTTCATTTTATATCATTAAATTTTGTGGATTAATATAAATATATATATAATGAATATATATTATATTTATATCATTTTAAATTTTTAAATATGGTGTAACTATGATCGATATAAGAGTAATAAATATAAAAAATTAAAATATATACGAAGTACAAAGTACTTATTACCAAAAACGTTATTTTAGCATGAACGTTTTAATAAGTTTGAAATAAAAGGTCATATGTAAATAATATATAGTATTATATATTTATATCTTTGATTATTTAATTTATTTTTAATAAACATACATTTATAATAAATGATGTTCAACCATGTATGAAACAATTTGATACTTACGGTAAGGTATTTTTGTCTAACATTTATTTTTTTGTGAGATACATTCAATATACAACAGGTGATTCAATTATGTGGTTTATATACATCCAATTAATTTATTTTATGATGATTAATATTATAATTTATTGATATACATTTCCATTTTAGGATATCCCTTTTAGGGGGTTTACGGTTCAAATGTTACCAAAGTGGTAAGGGATTTTTTTATCCATTATTGCATTCAATGGGACATAAGTTATGTTATGAGCCTATCTACATCAATGAAGAGTATATATGGTCCCTTTGAAATGTTATATCATGAATATACTTATTTTTATTATATTATAATTTTCATTCAATAATTTTAGTTCGTGCCTATTATGATTCAATGTAAATAATATTTAAAAGTTTAATGTAATAATCACATCATATGTTAGGATTGCTCATGATTATGCACCCAATGATGAAATATTTTGATATATATCTCTCATAAAAATTCTTTATTTTATTATCCTATGGTTATGAAATAAGAGTAATTTTTTCCTTCATATTTTACTCTCCATTTACTGAAGGGTTCAAAAGAGTGATTTTTAAAAAACCTTCTTTATTTCACTATTGGGTTTGAAAACACTTTTCCCCTGAAGGAATGTTTTCTAAAAAAAATTTCAAATATATTGGTCACTTTTTTATTATTATTTATTGAATACATTTTTATATATTTTCTTATATTAAAATTTATTTTAAAGTAATATTCATGTCATTTTATAAATAACTACAATTTCACATTTACTAAATATGTGAGATTAATATATGTTTTAACATGTATGGATTGAACTGAATTTACCCACATCATGACCATTGTCTTCATTGAAACATATTTTAATTTTTTTCATGTTTATTTTAAAAAAAAATTATTTTAAAGATGATTTATGTTTTAAAAACTGATTTCCAATGAGGATGGGGGAATCTTCCTCAAGAATAATAGTAATTGATTTTTAATTATTACATTATACGTTTTCATGTTAATTTTAAATGAAATGTTTTTAAAAATATTTTAAAAAATTTAGTTTTGAAAAATTATTTTCATTGAATATTTATTTTCCTCATAAAATATTCCTTGTGTTCTTCAAAATTTATTTTCAATTTATGATGAAATCCTTTTATATTACTAATTTTCATTTGGGATATGATCCATTGATGCCATTCTTATTATTTTTCTAGATTCTTTTTTATTATTATGATATGTTGTTTAAGAAACATATAAGTCTTCTATGGTTTATACCATGATATAATTATTATGAAACCCACTTTTTTCCCAGGGTTATTCTTTGATAAAATAATTATTTATCATATTTAATTTCTACATGTTTTTTATGATGAAATGACTATGAAACCCATTTCATTTCTTTTGTTCTGATGTGATGAATGTTTTATGATCTTGTGGCACACATATGTATGATTTTCATTATGTGATGGTTGTTAAATTATAAACAGGGATAGTTGATATGTTTTAAACAACGATGGTTGGGACCAATATCTCTCTCCAGTGAATTTGTTAAATATTTATATCTCATTAGATAAAAATAAATAAATTGATTTTAATACCTGGTTAGTATTGGAATTTTCCCACTATGATATTCATAAGAGTGACCCTTGACTACTATGATTGTTTAAGGGTAAACACATTCCACTATGATAGTTTTGGAAATTATCCTTTACAGTTGAGGAAATGATTTTATATGCATATGTGTATTCCATCATTCCATGTCTTACGTCAATATTATACTCTAATGTCAAATATTATTTGATTTCATTATGATTTATTTCTAATGAACATCCAATATTTATGACATGACTCATGATTTTGATCATTGATATACATGGTATTCTCATCATATGTTATTATCACATTCTCAAACCCTTATAAACAAGTTATGTTTACATATTATCAATCATTTACCCTTAATGATAACCTTTTCACACCCTTTATTATTTTTCATATCCCCCGATTATGATGAAAGGTTTTAATAAAATGATTTTTATAAAGATTACTTAATGGGAAGATCTTTTTGTGGAGAAAATAAAATATAACACCAAATAAGATGATTGTGTACTCATTATCCAATGTCACAAAATAGTTATGATCCTCATAAATTTGTTTTTGTAACGAAAAGAAAATTAATCTAAAATATATAATATATATGTATGAGAATATTATTTCATTACAAATAGACTTGGGGATAGATGATGACAACTTAATAGTGTTTATATCCATACCTTAAACACCCTCCCTAGTGTCCATATGTAGCAGAGTGAAGTCCCACATAAAATACCACTCTACCTTTGATGCCAAGAAAGCCAACAATGGAACATTTCTAATGAGAGTGTTTATTATTTCATTCCATTTCCATTGGGTGTAGATGATGATAAATTCAAAATTTGGAAGGAACTCCACCCACCACCCCTATATAAGAATCAATTCCTTCTGAGAAAATATATACTCAGACTATTATGGTGAGAATGAGCTGTGAATATCTCCAAAAAAGGATAATTCAGCTAACACATATGCCCATGCATAACTATAATTTGTTCCAAATCAGTAGTGGGACAAATATTCTCATGCATTAATAATCTTTCAAGAGAAATAGACCACCACATGATTTACTTGTACATGAATCAAACCCATACTAGAACTAAAAGAATCTCAATAGATCATATAGCCCTTACCAGTATTAGGTAAGATCAAAATTGGTGTTTATTTCAAGAGTTGTTTAAACTCGTTGTGCTTAATCTAAAACAATAAATCCCCATGAATATCATCAATTTATTGGTTATATCAGTCAAAAGTGATTTCATTTTTGAGAAATCATTGAAGAATATCAAATAGTATCTTCCAAGAATCAAGAAATTCGGAATCATGAAGGTGTTTTGTAGATCCACCAATGACAACAAAACCAATAACTAATAATTATCAACTGATTATCCATGATTAGAAATAACATTCCCAATGAAATAAACTTATTGAATTCATAAATTTCATTTCAAAACATTTGATAATGTTGGTGGCTCCATTGAATATCAAAAACCAAATTTAGTTGGTTCTCATTGTCATGATTACATATTGTGTAAAATATAACAATATATTCAAAAACAATTAAAAAGGGGCTGAGATATTGACTGAATATTTGGTTCATCAAATCTATACAAACTATAGGACCATTATTCAATCCAAAGGAATCAAAAGCCTTTCATAATGGATATACATTCATCTAAAATCATTATTCATTATATCATACTCCCTAACCCTATGATAATGATAATTGGACCACATATCACTAAACTATCACTTCTCCCCCATTAAATGATATATAAACATCAAAATTGGATAAATTATGATTTTTCTTAACCTACACTCATTTAAACATCATATAGTCCATGAATAATAGAAGTGACTGATCATCCTTTTTAGAAAAGAGCCCTAGGGATACCCATGGTGAAACAATTGGATGAATTGAAACATTATCAATCAAATTATCCAACAATATCTTGATATATTACATATATATTGGTTTCATGGGATTACAGTGTATCAAGATTAGTTGTTCTCCTAATACCACATCAATTATAAACTCTTCCTCCTCCAACAAAGGAAAATAAGAGAAGTTATCTGGGAATAAAATCGAGAATTTCTAGGCAACTACTAGATTATCAACAAGAGAATAAACAAAATCAAGATAAAATGAAACATAAGAAAAAACCCCTATTCTATTGGTGGGAAGGTGATTCATTACTAGATATAGGATCCAACTCCCCCTGAAACACATGATTACTATCATCATTTTTAAGGAACACAACACTCAAGTTATAAAAATAAATATCAATATGATGACTGAAAATTCAATCCATCTTGATGATGATTCCAAAAAATATAGATTGATAATGATGAAATTTCAAACTAACTCCATGTTATACATAGAAAGGGAACAATAGGGACATAGAAACACCTGTTATTTCCTCTTCCCATGAGGTGTCACTTACTCCATGATAAATGGAATTAGATCCATTAGATGATTCAATATATCAACAAAACTAGTATATATAAAGGAGTTGGAGGAGAATTTATTAAATTAATGTGTTGTTATAGAGGATTCAATGAAGATGGTACCACTCCCTATCACTAGACACATGCAAACCTCTACGAGAGACTCATCAACTATATCAAAGGGGTTCACTACTGATTCCTATGTATGCAACCACGTGGTATTTAATGCTTCTGATAGTATTACGATAGAATATGTACCCAATGATCCTTGAATCTATTGTGGAATAATCATAACATGGAACAACCATTGTATATGGATGAAAATGACAAATCATTGAACATATTCACAGGGGTAGTATAAGATAATTTAGTTATCCTAACCTCACCATAATAGTATCACGTTTGGGGAACAATACTGGTAACTGTTAATGGGGTAGATAAGGCCTTCTATTAAAAACCACATCCACCACTCTATGACGATCATGAGACTTCATATTAATTCATTACACAAAACTAAATATGCCACAATGTGTAAGATTTGTTTTAGAAAAACCAATATTGTCTTCCCTATTCATTTTTAACATCATAGCTCTATCAACTATCTCATTATAGGTATAAATCTTGGGCATAATACCTGTTATATGATATTTGATACTATACCATGTAGGTTCTTAGATGTATTAAATATATCATTATTTACCACCATTTTCTAAATTTTAACCACCTCCATAATCATATTGGGGTAAAATGGCATTGATTTCTCTCCCTAATACAAGGAGAGGATCGCTAGAGAGTTTTCCATCATCATAGACTCTAGGTTAAAAATATAATTTTAGAATATATTGACACCCTTCCAATACAAGTCCACATTCATATATATATACCATGGTATACAAATATTTCTTTTTGGGAACCTCAACTGTTAACACTGCGCACTTCACTTTTATGGTATCACTTGTATCCACGAACTGGAAGATTAAATTGATCTTTTATATTCATTCCAATACAACATTGGATTCATTAAGATTAGTAATGGATATTGGATTCTACTATAAGAACTATCATTAATGATCCTGATCTCTTATAGCTTTTGGTGGTACAAAAACAACTCAGTTATATACTCGTAGTATGTTTTGCACCATTTCATGGACTTCTTACTTGATGACCTCTATAAAATTATGGTTAAAATGAGGATTCCTATGAGGATAATCCAATAAACCCTCCTTAATAACCAATGGGATATGTCTTGTGGATATGTCTCAAAAAAATTATAAGAAAAAAAACCAAACAATCATTTAATGATTGTTTAGAACATAAAATGATCATCAAAAAATCAGAGTGAGATTAGGAACTCAACTCATGAGGCACACATCTCAACGTCCTATATAATCATGTGTATTTTCATGAAAAGGGATATCTGGACACTCACCAAAATCTATATGTCATGTTTTTACACTCCTTTCCCTTATATATAAACTTCTCAAGATAATAACTATTTAGGTAAAACACAAATAATAATAAAAAATTACTCAATGAAAATGGGGTTCACTCATAAACTAGAACACAACCTAATCCTCCACATACTCAAATTGCATTCTTCATCCCCACTAGCTAGACACTACACCCTAAAATCAGACAAAAACTGGGGTTAATTATTTCAACCAACCTAAACAAGATTCATGGAATATATATACAACAAAATAATAAGAACCTAAGAAAAACCATGATAAATGTATGTCATAAATAAAAGAAAATTGTAGTACCTTTAAAACATGATAACCAAATAAAATAAATGGTAGAGGTCAAAAAAAAGGTAAGACTACATTTTAGACAATTACTACAATGAAATCTGATAATCTTAATGCAATATCAACACTATCTACCCCAACCAAGCTGGAAAAAAATATTCTACCACATTGTGGTTCTTTTCCATTACTTGCATCAAAAGAATTAACTTGGTCTACACACCACTAAAGGGGTGTTTGGGGTATGATCTAAAATTTCTCATTAGGATCCCACCTAGGTGTTCACACATTTCACAGGCCATAGATAGTGCCCAAGAAGACATCAGCATTGATGGTATGGATAAATTGAAGTTTTTCGATCGTGATGCTTCATTTCATGTACCCTAATGAAGTATGGGTGCAAGGGAACCAACCTATGCACAAGAATCCGGTAGTATATGAATATTGGAACATTATATCTTTTATAACATGTGGTATATACATGTATCCCATATTTCCCTATATAATCAATTTTTTGATTCGCTACATGATCTTCACCGTCCTTTTATATATATTTATTATTAGATTTCCTCTTATTTATTATTTTATATACTTTTGATTTTCTATTCTATTTAAACCTATTGTACTAAGATCATATCATCGTGTTGTACTCTGAAATTTGAGGGAACAGTCTCCCCATAGACAAACCCTAGACAATTGTTGCTCGTTTGAATCCTCTGGGGTATGAGGAGGTTCACCTCAGGTCATTTGGCCAACCATGTCAGGGTACCACTCAGTAGCTTCTAGGGATGGTTTCTACATAGTGTTATCAAATTTATTTTTCCTTTTGTCTTTATATATTGGTATTTGAGATGATATTATGATCTGATGGAATGTGGTAATGAGCATGTGCCTGGGAGTTTCTATCCCACAAATAGTGAAAACCAAAACATTCCTTTGTTGGATTGTTGATGTAATTGGGTTTGATTTTTATAGTATTATGTATTTCACCATCATGTGATACAATGGTATTGTATCATTAATTTAGTTTATTTTATTATTAATGGTTTCTTGTTCCCATTCCTAATGTTATGATGGAATATAAATTCATTCAAAATTATAAGAACCATAAAATGTAAATGTCATGCATTATACCATGTCATGTCTATATTTTTCATGCATTGCATGTATTGCATGGAAATATTTTGAGTTCCTTGTTTGTAATTCCATTAATTGTGCTAGTGTTTCATATATGGATCACATAATTGGTTTAATTAATGTTCCAAAATCAATATAAACATATATTTCAAACATATAGTAATGGTGAAACCTTATTTACCTAATTTTTTCTCATTTTATACATGATCCACTAGTTCTATGGGATGAGATATTAGTTGATTTGATTGCTGATTACAAGGTGTATTTATGAGGAGATTACATTTCTAAATTTAGAATTATCTTTATTATATCAAACCACTATTTATAATCTATTACATCCCTCTACTAGATATAAAGGTTAGATCCCAGTTACTGGACAATCCAATTGCATTTCATAAAATGTTTGGACCCTAATGAATAATGATTGCGGGTGTAATTAACAAGGTTGAATTATCTATATCCAACAAATTAATAATTAACATAAATTAAATAATGTTTTAAAATTAAAAGTCTACCAATATAGGGGACGAAAACTAAAAATCAATTGGTGATTTACCCTATACCTTACAATTGACTTTACATATTCTAATACATCTTCATTGATGTAACAGAAATTTACCAAGACCCAAACATAGTGGTGGGAAGTATTTTGTGTCTCTTATGATCCGTATGTGAATCTTCTGTTCACCTAGAGCAAGATATATAATCAGGGAGAGAGGTTTGACTCATTATAGGAAGACTTGTTCCTTTCCATTCTTTATTTTATTACTTCATTTCAATTATAAATCATACACGGGGATTTTTCTTTTAAATTATTGAATTATTCCACTCTGACATCCTCACGTTGTAATCCTAGTAAGTTTCAAAGATAATTCTTCAAATGTGGTGGTCCCTAAGCCACCCATAGTACGTTTTGGATATCCAAATAAGTAAACTATTATTCATCACCCACCAGGAAACAATTCTCGATTCTATGATAGTTTTTTCAATTTCATGGGGTCTATAAAGTGTTCTCCCTTACCCATCCCTTCTATTGTAGAACTGATCCAAGAATTCCAACAACATCATACTCTCACCTTCTTGGGGGATGGTGGACCTCAGGATGTGGATTCCTGGATAGAGGCCATGTTTTCTATCTTAATGCATATATAGAATCCCCAAGAGAAGACATTATAGATTATCACCAACTTGCTACGTGACTCAAAAAGTGTTATTGGGATGTCCTTTCATATGCTAACTGACTTCAGAGTACGATATGGTATGTCTTATAGGAATCCTTTGTCGACTACTTCATTCCAAATACATTAAAAATAAGATGTTCTTGACTGTTTATGAACCTTCAGAAAGGTGACTTACCAGTGATGATTTGTTCAAATTACTTTTTCAAATTACATTATTTTTCACTGAACACGACTTATGTTGAGATACTGCCTACATAAAAATTTGGGTATGGGATTATATATTCAATTCTATCGTAAGTGAAAAAAATTTGGTTGAACACTATATCAGAGATAGTGAACAAAGACCACAACATTGACTGTAACCTAAGGGAATCTGATAATGTTATCCTGGGTGATTTTACTTTTAGGTAGGTTGATGGTTTATCCAACAACATGGAACATCATTTGGTGGATGGAAATAGGGAAAGTAATAACCAGGTGGCATGTATTAAAAGCTATTTTATGATTCAATAGTTTGTTAAGATATAACATAATATGACCAAATTCTTGAGGAACCCAATTGAGTGTTGAGCTTATGGAATGATGGGTAACCATCAACAGTTCTACTAATCTTTTCTTTCTATTACCACTGAATGAAGATCTATATTGACAGCATTTTCTAGTGAATGATCAATGAATCAATGTTAGGATGATATTTTTTCTTCTACCAGTCAATTAGGCTGAGGTGGTGTTCATGGAAGAGGAATTCAGTCTTCATAGGCTCAAAATTAATATATTTGACCTCCATAGGCTAGTCAAGTTGCATCTCAGTGCAATGACTCGGGCAATATATATGTAGTCAATCCTACGACTGAAAATAAAATTTTAGAGACATGTGTTGTATATTTTACTATTTACGCAGTCCTTACATAATTTTCATCCCTTTTTGATATAGGTGCATCAAATTATTTTATACACGTGAGAGTTGTGGGAACTCTAGGTGTAGATAAACAGTACATCATTTGATTCATTATTCATGAAACTTAATTGGGGCTCCGATTAGATAATCATCGCCAGTTCATGGAGTTCCCACTTAAGATTGGTGGTTACCATTTCTTAGGTAATTTCGTCATCATTGAGATGACTGGCTTCAATTTCATTCACGGTATAGAATGTATAGTACCTTATCGATCACGTTATGATTTCTATCACAGGAGGGTGCCTGTTAAATTACATGAGGGCAGATCATGTAGTAATTATGGATAATGGGATATCTAGTCTAGTCGAGCCATGCCCAAGTCCCAGGGATTGGGTAATAGTTCGGACGACTTATCTCTTTATGAGTGACTAGAAAATTTATCTTGTGGAATTCCCTCCTATTAGGGATTGATTTAAGGATGTATTCCCTATAAATTTATCTAGATTTACTCCAATAAGGGAGGTCTATTTAACCATCAATATATTTTTACATAAAGACCTGGTTTCTATTCTTCCCCATCATGTGAGACATAATGTTCTCTAGAAATACACGATATAGTTGAATGATCAAGATGAAAAGTGATTTATCTAATCCAACACATCACATTTGGATTTTCAAGACCATTTTTCAATAAAAATAATAGTACGCTAATGTTTTCTGTGGAATATCTCTGATTTAAACAGTATACTATAAAGAAATAATATTCATTACCTCATACAGATAACCACTTTGGACATCTCTAAGGAGCATTATTTTTCTCTATGATCGATTGGACTTTGGGTTACCATCTTGTGCATGTGGGAATTTCTGAAATATCACTTATAGAGTACCAGAGTTTATATGTCTTATATGAGTATTTGGTCATGCCATTTTGCATTACGAACTAGTCAATAGCCTTTATGGAATTAATGAATTGGGGTTTCCACCCATACATAGACTCATTTTTGGATGTTTTATTTTATGAAATTATAGTGTATTCTCTCACTAGACACGACCATGATAACTATATAGGGAGTTTTTTTAATACCCTTAAAAAGAATAATCTATATGCTATGATCCTCAAATGAAATTTTTGGACCAATAAGGTTCACATCATGGTTATATATTTTCAAATGTAGAAATATCTGCTGACCTAGATAAGGAGAGTTCCATGGATTTATTGGATCATCCTTACAATTTATTTTATATACAATGATTATTTGGGAAACCCTGGTATTATAGGAAATTTATTCCATACATTAATCACCAAAATGAACCTCTTTAAGGACTGATAAAAAAGGTGTAATGTTCTTTTAGTCTGAATATTATGTGATAGCCTTTTATGTGATAAAAGGAAAAATAACTTAAGAATCGATCCTAATACTTCTAGAGTGGGGAGGGATCTATGCCATTTACTATAATGCTTTAAGAATCACCCTAAGGGAATTTAAGACGTAGGTATATTGAGTTGTAGTGTATGAGTCCCACCAGATGAGACCCCATGAGTGGAATTTACCCATACAGGACCTGTATTTGGTATATATGGTTCATGGTTCTCTTTTTTTGGAGTAATTATTTAATGGGTGAGCCTTTTGTTGTTTAAAAGGACCCAAAATGTATAATGTGTAGGACCTCGGGTCACCCTGAGGCGTGTGGGGTGAATCTGGCTGTCAACATTTTCTTTTAAAACCAAGGATCTTGTTCCCATGTTGGTAGGAACTGGTTAAACATGTATGATGGATATGATCATTATTGAAACAATAACATGCAAAGAGATGAAATAACAATTTTACTTTGTTCAACACTAAGGTCTATGTCAAAGGAGCATACACTGACAAGTCTCTGGTCGTACCAAATTCCAC
Organism: Viscum album; assembly: GCA_963277665.1. Classification (NCBI taxonomy): domain Eukaryota; kingdom Viridiplantae; phylum Streptophyta; class Magnoliopsida; order Santalales; family Viscaceae; genus Viscum; species Viscum album. The sequence goes on along the minus strand of OY728121.1, from coordinate 1,900,820,755 downwards.
TAATCTTCACTAGTAGTGGATTTCAAAGGTTAGGGAACAATCACCATGTCACAGGCTCACAGTCTTTACAAAAGTTCAGGCATAGTTCACTGTGTCCCTCGTGTCACTCCCACTGACTCCCCCTGGCACACTACGATTGGTAATGTCACACTCAGGTTATAGACGTGAAGGACTCTTTAATATATTTGCATTGAAGTCTTCGTCTCCTGTTTAGCATGAGACAATTCTTGCATCAGAGTACTGAGTTGATTCTCTTTTGTATTCAAACTTCTTCTTTAGTGCAATAACTGAATGCACTATATATTCTTCTTCTCTTCCTTTGATTCTCAATACCGACACTTGAGTGTTTTGAAATAATCCCCTCTTTCTATGAGGATCTGAGTTTAGTAGCACAAACCATTCTTCTTCCCTTTGTAAAGGACAATGAGGGTGTTAAACACCAGTCATGTTCCGGCTTTTGTGTAGCTCCACAAAGATACCGGCGTACTCCAACAGCACCTGGCGTTCTACCACAATCCCTGCGCACAAGTCCCAATACGGTGCACAAGTCTTTAGCGCGCAGGTCCAAACTGGAGCACAGGTATCACCAACCCACATGTGCGACATTTCCTCCTTCAACTTCAAACATGTGCGACTCACTTCCTTCCTCTCCCAAACCACCTTGGGCACACATCCAAAAACCGGTGCGTAGCCTCTACATGCGCGACCAAACAACCACTTGAGCAGCTCAACCACCTGCGCGACAAGAGCTCGAAAAATCTCTATGTGTTGAACTCTGTACCGAATGAGGAGGGGTTCTCCTCTATTTATAGGCAAAATGGACCCCCTGTGCGGTGGCATGCAAGTTTCCTCTAGGCGTGCAAGTCCCAGTGCGTAGCTCCAACCCCCTTTTCCTCTTTCGTGCTACTCACTTGAACGACACAACCAATACATGCGTGGCCTTTTTTCCTTTGATATTTATTGATGTTCTGATCATGATGAACAACAAGAACACAAGTTTCCAAACCTTCTAGGCACCGGCGCGCAAGTCCATTCTCGATGCGCAGGTCACTTGCACGACTACACCAATACTTGCGCAACCATCTCGCCTTTTCCATATATTGATGTTCTAATCATGAAAAACATATGCTGCGCAATTTCCCTCTCCTTCAAATACATGGTGCACATGTCTCCTTGAAAAACTTATGGCGCGCAAGAGCCCTCTTTTTCAAGAACGACACCACCTTGTACCTGCTCTTTTTGTTCTGCCTCCAGATAATCAATGCCTTTTGTCGATGTTCTTGAATCAAGGATAAATCATTAACCATAGCTCTTGAACTCAAAATGTCATCATGAAAACCCCTTGTCGACAAATTTGTATGTCATTGTTAGTTTTCTCAACAATCACAACACTTCAAGAATGCTTCTTTTATATGATTGGTCTTCCTCAACAACTCTTCTGCTTTCATCACAAATTCCACTATCGTGATATATATCCTTTGATAGAACAGCTTTAGCATCATCATATTTTGAGACAATGTGAAGTGCATGACCATCTCATAATTCTGATCCCTTCTACACTATCCACTTCTTCAACCGTCATTCTCTACTTCATGCAAATCATATGATTCTATTCTTCAAGAAGTCGCTTGGATGGTTCTCGTGCAATCATGAAGAATTGCATGGTCTTCATCAAATCCCCATTCTTCTTTAATCATCCTCAGATGGAATGTCTCTTTTATGGTTCTCTTCCAATCAAGAAGAATTGTATGGTCTTCATCAAATCCCCATTCTTCTTTAATCATCCTCAGATGGATTATACCTCACCATTCTTCATTGTTGTAAAAAAAATTCACCTTTGACATATGTTATCTAAACATAAGATCAGTAGGAAAATCATCTGAATTTATATTCCTCCATTTCATTGGAGTCCTTCTTGATCTTCTTAATTATGATCTTCATTGACCTCTATTGACAACAAAAACAATAATATTCACAAAGTGGTCCCAACATAAATTACATCTACTCACAATGTGACATGAATCACTAGATTCCTAGGTTTGTATAAAATATATAGTTTTTTGATAGTGTTTGTTCTTATACACCTTAAAGTTGTAGAAAATTACTTTACACCATGATCAATAAGATAATGAAACATGCCATCAATGAGGCCAGCAATGAGTGTCAATTGATAGCCTTTTTTTCTAAGATGCACATTAATGATCATGAATGGAACACGATGCATGTTTTAGTTGCTCTATACATGAAAGAATATGTTATTTATTTGGTGTGGATGTGAAAACCATCATCTCATGAAGTTTAGTCCTAAAGTAGAGTGTCTAAGGTGATAACATTCCAAATGGTTAGGTTACTGATGAGAATGAGATATTTTTTTTCATGTATACATATGGGTGTCTAATGAAATATTGGAAGAATTGAAGTGGCAATCTCATGACTTAGTTTGGGATGATTACCCTGGTCTTACCATGTTTTACAGAGATATACTTTTTTAGTATTGGTTGGTAGGTATGAAGAGGCATATTATTGGATTTATCACAAGGTTCCCCTCTTGTCTGTAGGGGATGTTAGAGCACCTATGAACAGCTGGACTATTATAGCCTCTAACAATTCTTGAGTGGAAATTGAATTACTTCACCAATTATTTTTTGATTATTTTACCAAGATCCCCTCATAGGAGTGATTCAGTATGGATGATTGTGAATAGGATAACCATGGTCATAATATAACATCCAATCAGGGAGGCCAACTCAGTTGATGGGCTTGGGAGTCATTATATATTAGAGAATATGGGGGGTACAAGTTGTTCCCCTTTCTATAAAATGAAACATAGATTCTTGGTTTACATTAGGGTTCCATAAGGGGTTGTAGAAGGTTCTTGGTTCACAGGTACTATTGAGTAAGTATTTTCACCCTTAGTACAATGGGATGTCCATAAAGATGATATACGTGTTAGAGGAAACGATCTTGGAATTTATTTCTATTTCATAGGTTCATGGGAGTGGAATATACATATAAATTATATTTCCTATAATAAAATATTTTAGGCCACAATTCATATAAATCCATATGAGGTTCTTTATTGTAGGTTTTTATATTCCCCTCTGGTTAGTTAAAGGCCAGTGATGTAGAAATTTTGGGTCCTCATATCATCCAGGAGACGTGAGAGAATGTATACCTAATTAAAAATTTATAGCTACAACACATTCTAGGGAGAATTATAATTTCAAGCATCACTATAGACCTCTAGAGTTTAATGTGTCACATCAAGTGTTTCAATGAGTTTCTCCTAGATTGGGTCACAGATGGATACATTCACATGTGAATCAATCACGCCATTATGTCGAGCCTTTTATTATAGTGGATGGAGTTGGGATGGTTTCTTATTTGTTGCAGTTACCTTAGAGGTACCATATTATGAATGAAATACTTCACATATCATAGATTCCATGTCATCATGCCGGCCAACCACATATTTTGAGTCCAACAAAAATTTATCATGAGGGGGGGAGGGCATCCTTTGAAGGGAATTGGATATATACAAATTGATCTGGTCAAGAAGGATCTTTGAGCTATTTCATTTCCACTACTTCAGGTGTTACGGAAGAATCACCAAGTATTTAATGATACCTATAACACATAAATATTTTTTGAATTATTATTTTTTCAAAATAAATTTACCTTTTAGATTTTTTTCATTTTACACAATAATATAGATAGTTTGATTTATTTTTAACAACATTCTTTTTCTTGTGTTATAAGAAACACAAATTTAATCATGAAATACATGAAACATAAAAATTAATCAACTCTACATGGAACCCTGAGTTTATATTCCATTACACGAAATAAAGACTCTCCTTGATGACTTGGGTAACACAGAAGACCATGTTTTACTAAATTATAGTATATCATTAAAATGATATAACATAAATAAATATAGCCTAGATATTAAATTAGCATTTATGAATAGTATTAAATAATTTATGATAATATATTTTTACACAAATATAATATGAACTCATAGGTTACCATTTATATTGAAATGAATGTGAAAACCTATATAATTTAGAGGAGAATATTATTATTTTTATAGTCACGAAGATGTTTTACCCTAATAAATTAAATTAATTATATTTAGTGACTGATATTATAATAATTTATATTTTATATATTCAATTATATAACTTTTATATTCATACAATATCTATTATTTTTATAATATAACAAAAACCAAATTATATTCATAAAAACAATATTTTTATCAAGGCATTTTTACAACATTTTAATGGAGAGCCCATTTTAAGTCAGGTTTCTGGAACTCTTAAAGATTTAATATGTAAAAATAAAATTCATCTTTGGAATCATAATATTATAATTATGTTAGTGCAAATTTTGGTATTTTTCTATGAAGTTTTATTTTGAAATTATTATTTCAAAATACTGAATTTTAGTTCAATACTACATTTTCAAATAATAAATTTAAAAGGTTACATTGAAATTTAAGGTTATTTAAAAGTTACATAATATAATATTATTATCAGTAAATAAAATTATGTTCATTGAGAACAATTTCAATTTGATATTATGTATAAAAATTATTTGAAACTTTTGATCATTTCTACTTTAAAACCCAACATTGTCGACCCAACTTTGGGATTAATTTTAAATTAAATTAATCCATAAATTTATTATAACTTTAAAAAATTTATTCCATATTTAGAATCATCATAATTTATAATATATAATATTTTTCAACATAGTTTTTGACAAAAAAGATTTCTGAAAGTAGATACAATTATTTACAATGATTAAGGTTAAATTAAGATTACTAATGGGCTAAACGATAACCTTAAGGCATAAAATGACCTATACACTTTTCCAAAATACGACGGATAGAAATATATTTTTCATATAATCTCACGTAATAAATTTATATCATTATTGGATACAGATTGAATAAAAAAACATTGGTGGGGTTTCCCCATTCAAAAATATTAAAAGAGTTCCATGCCTCCTCCATTATAAAAGGTTACCAACTATCCCTCTTGTTCAGACCTCTAAAACCTCATATGGTTTCCCAGATATTAAAAATACACTAATAAATTACCTGAATTCCCCCTTGAAGAGACCCTCTAGTTAGAATGAATTTCAAGGAAACCTTTTGGAACAAACCAAACGTAGTTACCCGATTAAGAGGTAACTTATTTTTTCAAGATCCATTCTTCTATTTTCATACACCACCAATCCACTCTATTTAATCCATTATTTTTAGAAAAACCAGTATCCTAAATAAAATATTATGTTTTTATGTTATGGTTTCGACCTACATTTTCACATGTATCCATCAAATGTGTAAGGACCATATTATACATGTGTACGATGAACTACACTCCCACTAAACGATGAATGTTAATTTTTACATTACCACCTCTAATGATCGACATTATGAAGGAATATAGGATTATATATGTTATATATTATATTTATTGTGTCATTAATAATATATTATCCTTTTAAAACACGTATATTTATACATTCCATTTGGAATCATTACGTTAATTTCGTTTGAGGAAGTGTGGACTATTGTCCCCTCAAAGAAATGTGATACGTTCCCACACTACATGGAATGTATTAAGGATGGTTTAGTGAAATTATATTATATACATGATATAATAGTGTATTTAGAATTAATTCATATATATATATATACATACACCATTTACCTTCTTTCATTCAATAAGATAATAAAAATGGAATCAATTTTAACACATACATATATCTTATCATCTCCTTGAGTGGTGTATCCCATTTCCTACATATATATTGTATATATTTTTTTAATAACCATATATTGAATATAAATTATATTTACATCATGTTTTAATTTTTTTAAATCAGGATATATGTATAAGGGTCAATTATATAACTAATGAAGACACTTTTGAATAACAAAACAAATATTACTAAAAGTGAACCCTTAACATAGGATTGTTAACAATAGGTTTATATAGGGTCATATAAAACAATGTATGGTATTATATATAAAATTATATTTATTTAATAAAATTATGATATATTTTATTATACAAGTGTTTGGAATGTGTATGTTGAGATTGAAGACTTGAGGTATGCAGATTTCATCTCACTTTTTATTTAAATGAGATACATGCCTTTTTCACCACTCCTTCCATTTACAAGTTGTATATAATGATCATTAATTTATTATAAGATTATTATTAAAAAATTTATGGGTAATTACATATCCATTATTTTATATTTTTCCCTAGGGTTTATGTTTCAAAATGTAGAAAATAGGAAATATAGTTTTGTCAAAATTACCTTCTTTGAGAAAAATGCCTTGTTATCCACAAATTTTTTTCCATGAGGTGTATATAATAACATTGAAATTATATATCATGAGTCCAATTATATTCAAGATATTTTAAGATTCATGTAATTTAATTTTCTTAAATGAGTAATATGGTTCAATGTAAAAAAGTGGTTAGAGTTTTTGGAAACAATCTAATCACATTTCGAGATTGTGTGTGATTATGATTCATTTGATGAAATATTATGAACCATCTATCAATTATAGTCATGAAATTTCTTCTCCAATATTTTTTCCTGATATATTCAAATATTGGTACAATTATTTCCACTCATTGGTGCATTATATAGTTAGGAATGTATTTTTAAGGCATCACAACATTATCCTCTCTTCAATTGAAAATATGTGTTCATTATGAACCATGTTTTTTAAAAAGGATTACAAATAATATTCTTATAATCATCAATGATCATTAAATTAAAATTTACCAAATTGTCTTCAATTAGTTATTTCAATTTAATATTCTTTTTTCTTACGGAAGAAGTAATTTTTATATCCTTTAGATTGTTAAAAAGAATGTTATTTTTACCTCAAATAACATGTAAGGGTGTATCGACCCACAATCAATTAAATATCTATTTTAATGATTGAATATTATTTATAAGAAATTATTTTAAAAGTTATTTTCAAATAAATGTTGTTCATATGGTTTTCAAGGTTCTTTTATAGTTTTTCAAGGAATATTGTTTTCATAAACTAATCAAGCTTACAATAAATTTTTTCATGGAAAAAATTTTTCAAAAAAAATTTCAAGAATCATTTATATGCTTGAAATGTATTTCAAAATATATTTTTTTCAATAAAATTTCATTGTAATTTTTTATTTTATCAAGTAAAATTGTTTTCAGTACTTTTTTAAGATCAATTTATTAATTTTCATGGAAAATATTTTACAAAATGTTTTCAAACATATTTTAAATGTTTTCATGGAAAAATTTATTCAATCCTTATTTACATTTTTAATGAATTTTTTCAAAAAAAATTGGTCATTAATGTGTTTTATGTTTTAATGATTATGTTCATAAGAACAACGGATATTTTCCCCATGAAGTGTTTTAAAAATATCCTTCCATGTTTTTTCAATTTAAGATGACATCAATTGATGTTATTCATTCCCTTATAATAAATTATCTAAAGGATTCATTAGTTATCATTAGTTAATTGTTTATGATTTTATGGAATGATTCTTATGAAACACTTTCACATTCAAAAGTTATATTCATTTAAAACCCACTTCATTTCAGTGGTTATTATTATGATGGAATTATTATGAAACCTATACATTTTTTCCAAATTTTGATATGAATACATATTTATGATACCCATTTTAATTCATGGGTTATGATATAATTCTTTATGATGTTGTGGAACATGTATAAATGGTTTTATTATGAGATGGTTGGGACCTAAATATCCCTCCAACACATTTGGTAATGATTTATATCTAATGAGAAAGACTATGATTGTCATGGGAATGATCCTTTTTGATAAAGATGGTCATGGGGGAGAACCATGACACTCAAGATGGTATAAGGAGTGAATTAATTTTACAAAGATGTCCGTGAGAGTTATTCATGAATACTAATATGAAATGGGGCATGAACCCATACTATCATGATGGTCATGGAAGTGATGACTCAGCTACTATGAAAATCATATTATATGCTTATGCGTCTCCAACAATTTCATGTTTCATTCCAATTTTATCCTTTCATGGATAATGTTCTTTATTTACTTATGATTCATGTCTTATGAGCCTCCATGATTTATTACATTGTTTATTTTTTTGATCACTAAGATGAATAGTATTATTTTCCAATGTTTTAATCATGTTCTCGAACTTCTACGATAATGATTATGATTACTTATCTCCATTGATTACAATTACTAATCATATAATGTCACCAAGTTTTAAGATATCATCCCTACGTTATGAATATGTACTTAATTTATGATATTTCTATGAGGGGTGAGTGTCTTGGATAACCCAGTAGGAGATAATTTAGCATGGTCATGTACCAATGTTTATGTTTCAGTGTTTCCAAATTCACTAGAAAAATCTGGTCTTTCTGCTTATGTTTGAATAATGTTTTATGTATTCTGTAAAAATTATGTAATGATAATGTATGAAAAGTGAGAGTCTCTATAGTTGGAATAATAGAAGATGTTTTTTTATATTTTAGAAACAATGATTAGAAGACATTAGTGGGATCCCTAGGTATATTTCTAAGGATATGTCTAGGGATATCTCTAATGATTAGTAAAATGATGTGTTATCTTATAGAAAATAGTTTCTAGATTTTTTGCAACAAATTAAGAGAGTGATTTCATAGAAATACATCATGGTTTGGATACTACATATGGATGTGGATCCAATACAGATGTATTTGTGGGTAGAAACTCTAACAAGATGTTTCGAGCCTAACTCAGGGTAATCATGTGTACAACAACATGCCTTGCTGCAATATTGGTTTGACACTTCCAGGGGATATGCTTTTGCAATTCACCAAAACATCCACAAACCATCATTAGTGATTAACATATATGTTTTATATTAATAACCAAGAATGAAAATTGGGTTACATAAATTAAAAAATGTTTCATGATTTAGAAATCCTCTAAGTAATTATTTTCATGACTATGTGGTTTCTATCATTATATATAATCCTCACACTACGCTTCTAGTTTTATTAAATGGATGGATATATAAGGAACTTGATTAACATTGAATGTGATGGATAGTTCTCTAATGAGAGGTCATGTTGTATAATTATTGGTGTGAAATATATTGTAATAATGATTTATCAACTTTCAAGGGTCATTATTAACAACATATACCATAAGCAACATTCAGACTCTCTAATGAAGATAGATAGTGAGATTACTGGGAGTTCAGAAAATTGAGACCATGTATGATATAATATTCATTTTCCTTTCTCCCGTGAATGTGGAAAGGAAAACCTAAGTAAATGACTTAGATGAACAAGATGATTTTTTGACTGTGAAATAGAAGGACATAAATCCAGTGAATGTGAGGGAAAAATTAAAAGTTTAGTTATTGAAATGGATAGTAATATTGAAATCCCTAAGTCATAATTTGAGGATAGGTGTTTTATGTTTGGAATAAATGGTCATTATGAAACTCAATTTCCCATTAGGAAAGCATCTGAAGGGAATCACTGAATTGGTATGAGGAATTGTTACATTGTGAATGATGATGACATTATTGATGAAATGTGAAAGTAAAGTGGTATTATATAATAGGATGAGGTAGACATGTTATTTTCATTAGGATGAAGTGTAATTATAATGTTTTTTATGTATTTGGATTTAATAATTGTGGTATATGAATTGTGAAATATATAAGAATTATTCAGCTTATGATTTTACCTACGGATTTTCAATAACCTGTTGAATGGTTCCGATGGAATATAAAAGTGATATAATGGAATGGTGATGTCGATGGAAAGAAATGATTATGGGAAATATACCCCTTAATAATTTCTTTATGGTATGATAATGTTGTTTTGATAATCATATCTGGAATATGAATATATGATTGGAAGGTACTGCTTACCTTAGAAATAATTAAGGACATGTTGTTAGGTGGTTTATGCTATTATTGATAAAGTTTACATCATTTTTAGATTTATGGAATAAATTGAATACACTGTGAATAAGGAAGAATTCCTGTTTTAAAAAAGGTTTTATAGTAATTCATGTTATTACCATTTTTCAAGAGAATATATGATGAATGTATTCCCATGATAGGTGTTACATAAATGAAATATTTAACTGGTATTTTTCATTTAATTTATATCCTTGCTTTGTTTTGGTGGTTTTCCATGCATTTTTGAAGGTAATAGTGGGTTTCCAAAATTTGGGCCAACCTGAGAGCCCATTTCCAGTTTTGAAAGTATATTTTGTTTCTTTAATAAATCCTTCGTTTTTCAACATTTTTCACCCATTAAACATCCCAAATGACCTTAATTTAAATATTAGAACCAAAAAATAATTTTTGGCCCCATAACAATTCATTATAATATTGGATTTGGGTGATCAAATTAGGTATTGGGCCAACCCGAAAGCTCATTTCTAGTTTTAAAATTGTTTTGTAATTCTTTCATAAAATATTAATTTGTTATCTTTTTCCGGTGATTCCACCTCCAACACGTTCCCACTGAACCAAGACGCACCCCCCATATTTGTTTTAGCCTCTTTGGAGCTCAGGTTCATCGCAATATTGGGCCGAAATTCTGAAGCTAGAAAAAATGTCCAGATTTCTCAAGTAAGTTGGTTCTCTCCCTTATTCCTCCCTTCTTCTTATGGTTTCTTCTTTTCTATTGAATACCCAAATGTCTAGAATATGGGTTTTAGTACCTAGGGTTTTATTTTTGAGTATTTATGTCCAATACCTTGGTTTTAGGTTCAATCTTAATCCCTTGTGGTGCGGCGGAGGTGCAATTTAAGTGACGCACAAGGATTTGGGGGTTTTGACTCTTTTGGTAGGTGATTTCATATGTAGGTATTGTAGAATGAGTTGTCTTGACGTATTTATGTTTCTATTATATTACTCATTCATTATTTTGATTGCAAAAATTTATTTGGATAGCATTTTAAAATCGGTAGATTTTTAAGTGCCAATTTTGTGTGAAAATGGGTGTTTTACATGTGCAACCCATGTTGTGCCTCTTGGTGTTATTTTATAAATCAGGGATTGGATTTATAAAAATTTTTTGATGATGAAATTTCTGGTTTGGTATAATAGTGGTCTCCATTTGGTTTTAAATGTGGGATTTTAGATGAATTTAATGTGAAAAATTTGATTACTTTTCTTGAAATTGTTTTATGGAAATTATAAGTGGTTTATTGAGTTATACGAAAGGTGCAAAGAAGGTGTGGCTACTGTTTTGAATGTGTGTGAACAGAACTGATATTTATATGTGAAAATTTATTTTCGTTGCATGTGGTGAATATTTGAGCACAATACGGGAAACTCGGGTAACTAGGTGGGCTAACGTGTTCTAGTACGCTAGTGAACGGAGCGGTTTTGACCATGGTTTACATAGCATGTATGAAATGGATAACACTAAAAAAACTATAATGGAGATGATTGGAGACCACTAGGTTATGTTTCTGATCCCTACTAGTGGCTCGTGCACGAGAAATAATTTCATTATGGTTACCGTCACCGAGGTACGAGGTACTTGGGGCTCACAACAAACTACTACGTAGGGGTGTTCCTATGCTTGGTTCTCATGGCCTTTTTTGAATTTATACTTTATTTATGGTATTTTGGGATGTTAAAACTAGTATCTTGAATTTTTTATTCAAATTCACTCATTCTTTAATGTTATCCCCATTGAAAGTTATTTTCTTTTCAAAGATTCACTTTTAGAAATAAATGCTACTATTATCTATTTATAACTCTTGCAAGCCTTTTATTTTATAATTCTCATCACTTGGAATAATTGGGTGATACCATATTGGGCTTAGTCTCACACACTACTGACACATTTGGGTGTATGTAGACTTGATCATGTTTGACACAGGAAAAGGCAAGGCCATGGGCGATGGCGGTTCAGGTTGTTAGTTTCTCTCGATGGTGCGGTGTTGTGGAGACGGCTTGTGGGTGATGAACCCTTGTCGTGTGTAGTCTCATGGGCTGTTTTCTGATACTTTTATGTACCTCTGGTCCTCTTTTGTGTTGTTTAAACCCATATACTCAGTTCTGAATTTTTATTAAGTCTTGTTTGGCATAATTTTTCAGATTTGGTTTGTTGTTTGTTTTTGGTTATTTTATGAACCCAAACTCGGGTAAATCGTTCTCAAATGAATTTTTATGATACCCGAGCACTTGTGCCAGCCTGTGCTGATGGGGAATTCCCTTAGAGTCTTTCCATGATCTGGGTTTGGTTCCGGTTTGATGGCGACCAGATTCGATTTGTAAAAAAATGGTATCAGAGGAGGTTAAATTTTTTGGGTTATATTGTTATTTTGGGATGAATCGGGATAGACAGGAGCTAGGACTGTCGGGGCTCGGGGTTTTGGTTGTGAGTAGGGTGTCTTCCTTCACCTCTCATGGCATACCCTGAGTCACCAAGGGATGTTGGAATTTACTGATTGACTTCACTTCCAGGTGAGACGTGTGGGCTGCAGACCACATGTGGACATCAGTCGGATGTGGAGTAGTTGTTTATTTTATTACTAAAATGTGTTTAGATTTTTTATATTTGATGTATTTCATTAAAATTTTCAGAATTGTTGTATTGATTATTGTTTTGTGATTGTTGAATTTTGTAGCAACATGCCTCCCCGGAAATCTCTCACACTCCCACGGGAGGAAGACAGAGAGAGTTCTCCCACACCAGTTGATCAGAGGCTAGTCGAGGCCGTGTTTTGGGATGTCCGGGCTATTGGATATGGACCATCTCTAGTTACAGCTCCTATTAGAGAGGATGAGACTAGTCCTAGAATGTAAAATGCCCAGGAGTTCCTAAAAAATAAGCCTCCGAACTTCCGAGGAAGCTCATAACCCCAAGAAGTAGAGGAATGGATTGAGAAGATCGAGCGTATGTTTGAGTTCCTGGAAACACTCGAGGAGATCAGGGTGAAGTGTGCCTCTTTTCTGTTGGAGGTTCCCAGACGTAAATGGTGGGATTCAGTGCTTCAGGATTGGAAGAATGAGCATATGCACTGGGGAGATTTCAAGGTTGTCTTCAATGAACAGTACTTCCCTGAGGTGTAGGTTTATGCCACTTCTAGAAAGATCATGAACTTGTTCAGGGAAGTCTATCTGTGATGGAGTATGCTAACCGTTTCACTGAGTTGGTTCGGTATGCTCTAGAAATTGCCTCTTCTGAGCAATCGAAGGCCCAGAGGTTTGGGAAAGGCTTGAGTCCAGAGATATACTCCCAGGTGTTCTTGATTAAGCTGGGGACCTATGCTGAGGTCGTTGATCGGGCATGCATGGTGGAGATTGATAGAAATGGTAGAGCTAGTTTCTATGGTTCAGTATCAGCAGTGGGAGGTGGATGCTCCACAAGGAAGAAAAGGAAGCAGGAGGATCATGTGAAGAAAGGAGGAGGCAGTTCAGTGAGCACTTCCAGGCAGGTTTCATCAGCAGCTTCTGATGTGAGATCGGTCATGTTCCACCAGTGTGGGAAGCCCAGGCACATCCGTCCAACAAGCCCTCATCCTCCGAAGACCTGTTTCCAATGGGGAGGTATGGGACACGTGCAACGCTTTTTCGGGATAGCGCATCCACTTTAAAGTGGGGCAGGATCCATGGCTCCCAGAGGAGTGCCAGCACAGTCTGAGCCATCATGGTCTCGGGGATCTCGATTTGGCAGCCATGGTGGTAGGTATGGGTCATCTTCTGGGAAGAATTAGTTCAGGGAACAACCACAGACTATTGGTCATCTTCAGGTAGAGACTGTACATCTCCATGCGGTGGATGAGGCACGAGCAGGATAAGAGGAGGGATCGTCGACTGTTCGAGGTACCGTTTTGATTTCATCATCTTTAGATGCTGATCTTTTTGATACTAGTACCTCTGTTTCATTAATTTCTTCCCGTTTTGTGGACATTCTGAATTTTCCAACTGATTTGATGTCATTCGCAATGGAGCTAGTGACCCCGCAGGGAAGGAAGAAAGAGCAGGGTCTCAGGTCCCATCATGTGGGCTTTCTGTGTCAAGCGTTGAGATGGAGTGGGACCTCTTGGTCTTAGATTTGAACCTTTTTGATGTCATACTCAGGATGGATTGGAAAGTACACTTCCAGGAACACATCAATTGCTACAGACGGCGTGTGAGTTTCACGGCACCTGATGGGAGTCGTCAGGTTTTTCATGGAGAATGGGATCCTCGGTCAGGTCGCACAGGGCCTCCACTCACTGAGTTGGGTAGTGTTATCTTCCAGTTATCTTCTTTCATGCTAGAGGATGGTCTTTCCTCTGTAGGTGCACCACCTCATGTAGTGAATGAGTTTCCAGAGGTATTCCCAGATGATTTTTCAGTCTTGCCCCCGGAGCGGGATGTGAAGTTTTCGATTGATCTGGCGCCGAGAACACAGCCAATATCGCTTTACTCTTATCGCATGGCCCCCACCGAGTAGAGGGAATTAATGATACAGCTGGATGACTTAGAATCCAAAGGATTCATTCGCCCGAGCGTCTCTCCTTGGGCTGGTCCTCTGTTGTTCCCGAAAAAGGCTGATGGATCCCTCCGGTTGTGCATTGACTAACGAAAGCTAAATAAGTTAACAATTAAAAAATTACCCTTTGCCTAGAATAGATGATTTGTTTTATCAGTTGAAGGGGGAAAAGTGGTTCTCAAATATAGACCTGCGTTCAGGGTATCATCAACTCAGGGTGAAGGAGTTAGATATCCCAAAGATTGCCTTCCGAAGCAGGTACGGCCACTTTGAGTATTTGGTCATGCCCTTTGGATTGACAAATGCTCCAGCAGTCTTTATGGAACATATGAATAGGGTGTTCCATCAATATCTCGATTCCTTTGTTGTGGTGTTCGTGGATGACATTATGGTATACTCTAGATCTACGGAGGAACACGAACATCACTTGAGGGTCGTTTTGGGTACATTACAGGATCATCGCCTCTATGAAAATTTGTCAAAGTGCACTTTCTGGATCAGGGAGGTGAGATTTCTCATGAATGTGATCTCAGAGAATGGAATTTCAGTGGACCCTGAGAATATTAGTGTGGTTATGTCATGGGATCAGCCGAAGAATGTGTTTGAGATCATGAGTTTCCTTGGCCTCGCTGGTTATTATAGGGGATTCGTTTGGGATTTATCTCGGCTTGCTTCACCAATGAATGCCCTCAACCGGAAAGGGGTGATGTCTGTATGGGGTTAAGAATGTCAGGAATCATTCGAGGAGCTTAAGAGGCGATTGACTACTGCCCCATGCTGATTTTTCCTAAGGCTGGAAAGGGATATGTGGTTTATTGTGATGCTTTAGGTATGGGTCTTGGGTGCGTGCTTATGCAGGATGATCACGTGGTGGCGTATGGCTCTCACCAACTCCGGCCACACGAAATGAACTACCCAACCCATGACTTGGATTTGGCAGCAGTAATGTATGATTTGAAGATGTGGCATCACTACCTCTTTGGGGAGAAGTTTTTGGCCTATTCTGATCACAAAATCTTTGCTTATATCTTCTCACAGAAGGACCTCAACTTGAGGCAGTGTCGTTGGATCGAGTACTTACAGGGGTTTGACATTGACATTATCTATACCCCAGGTAAGGGTAATGTAGTGGCCGACGCCTTGAGCAGAAGGGTTCTAGTGCAGTCTTTGAGGATGTCCAGTGCTGAGTGGACATTGATGGGGATCTTTTCTCAGATGCACGTGGAGACCAAGGAACATATTAGAGGGGAATTTTTGGCGAGCATCCAGTTGACTTCTTCTCTGTTGGAGTTGATTCAGCGGGAAAAGCCCAGTGATGAGCTTTGTCAGCAGTCGAAGAAGTTTCTTCATGGTGGGGAGACATCCTCTGATTGGTCGTCGTCTCCCTATGGCATCTTGTGCTTCAAGGGCCGTTCAGTAGTGCCGTTATCTCTACGGAAGGAGGTGATGCAGGATAGCCACTAGTCTCAGTGGGCTGTCCATACGGGTGCCACTAAGATGTATTATGATGTCTGTCGGTAGTTTTGGTGGTCTAGTATGAGACGGGACATAGAGGACTTTGTGTCGAGATGCTACACATTCTAGCAGGTGAAAGTAGAGCACCAAAGGCCCTCCGGTTTGCTCCATCCATTACCTATTCCTACCTAGAAGTGGGAAGAGGATTCCATGGACATCATTTTTGGATTACCACATACTCCACGACGTAAAAAATTTCATTTGGGTGGTTATTGATCGTCTAACCAAATCAGCCCACTTCACTCTGATGAGAGATACATCTAAAGTGGATGAGTTGGGCCGTTTGTATCTTCAGGAAGTGGTGATACTCCATGGTGTGCTATCTGTAGTTGTCTTAGATAGAGACCCTTGTTTCACATCTCGTTTCTAGGAAGGCCTTCAGAAGGCCTTGTGGTCCAAGATTAAGATGAGCATAGCATACCATACGCAGACAGATGGTCAGACAGAGCATGCGAATCAGATTTTGGAGGACATGCTTCGTGCATGTGTCCTAGACTTTGGAGGTTCTTGGGTTACCCATTTGGGATTGGTTTAGTTTTCATATAATAATAGTTACCAATCCTCGATTCGAATGGCTCCTTTTGAGGCGCTCTATTGTCGGCCTTGTCGGTCCCCCCTTTGTTGGGATGAGGTACGTGAGATCTAACTACTGGGGCCGAGTATGGTGCAGGAGACCTCTAAGAAGGTAAAATTAATAATCAATATTTATTGACAGCTCAGAGTCGCCTAAATCATATGCTGACCAGAGGCGGCGAGACCTATAGTTTTCTGTGGGTGATAGAGTATTCTTGAAGGTGCCCCCTCGTCTGGGCCATCGTCGATTGGGGAAGCAAGGTAAGCTGACTCTGCGGAATGTCGGGCCATTTGAGATCATCGAGCATATTGTCATGATGGCATACAGGTTGGAATTACCTTCTCAGTTGACTTCCATTCATGATTTCTTCTATGTTTCTCAGTTGAAGAAATACTACCCGGATCCATCCCATGTGTTGAGTTGGGAAGAAATGGAGATAGAGCCTGACTTGTCTATTGTTGAGAGCCCAGTGAAAATAGTGGACTCCCAAGAGAAGATACTTCGATGGATGTCTATTCCATTAGTCTGGGTTCTATGGTAGCATGGTAATGATACACATGAGACATGGGAGTGAATGTCGTGGGTCGAGGAAGAGTGCATGTTCTTGTTTTACAATCAAGCCTCATGTTGACTTTCTGGGGTGGAAATTCCTTCATGGTGTGGATAATTATCACATAAATGACATATTTTAATGGTATTTTTCATTTAATTTATATCCTTGCTTTTTTGGGTGGTTTACATGCATTTTTGAAGGAAATAGTAGGTTTCCAAAATTTGGGCCAACCTGAGAGCCCATTTCCATTTTTGAATGTAAATTTTGTTTCTTTAATAACTCCTTTTTTTCAACATTTTTCACCCATTCACCTTCCAAAATTACCTTCATTTATATAATAAAACCACAAAATAATTTTGGGCCCCTTAAAAATTCATTAGCATCTTTGATTTGGGTGATAAAATTAGGTATTGTGCCAACCCGAAATCTCATTTCCAGTTTTAAAATTGTTTTGTAATGCTTTCATAAAATATTTATTTTTTATCCTTTTTCGGTGATTCCACCTCTCACACGTTCCCACGGAACCCAGACGCACCCCCATATTCATTTTCGCCTCTTTGGAGTTCATGATCATCGCGATTTAGGGCTGATATTATGAAGCTCCAAAAAACGTCCTGATTTCTCAACTAAGTTGGTTCTCTTCCTTATTCCTCCCTTCTTCTTAGGGTTTCTTCTTTTTAATTGAATCCCCAAATGTCTAGAAGATTGGGATTTGTACCTAGGGTTTTAGTTTTGAGTTTCTTGGTCCAATCCTCTGGTTTTAGGTTCCATATTACTCTCTTCTGATGCGGCGGAGGTGCGGTTGAAGTGACGCACAAGGATTTGGGGGTTTTGACTCTTCTGGTTGGTGATTTCATATGTAGGTACTGTAGAATGAGTTGGATTGATGTATTTATGTTTCTATTATGTTCCTAATTCATTATTATGATTTAGAAAATTGACTTGGGTAGCATTTTAAAATCGGTTGATTTTTAGGTGCCAATTTTGTGTGAAAATGGGTGTTTTACATGTTCAACCCATGTTGTGCCTCTTGGTGTTGTTTTGTAATTCAGGGATTGGATTTATAAAAATATTTTGATGATGAAATTTCTGGTATGGTATAATATTGGTCTCCATTTGGTTTTAAATGTGGGATTTTTGATGAATTTAATGTGCAAAATTTGATTACTTTTCTTGAAAATGTTTTATGGAAATTGTAAGTGGTTTATTGAGTTATACGAAAGGTGCAAAGAAGGTGTAGCTACTGTTTTGAATTTGTGTGACCAGAACTGATATTTATATGTGAAAATTTATTTTGGTAGCATGTGGTGACTTTTTTAGCACAATACGGGAAACCCGGGTAACTAGGTGGGCTAACGTGTACTAGTACGCTAGTGAATGGAGGGGTTTTGACCATGGTTCACCTAGCACGTCTGACATGGATAACACTTAAAAAACAATAATGGAGATGATTGGAAACCACTAGTTTATGGGTATTATCCCTACTAGTGGCTCATGCATGAGAAAGAATTTCATTATGGTTACTTTCACTGAGGTATGAGGTACTTCGGGCTCACAACAAACTAGTACCTAGGGGCGTTCCTATGCCTGGTGCTCGTGGCCTTTTTTGAATTTATACATTATTTATGGTCTTTTGGGATGTGAAAACTAGTATCTTGAATGTTTTATTCTAATTCACTCATTATATAATGTTATCCCCATTGAATGTTATTTTCTTTTAAAAGTTTCACTTTTAGAAATAAATGCTACCGTTATCTATTTATAACTCTTACAAGCCTTTTATTTTATAATGCCTATCACTTGGAATCCTTGGATGATATCCTATTGGGATTAGTCTCACACCCTACTTACACCTTTGAGTGTAAGTAGACTTTATCATGTTTGACACAGGCAAAGGCAAGGCCTTGGGCGACGTCGGTTCGAGTTGCAAGTTTCTCTCGATGGTGCGGTGTTGTGGAGATGGATTGTGGGTGATGACCCTTTGTCGTGTGGAGTCTCATGGGCTGTTTACTGATTCTTTTATGTACCTTCGGACCTCTTCTGTCTTGTTTAAAGCCATATACTCATTTCAGAATTTTTATTAAGTATTTTTTGGCATAATTTTTCAGATTTGGGTTGTTGTTTGTTTTTGGTTATTTTATGAACCCAAACTCGGGTAAATCGTTCCCAAATGAATTTTAATGATATCGGGGAACTTGTGCCAGCCCGTGGGGATGGGGAATTCCCTTCGGGTCTTTCCATGAGCTGGGTTTGGTGCCGGTTTGATGGCGACCAGATTCGGTTTGTGACAATTGGAATGTGGAAACCATGAGATACTTTGTGATATATGGGTGGAATAAATGTTAATTTTATTTTAGGAATTTCATTCTGAATATTTGGATTTTCATATTTTAGAAGGGTTATATGGTTAACCATTCATGAAAAGATTAAGATAAACCTTGAGGGAATAATATAAGCACTATGATTTTGTTGAAAACCTTACATTAAAGGCCATATATTGATTAACCTTATTTCAAGGATGTCCGTATAATTTGTTATGGAAATTATATTAGTGTTGTTTTAGAAATGGAAATCATGTACGTATGGTGAAAAATACTAATCTATAGAAAGGCCATAGTTCATTAACACATTACTGAAGGATGATAAGTGTTTCACTCATACCACTAGCCTACACGATGTCCATGATAAGGTGTAATTATTATTTATTAGTAATTATTAACGATGAACCTCTAGAGTTACTATTTATGTTTACAAATTAATGTATTAACCATATTGATTTTGAAGAATATGTGGAAATAAATAATTATACTTTTTATTATTGTACGGGCCTTTTGATTTGATATAATTGTATTTTAGCACTTTAGGCATCAAATATAATATCTGGATAATGATTTCTTGATGTAAAAAACGAATTATAAATAGATAAAAGAACAAATATTGAAGAAAATTATGTTTATTTAAATATATCATGTATATTTCCTTAAATTGTTTCTAGAAAATGATTTAATTTAAATTAGGATAATTATCAAAATATATTTTTTTGTCGTAATAGCTCACCTTTTTTGAATTGATGGCCTTTTAAATCATCATCAACTTTTGACTTTGAGGACCTCAACATTTCAATTAAAATTAATTTTTTTTGGGATGGATGGCCTCCATCACTCACTATATATATATATATATATTCTTTTCTTACTTGTACAATCATCACTACCATTATATGTTCTCATATGTGTAAAACTAGTTATATGTTACTTTGGATAAAGGTTGTGGTTCTAATTTTCACATTTTAAATGAAGTTTTATAATCCATTTTTATGATGTGGGTTTCTATGAATAAAACATTAATGTATTAAACCATAAATAAACCAGATGAATTTTGAGGGTGAAATTCATTTTAAAGTTGGTAGAATGTAACACCCTAGGATTTTGTGAATTATATTTTTTTGAAATAATTTTATCTTTTTTGGTATTTTTAATTGCATTCATCATTAAATATTGATTATTTTTTATTAAATCATTGTTCATGGAATAAGTTATATGAAACACCAACTTAATCATCTACTACACACAACAAAAACATTATATTTATAAATACAGAACACCAAGGTTATCTATTGTTACATATAATATTGGATTTTCGGGATGGCATGAATAACACACATGGTCGAGTTTGGCCAATAAATAGTATATAGTTAAAATTTTATTACATAATATGATAAAACCCAACTATTAAATTAGAGGTTATAATGATTGTTAACTAATTTATTAAAAAAATTAGTTTCCAAAAATCTATGATTAATTCATAAGATAATGATTAATTAGAATTGAATATGATAAATGACTGAATATAAATTCAATATGGTCAAATATCTATTATAACAATATAAATTAAAATAATTATAATTATTGAGTGATATTAATGTCATAATTAAGTTATATAGTCAAAATAATAATTGTTATATTCATCTGATATATTTTATAGACATAATAAAATTACAAACCCAATTTTATGCTTAAAAACAGAAATATTTATTTATTCATTTTTACAAAATATTTTTGAAAACCATTTTTTAAATCCATGTTTTTAAAATTTATAAAATTAAAAATTAAAAATAAAGATCAATTTTGAAATAGGAACATCATAATTTAGTTAGGGAAATTGTTTTTGTTTTTTGTGATGTCTTATTTTTAAATGAGTGCAAAAATTACTAAATTTTAATTCAACAATGAATTTTAATATAATTTATATATAATGATAAATTTTATTTTAAAATTTTTAAAAGTATAGTTTAATAATACATTTATCCTTTAATAACATTTTGGTCATTTAGATAACATTTACATTGAACATGCGTATAGAAACATAGAACATTTTTGAATATTTTTTCTTTTAAAACATGCATAGTCAACCTGACTTGGAGATTAATTTCAAATTAAATTCTACCAAAATGGGATTATAAATTGGAAAAATTTAGTACATAATTTTAATCAGAATAATTTATAATATATAATTATTTAAATTTACTTTTTTAACAAAAATATTATTGGATGTTATTAAAATAAATTACAACGATTAAGATAGTGATAAGCATAATAAGGGACTAAACCATAACAATATTATCCTAAATGACCTATACAATTGTCCAAAAAATGATATGGAAATATATCCATCATATTCTCCATTTTATTAAATATTTATAATTATTTTATATATGTTTAAATAAAACGTGGATGGGGTTTCCATTTTCCAAAATTTTACTAAAGTGCAACTCCTCCTCCATTATTAAAGACTACCACCTCTACCTCTTGTTCACACCTCTCAAAACAGTTACCTTTCAAAAATATATTCCTAAAAAATTTAAAATATACCTAAATTAATCTTTGAATCCTTCCTTTGGATATAATGTATTCCAATTAATCCTTTTGACACAAACCAAATGGATTTACCCGATTATGTGCAAACAACTTCTCTCAAACTACTTTCTTTAATTTTCATTATCCTCCCATGCACCCTATTTATTACATGCTGGTATAGATAAACAATTATCCTCAATATAATAGGAATTTTTATGCTATGTTTTTGACCTAAACATACATAAATATCAATCTAATGTTTAACTAACATATTGTTTATGTGTAAGGCACACTACCGCCCCGCTAAACAATGATTCTTCATTTTTTTCCTTTACCGCCATTCATGGAAGACATTATGATAGAAAATATATTTATTAATGTTATATATTTTATTTATTATTTATTTATGACTAATTCATAATTTTAATACACATATCTTTATACTTTCAATTTGGTTTAAATATGATAATTTTTTTTGAGTAATTGTGGACTACTACTCCCTCATAACTATGTGAATCGTTCACATAGTAATGGAAGATTTTAATTATGGTTTAGTTAATGTATATTATATATATGATATAATAATTATGTCAAAATTGTTTTTATATATATACATATTATATTTTCATTTTTTCATTCAATATGACAATTAAAATGGAAACAATATTCTTGTGTACGTGCAGCTCACCGTCTCCATGAACGGTGTATTTCATTTCATAATTATATATTTTATTGATTATTATAATACAAATTTAATTATTATACCTGATACTTCTGTTATGTTTAACATTATGGAAATAATTATATAATTATATGGACCAATGATATAAAAAATTAAGATACATGTGAAGAACAAAGCGAATATTACTCGATGTGAAATCGTAACATAATATTGTTATCAAGACAGTAATATAAGGTCATAATAAAACAAAATATGGTATTATATATTATAATATGGTTATTTATATTATTTATATTAAATTTATATTTATAATGAAGATTAATTAATTAATTATTATGACAGTGAAGACACAAGGTATGGGGATTTTATCTCAATTTTTATTTCCATGAGATACATGCGATGTTCACCACTTTTTCATTCTATATGGTGTATATAAAATCATTGAATTTATTATATAAATATTAATTTTAAATTTATGGTTAATTAAATATCCATTCTTATGGTATTACTTTAATAGAGCTTATGTTTCAAATGATACCAAATCAATAAGATATTTTTGTCTCCATTTACCTTTTTGAGACACATTAAATGTTATACACCTATATTTTTTCATGAGGTGTATATACTGACTTTGAAATATTATATAAGGAATATAATTAATTTCAAGAAATTTTAATTTTATTTCAATATCATTTTCATAAATTAGTAACATGGTTCACTGTTACAATTTAGTATGAGTTTATTGAAACAATCTCATCACATTTCAAGATTGTTTATGTTTATGCTTCCATTGATGAAATCCTACAATCCATATCTCAAGAACACTGATGATTTTTATTAAAATATTATTTTATATGATATATTAATATATTGGTAAAAGTTTATCCACTATTTTGAACATAGTATAGTTATGAATTATTTTTTATGAAATCCAGACTTTAAACATTCATTGGTCAAGAACTTGTGTTCCTTCAAAACAATGTTTTCAAAAAATGGCTTCCTAGAATCATCTACTAATACCCTATGATAATTTAATGGAATTTTAATCCTTTTTGACTTGTTATAATGTTTTCAAAGTATTATTATTGTCTCTTCCCGAATGAGGCATTTTCTAAGATATTATTCATGCAAAAATAATGTTCTTTGTACAACTCATTACATGCTGATATTTATCCATTTTGAATCCTTTGATGATTTTTTTCATGATGAATGGTTAATTGTTACGAATTTTTTTTAATGAAAATTTCAATGATATGGCTTTGAAAATTATTTCATGATTCTATTATAAAATTTTAAGGACTTTTTTTTCAAAATGTAATCAATATTATTTTTTAATTTTTCTTGGAAAACTGTTTTCTATATTATTTTAAGATTAATTTAAAATTTGGAAAATTATTTCCAAATAAATGGGTTTTAAACATCTTTAATTCACCTTTTATATTTTTTCATGGATTTTTTGTTCAATATTTTTTCAGTATTCATTTGTAATTTCTCAAGGAATTTTTTTTCAATTTATTTCACAATAATTTTATGAGATTTCAAGGGAAATGGTTTTCAAATTCTTTTCAAGACAACATCCTATTTTTAGGAAAATAAATGGAATATATATTCTAATGGTTTTATGTTATAAATTTAATTTTTCATAGAAGATAGAATAATTTTCTCACGAAATGATTTCAAAATATACTTCCAAGTAATTATCCTTCCAATATGACATATGTTGATGTTACTCATTCTATTATAGAAAATGATCCAAAAGATTCATTCATATTCTTTATTAATGGTTTATGTTTTTATAGAATGATTATTATGGAAATCATTCCGCTTTCATGAGTTTTATGATTTGGAAACCTACTTCTTTTAATGAATCATACTTATGTTGAAATGATTAAGAAACCTGTATCTTTTTTCACCGGTTATGATATGTGTAATGGGTAGTCCATAAACTCTCTACATATTAAGTAAGGTATTATGGGTGAAACGGACCCTGAGAATTACACGATGTGTAAAGAATTTACATTTCAAGTAAATTTGAAATAAATTATAAAAAAATTGGAAGAACCCACTTATTTATCTACAAGTTGTTTGTTTTCATAGCTCGTATAGAAGAGGATTTGCACACAGGGGTCCTCTAAACCCCATATTCGGTTTCTCTAGATATCCTCTATCTAGACTCTATTTTCTACAACATCTATCATGTTGGATCTGCAATGGTAAGTTGACTAGTCCTCTGAAGTAATTATGATGTTTCTCATCCTATATTTTTCTGTATTTTTTGTGAAATATAATTTCACCAATTTTTAGGGTTTTCCCAATTTTATCATTTTCATCGATTCCAGTTTGATTTAAAGGACTAAAATGGTTAAGTGGTAATATAAGAACCTAAGGATAGTGGTCTATATTCTTTCTATATGTTTTTTTCTTTTAATAATGTTCCACAATATTCTACACACAAACCTTTTTTGATGACACCTAAAAATTTATTAAATCATTAAAATAAATGGTTACTTGGTTAATATGATCCATCATTGTGTAGAGTCAAATGACTGGTTTATTGGGTCAATATGGTCCACTAAATGGTTATTCCATGATTCTAGAACCCTAAATACTATTTTATTAAATTGAAAAAACTCCATCAAGGGGTGTTCGATATTATATTAAATGTTAAATTATGAATTTAATTAATTATAATTGTAGGTTGTGATATTACCCTACACTTCATGCCATTATTGGATTTTTTATAATGAAATAAATATGTTTTTTTGTATGTCATAAATATTTTCCTTGTTAAATTGTAATATTTTGGTAGTTAAGTCATATACATACTATTTTCATGGTTAATACAATGGTTACAACTTAAGGACATCTTGGAAGGGATTATCATGTATTATAGTTAATTTTGATAAATAATTGTAAGTACACCATGGATGATACTAGCTAATACTTGTATGGGATCACCATGAGTTCTCTTCTACCTCCATATGAGTGATACAGGATCTCCAAGGGAGAGCTCATATATGGTATCAATGATGTGATGGTTTTACCGAGACATGAGTGATACTCATACCCCTATGTGAGATAAAAGTGAATTACATGATGGTGTTTTTCCTTCACACCTTGTCAAGAGTTATACATGGAATCACATTTATGGGTTTCCTTAGATGAACTCCCATGGTATTGGATGAATTTCCATACTTTCCTTGAATGATACTTTGAATCCCTTCTTGATCACATTTTATGAACATAGGATGAATCTTCTTAAATTATAATGATCAATTCTTTATTTGAATGATAAGAATGTGAAACATAAATTTTAGGGACATGTCAACCAAGACATATCCCATGCATGTGGATGGTCCACCCCTTAACAGTTTATTTATATGTACTCTTCATTATTTTTCTGACATGTGAAGGTTTCCTATTTTAGGGACATTCAAATTTGGATGAAGCAGATAGATTTGGATAAATATCCCAAAAATAACCTAGTCCAATGAATTATTATTTTAGGCATAGAACTTAATATTTATTGGAAAAATGTTCATTTCAAATGTGTAACATCCCAGATCCAGGTAACACTCAATGGGTGCCCCGAACCCGATTGTTCACATGACCTCAAGCACATTTCCCCAAACGCCTGAGGCTACCGACTAGCAATGAGGAACTCAGTCAGATAGTTGGGAAAATTTTCCCTAATTTTTTAAAGTGTAGTGCAGTGGAAAAATATAAACCTACAAAAAGCAGAAGAAGTAACTATACAAAGATGGAATGATAACGGTATTGAAGCAACATAGTACCAACCATAATATATATATGATGATGAAATATTTAAAATTTCTATGAAAGTACTCAAAACATGATACACTGCAATCAAATACAATACAATACAAAGTATGAGTACAACAAATCATAGAAAAACTTTGCAGTAAGAGCTCAGTAGCATCGCATGCCTAAGCTTGGTCCCATGTATCTCCTACACGTCTACAACAATCATGTAGCTATATAGGGACCCATTCCCTTATTGATACCTACATCAATATAATCTTTTTGGGGCCAATACATGACCCAAATAGGGTGTGTGAAATAAATCCTAGTAGGCAACCAACAATGGCACGTGGCCAATTGTCAGTGAAAATGTGCAACAATAGTGTGCATTAATAAAATGCACTAAACATGGAAGTACTCAAAAGTAAATATCCTATCAATTACAATATAATTTTAATAATAATTTAACAATTCAAAGCCTATGTGTTATCTTGGAAGGTATAAAATAAGAAATCACGATAGTAAACATTCAAAGCAAACGTTGTCCTCAGACATGAAAAACCATACCCTCAAGGAAGTAGAATCGAAACCTGCCAGTGGCTGCCCACAGACATAACAAATATTTCCCTCAGGCATACGAGATATTTCCCTTAGACTCAGACTCTACTTCCCACAGGTATAAGAAAATTTTCCCTCATGCTAAACAAATCACTACGCACAGGCTAAGAAAAACACATCCCTCAGGATAAGAAAAACACTGCCTCATGCTAAGAAAGTAACCGGGCGGAGCCCAACACATAAGAATTCAATATAAATATGTATCCTCTCAAGAAAACTCAAAACATTCTATAATAATGGAATACCCATGGGTATCTTGGGGAAATGGATAAACAAGGGAAACACACCCACCAGGTGGACCTGGATCAAGGAAACAATCACGAACAATAGTTTATATTTATCATTAGATTATCTATGCAATTCTAGATATCTAAATAGCAATTGCCTCAGCCACACTACACACCAAACATGGGTGCGTAGCACAAAAGTTCACAAAATCAACTCAACAGTTGGAAATAAACACCAGACCTCCTACCTCGATCTCCTCTGATCGATATACATAAACGACACCGCCCGAAACAACTGAGAATGACATAGATCTGGGAATAACAATAACTCGTAAAAATCTAAATAACAATCCTTCAAGAAATAATTGGAAGGGAAGGTTCAGAAAGAGAGAGGAACTCACATGCACAGTTCAAACAAGATCGTCGGTGAATGAATCAGAGTACCGGTGTGTGGTCAGGAGCTCTTTCATGATCCGGCCTTCTCAACTGTTTCTCTCGGGCATTCTAAGATTCCTCTGTCAAAAGAGGAAGCTACTGCCTGTTTTAAGTGAAAAAACATAACTACACATTGTGTACTCTCATGTATTGGGAATTTACATTCCATTTTTTAACTGGTCCTCTGGTGGCTACATTCCACCGTGTCAGTGTTCGTCTGTCGACTTGATTACACGACATTTATTTCATAGTACACGGCGTGTACTACCATTCCGCTGGTGGCTACTCCCACCACCTTACTGTTCACTTACTGAAGTATTACAAGGTGTGTATATACTAAGTACATGTCATGTAGTCAGTCTTTATACCCTTCATCATCAACAATTCTACAGGCCCTGTATACTCATCCCACACGGCCAATGTACATGATGTGTGAGAAAGTACACGGCATGTACACTCAAATTTTTGGATTTTTCCCCATTTTCCTTATTTTCTCAAAAACAATTAAGTAAAAAGGAAAAGAAGAAACACGTACCTCATGAATAAGAACTCGGTTCTTAGAAACTTCCCACTAAAATAAATTTGTCCCCGAATTTCCCTTCCAAGGGTGGTGAAGATAACACTGAGAAAAATTTTGGCCACTGAGCATGTATGTTGGCCTCTCACTCCCAAGTTTCGTCTTGTACTCGGCCATGCTGCCATAGCACATATACGAGAGGAACTGACCGACCATAGAGAACCTTTGTTCTATTATCAATAATATGAATTAGATACTCCACAAAGGATGCATCGACCTAAGTTCAACCTCCTCAGGCAGAAAAACATAAGACGAGTCTGAGTGATAATGGTGCAGCTAAGATACGTGGATGATGTCATGCATTTCCCAGTACCTATATGACAACTACAGCTGATAGGAAACCAGCTCGATTCTCCCCAAATTGTCAAACAACTATACATACCTTGGTGAAAGTTTACCCTGTCTCTTGATCTGCGTATGTCCAAACCTCAGTGAAACACGCACGAAAGACTGATCCCCTACCATGAACTCCATTGGTCATCTGAGGAGATCAGTATATGATTTCTGACAAGACTGTGTAGTAGCAATCCTCTTATGAATCAACTGGACTAACTCTGAAGTATTCTGCATGAGACGTGGTCCCAATAAAGCTGCCTCACCTGCCTCTAACCAGTACAAAAGAGATTTGGATTTCCTAACATATAAAGCCTCATATGGTTCCTTCTAAATAGTTTCCTAAAAACTATTATTTTAGGAAAACTCATACAGTGGTATGTTCTTCTCCAATTATCCCTCAATTTCAAGGACGAATGCACGAAACATGACCTCTAGCACCTGTGTCGTACGATCTAACTGGCCATCGGTCTGAGGGTGGTAAGCTGTGCTCAGAAGCACTTGTGTACCTGGTACCCTATGAAAACTTTTCCAGAATCAAGATGTAAAACGGGCGTCCCTATCTAAAATTATAGAATGAGGGACCCCAGGAAGATGTACCACCTCTTGGATATACAAATTTCTGAGCTCATAAACAAGAAAGGTCTCCTTGATTAGCAAGAAGTGATCTACCTTCATAAGTCTCTCCACAACAACCCACATGACATAATTGCCTTGAGGTGACCTCAGAAACCCCATCACGAATTCCACCATTAAATCATCCCATTTCCACTGTAGAATGGGTATCTACTATAACAGTTAGTCTGGCCTCTGATTCACCGCCATCAACTGTTGATAGGTGGATCATCTCATAACAAAACCAGCTACTTCTCTTTTCATACCTGTCCACCAATACTAACGCCTCATGTCACCATACATTTTGGTAACAATGGGATGCACATCCCAAGATTAAACATGAAATTCAGGCATCAACTCCTCGCTTATATCCCCTAGAACCCACCCTCGTCCATGGATACACAGTACCGCGACATCACCTATTATTCAACTCGGATGAGGGTACTCACTTTCCACAGACTCCCGTAGAACTATGCCTTCTGAAAATAATAGATGTCACATCCTCAATATATACATGGGGGTATAATTAATAGCTAAGGATGAAATATTGGTTTCCCCATAATGTCATGAACCTCCAAATGCATCTCAGATAAAAAATCCATGAGCTTCCACTCACCACTAGTCTGCTACCCTGCCTGTATCTGAGTCCTTATACTCAGTGCATCAGCTATTGCATTACCCTTACTTGGTGTATAGGCAAGCTCAATGTTGATGGACTGAAGGTATTCAACCCAACTTCGCTACCTCTAATTCATGTTATGTTGGGTGAAGATGTATTTAATAATTTTAGGGTCCGTAAACCACACAAAATGTTCTCCCAGGATATAATGTCTCCAAAAACATAATACATGTGGAACTGCTGCCAACTCAAGATCATGCAGAAGGTAATTCCTCCCATGTAGCCTCAACTGACGAGACACGTACACAACTACTCATTCTCCAGGAATAAACTATACTCCCCGAAAAATACTTGATGCCTCACCATAAACTGTATAGCTCTTCCCTTGCTCTGGAATGATCAGGACTGGTGTTGAGGTCAACCTTCGCTTCAGCTCTTGAAAGGCTATATTGCAAGCTCTTGACCAGATGAACTTTGCACCATTATTTTTCAAACCCATCAATGGCTCAGCTAAGCAGAATAAGTCCAGTATAAAGCTCTTTTAGTAACCAACCATCCCCAAGAAACTCTATATTTCAAACACGTTCTTAGGCTGCTCCAAGAAGACTACTACTCTAAACTTATCTAGGTCTAATGAAACTCCTTCCTCTCAGATACTATGACCCAGGAAGTGCATCGGGTTCATCCAAAAGTGGCACTTTGAGAGAATAGCATATAACAGATGCTCTCTCAGTTTACTCAGTACGATCTCACGATGGGTGGCATGGAAATGTCGAGTGTTAGAGTACTCCAAGATATCATCCATGAAGACTACCAAAAAGGAGTCTAGATAAGGATGGAACACATGATTAATCAGAGCCATGAAAACTACTGGTGAGTTCGTTAGACCAAACGGTATAACCATGTATTTGTATAGACCATATCTACACCGAAAAGCTGTAAGAGGTATGTCTGATGGTCTAACATGCAACTAATGATATCTGGATCTCATGTCAATCTTCGATAACACTTGTGATCCTCTAAGATGATCAAAAATATCATCAATTCTCAGCAAGGGATATAATTCCTTAACCATCAACTGGTTCAGCATCCGATAATCCACGTAGAGTCTGAGGGTATCGTCCGACTTCTTCGCAAACAAGAGAGGAAAATCCCAAGGAGAAGTACTGGGTCAAATGAAACCCTTTTCTTGTAGCTCCTCTAACTGTTTTTTTGAGATCCTAAAATTCTGGTGTAGCCATCCAATAAGGAGGAATAGACACTGGTTCTACTCTTGGCACAAGCTAAATAGAGAAATCCACCTCCCGCTCCGGAGGTAGAACAGAAAAGTCATTTGGTAATACATCCCTATAATGCTGAAACACTGGAGGGAAATCCTTCTCACAGGTTCCCTGGTCATCTAAATATAAACATGAAATCTGGGCTATCACACCACCTCTCCCACGATTCTCAGGTCCACCTCGTTTCACCTAAACATCCCATTCACCCTTGTATTGAATCTCTCTACCCTCTGGTGATGTGAAACTCAACCTGTGATGATAGAAATATAGAAATTCTTGAAAGGGTACCATCCCGTACATACTGAGAATGACATCATAGATCGTCATCTCTAAGACATAGAGGTCCCATAGAAAGTGACACCCACCATCCTCTAGGGGGAACTCCTTGCACAGATACACACCTATCATACTAATTCCCAATGGAGTGTCTATAGTACTTATATTAGAATAAGAATAAACACAGAACCGAAGGCTCTCCACAAAGAGCACATATATAAAGCTCTGTGTAGCACTAGTATCAAAATGTATAAAATCTAAAACAGAAGCAACTAGAATAGTACCACTGAAAGAGGAAGGTCTAGGATCCTACTCCTATTGGGTCTGTTGCACTGTATATGCCTTCCCAATGACGCAGCACTACGACATAGCCTGGCTACCTGGAGCTGACCTGCCCTGCAGTCTCTAAGATACTGGTGTCTAGCTACCATGGCCATGACCACCACCGTGGCTTGAACGTACTAATGTTTTCCAATTCCCTGACTAGTAAGAAGCTTCTAGGCCTGCTCCCGCATGTGGAATCTACATACAAACCCTCTACCTAGTCGCTGTTGGAAACGCCCAGCAAAAATACTAGAGATATCCCATCATGCCGCAAACTTGGCACTCCACAGTGTCATGTGGACACTAGAGTCCATTACTCTCCTCTTTATGAGAATGGTAGCACATGAAATGGCCACCAGAAGAATTCTGGTGGATAGTACTGCCACCGTGAGAGAAATACATCTGTATATTCCTCTTACCGATAGAAATAGTACTAGAAAATAGTGTTGAACTTCCATGGCCTGCACCACTAGCTTCCCACAACTTCCTCCCAGTAATCAGTGATTGGTTCAAAATTGCATGCACTGTAGGCAACCTGAAAACATTCAACAGCACTCAAATGTCATATTAAATACCATCCTCAAATCGTATAGCCCTCAACATGTCATCACCCACAAGATGAGGTGAAAAATGATGTAACTTGGTGAAGTGGGCAGAATAATCAATCATGGACATGGCGCCCCGTAGTTGATTCATGAACTCTCGAGCTTGATCTTTCACTAGCATCTCTAGAAAGGAATATTCATTGAAGGATTACTGAAAATCATCCCACTCCATGTCTCGGTGATTCTCAGTATGGGTGGTAACATCCCACAATCTCTTGGCAGAATCACACAACATATAAGTATAGATCTTGACTCTCCTCTGTGGTGGCGTCTCAAGATGCACGAATATAGTCTGCATAGAACCCAGCCATGACACCACAGCCCATGATCTGCCATCTCTTCAAAACATAGGCAGATGCTACTGCTGGAATCCCCATGTCAGCTCTACCATATATATGGAAACCGGTGATGCTCCCTGGAAGGTCTGCCTGAACCGCAAAAATCCTTCACAGAACTGCATATCTGCGCCTGCATCTGGTATAATGGTCGGTGCTAGATCTGGCTCTACTGTAGGATCAATTGCTAGACCATGTTTTATCATCTCTAGGGAATAATAATTACTACTCTCTTGGTGAAAAACTAGTGGTCATCATAGTGGCATGATTCTATAAGGTCAAACACACACCTTAGATTATGATAATCAAATATTAAGAGCTGGAATCGTAAGAATGGAATAGGGAAAATAAAACATTCATGTTTTACAATACAGAACTACATAGCGTGTATAATAACTACATGGTGTGTTCCCATAATTCATTCACATGGACGTGTACTTCTACGAGAACTGGTCGTGTAACACCGCAAACGCAGATCGTGTTTTCCATACACACAACATGTACTTGAATTTTCATCCCCTTCCCGAGTCCTTATACATGGCTAAGCCACCTGACTCTCTATTGAATGAGACTCAATGGTGTGTATAATATCTACGCAGTATGTATCATTAATCCCTTACATAGTCATGTTTTTGATGCTGTCATGGGCGTGTCACAAACCTTGGTACACGGCATGTTACAACCACTCACTTCGTGTACACCACTCCTTCTCCCCATCCACAATGCCAAGTCCACATAGTTTCTCATCGGTCAAGACAACACAACGTGTCCCAAAGGTACACATCATGTTCTAGATGAGCTTCTCCAACCTATGTTGTTCGGGACATGGCCAGATACACGGCTCATACTAAACTACATTTTCCAGATAGACATGACATGTACAAGAAAGGATAACACCGACCTGTGTTGTTAGTTACATGGTCGGATTCCCAGATTACACCACACGGTGTGTTCAGAATTGATACAGCATGTATAATCTTAGATTTCTCTGTCTATGTTGTTAGTTACATGGTAGACACATGGTCAAAATGACATGACGTGTACAATCGGTACATGGAATGTTCCCAAAAGAACTTCCCTATCTCATGTTTCTACCCACATGGCCTATGACATGGTTAGAATCAACACGACATGTACATAAGGTAAACAACATGTACATAAAAATTTTCCATTTCTACCTGAACAGAAGAGTTAATGGCTTTTGTTTATAGAACAACACGTCGTGTTGTAGGGGTTTCCAGACAGTAAACATCGAAAACTATTCTAGAGACCCGAAAAACACTGAATCCAACACCTATGTGGCAAATTCTGATCTGTGAGGGCCCATAATCCCCGAAAATCAAAGCATGGCATCTTATACCTGTTATAAAAAAAGCAAACAAGTCAATGATCCTACAAATTCTGGTCAGTGAGGGCCCATATTCCTCAAGAAACAATGATTGGAATTCATTATACTAAACCTCACACAATAATACCTTATCAAATACTTGTAATTTTTAACCAAGAAACTATCAAAACAACATACCTTTACTAGCAAAACATGTATCATAACAACATGTAATTTCTAATGCATCTACATGGAATGTAAACTATGCAAGGCATGTGATTCTAACATGTGCCTAAATGATGCATCAGATGGAATACCCTCATCTCATAGGGTTGCGACTATATACAACCCAAGATAAAAAAAAATATAAAAGCACACCACAAGTGCATCACCCATTAGTGAAATAAAATCAAATGTAAAAGTGAAAAATCATAAAAATTGCAACACGAGGTAAATCGGCTTTTACTTGTACACGGGTTAGATACTCCTGGGCATAGGTTATTACCAAGTACCCATTCCATCCTATCCCTGGATATTGGCTCCAAATAGTAATTCAAGGAGAAAATAATGCCTTTGATACATGTTTGTAACATATTGGATCCAGGTGCCACTAAACAGGTGCCCCGAACCCGAATGGTCACATGACCTCAAGAGCATTTTCCCTAAATTTAGAGGCTATAGACTAGCATCGAGGGCCTAGGTCTGATAGTGGGGAATCTATGCCCTCATTTTTCAAAGTGTAGCATAGTGTAAAAATATAAACATACCAAAAGCCAAAGCAGTAACAATACAAAGATGAAAGTACAACGATACTGAAGCAACAGATAACAAAAAATCATATATATAAGATGATTCAAGGTATCATATTTCTAATAATGAATTAAAGACAAGATACACTGCAATCAAATACAATACAGTACAATGTAAAAGTACAAAAAAGAAAAACAAAACAATGCAGTAGGAACCCAGCAGCATCGCAAGCCTAAGCTTGGTTCCATGCTCTTATACAACTCTACAACAATCAAGTACCTGTATAGGGAACCTTTTTCTTATCGACGTGTGCATCAATATAATCTATTTTGACCCAATACATGACTCAAATGGGGTGTGATAAATAAATTCCAGTAGGCAACCACCAATGGCTCGTGCCCAACTGTTATCGAAAATGTTCAACAACTATGTGCAATAATAAAATGTAGTAAACTATGAAGTACTCAAATGTTACTATCCTATCAATTACATTACCATAATATTAATCATTTAACAATTCAAATATTTTTCTTTAGCTTGGAAGTTACAAAATTAAAAATCACCATAGTGAACATTCAACGTAAACATTGTCCTCAGACTTGCAAATCCTTAACCTCAAGTAAGAAGAATCGAAGCACTCAGGTCACTTCCCACATGCATAAGGAATATCACCGTCTGGTGTACAAGATATTTCCCTAAATATCTGAAGCTACTTGTATAGGAACAAGAAAGGTTGTCCTCATGCTAAAAGAATCATTGTCCTCAGGCTAAGAAAAACACTTCCCTCAGGCTAAGCAAAACACTTCCCTCAGGATAAGAAAGTAACTAGGCTGAGCCCAACACATAAGCATGAAATATAAATATGTTTCCTCTCATGAATACTCAAACATGCTATAATCATGGAATACCCTCGGGTATCCTAGACAAATGGCTAAACAAGGAAAACGCACCCATAGGGTGGCCCTTGATCAAGGAAACAATCTCAAACAGAAGTTTATATTTATCATTTGATTATCTATTCAATTCTATATATCTATACATCTAAGGCCACAGAAATACGACACCCCAAACACCGGTGCGTAGAAAAACGGTACACAAAATAAATTCAACATTTGTAAATAAACACCAGACCACCATCCTTGATCTCATCTGATTGATATATGTAAACGCCGCCTCTTGAAACAACCGAGAACAATGTATACATAGGTAGAACAATAACTCATTCAATTGTAAATAACAGTCCATTGGGAATAATTTGAATTAGAGGTTCAATAAGGGAGATGAACTCACCCATGCGGTTCGAACGAGATCATTGACGAAGGAATCAGAGTCCCGGTGTGCGGTCCAGAGCTCTGCCAAGATCTGGCCTTCTCTCTCATGGCTATTGGGCATTCTAAGATTACTCTACTAAAAGAGGAGTCTACTGCCTGTTTTATGGAAAAAAACATAACTATATGGCATGCACTCTCAAGTACAAGACGTGTTATTTCCATTTTATAATTATTCCTCTGGCAGCTACATTCCACCGCCACACTGTTCATCTTTTGACATTATTACATGACGTGTATTTCTTAGTACATGGCGTGTAATACCATTCCGCTGGCAGCTACACCCACTGCTTTAATTTTCAACTTCCAACTGATTACACAACGTGTATATACTATGTACAATTGGTGTAGTTAGTTTTTACACCCTTATCGTCGAAAGGCCGACACACACTATATAGTAAACCCACCCAGCAAAAGTACACGATGTGTACCCATAAATTTTTCTATTTTTACCCCTATTCCATATTTTATAAAAAACTATTATGGAAATAGAAAAAGAAGAGACTCGTACCTCAAGAATATGAACCGGGTTCATACAAAATGCATGAACTAGATTTAGCTAGACACCATTTCTAATGGGATACTCTGTTTATATTTCACCTTTTATTAGCCCGAAAGGCCCGAAGGCCTTCATTTTTATTGTTTTTTTATAACCCCCCGTCCAAGGGATGAGGGGGAACCATTAAAATGAACGTAGGCTCAGAGATTAAAGGGCCCATAGGCTTCAGAGATTACATGACTTGGAAGACTTAATGAATTCAACCAGACTATCTACAAGGAACTGACCCTCCCAAGCATCTGAATCATGATAGTAGCTCTCCACTTTCGCATTGTCGTCTGGCTAGGTGTCCCGTTCAAGCACAGGTTGGTCTCGATGGCATATACATACCCTCTCATTCTAAAAAATCCATTTGGCTCTACTTTGGTATGTGAAACTGCTCTAAATCAACTTCTGGGGCTTCTCCTTTTTTGTAGTTTGTCTGGGGAAACCGCATGTGGCCAGAAGGCCTTGAGGTGGCTCGAAGGCCCTACTGACCCAATGTCCTGGGTGTCCTAAAATCCTTAAGGACACTAAGCTGAAACTGGTGGCCCAAGGTGAATTGTTCTAGCTGCTATAGTACTGAACAATACCCACTATAGTGCCTGCTACGTTGAAAAGATCCCCTAAAGTATCAGTGTAGTTCTTCTATAATATCCACACATTGTACAGTACTATTACAGTACCTACATCAATACTGGTACAGTACCTTGAAATATGCCTCTTTCTGGTTTTTAACCTGGGTCTTGTGGATGCAGTTAAAGATACCTCACCAATGGGACTGAGGCTCATGTACCTCTCACCCTTCATTGAAATCACTTATTACAGCAGTATACTTTATATTTGGGGGTATAGATAATGGGAGAATTTGTCTTTTTATGCTTGATTTTTAATACATGGATGGTGTATGGGAGTAAGGGAACAATCATAGGCTCCTAATTCTAGTGTTATACACTTTTATCCTATCGTCATTTTGATATCATGTTGTATATTCATATTTCCCCTATTTTTCCATTTACACAATTTTCTATAAACCTACAAGATCATCCCGATCCTTTTGTATTTATTTTTTTCTCAGCTTCAACTCGTTTGTTATATATTTTGTAGTTTCGTATCTATTCTGTTTCCACTGATTATATTTATACATTACAGATATTCTTCACTATGATTTATGAAGTAGTAGACTCCCTAAGGACAAACCATATGCCCTATTAATTAGTTGGAAGACGTTGGCATATAAGGAAGTGTGATTGATTTCATGTGGACAACCGTCTTAGGGAACCACTCTATGGATTCTTCGGCATGACGCTACTCGTTTTATGAATGGTGATGTAAAAAATTAAAAACATCAGGGTTTTATAGTTCATTGTATAAACTAAAAACTCATCAAATTATATTTCATGTTTCAAAAAATTTCAAGCAGTTAGGACAAGATAACATGCATGAACATGTGAATTCACCCATTTTTATTCATTTCTTTTAAGATCATGGTCACATCATATCAATTTAATCCTTATTATCCATAAAAAACTAATTCTATTCTCACATATTGATAAAAAAAATTGAGATATAATATCCATTCCCTAAATTAGAATCAATCTACATTTCTATGAAATAATTAAGAAAAGTTGATATTTATTCCAGACTAGAACAAAACAAAATTGCAATCATAAACTTATATCAAGTTTTCCTCACAAATATCTAGCCACACAACAAAAACAAATTCAATTATTATAACCATAAACATCTCTAAACTAATAAATATAAGAAAATGGATAAGGTAAAGGATATGAACTCACAAAGTATAACTAGTAAAAAATAACATGAATACATTAATCAAAGACATAAAATGGGGTGAAATTCCTCCCTAGGATACCACAGGTCTTCTAATATTCAATAGAAAAGTTAACTGACTGATGAGTTTTGAATGGGTTTTATAATATATACCTAGAAATGAAATTATAATTTCACAATGAAACAACTCTTATAATATCATATTGAATAGTTTTCCTCCCATATCCATGGTGAATGTCAATTTTTTATTCCATAGTATACCTTGATCCAAATCCATTACAAAATTCCCCCCATAGTCAGTGAATAAATCCTATATTCTTGGGGAAATGATATGATGTATACAAAGAACCACACCATATATATTCCCAAATCGAAAGAGACACAAAAAATATGAAATCCCCTGCCTCTACACCAAAACAACCATCCACTTTGTGAATACATATACAAAAACTGATCATCTATGTTGTAGTTCAGTCCCATGCTAAAAGAAAATATATTTATAACCTTCACCATACCACAAGATATCCACTGTGAGAATAAATTTTTGGTATACCCTTACTATATATAGGTATGACCCTTAAATATTCTACCCTTCCATAGATTAGAACTGGCTTACCCATACATAATATTTTTCCCAATTGTGTATCCCAGAGAAATAGATAAATAATTTACCATTATGAAAGCCAAGAGAAATATAGCAGCCCCTAATAAAATAATGAATCAAAATAAAACAAGATATAATATCGTGTATTCCAATACTCCACACCTTAATATGCTTCTTAACTATAATTTCATATACATATCATCATATCCTTCCTAAAAACTCCTCCTAAAACATTTATCACAAAAAACATTTAATTTTACAGGTTGGAAGATCTAGATTGTTTCATTAAATTCCAATAATATTATTCACATCCTTTAATATCAAAACAAATTCCAGGTATAGTGGAATAATTTGATATTCTGAGAAAATATCCTATAATATACCTCTCATGAATATTAGTACATCAAAAAGAGCCACCAGCCAATCAAATCCAATGAATGATATAAAAAGATATCATAACATAGAAGTAATACAAGAAAAAAAAATTGAATTAAAATAATATTAATAACAACTAAAGATATAGAGAATGAGTATATGTCTCGCACTCAAAAGTACTCTTTTTTAGACCATTATCCCTCTATAACTCATAAACATGGGGAATGATATTCCACCATAACAACTTCTCCTAACATTCAGGGTATCCAACCTTTTTCTCCATGAATTTATCATCTCCCTATCTATCTAACATTGACTAGTCCATTCCATGAGAGTGATCATGGAGATACTGATGAAGATGGGACATGTGAAGACCATGTATTTCATGTACATACATGGTGGAGGAACAAACCAATACAACACCTAGCCAATGTTCTACCTTGCCTTAAAAGTCCTACATAAATAGGGAGAAAATATACCCAACTAACTAAACCATTATTTCCCAAATCAATGGTAAACCATCAAGAACACAAGGTCACCAACCTTTAATTCTTGAGGCCTTTGTTTAAGATCAGTATAAACCTTATCCGGGACATGAAATCCCTTTATCAAATCATAAAACACATAGTTCTTCTCCATAGTAATATAAACCACATATAGACTGAGGACTTATAAATCCCTTACATTTGAATATCACAATGGATATTGAAATATGTATCCATATAATGACTCAAATGGAGCCGTTTCAATAGATGATTGAATAATAATTTTTTTTTCGAAAACTCTACCGAGGGGAGGTTATTCCACCATGATCTATTAACATATAGAACACATGACCAGAACATCTAGTCTACTGTGTGGATGGTCATCACATTCTTCTTTTCATTTATGGAGTGGAAAGTATTGAAAATGAATAATTCGAGTTAAAATCATATCGTAAAACTCCCTAGATTTGTTACATAAAATAGTCATCTCTATTGAAGATAATGGACCTTAGTACGATGTGAAGCCTCAAAAAAAATTTCACATAACTTCATTCTAGATAATCTGTGACCCTCAACTCATGAATATCCTAAATTTGGTATTAAATTTTTAAATTATTCTAAAATCACCAAAATGAATTCATATCCTCCTTGGGCTCAATTTAACCTAATGATGAAGTCTATCGATATATCCTGAAACCATTACATTGGTATATCCAAATTCAAAAACAACCATCATGGGATAAGGATCTCTTCTTCCACCAATTGGAATACCAAACATCATATCAAAAATTCCACTAAGATATTCTTCATCCTAATCCACTAAATATGCCTATTCATGGCATGATATGTATTCTACATTCCTAGATGAATTGTTATGTATGATCTACTAAATTCATAAAAAACTACCTCATACATGTCCTATATAACATAAAACCTTCCAAAAAACATTTCATATTGACCATAATTCAACCACACATCCGAAGCATCACCATGACAGAAACTATAACTCATAACCTCTACCTTCATGTGTCCATGTTTATAATCCCCTACCTATAGCACTAAAGGGCTACATCTCTACCAGAAAAAAGATTTTTTTTCTTCCCATATTTATAAATAAAGATTAATTTTATAAAAAATTCTTTGAATGTGTTGGAAGAATCATTGTGATTTTTGATTCAATGGTGATGGAATTATTCTATATTTTGGTGTAAAAATAATTTATGTGTTATATTTGGAATTTTATTCATTGGATTTCATTATAAAAATTAGCCAACCAATTAATGGCCCTAAGAAAAAGAATAACAATGTGGTAGTAAAATGTATCTCAACCATAACCAATCTTGACTGTATGTAAGACCTATAGAGAAAAAGATATTACATGGGGCTAGACATCATTGTCCATATAAACGTTTGTTTAGGATTATTATTTTCAGAATAGATGAATTCTATTAGTGTGTGTGTTGGTTTTATAAATACTATTAATATACAATTTATATATATATATATATAAACTATGTAGTTAAATTATGTCCCTCAAATATGGTTTTGTATTCAACATCAGAAACCATAGGTTTTTGTATGCCTACTTTATAATTTTGAGATGGATCTCAAGAAGCGGGGATCATCTAATGTTTATTCAATAGATGATAATGGGTTTGTGGGTATGATATATTCACGTGTTTTCAATCACATTCTTGTGAGATTCACTCTAAAAACAATAGACTTTTTTATTATGTATACACCACGTAGAAGGTTAATTCCAAGAAAAATTATTATAAATGATTTAATATTTTATCGATATTTACCACATAGTGGAAGAAAATTATGATAAGTGAAGTCAATTTTTAGGATGAGTTCATTAATTCTATGAAATATTAGTTTGGTTTGAGATGGATTGAGAAATATTATTTTTGATAATAGAAATAAGGATTTTTAGAATAATTTAGTGTGATGAATGTATTGTAATATTTTAGAATGATTTTAAGGTTGTTAACATCATGTATATACCTCCCCCACATTCTCATTTAATGGTAACAAAAAAACAATGACAAGTACTCAATGAGGATTGATAAAGAATTTATATGATAATGAGAAACATGGATTATTAGAATTCACATGAAATGATTGAAATCCATGAAAATAATTAATTTTTAAAAATATTGATCTTTTTAAATTTGTTACCATGAATATCCATCAAAGAGTTTATTGTACTCCAACTATAAAAAAGTCTCTCTAAATACCATGCATTATATTATATATACATAAATAATTACACCACAATCCATTTCATCCTGAAGGAAACGTTTTCTTGGTGATCCCCTTATATATAAAAGCATCATAAACAATATTCATATATAGTGTATGTATGAGTATGAAAATAGTGAGTATATGGTATAGTACTAGGAGGGAATTGTTAATTCCCTATGGATATAATTAAAATTTATTGATTTATATAGACTCAGAAAACTAAAATTAAATAATTAATATTCATATATAATGTATTTAAGGCTTAACCCATGATAGAGTAAACCTATTCATTTTTATTATAAAAAACCAATTGATTAATTAATTTTACCAAAGATGTTGAAGAAAAAGGAATAGAATTATTTGAAGCAATTTAAATAAAGAGCATGAATAACAAAGAGATGTTTTGGGTTTTGAAAAAAATTTATAAAGGCCTGTCATGGTTTTGTAGTTGGTAGGGTTTGACTGAAATTGGACTTATAAGTTAAATTGATTATTAAAAATTGGTGTAGAAGTCATGAAGAAGTTGATTTGGTGGTCCATGTATCCCCTCCTCAACGAGGCAGTCCCCCTTTTCGCTTGGACTGGTAATTCTTGAAATTTCCCAATTGAGTTTTCTTAATAATAGTATTAAACAAAATTACCCTATATCTCCCTAACAACATGGTGTAGTCTAAGGAAATTTTTTTTGAAAATATAATGTAATTTATATTTATAAATCAATTGTTATGATTAAACAAACAAAAATATATAGTTTGTTTTATTCAAAATTACAGAATTCCAAATAAATGAACATAATAATAAAATAAAATCATTACGATCCTTACCCATTTAGATAAATTTAATAGGAAAATTCCAAGAATTACCCCCTCATCCAAATGATAAGGGTGTAATTGGTAAAGCGTATGGATAAAAAAACCTAATAAATTATTGGGATGAAAATTGGCGAGGACCCTGCACAGTGAAACTTATCACCCCAAACATTCAACTCTAGGTTACTCAAATGAAAATAGAAGCTTTTACCTAGAGTTAGAAATGTTTATCTTGATAAGTATTTATTTATTAAACCATAAATATTCCCTAAATTTTATCATAATGTAAAACCCATATTCTGCGGTCCATAATAGGGAAAATCATTAAGAATTCCTGAAATTCCATATCATTAATTTTGGTGATGACAATAGTTTTATAATGTGAGTAAACAATTTATTTCATAAGTATTATGGCTCCATCTTCTAAAATTTATCATGTATAAATTTTCCTATATCTAATTTAATTTATTATGATTTGAATTTACTTGTTTATTTCTTCTTCCTCACAAGTCTTATTTTGTAAATGAATTTTCTGCTCTAAATCACAGAACACTACAACCT
Source organism: Viscum album (assembly GCA_963277665.1). Classification (NCBI taxonomy): domain Eukaryota; kingdom Viridiplantae; phylum Streptophyta; class Magnoliopsida; order Santalales; family Viscaceae; genus Viscum; species Viscum album. The sequence continues at coordinate 1,900,777,207 of OY728121.1, read as the reverse complement.
TGAAACAGGCCATGAATCATCTGTAATTTCCTCTATCATGATGTAATTATTGTGTAATTTTTTTAACAATTTAATTCATCTTCATTTTAGATATTACATCCATTATCATCTATATTCTATATTCTAGATCAATCTTTGTTCCAAAATTCTTTTTCTTGTTGTGGAACATTGTGACGTGGCATGAAGTGTCTTTGGGTTTCATTTGTCAACTCTTTTTATAGAAATAATTGATATTTTCCCTCATTTTCAGGCTTTTAATAAATTATTTTATACCACCATATATGAAATATTTCATTAAATATTATGAAAATAATTTGTAATATAATTCCTAAATTTAATTTATTTTAACACTAAAACTATCACATGAAATTTACGTATCAAATACACAAAACATTAATTTAGACTTATCATCATGGATGTTATCTCAACATATTACCAAGGATGATCACCATACCATGAAATAAATTCAATTCCAATAAAAGAAATTGATAATATAAAAAATTAAATATTCACGCATTATATTGGAAAATTCATCAATGCCCCATTTTTTCATTGAATCCAAACAATCATGTAGTTTACATTTCTTATTTTGAAAAAGTCAATACTTTTAATTACATGATTTTCACAATTGATTTATTTATTAATATTCATGGAATTTACTATATACCTCACCAGAATATTTAATCTCATCATCAGGGAATAATAATAACCGGAGTTAAGAACATACCTCGAGAGCATGCCACTCACCTTAGGATGGAACGATATCTAGAATATCTTCCATGTAAAAGAAGAATCTAATTAAATTATGAGGGATTTATCATTAAGATCATATAAAATTAGGGATTAGTGTGTATGGTTAAATGATGTAAAATAATAAAATCATGAAAGTGTGTTTTGTCTATAAATCATAGTTCCTGATATAAAAATATAATCTCAATAAAAACATCTATTTATAAATTTCATATCACTCTTCCCCAAAAAAAGATCTATGTGGAATAATGATAAATTTAATGAAAACAAATGAATCATCAACCATCCTCTCTTTCTTATTATATATATAAATATTAATTTTTTATAGTTTATTGGAAAATTATACATTATAAAAAATTTATATCCATCACTAAACCGCAAATGAATAAAATATTATCATTCTAACAATGTTATTATTTACCCTCCTAAGACTGGATTAATTTTATTATTAATTTTTATATATATATATATATATATATATATAATTTTTTATAAATATTATTGAATAATATATTTCAATGAATAAAATGATGTTCTATCCTATAATCTCACGAAAACATAGATAAATATCTTTACTGATGTGCATCCCTATGCACTATGGATAGTCTCTCCCCGATAAATATTCATTTAGATAAAATATAATACACTGTAGACATATTAGGAATCAATAAAATTTGATTATAACATGGATCATTTTATAAAAATCCCATTTATGGATTCTAATGGTTTACAAAGGATTAAAAATGGCGGCTCTAATGAAATACGGTGAAGCATAAGATTCCTTACTCATATTAACTGTGATTCAGCTCAGTAAAATCTTTGATAAGATGCAATGAATGTTCGAGAAGATAATATTCTTATGTATCTTATGAAATATCCTATAGAAGATAATTGAAAATATTTTTTCAGAGTATATATGGCTAATGATATCAAGAGTTGGTAATACTACTCATGATAATGAATATGAATAATTAAATTAAATAATGAGAATATAACAAATTTAAATCATGGGAAAATTTGAGAATAATTTCATTTCTATATATTGACATTATCTAATAATTCGTGATTTCTAGAAGTCTACTCTGTATAATTATCCACACTAAATCATTTCCCCATTTTTCCATTAAAATTAAATGACAATTAAATTTAAAATCATGGCATAAATGGTATCCTAAATTGTTTATTTCTCATAGTATACATAGATAATATAAGAAAAAATTAATGGAAGGTAATTGAAATTTATATTTTCTAGACATATTTAAATGTGGGGAATATAGCATAAAAATGGAATTGAAATGCATAATTCCAATTTACTGGAGTTGATATCCAAATTTTTATATCAGGTTTTCTCCCATCCTTCCATTCATATACTGGAAAAATAAAGAATAATAAAGTTAGTGTATAGGCCACTAACAATGAAGTTTGAATCATTTTGAGGCTAGTGTTCATGTTCATAAAAAATGATAATTAAAAATACAAAAAACCATGGGTTTCTGCTTTGAAGAAAATCTATTTAAATTTTTTTTATAGGCCTTACCTCATTAATATTGAACTCGTGGGAAGAACTATGGAAAAGTATTTTTTTCTTATGGGTCTAAAAATGGCCTTAGATTTGACATTTTCATTCATTTTTTTCTCCTTCCATCAATTTAAAAAATAAATCATCATAATGACAGTATTTTCTAAATCTCCCTCTGTTTGAGAAACAATTTCATACATATTCTTGAAGAACTAAATAAGATTTCATGTACGAATCATTCTCATTCATCCTTATCCAACATAGTGGAATTAGTTTCTCATCTAGTGTCATTAATTTAATCCATCATCATTTTAGTAGATCATATTTGAATGTTATTTGGTACAATAATATAAAAATTATTTACCACTCCATGTTCGGTAGCAACGTCAACTTCCATTAGACAATCCTATATAAAATCATCTTATCCAACATAAAAGGTCTACATTTCTTTGTGAAATTTGAATCTCAATAGTTAACATACAACTATCAGATTTATTTCTCCACTATGTACCTAAATAATTCCACTTCTTGATCATAAAAAATGGGAATCACATGGTTATTGGTGTCCAATTCTCTTCCAAATATATCTCTAACAAGTATACAGGGAAGTCTGATTTTTCAACATTGACAAAACAAATCATTATTTAGTCCTAATGGAAACTTCACTATTGTTTATACTAATTAGAGTGAAAAACTTTTGATAATTAGTCCCTTCAATACTAGGCTATTTAATGTGTTGTATGAAATGATTTTGATAGTCACACATAATTTACATAAATATTTAACAATTGTATCATCTCCACTAATAATAGGGATAAAAGACTATTAGGCAATTATTTTTTCATAGGTTGGTCCTTTGATATCACTGCTCTAACTCATGTTAGAGGGGAATAGTGTCATTTTACTCAATCATTTCTTATAAATATATCGTTCATAATATTTTCTTATGGAGGCATGTTGGTGAGAGCCTCTTTAGAAGGGGTTTTAATATAAAAACTTTAAAAAAATTGTTAATCGTATATTTCTGCACATAGATCTTCCAATGTTCTAGTCGTTATAGAATTGGAAGTCTTGTTTTGTGTGGTGTTGGTTCCACTTTAGCTTCTTCTTTAGTTAGACAGATTTATTTTTTCATTTCCCAGTTCTTTAACATTATTTCTTGGTTTTTTTAATGTTGTTGGTTTCTCGATATTGGAAGGTCGTCAAAGAATTTTCCACTTCTCAACTAAATGAATTTCTAATCTGGATGGGGATGCATACTTGATAATCCTAGAATAATTCCTCCTAGACCCTCACTATGAAGCTCAGTGATCTTTCTAACATGGAATTCTAGGTTCTCATGTGTCACATTCTAATCGATTGAGTCTTCATTTATCTCTTTTATTGAAGTACTAGTCTATTTTGTGGGATTTCAGTTATTTGATGGTAGCTCTAATGGTTTTAATGAATATATCCAATGTATCCCCGAGTGTGATGACTTGGATATGAAGTTATGATCCTTGATGAACTTGAAAACCTGGTACTCTTTAATAATAACCATACCCTTATTGTTTTTCCATCAACTGAGTAAATTATTACCGTCAATATGAATAGAATAATTTACTTATTCTGTATTAATTCATTGGTTTTTTTGTTATTGTACCATCATCGTTTCCATATAATTTATTAGTGACTAAATCTATTCCACTATACATATTTTTTGCAATATGGATACCTTGATATTTTATTCCCGTAGTATCAATGAGATTTCATTACTTTCTATTTTGTCTAGTAGACAATTTATCTCATCATGATACATCTTCATTAATGATCCTCCAACTACATCATCTCTAATTGAAATTATTACATGTAAAATACCTTTATAAATTTATTTATTTCCATAAAAAATATTTATTACATGCATTATGATTTTTTATAATCATAACATAAATGGGCACCCAAGCACTGTATAGTGATTCATCCTCCAATTGACTGAAATTGGGATTATTTACTAGGATTTCAATGGATTTTGAGATAGGCAATAAACAGGTAAGAATGGTTCATTACATCTCATCCCACATAGAGATGACATTGTCTGGAAATCATTAGATCCATTCATGATCTCACTCAATTAAATAAAATAAAAATAGGAAAAACATGACCTCATCACTTGAAATGTTTTAGAATTGGAAGGTAAGTTGATCTAGAATAAAATATAATGATGGAATATTGGATCTTTCTGGGGGAGTCTAGAATAGTGTACCATATCTGATATCATTTGAATGATAACAGGTTTTATCAGAATCACTGCTCTGTTGATTAAGGTAATGAGTATTCTTAGTAGAGCGATAATGTTTGATGGGATTTCATAGCTCACTAGTTCATGCAATCTAGTATCTCTTGTGGAAACAGAGAAACATGGTTTTTATATACACCCACTACTATCAAAAATCTATTATTCCTCAACTATATATCAATATCAGATTAAAACTGTATAGTTAAATTTCCTTTGCCCTGGGTATGGTGATTATTCCTTAATAGTTTTTTATAAAAAAATATATTAAGAAAACCATAGTTTAATAATGGAAATTAAATTTCAAAATCATAGAAACAAAAATTCAACAATCTTCAACAAAATTCTATTTATCAAAATCCTAATAAGGAATTGGTAATTCTATATTTGAAAATAAAATATATATATTTATATTGACTCAATGAAAAATATTTAATTAGATAAAATGAATTTAGTATAATGTTGAGGTAAAAATAATGAGATGTAGTAATTAGTTATTTTAGGTTTTAAATATTGTTTATATATTTAATTTATGGAAATATAGTGTTGAATGATAATTTATTGATTTGAAAATTTTAAATAATGATAATGAAAAACCAAAATTAGTTTGGGGTTTTTTAAATCACATTTGATGGTGTGATGGTGTATTGTAGCTTTTAGGGTTTAGGTGAAATTAGATCTAGAATTTAAAATGATTTTCCAATATTGGTGTGAGATTCATGATGAGAATTACCAAATGGTCTAGTATCCCCTCTTCAATACAACAATCATCTTTTCCCTTGGTCTAGTAATTCATGGAATTGCAGAATTTAGATTATATAGATACCCTTTTGAAACTAGTTTTTATAGATTATCCGATGTTCATGGTGAAGTTCATGTAAAATAGATGTTTAATTAAAAATAACCATTTAATTTTTCATTCAACTTCCATGATTAAACAAAATGAATGAGATTGGATGTTTTATACAAAAGTATAGCAACCCAAATAATTGATAATAATAAGAAAATAAAATATAAAATCACATTCTTCAGTTAGCTACATTACACGAGAACTTAGTAGAAAATACCCCCCATCCATGTGATGAGGGAGTAATAGGAAGGCAGGAATAATAAACAAATAGTAATAAAAACTGAGATGAAAACATTGGAGGCCCCTACACAACACATCTTATAACCATAAGAATTGTTATTATAATCGATTATATGAAAACGACACATTGACCATCTATTTTAGATAATAATTCTATTAAATTAAAGGTTAAATCTTCATAAATATATCCTTTAATGTCTACCTCATGTGCACATTAAATTCTATAGTCCAAAAAACATGAATTTTATGCATTTTTTTTACAGAATGGATATTTAAAAAAAATTTACTAAGGGTTTATGATTTGAATAGTAAATTCACATTTTATGTTTTAATTTTCCTGCATCATAAATACATTCCCTTAAAATTATCAAAATATAAATTAATTTTTATGGTGTGAATATACACGGTTCATTAATCTCTCTTGTACGTATTACAATGTAAATAATGTTAATGCCATAAATTTCAAGTTTTTGTGGACATGATCATGCCCATGAATAACTTGTATTTTTTCTTCTGCCCTAGTGTAACTATGAAATAATTTGTATTTTCACATATAAATCATAATTTTTAAATATACTATAGTTATGAACATCTCCATTCAATCATCTATATCTCTCATTTCTTCAGAATTATAGTGTGATTCTATGACAAGTTTTTTATCTTGATTTGTTTTTAGGATTTATTTATTAATTCTTTTAAAAGAATTAATTTCTATTTTGGATCCTTTCTATTATTTTTAATAATATTTATTATCCCAATAAATAAGATCGATTATGTTACATATCTATATATGAATTAATAATTTATGTAAGAAAACAATTCATTATGATACTAAACAATTTAATTAAATTTACTTATCAATGGGAATATTATGTAAACAAATAAATGACATGTATTAGAATATGTAATGAGTGGTACTTTCATATATTAACACAAGAATAAAATATATTTCCAAAATATTCATTTATATTAAATTATATCAGAGTTGAAATATTATTTATAGTTGATGAAAAATAATTTATAATAGAAGATAATATTGATATATTTGGAAGAATCAAGAATAACTGATTACTCAGAACATATACAGCTAAATAGTCAAGGATGATCTTGATTATAGGGAAAATCTAGTTTCTCAGTAAAAATATGGTAGTATAATAACACTAATATATTTGGCCTATATAAGAAGTAAATCAAGGGATAAATATGTTACTAAAATTATTATCTTCTTGAGAGACCAAATATTTTGTTTTATGTGAAGATTTAGACTCAACCCTCATTCATGCAAAATTACGACTATCCAGTATAAAGATGAAAAGAATAAATATATTTGATATTTAAATGAATCTATATATAGTTAAAGGTGAATGAAATTATTATTACCAAGATGATCAAGAAGATACCTACATGTCTTTAATATATTTAATATCATTCAGAGAAGAAGTTCATGAATGTGTATATGAGGCAGTGTGCCTAGGGCGAGGAGTGACCATGCTATAAATATTTTAATGTCGGTGGGCCAAGAATAGAGTAACCATTGATGAACCATTACAATCCATATAACATTATATTCTTATTTTATTTTATCACTTATACACGTTATTAGTGTGTTCTCCTCAGATTTAGATTTTTATGGTGAACCAAAAAAATATTTTGGATTTGTGATTACATTATTTTTCATAAAATATTTATTAGCGTGGGTGGTATTTCTATAAGGAACAATATTTTCAACATAGTTCTTGATCACATGTGAACAATAACCTAATAGCTAATTTTTTTAAAGAAATTTTTTGATTTGTGATACACCATAATTCATCCCCCACATGAAGGTGTCATAGGGTACAATAAGTTTTCTTTCAGAGTAAAGGTCTTGACATGGATATTATCCAAATAGAGGAAGTAATCAAGAATATTTTCTAGTGGGTATGGTTCATTCATCTCTATAGGGAACGATGAAATATAAACAGAAAAATGAAACATATGTTTAAGAGAAAAAGAACCATATGGAATTTATAACCTTTATGTGTAGATGTACGGTACTATGGATGAATTTTATATTCTAAAAGATAATAATTGTAAAATGAGTTGAATATTAAAATAATTGATTGAATATGTATATTCTATTGAATAAATAAATTTAATAACATGAAAATGATTTAATTGATAAATAATCCATATATATAAACTAAAAAAAGAAGATAATTTTAAACATAAGGCTGAAGGGAAATCCATGGTGAATAACAATTTATTTTCATTTGTATGATAATAAAATGATAATATTGCATTTATTGAGGAGGATATTTCCAAAATGTTAATTCATAAGGAAGCATTTAAATATAATTATTTTTAATTAAAACATTTTGAGGGATTTATTTATTAAGATAAGACACATGATTATGATCAAAGTTTCATTAACGAGTATCTAATAAAATTCATTGAATGATACTAAGGTGGAGTCTTAAATGAATATTGGATCTCAAGTGAAAAAAACTAAGGGAATTAGAAGATAATGTATCAAGTAACTCAAGTGATCAGACTGAGATAGAAGTGAAATTAATATTTTTCCTTAATTCAATAGAATATAAAATATATATATTATAAGTATGATTTAAATTTTCATCGATAATCATGGATTATTTATCATTGGATAAAGATAAGAGAATAAAAGGGTTTAAAATTTATTACTTGTGGAAAATAAGATACATTTAAATCAGATGTAGAAGTTTAAAAAATTATCGAATAGAATATTAATAGTAGTTGAGGTTGGGAAAAATTATCTCAACATGACATGTTTTTAACATGATATCAAATGGAAAAATATAGAATCTATTCAAGATGAGAATTATCAAACTGTTGAGAAGAAATGCAGATAAAAAAACACATAAATTATATTTGTTAAAAAAATTATTATGAGAAAACTTGTTTGAGATTAAATAATTATTTTTCTACATAAATATTATATAATAAGGTAATCTAGTGTTAATAAATATATTTTTACTAATACACTATATCTACTAATCATGGAACTAAAACAAAATGTAGAAAAATATGGATGGATTAAAATTTCCTCCCATTTATTAAATGTTTATAGATGAATCTTAAATAAGAAAATATCCTCATATATTATTCAAAATAATTATCATTTTTTAAAAAACATCAAATAATAAAATCTAGCTAGAATATATCTATAAGAAAAAATTAATTTTCACTCGCTACTGATACTATTGTTTGATCTAAGGAAAAATTGTCATGTAGTGTTAGAAGAATATTTCAATGTATGAAAAATATATAATGACTACATTTAGAGGGCGAAAATATGAAGAAATTAGAAATCATGACGTGATAACCAATGATTATATAAAAGATGAAATATTTTCATTAGGAAAAAATATGAATATATTGAAGGATTTTATGATTATCATTATAGAAATAGTTAAAATAATGAGGATTAATGTAATATATCAGTTATTAAATAATCATATAAAACATAAAAAATTAATGAAACAAAAAAATTGGAATATTTATTCTTTAGAGAACAATATGATGATAAAAGTTTGTTAAAGAACTTATAAGAATTATATTGATAATGATGTCATACAAAATATCATAATATGATTTATCTATGGAAGAAAGAATCATATCATGGACCATCATAAGTTATCCATAAAAATCAGGTCAAATGAGTTTAGTATGGAGACAAATAAATAATCAATCCCTGAGATGAATAAATTGATATCTTTTGTATAAGATCACACTGAAAAAAATAAATTTATTTGACAGTTTGTCTCAAATGGTTATCCCTAATATTGTGGGAGATATTCATGAAAGGTGTAAATTTTTTGTATACATACAATAATTTCTTAACATGTTTACTTGGAGAATATGTGTTATTGAAAAATAACAATAAATAACAAATGAATTTTTATAAAAAAAATATTTATGTAACAAATGAGACTACACATAAAAATGATTAATCATGTCCCTAAATAATTTTTAACCATATGTATATATAAATAGGAATTTGATAGTAATATGGATCAAGCACAAGAAAATGAATGTTCTTTTCTTTTTTATTTTATAGAAAAATGAGACACAGGTAGTGATTAATTCTATAGTAATCATCAAAAAGGAAATGTGTATAACTGGTACCATGAGAAAGCACACCCCTAAAATGTCTTCAAAGAAATGGATATTATACAAAGACACAACACTCTTCTCAACCTGAGGATGGTTGAGGTACACCTCTCCAAATTAATTTATATATTTCTAATATTTATTGAAATTGTTTTAGGATCAAGGAGAGATATATTTCATGTAGTTCTATGTGATAATAATGAATAGATATATTAAAAGGATAGAAGAAGAACAAAACTTGAAGATCCAAATATGATTTTAGAGATTTTTCAAGGGTTATATGATAATTATAGTGGTACCAAACAACCTTTTAATATAAAAATGATTCATATAATCTTTTTTAAGGAAATTTATTTACCAAAAACTTTTTCCCCATTCAGAAAGGTTGTCTCGTAATGTGGCATTAAGTGATGAAGGTATTCTGGGGAGTAGATGATAATAACTCAAAGGCGTTAATGTCTTAGAAAAAATGATTGATTCCATAAGAATATAATAATATAATAATATATCCAGGGTAATAAATTTATCCAATGTTTGGATTTCCTCACACACATTCTATATATATTGATTATATATAGATTGGTTTGTATAATATTTATTGTGATGGAAATATATAATAGTGATTATAAAATTTCAAGATGCTTGTGTTTTTTTGAAAAATATTTATTGATAATAATGAAATTATTATTTTCAAAAAATTATCATTTCATACACTTAGATGCCACAACGTATGTCTATAAAACCATTTGAAATATTATTACTATTTGGTGAAATTCACTCATTGAATCCTGAAATGTGTAATATATATAGAACAAAAAATTGGACTAGAAGACGGAGTATTCATGTTGGATGGATTAGATAATCTTCAAACAATTTATAGTTCTCATATGATGATTATTGGGGTAAGAATTAAGGGGGGCATAATATATCTTATTCTAGGAATTCCTAATCATTTCATTTAAAGATACAGTGTAACAAGTATAGTTACCCAATCCTTCTAAACCTAAATATGGAATCTATTTAGATCAATTTCTAATACATAACTTTATGATCAATGATAGAATGATATATATTTAGTGTATTTGGAAACATAGATACATAAATAACATGTTCATAAGAGTTCTATATCATCTCACAATATGATCTTTATAAATACCAACCTTCATATACATATCATGCTTGAATCATTTCTTCATAACATCTTGAAAGGAAATATAAAAATGGATGAGACTAGATTCCTAGTAATGGTAAAAAAGAGATATAAATGATCACTTATGAATAAAATTAACATATATATATAATAACATAAGTTGTGCATTTAGAAACCATACCCAACATATCAGTATCATGAATCAATACTATATCTTATTAGTTCATAAGGGATTAATCAAAATGATATCAAATAATACAAGCAATTAGAACATAGCATTTGAATAAGAAATTAGATTGTGACATTCCCATAATCATAAGAAATAATTTCTTCAGACACATATCATTGACAATATGATCATAGTATTTTAAATTCACTCTTCATTCCATATTATAATTAGTCAAGTTTCACTACTAAGTCTATCATATTGGAGAGAGTTCCTTACTAAATAGGGTTTACACTTGATTACAGCCTTTATTATCTCAGGTGATATCCATATTTACCAAATGCATTAGATAACTATATTATTATCGGCCTACCAATCACAAAATCATAATCAATTCAAATGTGTTCCATAATATCATAAAACAATCATACCATAATAACATATGGAAATAAAACTAGTTTCATAAACATTTTTACATTTTAAGATAAAATAACCCATGAAAAAACGTTATATTTATAAAATTCATGTCATCATAAAAAGAAACCCTAAAAAGAGAGAATAAGGATGGTATAATTAAAAAATATCCCAAGTAAAGGTTGAGTAACATTAAGATATATTTTTATAGATGAAACATTTCATTAAGATATCACATTGAATGTTTCTTAAGAAAAATAACCTTTTCAATTTTAAATCAATTATTTAAAATCTCAATATTTTTAAAATATTAACAAAAATATTATATATTTAAATATATTTTAAATAATTTATAGGAATAATTAAATCATTGGTTTGTCAAGGTGGTGGGAAATTCCATTCATGGTGTTTATGTTAAAATAATGATTCATTTCACATATATAATAAAAATTAAAAATTAACTCATTTTGGAAAATCATAAAAATATTATTCTTAAACAATTTTTTGAAAATTCAATAATGGGATAAAATTACATTTAAAACTATTGGAATATATCAAAAAATTAATAGAAACATTTTTATAAATCATTTACAGGTGTAATACCCCAACCCCAGAAGCCCAGAGTTAGTGCATTATTTTAATACATAGGAATGATTATAATGAATCATGTCCCAAAGGGCCGACTATTTTAGTAGTCTTGGAAAATTGATTAAATACATGAAAATTACATTACACATTCAAATATAAAACACCACATAAATAATCCATTGATAACTCCATTATTCCCCTAGCTTAAACATACATATCAAACATAATAATTTTTTTGGAATCTTGGGAACGTAAAACATAAGAAAGAGGTGAACTCAGATGATCTATAAAGGTAAATAATTTAGAATAAGATATAAACATTTATGGAAAGATGTGTAATAAAAAATCATTTTAAACATAAACATGAACATATTATGGAGAAACAAAATCAAAAATTTTCATATAAACGTTCACATGGATATTCTACTATTAAAATAATCACATTTAATAATTAATTTGATAGTGAGGGAATGCATAACGTTGGACATTATTTAAGGCTTTCTTCCATTACTACAAAAAAAATTCTCCAGGACTTGTACCAAGAAACTGATATATCTCCTGAGACCTACTAATCCATCGAGGAGCTATATTAGGATCCACCCATCGCTTTCTAAGTCCATTGCATTCCTTATATGAAAATGATGAAATATAACATAAACATTCATATTTAAACTAGCATAAGAAATGTTAATACTTGAACCATAAACCATGAATGGTATAAAAATATCACATCCATAGTCAAACCTATCATAAATCATTCAATAAAACATATATGGTTTTATTATTGAAAAACAACCACAATCAATAATAATATCCAGTAAGGGATGTTGACATAGTTAAAAATAATAAATAAAACTCTTTTAAATAAATACCCCTTTTCATGAAATCAATAAAAAGTTGAATAATTTATAAAGGAATTAATTAAAAAGAGATTTTTGATTCAATGTGTCCCATACAACTATGATATTTTAAAAAAAAATTAACACTTAAATCATGTCCACATAATGAAATCGTTAAAATAATTTTGAAAACATAAGCATTAATTAAAAAGATTTATAAACATAATTCATTAAACACATTTAAAATGATGATCTATTTTATAATTCCCTTCCATAAAACCATAAAAGATTAATTTGATAAAACATTTTAATGAAACATTGTAGTATATAATAAATATTATCTAGTAGATACTTATAGATAAACAATCTCGGATAATAATGAGATTGCGGAAATAACCCTTACCTTTCACATTCCTTTGGTCGGGGTTACATTTAACCTAATGTATAATTACCAAAAAATGTTATTAAATTATTTAAGAACCATATTTATATTTATTATATCATAAATGATTCATCAATTACTTTATACTACCCATTTAATATTTATTTCCATGTTAATTTAACATTTCGGGTAATAATCGCTTTCTTTATAGTAACTTGTTTTAACTTGTTATTCTTGGTCGTATCATTTATATAATGATTTAAATACTTTTATAATATAAAACATGATTTATATATCATAAATATTTAGAATATAAATATTTATAATAGAAAGATATATAAAACGAAGAGCACTGTTTGTGGAGATGGCAGGTCATACGTACTCATAACCGATGTTTCTGTTTTCATATTATATTAAAGAAAAGTATGTTAACAAGATATATGTAAGTATATATATATATATATATCAAGTATAATTATTTTCTTATATATTACATACATATTAATAATATATATTTTTATAATAATCGTTTAATGGTGAACGTGGAAATGAATCTCGTCACGTTGATGAGACGGTAAATCGTACATACACACGAGAGAAGATATCATTTCCCTAATGATAAAAAGGTATTGAATTGGATCGTATATTAATTTAAAATAGAAATTAAACTTTTAATTTAATTATTTATATACAAATTACTCATCATTATATCCATCTATATAACATTGTGTTGAATAGAAAATTACACAATAGCGTGGAGACGGTAAGTCTTACATTTGCACACATGGTGACATTATCATTCATAAGATGTATAAAATAATTAATATGGTCGTAACATATTTATAATGACATAAAAATATGTATATATTATTGGATGTACTATTTTGCTATAGAAATAACAAATAAAGAGGATTTGGGTGAAGAAAATAACTTTGAATGTGGTGATAAAATAATTACTTGTTCATTGGGTGTTTTCTTTTGATTGGAAGAAAAGGGATTTGTAGGTTTGATTTATTCTTAATGTAAGGCTTCTAGGATTATGTAAAGGGCGTTGGAAGGGGATTTCATCAGGGTATGGCTGAGCCAAATGGATTTGAGGTGTAATTTTGAAAGAAGGTGAAGTACGCTTTTATAAGAGTCGTTAGGGTCACATTAGGAAATGTTATAAATATTATTTTATTATAAAATTATTTTCCGCATCTAATGGCTCAAAATTAATTTATTTCTAAGGTAAGGTGGGTATGTGAAGAAATAATATCAACCAAAAAGTTTTATACATGTTTAGGTCACCATATTAACCCTATCATTTATATGTAACTCTTAATTGAATAGATTAACATTACCATGTCCTCTTGAATTATTATAATATATGGTTAATGAGCATAAAATAAAAATCCAAGAGAACCCCCAAGTGCTGCATTATTGATATATATAAACTTATCTACGTCCTTTGGCCGATCAATTGATTTTTTGAAATATTATATCAATTAATAATATAGTATTTGATTTAAAAACTCATTTATGTCAATTTATACACTATTTGGTATTTTTTCTTATGCCATAACATTTTTATCACTTCAAAGAAATATTTAATCAACCATAAAATTTCATATTATCCTATAAAATTTGTTTATGGAATCAAAAGATTAATTTAGAATTTTTTTTATATAATTGTAATATCAATTAATTTAATCTTTCATTGATAATGTAATTACTACATCATCATTATGCCATAAATTAATTAATTTATTTAATACCAAAAAATTATAAATAAAATACTATTTTGATGAAAATATTTTCATATTTATATTGAAAATTTATAATCAATTTATAATATTTATAACCCTATATTAAATATTATTTAGTTATTAAAATATGAAATTAACACATTTAACTCTTTTTTAAATAAAATGATAATAAATATCAAATCTAATCCATGTGGACCAAAAAGGATCATATTTTATTCCTAAGGTTGGTTTTGGTCTAAACACACATTTCCAATAGAATTAGGACATGTGTTAGGGTAATTAAATATCATTTTTTCCTTTAATTACCCTATTTACTTCTAATCGTGGTAAATGAATGTAAAATGTTACTATTCTCCAAATTTGATTTTTATCTTATTTAACCTCATTTAATATACCTATGTCAACCATGTCTCTTGGATTTTCTAAATTCAACTAACAAAAGCAATAAAATTATGTTTTATGCAGATTTGTAATTGTGCCTAGAAAGTGGGTAAAAGATGTTAAAATGTTTAATAAAATTTTATAAAAATAATTTCATTATAAAATTACTCCAATTAATTAAATTGGTCATATATAGGTAATATATATATATATATATTTTTTTTTACTTGAAATAAAATTAAATAAAATAAATAATTATTTAAATAAAATGTCACTTTTAAACAATAACGTAGTTTTTTCACTTTTCTTCAAAAAATGAATGTTTTCTTAAAAATACAAAAAAACAAACCTAGGATAATTTTGATATTGTAAATTAACAAATTAAAAACATATAAGTTGCATTAAATAATTTAAAATTAATTCTTGTTATCAAAACCGAAAATTGTGTTCGTAAAAAGTTAAAACTATCAAAAGATTTACATGTGTTTATGTCAAATTTAAATGTGAAATTACATTTAATGAACAAAATTGTACTAAATGATTTAAATATAATCTAATAATATGTCCATACCATTCATATTCATAATTTAATACTATAAATTATTTCAATTAATAAAGTTGTTTTCAATTACAATTTATTATTTTTCAGTATTCATCAAAATATGAATGTTATCAGAAAATTACGACAAATTTATCCAAACTAAATTTTTATATCCCACTTCTAAAAAGAATTTAATTTCATTAAATGAAATATATAAAAGGGTCAAATATTGGTTTTAAAAATTGGTTCTCTATTAAATGTGGTAAAATTTCATTTTTTGAGAAATACTTTTTTATCTAAAAAACGATTTTGTTCTTATATTATGTCTAAAAAACACATAATAGGGAATCTAAGACTATATGAAGTATATAAAATTCATGATTTGGTAAACACTATTCATAACATCTTTTTTACTGGCTAGTTTGATAAGTCGTTGTGCTCTCGAACTCGGTATTGCATGTAGCGAATGTTATTGAAATACTTTGAAAATATAATGAACTTTAAAATTATGGGGTGTTACATTATCCCATATATAAATAAATTGTTTACTCACAATTTTAAACTGTTCCCCAAAAATAAAAGGTTAAAAATAGAATAATACCTTTGTGGAAAACCCACATAGAAAATTGGGTTAATAAAATTTAGTCTTAATTAGAGGGATAGATAAATGAAAAATTCACGACCAAATTGTTATATTTATTCGGATAACATTTTTGGAAATTAAAGACACATAATTAGAGGAAAATATAAAAATTTATAGGGAGTTATTGAGTTCATCAATCACAATCATGTGAAAAATTGAGGGCCTCAAAACCATCAATCTATTACGATTTAAAATATCATCAATTTCACAAAACATAAGGTATTAAGATAACTAATTATTTTTACAATCCATACACTAATGTTTAAGAATTAATTTATTCATAGAATAAGTGGGAAAAAAATATACATGACAAGTTGACTTTCATCCTTCAACTAATTTGTATCACAAAGTCATCATTCAATCCAAAAGGTAATAGGATTCAAAAATATTCTATTTTTTAGATGTATAGGCTTCCAAAAACATAGGATTGATAATAATTTTTCCTGAATATTTTAAATAATTACATCAAAAAACCAGGAAATCAGGTAGGCCAGTGGTAGGTGATGCACACTTGTGGCCCTTCTGTCGCACGTTCAAGTCTCATGGCCTTGCGGGACACGACGAGTTGTCAGCCGACAGGCAGGTTTTCTTTTTTATAACAATCCAAAAATTAACATAAAAATTTTCTTTAACCTTAAAAATAGTATCCATGTTAAAAATAATTCATTCCAATCTCTATACTTATCCAAAATACTTCTGTCCAAACTCAGAGTCCATATTTTTTGGAAGGCAAACACAATGAAGATCTTTTTTCCTCTTAATAACATGTAAATAATTCCATCAGGTATTCTTTTAAAACATGGTAACACCATGAATTTCCATAAATCCATTTTGATTACTTTAAATTTCCCTTTTTCCTTATAGAAAACTAGATATACTCCTTATATCCAAAAAATTTGTAAACTCAAACAATAATGTAATAAACAAAATATTAATTAGTTTCAATGTTGTCAAGAATATCAAATATAATTTATCGAAATCAATCATATGTTATTTAAAAATCCCTATCAATGTATCAAAACCATATTTTGGTTTATCTTCCCATCAATCATGTATTTTCAAAAAATATTAACTTACTATTGAGTAACATTTCATATAACCATATAATCTCAAATAACCAATGAAATAATTCTTCAATACAATTATTATTTTTTTCCACAATTCATATTACCAGTGCATCATTGATACAACACTCAAATGAAATAATTATTTAATACAAAAACAAGAACACTAGTCATCCCTCTTCATCTTTGGTAGTATTATAGCTTGATTATTATCCAATAGCATCATTTTGGGAATACCCTGATTATTTGGTCATTGATTCGCGTAGCGTCACAACTCCTATAGACAAAGCCTTGTACATTTGAAAAAAAATTCTTATCCTTACAATCACGTACTTTGTGTCCTTTTTCTCCACAAATATAAAAATATCTCATTCCCTTCAATAATTTAACAAGGTGATTCTTTACACAGTTATCACATATGGGAAAATTCATCTTACCACTTTTACCTTTATCCTTGTTTTTCTCTAGAATATTATTCTTCTCTAACTTCCCATCAAATCCACGTGACTCAAAAATTCTTTACTTATCTTATTAAAACATGATATTATTTAATCATATGATAATAATTCATTGGAGACTATTTCCCTTCTAGATTTATTATTAATTCCATGAATGATATGATCATTTTTACTCTTTGGATCATGTGTATTGCAGGTGTTCTCATTTTATCTACTGGACATCATTTCTAGGCAATGGAATACACTAGGGTAGTTTATGAATCACAATGCATAATTTCATACTTGTATAATATATATCTTAAATTGAAATTTTATGCATATAATCGATAATCATAATAAAATATTTCATTTACAGTGTATTTACTCTAAAATAATTCACAATGGCTTGTAAATAAAATGTGAATTATCCTTAGCATATCACCTGGGAAGGTCGTAACCATGAGTGCAGCAAGGCCCATATTCAGGTACCATGATGCCCCGCATCAAGTCCAAAACTCCTTGTTAGAGATTTAACTATTAGGTAGATTTGTGCCAGAGTCGCCTCTACCTGCTCGTATCCAGACATGGATGTATTTCATGGAAAATACAAAAAATCATTACATTATAAATATTCTAGGAATTTCATATATAGTAATCCTCTACATCTTTCTTTGGATAATGATCTCTGATTAGAGTTTTTCTAAATCTAGTTTCCAAGGTTTGTAATAAAATTCCTTTGATACCAACTGTCAAGCCCTGACCCCAGAAGATCAAAGATTGTGAATTATTTTAATACATTAGCATGCTTACAAGGAATCAGGTCATAAATAATAGATCAGTTTATTAGTCTTAAGAAATATATTATATACATTAATGTTACATTACACATTCAAACATAAAACACAACATAAATAATCCCTTGAGAACTCCATTATACCCCTATATTAACCCTTCATATCAAGCATAATACAATTCTTGGAATCCAGGGATTACAAAACATAAGAACAGGGTGAGCTCAGATTCTTAGTAATGGACAAAATTTGGTCGAAGTAATAAACATTTATGGCAAGATGTATAATAGAAAAAGCCTTTTAAACATAAACAATAACATAAAATGGATAAAATAAATTAAACATTACCATATAAACATTCAAATGGATATTATACTAGTCTAATAATCGCATGTAATAATTAATTTTATAATGAGTGAATACCTAATGCTGAACATTATTACCACATAGTCAAGTCCTCGTGCCAAGACTACAAGTAATTTTTTTATCAAGGCCTTGGTAAAAGAATCTAATTTGCATCATGATACCTATTGATGCTTTGAGTAGCTATATCAGGCACCACTAATCACATACTCTGTCCACTACTTTCATCATATGAAAATGTTAAAACATAACATAATCATTGATATTAAAATTTGCATATGTAAAGTTAATACTTGAACTATAAAAAATGAATTTTGTAAAAATAACACATCCAAAGACAATCATTTAATTACTCAATCAATAAAATATAGAATATTATGTTATATTAAATCAAACTCAATCTAGAATAATATCCAACAAAATGATGTTGACATAGTTGAAAATAATCAATAAAAATATTTTAGGGAAATACCAATATTCAAGAAATAAATTAAAAGTCACATAATTTATAATGGTGGTAATTTGAAATAGATTTTTTTATAAAAGTGTCCAATACCAATTTGAATATTTTTAAATAAATTTACACCATAAGTCAATGATGTCACGTAAATAAATCATTAAAATCATTTTGAAATCATGGACATTAATGAAAAATATTTAAAAATTTAAATCTTTAAAAAAAATTAAATTGATGATCTATTTGAAGATTCCCTTAAATTAAACCATAAAATCATCCTTTTATTAAAACATTTTAATGAATCATGGACATAAATAATAAATATTTCCCAGTAGATACTTACAGAAAAACAATCTCAGAAAATAATGAGATTGAGGAAATAACCCTTACCTTGCGCATTACATTGATTGAGGGTACATTTAATCTCTTGTATAATAATCATAGTATGTTATTAAAGTATACAAGAAACATATTTATATTTATTATTTCATAAATTATTCATTTAAGAATTTATATTATCAATTTAGTAAATATCACTAAGTTAAATTAACTTTTTTGGGTAATAATTTCTTTCTTTATCGTAAATGTTTTAACTTGTTATTCTTGATTGTATAATTCACATAACTTCTTAACTAATTCAGAATAGAAAACATGATTTATATATCATATATATTTTTAATATAAATATTTATAATTTATTTATATAAGAAATGTAGAACATGATTTATGGTGACAGTAGGCTGTACATACACATAAACATTGTTTCAGTTTTCACATCCTATCGAACAGAAGTAAGTGAATAAGATATACGTAAGTACATACATACATATACATATATATATATATCTTATAGAATTATTATTTCATATATAACATACTTTTTAAATAAATATATTTTTATAATCATCATTGAATGTGGAACATGGAAATCAATCTTATCACATCGTGGAGGCGGTAAGTCGTACGTATACACAAGCGACGATATCATTTCCTTTATGATTACAAAGTGTGTAATTGGATGGTATATTAACTTTAAAGAGAAATTAGCATACAATTATAATTATATATATACATATTACTCATCATTATATACATAAAATAACATAGTGTTGAATAACAAATTACAGCACGTCGTGGAGATGGTAAACCATACGTATGCAGACATGGTAACATTATCACTCATAGGATGGATAGAGTAATGAATATATTTGTACCATATTTATAATAACATCATAGTATGTATATGGTGTAGGAGTTACAATTTTTGGTTTTTAAATAAAAAATAATGAGAAAGTGGAAGAAGAAAAGAACATTCAAAGAGATGATAAAATAATTACCTTTCATTGGGTGTTTTCTATTAATTTGAACAAAAGGGGTCTATAGGTTTTCTTTATACTAATGGGAAGGCATCTAGTATTAATTTAATGGTGTATATAGGAGATTTGGGCAGATTATAGCTGAGACAAATGGATTTGGAGGTTTGATTTTTAGAGAAATGGATGTAGCCTTTTATAAAAGAGGTGAGGGTCACTTTAGGAAAAGTTTGAAATTCTATTTTATTATAAAATAATTTTCTGTTTATAATGGATCTAAATAATTTTACATAGAATCTATGGTGGTGATGGGTCTAAATACCATCATAAAATTGGATTTAGAAAATTATAGGTCACCATATTGACCATATATAATATAATTAAATCTTAGTTAAATAGTTTAACTATTACCATGTCCTCTTGTATTATTATAATAAGAGGTTAATAAAATTACTATAAAATGCAAAGAGAAAACCATGTGGTTAAATATTTATATTTATAACCTTATCCATTTCATTTTTACTAATATTATATATTTAGAAATATTATATAAATTAATAATATAGTATTATTTTAAAAACACATTTATGTCAATTTTGACATTATCTGGTATTTTCTTTATGTTAAAGTCATAACAACTTTATCACTTCAAAAAAAAATTATTTAATCAACCATATAATGTCATATTAACTTATAAAATTCGTGGACGGCATAAGAATCTTCTATTTTCATTTATTTTTATATTAATAGTATCAATTAGTTTTATCTTTCATTGATAATGTAATTATTGCATCATCATTGTGTCGTAAATAAATTTATTTATTTAATATTTAAATTTTATAAATAAAATACCATTATGTAGTTAATATATTTATATTTATAATGAATATTTATAGTCTAATTTATCTTATGTATAACCCTGTATTAAAAATGGATTAGTTATTAAAAATTGAAATTAAAACTTTTAAATCTTATTTAAATAAAATAAATATATATGTCCTAATCTAATACATGTTGAAAAAAAGGATCATATATTATTCCTATTTTCAGTTTTGGCCCAAATAAAATTATCCAATAGAATTAGGACATGTTTTATGTTAATTATTATATCATTTTTACGTTTAATTACACAATTTACCTTTAAATGTTGAAAATAAAAGTCATAAGTTACTATTCATCAAAAATTATTTTCTCCTTATTGAACCAAATTTGGAAAAATGATGATGAATTTGAATATATGATTTTTTAAATTCAATTCACATAGGTAGTAAAATTAAATTTTATACAAATTGGGAAATGTACTTATTATGTGGATTAATGACGTTAAAACGATCAATAAAATTTCATATATCTAATTTTATTATAAAATGTCTCCAATGAATTACATTGAACAAATATAGGAATTATATATCTGTTTTTTCTTAAAATAAATTTAAATAAAATAATAATATTTAAATAAAATGTTGGTTTTAAACAATAAAGTAGTGTTTTTCACTTTTCATAAAAAATTGAATGTTTTCAGAAAAATACCAAAAATTGACACTAAGATAATTTTGATATTCCAAATTAAAAAATTAATTCTATTTTATCATATTAAAAACATAGAAGTTTCAATAAATAATTTAAAATTAATTCTCGTTGTCAAAACCAAAAAGCATTTTTTTTAAAAAAAATACAAACTATCAAAAAAATTGACATCTGTTTATGTCATATTTAATTGTGGAATTACATATAATGACCAAAATTGTATTAAATGATAAAAATATAATCTTTTTATTCTTACAAAATATTCAAATGAATAATTGAACACTATAAATTATTTCAATTAAAAAAAATTTATTTCGATTAAAATTTAGTATTTATAACTATTCCTCAAAATGTGAAACTTATAAGAAAAGTAAAAAAATTTTATCCAAACAAATTTTTTTGTCTCTCTTCTAAAGAAGAATATAATATAATTAAATTTATTAAAAAAACGTGTCCAATATTATTTCATAAAATTATTTCTCCAATAAAAGGATGTAAAATTGCAATTTTTTGTATAATACATCTTTTATCTTAAAATTTGAATCTATCTTCTATTAGGCAAAAGAGACACATAAAATGGATACTAAAATTATCTGAAGTATATAAATTCAATATTCAATTAATTTTATTCATAACCGCTTTTTTTACAGCTAGTTTGGTATGTCATGGTACTCTCGAACTTGATGTTGTGTGTAAAGAAAGTTATTGAATTACATTTAATTGATAATGTACTAATTAAATGATGGGGTGTTAAAACTTGTAAGGAAAATGATTTTTGACCGAAGAGTGACATGAAGTCGGTTTTCGTAAGAAAAACTATTTTTTTATATTGAGTTTGTAAATAGAATAAAATTAATAGAAATCATGTAATCTATATAAAAAAAGATTGAAATAAATTTTATGATATTCTTAAGAAGTTTATAATGATACATAATCATTTGAAACATAATCTTAACCAATATTAATAAAAATAAAATTACGATATAAATTCATTATTGCTTAGGTAATATATATATATATACACCTCATGATATAAGAAAAATCCTATTTTTTTAAATACATAATATTTTCAAGAAACTAACATAAAATAAACACAAGGCTAGTTTATACACCACAAAAAGTGAAAAAGTGGTGAATAAAAGTAATCCCTTATAGAAATGAAAGTGAGATGAGAAACCCTTACATCTAGATATATTTTCTCATAAATTACTATAAATTTATATGAAATACATTTTAATTTATTATAATTATATACTAGAATCATATATGTACATATAAATCATATATTATCCACTTATAACATTTTATCTCCTATTTAGGAATAATTCCTTATCAAAATTTTCATTTCTTGAATGTTAACTCTTTCGTTTTTAATGATTGTTTTTGTTTAGTAGTAATGTTACTTGTATATTTATCATGGTCACATAATATCAATAAATTTTGACCTAGATATAAATATCATGTATATTCGTTTTTATATTTATCAATAAATTATAGATATAGACAAATTAATTAAACCATTCATGAAGATGGTAGGTCATACGTATGCATGAATGCTATTTTTTTAACAAATGGAATAAAAGAAAGGTAACTAATAAATATATTTTAAATGAGAATTTTATTTTAATATATATCCTATAAATTTCATAAATATAACCTTATTACCATCCATATAATATTGGCATGGAAAACGAATCACATCGCTTCTTGGAGGTGGTATTCTATAGGTATGCACAAGTGAAATTATCATTTTCCAATGTATGGGAAGAAGTTGGATTACGGTTATTAGAACATAATAATAATTATTTGTATTTGTGATAGATAGTTAACTATTTTATAATTGACACTGAATTTATAGCTGGTAAAGGAATAAATAAATTGAATGAGAATGGGTAAAAAGATTACCTCTTCTTCTATAGGTATGTTTTAGATTCCTTATTAATGACCCTTGGTATTGCCTTTTTAGAAGAATAAAAACTCTTATTCATGAATATGGAAGATTATAAGTGTATTTTTCCTGGTTTGGTAGAGATATTGTCTAAAAATTTCATAAATAAATGAGAGGATGTATTCTTTTATAAGTGTGTGTTGGGTACTCTTGGAATTACTTAAAGTATTAAATTAATATAAATTAGTATTATTATAATATTGGATCCAAATTGATATAATTATAAAATAATATAATTATGAGTCAAACTAATATCATACAATAAAATTTTAATAGGTTTTGTATATGTATTCAACCTTATTACTTAGTTTTAACCCTCTTACAAGCCTTTTAATTACTATCATGATATCAATGTATTTTACTCATTATTGGTTAAGAAATGTACTATAAATATACTAGTGAAACATATATGGATAATGTTTTATATTATAAACCACATAACATTCAATTTGGATAATATTATATTTTTATGAATTTTAAATCATTTAATAAACTATTTTTTATTATAAAATATCATTAAATTCATTATTTAAAATTTAAGAAATATTATAATATGATAAGTTTATAACTCATTTAAAATTGTTCCAAAATGAAATTTATTAAATTATAAGGAAAATATATACATAAAAAATTTTAATATTAACCATATTAATAAATTTTATAATATTAAAGGGCCATTATTTTACTTATACGTAAATTATTTGTCATCTAAATGGAAATGATATGAATTTTTCAACAGTATACCATTAAAATTTTCCTATTTTAATAATTTTTAATATTTAATTAATAAATAAAATTTATTTAAAATAAAATTCTATTAATTTAAGAACTATTCTCATAATTTGACTTTGAAAACAATATGAAATAAATAGAATTTAAATATAATAATTTTAAACATCTAAAATATTTTATATTTATCCATAAATTTCTGTTAAAACTTAAAATAATCCAAAACTATATTACTTATAGAGTTTTTAAAATCATTTAATTTATTTTTTATTGCATGCATAAGAACGATGTCGGTGTTTCATATGTATTAAATGTAATTATTTCATACCTAAAAATTAAAAATAAATTTCATTAATAAATAAAATTCATTCCCATTTTTAATAACCATTTATAACCAAAAGTAGTTTTTTTAATCCATGTCACAATATATAATTTAAATTAAAAGATAGAATGTGACATTATTGACTTCATGTTTGAAATTATTTTTATAATGGTCAAAATCAATGATAAATGGAAGTAAAAGGACATTTCTCTAACTGAAGGATGATTATAGAACAAATATACTCATATAGTATAATAAAGGATTATGTTTTAATTATTTTTGAGCCATATCAAATTAGATGTAAATCTAATTAACTCGTTTTACCTTAACTATGGGGAAAAAATAATATGGAAAATAATCATAATAGAAAAAAAATAGACCTATTTAAATGAAATTAATCTCATTATTAAAAATAATGAATATATTTTTCAATACTTAATTTTTTTAATTGGTGTAAATAAATTTTAGACAAAAATATTTTTTCCAAAAATAATAATTTCTTGTAATGAAAATGTTTTTTATACTAAATTTTATCTTAAAATAAATTTATAAGAATATAATTAGATTATTAAACAAATAATTGAACTAATGTTACTTTGAATCTATTTTGAGAAAAATGGAACATTTTTAATTCTTGAAACAATAATACAATTTTCAATAAATGAATATTATTCACTATTCACTAGTAAATATATCTTTTTAAAAAATAAAAAAAAATCAACATAACTTATATAAGGCCCCAGCCTTAAACCTTACTTAATCTTGAGTTATTACAAGATTACACATTGAGGGTCTTTTCAGGTTTAGAGTTTTAGAGAATTAGATCATGAAACTTGCATTACATTCCACATTTAAACAACATGGTTACATAAAAGACAGTATTCATTCTTCCCATAAACGGAAACATATTTAAAATATAACACGGATTCTTTCTTGACACATCCTTGACACTATCATCACATCATGTACCTTTCCCTTGACCTGTGAAAAACATTTCAAAAACATGGGATGAGCATAAAAAGCTCAGTAAGGGTTATAAAAATATGGAAAGGAAACATGAGTTCATATATACATGATAATGAAATCATACTTTACCCATAAAACATAGGCACTTTAACATACCTCATAAAACCATGAATAAATCATAGAAAACATAAGACATAAAGGTAACTTGAGGCATTCATAACATTCTTACGTGGGGAGTAGCCCTCTTGGTTACGTTTGGAATACCCATCACAGTATATTCCCTAAATCTCTTCAGAGAAACCTTAACGTTTCACTCCTTCGTGTTACCCAATGCATTGGAGAGCTATAACAGGCTCACCCGCCCTTAGTTTATCACAGAACCACCCGCTTTCATAACAATTCCCAAGAACCATAACATAAATGTGTCACATAAAACATGCATAAAGAAAACATAACATTTCCACATTTCAATCACAATATAACATTTTAGTAAATTGAAATATTGAATCCATTCAAAAAGAAACCATTTCCAAAACCATTTAAAACATTTAATAAAGAGATTTTTGAATCAAAGTGTCCCATACCACCTTGAATCTTAAAATTTTAAACCATTAATATCCATATAAATAAATCCTTAAAACCATTTTGAAAACATGGATATTAATAAGAACAAATAATTAAAACATTTAAAATTATATTTTGGTTAAAGGGGTTTTACCAAAATTAGAGACACTTGAATACAATAATTGAGGAATAACATTTAGTCAGAACTTTATAATATCATGAGAATAAATGGATTCATGATATAATACTCCAAAGGACAGTATATACACCATATAAGAGTTAATTGGTGCATAACAACAATGAACCCTCAATAGAAATGTCAAATGTGATGAAATCCCTTATAAAGAAGTTATCCTTAAATTAAGGACAAATCAATCTCAAAAATATGTGTGAAAAATATAAATACACACAATATAATTGGATATTAAGTGTAAAACAATAAAAGTTAATTCACACATATTCCATGGATGACATATTCATTGACTACATGTTGAACCCAATGAAATCCAAATTGGGTTAAAAAGTTCCCTTGACAGCCTAACGGCATCACATCAAAATGAGTTGATGAGAGATAAAAAGTGTATATCATCACTTGGACATACAATTTACATCAATAAGGATATATGAGAACATATCCCAACATAAAAATATGCAAATTAAAAGACCCAACAAAAAAAGTCTTTTAAAAAAGAGGAGGGTGAAAGGTTCCCTTACCGACTTGGGTATCTTTCAAAATATACACCCCATGAATGAAGGACAATAGATAATTGATGTAAATACTCATAAACGAAATTATATTACACAAATATTAGAATAATGGGAAGTAAATACACCACTCAATGGATTTTGTGGGAAAAGTATCATAAATCTCACGGGAATAAAAGTGAGATGAAAAATCCCTCACGAAAACTCGGCAGCCTAACGGCGCCACATAAAACTTCCGAATATGGATTGATGAGATCAAATAGGGTATCTCATCATATTAAAATATAATGTACAGCAAGAGGAATATAAAATAACATCCCCCAACATTACAAATAGGAGCTTAAAAGAAGTGACATAAAGGAGAGTACTTAAAAAGAAAGAGAGAAGTTAGATCTCTTACGAAAGTTCGGCAGCCTAACGGCGCCAATCAAAACTTCCAAAATGGATTGATGAGAGAGAATAGGGTCTCTCATCACATGAACATAAAAATTACAGTAGGATTAATATAAAAGATCATCCCAATAACAAGAAAGATGAGCTTTAAAAGGAATGACATAAAAGAGTGTACTTAAAAAGAAAGAGAGGAGTTAGATCTCTTACGAAAGTTCGGCAGCCTAACGGCGCCAATCAAAACTTCCAAAATGGATTGATGAGAGAGAATAGGGTCTCTAATCACATGAACATAAAAATTACAGTAGGATTAATATAAAATATCATCCCAATAACAAGAAATATGAGCTTTAAAAGGAATGACATAAAAGAGTGTACTTAAAAAGAAAGAGAGGAGCTAGATCTCTTACGAAAGTTCGGCAGCCTAACGGTGCCAATAAAAACTCCCAAAATGGATTTATGAGAGAGAATATGGTCTCTCATCACATGAACATAAAAATTACAGTAGGATTAATATAAAAGATCATCCCAATAACAAGAAAGATGAGCTTTAAAAGGAATGACATAAAAGAGTGTACTTAAAAAGAAAGAGAGGAGTAAGATCCCTTACCTCGGGTCCGACTTTACTCGATCGTTCTTTAATCTCCTGAATAATAAACTTGAGTTAATTTCTACTTCCTTAAGAACCTTTTTTAAAGTTCATTATTCCTTTTATATCACTTATTACCATGTTATAAACAATATGTAATCATTATGTTAATAATGATTGTTTTGTCGATATTTGGTTCTTAAGTCGAAAGTGGACTTCTTACAATTACATGTTGTTCATGTGGCCAAATTTTTATTATATACATAATTGTATTCATGATGTAGATATAATATTTTTCATATATATCCAGTACATGCATGAATTTATAACATTACATAATCATTTAGAGTTAAGAAATGAAATGCACTGTTCATGAAGACGGTAAGCCGTACGTACGCATGAACGCTACTTTCATTTCTATTTCGTATTTTATAGAATGGAATAATAATGATATAAAGGTATATTATAATTCCACAATAATATCATATATAATATCATTAAATCCATCCTTTATACGTCCCACGTATGGCATTAACGAATCACATCACTTTGAGGGGGCGGTAGTCCGCACTTCCTAAAATGAAGATATTGCGTATACCCATAATGGATGCCATAAAGGTAAGACACAAATGAAAAACACAGAAGAATAAGTGAAAAATAAACATATTGTATATCATATATAAAAATAGTGACATCATAATGTCCACCTTTGAAGGTGTTAAATGAGTATTGAACAATCATCGTTTCGGGAGGCAGAATTTCGCCATCCACGGAAACCGTATGTTCTTTAACCATTTTATGTAGTTGTGTGAGAGTGTAGCTCGAATAAATCTTATAGAAACATCCTAGTATATTGAAGATACTGGTGTTGTTACAAAAGAAGTAAATAAAAAGAGATTAGGGGGTTGGAGAAGAAAAATAAAACAAATGAACATGAGAGAAAGAATTACCTTTAAAAGTGTAACTCCTTTTGATTTGAGCCTAAAGGATTCCTTTGAAAGGATTCTGCCCAAAGTGAATCCTCTAGGATGAGTAGAGGGATGTGGAGAGAGTAAATGGGCAGGGGTTGGCTGAGCCAAATGCTTGAGGAGTGTGTGAAATGAGGTAGAGGTGGGGGCCTTTTATAAGAGGAGAGGAGGGGCACTTTTGGAAAGTAAGGAAATATTACTTTATTTGAAAATGTGTTTCGGTTTTAAAAGGTCCCACATTGATATAATTCGTGTATAAGGTGATAAGGGTTCTACATCCACCCATACAATAAGTTTTGGACCTGTGTAGTTCATAGATTTTACATTATCTTTCCATTTTATTTAAATTGTCAAATAATGATGTCATCACTGCATCATTATTATGTCATAACTAATTTAATTTATTTAATGTCTAAAAATTATAAAAAAAATACTATGATGTAGGAAATATTTTTATCTTTCCAATGACAATTTATAATCAAAATTTGGACTTGTTTAACCCTACTTAAATTTTTTTTTAGTAAAATAACTCATGTTTGTGTCAATTTAATTTTAACATTAAATAAAAATATATTATTCTCATTTTCCAACTAAAGTGGCTCCATGGGGTCCCCAAGTTGTCCCATGGCTTTTCCTGGTCGGCCATGACTCACTCAATAGGTGTAGGACATGTGTCATGGTGTTTTCACATTCTTATAATATCATTTTTACCTTAAACTACACTAATTACCACTAATCGCGATTAAAAACTTAATAAGTTACTATTCACCAAAAAATTATTTTTATCCCATTGAACCACATTTTAATTCTTAATTACAACCATGTATGTCGGATTTTTGAAATTCAAAACACAAAGATGGAAAAATTCCATTTAAACGGAAAAATCAGTTTTTATAAGTACCACTTAGTGGTTTCACTATTCATCAAAAATTGAAGTTTTTTAGAAAAATCCCAAAAATTCACCCTAAGCAATATTTGATATTCTGAATTCAAAAATGAAGTCCGTTTTACAAAATTAAAAACATATAAGTCACATTAGTTAATTTAATAATTAATTCCCGCTGTCATGACAAATAGCGTGTTTTTATGAAACAATAAGTATCAAAAGATTGACACTAGTTTAAGTCTGATTTCAAAGTGAAATTAATTCCAACGACCACTATTGGATTTAATGGTAAAAATATTTTCTAATTTCACTGTAAAACCAATTCAGAATATTATCTAATAATATAAATAAATTAGATTAAAAAGCGGTTTTGAATTAAAACACAACATTTTACACTATTCATTAAAAAAATGAACTTTATCTGAAAAATACCAAAAAATTACACAAAGTAAAATTTGATGTCCCGATTCTTAATAAGAGTTTTATTTGGTCCAAAAGAATGTATAAGAGTGATCAAAACTATATTTAATGACGGTTCGCTATCAAAAGGAGACAAGTGAACCTTTAGTGAAAACTAGGGCATATATGCCTAAAATTGAATTCTTTCCGTATTTTATGCCATTAGCTTTAATTGGATAAATTTAAAAACATTTAAAAACATATATAATCATATTTTAGTTATTTCTATCCATTCCCGCCATTACAACAGCTACATGTTAACTACCATTTAAAATAATATTATTTTATTATTAGAGTGCAACGTATGATTCCCAAGAAACTCGTTGTTGCGTGTTGGGTACGCCATCGAGCATAGAGTCCCCTTTAAAGTCATATCAATATTTTATTCACAAATATGGATAAATATGAAAATGTCATATTCTTTATTTACCTGGGGTGTTACATCCTTCCCCCCTTTTGGGAATTGCGTCCTTGCAATTCTAAAATTGCGCTTGGAAACATCCTTGAAAGTCCCACATCGGAACAAGAGTCGGTAAAACAACCACTTTAAAATAAGGGAAGATAAGTAAAAAGGTCACCCGAGTTAACCCATTCTAGGACTCCATGTTGTAAAACATGGACATGGAGGAGAAAACATAGGGTCATGTTCTGATGGAGAGTGATAGAAAACATGTTTAGGAGAAAGTTAACAATGAGAAAATCAAAAACTTGTGATGGGTTAAACGGTGTTGGGTTCCCCAGTAGGAAAAGTTAATAGACAATATTTTTGTTTTTAGTTACTTTTTATTGAGGAATTTATTCATAAGGAAACATAATCACTTATCATGTTTACTTTCAACTTTTACTAGATTCCTTAATCAAACTCATATTTTTTCCAAAAGACGAGTATTTAGGGAGACTTGTTCGCATTAAGAGTACTATAATCAACTTCTAGAGAATCACCTAATCCACAAAAGAGAACTATAAACTTCCCATTTCTTTAGGCTTTAACCAAAACCAAAACCAAAAGGTTATTACAAGATCAGATAATCCAGAAAAGGATAACCCTTTATAAAAAGAAAATCTATTCTTAACCTCCAAAATTTGTCCAACAAAACCCAAAGTTCAACGAGGACCATTCTATAATCAATTTGTCCATAAAATTCTTCAAAGTAAACCAAACTAATATTGAAACCCAAATATTTGAAGGATTTATTCACATAGTCTTCCAAGTTAAATCGTAACATTTATCTCCAAACAACATCAGTTTCTCCTAAAGTCTCGTATTGAAAAGTAATTAACCTAATCACATATCCTCTATGATAGGTTAATCATTTTCATAAATAACCCAAAATCAACTTACTCTTAATTAATAAAATCATATAACTAAAAAGAATCAGTCAAACTAACCAAGGACTTCACGTAGTCCAGTGGTAGGCGATAAATACCAGTCGCACTTTGGTTGTGGGTTCGATTCCCGCAGCTTTGTCCGACGCGACGGGTTGTCACACGGTCTGCGTGTTGTCCTTTTTCCAAAACTATATAATTCTTAAAACATTCCCCAAAAGAGATAAAATCATCAAAAATGATCATAACATATTTTAACCTCATGTTTATCTCATGCTTTTCATTTTCCAGCATATCATATAATAACCCATAATTACCTCAAAAGTAAGGATCATATAAACCCAAATGGTTCTTTATAACTATGTCCACAAAAGAAAAGATAACTATTACTTGAATAAAATTTGCCTATATTAAACATCAGGGTTACACATAATATAAAAAGTCTTCTAATGTAACCCCATCATCAATAGAGACTTAATACTCTTAAGAATTTCACCATAACTCTTGAAGCCCTTATATGTTGACATCTTACTCATTCAACATTCTTCATGATCCATTATCCATTCATTTCCAACTTATTCCGAAATACCTCTTTCCTACAAACAAAATCATGAATCATATCCTAAGATTCCAAAATAGGAAAACAATATTTATGAAATAGTACATACCTTTGATTGGTCATTGTCAGTTTCTTCATCCTTAATCAGAATGGCATTAGGTATTGGTAAACGAATATTGGTACGCTCTTGGTGACCCCATTCACGAAACTTCTTCATAGGACATGTGTTTTCATAATGACCATGCACACCACATTTAAAACATTCAATTGATCCCTCAGAAAGAACTTTTTTCCCTTTCCTCGAGTCAACTAGATGCTTCCTTTTTCCATGGCAGGTTCTTGCTTTATGACCTTCATTTCCACATCTATAGCATATTTCTGTCCCTTTGAAACATTTTCCTAGGTGTTTCTTTCCACATCATTGACACATAGGTTTTTGAACACACTTACCTTTATGATTATTACCTGTACTTTCGTAGGGATTTGTTTCTTGCATATATGACGTCTTAGAGAAATCTCCACAGTTTAGGTGGTCAATCATGACTCCGGATAGTTGGTTGAGGATAATCACAAGAGTTCTCATTGCAGCTCCCATATCATTCAATTGCTTGCTCAAAAAACTGTCACAGTTTCCTTCACATCCATTGTTACTTTGGTGCCTGCTAGATCCAGCCATTTACTAAAACCAAAATGGTCAGTGTGAGTATATCAAAAAAACCATCATGTACTAATGAGTAAGATAAACACTAAGATATACTTACTCATTCACTTTATCTAAAACTAGGACTCTTTCTGAAATCCTAACCATTATGGTAATTCCACTTATGCTTAAAGAATACCCTAACCTCTCAAGTTATCTAAACCTCCCTTTGATACCAACTATAAGGCCTCAGCCTTAAACCTTACTTAATCTTGAGTTATTACAAGATTACACATTTAGGATATTTTCAGGTTTAGAGTTTTAGAGAATTATATCATGAAACATGCATTAAATTCCACATTTAAACAACGTGGTTACATAAAAGACAGTATTCGTTCTTCCCATCAACGAAAACATATTTAAAATATAACACGGATTCTTTCTTGACACATCCTTGACACTATCATCACATCATGTACCTTTCCCTTGACCTGTGAACAACATTTCAAAAACATGGGATGAGCATAAAAAGCTCAGTAAGGGTTATAAAAATATGGAAAGGAAACATGAGTTCATATATACATGAGAATGAAATCATACTTTACCCATAAAACATAGGCACTTTAACATACCTCATCAAACCATGAATAAATCATATAAAACATAATACATAAAGGTAACTTGAGGCATTCATAACATTCTTACATGGGGAGTAACCCTCTTGGTTACGTTTGGAATACTCATCACAGTATATTCCATAAATCTCTTCAGAGAAACCTCAATGTTTCACTCCTTCGCGTTACCCAATGCATTGGAGAGCTATAACGGGATCACCCGCCCTTAGTTTATCACGGAACCACCCGTTTTCATAACAATACCCAAGAACCATAACATAAATGTGTCACATAAAACATGCATAAAGGAAACATAACATTTCCACATTTCAATCACAATATAACATTTTAGTATATTGAAATATTGAATCCATTCAAAAAGAAACCATTTCCAAACCCATTTAAAACATTTAATAAAGAGATTTTTGAATCAAAGTGTCCCATACCACCTTGATGCTTAAAATTTTAAACCATTAATATCCATATAAATAAATCCTTAAAACCATTTTGAAAACATGGATATTAATAAGACCAAATAATTAAAACATTTAAAATGATATTTTGGTTAAAGAGGTTTTACCAAAATTAGAGACACTTGAATACAATAATTGAGGAATAACATTTAGTCAGAACTTTATAATATCATGAGAATAAATGGATTCAAGATATAATACTCCAAAGGACAGTATATACACCATATAAGAGTGAATTGGTGCATAACAACAATGAACCCTCAATAGAAATGTCAAATGTGATTAAATCCCTTATAAAGAATGTATCCTTAAATTAAGGACAAATCAATCTCAAAAATATGTGTGAAAAATATAAATACACACAATATAAGTGGATATTAAGTGTAAAACAATAAAATTTCATTCACACATATTCAATGGATGACATATTCAATGACTACATGTTGAACCCAAAGAAATCGAAATTGGGTTAAAAAGTTCCCTTGACAGCCTAACGGCATCACATCAAAATGAGTTGATGAGAGATAAAAAGTGTATCTCATCACTTGGACATAAAATTTACATCAATAAGGATATATGAGAACATATCCCAACATAAAAATATGCAAATTAAAAGACCCAACAAAAAAAGTCTTTTAAAAAAAGAGGAGGGTGAAAGGTTCCCTTACCGACTTGGGTATCTTTCAAAACATACACCCCATGAAAGAAGGACAATAGATCATTGATGTAAATACTCATAAACGAAAGTATATTACACAAAGAGTTGAATAATTGGCAGTACAAACACCACTCAATGGAATTTGTGGCAAATGTAGCATAAATCTCACGGGAATAAAAGTGATATGAAAAATCTCTCACGAAAACTCGGCAGCCTAACGGCGCCACATAAAACTTCCGAATATGGATTGATGAGATCAAATAGGGTATCTCATCACATTAAAATATAATGTACTGCAAGAGGAATATAAAATAACATCCCCCAACATTACAAATAGGAGCTTAAAAGAAGTGACATAATGGAGAGTACTTAAAAATAAAGAGAGAAGTTAGATCTCTTACGAAAGTTCGGCAGCCTAACGGCGCCAATCAAAACTTCCAAAATGGATTGATGAGAGAGAATAGGGTCTCTCATCACATAAACATAAAAATTACAGTATTATTAATATAAAATATCATCCCAATAACAAGAAAGATGAGCTTTAAAAGGAATGACATAAAAGAGTGTACTTAAAAAGAAAGAGAGGAGTTAGATCTCTTACGAAAGTTTGGCAGCCTAACGGCGCCAATCAAAACTTCCAAAATGGATTGATGAGAGAGAATAGGGTATCTCATCACATGAACATAAAAATTACAGTAGGATTAATATAAAAGATCGTCCCAATAACAAGAAAGATGATCTTTAAAAGGAATGACATAAAAGAGTGTACTTAAAAAGAAAGAGAGGAGTTAGATCTCTTACGAAAGTTCGGCAGCCTAACGGCGCCAATCAAAACTTCCAAAATGGATTGAAGAGAGGGAATAGGGTCTCTAATCACATGAACATAAAAATTAAAGTAGGATTAATATAAAATATCATCCCAATAACAAGAAAGATGAGCTTTAAAAGGAATGACATAAAAGAGTGTACTTAAAAAGAAAGAGAGGAGTAAGATCCCTTACCTCCGGTCCGACTTGACTCGATCGTTATTTAATCTCCTGAAAAATAAACATGAGTTAATTTCTACTTCCTTAAGAACCTTTTTCATGTTAATTATTCCTTTTATATCACTTATTACCATGTTATAAACAATATGTAATCATTAAGTTAATAATGATTGTTTTGTCGATATTTGGTTCTTAAGTCGAAAGTGGACTTCTTACAATTACATGTTGTTCGTGTGGCCAAATGTTTATTATATCCAGAATTGTATTCATGATGTAGATATAATATTTGTCATATATATCCAGTACATTCATGCATTTATAACATTACATAATCATTTAGAGGTAAGAAATGAAATGCACCGTTCATGAAGACGGTAAGCCGTACGTACGCATGAACGCTAATTTCATTTCTATTTCTTATTTTATAGAATGGAATAATAATTATATAAAGGTATATTATAATTCCAGTATAATATCATATATAATATCATTAAATCCATCCTTTATACGTCCCATGTATGGCATTAACGAATCACATCACTTTGAGGGTGCGGTAGTCCGCACTTCCTAAAATGAAGATATCACGTATAACCATAATGGATGCCATAAAGGTAAGACACAAATGAAAAACACAGAATCATAAGAAAAACATAAACATATTTTATATCATATATAAAAATAGTGACATCATAATGGCCACTTATGAAGGTGTTAAATGAGTATTGAACAATCATCGTTTCGGGAGGCAGAATTTCGCCATCCACGGAAACCCTGTGTTCTTTAACCATTTGATGTAGTTGTGTGAGAGTATAGCTCGAATAAATCTTATAAAAACATCCTAGTATATTGAAGAAACAGGTTTTGTTACAAAAGAAGTAAATAAAAAGAGATTAGGGGTTTGGAGAAGCAAAATAAAACAAATGAACATGAGAGAAAGAATTACCTTTAAAAGTGTAACTCCTTTTGATTTGAGCCTAAAGGCTTCCTTTGAAAGGCTTCTGACCAAAGGGAACCCTCTAGGATGAGTAGAGGGATGTGGAGAGAGTAAATGGGCAGGAGTTGGCCGAGCCAAAGGCTTGAGGAGTGTGTGAAATGAGGTATAGGTGGGGGCCTTTTATAAGAGGAGAAGAGGGGCACTTTTGGAAAGTAAGGAAATATTACATTATTTGAAAATGTGTTTCGGTTTTAAAATGTCCCACATTGATATAATTCGTGTATATGGTTATAGGGTTCGAAATACACCCATCCAATAAGTTTTGGACATGTGTAGTTCATAGATTTTACATTATATTTCCATTTTATTTAAATCATCAAATAATGATGTCATCACTGCATCATTATTATGTCATAAATAATTTAATTTATATAATGTCTAAAAATTATAAAAAAATACTATGATGTAGGAAATATTTTTATCTTTCCAATCACTATTTATAATCAAAATTTGGACTTGTGTAACTTTACTTAAAAACTGTTTTAGTAAAACAACTCATGTTTGTGTCAACTTAATTTTAAAATTAAATAAAAATGTATTATTGTCATTTTCCAACTAAAGTGGCTCCATGGGGTCCCCAAGTTTTCACATGGCTTTTCTTGGTCGGCCATGACTCACCCAATAGTTGTAGGACAAGTTTCATGGTGTTTTCACATTCTTATAATATCATTTTTACCTTAAACTACACTAATTACCACTAATCGCGATTAAAAACTTAATAAGTTACTATTCACCAAAAAATTATTTTTATCCCATTGAACCACATTTTAATTCTTAATGACAACCATGTATGTCGGATTTTTGAAATTCAAAACACAAAGATGGCAAAATTCCATTTAAACGGAAAAATCAGTTTTTATAAGTACCACTTAGTGGTTTCACTATTCATCAAAAATTGATGTTTTTTAGAAAAATCCCAAAAATTCACCCTAAGCTATATTTGATATTCTGAATTCAAAAATGAAGTCCGTTTTACAAAATTCAAAACATATAAGTCACATTAATTAATTTAATAATTAATCCCCGCTGTCATGACAAATAGCGTGTTTTTATGAAATAATAAGTATCAAAAGATTGACACTAGTTTAAGTCCGATTTCAAAGTGAAATTAATTCCAACGACCACTATTGGATTTAATGGTAAAAATATTTTCTAATTTCACTTTAAAACCAATTCAAAATATTATCTAATCATATAAATAAATTATATTAAAAAGAGGTTTTGAATTAAAACACAACATTTTACATTATTCATTAAAAAAATGAACTTTATCGGAAAAATACCAAAAAATTACACAAAGTAAAATTTGATGTCCCGATTCTTAATAAGAGTTTTATTTGGTCCAAAAGAATGTATAAGAGTGATCAAAACAATATTTAATGACGGTTCGCTATCAAAAGGCGACAAGTTAACTTTTAGTGAAAACTAGGGCATATATGCCTAAAATTGAATTCTTTCCGTATTTTAAGCCATTAGCATTTATTGGATAAATGTAAAAAAATTTAAAAACATATATAATCATATTTTAGTTATTTCTATCCATTCCCGCCATTACAACAGCTACATGTTAACTACCATTTTAAATAATATTATTTTATTATTAGAGTGCAACGTAACATTCCCAAGAAACTCGTTGTTGCGTGTTGGGTACGCCATCGAGCATAGAGTCCCCTTTAAAGTCACATCAATATTTTATTCAAAAATATGGATAAATATGAAAATGTCATATTCTTTATTTACCTGGGGTGTTACAACTTAGTTTTGATATGATGATTTAAAAATTTATAATATTTTTATAAAATTTATTATTTATATCTTCTTGTGATTAATTATATTATTCACTTACATAAATAAATAAATCCCATTTTTCAAGAAAATGTATTTTAAAGAAAAAAATGACTTTACTAAAAATTTATTTCATATTTCCAAAGAATATATCTATAATTTTTTATTGATTATAAAAATTATTAAAATTTAACATTTTTATTACATATATTTATTCTTTCATATTCAATTTCTATTACACCAAGATATATTTTTGAAATATTATTTTTCTAAACCATTTTATTTCAATGATGTCTTGCATTACATGCAACTCTATCTTTGCATGTGTTACAGAAAACATTGATATTATTATATAAATCATTTTGTTATTATTTAAATAAAATAATAATATATCCATTAAATTATCCTTTTTAAATAGTATTAACTATCTTATGAAAATATAAGGCTTATAAGATGAATTCGGTATATACTAACTAATTAGAAATGAACATGTATAACAATTGAATATAAAATAATTATTTACATATTTATTCTTCAAAAGACATTTTTTAGTAATAAATTAAAGTAATTAAAATGGGTGAATTATATTAATTAAATATATATATATATATATTATTAAAAAAATATTTTATATTAATCAGATAGATTTTATAGTCATTAAATAAGAGCCAACATAATTTTATGGATAAAAACCTATATACTACAAAATGGTAATCTTATCACCTTTTAAAAGTGAATTGAATTTAATACTACTTTTCAAAATTTTATATATTATATATTATGTAATTAACATGTTATTTTAAAAAATTATATAAAAATTTTCATTGGTTGATTTTTTTTATTTTTCTGAATACTTTCATGGGTTTATGAATAGTAAAAATAATTAATTGAAAAAAAACATTTTTCATTGAAATAATTTATACTGTTAATTTATATTTTTTATTTTTTTGAATTTATATTTAGATAAAAAATAACAGTTAAACTAATTTAGTTTATTTAAATCAATTTTACAATGAATTTATACATAAAAATTTTACAATCTATTGCATGTTAAAACTTTAAGAACTCATTTTCTCACCACATCAATGAGATTAATTTTAAATTTATTTCTAAAATATTTGTGTTGTTTAATTTAAAAAATTGATTCATTATTTTTAGTTAGTGGTTAAATATTTTCATAATATGTTTTTTTATATTTTTGGGAGTTATGAATAGAATGTTTACAAATTTTTTATTAATACGGTCATTGGTAAATCATGTAATATAGGGTAAAAAATAATACTATAAATATTTAAAAACTACACTCACACTTGATCTAATTTAATTTTATGAGTGGGTTTTTTCAAAAATTATCCTTGGGTAGATATTATAACCTTTTTAAACCATGTTCATGAGATTAAAACATTTATTTTATTCTATTTAAATAAAATTTTAAGATATCATACTCATATTTTGTAATAATTATATCATTTTTAATATATGGATATCATGAAAACAAATTAGTCTATACATATTACTTTTGAATATATATATATATATATATATTTATTTTAGTTATCATGGCAATTTATTTTAATTTTTTTAAATAAATACGTTCCTTAAAAGCTTATATAATAATGATGTAGTAATTATTTACATAATGGAAATATCAAATATTTTTTAATAATAATAATAAAATAATTGTAATTTTAAATAATTAATATAACAAATTATTTTATATTGATGATATTGACCCTATAGAGATATATGAAAATATATTTTTTATGTTTACTTGTTATCTTGATATTAATAAAAATCCAATAAATGAATAGTGTCAAAATTGATAGTAATGTTATTTAATCAAAATAATGTTTTCTTAAATTATTTTAAAATCATAAAACATTTTTAGAAATAAAACATTTATAATATTTTATAATATGACAAAAAAATATTCATTTTTTTAATATACAGAATATTTGTAAAAATTACAAAAAAAATTAATATTGATTTTCTTTTACTTCAGTTCAACTGATAATAGGTTATCTAAAGGTTAATAAAAATGATAAGTTTTAAAACAATACCAAAACATGTTGAAAATATATTTAAAGATGGTATTTCAAAATTATATCATGTTGGATTCAAATTCGTGGCATTTTGGTGATAATTGGATTGGTATTTAATTTATTATAAATTAATATATTTGTTGGAATTGAAAAGGTGCTACTCACCTCATTTATAAAAAGGCACATCCTCCCTCGCTTCCACACATCACATTGATCGTTCAAGCTCAAAAATTTCGAAAAATTTTGCCTTATCAACTTCCCTATTCAAATTCATGAGTTTCTTGTCTTTTGGAAAGACCAAATCTAGTGTCCCTAAGTGGAAATGTAGGGGACTTACCGAAGAAGAAGAAATCTCCTTTACCAAATCACTCATGATTACTTCTTCTTATACTTCATCTTCATGTTTTGTTTCCACTATAAAGTAATAAATATAGTATAAAAAAATTTATGATATGTTATTATGATTATGGAACTACAATATTCCACCGTATATCCATCCTTAAATAAATAGATTTATAATGGATGCGTACATCTAGCTTACCATCCCCAAACCATGGTATAATTTTTTTTATCACTAGTTTACTTTGATGTGTATATTGTTGTATATAAAAAATATATATGATTATTTTAAAATGATATTTATTTTTAAAAAATATATACATCATCCAATTCCACACCATTTCACTGTTAAGGGAATAGAATCATCACTCATGCGTACCTACGACATACTGTCTACATGACATGATGAAATTTATTATCCATAAACACAACTAATTAATTGATTATATAAATTAATATAATGAATAAATATGATATATTTTTCCTAAATATATTTTTATTAATGATATAAAAATAAACTATGAAGTTGAACTAGCACTTATATAACAAAAAATACATAGGAAATTGAAGCAGTTAACAAGAGAAAGAATAGTGATAATGAAATTTTATTAAAAACACAATTTTAATATAATAATATTATATGTAATAAATTTAATTATCTTTAAATAATATTTTAATAACATTATTTCATTTGTTAAACCTATGTTTCTGATTTGTAATAAGGAAAGCATACATAAGGTAATGGGATTTTAATCTCACATTTATTTCTATGAGACTAATGTCATATTCCCCACTAATTTCATATACATTGTCTATATACTGTTCATTAATGATTTTTTGATTTTTATCTAGAATTTTATGTTACTTCCATACCATTTTAATTTTCTTTCATTAATGGGGAATAGAATTCTACAAATTATAATGTGATGAGTATTTACATCAAAATCTATACAAAATTTTGGATTGTTTCATTTCATGTCTCCATTTGGGTAATATATATCATACAGTCCATTTTTTATAAATTTTCTTTCAAATAAATGTTTTAATATTCTACCATGGATGTTTATAGTAATTTTTACAGAATTTATCCTTTTTAGTACATTGTTTTAAAAGAATATTTTTTTATTTTCAAAACAATATACATTGCCTCTTTTTTGGAAAAAAAAATACGAATGTAATGTTTTTTTAATGTTATATTACAATAATTGATTTTAATGATTTCATAATTAAATAATGACTTGAAGATTTAATTTCAATATTATAACATTAATATCAATGAAAAAAATTTCATTTAAAATTTCATGGCATTTTAAATAAATAAAATGCTTGGAAATAAAAAAGGATATTATTTGCAAAATTATTTTCAAGTGGTCTATAAAAATTATTTTAAAAATTGGATAACATTATTTTGTGCTACATGTGTT
The DNA here is from genome assembly GCA_963277665.1 of Viscum album. Classification (NCBI taxonomy): domain Eukaryota; kingdom Viridiplantae; phylum Streptophyta; class Magnoliopsida; order Santalales; family Viscaceae; genus Viscum; species Viscum album. The sequence goes on along the minus strand of OY728121.1, from coordinate 1,900,734,275 downwards.
TTAATGGGGAAAATGTTTCTGTGGATACTATATATACTATCTATATGGTTGGTTTTTCATTATGATGGAATGATATTTGTGTAACCGGTTTCCATTTGATGGGATATGTTATGATTTAATGATGTTTTTTAATCCCATTTCAATCCATGGGTTCTGTTATATTTAATTATTTATGTTCTTGTGGCACAAAAATTTATGTTTTTCTTTATGTTATGTTTCGGACCTATATGTCTCTCTAAAGAATTGGGTAATGATTTATATCTCTTGAGATTGACAAGGCTAGAATGGGGTGTGAACGTGGTTCAAAAAGGGAATTTTTCTGTGAATACAGTATTGAATGTGAAAATTGACTACTAAGATGGTAATGATAATGATCCATGACTACCAAGATGTTATGTGGAGTGAACTCATAATAATAATAATTTAGCATTGGCAACAATTCCTTTATATAGGGAACTAATTTTATATGCTTTTTTGTTTTCCACAATTCCATGTTTAAAGATAATGTTTTTTTCCATTCCACCTGATCTTTTCTTATTTATTTCATATGAACATCCATTATTTTTTTGATGCCTCAATATTTTTATATATGATATTCATGTTATGATTTTAAAATTTTAATTTCATGTTTTCACATTAATATGCTAATGGTTTTCTTGATATTTTACATGTTAACCCTTACTGGCCATCTAATCTCACGCTTTTCATTTGTTTTATTATTCCAATGATATAATGAAATGTATTCGGTTGGAGAAATAAAGTGTAATATATTAATGGGATATAGTGATTATTATTCACCAAATTAGAGGATTCTGTTCCATGTTTCCAATGTCACTAAACTAATATGTAATTTTGTGGTGTTTTGGGTAATGTATGAAATAATTCAAAAAATTGATATAATATCTTTGTACATCATTCTTTGGTTGTAAGAGTATGTATTAGAGTGACGGTTTATTCCACCTTTGGAATTGAGGATGATAAGACATCACTGAGAACCATGGAGATATTTCAAAGTATAATCCTATGTATTCCCATAAAGGCAAGTATAAAAATCATTTACAATCATATAATTGTAGTTATGATAAAAAATAACATAGCATTAAACCTATAGTTTCATAGATTGAGATATTATAATCACTTTACCCTAATTATGTTTTTTCAGCTATGATAAATATTTATAAAACCTATTTTTGTATTTGTCAATACCTAGACCTAGATAGAACATAGTTAACATTGAATGTACCATATGGGGAAATAATGGTAATTATATGTCCTAAGTGGATATCTCATAAAGTGAATCTTGGCGGTCGTGTGAGTATTGGTTATAATAATGAGGATAAAGAGAACGAAAATGATATGTGGAAGGTATGGGATGATTTAACCTTATTGTTTGATTTTAACATAATATTTTTGATTGCGTTTTGGTTTTGGAACCTAAATACATAATTAATAATTATTATTCTAGGGAAGAATAAGATGGTGTAGCCTGAGTAATAGTTTATAAAAAATGTTCCATAATTTTAAGTGTATATTGTTTGGAATTCAATGATTATATATTACTAATCATGAAATATATATGTATTTTTACAATATTTTTTAAATTATGTATTAAAAGGATATATTGACCGATGATGATGACATATAAATTTTATTTATTGGAAAGGTAATATTTTGATTAAGGGGTGGTAACCCTTAATGTATTCCAGATATTGGTAAAATTATGGTGTCCTTTGATAAAGAGTTGATTTATATGGATAATGTAAATTAGATAACGTTGATTACAATACAAATGGTTATTGATTTGTTAAAAAGTTGGTATATTTGATCATGGATGATGTTTACAACATATTTTATTTAAATAATATATCAAATAATTTTTATAATAAGGATGCATTCTTATTTTTAAAAATGATTTATAACAATTCGGGTCATTATCATGATTCTAGAGAATATACAATGAAGGAATTAACATGTGTGGTGTGTTCTAATTAAGAGCTAAATTGCGTTTTTTGGGGGATTAATGATATTTGGAATTTTTTTATTTACCTTTTATCAATTGTTTTGTATTTCATTATTTTGGATGGATCATAATGATAACCATTTATGAAAATGTCATAAATTTTAGTGAATAATTTATTATTTATCTATTTCAGGAATTATGAATATTGGATAACAATTATTTACATTTTTTATGTTAACCTATCATTATATGGATCTCGTGATCTTTTATTGATTACAGAATCAAAAATTCACCTTCATTTCATTTATTTAGAGATGAAATGGTAATTGATCAAGGTATAACAAAAGGATGATATTTTGATTAATCAACGAAGTAATTAATCTCATTAAAAATTATTCAACTCTTGGGAATGGATCATGAAACCAAATATATTTTATTCTAGTACGTTCTTTTTTGATGAATCCAGTCATCCCTTAGATCATTGCATACATTTGGTATTGTAATTTTTAACATTCTCCTGACTATATTCTCTATCACTCTCCATCAGAATATTATAGTTATATTTCTTTTACATGATCGTATTTTCACATGCCACCTATGTTTTCATACGATTAGTCATTGTTATGTGGTACTTTGGGTAACAATTTTGTTTCTAACATTATTTTTTAAAAGAATTTTTTAGTATTTCTTATTACGATGTGGGTATATATGAAATAAACATTAATGTATTAAACCATTGATAAAAAAGACTGATTTTTAGGGTAGAATTCGTTTTAAGGGGGGACAATGGATGACCCCAATATTTTAATGAAATATATATATTTTTAAACTATTTTATTTCATTGGTATCTTACATTACATGGAACATAGGCTTAACTTGTATTAGAGGGAACACTGAGTTCTAAAAATATCATTTTTTTATTATTTAAAAAAGTTAATAAACTAGCCATTAAATTATCGCTTATGAAAATTACTAACTAACTTATAAATATTTACATTTTATAAGATTAATCCATTTCGTAGAAATTTATTATATGTGAAAATATTTACCAATTAAATATAATTTTTTTTATTATTCTCCAAAAGTCATTTTTTTAATAAATTAAATTAATTACAGGTAGTGAATGATATTAATGAAATATATATGTTATATATTCAATGAAATATTTTTTGAAGCCAAAAATTATATTTTATTGGCATGAGATATGAACCAACCATATTTTACCCATAAAAACCTATAATTTTCAAAAGGTTAATATTATTACCTTTTAATTGGGAACCAATTTTTTAAAACCCTATGAATCCACAATATGCTTCTCTTTGAATAATATAATAGCGTGTGATATACTCAACACTGAGTTCAACTGCACCACGACCTATCAAACTAGCCATTTAAAAAGTGTTTATGAATATTAATAACCAAATTTTTAATATTTAATATATCCAATACAATTTTAACCTTCACCTTTTGTGTGTCTTAGAAACAATATAAGGACGAATTCAATTTTTCAGAAAAAAAAATTATTTTAAAAAAAAGCATTTTTTCCACAATTAAATAGTGAACCATTTATAAATCCAATATTTGACATTTTTATATATTCAATTTGATGAAATTAAATTATTCTTTATAATAAGACATAAAAATATAGTATGGATAAATTTTTGGTGTTTTTTTGATAACTTTTATATTTTTCTAAATAGTGAATGATAATAATTTTTAATTGACAACAACTTTTTAATTAAAAATAATATATAATGTTTAATTATACATTTTAATTAATTTTAAGTATAATTAGATTATATTTTTATCATTTAATACAATGTTTTTCATTGGTATTAATTTCACTTTTAAATGGTACATTGACATATATCAGTCCTCTGGTAGTTTTTATTTCTCAAAAAATAGCTTTCTGGTTTTGACAACAATAATAAATTTTAAATTAATTAATATGACTTCTATGATTTTAATTTGGTAAAATTTAAAAAAAATTGATATATTAAATTAATATTAGCTTATGGTGATTTTTTGGTATTTTTCTAAAAACATTCAATTTTTGATGAATAGTGAAAACACCGTCTCATTGTTTAAAACCCGACTTTTTTTAAATCATTATTTATTTTATTTAAAATTAATTTAATTAAAAATAGATTCATAATACCTATATTAGTTCAATATAATTCATTGGAGTCGTTTTATAATAAAATTACATGTATCAATTTTTAATGAAATTTTTAACCCCTTTTACCAACCTTCTAGGCATGTTAGAAAATTTCCATAAAAACTAATTTTACCACTTATATGAATTTAATTTAAAAAAACACACATACACCGTTGACCTCAGTATGTAAAATTTGGTTTAATAATATGAAATTATTTTTTTAATACTAACTTTGAAATTTTATTTTCCATGGTTAAATGTAAATTGGGTAATTAAAGGTAAAAATGAAATTATAATTACCCTAACCCCTATCATGATTATATTGGATATCTTTATTTTGAAACAAATTGACCTTAGGAATAAAATATTATCCTTTTGTTTCACTTGGATTATATTAGGACATTTATTATAATTATATTTAAAGAAGTGTTAATAGTGTTAAATTAAAGATTTAATAACAAAAACAATTTTAATATAGGTTTTTGAATAATATAATTTTGACTATAAATATTCATTAGAATTATAAGAATATTTACTACATAATTTAATTTTATTTAGAATTTTTATAAATTAATTAAAATTAATTATGAAAAAATGAGGATACAGTAACTACCTTATTAATGAATGTTAAAATAATTGATATTATAAAAATTAAAATAAATGTCAATTTATACGTTTGATGCATTCCAAAAGGTTTATAGATTGAAATTACATGTTAGGTTTTATTAAATGTATTTTTTCCTTAAAAATATTATTTTTATGACTTTCACAAAAACCAAATACTAAATAATGTCCAAATTGAAAAAAAATGATTTTTTAAAACAAATACTATATTATTAAATTATATAATTGTCCTCAAAATATACAGTTTGGACGAAAGACTTATATAACAATATATATGTCATTAATTAACCACTCTGGGTTCTCTTGGCATTTTATTTTATGTTAATTAACCATATAGTATAAAAATACAAGGAGACATGGTAATGTTACACTATTTAACAAAGAGTTTAATCTAAAAGAAAAGGTTAATATGGTGACATAAACCAGTCTAAAACCATTTTGGAGGGTTTTTAGACCCAAAACCACATTATCCAAAAAATATATCTTTTTTGATCCTTTATAAAACTAATATTATTGTATAATAAAATAATACTTTCATGTTTTCCTAAACTGACCCTCACCTCTCTTTTAAAAGTGTACATGCCCTTATCTCTAAATCACACCTCCAAATCCATTTTTCATGGCCAAACCCTACTCAAATATCCTCTCAACTACGATTAATTAAACCCAGTTTCCTTACATTGATAAAAACTCCATCCTACTGAGCCCTTTTGATTGAATCAAAAGGATGCACCCGATGAAGAGGTATTTATTTCATCACCTCTTTCAATGATTATTTCTTCTTCCACTCCTTCATTCATTGTTTATTCCATGCCAAAATATTAAATAATGTAACTTATACATAATTTTTTGTTATTATAAAAATTGTGCAATCATATTAATTATACTATCAATCATATAAATGGAAAATTCAACATACATGTGTATGTATGGTTTACTGTCTCTATGTCGTGGTGTAGTTTTTTATTCATCACTTAATTATTTGGATGGGTATAGTAATGAGTATAATATATTTAAATAAAAATCATAACATGTTAATGATTCTTTATATATGATATACCATCCATTTACATATGATCTCACCGTCAATAAAATGGTATTGTTGCTTCTGCATATGTACAGATTACCCTCTCCACGAAGGTGATGAGATTCATTCCCCATTATAACCATTCAAGAATAAATATAATTTTTTGTTAAAAAATATATTTTTTGAACATAATATCATTCTGTATACAAATTAAATACATCATATTCATAAAAATCATGACTTTTGTAACAAAACATATGAAAAACGGATCAGTTAAAACCTGAAATAATGATGTTATTGAAAATTTATTAACAAAGTAATAATAAAAGATCATATATGATATCATATTTATTTATATGGTTCTTATATCATTTAATAACAATTATTTATCCATTATAGATGAGGTTAAAGTACATTCAACTATGGAAATGTACAAGGTAAGGGGTTTTCATCTCATTTTTTAATCACGTGAGATTCAGGCTATATTGCCACTATTTCCTTCTATGTTGTGTATGTACTACCCATGATTGTATTATTTGAGTAAAATAATTTAATTTATACGTATTTACATCTTCATTGAATGAGTCTTCATCCATTGGGTGTATGATTCTTAAGTTTCCAAATCGGTTATGGAATTTCTAATTTCATTTACCCCTCATTGGGTTCAACACAAATATCGTTAATAGATTTACTCCAAGATTATGTGTGAAATCACTATTTATTTACTTATATAGTAATTTCTAATCCAAATTGTGGGGATATAATTTTTATACATATAATTACTGCATTGATAAATTCTCAAGTCATTAATACGAACGTGATAAGAGTAATTTTATATCAATTTCCATTAGTTGTGTTAAATATCGAAGCCATTGGTGTTGTTTTTACAAGAATGTGTATGAATGGATTATTATTGATTAACACTGAATATCCAATCAAATTTTTTGTATATAGATATATCACTCAAAATTAGGTCATTGATTTATCTTTATCCTAACGATATAGTCTTTATAAGGGATTTCATCTCAATTTACATTCAAATGAGACTTTTTTGTTTTTATGTGACAATTAAATTTTATATGGTATATATTTTTTACCTTGAAATATTATATCATGAATCCATTTATTCTCATTATATTTTAATTTTTTTATTTCCTCAATTATTTGTATTCAAGCATCTCTCATTTGGTTAGGAACTCTAACTAAAATATAATTTTTAATGTTTTAAATATTTATTCTTATAAATCACTCTCATTAGTGTCCATGATTAAAAAAATTAAGGATTTATATATATACTTTATTTTTCTTTAAAAAAATATTTTTAAAAGTATCAATGTGGAAAGGGACACTATGATTCAAACATTTATTTTTAATAGATTTTTGATAAATAATGATCCTTTTAAATGTTTTAAAAAAACTGATTATTTATATCAAGTAGTTTTACTAAATATTTACATCTATGTCAATATCATTCGTTATTCTTGATTGAGGTTGATTTCTTATAATTATTCTATATTGTATTGAATGAGTTATGTTTTACTGTGGATGTGCTATTTTTTATATCATTAATGGTTGGTGGTTAAAATATTGACTTTTCATATGCAAGTTTTAATATGAATGTTTATATTACATTTCAACCTTTTCTTATGAGTAATTAATATGAATTAATAAGTTAAGGGCAGAGCCTTCTATACCTATTTTATGAATTGGTATGTCTTAGGAGTCAATCTAGTGTCTGGAACAAGGCCTTTAAAAAGTATTTTTTGTAGTCCTGGCACAAGGAATTCACTATGTGGTTATGATGTCTAGAATTATGTATTCCATAATTATGAAATTAGCTATTAAAATTACATGTGATTATTCAACTTTTATAATATTCTGAAATTTATGTAAAAATGTCTTCTGTTTTAGTGTAATACATTGCCTTAAATGATTATGCTTATTTATGATAATTTCTGGTATATTGTTAGACATACTGTGCATCTGAGTCCACCCTTTCTTATGTTTTATTGTTCCCATGATGTGAAGAATTGTATTATGCATGACCTATAGGGACATGATATAGTATATGAGTGTTTTAAAAGGGGACAAATTATTTTTGTTTTTTATGATGTAATGTAAAACACATGTATGTATCAAGTAATTCCAAGGCTACTAAACTAATCAATAGTTCGAGGCATGGTCTCTCAAATTCATGCCAATGTTATATAATGATACAAAAACTCTAGGTAACTGGGGTTTGGAATTATAGTTGGTATTTGAAGACTTTTAGTGAAAACCATTAAAATTAGATTTTGAAAAACATTGATTAGAGAACGTTACACTAAGATAGATTTTGGGGATTAGTATTTAAGAACATCCATAATTTTTGGTAATGTAAATATTATGGGGTTTTTACAAGAAATTCATCCCAATTTATATATGAGAAGGTAGAGGCAGAACTAGAACATACGTACCAAGGGGTAAAACGTGAAAACATCAGTTTTAGCTAGACTTGAACTGCAACGGGTGCATGACAACGGGAAAACACCACTTTGTGTGGCTATACTTTTTAGTCAATAAGCAGATTTCATGGAAGTCATAAAAATATTTACATGATGTACATGGTGGGAATGATGTTGGATATGAGAAATGAAATGGTGTTTTGATAGGCGTACATGATATCGTGTTCATGCCAAATCAGTTTTCTCAAAATATGATCAACATAATATATATTAACCAACAATCGGAGTCAACAATGAAGAGAAAGTTGATGAATGATAAGAGCTCCAATAGTGGAGACCAAAGAGAACGAAATATTGATTTCTATCCTGTAGGAAATGTGGAAGGAGACAACCAGGTAAGTGTCTTAATGGAACAAATAAATTCATTATTTGTGTGAAAGAATGAAAAAAGTAAAGAATTGAAGAGGAAAAATAAAGATTATTATGGATGAAAATATAAATGATCCCAAAAATCCATTTAAAGTCATTTTCCATAAATATAGGTCAAAAAGGAATTACCGGTGTCAATTTTCTATTATATGGGGAATCCTCTATGTCAAGGAAGAACCATTGTGGAAATAAATGGATAGTGAAATGTTTAAATTTATTAGTTATATTTGTTGATGGGTTTACTTGGGAAGACTTTTCTCTGGTAATTGTAACCCTATATTTTGTTCTATGAAAATGATAATTGAGTAAGAATTATCTTTTCTTTTTTGGATATAGTTATAATAAATAACGTTGGTTTATATGATCCTTGAATTTGAGTCAATAACAGGTGTTTTTTGGGAAGAAAATTCAAGGTATGAGATAACATTTGTTGTTAAAATCTGTTACGGCTATTTTTTTGAAATTATTCTCATTTTTGGTAATGTTATAAAATAATATAGTTCATGAAAAATGAAATCACATATATCATGTGACAACCCATCGCATCAGACAAAGAAACGAGAATCGATCCCACAAACAAAGTGCGACTAGGATTTATCACCTGCCACTGGACTACGTGAAGTCCCTGGTTAGTATGACTTATTATTATTAGTTAAATGATTTTATGGATCAATAATATGTTGATTTTGAGAACTTATTATTTATCATTAGTATATGAAAATGATTTGGTGATTATGTGATAAATTTTATTTTGGTAGAAGTTCACTCATTTGGGAACACTATATGACCAAGGAAAATAAAATACTATGGAATATCATTTGAGGAGTAATGGTGGATTTTTATTTTGGAAGAGAGTTTGTTTATTATGGTCATATAAGGATTTGGTTTATTTATAAAAAATGATTAACATGTCCTAGAGAATATGTTATTATGTTAATTAATTTTATGTACATGACATTAAGAGTAGTTTATGTAATTAAAAAATAAATTTTACGATTTATCCTTGTAGACTATGTGGTAAAACACATCTGAATATTGGATTTCATATATAGTTTGGATTATTTTGAAGAATTTATTGGAAAATTGTTATTAATGGTCTTTGTTGATCATTGGGTATTTTTTGTTTAATATTGGGGATTAAAAGTTGAATATCATTATATAATGGATATTACTTTTTGGGGATCAAATGGTATTGTACTAACCCTTTTGGTTTTGGTTAATCTCAAAAGGAAAAAAATTTATAGTTCAACATATTTAGATTATGTGGTTCTCTATAAATTGATTACAACACTTCAGGTGTGACCAAGTGATCTTAAATACACATTAATTGGAGTGAAAGATGAGTTTGTGGAAGAAATTAGTAAAAGGAAGGAACTATACTTATCTTGTATTTTGTTCTTATTCTATGATGAAAATAATTCTTAAACCATAGGGAAATGATCTTGAACACAAAAAATAATTATTCTAATACATTACCTTATTCATCATAGATTTATGACTTTGAGGCCCTCGAAATTCCATTAACTTGTCATTGATTGATGGCCTCAAACAATAACTATAAACATTTACATTTTACTCCAATTAAAATTTCCATTAATTTTATTCTATTTGAAAGCCTAATTTGTTCGATACTTTTTCATTTCCCTTTCCCACATGTCAAAACACAATTTTATTAGCAGTATTTCTAATGTGGGATTTCTATAAAGGTATTTTATATTTGTTATCTTTTTATTTCCAAAGAAAAATTTACAATTACGAGGATGAAATATATTTAATGAGGGCATAATTTAACACCCCATGTTTCCCCGGTAAGCTTCACTTCGATTAATATAATAGTGTGTGATGTACATAACACATGGTTCGAGTGCTGCACGACCTATCAAACTAGCCATTTAGAAAGTCATTATGAATAGTCATAACCACATTTTTTTATTTTTTTATATGTCTTATATAATATTTAATTCCATATTTTTTGTTTCTTAGACCTAATGAGTGGATAAATTCAAATTTTCAGACAAAGAAATTATTTTTTAAAAAATGAAATTCTTCAACCTTTTAATAGATAAAAGTTCATAAATCCAAAATTTGATTGTTTTATATATTAAAATTTATGAAATTAAATTCCACATTATAGGAGGGACATAAAAATTTAGTTTGGATAAATTTTTTGTGTTTTTCTGATAATATTCATATTTTGATGAATAGTAAAAGATACTAAATTTTAATTGAAATCTACTTTTTTAATAAAAAACAATTTATAGTGTTAAATTATACATCTGAACGGTTTTTAGGTATAATTAAATTATATTATTGTCATTAAATCCAATATTTAAATTGGATGTAATTTCACTTGTAAACCGGACATAAACACATATCAATCTTTTGAAAGTATTTACTTCTCAAAGCCCTGCATTCTGGTTTTGACAATGGGAATTAATTATTAATTAATTAAATAAACTACTATATTTTGAATTTTTTAAAATAGAAATCATTATTGTAATTATTTTATCAATGTTATCATTGGGTGAATTTTTGGTATTTTTTTTTTGAAAACAGTCAATTTTTGATTAATAGTGAAAAATACCATGTTATTGTTTAAAAACATACTTTTTAATTAAATAATTATTTATTTTACTTAAATTTATTTTATGTCAAAATAGATACATAATACCTATTTTATTTAAATATAATTCATTTGATTCGTTTAATAATAAAATCAGTTGTATAATATTTTATTGGAATTTTTATAACATATTACCCACCTTTTGGGCACATCAGCAAATATGCATAAAACCCAATTTTACCACTTTTGTAAATTAAATATAGAAAATCATAGAGTCATGGTTTACATAACTATTTATAATTTTGTTGAATAAGATGAAAATTATTTTGTTGAATAGTTACTTCTGAATTTTATTTTCCACAGTTAAAAGTAAATAGGGTAATTAATGGTAAAAATGATATTATAATTACCCTAAAAAATGTCATAATTTTATTGGATAAGTGTATTTCGACAAAAATAAACCTTATGAATAAAATATTATCCTTTTGGTCCACATGGTTTATATTAGGACATTTATTATTATTTTATTTAAAGAAGAGTTAAATGTGTTATATTCAAATTTTAATAACTAAAACATTTTTAATATATGGTTATTCATAATATATTTTCGACTATAAAAATTAATTATAAATATAAGAATATTTTCTACATCATGTTATTTTATTTATAATTTATAAACATTAAATATATAAATTTAATTATGACATAATGATGATGCAGTAACTACCTTATTAATTAATGTTAAAATAATATATTATAAATATTAAAATAAATGAAAATGGAGATATTTGATGAATTACACACATTTTATAGGATAATATTATTTTTTCGGGTCCAATTAATTTATTATTTTTGGAGAAATAAGATTTTTATTACTTTCAGAAAAACCAAATACTAAATAATATTAAAATTGACATACATGATTTTTTGAAAAAATACTATATTATTAAATGTTATTAAAGTATTTAAAATCTTCGGTTCTTCCAAAGGAATAATATAATAATATATTTGTCATTAATTATCATCTTTGGGATCTCTTTGAATTTTTTTTATGTTTATTAACCATATAATATAAAAATACAAGGAGACATGGTAAATTTTAAACTATTTAACCAAGAGTTAAATCTAAAAGATAAGATTAATATTGTGATATAAACCTATCTAAAACCATTTGGTTGAAATTTTTTCCAACCACACCAAAGTTATCTAGAAACTAAACCAATTTGGATCCATTATAAACTGAATATTATTGTATATTAAAATAATATTTCAAGGTTCTCCTAAAGTGACCCTCACCACTCTTATAAAAAGGTACTTACCCTTCTCTAAAAAAACACCTCCAAATACATTTTTATCATCCATACCCTACTCAAATATCCTTCAAACTACCCTCACTACATCCTAGAGGCCTTACATTGATCATAAATCCATCCCATGGAGCCCTTTTGATCGAATCCAAAGGAAACACCCAATAAAGATGTATTAATTTCATCACCTCTTTCAATTTTTTTCATCTTCCACATCTTCATTCTTTTTTGTTTCCATAACAATATAATAAATCTAGTACCATCTAAATAATTTGTTGTTATTATAAAAATTTTACAACTATATTCATTATTCTATCCATCCTATGAATGACAAAGTCACCAAACGTGCGTATGTACGGCTTACCGTCACCACGTCGTGGTGTATCTTGTTTTTCAACACTTTATTATTTGTATGGGAATAAAAATAACTATAATTGATGTAAATAATAAATATAACATGTTAATGATTCTGTATATATGATATAACATCCAATTACATATTATTTCACCATCAATAGAATGGTTTTGTCGATCATGCATACGTACAGATTACCATCTCCAAGAACGTGATGAAATTCAGTCCCCACCATAACCATTCAAGAATAAATATCATTTTATTAGTAAAAAATAATTTTTAAGAACATAATATCATTCTGGATACAAATTAAATTCTTCCTATACATAAAAAACATGACTTACTTAAGAAAACATATAAATAATAATAAATCAGTTAACACCCAAAATAATGATACTACTGAAATATTATAAACAAAGCAATATTAAAAGATCATATATGATATCATATTTATGTATATGATTATTTTATAATTTAATAAAATTTATTTTACCATTATACATATGGTTATCATACCCTCAACTATGGAAAATTACAAGGTATGGGGTTTTTATATCACTTCATATTCACATGGGATTCATGTTATATTGCAACTATTTCCTTTTGTGTTGTGTATATACTACCCATGATTGTATTATCTGTGTAATATAATTTAATTTTTTGGGTATATGAATATTTATAATATGATCCTTCTTTCCCTATTTTTATGTTTCATATTTCACCAAATCTGTTAGGGAGTTTCTAATTTTATTTACCACTCATTGGGATCTACGCAAACTTCATTTTTTATTTTAATCCATGATTATGTGTGAAAATGCTATTTATTGAAATATGTAGTAAACTAAACTCCCCTTTGTGTGCATACAATTTTTATACAAATAATAACATCATTGATAAATTTTAAAGTCATCAATATCTACTTTATAAGAGTAATTTTAACTCAATTTTCATTCATTGAGTTAAACATCCAAGTCATTGTTGTTGTTTTTACAAAAATATGTGTGAATGTATTTTGATTGATTTACACTAAATATCCAATAATATTTATTTTATTTATATTTGTCACACAATATTAGGTCATTGATTTACCCAAAACCTAAGTATATGGTCTTTATGAGGGATTTCATCTCAATTAACATTCCACTGAGACTTATTTTTTATTATGTGCCAATTTAGTTTTATATGTTGTATGTACTATTCTTTTAAAAATTATATCATGAATCCCTTTATTATCATGATATTATAATGTTTTGATTTCTGCAATTATTTGTATTCATGTGTCTCTTATTTGTTTAGGAACTCTAACTAAAATATCATTTTAATTGTTTTAAATATTTATTCTTTAAATCATTCTCATTAATGTCCATGTTTTAAAAATGGTTTTAACGATTTATATAAATCGACAAAAAAATAAAACTAAATCCTTTTAAAATTTAAGAAGTGGTATGGGAAACATTGAATCAAAAATTTATTTTTAATAGCTTCTTGAAAAATAGTGATACTTTTAAATGTTTTCAATAAAATCGGGATATTTATTTCAAATAGTTTTAATAATTATATTCGTTTTTTTAAATATCCTTCATTATTCTTGATTGTTGTTGATTTATTATAAATCATCCATATTTTATTGAATGAGTTATTATTGACAGTGGATGTGCTATTTTTATACGATTCACGGTTTGTTGTTAAATTATTGACATTTCATATGTTAATTTCAATACGAATGTTTAGATAATGTTTCAACCACTTCATATGAGTAATGAATTGAACTTAGTATGTGATGAGTGGAGCCTGTTATAGCTCCTTGATGCATCAATGGGTCTTATGAGACAAACTAGTTTCTTGGCACAAGGCATTGACCCAATATTATCTGTATCCATGGAAAGAAACCTTGACTATGTGGTTATGATGTTCAGCATTATGCATTCCTTCATAATAAAATTATTTATTGATATTACATGCGATTATTCGACTAGTAAAATATCCCTTGGAATAATTAAATGGAATTATTTTATTTATATATGTAATATTATGATGAAATTTATGTTTTAAAGGATTGTGTTTTAGTCTTATACGTTACCTTGAATGTTTTTTCTTATTTTTGATAGTTTCTGCTATATTGTTACCCTTACTGTGCTTCTGAGATCACCCCATTCTTATGTATTATTTTTCCCAAGATGCGAAGAAGTATATTATTCTTGACCTACAGGGATAGGTTTAATTATATGAGTGTGTTCAAAGGGGACACATTTTTTTTCATGTGATGTAAGGTAAAACTTATCTATTTATCTAGTACTTCCAAGGATACTATAAAAATCAGTCTCTTGAGACTTGATCTCTCATTATCATGATAATGTTATATCAAAATGCACTAACTCTGGGTAACTGTGGTCTAATAGTTACAAATTTTATATCCAATTATTAACACTTTTATATATTATGTTTGTAATAAAAATATTTCATTTAAAGAAAAAAAATGAAAAATTACGTTGGTTTAATTTTTTTTCTATTTTATTCATAAGTTTCACGTTTTGATTAATTGAAAAATATATTCAATTTTGTTTGAAAAAACCATTTTTAATCAAAATAATTTACAGTGTTAAATTAATTTTTGAAAGGTGTTTACGTATAATTTGATCAAATGTTTATTAATTAATATATTTTTGGTCATTGCAATCAATTTTAAATTAAATTTATTTATAAAAAGGATTCAATCATTTTCTTGTTTTATCTTTTATAACCCATTTTATAAACTCGTAAATGAGATTAATTTTAAATCAATTACTAGATATTTTATGTTTTATATTTTGAAAGATGGATTCCATATTTGGAATAAGTGGGAAAACAATTTAAAAAATTGTTTATTTAGTTTTTTTTACTATTATTAGTAACATTAATAATTATTTATAAATACTATAAAAGGTAAATCATATGAATAAGTGTTAAAAAAATATTATAAATATTATCATACTTCCCTAAAAATTTCACTGATTTCATTGGATCATTGATTTTAATCCAAAAACATCTTTTGTTCCAGAATATATCTTTTTTATTCTAGTTGTATGAGAGTAATAAATTTATAATATATTTAAAAAAAATTTGAATATGTCATACTACTGGTTTAAAAAAAAAATTTAATATAAAATTATATAGAAGATAAAATTTTCTATAAATTATCTTTTTAAATCTAATTTTTTCATTTTCATTTTAAATAATTTGATATATTTTGGAAATAAATAATTACATTAATGGATTATACATTGATGTAGCATTAACTATTTATGTAGTGGTAATATTAAATAAGTGTTATTAAACATATTAAAATAATTACAATTTAATACAATAAATGTGGCCAAATAATTTTATAGATTAACATGACCAAAAAGGTATATAATAAAATAATTAGTTTGATTTTATGTTTTTTATCATGAAGTTTTTCAAATCCATGTAATGAATAGTGTCAAAATTTCCACTAATGATATATTATAATAAAATTATTATATTATTTAAAAATAATAAACAATTTCTACAAATGAAAAAATAATTATTATATTTTCGAATATTTTATTTACATTTATTTATTTTCTAATTTAAACTACATAAATAAAAATTACACGTAACGCCCCGACCCCAGAAACCTAGAGTCGGTGCATTATTTTAATACCTTAGCATGATTTCAAGGAATCATGTCTCGAATGTCCGATCAGTTTAGCAGTCCTAAAAAATACATTACATATATGAACATTACATTACACATGTCATGACCCCCTCCCACCAAAGATGCCCCTCCTGAGCTGGCAATGGTGAAAGGGAGATAATGACCCCCCGAGTCCCGCCTCCAGTAGGCCCCGGGTTGGAGACTAGCACCAAGGGTATGAGTTTTCACAAATATGGGAGGCATTACCCTTTTTATTATTTTGGATTGGGAAATAGGAAAAGTCAACCACCAAAAAGGGAAAAGAACAGGTGTATATAAATAAACCCAAACCAAGCCCACATGCATGTTTAAACAATTTTTATAACAAGGTACATGTACAAGGAAGCTCAAAAGTACAATGCCAAAGAAAACAAGAGAACACCAACTGCAACAACTCCAACTGCCCGACTAGTAGGGTCCCGCACGGCCCTGGTAGTCCTCCTGGAAACCTGAAAGTAAACGTAGGGTGAGCATACAAGTATACTCAGTAGGGAAACCTAAAGCTCTCATGCACAAGTGGGGAGACACCCTAAGGTCCCGTGAGAAAACAGAAGAACCAGAAACTAACAAGGAAAAACTATCTACCCAGCCTCACTGGTCACACTCACCATGTAACACAAACAAGTTTAGTATATATATATATAACAAAAGTATTGGGTACCCCCCACCATTTCCCACTTAATTAGATGCTGCTCTTCCTAACGGCAAACGTCCTGACGCTACCACACTCTTCCCGCCCGCACACACCTGGGCCAAACCACGCATCCCGCCCGCACAAACCTGGGCCTCACAACCACGCATCCCGCCCGCACACACCTGGGCCTCACAACCACGCATCTCGTCCGCACACACCTGGGCCACAACCACTAACCCGCCCGCAGACACCTGGGCCTCATCTCGAAGGTTCTTGGGAACAGTAAGCCTGCCCGAAGATTCTTGGGCTAAAGGTCGCCTCAATCCATCACAGCCTCCGAGACCTACCCGAAGAGTCTTGGGTGTAAGGTCACCTCAAGCCATCATAGCCTATAGAAGAAGGAGTAGGAAGGAGCTTGTAACTAAGGGGGAACACCCTCTCCCATAAAATGGGAGTGTTCGGCACTAGGTGCTTGACATGGGTGTGGTGCGACAAAACACAAAGATACAATTATATATACATATACCAAACACACAGCCCAACCTATGGCTTCTTAAAAAGAGAAACTGAGCATGTGCATTGGCACTGCTACCACGAAGCATGCATCAACAACCAAACAATCATCCCCCAACCCCATTTAGGTTTTCATGTTTCATGCAATGGTTTAACAAATTATTACTACTGGGCAACTATCATCTAGACAAAACCTTTCACAAACATATCCCTGCCATCCACAACCAAGGTTAGGTAAAACGCAAGCAACCACATGCCATTTCATTTACAAAATATTATCACAACCATACAACATTCCATCATTCATTTATTTCAAAGTTCCACACATAAAACCCTTTCCACACACAAAACATTTCCGCATTTGAAAACACCTTTTTACTTCAAAATAATTTTCATAATCAAAACACTTTTCCTAAATAAAGTCATTTTCCACAACCAACAAAATCCCATTTCAACCCCATCGTTTACAAAACATTTCACACCTCCACGTTTCCACCATCAACCATTCCAATAAGATCACCACCCAAACGTCGCAGCCCCGCTGCACACCCAAACCACAACAGCCCATAAAACACCCCCAACACATTCCACGTAACCAAGACAACACCCACATGTTCATTATTCCATTTTGGTTCAACCGGGGTGATCACACAAGGGTTCTAGATTTTCATTTAAAAAGTCAACTTTACGTGATTAACCAATTTCCACATTTCATGAAGTTTCCATCCATAAGAAAATACAGAAGGAGAGAGCAAAATTTAATTGCGTAAGCAAAGGCCCCCAACGACTGTGATTTTCAGTAGGTAGAAGCTCATTCAATTCACAAATATAATATCACAGGATATAAAAAGTAAGGTAACAACAATCACTAACTTCCCAACCCCATTCTTTAACCAGTTATTATCTTTATTTAAAGGTTAAACCATTTCTCATGAGAACAAAAGGATACCCGCCACACATGATACACAAATTAGAGAGACAATGGTGAGATCCCTACCTCAAAAAGGTCCCGATCACGCCACTTCCGGCGACGTCCTTCGGTGTCCTACGCCTTCGCCAAACCCGACAAACGCCTCCTAGGATGGAAGCTGGAGAAGGAAGGCCGGAAGGAAAGGTGACAAGTACGGGCTTAGAAGCTTCGTCTCGTCGCTACGATCCTGTGGCTGCTGACGGATCGTAATTCGGAGCTCGGACAAAGAAGTTAGAGGAGGAAGACTTCTTGATCATCCAAGAGTGTCGTCGTGCGGAGAAGAAGCGATTGGTCCGGAAAAAATCCGTGACCCTTTCTTATATAGCCAACAAATAGGTAAAACAGTATGCAGCGTGTATTAATGAATACATGGTGTGACTATACACCCGTTACGTGTTTTGACTGGTCAACACACGACACGTCACGCGGTTTCCACGCGTTTAAAAAAATGTTAATTTTATTAATATGTGTGTTTCGTTGACCCGAGACATAACTCATAAAAAGTTATCCATCACTGGTCTTAAAATGACCGTGTTAATTACAGGATTACACTGCCGCTGACGGTTCGTCATTCCGACACCATATGAAGAAGTTATAGACTTTTTAAGTTTTGATCACCCAAAAATAATAATATTATTATTTTATTATTATTATAAAAAGAGGATATATGTCTCTCTACAATAAAAATTTTCAATTCACTCATGCCCAACACATTCACATCCCATGCGCCTCACATGGGATTTTGATTATTTTGTTTATTTTATTTATTTTCATTTATTATCTCATTTAATATTTTTTATCTTATTCTTTTTTTTCATTCTCTCTCCAATCTCCTTTCTTCTCAAAATTTCATCACGCACCAAAAGTGGCGCCTCATTATTTTTCATTTAATATTATTTATTAAACTATTAATAGAATAATATATAAAATGTATAATTATAAAAGGGGAAAGTGGAATTAACGCATCCCCTCCCCATGCATTTTCATTAGCATTCATTTTATTTCTTTTCATTTATAATTATTATAATATATTAATTATTATATAAATTATGTAAAGATACATGGGGCCATGTGCCTCATCCTTATGCCCATAACATATCATTTATTATAGAAATTTTATTAAACATTATATAAAACATATAATTAATATCACCACAATATAGGGGTGGAAAGATACTTTTACGGTAACGCAATCACGCTGCAAGATTTGTGTGCCCCCATTTAATTCCAATTAATTTAAAAAGGTTTACTTTATTAAATGAAAACCATTTAATTTAATTATCCCGATATATATACATATACATATATATATACATATCTATGTCATCGTTATTATTATTATTTTACATAATAATAACTCACATTTAATATTATTAATGCACCACCTCGCTTCCTCTATGCATCTTCATTTATTTGTTTGCAATAAATACCATGACTCATTTCATCAATTTCTCATTATTATTATTATTATTTAGTATAACACTTATAACAAAACCCCAATTGAAATTTATTAAATCGTCACCAATTATTATTAAAAAAAGTATCATTATAACGTGCGTTGTGTTGACCAGATCGATTTCAACAAAGGAATGGACCGGAGGGGTCCGGTCCATTACATCAGATACCTCTTAAAACATTCTCGTCCTCGAGAATTAAAAACCAACCAAGAAAACGAAAGGATCCAAACAACCACTCCGCAAGATACCTCTTAGGTCTCTTGTCATAACAAGAAACAACCGACAACCCTAATTACGTGAGTTAGGAATTCCCTCTCCTATGTCGAGATATTATCCGCTTTAGGCGGCACTGACTCGCCTACACGAGTTTAATCGCATCCACATTAATGAGTCTTGATTAAGGACCAGGTTTTTCCTTTCCCATATATTAGGTTTATTTTCAAACTTACACTGCACCCAACAACGTACAACCCCCACACTGCCCGGACATATGGCTTGAGGAATTCCTTCTCCCATGTTGAGATATTATCCTCTTTAGGCGGCACTGACTCGCCTGCACGGGTTAAATCGCATCCACATTAATGCGTCTTGATTTGGGATTAGGTCTTCCCCTCCCCACATGATAGGGCTCTTCACGTACATTTAAAGAAAAGCGGGAAACATCATAGCATTATAGACTCATGAAAAACAAGGTCCAGGCCCAAAGCATGGGCGAGAATGAGTTTCAACAATTGAGTGTGATGCTCCTGGATTTAAACAAAACATAAACGAGAGCATTTATGTAAAACATGAAACATCTCTCTCGATCTATCACTTTGCTGGGGTTTCCACTTCTGTTGCGTGAAATTTTCCGCGTCCCACTCCTCTGCATTTCTGTTAATATCCAAGTGCCATAGATGTACGGTAAACAAGGATCGCCTAACCCAAGTAGTAAGGAAAAACTCAAAGTTTTAATTATCATTTTATTTCAATTTGTTTCCCAGAACACCCAAATCAAGTAAAACACAAACATGATGATGCATGTACCTTCCCTAGGGTCTCTACCCTGCAATCAATATAGTCTCACTTGGTCGTTTGGTAGGCTCAGAGTCCTTGCATCGGATCACGGGGGGGCCCTAAAATCCCGTGTCCTAGCCAGTCTTCCCTGGCCTATGTCACGCACCAAGATTAACGAACATTGTTGCCCTACCATCCCATGCAATCCTCACTGTGCCTAACTCCAAACTCTATCCTATCTCTCAACCATCAGCCTCTGATACCATTCTGTCACGACCCCCTCCCACCAAAGATGCCCCTCCTGAGCTGGCAATGGTGAAAGGGAGATAATGACCCCCGAGTCCCGCCTCCAGTAGGCCCTGGGTTGGAAACTAGCACCAATGGTATGAGTTTTCACAAATATGGGAGGCATTACCCTTTTTATTATTTTGGATCAGAAAATAGGACAAGTCAACCACCAAAAAGGGAAAAGAACAAGTGTATATAAATAAACCCAAACCAAGCCCACATGCATGTTTAGACGATTTTTATAACAAGGTACAAGTACAAGGAAGCTCAAAAGTACAATGCCAAAGAAAACAAGAGAAAAACAACTGCAAAAACTCCAACTGCCCGACTAGTAGGGTCCCGCACGGCCCTGGTAGTCCTCCTGGAAACCTGAAAGTAAACGTAGGGTGAGCATACAAGTATACTCAGTAGGGAAACCTAAATCTCTCGTGCACAAGTGGGGAGACACCCTAAGGTCCCGTGAGAAAACAGAAGAACCAGAAACTAACAAGTAAAAACTATCTACCCAGCCTCACTGGTCACACTCACCAAGTAACACAAACAAGTTTAGTATATATATATAGAACAAAAGTATTGGGTACCCCCGCACCATTTCCCACTTAATTAGATGCTGCTTTTCCTAAGGGAAAACGTCCTGACGCTACCACACTCTTCCCGCCCGCACACACCTGGGCCAAACCACGCATCCCGCCCGCACACACCTGGTCCTCACAACCACGCATCCCGCCCGCACACACCTGGGCCTCACAACCACGCATCTCGCCCGCACACACCTGGGCCACAACCACTAACCCGCCCGCAGACACCTGGGCCTCATCCCGAAGGTTCTTGGGAACGGTAAGCCTGCCCGAAGAGTCTTGGGCTAAAGGTCGCCTCAAGCCATCACAGCCTCCAAGACCTACCCGAAGAGTCTTGGGTGTAAGGTCACCTCAAGCCATCATAGCCTATGGAAGAAGGAGGAGGAAGTAGCTAGTAACTAAGGGGGAACACCCTCTCCCATAAAATGGGAGTGTTCGGCACTAGGTGCTTGACATGGGTGTGGTGCGACAAAACACAAAGATACAATTATATATACATATACCAAACACACAGCCCAACCTATGGCTTCTTAAAAAGAGAAACTGAGCATGTGCCTCGGCACTGCTACCACGAAGCATGCATCAACAACCAAACAATCATCCCCCAACCCCATTTAGGTTTTCATGTTTCATGCAATGGTTTAACAAATTATTACTACTGGGCAACTATCAACCAAACAAAACCTTTCACAAACAAATCCTTTCCATCCACAACCAAGGTTAGGTAAAACGCAAGCAACCACAAGCCATTTCATTTACAAAAGATTATCACAACCATACAACATTCCATCATTCATTTATTTCAAAGTTCCACACATAAAACCCTTTCCACACACAAAACATTTCCGCATTTGAAAACACCTTTTTTACTTCAAAATACTTTTCATAATCAAAACACTTTTCATAAATAAAGGCATTTTCCACAACCAACCACTTCCCATTTCAACCCCATCGTTTACAAAACATTTCACACCTCCACGTTTCCACCATCAACCATTCCAATAAGATCACCACCCAAACGTCGCAGCCCCGCTGCTCACCCAAACCACAACAGCCCACAAAACACCCCCAACACATGCCACGTAACCAATCCAACACCCACATGTTCATTATTCCATTTTGGTTCAACCGGGGTGATCACACAAGGGTTCTATAATTTCATTTAAAAAGTCAACTTTACGTGATTAACCAATTTCCACATTTCATGAAGTTTCCATCCATAAGAAAATACAGAAGGAGAGGGCAAAATTTAATTGCGTAAGCAAAGGCCCCCAACGACTGTGATTTTCAGTAGGTAGAAGCTCATTCAATTCACAAATATAATATCACAGGATATAAAAAGTAAGGTAACAACAATCACTAACTTCCCAACCCCATTCTTTAACCATTTATTATCATTATTTAAAGGTTCAACCATTTCTCATGAGAACAAAAGGATACCCGCCACACATGATACACAAATTAGAGAGGCAAAGGTGAGATCCCTACCTCAAAAAGGTCCCGATCACGCCGCTTCCGACGACGTCCTTCAGTGTCCTCCGCCTTCGCCAAACCTGACAAACGCCTCCTAGGATGGAATCTGGAGAAGGAAGGCCGGAAGGAAAGGTGACAAGTCTGGGCATAGAAGCTTCGTCTCGTCGCTACGATCCTGTGGCCGCTGACGGATCGTAATTCGGAGCTCGGACAAAGAAGTTAGAGGAGGAAGACTTCTTGATCATCCAAGAGTGTCGTCGTGCGGAGAAGAAGCGATTGGTCCGGAAATAATCCGCGACCCTTTATTATATAGCCAACGAATAGGTAAAACAGTATGCAGCGTGTATTGATGAATACACGGTGTGACTATACACCCGTTACGTGTTTTGACTGGTCAACACACGACACGTCACGCGGTTTCCACGCGTTTTAAAAAAACGTTAATTTTATTAATATGTGTGTTTCGTTGACCCGAGACATAACTCATAAAAAGGTATCCATCACTGGTCTTAAAATGACCGTCTTAATTACAGGATTACACTGCCGCTGACGGTTCGTCATTCCGACACCATATGAAGAAGTTATGGACTTTTTAAGTTTTGATCACCCAAAAATAATAATATTATTATTTTATTATTATTATAAAAAGAGGATATATGTCTCTCTCCAATCAAAAGTTTCAATTCACTCACGCCCAACACATTCACTTCCCATGCACCTCACATAGGATTTTGATTATTTTGTTTATTTATTTATTTTCATTTATTATCTCATTTAATCTTTTTTATCTTATTCTTTTTTTTCTTTCTCTCTCCAATCTCCTTTCTTCTCAAAATTTCATCACGCACCAAAAGTGGAGCCTCATTGTTTTTCATTTATTATTATTTATTAAACTATTAATAGAATAATATATAAAATTTATAATTATAAAAGGGGAAAGTGGAAATAACGCATCCCCTCCCCATGCATTTTCATTAGCATTCATTTTATTTCTTTTCATTTATCATTATTATAATATATTAATTATTATATAAATTATGTAAAGATACATGGGGCCATGTGCCTCATCCTTATGCCCATAACATATCATTTATTATAGAAATTTTATTAAACATTATATAAAACATATAATTAATATGACCACAATATAGGGGTGGAAAGATACTTTTACGGTAACGAAATCACGCTGCAAGATTTGTGTGCCCCCATTTAATTCCAATTAATTTAAAAAGGTTTACATTATTAAATTAAAACCATTTAATTTATTTATCCCGATATATATACATATACATATATATATACATATCTACGTCATCGTTATTATTATTATCTTACATAATAATAACTCACATTTAATATTATTAATGCACCACCTCGCTTCCTCTATGCATCTTCATTTATTTGTTTGCAATAAATACCATGACTCATTTCATCAATTTATCATTATTATTATTATTATTTAGTATAACACTTATAACAAAAACCCAATTAAAATTTATTAAATTGTCACCAATTATTATTAAAAAAAGTATCATTATAACGTGCGTTGTGTTGACCAGATCGATTTCAACAAAGGAATGGACCGGAGGGGTCCGGTCCATTACAACACATTATAAAATAAAACACAACATAAATGATCCATTGAAAATTCCATTAATCACCCAGCTTAATCATTCTTATCCATCATAATACACTTCTTAGAATCCTAGGAATATTAAAACATATAAAGGGGTGAGCTCAGATTCTCAGAAATGATAACAATATATTGGGAACATTCATAAATAACCATAATCATTTAAGGAAATGTATAAGATTAAACTAAATCCTTTCAAACTTAAACTTCAGAATAATATGGAAAAGATACATTAAAATAATTCCATTTACTTATTCACAAGGATATTCTACTATTTGAATAATCACTTGAAATATCAATAGCCAATCTAATAATGATGCAATGCATAATGCCAACCATCATAACCACATAGTCAATTCCTCATGCCAAAAATACATATAACATTTTTTCAAGGCCTTGTGCCAAGAGACTGGTTTTTCTCATGAGACATACTGAAGAATCAAGGAGCTATAGAGAGCTCCACCTGTCACATACTAAATCCAATGCATTCCTTATATGAAAATTTTTAAACATAACATAAACATTCATATTAAAACTTGTAAACAAAATTTCAATAATTTATCCATAAACCATGAATGGTAAAAAAATAACACATCCACAATCGAACATATCACAAATACTTCAATACAATATGGAAGATTTGTATCATAATAAATCAAATTCAAACAAGTATAAAATCCATCAATGGATGTTGATTAGGTTATAATTATTTGAAAAACTCATTGAGAGAAATATCCATTTAGCATGAAATTATTTACAAGTCACGCAATTTAGAAAGGAATACATTTAAAGAAATTTTTTAATCAATGATTCCCATACCACATTGAAACTTTTTAAATGAATTAAAATTTTGAAAACATTCCTGTTAATATAAACAAATCAAAAAAAAACATTTTGAAAACATTGAAATTAATGAGAATGATTTAGAAGAATAAATATTTAAAATATTGAATGTGATGTTTTAGTAAAAAAAGTCCCTTAAATAGAATCCCTTTTAAAACACTTTTATGAAAAATGTAAATGGACAATAAATATGTCCCGGTAGATACTTCCAAAAAACAACCTCAGATAATAAAGAGATTGTGAAATTAACTCTTACCGTGTACATTCCTTTAGTCGAGGGTACGTTTAACCTCTTGTATAATGATTTTTGTATGTTAAGTAATTATAAAAGAACCATATTAATATTTTTGATATCATTAATGATTGATTTATGACTTTATACAACCCATTTAGTAATAATTTCCCATGTTAAATTAACATTTTGGGTAATAATGGCATTCTTTATCATACATATTTTAACTTGTTATTCTTGATCATATCATTTAGATCATGATTTAAATACTTCCAAAAAATAAACCAATATTTATATATCATATATATTTATAATATAATTTTCTATAATAGATAGATATATGAAATGGAAAACACTGTTTATGGAGATGGTGAGTCGTACGTACGCAAAAACGTTTTTTCTGTTTTCAAATTGTGTTGAACAGAAGTAAGTGAAAATATTATGTAAGTATATATATATATATATCTATCTAGTACCATTATTATTTAATATATTATATAATTATTATAAATATTTATTTTTATAATCGTCGATGAATGGTGAACGTGGAAATGAATCTCATCACTTCGAGGAGAGGGTAATCCGTACGTATTCATGAGTGACAATGTCATTTCCTTAATAGTGTGGAATTAGAATTTATATTTATTTTACAGAGACATTATCATGTTACTCTCATTATTTATATAAATATTACTCAACATTATATCCATCCATATAACCTAGTTTTGAATAACAAATTACACCACGGCGTGGAAACGGTAATCTGTACATATGCACGCATTGTGACGTTATCATTCATAGGATGGATTGAATAATGAATATGGTTGTTACATATTTATCATAACATCACAGTATATATATGGTACTAGAGATATTATTTTGGTATGGTAATAATAAATAAAGAGTAAGTGGAAGAATAAAATAACTTGAAAGAGGGTGGAAAAATCATTACCTCTTCTTCGGGTTCTTCTTTTTTGATTTGATCAAAAGGGCTCCATTGTTTGGATTTCTGACCAAAGTAATGCCTCTAGAATGAATTTAGGATATTATGGAGGATAATCGGGTAGGTTCTGGCCGAGCCAAATGGCTTTGGAGGTGTGAATTTGAGAAAAGGTGAAGTACCCTTTTATAAGAGGGGTGAGGGGCACCTTCGGAAAATAATGAAATATTATTTTACAACAAAATGATTATCAGTTTATAATGGCTCCAAAATGATTTATTTAAAGAAAAGGGTGGTCTTGGGTGGAAAAAATCTAAACCAATATGTTTTATATAGGTTTAGATAACCATATTATCATTAACTTTTATATTTAACTCTTAGTTAAATAGTTTGACATTTATCATGTCTCTTTGTAGGTTTATATTATATGGTTAATAAACATACTATAAAATTATAATAGAACCACAATTGGTTCATTAATGTCATATATATTATTATATATGTCTTTTATTCGATCCATAGATTTTTAGGACTATTATATCAATTAATAATATATTAAATATTTTAAAAACTATTTTATGTCAATTTTGACACTCTTTGGTATTTGTTTTTTTTTAAATCATAACAGCATTATTAATTCAAAAAAATTATTGAATCAACCCTAAAATGTAATATTAACCTATAAAATATGTTTGATTACTCATAAGTCTCAAATTAAATTTATTTGGGTATTTATAATATCGATTATTTTAATATTTTATTAACAAGGTAATCACTACATCATCATTGTGGCAGAAATAAATTTAATTATTTAAGATTTAAAAAGTATAAATAATATACCATTATATATGAAATATTTTTATCTTTATAATGAATATCTATAGTCTAATTTATCTTATCTATGACCCTTTATTAAAAAAAATTTATTTATGAAAACATGAATATAACACTTTTAACTCTTCTTTAAATTTAATAATAATAAATGTTCTAATCTAACAAAAGTGGACCTAAAGGATCAAATTTTATTCCTAAGGTTGTTTTTTGTCTAATTTCCCTTATACAATAGAATTAGTATATGTGTTATGGTAATAATAATATCATTTAAACATTTAATTACCCTATTTACTTTTAACCTTGGTAAATAAAAGTCAAAAGTTAATATTCACCAAAAAAAATTTTATCTTATTGAACCACATTTTACATACAGATATTGTTACAACCCAGAATGTAAAGGGATAAATGACTAAATAATATGACTCTTTTCAACAAGGTGCACCTTACTTTTTGGGAGCCTGTCTGATTAGAACTCCACAATTAAACATGATTGGCCTGGAGTAGGGATCATGATTGGTGACCTTCTGGAAAGTTTCCTGGGGTGTGTGTAAGTGAGGAAAAAGCACACTAGAAAGGAAATGTGTTGTCTTATGGGGAAAATCATTAGTCATATGACTCGTGCAGACATGTGGGTTGGCCCTAGGGTGGGGACCATGTGTCTGGGGGGGCAACTGGTGTACCTGGTGGGACAAGACCCGACGACCATGTTAAAGAGGGTTGTTTGTGCTGTCACCAAGACCCAGTCGTCACATATGGTATCAGTGGTGGTACCCAGCCTTATGTGTGATGCACTGAATGGGATGAGATATAGGTCCCACAACGAGGACGGTTTTCTCTAAATCAGGGGGGGATTGTAACACCCCAAAATGATAAAGTTTTAAATGGATAAATGATATGACTCATGTCAGTAGGGTGTACCATCCATTTTGGGAGCCTGTCGGATTAGAACTGCACAGTTAAGAATTCTTGGAGTGGAGTAATGAACAGGATGGGTGACCTTCTTGAATGTTTCCCAGGGTGTGTGTTAGTGAGGAAATATCACACTAGAAAGGAAATGTGTTGGCTTGTGGAAAAAATAATTAGTCAGATGACACGTGTAGACATGTCAGTGGGCCCTAGGGTGTGGACCACAAGTCTACGGGGAAACTGGGGTATTTGTCCAGCCAGGACCAGACGGACATGTTAAGGTGGGGTGTTTGTGCTATCACTCGGACCCAGTTTTTACTGTGTTGCAACTATTCAGGATGCCTCCATGCAGAAATCCAGTTAGAGTTATGAGAGAGTACACGATGAAGACCCACCGAGCGACGAGGCTCTGTTGCAGGGTCCTCGTACTATATTGTCACCTTCGGGTGGTGTACCAATTGCAACACCACTTATTTGAATATAGATGCCACCAGCTGTACTGGAAGACGGTGCACGCCTACTAAGCACGTTGCACGAGTTCCCGTGATAGAGGCTACTAAGGATACGAGGAGAGACAGTTTCCCAGGTAGTAGAGGACTGGATGGAGGTGATTACTAGTCTTTCCCGTCAAATTGAGACACTAGTAGCGAAGATGGTGATCTTAGCTACTAGACTTTTTCAGTGAGTGACCATGAAGATGGTCTTCTTAGTGTTGAGGCTTCGGTACGTGGACCGTTGCCCAAGATTGTACCTTAAGGTGTTGTGTCAGCTATATCACTGCCCATTGGTCAGAAGTTACTACAAGCGGTACCGATAGATGACACATGTAGGATTAGTGCCTTACACGTGTTTCAGCATCAGATACCCCTCAGGTTATGAGGCAATCCCAACTCACATTTGGTATCAGAGGTAGTACCCTGCCTTAAGTGTGATGCACTGCCTGGGTTGAGATGTAGGGCCCACAACAAGGACGTTATGCTCTGGGGGGGGGGGTATTGTAACACCCCAGAATGATAAAGGGTTAAATGGCTAAATGATATGACTCATGTCAACAGGATGCACCGTCCTTTTTTGAGCCTGTCTGATTAGAACTCTACAGTTAAGTGTGCTTGGCCTGGATTAGTTATCAGGATGGGTGACCTATTGGTATGTTTCCCAGGGTGTGCATGAGTGAGGGAAAATGACACTAATAAGGAAATGTGTTGGCTTGTGGGGAAAGTCATTAGTCAGATGACACATGCAGACATGTGGGTGGGCCCCATGGTGGGGACCACGTGTCTACAGGGTAGTTGGGGTACCTGGTGGGCCTAGAACTGACAGCCTTGTTAAGGCGGGATGTTTGTGCTGTAACCAGGACCCAGTAGTCACAGTGTCACAACTGTTTAGGATACCTCCCCACATATAGCCAGTTAGTGTTCTGATAGTGTACAAGATGACGGCCCACCAAGCGACGAGGCTCCGATGCAAGGTCCTCTTAATATTTTTGCACCTTCAGGTGGTGTACCAGTTTCACTACCAACCATTTGGAAGAAAATTACAACAGTTGTAATGGGTGATTGTGCACACTGACTGAGCGCGTTGAACAAGTTCTCATAGGAGATTTCTCCGAGTATATGAGGCGAGACAGATTCCCATGCAGCAGAGGACTGGCTATAGAGAATTTCTAGAGTTTCCAATCTAGGTGAGACACAATTAGAGAATGTGGTGATCATAGCTACTAGTCTTTTTCAGTGAGTGATCATGAGGATTGTCCGCTTAGTGATGAGGCATCGGTATGTGGATCGTTTTCTGAAATTGTACCTTCAAGTGTTGTGTCATCTATATCACTACATGATGGTCAGCAGTTACAACCGATGGTACTGGTTGATGACCCATGTAGGATTAGTGCCTTACATCTGTTTCAACATTAGATACCCGTTAGGTTCTGAGGTGTGACTGTATCACAAGAGTCTATGGGCTGGCCTGAGGAGGTGGGTGAGAGTTCTCTAGAACTTCTATAGCTTCGGCAGGACGACATGCCAATAGCTGATCATTCATCAAGGTGTACCGATATTTCCTAGTACTCGATAAATATGATACAATCAGTGCTTCAAGTATCGAACAACCTAAAGATTTGTGTTTAATGGACTTATAATAAAACACTTATCCTCTATGTATTCCTACTTTTGTTACGGTTCTAGAGAGAACCATTGTGGTTGAATGTTATTTGGCTGAACGGATACATCCAGTGAATGTTATCATTGGGAAATCATAGAACTGGCACTAGTCTCAGGGACCTGGGAGTTTAAAATGTGTTAGGGATAGATGAATCTGCAGGGCAACAGACGTGGATGCCGAGCAAGGAGAGCAGCATGTGGTGGTGTACTTTTCGACATGCTACAACAACCCCCTTTTTGTAGACCCCGCCATGCTTAGGGAGATGGAGGACAGGTGAAGAGAGTTATTGCATGCGGTCAAGGAATGCAACCCAAGGGATTTAAAATTGATTCATGGTGTGTTCTATGTCTACTACTAGTAGTTGGTTCAATAGACATAGGTATAAATCATTCCATCAATCCAAAAATCTTGTCCAATACCTAGAATTTCCTATTAAATCATTGACTGGACCCTCACGTCTAGAGATACATTTGAGAGGAGACTCATTAATCACACAAATGCCGATGGTGTGATCTGACCCTTAAGGTGAGAGTTTTGGTTGGAACCTTTTGGTGGTAGCGTCGAGGCCATACGACGTTAGTTTGTTCATGACTGGACATCCACAATTCATACTCAAATTGATTGTATTAGGAAATATTTTTTGGTTATCTACAATGGTGGGATGTAGATTTCTTTGGTCGCTGAAAAACGGAACCCAAGAAGCACAAGATAAACTATGGCATAGGATGGTTCATCCAATCACTCGTGAGTCATCCATCCTCACCCTCATGGTAGTAGATGGTGACTTTGAGATAGTCTATACTCATGGGAAGAGGAACATGGTAGTAGAAGAACTCATCATGAGGTCTGGCCTACATCTTCTAAGAGAGGAAACAAAGCATCTATCCACCTTGTAGATATCTTTTGTGGATCAAGAAGGAGAAGTTTTTATTCAGTATTTTACAGTCACTCCACCACTCCTTCAGCGATTCCAGAAGGTGCAACATGAAGACACTAATTGTGAGACATGACATGCTCAGATATCCACATGACAGGTACCTGATGGATTTTCTGAAGGTGGGGAGAACCTAATTCTATTTAGAGGACGTACCACGGTACCAGTGTCACTTCAAGAGGATGTGTTGAGGGAGTTCCACAAATCCCCATTAGTGGTAAATCCAGGAGTGGTGACGATATACCAGGACCTCCGACGACAGCACCGGTGGCCGAGAATGAAGGAAGAAGTTGCAGAGTTTGTCTCTCGATGCCTCACTTGTCAGAATTTGAAGGCGTAGCATTAGGTACCAGATGGAATGGTTCATCCTTTAGAGGTGCCATAGTAGAAGTGAGATATAATATCCATGGATTTAATTATAGGACATTCACATACATCCAGGGGTCAAGACTCAATTTGGGTGAACATTGACTGACTCACCATGTCGGCCCACTTCCAACCGATCAAAGAACAGGGTTTAGTAGAGATCATGGGAAGACAATATGTGATGGAGATTTTGTGGTTATATGGAGTACCCTCAAAACTTTTCTCCAAACGTGAATCACATTTTACTTCCCTACTTTGGAATGGGTTGCAAGAAGCTTTTGGGAGGAAGTGTCGTTTGAGCAACGCCTTCCATCCTCAGACGGATGGTCAGATAGATCAGACCATTCAGACCCTTGAGTACATGCTGCATGCTTGTGTCCTCAACTTTGGTCGCAACTGGGAGGATCACTTACCTTTGGTAGAGTCTGAATACAACAAAAACTATCACTCCACCGTAGGGATGGAACCTTTTGAGGAGTTGTATGTGTGACCTTTCAGATCACCTTTGTGCAGGACCGACCTAGGGGAATCAGCACTAGTGGGACCAAAGATGGTACGGGCTACCATAGAGAAGGTTTAGATCATATAGGAGTAGATGAAGACTACACAGAGCAGGTAGAATTCGTATGCCGATTAGAGACAAAGACCTATAGATATCGAGGATGGAGACCACGTATTTCACGATTCTCACCTCGACGTGGTTTGCGAAGATTTGGCCAAGGTGGCAAGTTATCTCTGAGAGTCATTAGACCTTTTTAGGTTCTCAATAGATTTTTTGAGGTTTCATGCCACTTTTCTCTTCCACCTCAGTTTCATCAGGTGCATGACGTCTTCTGTGTGTCCCCTTTTAGGGGATACGTGTAAGAACCTTCTCACATCATCGATCATGGAAAGATGGACATCAATGATGGGGCGACATTTATTGAGGTTCAAATAGAGTTTGGGGATCGACAGAAGAGGGTCCTTTATGGATGGTTGATACATCTGGTGCACGTTCTCTAGCATCACAAGAACCTCAAAGAGAGTGCATGGGAGCGGGAGGCTTAGATGCGTGCCCAGTACCCCGATTTGTTTCCTTAGTTTGAGTTGTGTCTTATGGGGATGTATATCCCTGAGGTGGGGAGAATCTATAGAATCATAATTTCTATGTAATGTTTTTATATATAATGAAATTTTACCAGTCCTCGAAATCTGACGGCATGAGATTCCGAGGCCTGGAGTGCCCAAAATGATCCGTCGAATTTTTTTTGAGCATAAGTTAACGCACGTAGGTATTTTTCTAGAAAAAGTGGAATAACTCTTAAAAGGTTACTTCGATCAGAAATTTGGGGCACCGTTGCACTCAGGATGGTGGGTTTACCCTAGGAGTGACTTAAGATTAGTCGGTGCGGGCCTCATGTGAGAAAACCCAAAAATGGCATAATCGTAAATAAAATAATAAAATAAATTATTTTATTTTTAAAATTATTATAACTCAAAATGGTAAATTGGATTAAAAATCCGATACCACCATTAAAATCATCAGGGTATGCTTTATTTAAGAAGATACTAACTTTGGTCGGTGCGGGCCACTATAAAATGTTAGTTTTTGGCCGCAAATAAAATAATTAAGTGACAAATATTTTATTATAAAATTCATAACTTCTAAACTGTAACTCAGATTAAAAATCTTCGAGTACCTTTCTGTTCGTTTGGGTGTGTTTCACCTAAGCAGTTCCTAATCTTGACCGGCATTGGTCGACGGTGACTGATAATAATTTTTCGAACTTTTTTTCGGGTCCGTTCAGTAAACACCCGAGTGGTGTTTTGTAACTATTGAACCGGTGCTCGGAATTGAAATCTGAGGGAACTGTTAAACTCAAAACGCTGATATTCTCTTAAGAAGTCATTCAACTCGACGATATTTGGTCATCGCAGGAAGATGGATTTTGGGTTTTTTGTGAAAAAAAATAAAACAATCACATGTTTTATTTTATTTTATCTGTTGAAACCACCCATGTGGAAGTTAGATGTGCGGATCACCACACCATAACCTCCCATGAGAGGTTATGGTGGTGGGGTCCACCTGAGGATTATCCATCATTATGGGGAGGGGGAAGAAAATCTATCAACTCCCTCGATTTAATTTTATGTTTCAACGTAAAAATATATGATTTCACTTAATTTTATGTGTCGAAAAAAAATTATATGCTATCAATTAATTTTATGTGTCTATATAAAATTAAAACTAAAAATTAATTTAATTTGTCAATATAAAATTAAACACTTTCAATTTTTTTGATGTTGTCTTGACCCCTTTTAAAATAACCACGTCGTTAGAATTTAGGAAGGTTCGTAATAAATGAACCATCATAAATTCCAACAATAGTTACCTACCTCCCTCCCACTCCTATATATAGGAATCTTGGGAGGAGGTTTTGTGAACACTTCACCAAGAGACTAAGTGCTGGTAAATTGATGCATCGCCTATCACTTGGAGGATTACGCTTCCTCCACGAAGAAGGAATTCTTCCAATGAAGAATTCCGGTGAGGAGGAAATTCGACTTATTTCCTCGGAACCTACACCTATGTGGGATGTCTTTAACCAACCTTCCATCCTCATCATCATCGATGAACTGACACGCGTGCTCAGGATGGGAAGCGTACGGTGGACGTGACGAATGACGACCACAACGTCTTCTTCCCCACAACTCCGTCAATGAACATCGATCATGGTAGGGGTTTTATTTTGAATATGTTTTACTCCCATGGTCTTCCTTTCATTTAAAATGAATAACGAGTATGTTTCCCTTTTTTGGGTTTCAGAATTAATCTTTGCTATTGGGTTGTTATTATTCATTCTTGATGAACCAATTGATACAACCCTAAACACAGAGGGTGCGGCCAAACCAATATGGCCCGAACCCTCTGCCGATTTTTTTTCTTGAAATTTCGTCGATGAATAGGAAACTAGGCGACAAAGGCGGCAATGAAAAAGGTCGCGAAACTCGCGGCCTCTGCGAACCGTGCTGCCCCCACGGCACACCGGTGCTCACAACCGAACACCGCCGACCTGATCTGGCTCGGGCCGCGCCAAACTGACATTCATGGATGCCACATGGATGTCGGCCCACTTTTTGTAGCCTCCCTCGTGGCACGCCACCACCCCGCTCACCCTGCTCGGTGCCCTGCCGGCCATCATGCACCCCGCGCGGCCTGTCGCATCCTCCCGCGTGCCCTGTCTGCCTGCCCGCGGCCTACCAGCGCCCCGCTGGCCTGCCTACACCTTGCCACAACCTGCACAGCCTCCCTGAGGCCTCTTGACCACATTTCTTGGTTGCATCCATCCTCTAAGCCTCCCGAGCTGGCATGCGCCGTCCCTCACGGCGTTGCTGGCTGAACTAGCTCGGCCTTCCGGACCGAGCAGCCTACGCATTGACCACCCGGTAGAACTACCCCCCACAATCCATTAGGCTGGGCATAGTGGACCGGCCCAAACCTAGCGGGCTAAACGGGTCGACCCATACTAGGCTAGCCCAAACTTGTTTGGGCCATGTCTGTCCGACTGGGTCGGACCGGAAACGGGCCCACTACCGATCCCCTTACATTCTTTGGCCATATCTTTGGCACCGGACGTCCGTTTCACGAACTGTTAGCGGCACTGGATTTCTTGGAACGTGAAGGTCCCCTTGAGTATACCCCACTAGATTTCGGGGATTGGTTGAGTTACGGATTGGTTGGATCATAAACGAATCCAACGAGGCCCCTGGGACTAAAAAGATAATAACTCACAGACCGGGTGTCCGATTGATGCGTCGTCTGTTGCGTTGAGACCTATATGACGTGGAGGACTATTGAAATACTTCTACATGGGAATCAATCACAGATGGTGTATCGACCAGTAGCTTGTGGAGTGGATATTCTAGATATGAGTAGACACTTGTGCGGGAACCTAGTAGTTGGCTGAGACTTGACCACTACTGACTGATTTCAACTTGGAGTGATTCGATTAGCCCAGTGGGGGAGCACCTTGGGGTCGCGGAAAACTCACAGTGGGGAGATCCTCTATGTGAGCATGGAAAACCCACACTACATGACATGTGGAGTACCTCAGTAGGCTATGTGGGGGAGCGCCTTTGTTTGAGCACGGCAGACCCACGGTGGGGAGCGCCTTTGTGTGATGTGGCAGACCGATGATACCCAACATGAGATGTATCTCAATAGTCCATGTTAGTGGTAAGAACCTATGTGTGAGCATAGTGGGCCCATTTTACTCGATATAGGAGTATTTTTTCAGCTGCTGAGGTTTCATATTGATACCATCCCTTGAATAAAATCACGGTTTAGCTGAGTCAGTAACTTTTGTGTTTAGCTAATGATTGAGATGGATTACTTGGTAACACAGGTATATGTATGGGAATATACCTAAATGAGGTTATCTGTTGGTTTCATACTTTTTTTATCATCCTTGCTGGATTTTGTGAGACCCTGGGGTAGTCACGACATGGGAATGGGGGATGGGTCTTGACCGACATGGTCAAAAGATATACCTGGTGAGGTGACCTAGATGAGAAGACATAAAGAAAACTTTTGAAAACACACACGCAATTAGTGTTTTCATGAACTGAGTCGGAGATCAGTAGTTAGGGTCCTAGTGTATGTATACGTCGGTCTCTACAACAACACTCAACTACCATAACTAAAAACCACACTCAGTACCCTTAACACTATTGCTTTAGAGAAAACAAAGATCAGAGTCCTATGTTTTGTGGTAGAACTGACTTCTCTGATACCAATTTGTCACGACCTGTCCCCCAGGCCCATGCCATGACTACACCAAGGTCTCAAAAAATCCAACAATGATAAAACAAAAATTATGAAATCAAGATGTTACCTCACTTTGGTATACCTATGTTATCATGTAACCCATCACATTCATGAGGTAACACAAACGATAATGACTCAGCTCTACCAGGATTTTATTCTAGGGATATTATCAATCTGAACCCTCGGCAGCTGGAGAACTCCTACTCTATCGAGTACAGTGGGCCTTCCGTGCTCACACAAAGGCGCTTCCCACTAACATGGACTGCTGATGTACTCTTCCTGTCATGTACCGTGGGTCTGCGGCATCACAGAGAGGCGCTCACCACTATGGGTCTGCCACGCTCACACAGAGGCTCTCCCCCTCGTAGGGTGCTGAGGTAATCCACGTGTCATGTACCATGGGTGTTTCGCACTCACACAGAGTCACTCCCGACCATGGGTCTTTCGCAACACCAAGGCACTCCCCACTGGGCTAGTCGAATCACTCTGAGTCGAAATCGGCTATCAGTCGTCAAGTCTCACCCAACTACTAGGTTCCCGCACAAATGCCTACTCATCTCTAGAAGATCATGTAAAAAAGCTACATTTAAATACTCCAACTATCATGAATACCCA
Organism: Viscum album; assembly: GCA_963277665.1. Classification (NCBI taxonomy): domain Eukaryota; kingdom Viridiplantae; phylum Streptophyta; class Magnoliopsida; order Santalales; family Viscaceae; genus Viscum; species Viscum album. The sequence continues at coordinate 1,900,696,534 of OY728121.1, read as the reverse complement.
TGTAGAAGTATCTCAAAGGTCCACCACGTCATAGAGGTCTCAATGCAATAGACGGCGTGTCAATCGGACGCTCGGTCTGTGAGTTATTAGCCTTTTAGTCTTAGGAGCCCGGTTGGATTTGTGTACGATCCAACCTGACTGTAACTAAACTAAACCCCAACCTCTAGTAGGGTATACTCAAGGGTACCTTCACGCTCCATGAATTCCATCACCATAGACGGTTCATCAAAATAATGTCAGGTGCCAAAGATATGTCCAAAGAAAGTAAAGGGGGTCGGTAGGTGGCACGGGTCCGGTCCGACCCAGTCTGGGTCCACCCGGTCAGCCTGTAAGGATCAGCCCAGTCCACTAAGCCCATCCTAGCAGACTGTGGGGGTAGTTCAGCCCTGTGGTCACCACATAGATGGCTTGGTCTAGAAGGCCGAGCTGGTTCATCCAACGACGCTGCGAGGGACGTCACAGCTCGAGTGGTTGGCGGCAGCCAGGCAGGATGCGCGGTAGGCCACGGGAAGGTAGGGCGAGGCATGATAGGCCAAAAGCATGTCAGTGGGGAGATGGTTGGACGACAGGGCGTGGAAGAGGCCCAGATAATCTGTGTGATGCTCAGGTAGGCCGACAGGGGGCCGAGTAGGCCGCGTGGGGCATGGGAGGCCGCCAACAGGCCATACAGGAGGATGTGATTGTCAGGCCGGCAGCTGGGTGGCGGCTAGGTAGGCGGGTTCGGCACAGCTCGGGCCAGCGCAGGCCAACAGTGTTCCACCAGGAGAACTGGTGTGCCATGGGGGTGGATTAGTTCACAGAAAACGCAGGTAGTGTGGCCTTTGTTGTTGCCGCTGTCATCACCTCGTTTCCACTTCGTCACCGAAATTTCAACAAAAACAAGATTGGAAGAGGGGTCGAGCGATGTTGGTTTGGCCCGAAGCCTCTGTTTTTATGGTGGTGTTAATTGGTTCATCATGAATATTGTATAACAATCCACCCACAAATATTAATACCAAATCCCACAAAATGGAATCATTCCCATTGTTCGTTTTTGAAGAAAGGAAGAACATGGGAGTAAAACATATTCAAAATAAAACCCCCACATGGATCGATGTTCATTTATGGAGTCACAGGGAAGAAAATGGTGTAGTCATCATTCTTCACATCCACCGCACACTTCCCATCCCGAGCACGTGCGTCGGTTTGTTGACAATGATTATGAGGGAAGGTTGGTTGAATATGTCCCACATCGGAGTAGGTTTCGAGGAAGGAAGTCAAAGTCACTCCTTTTCGGCGTTCTTCGTTGGAAGAATGTGTTCTTCATGGAGGAATCATAATACTCCATGGGTTGGGCGTTGCATCAATTTACCAGTGCATCGTCACTTGGTGAAGCTGTCCCAAAACCTCCTCCAAAGCATCTTATATATAGTAGAGGGTGCGAGGTAGGTAACGATCGTTGGAATTTTTGACGGTCCATTTATTCAGAACCATCCTAAATTACAACAACAAGGTTATTTAAAAAGGGGTCAAGAAAACATGAAAACAATTGATAGGGTTTAATTTAATGTTGACACAAAAAATTAATTGTCAGCATTTATTTTTATGTTGACACATAAAATTAATTGATGGCATTTAATTTTATGTCAACACATAAAATTAATTGAATGAATTTAATTTTACGTTGACACATAAAATTAAACTGAGGGAGTTGAGATGTTTCCATCACCCCCATAATAAGGGAATATCCTCGGCTGGTCCCCACCACCATAACCTCTCATGGGAGGTTAAGTTTTGGTGATCCCCACTTCTAACTTCAACAAGGGTTGTTGCAACATATAAAATAAAATAAAACACGTTTTTATTTTATTTTATTGTTTCCACAAAAAACCCAAAAACCATCTTCCACCCTCAACCAAATGTCATCGAGGTAAAGGTATTCTTAAGAAGATATCGATACCGTGAGTTTAACAGTGCCCTCATATTTCAATTTTGAGCACTGTTTCAAAAGTTACAAAACACCACTCGTGCGTTTACTAAATTTACCCAAAAAAAAGTTTTGAAACTTATTATCAGTAACCCTCGACCCGTGTCGGTCAAGGTTAGGCTTTGCCTAGGTGAAACACACCCCAATGAACACAACGGTACTCTCTGATTTTTAATTAGAGTTACCGTTTAGAATTTATTTAATTTACAATAAAATAATTATTACTAATTTTTTTGTGGCCAAAAAATATCTTTTTCTAGTGGCCCACACTGGCCAAAGTAATTATCTTCATAAATAAGGAATTCCCTCAAAAGTTCAACGGTGGTCTAGGATTTTTAATATGACTTACTGTTTGTGAGTTATAATCATTTTAAAAACAAAATAATTTATTTAATTATTTTATTTATGATTATTCCATATTTGGAATTTCTCACAGGAGGCCCACGCCGACTAATATTAATAGCGCCTAAGGAAAACACACCATCCTTAGCACAACGGTGCCCTAAAATTTTTTATCTGAGAAAACGTTTAGGAGTTATTCCACTTTTTCAGGAAAACTACTTAAATATGTTAAATTAAGCTTAACAAAGCATCGACAGATCATTCGAGGCACTCCGGGGATCGGAATCCCGCGCCGTCAGATTTCGCAGACTCGTAAAATTCCAATATATTTTAAAAATATTACCTGGAAATTATAAAACATTACATATATCAACTGTGTCTTTTGGATTATTTAAATTCAATTCATAAAAGTGTTAAAATTATGTTTTATGGAAATTTACAAATGCGCCTAGGAGGTGGGTAAAAGAAGGTAAAAAGATCAATACAATTTGCATATATCTAAACATTTTATAAATTGACTCCAATGAATTACATTGAACATATATAGGTATTATGTATCTATTCTTAACTATAATAAATTTGAATAAAATAAGTATTTATTTAAATAAAAAGTCATTTTTAAAAAATAACTTAGTGTTTTTCACTATTAATCAAAAATATGAATTTTTCAGAAAAATATAAAAAATTCACCCTAAGCTAATTTTGATATAACAAATTCAAAAATGAAGTATGTTTTACAAGATGCAAAAATATAAGTTACATTTATTAATTTAAAATTAATTCCCGTTATTAAAACCAAAAGGCGTATTTTTAAGAAATGATAACTATCAAAAGATTGAAACTTGTTTATGTAAATTTCAAAGTGAAATTAATTACAATGACCATAATTGGATTAAATGGTAAAAATATAATCTATTTATACTTAAAAACCATTAAAAGTTGTAATTTACCACTATAAATTATTTTATTAAAAAAATTAGTTAAAATATAGTATTTTTCACTATTCCCCAAAAATATGAAATTTATCAGAAAAACACAAACAAAAATTATTGAAACTAAATTACTATGTACCAATTCTAAAGAAGAAGTTTATTTATTCATATTGAATATATAAAATATTCAAATATTTGATTTAATAAGGGTTCACCATTAAAACTCAATAAAACTGCATTTTTTTGAAAAATAATTCTTTTATCTAAAAAAAATGAATTAGTTCGTACATTATGTTTATGAAACTAATAATATAGACTCTAAAATTATAAGGACAATATAATGTTAAAAATTTAGTTAATACTATACATAACCGCGTTTGAACGGCTATTTTGGTAAGTCATGTTGTGCTTCAACTCGGTGTTGCATGTAGTGCAAGTTATTAAATTACTTTGATGAAATAACATACTATGAAATCTTGGGGTGTAACATTCTTACCTCCTTCAATAAATTGCGACCTCATAATTTGACATTGTTCTTCGGAAATAAATGGTTATAAATAAAAAATTCCTTCGTGGAAAAACCCAAATCAGAATTTGGGTCAATAAAATGTAGTCTTCATAAGAGGAAAAGGGAAACAGAAGGGTCACCACCAAATTATGATCTCAGATAAGAGAGCATTGGTGGAAATTAGAGACCCATAATTGGATGAAAAAGGTAAATATTTATAGAGAGTGATTGAGGTCATGAATCACAAACAAATGTAATTTTGACTGTCTCAAATCCATCAATCGATGATGATTTAAAATACCATTGGTTCAATGAAGAATAAGGTATTATAATAACACATTCTTTGTTTTAAGATACCTTCCCTAATGTTTAAGAATTAATTTTCCCCTAGAATATGAGGAATATATATATATATATATATAATTGAAAAGTAGAGTTTCATGCATCAACTAATTCCAACCACAAACTCATATTTCACTTCAAAGGATTTAACAAAATATCTTATTTATCCTAATCATGTAGGGTTCCTAAAAAATGAATTTATAATTCACCTATCAAACCATTTAAAAACAAGATTATAAAATCTAGGTTCTTCACATAGTCTAGTGGTACGCGATAAATCCCAATCGCACTGTGGTTGTCAGTTTGAATCCCACAGCTTTGTCTAGCCCGACGGATTGTCACACGGTCCGTGTTTTGTCTATTTTATTACAATCCAAAAATAACCATAACAATAGCACCCAATTTCGAACATAATCCATTCCAACCTTTAAATTTATCCAAAATATTTCTATCCAAATTCGCAGTCCAAAATTTATAAGGATGTTAAACACAATGAAGATCCTTTTGGCCACGTAATAACATGTTAACACCTTCATCATGTATTATTTTAAAACATGGAAAGACCCAGAATTACCATAAAACCATATTTATAACATTCATTCTCCCTTATCCTTTATATCCAAAAAATTTCAATATTCCAACTATTATAAAATAAACAAACTATTAATCAGTTCCAAGGAAGTCACGAATATCCAATATAATTTATCCAAATAAACCATCTCTTATTCCAAAATCACTACCTCATTTTCACGACCATATTGAGGATTAAATTTCCTTTAACAATTTATTTTCCAAAAAATCTTTGCTCACTATTAATTCACATTTCATAGAACCATATAATCTCAAACCCTCAATAAAATAGTACTGTAGTACAATCCTTATTTATCTCCATAAATCATATATCTAGTATACTATTGATACAACACTCAAATGAGCTAATTATATAATAACAACATAAGAAAACTAGTCATTACTCTTCCTCTGAGGTAGTATCATAATTTTATTATTATCCAATAGCATCATTTGAGGTATACTCTGATGACTTGGATAATGATTCACGTAGTGTCTCAACAACTTGCAGATGATGCATTTTACATTTGAATCCTTTTTCTTACCATTGAAATCATGTACGTGGTGTCCTTTTTCTCCACACTTATAACAAAATCCCATTCCCTTAAAGAATTTACCAAGGTGAATATTTCCACATTTATCACATATGGGAAAATCCGTCTTTCCCCTCGTCCCTTTAACCATATTTCTCTCTACCATCCTTTTCTTATTTTCTTGCCTTCAAATCCATAGGACTCAGAGAATTATTTACTTATCTTACTAAAAATGATATTATCTTTTCATATGTTCAGAATACATGAGAGGCTATTTAGCTTCTAAATTTTCAATTAATACGATGAATTATATTACCCTTCTTAATCGTTGCATCATACGTATAGTTGATGTTCTCATTCCTTCTACTGGGCGTCGTTTCTAAATAATGGCATACACTGGGTCAGTTTATGAATCACAATTCATAATTCCAAACATGTAAAATACCTATCTTAAATTGAATATTTTATGGATATAATTCAGTATCAAAAAAATCTTTGAGGAGATATATACTCATAAATCCTTCATAGTGGTTTGTAATGAAAATGAGAATTATCCAATGAATATCCTCTGGGAGTGTCATAACCAAGAGTGCAACAAGGCCCGTTGTTGTGCACCAGTTCCCACTCGAGTCTATCTCAAAGTGGTGTTTTTGGGTTTTAACACTAGGTACATCTATTCCAAAGCTACCTCTACTTGCTCGTATCCAGAGAGGGATGTATTTTTTGGAGAACTCACCAAATCTCTAAAGAACAGACATTCTAAGATGTTTTATATATGAATCCTCAATGTCTATCTTAATTTATTTTTCTCTAACAATAGTGTCTCTAAATATAATTTCCAAGGTTATTGATAAACATTTTCTGATACCAACTGTAACACCCCAACCCTAGAAACCAATAGTCGGTGCATTATTTTAATACATTGGCATGATTACAAGGAATCAAGTCTCGAAAGACCTATTAATTTAGCAGTCCTGGAAAATAGATTACATAAATTAATGTTTCATTACACATTAGAAAATAAAATATAACATAAATGATTCTTTTAGAATGCCATTAATCCCATAGGTTAATCCTGATTATCAATCATAATACACTTCTTGAAATCCTAGGAAAATTAAAACATAGAAAGGGTTGAGCTCAGATGCTCAGTAAAGATAAAAATATAGCCTAAACATTCATAAATAAGAATAAATATTTAAGTCAATGTATAAGACTAAAATAAAATCCTTTTCAACATAATCTTCAGAATAATATGGAAAAAATACCATTAAATAAATCCATGTACTTATTCAAATAGATATTCTACTAGTTGAATAATCACATGCAATATCAATAGCCACATTATTAATGATGGAATGCAAAATTCCAAACTTCATAACCACATAGTCAAGGCCTTGTGCCAAGACTAAAAATAATATTTTTTTCATGACCTTGTGACAAGACACTAGTTTTTCTCATAAGACCTATTCATGCATTCAGGAGCAATATAAGGCTCTACCAGTCACCTAATAAGTCCAATTCATTCCTCATATGAAAAGGATTAAACATAACATAAACTTTTGTATTAAAACTATCATACGAAATGTCAATAATTTATCTACAAACCATGAATGGTATAAAAATAACACATCCCCTTTCAAAAATATGAAAAATCATTTAATTCAATATGGAATATTTGTATTATAATATATCAACTTAAAAAAGTCTAAAATCCATCAATGGATGCTGACATAGATGAAAATGATTTGTAAACCTCTATGAGAGAAAACTCTATTTTTCATAAAAACATCTAGAAGCCACAAAATTTAGAAAGGAGCACATTTAAATACATTTTTGAATCAAAGTGTCCCATTTAACTATTAATCTTTTGAAAGGAATTATCATTTAATAAAATTCATGTCTATATAAATAAATCCTTAAAAATCATTTTCAAAACACGAAAATTAATGAGAATGATTTAGAAGAATTAATATTTAAAACATTTAAAATGATGATTTTGTAAAAAAAACCCGTAAAAATAATCCCTTTCAAAACTATTTTATGAAACATTTACATGGATAACAAATTTGTCCCAATAGATACTTACAAAAAAAAAACCTCATATAATAAAGAGATTGTGAAATTAACCCTTACCATGTACTTTCCTTTAGTCGAGGGTTCGTTTAACCTCTTTTATAAAGACTGTATTATGTTATTAGATTATAAAAGAACCATATTAATATTTATGATATCATAAATGATTAATTTATGACATTATACAATCCATTTGACAATAATATCCAAGTTAAATTAACATTTCAGGTAATAATTGCTTCCTTTATCGTACATATTTTAACTTGTTATTCTTGATCGTATAATTTAGATCATGATTTAAATACATCCAGAATAAAAACCTAGATTTATATATCATATATATTTATATTATAATTATTTATATTGATATATATCTGAAATGGAAACACCGTTTATAGAGATGGTAGGCCGTACGTACGCAAAAATGTTGTTTCTGTTTTCATATCGTATTGAACAGATTTAAGTGAATAAGATATACGTAAGTAAATTAATACATACATACATATATATATATATATATATATATCTTCAGTTTCATAATTATTTCATATATTAATACTTTTTAGTAATATATATTTTGATAATCGACGATGAATGGTGAACGTGGAAATAAATTTCCTCTTGTCGTAGAGACAGTAATCCATACGTACGCACGAGCGACAATATCATTTCATTAATGATGTGGAATTGGATGGAATATTTATTTTAAAAATGCATTATCATGTTATTTTCATTATTTATATACATAATAATCATCATTATATCAATCTAAATAACATAGTGTTGAATAACAAATTACACCATGACGTGGAGATGGTAAGTCGTACGTACACACACATGGTTACATTGTCATTCATATGATAGATAGAATAATGAATATGGCTATGAAATATTTATAATAACATCACAGTATATATAATGTACTGGATTTATTATTTTGGTATGGAAATAAAAAATAAAGAGTAAGTGACGAGGAAAATAACTTGAAAGAGAGTGGTGAAATCAATACCTCTTCTTCAAAATCTTCCTATTGATTTGATCAAAAGTGCTCCTGAGGATGGATTTATGACAAAACTAATTCCCCTAAGATGAATGTATGATTTTTGGCAGGATATTTGGGTACGGTTTGGCTGAGCCAAATGGAATTGGGGGTGTTAATTTGATAGAAGGTGAAGTTCCCTTTTATAAGAGGGGATATGAGATCCTTAGGAAAATATTAACATATTATTTAATAATAAAATCATTTATGGTTTCTAATGGCTCCAAAAAAAATTATACAATAGAAAAGTTATGGATGGGTCTAAAAACTCTCAAAAATAGGTTTTAGAAAGGATTAGGTCACCATATTAACCTTAACATTTAGATTTAACTCTTATTTAAATAGTTCGACATTTATAATGTCTCTTTGTATTTTTATATTATACGGTTAATAAACATACTATAAATTACCAATCGAACCTCCATTTGTTCATTAATGTCATATATATTATTATAAAAGTATTTTGGATGAACCTTAGATTATTAGGACTATTATATCTATTTATTATATAATAGTTGTTTTTAAAAATGTTTTATGTCAATTTTGATACTATTTGATATTTGTTTTTTGTTAAAATCATAACAGCATGATTACTTCAAAACAAATTATCGAATCAACCCTAAAATTTCATATTAACCTATAAAATTAGTTCAATTAATCATATGTCACAAATTACATTTATTAGGGTATTTATAATATCAATTATTTTAATCTTTTATTGAAAAGGTAGTTACTCCTTCATCATTGTGTCATAAATAAATTTAAAAATTTAATGTCTAAAACTTATAAATAAAATACCATTATGTATTTGATCTTTTAATATTTCTAATTAATATTTGTAGTTGAGTTTATCTTATATATAAACCTATATTAAAAATATATTAGTTATGAAAACTTGAATTTAACACTTTTAACTATTCTTTTAATTTAATAATAATAAATGTCCTAATCTAATCCTAGTCAACCTAAAGGATAATATTTTATAACTAAGGTTGTTTATGGTCGAATTAAACTTCTCCAATATAAATTGGACATGTGTTAGAGTAATAATAATATTATTTTAACCTTTAATTACCCATTTACTTTTTACTGTGGTAAATAAAATTTAAAAGTTATTATTCAGCAAAAATTATTTTTCTTTTATTGAACCAAATTTTACTTACTGATATCAACCATTTATCTTTGATTTTTTAAATTCAAATCATAGAAGCGGTAAAATCATGTTTTATGAAAATTTGAAAATGCTCCTAGGAGGTGGGTAAAAGACGGTAAAAAGTTCAATAAAATTTTTATTTATCTAAACTAATTATAAAATGACTCCAATAAATTGCAATGAATATATATAGGTATTATGTATCTATTTTGACCTATAATATATTAAAATAAAATAATTAATTAGTTAAATAAAAAGTCATTTTTAAATAATAACTTAGTGTGTTTCAAGAATTTATCAAAAATTGAATGTTTTTAGAAAAATACCAAAAAAATAACCCTAAGCTAATTCTGATTTTCTGAATTAAAAAATCAAGTTTATTTTACCAAATTAAAAACATATAATTTACATTTATTAATTTAAAATTAATTCCTGTTGTCAAAACTAAAAGGCGTATTTTTTAGAAATAATAATAATCAAAATATTGACACTTGTTTATATCAAATTTCAAAGTGAAATTACTTACAATTACCAGAATTGGATTAAATGGAAAAAATATAATATATTTATACTTCCAAACAATTAAAATGTAAAATTTATGACAAAAAATTATTTTGATTAAAATATTTGTTTTCAGTTAAAATATAGTATTTTTCACTATTCACCCAAATATGAAAGTTATGAGAAAAACAAAAATAATTTATTGCAACTCAATTAGTATGTCCCAATTCTAAAGAAGATGTATTTTTTTCAAATTAAATATATTAAAGATTAAAATGTTTCATTTAATAAGTGTTCACCGTTAAAATGTGGTAAAAGTGCATTTTTTTAAAAAATACTTCTTTTAAATGAAAAAAAGGAATTAGTTCCTACATTTTGTCTATGAAACTCATAATATGGATTCTAAAATTATAATTATTATATAAATTTGAAGATTCAATTAATACTATTCATAATCGCTTTTGAACGGCTAGTTTGGAAAGTCGTGGTGCGCTTGAACTCGGTGTTGCGTGTAGTGCATGTTATTGAATTACATTGAAGAAATAACATACTTTGAAATCATGGGGTGTTACATAAAAAATTTTAATATTGAATAAATGTTTTACTTTAGATAAAATAAAAATAGGATAACTAAGGGTTATTCAAAATAATAATTTTTAAAACAATAAAAAAACAAGTCAAAAAATTTTTGGATGATGATATTAAAACATTTTATTAACTTATATTCAAAACCATATCCTTTTTTAGGTATTTGGATTGAAATATAGTTTATTATTAATTAATATTTTTAGAAATCCCAAAAGTGCTCATCAACTCTATTATAAAATGGAACAATCTCCATCACAAATTCACATCATATTGAGCCTTTAATATGGGCCATACCATGTCACTTTCTATTATCGAATTTCCTAGGAACATTATATTGGTTTTTTATACTAAAAATGCTAATTCTACTTCCCTAAGAAGTGATATATTGGAAGCTTTCCAATGAAGAGGTAATCTCTATTACTGACTCTCACAAGAGTATTTATTCTTTTACTTCTTCTTCATTTTTTTCAATTAAAACGTAATAAATATTTTATCAATTATATTATGAGATGATATTGTTATTATTTAATAACCATATTCAACCTTTTATCTGTCATATGAAAAAGGATAGTACAACGTGTCTGTACATGCGATTTTTCACTTCCACTCCATGGTATAATCATATTTCCATCATCACTTTACATGGATGGGTATAATTATGGAAATAATAAATGTATGTGATGAATATATGATGATATTTATTATGAATATATATATATAAATATATATATCACTTCAAATCTATTTGATCTTTTTGGGGATGATATTGTTAGTCTTTTGTACATATGACCTATCGTCTCCACGACGTGAAGCAATTAATTCTCCATGATCACCATCAAAGAATGATTTTATTATTTTATATAATTAATAAATATGATATATGTTACCATAATATAATTCTTGAAATTATATAACTATAATATAGGATGAATAAATGATACCTATACAAAAAAACATACATTGTAAAATAATGAAATTAACACCTGAATGAAGTGTAATAATGAAATGTTATTAAAAAATGGGTGATAAGATAATCATATATGATAACATAAATATAAATATGTATCTTTAGTAAGTTAATAAAATTATTACATCCATTATATTTGGATTTTTGATATGTACAAATTAAATCTTGCATATGGTGAGTGGAAATCAAGTCTCACTTTTATTTATGTGAGACATATCCCATATATGCCACTCATTTCATCTACATGGTGTATATACTACCCATTAATTACTATTATAAGGTATATAAAGAATATTAATGAATTTTCATAACCTTATAAGTTTCATTATTTTATGGGTCATATGATTCAACTAATTATAAAGTGATGAGTATTTACTTCATAATCTATTCAATATTCAGGATTGTTTCATTTTATGTCTTTATATAGAAATATTTATAATCCATGTACATGTTTTCTAAAAATAATTTCAAGATAAATTTTTACTATTATCCCATGGATGTTTAATGACATTTATAATAATATTTTTTTTCTATAACATGGTTTAAAGGAATCATTTTGTTATTTTCGAAACGAGGTACATTGTGACTTTTCTTGAAAAATATGAAAGGATGTCTTTTTTATTTCTATAATATGTTATGCTTTTTTCAATTTCATAACTCCTAAATACCTTGAACACTTCCTATCAAAATTACAATTTTATTTTCATTGAAATTTTTTTCTTTAAAAATTTAATGACAACTTAAGAAAAGAAGACTTCTTGAAATAAGAAATGATAGTTTCCTCAATAATTGTTTTCAATTGATCTCTCATAATTATTTTCTCTCTATGAAAATAATCATTGATGATACTTAAGTTGTAATGGGGATATTTATATATAGGATAATATCTCTGTTATCCCTATGGTAGGATTATGTTTATGATGTAATGATATTTATGAAATCCATTTCTTTTCTATGGGTTATATTATAAATTAATGATGTTTTAAAACCCATTTTATTCCATCAGTTTTTATATATTTAATGATTAATGTTATTGTTGAAAAAATATGTATGGTTTTTATTATATGATATGTGGGTCCCATATAACCTTTCAATTCATTGGTCAATAGGTTATATCTCATTATATTTTCATGGATGGAATGGGGAGTTAACATGGTTTAGTAAATGATATTGTCTTCTAAGATGGTCTTCAGAGTGAACCATGACTAGTAAGATGGACATGGGAGTGATACATGACTACCATAATGGCATGGGGATGTGAAATCATACTACTATGATAGACATGTAAATTATTCTTTTCTACTTTGCAAATAATTTTATATTCTTATTTGTCTTCCACACTACCATGTTTTAAGCCAATGGTATTTTCTCATGGCTTGAGTTCAATTATGGATTATTTTTTTATGAACATCCATGATCTATTGAATGAATTAAGATTTTAAAATGTTTTATATAGTTTATGGAATTCGAAAATTTCATTCATGTTTTTAAATTCTTATGATCATGTTTTTATAAACATTTTCCATGTTTATCATTACTAAGCATCTGTGGTCACACTTTCTAGATGTTTTCATTTCCCCTGAATATAAAGAAGAGTTTTAGGTAAGAAAACTAAAGGGGATGATCTTTATGATATATGTTTAAGATTTTTTCGACATGTTTGTTGAATGTGAACCAATTTTCTAAAGGAACTAAATTAATATGATCTTTGGGTGTGTGTTTGTGTAATGTATGAAATATTCTAGAAAAATTATACAATGCCAATTTTTATCAATACTGGTTCATTATAATCTATATGTCATACCATTAATAAAATAAAAATATACTTTAGATCTTATAAACCTAGGATTTTATGTTATATATTATATAAATAACTAGTAGTTTTAAAATCGTGACAAGTTATAAGGTGTCTGTTGAAAAAAGGAGGAGTTAAGATAAAAATATTAATCAGTATACTGTGGTGGTGATTTCCCCAAACAATTATGAAATGATAACTCTATATCTAATTGGAAAAGTCTGTTAAATAAGACGCAATAGAATCCATATACTATAATTATATTGATATTATGGTATATTTTTAATATAATCCAAAGTTGGTTAATTGATGATTCAATGATATTATAAGTTAAGAATAACTTATTTTAAATATGTGTTTAAAGGGTTGGAATAATCATTGAGAAAATTGTATTGGTGGTGAGGGAAGTAATTTATATATCGTAGGAGAATTAATTTATGAATAATATTTTGAAAGTAATCTTATGGATTTCATTTAAAAAATAGGATGAAATAATTCCTTCCCTAGGAGAATGTTCAACCTCATGGAAGTTGGAGCCAGCTCAATCTGATACAACCATTTCCCCTTGTGATATCTATAAATAGATAGAGCCAAAATGGGGGTAGGAATAACCATGGAGATTCCTATGTAATGAGTGTATGTGGTAGAGTAATTCTTATCATCTGACATGTGGTGTAATATAAGAGGTTGTAAGAAATAACCATAATCTGAAAGAGCTCAATCTCTATATAAAGGTGTCAATAGGATTTGTAAACAACATGTGAAAGAATTTATTTCCAATTCGGAGTAGTGGTTTTGTTATTATATTCCTCAATCATTTAAATATATTGTCAAATCAGTAGAATAGTTACAAAACATCACTTAAAATATAACATCATCTACTTCCTTGATATACCCTTACTTCTATATGTACTTTATATAATCATGAGCTTCAGATTGAGTGGTGGGGATTTGAAAATTATGTTTTCTTGCATGATAATGGGTATTTTTTTAAGACAATTTATTTTATATGAACTCACAATTTTTTTAGTTTCTTTAAAAAAACCCACCATGTGTTTTTGCTACAAAGAAATTATGGGGAAGGATTGTACCAAGAATGACATAAGATAAATGAATGTATATATAATACTGATTTAATTTTTTGTAGTAGAAGATTATCAAACCATGTTAGGAATAATGTTTAGCTGCGATGATGGATTTTATTCAAATTTTTTTCATTTAATATGGATTGGTGGTAATAATTTATGTATCACAAAAAAGGTTTCCTTGAGTTAGTATGTTGGTCGACCAAATCCTAAATTTTTTAATAGGATCTATCATGGTGAAATTCATCAATAAAAACCTCAACATTCACATTTTATGGGAATCAAAATACGATTACATGAAATTGAGGAATCTTGACACCTAGTATATGATGGAGAGTGAAGCATTGAAGATCTGTATTAACATGATAAGATAAAAACCCATATAAATTATTGATCTTTCATGAATATTCATTAGTGGACATAAATTATCATGAAAAGATATCATATAGATCAATGTACTCTTACTACATGAGTATTATTTGTGAATACCATGACTGATATTGTATTTATATAATGAAATAGACATAACATTTTTGAATACTCGATATTTAATCATGTATAGTGTTCTCTATGAATAAATAAAGTCTATGAATAAGATTCATGTGATGTGAATTCATGAGTATAAAATTAGAAAATAAATGAATCATACGTAAAAAATAAAATAATTATAATGGAATGTAGTCATGAATATTATTGTGTTCATGATGAATACACTAGTGTTACAAACATGAATTATTGTATGAAGATTCTCTATTTCACACATGTGTAATAAAAATACAAGAGAAATATTTTAAATATTAGTTTTAGAAAAAGATGAATAATGGATTATTAGATAGAATATTGAATTATTTATAATAATTGATAAAATGTTAGTGATTAGAGAAGATACATATTATAGGATCAAGGTAGAGATTACATTAATGGAAGACATGGTTTCTAAAGGATAAGTGGGTAGTAACTTATAACTTTTACAACAGGCACACAGAAGGATTGCATTGTTGGTGTGTGCCCCTTGGCCATATCGAATTCTGTTGAACAAATTAATATATGTATGTTAAGTTATTAATTAATTGTCACTCATAACAATATTTTTTTATTTTATTGTAAAACCAGGAATAAAACATTGAGGAGTTTTCCCACTCACAAGGGAAT
Organism: Viscum album; assembly: GCA_963277665.1. Taxonomy (NCBI): domain Eukaryota; kingdom Viridiplantae; phylum Streptophyta; class Magnoliopsida; order Santalales; family Viscaceae; genus Viscum; species Viscum album. Next base: position 1,900,680,985 of record OY728121.1, on the reverse strand, counting down.
ACCATCAAGTAAGATAATAAAATGACTTCAATAAAAGTGTAATTTGGGCCACACCCTAATTTTCCACTACTCTTATATTGTTATGTGGTATTAAAAGAATGTTATTCCAACTATATTCTCTACACTAGGGTTAACTGTTATTAACTCATCAGTAACCCTCCTGGAATCCATTTTTTCTAATATTAATCCTCATGACTTTATGATTCGTGTGTAAACCAAAGCTTTACCCTTTTGGGTATATGATATCTCAAATACATTGCCCTTTCAAATCTCCATTCACAAGTGTTGATTTATCTACAGATACCACTAAGAGATAAAATAACTTAGAATCTTTTGGTTTGTGAAGACAAAAAAACACTCCCCGATGATGTAATGTTTACACAACATTTAAGAAAACTTTACATCCACCAACTCCAAGTCATCGGTGTAATAGTTATGGTTATGGGAACATAATTACCTAGATCCATAGGAGATCATCACCCTTTAATATATAATTACACTTCATAATCCCATATGGAGAGAGTAATAAAATACCTTGACCATCGTCACTTCTTTTGGAAATTGAATAACTAGATAAATAATCAACTTATTCTTCATCAGGTAGTTGGTGTCTATGTAACCAATCTAAATTTAGATGAAGTATTTTTTTATACAAATAAAAGATATTACCATTCCTTTTTTATAATATAAATTATACCCAAGCCTCAGATAATATCTTTCAAGACTATTTGTTATGTGAACTTCTATTACATTCCTTGTCGCCTCCCTAGAAATATGTTCACCAATATTCATTGAATACATGCCCACATTCTAATGAAAGACTAATTTTCTATTTAATTTCACCTATTACACCCAAAACATACACTATGATATATTCCCATAGAACTTACATCCTCAAAGAACAAACATGATTTCTCTAAGGTCCTTGAAATACAAATATTTATAATTTTATAATATGAGTATGTCATAGATGAACATGACCATGAAATGATCTATGATCTCTTAAAAGATATCATTCATGAGCCTTTTTAACATAGATGACCTATATTGACACTAAACAACATGATTATACACTTTATATTTCTAGCCCTGCATCAAAATTAATTATTGGGTATATCGCCCTCCTTAACTCTATTATGATGATATCGGGACCATGAATAACTCTTCATAAACCAAATGGATCCTTACAAATGGTTCATTTTATTATCAATATTTGTAAGGGGGTAACGGTTCATAAAAAACACCTAGTTCAATCTTCAGTATTCCTTTTATAGACTTAGACTATTATCAACCATCTTATCAAATACTACTATATCACCCTAGTATGAAACTCTCGGTTGAGTAAAGCACATATAATACGAATAACCCATATTCACTATAAAAGAATGAAACTTTTTGGGGGAAATACAATAGGTATCCATTGAATTTGAAGATTTTCAAAGTTGTATATTTACCCCAAACATGATGAGAAATAAAAGGGGTAGTGTCACAACCTCTTCTTCGTTGACGTTTAGAAATGCATTGGCAACTCTGAAAGTCCCCACATACCATTATTCCATGGAAAACTCAACTGAATGACATAAAAAATTGGTTTTCATTATTTGGATCAGTTTTGTAATCCCTCCCACCAATGAACAAGACTCCCTAAAAATCCATTTTAGAAAACAAGACCCTCCATTAAAATTAATCAACTACTACATGCATGGAATATAAACATTCTTTGGATAGGATAATTTTTTATATTCATATATGTAAAAAGTATAAATGTAACATCAACTAATGTATCCACATCATCATTACACATCCTCGGTTCACATAAAACTAAATATCATACAATTTAATTTTAATTGATAAAATAGTAGGCACTAGAAGACTCTCCACCACCATTCCTAATGCGAGAAAAAAATTCGAGTGAAACAAATGAGTGTGATGCTCTTTGAAAAAAAGGTAGAAACTATATGTTATAATAAATTGACAGAACCTTAAATAATATTTTCTCCTCCCATTCCAGAAGCTCTAAAACATGAATTTACCACTTAAATGCTCCGCCTCATCATTTCTAATGGCATCCATAGCCATGCTCTAGTCTATGTCCCTCAGTATGAGGACCATCATGAGGAATACCTCTAATAGATCCATCTCCCATCACCCAAAAATAAACATGCTGACCCAGATACTGAACATACATTGTAGTTCCTTGAAGCAAATATAGGTTTAGGGGATTCTATTATTTTAGATATTGAGAAGGGTTCGAATCTCCAAATCCATGATGACCTCAACAATTATCCATCCACTGAGAATGAAAGTGACTAATACCCCAATAGGTGTAGCATGAAAATAAGTGGTCCCATGTGGATTCATAAAAAATATCTTCCCATAAATATCATGAAACCAAATTCCATGGTTGGATCCCTTGTGGTTGCAAACTCAGCTACCTTGATTCTCATGATCACCATATAAATCTTATCTTATCGAGTAACACATATAACCTCATTCTCCAGTTAATACCTCCAACAAAAGCATCAGGTCAATAATTATTACTTCTTCTCACCCACTGTATATGTTATAAATGTGAATATATTGTCTGGTTATCTATTCAATGGACATAACCCCACCTTAGGATTCCCCACATGAGACTCCTAATCTGGAAAAAATCTATATAAATAATGAAGAATGTATATGGGAAAGATCCTAACCTCCCATATTCTTAGTATCCCTTGATGATGTGGGAGAAGCACCTTCTTACTTACCAATGTTATCATTAATTATAAGAATATTCAATAGAACTCATTTTGAAAAATTATCCTAGGAAACAGCTTCCACCTTCCAATCTCCATGGTAGAGTGTCCGCCACTAACATGCCACACCTCCAATATATTGATTTCCAACAAAACACAGTATTAATATTGATCTTAAATAAAATGTAAGGTGATCTAAGGATCCAATATCTAGTACCCTATCTTGAAATATTAGACCCTTCCGTAATTCTTCACCATTATTAGATACCATAAATCATTAAAAACATTTTTCCACATCTCATTCTCCTCAATTTGTTCGATCCTCCAATGATCGATGAATTAGCTTTGTAAACTTATCTTGATTGTATTGGTTCAAGATGAAGACCATTATCCATTTATAAAAAACACAAGAAGTTTATAATTCTAGAATTATATAGTTTATTATTATTCTTTTTTGAATTCACATCAAAATATATAAATTTTACAATTCAACCATAAGTGTAAATAAATATTATACATTTACCTCTCTTAGGATTTTACCCTACAAGTAGTTCCACATTACCTATAACATAATTCAGGCTTATATCCATTCAAAAAAAACATATATAGAGCTAAATTCCCTCTCTCTAGATGATTTCCTTTGATTACATCATAATCTATGCTCAAATGAATCTATTTCCCTACTAACCCACATAGCCCTCCCAAGTGAATAACCCTAATATCCATTCAATATCATAAGAAAAAATATGATACCACATTTTTACATCCCATATTAAATTAATCACAAAACCTTCAATATATTATATGAATAGTGATCAATCGACCCCCAAAATCACCCATCCATATATCCCATACCATTCCAACATCATCCCAACTACATCAAAAAAACATTAACTGGAATTATCGCCACCACCACCAAATAATCCCATAAGATAATATGAAACAAATGGACAACATAAAACACACAATAAAATAATATTAAACAAATATTTAATCTTTATTAACTTTTATAATTCCAAAATTCGATGGGATTTCATAATATTTCACCAACTGTGGCATGGGAATTATCAAATAATTTCTAGATTCACACACAACCTCTTCATTACTAATTTTATGTACATAACCATTTAATAATGTTTACTCTAAAAAATAAATCACATTATGGGCTCAGAGATAATGTTTTCTAATACAATCACATAATACCAAATTTTATATTTTAAGAAATTATCACGAGGCACTTTCAAGATAGCGAGTAGACACATGCAAATTTAACCCTTTAACTTCCATTTAATTTAATGTCACTTAATTATCTTATTATGAAAACCCATAATTTCCCCACAAAGGAAAGCAAAATCATTATAATATACTAATTTCACAATAAAGAGAGATCTAGAATCCCCTACATGAATTATAAAATATCCAAATCAATGCACATAAATAAGGAAATGATAAAACAACCACAGTGCAAAAATTACACACAAATGGTATAAAAAACCAAGAAAAAGTATACCTAGTAGCATCTGTTAACCACATCACCCATAATATCCATTCCCATAATCAAAAACATATCAAATGAAGAGAAATAATAATATAGATAATATAATGGATGGGAAACACACATGATATATCTAATAAAAAATATCTTTAATATGGGTATAAAGACACTAAATGTGGGTGAAACATCATCCAAGGAAACAATAATCTCATCTGAGAGTCAATTGAAAAGATTTTATATTGATAAGATTACAGGGGTTCTATAATTTATTAAAACAAGATAAATTAAAATACTGGGTGAAACAACCCTAATCATGTCATAGTGAAAAAGGCTCCTCGCTAATCCATGTTGCAAGACAAGGTGCTACATTGTAATAGACGCCTATCTAACTCTCTTATGAAATTTATATTGTAGTCAATGGATATATACAATATAATAAGGGTAAGGATGTAGTGAATCCCCTAAAAACACTATATATACCCATAATTCAACATGATATAAATATCCATACTTCTAGGTCTTGATACTACAATAACCAACCATTCCATATTACCAGATCTGCACACCAAACCTCTACATTATATCTCATCCCATTGCTTAATTTGAGTCTCTTTTTTACATTCACCTAAACACAGGTAATCTAATACATTATAAATCCAATGATCTACCCTTACATGAGATAGGGGTGATACATATGTACCCTTACCATAGATGCATTAGAACTAAATTTCTATTATGAATGATTACACCTATATTGTAATCATGTGCTCCGTTCCATTAATATATCTTTATGAAAACTGCGAGAAAATGAGATAACCTTAATTGAATATTGAAATACCCTTTATTAATGACCCACCATAGTGTATCCCAATGTTGTACACTATAATATGCTCCCCAACTAAAGTTCAAACTCAAATTCCTCCCCTACTTCCTAAAAACTCTTCCAGAAGCCTCTGTCATCCAAAAGTACACAATGTAAGCAGATGAAAGATTGAGGATGTCAATTTAAATAAACATAAAATTATTCTCATATTTTTGCATTAAAAAAGTATGTATGTGAATAAATGGGTAATTATGGTCAAAAAACATGTAAGATACCTCTCATAAATCTCACTAAAATTAAAACACAATAAATAATGAATCACTTCCAATAAATAAAATGAGAAAATTTTATTGTCCAAAAAATTTCATAGAAAAAAACATTATTAAAATTAGAAATAAAAATTAAATAGTATACTGATAATGCATCTGTGCCTTCAACTCGCAATTAATATCTTTTAGACAGTCATGCCACCATAGCACATGAACATGGGGAATTCCATGCCCATGTAACACATTCTCAAAATTATTATGGACCTCAAATGGAAGCTCTATTATTGTCTTTCCACCCTTGATATTCAACTCTCCTAAGTCATTGATCCTCGTTTTATCAAGAATACATCAATATAGCTAAGACATGTTGATGTTGTTTTGGATTCAGTTAACCCACTGTAGATGTTCCAACTGTTATGACACCTCACTAGTACACCTAATTCAATTAATCACCTATAAAACAAAGGTAAATATTACTACTTAGATTAAACCACTATAACCCTTGAAATGAGAAACTGCAAATAATATGGGGTCTCTAACCATGAACTCTAGGGGCCACCATCCGTGTTTAGAATGAGCAATCTGGGGGTATTTTTCTTCCTTCATCCACTACCAAACCACCTAGATTTTCCCCATTATAATCTACTCCAAATATAAATTGGAATAATGACTCCCCTAGCCCGATCCAGAAAATAATCAGTCAAAATATAGATCAATAAAATTCCTTGACTAGAACTTTTTTTATGGTTGGGGGATAACTATCATTGTAAAAAATTTCAACCAAGGGTAGGTGAATCACCCATGATCTTCCAAAATCCAAAACATAAGCTTGAAACATTTCATCCAAAACCTGGATATTCCTCTCAATCAATGTAACACACCATGATTTATGAATTTTTTTATTAAAATTATATATTTTATAGTTTCTGGTGTACACAACATCAATCCTATAAAAATCACCATATACTATTTTTTAAATTCAACAGTTATTATATAGTCATTGGTTAGCCTTGTATAAAAAATAATTTCCATTTTATGATATATCTGTGTATGTATATATATTATTTAATAAAATTAAAAACAATTATTAATTTATTATCAATTAGATCGATATGAAGATAAAATAATTTTATGGACAATGATATATGTTTGATAAAAATGTTTTTACATGCCCAAAGAATTTTAATTTTAATATAATAAATTTATAACTATTTATAAATCATTATAATAAAATAAATGCATAATATATAATTTTTTTTATTTAATATCTTTCTAAAAAATGATGTTATAAAGGGAATGATAATAACATCATCTTATACTTCATAAAATAATTTTCTACAAAAAAAATTATTGCATTTTATGCACAGATAAATTAATTATTTTATGTCACTTTTAGAAATATTATATCATAAAAATAAGATAATTTAAAAATTAAATTACCAAAAACATATTAAGGTGAATATTTTGGTTTCCATATAAATATTAATATTTAGTGAATCGTTAAAAATACTGATTTTATAGAAAACTAAAATTTCTTTTATGGTATTTATATGGTCTTATTTTATTTTTTAATGGTTTTAAAATTTCATAATTTTTTTTAGATTAATAATTATCATATAAATTTCATTAAAATTAATATTATACATGAATTTGGAATAAATTTTTTTTTTACTTAAACAGAATTTTTCTAGAAAATCAGTTCTCATAACGTTTTCAAGGTTTATTTTAAAAGAAATTTCAATAACAAATAGAAATTTAAATTGATAAAATTGAATATATATATTTATTATTAATTTGAAAAATTTATAATAAGGACACGTTATTTTTTCATTATGAATAGAATAATTGGTTAAAATTAAATTACTATTAAAATTGTTAATCAAGATATTAGGTTTAAAAAAATTATAAGGCTTAAAATGACTAAAAAACATATCTAAATATTATTTTATGGTAATATATTGATTTTCTACCCTTAATTATTCTAAATTTTACCATTTTGTTTTTATTTCGATTGAGTACGACATTAATATCTTTTAATATTTTAAAAATTTCAATGTATGTCCTCTCCTTCAATTATAAAAGGACACCTAATATCATCTATTATCCACAATTTAAGAGACTCTTATATCTATGAATACATAAACCTCCCTTAATAATGTCTCTAGCCACAAACTAGAGGTTCTTTTTTTATCGTAATATTATTCTAGGAAGGGTATTAGAATAAACCTATAGAGGTTTCCTAAATAAGATGTATAGTTCTTAACCGAGTGGTTTCATTTTATTTATCATATTACATTATTGAAATATATAGTAACTATTTTCATTTAATAACTTAATTATCTCCCATATAGTTAAATTTTATTATGTTTCTGTTATAACAACTATTCATCCACATAACCATCTAAAAAAAATTTAATACATCGCTCATGCATATGTACAGACTTCCACATCATGAGATAATGCATTTTATTTTTCATCATCGACTCATATAGATTATACTAATAATGGTAAAAATTAAATAATTTGATATATATGATATAAATTTAACTATTAATGGTAAAAAATATTATAATTCTTTCTTTACGATCCAATCAAATGAAAAACATCACTCATTTTTATGTGCAGACTACCTCCTCATGAACCAATGTATTTTATCATTCATAAATGCCTCACTTGTATCATATATATTGGTTTATTTAAAGGAATAACTATATATCTATGATATAATAATAATTTAGGATATATAAAAAAAATACTTGCTTCCCCTCATGATCACAAATAAATGATTCTCATGAGAACGTATGAGAAATCATCTCTTGGTTGTAAAGTAATTCATTTTTCAAAACCATCATACATGGAATGTTATAAAATTATAAATAATGTAAAATATGATAATTATAAAATAATTAAGATTATTTAAATGCTAAAATCATTATCCATTCGACTATAAATTACTTACCTAATTTGTTTCTGACTTTTAATATAAATTGTCTCAAAATGTCCAATGTTAAATTAATTGATTAAGTAATTATGTGTAACATATATTTAATTTAAATTCAAGAAATAATAAAATTGAGAATGAGTTTTTAACAAGTAAAAAATTTGACATTATATTATTCTTCTAGAATACAAATAACGTAAATGGTATGTAGTCTCGAGGTATGGAGTACATTTACTTAAAACTTATTTTTTAATATTTTAATGATTTATTTTCTAAATAGTTTTATTCCATATAAATATTCTTAGAATCATTCTATAGATGTATAAATATTGATATAAACACATTATAAATGAATTTTTATTCCAATTTTCAATATCATTCAATGATTTTCAAAAATAATCATTATTAATATTTTGTACAGAGATTTTTTTCTAACATTAATAAATGAAATAAAGGATTGTATTATTTTTACATATACGATATACTTGAATATTCTGTTTCAAAAAACATTATTTTATATTTACATTCTATTAGAATATTTTTTTATTAAAATAAAATATTCCGTCCATTTGTTCAATGTATTTTATATTGGAAACTCAGGTTATAAAAGAAAGGGATATAATTATCCAATAAATGTTTATCTTATGGGTTAAAAAGTATATTTTTATTATTTTAATGAACAAAAAATGAAATCATATATGTGATTTATGCATGATATGGCCATTGTAAATTTTTTATAATGAAGGTTAATCGCAATACATCTCTTCAATTAATTATGTAATGATTATATTATATAGAGAATTATGTTGGAAGTAACCGAGTCAGATATTCTATTCATAATGGTTATTTCATACATTATATAAATAGTATTTCCAAAACTCCTATTACATTTTATAATTATATTTATTCATTTTTAGGGGAATATTTTTATTTCATTATTTAATGTAGTGATCTTTTTTTAAATTATGATTTATGGTCTTTAAATGGAAAAATATGTTTATAATAAATAATATTTAATTGGTAATCATGTTAAATATGTAAACCCCTAGATTAATATTCCACCATTTTTTAATACGAAATGTTTTATGAAAAAAAATTTAATGTAAATACAATTTCATATGTATGTAAAATATTATTTAATATCAATTTTTATTACTGGAAAACTCTCTTATTTGAAATAATGGTTTTCAAATGGACGAATGGACTTCTTTTATTCTTTTCTTATGTCACTTAATGTGTTTTTTGTTCTCATAATACAATTTCAATTGTTGATCCCTATGTTTTATTGACATGTAGTAACAATGATGAAGTCAACATTAAAATCATAATGATTTTTTTTGAAACAAAAAAAAAATAGTTTTAAAATTATTTTACTTTGGAAAATATGGATTGTAAGTTTAAGTGTCATCTTTTTAGTTATTAGATATTATTGTTTGAGTACTGATTTACTGAACTAAAATTATTACACTAAAAATTCCCTATATAATGCAATAAAATGAATCATTTAATTTAAGCACAAGATTATTGTTATGGCCCAACCCATCAGGGCCAACCTTTCTGGCGATAATATGAGTGTGACTACACAAACCCTACCTCCAATAGGCATGGAGAAAGTGAAAAATATCTTGTAGGAGTATCACCCATAATAGAGTCCTCATTCGATAAAACATGTTTGAACAAGCACATATATATCAACAAAATAGTGTAGAGATTATATAAAAAAGATACTAAAATATATGAATACATTTATTCTGAAATTATATTATTGAAAAAGTTTTAAAAGTATGAAAGGGAAAAATAAAATCTGATCAAAAAATCATTTATATTTCAAAACATCTCAAAATCATGGGCCAATATTCAAATGAAACGACAACTACACACCTCAAACTATCCATCTCATTATACTTTTCCATCTATGGGTCCTCCTAAGACTCCATCAAATTGCTTTTCCTTGTTGTATAAAAATACATGTGCACGAAGGTCCCCTGAAAGGGAGAGTATAAAAATAACTAGTACTCTTCAAAAAACCTAAAAATGAAATGGATAAACTGTTAGATAATAGTCCACTCAGCCCATATCCAATGGGTATAGGATACCTATGTGTTGTAGAATAGTAATATCCATCTCCACGACACGACTATACATGATAAGTTAGATCATCATCACCTAGTATTCCAATATATTGTGATACATACTAAAAGGACTCCAGTAATAACACAGATATACTCATCACAATCTCCAATAAAATTGGTATCAACTATAAAGGGATCCATATGATCATATTAGAGTCTCAATGTTAATACACCTCTAGTAGTACTGACTCCACGAGCCTTGCCATCCGCAATGGGACTCATCTGAGTGATCGCAATCATCATGAATCATTATGTTTATGGAACATCTCTACCACCCATAAAGGAATTAAACTAAAAGGTCATGATTTTCATGTATCGCCATAGGGAAATTCTTTATCGGTCCCATAATACCCGGATAATTAATTAAGAGATCACTCCAATGTCTCCTAGGGGGACTCGAAAAACCATATTTGAACTCAAAATATATAAACTCATGGATTGATGAACACAACTTGGACTGCAAAGGGTAAACCACTAACCTAGTCCAAAACATCAAATATTAAATCTAATAGATAGGATATCACACCTAAGTCCACTGGGGGACAGCATGAACCCTACTGATTCTAAGAATCATGATACACTGATTATTGATCACACCCAGGATCCCTAAGATATACAGCAAAACCAATTTGAATCTACCCTAAAAGTAAGGGATAATATTGAAAATGATAACACGAACTATACTATAAAATCCTTAGTTTTAGGGGATTTGTGCTCATACATTTCAGTCACACTAATACCACAAACAAAAATAGGGATGACAATGTAATATAGGATCCCACCTTAGGGTTTCCCTGATGGATATAAGAATACTATCTGAACTAGAATAATAAAGGGTATAATAATTCTTAACATGTGACATAATTCTTCATTTTACCCTTATAGGGATAGACCATGGAATAAAACCAATTGGGTTCCATTCTACACAACACTACATGATGTTTCTCACTATCATCTACTCATGATTCTTCTCTAACACAAAAAAGGCTACCATCACATTCTAGCATAAAACCACTTAGTATATTCTATTTGTGGGACATTATCTGAGCCTTGAATATGGATTTGTGTGATATATAAGTATCTAATGGGAGTACATAGTGTGTCCTCCAATGGTAAATTGTGTGGCTTTTGGGGAAGACCCATGGTTATGTCCATTAATGGTTTCTATCTTGGTTTAACATATCACTATACAAATTTATTACCCTCGATAAATCATGAATACTTATTGGCCCAACCAACTATTGTGTCCTAGGTTGTTCTTGTGTATAGTAACGCATACCCTTGTAACGTGCCATGGTACCATTCCCCTACACATGTCCACTATACTATGTACACCCAGTTTATGTCCATGTACTTCCACACATCCATGTACACATACATAGAATGCATGGCCATTTCCTCAGCCACACAATCAACCCTCACTACATGGTGTGTACCACTAGTACATGATTTTAGTTCATAATGAAAATCTTTCCCAAATATGAAGAACACAAGGTATGTGCTCCAACTCTATACACCATGTGATTAAAATTCCAAACCATAAAAATATTATATTCCCTCGAAACATACAAATTTCACAAAATTCGCCTAGATCAACCATTAGGGGATCTTTAATAGTAATAACAGGGCTCTAAAATTTTACAGACATATATATGGGAGTAAAAAATAAAAATAATAAATCCACATACCTCATGGTGAAACTCCTATGCTATGGCTTAAATGAGAATCCCAAAACCCACTTCACCTTGATCCATTGTTGTTGAAAATCATGAACAGATTATAGAATTATCTATTCTATGCCTTGTATAATCTATCATGAAAGGTAATAAAACCTCAATCCATCTACTTTTTGAGGGACCATAATGGGGGTGGTTAATTTTATTAGTTAATATTTAATTAATTAATAAATATCCATCATTTAACGCACTTCCAATGGTAACCTTTAGCCTAGAACCCAATGCCAACTAACATTATGTCACAATTAGGGTGAAAATAATGTTCTAAACTCAAAAAGGTCCCATATTTCAAATTCACAAATCCATTCATGAGTTATTCAATATTTCCTAGAAAACTGTTCTTGTGTGGTGTTATATAGTTAATATTTTTCAATATAATTCTTTTGAGACTCTTTAAGACCTATAATTCCACAAAAAACACTATCATTGTATTAAAAACATTCTTAAAAATATTATAATGTTTTTCATGTTAAAACAAAAGTTATTACAGTCACCCCACATTTATGGATTCTCAAGCCAAAGAGTTAAATCATGTGCACATGGGAAAAAACTAATATTTGACCTGAGTCTTCCACACCAATTAGATATCTATAGGGCCCCTATGAAACCAATTAAATTGAACATGTGTGAACCACAAGCATAAAAAAGGTTCATCTCCATCCTATACTCAAACATGATTAGGTTTATCATAAAGAAAACTCCTCACTCAACATCCATCTCACCTTATTCGACATTATGAAATTAATTATGCCCACATCTATATAGAAGAGACAAGTGGAGAAACCCAAAAACCCCAATCTAATTTTTGGTCATAGTGTCTATAGTCATGAAATTTCACTAAACAATGATGCAACTAGATAATGGATATATAAAAACAACCTCCCACGGGATCATACTGGTCAAAAGGAGACCTTCAAGGACCTAAACATGGCCTAGAAGAAAAATGAAAATCGAATGAATGGGTAGAAACAATGATTCAACAACAGTTGACCCCAAAAACCTTATTGAACATCTAGGCATCCAAAATATCTCCAAAAGGATCTACCCAAGGATGGGTAAAAAGAGGGAAAACCTAGTGAGCCGGTCAATGATCAATCAAATAGTTTCATGATGTATTGGTAATTGTAGAATACCAATCACAAAAAACATATTCACCACCCATTTTCCTCTATCATCTGAGATCAACAGTATCCACCTATTGATAGGTTTGACACCAAGTTCTAACCCACCAATAAGTCACCAAATCAATATCTACCAAACATAACAACCTGACACCACATCCATGCCCACTAAAACTGATGCCAAAGGATCTGGGTAAAACCACCACTCTCTTTGGTTTAAAACTAAGGGATAGAAACATGCATATCACCTCATATGGAAATTTTTAATGGTGTTGTCATCATTACTCAAGATGTTTTACATACTCCCCAACATCGTAAAAATATATAATGAACATTCCAATAGGATATCTGGTCACACAAGACCTTGAAAAATATATACCCATGTTGTGACCCCATGTCTGGCTCGACAAGAGAAGGGGGAAAACCATCATTTGAAGATACCCTATACCATTCTCACCCACAATGTTGAACTAAAAAGAGGTTAATTTCCTTATTACATTTATCAACAATACATGAATGGAAATATTGTTGTGATCATCTTATACTCTATTCACAACTATGTTTGGCTCTGAAGTGGGCATGAACACAACCTCTATTGAGTCCTCTATCACTCATAGGTTCGAGAAGTCATATCACACGAATTATAACTTATTAATATAGAAATATATCTATGACATCTCATTATTATGATATTACTCTCAAAACATGTATAAATCCATCCTCATGTTTCTCTCATGAGACTTTGATGTTGAGCACATCATGGTACTAACTAAGACTCCAACGAACTGATTCAAACAGGGTTTAAGGATCTGATTGTAAAGTATCTCATCATCCTCCCAATACAAAAATATAGGGATTCAAAAGTGAACATGTTGTCTGTTAGAAATCATTTCGTCTACAAACCTCCAATTGCACCTCCAACTCAAAAAACATGTAATGAGATCCATCAAATATAATGGAAAAAAATATCAAGTTAGTCCTTTGGTTCTATTCTATGAAAAATAAAAACTCTCATTTGGGAGGTAATATTAGAATTTAATCAGGAAGACATCCTTATACTCTACCACCACTATAAATAATTGAAATCTCATAGCATCCACTACTCTAAGGTATATACTGGAAAAAAACAAAAAATTATGTTGTATCCACCCTCACATGATCACTTCATGGTCCTCTTGAAATAACCCCTCATTAAAATAGTAAAACTCTATTCCAAAAGATGTAAACACTACCACACCCATTGGTGGAAACCATATGAGCATGGATGGAAGGAAAGTAATGCAAAATGATGAAAATATCATTTTATCACTCTACCATTATAGAAAGATTATATGTAAGAATATATCCTCCAAGATTCATTCCATACTCTTGATAATAATTTATAACCATTAATCCTCTCTATAGGAACCTCATGCACAACGGTCGAGCTAAAATTCTCCATTGGTATCACTAGGCCATGAACAGTTGGTATGCTTAAAGGAAAGTGGAACATGATGTTGGGTTAAAACTATAATTGGGGAAGATAATATTCATGCCATGAATTAAAGAATTTATGCTCCTCAATGCTATAATCTTATTCTACCTGAATGTCATCATTTCCCTTTACCACCTTTTTATTAAAACTACGGTCTACACTAACACACCAACTCATCAAACACCCTAAAAAACACATGTCAAAGAAACTCATACACCACACCTTGATCGTATACAATTTTGGTTTCATTGACTATCCAAACTGGATTTAATCACATCATAAGTAAGTATCTTGATATAGAGATTAGACCACATTCTAGTGAGTTTGAATCCATGTCAAAAATCATTATCACAATGATCCATCAATTCCCCATATCAACCTGCATGATCCTAAAGGATGATATTGAATGGAAATTGTGGCTTTAAGAGTTATCTAAAAATAGTACTAAAAAGTTAAAAGGAAACATATAATACATCTAAAAACATTATATCCTTAGAGTTGTAGGTCTATGCGGACTACAGTTGTACTCAGCCTCCTCCCCCAGCTCTCTAATCCTAACGCAGACCAACCATGGGTGGTTGTGGCTAGAGGGGAACCATTTTACACCCAATAATACTCTACTCACTCCTCCCACACATATTCCATCCCAAAAAAACTCCCTTATCATATTATTTTCATTATAAGGATGCTCCATAAACTATCTCTCTATTAGTGGGATGGAAGGTCATACAATCTTCTGTGAGATGTCCCTGTCTTTCATAAGAAAAATACCACCTCTCTCATGGACAACTAGAATTGTTCTTAGATCCATGTTCTATAAAATCTATTTTCTAGGATCAT
Organism: Viscum album; assembly: GCA_963277665.1. Classification (NCBI taxonomy): domain Eukaryota; kingdom Viridiplantae; phylum Streptophyta; class Magnoliopsida; order Santalales; family Viscaceae; genus Viscum; species Viscum album. The sequence goes on along the minus strand of OY728121.1, from coordinate 1,900,665,416 downwards.
CACATGAAGAATATTGCATACATAGATCCATGCTCTTTCTATATATTGCCTTATTTTGAGTAATCAACTCTTGTGATTCCAACACCAACACTGGTGATTTTTTTAGCCAGAAATCTCTCCACTACCAATCCTTTTAAAACACTCCAACATAGGTTGTAATGAATTGATATACCATTGATTCCCAAATATCATATTCTAATACCAACTCAAAGGCACATTCCAGGAAAATGGATCTTATAAATTATCCATACAGTATTTCATGAAGTCAGCGAACAATGTTGAATACTGAACCATGATCATTATACCTTATTGATGTTATAGAAGCTCATGGATACACACTGCACACAATATCTCTGGGTAAAACTCTTCGCTGAGGTGTTTCTAAAACCATGTCTTAGTAAGGGTCATTTCATCATGGTTCAACATCACTAGAAATCACCAATGCACCACATATTCATAATTTAGAGTCACCACATGCACTATAATCTAATCTATTAGTGTCCTCACAAAGTGGAAAACATTCATGATTTTATCAATCAAATAACCATCTTCTTAAGGGTCTAGATCTCTAGGAATCCTAAGATGATTATTTATTAGAAACTCATGGAGTGAAATTCTTCTATGAAAATCCTCATCTGGTATTTTTGTTTTGACATTATACTCTACAAGTGGTGGCATGATTGTAAATCCACCTAGAGGTACTGCCTCACATGTACAACCCTACACTAAATACTCATCACTCGGAGGATCATCATCATGGTCAATCCATTAAATATTAAATTTGTTCATAATATCTACATCATGAAAAAATCAATACATACCATGGTCAAAGATTATTTCATGGTAGATGAATCAATAAGGACATGGGAACCACAACCCACTGTTATATGATAAATTTACAAAAAAATCATATAACCAGGGTGTACATAAATCGAGTTATCAATTAGGTTATTAGGGTCCTAGTGAATGGATACATTAGATTCTGCACCAATACAAGTGTACTTGACCTAAAAGATAATCTCTAAATTCATTAAAAGTTCTGTTTTAAATCTCAAACCAAACCACACACTTACAAAACTCCTAACTCCATCCCTATGGAATAACCCCCTAGATACCACTCTATCATGAACTAGCCCACTCTATCAAACATTTTCGGCGATCTTCCATGAAAAATTACAATATGACTGTGTCCAATAGTCTAGGGGCTTGTGACAAGAGTCATGTAGTAATATCACAAACTTGTTAGGCCATATCCTATGGAAAATAAACACAAACACATATACAGATCCATGAAACATTATATGAATACTAATATAACTATTATTATAGTGCATGCATACATATAACCCAAAATCAAGGTACAAAAAAGTACTAAAAGATTAAAAGGGAAAAATATAAACACACTAGAAACTGATAAAAGAATCCAACCTACATAGAATGACGATATTACTATCAAATAAAATCATCGATTCACACCACTTTATATCTAGATCACTATAATCCACCTTCTCCGGGTCATCACAGGACTTCTTCAAAAGGCATACTGTTTTCAGAAGACAAGATGTGTGTAGGAATATCCCATATAGGGGTGTGTATAACCATACATAGTTGGAATTCCGAAACACAAATTAAAAGGGATCAACTAAAAGGAAACAATAAAATAAACCAATGTATAGATGGTATAGAGATCACATGCAATATTTTCATATCTTGGCTATATATGAATAGTTATCTCATCACCACCCTGTTTGTCCAAAAATAGTAACACAATCAAAAAGTACTCCTAGAATAACCAAAATATAATCTTATCATACTCCATGTCTCATGGTCTCAAATGTATAACTATCTATATGACCCCACTCGAGGATCAAATCTAACTCTTCTCTTGGAGTACTCACTCCATGAGTCCTCTCATCCCCAATGGCACTCATCTAAGAGATCTCACTCAATGGGTATCACTAGGATGATTGAACATTCAGGACTTCCCTAGTGTAAAAAACTAAGAGAATATGATCGTTTGGTCTCTCCAAAAATAAAGTAACACTGGGACCCAACAGATATCAATACTCAGCTGGGGAATACCCCATTGTCTCATGGGTGGATCCACGAACCCTGGAGGATGTTAGAGAATCAAAACTCATAGATATGGGATTAGAACTAGGATCCCTAATGGATACCAATATCTAGTTAGTAACTCCATATATCATTGATTTTAGACAGAGGATCACACCCAAGACAATTGGAAGACTCCAGAATCTCTACCATGTCTGGGGATTGTTATACATAGAGAGAGGATCACACCCTAGACTGCTGCAAGATACTAAAAATCCTTTTTGGAATTACATACCAAGAAAGGGATTATGTACACCATGAAACCATGATCTCTATTAGAATAACCCTCAATGTTATGGATTAACATCCATGCATGTTTCTCATGTTGTTACCATTATCCCCTCTTGGAGATGATAATGTGATAGAGGAACCTACCTCAAGGATTCTAGGAGGGATATAGAAACTCTATCTTTACCAATCCTATAGTGGGGGTCAAAATACTATTCTCAAGATGTAATTCCACATTTTAACCTCCTAGGGATATTCTAGGGAAGCACACCTACCTCTCATTGGCCTATGCATCGCTACAAGAAAAATTCTGATTACCTCACCACATGTCAAATCACTAACACGAAAACCATGCCCCCCATAATGATAAAAAATAAATAGCTCAGTATAGGAAACTCACAAGACTCTATATAATCCCAAAATATATAGATGTATGATTGTGAATTCTCTGAGGGGAGTACATAACCTGTCCTTCTAGGGTATATGGCCTACCTCTAGATGTTGGCCCCTAGGAGTGTCCCTTCACAATTCTCATCATGTAAGAATTTTAACAACTATTCATGGAGTTACATGAAATGTAACCCTACCAGATTTCATGGGCATGTCATTTCCCGCACATTTCCTAGATTTCAATGTATCCCTATGCCGTGTGTGCCACTGGATTACAACATGTACTTATTTTTCCAAAAGAAACATGATTCCTTAGAAATTATTAAATAAAGGATCCAATATAGCTTGGATTATGCTCTTATACATAGTCATGCCTTATTATTTATATACACCTGGGGTCTACTTGTGTACTTACATAGGACCATGTACCATTACATGGAATTCTACCCATTTCCTCTGTCAACCAACCAATTATCTCTACATAGAGTGTTCCAATTGTACTCATATTTTAGTTCTAAAAGATAATATTCCATGTATGTGAAGAATTAACAATGTGTTTTCCAGCACTTCAAGTTGGGTTATCAGGATATTGGAACTACAAATCACTATGATTCTCTCAAAACACCTAATTTTAAACAAATTCCAACTGATCAATCACTTTGGTATCTCTAGAATTTATAATAGGGCTATAAAACATTAAAACTTGTATACTTAGATCAGGAAATAAAAACAATAAATTTTCCTTCCTCGTGGAGAAATATTGATGCATCAAGACCTATACGACTCCCAGAAACAACTGCACCTTGATAATATTTTGATCAACAACCAGAATAGATTCTAATGGAGTCTCTTATCTCCCTTAGTTTTTTAATCATGAAAAGGAGGACCCCTCCCCCATACCATGAATGGAACCATAATGGGTGTATGGGTTAGGTTTGTTAATTAATATTTATTAATTTTAGAATCCTTTGTCATTTAATAAACTAGCAACAGTTGCCTCCAACCAAGTGCCCAATGCTCAAAAAATATATATCATGCCTAGGATAAATCACACATTCCAAACTATACTACAATGTCATATTTCCAATCAAATACTCGTTTCAGGTTTTGATCCACATATCTTGAAAAAAACACATGCATGATCGTATATATTTAATATTTTTTAATAACAACATTCTCTGGATTTCCTGGACCTAGAATTCTTGGTCGACTCAGCGCCTATCATTAAAAATATTCCTCAAATTATTTAAAATTATTACAGAAAAAAACCTAATTTGTTACTAAAATATAATTTTTTTTGAGGTCTATAATTTGTATAAATTAATATTTTAAATAAATTTAGAGGTTTTGATTTTATTTGGGAATATGTTAAAAATCGTCCTTAACAAAAAATGACAGTATATAAAGGTGAATTATCATTCCTTGGGATAAATATATAGCTTTTTAGTAAAGATAACATGGTTAAGAATATCTTATGGTTTATCATCTTCACAAGATGGTTTATTATTATTTTATTTGATATATAAACAGTATCATTTTTTTTGGGAATTGGTTTGAACCAATAAGTCCCAAATTATTAGTGGATGAGAAGGAAAATATTAAAATAGAAACTATACTAAACATGATATATTTTAAAAACTCTTTTGTTTATTATTAACTAGCTATCACGAGTTATTATTAATAAACTAAACCTAGGTGAGTAACCTAATGTACCTAAATTTATAACAATACAGTATCAAAGAAATTTTGAGGATAATGATCAGGAATATAAAAAGATTTAATGTCAAATATGTAATGACTGTTTGATAATCACCCATATAAATTTCCTAAGAGGATTTTATTAAGTTTTATATATTTTAAATGAGGGAATAAGGAAATAAAATGCCATGGAAAAATGATGTTTTTGATTAACACCAAGAAGGGGAATAAATTTCTTCCCATGGTACCAATTGATTTCTTTAAATTTGGCAAGTATAATAATTATTCATTCTGATTTACTAGGTTGAAATATCGAGAAGGGTATAATCAAGACCATATAGATAAAGGATTTAATATTTTAATTCCATTATAGTTGAATATGTGGAAACTATGAATAAAATATAATTGGTATAAATTATATTTTGGCTTTTGGTTTTTGATATTTATAAATCGTTGGACATGATTAATTTTTATTGATTTTAGGAAAGATGTTTTAAAGAATAAGTTATAAATGTGTGGTTATTTTACTTATAATTACATTAATTGTTTTATGTGTCAACGTATAGGGAATCCATTATTATAATGTTTAGAAAATTTAAGGCATAATCAAAAGTTTAAAGAAATAAAAACTCTTTTTATGTGTATTGTGATGGGAATAATTTTGGAGACATTTATGGAGTTTTAAAAAATGTTTGTTGTATATGTAAACTGTATGATTAGTTTCTTTATTGAAATTGTTATTTCTGGAATAATGTTTTAATATTTTGTGGAAAAAATATTATTTTTGTGATAACCATTAGGGTTTATATGATAATTGATATTTAAGTAATTATGGTTAATTTCTATAAAGGTGTTATTACATTTTGGGAACATATGCTTTATCTGATTAAAAAGTGAATTCATTACTATGTGATTAATGTCATTTTTTAATATTTTATTATTGTAGGAACATTATATGATTAAGATAAAGGAAAATATTTTTTTTGGATAAGATGGTATTTTATATGAGAAATAGATGTTGAAATTACTTTATGAATTATATATGATTTTTTTTAATTATAGAGGTTTAGTTTATTTATGGAAAAAACTATAATATTTATTTATATTATATGATTAGGGTATATATTTTTTGGGGGTACGACTTAAAGAGTGAAAAATTTTGTTTGAAGATAAATGTTCAATTGATCTCAAAATAAAATATGATCATTTCCTTTTAATATTTTGTTTTCAAACCTATTTAAGAATATTTTGAATAGTTTTCTTGGTTTTTATTGATGAAATGTTGAAATTATATCTTTTTGTGTAATTATTGAGGCATTTGAGATTAATGGTGTATTTATTCATCTTTTATGTGGTCATAAATTTGGAAACAAATTTTTTCTTATTACTGGATAAAAGTAGGAGAAATAACATTTCCACTTATTATGGCACTTATGATTCATTAAAAGTTAATTTTAGTTCATCATGAAAAAAACATCATCTCAAATATTAATTACATATAGTAAGAGATGTGATCAATGTGTAAATTGTTTGAATCACTTATAAATAATGGCATTTTTGTTATTAAATGGTGTGAAATTGGGTTTTTTATATTTTATTATATTCAATATCATGATTATGAATCAATCAACTAACTCATGGAAAACTATCTTGAAAAATATTATCCTTACACAGTTGTTTTAAACGAAAATATGGATTTTTTATCCCCTACAAATCATTGGTTTTACTGTCAATAAATTTTTCAGAAACATGTTCTATATCACTCTCTATTATTCCTTGTCTGTTATTTTTCTCATGTCAAGATTTTGACTCATTAATAATAATATATTTATTGGGGAACCTAAATTTTTATAATATTCGGTAACCTTCATATTTCCATTTTCCAAATTCCAAAAAGATGTTTTGATATCCTTTTTATGATTTTTATTTTCCATGAATGTATTTGTAAATGTTAAAATGATTTTCCTTTCCTGATAAAAATTTTTATCATCCAATACATGGAATTTATTCTAATTTTTTTTAAAAACAATCTATAAATAACTAGTGAAAATTTGAAGGATGAAATTTATTTAAGGATTTAGAATATATCACTATAGGATTTATAATTTTTTTTAAATAATATGTTATATCAATCCTGAAAGATCCATGACAAACTATTATTTTTTTTGAACACTATGAAAGTCATTGGTTTGGAGAGTTTAAATTTAAATAACTAGATTATGAAATATATATGGATTTTTTTCTTTAAAAATTAATTATAAATTTGATTTTGTTATAAATGATTAAAAATAATGATAAAATCATATAAAGGTAAAACATATTATTTTCGTTAAACATTTTTTATAGTTGCAATGTATTTTAATATAAGAAGATAAATTTTATAACTATTGATAAATGAATATAAATAAATATTTATATTTTTTATCCTATTTAATTAGTTAACTTTCATTTAATTATGTTTATTAGGAAGTGAATGGGAATTAAATTATTTTGTTCTTCAAAAATAAATTTTCTTCAAAAATATTTTTATTTAATTTTTTTCTTAGATATTATAATAAAAGTATGCCACTTTTAATAATTTTCTTTCATTATAACTATAAAATTTTTAAAATAAGATTATAAAAATTATATTAATTTTTCTTTTATGAAATGATTTATTTTTTCATTAAATAGTGGAAATATGATTTAATTAAAAATTGACATATCATTGGAAAAAATTTCACAATATTATTTTAATTTATATTAATATTTAAATTTAATTAGTTCCATATGATTTGAAATAATGGAATAAATTTAATTTTACTCCACATTAAACTAGAATAATATATATAAAAAATTACCTAAAAAGGAATTTTACTATGGAACTATTTTCTATTTTGTTTTGTACAGTTTTTTAGAATTAATTTCTTCCACTTATTGAAATTTAATTTGAAAAAACATAATCCATATTTTGAATCGTAATTTAAATTTTCTTTAATGAGGTCAATTTAATTTTTTGTCATTACGAATAAAAACTCTAGAAAATATCAATTTTCCATGGTAAGACATAAATGGGATGAATGTGTTAAAATAAAATTATATGGGATTAAATAAAATATAATATTTTTTAAATATTATTTTTTGGTCATATATTGACTGAATACCCTCATATATTTCAAAATAGTCCATTTAGGATCCATTTTTCTTGAGTAAGTTATATATATATTTAATCATTTAAAACATTACTAGAGTGTCCTCTCCCTCAAATATTATAGGACACCCCATCTATTCTCATATACAAATCCAAGGTAACACCCTAAGATTTCATATAATGTTATCTCTTTAATTTAATTCTATAGCTTGTTCCACACACAACACCAAGTTCGAGTCCACCACGACTTACCGTACTAGTAGTTCAAAAAGCGGTATTGAATATTATTAACTGAAATTTGAATTTTATATACACCATATAATTTTTTCATCCATGTTATATATTTTTATACATAAAATAAGATAAAATTAAATCTTTTAGATAAAATAAGTCTTTTTCAAAAAAATTGTAATTTTACTGCCTTTTAATAGTGAACACATTTTAAATCTAATTTTCACCCACATTTATTGGTTATATTTGACAAAATAAAATTCTTCTTTAGAATTGGGACATCATAATTTAATTTTGGTAAATTTTTGGTATTTTTATGATAAAGTTCAATTTTTAATGAATAGTGAAGAATACCGCATTTAAATCCAAGGAGGCCTTTTCATCTAATTTAGTTAAATTGTAGGATTATTCTTTTAATTTTTTTTAAAGATTAATTAGATTAAATTTTTATCATTTAATACAATTTATGTTATTGAAATTAATTTCACATTTAAAATGGACATAAACAAATGTAAATCTTTTGATAGTTTTTACATTTTAAAAAACCCTGCTTTTGGTTTTTGAAAAGACAAATTAATTTTAAATTAATAAATGAATATTCTTTAATTTTAATTTTTGAAAATAGACCTAATTTCTCATTTCATAATATCAAAATTTACATAGGGTAATTTTTTAGAATTTTTCTAAAAATAATCAATTTTTGATGAATAGTTAATAACATTGCGTTATTGTTTAAAACCAAATTTTTATCTAAATTTATATTAAGTAAAAATTGATTTATAATATCAATATACTTTCAATTGAATTCATTGGAGTTATTTTATAATAAAATTAGATGTATAAAATTTTATTGAATATTTTAATGTCTTTTACAAACTTTCTAGGAACATCAGCAAATTTGCATAAAATGTAATTATACCACATCTGTGGATTGAATTTCAAATATCCAAGAGACAAATTTTACATCAGTAAGTAAAATTTGGTTCAATAGGAAGAAAATAATTTTTGTCAATAGTAACTTTTGAATTTTATTAACCATAGTTAGAAGTAAATAGGGTAATTAGAGGTAAAAATGATATTATAATTTCCCTAACACATGTCCTAATTCTATTGGATACGTCTTTTTCGACCCAAATAAACCTTAAAAATAAAATATGAACCTATTTGATCTACATGGATTAAATTTGGATATTTATTATTATTTTATTTAAAAAAATTAAAAGTGGAAAATTCAATTTTAATACCAAAACCATTTTTAATATTGGGTTATACATAAGATAAGTTTGATTATAAATATTAATTAGAAAGATAATAATATTTACTACATAATATAATTTTATTTGTAATTTTGAGACATTATATAATTAAATTTATTTATAACACAATGATGATGCAATAATTACCATATTAACGAATGATTAAAATAATTGATATTATAAATGTCCTAATAAATTTAAATTTAAACATTTTATGAATATCCATAATTTATTAGGATTATATGATATGTTAGTGTTGAATAAATAAATTTTTTCAATGTAATCATCCTGTTATGACATTCTCATAAACCAAATACAAAATATTTTCAAAATTTACTAAAATGATTTATTAAAAGTAATATTAATTTATTAAATGATATAAAATACATAAAAATCTAAGGATTGGAAAAATTAGTTATATAATGATAAATATGTCATTGATGAACTATTTGGGGTTCTCTTGGAATTTTATAGTATGTTTATTATCAATTGACATTAATAATACAAGAGGGCATGGTAAAAGGTAAACTATTTATCAACAAGATAAATATAAGATATAGGGTTAATAGGGAGACCTAACTTTGTCTAAAACATATTGGTTGACAGTTTTTTCAACCCATACCCTCCATAGATTCGAAATAAATCAATTTGGATCTAATAGAAACTGAAAATGATTTTATAATAAAATAATATTTCAATCATGTCATTAAGTGACTCTCACTTCTCATATAAAATTATACTTCCCCTTCTATAAAAATCACACCTCCATATCCATTTGACTCATCGAACCCCTGCCCAAATCTCCTCTCACCCTAACATCATCATTGAGGCCTTCCCATGAGTAGAAATGCAACATAAGGAGACCTTTTTTTAAAATCAAATGGAAACTCCCAAAGAAGTGGTAATTATTTTATCACCACATTCAATGTTCTTTTCTTCTGCCACTTTGTCTTTCATTGTTATTTCCATACCAGAATAATAACTCCAATACCTTCTAAATTATGTGATTTTATTATAAATATTGTACAACCATATTTATTATTCAATCAATCCTATGAATGATAATGTCACCGTGCATGTTTACATATGGCGTACCATCTTCACACAGTGGTGTAATATATTATTCAACACTATGTTATTTGGAATGATATAATGATGAGTAATATGTATATAAACTGTAACGCCCCAACCCCAGTTACCCAGAGTCAGTGCATTATTACATAACATTGGCATGATCACGAAAGATAATGTCTCGAAGGACCTATTAGTTTAGTAGACTTGGAACCACTAGATACATTCATAAGTCTTACATTACATGATAATGTGTAAAACTACCACAAAATAGTCTCCATAGATCAGACTCATATCCCCTCAGACTATCCCTGCAGGTCTGTCATAAAATACTTCATCGCATCCTGGTAAAAATAAAACATAGAAAGTGGTTAGCACAGATGCTTAGTAAGGATAACAATATATCAAAAACATTAATAAATAATAATAAAATTTTATGGCAGTGTATAACTAAAAGAAAAGCCTTTTATACTTGAACTTCAGTGTAATATGGAAAAAATAAAATGAAATAATTCCCTTAAATTTTTCACAAGGACATTCTACTAGTCGACTAATCACATTCAATATCAATAACCACATTCATAATGATGGAATTCATAATTCCAGAATATCATAACCATATAGTCAAGGCCTTGTCCCAAGACTACAAATAAGATTTTGTCAAGGCCTTATGCCAAGACAGTAGTTTGTCTCATGAGACCTACAGATGCATCAAGGAGCTATAGCGGGCTGCACCCATCACTTACTAAATCCAATGCATTCATCATATGAAATGTTTGATGTATAATCTAAACATTCTTATTAAAACTAGCATAATAAATGTCAATATTTTAACCACCAACCATTAATGGTATGAAAATAGCACATCTACAATAAAACAAAACTCATTCAATACAATATGGATGATTGTATTATAATATATCAACCTCAATATAGAATAATGAATGATATTGACATAGATATAAATAATCATCAAAACAATTTACGAGAAATATCCCCCTTTTTCTTGTAAACATTTAAGAGACTCACTATTTATCAAGAAGCAGTTTTAAATAGATTTTTTGATTCAATGTTTCCCATATCACTTTGATACTTTTATAAGGAATTTTAATTTTAAAACATTAATGTCTATATAAATAAATCCATAAAACCATTTATAAAACATAGACTTAAATGAGAAAGATTTAGAATAATAAATCATTAAAACATTTTAAAATGATATTTTAGTTAGAGTTCCTAACCAAAAGATAGACAACTGAAAAAAAATAATTGAGTTAATCAAACCATTTCAAAATCAATAGAATAAACGGTTTCCTGATATACTATGTCAAATTACTTTATATACACTATATAAATGTGATTTGGTGTATAACAACAATCAAGTCTCAATGGAATGTAAATTGAGATGAAATCTATTATAAAGACCATATCGTTAGGTTATGTATAAATCAAAAACATAATTATGTGTGAAAAATATAAATACACTCAATATTATTGGATATTCAGTGTAAATCAATTAGAGGTCACTCACAAATATTCTTAGAAAAAGAACACCAATGAATTGGATATTTAACTCAACAAATGGAGATTGAGTTAAGATTACTCGTATCATGTTCATATTGATGACTTGAGAATTTATCGATGGAGTGATTATGTGTATTAAAAGTACATCCATTGAAAGGGGAGTGGAAATTATGACATAGGAAAATTAATAGTGATACCATACATAATCTTGGAGTAAAATAATCAATGAAGTATGCCTAAAGCCGAATGAGTGGAAATTGAAATTTGAAATTCCCTTACCAATTTGGTAACACAGGAAACATAAATCCCATGAAAGAAGGATCATAAACTGATGATGTAATTACTCATAATAAAAGTGTATTACCCAAATAATTTAATCATTGGGCAGTACAGACACCACACAAAAGGAAATAGTGGTTGTATGGCATGAATCCCAAGGAAATTAGAAGTGAGATGAAACCCTTACATCATTGTAATCAGTCGAGTCATACGGAAAAAAGTTAATAGAAACCAAATTAATAACATAATAACATTAATATAAAAATAATCATTATAATATATATATCAAATGACATTACACAATACACCACATTTAATAGATAAGTGGCGAACAATAGAAATCTCACGGAATTAAAAGTGAGATAAGAAACCCCTTACTTCATAATTTTCCTTGCTCGAGGGTAGGTTAACCTCCATTATAATGGTGAAACAAGTGATATTAAATTATAAAATAGTCATATACATTTAAATGATATCATATATGATATTTTAACATTTCATTGTTAATAATATCTAAGTATTATCGTTGATTAGGGTGGTAACAGATTCATTTTCCATTGTATTCATTATTCTGTGAGTCATATTTGTTATGGATGGGATGTATCTTATTCATATCCATAGTTATATCAAGTCATTAAAAAATATCTGTAGTCATATAACCGAAATTACTCTTGAATGGATATGATGGGGAATGAATCTCATCGTATTAGTGGAGACGGTAATCCGTACGTACGCATGAGCGAGAATATAATTATTTTGATATTAAAATAATATATAATTGGATGGTATATCCTATATAAGGAACCATTAACATGTTATATTTATTATTTAAATCAATTACACATCATTATTATACCCATCCAAATAATAATGTATTTAATAACAATTACACCATGACATGGAGACGGTAAACCGTACGTGCATACGTAAGGTGAAATGTCATTAAATAGATGTATAGAATAATGAATTTGGTTGTATAAAATTTATAATAAGATAAAATTATATAGAATATACTGGATTTTTTATTTTATAATGGAAAGAACAAATAAAAAGGATGTGGCTGATGAAAGGAACTTGAAAGAGGTGATGGAAGATTTACCTCTTCTTCGGGTTCTTCCTTTTGATTTGATCAAAAGAGCTCCATAGGTTGGCATTATGACTAAAATAGGGCCTCTATGATGATGTTAGTATAGTTTATAGGGTATTTGGTCAGAGTTTGGTAGAGCCAAATGGCTTTGACGGTGTTAATTAGAGAGAAGGGGGAGTGCCCTTTTATAAGAATTGTGAGGGGCACCATAGGAAAAGCTAGAAATATTATTTTATAATAAATTAATTTTCTGATTATAATGGGACCAAAATAGATTATTTAAATTCTAAGGTGGATATGGGTTAAAACCACTCATACAATAGGTTTTAGAGAGGTTTTTGTCAATATATTAAATTTATCTTTTAGATTTCACTCTTAGTAAAATAGTTTGACATTTACAATGTCTATTTGTATTTTTATATTATATGGTTAATAAACATACTATATACTTATAGGAGTACCACAAGTGGTTAATTAATTTTACACCTATCATTATATAAGTCTTTTGGTAGAACAATATATTTTTATGATTAGAATATCAATTAATAATATAATATTTGTTTTAAAAACTCTGTTATGTCAATTTTGACACTATTAAATAATTTATTTTTGTTAAAGTCCTAAAAAAATTATTAATTCAAAATAGATTCATTTATTCAAAACTAACATGTCATATTAACCTATAAATTTCGTTTATATCATCAGAACATTAAAAATATATATATTTTAGCAATTATAATACCAATTATTTGATTCATTCATTAATAAAAAAATACTCCATCGTCATTGAGTAAAAAATAAATATAATTATTCAATGTCTAAAAATTATAAATAAAATACCATTATGTATTAATTATGTTTTTCTTTCTAATGGTCATTTATAGTCTAAGAGATAACATGTATAAACCTATGTAAATTTTTTTTTACTTAGAGCTATATGCTTTTGTCATTTTAGTATTTACTTTAACATAATTAATATAAAGTGTCATTATCACTTACAAGTGGATCCATGGGCTCACAAAATCGATCCAAAGATCATCATGGTCGGACATGTATCATAAAATAGTGTTAGGACACGTGTTAGGGTTACTCATTATTATTATTATAATATTTTCTACCCTTATTTATAGGATTTACCGTTTAACCATGGTAAATAAAATATTTACCAATGTAATTATTCAAAATGTTTAAAAATAAAAGTTACCTATTTACACAATTTGGACCTACTGATTATAAATATGGAATAATTTTTTCTAAATTCATAAAAAAACTAAGTGGTATAAATTAATTTAAAAATAATTCCCTTTCTCTTAACAAAAAACGTGTTTTTAAGAAATAATAACTATCAAAAGATTAACAGTTAATTATTTCGAGTTTAAACATGAAATTACATCCAATGACCAACATTGGGTTAAATGGTAAAAATATAATCTAATTACACTTTAAACCACTCATTAGTATAATTTATCACTATAAATTATATTGATTAAAAAAGATGTTTTGAATTAAAATTTAGTATTTTTCACTATTCAGAAAAAAATTGAATTATTTCATAAAAATACCCAAAATTCTCTCTAATGTAATTTTGATATTCGAATCCCAAAATGTATTCCATTTTGAACTATAAAATTTATAAAATTTCAAAAAGTGGGTATTATTATTCATAACGTCTAGTTTGATTTGTCGTTGTGTGTTACAATCTCGAAGTTGCATATAATTCAAAATAATACATTATTCAAAGGGAAACATATCGTGGATGCTTTGGGTGTTACATTCTTCCCCCCTTTTGGAAATTTCATTCTAGAAATTTTTAAAATTGTTCTTGAAGACATAATTGAAAGTCCCACATCAGAAAAAGAATCAATAAAACAATCTCATTAAAAGAAATAAAGAGATGTACAAAGGTCACCTGAGATAACCTATACTAAGATTCCATGTTGAAAAACATGGATATGGATGACAAACTAAGTTTCATGTTTTGATGGAGAGGGATAGAAAACATAATCAGGAGACATTTAACAACAAGAAAACCACAAACTTGTGATGGGATAAATGGACATTATTTTCCAAGTAGGAAAGGTAAACGAACAACATTTTTTTATGTTACATTTCATAAATATGAGGAATTTATTTATGTGATTGACCAAGAACAAAAATATATAAACTTACTTTTTAAGTAGAGTTTCATTCTTTAATAAATTTATACTACTAAATCATTTTCTTTAAACGATGTGTATTCAAGATGACTTGGTCACACCGGAAGATCTACAATCAACCTCTATAGAATCACATGATTCACAAAACATAAAAATATAAATTTTCCTTATCTTTAGAGATTAATAAAAACAAAAATGGTTCGTACATGGCCAGATGATCCGCCAAAAGTATATTCATTTAGAGAAAGAAACACTAACCTTAATTTCTAAACTTAAACCAACAATTCCTAAAAGTTAAATAAATAACATTCAATAAACAATTTTCCTTAAAATCTTTCAATATAATCCAAACTAATATTGAAACCCAAATCGAAGAAGAATTTGGTTATGTAGTCTTCCACGTTAAATTTTATCTCTAAATTAAATCTACTACTCTTAAAGTCACATACTTAAATGTACCTAACCTAATCACATATTCTCTATTATAGTTTAATCATTTCCATAAATAACCAAAATCCCTATAAATCCACAATGAAAACATAGATAAAAATCCACCATTACTCCTCAAATGAAATCTCACAGTATTTTATTTTCATTAGGCATATATTTTTCCCAACATAAAGAACGTCTTCCAAAATAACATTTATCACTTAATCACCAAATCACTTTTATATACTAAGGGTATTAATTTGATAATACATAAGATCCAAAATAAACTTATTATTGATCAATATAATCATTTAAATGAAAATAATTAGTCACACTAACCAGGGACTTCACATAGTCCAGTGGAAGGCGATAAATCCCAATTGCACTCTGGTTGTGGGTTTGATTCCCACAGCTTTTTCTGACATGACGGGTTGTCACATAGTCTGCATGTTTTCCTTTATCAAAAAAAAATATTTTATAACATTACCAAAATGAGATAGATTCCTCAAAATAACCATAACATAATTTAACAAAAAAAATTTATCTCATACCTTGCATTTTCATCCCAAAATATAATAACATGTAATTGCATCAAACAAAATTATCATATAAAACAAAATGTTTATTTTATAACTATATTCACAAGAAGAAATTAAATTCTTCCTCAAATATCATTTTCACAAGACAAACAGTAGGGTTAAAAATACAAGGGAAAATTATTCCAAAGTAATCCCATCAACAAGGATCACCAATACTTTTAAATGTTTCTCTAACCATTTATTTCCACATAGCTTCTTCTTTGACCAAGAAAATATACTATAGAATAAGGCATTCACTCTGGTAATTTAAATATCCCCTACATTTATGGAAAATGACTATAAATGGATTCTTGGGACCATTTTTATTTTCACCCATAGTACTCTTCATTTTTCCTCGACAATTATTCACTTTATGTTCCTATTTCCAACACATAAAGAATTTCTTTGTTCCATTGAGACACTTTCCTGGGTGTCTCCTTCCACATTTCCTGCATGATGGAAATTGATTATTCTTTTCTCCATGGTCTCCACTACTGGAGCTCTTATCAATCATCACCTTTCACTTCTTTGTTGAGTTTGGGAGTTGGTTAATATAAATGTTGTTGTTCATATTTTTTGAAAACTGATTTTTCCTGAAAACGATATCTTTTACGCCTATCAACATTCCATTTTTTTCTCATTTACCCCATTGTTCCCACCTTTTATATCATTCTCAACGTTACTTTGAATTCCTTGGAATCTAGCCATTGACTAAAACCAGAAAACCTTCTCTAAGTACCAATAGACATAAAATCATTTATGGAATATCATGAAACCAAATTTTCAATTTGAAACATCCTAAGATTACCTAAGGCATTTATTCTCATATTATATTAAAATAATTCAATTCATTTTGTAAAGAAAATGTAAATTATCCTAAGCATATCCCCCGGGAGTTTCATTACAAAGAGTATAGAAAGGTCTGTTGCATTGCACCAGTTCCCGTTCGAGTCTAGCTCAAAGTGGTATTTTCGGGTTTTACCCCTAGGTACATCTTTTCTAGAGCCGCCACTACTTGGTCGTATCCAGACAGGGATGTGTTTCTTGGAAGTCTCAGAAAATCTCTACAATACAAAAATTTAAGTAAATTCTTCAATACAATTCCTCAATATCTATCTTAGAGCTATGTGCTCTAATCAGAGTTTATCTAAATCTAGTTTCCATAGATTATACTTGACATCCTCTGATACCAACTGTAATGCCCTGACTCCAGTTACCCTAAGTTGGTGCATTATTACATAACATTGGAATGATCATTAAATATCATGTCTCAAAAGACCGATTATTATAGTATTCTTAGAAACACTAGATACATTCACAAGTCTTACATTACATGATAAACTGAAAAGCTACAACAACATAGTCTCTGTAGTTCTCACTCATATCCCCTCAGACAATCCCTGCAGGTCAGTCATAAAATACTTCTTTGCATCCTGAGAAAAATAAAACATAGAAAGAGGTGATATTAGATTCTCAGTAAGGATAAAAATATAGTGGAAACTTTCATAAATATGCATAAAAATTTAAGGCAATGTATAATTAAAACAAAGACTTTTAGACATGAACATCAGCATAATATGGAAAAAATAAAATTAAATAATGTCATTTACTTATTCACATGGACATTATATTAGTCTAATAACCACATGCAATATCAATAACAACTTTCATAATGATGGAATGCATAATGCCAGACTATCATAACCACATAGTCAAGGCCTTATGCTAAGACTACAAATAAGATTTTGTCAAGGCCTGGTTCCAAGACACTAGTTTTTCTCATGAGACCTTCTAATGCGTCGAGGAGCTATAGTGGGCTCCACCCGTCACTTAAAATGTCTAATGCATTACTCATTTGAAAAGGTTGAAGCATAATCTGAATATTTGTATTAAAACATGCATATGAAATGTCAATATTTTAACAAAAAACCATGAAGGGAATGAAAATAGCACATCCACAGTCAAACATAACTCATTAATTACAATATTTAAGTTTGTATTATAAAATATCAACCTCAATAGAGAATAATAAATTATGTTGGCATAGATGAAAATAATCATCAAAACTATTTGAGAGAAATATCCCCTTCTTTCATCAAAACACTTAAGAGTCTCACTATTTATCAAGAAGCCGTTTAAAATAGATTTTTGAATCAAAGTGTCCCATACCACTTTGAAACATTTAAATGGAATTTAAATTTTAAAACATTAATCTCCATATAAATAAATCCTTAAAACCATTTTTAAAACATGGACATTAATGAGAAATATTTAGAATAATAAATCATTAAATCATTTTAAAAAGATATTTTAGTTAGAGTTCTTAACCAAAATAGAATCACATGAATAAAAATAATTGAGGAAATGAAAACTTTTAAATATCATGAGAATAATGGGGTTCATCATATACTATGTCAAAGTACATTATATACACCATATAAATGTGATTTGGTGTATAACAAAATGATGTCTCAATGGAATGTAAATTGATATGGAATCACTTATAAAGACCGTATCCATATGTTAAGGATAAATCAACAACATAATTATTTGTGAAAAATATAAATACACTCAATATGACTGGATATTAAGTGTAAATAAATCATAGGAAATTCACACATATTCGTGTAATAACAACACCAATGATTGGGATATTTTACTCAACAAATGGAGATTGAGTTAAAATAACACTTATCAAGTTCATATCGAGGACATGAGAATTTATCAATTGAGTTATTATGTGTATCAAAAGTATATCCACAGAAACGGGAGTGGAAATTATGACATAAGTAAATGAATAATGATTCCACACATAATCTTGGATTAAAATAATCAATGAAGTATGTGTAATGCCGAATGAGTGGAAATTGAATTTTAAAATTCCCTTAAGAATATGGAAACATGCAAAACATACATCACATGAAATATGGATCATTAAATGAAGATTTAATTACTCATAAATTAATGTATATTATGAAAATAATGCAATAATTGTGCAGTACATACACCACACAAAAGGAAATAGTGGCAGTATGGCATGAATCTAACGGAAATAGGATGTGAGATGAAAACCCTTACTCCGTTGTAATAAATCGAGTCATATGGAAAAAAGATAAGAAAAACCAAATTAATTATAGAATACCGTGAATGAAAATAGAATCTTGACAATATATATAGAAAATAGCTGTACATAATACACCACATTTAATAGATAAGTGGAAAACAATAGAAATCTCATGGAATTGAAAGTGTGATAAGAAACCCCTTACTTCGTACTTTTCCTTCGTCAATGGTAGGTTAACATCCTGTATAATGGTGAAATTATTGTTATTAAATTATAAAAGAATCATATACATTAATATCATATCATATATGATCTTTCAACATTGATTTGTTAATAATATCTTAGTATTATCGTCGTTTCAAGTGTTAATGGATTAGTTTTATTTTATATTCTTTATTATGTGAGTCATATTTGTTATGGTTGGGATGTATATTATTCATATCCAGAATGATACCAGGTTATTAAACATTATTTTTAATCATATAATAGAATTTAGTCTTGAATGTATATGATGGGTAATGAATCTCATCTCCTTTTTGGAGACGGTAATCCGTACGTACGCACGAGCGACAATGTCATTCTCTTGATATTAAAATAATATATAATTTGTTGGTAAATCATATATACAGGACCATTATAATGGTATATTTATTATTTAAATAAATTACACATAATTATTATACCCATCCAAATAATAATGTATTGAATAACAATTACACCATGACGTTGAGACGGTAAGTCGTACGTGCGCACGTATGGTGACATTTCATTCAAAGGATGGAAAAAATAATGAATTTGGATGTACCATTTATATAATAACATCATTGTATATATAATATACAGGATATGTTATATTATAATTGATAAAATAAATAAAAATGATGTGGAAGAAGAAAGGAACTTGAAAGAGGTGATGGAATATTTTACTCTTCTTATGGTTCTTCATTTGATTTGATCAAAAGGGCACTGTAGGATGGATTTCTGACTAATGTAGGGCCTCTAGGATTATGGGAGGATAGTTGAGAGGGTATTTTGGATGAGTATGTCCTAGCCAAATGTTTTTTAATGTAAGAACCCAGTTTTTGATGCGGAAGACTTTGGATTATTCTTGATGATATTCCAGAGCAGAGCCTTCAGCCGGTGTGCGATTCCGAGCCCCGGAGTGGCCGGAATGAAATTTTCAGTGCGTTCACACTGGAAACTCCAAATAAATGGTATAACTCCTAAACGGTGCACCAGATCAGGGATCCGAGTGTACAGATGGGTTGGGAATGCGGTGTTTACCCTAGGAACGACATAAAACTTGTCACAGCGGGATGTTTGGACCCCTTGCCGGCTCCCGGAACTTTAAACGGATAAATAAATTTATTAATTTATCCATTTAATGGTTAAACTCCAGTATCACTTAAATGGTGGCTCGTATTGGAAAACTGAGGACACCGTTTGTTCAGAATGTACCATTTACCCTAGGAGAGGTATAAGTTTCACGGGCGTGGGCCGTCTGTGAAAAAATGGCCCCGGGGTTATTTGCGTAATTTCGCGTCATTGGGCGTTCAGCATTATAACATTTGAACGGAAGCTCGGAATAAAATTCTGAGACCACTATTGTGCTCGGGGGGTGGTTTTTACCCTAGGGGAGGCTTACCTTGACCCTGACAAGAGTTTTGGTTATGGGTTAATTTGGTGTGTTTTGAAATTAAATTGATTTAAAATATATTTAATTTCTATTTAAGTAAACCCCTCTCCTCCTCCCTTGTTTCTTCCTCCTAGTAGAAGGATTCTCAACCAAGGCATCCTCCATCCTCTCCTCCCCAAGGTAGTGCATTGCGGCGGCGGCGGATCGCGCGGGAAGGGTCGGGCGAAGACCATCATGGTAGGCGGTGTTCATTTGAGTTTTAAATCCCGAACCCCTCTTTGAGTTCGATTATTTGCATCAAATTGTTTCTATTTCTTCGAACAAATCCCATTATCATGTAGTATAATTTATGATCATTCCATATCCCTTTTCTAAATTTAAATCGGAGTTCGGAGGTGATCTCCATTGTCCGGCGAAAGTTGCGGGTTTTTGTTTTGTTTCTGGATCGTTTTGAGTTTTTCTGGTGGGTTCGAGCGGCCGAGCACAGTGGATGGGTGAGTAGGGACGCGCGGCGGTGGGGTGTTCGGCCTCGGTCTGCTGAGGGTTTCGACCGGGGCTCGCGGACGGCAAGAGGAGGAAGACGGAGGCGGCTTCCGGTGGGTGACGCGGCAGCCGGGGTCTCCTCAGGCGGAGCAGGTCCCTTCTGTGACAGCGGTCTGCTGGGGCTGCAGGCGGCGTCGGTCGGGCTTGGGAGCAGGCGTGCGCTGGCCTGGCATGGTCAGAAGGGGAGCCCGAGGTGTCGACCTCGGGAGTACGGAGGGGGACTGACCCTCCTGGACGGACTGCTGGGTGACGAGGACCTGTAGGAAGCGGGTCCTACTGGTAACGGTGGAAGAAGACCGACCCTCCTGGCCGGTCTGGTTTTAATAAAAAAAATTAAAAAAAATATATAAACAAATAAGTTTATAATAATAATAATAATATTATTATTATTATAAGATGATTTCTATTTTAATAAATCATGAACCAAGAGTCTGTTTCGTGAGACGTATGCGGCGGCGCGTACCTCATAATGGGAGGAATATTTTGAGATGGTTTCGGGGAATTTTAATTCCTGAAATGAGGGGCTCGAGGGGGCGGAATGACCGTTAAGTGGATGGGCGTTTATCTAGGAATATTGTTTTGGACGGCGCGGACGTGTTTGACATCCGTTTTGAGTGCCGGCAGCGGCGTTGGCACCCTGGCGTCGGGGCGAAGCTTTCCAGCGTGGTTTTGGGCGTTGAAGCTGGAGTTGAGGCATGGGCCCCACGGGCCGTCTTTTCATCTGTGTGCAGCTTTTAGAGACTTTTTCCTCAGACTTCTATTTGGGGCATGCGAGCAGTCGATGTTGGGTGTTTTTCCGAGGGCATCGCGTTGGCGCAGTCTGCCTACTATAATTCCACATGATGGTGTGGGCCCCATGATGGTCGTTTGGGCATTGACGGTGATTTTCCATCTTTATCACCGGGTGACCGTTTTGGACAAGTGAGTAGTCCATCTTGTGTGTTTTTTCGAGAGGATGTCAAAGGTGTGATCCGTTCATTGAGTTTCAGGACCGGGTTGCGGGTCCCATGAAGCACCGCTCATGTGTGGTGCACCGGAATGCATCTTTTTTCTGGATATCTATTGCACTCATATGGGTAGTTCTTTTGACGTGTTATCCTGAGGGGATCCCATTGGTGTGATGTGCCCGACTGATTTCGGGGCCGACGCTCGGTATCATGGAACGTCGTGCGGGCGTGAGGCAGTGTTGGCGACTTTTCCATTAGATATTAGTTTGAGGTGAGTGCATAGTCTATCTCTAGTGTTTTTTCGTGAGTATTATAACAGTTCAATCCGTTTGGTTTTGTGGAGCCTCAAAAACGATTTTATTAAATGTGGAAATGTGAAGGTGCCCCGGGGGTGGATCTTCTACTGTTTTTGTAGAGGACCCTTGGCGTGTGATCGCGTGCACTCTCGTGTGAGTGAAGTGATGCTTAAACAGATGTGGTGGGATGTGCCCCAGTCGTTGAGGCGGAAAGTTGGCGATGTTATTTCATGCCTTCGCGTTGATGTTGGGTTCCGTGTGCATGATATCCCTTGGGCTGAAAATGAGGTATACTCTGGGAGTATACGGGATTCCTTGCAGGTACGTGTGGTTTGTACCTGAGACTGTTTGTGTTCTTGGTTGGGGATTGACTTGGGGCCACATGTCATGTGGGCCCCATGTGCGTGTTGTGTTCTGCTTTGCATACTTTGACCTCTCGCGATGTAGAGGGTCCCACTGTGCTCGTTTTTTTTTACCAGCAGGGTAGAGTTTTTCCCCTGGATCTGTGCTCGTTTGTTTGACCAGTAGGGTTGAGTGGTCTCCACCTAGTTTCGTTCTCAATGGATCTGCCGGTAGCGGTGCTAGTGACACCCAGTGATGGAGTAGGCGCTGAACCTCTTTTGGGTGAGTTGTTCTGGAGTTGGCTGGTTGTGCGATACCCACTCCGTGTTCGGTTGGCCAGTGTTGTACCCTCCAGTGGATATGCCCAGAGCAGTTCTGAGTTTTACCCTCCAGCGGGGGTGGGCGGTAGGTTACTCATCGGCTTCTAGGGTCTACCCTCCTGCAGAGACTGGGAAATGGGTCACCTGACGACCTCTTAGGGTCTACCCTCCAGCAGGGCTGGGCAGTGGGTCGCTCGTCATCTAGTTCCTGATCTGCCCTTCGGCAAGGCTGGGCAGTGGGTCGCCTGTCGACTTATTCCAGGTCTACCCTCCAGCGAGGCTGGGCAGTGGGTCACCTGATGATGTATTAAGGGCTACCCTCCGGTGGGGCTGGGCAGTGGGTCACCTAATGATGTATTAAGGCCTACCCTCCAGTGGGGCTAGGCAGTGGGTCGCCTGATGATGTATTATGGTTTACCCTCCAGCAGGGCTGGGCAGTGGGTCACCCGGTATCATATTATGAATTACCCTTCAGCAGGGGTGGGCAGTGGGACACTCGTTGATATTCCAGACCCAGTCCTTTCTACTAGGCTAGTCTGTGGCTTTCCTCCGTGATTACTGGAGTGGGACCCTTGGTTGTACGGGTCAGTGATGGAACGACTTTGACTCTGAGAAAACATCTCAACTGTGGGGCAGTGACGAGGTGTGGTTTGACTTTCCCTAGAACTCTCAAGTACGAGGGGTGCTTTCCCCACCGAGACGCATTCTTAAGATGCGATATAAAACCGTGCGGGCGAGTCAGTGCCGCCCAAAGTGGATACTATAGAAGTGCGGTTATTGAGCCCTTTGGCTTGCGGTTCGGGGCAGATGTGCGAGATGCTGGGCATCGATGGAGTTTACTCCTGGGACTGTTGGCTACTCAATTTCTTGGGCTGAGCTACGGGATGGAGATCCACTTACGAGCTTGTTCGGGCTTCTTCTTGTGCATAAGGACATGTATATACCTTGTTCCAGTACCCACTTCTTGGGTTTGGTTACTCTCCATCCAAGAGAGGTGAAGATGCGTGGGGTATGCCACATGCTTTTCATGTCTAGCTTCTCATGGATGGACGAGTCCACTCTCCAGTTATAGGTGGCGAAGACATGACGGGAATATCATCTTCTCACCATTTCCAACTCCTAGTGTCTGGATGAGTATACCTTCTTTCCTCATGTTGGATTGAGATGGACTCTTTAGTGTTACTCTTTTCTGCACTCTTGGTTGTACTCCTTTACTTACCTGTTTTCTCTACTGCTCACCCTTCGGTACCTCATTTGTTGCTCCCTCGAGCCTTCGGGGTATTCTACTGAGTATTTTTATACTCACCCCTTCTTGGCCTTTTCCCGCACTTGGTGTGCCGTAGAAAACGATGGACAGGTGAAACATGACTTCAGAGGAGCATAGGAGTATGAGAGCTTGGACCGCGTGCGGTGGTTGGAGTTGGGTTCTAGGTGGGGGACCCTTCTAGCTGTTTACTTTTTGTTCACCTGTTGCCGGGTTATGGAACTTTTTTTGTTTGGGAACGTGTTTGCCCCTTTTCTTTTCAGTTTACCTTCATCTTGTACTTTTTAATGTTTAGAGGTCGATTCACATCTGTGGTTTATATGTATATATATAGAAGTTGCCCTTTTCTTTTCTTGTCTTCTCTTTTACTCTGCACTTTTACATTGAGTATGCTGCGTGTGTGTGTGTGTATAGGTACTTATGGAATGGCCTCCCCAAGTTGTTGTGCCTTCGATGCTAGTCGCCAGCCCCTGGCCTATGGAGGTGGGCTTGGGGTAGTTGCGGCTCGATCCCAGGTAGGGTCGCGTCGTGACAAAGTGGTATCAGAGGTGGTTCGCTCCATGGGACACTGTTCGGACATCCCTAAAATAAAAGATGAATTGGATGGGATATAGGGTAACAGTTTTATTGTGTCTCGATAGCGGCTCTCAGGATAGGGAATCCAGTGATGGTGCGGCAGCCGACGTTTCCATTCACCAGGACCTTGATAACCTACTTGTGGACTCGGCATGCTGAGATACTTATTGCAGGGAAAATTTGGTTTTTGCATCATATAGGATTGAGTCTTTGACTGTCCTTTTTGAATAATATCCCCAATGTTGTTGTTATAGGAATATACATATATGCTCATCTGACCGTGGCACTCCTTGATTATATTCAGGATGTATCCGTGAAGACAGCCAACCAAGATACAGGCTTTGGTGCCTGACGATGACCCTTCGAGCTACGAGGCCACAGTCCAGGACCCATCATGTGAGCCCCATTCTCTAGGTGGGCCGGTAGCAGCACCCCCACCTGTTGAGCAGCAGGCAGTTTCAGTAGAGCAGGCTGATCTTGCGTGTAGTTTGAGCGTGCTTCGGGAGTTCCAGTAGTAGAGACCGCTGAGGTTCAGTGGTGAGACAGACCCTCAGGCAGTAGAGTCTTGGCTCGAGACAGTGGTTTTCCTTTTCAGGCATCTGCAGATGCTAAGAGATCAGAGTGTGACTTCGGCAGCCAACCTTTTTTGTGGAGCAGCTTGGCGTTGGTGGAGTCTGGTGACTCATTTTCTTGACAAGTCGTCGCTTGCACGGGGCTACTTTCAGTTGTTGTTCCATGAGGAGTTTTTCCCCTCCTACATGCACTCCGTTTGGATTTAGGAGCTCCTGCATTTTTAGCAGGGACGGCTGACGGTGGCCGAGTACGTGGCTAGTTTTGAAGACCGTGCATGCTTTTACCTGGACATGGTCCATGACGACGACTTCCGAGTACAGAAGTTTGAGAAGGGTCTCCATAGAGAGATTCATGCTATCATAGTAACCTTGGGGATTTCCACTTATACCGAGGTTCTAGAGCAGGCATTGGTGACAGAGGGCTTCCTGTCACGTTCTAGTGTTGGTGGTGGCAGCAGGCACGTTGGAGCCGAGACGTCTGCCGCAACTAGTGGGCATCAGCAAGCAGAACCTCTATGCAGTTGGATTTATGACAACCGGACATAGGGGTGTGGTCATACACAATAGTGGCATCGAAGGTCACCAGTTCAGCCCATAGAGAGTCAGTTCTATGCTTGTACAGGTGAGGTAACTTGGCACGAGACTGCCCGACTCGAGTTGTTGTGAGCTTCGGGCAGGCACCAGGTGGACCACGACGAACGAGGTAGTTCCATGATCGGAGTAGTACCCAGAGAGGTGGTGCTAGCAGGGGATCGAGAGGATCTGGTAGTGGGGTACAACTTTACGAGGTCTTCCCATCACCACAAGGCAGTCCACATCTGGCTCCGGGAGCCGACAGTTGGGACCACGGACAGTCGCGAGCCTTGGATGTCTATGATCCTGCAGAACATGAGGTGATAAGAGGTACACTCTACAGCTCTTCTAATTTTCTGCAGTAGAATTGTTAGACTCTTCCAGTGAAATTCTTTCCTCCCTGCTCCTTGCTTGAGGTGTTACCAGGGTGACGCATGGCGTCAGGTGTAACCCTGTATTGGTAAGGTAAAAAGGTGTGAGCCCTTTTTCTCTAGTCGATGGTGTCGACTCCTTCGCTTTCCGAGTGTAAAAGAGAGTCTGGATTGTGGGACATCGACTGTGAAATCTTCTGTGACCATATATCCTTGGGTGTTCCTCCATATGGATATTCTAAAGGAGGGAATCACCGGGCCTTGTTCCAGGTGCGGCCGGTGATTCCAGTCGCGACGTGCGACATAGAGGTTTCGACCGGGGAGGTGAGCTACCCCTGAGGGCCTTTGGGCCATTTGAGACCATGCAAAGGGATAGAGAGGTTCCTACCGCCTTGCCCTAACCCCAATGTCTGGAGTGGGTGCATGAAATCGGCAAGGACCGACCTCGCGTGAACAGATCAATCCTTTGGTCTGTTTGCAGTGGCGTAGAGCTGTGCGAGATTACTTCTAGGTATGGAAGAGCCGGGTGTGGGCTTAGTACCCTGTGTTTCTCCCTAATTTTTCTTTTCGGAGACGAAAATATTGATGGATGGAATGATGTAAGAACCCAGTTTTTTCTGCGGAATACTTTGGAATATTCTTGATGATATTCCAGAGCAGCACCTTCAGACGGTGTGCGATTCTGAGCCCCAGAGTGGCCGGAATTTAATTTTCAATGCGCTCACACTAGAAACACCAAATAAATGGTATAACTCCTTAAAGGTGCACCAGATCAGGGATTTGATTTTACGAAGGGGTCTGGAATGGTGTGTTTACCCTAGGAACGACATAAAAATTGTCGGCGTGGGATGTTTGGACCCCTCGCCCACTCCCGGAATGTTAAAAGGATAAATAAATAACTTAATTTATCTCTTTAATGGTTAAACTTGAGTATCTCTTAAACAGTGGATCAGATTGGAAAACTGAGGGCACCATTGAGTTTGGAATGTATCGTTTACCCTATGAGAGATATAATTTTCCCGGGCACAGGCCGTCTCTGAAAAAATGGTCCTGGGGGTGTTTTTATAATTTGACGGCTTTGGGCGTTCAGCTTTATAACTTTTGAACGAAGGCTCGGAATCAAATTCTGAGACCACCGTTGTGCTTGAGAGGTTCTATTTACCCTAGGGGAGACTTAACCTTGACCCTAACGGGAGTTTTGGTTACGGGTTAATTTGGTGTGTTTTGAAATTAAATTAATTTAAAATTTATTTAATTTCAATTTAAGTAAACCCCTCCCCTCCTCCCTTATTTCTTCCTCCTGGTGGAAGGAGTCTAAACCAATGCCTCCTCCATCCTCTCCTCCTCAAGGTGGCGCGTTGCGGCTACGGAAGATCGTGCGGGAAGCGTCGGGCGAAGCCCATCGAGGTAGGCGGTGTTCGTTTGAGTTTTAAATCTCGAACCCCTCTTTGAGTTCGATTATTTGCATCAAATTGTTACTATTTCTTCGAAAAAATCCCATAATAATGTAGTATAATTTATGAGCTTTCCATCACCCTTTTCGGAATTTAAATCCGAGTTCGGAGGTAATATCCATCGTCCGGCGAAAGTTGCGGGTTTTTGTTTTGTTTCCGGCTGGTTTTGAGTTTTTTCGGCGGGTTCGAGCAGTCGAGCACGGTTGCCGAGTGAGCAGCGACGCGCGGTGGTGGGGTGTTCGACCTAGGTCTACTGAGGGTGTCGTCCAGGGATCACAGACGGTGAGATGGGGATGTCGGAGGCGGCTTCCGGCGGGTGACGCGACGGCGGGGGTCTCCTCAGGCGGAGCGGCTCCCTTCAGCGACGACTGTCTGCTGGGGCTACAGGCGGTGTCGGACGGGCGACGGAGCAGGCGTGCGCCGGCCTGGCGTGGTCAGCAGGGGAGCCTGAGGTGTCGACCTCGGGAGTGCAGAGGAGGAACGACCCTCATGGCCGGTCTGCTGGGAGATGAGGACCCGCCGGAAGAGGGTCCTGCTGGCAGCAGTGGAAGAAGACCGGACCTCCTGGCCGGTCTGGTTTTAATAAAAAAAGAATAAAATATAAACAAATATGTTTATAATAATAATAATAATAATATTATTATTATTATTATTATAAGATGATTTATATTTTAATAAATCATGAACCGGGAGTCGGTTTCGCGAGCCGTCTGCGGCGGCGCGTGCCTCATAATGGGAGGAATATTTGGAGATGGTTTCGGGGAATTTTAATTCCTGAAATGAGGCGCTCGGGGGTGCGGCATGACCGTTAAGTGGATGGGCACTTATCCGGGAATTTTGTTTTGGACAGCGCGGACACGTTCGACATCTGTTTTGAGCGCCGTCAGTGGCGTTGGGACCCTGCCGCCGGGGCGAAGCTTTCCAGGGTGCTTTCGAGCATTGAAGCTGGAGTTGAGGCGTGGGCCCCATGGGCCTTCTTTTGAGCTACGTGGATCTTTTAGAGACTTTTTCCTTAGACATACGTTCGAAGCGTGCCAGTAGTCGATGTTGGGTGTTTTTTCGAGGGCATCGCGTTGGCGCATTCTGTCCGCTGTAATTCCGCATGATGGTGTGGGCCCCACGAGGGCCGTTTGGGCGTCGATAGTGATTTTCCATCTTTATCAATGAGAAACCGTCCTGGAATAGTTAATAGTCCATCTTGTGTGTTTTTTCGAGAGGATCGCAACAGTGCGATCCATTCGTTGAGTTTCGGGAACAGGTTGCGGGTCCCACGAAGCACCGCTCATGTATGGTGCACCGGAATGCACCTTTTTCTCTGGATATCCGTTGTACTCATGTGGGTAGTGCTTTTAACGTGTTTTCCCAAGGGGATCTCATTAGTGTGATGTGCCCGACTGATTTCGGGGCCGAGGCTCGGGATCACGGGACGCCGTGCAGGCGTGAGGCGGTCTTGGCGACTTTTTCGTTGGATATCCGTTTGAGGTGAGTGAGTAGTCTATCTTGCGTGTTTTTTTTTCAAGTATTATGACTGTGTGATCTGTTTGGAGTGCGGAGCCTCAAACGCAATCTTATTAAATGTGGAAATGTGAAGGTGCCCCGTGGTCGGTTCTTCTACTGTGTTTGTTGCGGACCCTTAGCGTGTGATCGTGTACACTCCCGTGTGAGTGAAGTGATGCTTGAACAGATGTGGTGAGTCGTGCCCCAGTCGTTGAGGCCGAAAGTTTGCGATGTTACGTCACGCCTTCACGTTGACATTGGGTGTCGTGTGCACGATAGCCCATGGGCTTAAAATGAGGTATACTCTAGGAGTATACGGGCGTGCTTGCAGGTACGTGTGATTTGTACCTGAGACTGTTTGTGTGCTTGGTTGGGGATTGACTTGGGGTTACACGTCGTGTGGGCCCCATGTGCGTGTTGTGTTCTACTTTTCATACTTTGACCGCTCGCGACGTAGAGGGTCCCTCTGTGCTCGTTTATTTGACCAGCCGAGTGGAGTTTTTCCCCTGGCACTATGCTCGTTTGTTTGACTAGCAGGGTTGAGTGGTCTCCCCCTATTTTCGTTCTCAATGGATCGGCCGGTAGTGGTGCTAGTGACACCAAGTGATGGACCAGGCATTGAACCTCTTTTGGGTGAGTTGTTATGGAGTTGGGTGGTTGCGCGATACCTACTCTGTGTTCGGTTGGTCAGTGTTGTACACTCCAGTGGATATGGCCAGAGTAGTTCTATGTTTTACCCTCCAGCGGGGCTGGGTAGTGGGTTACTCATCAACATCTAGGGTCTACCTTCCCACAGATACTGGGCCGCGGGTCACCCGATGTTCTTAGGGTCTACCCTCCAGCAGAGACTGGGCAGTGGGTCACCCGATGACCTCTTAGGGTCTACCCTCCAGCAGGGCTGGGCAGTGGGTCGCCCGTCGTCTAGTTCCAGGTCTACCCTCCAGCAAGGCTGGGAAGTGGGTCCCCTGTCGACTTATTCCAGGTCTACCCTCCAGCGGGGCTGGGCAGTGAGTCGCCTGATGATGTATTAAGGTCTACCCTTCGGCAGGGCTGGGCAGTGGGTCGCCTGATGATGTATTAAGGCCTACCCTCCAGCGGGGCTGGGCAGTGGGTCGCCTGATGATGTATTATGGTTTACCATCCAGCAGGGCTGGGCAGTGGGTCACCCGGTATCATATTATGAATTACCCTCCAGCAGGGCTGGGCAGTGGGACACCTGTTGATATTCCAGACTCAGTCCTTTCTACTAGGCTAGTCTGTGGCTTTCCTCCATGATTACCGGAGCGGGACCCTTGGTTGTACGGGTCAGTGATGGAACGACTTTGACATTGAGAATACCTCTCGACTGCGGGGCAGTGACGAGGTGTGGTTTGACTTTCCCTAGAACTCTCAAGTACATGGGGTGCTTTCCCCACAGAGACACGTTCTTGTGACGCGATCTAAAACCATGCAGGTGAGTCAGTGCTGCCCAAAGAGGATAGTGTCGAAGTGCGGTGATTGAGCCCCTTGGCTTGCGGTTCGGGGAAGACGTGTGGGATGCTGGGCATCGATGGAGTTTACTCCTGGGACTGTTGGCTACTCGTTTTCTTGGGCTGATCTACGGGATGGAGATCCCCTTAAGAGCATGTCTCGGCTTCTTGTTGAGCATAAGGATATGTATATACCTTGTTCCAGTACCCACTTCTTGGGTGTGGTTACTCTCCTTCCAGGAGAGACGAAGACGTGCGGGGTATGCCACATGCTTTCCGTGTCTAGCTTCTCGTGGTTGGATGAGTCTACTCTCCTTTTATAGGTGGTGAAGACTTGATGGGAAGTTCATCATCTAACCGTTTCCATCTCCTTGGGTCTGGATGAGTCTACCTTCTTTTATCATGTTTGGTTGAGCTAGAAACTTTACTATTACTCTTTACTGCACTCTTATTTGTACTCCTTTAATTTCCTATTCGCTCTACTGATCACCCTTCAGTACCTCCTTGGTTGCTCCCGCAAGCCTTCGGGGTATCCTACTGAGTATTTTTATACTCACACTTTCTTGGGCTTTGGCCGCACTTGGTGTGCCCTTGTAGACGATGGACAGGTGGAGCGTGACTTCAAGGGAGCATAGGAGCTTGGGAACTTGGACCGCGTGTGGTGGTCGGAGATGGGTTCCATGTGGGGGACCCTTCCAGTTGTTTACTTTTTTTTCACATGTTGTCTGGTTGTGGCACTTTGTTTGGTTGGGCGTGTTTTTTGCCCCTTTTCTTTTCAGTTTACCTTCAGCTTGTACTTTATATTGTTTAGAGTTCGATGCACATATGTGTTTTATATATATATATAGCAGCTTCCCTTTTCATTACATGTCTTTTCTTTTACTCTGCACTTTTGCATTGAGTTTGTTGTGTGTGTGTGAGTAGGTACTTAGGAAAAGGCCTCCCCGAGTTTTTGTGCCTTCGGCACTAGTCGCCAGCCCCTGGCCTATGGAGGCGGGCTTGGGGTAGTTGTGGCTTGAGCCCGGGTAGGGTCGGGTCGTGACATTGAAGGTGTGAATTAGAGAGAAGGGGGAGTGCACATTTATAAGAGGGGTGAGGGGAACCTTAGGAAAAGCTAGAAATATTATTTTATAATAAAATAATTTTCGGTTTCTAATGGATCCAAAATGGATTACATAAATTTTAAGGTTCTTATGGGTCGAAAAACACTCAACCAACAAGTTTGGACAGGTTTGGGTCAATATATTTTCTTTATCTTTTAGATTTAACTCTGTGTTAAATAGTATGACATTTACCATGTCTCTTTGTATTTTTATATTATATGGTTTATAAACAAACTATATACTACCAAGAAAGCTCCAAATGGTTCATTAATGATAAAACAATCCTTATATATGTCCTTTTTTTCAACCTTATATTTTTAGGAATATAATATCAATTAATAATATAATATTTGTTTTAAAAATTCTTTTTTGTCTATTATGACAGTATTTAATAATTGCTTTTTGTTAAAGTGCTAAAAACATTATTAATTAAACATAAACTCATTTAATCAATACTAACATGTAATATGAACCTATAAAACTTTTGGATGTCATCAAAACGTTCAAAATATATTTATTTTAACATTTATGAGACCATTTATTTGATTTATTCAATAATAAGGAAAATACTTCATCATCATTATGTTATAACTAAATTTAATTATTCAATGTCTAAAAATTATAAATAAAATACAATTATGTAGGAAATATTATTATATTTCTAATTATTATTTATTTTAGAAGAGATAATATTTATTACCACATGTAAAAATTGTTTTACTAAAAGATATATCCTTATGTCATTTTGGTATTTACTTTAACTTAATTAATATAAAGTGTCATTATCACTTACAAGTGGCTCCATGGGGTCCCAAAATTGACCCAAAGATGATCATTGTCGGATATGTATCATCCAATAGGGTTAGGACACGTTTTAGTGTAACTTAATATTATTATAATATTATTTCATACCCTTATTTACCGGATTTACTCTTTAATCATGATAAATAAAATATTTATCAATGTAATAATTCAAAAAATTTAAAAATAAAAGTTAACTATTTACACAATTATGACCTCCTGATTCTAAATATGGAATCCATTTTTCAAAATTCAAAGCACAGAACTGGCGGAAATTAATTTAAAATTATTTCCCGTTGCCAAAACAAAAATCGTGTTTTTAAAAATAATAACTATTAAAAGATTGACACTTGCTTAAGTCCAATTTAAATGTGAAATTACATCCAATGAAGAACATTATATTAAATGGTAAAAATATAATCTAATTATTGTTTAAAACCACTCAATATTATAACTTACCAATATAAATTATTTTGATTAAAAAAGTTGTTTTCAATTAAAATTTAATATTTTTCACTATTCATCAAAAATTGAATGTTTTCCGAAAAATACCAAAAATTATTCCTAAAATAATTTCGATATTCCAAATCCAAAAATTAAGTTAATTTTTAATGATAAAATTTTTACAATTTCAAAAAGCGTCTATTATTATTCATAACGGGTAGTTCGATTGGTCTCGGTGTGTTAGAATCTTGAAGTTGTGTATAAAGCAAGCTACTACATTATTCAAAGGGAAACATAACATGGAAGCATGGGGTGTTATATAAATAATTAAAATAATAGGATAAATTATCTAAAAAATTATTATACCATCCACTTCCACACCTTTTTAGTCATTAAAAAATGTTGTCGTCGCTCGTGTGTATGTACGACTTACCGTCTCCATGACACGAAGAGATTCATTTCCATGATCCCCATTCAAAGATTATTATAAATATATCTAGTACGAATAAATATGTAATATATGAAATAGTAATCCTACTTTATATATATATATATATGTAATTACATAAATATTATTCAATTACTTCTGTTCTATACTATATGAAAACAGAAACAACATTTATGCGTACGTACGACCTACCGTCTTCATAAATGGTTTTTTCCATTTCATATATCCATATATAGTACATATTTAGTATCTAAATATATATTATATATAAATAATATTTTATTTTATATAAATATTTACATCTTGATCTAAATGATATGATCAAGAATAACAAGTTAAAACACATATGATAAAGAAAGCGATTATTACCCGGAATGTTCATTTAACATGAAAATAATTATAAAATGGGTAGTATAAGTCATAAATATACCATGTATGATATAATAAATATTAATATGTTTCTGGTGTAATTTAATAATAAACAATGGTCTTTATACATGAGATTAAGCATACCCTCGTCCAAAGGAAAGTGCGTGTTAAGGGTTAATCCATCAATCTCATTATTATCTGAGATTGTTTATGTATAAGTATTTTCTGGGAAATATTTATTATCCATGACCATGTTTCGTAGAAGTTTTTTCAAAATGAAACTTTTAAGGTATGGTTTAACTAAATCATTATTTTAATTACTTTGAATATTTATTCTTCTAAATCATTCTCATTAATATCCTAGTTTTTCAAAATGGTTTTAAGGATTTATTTATATGGACATGATTTTTTAGAAAATCTAATTTTACTCAAACTATTGATAGTGTAATGGGATACTTTGATTCAAATATCACATTTATATGACTTCATTTATAAGTGGTTGACTTTTAATTGATTTCAAAAAATGGGATATTTCACTTCAAAATTTTTACAGATAATTTTCATCTATGCCAACATCTTTTACTGGATATTATTCTTGATTGAGGTTTATTTATTATAATACAATATTCCTTACTATATTGAATGAGTTATGATTTTTTTACTATGGATGTGTTTTTTTATACCCTTCTTGGTTTATGGTTGAATTATTGACATTTTGTATGCTATTTTTAATACGAAGTTTTATGTTATGTTTCAACATATCCATATGAGGAACGCAGTGGACATAGTATGTGATGAATGGGGCCCACTACAGCCCCTCATTGCATCGAATAGTCTCATGAGACTAATTAGTGTCATGTCTCAAGGACATGAAAAAAAATATTTGTAGTCTTGGCATGTGGCCTTGACTATGTGCTAATAATGTTTGGCATTAGGCATTCCCACATTATGAAATTAATTATTACCTGTGATTATTTGACTGGTTGAATATCCATGTTCATATTTATATGGTAATGATTGATTTATTTTCTCTATATTATGTTCATGTTTATGTAAAAAAAATATTTTTTCCTTTATTACATATCTTTCCTTTCAATTTTATAGTTTTAGCTAAATTATTTACCCTTACTGAGAATATGAGATCACAAATTTTTTATGTTTTATTTTCCAAGGATTATTTGATGTTTATTATGATTGATTTGGTGGTTTATTATAAAGGGAATAAACGCATTCTCAATGGATTATTTATGTCAGGATTTATGTTTGAATGTGTCATGTAATGTTCAAGTATGTAATCAAATTTCCACGAGTGAAAAACCGATTGGTATTTCCGGACTTGATTCCTTATAATCATGAGAATGTATTAAAATAATGCACCAGCTCTAGGATTCTGGATTCAGGGTTTTACAGTTGGTATCTGAGAATGTTTAGTACAAACATTGGAATATATATTTTGAAAATATCTTATTATGGAACATTACCCTATGATAAAATGTGAGGATTAGTATAGAAAAACATCATAGAATTTTGGAAATGTTGATATTTGGTGAGTTTTCCAAGAAATACATCATTTTATAGATATGAACAGGTGGAGGCGGTTTCGACACAGATGTACCTTGGAGTGAAATTTCCAACATGGTGTTTCGGTCATGACCTCAGGTATGCTGGTACACAACAACTGTTCTTACCGCACACTTGGTTAGGACACTCCCATGGGATATTCTATGGATAAGAAGGAATGAATCTCTAGCAATATACATCATCTAAAGAGAAAGAAGGATCATATATTTCCTGGTCTTTAGCCAAAATATAGAAGGTAAATAGTCTCTCGTGTATTCTCATCATATAAAGAAATAATATCATGTGTTAAAAAGATAAGTAAAAAATTATCTTAGTCATACGACTTTGAAGGGAATATAGAGAAGAAAAGGATGGTAGAGAAAATTTTAGATAAATGAGAGAAGGGAATGAAGGGTTTTCCCATATGATATAAATGTGGAAAGATTCACCTTGGTAAATTCATGAAGGGAATGATAGTTTGTTTTAAGAGTGGTGAAAAGGAAAACATGTTCATGATTTCAAGAGTAAGAAAAATGTTTCAAATGTTCAAGGCTTCATCTTCAAGGAGTTGGGTCACAACGCGAATCAATGTCCCAATTATCAGAGTATTCCCAAACTATGCTATTTGTTAATAATCATGTTGTGAGACTACCGAATATGAAGAGGAATGTCTAGTGTTCTTATTTTTTAATTAATGAATTACGTCATTTCCAGGTAGTATTGATGATGTATCCGTTATATGAATTATGAAAATAAATAAGGATTGTACTATAGTACTATTTCATTGAGGGTTTGAGATTATATGTTACTATGGAAAGTGACACCAAAAAAAGTTAATTTTTTTTTTGGAAAATGCATGGTTGAAGGACTGATAAACCTTAATATAGTCTTGATAATATGATATTGATTCTGGAATAAGAGATGGTTTATTTGGTTAAATTATATTGGATATTCTTGACTACCATGGAACTAATTAATGGTTTATTTATTTCATCATTTTTGTAGTATTCCAAATTTTTTGATTTTAGGAATATATATATTATTCAATAAGGAATAAGGAAGAATTAATGTAATCAATAATGTTTTATGTTAATTCATGGTGTTACCATGTTTTAAGAGAATACTTGATTAATGTACTCACATGTTATTGTGTGGGAAAAATTGATCTTCATTATGTTATGTTTACCTTCATTATAACTTTTTTGGACAATGAGTTTAGACAGAAATATTTTGGATAATTATAATGGTGGGAATGGATTATGTTGGAAATTGTAAATTTTGGTTTAAGGTTAAAACATTTAATAAGAATTTTTTGGATTTATATTATAAAAAGGACAACCCGAACATTGAGAGACAATCAGTCACGTCCAGCAATGCCATGAGACTTGAACCTACAACTGAAGGGTAACAAGGGTGCCTCACCTACAACTAGACTATGTGATGTCCTATTTTGTATAATGTATATTTTTTTAAATGGTCTAACTGATGAATTATATATTCTTTTTTTTGTAACCCTATACGATTTGGGTAAATAGAATATTTTTTGAGTTATATTATCTTTTGAAGTAAAAGATGAGTTTTTGGTAGAAATTTGATAAAGGGAGAAACGCTAAATTTCATGTATTCTATTTTTTCATGTTATTTGTCTCTACATAGTCATCCATGGATTCTATAAAGGATCTTCATTACTCTATGCTTAGAGAATAAAAAAACATTCACCTTTCTTGGAGTGTATGTGATCTCAAATTCATATTCATAGAGAAAAACCATTCACCACTACGGATTTGGGTTTATATCACACTGATATATAATATTCCTTAGTCAATTATAGTGTTGGAAGGCTACAATGTTCTCCCCTATGATGTAATGTCACCAAAACTTCATATAAAACACAAATGTTACCAATTTCAAGTCATAGGTGGAATGCTTATCAACATAGGGACATGACTATCGTGAACCATATGAGATTACAACCCTTTTGTCATTATAATGCTTCAAAATAATTGATGATAATCATAAATAAATACCTACAACATCATCCCTTCTTCTAGAAACAGATGCCTGAGGATACTGGTTATTCTCACTTTCAATTAGATAACAGATTTCTAACACAAATCAGTCCTAATGAAATCGAAGTACGTCATGGTCAAATCCATTAATGGGACTATAATATAATATAAATCCTAAAAACATTGATAAGGTCCCATAAGATAATGGAATCTATGAGGCCCCCTTGTTCTTTGTTTTCACCCAAGAAACTACAATATCAGTCATTTGGAGATCCATAGCCACACCCTATTAAGACTGTACATGTACCTGTATGTTCTCCTCTAACATTCAATAAGTTAACTGGAAAATATTTCATTATAGATAAGGTCATAAAATAACCGGTATGAATGTTATACGGTTCTAAACATGATCCTCCTTTTATTTTGGGTATATGAGGATGTCGTTGCTAAACCTGACCATGAAATAATCCTGGAACACCTAGAACAAATAGTTCTTGAGACCCATAAAAGTATTTTAGGAATTAGTAATGGTGAGGAACATGATAATGTACTGAAAGTGTTTATACTTACAATGAATGAATTATTCAGAATATAACCCTTTACATAAATTTGATGATATCCTGACTCAAAATTAATAGTCAAAAACTAATTGAACCCTTCAGCTGGATGATTAGATCATCCATCCTTAGAAGGGTTTAAAGATTCCTGACCATCAGTTGGCTTAACTTCTAGTATTCCACACATATCCTCAATATACAAACCCATTTATTAGTGAAAACACATACCCCCCCCCCCATGATGAAACACTAGGCTAAATGATGGGTTTATATAACATCACAAACATTTTTATGTGAATGTTTATTATTAATGAATAAATTCCTTATTACAAAATTTAGTTAGAGAAAACACATGCACTACAATTAATTTTTTAAATTTTGGACGGTTAAAAATATGGACATAATTTGTTTATAATGCTTAAATGACCTTTAAGAATCATAAACATTGAAAATACAGTCATTAGAGAGTGATCATTAGTAATAATATATATAAAGGGTAATATAAAATTCTAATTTATAATGATGGAATAATATTTTATATCGAACAGTACAATCATTCCCAATGAAGAAAAGTTATTAGATATTGTAATATAGATGATATCATTGGTATTTTAACTTTACTAAGCCCAATAAAAGAATCCACAAATAAAACATAAGAAGAACCATTTCTGGGAAAAGATCATGATTATCAAGATCACAACCCAAACCATGTACATTGAACCACCCTAGGAATATACCACTATCCCACACATAACCCTAAGCATAAATGCAATTAGAATAATGGGATGTGTACGTAGACCAAGGTATTATGAATTTTTATTTTATTAAGTAACATAATCATTTTATTTATACATTTTTATGTTTAATTTATGTATATATGATTATATAATGAAGTAGGAAAAATTATATTTTGATAAAAAGAAACAAAAAATACATTTTTTATAAAAAAAAAATTAGTTTTATTTAAAACAATATTGTTGAAAAAAAAGTTGAAATATATGTTATTTTATTACAATAATTTAATTAAATAATATTAATTAAACGTAATTAAATTCAATGTAGTTATTATTAAGGTCAAAAAGTGGCATGGGTCGTAAAAACATATATTTTAATGTAATCAATGTTATTTATTTAAAAGTACAATTTCTCATATTTAAGAAATTATTTTGATAAAATAAATATAATTTATTAATGATTCATTTTGAAAATATAAAATTGGAAATTTTTTAATAATTTTTAGAGACAAGAGATTTTTTGTGAAAAATTAACTAATATTAAAATATATGATATGTATTATGACATCTTAATAACCCAAAAGTTTAGTAATAAATAATATAAAAGGGAAAATAGAAAAATATAATTTTACATTAAATCTATGACTTTTTTAAGATATTTGATTAATTTTACAATCCATTAATGATTCACCCAAACCTGTATGATATTTTAATGTTTTAAAATCAATTCTTTATGAACATGACTAGATTCTATATTAGCTATTGTATTTTTTAATTATTTTTGTTCTTATCTGAGTAAAATATTGAAAAATACTCATACTAAGTACAAATCATAAGTAAAAACCCAAGGAATAATTATTTATTTGATTATATTATAACATATACTCCAATACCTATGTTTTGAAATTAATAAATATTTCCCCTATTTTTCCTATAAATACACACCCAATCTTTCATTCTACTCCACTAAAAAACCATTGATCTTGAATTTACACTCTATATTATTTAATAAATCTCTCTCATGTTGATACAATGATCTTAATTATCTCATACCAATATTTTATAAGATCTCTATCCATGTAAGGGATTTATAATTCATTTTTATCAATGTACATTAATTATACTGAGCCTTTTGATTTTGATTTTTTCATGGCGTAATGTTTTTTAAAAATCCTTTTATTTTACTTAGGATTATTATGAAGTGACAGAACACTATTCACTATCTTTAGAAACTTCCAGGAACTTTTATACACACCTCTTATAATGTCAACATTATCCTGTGATTTTCTTTGGACAAATTTTATATTGTGAACACCCTAAACCATTTAAACTCTTGTGTATTCACCTACTCATACCTATAATTAATTTATTATGGATTTAATTATATTTTACCTAGATTCAATTATAATATGATTAAATTTGATCAAATATATTATTATGTTTTATGAATATGTATCACATAACTGAAAGTACATAATATGAATGTGATGGGTGGACCTATTATTATATATCCCCACAATGCGTTGTTTAATTGTTTATCACATTTTATTCCATTTATAGTGTATGGTAGGTTATCCAAATCTATTTTTTAATATTATTTGAGGGTTTTTATCTATGAATTTTATATTTGATGTCATTTTTATGTTTTTACTTCATTCTGATGATGCCTTGATGTTATCATCTTATGTCATTATTCAATGTTCATTTTTATGATTATCTCCTATCTATGAAATCATTTTATGACTAATGAATCACAAGTATTACATTACATTATAATTTGTTTTGATTATTCTTTTACTTCTATTTATATCTCAACCTTTTCTAATTTATTTCCTCATGTTATCCCATGAAATATTAGAATATTGATGGAATTTAAGGGAATTTTAGAGAGTTTTTATATCCAACTAAACATTTCATACATAGATATAACACTTAAATAGATTAAAATTCATTACATAAAATAATGAACTATTCTAAAATCATATATTTCGAGTACCTTTTGTAATTTTTACACATAAACTACTAGTTTAAAAAATATCTACATCGTCGCCCACTATGTACTTTATAACGAATACCTTTATTATAAATATCATGCATAGTTAAATTCTTTAAATCTTGTAAAAAAATATAGGAGTGGATGATATCACATTTTCAGTACGTGTAATAACCAGAGATATCAATGGTCACTTGGTCATAACATGAATATAAAGGTATACAATCATGTGCATAAAATTTAAAAATCATATATTTCATATCATATATTATAATCGTGATTCATGGAAAAAATCATAGTAGTTCATAAGAAATAAATCATTTTATAATAAAAAAATGACCCATGAGAGAATAAAATTGGTATAATACATTTGTTTTTGGCATCACATATTCATATAAAATCATTTCTATAGTAGTCAAGGCACATTTTCAAGACTTCCATAATGGAATGGGTTCTCTCCCTTAACCATCATAGTAGTCATGGATAACTCCAAAGAATATCATGGTCGGGAAATTATGATACTAAATTGGGTATAATCAATATTCAAATAAATATAATCTCATGATATATCAGCCTTTATCGAATGCATTCGAGGTGGAATACTTGGTTATAACATGAGAATCATCCTTTTTTATAATGTAAACACTATAAATGGATTACAATGACCACCTTTCTGGTTTATAATGAAACCATAGTCACGTATTGAAAATAATACATATATTTTCCACATGACAATAAAATTATCATTATATAATTACATTATAACCAATGAAATGAAAATGGGTTTCATAAGCATTTCATCACTTCACTACAACATAACGAAAGGATAATAATTGGGTTTCATAAACATATAATCAAAATAATCATAAAAATCATGGGATTGAGTATTAATGGAATCAATGGATCATATCCCTAGAAAATCATAATCAATATAAAAGTGTGTTATCATATATTAAAATTTTATTAAAATATCCACCATATTTCACTTGAGTTAAATAAATTTTCAATTTATAAATTTAGTTTTTAAATAAAAATATTTCCAAAAAAAATTATATTAAAAATGTTATTTGATAATTACCGAAGAAGAATGTAAGGATTTATTAAAACGATTGATCATTCATAACAACGTGATATTCTATTCAAGTTGTATAATTTAAAATTTTCCTTTTATACTGTTGTAAACATTAAAAAAATATCTTTTAGAAAAAAACATGAATAATTATTTTAAAAACACATTATAAGATATAAAATGGGGTGAAAATGATTTTAAATCATATTAAAATACTATAAAACATCGTTAAATCATTTTTTGAGAACAAACATATGGAATAAAAATATATTTCTACTAATGAGATAAATATGGTAGATTTTCCTTAAAAACACCTTTTTAGTATCTTGAGTAATTAAGGTGTGGAAAAAAATAAATAAAATTTAATTTAATGATTAAAAAATGTTGAATAATATTCCTGAATTAATTATGTTTTATATCATATTGTTTCTTCATTATAAACCAGATCATCTTAAACTTAATCATAAATAATATCGATAAAGAATGAAATTGTAACATAATACCCTTTACCGCTTTGGTAACGTTGAAATAATAACCCACATGAAATAAATAACCCTATATGGATATATACATGAACATAAAATTACAATTAATAATCATAAAATACATTCATGGTATATATATACATCATTTAAAATAATAATGTGGTGAATATGGTATGTGTCATACAGAGATAAAAATGAGACAAAAAAATGGTACCATAGGTCTAATTTTTTTTAAGAACTGGATCCTCTTGAATAATAATAATTGAGTTATTATATATATATTACATGACAATAATAACATATATCATACCATATATGATTTACTTATTTGATTTTTTCACATTCTTGTGATCATTTCTTTCTTAAAGTTTTTTTTGTAGGTGATATCTGCTTCAATTTTCATGTATATTTTGGTTAAGAAGTTTTGATTAGGTTAATTTGGAAGTTATTATATCATATAATGAATTTTCCTAATGATATAAATACCATATATCTTAATTATATATATTTTCTATGCTATTCATTAAATTAGTGATATAAAAATAAATTACAATATTCGTGGAGATAGTAGGTCGTATGTACACTTGAACACCATTTAAAAGTTTTTTTATGGATGGAATGAAATAAATTTAAATATTATCTAAAATTTACATATTAATAATTATATCAAATATAAAATATATATATTCATTATATACATACTTATTAACATCTGTGTAAAAAAATGGAAAAGAATCACACCACATTATGTAGATTGTAGTCCCCACATACACATTATCGAAATTATAATATTACAATGGATTGGAAGGTAATATGATAGGAATGATACAATCATTAATAAAGTATAATTATTTAAAAAAATCATATATAAAAATTAAACCCTTAATAATACCCCTCTATT
This sequence comes from Viscum album, assembly GCA_963277665.1. NCBI lineage: Eukaryota > Viridiplantae > Streptophyta > Magnoliopsida > Santalales > Viscaceae > Viscum > Viscum album. The sequence goes on along the minus strand of OY728121.1, from coordinate 1,900,621,850 downwards.
GAATAGGGTAATGATAAAGGAATTGTATCGCTCGGTGGAGATGGTATGTCGTACGTAACCACAAAAAACATTTTCAATTACTATTTGATATAAAGAGAGATAATAATGGTTTCTCCATAATAATAATAAAAATTAAGAATATTTGGTAAAATAAATTTTTTATTGTGTTAAAAATAAAATATTCATTTGAGGTAAAAGACAAATTAAAAATGAAGTGTTCTGTTAAAGTGATTAAAATTTCATTGAAATAACTCATTTAGATAACATATTAAAGGATTTAGGGTGGGTATATTTGGAATGAAAAAACATCTAGTATGTGTATATGGGAGTATAGTAGATAAATATTCAGATTTCTGTTATTATACAAGGCTGAAATTAGTGTTAATAAGATAAAGGATGGGTACCCTTTAATAATTGAGGGGATGGTTACTCTTGGAATTTCTTAAAATAATAATTCAATGTCATTAATTTTGATTAAAAAATTGCCAAAAATGATATTATTAGAATATTATATGGTAATTAGTAGAAATACTCTAGTAAAACAACATTAGGACAACTTGGGATCACATTTTTAACCTTAACTTTTTTTCCCTTCATTAACCCTTTTGACAATTAAATTAATAATAATGTTTCCTAACATTAAATGGTTAATAATTTTACTATAATATTAAAAAACACCAAAAAAATGGAACATGCTTGTTATTTTAAAAATCCTTTATTTGAAAAAATATAATATTTTAAATAATTTTGTAAAATTTAATAATATATTATCTATTATAAAATATCATTAATGTCATTTTAAAAATATTTAATTTTTTTGAAATTAAATACATCAATAAAAATGGGGAATTCAAATATAATTCTTCAACCTCCATGTATTAGTTCATATATATCTATAAAATTCATTGGAAACATTAAATCATCCAAATTATATCACTTTTGATTTTTATAAAATCAAATATTGTAATTTTCAATTAATTGAAAAAAATATTCTATTAATATCACATAAAATTTAAAGTAATTATGTTATTTAAAAAAATTAAAAAAAATTAATATAATGTGTACATTTTCTTTAATATCAAAATAGACACTTATATTCATTTATAACATGATTTTAACCTATGTGTACACATAAATCATTTTTAAAACTATGAAAGATACATTTTGTAACATTCTTTGGTTAAATATTGTATAGGTCATTTTCAAGGAGTGTCCATTAAAAAACGCAATTATAAAAATATGGTCATACGATTCGAATTAATTTCATCTAATAATTATTATTATGAAAACATATGGCCTTATCCCTTAGTTTTGACAATGATTTACTAAAATTACCCTATACCAAGATGATATATTGTACCACTTTTACTATTTATATTGAAAAAAATAAATGTGTTAGTTAGAATGAGTGATTCAATAGGTTAATATAATTGACTTATCAATATAAATTATATTTACAAACACTTAAAAACTATAACTAAATTTTAATAAAAATAACCAGTTATTCAAAATAGTAGAATTATCTAAATTTGATCCATCAAATAGTATCTTAGAAGCGAGATAATGGGAATGTTAATATAACATTTAAATTATTCATCATTAAGAAGTATGTTACTTAATCATCAACTTTATATAAAAATAATAATATTATGTGTCGAAGTAATTTTTTTTATATTTTATAATATAAAAACCCATTAAAATAATGAATCTAGAAAATCACAAATCGGAATTTAAACAAGGGGTTTGGTCAAAAGCTGTGACATAATGCCACCCCTCCCCCCACATGGAAATAAAAAATATCCAAGGAATTTTGTAATAAATAATATAATCCAAAACCTGTGTTCTATTTAAAAGATATTACACAATACTATCTAGGCATAGGGACTGTTATATAGTTATACAGTGGATGAGAAGATAATAGGCCATAGATGTATTTTTCCATAGTTATTCATGGGAAGAAAAATAAATTTACTTTAGAGAATATCATGTATTTTCTATTTTAGCATAGTATAATGGGTTTTAATAGATCAATAAATAAAAATAAGACATATCTCAAAATTTTAAGAATAAATGAATAAGAAAGATATTATGAATGAGAAAATGAGGTTCATCTTGATCTGAATAGCTTCTGTTATTCGGAGTCCATGAATTTTTTTCAAAGGATCATGGACAAGTTTCTATGAATATTAAAGAAAATATAGAATCAATGATTCTTCTATATAACATAAGAACACAAGTATTGTATCCTTTTTTATTATCTATGTAATAAAAAAATTTTCCAACTGAATACTTCTTCTACATGTAATCAAATATTCATCATAATGATATGTTCATCAGAAGTAATAATTTTATAATAATAATTCATTATTAAATTAACTTATTCTCTATTTAATGCATCAAAACAATCCATTTGAGATGTTAAATGTCCAACTTATTTGTTTTACAGGGAAAGATGACTTCACTTAAAGAAATGATAGTTGGGTTCATGGAATCATGACACAGTCAATTAATGAGGTATGACATGGTTATGTCATCTCTTCATGAGGTCATCTCATTTGTACAAGTAAAAATTTCTTGAAGTCATGTTATAATCAATTTAATTTGGTGGTTTCTACCTTAATGGGTAGTGTCAAAGTATTGTTTTGTGAGATATTATACAATCATTGATTAGGTAACTAGATCACTTAATGCAATAGGTAATTTACATCATACGATCAGTATACTGATTTTCACGGTCATGTGTTTTGATCTCACGATCGATTGATTATACATTAGGTAATATAAAATATCAACACAAGAAATGATGAATATTCAATTCTTGGTAATTTCAAGACTAGGATGCATTTTTTTGAATTGCCTCATTGTATGATATTTTTTCATGTTGTAAGCAAGATTATATATTATTGTAAGGAGGCATTATCGTGTGAAAATCACACTGTAAGGTCTCACAATAATCTCTTGACTTATCCATATGTTAATTTTTAATAATAAATTAATTTTTTTGTGGAATGTATGAAAACCATTAACGAAATGATAAACATGATTAGGGATTTTTAAAATATGTAGGTGTTGAACTAGTCAAATAATCTCCCCATTTTACTGGTAATAAATAATAAAAGTTACATTTAAATGAATAGAATGGGTAAAAATTTTATAAAGAAATGTTTGAAATAAATTAATATTTAGTAAATGAAAAAATATAATTTTTTCTAATTTATTCAATGAATGTTAGTTTATTACGTACAACAATTATTATTCCCCCTTTGGATATTATCAAATTTAAATATAATAATTAGTAAGAGAAAATATAGGTGAATATAAAAGAGTGTATGTCATTAATATATAAAAATATCTTACCAAAAGTGTTCAAATAGGTTATGCTAAATACCTATCATAAATTTTATTCTACATATAAACGAGTGTATTTATTAATATCTATATAAAGGATACAATCCATTGATTTAGCTGTAGTGGAACTAGCATAAGTATTCTGAGGAGAAGATGAGGAGGAAAAGTCTCTAATAGATACACACTAGGAAACATGTCTATGATGTTGAAAGGATTGGGAAGGAGTTAGGTAAAAAAGATTGATGGTAGAATATATATTAGTATTTGATAAGGGAATGGATGATTGGGTTTTCATAGCTATCTGATTGTTATAAAGATAGGGTTCTATCAATGTTCTAAAATCAATTACAACACAATAACCATGCTCCAAAGCATGAAGGAAATCATAATGATTCTCCATAAAACCTTCCCAAATATGATTTATAGCTCTAATATTTTAAAAATTCATCTTAAAATATTATGTCATAGAGGGAATCATCATGTCTATTACAAGAGTTATAAACATACCTTTTTTATATAACTTTTTCAATATACTGCTCAGAATGTAATCAATATCCCTCTTGATTTCTTCTTAGACTTGACTAGATTACTTAAAATATTAATGAACTCGAGCTTTCATATTAGGTTCATGGGATTAAACCCCATCGTACATAGTCTTGTGAGTCATTCTTAATTCCTCAATCAAAACATTAAAATCCTCCTGAATTAATTGTTTGATTATGTCTTCATCAGCAACTGGATGAATAAGAGGTGAAGAAGACATAAGATCAGGTTGAAACACCATATACATGATCTTCATGTATAACTAAATCGTAATGTAAAATATATAATTCTGAAGAGTTCCAACCTAAGCTATCAAATATAAAATCTCATTCGGCATCATATCTATTCTGAAACATTATATAGGTTGAAGATGGTTGATTACCAAAGTCACTGCATTAAATATATCAAAATTTTGGTCTCTTTTCAATGATATATTAAAATTAAAAAAAAATTGTCTTAACATATCAAACAATTCAAATTTAATAACATCCATTTCAACCTTTGTGACATATGAAATAAATGTTACAGAGGGTGCATGAAAATAGGTATATGGATCACTATCCATATTCTTACCATATACCTTATGTGAATCATCTATAGTTCTACCTCTCATTGTATAATCCTTAACATTGTTGATATCTTCAACTTCATCTCCATTAGAATCATTAACAATTTCCTCATGAGAAAAAAGTTGGGAATCCTCTGTTAACCCATGAATTCAATCCCCAACAATCAAATATCATTTTAATGTTCTTTAAAAATAAAGAATGGAAATTCCTCCATGCCCAAGTGGACTACCTATATGATCATTATCTTCAAATTTAGAATATTCTAAGACCAATAATATAGAGAACGGGGAATTATCCCTCTTATTAGAGGCATCAGTTATAGTATTTCTAGTATTACTCCCAATTATATTATATACTTATGAGTTATCTCGATCTTCAATAGTGTGTGTTGACTAATCCCATTTAGGATCATCTTTATAAGATAATATATCTTCATCATTGTTGTTAATTTTATATGTATCTTTTTCTTACTCTTATTTTCTATAGATAATTCATCTTCATATTCTAATGATGTATAAATTTCATCATTTTAATTATCGAAAACATCAATATGTTCAAGGCATGGATCTACCAGATCACTCAGTCTAACATGATACATTAATAGGTTAAACAATTTATAAAAATTATTTGGGTTAGACATCCATTGTTGTTTCCATGTATTATAGTTAAGTATCATTTTCTTACATATATTTTGATAAATTATAAAATCCATGGGATTTTTTTACCTTTCCATACCCCTTGAGGAACTAATCCTTCATACATTAGAAAGGTATAAATGATCTTATAATAGGGTAAGGAATAAAAATGTGAATATAGATTGCACATATCAATGAAATATCTCATAAAGTATCTATAAAGACTATATTGAACACCATTATAAATCAAAAAAAATTACCTTCATTCCTCCAGTTATTTATTTATTCTTTTTTTGGGAATGTTACATGATGAATAAATTTTACAATCAGCCTTCATTCTCTAACAAATTCAACAATAGTGGGTCTTATAGGAGTCCTATTCTCGGTGAGCTCTTCCAAGTCATAATGAAATTCAATGTTCAGATGAATAATAAGATATTATGTTTGATAATACTTATATTCTCCTTTACATGGTATGCTCAAAAAAATTCCCCAACACATTAAAGAAAAATAAAAAACATCACAGATTACCATTGATTTTACGATATCCAAATTCTCTCTAGGGAAGAACTAAATATTATCATAAAATTCCTTGAGAATAATTGAATATAATGGAATACCATTTCCATTATTCTAATCAGACCATTCCTGATTTTGAATCAAATCCCATACCAGTGATCTACTCGACTTTAACCGCTGTGCATAAAATTAATTTTATGATAAAAATTAATGATAAATGAGATTATGATTCTTCAGCTTCACTAATGAGATCGAGATAGTTTTTGACTTCATTGTCTTCTTGTAAGGAGTAAATTGTACATGAAAAATAGTCTCTGGTATTCTATTCATTCTTATCAATTTAATTTGATTTGGGATATCAAATGGTTAAAATTTGGAGTTAAAAATGATTGGATTGAGTTGGGGATATTGAGAGTATTGAGACAATTGAAATAAACCTACCCAAAGAATCTTAAAAATATATATGAGATCTAAATAAATATAAAATTAATGCTTCAGATTATAATTAAAATTTTATTTTAATCCATTTAAGTGATTAAAAATAATAAAAAACTTCTATGAAATCCTAATAAAATATTTCACAAAAAATTTATATTTAAATAGAAATAATAAGAATTCATACCATGGATTTATAAATAATGTACACATATTCAAAATCCTAGCTATATAAATGGAGTCCTCATGTTATGAATAGTGAACATGTAAGATAAAAAATCATGGTATATATAGTGACCATAAGAGTATGTATTTATTGTAGGAATACTCTCCATATGACAAAAAACTCATTTTTGGCCACTTGATCATTTGAAATTTACCTCATTGTTACTTCAAGAAAATATAAAAAAATAAAACTCAAATAATTTAAAATTGACTTTATAACTAAAACTAATGTTAGGAAATTATTATTAATTTATCATTCCCAATTCATGGATGATATAATTGATTCAATCAATATTCCAAGTTTTTGTAAAGATATGAGTGAGTTGATGTTCAGTACAAATTAATTATAGAGTTATATCACCTTTCTGGATATGATCTCTTAGAATGTTAGGTCTTATAAAAATATGATTTGTTTAAGAATGTGATATAGGATTATTATAAATATTTATCACACTTTTATTATCATTATTTATAAGGACATGTCAAAATTAATATCCATAGTATAGTAATGAATTTTTGATCCATAGAATCTATGCATAGTAACATCCTATTGTTATATACTCATCATCAATAGTTGATAATTCGCTAGTGTTATATTTTTTACTACACCATGACACTAGATACCTTCATAAAAATGGACAATTTCTAGAAGTTCTTTTTCTATCTAACATTCAACCACCATAATCTGTGTATAAGTAACTAACAAAATCAAATTATTCTCCTCTAGAGTAACACAATCTTAAGTTGGATTTATATTTGAGGTGTTTGAAAATGATTTTCATAGCTAATAAATGTGAATATTTTCTATTTTCTTGAAATGAGACACACATAAAAAAATAACATTATATTAGACGGTCTACCATTTAAGTATATTAAACATACAATCATGCCTCTTTTTATAGTCTGATCATATGGTTCCCTAGTTTCCCAAGGTCAAACATTAATCTTTTGCTCATGGAAATATTAATAACATTATTATTGTTCATTCAAAAAGTTTTTAAAAGAAATTTTTTGTAATTATATTTATTACTAAAAATCCATGCGTACTTTTAGAAATTTCAAATAAAAAAAATTATTTATTTTAACCCATCAAGCTCATTTCAAATTCACATGGAATTATTTTTTAAAAATCACTACACAATGAATTTCTCTAGATTCAAGAATAATTTCATCAATATAAATTTTTACTACTAAAAAACCATATGAAATTATTTTATTAAAAAATTTAAGATAACCTATACAATAAGAAAAAACCTTTGAAAATTATAAAACTATTGATACTATTAAACAATGTTATAATATATATTTCTAAAACATTTAATGATATGGTTAATTTACAAACATGATTTGAAAAGTGTGGTTTTATAAATCCATGGGTTTGTTCAACAGGAAAATATTTGTCAATGTAACCATTTATGAAATCACTTTTAACATCTGTTTGATAATTTTTAATGTCAAAATGTGATGTATAGGAAGCATAATCAAGGCCACTTCATGGCCAGATACTACTGTAATGGTTTCCCCATTTTCAATACCTTCTTATTTAATATTTCCTTTTGCAACCAATCATGGTTTAATATTTTGACAATTTTTCTTTATTTATCAACCATTATTTTCGAAATTCCATTTTAGTGACAATATTTTGGTAGTGTTTGGGTATTTAAACTAGTTAATATATTGTATTTCATTCAAACTGATTAATTTATTATTTTATTTCCATTACCCATTATTTATAATTTATTAAATAACTAATTTTATTATGTTCATTATATATAAAGAAAAATTTATATTAAACATTATTACTTTGATAATATCTATTCTGCGTTCCTTTATAATTATTACCTACAATAACATATAATAGAAGAAGTGTGTGATTCATATCATCTCTAGGTATAAAAATGTTTAGAAAATCATTCATATCTATATTTTGGATTCAATATTTTCATCAAAATTTGGTGAGTTCATTATAGGAGTTAATTTTTAGTTGTTAAAAGTTTTATTATATAATTAAAAACTAGAAAGGTAATCCTTAAGATTTTTTAATGTTGTCTTCAACTCAAGTATATCTGTTTCATTAAGCATTACTTGGACAGATTATTCTACAATATAATTCATTTAATTAAACACCAAATATTCATTATTAGTAAGTAATATCCATGTGAAATTCCATCATCACTCTTGGATGGAATATTGTATAAATTCACTTATGTATTGAGTATGAAGACTTTAAAACTAGAAAATATATTGTAATTAACCATTTCTTTTCAACCATGGCATTATTCACAAGGGTATTATTTAAAAGTCGTTTAATTAAAACACTATTATTTATATAACAATATGCATTTTCATCTTCTATAAAAAAAATAATAAGGTAAATCATACTCATAGAGAATGGTCTAAGAAATCTCTTAAATGGTAATATTTCTCATCCCGACTTCAACATTATGTTGTGACATCTTAAGAGAAAAAAATTTAGGAATATAGTAAATTTAATAGAATAATGATTCAAAATAATTATATTAAAACATGCAGACATGATAAATTTTTATTATTATTCTTATTTATTTATGATTATCTACAAATCAATTATATTTAGAAAAACATGAAAAATGTTTCATATTCATGAGAAAGGAAGTATACACTTCGGTATCTTGAATAACAATCTATTATAACATAAGCATAATGTGTTCCTACTAAAATATAAACTCTAGAGTTTCTAAAAATTTTAATTTTAACATAATTTAAATGATAACAACTGTAAAATTCAGTCTTTGGTTTGTATGTTATTTTTTTCTATTTTGTTTTCTTTTAATAGGGATTAAATATTTTTCGGTTGGGAGTTCTATCTTAGGAAAATACTTAAGGAAACAACACCAAGTTATCATTAAAAGATAATGAATATTTTATTTTACATGTAACTTATTCATAATCATATATTGGTTATTAAAGGCTCGTAGACATTAATATTTTCAGTAAACAATGAATATAAATCAATATCATAAGAATTTTCATTTTAGATAGAAATAAAAACTAAAGCATGGTTAGAATAAAAAACCATAAAATAATGGTTTTAAAATTTACCATGAGAAACATCATCACATAATTGTGAATTACTCAGTATGATACATTTCAATCCATATACAAATAATAATTTAAAAATTAAACTTTAACTAAAAGTTACAAATTTGATTGATATTAATTATAATCCCTTTTGAATTCTCATGAAAATTAATATTTCCACTGTAAAACTCAATTATGTTTTTAATGAATGAGTAGTCTCCAATAATATGTATATATCATCAACATTTCATGTACCATAGTTTTTTATTGGATCATTTCAAAACTGGTTCCTAAAAAATATTTAAACAAAAAATGACATGGATACCAATATTTTCATTGGTCCTTAAATGTTAGTAATAAGAGATTTTAGAATCCATAATTGTTTTACATGTTTCTTATATAAATTAGTAAAACATTTAGAAACAAATAACTTATTATTTATTATTGAAAATGAAATACTAACTTGATTTTCAGAATAAGAGGTTGGGAAAAAATTGGTTTTTAAAATTCTTCCCTATCGAATTTGATATCCTATTCCAGTTGTATATTTAGGTGTAGTTTGATTTCCAAGAATCTTAGAATGATTTTTTCATCATTTTTTAAATCAATCTAGATCGTTATTTAATATATCATTAGATAATTTATTCTTTTAATTTTCACATTGTAGTTTATAATTTCTAAATGTCATTACGATGATAATTGGTTTAATTGAGAAGACATAGCATGGTACCTCTTTAAACATATGTATTTATCATTTTTATCCTTAACAATTCTTACATCATGTAAAAATATTCCAATATTTCATTAAATGACATATATCAGGAGTCATTTTTAGTTTCATTATGATTTTAATTTTTTGGATTATTTTCCTGAAAAAACATGTTATACCCTAATGTGTTTTTCATAAAACACATATGTGGATTTTTACTTATTTAACCTCTTCTAGAATTAGATTACCTAGAGATGTCTTATAAGGTACTCCATGTGTCATTCATAACCATTTTATATAGATTTTATTTTTCCTCTAACATTTTATTATACATGACCATAGTAAATCCATCTTTGATATTTTCTTTTCTTTTTCATCTATTGAATATCACATAATTTCTGAAATCATCCTTTTTCCAATCTTTTATACAATTTAGTTTTTCATAATAACGTCTATAATTATGATACATGAAATACAAATTATTTTTAGAAAACAATTTCCAACATCTATCTAGATGTTCCATTTTGTGATCACTTTCATTCATTGTCAGAGCATTCAAATATTATCTTATTTTTATTTTTTTTGAGTCAGTAGTATTAAATCATATAGTATTTCTTTTCATGTCTTCAACTCACCCTTTTTTATCATTAATTTCTTCATTATACATCATGATTTTACTAATTATAAAATTAACTATAGGTATAATAATGTCACAATATTCTTTTATGGATACAATTGTTCCTCTCCATATTTCGGGTAAGCACCTCAGAAATTGCATGACTTGATCCCCACCAGTAATTTAATTTCCCAGTGTATGTATCATGTTAACTATCACATTGAACCTAATATGAATGTCATATATAGATTCATTTGGATTCATCGTAAAATTATCATATATAATAGTGTATTTATTAAAACCCATTTATTTATCATTCCTTGATCATTTTTTTGTAATATAACCAGGGTAACCCAAATATCAAAATAAGTAGCATAACGTTATATTTTAAATATAAAAATTCTATTAAATAACTATTAAAAAATAATTGTATTTTAAATTATAATCATTTACATCTTTTATATCATCACTCTTTGGATCTCTTGCAGCAAAATGCTTTTCATATTTATCATCCATAATGGTCCATATATCAAATCCCATATATTCCAAGCTATGTTTCATTTTAATATTTCATTGAACCTAATAATATCAAATAAAATAAAGAGTTTAATTAGTGGTATTTCTTTCATGTTTATTGTTATGAATAATGAATTAAATTTATATATAATTGAAATTTAAGATCATTAAATGCGACTAAATCATTGTTAAAATGATTATAAATTCCTCTAATACCAACTATTTTTCAGAGTGAGTATCTCATTAAGGGTGAAATGAGTTCACAAAAACATTTTTCTTTAAAAGGAATATCAAAAATCATTCCCCAAATTAATAAAAATTCCTAGTTAATAAATACAGTAGAAATATATAAATTTTGTCTTCTAATATTTTATCAGAACTAGAATTACGGATCGGTCAAAATTACTTTTAATTTCATTATATTTTTAAAACTAAGTCGCATAATCAAAAACAAATTAATATACATACAAATAAAAAATAAATATTAAATTAATTTTTTTTATAGTTTAGAAAACATAATCTTATTAAAATAAAAAAAACTAGAAAATCGCACAGTTGAATTTTAAAAAGGGGTTTCTTAACTAGATGATACTTAATCTCCTATAAGAGGAAATAACATATGTTCATGCAGTTTATTAATGAAAAAATTTATACACAAGAAGGATAAGGTTTTAAAAACAATAGTACATAAGACATTTCGAGAACATATCCACTTCCTCCTTTGTATGTCTGTTGAAAAATATCAGGTCACATATGACCTCTTCCGTTATTATTTAGGGTAATAAAATAAAATGATTTTTGAGAATATAATTTATTCTTCAGTTTATCACAGTAGACTACGTATTTATAGATTATCATTGGAATATAATATAAAATATGAAATTTTAATAATTAATAAAAATATCAATGGATTAATAATTAAAAGATGTGAAGAAATTTTATCTGAAAATATTTTCTTGACCATAGTCATTGTATTTTTCATTGGAATGACATTTGAGACGTTTTTCAGAAAATTATGAAAAAAATAGCTTTATAGTGTCTCCTTTGTAAAAAATGTTCTTTTGTATAGATCCTATATTTATCTCTTTATAATAGATAATTTGTTCAGTATAGAAATGTTTCTCATCAAGATTATATATCTATATTAAATTGATCATAATTAAATATCGTTATTGGAGAATAATCATTCTTCATTAAATGAACTAATAATCCATTTAATACATCAAAACAGTCCATTGGATATTTGAAATGCTCTACTACCATATTAAACATTAGAATATGTATTCACATAAATCAGAGTTAGTGTAGATCACAACAACCTTTAATGGTTATTTTATATGGAATAGTGACATGTTTAGCTCATCTCTTAATATGGTCAACACATTTTTACATGCGACATGTTCATGACTTCATGAGGAACTACTTTTCTTCATGTATTCAATATATTTAATGACACATTAAATATATTAATTTATAAAAATTATACATACCTTGGAATATTAAATTAGACAATTTATATAGAAGCTAAATTCTGTCAAGCGTTCACTTTATTAATTCACATGATCATTAATTTTTATCTCATAATAGGTTGATTGTACATGCGGTAAAGTGATTGCCAATGTGTGATAAGATGAATATTTCATGAATGATAACTTCATGAATAATAAATCATTTTCTCATCTGACTCACGATATATAGTTTGTTTCAGATGTAAGGGGAATTATAATATGAGGTAATGTGACACTTTCCCATAGCCTTCACACTATTAGGTGGTATAAAAAGCTCTAGAATAGCTCATTTTTGTAATTTCCTCTACTAAACCAATTACAAGGAGAAATCCAAAAAATTATTAATAATAATATTATCATTTTTGGGATCATTCAAATAAGAAGGTACTGGACAAGGATAAAAATTACATTCATATTAACCAAATTTTTAAACCTTAATTCAAAATACATCATCAATTTTATAAAATTAAATACCTATTAGTTCCAACACCCCATTAATTTAAAATATTTTAATTTTTTCATAAATATAATTTTGTTTCTAGATTTATTTATATGAAAAAGCATGTTATTCTTTTGTTATACCAAAATATTAGTTGGATTTGATTACACGCATGGTCTGGTTTTACCAAAAAATGGTATTTAAAAAATATATATTAATAATAAGATATATCCTAGGTGTTATGTTTAAGGATATTAATAATATTAACTAACTATTAAGAATATATGATTTGATTAATTGGTTAAAAATTTATTATAAATTAATATAATAATCAACTGAATATTTTGGAAATCTTTTTATAACGTAATTTTTTAATGATCACAAAGTAATTTTTATATTATAAATTAAATTAATTACAATTATTGACTGATATTAATGAAATATATATTATATATTTAATAAAATATATTTTATATTAATTCAATATATTTTATAATAATATGATAAGAAAAAACCAAATATTAACCATATTGAATTTTTTATATTAGTAGTATTTCCAAAATTTAATTATGAACCAATTTTAAATCCACATTATTAGTATTTTATATACTTTTGCTTTACATAATAAACCTCCTATATTAAAATTTTATTCAAAAACTTACTTTTGTTGAATTTATGTTTTTTCTAATAAGTTTCATCTTTTGAGGAATATGGATATAATATTTCATTTTTAATTGGAAAAGTCTTTTTTGTCTACATAATTTATAGTGTTAAATTATATTTCTAATTTATAATTAATTATAGTTAGATATTTTATTTATCATATAAATTTATGTAGGTCAATGGAATCAATTACATAATGAATAAGGATATAAAAACATTTCAATATATTGAACATTTTCAATTTAAAACCCCGTGCTCCCTCCATGACTATGGGATTAATTATAAATTAAATTTGTTATGAATTGTCCCCTGGGGCCCTTGTCGTAACAACCCCAAGCCATCCTTCTATAGTTCAGGGGCTAGAAACTCGCACCAAAGGCGTAAATCTTTATAACTGGGAATTCATTGCCCTTATAAAATATAAACACACACAACTAGAGTACAACCAGAAGAAAACACTAAGTAAAAACTGTATAACCAAAGATGTGCTGGAAATTAAATGGGGCCAGAAATACAAGCCCAATAGTAAAGTACAAGGAAAAGAAAAACATGTACAACTAAAACACAAATAGCTCAAAGGTGTCTAGTAGCTCTTGGATCATCAACCACGGATCCTACCAGATGGGTAGGTACATATAGACTCCTCAGCACTCCACGTCCTCCCGTCTCTCTTCCAGGTATCGTCTCATCGTGAGGTCCATCACCAGGTACTGTCCAGTCCTGGAGTTCTTGGCCTCCGTCAGTGATGTATTTCGTCTACATCCAACACAACGTGGTGCGGGCATAGCCCACGCATGGCAGAGTATAACGATACTCAGTAGGGACCCCGAGACCGTCAAGGTCTCACAAAATCCCACAAGGGTAAACCAGAAATAATGAAATCAGTGGATAACCATTAATTAGGTATATTCCCATACATATACCTATGTTATCATGTAACCCATCTCAATCATGAGGAAAACACAAAGGTCAATGACTCATCTCAAATAAGGATTTTCAATATCAAAACCACAGCTGCTGAGAACTCCTTCTCTGTCGAGTATAGTGGGCATGTAGCGACACCGAGGCACTTCTCATTACCTTTAGACTACGGAGGTACTCCTCCTGTCGAGCATCACAGGTCTACTGCCAACTACCAGGTGCTCCGTCCGCTGTGGGTCTCCCACGAAGTATCGAGCGCTCCCCCAAAAATCTAACAGAGGTTCCCCTCTTATCGAGTTCCACGGGTCTGCTACCAACTACCAGGCCCTCCATCAACTGTGGGTATGCTGCCAAACACTGGGCGCTCCCTCCACTGAGCTAGTCAAATCACTCTGAGTCGAATCGGTCAACCAGTCGTCAGGTCTACAACTAATAGGTCTCTGAACTCTGTATGTTCATCATCAAGAGGATCCGCTCCATGAGCTATTGGTCGATACAACAAGTGTAGCAAGGTCTCACGTGGAAGTATCTCTAAGGACCTCCAAGTCAATGGGGTCTCAATTCAACAAACAACACATCAATTGGATGCACGGTCTGTGAGTTATTATCATTTTAGTCCTAGGAGCCCAGATGGATTCATGTACAAACCAACCAGACTGTGACTCAACTATACCCAAAACTCCAGTGGGGAATACTCAAAGGGGAAACTATGCTACAAGAATACCGAAACCACTAACAGTTCATCAAACGGACGTCCGGTGCCAAAGATATGGCCTATGAAGGTAATGGGTTAGCAATAGGCCTAGGTCCGGTACGACCCGGTCCGGTCCGACCCGGTCTGGGTCGACCCGATTAGACTCGCTGGTTCTGGCCCAGTCCATTGGGCGTGTCATCCCGCTATGTCTTGACCTGGTCTGCTGGTCCCGGCCCAGTGGACCGTGAGGGTGGTTCGGCCCGGTAGTCACCACGTAGGCAGCTCGGAGACTCATCCTGGGAGACCGAGCCGGTTCGGCCTATGACGTCACGTGGGACTCCGCGGGTCAGCTCGAGAGTCCGGTCACAAGGAGGCCAGCGGGTAGGACTTGTGGGGCACGGGCTAGCTTGTTGGGCATTGGTCATGGTTCTTGGGTTCCGGGAAGCGTGTTGGGCAGCGAGTCGGGAAGCACGCTTGGGTGCGGGATGTGCGCTGGGACACCGGGTAGGCCGCAGTAGGGGACCGCGGGGGTGCCGGGAAGGTCGCCATGGCATATGGTAGTACAATAGGGGGACATGGGTGCACAGGTCAGCGCACCGGGGCACTGGGAAGGGCGGTAGGGGGTGTTGGGGTGTCGGGCAGCGTGCTAGGGCGCCGGGATGCGCACCAGGGCACTGTGCAGCATGCCAGGGCACCGGGAATGGCGTTGCGGCACCGGGAAGGCCACCGACAGGGCGCAGGTAGCACACCGGGGGGCTGTGAGGGCAGGGTGGTTCATGGGGTTCGTGTGTAGTGTGGCATTTGTTCTCCATCTTTGTTTTTGTCGCCTCTTTTCTGCGAGTACCACCTCCGTGGTCATATAAAAAGAACAAATAAAAGGAGAGGGTCAGGCCATGTTCATTCAGTCCGAACCTTCCTCGTTATGCTGATATCATTCGATTCTCCAAGAACACAAAAAATGAAGGGTATACAGGGTAATATTAAAACGTAAATAAACCCTACCTCGTTTGTCATTTTAAGACAATTTCGCGGAAAGCGTTTGTAATTCTGTCAATGTCGGTGGAAGAAGAGCTTGAAGAATACGAGTGGAGATGACATCGTCGGTGTTCTTTATGTGTAGCAGTGCTTCCCTTTCTTTCCCGGGTTGAAAATT
Organism: Viscum album; assembly: GCA_963277665.1. NCBI lineage: Eukaryota > Viridiplantae > Streptophyta > Magnoliopsida > Santalales > Viscaceae > Viscum > Viscum album. Next base: position 1,900,605,297 of record OY728121.1, on the reverse strand, counting down.
GATGAAGACGACATTTTTCGTTCTTCTTTCTTCTTGGGAGATGTGAGTAGGGTTGTGCAAGTATCTCCTCAACTGAGATACATGGAAGACGTCGTGCACCCAGTGCAACTGAGGTGGAAGATCTAAGTGGTAAGACACTTTTCCCACTCTTCTGCGGACCTAGAAAGGTCATATGAACCACGCAGATAACTTGCTGCCTCGGAAAAATCTCTGCAAACCTCGTCGATGTCAGACCCATAGAACGACTTGGTCACCATCCTTGAACTCCAGAGGTTCCCTTTTCCTGTCAGCATACGACTTTGGTCTGCTATGTGTAGTCTTCATCCTCTCATGGATGATCTGCACCTTCTTGGTGGTAGCCCGTACCATCTCTGGTCCAACAAGTGATGACACCCCTGTGTATGTCCAGCATAGTGGTGATCTACAAGGTCCATCATACAAGGCCTCCAAAGGTGTCATACCGATAGTGGAGTGATAGCTGTTGTTGTAGGAAAACTCCACCAATGGTAGGTGACCCTTCCAACTACGACCTATGTCGAGGAAACAAGCACAGAGCATGACCTCAAGGGTCTGGAAGGTCCTCTCAATCCAACTATACGACTGAGGATGGAAGGAGAGTCTCAAGAGAAGTTGTGTCCCGAAAGCTTCCTACAACCCCTTACATACCCGGGATGATAATCATGCTTTACGGTCAGAGACAAAATAAGAAGGTACTCCATGAAAACACACTATCCTCTGCACATAGAGTTGTATGATGTTCTCTACTAAGCCCTTCTCATTGATCGGAAGAAAGTGGGCCGACATGGTGAGTTGTTCAACGATTACTGATATCGAGTCGTTATTCCTGATGTACATGGAAGTCCCATCACGAAGAACATGGATATCCTATCCCACTTCTACTTTGGAACCTCTAAAGGTTGTACCAAGCCTGCTGGTTCCTAGTGTTGTACCTTCAATGTTTCAACTGGTCCCCTAGGACAGCACAACCACCCCACCTTAACATGGTCGTCGGGACGTGGCCCACTAGGTACCACCACTTGCCCCGTAGACACGTGGTCCCCACCCAAGGGTCCACCCACATTCCTGAACGGGTCATCTAACAAATGAAAGTCCCCACAAGACAACACATGTCATTTCCACTGTGTTTTGTCCTAACTCACACACACCCTAGGAAACTTACCAGAAGGTCACCCATCCTGATCACTACTCCAGGCCAAGCATGCCTAACTATGGAGTTCTAATCATACAGGCTCCTGAAAAGAAAGGTACACCTTGTTGACAAGATTCATATCAATTTTTCATTTAACCTTTTATCATTCTAGGGTGTTACAATTTTAATTCTATTATGTGTTTTAAATTTTGAATAATTGATTCAATATTTCAAATAATAATTTAGTCTTTTATTAATTTTTTCCCTTTTATTTTTTACATAATAGGAATAGTTCACTTTGGTAGTTTTTATTCCAATTTTATGCGTAAATCAGGTAACTATGGGCAAATATATTATTATTAAATTACTATAACACTTGTACTAATTTAATTGAATTAATTATTTTAGACTAAAATAATAATTGGGAAAAAAATTTGAGCTCTAGGACCCAATATTATGACTTTAGGAAATTTATCGTATTTTATTCAATGAAGCCACAGTTTTTTTATACTTTTATTAACAAGTAAAATATTTTTAAAATGGGGTGTTATGTTGGATATTTTTATCAATAAATATAAATTGGAATTAGAATTCTTATATAAATCCTTATAATTTAATTTTATTTATTTGGTATAAATTATTAAATTAAATTGTTGCACAATGAGGATAAAGTAATTGTTTAATTGCTGAAAATATCAAATAATTGTTATTAAAAATATTAAAATACATATAATTTTATGTAATTAATCTCAATGGTGAATTTTTTAGAGGACCTAGACATATTATGGATATATAAAATAATTTTTTAGAAGTTATAGTGTGTATTTATATTTTAAAATTTTCATGAAATGAATAGTGTCAAAATTGATATAAATAATATTTTTAAATAAATAATATTTTATTAAATTATATAAAATTCATAAAAATATAAAAAAACAAAATAATATACATAATGATTATAATAACATCCATTACAAATTTAGGGTTCTTTTTTAATCTTATAGTAACTATATTATCCCTTAATGACTAAAAATCCATGTTGTCACAATAAGAGATCAAGGGTTTAACTAATTTTTTAAAAAAAATGATAATTGTAATAATATGACCAAAACATTTCTAAAAATTAATTTTTCAGGTTATTTAAACACATAATCATATTATATTATTAATAACTCAATATTGATCCAATTGAATTGAAAATTAGTTTATATTGATTTAATATTTTTTGGAGTTTCCAAAAGTGCCCCTCACCTCAATTGTAAAGGGGTGCCTCCTCCCTCATTTATTCACACCACATTGAGCCTCAAAACTCAAAAAAAATGATACATTTATCCCTAAAATATCCTTTAACATGTTATTCTACTCTTTTTCTTTCAATAACACCTATCCATGATCACATAAAAATATATCTAAAGGTAGTCCACCAAAGATGAGGTCTTCCTTTTTACCAACTCATCCAATTTCATTTCTTATTCCACTCCATCTTCTTGAGTTGTTTCATTGATAATGTAATTACTAAATTAACATATATATTAGGAGAATTTATTATATTTATCGTAAACCCATATTTCATGAATTATATTTCTTATGAAAAATGAAGGTATTGTGTATGCGTACATAGGACTTACTATCTCCACACTATTGTGTAATTGATTTTTTGTCACCACTTTACATGGATGAGTATAATTATAGAAATAATTAATATATATATAGTAATTATGATATTATATTTATACATTGTAATTAATATATCATCCAATTACGTACCCATTTCACCATTAAGGTAATTTATACCGTAGAAAGTGCGTATATACAACCAATTCTATGCACAATGTGAATCGAATAATTTTCCATTTTAACAACTACAGAATGGCCATAAAATGTATATAATGAATAAATATGATCACTATAAACTTAATATAATTCTATAGATTACTAAAATATATCATATTTATATAAAATAAGAAATATACGACCAAACATGTATAGGAAAATGAAGTAGTTAGAACCCAAAACAAGGGTAATAATGAAATATTATTAAAAAAATGATATAAGAGGATCTTATATTATACCATAAATATGGATATGCTTTTGGTATAAATTAATAAAATTCATCATACCATTATACATTATTTTGAATTATGTTAAACTAAATGAAATTATAATGTAAGGTTTAATTTCACAATCATGTTATTATTCTAGTTTGTTTATACATAAGTATCCACTAGGGAATATTAATCGGCATTATCCATGTTTCTTAAAAAAATCCAAATTATTTTAACAATTATACTACAAATGTTTAAGGAATTTTTTTCCATGTTAATTTTTTTATAAAAAAATTTGAATGTAATTTTTTCATTTTCCAAATGAGGTAATTTATGAATGTTTCGACCAAAACACCAATGAACAGTTTTATAATTTATATGAAATGATTAGATTTTTTTCATCATCATGCAAATATAATTTCATGAATCTTATTTTACATTATTATAATATTATTTTAATGGAGAATGTTTTATTTTTAAATCATTCTCACTTATAAATAATATATATCAAATTAAAAATTGGAGTCTCTATCAAGAAATTTATATTTATATTATTAGAGTATTTTCATCAATGTTAACATCTGTTGTTAGATATTATGCTTTGATTTAGTATGACTTCCTATGATACCATATATATTATTTCATTGAAGGTTTTATCAACATCTTGACTATAGATGTGCTATTTGGATACCATTCATTGTTTATGGTTAAGGTATTAAAATTTCCCATGTTATTTTATCATTATTAATGTTTATGTTATTTGTGTTTTACCCTATTCGTTTAATGATTTCATTTGATAATGTATTTGATGGTCGATACATGTTATTTCCCCAAGATGCTTTTGTAGATCTCATGAGACAAACCAGTTTTGTTATTGTGTAATGTAATACATATTTATGTATGATTTATTGGATGAATCCTTGATGATATGGTTTTGATGTCAATAATTATGCATTCCCTCATTATGAAATTAGTTTTTGGTATTCATTATGATTATTATATTAGTATAATATATATGTGATTATTTATCTAGAATTATTTTATTTTCATTTAGTCTTGAAATATTAATCTCAGTATTTTGTTTAATTGGATTGTGTTTCATTTAAACACCTTCAGATAATGTTTATTTTTATTTATTCATAATATATTCGGTTATACGATTACTCTTATTGAGAATTTGAGCTTACCCATTATTTTTTATTTTTTGAATAATGGAAATATGTATATTTTGATTGATATTAAATGTTTATCTAGGAGAATATTGGTTATCTAAAAGGATTTCTAATGTTGAATTTTATTGTTTCATTTTTCATTTATGTTTCATGTTTGTAATTTGCATTCCATGAATGCTAAACGGATTAGTCCTTTTGAATTCGAGTCTTGTATCTATTCCAATGTAATAAAGAAAGGCACTGACACTTAAATAAAGTGGTCAGGATTGTCATAGTTTGTATAAAAGTACATTTAGTACAAATATTGGGAAATAGATTTATCATAGAATTAAACCCTAATAATGTGTTTGGAAATATATCCAAATATACAATTCCTATGATCTAGATATTATTTATACATAAAATTTTATTAAGGTTATTAGATTCATTTGTTTTGAGAGTATGCATTTTGTTTTATAAATTTTTGTTCTAATCTAGTGTATTCCATTGTTTAGAAATATAACACAGTAGAAGGAATGATGATTGTATAAACCCACGTAATCCATGTGGGGATTTCTCTCCTTTTAATGAAAAGGATGTTGTATTAAGAGATTAAAATGATGCTAAAAACATGTAATTATACTAGGACAACTAAATCAGGTTATAATAAATATCCTTATCCATATAGAGAATTCAAATTTTCCATATGGAAGAACAATGTTAAACAAATTCGTGAGAAAAAAACCACCATCATTCAAAGTGACTACAAATCCATTTGTAGCTAAAAATGGATAAATTCATTAGTAATGATATTTCTAGCTTTTGGTAGTAAAAATGGGAGAAGTTTTTCATCACAATTTATCTAATTTCCAGATATATTGATCAATAGTGGTTAATGATTAAAAAAATGAGTGCAGGTGATGAAAAATAAAACCTGGAATGGATTGATTTGAAGGAACATTTCTTCAAAAAGTATTTTCCTCATAAATAAAGAGAGGATATGTTTAGGAAATTTATATTTTTAATGAAAAATGATGATAATAATATTTATAAACATAAAGAAAATTATACAAGGTTAGGAAGACATGCTAGAAAATATATACATAACTGAAACAGTAATATTTATTGTTTCTTTGATGTGTTAAATCCATTCCTCGATATAAAATTTGTATCCAAAACATTCCCATGTTATGAAGATATGATCACTTATGATATTAAGATAGAGACAAAATTCAATATGTCTTATGACATTAGGGAAAAAAGGAGATGAATAGAATATTGGATAATTACATGAATAAAGTGAGAAAGGGAAGGAAGAAATTTCCTACATGTGACAATTGTGGAAAAAGCACCCTGATACACTCCTAAATGGAATTAGTGTTTGTTAGAATTTTGGAGTGAAAGGTCATCTGGATCATGATTATAAGAGAAAGAAAGAAACTGAAAACATTTTATGTTTCAACATTATTGAAATGGGGAACTAGACAAATTAATGACTGAAGCAACAAGGAAATATAGCATAGAAAAATAAAATAGATCAAGGTCATGCTTATTGTGTTACTATAGTTGAAGTGTAATAATTAATGTGTTTTTGTTTTTAGATTCATGAATTAAGTTATTATTTTATTTTTATATGAATATTGTGATATATAATTATTTTTCTACAATACTTCTTATTACGGATTTAGAATCTTTCTTGTTATCATTAATATTTAAGGTTATTTTTATACTTGTCATTTCATAAAAATATTTTCATTAAGGCGTTTGAGTAAAATAAGATGTGATTTTAATTTCTGATATTTAGTGAGCTTCCATATAAATTATTTTATTTTGAATTTGGATAGTGGTATTTTGGATTAATCTTAAGTTGGTAATGGATTCAGTTGAACATTGTATATTATTGTTTAAGATTAAACTATGAAGTATTGAATAATATGTGCTAACATTTTTTTTCAATAAACATTTATAGTTTGAAAGAGTCACTTATCAACATTATGATTCATAAAAGTTATTTAGTTGTGAAATAATCAACTTGATTATCCAATTCATGGTATATGATATAAAGTATAAATATATTGATTCACAACCAATGTATTCGATTATTCTTATGACATTGAAATAAATAAATTATGTTTATTTTCTCTTGTTCATAACTGTATAGTGAAATAATCCCTAAACTATATGAAATAGATTTTGAATAAAAACTATATTTTCTTTATTTTCCTAATAATAAATACATGACCTCTTTATCCCATTACGGATTTATGGTTTTGTGATATTAGACCTTTTGAGGACCATGTTCTTTATCACTATCTAATATAACATGATAGTTTTATTTATCTTCAAGGTATATGTTTTCAATAATGTTTTCCTATTCAAAAGACTAGTTTTTGGTGAATTCCATATTTATATTCTCTTATTAACTAAGAATATGTTTTATTAACCCTATTTATGATGTGTATGTTTCCAAAAATAGTATATTTAAATATCAGACCCTATACTACTGAGATCATGTTTAAATTAAGAGGACACACTTTAATTGTGGTGGGGAGAATATAAAACCACAAGGCATTAATGTATTTACAATTTTATAGAAATTTAACATTTTTTTATAATTCTTTATACATAACACCATGTTAGGCATACACTACAAACAATAATGAGTTGGCTTAAATTACCTGAAACGCTGAGTTTTACCGAATAATAATATATTTTTAAATTACTATTATAATTTTATATAACCTAGACAATAATTTGGAGGATATTAAATCTATTAAATAACTTATTAAAATACATAGTTGAATTCATGTGTCACAAATTAATTAAAAATAAATTGGCGAACCGTTTGAATATATAAGAAATGTTTTTATAAAAACTATTTTTTTTCTCAAAAAAATAATTTTGTCCTAATAAATTATATTAATTATGGCTAGTGAATTATATTATTAAAATATATTTTTTATAAATTCATTCAAATATTCTAGTTATTCATCCAATATATTTTATTTTCGTAAGATAAGAACAAAACTCTTATTATAAATAAAAACAATATTTTTATGAAATTAGTTTAACCTGATTTTAAGGGAGAACCTATCTAAAAATCAATTTTTGAAAATTTTATATAAACTATTTGAAAAAATAGGCATCTTCTTTGGAATAAAAATATAGAAGTTAATTTGATTGAATATTTGGTATCTTTCTGATAGGTTTTATGTTTTGAAAAATAGTTATAAAATATTTCATTTTAATTGATATTTTTTATCATCTCAATAGATTATAGTGATAAATTATATTTTTAATTAGATTTATTGTATAAATATATAAAATTTTCCTTTAATATAATTTATTTCATTGGAATCATTTTCACATTGAAAAATGATATAAAAACATTTCAATCTATTAAATATTTTCACTTTAAAACCCACTTTCACATCCCCTCTACGGGATTAATTTTATATTCATTTTATCCACTTATGTGTTTTTAGTGTTTGAAATTTGATTCCAAATAAATAATCATAATTTAAAAATTTAGTATTTGGGTTCCTTTTTTGGACAATATAAGAATAATAATCTATGGTAATTTTTATTACCCTTGTTAAGGGAAAATCGGGTAATTGAGTGTAAAAATAATATTATAAAATTACAGCAACACTTGTCTTAATTTCATTAGATGAGTTATTTTCAGCCGAATATATACGTGGGGTGATTTTTTGTGCTCTTGTTATCACCTGAATGACTTTATTACCTTTATAGTATTTAATTCAAAGAAATGTCACTTTGGTCATGTTGTTGTTTAATAAAAGTTTAATAATTATAAGATGGTGTTATAAAGTGGATATTTTCATCTACAAATAGTCACTGGAAATATGAAATTTTTATATTCATCATGTTACTTTTTCTAAAAAATTTATTGAATAAATATTTTAATTAAATTATTTCACAGTGATGATGCAACAATTATTTAATTAATTGGTAGATCAAATAAATGTTTTAAAATTATTAAAATAATTATAATTTGATATAATTATTGTCCAAAAAAAATTTATAACATAGATAGACATTTTAGGGATTTATTAGAAATATTACTCTAATTTCTTTGTGTATGGGTATTTATTAAAAGTCATGAAATGAATTGTGTGCAAACATACATTAATGATATTTTCAAATAAAAAATATTTTATTAAATTATATAAAATTCATAAAAACATAAAAAACTAACAAATTATTGGTATAATGTTTAAATATTCATTTATTACTTGTTTATGGTTCGTTTGGTATCTTATTGAAACTATATTACCCCTTAACATGTTAAAATGACAAGTTTTTGGGGTAAGAGTAAAAGGCTTTAACATATGGTTATAACATAAAGATAATGGTAATAATGTGAAATAAACATGCATAATAATTCATGGTTATGATACCTTCAACCCGTATTCCTCTCAATTTACAAATGACTCACTTTGTAAGTATTTTAAATTGAAAATTAATTTTTATAAAATTAATATTTCGTGAGATTCCAAAAGTGGCTATGACCTCAATTATAAAATTGAACAACCTCCCTCGTATAATCACACAACATTTAGACTTCCATATGGACTAAAATATGGAATATTATACTCTTAAAACCATTATTAATGTTATTTAGTTCCGTTTGATCCAAAAATTCTAACCATGGATACCTTAAGAAGATATCTAAAGGGAGTCCTCTGAAAAAGAGGTAATCATTTTTAACAACAAATTGAAGTATATTTCTTCTTATACTTCCTCTACATGAGTTCCATCTATGATATAGTTACCAAAATAGTATCATATATATTATAATATTTTATTATGATAATGGGAAAATCATATTTCAGGATTTATTCATCCTATTATAAAAAAACCACAGTTTTTTCGTACGTATGGTTTACTGTCTCCACACCTAGGGGTATTCTTCTTTCACTTTACATGGGTGGGTATAATGATGGAAATAATATATATATATATATATATATATATTATTACATGATATTTATTCGTTATAATAAATATATAACAAACGTCATTACCTTTTCACCAGTAAATGAATGATATTGCCACAAGTGTGTATTTATGGCCTACCATCTCCATAACACGATGTGAATCATTTTCCATGTTAGCCATTAAATAAAGATTAATGAAATTTATATAATTAGTAAATATGATATATATTATCTTAATATAACTCTAGAGATGAAATAAATATATACTATTTATAAGAAACATTACATATACGATAAACCATTTATAGAAAAATGAGGTAGTTAACACCTGAAACAAGAATAATAACAAAATATTATTAAAAAATGATATAATAAGACCAAATATGATTATATATATTTGGATCTATTATAAATTAATAACATTATTTAATCGATTAATATTGAGTTTAAATCTCGTTCAGATAAAGTAACGTGCAAGCTAAGGGTTAATTTCACAATCACGTTATTATTTAGGGTTGTTTATACGTAAGAATCAGCTGGGGAATATTTATCATCCATGTCCATGATTCTTAAAAATATTTTCCAAATATTGTTAATATTATATTTAAAAAAAATTAATGTGATTCTACCCATTTTTTAAATTTCTAAAATGGCTTTAAAGGAATATTTTTTTAATTTTCCAATGGAGGTACCTTATGACTTTTTTGACAAAAATGTGGAATGAATGTTTTTTGAGCATATACATCACGATTAACATTTTTTGACATCATGAATACAAAATGTATTTATTATTAATTTACAATATTTAATGATTATTTTCATGGAAAATTTTTTCTTTTAAAATTATGTATCCTTTTAAATACATGATTTTAAATAAAAAAAGAGTATTTCTATTAGGAATATTTTAATGATATTATTAGAAAATTTTCATTGGTTTAAACATACATTTTTTAATATTATTATATATTGTGTTTGATATATTATGATACAATCTAGAATATTTTATTGAAGGTGTTATAATCAATTGACTAAGGATATGCTATTTTGATACTATTTGTGGTTTATGGTTGAAGTATTCACATTTCATATGCTCATTTTTTAATTAGAATGTTTGTGAATTTTATGTTTCACCATTTTCATAATATGAATTAATGGTACATAGTATGTCATGGTTAGGGTCTGGAATATCCCCTAGATTATTCAGAAGCTCTCTTGAAACAAACTAATTTGGGTATTGGCTGATGTCTTACACCTTTATGTATAGTGTCTTGGTGGAAGCCTTGACAATATGTCTATGATGTTCGAAATTATACAATCCTTTATTATGAAATTAGTTATTTATATTCAATGTAATTATTAAATTATTAGAATATACATTTAATTATATATATGGTATTATTTTAATTTTCATTTATTCTATCCATATTTTTTCATGATTACGTTTAAATGGATTTTTTTTCAGTTAATCACATTTCCAAAATTAATTTGCTTATTTATTCATAACAGCTTCCATTGTATGCTTACCTTAATGAGAATATGAGATCAACCAATTTTGTACCAGGATTCTAAGATATATAATATAATTGATATATAGGGTAATGGTTATGGAATATGTGTGCTCTCAATGATTTGACATTGTTTTATTTTGTAGTTTCATTTGTATAAAATGTTTAATGTATGTAATATAGTATCCAATAAGGAATAAATGATTACATATTTGGTATTAGAGTACTGTATCTATGATTATTTAATTATTTAAGTCTCCAACTCCATGTTTCTGGGGTCGGGGTCGTTACATAAGTTCCACCAAATAATTTTTAAAAAGGAGCGTAAAATGTGAAAAAAATACTTTTTAATATAAAATAGTTTCAATAATAAAATCATATTTATTCTTATCCCATGATTATAAAAATATTTGATGAATGCTAAAAAAAAATTATTATATATTATTAAAATTTAATTTAACGCATGAACCAATAGTTATATATTAAATTTTTAAGATAAGAAACAAATTGCACACATAAAAATAGTTTTTGCAGAAAATTTATTTTAACTATAAAAATGTTTGTATACTAAATTAAGATATATTAATGATTCCAAGGAAATTAATTTTATTATTTTAGATATTATAAAAATACATTTTCATTGATACCATTTTTATAATAATTGAACTTTTCACATAGAGTTATTAATAAATTTAGTATTTTTTCTATTAATTTGAAAATCAATATTTTCATAATATTCTCCAAATTAAATCCTAAGATAATTTTAATATATTAATTTATTAAATGATATTAATTTTTTAAAATAATTTTTTTTAAATTTCTCATAATTTATAATAATATTTTCTCACAATAAAAAGTAAAATTATTTTATAAATAAATTAAATTTTTGTAGAATAAAATGAATTTACTAAAAACTGAATTATTATTTACTAATAATTTTTAAATACATTTATATTGAGTATTAAATTTTTATATATATTATAATTTCTTTTATATTTTTCATACTTATAAATTTTACTGGCCTGGTTATAATTTTAACATCATAATATTTTAATAATATATCGTGGTTTTTTGGACATTGTCTTCCATGTAATAAAAGTTATAAAAGAAAAAAAATTGAAGAAAAATATTTTATTAAATATTAGGTTGTTACATACCCCAATTATCAAATTTAATCTTATCAATTTTAACATGTTCTTGGTAATGAATGGTTTTATATTTGAAAACTCCTTTGTTAAAAATCAACATCTTATAAAGAATTTATAAAAATTCCTATTAAAAATAGTGATAGTAAAGCAGAAAATGAACCACAAATCAATGTTTTAAAACAGTTGAAAATGAGTGCGATGTTGAAATATGGAAATGGAAGAGAAACATAATACTCATGGGAAAATATAAGGGTATAGAGGGCATTTAAAGTGATGGTCAACCACCCAAAAACCATCAATTAGTGAGGGTTTAAAAGGACATTAATTCATCATAATTGAATGTTATAGGAAAACAATTTTGTCTTATTATTCATTTTTTATAGATTATGAATTCCTTTGCAATATAGATTAATAACATAAGGAAATATACATACATTAAAAATATTATTTTATCCATTAAAAATTTTATACCACAATCAATCAAATTTCTTCAAATTATGACTATCCAAGATGATTTTTATGCCTAAATCACTAAATTCATCTTATAATAGATCTAAAAAGTATGTCATGATATTCCTTATATATTTATTTGTTAATCAAAATCACAAACTATTAGCACAACAAAATTATCAGAATGAATAAAAAACATTATGAATAAATTAACCTTTAATCCCCAAAACCTAAATTACTTCAATAACATCAATATTAATAAATGTATTAATCTCAAAGGCATTTACATAATATTTATCATACATATTCACAAAAATAATAATTCCATTCTTCATAAATAAACATTCATGTTTAATTTGTTTTTAAATATAAGGGTTACAGAGAACTCAACCCAATAAAACATCTCAAAAATATCCTTAATCACCATGATAAATTATTATAAAATATTTTAACGTAGTGATATTTACTAAATATCATTAATCAATTTTTGATATAAAAATGAAATTTAATCCCTATCTTAACAATAAATATCTCGAAAAATATCACAATTTCAATGAATCACTTTTCAACCATCAAGATTGACTTTATCCCACTATAATTTAGCCTGTAACTAACTTATCATAAAATCATGTATCAACCCAAAAGGTTATTTAAAAATAAATATAGTATACAAATCTCATTTTTTTAGACATTTAAATGGGTGTTTATGACATTGAACATATGATCAATATTAAACCTAGAAACATGTGATGATATTCATAACAATTAATTTAACATCACATGAAATCATATATTATTCCAAAATTAAATCAATCATTATTCCTTAAATATTTTCAAAATAAATGGATATTTTCCCTAAATTACTAAATGAAATAAATTTCATCAAATAATACATATGTTATATTTTATCAAATAACAAACCAATTTAATGGTTACCGAAACTATCAATGGAAATTATATATTTATCAAAATAAAAAATTATTAACTCATAATTAGGAACATATTAAGGGATATCGTTTCCATTAATAATGTGTTTTCTAAAAATATCACCTTACAACTAAATAAATTTTCTTGGATATAAGTACCATTTAAAATAAGATTAAAAATATATAATTAGCAACTAAAAATTACTAATTCGTAGACATTTTAAGAGTTTTAAAACCAAAATATCATTTGTATAAAAATAATAAAACATACATTTTGAATCCAAATACATGAACACTTAAATCATCCCACTTCATTTTAAACCCTTAACGAGGCTTTATAATATTATTCACCAAAAATTCACTATTACAAGATGAAATATGAATCATGTCATAAGATTCATTATCCTAAATTTAATCATGATTATTACATTTTGACATATGAAATAATATTAAAAAAAGACCAATATTTTCATAGATCATTAATATATTCATCATCATCATTGGTAAAATAATTACTTCAATAACCATTAGGATTTTATTTTTATGATTCGTCATATGGATATCAAATTTCATAATGCCAATAAATAAAACATTTTTAACATTCTATAATCGAGGATACATTAGGATTTCTATTAATCTCATTCATTGTGATTACCAATTATTAATTTATCATTGAATATATGTTTTGCATTGTTTCCTTCTTTTCGACATTCAGAACTTATTTATGTTCCTTTGAGACGTTAATATGAGTAATTATTCATACATTTAGGTAATTTTGGAAGTAGAATCTTGTTTTCTCTATGGTATTTATGAAACATAATATTTTTCTTTTTAGGTGCCTTATAAAAATCACAAAATCCGATATTATTAATCATATAATGTGATAAATTTTTTGGAATAATAAAAAGTATTCATATTCAACATATTATATCACATGTTTTTTATGAGGAAAATCATTCCATTAACAATAAAATTAAAAATTAATATAATTCATTCAGGATCCATCCACAGACTAAAACCTGAATGTAGAGTGTGGGGAATAACAACCATAGTGGGGACCACATATTTGTGAAAAATCATTTATTGGATTTCTAATTAAGGAATCATACTTAGATGAAACCTCATGTTTAATCTAGGTCATTCAAGTTTATTACCAAAATATTGTGATTTTATACTATACATGGAATTGTCCCCAGGGTTCTAAGTAATGTTATCTCATCATTGTTTGCAAATGTTAGCTAAAACTTTCTCTAATACCAAATATAGAATCTGATACCGTTATTACATAGATATCGCATATTAATAGATGAATATTTATTATATTACAAAATATCCCATTCTAAAATCATATAGATCTAGTGCAGTTGATATTTTAGACACCTAAAAAATTGGTTCATAAAATATATATATCATCTTCCACTATGTTCTTCATAACAATCACAAGAAAATATTACACATTGTATGTTTATTCATTACCTATGTAAATAGAACATTAGAAAGTGTGAGATAATATTATATGTGTGGATAAATAAGGGATATATAATTTTTTTCATGATCATAACATGACCATAAGGGTAATATTATATGAGAAATAAAATAAAAAAACAAACATTGAATTTCATAGGTCATAATCTTAAGTCATGGAATAAATTGTGGTAGTTTATAAGACATAAATCATAATGTATTCAATTAAAACTATCCATGGGATTATAATTATTTTCTAAGTCATCTTTTGTTAATAAACATAATAATATTTTCATTTCATTAGTAGTGAGCCTCATATCCAATAATATCATAGTATAATGGGTTTACACCCCAAACCATCATAGTATTCAATGTTCACTCCCAAGACTATTATAGTCAAAAAATAATCTTTCAAAACTAGGTTCACTCCATATTTAATTATTTAATATCTCATGAGATAGTAGTCATTACACAATGCATTGGATTAACAAATTGTTCCCACATGTTCATTGTTATAAAGTGACCACCATTCTTGGTCATAATGTAACCATCATCCTTGATTATATTATAACCACTATCCTTGGTTATAATTTTACCACCATCATACAATTATAAATATACATATTTTATTCACATGATCATAAAAAATTTATCATATCATCACATTATAATTGATTCAAGGAAAATTAGTTTCAAAAACATCTCATAAATTAACAATAGAAAATACCATGGAAAATAAATGTGGTTCATAAATATATAACCAAAATAACCATTAACTTTCTAGAGAAATATAAGAATGGTATTAATCTATCAAGTCCCCAATTAATGAAAATTATCATCAAATGATGTTATCATATATGAAAATTCATTTTAAAAATTATTGAAATATTTATTAAGGAAAACAACCATTCAATTTTTAAATTCATTTTTAAAATTAAAAAAAATATAAAAAATAAAGAAAAATATTCATTGAAAATATCATTAGAAATATATAATGTAATCCTCAAATCACTCATATATCATGACATAATTAAATTTTATTCATGTTGTACATAAAAAAAATTCTTTTTATACTGTTGTAAAACAGTTAAAAAGTGCATCATTCAGAAAATGACATGTTGACTACTTTTAAATCCAATTTGTAAAAATTAAAAAATTGGAAAAATGACTATGAAAATTTATTTGTTAATATTAATAATGGTCAATAAATCATTTTTAGAAAACAAGGATATGAAAAAAAAATTGTTTTTGATTGAAAAGATATATAAGGTCTATTATCCTTAAAATACATTTTCAATCTATTGATTATATAAGGTAAGTAAACAGAATGGGAAAAAAGTATTTTCAAGAAATTACCATAGGATAATAAAATTTACCATTTTCATGAGAGGTATATCAAAATAATTAATCATTAGAAACATAATCATAAATAATATCTTTAAAGAATGATATTGTACCATAATACCCTTATAACATTGGTGACACTATAATCGTAATAACCATGGAATAAAAAACCTTATAAGGATATTTATATCCCCATAAAATTAAAAATAATATTCCTAAAATACTTTAATTTTAATTATAAAAGAATTCCTAGTTATTTTTGGCTTAGTTTCCTTTCTTCCGCTAAGGCAGAATGTGTAAAATCAGGCAAACAAAATAGATAGGGGTTTCATGAAGGTGTTTTTTTGGTGTTTAGAGATGGATTATTCATCTCAGTTGATAAAAAGCTGTGTTAGGAGGATGAATCCAACAATTTTAAATGAAGCGTAATTTGGTATTCTGTTTTGGAAGATAATTTATTATGGTTTTGGAATTCCATGGGAATGTATCATGGATTTTCATTTGGGTTAATATAACTATAGAGGATATTAGTGGATGATCCTATGGAGAAGAATAAGAGATTAGGATTCATATTTTATATTATCATTGTATTTTTATTGAGAAATTCTTTTTTTCTATTGTGCAGATATTTCATACATAAATCTTGAAATCAAATATGTAATTTTAATGATTGAAATGAAAATATTCTTAGAAACTCTTTTACATACCTAAAATTCTGTGATTTTCAAATCATGAATTATTCAGTGATCTATCACCACATATTTTCACCTGGATGGTAGATCTTGTAGGATCTATGAAGGAAATTTTAAATCCCCCCAAAAAAAATTATTATATTTATGGTGGACCTATGTATTGGGATATGAATTTGTAGCAAGACCTTTCATGCCATAATATCAAGGAAAATTCTATTTTGAATTTCATTTTGTTAGTCAAAAAATCTATATTACTTAAATTAAAAGCCAATATACTGAAGTGAGATTACATGATAGGTGAGGGCCTTCATCACGTTGTTTTGTAATGGTAATTATCATAGTATCTAATCTACATTAGAGTGATCTAATGATTTATGTATGGTTAATGAACTTTTCCTGTATATATGAGTTCTCTTCGTCTTTATCTACATCTGATGTTATCAAGAACGTATTACTTAACTTCTGATTTGTGGGATATTTGGGATAAAATATTTAAGGGTATTTAAATAATGACGATAATTACGGAGCACTCTAAAGGTTTTATTCTCGGGAATTAATTTTTTCTAATATTAATGATTTATAATGAAAAAATAAACTCAATGATTCAAAATTACATATAAGAAAATATTCCAAACCAAAAATCATGGAATGTATATTACAGTTTTATTTTCATTTCAATATTTAAAAAATATAGAAATATCATGTATAAAATTAATTGTAGGGTTGTCCAAAAAAATTATTTTCATTATTTTTTAATATGGACTGTTTGTATTGATGTATAGATGCACCTATAAGGTAAATAGAATATGGATGGGTGATGTGGGACATTAATATAATTCCTAGATAATATATGTTTATCTAGAAATAAGGGTGAAAGAGTTCTATGAATAATGATATATATAGCCCAAAATATGTTGAAATGTCTAAGAAATACTGGATAATACGTCTACATCATGCAAATGGATATATGAAGAATGCTCGAGGAGATATTATTTTATACCGGTATACCTAGAATGATGATGGAGTTCAATTAATAATTAAAATATTATAATTATTACTTGGATAATGTTTTTTCAATATTATACTGGAAGATATATACCCACCCATTTGTAATGAGGATTTCAGTCCATATGGTTTGATAAAGACAAAGTGAAGCATCTTGATGATCAAAGTGCATCCATTCAGAGAAAGAGATGAAAATAGTTTTTTTACAATGTTGATAATAGAGAGAAACATGAGTCTATAATCTAAAAAATTCATTTATTGTAGTAATGTGTGGAGAAAAGAGTTGGGGGTTACCCTTTTTGGGAATTTATCCCTTTTCAATAATATTAATATGAATTTGAGTAGTATTGCTTCCTTAGACACTCACACATCATAAGGGTGGGCCCCATGGATTTATACATTTGGGTGAACTGAGTAAAACCCTAGTGTACATGTCCACATTAATTTGTGTGTAACTGAACGTTGGGTGTTGAATATTCTTTTGAGAAGATAAAAATATGAATGATTATTCCTTCTAATAAGGTGATGACATCCTAAAGAAGTGGGGGGGAGAATACTACTAAATTGGTCAGTTCCAAGATTAACGCCATTAGATTTTCTTGGGTCCCAATGCTTTTACTATCCAATGATAATTAATAAGTGACTATATATAAAGGATTACTTATATCTTATTTAAAATCTGTTATAAGGTACTTATTTACGTGATTTTAATTTGTAATATTAGTTTTTGTAGTTTTTCAGGATCAAAACAATGAACACATATTTATTTTTGATTTTTATCATGGTTTCATTAAATATATTTCATTAAGTGGTGTTAAATGAATCCTAATATCATTTTTGTTTCTAAAAGTGCTAAAAAAATTTAATATTAAATTTTTTTTAGTGACATGAGATTCTCTATATAAAAATTGGTGTAAACAGTTTTTACAAAATTACACAAAAGTACTTTAATTTTGCAAAATAGTCACTAAGTTGATATGTGTAATAAACACTAGAAACTCATTATTAAGTAAACTATTGGTCTATCTTATGTTTTATAAGGATCAGAGAGATTCCTAAACAAAAAAACTATCCTATTATTTCTTCAAATGATGATAAAAAATGACAACGATAAAATCGATAGAAAATCTCATTAAATGGATATACATAAACTTTTTAACTTATATATGACTAATTATCCCTAAAACATATATACACAACAAAAATATACATTCTATACAATAAAATTCTATATTATATAATGTTATATTTAATCTCCATGCTATAAAAATGTGGCAGATCCTTAAAATCGCTTCATTACAATTATACAAAAAAATTACATGAGAAAACAACAAATGTAATGGTAAAAATATGCATGGACAAAGTGAATAGAGAAATAGGTGAAGGATTATGAAATGTGTCTCAAATTTTGGGACCACAGGTTCTCATCCATGAAATTTTGTTCAAAATATTTTAATTACTTGTTCTTTTACATTAGTCATAAAAAAAATTAATATGAGTTTTGGAAAATAACTATGCATAGTCACTTATAATGACTGATTAGTGTTATAATTTGTTCCAATAAATGTATTTAAATGGATCTATAATAGAAAAAAACAAAATTGATTAAAAATAAATCAACTTAAGATGTTTTTTATAATGGTCAGTATAATAAAATTAAAAAAACCATTAAAGTATATATTTCATGTGAGATGGGAAAAGCATGAATCTACATTGTAATAAAAATATTGTATTAATATATATATCAAACTAACAGGTAGGGTAATACAATAAATTTTTACACTCATATAATATAAATATTTTCTATAAATTATGGTCCACATCCCATTTAAAATGATAAATTTCCTCTTATTTCATATTTCATAGAAGTTATAGTGGATTCCTGCTTGGAAGAATGCTTAAGATTCCTCAAAATTATTTAACACTTTATTTAGTTTTATCTTGTAACATTGTCACAAAATAAGGATTTGAATCTGGAGTGAAAATACATGCACTAAATATTGAAAAAATTTCAAAAATATTACTATCTTTTAGTGAAAAAAACTAATTGCTCAAAATATAGAATTTCATCATGTTAGGGAATATTTTTGAAGGGTATGTATAATTGTGGATAATTAGGGGATGCTCGTTGTGGTGAATAATGGTTGATGATGAAGGGGTGATGAAACTATTTATTGGTGAATAGTGTAGAGTTTGACTGGTTGCTTTTAAATATTATTTACAAACCTATGTTGTATCACTAAAATAAATTGCATTGGGTTTTTTACCAAATGGAGAGAAATGGTGATGATCTTAATTTTTGGTATTAATATTATATGAAAAATTATTTGTGATTATTGTGATGACTCTTTCTTCCATCCCTTACATGGTTTATCCATTCATTTTTTTAATCCTTTAGAAAATATCATATGTACTCTATACATATGGATTTGTGCTCATGAAATAAGTGAACATATGGGAAATGTACCCACTATTTCTTATTTCTCTCCTATATTAGTATTTAAATTTGTCATTATCATCATTATATGAATATTAACTTTAATTTTCTTTAATGATACATATCACCTTCGGTCGATCATTTAATCTTTTATTCAAAATTTATCATTGTTTATATAGGTGTTCGATCAATTTCACAACAAACTCATTCATTTAAAAAAGAATCATTTAAATCTCCACTATCTTAGTCGTAATGCAATTAAAAAAATATGTTACCGTAAAAATATTTAAAAAAATTGAATATATATTAACAAATAACTATTATTATATATTTTTTAAAAGAATTAAATGTATCATAAATATCTAAAAAATTATAATAAATATAAAACATTAATAAATATTAATTTTAATTTACTCTATAAACATTATTTTTTGAGTTTAAATTTGTATAAATATTTCACATTATTTATTAAAAATATCATATAATGAATATTCAAACACGTACCTAATAAGTATTTTAGTATATATATATATATTTATTTACATAAGATAAATGTGGGGGGTTATAAACAAAATTATAATAATAGTGTTTATATGTGTATATATTAATAATTTTTTAAAAATAATAATCCCTAATATTTTCTATAAAAATATATCTTAATATAACTTATTTAAAAAACAAACAACCTAAATAATGAAGGTAAATTAAAATTCAAAACACAATATATATTTATGCATTTATGTATATATCACGGAAATATTTTTAATGTATATCAAAATATATATATATATAAGTGTAAATATTTATATAATTATTTATATAGGTATCAATACAGTGAAACTTTTCACAAAAAATCCACAAAATTACATTTTATATGTATATAAAGATTTATACATACATATTTACAAATGTGTCTAAAGATATTATACATAGAAAATATACATTGAATATTTTCATAGGATATTTGAATTGAATTTAACACTAAAAGCTTCCAATGAAAATAAACACTAAAATTTTTATAGTATAAATCATTAACAAAAATTAAATGTGAAAATTCACATTTTTTACCTTTTCATTGATATGTTTTAATTTTAATTAAAATTTCAAATTCAAATTTTAAATGTCTAGGGGAATTTTTCACTAGAAATTTTTAGTGGATGTTTGCACGACAAATTATCTTATGAAATTTACATTTCAAAAACTAAATAAAATATTAAATTATTTATTTATATTTAAATATATTTGAACTATAAATATAAACATAAAATTGTTTTAGATTTTTGAAATTTAATTATTAGTATAATTATAAAAAAATCAATATAAATTTTCACTGGATATTAAAGAAAAAATTAGAACTGAAGTATTCGAATAAAAATCTTAATTTATAGTCTTTAATATAAATTTTCAAGGACTATTTCTGGTGAAAAAATATAATTTAATAAGTTTATATATTTTAATTGTAATTTGATGTTAAATTTTTGAACTAAAAATATCCATTTAAAATTTTCATTCGAAATTTATGTTGGATATTTTCAAAATAAATATCCATAGACATGGTTCTATGAAAATATTTAGTGAAACATAAATTTCATTTATTTATGTAACAATATATTTGAAGTGTAAAATTAAACATTCATGTATTTTCTAATTTTTTTAAAAAAATTAAGATAATAATATTTATAATTAATGGAAAATTTAAATTGTAAATTTATGTAGAAATGTGAAATAAAATTATCCAATGTTAATTTACAGTAATAGTTTGTATTGTTAATTTTAAATGAAATTATATGGTGAAAAGAAAAAAAATTATTTATATATTTATATATTTTTATTGTGATTTTTGGGGAAAATTTGAAATTATATGTTATTTGTGGAAAATTACACTTAAAATTTTCTAATGGAAATTTTCACTGAAAATTTTTAGTAGTAGATTGCAGTATAAATATTCATAAGAAATTTAAAATTAAAATTTTATGAGAAATAAATAATTTTTTAGATATGTTTTAGAAAATTTGAATTCTAAATTAGAACACACTATTATTATATATATTTTGTAATTAATGTTTTTGTTTAATAAAAATATAAGGGTAAATTTTCACTTGAATATTTAGAGGAAAATTAATATAAAATTTTGTAATCATTATTTTCAGTTAAAATTTCAAATGAATTTTCACAAAATAAATTTCACGTAATAAATTGGAGTAAAATTTATTTTTATCCATGTATGAATGCACTATAAATTTATACTATATATTTTCATTGGAAAATTTAATTATATTATTATATTTTTACACACACACACAAACTCAGACACACACACAGATATATATATATGTTTGTGTGTGTGTGTCTATATCTTTATATTCATTCAAATATACTAAAAATGCAATAACTTGAAATTTTATTGAAAATTTATAATGAAATTTTCCAATTCACATTCACATTATAAAATTACAATAAAAATATCAAGGGGAAGTTCACACCAAAATATTTGAGTGATAATTTAAATATTTATTTTATATTTTTATTATGAATGGTAAACATGTAATTGTTTTTGAATATATAAACCAAAATTTATAGTCATTAATTCATGTGAAAAATTTTAGTTCATAGATACACTAAAAATGATCTAACAATTTTACTATGAAATGTGTATTAAGAATCAAAATAATAGATATTCGGTGTAATTTTATAATCTCAGTATTCATAATGTATTTAAAATTAATGTTACTAATACGGCTTTGGAAATTTTATTAATGAATAAATTTTGAGAAGAAATTTCTAATGATACCAGAAAATTCCCAAAGTGAAATATACTACAAATTTACAGGCCCAATGTGTATTGGAATAACATGATGTATATTTAATTTTAAAATATAAATTAAAAACTTTTAAATGAAATTCTTACTGTAAATTTATCCCATAAATTGCATAGAAAATTTTATTTTGTTTTAATATTTTGGAATGTATGTATATATTTAGTAAAAAATTACAATTAAAATTTACTATATTTATTTTCAATGTAATATTTAAATGTATATTTATATTAATGTCCATGTATGCATAATTTTTAGGGAAAATCTCTATTTGACAAACACTAGCTCAAATATATGCTATAAATTTTCAATGTAAACCTTCATTATAATATTTTTTTGGAAAAAATCCATTGTCAATTTTGATAAAAATCTTCAATGTAAATTTATAATTTAATTTAACACAATATTTATGTATTCATTCAAGAATTCCAACGCATAATTGAAAATTTTTTTGTGAATTTTTATAGAATATTTCTATTTTTGGTAGTTATTATTTGAAATTAAATTCTATGTTGTTATTTAGATTGATAACTAAATATATTCACCGTGATTTTTAAATGATAATTTATATTTAGAGTATCTAATTTTTTTTCAGAAATTAATATTCATGTAAAAAATTATCACACATAAATGTAGAAAAAATATTATCTAATGGTTATCTATATTTATTCATAAACATAGTTTTGATGTTTCAAAATTTTTGATCAAATTTTACATAGGTACATAATTGTGATGTAATGATAATAGATGTTACTATAAGGTACTTATGTTTATGTGTATTCAATACTAATTATAAAAACACACACACACATATATATATATATTTTTATAATTTTATGGAACATTAGGGGAAAGATTGTGACACACAGAGCAACGTAGTGGGATGATTAAACTAAGAATTTACTGTGGAGCTAAGATGTTAGTGATGAATACATAAATTTTTTAATATGTATGAACAACCTATAATCATCCACTTATGATAAAAATAATGAATAAATGTGGTCCAACCATGATAGCAGGACACATCAACTTATGTAATATAAACTATTGGGTTCTTTCTTACATTCTATTTTCTCATTGCATGTACTACCATTGAATACATTTCCATTAATGTGTACTTTTTTAATTATTCTTGAGCGTCTGCGATCATGGAAGGATTTGTGTGGTGGGTATGGTTATATGAAAACATATTTTATGAAAATATAGTTTGAGAGGACCTATTGATAATTATTTTTACACAATAAAGTTATGTATGATCTTTCAATGGGATACCGTGCAAAAATCATTTGGTATTATTGAAATATTGGATATTCTTTTCATGTTCTATATCTATTCTCCCCAAAAAAGCAGAATTAAAGTTTTTGGATTATCTTTTCGGGTCATAATACTATTAGAAACTTATGTATGTAATTAGAGGAAGGGTTGATCTGGATCAGTAAGTTTGATGAACCTAAATTTAATTTTTAGAGAATGAAGATTAATGGTTATATAATTTAAAGAGAAATAGATGTTTCATTTTCTAGAGTAAAGAAAGTGAGGATGGAGAAAGGAAAATGAGGTTGTCTGGATAGGAGGGATTTTATTTAGTTAGAATGTACCTATAAATGAACATTTCCTTAAATAATATAGAGAATAAGACCATGATGGTTACTATGAAAGAATTTAATAACATGAATACAATATCGACAAACCATAATAGAAATTTCATGTTGTGACAGTTGTTTAAATTAATGATTTAAAACGGAAACCCATGACAGATCATGTGAATAATTTCAACATATTCTATAGATATATTTAATTAGTGATTGTAACAATTTCTTATGATTTATGTGAATTTTTATTCTTATCCTCACTAACAGAGATATTAAGATACAATGGATGAAATTCTTAGTAACTATAGTGTAAAAATGACTTTGTGTTGGATGATATAAAATATTTGATACTCAATGAAGATCTTCAGTCGAGGTAAGTCTAATAAATTTCAATCAATGAACTCAATGTTGGTCGATAGGGATTGTCACCCCATTAGAATTAGTTCTATTGAAATAATCCATCAACCAAAATGAAATGAGAGAATATCCAAAGTATCTCATATGGTCGAGGTACAAGTTGATGGAAATCTGGGAAGAAAGGAAACATCATCAATGATTTACAAAATCACAATGAGGACACACTAAAACCATAAATTTTTTATATTTCAGACTACATTACCATGATAGAAGATAACAAATGCTACTTGTTAGGTGTGAACACTCCAGTAGATGTTTGATTTACTAACTCTAGAGAATCTTTCTATTCATCTAGTGATCAATGATGCACAGTCAACTATTTATTATGGTTCATAAGAAAGTCCATGTATTTTATGGTGAATCCTAGAATGTTTTTTTTAAATGTATAGGTCAACATCCATATGAGAAAAGGCTTCCTAACGTTATTGGATTATAATCACATCCCATTTCTATGTAAAATCTCATTTATATTATAAAATTTGTTAATGTAGGCTATGTGATTAACTTTTCAAATAGTTTATAAAAATTAACCAATGGTTATATTATGGATTAAAAATTAGTAATGAATGTGAATCATTACTTAAAAAAATAGTGTCTTTTATATTAAATGGTGTGAAGCCTTGGGACCAGATGTCAGATCTTGTATACTCATATGCTTCTAAACCATCCCTTGTTGAATCATATTGGTTTCCTTCATATTCTTAATTTTATTTATAATACTTTAATGAATGTATGTATTAACTTCTTGAAGCATCGATATGATGCATATGAGATGTTTAATTAGTGGAAATCATTGCAAGAAAGGGAATGTTAATAGAAGATATTTGGAATCCAGATAAAAAATGATGGTGAGTACACTAGGAAAAACATCATAACTTATTCCAAAAGGATAGAATATGAAATTAAAATATGTTTCCCAGAACACCAAATAAACTCCATTAGATGAAATATTGTACAATACT
The DNA here is from genome assembly GCA_963277665.1 of Viscum album. Classification (NCBI taxonomy): domain Eukaryota; kingdom Viridiplantae; phylum Streptophyta; class Magnoliopsida; order Santalales; family Viscaceae; genus Viscum; species Viscum album. The sequence goes on along the minus strand of OY728121.1, from coordinate 1,900,579,232 downwards.
CTAATGTGGAAATCTAGGATTATGAAGTTGCACATGGTGATGAAAATGTTATTTGGGTAGAGGCACTCGATAATATAACTTATCTCACCAACAAAAGTATTACTTTGGAAGTTGGTCATAAACTTTTTAAGGAGTTCTAGTTTTAAAAATGATCACTATTTGAACACCATATTATATTTTTACATTCCATGTAATGGGAAAAAATTGAATCAAAATCAAAAATGTGTTTTCTCTAATCCATAAAGATGAAAAATTTATACAATAATTGTTTTTTTGGGGATTTAAAAAAAATCAAAATTTGATATATTTTCATCAATGAAATTGTTTTTTGGAAGGAAAATAACATGGATGAGATAAAAGTTGAAGAAAAATCCACAATATATATCTAGGTTGATTAGAATTGCAGTTATTCAAAAATAACAAATAAATCATTGGTGGCCCTTAGAGGCACAATAATTTAATGAGTAACGCCATCAGAAATACTATGAAGTTCAATAGAGGATGAAACTAGAGTCAGAGTAGGGAAATTATACGCCTTGAATGTTTAGGTACCATATGTTCAAGTATCGATAGGAATAAATAATGATTTCAGTTGTTCAGCTCATCTAATTCAGTTAAGGAGATCAAGAATAATTAAAAGAACGGTTCAATTTTATGTTTATGATCTGATATTTTTACCAATAAAAGATATAAGAGAACCTAAATATATAGGGAAAGCATCTCCCCTTAATGACACTAAGTAGTGGTAGAATTCCTTGAATAAAGATGTTGCATAATTAATGTATAAAAAACATGGGATATGTATGTAACTTCAAAGAATAAAAGGAACTGGAAATTATGTGGGTTTACTAAATTATGTAAATGGTTATTGAAAATAGATGATACAAAATATGAATGGTTGTCAAAGAGATTCATGATAATTGATGGGTAATTTTTTAAAAATCCTTTCACAATTAGTTAAACATTCTACCATCTAAACAATGCTGAGTATGGTAGCTTTGAAAGAACATGATCTGCAGAATATGGATGTTGAGGAAACTTTCATAAATCGAGAGTTGGATGAAAAAATATAAATGAAACAACTTATAGGTTAACCAATGAAAGCATGCAAGAATTTTGTTTATAAGATGAATAAAATACATTATAGGGTAAAACAACCATTCATTAATATAATATAAAATTAATTTAATTATTCTGAACATTACATCTAATGGAAGAAATTTTAAGATCTAAAATTCAATACAAATCTCTAATATATGGATTATGTCTTGATAACTAGACCAGACGCATGGAAAATAAAAAATATGATGTGTTATTTTTCTAAAAGTTTCAATGTGAATATTCAAGGATATGGAAAGAATAATTTGGGTATGGAGATCAAAAGATATAGGATAGAAGAATCTTTGATACCATATCAAAAGAGTGATATCCAAAAGATCAATTAAATGTTAGATATGGTCATATGTAATCTATTCAAAACACCTCTTATTTATCACTTAATATTTTCCCAGTCATATGAGCCAGAAGTGAATGATGAAGCTACATACATATATAATGTTTCATATGAATCTGTGGTTATATTTTTTTATATGCAATGGTTTAAAATCTACATGTCATAGTCCATAAAATAGGATTTATGAGTTGGATCATAGGGAATCTAGGGAAATTACACTAATATGATATGAATTGGATCATCTTGTATTTGAATGGATCATAAATTCAAGATTAATACATTGGAAATGATGATATTATACAATGGAATATAGACTGAGAAATTTCTTACAACATATTTACTAAGAATAATATTATTGATATTTTTATTATTATTAGAGGAATGACTATAAATTGGTCTTAAATGATAAAATATTGTGTTACATCAATTCCATCAGATGATTATTATAAAGATTAAATGTAATATGGGAATGAAATGAAAGGGTTAATGATATTTTTGATTGATCTCAGAAGGTGTCAGGAACAGGATGTTTTTTTGAAATCTAATGTTTTATTCACGTAGATAAAAATATGATGTTCTATGATCAAATAAATCATATCGACCTGATTTATCATTTCATTAGATAGATTCTAGAGGATAAATAGATAGAATAATTAATGATAGTAGGAATGAAAATTTTACAGATATATTAAAAATTTATTTACATTAAGAAATAATGAGGTAGCATTGTGCCTCCGTTGGTATAGGGTGAAAGCTAGTAAAGGATGGGTATCACTGTTATATGAAAACTAAAAAGAGTTACAAATATTTCCCTGAAAAAATAACATCATACAAGATATTATTTGAAGGTGAATCCTGTTTCAGTTAACCCAAATTTCATCCATCAAAATTACAAGATTTAATATATCGTGCATCAAATGTTTGGCTAGACGTGAGAAACATTAAATGGAAGTAGGTCATGTCCAATAAGATTAGATCCATTAAAATTTAGATTATACAACTTGTTATATTACGAGGGATCATAGTTCAGTATGTTTCGTAAGAAATAAGATTCACTAGGTTGGTAATCTTACAGTGAAAATCATACTTACTGTTCCATTATTTCAGGGGAGCAGTTGTTATATTTTGATTAGTTAACAATCATTATATAAGTGGGTGTAACATTTATTTAATAGATAAGGAATAAAAGATCACAAGGGAATGGCTATTTAGCTGAGAATTTATATTGGAGCTATGTAGTTGGTGAGGATTAATTTTCTTTTGTAATTTTTTTGTGTCACATGTAATATTTTAGTTATACTAAATGGTTGGAAGCTTTGTGTTTCTCCCTTGCATGTTAGAAACATAATTTTAATCATAATAAAATCTTATGTTTTTTCTTTCTTTCTAAATTTTAATTTTATATACTAAAGTTAAATTTATTTTTATTACCATTAACATTTTTCTTATTTCTTGTGTGTGTGTGATCAAGGAAGAATTTTTGTGCTGACTAGGGTGATAATTTTACCTATTTAGGATCAGTTAGTTAGAGGGGAACTTTTGGAGATCCATTTTTCATTGTGTAGAGTCTTATCAATGTGATCTATTGATTGATGGATGTGTAATAATATAATATTATTATCCAAATATTATTTTCATTTTTCATTTTTTTTTTAGGATTTTCTAAAAAAAGTCCCACCACTCGTCATCTCAATGTACCATCACCATCTGATAATTCATATTCCATGTTAATCATCACCGACTAAGTCATTAAAACTATAAATCACCACCATCTGTGCCATAATCTTTAAGAACATAATATAAAGGGAGGGAAAATAGAGGGTTTATTCAGCCATGTACTCTTTCTAAAATATATATTTTGGAAAACTCATGAATCATATATCCAATCGGAATCAATATCTAATAATTAACTCAGGTAGTGGTGTTTCTATAAATGACATTAAAAAAATAAAAATTATCACATTCAAAGCCCTTATTATGGTTACACATCAAAAAATCTAGTATATCCAAAAATACTACCACATTACCCAATGACATCTATCACAATCATTACCCACATGTAAAAGAAACTCTCCACACAAAACATCCACACACTAACCATAATTCCCATCTTCATTAAAAGAGTCAATCATTTTATAGATTCCCAATTTCCAAAAAATATTCATTTGTAAATCCATTTACTCTAAAATTTATTAAAAATCCATTATATATGCCACCAAATATTATTCTCATTTATAAATATTAAATTTAGTAATCAATTTACACATTCAAAATTTTATCCCATGATTCTTTATTTACAAATTGTTCAATCGAATTCCACATCTATAGGGAAACTACAGTAATGCTGCCATACAAGATTCCAACCATCCTTGAATAACAAATTCGATTTTCCATGAAAATCCATCACAATAGTATATCATCATCCAGAAACAAATCACCATGAACAATCCCACATCATGACACATAACAATATAACTACAACCCCAATACCTTAAAAACATATTTTCACTTTAACCAGTCTTCACTATCAATACAAAATCCCACAAAGATCCACAAAAACACATGGATAACATTATAAACCACATCAAATAATATTTTAAGTGGACTTAAACTTCATTAAGTTCAATAATTCCAATTTATATAGGTATTTCATAACATTTCATCATCTCTTTCATGACATTTTTCACAAAATATCCTAATTCACAAAAAAAAATAATTAATTATGAAATTTTTTTAATTAACATTTTTATTCATGATGATGATAAAAAATAAATCACACTAGGTAATAATATTTCATATAATATATAGAAAAAAATAACAAAAACATTCTTGTTTCATAGAATTATCATGGGATAATAATACGATAACAAACAATCACATGTGAAATCACTAATTTTCCTTCAATTTAATTTATACCCAGTACATTATATTGTTATGATAATATTTTCTATCTTCCCAAATGAAAAAATTAATTATAATATGATAGATTTAAAATATAAAGAAATATCTAGGAACCCTTACCTCAATTGGAAACATTTTGAATCACTATGGAATGACAAGGTGAAGAAAAAATGACCTCAAGACCAGAACAATGCCAAATAGGACACCAAAACCTAGAACAAACCATTCACCATCAATATACTTTGATAAAATTACACAAAACATCCATTCCTACAAATATAAACTTTTTTAGGTGAATAATTATAATAAAATGTATATTTGGGTGGAATGGAACTCAAATGATATCATCCATAAACAATCTATTAATGATGAGAAAAAAATCCAGCAAAAGAAAGTTAAATACCACCATATCTTTATCCAAGGAAATCCAACATTAAAAATAAAAATATTTTTGATTGTTGTGATTCTAATGATTTCTATAATTTATACCCAATAAATAAATTTTATGACCATGGAAAAACATTCCTTAACATGATATAGTGAAGAAGGTTCTTCCCCATTCTATGTCACAAGATGAGGTTATATTCCGACATATACCCCACTCCATATCCCTTTTGAAATTCATGTCATAGTCAACATCAAAATTCTATTTATCCAAGGTAATTATATGACTCAACCCATGCACTTTAGTTTTATATCATAATGGAAGCACCTGATGGGGAATTCCCAACCTAGATTTTTAAAATAAAATATTATTAATCCATGATTCATACAATGATAAACACGATGATCAAAAAAAAATTAATAAAAGAATAATTGAATATTTAATACCATAACCTATAAGTGATATCATAACATATTATTTATTTTTAATTTAAAAAATTAAATAATTGTGTTATGTTGAATTCTTTCTTCATTCATGGAGCTGACAACATCTCTACATCCTACCATAATTGTGTATTAGGAATCAATATTAGATTCCCACCAGTGGTAATCGAAATATCTTCTATGTACATCTAATCTATTTCATATGGTTATTTAGTTTCTAGTGTGGTAGATCCATATGCATTCATTTTTCATATGTTATTTCCCCATGAATCCCTTCATGTAAGGTTTCTCTTTGAAATCTCTAGATATTAGAATGGGTCAGAGGAGTATCATAGCTTATTTGTGATATTGTTCTTAGAGAGTGAAATCTATAGGGATATGATAGAATTCTCTAGGGTTTCCATTGTTCAAATAAAAATTTAATGGACACAATAAAGAAATAATATAATTATTTTTATATATCACTAGGGTCAGAAAATAATATTTTCAAAAGATCCCTTATTATTTCTCATAAATCTTGTAGAACCCCTTCTTTATAATAAATAGTACTCTATCCAGGAAAATGCACGGGACTATTCAATTTTCTTTTAAATCATCTAGGTCTATGTCATTCAAAAAAATTGTAATTTCGTTGTACTCATTATAATGTGTAGAATAAAATGATGATAATGAAGTGAATGGTGTGCCCATGACATGAGGAAATGAAGTGAAGACTAATTTTCATAGAGATGGAACACGATGGAATGGAAGTGTTAGAGATAAGAGACAAATATGAAACAAAAGGTGGAGGAGAAGGCGAAGTTGGAGGAAATAGGCGAGATTGCGATAAATGGTGGAAGGCATCCTAGGGAGGTTTCCATGGTTTCTATATTTTGAACAGAGTTTATGGGAATGAGAAGATGTTATACTGAGGATTAGTAGGAATCATGATTTCAATCAGTCAGGTTTCTTCGAAAGGTAATATAGTTTGGAGGTCATATTTTTAAACTATCATCATCATAAATCAATTTCACTTTATTATGAAAATATTATAACACACCCTTGATTTAATTTCATTAGAATTTGTAACATTATATATATTTATATATGACGTTATGTCCATAAGAATTCCAAAATAGACCAATTATAGGATTATTAGTTGCTACTGGAATCATGGTATCATCCATGAAAACAAATCTATACTTTAGAGTACATAAATAATTTGGATAACCCCTGATTTCTCCAGAAATAATTATGAGTCTTTGTTGAACATTGAACTAGTGATAGTGGAAATATTATTTACTATTTTAATCAATTCTATCTGACCTAGATCATCTATAATATAAATGGAATAAGAAAAAAAATTGGATGGTTCATACATATAGAATATTTCACCTAAAGATACCACTCAAAATGGATTTCATGATTTTATATACCATAAAATATGATGAAGATTATGCCCTATTGATGAAATTTTGCTACCTTTAATGGTATTTGAAAAACAAAAATCCCTTGTTGTAGGGCCAGTGTCTAGTTTATATACTTCTACATACGTTCTGGTTTGTTCTGCTGATGATTTCCTATAGATGAGTCTATTAGAGAGATAGTATGTTGTGGAATTCTTCAAAAATATTCTAGGATTTTAATGTCACTACCCCTCCCTCTTCCTCTCCTCTCCCATAAATGTAAAAATCTATTTATAAGCTTGAGCTAGATTACTGGTAAACACTTCATTTATAATATTGAGTTGGGTTAATGATAAACCCTTTATTTGTGAGCTTGAGATAGGATATTGAAAAATGGGGCAGAGGAAAAGTTGAAACAAACCATGGGAATAGATAACACCTTCTGAAACTGCTGAAATTTTAGGTTTTCCCCTTAAGTGGGGTTGATTTTGTGACAAGATAATATTTGCAATGACATTTAATGACACTTTATAATGAAAATGTTTTTGATCTCATCTGTTTTCACATGTAACTACAAAATGACTGCAAAAAAATAAATATAATAGAATACAAGAAACACTTCTCCATTTCATTTCTATCTTACCATTGAAAGAAAATCAGAGATGAAAAGAAATAAACTAATAAAATAGTTCTCAGTAACATATGTGATTAATTTAGTTGGCGGTTCATTGTAAAGCATACAGGACTCTAAAATTATAGAAGAAAGTAATGATGTAGACAAAGGATGTGTTTTTATGGGCCTATGTATATTTAAATTATATAATAAGGTGATAGGTTTCAAGCCATGACTACAAGAATTTGCCTTAATGCACTCTCCATGATGGTTTGATTGTCTTGAGTGAAGTGGTCTCCCCATGATTAAATAATCTGAAGAAAATAATCATCGCACAATTCAATTCAATATACATTTTAAAAATAACAATATATTGTTCCTGGAGAATGCACAATTGGAAGATTTTCTAAGGTCCATCATCTGGGGAATTAATAGATGTTGTAGTTCCTTGAAACTGTGTCATTCTCATTGAATCATCCATCTTCATCATCATCTTGACCTTCATTACTACCTCCCAATACTTGTCTAGTGAATAATCCACTACCTCAACACCCGCCACAAAATCTGCAGCTGAGCACATACATTTCTCAAGATCACCCATTTGGGAAATGATTTTTATCAAAATGATTTCTCTATGAGCATCAGGGGGTATTCCACAACTTTTCAGTTCATTAAAAACAACAAAATCATTAAATAGTTCACCATTGAGTCAAAAACCCTAAATAATATCATTATATCAATAACAGTTGACATGAATCCCTCTAAACCTCAAATCCATAATAAAATCCAAAGCAATCAATATACATCCAACACATTAAAGCACATAAATATATATACTATTTGTTACTATAGTAGGATTCATCCCACTGATTTCTAATTCATATAAAATATAATTATCTTGCAAAAGATTGATGTCACACTACCCTTGATGCAGCTTATAATCAAAGATCATAATAATGAGGAAGGTGTAAACATTTGGTGACAGTCCAGGTATCATTAATTCATCAAAAACATATTTTATGATAAATATAAGACTGTATATTCAATATAATACATAATAAATATAATCCTGCATATTTAAATGTAATTTTTTAGTTTTTTACAAAATATGAACAGGTGTGAAAAAATATGAATAAATTTGAACCTATTTTATGAAAACATCAACCTATGTGATCATGTTTGTTTAATCATAATAGAAAGGGGATATAAAATAATATCAAACAGGAAAAATATGAACATGTATATTAAATTGGAATCAATTATAAAAAATGAACTCTGGAAAATTTTAAGAATAGTTAAATGTTAGATCAAAAAAATACGAACATGTATGAAAAAAATAGATCTTATTGAAAAAAATATGAACAAATGATAAATAAATTTGAACGTACAAAAAATTTTGAATCAATAAAAAACCAAACTCACCATTACAGAAGAACTTAAGCACCTCCACCATGGGATATTCCACGGGTGTTTTAAAGTCGAGATAGAAAACACCTACAGCCAAAAACATGCCTAAATTCATCATATTTTACGAAAACATAATCTTTCATTGCATCTATTCATACCCAATTGTATTATAACCACTGTATGACATAATGTGGAAATCATAATTATCTTTTTCCACCAAAACCTACATAAATAACCATCAAAGAGAGTATATACATCGATCATTAAACAAAATTATCTGAAATGAGGCTCAATGAATCTCTTAAAATATTTCCAGAACATAGCTATGGAGTAACCAAAATCATCTTCATCCGGGTAAAATCTGTACATAATGCTCAAAAAATATTTAATGAACATTAAGAAATATAGTTTTATCAACATTCAAACTAAAATCCCATAAATTATGGATAAACAATATATAAACAACCATCAAAACAGAATCTGAATAGTAGAATATATAAAAATCTATTATATAGAGAATAAAAACATTTAAAACAGAATTTAATCAGCATAATATATAAAAATCTGTTATAGAGAGTCTAAAAACAATCACTGCAGAATATAAAAACTGTCAAAACGGAATCTGATCTGAACTCATTATGTCAAAATAGAATTATGCAATTGATGCAGGGGTATACACATGTATCAAAATAAAACAATATAATAAATAATGAATCTGATTAGCAGAATGTAAAAAACATGTTACAAAGAGTATAAAAAGTGAATAGATTCACTGAATTAATGTTTTATAATAATCAAAATTGTAGGAAAATATGTTAGGATACTAGATGTTGAAAAATCACATATTGTTGACTAAAATATGTAAGGTTTTTTGAAACCGTATTTGAATGTAATTAAACAAAAAAAATCAATATTCATGAGACTTACTAATCCAAGAAAGTCATTAAAACATTGTAACTATTTAATGTGAGTTTACATTAAATCAATTCAATGTTTTATGATTATTTATATGAAAAGATTAATCTGTTTTCCCACATTAGTGATGCACATTACATTAATTAGTTAACCTAAGATGCAACATCCACTCCACATTATGTTAACTTCTTGACATAACCGTAAGTGGTTCTTTTGACATTACTTAATTGTATAACGTATTGTCAAGAGGGGGAAATAATGTTATGATTCATAAAATGTGTTCTACATATATAGTAGATTAAATATTGAAAACAAATCTCTAATAGTGAATGGATACATGAATACCATTAAAATACATATATCACTGGAAAAAAAAATGCAGTAGAACATAACATATTGAATTAACGCTTTGTATAGTAGAGTGATATGACTCTAAAATAAGTGGAGGAGTACCTCAACTTGATTACATGAAACTCAAGAGTGGGGTTTTTTCATTAGTCCAGTTTACTTGATCATAAATATGGACATTCATGTATCTCTTTCATGCTTCATGGAATCCAAAATATTAATAACGGGGAAATGATGCATAAAATTAAGAATCACTTGTCACCATTTTTTATATTCCAACTCAAAGAACATAATTAATTAACAGATCTAAAAAAAGATAAAACTCATGAAATGCTTCCAAAAACATAAATAATAGATAATATCATGTAAAAATTTTAAAGTATATATAGATAAATTTCAGCATACAATGGTGGATTAAAAGAGATGAAGTTCACAGTAGAGTTAAAATTGTAGTCTACATTGTAAATTGAAGTTACCATCACTGGCTGAAGGTGATATGACATCTGGGATCCTCCTAATGTGCTTCCTGTAGATGTTGGTTTAGATGGAATAATATTTTAAATACATTTTAATCCTGTAAAAGTGAAATTATAGTGAATATTACAGTTGTAGAATGAAAAAAAAGAGAACAGTTTAATGGGAACAAAAATGAAATAACACAACTAGTTTTTCATTATTTTCTGACTTGTCATTTTTGAAGCCTTACCTCTGTACAAGAAAATGGTTCTTGCTTGTTTTTATTGTTTATATATTTCTTAATTGTCTAGGAGTTGAACGTAGTAAATTTATGCATTACTACGATCAAAGTACATATAATATATCTTCAAAACCCAAATAATATGTCTATTGTGCTTCTAATCTTTGACAAATATAAGGACAAAAATGAAATATATATTTCATATATACTAATGGAACTTGTAATAAAAAATATGACTCGAATAATATTCTCTTACCCAACAATACAGAATACTATGATGCAATGAGGAAATAAATAAAAACCCTGCTAAGAATGATAGTTGAAGAAACAATACCAGAGAAGATTAGGGGAAGGGTTAAATAGGGCTCCATAATAGGATATGTATACTTTTAATTCTTCAGTAAATTTTTTTTAACTATAATTAAATCTGGGAGGATAGTAGGTAGAATACATAGACGAAATAAGGTATATATACTTGGAATACACTCAATTAGAGGAATTATTGAAAATTGGAAGTATTTAACACATAGCCACCAATAATTGTTTCAAATTTATCATGGGATACGATAACCTTCAACAATAACATCAATCCCCTCTAAATAACAGATTCATTCAAATCATGATGACAATTACCGAAAATCACAAACATTCCAAATATGAGGCTTCCACCAATGATCCAAAAATACCAAAAACTAATGTAAAATATTTTTTATAAAAATATAAATTTAAATTAATGGGAAGGATAAAAAAACATTATATTTACAAATTAATCTATTTAAAAAAACTTAATATACATAACTAATAGATAATCGACAAAAATCATTAAGCTGATTCAATTGGTTATATTTTACAACATACCTGTAATATGTGGCGATAGTGGCGATGGAAGAACGTTGGTGTTAAAAGTTTGGTGACCTTACATAATAGATTGACATGTGAATCAGAACAATAATTGAATAAATAAAATAAATAAAAGATTAACAAAATGTTGGAAAATTAAAAAGAATAAAGAAATGAAAATTAATAGGTACCTATTGAAGAGTCGACCTTATTCTCAATCACATCACTCAATCTATTGTCTGGACACTTCTCTAACTACTTCAGGTGGCAACAATCAAGCCCAAAATATCCTCCCCCTCATTTTTCAATGGTATCTCCATCTTTGGCATCACCATGTAAAAATATAGACATACCATAATAAGATTTTGATATATAATAATGGTTGATAGAGTGATATGACTCTTAAATAAGTGGAGGTGTACACTAACCTGATTAGATGGTATAATATTTTGATGACATTTTAATCATATAAAAGTGAAATTATATAGAATATTTTCATATGTAGAATGAAATAAGGACACAAATAAAATCTATAATAAATATACAAAAATGGAACTCGTAATCCAAAATATGTATCGAATACGATTCACTTACCCAAAAATATTGAAGACATTGATGCAATCAGAAGATAAATTAAAACACTGCTAAGAATGATAGTTCAAGAAACAACAGCAGAGCATATTATGGGTAGGGTGAAATGGGGAACCATAATAGGAGTTGTATAATATTAATGCTTCAGTAAATTGTTTTTAACTTAAATTAAATTGGGGAGTACAGTAGGGAGAATACTTGGACAACGTAATGAAATCATACCTATTGTAGAGGTATCGATGTGTATTGTCTCTAAATTAGGTATTGATGATGGTAATAGGTTCCTGAAGAACTTGTCGGTGTCGTCCACATCGATGGTTGGTGAAGTAGAAAATGAAACGGTATGCGGTAGAAGATCCAACGAACAATACGAGGGAAGTCACGAGTTAGAAGAGTACTAATTGGAGAGACAGGATATAGGTAGACGAAGGAGAAGGCCATCACGGATTTTTCATTTAACGAATGAAAATATAGAGCAATAGTCTTTTAGTAAGTATCTAATTGTGATGATAGCTGGGTTTTGGTGAAGGGGTTCATAGGTGACAGATATGTCGGAGCCGAGCACGTAGGACTCCCCCATCACCAATAACCATTGTTTTCTCATTAATGAATGTGAAGATAGAGGGGGGAAAATGATTGGCCTTACGAAGAATTGAATGAAGAGTCGATTTTCCAATGGAACACTACAATGTCAGATAACAGAGTAAAATAAGGTGCTTGAATCGGAATAAATGGTCGGAGGAATTTGTTTTCACGGGTAAATCATTAACAGTACTAGAAGGGGGAAAGGTATGTTGCTAAAGAGGAAGAAGTAATTGGTGGTGAGGATGGAGATATTGAAATCCCATTGAAAGCCTAGAAAATCAACAGGAAATGAGCAATCGGGAGAATGAAGATGTCGAGGGAGCGGAGTAGTGGAGAGGTAAATCACGATTCGGTTCAATGGAAATTAGGTTGTTGGAATTGAGGTTGTATATACAGGTTAGGAGGAATGATATGTGGTAGTTACACATGTCCATTAAAAACACTTCATTAGTATATATATAGATATAGATAATAATAATAACAGTATTTCATGAAATTCGTAAAGGCAAAAAATTAAATTAAATAATATTTATTCAAATAATATTCAACATATATTATTTATCAATGAAATAATATTCTTTGTCATTCATTATTCCAGAATATTTTTCAAACTTTGAAAAATAACTATTTATTTATCCAATATTATTCATTTCAATATTTTCCAATAAATAAATATTATATTCAATACATATAAAATATATTTTTATTAAATATTATTTTCAAAAAATATTCTCTCAAATAACTACTGAAAGACAACATGTAATCAACAAATCATATTTTATTATTAAACTACATGTGAGAATATTATTTATTAATCTAGCTAAATAGTAGATAAAAATATTATTTAAATATATTTCTTCATACTCTTAGTGTGTAACCAATTCAGATACTGTCTTAGTGGAATTAGGTGAAGCAGCCAAAAGTATAAGGTTAACATCTAGTAACATGAAAAATATCCCATAGTGAAGTTCACTATGTCCCAACAAAATAAAACCATATACAGATGCTTAATGTCTTATATAATCCATTTATCTTGATATCTCTAATCAATAAGGTTTTATACTGGTTCCATCATCATATGTGCTCGGTGTATCTTTCCTTGAATTTTTAATAATTGAACATGTCTAAAAAATACCATAGACATAGATTAATTTAGGATATATAATTTCTATAAAATGAGATAACATACCAACATACATTAAATAATAGTTTGGAAAAATCATTTTCCCATTATTCATTAATCAAACATAATTCATGAAGAACCCTTTGTATCCAAATTCACCTTGAAAATATGGCGTCATTGTTTTAATAAATAAATTAAAGTATACAACACATAACATCAATTAATAATAATATTATAAGGATCAATACACACATCTACATATTTGAACATTCAATGACACATATAAATTTGGATTTCCTATTATGAGTTCTTGTTCTTTTAATTCCTTATACTCAATTTTTTTCTAGGGATTACACCATGATAAGGTATGTCAAAGTCCTATGAGTCTGTAACTATTATAAACTATATAATTTGTGTTCCATTAATGATTTCATCTAGGTATATAACATATATATTTGATAATACTACCATTAATCTTATAGGTCCTCATTACAGGTGGGAACTTCTATGACCTCTCAGTGTGATAGCTGCTATGAAAATTATCACATACTAATTCACATAGGAAAAAATCATGATCTAATAAATATTTTATTAATATTTCATTACAAATTATATATGTAATCATAATTTACTCAAAATTTTGATTTATTTAAATAACTCCCTCAGGCTCCCACATAATGTTGAGTCAACATCCAACATCCTTCGTCCCAGTGCTATCACATGATAATAATTTTTCTACTATGATAGAAGTTTAGTCAAGTATTTTACCACATTTTCATTTATCGAAACCCTATTTATTTCATCATCAACCCTTTGAGAAATATCCCTCAAGAGGTGACACTTTATGAGTATATTCTTAGTTCGTTGGTTTGACATTGTCTCTTTTCCAAGATCCACCACTATGGTGGATTTTCTAGAAAAAAATAAGAAATTAATTGAATAGTGGTTCAAGAAAAAAAGATATTATTAGAAAATGCTTTATAATTTTATTTTGAGTATCATGTAGAATACCATAGTTGTATATTTTGTAGTTCATACATGGGAATATATGTTTTTTTATTTTAAGGGAAGTACATTGGTAATAGATTATTGGGAAAGCCTAATTTGTTTTAATACTCACACCTATAGTTCATTTCTGTTTTTATCCATTGTGCATGTTTTAGCATGAGTTTGATGATCTGGGTAACATGTGATTGTTGTGTAAGAGAGTGACCTGAGGGGTTAAAAGGAGATAGTTTGTTCATTAGGTTCAATTAGTTTAGTTGTATTGATTAGTTGTATTTTCAGTTCCTAATACTGTTGATGTTCAATTATTTTCATATTAATATATATTGGGTTGTTGGGTTTATTCATGATTTTTAGTTTAAGGTTTTTTTATTGGGTAAAAAAATTCTTATGTGTACTCATTGATTCCATTGGCGCTTGCTGCTTGCCGAGAAGGAATGTGAACTACTCTCAGTCTATTCCACCAATCATGTTAGGGGAGCGGTTCAGGGTCGAGACAGATTGTTTAGTTTATAAATGGTATCACAGGAGGTCAGATCTTATGTTGAACTTTCGTATCAGAGAACCCATCATTACATGGGATTTTCATGGTAAAATTTTAGATATTGTTCGTGTCGAATTATAGGAACAAGAAAACATCATGAAAACATTCTCATTTTGATCCTTGGGATACCATGGGATGTTTGACCTTGTTGGTGTCATTTTATTATTGTGAATTGTTTTATATTTAGGAAATGAAATAGGAGTTGGGGAAGTGGCCTCTGGGAGCATTCATGACCAAGAAATCCAGTTGGAGTTGTGGAAATTTCTCTAGAATTCTCTCCATGATGGTGGTGTGATGAGAATATGGTCGCCAACCTTGTGTTTCAGTTGCCCATAAATACTAGTCTCTACTATGTGGATCATTTGGGGTATTCCTTAAGTCTGGAAGTTTTTTTTGAAAATCCCAGTTTGGACTAATGAACCAATTAATTTGGGCCCTCAGATTCTTATTTGTGGCTAGAGTGTTCCCCCATTAAGAATAAATGTATTTTTGGAATGTGGTCCTGAGTGACCTCCACTATGGTGTACCCACTATTTGATCAATGAAAGGATTAACATCTATGGATTTGGATATCGAATCTACCTCATACATTTTTTGGTTGAGCAAATCAATTGGCAGTAAAATAATGGTGTGGATTTCATTAGTATGAGCCTATTGTGGCCGTTTGAAAAAAAAAATTGTTGGTTAGGACCAAGGTTAAGATCCCTCATCCTATAATGTTTTCCCTCAGTTGCTGATTTCATGTTCGGTGGAATCTAAAAGTATTGTGTTCTATTTTAATTGAAAATTTTGATGTTGTGGATCCTTTTGGGACACTTTTTTGAAAAGGATTACCTTTACATCAGGAATTCCATGTTTCTCTGTTCTGAATAAGAGTGTTACTCCTTGATTCTTTCTATCATTGTTCATTGATTGAGGTGAAAATGTTGATGCATGTGAATATTTTAATCTATGTTGTGGAAAATTTAAATATTGATCCAATTTGAGTCTTTTGATGTGTTTTTGTCTGTTGGTTCATCCTAGAATGTGTTGTGGTTTCTTGTGGAACAATAAAATGAAGTATCATTCGAGGGTTTCTAAAGCCAAAATTTGATGTAAGGGATGATTCCAATCATTAGAGCTCTAGGCCTAGGCCCCAAGGGGAAGTTGGTGTGTATTCAAGAAAACCCCAAAGGGTGTAATAGATCTTTGTATAACATCTATCTTATGTTTCCCTTGTAGTTTCGCTAATTAAGATCATTGTAGTGGTGGATTTGGTGCACTAGAAACCCCCAAGATTCATGATTCATCCTATGGTCATCAATGAAATTGTTGAGTTATTATGGTGGGGAATCCCATAGTTGGTCTCACAGAGTTACAACTGATGTTGTTTAGTGTTATCCCAATATTATGGTCGGGAGTCTGAGTTTGTTTTCCTGGTATCGGTTTGTAGTGGAATGTCTTGTGCTGAACCACCTAATTCAATGTTCTCCTTTTTAGTAAAAGTCTATAATGTAAGGGTTTCAACTGTGGTTGGAGTAAGGATTTAATAGGTACTCATTGGATGTTGCTTAAGCTTGTTTTTTTGGTTTTGAGAGGGTTGTAGTGTTCCTGTTGGTGTTGTTCATCCTATAATCCTTCCACCCATTAGTGGTGTTTTTGTGATCTCTACATAGTCATTCTATGGTACCTACTTGAAGAGTAATGATTATCAGTTTCTGCTCTGGTGTTCATCTTAGTTATAGATTTCCTGGGGAAGAAAGCGTTATGGTGGAGAAAATTGTAACATTCAAGTTTTGATTTTAGTCTTGGTTCCAGATCAAGTGGGGTTTTGGGGGAATTCATTTTTTCAAATTTTTATTTTTTTATTAAAATATAATTGTTTAGAGATTGGTGGTACCGGGCATGTGGCTAGGGCATGGTTTGGATACTGTACTACATACCCAGTACTTAAAACTGACAAAAATTCAAAATGATATTGAAATGAATGTTAAATGTAAAATAAGAGAAAAATTTAATTAAAAAATTCAAAAAGATTTATATAATAATAATAATAATATTATTATTATTATTATTATTAATTTTATCATGATTATTATTATTATTAGAAATGTTATTAATTAGTATTTATTATTATATTTATCAGGGTTGTTGTGGGTATGAGGCACATACATGGGCACAACACGGTTAGTAGAGACTGTGCGGTTAGCCCGGGTACCTGTGTGGTAGCTTCTGGAGTGCGAAGAAACTACCAAATAGTTTGTGCAATGTTGATTGATATTTACACGGGCCGAACAATTGCATGATGGAAAATAATAAAATAAAATAAAGCAGTTGAGTGTTTTAAGAATAATAATGATTTTATTAATGTTTTGTATAATAGTATTATAATTATTAAATCTATTATGTTATTAATCATTATTAATATTATTAAAATGTTTAGTAAAATTATTCCTAAAATAATGAAATGATAATTTTATTACTATTTTTAAAAGTGTTATGAATATTATTATAATTATTAAAGATGAAATAGAAGTAATTAATAATTGTATCATTATGTTATTATTATTACCATTTTTCTTATGGTATTTATTATTGAGAATTATTATTATTATTATTATCTTTATTATTATTATTATTATTATTATTATGAAAACTATTATTACTATGTTATTATAATAACAATTATAATAATAATAATTTTTTTAGTTAGTTTTTCATTTAATTTTTTTACGGTTTCTGCTTAGAACTATTATCATACTCCCCCACATGGGGTCATCCTCCCCTATGAATGTTTTATTTCAGTGATCCCCCCCCCCCCATAATGTTCCAACCAATCCTCCTACCTTGCGCCTCTACCCTCTAGCTTTGGCGAGCCGGCCAACCATCTCACCCTCCTACCCAACGGCACAGCCTGTTCGATCTCCTCTCATTGCATCCCATTTTTCTACCTAGCACACCACTCATTGGAATAACCCTTGGACCAACACACCTCCCATCATATATTGCATGTCTGGCCGACCTCTGGCCTCTGGTGAGTATCCAACCATTTTAACTTTCCCTTTCACATGACCCCTACCTTCGGCAGACCCCTCCAGCTTCCAGTGACCCCCTTGGATGACTCCTCTTAGACCAGCACCCCCCCCCCATAAAACTCCATTAACTTCTTTTACATTTATTTTACTTCTTTTATAGGGGATTTTATTTTTTAGGGTTCATCTTCATAGATATTGTGTTTTGAAACCCTCACGGAGTGATATAAGGTTTTCATTTTCATCACATCTTGGATTAGTGGTAGGCATCCCATTGCACTAGGTAATATAATATGAGTTGAAAAATATAGCGACCCAATCCATTTACATATAACATTTCAGGATTTTAAACATAATTCATCACCAGAGTACAATTCAATTATCATTAAGTCTAGTGTCTTGGAAGACTAGTTACATATAACACAAAACAAGGGGAAAACACTTCTTTATTTAATCTCCATCCTGAGCTCCCAACATACTTTGAGCCCTTACATCTGCATAGGGTACCCTGGGGAATAAATGAACAAAGGGATGAGCTAAAAATCCCAGTAAGGGAATGAACAGAAGAATACATTTCAAGCACATGAGCTTGGAGGCATGACATAATGATATCAAAAGAATGAAACTTATAAAATCATTTAATATAATCATGGGATCATATAAAAATGGAATCATATAAATGTGGCAGAATCATAAAGCATTTCTTCAATACGGGTCAAGGCTATCCTCCAATCCCGTTTCACATCGCATCTCATGAGACTTAACCTTACCCAATACATTGGAGCCATATCTGGGCGCACTCATCTCAACATATTCATGAATATTCTTGACACATAAATATTCTTACCACATATACAATCATACATAATCAACCATACACAAACATAAGGGTGCCCATGAAAAGAATTGGGTACCACAATCATGACATCAATCATAACCAATGGGAACAACATGATATTTTCCATGTAAAGAAAGTATTAGAAAATAAATGGGCATTCATAGGGTAAAATAGGAATATATCATGGAAATTTGTGTCAAACATAAGTGACAACATATGAGAAAAGTATTTTAGACATGTTGGCATTAAAACATTTTGGTGCGGTTTTAAGGAAAATACTATAGATCTTTTAAAATATTAAAGAAGAAATTATTTTATATAAGAATAGAATTGAACCAAGAAGGTGTTGATAATAAAAATACAGAATTTAAAAAGATAATGGTTTCTTAAAAAAGAAGATATAGTGCACTTGAAAATGGGTAAAAGATCAGGATGTTCCTTTAAAACAAGTGTACTTATTGGGAAGTATCGAAGAGAGATTCCCTTATAGGCATGTATATAAAAAGAGAGTGAGAGGTGTATCTTGTAAAATGAGTATGGATCATATAAATATAATTTTTAATTTCTATATAATATAAAAGACAACATCAATTTGGTAAAAAGAAATATAGAGCAACCCGAAGGAATAAAAGAAGTTCGGGTAGAATCCATCATGGTTTATTGGGATGATATAGTGTATAATTAAGAAGGATTTATTAGATATATAAGGGGTTTTATCATAAATTATAAAACATTAGGGAAGTATGGGGATGGTGTATAAATTTACCCCATCACTTGGTATTACACAAAAAGGCATAACATAGAGAACAATCTTGATTAAGAGTAAAAAGGGGAGGATCCCTTTCCTTAATTCTGTTGGTGTTCTCCACATGATAATAATGACCTGAATAGTCAAATCATGCTTATTAATAAATAGTTACATAACATTATATACATATAAAATATTTATTATATCTTTTTTAAGTTCATTTATACCCATTTTGATTGATTATAAGGTTCAATTTCATGGTTCAGGTCCATTTGTTTCATTGGTTTTCATGATAAGTTCACTTGTATTTAGGATCAGATAAAAAGTAAGATGAAATTTGTCATACAGAAATGATGTTATATAGAATTGGTGAGAATCCATAAGGTTACATGGTTAAAAAATTAATTTGGATAAATTGGAGTGAATGAGAACCATGACATAAGACATTAATGATAAACGCTCAAATTAATTATAGCGATTTTACCCATAATTAATTTTTTTTGTATTATTATTTGATATCATGAGTGTATAAGGATTCCAGAACAATAAATAGGATATATAACATATATAAAAATATGGTTCAACCATAACATAAATGGTTTCATAACCAGAAACAAAGATGATAAAAGAAATTGAAAACACATTATCCACGATATCAATCACGGATGATGTTTTAATTTTAGAACGTGAGGGATAAGAGAAGAAGCATGATGCTTGAATTTTTTTTCCATAAACATGATTAACATATATAATATATGAGATTCTGGTCCTCTCATTCCTTTTGGGTAAGTGAATGGGAAGAGAGTATAAGAAAAGAAGGAAATTGAAAAAAAAACAAGAAAATGAAAGGGGATCCTTACCCTTTGATCTCCTCTCTTTGAGATCCCTCTTAAGGCCTTTGATTTTGGCCTTTTGGTAAGAGTAGTAGGCCTTGGACGTGGGGAAGGAGATTGGTAGGATACTTGGGTATAATTTAGGCTAGGAACAATGCTTGAGAGGTGTGTGGGAAAGAGGTAAGGATAAGGGGTATTATTGTGAGGGAGGGGAGGGTTTTCCTATTATTTTAAGTATTAGTTTATTATTTAAGGCCATGACTATGAATAATTGAGAATTATCATCAAATATAATAAAATAATCAATGATTTTTCAGTATTATCATCTTCAATACGCCATACATCACCTATGATGCAGTATTTATCATTTATTGTAATTTATCGTATTTTACTATTCATCAAAAATTCATGTATTTCAGATAAATCCCAAAAAATAACCATAACCATTTTTCAACGTGTTGAATCAAAAAATGAAGTCAATTATTCAAAAATAATTTTCTAAATAGGATTATATTAATATTTAATTAAAATAACAATTTAGTATGAAAACTAGTTTTGAAAAATTCATTAACTTATTCTAAAATCCAGGTATATTGTACTTCAAATATGAATATTATTTTTATACAATCATAGGTTCTGTTACTATTCATTAGGGTATATCACTATTCATAAGGGTATGTTACTGTTCATTAGGTTAGGATACTATTCACCAAAAATTATGTTTTCCTTATCAGACAACAAATAACTCACTGATTACAACCATGTATGTAGAATTTTTTAAATTACAAACAGAGAAGTGTCAAACTTATATTTAGAGGTCACTTTGCACTTAATAGTTCATTATGTTGAGTTTTCATGTGATTTTATGACATAATTATGAGAAGGTAACTTTCAATGAAAAACATTGGGTCGTTACATTCTTCCCCCCCTTATGAAATTTTGCCCTCAAAATTTTCACTTCCCATATTAGAACAGATGAGGGTACCTTTGCCTTATCACCTCCTCCGATTCCCATGTTTTTTCATCAATCTTTTGGTTTCTCCATAACACTTTGACCAGGTGAATTTTCTTATTTCGTAGAACTTTGTCCTTATGATCTAAGATCTTTACTGGTTGTGCCTTATAAAAAAGATCATTCTCCAATGGTACAAACTCTAGATTGAGTGCATGTTAGGGGTCTGGTATGTACATTATCATGAGTGATACATGGAATACATTGTGTACATGAGATAGGTTATATGGGAGTTCTAGTCAGTTGGCCACCACTCTGATGTGTTCAAGTATCTCAAAGGGGACAATGTACCTTGGGCTTAGCTTCCCTTTCTTCCCAAATTGCATGACTCTCTTCCATGGTGATATTTGAAGGTAGACTTTATCCCCAATGCCGTACTCCAAGTGCCTTTGACGGTTGTCAGCATAGCTCTTTTTCCGACTTTGAGCAGCTCTGATGTTTTGCTGGATGACTTGGACCTTCTCTGTCTTCTCTTGCACAAGATTGGGTCCATGCTGCTTTCGTTCTCCAACTTCATCCCAACAGGTTGGAGTTCTACATCGCTTTCCATACAGTGCTTCATACGGATCCATCTGAATACTATAGTGGAAACTATTATTGTATGAGAAAATAACCAATGGGAGATGTTGATCCCATCCACCTTTGAATTCTAGAGAGCAGGCTTTCAGCATATCTTCATGTATCTGAATAGTCCTTTCAAATTGGCCATCATTTTTGCGGTGATAGGATGTGCTGAAATTTAATTCAGTACCTAAAGCATGTTGAAGACTCTTCCAAAATTTATATGTGAACCTTGGATCACGATCAGAGACAACTGAGAGTGGAACACCATGCAGTATCACCACATCCTTCACATACATATTTGAAAGTTGTTCAAGAGATAGGTCTTCCCAAATAGCTATAAAATGGGCGGTCTTGGTGAGTTGTTCCCCCACAACCCATTTCTCATTATTTCATTTCGAAGTATTTGGGAGACACATGACAAAGTATATTGTGACATTCTCCCATTTCCACATGGGTATAGGCAATGGTTGCATCATCCCTTTGGAATTTTGTCACTCTACTTTAATTTGCTGACATACAAAGCACATTGATATATATTCAGCAATCTCTTTCTTCATGTTGTCCCTCCAGAAATGTTCATGGAGATCGCGATTCATCTTAGTACATTTATGATGGATAGAGAATTTTGAGCTATGTGCATTGTCCAATAGCTCTTTATTTATCTCAGATGATGAAGGCACACAAAGTCGCATTCCAAACCAAATCACATCATCATCATTGACATGGAACTCTTGCAGCTTATCTTCTTTTACTTCATTGACCTTATTTTGTAACTCCACATCATCCCTTTGTGCTTCCTAAATCTTCTCTTGGATGGATGGTTGCGCATTAATTTGGGAAAGGTAGGATGTATCCACTACCCTTACGATTTCTAAATCCTTCCTTTACATATCCAAGAAGATAGGGTCTTTCTAAATCCATAACATGGATATAGTAGAATGTTATTTTCTTCTTAGAGAATCAGCTACCTTGTTCACATTTTCCAGGATGGTAGTGAATGGAGCAATCATAATCCTTGATTAGCTCTAACTATCTCCTTTGATGCAAGTTGAGATCCTTTTGTGTGAATATATACTTGAGGCTCTTGTGGTTGGTGTATATATCCCACTTCTCACCATAAAGGTAGTGCTTCCAGATTTTGAAGGCAAAAAACATGGCTTCCAGCTCTAGATCATGCATCAAGTAGTTTTTCTCATGGATCTTCAACTACCATGAGGCATAAGCTATCACTTTATCATTTTTGATGAGTACACAACCCAAGCCTTTCTTTGAAGCATCGCTGTATATAACAAAACTTTCTCCACATCTTGATAATGTCAGTATAGGTGAAGTGATCAGCCTTAACTTTAGCTCCTTGAAGCTTACCTCACATTATTTGGTCCAAACAAACATTACCCCCTTCCGTGTCAACTTGGTCATCAAGTTTGAAAATTGAGAAAATTTCTTCACAAATCATCTATAATACCATGCTAGACCCAAAAAGCTATGGATATCTATTATAGAAGTTGGCCTCGACTACTCTTCAATTGCCTTTGTCTTAGAAGGGTCCATAGATATCCCATTTCTAGTGATAACATGCCCCAGGAATGATACATCTTCCATCCAGAACTCACATTTACTATACATTTCATAAAACTTCTCTCTGTGCAAAGTATTTAACATGGTTTTTTAATTCTCCTCATGTTCCTCCTTGCTCTTGGAGTATATCAGAATATCATCAATAAACACTACAACATATTTTTCAAGGTAATCTCTAAAGACTCTATTCATTTAATCCATGAATATTGTTGGATCATTAATGAGTCCTAAGGGAATCACTATGAACACATAGTTTCCATACCTTGTTCGAAAGACAGTCATGGGTATATCTTCTATCCTCACCTTTATTTTGTGTTTTCCTAACCAGTAGTCCACCTTAGATAAATAACTAGCCCCATGAAGCTGATCGAACAAGTCATCTATCTGTGGAAGGGGATACTTGTTCATTATCGTGATTTTATTTATCTCATGATAATCAAGGAAAAAAGCACATTGATCCATCCTTCTTCTTGATGAACAGGACTGGATCCCCCAACGGTGAAGTACTCGGGCATATAAAACCTTTATCCATATTCCCATGTAACTGCTTCTTCATCTCTTCCAGCTCTATAGTGGCCATTCTATAAGGTGTCTTTGAGACAGGCTGAGATCCAGGGATAAGTTCAATGAAGAACTCAACCTCTCAGTCCGAAGGAAGACCAGTCAACTCTTCAGGGAATACGTCAGTGTAATCCCTCACGATTGGCATGTCTTCAAGCATGATTCTATCCTTTTTCTCGATCATTTGAGCTAGATATTCTTTATTATTAGTAAAAAATATCCACACATGAGACAAACATTCTAAAAAAGACTCATGTTCCTCCTAAAATTTGTAAACAATCGGAGGAAGCTTCGGGATGTGAAAAGTGATTTCCCATTCCCAACAGATGATGTTGGCTCTGTACAAAGATAACCAATCCATGCCCAATATTGTGTCAAACTCCACTAAATGAAGTATGATGAGATTTTCTATGGGGTTCAGTCCACGAACATTAACCGAGGAGGAGTTTGAAACCATGGATGCAGTGATCACCCCATTTACTATTTTCATAGATAACATTTCCTCCAAATTCTGAGGTGGTGTTTGAATAGTTATACTAAACTTGCAAGATAAGAAATAATGCATGGAAGAAGAATAAAATAGTATGTGTGATACTATTTAATGAATAACTAGTGTACCTGTCACCACATCGTTGTTTGGTTCCACCTTAGCAGTAGTGATAGCATAATCCATTCCTTGTAGCCATGGAAGTTTCTGTTGATTTCCTCTGACAACCCTCGTCTTAGAGCAATTGTTCACATAATTACCAAGCTCCTTGTAATTGAAACACTACACTGTAGGCTGAGTTTTATTCTGAACCTTCCTTTCATCTTAAACATTAGCAGGATTTTTCATATCCCTTTGGAAATTCTTGGCCAGATGTCCAAACTTTCCTCATTTGAAGCAACTCTTGGTTCCCTTGAGAAAGTCACCCGGATACTTCTTCCAACAATTTTTTGCAAAGAGGAAAGTGATTCTTCTTTCCATCATGGGATTTGTTTGATGAACCACCCTTGTTGTTCAACATTTTCCTCTCCTTTTAAGTAGGCCCATGAGACCACTGAGAGTCTCCAATATCCATTTCCACCTTGAGGGAACAACAGACAATATCCTCATAACTGTCAAAGTCTCACATTTCTAACACATTTCTTAGACTCAGTTTTAGTTCGCTAGATAATTGATCCACCTTGATTTCGGTTTTCATGGAAAATCCAGAGGCGTACCTTGCATTCCATGTAATGTTTGCTTCATATGCCCCAATGGACTCATCTTCCTTCTACCTGAGCCCTAGCAACTCTCTTTCCATTTTGAGATGAAGGGTTCGAGGAAAATATTTATTGAAAAACATCCTCTTTAATTTTTCCCAATACATGGAATTAATTTCCTCTTGGGACATTGTATTCTTGATCAGTGTCTACCATTGACGAGCTTCCCCATCAAAATGATAGACCGCCAGTACAACCTTCCATTATTCCGAGCACTACAAAACAATGAATATCTTTTCAATGGAGTTAATCAATTATTCTGTAAGGAGGGGATCAGAAGTCCCTCTAAACATGGGAGACCTTTTCTACATGAATGATTCTACGGAAACTTTCCCTTTCCTTGGAGGAGGAGGGAGTTCTGCCTGATTCAAGTTATTATTCATAACTCGATCCTGCTGACCAAGTACTTTTAGGAAGTTTTGAGAACCCGCTCCTATCATATTAGGCACATCATTAAGGGCGTATTCACAATGCCTATCACATTGGTTGTCGGAACTTGTTCTTCTATTTTTCCGCCATTAACTAAGAAAAATAACGTATAATTAGAGGTATTGAATACTTAGTTATTCAGCATAAAAAAACTTTTAACATAAAAGTATGAACTTATAAAGAAGAAATATATCCTGATTTGTGATTACTTAGGTTTATATCTAGGTTATCCTCAATATATTTATTAACATATATTCTTATGGTCTTCTTTTTTTCCCTTAATAACAGTTTTTAATATGCTCATGAATCTACAAAATCATATCCCCAAGTGTGTCATAACCAAGAGTGAAAAAAGGCCGGTTATCGTGCACCAGTTCCCGTTCGATTCTAGCTCAAAGAGGTGTTTTCGGTTTTTACCCCAAGATATATCTGTACCAAGGCCGCCTCTACTGGCTCGTATCCAGAAAGGGATGTATTTTCTTGATAAACCACTTACTCAATACTCTCCAAAATTTAGCACTATTTTCTTATACTTAGTCTCATACTTATGGTTCTCACTAAGGCTCTCTATTCCTAATCTCCAAAAATAACTAAACTGGCCTTTGATACGAACTATAGTGACCCAATCCTTTTACATATAAACATTCATGATTTTAAACATAATTCATCATCAGAGTACAAGAAAAGGATCGTTAAGTCTAGTGTCTTGGAAGACAAGTTACATATAACACAAAACATGGGGCTAAAAACACTTCTTTTTTTAATCTCCATCATGAGCTTTTAACTTCCTTTGAGCCCTTACATCTATATAGGGTACCTTGGGGAATACATGAACAAAGGGATGAACTAAAAAGCCCAGTAAGGGAATGATCATAATGATACATTTCAAGAACATGAGTTAGGAGGCATGAAATATTGATATTAAAAGAATGAAACTTATAAAATAATTTAATATAAGCATGGGATCATATAAACTTGGAATCATATAAATGTGGTAGAATCAAATATCATTTCTTCAGTACGGGTCAAGGCTAACTGCCAATCCCGTTTCACATCACACCTCATGAGAATTAACTTTACCCAATGCATTGGAGCGCTATCTGGGTGCATCCATATCTACATATTCATGAATATTATTTCCACATAAATATTCATTCCACATATACAATCATACATAATCAACCATACACAAACATAAGGGTATCCATGAAAAGAATTGGGTACCACAATCATGAAATCAATCATAACCAATGGAAACATTATGAAATTGTCCATGTAAGGAAATAATTAGAAAATAAATGGGCGTTCATATGGTAAAATAGGAATATATCATGGTATGTGGTGTCAAAATTATGTGACAACACCTGAGAAATGTATTTTAGACACATTGGCAATAAAACATTTTTGTGCAGTTTTAAGGAAAACACTATAGAGCTTTTAAAATAGTAAAGAATAAATTCTTTTATATAAGACTGGAATTGAACCAAGAAGGTTTTCATAATAAAAATAAATAATCTAAAATGATAATGGTGTCTTATAACAGAAGATAGAGTGCACTTGAAATTGTGTAAATGTTCAGGAAGTTCCTTTAAAACAAGTGCACTTATTTGGATGTATCGAAGAGAGATTCACTTATAGGCATGTATAACCATAAAAGAGAGTGAGAGGTGGATCTTCAAACATGAGTTTGGATCATATTAACATAATTTTAATGTTATATATAAAAGAAAAAGATAACATCATTTTGGTAAAAACAAATATAGAGCAACCCGAAGGAATCAAGAAAATTCAGGTAGAATCCATCATGGTTTATTGGCAGGGTATCATGAATAATTAAGAGGGATTGATGAGAGAGATAAGGTGTTTTGTTATCACTTATAAAACATTAGGGAAGTATGTATATGGTGTATAAATGTACCAAATCACTTTTTATTACACAAAAAGGCATAGCATAGAGAACAATCCTGATTAAGAGTAAAAAGGGGAGGATCCCTTACCTTAAGTCTGTTGGTGTTCTCCACATGATATTAATGACCTGAATTGTCAGATTAGGATTATTAATAAATAGGTCCAGAACATTATAATCATGTAAAATATTTATTATATACTTTTTATGTTCATTTATACCCATTTTTATTGATTGTAAGGTTCAATTTCATGGTTCGGGACTATTTTTTTCCTTTGTTTTAATGATCAGTTCACTTGTATTTAGGTTCGGATAAAAAGTAAGATGAAAGTAGTCATCCAAAATTGATGTTATATATAATTGGTGATCATCTATAAGGTTAATTGGTTACAAAATTCATTTGGATAAATTTTAGTGAAAGAGAACCACGACATAAGACATTTATGATAAATCCTTGAATTAATTATAGTGATTTTACCCATAATTAACTTGTTTTGTATTATTATATTTTATCATGAGTGTATTAGGATTCCAGAACTGTAAATAGGATATATAACATATATAATAATCTGGTTCAACCATAACATAAATGGTTTCATGACCTGAAACAAAGAAGATAAAATAAATTGAAAACACATTATCCAGGATGTCAATCACGGACGATGTTTTAATTTTAGAACGTGAGGGAGAGGAGAAGAAGCATGATGCTTGAATTTAATTCCATAAAAATGATTATCATCCAGAATGTATGATATTATAGAGCTCTCATGCCTTTTGGGTAAGTGAAGGGGAAGAGGGTACTAGTAAAGAAGGAAATAGTAAACAAAACACTTGAAAATGAAAGGGGATCCTAACTATTTGATCTCCTCTCTTTGAGATCCCTCTTAAGGCCTTTGATTTTGGCCTTTTGGTAAGACCACCAAGCCTTGGTCGTGGGGAAAATGCTTGGGGGGATACTTGGGCATAATTTGGGCTAGGAACAAGACTTGAGAGGAGTGTGGGAAAGAGGTAAGGAGAGGGGGTATTTATAGTGTGGGAGGGGAAGTTTTTCCCATTATTTTAAGTATTAGTTTATTATTAAAGGCCAAGACTATGAATAATTGAGCATTATCATCAAAAATAATAAAATAATCAAGTATTTTTCGAGATTATCATCTTACATCACCCATACAGAACCTAAGATGCAGTATTTAGCATTTATTGCAATTTATCGTATTTTACTATTCATCAAAAATTCAAGTATTTCAGAAAAATCCCAAAATAATCACCCAAACCATTTTTCAATGCGTAGAATCCAAAAATTAATTCCATTATTCAAAAATAATTTTCTAAATATGATTATTTTAACAATTAATGAAAATAAAAATTTAGTATGAAAACTAGTTTTAAAACATTCGTTAACTTATTCTAAAATACAGGTATATTGTACTTTAAACATGAATATTATTATTATACTATCAAAGGTGTTGTTACTATTCATTAGGGTATATCACTATTCATAAGGATATGTTACTATTCATTAGGGTAGGTTACTATTCACCAAAAAGTATGTTTTTCTTATCATACTGCAAATAACTCACTGATTACAACCATGCATTCCAGATTTTTGAAATTCCAAACACAGAAGTGTAAAAAAATATATAGAGGTCACTTAGTACTTAATAGTTCATTATGTTGAGTTTTCATGTGATTTTATGTCATACTTATGAGAAGGGAACTTTCATTGAAAAACATTAGGTCGTTACAAAAAATATTCTTTCAATTAACACCTTATATAAATTATAAGTATGGTTTCACAGCACTTGGATAATTTATTTTTTCTCCAAGGATTGTAGTGTATGCCCTATATTTTTTAAAATTGTGTTATTTGGGTTAAAATTTCCATAGTTACTATTTTTTTCAATGTTCTATTAGATTTCACACATAGTTTTCAATATATAAAATGTGGTGTATTATTTTAAATAAATTATGGCATGAAAATTGGTGTTTTATTCCTTTTAGGTTATTAATTGGAATTTTTTCATTAAAAGTGCATCTATATTTAGTGAAAAAGTGTCCACATAGCCATTATGTGCTATGTGTGTTATAAAATATTTTTTATTTAATTTATTAAAGTATTAGTAGTGTGAAAAATAATATTTTGGGTCCTTTAACTGCTTTACATAGTGGTTTTGGTTTTATAAACTAACGGTTGTTGGGTTTTAAGGTGATTTAGTATGTGTTGTCGATAAATGGACATTTGACATTTTTATGAAAATTTGTGTGTCTTAGATATCCAATATAAATATTATAGGTTAGTTTATCAATGTTTTTTATGTAAATGTTTTTTCATCTATTTAGAAAATATGTATTTTTTAGTGATAAATTTTATTTTATGAAAACAAATTCTTCATGGCCCATTTGGAATATTCATGAAAATGTTTAAAACATTTAGTTATGAAAACCTCCCTTAGGTATTTCCCATTCCTAGTATGTGTATGTAATGTATGGGATGTCATCACTATTGAATCATAGTGAACTATTATCAGATTTAGTCATGTTGGACTGTTCATGTTTTGATTATTTTATGGCATGAGATCGGTCCATTGAGTGGATCAGGGTGATTCAGGTTGTTGGTTATTATTATATAAAAATACATGTGATTTGATGATTGGTTCTCATTAGCTGTGTCACCCGTTTTTATATACAAGATACATGGTAACCTGTCATATTTAGAGGACTTTCTGTTAACAATTTCTACACTCCTAGTGGATGGATAGACCTGTGTCCCAAATAAGGTGTATATAAATTGGGTTTATTACTATGAGATTTCCTCCCTTGGTCGATCCTGAGTTAGGGTGGTCAGGAATTTGAGAGTTTTGACTTTCATCATTTGTGGTATGAAAATGGGTATTAAGTCTCATGTATTAGTACATTCTAGTTTGTTCTTGATCTCATGGGTTCACCTAGGACTACATATTATTAGTGCTCGTAGTGTTGGTTGAGATAATTGTATGATTATTTTTGATTGCATATGTCTGTGACTAATTTAGTTATCTTCACATATAGAGTTTTGTTGGAAATTAATCTGGGGTTTTAATATGGATTATGAATATAGTTTTAATGAAAAATATTTTATCCTATTTGTGCATATTTAAAATTTAAAAATCAATTTCCCTTGAAAAATGATAATGTATCACAAATGTGTTGAACATGGTTTTGAAATTTAACATTGGAATTGACTTATACATTTTTATGAGTAACATGAAAGAAACCATAGATTTATATATTTTACTTCAAACATGAAAATGGATGAATATTTAATTTAAAAGGATGTTCATTGTTATTATAATATCTCACTAGTCTTCTATGTTTTATTACTCAAGCCTTTAGTTCATTTTTGTTTTTTAACCATGTGAAGGTTTTAGCATGAGTTCAATCGCCTGAGTAACATGTGATTGGTGTGTTGGAGAGTGTCCTACAGGGTAACACAGAGTCAGTTTTCTTATCAGGTTTGGTATGTTTATTTGTATTGTTCAGTTGGATTTTCAGTTCCTTGTGATTGTTATGCTTAGTTATTTTCACATATATATATATATATATGGTTTTCAGGTTTCATCCCATTTTCTATTTTACTGTTTATTTATTGTGAGATATCATTCCCATGTGTACATTGTTATTCCATTGGTGTTTGTCACTAGCCAAGGAGGACTGAGAAAGCCTCTCAGGACCTTGCCGCATATTGACTTGGGTGTCTGGTTTAGGGTCGACCCAGGTTGGTTAATGACATAAGTTGTATGAAACCGTCTTCTGAAATATTCTGCAATGAAATTATAATGATGCATGGTTATTTATTATGGTGTGAATAGACATGGTTATTTTTGTTTTCCCGCATGTCTTATGGTATAAATGATGTCTTCACTATAAATATAAACATCTTGTTCCCTTGAAACATGCCTTAAATTGTATGGATTTTCCTCTCTCTTGATGTAATTACAACATTAATTGAATTTTTCCTGTGTAAATCAGCTTCATAGAATTATTATTATATGGAGAGAAGCATTATTATGGTTTTTTGGAAGTTTCAAACTCAAACCTCATTTATGATACGTTACATCGATCTGACTTGAAGAAGTAATGTAATAATATATAAGATATTGAATTTCATCACTATGTAGTTAAAGGTGAATTTTTTGAACAATTATGATCTTGAATATACCTAAAAGTCTATAAACTATTGAAAAACATTCACTGAAGCAGTGCATGATAGTGTTGAAGTGGCAGTGTTCCTTGAGTGAGGAGTGACCAAACTCTATATCATTTAAAGTTATTTTTCCTAGCATGGAGTGATCATTTCTAAAATATTTGAATCCATATAACTTGAAAAAATTAGTGGATTTTTGAAAATTCACACATCATTATTGTGCGCTGCTTAGACATAGGCCTTAATGGAGGATTAAGTAAAATATTTTTTTATGGCTACATTAAATTCATACTTATCATTATTTGTTTTGTTGGTAATGTTATCAGAAACTACATGAGGAAAAACAATTCTTCTCACACAGGAACAATATTCGAAAAAATAAAAGACACAATGAAATTGTTGAATTTTGGAAACACCCTAATTCACTAACTCTCAAGGTGCCCTAGGGTATAATAAGTGGTATTAGAGAGGAATTTTTTTGACATGAAATTCCACCTTCATGAGGATATCCTGAAGAGACATTGTCAATTATTATGGGTCATTATTCATGAAAAGGAAATATGAATTCTCATTAAATTAATGGAGTTAAATTTCAATTGGAAAAAAAACCATATGGAATTATTGAAATTTAAGTTGAGATTTATGGTTCTCTTGACGAAATAGATTTTGAAATATTATATAAATGGATGAGGGACGTCTACAAAAAAAATTTCATATCTAAATGATCTTGAATTAAGAAATGAATGAATTTAAAAGAAGTTAATTGATTAATACTTCAGTCATGTAAACTCAAAATATGCAACATAGTTTATATAAAATAATTAACAGAAATATAAGGTGATAAATAATTTATCTTCTTTTGTTGATTAATTTAATGAGAAGATTTAATATCTTGAGTAGAAAATTTCTAAAAGGACAATTCTAAAGGATCCATATGAAGATTTTGTTTCTTAATAGAATGGTTCTAAATGATTAAGTTGTGAATATGAGTTACATTATTATGATTAAACTATATATGGATAAGACATTGACAAATTTTCATTGAAGGGTAGTGTAGAGGAATCTCAAAATAATATTAGATATCAAGAGAAACTAAAACATCCCAGGTATTTATTAAATAATAATTTTTCATTAATATTTATGAATTAGATATTAATTTTACGTTAATTCGATGCTTTTCCCAATGACTTAATCTACACCCAACAATGGGTTTCTCTGAAATCTTAATCATTACATAACTCTGAGTTATACCGAAAAATAATACAATAATATTATTACTATTTGAAATACAAGTTATGTCCTAGCCAATGTATTGGGGGGAATGAATATAACAAACAAAAATATTTTTACACATGTTTTTTATATGTTTTTACATTTATCCAGTATATTTAAGTGGATTAAAATGATAATGAATCCAATTTTAAGCATAAAATACTCTAATATTCTTAAAAGGACGTTTCACCACCTTTTGATGGAGAAAAATTTTTTAAATAAAATTCGTCACTTTTATGTGTTCTATAAGAAAAAATAAACAACTTATTTGGGATCAGGACATTAATATTTTCCTTCATTTAATTTTTTGTATTTTTCTGATGAAATTCATATTTTAATCTGTAGTGAATAATACTGTATTTTAAATCAAAAAAAAAATTCATATATTTTATTTATAAAGATACATTTTACTTTTAATTTTTTTTAAATTATATTTGGATTTATTTTTAATCATTTAACAAAATTTCATGCTTTGGAAGTAATTTCACATTTAAATTGGACATAAACACATTATAATATTTTAATAGTTTTTACTTCTTAAAAACCTGATTTCTGGTTTTGACAGCAAGAATTAATTTTAAATTAATTACAACAACTTATGTGTTTTGAATTTGGAAAAATTGATTAAATATTCGGAATTATAAGGACTAAATTTTTTAATAGGTTCCTTAATTTTTATACTTTATTAACACTAATTTTAGTAATTAATTTTATTTACACAGTTAAAGGGAAAATTGGGTAAATAATTATAAAAATAATATGATTATAATATAAACCAACCCTAACAGGTGTCCCAATCTTATTATATGAGTTAGGGGTGACCAAAAATATTCTTAGGACAAAATTTCTGCATTTGGGAGCCACTTGTGCGTGATGATTACAAGTTATAATAAATAATTTAAAATAAATAGAAATATAAGATAATCATGTATCTTTTTACTAAAACAATTTTTATATTTGGTTATATAACCGATCTCCTTGAATATATATTGTAATTAAAAATATATAAGTATTTAATATATCATGGTATTTTATTTATAATTTTTATACATAAAATAATTAAATTTATTTATGAAATAATGATGATGTAGTGATTACCTTATTAATGAGAGAGTCAAATAAATGATATTATAAATATTAAAATAAATGTAATTTGACAATTTTAATGTAATCCATGAATTTTATGGATTTTTATGACCTGTAATATTTTATTTAATGTACTTATTTTCAAATAATATAGTTTTTATGACTAAAAAATCAAATAATAAATTGTGTCAAAATTGACATAATGGAGTTTTTTTAAAAAATACTATTTACTAAATGATATAAAGCAATAAAATATAAAATTCGGTAAAATTAATCAGATAATGTAAATAATTTAATTAATTATCCACTTTATCTATTATAGGCATTTTATTGCAAATATATTAAACATATAGTGTAAAAACAAAAGAAGACATGGTGAGGGATAATTTATTTATCTAAGGGTTAAAGCCAGAGGATAAGGTTATATTTGTGACCTAAACATGTCTAAAACCTATTTTTTGAGAGTATTTAGACCCATCCACTTCTTATAAAATAAATAAATAACCTTGTACCTAGTATAATTCTAATATAAATTTAAAAAAATAATGTTTTAATACATTACAAAAGTGCCCCTCCTCCCTGATATAAAAGACCACAACCACCACCCATTTTATCACACCTCTCATGCCCCATGGCTCATCAAAATTATACAAAAACTATCTCTCAACATTCCACACTTTTTCCAATAATCCTTGCATTCGGTATAAGTCAATTCAAGAGATGCTTTTGGCTCAAATCAAAAAGAGTTACCCGATTTAGTGATATCGCCTTCTCTCAACCACCTTTCATTTATTTTCCTCATCCAACCACCTAGAATATTTTCATTCCATTATTTTATAACTAAAATAGTATCCAAAATATACTAGGATGTTTTCATACTATGTTTTAGACCTAAACTTATACTTACCTCCACCTAATGGATATAGAACTTACTGTTTCTATGTACGACGAACTACTGCCTCACAAAACTATGATTGTTCAATTTTCTCCTACCTCATCTATTGGTGGATATTATAATGGAACTATATTTATTTATGACATATATTTTATTTAAATTATATATATTCTACTATAATTTTTATTTACTACAAAACATTAGGATTTCAGTAATGTGTAAATACAATAATTTCATTTGGGGAATTGTGGATGACCACCCCCTAAAAGTGATATGACTCATTCATTCCATAAAAGGAATTTTTAAAGTATATATTTATTAAATTTATGTAACATATATATCATAGATATTATACTGGAATTATAATATACCTATGTATCATTTAATTTTCATTATTTTAATATGATAATGAAATGAATGTAGCATTCATGATTACGTACATCCTACCCTCTCCATGAACGGTGAATTTCATTTATTATCTCAAAATGTTGTGGAATATTATTAATACATATATAATTGATATATATGATATTTTAATAAATTATTCTATTTTGTAGATAATCTAATTTTAACGACATAAGAAATTTTTTATCATAATAATTTCACTTGTGACACATGTACAGAATATTGAAAAAACTTCCAATATGAACTAAAATATTTATCTAATTTCTATAGAATGGTATTAAGTAATATAAAATGAATAATAAACATGAAAAATTTTATAATTTTTTTTAATTTATCCTCTATTTATTATTCAAGAATATAATGAAAAACATGACAACTCAGACTCAAGGTATGGGACTTCATCACAATCTCCTTTAATTGGGGAATATTTTGGTAATATAAACAAATTTTATACTTTGTAATATAATACCCTTTAATTTATAATTTCATTCTATGGTTTTCAAAAGAAATATTGTTCTACTAATCATTTTAAAAAATAAAAATAAGGAATTTATTTTTGACTTACGTGGAGACAATAACCATTCCACCACCATGACCATTATTTTGTATTTGGATTACTCTATAAGACGTAATGTTTTTAAAAATAGAATGAAATAACATATTCCTTTTTTAGGTATTTAGGTATTGTAAAAGGTTTTTATAATTGATTTTTTATATCAATATCTCAAAATTATATCTTATGAATGCAGTGCAGACGATGTATTTTTTCTTATATACTTGTTCATATTTTATGATTATGTTATAGTTCTTCGAGTTTTTTAGTATATGGGTGATTCAATGATAAACCAAGTGGGGGTGAGCCAATGATAGCTATCCAATGAATTGGCTAATGTGACAGAGGTAAATTTTATCATTTCTTCATAGAGAATTTGGAATATACTATATTGGGTATTCCAAATATAACCATGAAGGATAGTCCTAATATTATTGTGTAAGCTATAGTGTATTTATTTTATGAATTCCACATGTTTCCTTTGTGATTTATGATTTATATGATAATATTATTTCTTGAGGTATGTTAATGATCTTATGATTTAGGAGTGAAAAGTATTATTTTATTGGATTGTATGTAATTATGGACTAACATTTTATTTCCTGATTTTTTATCCCTTGCTGATATTATTATGGTAATCCCATGTTTTTAAAATGTTATTCATAGGGTTTAAGGATTACTAATAGAAGAAAAGATTTCCAAATGATTTTTTTCATGAAAATTTATCATGTTTTGTTTTTAAAAGGGTTTCAATTAGTGGATAAAATGGAAACTTTTTTGATAGTATCATCTTTTATGATTATGGGATGATGTGTACTAATAATGGCATAATTATTTAAACCTATAAACATGAAATGATAATCTATGTTAATTTTGGATTTAACTCATGATTATGTAATTTTTAAGACTGGGGGCTTTATAGTTGGTATCAATGGTTTGTTTAGGTAACATTAAGGGTTGGGATATTTTTAAACGAATTTCCATAAATTATTTTTAATTACGGCCATGTTGAGATGATATAGCATTTTAAGATTACCTTGTTTCTTCATACAAGATATGTCTATTTAGGATGGATTTCCATATAAAAACATGGAAACTGTGCTGGGATGACTTCTAGAGGAAAAAAAACTTCCAAAATTAGCAACCTGATATGGTTAGAATCTGAACTAAACAGATTGTTATAGTGATGACTTAGATGACTTAGGAAATAATTGGAGGTGGTATCCATTTATGATATCATCCAGATCATCCATAGAAGAACATGTCATTAGTGGATTATTTCATAAGGCAATGTCCTCCATCATTCATAGGAACGTTTGACCCTGTGCAAGCGGAGGAGTGTATTATAGATATAGAAGTTATTTTTGATGTCATGGGGTGTTTAGAATATCAAAATGTTAGTCATTATTTTTACCATTTTTAAGTTGAAACTGATCAGTGGTCGTAAATGGTTAAGAATATAAGGGATAATGTTGAGATTGTTCCTCTGGATTGGGATTAATTCCAAGGTATGTTTTTGGAGAAATAATTTCTAAAACCATTCCACATATGAAGGAAAAATATTATTATAATTCAGGATGGATGAAGACTCAGTGGATACATATAAAAAAAATTCACTCGACTGGATCAGAATGCTCTAAATTTCATACGAGATATTGATAGTCAAATCATGAGTTGTTACTTTTTATTAAATAAAATGTTTTAAAGTTAATTGGATTATCATGAGATTAAAAGATATAGAAAACATGTTCAATGTGTAGAGAATGTAGAAATTTTGTTATTTGATGATCTTGTGTTATTTGACAAAAATCAGAATTAGAGGCTGAGATACCATACCAAAAAAACAAATTCTTCAAAAATTTCTGATGGTGTGAAAATTATGTTTAAAATTTGTGAAAATAATGGAAAAAACACAAAGGGGAATGAAATTTTAATTATGTTATGTGCTTCCAATGTGGTAATATGAAGCATAATTCACATAACTGTCCTAGAAAATATTTTGGTAAGAAATAATATAATATATAGTAAGTGAAATGTTTTAAAAGTAATTAAAATATTCATTATGTGAATGAGTGTATGATAAAGAATTTCAATGATGGTAAGAATCTATAATATAAGAACAATGGTGGGGTGAGATCATTTTTAACTACTTCATCATATATTGGGCCATCAAATGATGTGGAATTTAGTACATTGTTTGTTTATTCAGATTATTATAATGTGATGTTTGATTCTTGATCTAAAAATTCATTTATTTTTGAGAAATATCTTTGTAAATAGTGAATTCCATGTCATGAAATGAATTCCAAACATATGTTAGAAGAACATAGGGGAAAATTTGAGACAAAAAAATTATAATAACTTTCATATACTTTTATATGGAATGAATCTACCAGAAATCCCAACTATGTTTCCTGTACTGGAGTTTGATGTTTCTCTAGGTATGGATTGGATTTCTATTTACCATGCGAAGATTAACTATTGAGCTAAAGCAGTTGTTTTTAAAAATAATTTTAGTTTGTGTATAAGGATGAACCCATTCTATTGATAGCATATCATGAATATGAGAAGCTAGTAAAATAAGGAAATGAATGTGACCTTTCACATATTGTTAAAAAAATGGAACTATTCAGATTAATGATGTGACTGTGTTAAATGGGTATATTTAGGTTTTTCAAGAAAAGTTTCCTTTTATAATATCAAATCATGAAATTGAATTTAATGTTGACTTGGTTTCTGATTCAAATCCAATTTCAAAACCCACATAACGAATGGATAAAATATAACTTTTAGAGTTAAATAAAAAATTTATTGAGTTATTAGATAATAGTTTCATTGGACCTATAATATCACCATTGGGCGCTCATGTCTTTTTTGTTAAAATGGAAGATGATTTAATGTGACTTTTCATTGATTATAGAACCCTGAATAACATCAATCTCGAGAACAAGTATCCTATAATCACATTGTTGATTTGTTTGATCAGCTCTAGGGAGATCAATATGTTATAATGATTGACTTGAGGTCGGGGTACTATCAGTTGAAATTAAATGATGAATTCTTTCTAAAGACTGTAATTCATACTACATATGGCCATTATAAAAATGTAGTTATATCATTTTGGTTATCTAATGCACCTGTAATATTAATGGATCTTATAAATAGAATATTCCATGAGTTCTTGGATAATTTTTTGGTTGTTTTTGTTGATGCTATTTTAGTATATTCAAAATGTAAAGAGGAGCACATATTTAATTTATGGGTTCTTTTGAAAACCCTAAATGAAAAGATACTGCATTAAAAATTCATCATGTGTGTGTTTTGGTTAAAAAATTTCATTCCTTGGTCACATTGATTTTAAAAATGGGATAACTTTGGATCCATCTAAATCAAAAGTTGTTGAATAATGACTAAGACCCACAAATATAACCAAGATTTAGGTTTTTCATTAATTAGTTGGTAAAAAATAGAGGTTTGTTGAAAATTTTGAATTGTTTTCTATCTCACTAACTATGCTAATTCGAAAATGTGTTAAGATCATCTGATCAAAATAATGTGATGAATGTTTTCAGGAATTTAAAAGATTATTGTTTAATTATCCTCTTTTGGAACTGCCTTCTTGAAATAGTGAATATGATATCTACGATGATTATTTTTTGAATGGAATTGGTTGTATCCTAATGTTGAATGATCAGGTAATTTCATGTGCTACGCGTTAGTTGAAACCTCATGAGTTAAATTACCCTACACATGATATGGAATTAGGTATTGATGTTTTTTCTTTAAAAATTTAGAGGCATCATCAATATCGAGTAAAATTTGAAATAAATACTTACCATAATGTTTGATATATATATTTACATTAAATGAATTGAACATTAGACAGAGAAGATTGCTGGAATTAATCAATGATTATGAATGCATGATTTGTTACAATCTAGTAAAATAATAAAAAGTGGAAGATTAATTGTCTCAGAAAAGTAATTATACATGTACCATGTTACATTTAGAATGTGATCTTTTGGTTATTGATTTTATGATATTTTGCATGTAATTTTTTGGTGCAGAAAATTCCTCTATTTAGATTAAAAATTTAGTGAAATCATCTATAGCAGACAAAATAAAGGATTCATAGAAAGAAGTTAGTGAGTTATTGAATACGGTAGATTTGGTTTATAAGTGTATGTTTCTGGAATTAAACATTGAAAAAGATTGTGTTTTCAAGTCTGTAAATAGATTATATGTTCCTTTTGAATCACTGTTAACAAACTGAAAATTAAATTTTTATTGAACATTGGGAAGGGACAAAATATCTAATACAAAAACCCCCTCATAGGGGGGATGATGTAGACCTTGGGGGTCTCCTTGATTAATAGCCTTACACACTATAGGAGGGGAACCCAAACTACCATAAATATAAAGATTCTCATTTGATCTTCCCATATAGCTAGTGAGTCCCTCAAAAAATTAGACTCCCTCCAATTATGCTGAATAAGATGCCCTTATTTGGTCTCCATAGAGCATATTTGATCATATAAATCAATTCCTAAGGCACGACATGAATTCCTTGAAGATCTCTCACAAAAACCTAAGAATCTGGTTCAATTTCAGTAATTAGATTACCTTGACTCCTATATGCCAGCAGACCAGATAGAAGTGCATGCACCTACTCACATAAAAAGATTCCTAGACTATAAAAAGCACTGAACCCCAATAGGATCGAACCTCAATAATCCCAAAGAACCTCTATACCTCTCATTTTCCCATTCATAAAATAGCCACCCAAGTTTAGCTTCAGACAACCGAGAGGAGGTCCCCAACTAATCAAACACCATCTTACCCAATCCACCATGTGGGGTTTATTGAGAAGATTGCAGACCGTCCATGTTTATATTCACAGTTGTAGATATATTTGGTACATGAAGCTCATAGTTTTCCATTTTCAATTCATCTTGGTAGTACTAATATGTACTTTGATCTTAGGTAGTATTACTGGTTACATGGATTGAAA
The DNA here is from genome assembly GCA_963277665.1 of Viscum album. Lineage (NCBI taxonomy): Eukaryota > Viridiplantae > Streptophyta > Magnoliopsida > Santalales > Viscaceae > Viscum > Viscum album. The sequence goes on along the minus strand of OY728121.1, from coordinate 1,900,537,867 downwards.
ATAGATATTGTTACCTTTACTATGAAGTGTTTTACTAATCAACCGTTTAAAGTAGAGAGGTAGTTACAGAAAAGGATGCTTCATCATTTTCCAGTACCAGATTGGAAATGAAGAATTATATTCGTGTATGTCATAGTGGGATTCCCAAATACATATTAAGGTATGAATTCCATTTGGGGTATTTTTGATAGATTCAAAAAACATTCTAATTTTCTTCATATTGGAGATAAATTATATCAAGATAAAATTTCTCAATTGTATGATAATGTTATAGTCCGGTTACATGGGGTTACATCTATATTATAACCTATCATGATCCTAGGTTAACTTATAACATTTTGAAAGGAAATTATATGATATTGGGAATAGAATTAATTTTTTCAACCTATTTTCATCCTCAGTCATATGGATAGATTTATGAAAACTTCAGACCTTGGCGGATATACTATATGTTTGTTGAATGGATTACCAAGGAATTTGGGATCAACATAATTATTTGATTGAGTTTTCATATAAAAATGATTTCATTCCATTATTTTAAAGACCCCATTTGTGGAATTATATAAAATGTTGTGTCGAACTCTACCTTTTAGGGATGAAGTAGTTCAAATGATGTTGATGGGACCAGAATTGTTACAAGAGATTATAGAAAAAGTTCAGTTGATTTAAAATCACATGAGCACATATTAGAGCAGGAAAAAAAATTATGTGCTAATTGGAGTATATATCTTTCTATTTTGGTAGGTTATAATTTCATTCTCAATGTTTCTCCATGGATAAGTGTGTTGTGTTTTGGTAAGAAGGGAAAGCTAAATACGCAGTTCATTGGACCCAATGAAATCCCAGAGAATGTTGGATCAGTTTCATACAGAGTGTATTTTTGTCCATGTTTATCCCAGTTAGATAATTTCATTCATGTATCAAGGTTGAGAAAGTAATATTTGGATCCATATCATTTTTTTATTCTATAGGTTTTTTAGTTGGATAAGAAACCTTCTTATGAGGAATTTCCAGAACAGATTCTTGACAATAGAGAGCATGTGTTGTTGAATAAGGTGATTTATCTGGTAATTTTTATTTGAAAAAAACATATGTTTGAAGAGACATCATGGGAATATGAAAATCATATGAGGGAAAAATACCCCCACTTATTTGATAAGTAAATAAAATTACAGGGAGACAATTTCTAAAAGGGGGGATGGATGTATCATCCAAGGTATTTATAGAATAATACTTTTTATTAATATTTGTTAATTAGATAATAATTTTTTGTTAAGGGTAAAATTTTTTCTATAAAATACTCAACACGTAACAACAGGTCTCTCTGAAATCTTACATTGCACACAACTCTGAGTTATATCAAAAACTAATTCAATATTATTATTATTATTTTAAACGGTAGTTAATTCCTATCCATTGTATTGGTGGGAATGAAAAAATCTAACTACCATATGATTAACAATTTTTATTAAAAAAAATACATTTATGAAATAAATTTTAGAGGCATAAATTGAGAATGAATCCAATTTTAAGCATAAAATACTCTAGTATTTTTTTAAAGGTTGTTTTATTGCCTTTTTGTGGAGAAAACTTTTTGAAAATCATTTTTGTCACTTTTATATATTCTATTTGAAAAAATAAAACTACTTATTTTGAATTGGGACATCAATATTTACCTTGTTCGAAATTTTGGTATTTTTATAATGAGATTAAATTTTAATGAGTAGTGTAAAATACTACATTTCAATTCAAAACAACATTTTCATCTAATTTATTTGTATAGTTACATTATTATTTTAATTAGATTTAAAGTGTGATTGAATTAATTTGTAATAATTTAATCCATGTTAGTCATTTTATGTAATTTCACATTTAAATAAGACATAAACACGTATCAGTCATTTGATAGTTTTCACTTATTAAAAACCTACTTTCTAGTTTGGACAATGGAAATTAAGTTTTTATTAATTACTGTATATTATATTTTCTGAATTTCAAAAAATTGATTAAATATTTGGAATCATACGGTCCAAAGTATATAAATAGGATTCTTTTATTTTTTGATATTATGAATAGTAACTTTTGTAATTATTTTTATTTATCTTAGTTAAAGTATAAATTTGGTAAATTTGTGTAAAAATAATATTATAGTATTATAAAACTACCCTAAAACGTGTCATGTTTTTATTGGATGATTCATGGGAGAACAAAACTCTCATTTGGCTGAACATATGGCAATTGGGAGCCACATGGGTGTGATAATGACATGTTATAATATTTAATTTAATGTAACGTGAAATATAACATAAACATGTATCTCTTTACAAAAATAATTTTAATATAGGGTTATATAACATATCTCATTGACTATAAATATTAATTAGAAATATAATAATATTTCATAAATCATTGAATTATATATATAATTTTTATACTTTATATAAATAAATTTATTTATGAAACAATGATGTTGCAATGATTACCTTATTATTGAATGATTCAAATAAATGATATTATGATTATTAAAATAAATGTAATATCAAAATTTTGATGCATAAATGAATTTTATAGATGATTATGACATTTTTTCTATGATATAATGAAATTTTTTGGAATTAATCAAGTTTTTATGACTTCATAAAATCCATTACTACATAGTGTCAAAATTGATATAAATGTGTTTTTAATACAAATTATATTTTATTAAATGATATAATAGTCATAAAAATATAATATTTGAAAAAATGACGTTTATAATGTAAAAAATATCATTAATTATCCACTTGAGGTTCTTCTGTTTTTTTATTATAACTATATTAACCATATAGTGTAAAAATACAAAAAGACATGGTAAGAGTCCATTTATTTTTCTAAGGGTTAAATATAAGGTTAAATTTTGGACCTAAACTTGTATAAAATAAATTTTTTGAGATTATTTAGACCCATTATCATCTTATCCTATAACTAAATAACTTAGGACCTATTAGTATTCTAAAATCAATTTATAATATAATATTATTTCAACACTTTACTAAAGTGCACATCCCCCTCTTATAAAAGGCCACCATCTATATCAACTTACTCAAACCTATCAAAACCCTTGTATCATCGAAATTATGATCAAAAAATATCCCATCTACCCTCCCTAACTCTTATAATCACTAACGTGGGTAGAAGGAAATTCAAGAAAGGATTTTGGCTCAAATCAATAGGAGTTACCCGATTTAGAGGTAATGTTTTCCCTCAAGCTCCTTTCATTTTGTATCCTCCTCCAAAACCTTGGAATCATTTGATTCCATTTTTTTATAATAGAAAAAGTATCAACAAAAAAGTATAGTGTTTTTATGATATGTTTTTTACCTACAGTTACACACACCTCCACATAATGGATATAAAATATATTGTTTCTCTATATGGAGAAATATTGCCTCATGAAATGATGATTGATCTATTTTCCACTACCACATCTCTTGGTGTCCATTTTGGTTGAAATTTATTTATATATATGATATATATATTATATTTAAATTGTCCCTAATCTTCTGTAATTTTTATTTACAACATAACATTATGATTTCCATAATTTTTAAATTTGATAATTTCATTTGAGAAAATGTGGACTACTGCCCCCTAAATGTGTCATTCCATAGAAGGAATAAATAAATGATGGAGTTAATAAAATTATGTAACAAATATAACATAGATATTATACTATAATTATAACATGCGTATATATCATTTAGTTTTTATTCCTTTAATATGGCAATGGAATGAATGTATCATTCATGCGTATGTACGACCAACCCTCTCTGGGAACGATACATTTCATTTATTTTCTCCAAATTTTATTGACTATTCTAAATACATATATACATAATATATATGATATTTAAATCAATAATTATAAACTTGAGATAATATTATTTTTACCACATAGACAACTTATAATCATAATAAGTTCATTTTGGACTCATGTACCGATCATCGAACAAACTTCCAATATGAACTCAAATTATTAAATAATTTATAAAACATGATAATAAGTAATATAAAATTAATAATAAACATGATAAATGTTCTAATTTTATTTTAAATTCACCTATGTTTATTATTTAGAAATATAAATAATGAATGAGACATGTCATACTCAAAGTAAAAGACTTCAACTCAAACTCCTTTCATTAAGGAAAATTATGATTTTATACACCTAATTATTATACACGGTGTAATATAAAACCCATGAGTTATAATTTCATTCAACATATTTCAAAATTAATCTTTTTATATGTATTATTTTACTAAATGAGAACAATGAATGTTTTTTTAATGTACGCTGTGACAACGACCTTTCCACCACTGTGACATTTTTTGGAATTTGGAATCTTATACAAGCCATAATGTTTTTAAAAATAAAAATAAATACAATATTAAATTTCTAGGTATTTTATTATTGATTTTTTAGAATGGATTGATTATATCAATAGCTTGAATTGGTATATTATGATTTTAATGTGGATAATGTTATTTTTCTATTATGAGTTTTCTTGTGTTATGATTATGTTATGGTAATTCGAAATTGTTTATGTATAAGGGTGGTTATGTTGTTAACCATAGTTGGGTGATCTTGTGATTTCAATTCAATTCATTTGGTAACATTATGGAGGTAAATGTTATGGATTACCCTTGGATATTTAGGGTATATACTATAAAGGTTATTCCAAATTTTACCATGAATCATACACAGTATGTACATATGAAAGATACAAGTAAGTATGTTATGAGTGCCGTAAGTTACAATTACGATTTATTATTTATAGGATTTTATGATTTTATGATGTTTGTTAGTGATATCATGATTTTTGAGTAAAAAGTCTGATTTTTATGGATTGTATCTATTCATCTACTAACATTTTCTGTCCTTATTTTATATCCCTTACTGAGATTTTTATTCCCATCCCATGTTTTTGAAATATTTTTCCTAGGGTATAAGGATGATTAAGGGAATTAAAAAAGTAAAGAAGATTTATATCCAGAAAAGAAATCTAGGTTTATTTTTAAAAGGTTTTCCATTGGTGGGAAAAATGGATATTGTTTTGATAGTATCCTCTTTTATGAATATGGGATGATAAGTACTAATTATGGCCTAATTATTTAAAAACTTAAACCTATAAAGATCATCAATGTAAATTATTAATTTAACTCATTATTTTGTAACATTTAATGATGGGGGACATATAGAAAAAACTGAATGAATATGTTGATGCATTAAAAAGGAACTCAAGGGATCACATTTATAATGGAGTTAATGTAATATGTTTCCATAATACTATATAATAGAAACTGATAGCTAGAGAATAAGGCTTTAAGTAATGCATGAGAATCAATGATTCTCTATCGAAAGTTAATATAATGATGATAAAATTGTTCAAAAAAATATTACTGGAGGAAATAAGGTGCCTATAAATTATATGTCATGTTGAAGAATGAATGGAATTAAAAATTTATCATAGTTTAGTTTGTGAAAAATACTATCAACATGTCATGTTTTGAATTAGAGATCAAAATTATAAATATGGAATCTATGAAATATGAGAATTATCCCATTGTTGAAAAGAGAATCACAATGAATCAAACATATAAAATGAGTGTTGATTAAAAAATATGATAGTGACCAAGAGATATTGATCTTATATAATGATAAATCTACCTCAAAATTATAGAATAAGGAAAACTAGTGTGTTTATAAATCAATTTTTACTTATTCAGTTTAACTTCTAATACAAGAACTAAATGAAATCCTAGAAAAATATGGGTGGATAATGATTTCATGTCATTATTAATATATAATAGGGTAATTTTAAATAATATAATCAGAAAATGTTTCTTCATAATAATTATAAATTTCTTTAGGAACATTATGGAATCAAATCTAGCTAGACTATATTTATAAACAATAAAATTAGATTAACTATCTACTGATAGTTTCGTTTAATGTTTGTACACAAGGTCATTAAAAGTAAGATTAATATGTATATATATAAAAAAAATATACAAATAATACATTTAGTGGTAGAAAATTTGAAGAAATGATATATCCTGATGTGCTGAATGAATGTTAATAGAAATGTATAAATTCATCCATCATGAATAGTTAAAAAGGTCATTAAATATTCATTGGTTTTTATAACATATGATATCACAATTAAGATGATTTTGGGTATATATCAATTAAGAAAAACTCATATCAAATTATAAAAAATACCCCAAAATTATATGAATCAAATTAAAAATTGGTAATAAGTGTTTAGCGAATAAATAGATGAAAAATGTTTATCAATGTACATCCTTGATTAATATTAGAAATAATGTCATAACAATCAATAAAATATTCTTTTAAATTGGAATAAAAGGCCACATCATGTATATTTTTATTATATACATGAAAATAATACCTAAGGGGACTAGGATTGAGAAAATTATATAATAATTCCCTAGGAATAATAATGATGTTTGAATGTTATAAACCATCAAATAAGAAAAAATCAAATTTTATAAGAGGTTTCCTCAAAAGGGTAACCCGAATATGGGGGGAGGTCAACCAAAAAGTTTTACAATTTTTGGGAATTCATATAACAAGTTAGATTCATGGTTACTTAGTAATGAGTGGTTCATGAAAAACAAATATATATAACCAATGACTTATAATACTAAAAAAATTAATTTAACAAATAGAAAGAGGATTGAGCATGATCCTATATAATGTTTAACAATACAGATTTTTAAATTGGAATTGTCTAGGAATATGAAACAAGAAAAATAAAATCACAGTAATTTTCAATATATTCTAAATAATAATGATCCAAGGGTAGTGATGAGTTTTAGAGAAGGCATCAGAAATAATGTCTGTATAAGTGGTTCCACGAGAAATCACACACCAAAAAAGTCATGAAATAAAGGGTTTTTATAAAAAGACCAACCAAACATCTCAACATGTTTATGATTAAGGTACTCCTCTTTGAATGAATTTAAATATTTTCAATATCTTTTAAAAATTCTGTAAGATCGAGGGGGAGATACGATCCACTAGGTTATATGTTCTAAAAGATAATACATATATTAAAAGGAATGAATGAAAGTGAACCATGAAGATCCAAATATAATTTTATATATTTCTAAATGACTTTTTCTGTAATTATAGTGTCATAAAAAATATTCTATGATCATAAGGATACCATGAAGATTATATAAGAATGTATCTCTACCAAAAATTGGTTCCCTATGATGAAAAATTGCCTCAAAATATGGCATTAAGTGTTGATGTTTTTCAGCTATATTAGATGTTGAGAAATGAAATTATATTATATGTTATCTAAATAATAAGTTTTCATATAGAGATGAGAATATCATAATAAATAAAGTGTAATCCACTGATTTAACTCATGGTATTCCCCCTACAGTATTTTGGCTTAATTGATTTTATAATGATGGTTTTGTATACGTGTCATTAAGATATCATGATTTATTGGTGATTATAAAATGGAAATCTATATGTGTCATTTTGAAACATATTGTGGTGTGTGGATGAAACTACTGTTTTTGGAATAAAATTGTTTTAGAAAATGAGTTCCAACACATTAGGCTAAGAGGATTTTCTGACATGTTATTACTATGTAGTGAAATTCATCTCTAAATTTTAAAAGGTGTCATGCAGATATATTATTGAGTGATTTAGAAGGTGGATAAATAATAAAGGATGGATGAGAGTGATATAAAATATTAATAGTACTCATTTTTTGAGTATCAAGGTAAGAATTGAGGGGAGATTAATATCTCTTATTTTGGGTTTTCCTGAATAGTTCCATTGAAAAATCTAGTGCAATAAGTATAGTGACCCCAACCTTTTAGACAGAAATATTACATGTTTTTTATCAATATTAAATATATAAAAGTATGATCCATTAAATAATCGTATAAGTTTTGTATTTTTTGATGCTTGGATAAATAAAATACATTTTCATAAGAGGTCTACTTCATCTCCCACTAACATATTTATAACTATCACCATTCTTATAAATATCATACTTGAAATCATTTTTCATAACATGAGGAAAGGAAACATAATAAATCATTAGCTTAGATTCATAGTAACAGTAATAAATGAATTTATCAATGATCATTTAAACATAATATTAACATAGGGGTATGAGGATAAAAATCCTAAATTTTTAATACCATGCCTAGAATATCATAATCGTGATGCATGGAATATATCTTTTTATTTCAAAGGGAATGAATCCTAATATAATAAATTAAAATGAGTTTTGAGAGAATAATATTATAATAAGACATAAGATTTTGGAATTCTCATAATTATATAATATCATTCTCTTAGACTAGTCTCACTTCCATGAATATATTTTTGGATTGGGTTCACTCCCAAACCATCTTATCCTTATTCATGCTTCACTCCAATGAAATTCATACTTGATAGATTCTCTTACTAAACATGGATCACTTCCCATTACAATGTTTATTATCTCTTGAGATATCCATAATTACTCAATGTATTTAAAGGGATATATAAGTATTCCCTAGACATACCATAATCATAATGTGGTTATATGTGTGATAGTAGATTATAAAACAAAATTAATATCCAAACCCGTGGAAAAAAAATGACTTTCATAAATATTTCAAATTTTCATAATAATATAACCATTTGAAAATAAATAGGTTTTATAAGCATCAGGTCATCATAATATTTAACCATCCATATATAGAATAAGGATGGTATCATAGGATCCTATCACTAGAAAGTCTTGATTAATAATAAAAATATGACTTCATAGATGAATAATGACTTGAAGAGATCACATGGACTGTTTCCTATGAAAATACATCTTTATCATTGAAATAAAGAATTTGAAATATAAAAATTCACCAAATATTGAAGAAAACACATTATTTGATAATAAACATGGTAACATGTAATGGAAAATTAAAATAATTGAGTGGTAATGATGTCAGTAAATTCTATTCATTCCGTTTAAGTTAAAATAGAGATTCCTATCACATATCCAATAATAATTAAAAATTGCCTCATTTATAAAATGGAAAGAATATTATTTTTAAACCATTTTGAAAAAAATAAATCATTGTATAAAATGAATTTATACATTCAAAAGAGAATAATAAAATCATTTTGAATTATTTTTACCAAAAATTAGATATGGAAAAAATGTATTTTTGATTGATGAGATAAATAAATAAAATATTCCTTATGTAATTCCACGAACCCTGTTACCCATAATCAGTGCATTATTACATAACATTGGGATGATACAAAAAATCATGTCTGAAAGACCAATCAGTTTAGTAGCCTTCGAAGAACAAGATACATTCATATGTTTTACATTACATCAAGAAATAAAAACATCAACAAAATTCTATCCCCTTTTCAACATACATATTTCTTTACACTATAGCTTCTGGTCAACCATAAATTTTTTTCACATTCTGGGAAAAAGAAAACATAAATAGTGGTGAGCTCAGATGCTCTGTAAGGATATCAATATTATAGAAAATTTTATAAATAATCATAAACAATTAAGGCAATGTATCAGACTAAAACAAAATCCATTTAAATATAAACATCAACATAATATGGAAATGGTAAAATCAAATAATTCCATTTACTTATTCACATAGATATACTACTAGTATTATAATGACACGAAATATAAATAGCCACATTCATAATGATGGATTGTAAATGCCAAACTTCATAACCACATAGTCAAGGACTTGTGCCAAGTCTAAAAATAAGATTTTGTAAAGGACTTGTTCCATGACACTAGACTGTTTAATGAGACCTACTGATGCATCAAGGAGCTATAGCGTGCTCCACCCGTCACTTACTAATCCAATTCATTCCTCATATGAAAAGGTTTAAACATAACATAAACATTCGTATTAAAACTATCATTCAAAATGTCAATAATTTATACATAAACCATGAATGGTACAAAAATAATACATCCATATTAAAACATCTAACAAAACCTTCGATACAATATGAAATATTTGTATCACAATAAATCAACTTCAAACAAGTTTAAAATCCATCAAATGATGTTGACATAGATGAAATGAAAACTTTTTTTAAAGAAACACCTCTTTCTATATTGAAACCATTTAAAAGTTTTGTATTTTTAAAAGAAAACATTTATTTTGAAAATATTTTTATAAGCTTGTAAGGGAAGCTTAAAAGGTGTAATAATGGCAGAGAATAACCGCACCAGCAGTATATGTTAAAAAAAGACATTCTTACCTTAATTTTTTGAAACTTTCATAAAGTAAATTATTTGGAAAATGACAAAAACATTTCTTTAAAAACATATAAGGTCAAATAAGGGTACAATTAACTTTAACCCACAGTCTAGTAAATGGTAAAAAAAATGTTTTTAATTACATTTTTTAGAAAACATGGATATGGAGGATAATGAAGTCCCTGTAGATACTTACGTATTAGTAACCTCAGATAAGTAAAGAGATTATAGAATTAACACTTACCATGTACTTTTCCTAGTAGAGGGTACGTTATCCTCCTGTAGAATATTTAAATCATTGTTATTAAATTATTCATCATCAATATATATAAATATGATATCATATTTTATCTTCTAATATTACTATATCAATAATATTTTAGTATTATCGTTGTTTCCGGTGTCAACAGATTTGTTTTCCTTTATATGTTTTGATAAAAAAGATTTCCTTATTATGGATAGGATGTAATTGATTAAAATGCAGAATGAAATTAAGTTCTACAACATTATTTTTAATAATAAAACCATAATTATTCTTTAATGATTACGACGGGGAATGAATCTCATTGCGTTCGTGGTGACAGTTATCCATACGTACATATGAGCGATAATATCATAATATTGGTGGGGAAATAGTATGTAATTGGATTTTATATCAAATATACAGAATCACTAACATGTTATATTTATTATTTAAAGCCTTCATATTCATTATTATACACATGAAAAATAATTAAGTGTTTGAATAACAAACAACACCATTACGTGGATACGGCAGGCCGTACGTACGCACGTATGGTGACTTAGTCATTTATAGGATAGATAGATTAATGAATATAGTTTTACCATATTAATAATAATATCTCATTATATTGAAGATATTGGAGTTATTATTTTAGAATAGAAATAACAATGAAATAGGATGTGGAAGAAAAAAAAAGATCTTGAAAGAGGGTGGTGATATATTTGTATCTTCTTCGGGTTCTTCATTTTTAATTTGATCAGAAGAGAACCATGTATTGGCTTTATGAATAAAGGAAAGCCTTTAGGATGAAGGGTGGAAGGCTGGGAGGATACTTGGGCAGAGGTTGGCTAAGCCAAAAGGCTAGGGATATCTTAATTTAAGAGATGGGGAAGTTCCATTATATAAGAGAGGTAAGGGTCACCTTAGGAAAAGCATGAAATATTGTTTTATAATAAAATATTTTTCGGTTATTAATGGATCCAAAATGATTTATTTATAGGATATGGTGTGGATGGGTAGAAAATATTTCAAACAATAGGTTTTAGATAGGTTTAGGTCATCTTATTAACCTTATCATTTATATTTAACTCTTAGTTAAATAGTTTTCCATTTACCATGTCTCATTGTATTTTTATAATATATGGATAATAAACTTACAAAAACCAGCCATGCGAACCCCATGTTTTTCTTTATTAACATATATAACCTTATATAAGTTTTTTTTTCTGAATCATAAATTTTTTTGAATATTATATCAATTAATAATATATTATTTTTTTAGAAAACTCAATTATGTCAATTTTGAAACTGTTTAGTATTGTATTTTTGTGAAAATAATAACTGAAAGATTACTTAGAAAAAAATTATTTAATCAACCCTAACATTTCATATTAAGCTATTAAATTATTTTAATTCATAAAATGTCTCAAATTATATTTATTATAATATTTATAATATCAATTATTTTAATCTTTCTTTAATAAGGTAATTACTGCATACTCATTGTGTCTAAAATAAATTAAATTATTTTTGTCTAAAAATTATAAATAAAATAAAATAATGTAGGAATTATTTTAAACTTTCTAATGAATATTTATATTCAAATTTATATTTTGTGTACCCCAATATTAAAAATGGTTTAGTTATTGAAAATTGAATTTAACACTTTAAACTCTTCTTTAAATAAAATAATAATAAATATCCTAATCTAACCCAAGTTGACCAAAGGGGATTATATTTTATTCCTAATGTTCTTTTTTTCAAATTACAATTATTCAATAGAATTATAACATGTGTTAGGGTAATTATAATTGCATTTTAACCATAAGTATCCTATTTACTTTTTACCGTGGTAAATAAAAGTAAAAAAAGATAATATTCACTAAGAATAATTTTATTATTATTTTACCACATTTTACTTAATTATATTAACAGTGTCTCTCGTATTTTTTAAATTCATCTCGTAGTAGTGGTAAAATTATGTTTTATGCAAATTTTCAAATGCTTCTAGAAGGTGGGTAAAAGACGGTAAAAAGTTCAATAAAATTTTTATATATCTAAAATTATTATAAAATGAATCTAATGAATTAAATTGAACATATATAGGTACTATGTATATATTTTGACCTAAATGAATTTAAATAACATAAATAATTATTTAAATAAAAAGTTGGTTTTAACCAATAACATAGTGTTTTTAACTATTCATCAAAAATTGTATGTTTTCAGAAAAATACCAAAAAATATCTCTACGAAAATTTTGATACTGTGAATTAAAAAATTAATTCCATTTTACCAAATACAAAACAAATATGTTTTATTAATTAATTTAACATTAATTACGGTTGTCAAAACAAAAAAGCGGGTTTTAAAAAAATAAAAACAATCAAAAGATTGACTTGTGTTTATGTCAAATTTAAAACTTAAATAACTAATAATGACCTAATGTGTATTAAATTATAAAAATAGAATTTAATTATACTTCAAAAAAATTCAAATGTATAATTTAGCACTATAAATTTTTTCGATTAAAATTTTTTTTCTATTATAACATAGTATTTTCACTATTCGTCAATATATTAATGTTATCAGAAAAGTATCAAAAAATTATCCAAACTAAATTTTTAGGCCTTTATTCTTATGTATAATTTAATATCACTAAAATGAATTTATAAAACTGTCAAATATTTTATTTAAATAGGGTTTTCCATTAAAAGGCGGTAAAATTGCATTTTTGAAAAATTATTCTTTTATCTAAAAAAAAGAATTTGTTTTTATAATATGTCTAAGAAACACCTAATATGGATGTAAAAATTGTATAGAGTATATATGATTCAATTTTTTAAAAAATAATTCAAAACTGATTTTTTACGGAAAGATTGGTAAGTTGTGGTGCACTCGAACTCGATGTTGCGTGTAGAACAATCTATTTAATTACATTAATGATATAACATACTATGAAATTGTGGGGTGTTACACTATCCCCTCAATCAATAAATTGAGTACTTGAAATTTGTAATTGTTCTTCAAAAATAAACAGTTAAAAATAGAAAAATACCTTTTTTGGAAAACCCACATCAGAAATTGGGTTAATAAAATTTAGTCCTAATAAGTGGGAAAGGGAGATGAAAAAGTCACCACCAAATTATTACCTCGATTAAGAAAATTTGTGTCAATTAGAGAAAAATAACAAAAGGAAAATTTTAATATTTATAGGAAGTGGTTGAGGTCATCAATCACAAACCAGTGTAATATTGAGGTCCTCAAAGAAATCAATTTATGATGATTTAAAATATCATCGGTCCAACAAAACATAATGTATTACGATAACACATTTCGGGTTTTAAGATCCATTCCCTAATGTTTATGGAATAATTAATTCATATAATATGGGGGAAAATATACTTGACATGTAGAGTTTCATCCTTCGACTAATTCCTACCACAAACTCTTCTTTCACTCCAAAAGACAATAGAATTCAGAATTATTCTATTTATCCAAATCATATAGGGTTTCGAAAATAATGAATTTGTAATTATTTTTCCATATTATTTTAAAAAAAATACATTATAAAAACTAAGGCATGACATATACTAGTGGTAGGTGATCCACCCTTATCCCGCTTCAGTTGTGTGTTCAAGTCTCACGGCCTTGCTGGATGCAACAGGTTGTCGCCCAACCTCCAATTAGTCCTTTTTATGAAAATACAAAAATAATCTCAAGAAAATATTTATCTAGGAAAATAGTATCAAATTTAAATCTTAATCGATTCCAACCTTTAGACTTATCCAAAATAGGTCTATCCAAACTCACAGTCCAAAATTTATAAGGTAAACACAATAAAGATCCTTTTATCCACGTAATAACATATGAATACAATAATGTATTTTTTTAAAATTGTAACACCCTGAATTACCATAATACCTTATTTATTACATTCATGAACCCTTATTTCTTATGGAATAATGGATATACTCCTATAAAGAAATGATGTAAACTCTAACAGTGATGGAATATAAAATCATTAATCAATTTCAAGGTATTCAATAATATCCAATATAATTTATCCAAATCAATCATATATTATTCCAAAAATCACTACATCAGTATTAGAAAAATATTAAGGTTTATCATTCTCCCAACCCTATAATTTCCATAAAAAAATTAACCTTATATTGGGTCACATTTCTTGGTTCCACACAATCTCAAGTCCTTAATGAAATATTACTGTAGTACAATCCTTATATACTCTATAATTCTTGTTACATGTACATCATTGATACGAAACTCAAATGACATAATTCTATAATATCAATATAAGAATAGTAGTCATTACTCTTCAAATGTTGTAATATCATAACTTGATTATTATCCAAAAACATCATTTGTGGTATACACTGATGATTTGGACATTGATTTGCATAGTGTCCCAAATCCTTGTAGATGAAGCATAGTACATTTGAAACTGTTTTCTTACCCTTCCAATAACATACTCGATGTGCTTTTTCTCCACACTTATAACAAAATACCATTCCCTTCATGCATATACCATGGTGATTCTTTCCAAAATTATCTCATATGGGAAAATCATTCTTTCCCTTGTTCCATTTATCCATCATTCTCTCTACCATCATTTTCTTCTCTATCTTCCCTTAAAATCCATAGTACACAAAAAATTATTTACTTATTTTATTAACACACGATACTATTTCTTCTGAGTATGATAATATGTGGGAGACTATTTCCCTTATAAATGTTGGATTAATACCATTAAATATAAGATCCATCTTAATCGTTCGATCATGCGTATTTCTATAATTCTCATTCCTTCTACTATAAACCATTTCTAAACAATGGAATATATTATATTATATTATGAATATCAAAACATAAATCCAAACTTGTAAAACACATAACATAAATTAAACAATTTATGGATATAATCCATAATCATAAAAAAAATTCTTGGGGGAGGTATATACTCATAAATCCTTTATAATGGTTTGTAGAGAAAATGTGAACTATCCTAAGCATATCCCCTAGGAGTTTCATAACCAAGAGTGCAACATGGAATGTTTTCATGCACCAATTATCGTTCAAGTCTAGCTCAAAGTAGAGCTTTTTGGTTTTACCCCTAGGTGCATCTTTTCCAGAGAAACCTCTACCTTCTACTATCGAGACAATGATATAATGCTTGGAAAACTCACAAAATACCTACATTAACAAAATTCTAGGATGTTCTTCTATATTAATCCTCAATTTCTGTTTTAGTGTAATGTTCTCTAATCATTGTATTTCTAAATCTAGTTTCCCTGGTTTGTACTAATATTTCTCTGATACAAACTATAACACCATACCCCTAGTTACCCAGAGTCGGTGCATTATTACCAAACATTGGCATGATACAGAGAATCATGTCCCAAAATAACGATCAGTTTAGTAGCCTTGGAAGTACTATATACATTCATAAGTTTTACATTACATCATGAAATAAAAACATCAACAAAATTTTTCCCCCTTTTTAACAAACTTATATCCTCATCATATCCCTATTGGTCAACCATAAAATACTTCTTCACATCCTGGAAAAAATAAATCATAGAAAGGGGTGAGCTCATATGCTTGGTAAGGGTAACAATATAGCAAAAACTTTCATAAATAAGCATAAACATTTAAGGCAATGTATAAGACTAAAACAAAATCCTTTTAAACATAAACTTCAGCATAATATGGAAAAAGTTCAATGAAATAATTCCATTTACTTATTAACATGGATATTCTACTAGACTAATAATATCATGAAATATCAATAGAAACATTCATAATGATGGAATGCATAATGCCAGACATCATAACCACATAGTCAGGGCCTTGTGCCAAGAATACAAATAAGATTTTTTCAAGACCTTGTGCTAAAACAATAGTTTGTCTCATGAGACCTACTAATGCATCGAGGGTGTATATCGGGCTCCACCCTTCACTTACTATGTCCAATTCATTCCTCATATGAAAAGTTTTAAACATAACATAAAATATTGTATTAAAAGTAACATATAAAATGTAAATACATTATCCATAAACCATGAATGGTACAAAAATAACACATAGATAGTAAATCATATCAAAAAACCTTTAATACAATATGGAAGATTTTTATCATAATAAATCAACTTCAAACAAGTTTAAAATCCATCAATGGATGTTCACATAGATGAAATGAATACTTTTTTTAACGAAATACATCTTTTTATTTTGAAACCATTTAAAATTTATATAATTATTAACGAAAACATTTATTTTGAAAATATTCTATTAATATTTTATGGGAAACTTTAAAGGTGTAACAATGGTGGAGAATAACCGCACCCGCCATATAAGTTAAAAAAAGACATTCTTAAATTAATTTTGTCGAAAAGGTCATAAAGTACACTATTTGAAAAACGATAGAAATATTCCATTCAAAACATATAAGTTCACATAATTGTATAAATGAATTCAACCCATAGTCTAGTAAATGGTAAAAATGTTTTGAATTACATATTTAAGAAAACGCAGATGTGGTTGATAAAGATGTCTAAATAGATACTTACGTATTGACAACATCAAATAATTAAAGAGATTGTAGTATTAACCCTTACCTTTTACTTTTCCTTATTTGGGGGTACATTAAAATCATTTATAATATTTTAATAAGTTTAATTAAATTATTCCAGAACCATATAAAAAATATGATATCATATATGATCTTTTAATATTACTTTCTTAATAATATTTTAGTTTTTTCATTGTTTCAGGTGTCAACTGATTCATTTTCCATTATATGTTTTGTTAATTAAGTCATGTCTATTATGGATAGGATGTAATTGTTTCATATTCAAAATTATATTAAGTTCTTAAACATTATTTTTAATTATCAAAAGAAAATTATTCATGAATGATTACGATGGAGAATGAATCTCATCACGTTCATTAAGATGGTAATCCGTACGTACGTTTGAGTGACAATATCACTATATTGATGTTAAAATAATATGTAATTGGATGGTATATATTATATACAGAATAATTAACATGTTATATATATTATTTAAATCAGTTATATTCATTATTATACCCATCAAAAATAACGAAGTGTTTGAATAACAAACTACACCACGACGTGTAGACGACAAGCCGTACAAACATAGATATGGTGACATTGTCATTTATAGGATCGATAGAATAACGAATATGGTGGTAAAATATATGTAATAACATAATAGTATATATAAAATACTAGTGATATAATTTTAGAATGGAAACAACAATGAAATAGGAAGTGGAAGAAGAAGAGAAATTGAAAGAAGGTGGTGAAATATTTACCTCTTTTTCAGGTTCTTCCAATTGATTTGATCAAAAGGGATCCTTATTTTGGATTTATGACCAAAGGAGGATTCTAGGATGAAGGGAGGAAATATGGAAGGATTTTTGGGCAGGTTTTGGCTAAGCCAAAAGGGTAAAGAGGTGTGAAATTAAGAGAAGGTGATGTACCATTTTATAAGAGGGGTGAGGGTCACTTTAGGAAATGCTGGAAATATTATTTTATAATAAAATAATTTTCGGTTTCTAATGGATCTAATATGATTTAATTATATGATAAGGTGGGGATGAGTCGAAAAACTCTCAACCAATAGTCTTTAGACAAGTTTAGTTCAACAAGTTAACCTTATCTTTTAGATTTAACTCTTCGTTAAATATTTTTTAATTTATCATGTCTCATTGTATTTTTATATTATATGGTTAATAAACATACTATAACCAGCCAATAAATCCCCATCTGGTTCATAATTAATATATATTACCTTATATAACTCTTTTTTCCGATACTTATATTATTATGAATACTTTATCAATTAATAACATAGTATTTGTTTTAAAAACTCAATTATGTCAATTTGGACACTATTTTGTATTTGAATTTTTTTGAAATTCATAACAACATAATTACATCGAAAGAAATTATTTAATAAACCCTAAAATTTCATTTTAACAAAAAAAATTAGTTTAATTCATCAAAAGTCTCAATTTACATTTATTTGGATATTTAAAATATCAATTATTTTAATCTCTCGTTCATAAGGTAATTACTGCATTATCATTGTGTAATAAATAAATTAAATTATTTAATGCTAAAAATTATAAATAATTTTTTATTATATATTAAATAATTTTATCTTTCTAATTAATATTTATTGTCTAATTTATATTTTGTGTATCCCTATATTAAAAATTGTTTATTTATTAAACATTGAATATAAATCTTCTAACTCTTCTTTAAAAAAAATAAATTTTATAATTTAATCCATATGGATAAATGGGGGTCATATTTTATTTCTAAGGTTTTTTTAGAATTAATCTTATCCAATAGACTTAGGACATGCGTTGGGGTAATTATAGTATCATTTTATCCATAATTACGCTATTTACTTTTTACTGTGGTAAATAAAAGTAAAACGTACTATTCCCCAAAAATTATTTTCATCTTATTAAACAAAATTTTACTTACTAATATTAACATTATCTCTTGGATTTTTAAAATTCTACTCACAGAAGCGGTAAAATTATGTTTTATGCAAATTCGTAAATGATCCTAGAAGGTGGATAAAATACTATAAAAAGATCAATAAAATTTTTATATATCTAAACTTATTATAAAATGACTCCAATGAATTAAATTGAAATTATATAGGTATTATGTATCTATTTTTATCTAGAATAAATTTATATAAAATAAATAATAATTTAAATAAAAAGTTGGTTTTAACCATTAAAGTAGTGTTTTCACTATTCATATTAAATTGAATGATTTCAGAAAAATACCAAAAATCTACCCTAAGAATATTTTTATATTACGAATTCAAAAATGATGTCTATTTTACCAAATTAAAAACATAGAAGTTTTATTTATTAATTTAAAATTAATTCCCATTGTCAAAACCAAAAAGTTGGTTTTTTAAAAGTAAAAACTATCCGATGATAGACTTCTGTTTACTTCAAATTAATATGGAAAATTACATATAATGAACTAAATTGTATTGAATGATAAAAATATTACCCAATTATTCTTCAAAATCATTAAAATTCATAATTTAAAACTATAAATTATTTTGATTAAAAAAATTTTTTCAATTAAAAAATAGTATTTTCACTATTCGTCAAAATATGAAAGTTATCAGAAAAGTACCAAAAATTTATCCAAAATAAATTTTTATATCCCAATTATAAAGAATAATTTAATTTAATAATAAATTTTATATAAAAGTTCCAAATATTAGTTTTAAAAAGTGTTTTCCATTAAAAGGCTATAAAATTACATTTTATGAAAAATACATCTTTTTTATAGAAAAATGAATTTATTCATATATTATGTCTAAAAACACCTAATATGGATGTTAATATTATATAGAGTATATAAGATTCAAAATGTTGTTAATATTTATCATAACTTATATTTTTGAATGGTAAGTTTGGTAAGATGTGGTGCGCTCACACTCGGTGTTGCATGTTGCGCAAGCAATTGAATTACTTTAATAAGATAAGGTACTGTAAAATCTTGGGGTGTTACACCTTAAAAATGTACATTGAGTATCTCTATTATATAAAGAGATAAAATTGAAATTAAATCATGTAATATCATAATAATAATTGGGGAATAAGGAAATTCAAGTGTTTTATGAGTGGTATATCATAAAATTTCATCATCACAAACATAATCATAGAAAATATCGATAAACAAATAGATTGTAACATAAATCTATTAATTTTTTGTTAAAATATGCATCTAAACCTCCTAAAATAGAGAAAATTAAATTTTTATTTAACTAAAGAAATTCACTAAATTATCATAAATTACATTCATGGGTATTATATACACCACACAAAGAAAAAAAGTGTTGAATATGGTCTAATTCTCACATAAATAAATGTGATGCGTGAAATCCTTACCTCAAGTTCAACTTGCTTCAAAAGATCTATAAATTCCTATAATATTTATTTGAATTTATTTTAATTCTATAATAGAATCATATATGTTCTCATCATATCATATATTATCACATTATAACATTTGAACTCCCATTTTTAAGAAATTCTTGATTAAAACCATCATTTTCGGGTGTTCAATGTAACGTTTTTCATGATTTTTTTAGCTCGGTAGTTTTTGCCCTTGTACATTGATCATGGTCCCATAAAATCCATAATTTTAAACATCATATAAATATAATATATATTCATTACATATATATGTACTGATCCACAAAATATATAGACATAAAAATGAATTACACTATTCAAGGAGATGGTAGTTCATACGTATATATAAACATTGTTTTCATTTTTTAAGGGAAAGAATTAATGAATGGTAAAAAATAATTCACCGTTAAAGGATAATTTTTGTGTCATATATATCTTATATATTCATTAAATATGAAATTATTACCAATCATGTAAAATAAAAATGAAAAACAAATGACATCACTTCGTTGAGGTGGTAGTCTACACCTACGCATAAGCATTGTTATCATTTTCCAACAGATGGGAAGAAGGTTGATTATGATTGATACATCATAATAATAATTAAGAGAATAAAAAATATTTATTTTATTATTTTATAATAGATAATATGGATTTATAGAAGGTATAAGATGAAATTAATTAAAAGAAGTTGAGTAAGAAGGTTACCCCTTCTTCGGTAGGCCTCCTTTAGATTACATTTGGGATCCCCTGAAATGGTATTTTAAGAAGAAAACCATATTCTTCCTCAATATTAATGTTTATATGAATAATTTTCTATTCTTGGTGGATTTATAAGGATAACACATTTTGAATAATGAATGATTGGTGGTTCCCTTTTATAAATGAGGGGAGGGGTACTATTAGAATTAAATAAAGCATTAAATTAATAGAAATTACTTTTAATAGAAAAATGGATCCAAATTCATATAATTATAAGATAATATGAATATGAGTAATAAAAATCTCATCAAATAATATTTTCACATGTTTGTTTATTTGTTCACTCTTATCTCTTATTTTTAACCCTTTGTTATCCATTACAAAAAATATCATGATATTAATTTTTTTACTCATTTGGGATCATGAAATAAAAATAAATGGAAAAGAAACCCAAATATGGAAAATGTTTGATATTATAAACCCTATCACATTCACTTTATAGAAGAAAATTTTATTATGAATTATAAATACTTTAATAAAATATAGTTTATTAAATATATATGTTACATAGAGGTATAAATATAATGAAATAGTAAAACCCAACAAACTCATAGTCAGAAATAGTAGTTCATAGCCCCCCAAGGGTTAACCCACCCATATAATTACTCATGTACCCATTAAATGTTTTTTGGACAATGATGGACCATGCATTATTGACCCATATTCCCATATCAGATTAATGGAACATAGTCTCGACCTTCAATGCACCCACATGCTTCCAAACATAATTTCTTGTCACTAATACTATTACCATTTCATTATTCATCACAAATATATCCCCTTCATCGCTTTAGGGGTATTGTCACTAAGAAAAATCCTTCCCTGCATACAAATATCACATGACCTCACTAGCCATGTGCATCATGCGATCCCTACACCAACGCTGCTACAAACAAATCTACCATAATCTCTTAAGATACAATCATAAAGATCCCAAATATCCACCAATGATATGAGCCGCTCTATCAGATTGAAGGATAACATGATCATCCCTCCCAAAGGAATTATAGACCACCAACCTCACAATCGATTGGGGGTTCCTAACCTATTACCATTATGTATCCCTATTGTAACACTAGTGTTTGTCGTCCCATGTGGGATCGTCTACCCGTGACTCTGATGAACTTAACCACCCAAATATGTCACCCAAACTTTCAACCTCATATTTCATTAATCATCACTACAATATCATCACCATTCCCTACAGTAGCATCGATATCCCCATCATTGTGTCCCACTGCATTGCAGTTTCTAAACCAACACCACAGTAGAGGCACAAAAAACCAATAAACCCTAAATTATTTTCTATTTAAATATTTATATTTTTTAAAATAATATAATAAATATATATTTAACATAAAAACTATTATTTTCATTTTACGAAATATATTCATAATTTTAATTCAAAAACAATATGACAACTATGGAATTCAAATAAAAAACTATTAAAACAATTATAATATTTTATATTTATCTCACATATTCAGTAGGAATATCAAATAAATCGATAAATATTAAATTTATAGATTTTAAAAACATTTAGTTAATATTGTTACCAGTTGTACAAGTGCATTGTCATCACATCATAAGAATTTATGGTAATTATTTATAACTAAAAATTGAAAATAAATTTCCACTATAAAAAATCATTAAACATTAAAAAAACCACATATTAAAAAAATTAATATTTTTTATAACTACAAAAGTATATTGAAGATATTAAAATAAAAAAATTTCAATATTTAATTTATCTTTTACTTAAATTTTTTAAAGGTAATAATCAATTAAAAATGGATGAAGTAGGTCATTTTTTGTTTTTTGGAGGATTTCAGAAAACAAATAATCTCATAAAATGTAATAAAATAAAATTATTGAATGAATTTGAAGCATTATCAAATTAGTTTTAACCCTGATTACATCGTTTTTCCATTTATGTGGTAATAAAAAATTACTATGCTTACTATTCAAAATAAAAAAAGGGACTTATTTAATAAATAAGGACCCCATTATTCCAAAAATCGAAACTATTTTTAATGATTCAGTTTCTAGGAGTGGAAAAAATTAATTTATGATAACAGCAAAAAAGGAAACAAAAATGAGTTTTTCTTTCAAAATAATGCAATTTTTGTATAAAAATGTTTTTATTCCAAATTCAACATTCAAATTAATTCTAATGAATATAATTGTATTATTAATAATTTATAAGAAAAAATTATATTTTGAATTTTTTTAATACAATTTGGATCTTTGTGAATCATTTAAACAAAAACATAGTTTTCAAAAAAAATAAATATTTTTCCATTATTCACTAGAAAATATATATATTCATAAAAATCATAAAAATTCATCCAATCCTATTTTTCATATGTTGATTTAAAAATTATATTATTATTATTAAATATATTTTTAAAAATTTAAAAAAAATTAATTATAACATTCACTCACAAAAAGGAATAAAAACCAATTTTGACGAAATTTTACATTGATGAATAAATTCATTTTACTAAAAATTTATTGTTTATTTCTCTAATAATTTATCCATAATTTTTTATTAATTTTGAACATTATAATTATTTCATTTTCTCAATTATATTCATTTAAAAATATTCTATGTCTATATTATCGTAGTTATAATTTAAATATATTTTTAGGTTCATTAATGCTCATTGTTGCATGTTGTATATACTAGGAATCATTGTTTTATTTTAAAATTAATTTCTATTATACAACGTTTTATGAAATGGGTGGAGTTAATATGAGAAATATTTATCATTAAAATATGGTGGCGATTCCCTAAATAAAAATAAAAATTACACCTTCGTATTCTATTTGATATGTGGGAGGAATAAGGGAGAATAAAATAAATATTCATTCATGAGATAGATTTTATTGTATATTTTCATTATAATCCAAAAGGGGAGATTTGTAGAGACCATGAGATTATAATTTAGGATTAAATTTGTGTTAATATGTATTGAATGGGTTTTTTTAATACTTGAGAAGATAGTGTTGGTGGTGAGAGAAATATTTTATATTTTGTAAGATAATTAATATGAGTTTTATACAAAGAATGGAATATTATAGTGTTCAATTAAGAAATTGTCCAAAAAAAGGCCAACGTTTGGATAGAGGCCAACCACTATGATGAAGGTGTCAACTCATCCAGATCTATCCATTTTACGATATGATATATATATTAATATAGATCCAACATGGAGGAAGGAAAAATCATTGATGGGTAAGGGTCATGTGTGGAACTGGAAGAGTAATGCATATCCACGGATTTGTGGGGAATCCCAGGAGGTTTTTGGAGAGTACCATGACCAGGTAGACCTAATTCCTTTATAAGGGTGGTGGGGTAAGGCTTATTAAATAGTTCATGGATGAATTTTATTACAATATGGTGTAGTATTTTGGTGTTTTAATCACTTTTAATTTCATTATAAAATCATATCAATATAATAGTTACATAACATAACCCAAAATATGAAATAATATTCAACCTCGAGTTACCCTCAGTTTTTCATGTCATGTACATGATCATAAGAAAATTATTGAAATGCGACAATCCAAAAAAAATCACGGGTGATAATGGGTACACAAGTACGATAATTACATGTGAACTAAGTCTC
Source organism: Viscum album (assembly GCA_963277665.1). NCBI lineage: Eukaryota > Viridiplantae > Streptophyta > Magnoliopsida > Santalales > Viscaceae > Viscum > Viscum album. The sequence continues at coordinate 1,900,512,890 of OY728121.1, read as the reverse complement.
ATGTTTTTGAGTGTCATTCAAAAAAACCAAAAAATGTTGTTAAGTCAATGATTTTATGAAGAGGGGTTGTACCAAGAATGATTCAGTCTAAATAAAGGATTTCAAACTAATGATTTAATTTCATGTAGTGCATTATTCCCAAGATAAGTGAACTCTAATTTTTTGTTGAGATCATGAATGATATGTAGTATTAGTTTTGTATTCGATGGATTTATTGTAATGTTTTCTGTATCACAAACAATGGTTGGTAGAGTTATTAGGTGGGTTTAATGGATCCAGAAATTAATTAGAGGCTTTGAGATGGTGGAATCCATCTATAAAACCATAAATCTTCTAATTTTATAGGAATAAAAAAATTGATAAAATAACTTGGGGAATCTAGATAATGATAACATGAGGGAAAGTGAAACTAGTATACTCCACATTCACCTGAGAATATAGATTCCATGGAAAAAATTAATGTTACAAGTATATTGAATAGTGTTCATATATAATAATGAATAAAATTCATATAGTTCTATGTAATCATACTACATGAAGAGGATATGAGATTACCATGAATGATATTTATCTACTAAAAAACATAAATCGTAAGTTTTGGAATACTTAATGTTTAAGATTTTATAGTGAGCTCCACGCATAGAGAAGTTGTATGAAGAAGATCTATTTGATGTTTATATATGACATTGAAAACATTAAGTACATCAAGATTAAATAATAAATTATCTAATAATAATGTGATGTAGTGAAGATTATTTTGGAGTACAAGATGAAAATTTCAGTGATACTTACATTCATTATCATATGATGACAATTTAATGAAAAATATTTATTAAAAATATAGGAGAAATATATTAAAATATCAGTTTTATAAAAATAAAAATATGTTATAACAGGATATAATATTGATATATTTTTAATAACCTAATAAAATGAGTTCCCAATACATATACATCCATAAGGACCAAGGAGGAGCTTTTATGGAGAGAAGATATGGTTGCTGAAGAAGAAGTTGGTCAAACCATTCCAATATTATATGGGGAATGCATAAGGATTACATTTTAGGCATGTTCTCATTGAATATATACCTTTTTGGTGAAACGAGTAATATATTTATGTTATATGCTTTTGTTTTATAGTTAATATTATATTTTTTTGGGTGATTATGATATCAAGAACAACACATTTAACATAGTTACCACTCATACATGAATAAGATATAGAAAGTTAATCAAATGAGTTAATGATAATTTTAATTTGACCACACCCAAATCCACCCCCACTCTTAGTGTGTAATTTGGTAAAATAGTAATCCCCTTCCATCAGTATCCTCTGCTCTATGGTTCATTGTTTCTAACTCCGCAATCACCCTCTATGCATCCCTAGTTTCTCAAATGAATTCTCAGGACCATAGGATTAGTGTATCAACCATACCATTCCCATTTCCTATTTCATATAAGATATCAATGTTACAGTATATGAGAAACTACATCCACCTATTCTAACATAGGTTTATAAAACTCTAAGAGAAAACATACCTCAGACTCTTGTGGTTTGTGAAGACCACACTATAAACACCTTTGAGGTTATGTTTCCACATCTTTAGAGAAATAAAAATTGCTACTGACATTAGTTATGGATGTCATAGTTAGGCTTAAGGGTCTATAATTATCTAAAACAATAGGATATCATTGTCTACTTCTACATCAAGAAATATCAACATCCCAGATCAGAAGCTTCATACAAGATATTGAAAATGGAATCATCTTTCAGAAACTAATGCACTAGATCAGTGATCAAATTATTCATCATAAAGTAAAAGTATACTTGAAACTGGTCAATTTATATAAATAATTATTCAATACTAGTAAAATATATTAATCGGAATATATTTTGAGGGAAATTAATCACAAACTCCAATAATAGCACGCAACACTAATGAATCTATAAACATCTAAAACATTATTGGGTTCCTCCAAGAAACAATTTCCTCAATAATCAATGGATACATGACCATTCCCTACTGATACATTACATTTCCAATTAATTACCCCTATTTATTCCAAAAATTTATCTTTTATAGTTTACCATAGATATTATTTCTTCAATGAACTGGTAATAATTATTTATGTTCCTCGACATACACCTATATTTACATTAACAATACATGGATTTCATTGATTTACATAACCAAGAGATGATCTAAAAACACAAGAAACATAGATTAGTGAGCCATTTTATCAAATAGAGCATATTTTTGAAAAAAAAAATTGTTTATGAACTTTATGTTTCTCTCCAAAAAAAGAAGGCAGTCTTTTGGAATATCATCAGCTTTTACCCATATCTGATGATATCCAAACACCGAATCACTCATCAAAAACCAACAAGATCTCTTAAATAGGTTGATCATATTTTATATACATGGAATTGGATAACTATTACTAATCTCAAACATAGTAAAATATCTAGTATTACATTCATATTTGTACACTATCATCCAACTACTTAGAAAAGAACATCGGAGCACTAAATAAAGACACACTAGGTCAAATTAATCCCATCTACTACAAAAGATCTAATATGTAACCTAGAATCATGATACTCTATGTTTCCCATACAATATGGATCCATTGAAATTGAATATTCACAAAATTGAAACTTTGTCCAAAATTCGACAATACGCCTTGTGGGTAATGTCAAAACCTCTTCAAGGTAGATGTTTAGAAATTAATTGACAACTCTGGGAGTCCCCACTTACTAGTCTTCCATGAAAAAATCTTCAAAATAAGGTAAAAAGGTTTTTCATTTTTATCTCCCATATGTTAATACATCTAACCAATGAACACCACTCCCTAACCCTTTAATTCAAAATATACGACCCTCCTTGGGATATAATCAACAACGACATAAAATGAATATAAACATTATATGGAAAGGATAATGTTGTATAGTTGTATTTATAAAAGAATAAATATTTTATAAATAAATGTTTCAATATAATCATTCTACACCCTTAGAAAAAATTAAAAACGTATCTCGACCCCTAAGTGGTATTAATAACAAAAGAGGCACTAGAGCTCTCAAAACATGTTATCCTTATTTATGATCCAAAGATGGTGTAATGAAGGAGTGTGAAGTTCTAGAATTGAAAATGGTAAAAATTATGGTAAATGATAAACCAATCGTATCTTAATAAAAATTTGTCCTCTACCATAATGTTACCACCATAGAATTCATCTTCTGGTGGCTATATCCTCTTCCTCATTTCTGACAGCCTTCATAGCCATTCTCTAGTCTTGGTCACTAAGGATGAGGAATGTCATGAGGATGACCTATAATAGATCCATCTCCCCTCACATGGTCATAAAACTGCTAACTTATCTACTAAACATAAATTGGTGTTCCCTATAACTAATAAATCCCCATTTTATTTTATTATTGAAAATACTGAGAGGGGTTTAGATATCTAATTTCATACTGACCTCTTAGAGTGTTTGGCTACTAAGACTAATGGTGAATATTACCCCAGTAGGTGTAACATAAAAATGAAGGGACCCCAATATATGATCTGGATATATCAATCACAAAATATAATGAAAAAATTTACCAATGTGTAACATCCCAAGCTTCCACGATATGCTTCTCTTCGAATAATAGAATAGTGTGTGATGTACGCAATACTGCATTCTAGTATAGTACAACCTGTCAAATTGGTTGTCTAAATGTTGTAATGAAAAGTAGTAACCACATTTTGAAATTTTTATATATCCCATATAATTTTATAATTCATCTTCTTTATTTCTTAGACATAATATAAGGACAAATTCAATTTTTTATATAAAAAAATACTTTTTCAAAAAATGATGTTTTTTTTCCTTTTAATGGAGAACCCATTCTAAATCCAGTATTTGAATCTTTTATATATTAAATTTTATGAGATTAAATTAATCTTTGGAATTGAGATATAAAATTATAATTGGTATATTTTTTAAGGTTTTTTCTTATAACTTTAATATTTTGATGAATAATGAAAGATACTAAATTTTAATTCAAAAGAAATCTTTTACTCGAAATAATTTATAGTGATAAAATATACATTTTAATGGTTTTGATGTATAATTATATTATATTTTTATCATTTAATCCAATTTTTTTCATTGGAATTAATCTCAATTTTAAACCAAAAATAAACACATATCAATCTTTTAATAGTTTTTTACTTCCCTAAATACCCATTTTCTGGTTTTGATAATCGGAAGTAATTTTAAATTTACTAAAGAAACTTCTATATATTTAATATGGTAAAATAGATTTAATTTTTGGATTCAGAATATCAATATTATCTTTGGGTGAGTTTTTGGTATATTTATTAAAACATTCAATTTTTAAGAAAAGTGAAAAATACTACGTTATTGTTTAGAAACCAAATTTTTATTTAAATAATTATTTATTGTATTTAAATTTAATTTAAGTCAAAATAAATAAATAATACCTATATTAGTTCAATATAATTCATTGGAGTCATTTTATAAAAATATTAGATGTATAAAATTTTATAGAATTTTTAACGCCTTTTACCCTCTTTCTAGGCTTGTTAGAAAATTAAAATAAAATGTAATTTTAGCGCTTCTCTAAATTGAATTTCAAAAATCAAAGAGACGCAGTTGAAATTAGTAAGTAAAATGTGATTCAATAAGATTAAAATAATTTTTCTTGAATAATAACTTTTGAATTTTATTTTCCACAGTTAAAAATAAATATGCTAATTAAAGGTAAAAATGATATTATAATTTTCTTAAAACATGTCATAATCCTATTAGAAAAGTGTATTTCAACCATATTAAACCTTAGGATTAAAATATTGCCCTTTTGGTCCAATTTTATTATATTAGGACATTTATTATTATTTTATTTAATGAAGTGTTACATGTGTAAAATTCAAATGTTAATAACTAATGCATTTTTAATATTGGGATTTATATAATATAATTTCGACTATATATATTAATTATAAATATAATAAGTTTTCCTATATCATTTAATTTTTTTATTATTTTTAGACATTACATAATTAAATTTAGTTATGACACAAAAATGTTGCAGTAACTGCCATATTAATGAATGTAAAATAATTTGATATTATAAATATTAAAATAAATGTAAATATAGTGTTTTGATGCATTCAAAAAAATATCTAGGATAATATTACTTGTTATGGTTCATTAAATTTATTTTTTAGAATAAATAAAACTGTTATGACTTTCACAAAAACCAAATACTGGAAAATGTCAAAATTTACATAAATGAGTTTTTAAATCAAATACTACATTATTAAATGATATAATAGTCCTAAAAACTGTGTATAGACCAACAGACTTATATATTAATAGACATGTCATTAATGTACAACTTTGGGTTCTCTTGTAATTTAATAGTATGTTCTTAACCATTTATATGAAACTACAAGGAGACACGGTAAATGGTAAACTATATAATCAAGAGTTAAATCTAAAATATAATGTTAATATGGTGACCTAAACATGTTTAAAACCAATTTTTGGAGAGGTTTCAGATACTTCCACAACTTATCCTATAAATAAAACCTGTTTGAGCCATTATAAACCCAATATTATTGTATAATATAATATTATTTCATGGTTTTCCAAAAGTGATCCTCACCTATCTTATAAAAAGGTACATCCATTTCACTCAAAATCACACCCCCCAAATCCATTTGGCTCATCTAACCTCTTCTCCAATATCCTCCCAACTTCCAACAATTAAACCTAGATTCCTTACATTGATCTAAATTCCAACCTATAGATACCTTTTGATAAAATCAAAAGGAAGCTCTTGAAGAAGATGTATTTATTTCATCACCTCTTTCAATGTTATATTCTTCTTCCACATCCTCATTCATTGTTATTTCAGAACCAAAATAATAAATCCAGTAATTTATAAATACTATGATTTTTTTATAAATATGGTACAACCATATTCATTATTCTATCCATCCTGTTAATCACAATGTCACCATACATGCGTACGTTCGACTTATCGTCTCCACGTCGTGGTGTAGTTTATTATTCAACACTTAATTATTTGGATGGGTATAATAATGAATATAATTGATGTAAATAATAAATATAACATTTTAATGATTCATTATATATTATATAATATCCAATTACATATGATTTCACCATCAATAGACTGTTATTGTCACCCAGATGTACGTAAGGATTTCCATCTCCACGAACAGAATGAGATTCATTACCCATCTTAACCATTCAAGAATAAATATCAATTTATGATTAAAAAATAATTTTTTAGAGATTAATATAATTCTGGATTCAAATTAACTACATCGTATCCAATACAAACATGACATACATAACAAAACAAATAATTAAAAAGGAATCAGTTAACACTCGAAACAGTGATTTTACTGAAATATTATAAACAAAGCAATATTATAAACAAAGCAATATTAAAATATCATATATGATATCATATTTATGTATATTGATCTTATATAATATAATAACATTTATTTATGTATTATACAAGAGGTTAAAATACCCTCAACTATGTAATAGTACAAGGTATGTGGTTTTCATCTCACTTATTATTCACTTGAGATTCATGTTATATTGACACTATTTCCTTTTGTGTTGTGCAAGTACTTCCCATGATTGCATTATTTGTGAAACATAATTTAATTAATGGGTATTTAATTATTAATTATATTATCAATAAATCATTGGGAGTATGTTTCGTATGTTAACAAATCGGTAAGGGAATTTCTAATTTCTTTTACCACTCATTGGGTTCCACCCAAACTTCATTGATTATTTTAATCCAAGATTATGTGTGAAATCACTATTTATTTACATATTTTGTAATTTACACTCAACTTTGTGTGGATATACTTTTGATACACATTATCCCTTCATTAATAAATTCTCATGTAATCAATAAAAACTAGATAATAGTAATTTTAACTAAATATCCATTCATTGAGTTAAACATCCATGTCATTGGTGTTGTTTTTACAAAAATATGTGTTAATTTCCTATTATTTATTTACATTGAATATCCATTCATATTGAGTGTATTTATATTTGTGACACATTATTAATTCATTGATTTATCCTTAAACTAATGAAACAGTCTTTATAAGAAATTTCATCTCAAATTACATTCAATTGAGAATTATTTGTCGTTATGCGCCAATTCACTTTTATATGGAGTATATAATTCACTTTGACGTAGTATATTATGAATCCATTTATTATGAAGATATTATAATGATTTTATTTCTTCAATTTTTTGTATTCAAGCATTTCTCATTTGGGTAGGAACAATAACTAAAATAATATTTTAAATGTTTTAAATATTTATTCTTCTAAATCATTCTCATTATTGTACATTTTTTAAAAATGGGTATAATGATTTATTTCTATGGACATGAATGTTTCAAAAATAAAATTCCTTTTATATTTTTCCATGTGGTATGAGAAAATTTTATTCAAAAAACTATTTTTAAAAGATTCTTGAAAAATAGTGAGACTTTTAATTATTTTCAAGAAAAAGGGGATATTTATCTCAAATAGTATTACTGGTTATTTTCATCAATGTCAATATGCTTCCTTATTATTTATTGGGAATTATTTATTATAAATCATCATTATTTTATTGAATGAGTTATGTTTGACTGTGGATGTGCTATTTTTATACCATTCATGGATTGTGGTTACAATATTAACATTTTCTATGATAGTTTTAATAAGAACTATTACTCCTCCCATGAAAATGAATGGGACTAACCAAATTTATTTCCAATCATATGGTGTTGTTCCATTAAAAAAATTGTATTGTCGTTATACTTAATATAATGTTTAGAATAAAATAATGATAATCAAATTTTTAGGAAACAAGTGATTGAAGGAAATAAAGTAAATACTAATTATTATGGACATAGAACAAGATGGAATGAAAGAGGTAGAGATAAGAGACATAGATGAAACTAGATGTGGGGGTGAGGGAAAAAGTGGAGGAAATAGGTGATATTGTGATAAATTATGGAAGGAAACCTAGTGAGAGTTTCAAGGTTTCTGGATTTTGACTAGAGTGGATGGGCTTGCGAAGATATAGGGGTGAGGATTAGTAGGAAACATGGTAGCATTTAGTGTGGTGTATTTGAAAGGTATTGAGCTGAAAGATCATATTTTTAACATATCATCATCATAAATAAATTTCACTTTGTAATACAATATATTTTCACACACCCATGATTTAATTTCATAAGATATTTTGACATTATATATATATATGTGTGTGTGTGTGTGTGTGTAGTTATGTCTAGAATAATACAAAAATATTCCAATTATAGGATTATTAGTTAGTACCGGAATCATGGTATCATCCATGAAAACAAATCTATACAGTAGAATACATAAATAATATGAATAACTCATAAGTTCTTCCCTATGAATATTTATGAGTCTTTGGTGTATTATGAACCTATGATAGTGGAAATAATAGACAATTTTGTTCAATTCTATCTAACATAGAATCATCCTGAATATCTATGTAATATGAAAAAAAAATTGCAGAATGGATCATACATAAGTAATATTTCGCCTAAAAATAGCACTCACACAATGGCTTTCATGGTCACAAAAATCTGCTCAAATTCCCCCACAAACATGATAAATTCAACAAAAAACAAAAAATTAAATTATTCTAATTTGGAAAACATAGTAAAAAATAAATTAATTCATCATAGGAGATTACAAAAAAAGATAAGTTTAGACAAAAGAGTTCTGTAACAATTCTAAATAAAAACTAAATACATGTAAATGATAGTTATCTCTTTCTGTATATCGTCTCTTCCATGAATTCCATACACCATCCACCTATCAATCATAGGTAACATATAAGTTCAATAAATAAGTATATACTCTAAAAATTATAAAGATACCTGAATTGAAATAATCACCAATGCTAAGAAGCTTCAACAACCACTACATAAGATACAACAACATGAAATTTAATAAAATAAATAGTTGAAGCTATATTGAATGTTTTTGTTTCTTTTCTCAAGGACATGAGTGTTGTGCTGTTTTTTTAATAAAATTATTTAGTTAAAAAAGCCAGAGTTTCCCATATTATTCAATTTCATCTATGAAACATATGATCACATGAAAGAGTTCAAATGTCCCCCATTAAAATTTTCAAAACAAATCATTTCCATGGTTTATCTTAAAAAATTTAATCGAGGGTATATTCTTGATAAATATACCATGAATCATAGATCTAAGAAAACAGAAAAGAGAATGATCGTCTTCATAGGTGAAATAAATTACATCGATACCTCACGGTCGATACTTCATCAGCTCGATGAGAAAATCCATGGACTCTCCATGAGTATGTCGACGATTATATCTCCCAATAATATTGTCTTCAATTTATAACAATGGTATTGTAAAAAAATTAAATAACCTTCATGAATTCGTGAACTTATTTCCACAAAATCAAGATCTATGATAAATAGTGTTTTAATTGACTGTATCTCTTCAATATAATTGTAACTACCTGTGGTTCAATCAAATATAAGTAATTTTCTGGTTAAAGATTTATGTTATAGAAAAAGACAAGAGGTTCTCTTGTGGATTTATGTGGAAGAATTGGAAACCAACAACTTGTTTGATTCAATGACCATTTAGGAATGTATTTATACTTCATGCCCATCATTATGAATGGAGGGATCTTGAGTAATCATTCCACATAATGTTTTAGGACCACCTTCCTTGGCAGAAAGTCGTGGATCTGAAAGCTAAATCTCAAATACCTGAATGTGGATTCAAAAAATGATTCGGTGAACAGTATAATAAAGGCCCCCAACTAATTTCTGGCCTCCTTTTTAATATCCTGTAGAATTTTTTTTCCAAAACAATAACCCCTGCACATGTTCCCCAAACAGGTTTCCCCATTTTGAAAAATTCTCATAGAGAAGAAAATAGATTGTGATATTCTGCATGCATTTCCATTGTGGTGATCTCGCCAAAAGGGATGAAAAGAGTAGCGACAAAATTTCAGAAGACTTAATGAGATTCATTTCATTAGAAATGATGAGAATATGAAAAATGATTTGATAAAGAAGAACCACTAAAGAATAAACATATTTTAAAGGTTTAGTTTTGTCACTATGATTAGGATTCCCAAAGGCTATGAGTACACATTTACATTTGGATGATTTTTCATACTCTGCATTTTTAGATTTGACACCATGTCAACATGATACATCCACATTTTTGGTTCTCTACAAAACTATCTGGATATGTTTTTTGGTGCTTAAATTATACATATAATTTATGTATAATTTCTATTGAAATTATATTTATCAAATATTAAATTCTCAATATTTTTTATTATGAAAGGGAAAAAATGTGTCCTAAAAGCCTTTGATAAAAATGGATGAAGCCTTTTATATTCCTTAATAAGTTTCATTACCTAAACATACCTACTCAAATCAATAAATCATAAATATTGATAGCTTGAAGCAATGAAATCATCAACAACAAGAGTCCAAAATCCCTTAAAATGAGAAATTTATGAAGTGATCCATGAATGAATGAGTTGATATATTATAACATTCCCAATTTTATTATAATTTATAATTTATGACAATTGGAAAATAAACTTTTTTTTAATATGGTGATATAAAGCATACCTAATAGCAGCTGAAATAGATTTGAATATCTGATGACTTGTTTAGAAGAAATAAATTACTCACATGAAAGTGTAGATAATAGATAACATGAATGATTATTAATCTACCTGAAACTGAAGCCTTCAATCCAGATATTTGGGTTGTAACAAATGTTTTTGGAAAATTTATCATAGTAGAAACCATTATAGTTGTTAACCTACAGTCAATGTGAAATTAATTGATTGAAACAGTTTATGCATTATCAAGCACTAAGTTCTAAACTATGATGTATATATATTATTATATTTTAAGAAAATTTTAAAACCAATGTATATAGTTGGATGGTTTTCAAGCATTGAAATTGATAATACATGATATAAAAAGATATACATATATCTAAACTTATACAGTGCATTGTATTTTTATTTTTCATATACATAAAAACTATTGAACTTATAAACAAAATAATAATATTTAATAGTTAAAAAAACATAATTCTCATAGTTTACAAAGATATTAAAACATATGAAACACATAACTGGATGTGTTTTCAGTGATTGAAATCTAGATGTAATCGAAAGGCTTACCTTAGCAACTCCCCTAAAAAGTACTTCAGGCTCTGGTTGAGTTGTATTCATATTGTTTATCATATCTCCAATCTGTTTATAAATTTGGTTAGAAAAAGAAATCATGAAACACCTCAGATGAAAACACATTATGGATAAATATAAATTAGTTTAGAAGAACTGAAGAAAAAAAGGACACTGGTTAGATTGGAGTAGATAATATGAAATGTGGATGAATTGATAAGTTACAATAGGGAAACTGAAGGATAGTGGTTGTAGAATTTGTCGATGTACTAAGGTATATCTCTAATGAAGATGTTGCACACAGATCTAGAAACAAAACAAATTATAAGTGTGAAACATTCTGTGGAATTAAGAGAACCTACTTATTGCAGTTAGTCCAAGCCATAGATTTCGGACCTCGAATGTAGTACCTTTTGAAACCTTATTATGCAAATATCCAATGAGGTAGAGGCAGTGTTTCGATAGTTAGTGAAGGATGTTTATTTTAGATAACATTCATGGAGAAGATGACAGACGATAATGAAGTGAAAATGGTGTATCTTTTTGAACCAGTGAATAGGAATCTTGAATTTGTGATGGGAAGGAGATCTGTAGATGTGAAGATGATGTATGAAAGGAGATATGAGTTAGATATTGTAAGAGTGGAAGATGTAGTAGTGATATGTGGAAAACTTATTTTGAGCTCAGATACTGATTTCGGCAAAGTCACAAGATGATGAAGAAGGTAGATCTACAAAGGGTTTGAAAAAGTTGTAGCGGAGGAGGAAAATCGTGATGGATAGGGAGGGTAATGAGATGGTAGTAGGTTAGTCCGATATGGTTAGTGGAGGTATATGATGTGGGAATGACACATGGTGGAAATATGCCAACTGTAGTAAATATATATATAATAGATGTTGAGATGAATGTATTAATCATTATTAAGCATAACTTAGTTATTAAAATAATGTAAAATTCATTATGGGATAACAAAGCGGAAAAACTTAATTCAAAATTATTAAAAAATAAAAATTATTTTGAAACAAATCAAGATGGTTATTAGTAAATACATTATTCACTTCATAAAGATCACACTTCATTATACTAGAGAATCCATGAAGCATTTAGAAAATATATTTTTGTTCGGAAACATACCTTATAAATAAAAATAAGAATATGTTCAATAATCTATTTTGAGAATGATTTGTCAAACAGACCCTTACCATGTTAATCCATACATGGAATTTCTATAGTGATCAAATTCAATACATTGATATCCCATGTTTATATAGCATCTTGAAAAAGATCCTAAAATTATGAGAGAAAAAAAGATTCTATGAAATGTGAACTTTTGTGAAGTTGGATTTTATAAAATACATTTGGATTTATGTACCACATAATCATAATGGGATGCAGAAATTCCATCCATGAGGTTGTATTTAATGACCCATAGTAGTCCCCAAATGCCTCTTCACTTGCAACATGGAAGTTATTGTCCCGTGACATCCAAAAACAATGATCGGAACACAAATCAAAGATAGAAAATAAAAAATGATGACATGGACGTAATAATAATTGTTAAGAATAATGTAGTTATTTTAATAATGTAATATGTTCAATGAATAAATAATTAATGATGAAAAACCTTTTGTAGAAAAAAACTAGTTCAAAAAGGGAATCAAGTGGATAGTGGCATGTGTCTTATGCATGATGCAATGGACTTTGTGTCCACTAAGAAGAGGAATAATCAATATTTCTAAGGATTAAAATTTTGATATTATCATAAACTATTGTCGAAATGTTTTCTATATGTTGACATATTACAATACATGAATAAATAAATCATGACACCAACATTATACATCCGATAATCCTATAACTCCCATGATCACATGGTTCTTAATAACATAACTAACTGCTACTCTTAAATTGTTTAAATCAATGTCCATTATATTCCAGAAATATGGAGTTAAATGGAGGCATGTATGAGGGTATACCTTTGGAAGGAATGATTGATCTTGTAATTTGATCCAAACATAAAAGATCATATATGAAAACAATATAAACATACCCCAATTCTGCACCTTATCTTCATCCATGAAAAATTCCTTTACAATATGGTTTTGGTTATTCTTGTGGCTTTTATCCACTTTCACATTATAAACATATTATTACCTTTTACAGAATGGTATTGATTTTATTTATATTGAATTGTTAAGGTGTGAAGTAAAACCATTTTACTAACATCTAACAACAATGTAAATGTGAAATAAATTGTGAAGTCAAACAAAAAATTGAATAAATATGTAATTATTTGGTTTAATACTATTAGAAATTATAGATAAATTAATTCTGGTACATAGAAACACATAATGATATGTATTGAATAAAATAAGGTAGGTATACCAGTGGTAGAGGATATAATGTGGTCAAGAAGTGACCTGTCAGATCTAGCCTTGAAAGAAGTTGTATAAAATGTGTTAGTTCAACATTTTTCATGGAGTAACTATACTGGATATATAGTAGCAGATTTATGGGAAGTCAAAAGAGATAGTGGGTTAGAAAAAAATGTAAGCTATTAATAATCAAAGAATCCTAAATTTATAGTCAGTCTACATCAAAGTAGGAGGAGTTACCTGTTTCAATAATTTTGATTGGATAGTGTTGCATTATTTTATAAAAAATTGGATGTCCTAGAGAAGTAGAGGATATCATGTATACTGAACTGGATGGAGGATCATCCTAAATCTTTATTTTAGGGAGATAGATCTATATTTCTGATTCCAACTCTATCATGATAGAAATAGAAGTGTTTTATCCTAAATATCATTCACAAAATCAATCATTATACATTTGAAAGTGGATTATACCTGGCCTTACTCTCTTTGTTCTTGAGGGAGTGAGAACCCTAGTTGGAGCGTAGGACCCAGTTGTCAAAGAGCTGAAGGCAGAGTAGCCTGTTGCAGTGAAGGAATAGGTGGAGGAGAAGAAGACATAGTGTCGAGTTGCAACCCTGACCGTAGAGCTGGGAGGCAAATCCTGTGGAAATTGTTAGATGAGTAGAAGGCAGAATTGTAGGAGCCGAAGTCTGAGGAGCCGAAGGTGGAGTCGAGGTTAGAGAGGGGATTTAGGGAAGGGATGAGAAAGGTGGGGTGGGAAGCAGGTGAGTATATTTAGGGAGGGGGTCAGGGAGGGGTGCGAGAACCCTAGAGTTGGGAGAGGGTGATCGATAAGGTGATTGAGGGAGCACAGTGAGTAGGTATGGAAAATCCCAATTAGGGATGTGATTGAGAGAGGCTTTTTCTAGATTAGAGTGACGGAGAAAGAATATGTGTTGACGTGGATGTATGGGAAGGAGACACATAAGAAGAAGAAAATCCTTCTTCAGTAAATATATAAATATAGATGTTTAGATTATGTTTCATCCTTTTAATATGAGGAATGCATTGAAATTAGTATGTGATTGGTGGAGCCCGATATAGTGCCACGATGCATCGGTAGGTCTAATTATACAAACAAGTGTCATGAAACAAGGCCGTGACAAAATCTTATTTGTAGTCTTGGCAGGGGGACATGACTACGTGGTTATGATGTCCGACATTATTCATTCAATCATTATGAAATTAGCTATTAATATTACATGAGATTATTCGACTAGTAAAATATCCATGTGAATAAGTAAATGGAATTATTCTATTTATATTTTCTATATTTTTCTGAAATTTAGTTTTAAAAGGCTTGTGTTTTAGTCTTATACATTACCTTAATTGTTTATTCATATTTATGATAGTTTCTGCTATATTTTCCCCCTTATTGAGAATCTAAGCTCACCTTTTCTAATTTTTTCTTTATCTTAGGATGTGAAGATGTATATAATTCTTTACCTATAGGTATATGACAACAAATATGAGTTTTTTCAAAGGGGACACATTGTTGTTTCTTTTTTATGATGTAAAGTAAAACTTATGTATATATCTAGTACATCCAAGGATGCTAAACTAATTGGTTTTTAAAGACTTGAACTCTCATAATCATGCCAATGTTATGTAATAATGCACTGACTTTAGGTAACTGGGTTTAGGGCATTACAGTTGGTATTAGATATGTTTTGTACAAAACATGGAAACTAAATTTTGAAAAACTCCGATTAGAGAACATCACCCAAAGATAGACATTGGGGATTATTGTAGAAGAACGTCCAAAATTATTAGTAATGTTAATATTATGTAGGTTTCCCACGAAATACATCATTATCTGGATATGAGCAGGTAGAGGTGGCTCTAGCACATATGTAACTAAGGGTAACGCCTAAAAAATAGCTTTTATCTAGACTTGATCATGAACTAGTGCACGACAATGGGCCTTTCTACACTCTCAGTTATGACTCTCTCGGGGGATATACTTAAGATAATTCACATTTTCTTTACAATCTGATTTGAAATATTATAATATAAGATGAGAATAAATGACCTTGGTTAATCCAAAGTAGTTTCAAATTGAAAATAAAGTGAAATTATATTCCCTAAATGATTTAATGATTGTTTTTACTCACACAATGATTTCTGTTTTTTGTTAAAGACTAGATTCCAGGGAAGTAATAGTTACATTTAACATGATGTACAAGGTTGGTGCGGCGGTGGAAATGAGAAACAAAATGGTATGTTGATATTCGTAAAAGATATCATTTTCATGCAAAATTGATTTTCCAAAAATATGATCAACAACATATATATTAACCAATTCCCACACTCAATAAAGAAGAGAATTCTAGTGAATGATAAGAGGTCCAGAATTGGTGACCAGGGAGAAATGAAATCTCAATTTTCATCATGCAAGAAATGTTGAAGGATATACCCAAGGAAGTGTCTCAATGGAACAATAAAATTCTTTCTGTGGGGGAAATAAGGACATATAGTAGTGAATTTTCAAGGAAAATTGATGATTACTTTGGAAGAAAATAAAAATGATTCCAAGAATCCATTTACAGTCATTTTTCGTAAATGTACTCGACCTATTCATTACTGAAGTCATTGTCTTATTCTATAGGAAAGCCTCTAAGTCCAGGAAGAACCTATGTGGAAATAAATGGATGGAGAAATGAATAAAAGTATTAGTGTCCTTTGTTTATGGGATTAAATTGGAAGACTTTTATAATGTAAGTGTAACCCTAACATTTGTTATGTGAAAGTGATATTTGAGGAAGAATTGTCTTTTCTTTAGTAGATATAGTTATTAATAACCATTTGAATTTATATGATCCTTGATTTTGATTCAATTATAGGTTATTACTTTTTGGAAAAAAGTATGCAAGCTATGGGATTCAATTTGTTGTCAAAATATCTTAGGGTTATTTTTTAATAATTTATCTTATTTTTTGGAATGTAATAAAGATAAATAGTTTTCAATAAAGTATAACACCTAGATGGTTGGACAACCCATTGGGTTGGAAAATTCTACGTGAATTGAACGCACAACCAAAGTTTCATTGCAATTTATTGCCTACCACTAGACTTTGTGATGTCCCTGGTTAGTATGAATAGTTTGTATTAGTTAAATGATTTTATGGATACAAAATAAGTTTATTTTTGGAACTTATTATTTATCATTAATATAGGAATATGATTTTTTATTAAGTGATAAATGTTAATTTGTAAGACGTTCACTCTTTTGGGAACACAATATGCTAAATGAAAATAGAATACTATGGGATTTCATTTGAGGAGTGATGGTGGATTTTTATTTTGGAATAATTTATGTTTTTTATGGACTTATTGTGATTTTGGTTATTTATGAAAAATTATTAACCTATCATAGATAATATTTGATTAGTTAAATTACTTTAATGAATGTTACTTTAAGAGTAGTCAATGTTATTTGGAGATAAATGATAAGACTTATCATGGAAGAATATGGGGTCAAATCCTTCTGAATTTGGTGTTTCATACATAGTTTGGATTATTTTGATAAATTTTTAGGACAATTGTGTTTTTTTAATGGTCTTTGTTAATCATTGGGTATTGTTTGTTTAATTTTGGAGATTAAGTGGAGTATTTTGTTCTATAAAGTATTAACATTTTTGGGGATCATCTAATCTTGTACTAACCATTTTTGTTTTGGATAATCACTAAATACAAGAGAAATATATAGATCATAATTTTAAGATTAGGTGATTCTCTATAATATTAATCTAGCACCTCAAGTGTGACCATGTAATATTGAATAATCATCTTTTGGAGTAAAATATGAGTTTATGGTATAAATTAGTTGAAGGATTGAACTCTACTTATCAATTCATTTTTCATATTCTAGGAAGATATTAATTCTTAAACCTTAGGGAATGGATCGTAATCCCAAAAAGGAATTATCCTAATATTTTATGTTATTCATCATAGATTTATAGATTTGAGGCCCTCAATTGTCCATTCACTTGTTTGTGATTGATGAACTCAATCACACCCTATTAGTATTTTTTTGTTACATTATATTTTCCACCAATGTTGTCCAGTACAAAATCCATATTTTTTGGTGACTTATTCATTTCCAATTACCTCTTATAAAGACTATATTATATTAACCCTATTTCTGATGTGGGTTTTCCAAAAAGGTATTTTATATTTTTATAACCTTTTATTTGTGAAGAACAATTTCTAATTGTAGGTATGTTATTTATTGAAGGAGATAAGAATATAAAACTCAAAGCTTCCACAGTATGCTTCTCTTCGAATAATACAATAGCGTGCAATGTGTGCAAAACTGAGTTCAAGCGCACCACGACCTATCAAACTAGCAATTACGAAAGTGGTTATAAATAGTAATAACTACATTTGGATTTTTTTATATATCCCATATAATTTTAAAATTTGTATTTTTTGTTTAATAGTCATAATATATGAGAGAATTCAATTTTTTAGATAAAAATATATTTTTCAAAAAATGTATTTTTTCCGCCTTTTAGTGGAGAACCCGTTCTAAATACAATATTTGAAACTTTTATATATTCAATTTGATGAAATTAAAATCTTATTTAGAAGTGGGGAATAAATATATAGTTAGGATAATTTTTTGTTGTATTTCTAATAACATTCATATTTTGATGAATATAAAAAGATAATATATTTTAATTATATTTTTTTAATAAAAATATTTAATACTATTAAATTATACATTTATATAGTTTTGATGTATAATTAGATTATATTATTATCATTTAATCCAATGTTTTTTATTTGAGGGAATTTAAATATTAAATCGGACATAAACCCATATCAAACTTTTGATTGTCTTTATTTCCCAAAAACCTTCTTTCTGGTATTAATAATGGGAATTAATTTTAAATTAATTATTGAAAATTAAATGTTTTTAATTGGGTAAAATAGAAATCATTTTTGGATTCATAATATCATAATTGTCTTACGGTGAATTTTTGGTATTTTTTTGTAAACATTCAATTTTTTTGAATAGTGAAAAACAATGTGTTATTTTTTTAAAACAAACTTTTTATTTAAATAATTATTTATTTTAATTAAATTTTCATTACTTAAAAATAGATACATAATACTTATATTAGTTCAATATAATTAATTTGTGTTATTTTATAGTAAAATTTTATATATAAAATTTTATTGAATTTTTTAACGCATTTTACCCATCTTCTACGCACGTTAGCAAATTTTCAAAAAACATAATTTTTATACTTTTGAGAATTGATTTTAAAAAATCAGAGAAACACATTTTCCATCAGTATGTAAAATGTAATTCAATATTATTGAAATAATTTTTGGTGAATAGTAAATTTAGAAATTTATTTAGCACAGTTAAAAATAAATAGGGAAATTAAAGGTAAAAATGATTGTATAACTAATAAAAAGTAGTTAATAATTATATTTGGTAAGTTTATTTCAACCAAAATCATCCTTAGTAATAAAATATAATATTTTTGGTCCACTTTTTTTAGATTAGGGCATTTATTATTATTTTATTTAAAGAAGAGTTAAATGTGTTAAATTAAAACATTAATAACTAAAACATTTTTAATATAGGGTAATATATAAGATAATTTCTACTATAAATATTCATTAGAAATAAAAGAAGTTTTCCTACATCATGGTGTTTTATTTATAATTTTTAGACATAAATAAATAAATTTAATTATAACAAAATGATGTTGGAGTAAATATATTATTAATGTATGTTATAATAATTGATTTTATAAATATTATAATAAATGTAAATTGAGACTTTTGATGCATTAAAAAAAATTTCTAGGTTAATATTACATTTTAGGGTTGATTCAATGTTATTTTTTTGATGAAATAATATTTTTATGACTTTCCCTAAAACCAAATTCTAAATAATGTTAAAACTGACATAAATGAGTTTTTTTAACAAAATACTATATTATTAATTGATATAATAGTCCTAAAAATCTATTGTTCATCCAAAGTACTAATATAATAATAGATATGTCATTAATGAGCCACTTTGGGTTCTGTTGGAATTTTATAGTATGTTTATTTACCATATAATATAAATATACAAGGAGACATGATAAATGTTAAACTATTTAACCTAGAGTTAAATCTAAATGATAAGGTTAATATGGTTACCTAAACCTTTCTAAAACCAATAGGATGATTTTTTTCGACACATACCCACATTATAATCAAAATAAATTGTTTTTAGCCATTATAAACTAAATATGATTGTATAATAAAATAATATTTCATTGTTTTCCAAAAGTTACTCCCACCTCTATTATAAAAGGCTACTTCCCCTTCTCTCAAAATCACACATCCCAAGCCATTTGGCTCAGCCATCTCCTAAGAAAATATTCTCCCAACTATCCTCACATTAACCTAGAGGACTTAAATTGATCATAATGCCTTTCTATTGATCCCTTTTGATCAAATCAAAAGGAAGTGCCCAAAGAAGAGGTATTTATTTCATCACATATTTCATTGTTCTTTTCTTTTCACACTTTTTCTTTAATATTTTTTTCCATACAAATATAATAAATCCATTAACTTCCACATAATGTGATGTAATTATAAATATTTTACATCCATATTCATTATTCGATCCCTCATATGAATGAAGAAGTCACCATACGTGCATACGTATGGCTTACCATATCCACATCGTGGTGTAGTTTGTCATTCAACACTTAATTATTTAGATTGGTATAATAATGAGAATAATTGATTTAAATAATAAATATAAAATTTTAATGATTCTTAATATAATATATACCATCCAATTACATATGATTTCACCATCAATAGAAAGGTATTGTCGTTTGTGCGTACGTACGAATTACCGTCTCCACGAACGCAATGAGATTCTTTCAACATCATAACCATTCAAGAATAAATATCATTTTTTGATTAAAAAATAATGTTTAAGAACTTAATATAATTCTGGATAAAAATTAAATATATACCATTTATAACAAAGATGACTTACATAAAAAATCATAAAATGAAAAACAAATAAGTTAACACCTGAAACAATGAAACTACATAAACATTATTAATAAAGAAATATTAAATGATCATATATTATATCATATTTATGTATATAGTTCTCATATAATTTAATAATTTTTATTTCTCCATTATAAAGGAGGTTAATGTACCCTCAAATATGTAAAAGTACAAGGTAAGGGGTTTTATCTCACTTCTTATTCGCATGAGATTAATGCTATATTTCATTCATCTTCTTTTGTTTGGTGGTTGTACTTCCCATGACTATATTATTTGTGTAATATAATTTAATTTAGTGGTATTTACATCTTCATTGTATTATCCTTCATTCAAGGGGTGTATGTTTCTTATGTTACCCAATCGGTGGGGGAAATTCTGATTTCATTTACCACTCATTGGGATCTACACAAACATCATTGATTATTTTACTCTAATATTATGTGTGAAATCATTATTTATTTACTTATGTAGTAATTTACCCTCCCATTTGTGTGGATATTTGTTTGATTCACATAATCACATCTGTGATAAATTCTCAAGTCATCAATATGAACATGATAAGTGTAATTTTAACACAAATTCCATTCATTGAGTTAAACGTCCAAGTCATTGGTGTTGTTTTTGAAAGAATATGTGTGAATGTACTATGATTTATTAACACTGAATATCCTATAATATTGAGTTTATTTATTATATTCACACATAATTATGTCATTTAGTTATCCCTAACCTAAAGATGCAGTCTTTATAATGGATTTGATCTCAATTTACATTCCATTGAGACTTCTTTGCTATTATGCACCAATTAACTTTTATATGATGTATATATTTTACATTTACATAGTATATCCAGAATCCCTTTACTCTCATGATATTATAATGATTTTATTTCCCCAATTATTTTTATTCAAGTTTCTCTCATTTGTTTGGGAACTCTAACTATGATATCATTTAAAAAGTTTTCAATATTTTTTCATCTAAATCATTCTCATTAATATCCATGTATTAAAAATGGTTTTAGGGATTTATTTATATGTAAATGAATGTTTTAAAAATAAAATTTCTTTTAAATGTTTTAATGTGGTATGGGACACTCTGATTTAAAAATCTATTTTTAAAAGCTTCTTGAAAAATTGTTAGACATTTAAATGTTTTCAAGAAAAAGGGATATTTATCACAAATAGTTTTACAGATTATTTTAAACTATATTAATATCATTAATTATTCTTTATTTCGGTTTATGTATTATAAATCTTATATATTACGTTTAATGAATTATGTTTTTATGTGGATGGACTATTTTTATACCATTGATGGATTGTTGTCCAAATTATGACATTTATTATTCTAGTTTTAATATGAAATATTAGATTATGTTTCTACCATTTAATATGAGAAATGCATTGGACTTAGTAAGGAATGGGTGGAGTCTGTTATAGCTCATCGATGCATCAGTAGGTATCATTAGACAAACTAGTGTCTTGGAACAAGGCCTTGAAAAAATCTTATTTTTAGTCTTGGCATGAGGGCTTGACAATGTGGTTATGATGCCCGAAATTATGCATTCAATCATTATAAAATTAGCTATTGATATTACATGAGATTATTAGACTAGTAGAATAACCATTTGAATAAGTAAATGGAATTATTTTATTTATATTTTCCATATTATGGGAAAAAATTATGTTTAAAAGGCATGTATTTTTTTATTATAAATTTCCATAAATCATTGTCCTTATTTGTGACAGTTTCCACTATATTGTTACACTTAATGAGAATGTGAGCTCATCCCATTCTTATGTTTTATTTTTACCAAGATGGGAAGAAGATTATTATTCTCGACTTATAAGGATAGGTTAAAGGATATGAGTGTGTTGAAAGGGGAAAAATTGTTGTAGTTTTTTATGATGTATTCCTTATGTATATATCTATTACATACAAGGCTACTAATCTAATTAGTAGTTAGAGACTTGATCTCTCGTGATCAAGCCAATTTTATGTAATAATTCACCGAATCTGGGTAATTGGGGTTGGGGCGTTACACAATGTTTCCTCCTCTGTTTGAACATCAACTACCATGATTATTATTATCTCCCATATAAATACTTTCTCCTCAAGAAACACCACTTACATCCTTCTCAATGTATACCCCCTATGAATGAATCAGTTAAATCACTTATTACTTTTTATTCACCTCTATTTATGTTAGAAATGTAAATTGGATGACTACATGTTTAATCATGGAACACAACACCTCCTCTATATGCCACATATGAAACTCCTCATCTAAAAAAATCCATGTAGGAAAAATAATAATGTATTTCGCAATGATCTTAGTATCATTCATGCTAAATATCACTTGATTAAGGGAGAAAAGAACCTACATCTTCACCAACTTTATCATAGATTATTATAACATTGAATAGAACTCATTTGAAAAAATCATCCATCCAAACATATTCCTTCTTTCTCTCTCCATGATACAACTTCAATAACGGACAATACACACCTTAAATCTTACCGATTCCCTATAAAACCCAATTTTCATCTTCAGATCAAATAAAATATATGATCATCTCATGCAACTCTTGCATGTTCCCTATCTCCAAATTGGAGTCTCTTCCATCATATTTGGCCAGAATAATATTTTTGAAAGAATGGAACATATTTAACAACATCTCATCCTCAATAGTCTATTTTATACTCTAATGATAAATGAATTAGCTTAAAAAACCTCACCTCCATGAATTATATGAAGATGATGAGAAAGATCCATTTATGAAAAACCCATGAAATCATTAATTCTAGTGTGAATTAATTTATTAAAATTCATTATTTAAGTTCATTTAAAATATTAAACATTTCCATATTCAACAACAAGTGAAAACAAATATGATGAATTTATGTCTAATTTGTATTTACCCAAAAAGTAGTGCAACATCACCGAGGAAATGAAAAATTATTATGAACCTTTCATCTGATCATAGATGGCCCAAAATTCATATTCCCTAGATGGGACCCCATGATTACATCACAAGCTAAGAATAAATGAAACTATTTCTATACTAGCCCATGAAATCCTCACAATTCACTAAAACCTAGATCTCTTATACAACATAAACAAATGATATGATACCACTTTATCATTTCCCTCCAATATACATTTACCCCTCTTGGTCGGGAAATGAAGAGCGGAAGTATGTCGTGAATCCCTCCTCTAATTGGCCTTATGTTAGTGACTTTCACCAAGTGTATAAATTAAAAAATGAAAGTAATTTCACTCATTATACTTAGTTTTATACGATAACAGTTACTAACCATCACTATATAATAAATTTAAAATAATCATTATCCCAAAATTAATGTCAATAAAAAAATAAAAACCTAAAAAATGAACTGTCAGATAAAATACCAAGAAAATCTATAACAATTCAGACCTCCAAGCTAGTAATTCCCATTTCAAACTCCAAAACATGAATAGAAACCTATAATGTTGATTAGATTATAGGGTAAATTATAACATGAATACTGAACATGATCATACCGAAGGACTATGATGAAAATATATAAAGGTCATAAAAATTCCCCATTAAATTGTTAGTAAATATAATATGCACCTTAACTAGTAAATTATCAAATATCCAACTTATATAAGGCATCCTTACTAAATAACACATCCTATATAGTAAAATAATATCAATGAGAATATATATAAGGCACCAACAGCCATTTTCCATTAGATTTTCAGTCTCACACTCTATCATCAATCCTCCTATGTTATTATCCCTTATATTTAATTCAATAATTAGTCTAGAATATATGGACATCATGATCATGAAGGTAATAAATCACATTCCCTCCTCCAACCATGCATGAATCCAACCACACATCAACTAAAAGTACCATCACCATTTCATAATCCATCATCTCCAGGTATCACCACCAACTGAGACATCATCATTAGGAATAACCACCTATAATGAAATCATCCCTAGGAAAAACCAATAATAGAGACATCATATTAAGGGATATATACTATCTAATATATCATTTAATTGCATTCTCACTAACTAATCAGTAATTTATATAATTCTCTCATAGTTCTCCCATTATATTTAGGAATCCACACCAGATGATCCATCATCTATATGATCCTCAACTAAAGGGAGAGTGATAGAGATAGGGTATAATATCATCCTTCTGTACCAACTTGGATATTGGAGAAAACACTTTAAACCCAATACCTTTTTTTTTCAGAGTCACATAATTATATTGGACAGGGTGCTTATGTTAATCACATGAAAATAAAAAGGAAATTGTCACACACAATAACCAATATTTAGTTCAATAAAAATATCTCTTACATATATAGAAATACTACGATATCACCCCAGGACATCCATCACCAACTAATTCCACCTCTAAATGAATCTCATTTCACAAAACATCCACACATAGCCCACAATTCCCTTCTTTATTTACAGAGTCAGCCATTTTTTCGATTCTCAATTTCTATCAAATTTTAAATTTAAAATATATTTAATCCTATATTTAATTTAACAAGACTTCATCCCTTAACCAAGTTTATTATAACTCATCAAAATCCAATTTATTAATCAATTCCCACATTTTTAATTCCATGACACACTTATTTAATTCCAACATTACCAGTAATATTCCATAACTATCGAGAAACAATAGTAATTACACTACACAATGGCCCAACCATATCACAGTAATGAAACCCACATAAAATGTTAAATCCATCAAAAAAATATTGAATATCTTATATCAATATAAATCAACCAATAACCACAATCCAACCCTCAACATATCCTATACCAATCCAACATCATTCCCACTATAGGAACACATTATTTACACAGATATATTACCACCATCACTGAAGAATACCGAAATCTCTTATAAAATATGTTTATAACACAAAAAAAACAGAATATAATAATATATGTATATTAAAAAAAATTCATGTTCATAATTCCATTTTACAAAGGTCTTTCGTAACATTTCATAGTCTCTACCATCGGTGTTTTCAAATAAATTATAGATACACACAAAATCATTTCATTAGAATTTTAATCAATACATTTTTTTATCAATTGTGAGTCAAAATTATAAATCACATCAAGAGTTTATAGTTCATAGTAGATACAACACTCACATTACTACAACTTTCATGTTTTATTAAATGGTGAATAAGAAATAATAATATAACTAGTAGGCAGAAGAAAATTTATCGATTAACCTTCTATTTAATTTAAAAATAATTCATTATCTTATAATGATAATACTTTCTATCCTCACAAAGTAAAAAAATGTATGATACACCCATATATGAGAAAAATAGAGATCTCGAATTCCCTACATCAATCATTAAATTTCAAAATTGAATCACAACAACAAGGAAATGAAAAAAAGCCACTATAAAATATCCATATAAAGGTTGTATAAACAAACTAAAAAAACATTAACCACATGAATCCATCCATGAATTCACCCAACCCCTCTATCCACATAACCAGAATCATCTCAAATGATGAAAAATAATAACACCTAGAATATCATAGAAAAGAACATTCTTGGTATCTAAAATAAAAAATCTCTGGAAGCTGAGTAACAAAGAAAATAAACTTGTGATGAAATAATTTCTAAGGTCACATTTAGTTCTCCAAAGATTTGAGATATAAGAACGGAGAGTGATGAGATTGAAATAGGTTCTCCAATTTATTCAAAAAACTAAAATTAGAAGAACAAGGTGAAACACCCCTAACCATGTCATAGTGAATAAGGTTCCTCACAAATCCCTATTTCAAGAAAATGTGCTACACTGAAATAGACCCCGGCGTAAACAAATCCAAAACTAGTGTCATTGTCAATGGATATGTCTTAAATACCTATTTTAAGGATATGGTTAAATCCATGATCCATAATTTAGATACCCCTAAATCAAAAAGGATATAAAAATCCAACCTCATAGGTCTCGACACTGTAACAACCAACCATTCCATAGAACAAGATCCCCGATCTAAACCTCAATATTGTATCTCTTCCCCATGACACAATGGTGTCTCCTTGTACACATAACCACAAATAAAGACATCTAGCACATCATAAATCCTAGGATATACCCATACATGAGATAAGAGTGATACATAATTATTGTACCCTTCCACATATTAGAACCAACATACCCTTATGAAACATTAAACCTGTTTTGTAACTGAGTGCTCAATGAAAACAATAAAACCTTATGAAAAATATGATAAATTGAGAGAGCCTTACATGAATCATTAAACACACATATGAATTTTCAACCATAGTGTAACCCAAAACTCCATAATATAATCTCCTTCTGACCTGGAATTTCTACTCTAACTCCTACTCTCATTCTTAGAAACTCTTGTTGATGACTCCATCATCCAGAACTACACAATGTAAGTTTATGGAAGATATAATTTGTCATAATAGATAAAATTCAAATGATTATCATCCTAAAGAATAAAAACAAAACATATAATATTGGTAATAAGGGGTAATTTAGAATAATCAACTTATGGGATGCCTCAAAGGAATATTATGAAAACCAAAACATGATCACCAATGAAACACTTCCAGTAAAAGAAATGATTAAATTTTATAAAACATAAATTATATTGGAAAAAATGAATAAAAATAAATAAAAAAAATAAATTAAGATACTAAACCTGCATATGGGTCTCAAACATTCATTTTCTATCTTATAGATATATGTTCATCTATACCACCCAAACCCAGGGAGTAATATCTCTTTGTATCACCTTATCTAAATGGTCATGGATATCAAATGGTTTTTCCACGAATGTATCTCCAACCATTATAACCATCTCTACCTAGTAAATTAAATTACATTCATCATGACGATACCAACATTTATAAGACACACGGAAGTGGTTGTGGTGCCAATTCATCCACAGTAGAACCACCACCTGATATTACAGCTCACCAATATGATCAAAAACCTAGAAATTCATGAAAACTAGGGATAAATTTTTCTACCTAGATCATGAATATATAGAAACAGTTGGTAGGAAAACGTGAATAACATGTGGTCTCCAAACATGAGGTCTTGGGCCCCCACCGATGATCAATATAAGCCTTATTGTGGTCTTGTTCCACCTTCATTCACTCCCAAACCTCATGAATCATACCCATTATAGACTACACAAAATCTAGTCCAAGGCTGACTTACTTCCCTACCATGTCCTAGTATAATAGAGATCGACATTTCCATCAATAAAATTCCATGAATGGATCCTTTCAAATGGATGGGTGATAACTATTATTGTAATAAATCTCATCCATGGGTAGGCGCTTCACCAATGATCTACCAAAATCCACAACACAATCCATAAACATATTCTACGGAACCCGGATGGTCTAGTATTTCTATGTGTACCCAAAAATTTTAGAATTTATTTGTTTAAATAATATATTTGATAGTCAATGGTATACACAATATCAAAATTAAATAAACAATGATATAATATCATTTTAATAAATCTATTCTGACCTAGTTGTTGGTATAAAGAGTATTAATTAGAATGAAAATATAATGATATATATATATATATTTCTTCCTTAATAAAATGAATAATAAATTTCTAATTTATTTTCAAATGGTTTGTAATGAAGACAAAATCATATTAAGGAAATAGATATATATTTTTATAACACTATTTTTATGTGCACAATGTATGTATATTTTAATGGAATAAATTTATCAACATTTATAAATGATTATTATTAAATAATTATATTATATATAAAGTTTAATTATTTAATATTCCATTAAAAATTATTTGTATGAATGTACTATGAATCATGCCATTTTATACTTAAAAGTAAATTTTCATTAAAAATTGGTTTTATTACAATTTTAAATGGATATTATATATAATTTACTCCAATTTTTGAAATTATATTTAAAAAAATTAAATTGTTTTGAAATTATATTATAAAAATAATATTAAGGTTGAATTTTTGTATTTTTATTAAAAGAATATTTTTTCATTGAATAGTAAAAAAATAGTGATTTTATAGATTAATATCTTATAATTTCAATTTTTACATAGTATTATTATTTTTGTAGTGGACTTAATATTTCATTAGTGACATTTTATTAATAATAATCAAATAAATGTAATTGGAATCAAAATTATACTTGAATTTGGTATACAAAACCTTTATACTTTAAAAGGTATTTTTCTAGAAATCCATTTACATTGCATTTTGAAGGATTGTTTTAAAATTTATTTATTCACTTATTGAAATTGAATTTCAAAAAATGGAAGTTATATATTTAATAATTATATTCTAATTTTTTATTGAGTCCACTTCAATTTTTGGTCGTTATGAATAATATATTTGGTAAATAGTTAGTTACCATAGTTAGAGTTAAAAAAGTTAAATGGGTTAAATGTAAAATGATAAGGATTAAATTGACATAAAACATATTTCAGAACTATTTCATGGTTATATATTGATTATATACCCTCACTTATTCTCAATTGGTTCATTTTGGATCAATTTTTGTTGAGCAAGACATTAATATATTTTAATCATTTCGAAAATTCATTTGTGTCCTCTACCTCACATATAAAATGAGACCCCCTCCTCTATTCTATGATATTAAATAAACTCTTATATCAGTTAATAACAATTCAAATACATCACTAACATCCATAAAAACAACCTAGTGTTCAGTAATTGATACTAATATCTTCCTAGGATGGCTCTAAGAATTAAATAAGGTGGTGGTCCGAAAAATAGGTATAGTTCTTAACCGATTGGTTTCCTTTTTTTATTACATTAACTCATTAAAATATATATTATAAATTGTATCATAACAATATATGTATCTCCCACATACTTTAATACTATTTTTTATGTTATAATAGTTATTCATCTAATTATCCATCTGATGAAAAATAAAAACATCCTTGTGCAAATGTGTGGTCTACTACCTCAGGAGATGATGTATTTAATTTTTTATCACAAAATTATTTTGATGATAATAATAATGTATAATAATGAAATAATATTTTATATATGATATTAGACTATTTTATTTGTAAATTGATATTATAATTTATTCTTTATCATACAATTAAAAATAAAAACATCTGTCGTCTGTACATGTGAACTACCACCTTGCGAACTGGTATATTTTATTTCATCACCGAATCAGATGGATTTTATATATTTTTGTATCTAAATGAATAATATTTTATTTTTGATATAATTTTTAATCTGAAAATATAATATAATACATGAATTCTTCCCATCATTGTTATTGAAAATGGAATCATAACTCATGCTTACATATGGACTATCATCTCCATGTCTTGACATAATTAATTTTTCATTACAATATTACATGGATGGTTATAAAATAATAAATAATGTATAAATCTAATAGATATGACATGATTAAGATAGTGAAAATACGATAATGACTATCCATTTTACCATATCCAATCTAACCAATCCATTTCTGACTTATATGCCAAATGGCCACAAAACATTCGATGTTAACTTAATTGATTTTGTAATTTAGTATAACATGGATATATGTGAAATGAAAGAAATAATAAAATTGAAAAAAAAATTATGTAATTATAAAATTATCATATATTTATTATATAGGATGATAATGAATATATGTGACAAGTTAGAATTGGGGTAAGTGGAACATTTCAATAGAACCTAGCTTTACATTTTTTGAGGATCTAAATTTTAAATATTTTTATCCTATGTATATTTTCAAAAAAAATATTGTATAGATGTATATATAATTATACAAATATATTATAAAGAAATATTTTTTTCACTTTCACTTACTTTCAATGTTTTTCAAAAGGAAAGTTTTTATATATTTAATAGAGAACATTTGTCTTTCTTTACAAAATAGATGTAGGAATGTTCTATTTTATCACATAATACATCAATGTATTTTCCCACCACCATAAACATTATTTGATATTTGGATTCTCTTACAATATTTTAGGATTTATTCGAATAAAACTCTCATTACCTATGTTATAGGTATTTTAGTTTTGAATAGGGGGTTTAATAAAAAGGAATATATCAATATATAAACATGTTTTCAAATGGGTTTGAAAGGATATTTTTATGAGTTTGAAGAAAAAAAGATATATTATATGATTTTTATGTATGTTATTGTTCTTGTAAATTGTTTATGTTGATGGTCCAACAGGATATATCTCTCCAATATATTAGTTAATGATTATGTTATAGAACGAATTATGTTGTAATTAATCGAGTAAGTTATTCTATTTTGAAGGGTTGTTCTAAGGGTTCAATAAAGATGTTGTCTCAAGGATTCACACCCACATTGTTCGGGTCTACACATCTGTACAAGAAGTGTCCCCCGAGTATCACATAATGTCAAATTTGTAACACCAAAACTATTGACACCATCACATTCTATGTAGAAACCCACTTAGTAGAAGCTACATATCATCCTCAATCTACATCTTAAAGATGGAGATGCATGAGGGAAAGCCTATTAAGTGAGTAAACAACTTTTCTTCCCTGAGTAAATGACTTGTCTCTCAAGGTTAATCCCTATCGATTTCTTCTCATGTTACATGACATGTAAGAAAGTACAATACATGTATATGGGGTTACACAGTATGTAAGACCATCTAATTACCACATTATGTTATTTTTCACACAAATCATAGCTTTCCATTCCACCCTACACTACGAGCACCCTTCGTAGACATAATAAATCTCTTGTCCCTTACCAAGACATTGTCCTTTTTAGTACCCATGTATAGGAGCCCATATCTGGGTGCCATGACCTGTGCCCATGAACCCGATTGTTTCCTCTATTCCATGTATATTATAGCTTTGGCTGTGTACTTCCTCACATAAATGTCCCCTTATATGTCTTGCCTACCCATTTCCTTGGACACCCGACCATGAAACACTACATGGTGTGTACCCATAGTACATAAAGTGTAGTATCTAAAGACCATCTTACCAAAAAATGCCGAACTCATGTTATGTGATCCATCACTGTACTATTTTTGATTTGGATTTATGAACTATAAATTGATGTGATCCACCAGAAATAAGTGTTTAAACCAAATTTCCACATATTAGCCCCTAGGAAATCTCTATAAGTCATAATAGGACTCTAAAACCTCAAAAACACATATATGAGGATATGAACATAAATATTCTAAATATGATAACCTCATGGATAAATTCCACAGATTTGGGTTCAACACGACACCCAGAATCTACAACACCTTGAATAGGTGTCGATGTCCATCAAGAATGGTGTCTAGTAGTGTCTCCTCTATCCCTTGGTACATATATTTTACATGGAAGGAATAATTCCAATCCCACTACAATGTGTGGGTCCAAAATGGGGGAGGATCCATGTTTATTAATTAATTTTTATTTAATTAATAATCATATGTAATTTTAATGCACTTCCACTGATCGCTTCCAAATAGGAACCCGATCTTAAAAAAAATAATTTCATGGATATGGAAAAACCCACATTCCAAAATTATGTAATGTCTTGGATTTTAAATATGAAAATATTTTAATGAGTAAATTTATATAACATGGATAATTGTGTTTGTCTGAAATTGTATATTTCATATTTATTGATAACACCATTTTGAGGATCTCTAGGCCACAGAAATCCACATCGACTCAATAAATCCCTTCATAAATGTTCTGGGTAATATTCCAATGTCTTATAAGGAAAAATAAGAGTCATTTCACTATCCCCAAATTCAATACATTTCATTTTCAAAAGATAAATAATGTGAACACTGGGGAAAATAAAGATCTCAAATGGGTATCCCACTCCAGTGATATCTCAAGAGGGACATCATGCTTCCATTGAACACAAAACTATATGACCCACATGCCCACAAAGGGTATTCAATGGACTGATCTCAATCATCATTAGGTCCCTAGAAAAGGAATATCTACACTCAACACCCATCTATGTCATAACCCATCTTTGAGGGGTATGTGGAATGACTCCTAAGACCACCTCCAATAGGCCATGGGATAGTTACTAGCACCGAGAAGTCATATCACTATCATGAGAAGCCTTGCATATGTACCTTTATGAACATACACATATCCAAGCCCAAAAATGATGAAATGAAAAATACTAATCAATCCATGCTTACCACAAAGACAACCACTATGAATAAAATTACAAAACAAAAAACAAAGGGGACCAGTATTCAAGCCCCAAAAAAAGCTGTAAAAGAGAATGTACACACATTTCTAGAAACTCATCGGTGGAAAACCATCCCTTAATGGTAGGTGAAGGGAAGGTACTAGAAGCCATAAGAGTATGCCTCATCTATCTAATCTCACTAGACACCACCTGGTCCTAGACAACCTAGGACTCTGTCAAAACATCAGTCATCTACACAACACACGAAACATGTGGGAAAATCCTATTTAGGTTTGAGTAAAACAGTACTCAATAGGGTTCCTCGAAAACACAATAGAAATACTACAAAATAAAAGTACACATGAATTACTGTCATCTCACACATGTATAAATATATGACACTAAAAGCATGATTTTCACATTTCATCCACAAAACAACCAGTATTAATGAGACACTTAGTCTCGATGAGATCCAGAGTTCTAGTGAGACACCCATTATAAAATATTCATGTAGCCTCATGGCCACATTCTTGTCACATAGTCTTTAAGTCACATAATCTCCACATCATTGCTAGCCACAATATTCGGCTCATAGAATTCTTGATTCAAGAGAAACTAATCATCAATCCAATGGTCATAAGTCAATATCCACAAATCCCTAATTAGAGTTTCCCAAAATGACCTCCTCATCACAAAGGTGACGACACTACAAATAGATCATCAAACAAACATACAGTTTGGAAGTTAGGGGTCCTTTAGTGGAAAGGGGTCGGTTTGGTCTGGGTACGGTCCGACCAAACCAAGCACAGAGTTCACCGACCTAACAATCTAGGTCGACCTAATCTGCCCCATCTAGGCTCGGCCCATTCTACAAGCCCGACCCATAGTAGGCTTGGCTCGACCACTCCATCCTGGACCACCCAATACGATCTACTTCTGTCTACCCGGATGTGGAATACGTCATATCATACCTCGCCAATGCGTACAGCCAATGATCCAAAAGATCCTCTTATAAAAGGTCTATGGGAAAATGCTCTAGTTAGACGACATGGTGCCCTACTACATTGCCAGTATACACCTCTATGGCCTACCTTGGTTGTAGCTCCTGTAGCTACCTAGGGCCACACCGCCAAGGGATCCTACCATTTCCTACCTTTGAGCTAGCATCCTCCATCACCGCCACACATAGCCCCCTACAACAAGATATCCTACCATAGGTGTCCTATTACATTATGGGTCACTACTGCCACATGCTTCCATGCTAATGGATATCATCCTGGATCAGATGTAGTGTCGATCAGGTGCTGCTTCCATAGTTGGTTACACCACCAGTAGCCACATCTCATGATTCTCTTGTTGTCACACCTTTTTGGTATCATTTGGGAATCAGATTCTCAGTTTCCAGTTGTTGTTCCATGAATTGAAGGTTAAATAACCACTCCCTCTCAAGATCATGGAGAACATGAAGAACAGGAGTAAAAAATAGAATTATTAGAACACTTGAAGAATTATCAAGGACATTTTTTATATCTGCATAAGTTTTTTCTTATTAGAACTATCACAAAGAATGAAAATAATAATCAGAATGATCTAATTTCCATTTAATCCCATCAAGTTAAATCCCATATTGCATCGACGATAAACCTGTAGAACAAATTATTTGTGGGTTAATCCATGTTCGTCAATTATAAATAAAGAAGAAGGAAAGAGAAATCACATAGAAATAAACCCCCTACTGGGTATTAGATCATTCCTTATTGTGGATTCATTGTCATTGATGATACATTGATGATTGATCATGATCATGGTATCTGTCACTATTCCTTGTTAAGAGGAAAACCTTAAGGCTTCTCTCAAGATATCTTAGGTAATTACAGGGTATTGAATTATAACCCTAGAACCCTACTTCTAGTTTTAATAAAAACGAATCAAATCTATTCCATTGCGCAATTCCAAAGTAACATATTTTTATTAAATGTTTTAATGAATTTCACATCAGAAATTTAACTTTTACCCTCGAACTGTGCCGATTGTGGTTAGGCACCACTTAAGGTAAAGCTATTGTCCTAGACACAACGGTTCCCTCTGATTTGTGATTTGGGGAACCTTTTATACGCTGCTAATGTTCAAAGTTATCCACCAAGGGTTTTTATTTAAAAAATCCACTTTATTCCATGTTACATTAATATTACACTGAGCCTCTGAATCTCAATGTGTATTTGGTATTGATATCTTCATTTTCAATATTAAATTATTAAAATAAATTTGAGAAAATATGAGTAATTTTATTCTCCCCACCTTAAGAATTTACATCACTGAAACCCAAATCAAGGGCTAATCAACAATTAGGTGAGGGTTCTGGGAATAAATCCAAGCCTCTTGCTCCCAAAATCTATCATAGAGATTACCATGATATCAATAAACATGCACTATAGGAATGGACATTACATGAAAGATCCACTCCTGTCGATCCTTAATCATCATCGGTAACTCCACAATCTCTGCCCCATCATCTATGTCTAGCTCACCCTAGTTGATGACGTGCAATTCATCATTCACATACCTGCTCTACTGCCAAATGTGAAATTCATCAGGCACTTTGTGCATCTTTTGGGGTCTATCTAGTGGTTGAACCACCTCACTAACACAGCACAGAATTTTAAAAGGGTCAATGAATCATGGGGATAATTTTCCACCCCTTCCAAATCTCTACGATTCCTATCGATGTGATACCTAAAGGAACAAATGGTCTCCCTCCACAAACTCCAAGGGCATTATAATATTGTATGCATATGATTTATACCTATTCTAGTAAGTCATAATCTTATCCTAGATGATATAAACCTTATTAGTGGTAGCATGACTAACCCTAGACACATGTGTGATCCCTCCCCAGGATCTGTCCAGCATACTGGTAACATT
Source organism: Viscum album (assembly GCA_963277665.1). Lineage (NCBI taxonomy): Eukaryota > Viridiplantae > Streptophyta > Magnoliopsida > Santalales > Viscaceae > Viscum > Viscum album. Next base: position 1,900,476,962 of record OY728121.1, on the reverse strand, counting down.
GATGATCATCCATACATATTCTCGAATGGCTCAATACCAATTTTGGAGTGGTAGCTATTGTTTTATGAATGCAACACTATAGGTAGGTGGTCCTTCCTACTTTGACCAATGTCCATGATTCCAGCATGTAGCATGTTCTCTAGAACATTGATGATCATTTTAGTCTAGACATCCGTCTAGGGATGAAATGTTGTGCTCAAGAACAACTGAGTATAAAAATATTCCTTCAATCCCCTCCAATGTTGGGATGTGAAGTGAGCATCGTGGTATGAAATGATCATTGGGTGGACCTTATTAAGATTAAAAATCACCCAAACATAGAGGCGTCTCAATCCCTCTATCGAACTCCGCTCCCGGATGGGTAGGAGGTGGTCCGACGTGGTGAGTCGGTCAACGATCAACTAGATAGAATCATGTCCCATGGACATACATGGTAAACCAATAAAAAAATCCATTGATATTTTATGCCACTTCCACTTCGACAACTCAAGTGGCTGAACAAGGCTTGCAGCAACTAGATGCTCTACCTTCACTTGCTGACAAGTGAGGCACCAAGAAACAAAATCACCTACTACCTTCTTCATCTCTGGCCTCTAGAATTAATGTCAATGGTCTTGGTATATCATATCCACACTCAAATGTACCACCAATGGGGATATGTGAAACTCCACTTAAAGCTCCTCTTGAAACGCCAATGGAACAATGGTGTGCCCACTAAAAGGATGGTATTCTCAACACCAATAAAATATCCATTAGGGGTTTTACATGTGGATAATTAAGCACATCGGGCCTCACAGTCAACATACCCAATTAGTGCCTCCCTAACTCGTTGTAACAGTGGAGGGGTGACATAATTTTACTAAAGGTATGCCACTCTATCACAATCCATGAAAGATATCTAAATTGCAGGTAACCACATTGGAATCTCACCCAACAACTAGAAGTTTAATCACCTACTGAGCAAGTATGCCACCATGTTTTCATTAAAAGAATTATAGACAATCATGATTTCATAATCCTAGAGGAAATCTAGAAACCTCCTCTATGTCATGGTTAGATTTTTCTGGGAGAAGATAAACATGATACTTTTCTTGTTGGAGTACATTGTAAACCACTCACCCATCATGTAATGCAACCACATTTTCTATATGATGACCACTGCTTCTAGATCAATATTATGGGTCGCGTAGTTCTCCACTTGTTGCCATAACTATAGTGAACTGAATTCAACAACCACATTCCCCTATATCCTGGCAGAACCCAGTCTGGTACCTAATGCATTGTAGAAAACTACATACCCAAATCTATCTTCATGTAGTCGTAAGATGGGTCACTCCTTAAAAATCGCCTCTACTTTTGAAAACTCTACTGGAACATACCTATCCACATGAAGGGTTTTCCTTTTCACTTAAAAGTAGATTAGGGTGCTACTTCCCTAGAAACTTTCGACCCAATCCTCTAATAGTTTCTATCCAAACCCAAGAAACATCACACCTCGGTCATGATATTAGGATGATCCTCAAAAGGAACCACATCTATCTTCAACAGATCCATCGTAACACTATCCTCCGAAATAACATGTCCTAGAAATTGGACATCCTCAATACAAAACTAAAACATTTAGATCTTCCAAACAATTTGGTGCTCTTAGAGTGTATCCAGTACCATCCTTTGGTGTGTTATGTGCTCCCACATAGACTCCGAGTACACCATGATTTCATCAATGAAAATCGTGACGAATTGGTCAATCTAATGTTGGAAGATCCTATTCATGATTCTCATGAATACATATGGGAATTGGTCATGCCGAAAAACATAATCATGTAATCCTAGTGTCCATACCGACATCTAAAGGATATGTAATGTACATCCTCATCTCATACAAAAAGCTGATGATTTCCATACCTAAGGTCTAACTACTAGAACAAACTAATTGTCTTTAGATAATATAAGAGGTTCACTATTCTAAGAAGCATATATTTTTTCTTCATGGTATCCTTATTTATTCATTGGTAGTCCATTCATAGCCCCAGTGTCCCATATTCCATATGGAATACAATACAAGGGTTACCTTGAGTGAAACACTAGGCCTCACAAATCCCTTCCACTACATGTTTTCTAGTTGTACCCTCAACACACGAAGCTCTGTGGGTTCCATCCGATATTAAGTTGTGGATATCAGTGTCGTCCTAGGGTATAGGTCAATGAAGAAGTCATACTATCTATGAGGAGGTAATCTTGGAAATTATTAGGGATGATTTACTCATATACAAACAAATCTAAAGGAAATTGAGGGGCCATCTCATCAACCACACTGACTGTAAGACTATCCAATGTGAGATTAATCAGTTGCACCGTCCTCTGAGAAAGTCGATGGTGGGATGCATGCATTTTTTTTTACTGTAAAAGGATGAAATGGTCCCATATCCATGGACAAACCACACTATATGCCTAAAATAGTAAAAATGAGCATGGAATATAAATAAACATTCCATACTGTCACAACCCCCTCCCACCAAAGATTCCTCTCCTGAGCTGGTAATGGTGAAAGGGAGATAATGACCTCCACGTCCCGCCTCCAGTAGGCCCGGGAGTGGAGACTAGCACCAAGGGTATGAGATTTCAGAAATATGGGAGGCATTACCCTGTTTATTATTTAATATCGGGAAAAAGGATGAGTCAAACACCAAAAGAAAAAGGAACATGTAAATGAAAATAAAACCAAACCAATCCCACATGCATGTTTAAACAATTCTGAAATAAGGTACAAGTACAAGAAAACTCAAAAGTACAATACCAAAAGAAACAAGAGTACAGAAAACTGCAAAAACTCCAACTGTCCCGACTAGTAGGGTCCCACATGGCCTTGGTAGTCCTCCTGGAAACCTGAAATTAAACGTAGGGTGAGTATACAAGTATACTCAGTAGAGAAACCTAAATCTCTTATGCACAAGTGGGGTAATGTCTCTTGACAACAACAGAAGAAACCCAAACCTAGCAAGGAATTCTATCAACCCAACCTCACCAGCCACACTCACAAAAAATACAAAACAATAGGTAGTAGTATATAAGAACAAGAGTATTGGGTACCTCGTACCATTTCCCCCCACAAGCTACATGCTCTTCCTAACAGCGAATGTCCTGACACTACCACACTCTTCCTTCCCGAACACACCTAGGCCTCACAAACCACGTATCCCACCCATACACACCTCACCCTCACAAACTACATATCCCACCCGCACAGACCTGGGCCTCACAAACCACAAATCCCGCCCACATACATCTGGGACTCACAAACCACAAATCACATCCCCACCTGAACACACTTGGGCCTCATCTCGAAGGTTCTTGGGAATAGAAAACCTACCCAAAGAGTCTTGGGCTAAAATCCCACCAATCGAAACCTACCCAAAGTGTCTTAGTTGTATGTTCACCTTAAGCCATCATAGCCTATAGAAGAAAGAGCAGGAAGGAGCTAGTAACTATGGGGAAAACACCCTCTCCCATGAAATGGGAGAGTTCCGTACAAGGTTCTCAACATGGGTGGTGTGTTAAAAAACACAAAGATACAGATACATATAAGTAGACCAAACACACAGCCCAACCTATGGATTCTAAACAGAGAAACTGAGCACGTTCCTCAGCACTGCTACTACGAAGCATGCATACAAAAAACAATCCCATCACCATTTAGGTTTTCAGTTTTTGACATTTTTAGTTTATTAGTTCCTTAACAACTGGGAAAATATCAAACCAGATCAAGCATTTCGTAGTAAAACCATGCCAACCACAAATCTAGTTAGACATAACACAAGCAACACAAAATCAACCTTTTTATCATCAATCAATCCCCAATAATTGTTTCCATGTTTAATTCATTATCTTTCCCCACATTTCATTTATCAACATTCCACTTTCTTTTAATATCACAACCTATTATTGCAGCCCTTCTGCCGCTATAACCACATCTCCACAACCGAATCACAAAACAAGGCTCGTGCCACATCGTTTCCCCTTTAATATCATTTACCGCAGCCCCACTGCCAATCCTATTTGTGAAACCCAGGATTCACCCCCCCCCCCCCACCCTTTCACACAGCACGTAACCAAACCAACACCCATATGTTCATTATTCCATTTTGTTCAACCGGGGTGATCACACAAGGGTTCCAGATATTCATTTAATCAGCCAACTTTACGTGATTAACCAATTTCCATGTTCCACAAATTTTTCATCCACAAAACAGTCTAGAAAGATAGGGCGACATTTAATTGTGCAAGCAAAGGCCCCCAATGACTATTATTTTCAGTATGCATAATCCTATAACAATTCACAACATAATAATAGAATAAACAAGGATAAACATAACAACTTCCCCATCCCTGTTCTATAAGCCAGTTATTATCTTCATTAAATTAGTTCAACTATGTCTCATGAAATCAAAAGGACACCCATCCCGCATGAAGCAAAAATTAGAGAGATGAAGGTAAAATCCCTACCTCAATAGGTTCTGATCACAATTCTCCCTCAGATCAACTTTAGAAGACGTTTGTCGGCATCCGTCGCTTCTGTCAAAACCCAGAAAAAACCTCCTTGGGTGGAAGCTGGGAGGGAAAGGCCAAAGGGAAAATAACAGATCCAAGCTCAGAAGTTCCACCTCATCATTACAATCTTGTGGCCGCTAACGAATTGTAAATCGGAGCTCAGACGAAGAAGTTATGGAAGAATGGAGCTTTGGAGTCTCTTGGGATAGCTCTACTCGAAGGAATGAGGAGGAGAGGAATGGTCTGAAAAAGTGGTGAGGCCCCCTCCTTTTATAGGGGAGAAAAACTAAAGTACACGGCATGTACTTCCAAGTACACAGCGTGTACTTGGCCATTCCACACAGTCGACACGCGGCTTCCAACACGGCATTCAATGCGGCACACGACCATTGTCCAGTCAACACATGGTTTGAGGGTAACGCGTACGCGGGGAGGAACTACATGGCATGTAAGATGGGCTACACGGTGTGTACATATTTATTTCACGTGGAAAAGACATGGATTCAACACGGGGTATGCTCGGAAAGGTGGTACACTGCATGCACTCACAATACACAGCGTGTAGTTTCAAAAATTCTAAAAAGTGTGGGAAAAGTACATTCTACCCTTCAGAACTCTTCATGACCTTCTTTTAGACAAAGTAATGGGCCGGAGAGGTCTGACAAATTACACCAGATACCTCTTAAAACATTCTAGTCCCCGATAATTCAAAAACCAACCTAGAGGAACCCAACAAGATGCCTCTTAGGGATCTCGTTATAACCAGAAACCAACCATTAACCCTAATCATATGTGTTAGGAATTCATTCTCCTATGTCAAGATATTATCCTCTTTAGGTGAAACTGACTCGCCTGCATAGGTTTAATCGCATCCGCATTAATGTGCCTTTATTAAGAATTGGGTCTTCCCACACTACTAGATATATTGGCTTTTGCGGCTGGGGAAACGGGCGACCGCCATTGGTGGTCGCTATTGATAGCATTAGCGACCGCCATTGGCGGCCTCTAATGCGGGCGAAAAAATAGCGGGATTTTTCCCGCCCCTGCCGTTGTCTTCCCCAAAAACCACCGCTGCAACTGGTGCAGTCTCCCCCGCCGGTGTCCAGCCACCATCGGTCGCCCCCATCGCTACCTCCACGGCCTCGTGTCACTTCTACCACACTCACTGCTGAACCCCACGCCCCCCGATATTCGACCGCCAAACTGATACCATCGATGGCGCACCTTCCCCTCCCTCCGGCAACCGGAAATCCTCCATGGCCGGCGACCAAGAGCTTCGAAGGTTCCTCTTCATACCCCCAGTCCCCCGACGTCCGGCTCGCAGCACATACCATTTCCAGGGAACGCGATACCTGAAATATTTTATATAAGCTTTAGCGACCGCCATTGGCGGTCGCTGTTGGTCTTTACCGACGGAGCAACAGCGACCGCCAAAAGCGGTCGCTAGGCGGTCGGTAAAGGCCTTTAGCGACCGCTTTTGGCGGTCGCTAAAGAGCTGTATTGTAGTAGTGCCACTTCCATATATTAGGATTTTTTTCAACTTACACTGCCCCCAACACCGTACAACCGGCACATTGCCCGAACACATGGCATGGGGAATTCCTTTTCCCATGTCAAGATATTATCCGCTTTAGGTGGAACTAACTTGCACGCATAGGTTCTATCGCATCAGAATTAATGTGTCTCAATTAAGGATTAGGTTTTTCCATTTCCCCACACATTCGGACATGTTACACACTTACAAAGAACAAGGAAAAATGGCTCACAACCAAGAATCCATGCATTCCATATATCAATGGTACAGAGTGTAACATCAAAACAATGCTCAAAAGAATAAAGAAAAACACAAGTCAAAACAACTCCAGGTACTGAGAGTGAATCTGATCCTCCCACTCCCTATTTCTCTCCTTGAGGCCTCCATGCCTCCACAACACATGAACCAAGGCGATTGTTCATCCACGAATCACCTTCTCTTTACGATCCTCGATTCTGACTGGTCTTTCCTCGAAGGACGCGTCGTCTCCCATATCTAACTCTCCCCAGTCAATAACATGATAGTCGTCGTGTAAGTACCGACGAAGCTAGGAGACCTGGAAGACGTCATGAACCCTCTCCAACTATGGTGGAAGGGCCATCTGAAATTTCATCTCGCCCACTCGCCTAATAACCTTGAAAGGTCTGATGATCCTACAGGAGAGCTTACTCCCCTTCCCAAACATCCGCTGCCCCCATCGAGGGTAAACCTTCAAGAACACGTGATCTCCCACATCGAACTCAAAGGGCCTCCTCTGACGATTATCATAAGACTTCTGTCTGTCCTAAGATGCTTTCATCCTCTCACGCACAAGATGGACTTTCTTTGTGGTGCTCTGTACTATCTCTGGCCCAAGAGCACCTGTCTCACCAAGATCTGCCCAACAAATGGGTGAACGACATGGTCTTCCATACAAATCCTCAAAAGGTGCCATGCCAATAGTAGAGTGGAAGATGTTGTTGTAGGAAAACTATACTAAAGGCAAGTGTCGCACCTGTGATCCTCCGAAATCCAGAACGCATGCTCGCAGCATGTCCTCCAATGTCTGGATAGTCCTCTCTGTCTTCCATAGGTCTGGGGGTGGAAAGTAGTGCTCAGACATAGCTGGGTGCCAAAATCATGTTGTAACCCCCTTCAAGCTTGTGAGGTAAACCGAGTATCCCGATCTGAGACGATAGACTTCAGAACTCCATGAAAACTCACCACCTCATCTACGTACCTCTGTGCTAAGGTACTCACCAGGCCCGACTCCTTAATTGCAAATAAGTGAGCTGATTTCGTTAGTCAATCCACCACTACCTAGATAGCATCATAACCACCCTGAGTTATGGGTAGTCCTATGACGAAGTCCATTGATATTTCATCCCACTTCCATTCGGGGAAATCTAAAGGATGAAACAAACAACTGGGTACACGGTGTTTAGCATTTACTTGCTGACACACTTGGTACTTAGCCACAAACTCTGCCACTACCCATTTAACCCCGGGCTACCAAAACTATTCCCTTAGGCCTCGGTACATTTTTGAAACTCCAGGATGTACCGCCAAGGCTGAGCTATGGAACTCATGGAGAACTCCCTCACGCATCGCCTCCAGAACAAACAACCTTCCATGAAAAAACATCTGTTGTCAGATGTCCTCTGACCATCCTTATAGAGAGTTTCCCTGATTGATACGATTCTGCATTACATTCTCCACGGTGTCTTCCCACTGAGACTCTTCCACATGCTACAACAAGGAAGACTACACCATCATCTGAAACTAACAGCCTCTAACACCCTCTACCCTTGCATCCAAGTGCAAGGTATCCAACTCTCCCATCGCTTTCCAAGCATCAGCGGATTTCGGAACCACTTCCTTACGTGACATACAGCTCAGGGCATCAGCCAAAACATTGCCCTTACATTCAATGTAAGAGATCTCGAAGTCATAGTCTTAGAGAAACTCAACCCATCTCCACTGTCGTAAGTTCAAGTCATGCTGGGAGAAGATATAACGTAAGCTCTTGTGATAGGAGAAGACCACGAAGCACTCCCCAAAGATTTAATGTCGCCTCAACTTCAGTGCGAACACTACTGCTACAAGATCTAGGTCATGGGAGGCATAGTTACGCTCATGAAGGCACAACTTCCTAGACCCATAACAGATCACACCCTCCTTCTGCATCAGTACGCACCCCAAAAAAAGGCCAGAAGCATCACAAAACACCTCATACAAAAACTCTTCCTCTGTAAATCTGAGTACTAAAGCACTGATCAACTTCTCCTTTAGGTAGTTGAAAGCTTTCTGGCACTGCTCACTCCATAGGAATACCTGGTCCTTCATAGTCAAAGCTATCAATGGATAGCAACTTGAGAGAAGTCCAAAATGAACCTCTGATAATAACCTGCCAACCCCAGGAAACTACAAACTTCTGCCACTCTCTTGGGTGCTGCCTAAGAAACAACTACCTCCACCTTCGACGGGTCCACTGACAATCCATGCTGAGACACCATATTCCCAAGGAAGTGAACTTCTTGCGTCAAGAACATACAATTCGACAATTTCCCATAAATATGGTGTTGTCGAAAGACTTCCAAGACTACCCTGAGATGTTCAATGTGCTCCTCCTCTGATCTTCAGTAGATCAGGATGTCATCGATAAACACAACGACGAATTGGTCCAGAAACTCTCGGAAGACAATGTTCATAAGTCCCATGAACACATCTGGTGAATTCTTCACTCCAAATGGAATCACTAGAAACTCTAAGTGCCCATACCTGCACCTGATTTCCATCTTCGAGATGTCATTGTCCTTTACCCTCAACTGATGATATCCAGATCGTAGATCAATCTTAGAAAACCGACATGCTCCCCTCAGCTGGTCGAAGAGATCATCTATCCTCGGAAGGGGGTAACGGTTCTTGACTCTTACTTGATTCAACCTTAGTCTATGCAAAGCCTAATACCACCATATACCTTCATCACGAACAAGACTGGAGAACCCCATGGAAACATGCTGGGTTGAACAAAACCCTTCTCCATCAGATCGTCAATCTAAATCTGCAATTCCCGCAACTCCGAAGGTGCCATCCGATAAGGGCCCATCGAAATCGGACGGGCACCAGGTTGTAATTCTATCCCAAACTCAACGTCAGGTCAGGGGGTGTAGAGTCACAACCTCCTTGGAAAAAACATCGAGGAACTCCCCAACAACCTCTGGAACATCCAACATCTTTGTATCAGCTGAACCCACTGATAACCCGTATAACAAGAAAAGGGGAGGCTTCACATGTCGGCTTCCCACCTGATAGCTCCCTCGCCAAGAAAAGATACACGCTACCCATCCACGTCGGAGAACATGACTCTTCTTCGGAAGTAGTTGATAAAGACACTAACAGAAATCAACCAGTCGATGCCTAGGATTACATCATATGGTTGCATCTGTAGAAAAAGAAGATCCCCACTAGATATATGTGGTCCCAATGTCAGCCCACATCCCCAACAAACACAAGATACGCTGGTCTGACCTCCAAATGGTGTACTCAGCACCAGGCGTATGGAAATTCTCTCTACTTCTAGACCCAAAGCTTGGGATATACCAAGTGAAACAAAGGAGTGTGAAGCTCCCGAATCGAACAAATCTTAAACGAGAGTGCCGAACAAACAAATCGTAATTCGCACCACCGTTGGTCCTGCCGAAGCTTCCAACTCTGCTGCATGAAACTGTCCACGCCCAGCTCCTCAGCCTCTCTGATGTCGACCACCTCCTCGACCACACCCTGTTCGAGGACCCTGAGGGGCACCCTGAGGTCGGCCTCCCCCTGCAAAGTCTATCCTCAGAGGATCAGGGTCCAGCTAATGCTGGAAGGGCCTTGCCAGCAACTGGTGCTGCTGAGGCAGGCGCTGAACCTTCCCACCTCCACCGTACTGAGCTCGGGTCGGGCACCGACTCTGAACATTCCCGAAATCTCCCCAAGAAAATCACTTCGGTCCTGGGATCATGAAAAAGGGATGAGGACCCGATGATCTTAATTGGAACTGCTGGGGCCTACTCCCTATTGGCCTGAATCTAGAAGGTCATTTCGCAGGAGACCTGCTGCTGATTTCCTTCCCCTTCAGCCAACCTGGCAGGATCCCCTCTCATGGTGCACCTCCCTGCTAGTGCATCCTCTCTATAACCTATGCCATCTTCTGTACTACCAAGTATGTCGTAAGGGTGAAGGGGTGACAGCATACTGGAGCGAAGGAAAAAGCGCCTCCTCCAAACGTCCCGCCCGAGACTCTTCATCAGGAAAGAGATCTGGAGAAAAGCATAGGAGACCCTTGAACATGATCCCCAATTCTCGTAAATACATACTCCCCTGCTGGAGGGAGATTAACTTCGGCCTCTTCTCCGAATTGATCATGGAAGAAAGGAATTCCTCTCGGAACTCCTTCTCAAAGTCAGCCCATGGAACCTCTACCTCTGACCTCTCGCCGAGGTAGAGTGTCCACCACTGACGTGCCGCACCTCTCTGCTGACTGACTACTAGGAGAATCTAGTACACCCTCAGAGTGCGGATCAAAGTAAAAGTGATCCATTGATCCTCAATCCACCCCTCTGTCTCCATATCTGAAGTACTATCCTCTTACTTCTTGAGGGGTTCTCACTAGAAGGAACAGAGAGTCTTCTATCGCTGATCATCTTCCTCCTTACGGTCAATCCTCAACTGATCGACTGCCCGAATCTGATGGGCCTCGACTGTCTGAGTCACCTGGGGACAATGTATAGGTGCCATAGCTATACGGTAAACAATGATCGCCTAATTCCAAGTAGTAAAAAAATTTCTCAAGGTTTCATTTTATCACTTTATTTAAATTTCTTTCCCACAACACCCAAATAAATTAAAACACAAACATGATGATGCATGTACCTTCCCTAGGGTCTCTACCCCGCAATCAATGTAGTCTCACTTGGTCATTCGGTAGGCTCAAATTCCCTGCATCGGATCACGGGGGGCCCTAAAATCCCATGTCCAAGCCAGTCTTCCCAGACCCAAGTCATGCACCAAGATCACCTAACATTGTTTCCCTACCATCCCATGCAATCCTCACTGTGCCTAACTCCAGAATCCATCCTATCACTCAACCATCACCTCTAATAGAATTCTATCATGACCCCCTCCCACCAAAGATGCCCCTCCTAAGCTGGAAATGGTGAAAGGGAGATAATGACCTGCCCGAGCCTGCCTCCAGTAGGTACTGGAGTGGCGACTAGCACCAAGGGTATGAGTTTTCACAAATATGGGATGGATTACACTTTTTATTATTTAAGATCAGGAAATAGGATGAGTCAAACACTAAAAGAAAAAGGAACAAGTAAATGAAAATAAACCCAGTCCAATCCCACATGCATGTTTAAACAATTCTGAAACAAGGTAAAAGTACAGGAAAACTAAAAAGTACATTACCAAAAGAAACAAGAGCACATAAAACTGTAACAACTCCAACTATCCTGACTAGTAGGGTCCCGCATGACCCTGGTAGTCCTCCTAAAAACATGAAAGTAAACGTAGGGTGAGCATACAAGTATACTTAGTAGGGAAACATAAAGCTCTCGTGTACAAGTGGGGAGACATCCTAATGTCCCATGAGAACAACATGAGAAACCAAAACCTAGGAAGGAATTCAATCCACCCAACCTCACCAGCCACGCTCACCAACAACACAAAACAACATATAGTAGTATATAAGAACAATAGTATTGGGTACCCCTCACCATTTCCCCCCACTAGCTAGCTGCTTTTCCAAATGACGAACGTCCTGATGCTACCACACTTTTTCTACCCTCAAACACTTGGGTCTCACAAACCACATATGCCACCCACACACACCTGGGCCTCACAAACCACATATCCCGCCCACACACACCTAGGCCTCACAAACCACAAACCCTACCCGCACACACCTAGGCCTCACAAACCACAAATCTCATCCTCTTTCAAACACACCTGGGCGTCATCCTGAATGTTCTTAGGAACAGTAAACCTGCTCGAAGAGTCTTGGGCTAAAATATCACGAAACGATACCCACCCAAAGAGTCTTAGGTGTATGGTCACCTCAAGCCATCACAGCCTATGGAAGAAGGAGCATGAAGGAGCTAGTAACTAAGGGGAAAACACCATCTCCCATGAAATGGGAGTGTTCGACACTAGGTGCCCAACATGGGTGCGGTGCGACAAAACACAAAGATACAGATACATATAAGTATACCAAACACACAACCCAACATATGGCATATAAACAGAGAAACTGAGCACGTGCCTCGACACTAATACTATGAAGCATTCATACAACAAACAATCCCAACCCCATTTAGGTTTTCAGGTTTCAACAGTATTAGTTTATTAGTTCCTTAACTACTGGGAAATTATCAAACCAGATCAAGTGTTTCGTAGAAAAACCCTGCCAACCACAAATCAAGTTAGATAGAACATAGGAAACACAAAACCAACCTTTTTATCATCAATCAATCCCGATTTATTTTTTCCTCGTTTAATTCATTGTCATTCCCCACAGTTCATTTATCAACTTTCCACTTCATTTTAATATCACAACCCATTACTGCAGCCCTGGTGCCGATATAACCACATCTCCACAACTGTATCACAAAATAAGGCTCGTGACACATCATTTCCCCTTTAATATAATTTACCACATACCTGCTACCCATCCTATTCATAAAACCCAAGATTCACCCCCCCCCCCCACCCCTTTCACACACCACGTAACCAAACCAACACCCACATGTTCATTATTCCATTTTGTTCAACCAGGGTGATCACACAAGGGTTCCAGATATTCATTTAATCAGACAACATTATGTGATTAACCAATTTCCATATTCCACAATGTTTCCATCCATAAAATTGTCTAGAATGATAGGAATACATTTAGTTGCGCAAGAAAAGGCCCCCAACGACCATGATTTTCAGTAGGCATAAGCCTATTATAATTAACAACATAACAATAGAATAAACAAGGATAAACATAACAACTTCCCCATCCCCATTCTTTATGCCAGTTATTATCTTCACTAAACTGGTTCAACTATGTCTCGTGAAAGCAAGAGGACACCCATCCTGCATGATGCACAAATTAGAGAGACAAAGGTAAAATCCCTACCTCAACAAGTTCTGATCAAAACGCTCCCTCAGATCACCTTTAGATGACATCTGTCGGCATCCGTAGCTTCTGTCAAAACCCAGAAAAAACATCCTTGGGTGGAAGCTGGGTAGGAAAGGCCAAAGGAAAAAAAAGATCTAAGATCAAAAGATCCATCTCGTCGTTACAATCTTGGGGCCGCTAACGGATCGTAAATCGGAGATCGGAAGAAGAAGTTATGGAAGAAAGGAGCTTTGGAGTCTCTCGGGAGAACTCTGCTCGAAAGAATGGGGAGGAGAGGAATGGTCTGAAAAGGAGGAGAGGCCCCCTCATTTTATAGGAGAAAAACTAAAGTACATTGTGTGTACTTCCTAGTACACGGTGTGTATTTGGTCGTTCCACAAGGTCACCACGTGGCTTCCAACACGGCATTCAACGCGGCACACTGCCATTGACCGGTCAACACACAGTTTGAGGGTAACACCTATGTGGGGAGGAACTACACAGAATGTAAGATGGGCGACATGGCGTGTACTTATTTATTTCGCACGGTAAGGACACGTCTTCAACACAGAGTATACTCAGCAAGGTAGTACACGGCATGTACTCACAATACACGGCGTGTAGTTTCAAAAAATCTGAAAAGTGTGGGAAAAGTCCATTATACCCTACAGAACTCTTAATGACCTTATTTTTTACACAGAAATGGGCCGGAGAATTCCGGGCCATTACACATACCCATAATGATGTCATAAGGCCTCAATGCTGCTACTAGGATATCTCTGTTGAAGATCTCACCTCCCAGAGTAAGGTCACACTACGGATACCAGTGTGTTATAATCAAATCAACTTCCATATGAGTCACTAAAACTAAGGATCAAGCCAATGAATCTACCGGATCTCCATGATCAAAAAATGTATGTGTAATGGAATGAGTGTCTTAAACCTATGTCTACATGAACAATATCTATAGTGGATAAAGGGTAGATCATATCTATAATAATCTATGGATTATTGGGATCATATGACTATATCACCTAAAGCTGGGAAATTCCCCATCCACCAGCTCCCAGAGGTCGTGGTGGTCTAACATGTGGTGGTGGTGGTATTACCTCAAACATCATCCCAATGACTTCTACTCTACCTGTTCCCCTACCAAATCCTTCTCCCTACGGACTACCCTGTTTAACCATTTGACTCTAAATTGGATGTTACTCGACCATCTACTGATCATAATTAAAGAGATTCATGTAGTAATGATCCATGTGTCCCTGACGGTGGCACATGTATCACAACCTATCCTTCAATTAAATATCTCTTCCTTGGGATCCATGATCTTTTGATCGTATGTCTTGGGTTTATCCTTTTGCATTCTTCCCCTACTTGGTACCCTGGTTTGGTGTCATCTACCCACTTCCGAATATTCAACTATATGTTGTCAGCTGGTATCTCCCACCGAAGGAGGCTTCTCCTCTAGAAAAATCTCTACGTGATGATATTTCTCTAGTACCCCAGCATATGTTGTTATGCTAAGGGAAAACATCTTTTCCTTGATCATCCGGTGTAGCCCTACATGAAGGTTAGATTCTTGATGAACTAATCTTACACTATGTTTATGGATTAGCGAGATAAGTCCATGAATCTCGAATTGTACTCTCCTACCATCTGGCTACCCTACTAGAGGTGCAGGAGCTCCTATATATGTACTATGAATAACATAGCTAGGAGGAACTCCTCACTAAAGAGACCTTTAATTAATTCTTGAGATAGGATCATCTCATCATGCTTCTATATCCGTAAGATCAACCACCATCCCACTGATCCCAAAATGAGGATCATGGAAAGGACAATTATTCGGTCAGGTGGTGTCCTCAAAAGGAAAAAGATGCCAGTGACTGCCTCCAGTAAATTATAAACTACCTGGGGGTTAATCTCACCCCTAAAAGTGGGAGTTCTCTACCTCTAGAACTCATGTAATACACTAATCCGACATGGATCCTCTACTGGTAGTGCTGGTAGAAACTTTTTATCGATGGGAGGTGGTATCATGGGTACACCACCCAGTGGGGCTTTCTATGGTACTAGTCCCTGTACTGATGCCTCTTTAATAGGCATGCCATCCTCGTGGTAATATAACGAAATATTGGTTGGCTGTCTATGGGGAGGAATCCTGAAATAGAACATGATGAACCTTGGTCAACTGAATATACCTTGTGAGATGAATGAATAAGGACATGTGGACACAATAAAAAATCATATATGATGCATGTACCATTTATTTCCCTACAACTATTGTTTTAATGAACCGAGTTAGAAATCAATTGTCCAGAGTCCTCATGTATGGATACGTCAGCCACTAAAACAAAATTGGAGTCATGTTCCTGACTGTCGAACTAAAAACACATAGAACAGTTACCCCAAACCAATCTCATTCACTTGCATCCCCAATTACGAATTGAACCACTCTGATACCACATTGTCACGAACCATCCTAGAGGGGTACCTTCTAGGACTCCCCAAGCCTGCCTCCAATAGTCCAATTGATGGTAACTAGCACTGGGAAAGCATATTACTAACATGAGAGGCATTTCATTTGTACCTATATGCGCACACACATCTCTAATACCAAAAATGAAGAAATTTTAATCACTATGTACACCATGAATTCCAAAAATACAACCACTATGTGTAATAAAAAATAAGTAAAAATAAATGGGGCCAGTATATAAGCCAAACAAAAGAAAAGCTATAAACATGAAGGTACATAAGTCACTAGAAAATCATCATCCGTAAACCCTACCAAAATAAAAGGTGTGTTGTAGCTGCCAGAAGCCATAGGAGTACGCATCGCCTGTCTGAACACACTAGGCACCACATGGTCCTGGACCACCTGGGTCTCTATCAAAATATCAGTTTTCTGCACAATGACACGACACATGTGGGAAATTCTCATGTAGGGTTTAGTAAATTAGTACTTAGTTGGAAACCCCAAAACCAAAAAAGAATGACCAAAAACGAAAAGTAAACATGAATTATTATTAGATAACACATGTATAATTCTATGACAGTAAAATAAATATTATCAGAGGGAGTAAAAAACACCCAGTATCGATGAGACACATAGTCACGTTGAGACACTCGGTCCTAATGAGACACGTAGTACTGGTCAGAAACATAGTCTTTGTGATACACCCACTATCGAATATTCATGTATCCTACAGACTACATAGTCTCTATCACAATGAATCTGCCTCACAACCAGCCCCAGGATTCCACTCTTAGTATTTTTGATCTAGGGTAACATATTCCTCAAGCCAAAAGACATATTTCAATTTCAATAAAAACCTAAATAGTGTAATTTAGAATGGACTCCTCATCACTAGGGTCACAATTCCATAAATATCTCATCAAATGGATATACAGTTTGGATGTTATGATTCTTATATTGAAATGGATCTGGTCGTGTCCAGGTTTTGTCCAACCCGACCCGCCATCTCGACTTGACCTGCGGGGTCTGACCCAACGTGATGGGCCTGACCCACCCCAGTTGGCCCTGGACCATTATTTTTGCACATACCACTGATGTTATAGCCCACCAAATCCTAACCGGCTCACCATATGTCAACCTGTTTAGTCCACCCAAACGAAACAGAAGTCTTGTCCCGCCTCACAAACTTGATAGGCCGGCAGTTGGCAGATCTTCCCACACATGGCCCATAGGACCACATTCTAGAAATAAAATGCAATTCCCTGTTATGCCACTTGTCCGCCTTACAGTGGGCTAACAGCGTAGTGTATCCCATCACCACCTGCGTCCATGTAGTTACCAACTGTCAAACCGGCAACCCCGATTGCCGCCACCCGCAGCCCCTGAAGTGGGTTTTCCCCCTTCCATAGTCTTTTTGGATCGTGGTGTGCCACTACCTCCAACTACCATTTCAGTGACCAATTTTCCTAGCTTGGCCGCACTTCCAGGTCGGTGCTGCTTATACCATCGGTTGATACATTGGAAGCCACATCTCACATCACGCCATTCATCACACCTTTACGACATCATATGGGAATCAGATTATCATTTTTGGTTTCTTGTGCTCTAAATCGAAGGGTAAAAAACCAATCTCTCTCATGATAATAACATACGTTAAAAACTGTGGAAAAAGGAGAACCTTAAAAACCACTGACGAACGATCTATAACATTGTTCATGTGGGAGTTAGTATGTTTTTGTCAGAAGGATAAAAAATAATGAAAACAATTATCACAAGCATCTAATTCCCATTTAATCCTCACGAGATAACACCTATACCGCATGGATTATTGACCCAAAGATCAAAATTTTAGTGGGAAGATCTACATTAATCATTTAAAAATAAAGAAAGGGGAAGATAAATCACATAGAAAAAAACCCATACTTGGAATTGGATCATTCATTATCGTGGATTTGTTGTCATTTGTGATCCGTTGAATAAAGATCTGGATCCGCCTCCCCGTTGTCATTATCTATTGGGGAAAATCATTAGGCATCTACCAAGAGATCTCAAAGAATTCCAAGGTTGTGAATTTTATCCCGAGACCCCTTATTCTAGATATAATAAAATGAAAAAAAATTTGCACCATTGCATAACTCAAAATTAAAATATTTTTATGGAATATTTTTATGGTTTTCAAGTCAAAAATATAACGTTCACCCTGAACATATGCTAACTGAGGATAAGAACAACAAAAGGTAAAACCGATATCTTGGATGAAATAGTGCCTGTTAATTTTTGATTTCGGAATCAATTTAGAAGTTATTAAAGTTCAATGTTATCCATGGAGGGTTTTTATTTAAAATCATTTCTTTATTCAATGATTCATTCTCGTCACACCAGGCCTTGGAATATTGATCCGCCTTAACATATAGTCTCAATATTAACCCGAATAACTTATTAAAATAAATATGAAAAAATACAAGTCATTACAGTATCAACCTAGTCAACATCGTACAACATTTCATGCATAAACATCTTCCTCGATGATAATTATTGAAACTATATATACTCAGTATTATTATCCTCATAAGGTATAAAGGCATGAAATTTTTCAAAAAAATATAGAAATTGGATAAAGGGTATAACGACATGGTCTCCCACTAGATTTGACCAGTACAACGGTGGCATACATGGTCTTAAACATGGCCTCAAAAAACATTCTCACCCAAATAATGGGGTAGAAATATTGAGATCAACAAAAAATGAACCCTCATAATCCTCCTACACTCCTAGAAATCCAAATATCACTATTATTATCTACCCTCAGAAGGGTTGGATGTGGGAAAACCTTTTGATTTGGGTTATGATAAATCAAATAGTGTCATGATGTCTCGATGGTCTTGAAAACCACATAAAAAATAATATTTTCCACCCCATTTCCTATATCATACAGGAACCTCAGTCCCCACCTTATGATAGATGATAAACCAATAGATAACTTATCAATAACACACCACATCAATGGAAACCATACATAATTCAAAATTATTTGGGTAGAAAAACCCATCTCATTATTCTACTACTGAGAGAAAGAAACCTCCTCATAAATTAATATCACCATGTGATTGGTGTCATCACCAATTCTAAAAAGGTAAACATACTCCCCAACATTAGAAAATTCTTCAAGAAAATTCCCAATTGATATCCAGTCAAGAAATACCTTGCAAAAAATATCCTCATGTTGTTCTTTCATATCATGCTATAAATGAAAATTTGAAACAACCATCTATTGGAGAAACTCTACACTATCCTCAACTAAAAGGACAATGTATAAATAGGTAGATTTCTTCATTACAATTCTTAGTAATAGATAATTGATAACCTCATTATGATAATTAGATACGATGTCCATGGCCTTGGATGGATCACAAAATATAATAAAAACAATAGCTTTCAGTTCCACTATAACTCCCATGTCTGAGAAGACATATTATAAAAATTGGACCTTTGAAATCTAGAACTCACTCTACCTGAGGTACACATAAATATGGTACTCTATGAGTATGGTTATATCTAACATCAATTGTATCACATGTAATTATGGAACTTATCACACATGGGTACTAAAAAATACTACCATGAACTGATCCAAATAGGATTTATGGATACAGTTTCAAGTTTCTCATTTTCCTCAAAAGAGAGCAACAAATTCCAAATGATGTGACAACATAGTTTTATAAAAACACAATCATATGATAACCCTAAACGCGCCTACATCTCAACAATTTGAATAGGATCCATCTGATATGCTAGACCAAATATCGTGGTAGTCCCAATGTGCCCATCTATATAGAATTTTAACTCTCGGTGGGGTGTTAATCCCTATATTTTCATAGGAAGATATCCTCATACTCCAATGCCACTAAAAGTAACCAAAACCTCATAATATCCACTACATCAAGAGTTATACAAGATAAATAACAAAAATATGTTTGTATCTTCCCACAAATGAGATCAAAATTCTCTACCTAGGATAAATCATCAACAATTAGTGAAAACAACATCCCACAATATAGAATCACTACTTCACCCACTAGCGGTAACCATCTATAAATGAAAGCTAAGAAACTAAATGTTAATGAGGAAAAATAATATGATATATTTTAAAATATGGAAATTTTATGTGCAAGTATATCTCCACTCTGATTAAGGTTACACTATCAATAGAAGTTGCTAACCACTGATCCTCTCTGTATGAACCTCAAACACATGTGTTGAGATAAAAGGATCCATGGGTAACAATAGGCCTCAAACATTGGATAAAAACCAAGAAAAATGGCTCATGAAGAACTGTATAAACAGTAACGAAGTGAAAACACATGTCATACCTTTAACCATACTCAATCCACCATTCTAGAGGATCATTCTTCCTGAACATCATCATATACATTTCCCACTAGTTCACCAAAACTAGTGCCTTCTCTTACAGCTCAGTGCACTAAAGTGCCTCAAACACACAGGTCAAAAGAACATTTCCAACACACCATGAAACTATATTCTTTGTATTGAACTTAATCACCCCAATTGTTTTAATAACACCACATGACCATATCTTGGTTGGGGAAATAATGCATATTTCCGGTGATTCTGAAGCCATGTCTAATATAACCATAATAAGGATCCATCTATGCCCCATTCAACTTGTAAAAGACTGATGAAATAAGTAGAATGGATATAGTACCACTAACCACTACCTAAATATACTAGTAAAATAGTAGAAAAGGAAACAATCATTTCTCTAAACATCCATGGAGCCTCTGGGTTATAGGCCTCTATGACCTGCAACTATTCTTTCCCCTGCCCCAAACTCTATGTGCCTCACGTAGATGTCATAGGGCTGGTGGTGACCATAAGTGGAATTATATTTCACACAATAACACTATCATAAACCGTCATCCACATCCAAAATCATGAATATCTCTTTTACCTTGCCTTTTTCATTACCAGGTAGGTCCATCAACTATTTCGATATCAATGTCATTGAAAGTTAGAGAATCCTACTAGAGATGTATCCATCTATCACAAGTGAAACACAAACTCCCTTGTGGAAGACTAGAACTAACACGAGAGATGTGATCTATATAATCTCAATACTAGGATAATTTCTTGTATCATATTAGGTACCAAGATCCCTGATCCTTGTGTTGATTACCAGCTGTTATGGTTTTAGATGTTGTGTGTCCAACACCAACCATAAGTGTCTACTAATACAGAAATGTATCCACTTCCAAATCCCACTATATAACTACAACTTATATGGTAATAAAAAGACATATCATTGAATACCTAATGTCTCAATGTATGCAATAATCAAACGTATATTCTAAAAAAATTGATATCTATACATATCAATGGAGTATCTGGATAGGTTTATGAACTTCGTCGAATACTCGACTATGCTATTGATACCCTATTGATGTTTTAGAATATTTTTGGATTGATAATATCACAATATGGAGAGATAAAAAGAATCCCTCGGGAGTATCTTAAAAATTATATAAGTGATAGTCCTCTCATTATGGTTCAAAGTCACTAGATCCTCCATCACCCCACAAAACCCTAAAGATAAATCACATCTAAGACCGCCATTTGATCCATAGGTTTCCTCAGATGGTCAAAAAATTTGTCTAACTCCCTCAAGCCAGTAATTAGCTCCCCAAGTGTATAGATTTTAAAGAATGTTGAGAGGTATCTACCAATGAAACTCATGGAGTGAACTCAACCTATGTGCATCCTTAGCTGGTACTACAAGCAAAAATTGATTCTCAACAGTTGGTGGTTAGATTAGAAAAACACTTATTGGTATCATCTCCTGTGTACATACATGCACTAAAGCCTCATCACTAGGAATATCATCATCATGATCACACCATAGAATACTATGTTTCTATCATTATTTAGACATCCTAAATAGATATGATATACCATAATCAATGTCTATATCTAATAGATGACTCATAAAGGGCTTTTGAACCACAAATCATTCCTATTTTATGCCTATACCAATGTTTCCCTACAAATTGTGCCATTATATAATTACTCAAAATCCAGGATATCAGAGTTATAAGGGACAGATTCATTAGATTACAAACCAATATGGGTGTCTCTAGCTTGAAATACTATATTGAGAAACTTTTAAACTATTTCAATAAATCCCAAACAATACCACATAGATAGAAAACTCTTTACACTGATATTAAGGGAGAAACCATTATGATGACACTCTACAAGGACCCAACACATCAGAGCCCACGTGGATTTTGATATGTCAAGTACGACTACCCCAAGAACACCTCCTTTATGTTAGGCTGGGGTGACTAGATCTAGGTACGCATATCAAACACATGGGTGTCTTATGCCTATGGAAATTTTACAAATGCACACACATCAATATCTATAAAATAGGGTTGATATAAGAATAAAATTGATACAAAAATGCATGAATACATCAATAATATAATCTGATTATAAAAAAAGTACAAAAAGTATGGAAGAGAAAAATAAAATCCCAACAAAAAATGATAAAATCACCCGACATTTATAACAAGAATGGATTACTATCAACTAAAACCACAGGTACACACCTAATTATGTAAAAATAACTATGCTCTACCATCTATGAGTTCTCCTAGTACTTCATTAAAAGTCTTATTTTTTTTATAGGACACGTAATATGTTTAAAAATAGAATCCATATGTGTGTATAAAAATAACTAGTAGGTGCCACAAAATTCCAAAATAAAATGGGGGAACTAAATGATAATAGTTCACTCGACCCATAGATGGAGGGTATAAAAAAGTGAGATAGAATAAGAAAGTCCATCTATATAGATCGACTATACATGAGCATTTATCTCATCACAACCTAGTGTGTCAATCAATTATGATCCATATAAAAAGGAAACCTTGAATAACCCAGATATTTTCATCTCATACTCCATGTCTCATTTTCTCAACATTACATCTAGCCACAAGATCATACCCAAGGCTCAAAGGTAACACTTTGTTGGGAGTACTCACTCCAAGATCCCTAACATCCTTGATGGAACTCATCCAAGAGATCTTAGTCATCATGTATCACCCTTAGATTAAAAAATCTCTACCATACCTGGTCAAATACTACCAAGAGAACATTCACGTTGGATATTGACACCAATAAAGTCATTCTCGAAAACATAAAATTTGGATAACCATCTAGGAGATCACACTTGTGTCTTATGGGGGATCTATAAGCATTTACGGAACTTAAAATATCTCAATTCATAGATAGGGGACCACACACAATACTGTTGGGGAACCCCATGGTTCAATATGTACCTTGTAGATTATAGAACTCAGATACGGGAGGACACTCGTGACCTATGGGGGACACCATGAACCCTACCAAGTATCATGATAACGATACACAGATAGAGAAACACACCTAGAAATGTTGGGCGATACCATATAACCAATATGGAACTACCCACTATGTAAGATATCTCATACATGATGATACCACAAACCCAACTGGAATAACCTATTCTATAGGGGATCAACAACATGAATTCTGTTAACATTGATACCATATGCCCTTCTTTGGTAAGATGATGCGATGGAGGATACTAACTCGGTTCTTCATGGAGGTATACAAAAAATATATATGAACCAGTCTCGTAGATGAGATTAAAGTCCTATGCTAAGGATATAATTCCACATTGTAACCTTATTGGAACAGACCCAGGAAGCACACCAACTAGGAACGGGTCTATAAATCGCTATAATATGTATAACGAGAGTATCACCTCATGGCACATATATTTCTCCAAAATAATGGACACTTTCATGTTCTATGCATAAAATCAGTCAGGATTTGAAACACACAATCTTCAATATGAATCTTGAATACATATGTGAGTTTTTGAGACGCCTCTGAGGGGAGTACATATAATCTCATCCAAGGGAGAATGACATGTATTTTGATGCCCACCCCTACCCATCTCACCTCAATATACCCTACTTGTGAAAAATTATATTGAATATAAATGGGTATACATATAATTTAACCCTACCTGATTACCTAGGAATGTCCTCTTCCACATATGCCTTAGATTTTCATGTTGCCCTAGACATCATGTGCCCACTATAAATAGAGTGTACCTCTTGGACCTTCCCAAGACTGTATCCTTGGCTATATGTGTTTTTAGAAGTATATTTCTGTGTACCAAAACCAGTGCTTGAGTACATGTCATGTCCTCTAGCCCACATACACATGGGGTCCCCCATTGCACATCCACACATCTGTATTCCCTTACATGGCATGCCTTCTGGTTTCCCCAACCAGCTAGAAAAGTCTCACTACACTATGTATACCTCTATTACACAGTGTACAATTCCCAAAGATCATCTTCAAAAAATGTGAAGGAATCGTGGTGTGTGATCTAGCACCATGCTCTATGTTATTAGGATTTCCAAAATGGAAATTGCATCCATCCTCTCAAAACCCCTGATTTTGACCACATTACAAAGGATTGACCCCAAATGGATCTCTAGTTGTAAAAATAGGGACGTAAAACATTAATACAATTTATATATGAGGATTTTAAATAATAATAATAAATAATCCTACCTCATGGATAAATGATGAAGCTTCATGTCTAATGTGACATACAAAAGCCAATACACCTCGATTTGGTGTTGATCTCTATAATTAATGGACCCCAGAAACATCTCTTCTCCCCCTAGGTTTGACCATCACACAATGGAGGAAAAAATACTCTCCCCATATCATATTTGAAATCCAAATATGGTTATAGTTTACCTTCGTTAATTAATTTTTATTTAATTATAATCATCCATCATTGAACGTACTACCAATGGTCACCTCTTACCAGGCACCAAATGCTGATAAGCATTTTATTAGCCCTAGGGTAAAGCCTAAATTTCAATATGATCTATGGTCTCAGATTTCAAATCCAAGACACTATTCAGTAGTTATTTAAAAATTATTGATTAACGATCCCCTCATGATATTATATATTCATCTTTTTTAATACCACTATTATAAGGCTCTCGAGGACTCATAATTCCACATCGACATAGCACCTGGATTTGGAAATATTCCATGAAATAATAAAATGTTTTACATATAAAAAATATATTCAATATAATTATATAATTTTCTGGCAGTCAATTTCTTATAATTGGAATGAAATTAAGAGTTTAGATAAATATAATGGTTAGTATGTTATTGGAGAATAAGTTTAAAGTCATCTATAACCACAAAGGATATAATGTTAGGGATAATTTAGGTTATTATTCAATAAAGGAAAGATTTAAAATGAATATGGAATGGTTATGGATATGATAGTGTTTATAATCCATATAAAATTGTTTCTTATTATTTTATTGGAAATACAAACACTAAATATTTTATATTTTAGTTAATGGTTAGAAAAAGCAGGAACCAAATTTACAATACATGTGAAGGACAATACAATAGTTTTATGAATGATTAATTGAAGTGAATATGATCCATTGTAAAAGATTTAGTGTGTTTTCTTAATATGATATCATGATTTTTGATTAACAACATCATCCTAGGGTAGTACCCTACCTAACTAAACAAGAGAAAAATTGAGTATCATGGAAATTCAGGTGATAGAGATCCTGAAGGAAAAAAATATTCAATTCATTATTTGTTTTTTATGTGGGATTAATAACCCATATAAATGACTTAGTGGAATGGAAGTTGGATTAAAATGATTTAAAGGGGGGAATAAGGAAAAATAATGGTTAGGAAAATTTAAGAGCTCAGATAACAGCACAAATTGGAATAAATTTCATCACATAGTATCAATTATATGCTTTAAATTTTGAATGTATAGAAATTGTTCAAATAAATGTCCTAGGGGAGTTATCAAGAAGGGTAACAACAAGCCTACATAGATAAATTATTAGAAATTTTTAATTCCATTAATTTTTAATATGAAGATACTATGAATGAAATGTAAACTTATGGACTATATTTTCACTTATCTTTTTATTTTGATCAATAATAGGACATGATTCACATGTTGTTTTTTTAAAGGTTGGGACCAAAACCTCAATTTATTATTAAAGCAATGACCTCTTAGACTCGGTAGAGGGAGACCCATTACATCGCCCAAAGGCCCAAGTCCAAGTATCCTGAATACAAGGCTTGAAATCCAAATTTAATAATTCTCATAAGGTTAAAGTCATCAATACTATATTGATGTGCTATTCTATGGGCGTAATTTGGGAGAAATTTATTGAGTTTTCACAAAAAAAATTGTTTATAGAAAACCCTTATGTTTAACTTAATTTTAAGTTAAAATGTTGTTTTATGAATTATGCTTTAGTATTTAGAGGAAGTAACATTAAATGATTTTATAACCTTTAGAGTTGAGATGATCATTTTTGTTTTCTTAATTATGATTAATTGAGATAATGTGGTTATTAAATTTTGGGGACATATCTAATATTAAATTAAAATTTGATATTGTTACCATGTGATTAATGTTATTATTTAGTAGTTCACTATTGTTGGAGGATTATATGAATAATGCAAATGGAAATATTTTTGGTTAATATTGAATTTTATTTGATGAATAATGGTTGATTTTACTTTTAGAAATATATCTAATCTTTTGGAATTATTTTGATTTAGGTTATCTATTGGAAATATTATAATATTTTTAGATATTATATTATTAGGAAACTTATATTTTTTAGTATATTACTTTATGAGTTACTAATTTTTTTAGTGATAAATGTTAAACTAATTTTGAACAAATATGTAATCAAGTCCTTTATATTTTCTGGATTAAAACATTGTAAAAATTATTATGAATCGTTCTAAGGATTTTTATTTATGAGATTTTTAATATAGAGGCACATACTTTTCATACCTTAAATGTACATAAATTTTTTGGAATACATAAAACATTACACCAATAGACACCCAAATAATGTATTTGGATATTTCCTTTGGAGATATGGAAACATGAAAATTTGTATATAAGTGAGCTACATTATCTCAAACAACGATTGTCTTGACTAGAACACTTATTAGGAACATCAATCATAATACATGTCTTCGTAACCTGTGAATGGAAACAGAAAAAAGGGTGATCTTAGATGTTCTTTAAGGGAAAACAAGGGAGATATGTTAGAATAATCATGATCCTAGGTATATGATAACATGATCATGAAAATAGAAAATCATACCATGCATTCAAAGATCTTATATATTAATCATTATATAAATCATGTAAGTTCATATTACATGACTCATAATGAAATTAACAACATAATCCAGGAGATAAAAAATAAAACATGGAATTTTGGAAAATATAGATTCTTATAATAAGATTTCCATAGTAACCAAGGAATCACTACAAATACTATCATAGTAGTATGGGTTTACTTGCCATAACATATTGGTTCTCATGGTTCACTCCCATGACTATCTTATATGCATGAGATCATTCCTCATACAATCTTGGTAGTCATGGTTCACTATAATGACCATCTTATTTTCCAAGGTTTACTCCAAAGATAATCTAATTTTATTTGATGAGATATAATTCTTTACACAATTCCTTGGAGGGAGATATAGGTCTCACCAATACCATTATCAAATCATACATATATGTGACATAAAATACTAAAAATATATATCGTAACACATGAAATGAAATTAATATCATTAACATGTAATCATATCATAACTTTTGAACAAATATATTTGTTTCATAATAATTCATCAAAATAATAACCAATGAATAGAATCAGGGTTTATAAGTATATAACATGTGAAAGATAAATTATTATCCTAAATATTGTGCCATCAATAAATAAACCATTTTTAGAAATATTATTAATGGAAATAGTGAATAATTTCCCTATAAATACATCATTAACACCAATGGATGTCATATTAGATGATAGATAATTTTAAAAGATATTTTAATAACCATTTTTTGTTAAAATATTATTTCTTCTATTAAAAATTATTTTATATCATAAATCCATTTGAAAAATGTTTTCAATGAAAATATCATATAAACTTTTAAAAGAGAATTAATAACCAAAAAAAATTCCAAAATCTTTTCTTAATGAACTTTATCTTCAAATATCATTTGAAAACATTTTTATTGTTTCTAAAAAAATTGTTTATTAAATAAAATAGATTTCCGACCAAAGAAAAAAATACTGTCAGATTTTTATGAAAAACAATTTATTAATTATCATATGTACCAATGAGTGGATACATGTTTTGAATACATGGATATATCTTGATGAAATATTTTATAAATAAACTCATGAATTTTTTTGATATTTGGATCATAATATTTCATTAAATGAATCATAATTATTAATAATATCAAAAATCGATTTTATCAATTTATTTATTTTCAATAATCTTGTTTGTAAAAAAGCATGTTGAATTTATCAGAAAATATAAATTGTGATGACTAAAAATATGTAATCCATTTTTAAGAATTATAATAATAGAAGTGAAGAAATTAATTTCAATTTTACCCCACATGTCTGATGACACTATTGGTTTTTAAAGTTAAAATATCCAAAAGTTTGCTAATTTTCTATACCCAATTACAAAGTGAAATATAGTTTACTAAACTAAATTGGATTAATTGATAAAAATATGATATAAATAATCATTTAAGATATTTTTAAATATAATTTAACTATATAAATTAATTTTTTTTAAAAGTAATTTTGAATTAAAATTTTATATTTCTTACTATTCATCCAAAAATGATGTTTCTTAGGGAAATCAAAAATATTTACCCTAAGATAAATTACACATTATAAATTCAAAAATTAAGTTTATTTATTCAAATTATTTTTCAATAAGTGTATAAAATTAATATTATTATTTTTCATATAAGGACATGAGATGTAGTTTATTTGGGGAAATAGTATTTTTAAACATATAAGGACTTTTCAAAAAAATCAAATATTTCATTATAATTATGTTTTAATTATATAAAACTATTATAAAAATTATTTTAAAATTTGTTATTACTATTCATATTACTAACTTTAGTTGATATATTAATATAATCTCATTTAAATAATTATAACAAATAATATGTTTCTTGGAAACATTGTGTAACATGTAATGATCGCCAAGTCAGTATTCCATGTTACCCACACCAAGTTGGTTTCTTGTGAAAGTATTGTTTGAGTTTGTAAATGTAAGATATCAATAAAAATTTTGTTTGTTTATGAAGAAGAATTTCCCAAAAACATGGGTCATTACATTGAAATTATAACATTTGGTGTTATTGTTGAGACTTTTGATATCAATGTAGTATTTCATGAAATGGTATATTATCATAACATGTGATTTTTTTTGGAATTTATTTTTGTTTAAAATAATGATAAATAACTTGTAATATCTTAGTTAATCTTATGATACATTAAAATTTAGTTTTAGTGCCTTAGGAATAAAGAATTCATCCTGACAATTCATTTCTTGGAGTTAGAGATTAGATCAAAGTGGAAATTAATTGAATCAAAATTAACAAATGAACTTTTTCTTATTAAATGGAATGAAATTGAGTAAGTATATTTTCACATGATCTCTTTTTTATTATAAATTAATCCATAAACTGTAGTAAAATGAGCTTGATGTAAAAATGCTAACATTATACAATTATCTATGATGAAATTATGTCATTGTTTAATGACTAATAATTTATGGTTTTATGGCCATTAATTTTTCATTGATCATGGACTCTATCACTCTATATTATTCATTATATGTTATTTTTTATCATGTCCATATATTCATTTAATTCCAATGATATCTTTATTTGGGAACTTAGTATTGTTTTTTTTGGTTGAACATCATATTTTCATTATCTAATTTTTAAAATGATGTTTTATTATCCCTTTTTTTAATGTGTGTTTCTAAAAAAATGTATTTTTAATTGCCAATTTTATTCCCTTCATGATTATATGCCTTATATTTCATTCCTTGTAATTGATTCTAATAATTTTTTAAAATATTTTATCCATAATAGGATATAATATTTGAATGATGAATTCTCTAACATTGTAGAATATAAAAAAAGTTATAAATTTTTTATTTAAATAATATGCAATATCAATATTAAACGAGTTGTGATATACTATTACTTATTTATAACCATTATGACATAGTCATTGGTTTTTTGGGTATGAATATAAATAACTATATTTGTAATTGTATATTGGTTTTAATTAAAAATTATTAATATTTTATGTTTTTATTACTAATTTGTTTTAAATTAAGATAAAATTCTTTGAATGTAAAAGATATATTTTTCATAAAATAATTTTTTATGGGAGAAAATTATTTTAATAATTATAGATTAAATTTATAATTATTGGTAAAAAATTTTAACGAAATATTTGGATTTTATTTCTATATTAATTAATAAAATTTCATTTAATTATGGATATTAGGAATGGAATGGGAATAAAGTATTTTTCTTCATAAAAATTATATTTACATCAAAAAATATTTTTAGAATCTTATACAAAGATATTATAACAAAACAAGAACACTTTTATAATTATTATCTCTTTAAAACGAATTAATTTTTGAAATAATCAAATAAAAATTATATTATGTTGAAAATTTTTGGATTTTGTTACGAAGAATGATTTTTCATTGAACAATGAAACCTATAAAATTTGGGGATAAATTTAATTTAATTTTAAGTATTTATATATTATTATATTAGATTATATTAGTTATAATTTTTAAATAGTTTACTTTGATTAAAAATATTTAATAAATTACATTAGAATTAACCAAATAAATTAATTTGATATGAATCATTATTAAACATAAAATTCATTTTTATAGGAAACCATTTTTCATCAACTTTTTTGAGATTGTTTTAAATATAATTTATACCATTTAGAAATATTGAATTTGATAAGATAGAATCTATATTTTTAATCATAAGTTTCTCTTTCTAGTGACTTCTCTTTCTATTTTTTTGTCACTATTAATAGAAACTTTGGTAAAAAGTTAGTTACCATTGTTAGGGTTTAACATGTTAAAAGTGATAAAATTAAATGATACGTGTTATAATAACTTAAAAACAGATATAAATCCTATTTTATGGCCATATTTTGATACCATCCCCACCAATATATTAAAATAGTTCATTTTTTTCCATTGTTATTGAGTGAGACCTTTATATATTCTTATATTTTGAAACCTGTCATGGGTGATGCTACCTCACTTATATAAAGATGCCACTATATTCTATTAGATGCTCTTAAGGAAAATATTATATCCTAAAATATCTATATATATACCTAAAAAATATTTATCTATAAAATTGTGGTATAATATTT
This sequence comes from Viscum album, assembly GCA_963277665.1. Classification (NCBI taxonomy): domain Eukaryota; kingdom Viridiplantae; phylum Streptophyta; class Magnoliopsida; order Santalales; family Viscaceae; genus Viscum; species Viscum album. The sequence continues at coordinate 1,900,445,838 of OY728121.1, read as the reverse complement.
ATCATAATATCATCTTATGATGGTTTTAGTTATAATCCTAAAGTTATTGTCCGAAGAAGTGGTAAAGTTTTTAATAGAGAGGTTTCATTTTTTATATCATTTTCCACCATAAAATAGTTGTTAAAAAAAATATATTTAATATAATAATTATCTCACATATAACTTAGGGTTATTATGTTTATTTTATAACCTAATTTAATTTTCATATACATTTAACGTGAAATAAAAACTTTGATCCTATGTACATGTGATCTACCGCCTCGTGAGATGATATATTTCATTTTTAATAACATTTAATATTGGATGGTAATAATAATTTATAAAGATGAAATTATATAAAAATCATACAAAAAAATTATTTTCGTTAATTTTAATTAAATATTTTACTTATTTCATTAAAATCAAATGATAATAAAAACACCCCTCACGTGTACGTGTAGTGTACCGCCTCACGAAGTGATGTATTTTATTTTTCATCACTAAATCACATGGATTGTATACATAGGTGGATTTTAAGATATAAAATTATATTTAGATTATAATTATTTTTATTTAATGATAAAATAATAATTACCTTCTTTCCATCATGTATGTTGGAAAATGGGAACATTACTCTTGTGTACGTACTGATTACCATTAAGTGGTGTAATGTAATTTATTTTTCATAACCATATTAAAATCCATGAATGGATGAATTGCTGGGAGTACTGTAGCATTCTTGTAGAAGTGGTTGTACTATAGAAGGTACTGAAGTAGTGCGGGGACTATAGCATTATTATTCACCATGGGGTCCTTTGGGAAAAAAATGGGATTTCATGCTTTGTATACAGGCCACTTGGCCTTCAGCCTTCGGGATAAATAATAGGTCTCCCTCTATCCACACTAAAGAGGTCTTTTATTTAATAATAAATTGAGGCTTTGGCCCAAACAATTTCAAAAAAAATGTTATCAATGTAGAAATAATATATAAAAATTATATTTATAATAATATTAATATTAAATAAATGGCATTATATAGATCTATTTTAACATAGTGACCCTGCCCAATCCATTTCTGACTTATAACCCGAATGGTATCGAAACTTGTGATTTAAAATTAATTGATTATGTATTTATGTATAAAATGGATATAATTTAAATAAAAAGGATAATATACATTTAAATGTTTACTAATCAAGTAAATAATTAACATATGTTTATTATTCATGATGAAAGATAATGTAAATGATAATTCATACTTGAGATAAGTGAAACGTTACCATAAAAAATCATTAAAATGTTTTAAATATTTATTTTATAATTATTTTTATCATTGCCAACATTATTGAAATTATTTTACAGATTTATTTATATTGAAATAAATAATTTATAAATTGAATTTTATGTATCCTTTGACTTTATTTTTATGGTTTCAAAAAGTAATATTTAAAATATTTTATACAGAACATTTTAACTTTTATTACAAAAAAACATTATTATATTTTATCATATATGACATCAATGGATTTTCACAGCATATGAAATATTGTTTTTTATTTTCATTACATTATAATATTCCATATTTTGTTCAATAAAACCCAATCCTTATTTTTTTCGGGGTGTATTATTTTCGAAATGGTGTTTTAATAGAATGAGATATATTAATTTAATATAATTTTTTTTATGGGTTATAAAGTATTTTTTATGATTTTAATGATGGAAATGAACAGTATAGGGTTTTGTTTTCTCCATCTCACTCTTGGTGGCGCCTCTTGCCTTCATGATATATGTTCATGGGTCTGACTCATCTTCTCGCTAATGTTCCTTTTCTGGTTCCTCTTTATTCTTTGTTCTTTTCAATTTGATTGAAATTTTTTCCCTTTCATCTTTTTCCACTTCAAATATTTATCCTTCTCCATACTTAGTCATGTGTTTCATTATGGATTCATCATTCCCATTTGGTTCTGAATTCGGATTCAATGCTCAGTGGCAGCTTCATATCTCTGAAAACGTCCTTGGTGGCTTACCTCCCTTGACCTGACGGTGACCAGGTGTTTGGTGAAAACATTTCTCCGGTAGTGGATGATGATTTGAGAGCACGTGGGGATCATTCTTTCGGCAGCTTTCCTAATTTTTTTGTCATTTCGTTGGGAGATGGTTCTCCTACGATGGGTCAGGGTTTGGTATTCTTGGAAAGCTCAACTCCTTATTTTCAAGATTTTCTTATCTTTTATGATGCCTCTATGAAAGTTGCATTATGATGGTGATGTGCTTGATGATGGGGATTCTGACGGTTTTCCTACTAGCCATCTGGAAATGTGATAGGTTTTTTTCAAGGTATGCGACCTATGGTGGGATTTTTTCCCAGGTGGTCCTGTTATTGCAATTTGCAGTTCGCAATTTGATGTTTGTTGTTTGCAGTTAGTAGTTTGCAATTTGAAATTTGAATTTTGAATGTTGAATTTTAAATTTTTAATTTGATATTTATTTTTTGTGATGCCTATGTGGAATTAAATGGTTCTATAAGGGTGCCACTTAACAAGAATTTGGTTCTTCAAAATAATAAAAAATACATTGATGGTGGAAATGAATGATTCTATGTTTTTTTATATGTTATGGTCCATGAGGATTTTTTATAATGAGTGTGATACAAATATATCTCTCCAATGCACTGGGTAATGGTTATAGTCTCCATAGAATTATGTTGTAATAAACTAATTTTGGATGTCTTCGTGAAATTCCATGAATTTACTTTTACAATTAATTATCTTTTAAAGAACTATTTTTATTTTATAAAGTATAGTATTTATATTTTGTTCAAAGGAATTATTTTTCCCTTTAATATTTAAAAATTACCATTTTAAAAAAAATTCTTTTTCTAGGGTCATTTGTTTTTTAATAAAACCTCCTGATTATGATTCTATAATTCTGTTTTCTAGTAAATTTTTTATGAAAAATATTGTCAAGTATTCGAAATTCATTTTTATATAAAATATTATTTGATCGTAAATTATAATATGTTTATGGAATATAATCTTATTTGATCTCAATTTTTTAGTCAAACAAACATGTTTCTTTTCATATTTGATTATATCCCTCACTGAGATTTTTTTCTCATCCCAAATTTTAAAATAATTTTCAATGGGTTTTAAGAATGAGTTGGAATAATAATTATGTAATGTTAAAAATCATGAACTTCTTTCAGGATATTTTAATGTGTTTTATTTTATAATTACATTATTGTTGAAAATATGGATATTGAGAGTTAGTGTACTATTTGTAATGTATGGGTATATTATATAATAGGTTTGAACAAATTATCTAAAATTATAATCCTGAAAACATTCTAAAAATGGAATAAAATTAATTCTTTGTAAAAAAACTCAATAATATATTTCATTGAGGTTGGATCCTTATAGTCTACTTGTCTGAATGTGGGTGAAATAGTGATAATTTGTAGTTTGGAGAAAATTTCATAACAAAATCATCTCTAGACTTGTGTGATAAACCAAGAGTCTCAACCAGATATATTAAACCACATTAAATAAGGGAGGTTTACCCATTTATCAATGTATAACATTTCTAGAACATCCATAGTTCTCATCTCTTTGATGAACATAGAAATAGTCGACTTCATTATTCAGTCCATGATCACATAAATGAAATCATATACTCTATTGTCATAGGGTAATCTAGTGTTGGTTTGATTAAAATTATTCCACCATATACTCTTGGGGACATCCAATGTTTGAAATAACCCAAGGGTCAGGATGGTCAACATTCTCTTGCTAGTAGACCAAACATCATGCCACAAAATCCACCACTGACTGCTTCATCCTAGGCCCCCAAATAATCATCTTTATGTAATGGTACTTCCTATATATAACTGGAATCACTAATAATGGTGATATATGAAATTCATTGACAACAAAATTATGAATGGGAAATGAATAATATAACCTCCCTAGAAAAAAAAATTGATATTAAACAACCACTAACCAACCCTTTGGAGAATCAACTTAACCGACACTATCTCACATCAACTATTACATTGAGTGTTATCATTGAAAATTATCTAAAAACTACAATAAATAATGTTCCAATTACATTTTATACAACCAACCCCTTAAAATTATCTCCTCTTCCCTATGGTTTTGATTTGATAACACCTCGATATTCCTCCAAGCATCGTTTAATTATTGAATATATCTTTATGAATTTGTGTTGAGTGCATCAACCACATAATTTCACTTTAATGCGGTGTAGGTGATATGAAATTAAAAATCATAGAGATACATAATTCTCCTCTATAGTTTTTGGTTCATATCCCATTATGAGATAATATTCCTTATAAACATATGGCATTTGAAGGCTACAAAGCACTACTTTATTAGGTAATTTCAACACAATGTCCAGTCAAACCCCAATATTTGTAACTCCAGGTCGGTGGTGCTATAGTTATGCTCTCAGGGAAATAAAAAAATATACTTACTGGTGATAACTACCATTTTCCCCACCATTATGAATCCCAATAATAGATAAAAATCATAAAAAATACCTCTACCATTATCCCTTATATAGGAATATAAAAAGGTACGATAGTGATAAATTTCTCAATCATGTAGTTGAAGAAAACTAAACAAAATGAATATTAACTAAAGGCCTTGTAATTAATAGATAAATAAATTAATTGGACAATAATATAATATAAATTATACAATAAACTTCAATAATATGCTATAATACTAGGTAATCAATCCACCCCCACTATTTTCATGGTTTCCACCAAAGAAACAACTTTGTCGTCCTAAAATGGACCCATCACCATGACCTTACGAGACAATAAAAGTCTAAGTAAGTGAAACTCCCACATTAATTACATTAATTTGGATATATTTTCCAATATATAAGACTATAAAATAACTTATAAGGCTTCTTTAATGTTCTAAACATGATACACTACTGATTTTTAATATATGAGGTTTTTATTTCTCAACATGACCATGAACTGATCGCAAAACGCATGGGACAAAAATATCATGTGTCCCATAAAAAAATTTGATGTATTCATTGTTCATAAGGACATGATAATGAACTAAAATTGTCCATAACTCCATCTAAATTCAATATTTAGTATATCCCCAACTTTAACCTGAATTGATGATATCCTTGCCAATAATTGATCATTGAAAACTAACTTGTACGCTTCATCTAGTCAAATAGATTATATATCCTTTTTGGGGTTTATGTTTCATTAAATTAACCTAGTTAATCCTCTCGTATTCCACGCACTACCTCAAACAACCATATGCATTTTTATAAAAAAACCCCAGATCCCCCTTAATGAAACACTTAGTTCAATGAAGACTGTCTATAATGAAACCAAATTTTTTAAACACAATTTTATTTTGAATGAACTAATTCCTTATTATTTAATGTAGTTATAGAGAACACATGAAATAAATTTCCTTTTTTTATTTTTTTACCACAACAAAATATGGTAAAAAGTACTACTTTAGGATTAAATGACCATCAATCATTATAAACATTGAAAATAATTCCATTAATTAGTGGCTATTATGATTATTATATATTAATGGTTATGATAAATTATAATAGATATAGATACAATAAGATATGGTCTCGACTTGTAGGATTTTTCCAATGAGTATAACTTTTTTGATCTTACAAGGGAAATGGAATACCTAGGATTTTTCGTTGAATAATCCTATGACAAGATTCAATAATTGAATCTTAAGAGAAATAATTAACTAGGGAAGTACAAAATTATCGATATGAGGACCAAAACCATGTTCTCAAAACCACCAAATGAATGTTCCACTCTCTCACACCTTACCCTAAGGTCGTATGTTGTTGTAATAAGGGGGTTACAAATCAAGAACCTAGTAGTATGAATTTTGTTTCTTTTCAATAAAATATTTATTATATTTTTTAACTTTTTATTATTACTTTATATATATATGTGATCATATAATAATGTGGGAAGAAATATATTTGTATATAAATAAACCAAAATTATATTTTTTGGGAAATAAATATTTGGATTCTATTAAAACATGCTTTTCAATAACACTGGGATTTTCAAAATAAATGTTATATTAAAAATAATTATTTTTAAATAATAATTATTTAAATTTACATGGTAATACAAATTAATGAAATGAAATTTAAATTCTATATGGTTCAAAAAGTGGCTAGTGTTGTGAAATAAAATATTTTGAAGTAAGTATTGTTTTTTATTTAAAAGTATAAATTCACATTTTTTTAACATTAAATTGTTAAAAAAATATATCTTTTTGAATTAAAATGATTAAATTAGTTAATGGTGTTTTTTCCTAGATTTTATAAGACAATAAAATTTTTTGTTTAAAATTATAATTTGTATTGATATATAGTATGCATTATAACATCATAATATAAATAATGTGATATAACAAATAATATAAAGGGAATACATGACCAAAAATATATATTCCCATTTAAAATTATTAGTTCTTTAATATCATTTGTTAATTTTACAAACCATTAATGAATAATCAAACACCTATATTATATTTTAAGATTCTAAAATCATTTCATTATGAACATGACTTTCTTCTACATAAATTTTGTTATTTTTAGGATTTGTGTTCCTATAAAAATAAAATATTCAAAATCACTACTATTTAGCATTAAATATTTTTAAAACCCCTGTAAATGATTGTTCTTTTTATTATTTTATGACATTGAGTCCAAAACCTATATTTTTTATATTAAAATTTACATCCCACATAATTTTAAAAAAATACCTCCAACATCCCATTACTCTTCACTAAAAAGCAATTTATCTTGAATTTATTATCCCAATCCTTATATAAGTCCCTCCCAAGGTGTTTCCATGCTCATAAGAATCTCCTCAAAATATTTAATAATCACTCTATCAAAGTAAGTGATACTCTAATACATTATATTCAAGTGCCTTACTTATACTAATCCTTTTTATTCCAAATTATTTAGGTTATAATTTGAATTTAACCATATTTTTTTCCATTTTATGGTTATTTAATTAGATTCTACATTTCAATCTCAATAAACCCTTCCATTAATCTTTATGTACACTGATTGTGATGTCAAAATCATCCTATGATTTTACATTCCAAAGTTTTGTGTTCTGATCACTCATTCCAATTTATAATCAATTGAATTCACTTAATTGATCCTATATGTAATTGATTTTGTACATACATATATTTTACCCATACTCATTAAGCATGGGATTAGTTGTGTTAATATATGTTCTAATGGTGTATGAATATGTGGAACTTAAATTCATATACATAATATGAATGTGACGGGTGGGACTAGAATTATATAGCCATAAAATGTATTGAGTAATGATTTTATTTTATGAGATACCATTTATTGTGAAGAATAAGTTATCATATATACACCATGTTATTATTTCCTAAAAAATTTCCTTCACTTGTACTTATGATTTCATGATTTGTGTTGTTTCAACATTTAGATGACACATGGATGGCATCATCTTATATCATTATTCGATGTTCATGACTATGATTATCAACATTCTATGTATTCATGTTGTCTTTATTGAATCCCATGTAGTACATTTAATTATACTATGTTTTTATTATTCTCTTCCTATGAATTATATATTAGCCCTTTCTTATGTACATCCCCAGGTTATCCCAAGCAGTATTAGAAGATCAATGAAATTTAAGATCATGTTATAAATATTTTAGAGTGAACCATAATATTTATACATAGATATCACATATAAATATATTATTATTAATATATAAAATAGAAATATATGGTATATTCATATAGGTATAGTTCCTTTGTAAATTTGGACACAGAAACGTCTAGTTCATAAATTATCTATATCATTTACCACTATAAATTTTCATAACTAACACCATTCCTAGAAATATCATAACTAGTACATTTATTTATAGCATGGGGAAAGGAATCAAAAAAAGAGTGATCTTAAATTCTCAGTATGTGTAAATGTGTGAGATATGAATGATCACATTAGCATAACATGAACATAAGGGTATGAGAACCTGGTCATAATAATTTAAGATTGAACTCAGCATATCCTATATTATAATCTTGGGTCATGGAATAAATCGTAGTAGTTTATAAGACATGAATCATAAAGAAATCAATAAAAATTATCCACGAGAGAATAAAGTTAGTATAATAGATAAGTTTATGGCACTAAAATAATTTTATAAATTCATTTTTATTATTGTTATTTATCATTTCCAAGACTATAATAATAGATTTTGTTTTCTCCCCAAACCTTCCTAGTACTAAGGGTTTACTATAATGATTATTAATGTTGAAAAATTCCCAAAATTAATTGGGTTCACTCCCCATTCAAAGTCTTGTTTATATCGTGAGATATGAACCCTTATCTATTAAGTTTTAGGGTGATATAGGTCCCACATTCCATTTGTTATAACGGGATGCACCATCCTTGGTTACAATGTGACCATCATCCATGGTTATAACGTAACCACCTTCATTTTCTATAATGTAACCAAAATCATATAATAAAAACCAATCATATGTTTTCAAAAATATTCTAAAACAGTCATCATATAAATACATTATAACCTATGCAAAGAAAAGGGGTTTCAAAAACATTTTATCGTTTCATTATAGAGTAACCCATGGAAAATAAATTGGATTTAAAAACAACTCAACATAATTATCATTAATCATATTATGAAATAGTACAAATGGAACCAATGGATCATGTCCTTATTAAATCATAGTTAACATCAAATGATATTATCATATATGAAAATTCCTTTAAAATAACATTGAAAAACATTTTCTTTTAATATATCCCTATAAAAATGTAAGGAAATATTCAATTTATTGAGTGTTCCTGATAGAAGGAAATACCATTCTTGTCATATAAGATAAAAAATTTCATTTCATACTATTATGAAAACTTAAAAAAGTGACTCTTTCAGAATATAATAAAAATATTACATATAAAAACATTTTATAAAACATAAATTTTTTTTAAATGTTTTAATAAAAACTACATTATTATATTATAAAATTCATTAATTATTTTTAGAAAACATAGATATGGAGGAAATATATTTTGATTAAAGATGGAAATAAGCATAATTTTCCTTAAAAATACATTTTTTTCATAAAGTACATAAGGTGAGGATAAAGAATGAAACAAACTTATTTTCATGAAATAAACAATGAAAAATACAATACATGAGTTTATGGAGAGTAATATCATAATAACTTATCATTTGAACTTAATCATAAACAATCTCGATAAATACAGATATTGTAACAAAAAAATCTCACTGATTTGCTAACATATATATCCTAAACCCAATAAAGAAATAACATAATACGGATATGTAAATTACTATAAAATTAAAAATAATAATAATAAAATACATTCATGAGATGTATATATAACACATAAAAGAAACAACTGGTGAATATAGAACTTGTCTTGTAGAGATTAAAATGAGACGAAAATCCCTTACCTTAGGCATGCCATTGATTGTAAGCATTGGAACCACATGAATAATATATATAGATTTATTTTAAATATATTATAGAACCATAATAATATATATAATACAGTATATTATTTAATTATAATATTATATAACCCATTTTTTTACACTTTATTATTAAAATCATTGATCTTGGTGATATCTTCTTCAGTTTTCATTTATGTTTTGGTTAGATAGTTTGGTTCTGTGTGATTTTATCCTTTTTATATCACATATGGAATTTTAATAATGATATAAATATTATATATATTCAGTAAATACAATTTTATAGCCATTCAAAAATGTTATAGATAGAAAAATTAATTAGATTGTTCATAGAGATAGTTGGTTATATGTACGCATGATCATTTTTTTCATTTTTTTGACATATTGAACAAAATAAGGGGAAATAGTAAGTAAAATTTCATCAATTATTAATAAAAAATATATTTATCATATATATTAATTAAATACATATTTATTATTATCCATGTAAAATAGAAATGAAAATTGAATCACATTGCTTCACTGAGATGGTAGTCCACATGTATGAGTGATCTATGTAATAATTTTCCAATAGTTTGGAAGGTAAGATGTTATATATGGTATTAACATTAATATTTTATAATTATTTCATAAGTATCATAAATAAAAATTTAATCTATAACAATACCTATCCATGAAACTCGGTGACGAGAAATGAATTTTATCTCTATATGGAGACGGTATGTTGTATGTATGCACTGGTGATGTTCTTTACATCCAATTTGATGTAAAGAGACTGAATAAATGTTGTTTCATAATCATAATAAAATTTCTATATATTTAAGATGATTAATTTTTTATTTTTAAAAAATATAATATAATTATGTGTGGTAAAATAATAATTAAAATTAAAGTGTTCAATTAATGGTATTGACTCTTATTTCATATAACTCCTTTAGATATACTCTTTAGGGATTTAGTGTTGGTCTTTTGGGAATATAATTGTCTCTAGTATTTTTATATGATAGTATGGGGGATAAATTTGATGATTATTATGGATATATAAGGCTCAGTGTTGTTCGAATAAGGGAAAGGATAGCTTCTCTTTTTAATTGAGTGGAGTGGAACTCTTAGAATTTCATAAAATATTAAATTTATATTAATTAACATTTAAGTAATAATGAATAAAAATTGATATAATTTTATGATGAGAGGATTATGAGTTAAAATAATCACATACAATAAAATATGGACAAGTTGTTATCACATTTTCACCATTATCTTATACTTTTAACCCTTATAACCCATTTACAATTTACCATAATATTAAATATTTCTACATTATAAGGGTTATTAATGTTAATATAAAATTAAAATGACGAATAAATGGACCATGAATTATCTTTAAAACCATATCCCATTCATTTGGCCTAATATAATATATTTATGAATTTTATATCATTTAATAAAATATTATATATTATAAAATATCATTAATGTTAGTTTAACACTATTAATTTAATTATAATTTGAATACATAATAAAAAATTGTTATTAGAGTCTAATTCTCCCAAACATCCGTACTATTTCATATAGATCTAAAAAATCATGGGACTCATTAACATTTTATAATTATATCAATTTTAAATTATTTAAAATCATTTATCTATTCTTTTATTAACTAATTAAATACTCAATTAATATCGCATAATAATTTATGGAAAATATATAATTTAGTGAAAATAATTTCATTAATCAAAAAAATAAAAACTTATATACTCTCATATGATGATTTTTTTTCTTTATGTGTACACAATACAAATATTTAAAACAATAAAAGTGACATTTTGTAACTTTATTTGATTAAAATATTATAATAGAAATTTTCATATGAAGATTCCTTTAAAAAAATCAATATTAATAATAATTAATAATAATGTGTAATGATACAATTTAAATTCATCAAATAATAATTATGATGAAAGAATATGTCCATATCATTTTCATTTATCACTGACTAACGAAATATACCATTTTTTGATGTGATAAATTTTACAATAACTATGATAACTACTGTCTAAAATTAAACGTGTTTGTTTGATTTAGAAACTCCAGAGGTGGGGTGAATTAATTTATCGATAAAATTTCTATTAAAATTTAATTTAAATACTAAATCCCCAATTTTATAATATTTCCTATTAAATAAAAATAGTAAAAATATCTAAATTTTATCATTCAAATATTTTATGAAAAGTGGGATTAAGGCTTAATTAAAATAAATGTTAAATTCTTTAACTATCAATACTAAACAACATAATCAAACAATTTATATAAAAAAATTAAGAAAAATATTAAATTAATGTTTTGCAACAATTTATAAAATGGAAACCGATTAAAATAAGAAAAAACAAAAATTCATAGAGGGTAATTTAAAAAATGGGTTCATTATCAAGAGAAGACTTTACCCTATCCACATGGAAGTCTCCTACGATGAATAATTTTAATAATTAATTATCTAATCCAAAACATGGTTTAGGTTTTAAAAACAACAGTTCAAATGACTAACCAAGCACAATGACACTTTCACATTTTTACATGGGATAAAAATATATTAGGTCTCACAAGTATTGTTCCATAGTTAATAATTGGAATAAAAATAAAAATATTTGATAGAATATGTTGTATTATCCATTTATCATAGGAGACTATGTTTTATAGATAAAAATAGCAATATAAAACAAAACTCAATTGTTAAATCATGAAATAATAGAAATAGATTATGAATTATATAATGTGAGGCTACTCTATCCAAATAGCTTTTATTCGTTGGAGTCCATGATTTTTTATCTTGAAGGATCATAGAAAATGCTACAAAAAATTATATAAAATGAAGCATTGAGATTCATTTCTTAAGAATAGGAATAGGTGTATATGAACCTCTCTTATTCACTATGTATGTTGATATTTTTTCACTAGACCAATTTTTCTCCATGTGATAAAATATTTCTATTAAATAGATCTTCCTAAAAAGTAGATATTGTATAATAATAATTCTTCGTTAAATGAAATTATGTTCCATTTAACGCATTAATACTATATATTTGATATTTAATATTATCCAGTACTATGTTACCAGCGACACGCTATATTTACTTAGTGAATACTTATTTGCGCTCACACAAACCGTATACAATCAATTAATATGGAGTGATGAAATAGTCGGTCCATCCCTTCATGTGCTCATCACATATATACAAGAAAATAGATCATGAACACATGTAATAAAATACTTATATATGCAGTCACTACATTAGAATACGCATAAAGTATACTAATTTATGAAAAATTATACATAACTTTTCACAATAAAATGATATCTTCATGTGGAAGGTAATTTCCCTAATGTGTTTACATCAATGATTTTCACAATCAGGTATTATTATTTAGGGTAGGTTGATTATATATTTGGTAAGGTGAAATCATAATGCATAATAAACTAAATATTCAATGAATGGATAGTTCATTACTACGAAAAAATTTTCTCACATGAATCATTTTAAGTAGTTTCTTTATGTGGTAAAGTGGAGTATAATTTATTTTTAGGTGGAATGGTAATCTCTATACATATCCATGTTTTCAATTTCTTTCATATAATCCATTATCTAATAAAAAATATAAATATAATTAATGATATGATAATAATGAGTTTGGATCACAAAAACAAGGAGGATCAAAACTACACTAAGAATCTCCCCTTTGGGATGATGACAAATCATGAAAGTTAAATTGAAATGAATTGAATAAATTATAATTATATTTTAATATTATTAAAATATATATATAATGTTCATGAAAACATGGAATATTTTCTAGGGAATTCAATTATTTTTAATTTATTACACACATGAATTATTAATCCCCATTTTTTAGATTATCAAAAAGAAAAAAATATATGGAATAAGTGAAATGATAAATGATAATAAAAGAGAGTATATAAATAATAGATTAAAAGATGCCACAAAATGGGTAAAAATATATAACAATAAATTCCAATAATAAATCCAAATCTGAATCTGAATGAGGGTCATCATTGACATATATATGAATTATAAGATCATTTCCATTGAATGTAGAGACAGGAGAAGACGTCATCTATGGATTTGATGAGGAGGCATGGTCTTCAATAACTACACACCTAAAAACTAGTATAATATGTTGAATGGATTAGTAATGTGTTAGAATAAAGAGAGTGATTTTATAAAATGGAGTATTTTGCGGTAAAATAATGAAGAATCAGAATGTATTTTAATATAAGAGGTATAATGATATGATTCTATGAACCAGGAAAACTCAACGAAATACAAAGAAACATGATCCATAGCGTGTAGGAAATCATCACAAATCTTTATGAAATATTTCAAAATAGAACTCATAGCTCTAGATTCTCATCATTTTAATTGAAATATTTATTTATATGGGGAATCATGAAGTCCATAGAATTTTTTTAAACATCCATTTATGATTGTAGTTTTTATAATCCTTTTGAGATAATAATCAATCTCCCTCATAATTGTATATTGGTATTTACTAAATTTCATTAAGTCATTGTGAACTAGATCTAGGGTCTTGGTAGTGTGGGATTTAAACCCATAAAACATTACCATGTGAGTCATGATTAGTTTTTTAAACAAAACAATCAACTCATATTTAACGAATTTTGTTTCATCACAAAAAACTTAATGAACATAAGGAGAAGAAGAAATATGTGCATGTTGAAACAAAAAATTAATGAACCTCTGATATAAATGAATCATCATGTTAGATATATCATCCCGAAGAGCAAAAAAATGATCTCTCAAATCTGAAATCTCATTCAATATCAGCTCTGTTTTGAAATTAAATCTATGATGATTATGATTGATTACCAAAGAAAAAATATCCTAAATATAATCATATATTAATTATTTCAAAAAAGTATCAAAATTAAAAAAAATATGATTGAATGTATCCAAAAAATAATATTTAAACACATCTATGTCATCATTAGTGATATATTAAGTTGATTAATGAAGGATGTAAGAGCATCTGGAGATGGATTACTCACCAATAGCTTACAATATACCTAAGGAGAATCCTAAAATGATATATCTACCATAGTCTAATCCTTAACACTATTAATAGCTTTGACATCATCAATATTAGAATCTTTTACATTTTCCTCATGAAAACGAGCTTTAAATCATCAAATCCTTCTAGAATGAGAAACCCATGAATCCAACATCCATCCAAAGTTATTTGAATAGAAATAATGGTAGGTTAACCATATCCAGTTGGATTGTCTCCATGATCCTCAACTATAGAATCAGGATATTCTGAGCCCAAAACTAGAAATTATGTGGAAATATCCTCCTTATAAGGTGAATCAAGTAAAGGATTTATCGAAATACACTTACTAATAGGAGATAATTATTAGTTATATCTATCATAATTAGCTTCAGTAGACTAATCTCCATATAGATCATCCTCAAATTTTAATGTAATTTCATCATTATGGTCTAAAACATGTGTCTATTCTTCTTCATCCTCTTCTTCCATAGCTATATCATCGTATCCTTATTTATATTTAGAAACATGTTTCTTTGAGTACACCACAAACTCATAAGGGCAATTAACTATATCACCTAGATCCCTAGGTCAAACAAGATATGCTATTAGGTTAAACTATTAAAATATTTTCTCTAGGTCAGCTACACAATAATATTTCCATGGATTATAGTTGAATCTCATTTTCCAACAAATAATGTGATTAAGAAATAATATATCATATGTAATTATCCTTTCCTCTCCAAAAGAAACTAAGGCATTATACTCTAGAAATTTAGAAATGATATTAGGATAAGATAAATAATTAAACCATGATGATGGATTTCCTATGTCAATCATATGTCAGATGGCATATCTGAAAAAAAGACATGAAAACCGATATTTATCCAAAACATGTAAAATAGGCTCTGATTCCTTAGTATATTAAGTATCATTTTTGTGGGAATATTTCATGTTATATTATTTAAATTTGTATCATATATTCACTATTAAATTCAATAGTAGTGGGTCTTCTAGGAGCCCCATTCCCAGTGATCTCATCCAAGTAATTCTAAAATTCATTGTTCGGATGATTAATAGAATATGATCTTTGATAATCCTTATATTCTCCATTATGAACAACAATTAAACATTTCTCCCTTTTCACCAATGAAATCTTCAAAACACCACCATTTGTCATTGATTTTTCTATACACCACCTATCTCTTGGGAAGAACTCATGATTTGCATAAGACTACTTGAAAATATTCAAATAGAATGGTTGAACATTTTTTAAATGAATCATCCCATCATTGATTGTGAATCACATTCCATACCAGTGATCTTCTCAATTTCAACGACTGTTCATTAAAATACCTTTTTTCCTGAAAACATAAGATCAATTAGATGTAGATTCTTCCGCTTTAGTGATGTGATCGATAAGGATTTAAACTTTTTTGACTTCTTAAAATGGGGTGACTGAACAAGAAAAAAGGTATGAAACATTTACATCATCATAAACATTTTGATTTGATACAGGACCTTTGATGGTTCATAAATAGAAGGTAAAATAGATAGTTTTGAAATGGATAGAGTGTGATGTTCGTGGAAAGAGAAATAAATCATCTCAAAATATCATTAAAATATAGAGGAGATATAACGGAAAATAAATATAATGGTTCAGATTCCTATTCAAATTTTAATTTAAATCATTTAGTTATCAAAATATTAAAATTAAAATATATCCTACAAAAATATTGGACAAAAAAACTAAAATTAATAAGACATGTCAATTATGATGATCGTGGGTCTATAAATAACATATCCATAGTATGAATGAAAATTTTATGATTTAAATCCACATGATAAGTATAATTAAAGTGTTTGTTAAAATATTGTGATAAGTATAATGTCTATAAGAATAAGTGTTCCTGGTAGGAATTCAGACAGTTTAAGAAAAACTCATAGTTGGACTACTTCTCGAGTGAAAAATTAAATCAATGATACCTTTAGAAAACATCATAGAATAAAATTTAAATATTTAAATATTGTAATTAATTAATAAAACAAAATTAAAACAATTAATAATAATTTTTCATTTCTAATTCATGTCTAATATAATTGATTGTCTCAATATTCAAGATTTTTTTAAATGTATATATGAGTTGATGTTTAGAGAATAGATGTATAATCATATAGGATATAAGATCATTATTTAAATAATATAAATTTACTGAAAATCTAAAAAATTATTTTAAAAGCGATAGTGTTGAAATCTAGGGGGTTGTTCAACAAAGGAATCCTCAATAGTTTAACTATTTAAGAATTCACTCATAATGCCCATTTGATATGGGTTGAAATCAAAATTTGCTTCTTATGATAGCAACATCCTAGTAGAATCATGTCTAACTATTGGTAAAATGTATTCCACATAGTAAATAAATTATTCATCACTATATAATTGTGCAGTCAGTCTCTCTTTATTAATAACTATTGTTCCTAACACATCAAAAAAAATTTGAACACCAATTTAGTTTACGTAGATAGTATCATTTGGGTAATTTAACTAGTACCCATATTCTATTTCTTTCAAAATAATTATGTTCTTACTCCTTTTCCATTTTCAATAATTTATCATTAACTTCACCACAGATGTTCATAAATTGAATCTGTGTAATAAAGCTGGTAGCTAAACCTGATTTTTTATAGAATCATTAAAATGAGTTACATTATATAGGTCACGTTCAATAAAATCTAAGGGAATAATGAAATGAGTCATACTAGCTCTAGGAATATAAGTGTTTGAAACATCATTCTCAACTACATGTTTAGATTTGATATATTCATCAAAACTATGAGAGTTATTTTCAAGAGGTCTCACATAATTTTAACCATGTTTAATATTTATGTACAAAATACAATGGTAATCCAAAACAATATATAAATATAACATTGAATGAAGTGTATTTATTTAATCAAATTTTACTTGTTCTTGTTCTTCCACAATGGTAGTCCTTTTATTAAATACCCTATATTATTCACTAGGAGTAGGATATCCACAGAAACTTATTCATCACTCATGGATGAAAACATTTATAAATTCTATTTCATATTTTTTTTTAATATATTCTATCCAAATAATCTAATTTAATTATCCTTTTTTATTAAATTTTTATAATGATAACAATCCTTGTTTATTGGGTATTCAATCTTGGGTTGATCTTTAACTAAAACATTCCAAGTTATATTTCATGGGAGTGATTATTTCAATGTCCTCATCAAATATTCCAAATCCTTGATTCATTATGAGTGGAACATAGATGTTAATTTTTTTTAGAAAATAAGGAATATAACCCAACAACATAAAAATTGTAATTTTATATAGAAATTAAAACTAATGAATGTTTAGAATAAAAATATTTACAAAAAATGTTTTCAAATTTAACATAAAAATCATCATAAAAAAGAATAAAATATATGCATGTTATATCTCATCCCATATCCAAGTTATAATTGAGAAATTAAATGTCTATTAGATTTATCAATTTGACTTAGACCAATTACCAAAACATTGGAATTGTCACCAAAAGTAACATGTACACCATCCATTTTAATTATGTTTTTGAATATTGGGTAGTTTTTGTACAGATGTATAGATCTAAAAATATATAGGTACCATATTTTATTGAAATAGATCTTAAATTATTTTTAAATAAAAAATATTTAAGTAAAAATGTCTTTGGTACCCCTATTTTCATAGGTATGAAAATTTTTGTAATAACAGATTTAGGAATCCATTATTTTTTATTCATTTCTTATAAAAATTCATAATGATTTCATAAATAAAAATGTTGTTAGGACCTATTTAAAAATAACAATAACTGAATTTACAAAATATGAGCTTGGGATTTCTTATATAAATTATTTTCTGTCTAGGTTGATTTCTTAAACAACTAGTATATTTAAGTATACTTCTTTTACCAATATTATTTTTAATATAAATTATTCATCTGGTAGATATCTATATAACCTTATTTAATTGTTTAATAGACATTTTCATATAATTATTTTCTTTCATAAGATGATAATTTTTATCCTTCTCTTTGGTATAACCTGATTTAAATATATAAAAGAAAGCTTGTTCCTTTTTATCATTGTATATTTATTTTTTAATTAATTAAACGTGTCTTACAACATGTTATAATATTAAAATAATTCTTCACTAGAAATATTCTAGGATTGATTTTCAATTTTAGAATGTTATTAAATTTTAGAATGAGATTTCGGATAAATATTTAACAACTTGATGTCTTTTTCATAAAACACATATTAGCTTTATAACTTATTTCTTATATTAGGGAATCTAATTCACTTTAATTATCCTATATGAAAATAATAATGGTTTCCATATTATTTTTATATCTATTGTTTTGTCCTCAGATGTTTTAATATTCTTCAATTTAGTATAGCCTACTTTGGTGTTCCTTGTTTATAAAATTAATAAACAATAGATGATTTTTTTGAATCATACTTTTTATAATATTTTCTTTAATTTAGCTTCACATTATTTCCATTATAAATGTGTTTCATGATTAAATTATTCTATTTATATAACTTTTTGAAATTTCATGCTTGATGTGCCATTTTCCCATGATTGTTAGCTTGTGAATCTTCATCACTTAAGATTTCATCTTTGATGTTATATTTTTGAATTGATTCAATAGTGTCAAAAGATGCATACCTTAATTTTACCTATCCACATCCTAATTTTTTCATTCAGTTATTCTTTATACATCATGATATTTTCTAATTAGCCCCTTTATTAAAAGTGTACTAATGTCACATGGTTCTCTTGTGGATAATGATCTTCCTCTCAGTATTTCTGGTAATAATATAAGATATTTCATGACTTCATCTAGGTTACTAATATTCTATTAAAGTACAATTATCAACTAAATATTCCCATGTAACCAGATATTCATGGCATATATTGACTTATCATGATTTATCTTAAAATTATCATATTAAATTGTGTATTTATTTAATCAATTTTATATAACTTTATATGTTCCTTCCTGTGACATGACAAGGGTATCCCAAATCATAAATGTTTACTTATAGGTAGATATTTAGTTTAATTCATATTTCCCTAAATAGTATTACAAATCATTCATATCTTTATAATTAAAATAATATGAACCTTTAGTACAATCACTTCAAGAATCTCTTTGAGATTGATGTTTATCGTATTTATCATCCATAATGGTCCTAAAAATGAAATCAGAAATGTTCTAAGTGAATTTTAATTATAATTCAATTTTGATTATAATTATTTCCATTCAAAAAGGGTCCATATAAAAATTAGTACCATAATTTCAAATATTATTAAAAATAAAATCAATTTATATATAAAAAAAATTATTATATTTAATTTAAACAAATTCACAGTTAAACTGATTTCAAAAAAAACTATGATACAAAATGTTAGTTAGAGTGACTAACTCAAGAGGAGGTAGGGTTAAATGTCTTCATAATAATTTTTAAAAAATGAAAACTGAATTTCCAATGTAAAAAATGAAAAGATAGTCTAATTATTAGAAATATGTAAATTTCATCATACAAATAGTCTCTAACCAATATTAAGTATTAGTTAAAATAACATTTAAATTATTTTAATTCAGAAAATAATTTTCTTTATAAAATAGTTACCATAAAAACAAATTAATACTAAATTTAAATGTAGTGATTTTTATAGTATAGAAAATAGAAACTAAAAAAATAACTAGAAAATCACATATAGGAAATTAAAAAATGGTATTCGTATCAAACAGGGTCTTAATCCCATCAAATTAGAAATGACATAATACTATGTAGTTTATTAATGAGTAAACTGATCTATGAGATAAATCGGGTTTTAAAAACAATATCATACAATATATTCTAGGCACAATGCTTCTTCTACTGTTGTGTACGTTATGAAAAAATATTAAGACATGCATGAACTCGTTCACAATTAATTGTGTGACTAGAAATAAAATTATTTGAGAGATTATCACATATTCTCTAATTTATCATATGATATATTTTTTATAGGTAAAATGAGAAATATAAAACACATATATAATTTTTCATCATAAGAATTAAAAGGTATTGATTCAGAATGAGAAAATATGGGCGTCTTGATCTGAATTGCAACACTTTTCCAGTGTCCATGAATTTTTATTTAGAAGGATGTGGGATATTTTTCTCAAAAAATTAAAGAAAATTAATTATTTTAGAGTCTTCACTGTAGTTTAAGTAAAATTTTATGGGATCCTCCTTTATTCTCTATGTATGAGATAATGTTTTCCCCACATCCCCTTTTTCTATGTCATAAAATGTTTATCTTAATGATATTTTCATCAGAAGTAGTCATTAGAGAATAATCGTTAATTATTTAGTGCAGTGATGCTCCATTTAATGATTCAAAAATATCAATTGAATATCTAAAATTCCCCACTGCTATTTAATACATGGAAAAATATCTTCACATAAAGCAAGGATAATTGAGATAATGAAAAATTAACATGGTCAGCAGATGTGGAAAGGTGAAATGGTCAGTTCATCTGTTCATGAGTTCAGATCATTCGTACATGTGATCATTTCATGACTTCATGCAGTATTATTTGATCCCTATGATCAATACATTAAAAGACATAGTCATTATATTAAATTATAATAGATTATGCATAATTGACATGGTAACTCTGTCAATTAATATGATAATTACCATCAACCACGTGTTCACTTAACTAATTATTCTGATCAGGTATTTTTCTATCATGGTATATTGATTTTACATGTGGTTAGGTGATTCTCAATACACGATAAGATGAATCTTCAATGTGCAATAAATTCATGATTAAGAATATTTTTTCTCATCTAACTCATGGAAATTAGTTTGTTCATGCGGTTATGTCGAGTATAATGAGTGGTAATGTGATAAGGCCACATATTGTTCACATGATAAGGTTGAACAATACTCTCTTGACATGGCCATCTTCTTAATTATTTTCATTAAAAAAAATTAAACTAAAAAGAAGGAAAATAATTAATAACAATATAAACCTGATTTGGGATCCATAAATTGATGACGTGATGGACTATGCCAAAAAAATAGGAAATTTACCAAATTCAAACCACTTGATTCTAAATATAGAATCCATTTGACCCAATTCAATAACCCTAAGTGGTGGAAATTAATTTTAATATAAGTGTACAAATTGTGATGAAAATTTATTTAAAAAAATATAGTTCTAATCATAAAATAAGATTTATTCTTATTTCATGCCTTTATAAATATTAAATGACTATTAAAAAATTGTTTTCATTATAAAATATATAATTTTCATTAAAATAATTCATTAAAAGTGTTATATTTTATTTACTACGATAAAAAAGGAATTGCGCACATAAAGAAGGTTTTTTTAGGAAAATGCCTTTAACCTATAAAATTTTCTTTATAAAGAATTGAAAAATAATGTTTATCCCAATAAAAATATCTGGATTATTAAAAAAACAAGAAAAATATTAATTTTAGAATATTTAATAAATTATTGGAACTCTGCACAAATTTTTTTCAATAAAATCACCATATTTTACTATTAACTATAAATTCAATCTTCTCAGAAAACTCTAACAAATTTACCCTAAGATAATTTCAATTAACTGATTTTAAAAATAATATTAATTATTTTGAAATAAAATTTAAATATATTATTGAAATTAGTCTACTTTTTTTCTTACAAAAAAAAATTTCATGAAAATGTATTTTTGAAAATAAAATGACTTTAGTGAAAAATCATGATTATTTACAAAAAAATTATCAAAACATTTATATTCAGTAGGATATTTTTAAATATTTCATAAAGTATTTAATTATTTTTATACCCACTGATATTGAAAACTATTTTATAATGGTCCCATCTAAATATTTTAATAATATATCATGGTTCTATTAAACAAAGTGTCACGTGTAACACAAGATATTGAAAAAGTAAATTAATTTAAAGAGAATTATTTATTAAAATATCTGGGGATTACATAACCTCCCTTAAAAAATTTCCTCCCCACAATTTTAACATGTTCTCATTAACCAATTGTTTGATATTTTAAATGTCCATTGTTGAAAACCTTCAATATAAATGGGTTCATAAAAATTCCCCATTAAAAGAGGGAATACGAAGGATGGAAGTAATCAAAAGAATATGTTCCAAAATCAGAGAACAAAAATTGGAAGATAAAATATGGGAATGAAAGGGAATAATAATTCTCAAGGAATAATAGAGAGTGACATAGAACATTGTCTATATAATTTAATTAATCCCAAATCTATGAATCCATGAGGGATTAGAATACCATCAATTCATTGGAATTTAAGGTTATAGGACAACATTATTGACTTATGATCGTTTTCCTAGAGTAGATGAATTCCTTTTCCATATATACTAAGAACATAAAGAAATATACTATCTTGACAATTATAATTTCACCCTTTAATCAATTTCTAGAAAAATACAATTAGTTTCTCTAAAAAATTATTATTCATGCTGATTTTTTATATTCGTAAATAACTAAAATCATCTTATTAAGGATTAAAAATGTATATCAAGATATTCCTCCAATATTTAGTCATTAATAAAAACAAAGAATTGTTAGCAAAATATTATTCTCAAAATGAATAAACTAACTGTTTAAGAAACACTACATTAATAATCAAAAATATAATTACCTAAATAACCTAATAATTAAAGAATTATTTAATATAAAAGGAAATATCATAACTATTAGATTAGATATTCCAAAAATAATAATTACATTCTTCCCAAATTACCATAATTGTAAATCACTTGTTAATCCTAGGGCTCACATATACCTTAACCCAATGAATCATTAACCAAAAATCATAAATAACCTTAATAAATAACTCTATAATCATTTAATGTATTAAAAAAACCAAAATATCATGAATAAAATATAAATAATATCATGAATGGTAATCATTAACAAGACTATAAATATATCTGAAAATATCCAATTATCAATTAATCACATTCCAAAAATCAATATTGTCATTATCCCAATATCCAGTAGTCCATTATTATCATACCATCAAATCATATATCAATACAAAAGGGTGTTTAAATTTCAATAGATAATAAAAATCCCATCACAAAAAACATTAAAAGGGGGTTTTTATGAATTTGGACATATGATCCACATTAATAATAGTAAACCATGATGGTATACATAAAATTAGAGTTAACCTCACATTAAAAAATATATGATTCCAAAATTATAACAATACTTATTCATTAAATATGTTCACAACAATTGAATATTTTCTATAAATCAAATTAATCAAAGATGACTTAAATTATTTTTTATAAAATCACAATCCAATTTCAAGACTACCAATAGAATCAATGGAAATAATCCTATTATCTAAAAAAATTAATTAACTCAAAATTATTCACATGTTAAGGATTATCTTCCCTAGTAATCATGTCTTCTTTAAAAATATCACCTAACCACAAAATAAATTTTCTTTTTTATTAGTATCACTACAAATATGAATTCAAATAATTAAATAAAAACTAATATAGAACAATCCTTATATGATTAAATAGTTTTATAATAGAATATCATTAGTATAACCCTTATAAAACACAATTCTTGAATCAAAATACAAAATAACTAGAATTGTCCCACTACCTTCTTAAACCATTAACATGGATTCATCAACATATTCCCCAATACAAATTACCAATAAAATTAAATATGAATGATATATTAAGATTAATCAATGGAAATTTAATTATTCTTCATACTTTTAACATAAAATTAATATTAAAATATTTATTACATTTAATAAGGCATTCTTAGCTTCATCATAATCATTGGTAAAACAATTAATCATATAACCTTGATGATTATCTACTAGAGCTACCCCCTACTAGACATATTTTCATAGTGACCAAAAATTAAACATTTAAAACCTTCTACTATTGACGATAAAATAGGAAGACCAATATTTTCATTTACTGTGTTAATTTATCTAATCATTTTTTCTTGATAATTACATTTTTTGTCCTTTTTCACACTCAAAACATCCTCCCATTCATTTGAGAAATTCACAAGAGTGCTTATTCCAACATCTAGCACATGTTGGATGCTGAATCTTCTTTCCTCCATGGTCATTATAAAAGCTTTTATTTATCTAATTAGGAGTGTTTAAAAACTCAAAAAATTTGATATTTTTAACTAAATAAAAAGTTCTCTGATTTACAATAATAATAATGTTTTATATTATTGTTAATATTTTAGATGGTTTCTCATGAGGGTAATCATTCCATTGACCATCACAATAAACATTAACACAATTTCTTTATGTTCTATAAATTGTAAAAAAACCAAAAGGTGTAGTGTGAGCAACAGAAAACATAGTGGTAATCCACATAATTAATGAAAAATAATTTACTGTATATCAAAATAATGAAACCTACTTTAATGAACCTCATTTTTAACACATTACATTCATGATCATTTAAAAAAATTGGATTTTATTCAATAATGTGACTTATCCCCATGTTCCTCACTACGGTTATCTAGTCCTTATTTCTAATGGGTAAATAATCCTTTCTCTAACACCAACAATAGAATTCTTTACATTTTATACATAGATGTCACATCATTATAGATTAATATTTATTATAGAACATAATAATGCATTCCAAAAACATATAGGTTCAGTGCCTTTATAAACATAGGCATCTAAAAAAATTGTTCTTATATGATCTACATTATCTCCCACCATGTTATTAACAACTATAATAATTATTATAAATATCATTGTTAGTTTATGAATTCATAACATGGGGAATGGAAACATAAAAATGTGTGAGATTAGATTTTATATATGGGTTATCATGGGATATATTAATAATCACATGAGAATAACATGTACATAAGGGTATGAGAATATGAGAATGAATTTTGGAAATAATAAAATGTATATCATAGTTCATAATATTGACTCATGGAATGAATCATATTAGTTCATAATACATGAATCATAAATGAATCAAAGAATGATATCCATGGGGGCATAACATTGTTATATGACATAGGTTTTTGAATACACATAAGTATGAAAATAATTTACTTAGTAGTCATGGATTACTTATAAAACTATCATAGTGGAATGGGTTAACTCTAAAAAAATCATAGCAATTAGGTTTCATTACAAATACTATCATGGTCGATAAAGAAAATTTCTAATCTAGGTTCAATCTATATTCCAATCATTATTATCTCAAAAGATACAAATCATTACCCAACTAACTTGATGTAGATATAGTTCCCACCCATCCTTGATTATAAAGCGACCGCCATCCTTATTTATAACGTAAACACCTTCCCCAGTTATAATGTAACAACCATAAATTTTTATAACATATCCAACTCCACATAATTAAAACCATACTTATGTATTACAAAATATCATAAAATATTCATCATATAATCACACTATAACTAATGCAATGAAAATGAATTTCATAAATAATTCTTCAATTCAAAATAGTAGAACCCATATTAAATAAATTGGGTTCCCAAAAATCACATCAATATAAACATTATCCATCCCAATGGAGTGTAATAATGGTATTATTGGATCATATCCATATTAAATCATAATTATCATTAATTAATGTTACAATATATGAAACTTCCATTAATAGATCACTAAAATATTTCTCAAAGAAAATAACCATTCAATATGAAAAATCGCTTTTAAAATAAAAGCATTTATAAAATATTATTGAAAATTTTTTATATTAAACGAACATTGGAAACATATTTTGTAAGATTCAAATCATTGTGTGATCATGAAGGTGCAAAATTTTGGGCATGTATTGTCTCAAAAATACTCAATGAATCTCTTTGATTTTGATGACTAAAATATCCATGATTATTTTACTAATGATATAACATTAACTTGTTTTTGGAAAATATTTATTGAGAAAATTATCTTATATAAACGTTAAATTATTTGATTTTGTATTATAGACATGTTTAAAATTAATATGGAAACAATTTTTATACCCTAATTTTGAAAGTGTAACTTATTTATTGGGAAACCGTTGTGTGGAATAAAACAACTAAAACATGAACCCTAAACAATTGTAAATGTATGGATCAAGGACACTAATTTTGGAAGGAATCCTATGTTTGAGAAACAAATTTATGGTTCATTAACCCTAATTATTTATACTCCCTTACATTGTTAACCATATATTCATAATTTTTTTGAACATGAAGGAATCCTACATTTGAATTTATCAACAGTAATGTTTTATGTTTAATATATTTTAAATATTTTCATTAATGATATTTTCATAGATTAATATCTTTTTAAAGTTGTTTTTGACTGATTAAAAGTCTTGTATTCAATGGGTTAAATCATTCCTATATCTAAGGGAATATATGAATCTATTGTAATGGTTTAGTATTTAAATGATCACACTTATTTAGGTTATATTCTTGGATATTATCAACAAGAATAAAGATAATTTTCTCTTTCTAAATACCTTGAGTGATTTAGTTATTTGTGTGATATCTAATTTAAAATAGAAAACCTACTTAATGAAGAACATCATATGTATCTATATATATAAAAGATCATCGATATTCATATTCATATATATATATATATATATATTTCAAACATTTGTTGTGTAAACTATTGATTAATTATTACTATGTATTGTTTTATGATTCTATGTTTATTGATGATCATTTTGAATCAATATATCTTAGAAGTGATACAATATTGAAGACATTCAATATTAAAGGAAAACATCATTTTTTAGTTTCTTATGAAACACTTAAAAATTACATATTTTCATAAAAAATATTCCTATGTTGATTTATTATAGTATCACCTACTCAGAATCAATATTTGTAGAGTTTCAGATATTGGAACAAAGATGTGGAATTTAGCTATCTAATAAAAGATCCAAAAAGTATCTATAAAAGCCTTATTTTAAGGGTTTCAGCTTCCGATAATCAGTTACTACATTCTTGTGATAAGAGGAAATGTTTAGTGAGAATCACCGATCTCACTAAGAGAGTTTTGGTGGAGTAAACTATGTGCTATTTGTGCCCTAAAACACTATAAAAAACTATTTTCATGGCTTCTATTTCATCGCTTTTAATCTAACCTATGGAATATAAATTTACAGATACCTCCTCTTATGTATATTTTTAATATTGAATACTATCAATTGGTATCAAAAGAGTTATTTTCTATTAAAGTATATAAGCTCTAGAATTATTAATGTAAAACGTCTATACAAATACATATATTAATGAGAAAACTATAAAATGGATTGTTAATGATATATTATACATACTATAATGGTGATAATTATGAATTTTGAAAATATCTCATTATTATATAATTTATAAATATTGCATTCAAACTATACATGAATATTTTCACTCTGTGTGAATTCCATGAAAAAAACATGGGATGCCATCAAAGGATTTGTGTATGATATCAATTCAAGAGAAATGAATGATATTATATGTTTCCATGGTCTCGATGAATTCAACCGAATATTTAAATGTTCTATTTTATATGTGTGACGTCCCATACCCTGATTCCCATGGATGGGTTCCTTGAACTCGATGGGCCACATGAACTCAAGCGCATCCCCTAAAATGCCAGAGGTTACTGACTAGCAGTGGGGGCCTAGGGTGTCACCATGCAGAGACTATGCCCTCATTACCAAATTGTAATTAAATGGGTGAGAGTAAAAATATGAAATTAGTGGAATCAATATAAGAGAAAAGGGAAAAATGGAAAAGTAGACACAAAGAAAATAATTACTGAAACAACTGGAATAACATTATACAATAGATAATGATATGTCATGTAATTAAAAGATAGAAAACATGGATACAACGAAAGGTATAACATTTTCCAAAAAGTATAAAAGAAATAAAATACTATACCAAGAATCGTATGATCCAACTCTATCATCTACTAGAAAGATCAATACTAAACATAAATCAATCAAGTGATTAAAGTCATATACTTCCCTTTTTCAAAACTAGAAACCATGTAATCGGCCCCAACAACCAATCAAAGCCCAAAGAGGGTGTGAGATAAATCTCAGTGGGAAACCACTAATGGTGTCTATAAAATCCATCCAGTGCAATGGAAATGTAAAAGTGTATAAGCATGAATATATAATGTAAATCAATACAGTGTAACTAAATACCCAAGTACCTACATCATACCTCAACTGGTGACTGAAAATCATGTTCATTTAATAATGTAATAACTAATTTTATACTAATAAGTCTTTTAAGGAATATCCATCATATATATCACCCAGTCATAGTATAAATAGTGAAGGTTATAAGATTTAACAAGGAAACCATGATCAATGATATTTAATAGTGTATTCCAAAGGTAATAACCAAGGAGAGGTAATCCTAAATGGATTCTAACATAGTAGTTACTAAGTCTATCTAAGGGGTAAGACTGTAATCCAAGTAGAATTATCCAAGGTATTCCACAATGAGATTCAAACCGAGTCAAATTAGTGCATCCAACATAAAATGGAGATAAGAAATTTTTGAGTGTGATGGGATATTACCATGGATCCTACTTCCCAATGATGGATCCAAGGAGTGTATAAAATGAATCCTGGATACAAGTATTTTATCCAAGTCATCCTATATTACTACATGATGGATCTTATTGTATCATACCGGAAATGAAAATATTATACAAGGTTCTGGTTCTAATTGGGTCTCAACCTAAGCAAGACATATCCTTGAATTCGAAAGGGGTTCCCAGGTGCTCATTGTATTTCTTGATCAGAATACAAGGTTGGAACGAGTTAGGAAATTCCAATTTGATAGTTATTTCATATAATAATTCAATTGGTTCAATCCTTTACTTTCATTAGTGTGATTAGATCCTGTAGCGTGAAACCATTTAATCATTTCATTTGGTTTATCCCTTTCCTTTCATTAGTGTGACAAGGACATGTTACATGTAACCATTCATTTATTCCATTTAATCATATTCCATATTCAACGTTCATTCTGATACCCTCCATTAATGTTGAATGTGGTACTGTAGATATGAAACCTATTATTTATTTACATTTAATGACAAGTTATATACATATTATACTTTCCAATTCACATTTCACATTTCATTATCAAATTGAATCACTTAACTTAGGAAGGTTAAGTGGTAATAATATATGGGACATTCCATTTAGAAATTCAAAAAATAATCATATCATTTAATGTAGAAATCTTACCCTTTGGGAGTTCAAGCCAATGCAGACCCGGATAGTGGCTCAATTGTGTCAAATCATTAAAACCCAAAATATGGATTAATAATTAGCATGGGGAAGATTGAGTGGTAGGTGTAATCTCTAACAACTAATCAGATATTTTGATAGTTCATAACCATAATATTTTAATGAGTATTATCATTGCATATAAATGTATGAAACGACACACAATGAAATCATTAGGCCCCACAAATATATTCCTTAATTTATGAACATTAGGGATAAATTATACACCAAAAACCTTATATTTTTAGGAATCTACTCCTTTCATATCCTCCCTTTATTTACCATAGATTGGTGTAGATCTAAGATATAGTTAAAAATGAGAAAAACATGATAACTATGTCGAGAGAAAAATAGAGGAAGAACTACTCAAACATACTCATGTACATACCATTGTACATAAAACCTCGTGAACAGAATCTCGATCAGTTTCCAATTGATAGAGATCTCATTATACCAATTTTATGTCATTAAAATCTCAAAACTGAGAGAAAAGGGGGTTAATCCTACTTTTTCTCATATTAGGAGGAAGAAGGAAGATTGTTTGATTATTAAGGGAATAAAAGAAAACATAACCCAAAATTTAGTGACCTAGGTAATATGACTATGAAATCTATAGAAACATATTCCCATTTTGATTCCAAAACTAGATTAAGTTATAAAAAGACTGTAGGTATCTGGTGCTCTTCCTTCACCTAGTGATAGGTGGAACACCTAGTGATAAATCCTGCTATCGTTTGTTTCATAACAGGCCACTAATATTTTCATTGCATATCTTGATAAATCAAGGAAATTACTAGATGAATATACCAATGAGAAGCACGGGACACTTTCATAAACACCACTCTCATATATATAAGAACCTTTATACATCCACATATATGTCGAACATGATCGATGTCCCGAGGCCATTCTAGAGGCGGGTTTTCTCCTGATATACTACCATGGAGTGCAAACCCTTAAAGATCTGAAAACTATCTACTCTTCATCTTCCCAAGGAGGAAAGAGTTAACTATCAAGTATGATAGGTACGACTGATCGTAAATATTAGAAAACTCCAAATTCAGTTCAGAAAAGGGGACCATTAACTTCTATTCATCATTGGCTTACTATACAGTGTGTTTTTGAGTTTTCCAACTCAACGCATCTGCAACTACGTTTCCATTTCCAGGAATATAGGAATGCTCAAAATCAATGGAATGAAGATATTTGACCTGTAATCACTATCTGAGGTTCAATTCATGTTGTGAAAAGATATATTTTTGGATCTTGAGGTCCGTGTACACCAAAAAATTCTCACCCAATGGATAATGTGTCCAAAAATGTAAGGAATGGAAAACTAATGCTAGCTCAATCTCATACATTGAGTTATTAGTCTCATGAGGCATCGACATCTGAGATCCGTACGAAAATAAATTCCTCCTACATCATCACAACTCCTAGTTCGATGCTTGATGCGTCATAGGAGAAAATATAACCTATACAGGGCCACGGAAAAGTTGTAATTGGTGTTGATACAAGCCTCCCATTAAGCTCTTGAAAGGATTTATCACATGCTTCTGATCATATCAACATGACACAATAATTTTGTATGATTAGTAAGAGAAGCAAGATGTGATAAGTCTTGTATGAAATTCTTGTAATATCCAGCCATCCCCAAGAAACTCTAAATATTAAACACATTCTTGGGATTCTACTACGAAACTACAACAATAACCTTTTTAGGGACAATCGATACTCTCGATTATGGGATAATATGACCTAGGATTTGAAATTTATCGATCAAAAAGTGGAACTTTGCAGTCTTCACATAAATATTATGCTCTCATAGTGTACTCAAAATGATCTAAAGATTATTTGAATTCACACTATGAATATGATAATACAGAAATATGAAATCCACAAAGTCTACAACTAAAGAATCCAATTTGGGGTGGAATTCCATATTCATCAAAACCATGAAAATGGAGGGCACATTCCTAATATGGAACAAAATAACTAGGTTCTCATAAACACCATACATTTAATGAAATGATGTATGATTTATAGTTGATGGGCTGATTCACAAGTGATGATAACCTGTTCTATGGTCGGTCTGGGAGAAGACCTTTGCTCATTGGATTTGGTGAAAGAGATCATTTATTCAAAGAAGTGGATATCAGTTCTTGGTCATAATCTGGTTCAACCTTATATAATCCATGAATATACATAAAGTTCCATCCTACTTCTTGGAAAACAACAGTGGAAAACCCAAAGAGGATGTATTGGGCTGTATAATACTAGGGGCCTTTTAATCCTCTAACAGTCTCTTGAGCTCCCGAACCATTGTAGGCTCCTTCCTATATAGAGGAATGGACACTGGCTCTACTCCTGGAACATTATCTATGGTAAACTCCACATCTCTCTCAATAGGTTATCCAGAAAAATATTTGTGAAAAACATCACATAAACGATCCACTAATGGAGGGAAATTAACATATCATAGTCTCTAATCCTCAATGAAGTGATTTACGATCTTGTCAGTCACTTCACCAAGCCTATGATAGTTTCTCCCCACCCTACTAGCTAGACATACCACTCACCATTATGTAGATAACAATTGTCCTTTTGTGATGTAATTTATATCCTATGGAGATAGAAGTCTACAAAATAGTGATAATGAACCAACCAGTCCATCTCAAGTAGGACTTCAAAGCCATAAATCTTTTGAAAAAAGAGGTTCCATAAGAAATGGTAATTTACAAACTCAAGGGGGGGTTCCTTGCACTATCATATGTCTTCATTTCATACCCCTAATGGATTTTGTATGTTCATTACACCATAATTATATTTTATCTATAGTATGAGATATTCTACAATGGATACATAGATAAAATAGTTCTAAGAACCTAAGTCAAACAAAGAAGAAATAATATTAGAGGCTACTAGAAAAGTACCTTGTACATTAGAAGGTCCCCAAACCTTATCCTTTAGTATTGGCTTTAGTTCATGCAACTGACCTGATCCACAACCATGTGAAATAGATGGACATCCATGATTAAAACTGCTCTGATGGTGTTGTTGGTGATCTAGCTTCTCACTACCATGGCCACGACTTCCTCCTTCTCCAGAAATTCTTTTGTTATTTCCACTGCCCACCTGAGGCGGCATAAAATAACTCACTCTTGAAGGTGAAGCTGGAACATATAATTTTCCACTCAAAGCTAGTGGAAAGGTCCTGCAGAAATGTTGATGATGCACTATATGGATGCAATATTACCTCTCCTGTCATCTTATTTCAAACTAAGGATTCGAATGACCCCATTATCCACAATGATGACACAACAAATAGTTATTAAAATGGTAACTCTAGTTTTCACTACCCTTGAAAGAAACATTAAGAGAATTCTTCTTTGCACTGAAATAACAACTTTCCAGATGAGACACTAGTCATCTATGACTATTAGTATTTCCTTCTTCCAGGTTTCACTCTATGATAAGATCATAATCAACTATTTCACAAAAGTTTGGAAAGAGAAAGACATTCACCCGCATCCATATGGTATACTAAATCTCATCCCCAATATGTCTATAATGTGACATCTCATCCCCAACTAAAAGCAATGGAAAGTAATATAACTCTGTCAAACATGTTAAATATTACATATCTAACATACAACCCTTCTTGAGATGCATAAAAACTATGGCTCTGTCAGACATCTACCTTTGAGGATAGAACTGATCAATGAAAATAGGTTTTAGGTATATTTATATCATTCTTTGATGGTGATCAGCATGGTTAACCTCATCCCACCAATGCTTGGTCAAATCCAAAAAAAAATGTATATAGAAGGAATGAATCTTCTATCTGGAGGCATCTCCAAATTCTCAATGATAGATATGGTGGCTTCAAGACAACACTCAGTAGCCTCTCAATTGGAATCCCCTGAAATGGTAAGAGAATGTTGATGCTGCAACTCAGGTGTCAGATCAGTCATCATAGGTGCAACCCATGTATCACCATGAATTGACTACGTCAAATTTAAAAAGAAATCATGAACATGGGGATTAGTGCCCAAATCTAGTACAGTAGGTGGTGCCTCGACTGACACTCTTGGTGGTAATATGGGTAGCTCAGGGCCCACTACGTCTAGAGCATGGTCGTCACCACCCTCTTGGTGTAGATATGAGGACCTCATCATGGAATTGTTCTACAATATTTTATTACATTCCTCAGAACATGATTAGAAGTAGAAAGATAACATCAAGAGAGGAATAGGAATTTTTTAATAATCACTACCAAAGGCATACCACACCAACTACCCACTTAGATATCTAGGTATTTGTATGTGCTCAAGTATAAGTTTCATTTCACATTAAATTTAATTTCAAGTTTCACTCCTTTAACATTCATAAACATGAAAAGGTGGAATATGTATGTGCAACTATTTCATTTAAGATTTCAGGATTAACATTATAATGGATATCTATTTCCATTAAATCAGATCCCATAAACCTATCACATGAAATGTCACCCATTTATTTATAGTATAATGGCTCAACTAGGTAAATTACTCATCCCAGCCTATGAGGGATCTTACACCTCTTGAATTGAGATTGGAAATCACTGAATCTCATCCAAGAGTAACACAAGAATAAGCTATATATCAAAACATCACTCATTAATCACAGGCATATCATGTAATGTATGTAGTTAAATTCACCTCTATGGCATATAAATATGCATGACAGGTGAATTCTAGGTGACTATAATGATGCATGTAACAATTTTCCTTAACCTCATATCATTGGGCCAAGTATGGAAGAAAATACTCAAACTAACTAATAAGCAACAACACCACACATCATTTATGTCACACAATGGTGAAATAATATAGTATTTAATAGGAAATAGACGAAAAATAATTATAATTTAGGAAACTAGGTTTTCACCCTAAAAATGGGTATGTGATGCCCAAGTCAATCTTATGACCACATTCTAAGAATTATTAATCACCTATATATTTAATCCAAATACTAAGGCAATAAAGGATACTCATTTGATACCAAATTGAAACTTCTTGAACCCAGATTCCACTGGATGGGTGCCTCAAGCCCGGTGGCCCACGTGGCCTTAGGCCATCTCTCTGAACGATAGAGGCTATCGACTAGCAACGATGGCCTAGGGTGTCTATGTTGGATGACTATTCCCTCATTACCAATGTTTAATTCAGTAGGTGAGATTAAAAATAGGTATATAATGGAAGAAATATAAGTAAACAGAGGTCCCCACAAAAAAGTAGTGAAAAAATCAATAATTATTGAAACAACTAGAATAGAATTCAACAACATACGATGATATTTCATGTACTATAATGAAGGAAAACATGGATAAAACAATCCATAACATGTTCCACAATGTATATGGAAAATACAAGACTATTACAAGCATCATGAGTTCCAACTCTATCCTCTCCTATCAAGCTCCATACTAAACAGCCAGAAATCATGTTTTTGAAGTGGTATGATTCCCTTTTTCAACACCTACAAAAATGTAATCTACCCTGGGTACCAAAAAATGTCTAGACTATAACATCTGTCCAATATTATTGAAATGTAAAAGTTTTCAAGTATGAATATATAAATTAAATAAGTACAATTTAACTAAATTCCCAAACAACTACTTCATCCTATAGCTGGTGACTAAACATTTAACAAGTTCATTTAACTAATTAACTTCCAATTTTCGATTAATAGGTCTTTTGTGGAATATCCATCCCAGAAATAAACTTGTGATTGTATAAATACTGAATGTACCATGATGTAACAAGGAAACAATGATCAATGATATTCAATAGAGAATCCCCATTGTTGTAACCAAGGAAACATAATTCTCAAGGGCCTCTAACTCAATAGAAACTAAGTCTAGCTAAGGGGTATGAGTGAAATATAAGGATCATAGTCCAAGGAATTCCATGATGGGATTACTACTAGGTCAAAGGAGTGCATCCAATGTAAAACAGTGATATGCCAAGGATGGGCCCGATGGGCTACAACCATGGAACATATTTGTCAATGTTGTATCCAAGGAGTGTATCAAAGGTATCCTGGATACATGGAGTGTTTCCATGGAATCCTATAGTACTAAATTTGGGATCCCACAGTATCATACCAGGCATCAAAATATTATAGAGAGATTGAGTTCTAGGTGGGTCTCAACCTAATCAAGCCATATCCTTGAATTATAATGGGTTTCCTGAGTGCTCATGGAATTTTCCAATCAGACTCCAATAAAATCTCAAGTTAGTTCATTCCTATTTTATAGTTAATTTATATAATAATTCAATAGGATCAGGGATTTCCATTCTTTAGTTTGATATGATCATGTGGAATGCAACCGTTTAATCGAGCCATTTGGTTCAATCCTTTCATTTCATTAGATTGACAATGCCAAGTAGCATGAAACAATTCATTTAATTCAATTAAGAATATTCAATATTCAGGGCTAATTTCACTACCTTCCATTAATGTGGTATGGGATGATATGGATATGAAACCATCTATTTTTTA
The DNA here is from genome assembly GCA_963277665.1 of Viscum album. NCBI lineage: Eukaryota > Viridiplantae > Streptophyta > Magnoliopsida > Santalales > Viscaceae > Viscum > Viscum album. The sequence goes on along the minus strand of OY728121.1, from coordinate 1,900,409,249 downwards.
AATTTAAATGCAATTCATATACTTAGTATACTTACTAATTCTCAATTCCCATTTCATTAACAAATTAAAGAAAATAACATAGGAGGGTTAAGTTGTAAGAATACATGGCAATTTATATTATGAAATTGACAATATAATCATGCCATTTAATAAAGATAGAATACACATAGTGGTTCAATCAAATCCACACCCGAATGGTGGTTCAAACATTTAAAATCATTAAAAACCCAAATATTCCATAACATTGAACAAGGGGAAGATTGAGATGTGGGTGTAACCAATAAAAAATAATCACATATTTGGAAACATAATAACCATACAGTTCTAATGAGTATAATTATGATATATAAATTTATGAAATGGAAGCCAGTGAAATCATTGGGCCCCATGAATATATTCCAAAATTGATTATGTTTAAGGATAAATTATAGACCACCCACCTTAGGATTGTATGATTCTACTCCATGGGTATTTGCCCTTGATTTTTCTCTGATCAGAGTTGATCTAAGAAAATGTTAAAACGTTCAAACTATAATAACTATGTCGAAATTAAAAGAGAAGAAGAACTTCTCAAATTAACTCGTGCACTTGTCGTTTTGTATCCAACATAATGAATGAAAGCTCAATCAGTATCCAAATGATGTAAATCTATTGGTCCCAATTTTAGATCTTCAAAAAGATTCTTATAGAGAGAAAAACTGGAAAATTTAGTTTGTTCTAATGTTATAAAGAAGAAAGATGATTAATAGAAAATTAAGGGAAAAATGTAAATTTACCCCAAAATATAACATGTGCCCAATGTTTCGGCACAGTTTGAAAAACTATGTGAAAATCGTCCATGAATACCTCGATAAAAGGGGCACTTTGATGGTTATCCCACATGGCTGAGATCCAACCTTGTGATGCATCTATTTCTTGAAAAAGAAAATCCACACATTTTTCGAAACTGTATCTAATTCTTAAATGGTTTACTCTAAATCAAGCACAAAGATTTCTTTTCTCAAAAATATGGGTTCTGGTCTACAAACATAGCTAAAAACACCGAAAATCATTTATAACACAATAAGAATTCTTATTATGTACAAAGTAAATATTTATATTGAAAATAAAATCTTCCAAACAAGTGTGAAAACATGTGTTCTTAAAATATGAAATATGGAAAACTATTTCTATTTATTATGAACTAAATGATAATGTATGAAAATTAAGGTACACTTCTAAAAAGATAATATTCAATAACTTCATAATGAATAATTATGATATAATCACTCAGATGAATGGGAGAATGAAAGATATATCTAATGGTATCATTATATTAGGAACACCAATTTCACAACAAGATCAAGCCCTAAACTTACTAATAGTTTTACCCTCTATATGGAATGAAATATCTACTTCTATTTGAAAATGAACACTAGTTAAAATTTGACATGAATGAATTAATTATAATATTAATGATGTAGTAAGTAGAAATTCAAGACTGAGATAATGTTCCATATTGATAAAAATGTAAAATACTAACCATAAAATTACTACCCAGAAACATGATATGAAATCACATGAGAATTCGACTTCAAAAATGATTCTTAATGTCTTGATTTTAAATTGGAAATAGATCAACAAGATATAAGTTTTGAAGAAATATATATGAAAATGATATTCTTCTAGAATATATTAATGAAAGATGAAATAAGTTATAATAAAGTAAGAAAATATCAACCTCAACAGATGATACATATCAGACCTGATATCCCACAGTTAATGTTAGAAAAGAAGAATATAGAGAATAAGTGAAAAATCTAATGATAACTGATTATGAGTTAAATTTCAATAAATATATGAGGGTTACATAGAGTGTGTCTAAAGACACCAATAGTTCATAATTTCAGTCAAAATATCCAAAAAATCATAAATAGAACACGTTCTTTATGGCTAAAGAATAATATGAGGTACCAATCCTATTATTCTTGTGCTTCTGATTATGAATGATTCACTACTGGAAAATTAGTTTCTTACTTCTCCACGAATGAATAAATATATAAATCATTAGTAAAAAATTGAAAATCAATAAACTTATAGATAATTATGATCAAATCAAAAAAATCTATGTTAATGAATCACTATAAATTAAATGAAAAATTTGAAAGATCAACATATAATTGTGCTTATCATGAAAAATGAATTAATGAATTTAAATATTATCTTGATTCATTGAAAAATGATTCTGGCATATTAAATAACATATTTAAATGATTAATTTAGATTCTTTGGAAAATAATTTTCAAAATGAATAAATATAGAGTCTGAAGAAATAGTAAAAAATCCCAATTATATAAGAAATTAAATTGTACATATTTTTAAAAATAATAATATATCAAGTGTCACGTGTTTCTATTGTTGATGTAAGGATCATTACACTAAGGATATCAGTTTAATAAATCCTTAGATTAGGTTAATTAATAGAATTTTATTTTTGAAAATATATCTAAGGTTTGTAATGTAAATGTTTGGAAAATAAGAAAAATATGGTTGCTCGGATTTTTTCTTGCAAACATGGATTGACCAAGGAAAATATTAGCACCAAAAAAATATATTGTTTAAATAAATTCTAGGAAAATGGTTACATATAAAAAATTTCTGGATGGTATATGGATAATCGCTATTCAAGATAGATGTGTCATGAATCTTCAAATTTTCATACATTAGAAAAATTATACTGAGGGCTGGTTGACTTCAGAGATAATTCTAAAGGAAAAATGGTTGTAGTTGTATCAAATGAATATATAACATCAATTTTGATCAATTTTTTTTTATATTTTTACTTTTTAGAGCATAATTAGATATGTATCTCTCAAATCATTGATGATGAGTTTTATGTTGATTTCAATAATAATTTGTGCTATGTTTTTATTAAAAAATATTCTTAAATTTATATCAACTATAATTGAAAATTATTATAACTTGGATCTCAATTCCTTGTGTAAAATAATTTCATTTTTTAACTATGTAGAAAAATGAATGACGGATTTGGTATCAGAGTGTTTGACATTGTAATTTATTTAAGTTATATAAATTGTCTAAGAAGCATGTAATTTTTTATTCCCTTGTTTACAATTTGATAAATATAAATATTATTATTCATGTAACACTGGAAAGAAACACAAGTAATCTTTAAAAAATGATTAAAATGTTTCTACATCCAAACCACTTGAACTTATCCACATGGATTAGTTTGAAAAATCCATTGTACAAAGCTGAATGGAAGATCATATGTTTTTTATTTGATTACTTTTCAATATTTATATTGGTTTATTTTCTAAATCATAAATCTATGGTTATCTATGTTTTTTAATTAATTTATAAGATTGTAAATAATTAAATGGTTTTAAAAATAATTTTATTATAATGTGATCATTGAGGTGAATTTTAGAATCACAAGTTTAATTATTAATTATCATAATTTGGTAATTGTTAAAACTTTTTTGGACAAAGAACACATCAACCAAATGGAATTGTACAATGAATAAATAAAAATATTAATTAAATGATAATAAATATGTCAAATTAAAAATGTATTCCTACCAGTATTTGTGAATAATATATAATCATAGGGTTTCCTATCATTAAATTATTTTTTATAAAACATACTAATAACAAAAAACATAAGAAATATAGAATAACAGAAAAAACTAAAGTGATATTAATTTAAGTGTTTCGATGCATGGTGTATATCTTGAATACTATAGATAACCTTGGTAAAATTTACCCAAGGTATGATGATGGAATATTTTTAGGATATTCATCTACCTCTACTGTTTTACTAACGTATAATAAAAAGTCAAGGATTGTTGAAGAATCTATTCCTATGTTGTTTGATAGAAGTGAGCCTTTTGATAATATAAATAATCAGTGAGATGATTTTGTTGATTTATTCAAAAACATTCTACTTTAAATATCTAAAATTGATTTTGAAAACCAACTTGATTAAATTCATTCCCTCTTTTAAGAATATAAAATAGATGAACCTGAATGTTTCTTGTAGAGACAATGTATGTCATTAAAGAATAAACTCTTGGAACTATAATAAGGGATCCAGATAGAGGAGTCAAAACTATAATGTATTCATGAAACCTAGATAAATTTTATACCTTCCCATCACAATTATAACCTATGACTGTAGAGGAAGATTTAAATGATTAAGTATTTTAGTTTGGTTATGTAAGAAGAGAATAACCAATTTATTATAATCAAATATTGGGAATATGTTGATAGTCTATATAATCATTCAATAATATAAACTAAATGGGTTTATAGGAATAAAAAAATATGAAGACAGAATAAGCATTATATATAAAGATTGATATGTACCTAAAGGGTGCCATCTTTATGAAGGAATAGAATATGATAAAACCTTTTCACTTGTTTTTTGAGTAGAATCTATTAGAATACATTTAGTTTATTCACCTCGTACGAATTATAAATTAAATCCTATAGATGTAATATCATATTTTATAATTGAATATTTAATTGAGGATATCTATAATCAACAACCTTCACGTTTTGAGGATCTTCAATTACATAATTCATTTTTTAAACTTACTAAATCTATTTATGGACATGAAAAAGAACCTATATCATGGTATGAAACATTATGTTTTTTCCCATTGGAATATGTATTTTTTACAGTGATAGAATATATTAATCTATTTAAGATAAACTTTTTTTCTAGTATATTATTAGTATAGATTTATGTAGATGATTTTTTTAGTTCAACAAATAAAAAGCATTGTAATTTTTATTATAAACATATTCAAAATAAATTGGAAATGCGTATGATTTATGAATTAAAATTATTTATTGGTTATCAAATATATAAAATGGATTTTGGAAATGTTTTAAATAAATTAAAGTATATTATTTATTCATTGAAAATGTTTGAACTACAAAACTATAAGTTTTATGAAACTCCAATGAGTAATAATATAAAATATGACATAGATGAAGATAGAAAACCAGTTTATAACAAGTTATATAGATTTATTATTAGTAGTTTACTATATCTAATTTCTAGTAGACTAGAAATTATGTTTTTAATTTTTTTATGTGTAACATTTCAATAAAATCCAAAAAAATATCATCATATATTTGTAAAAACATTTTTTAGATATTTAGAAGGAACTATTTTTCAATAATTACATTAAACTAAACTTATGATATTAATTTAATTTCATATTCAATTGATTTTTTTTGATTTTTTATATTAGATAGAAAATGTTCATCAATATCTAGCCACTTTTTACGGAATTCCACAGTTTCATGGTCATGTATTGTACAAAAGTCAGTTTCTCTATCAATAGAATAGGTAGAATATATGTCTTATGGCATTTTTTATGCATAAATTTTGTGGATAAAACACACAATACTAAATTTCGGTCATAAATGGAATATAATTATTATTTTATGTGATAATAAAAGGGAAATTAATATTTCAAAATACCTTTTATGTCACTCTAGAACTAAGAATATTAATATGAGGATTCATTTTTTATGATACAAAGTTATAAAAATGTCATATAATTTGAATTTTTATATACTGAATATCAACATTATAAAATTTTTAATATTTCATTTTTGAATCCATGTTTTGAACTTATTAAAAGAAGTTAATATTATTTAATTTTAAATAATTTTTTCATTATACTTTTCAATAATGTCTTATTAAATTATTTTTTTCATTGTTGTTTAATAAATCAAGGATTTATTTTTTCTTTGAATGAAAATATTTTTATAATAAAAATAAATACCGAATACACTTATTATTTACCTCGAAAAACAAATCCAACATCACTAAAAACCATAACAAATTATTTCTCTCCATCTCTCAATATGACCCTCATTTTTGAACACTTTTGACATTAAAGCCACCCTTTTTCCCATTCAAATAATATAGTCCACATACCGATCCATTAGATTTAATTTATTTATAAAGAAAAAAATAATATATAATGGAGGACTGAATGAATGAAAGATTATATAAAAAGGATCTTTTAGAAAAGTTATAAAAATGATAGTTGTTGATTTCAAATGGCTATATGAGACAAATATTATATTGATTCTAGCTCTAGCCAATCAGGGATTATAATTCATCTTCAATGAAGAAAATACTCAGTATGTTTTTGATAGATATGTAAAATAGTTTTATTAAAATGTTCAGTTATGTTTGGGTGACATAGAAGATGTATTAATTTCAACCATAAATGATAGGGAGTTTTCTACTTATTTAGATGAAATAGAAAATATTTTTAAGTCTCCTTTTGAATGGATTTTTAAATTTTATTATTGATCCATCAAAGATAAATAACATAAATATGAATATATGAGACTTTCCTTTTTGGATCATATCTGATTAGAAATATGTTTTTAATGGTTCATGAAGAAGACTAGAAGGTACTTGTCAAATTAATTTAATCTGAAATACGTCATAGAATTCATGAGTTAGAAAATATTATCTATTTATATATGCATATTTTTTTTTGATTATGAGTGACATAAATAATAATTTCAGATGATATATGCCCCATTATATTAATCATTATTTCCCGAAAGAAGGTAATATGTATTTTTTCCTTATGGAAGTATAGTTTATATGATTTGGTATATAAATAATAATATTTGAGATATAAATCATATCATTAGGATTCATCATAGTTATATTCTATTTGATGGAACATTTAGAATGTTTTTTCTCTTTTGGAGTATACAAAATGGGAAAATTCTACCTTTTGGTGTTGATGACCATTGAAAATCGGGTGCTATTACTCAAGGGATATAAGAGAATTTGAAATCCACTAGTTTAATACATATTCAAGTAGAAGAATTTGGAGAATATATAATTGATAAAGTTGTTGAAATGAAAATATAAATATACATGTATGATGTCTCTGATCTAAAATTTTAATGAAAAGTTAATCAGTTTCATGAAGAACAATTAGAGGACGAAAACAATGAGGCCCTTTTCAAATGACCCGGACAAAGGGAAAAACATATATATCAATATCTAAAATGTGATGTTTTATTGTAACTAATGAATCTAACATATGTTATTTTTATGAGTGTAAAATTATCATATGAAATAAAAACTAGAAAATAGAGGTGAGAATGAAGCTCATGTAGAAGAAACAATTGAGAATAATTCTCATGATAATTATAAAGTTCAACCATTAATAGTTAAAAATACTGAATTAGATAAAAATAAAATTTGTCTCTAAAACTTGAGAATCTTTGGAATATGATGTGTGTATGTTTATAAATAAGACAGAAATTCTGAAAAATACAATTTACTATTTTTTGAGAACTATAGAGGTCATTTAATAGCCATAGTTGAAATAGGAAAACACAATAAGAAAAAATGAATAATTTTACTATTATCATAATGATAAAATCGAAGATTTATTGATTATTTAAAACAAGGTGATAGAAGATAATCTACCATTTTACAGATAGAAAGTGTCATCAAAAAACTCTTTATAATATTTAAAAAGCCCAACAGTTCAAAGAGAATAATTAGAATCATTTCACTTTCAACTATAAACACCATGAGAATGTTCAATTTCTAAATGATAATTTTATTCTTTTAAAAGATAAATTTTTATCAGTTTTGTAATCATAAAGATGAATCAGTTTCAAAGAACATTTTTGAGATTTAAAAAAGTACTTAGTATGTTATTTTAAATCAATAATTACTATTTTTAGTCAACCTAGAGCTTCTACATCTTCTATAAACACTTATGTATATTTTAGAAGAAGATTAGAGTCGATGACTACATTTATTTCTTGTTTGAATGGTCAATTTTAGAATCTTTTGTGTGATAGTTTTCCTCTAACTATGTTTTATAAAAAAGAGATATCTAGCTGATAAATTAAAATAAGATTATCCAGGTATAAGAGTTATTCTATAATAGTTATTGGTGATTATCTCGAATTTTGTTCAGTTCAAAGAAAATGTTCGTCATTTTTTTTAAGTAAATTTTAATGATAGTTTGACAATTGGTTATGATTTAATGATTTTGATGACATAATGGGATAATTTGCTTCATAATAATTTTATATGACTAATGGGTGATCTAAAGACTGTTAATTGTGGAATTTGATCTTCTCAGGATTCTGAAACCTCATATAAACAAGAACCTTGACCCTTAACTAGTTCTACATTTCCAATCTTCTCATTAATATGTTTACTGTAATTATATAATATCATAGTTAAATTATTTTTTATATTAATTTTTTATCTATTTATTTTATATTATTTATTTTCATATCCACGATATAATCAAATATCATTTTTGTCTTACCATATCAAAACATCAATTGACAAGTATGTTTAACATTGAATTTGATCCAAACCATTTTCTATTATTTTTTATATTAAAATTGGGAATAAAATTAAGAAAACAAAAAATTATTCATTTTTAATTAAAACCCTTTATTAGCAGTAAATAATAATATAAGAGAATACAAATTTAAATATATACTCTGAAAATCAACTATAAATTACAACTATATAATTATTTCAATTTTTTATACTTCCTATATTTTCTAAATGTTATGTTATATGTTTTTGTTATCATAAAATTTGGAGACATTGTTGGGAATGTGTTGTATCAACAATAATATATGAATATTTTTAATTTTGATTCTCAAAAATACCCTAGTTTATTTAAATGCTAATATTACTTAATGTATATTTCAGTAATATATTTCTTGTAAAATTAGCTTATTTTTTGTTTAATGTATTTGATTATTAATTATGGATGTGTATGATTGAAATCTAGAAAAAATGTGTATACAATATGATTGAAAGAGAAATATATGGTTTGGGAACCTTGTGTTTGGAATAACAAATTAGATTCATGAACCCTACACTATTGGAAGATTATCGATCAACGACCCACCAATTGAAAGAAACACTACATTTGAGAAACAAATAAATTGTTCAGTAAGCCTATTTTTTTAAGAAAATAAACATTATCTACCACAGATTAAGAGTTTTCCACTATGTGAAGGAACTATACATTGGACTTGGTCAGAGATAAAGTTAATGAATTTAATATATTTTCTACATATTTTAAATTGTCTCACTTGATGTAAATATATCTTTAATGTAGTTTTAGAGAAAACTAAAATGATCATACTCAATGAAATAAATCATTCCTATTTGTAAGGGAAGATATGAATCTCTGTTAATGGATTAAAATTCAAATGGTAGTGATTTTTAAGTTGTATTTTTGGTTATGATCAATCGAATGAAAGATGAATTTCTCTTGTTAAATACAATGATGGATTTAGCTCCTTATGTAACATCTTCTTGAATAAAAAACAACAGAAAAAATAATCATATTGAATATATAAATTATTATGAATGAGCTACAGATTGGGAAATATATATTTCAATCTTTTTCTATTTTAAATATATAATTAACTATTTCTAATTCTATTTTTATGTTTTTTTTTAGATCATTTGAAATCAATATATCTTCTAAGATGTACCTTACCCATGAATTTTAGTTTTTGAAGGAGAATATCTATTATATATCAAATTATGCTACAAATGTGAACAAAAATATTTTTTTCTCAAAAAAATAAATCTCTATTGATTTATTGATTATCGGCTACTCAATCTCAGTCGTGGTGGAGTATCAGCTTCTCAAACTAACCTATGGATTTTTGGCTACCTATAAAAAAACTAGAAGTCTTTGTAAAATCATTATTTTAAAGGGGGCATCTTCCAGTTCTAATTTGTTAAAGTATTTTGATAGGAGGAAGTTTTAAGTGAAAATCACCAAGCTCGCTGATATGGTGTTGTTGGAGTGGACATAGGGATAGTTGTGCCCCTAACCAATATAAAAGTTTTTGTTTAATTCTTCTCTATTTTTTTCTACTCAACTAACTTAATGAAGATGATTATGCATATCTGAAAAAATATAAAAATGGATAAATGTTTGAATCAATCTAGATTATTTTAGAATTTTCATTAACCCCCACCCTACTATGTATCATTTTATTATAATTACATAAAATAAAATTTTTTTCATATCATATAATTTAAAAACCATTCATTTCATATCGTTGTTAAAAGATAAAAAGTACGACATTATGAAAATGAATATAATTCTAATTTTAAGGCAAGTAAAAAGAATGGAAAACATGTATTTTCAAGGATTGAATATAGGATATAAAAATTAATGATATTAATTTGAGGTAGATCATAATTGTTCATCATTGGAAACTTAATAAAAGGAAATCATGATAAATAACGAGATTATAACCAAAAACACTTACTCATCAAGTAACATTTTAATTGTAATCTATATGAAATAAGTAAACATATAAGGATACTTATGTACACATAAAATTCTCATTTATCATCCTAAAATAAATTATTTAGAATTATATACAACATATTAAATAAGCATGTGGTTAATATTTCATGTGCCTCACAAAGAAAAAATGAGATAAAAATCCATTAGTGTATGTCTAAATTCCTTTTTATACATTGGAACCTATTTTATAATAAATATAGATGTATTATATAAATATTATATAACTATGATAATATATATCATAAAAAATATTCTTTATTTATAATTTTTTATCACTCGTTTGTTAACCATTATATATTAAAATAACTTTTTCGGGTGATTTATGCTTCCCTTTTCAGGTATGTTTTGGATTGGTATTTTTGGTTCTTCTAATTCGACCATTGTTAAATAAAATATAGAATATTTAAAATTATATAAATATAATATATTTATTAAAAATATTAATTTAAATATTAATTCATAAAAAAATGGATATAAAAATCAGTTACAATTTTCTTAGTGACGGTAGGTCATACGTACACAAAAACACTATTTTAATTTTTCTAATGGTTGGGATGAAATAAAGGTAAATAATAAATAAAATTTACATAGTCATTAATTTATAATATTTATAAAACATTTTCATTAATTCTATATTTTTTATCATCCATGTAAATAGAAATTAGAAACGAACCACAAATCGTGGTGGATGTGGTAGTCCACACAAACTTTTGATCGTCATTATCATTTTCCATTGTGTAGGAAGATAAGAGATATTTCATTGTATAATAAAAAAATAAAAATAATAATTTCATATTTATAATATAGAAACATTATAACTATCATAAAATTCATCCATAATAGATATTTATTATAAATTAATTGCCTCGCTATGTGGAAAGAATACGTCTTACGTTCACACAATCGATATTTTTACTTACCATTTGATGGAAATGAGTGAATAATGGGAGTTTCATAATTATAATAACATTTTTATATATTTGGTATAATTAGTTATTATTTTATGATAAATATAACATATTTATAGAAGGTAAAATATTAATTAAAATGAAATTGATCAGTAAAGGTGATTACCCCTTCTTTAAAATACCATTATTATATATCCTCATATAGAATTTTGGGATAGTATTATGGAAATAAGATAACATATATAATTTGTATAATGGAGTTTCTAAGAGATTTATTTATATTATATTCTTGGTATAAGGCTCATAGTGGTGTGAAGAAGAGAAAGGAGGGGTGACCCTTTAAAATTGAATGGTGGGGAACTCATGTAATTTATTAAAATATTAAATTAATATAAATTTATTTTGATATTAAAATGGATTAAAATGCATAATATTATAATATATGTTTTTTATTTACTGAAATTATATCATATAATAAAATATTTACATGTTTGGGTGACATTATTATCCATATCTTTCTATTTTAACCCTTTGTTAACCCATCTAACAATTACATTAATATTAAATATTATTTATTTTTGAAAGGTTAATAATGAAACTATAAAATAAAGAAAGACTCAAAAATATGTCATTAATGATTTTAAATCCATATACTATTAATTTTTTAAAATATAATATTTTTATTAATTTCAAGTCATTTAATAAAATATAAATTATTATAACATAATGTTAATATCATTATGAACACTATTACATTAAATTGGATTTATATAATTAAATATAATCAGGGAATTCAAATATAATGTTTCCAAAACTCGTTATTATATCATATATATCTATTAAATTTGGTTAAAATGGTAATTTATTGAAATTATATAACTTTTTATATTATTAAAACAATTTATTTTAACTTTTAATTAATTAAATAAATAATAAATTAGTGTTTCACTAGTTTTTAAGGTCATTTTATAATTTATAAAAATTAAACATAAATTTATATCATGAAAATAATTTTATAAAATACAAATATAGATACATAAATTCAATAATAATACTCTTTTATCCCCATTTGTAAACGTTTGAGATATTCAAAACAAAGAGAGTGACATTTTTTAACAATATTTAATTTAAATATTATACAGATCATTTTCATGTATTAGTGTCAAATAAAAATCAAAATTTCAAACCTAAGGTGATAAGGCCCTAATTAACATCATCTAATAAAATTTAGGGTGAAAAATATGGCCAGGTAATATAAGTTTAATATAAATTAACATAATGTACAATTTTTCAAGGTGAAAAATTTTACCACGGTTACTATTCATATTAACAAAAAATAAGTGGAATGTTTAAAAAAATTAACCTACTTTTTCAAAATATTGAATTTATTTTATAAATTTATATTTTTATACGTGGATGTAATTAATATTATAATAAGTGTTTAAAATATGATGAAAACATCTTTTTAGAAAAATAACGTTTTTAAGCATAAAACAAAATTTATTGTTATCCCATTCCTAAAAAATATTAGATGAATGCTAACAAAATTAACTAATTAAATAATATATACATTTTATTAAAATAATTTACCAATTATGATCAATTTAATATATTATGTTAATAACACATGTTCATTCACAAAAATATTTTTCTAGGAAAATATCATTTTACCTATAAAAATGATTTTATAATAATTTAAGATATAAATTTTATTAAAATAGGCTCAATTATATTATTTAAAATATAAGAAAAATAATTTTACATTGAAATTAATTTTTATGAGATTGGACTTTTCACATTCAGTTTTCAATAAAAAATGAGCATTATTTAGTATTCCCTAGAAAATCCATCATTATATAAAATTATCAAAAATTCTTCTAAACATTATTTTTATATGATTACATAAAAATAATTGATTTTATAAAATAAAATTTATAAACATTCAAGAAATTATTCATAATATTTATCCCAAAAATTAATTAAAATTTTTTTTATGAAAACATATTTTTGAAAAAAAAAAGACTTTTCTAAAATTTGAGTTAATATATAATGAGAATTTATTAAGAAATTTTTTAATTAGAAAATTTATATATATTTCATAATGTATTTAATCCTATTAACACACATTAATTTTAGTGGCCCTGTTATAACAGTCACATAATAATATGTTAATAATATATCATGGTTCGTTTAAAAATAGTGTTGCATATAATGAAATCTATCAAATATATTAAAATTTTTAAATTGAATTATTTTCTAAAATATTTGGGTATTATAGTTTTAAATAATATAAATATGGTCATTTATTATGTTATTGTGATATGTATATAATGAACCTATAGTATTAGGCCTCTTTTTCTTTGTGGACTATATTATGTGATTTTTTATATAATAAGACATGAATTAAATTGTATGAAGGATATGGGATCTCATAGTTGGTATTATTGAAAGGAATAGTTATTTTTGAATATTTATAAGACAAAACCTAATTGAAATCCTTATGGTTAATTATAAACATAGTAAAACATACCTAAATTGATGTAATGTATAGATATAGTGGTTTTATAGCAACAAATCATTGTTTGGATATTACATGTTGATGTGGTGCTGACGTAATTTTTCCCAGGGCTAATAAACCCAAATATGTAAGCTTGGGTATTAACACAATCATTACCTAATTCATGAAAAATAGGCCTTCTCAGACTCGAAGATTGAAACTTTAAGGGGATATGATTTGTTAAATTCAAAATCAATTTATGAACCATTAACATGGGAAAAACATTCCTATTAAATTTAATATATGGAAATAAACCATGTATAACCTAGATTTAAACCTAAAAATTCATAGGATATGGAATATATTACATTTTTGAGTTATCTATTTTATGTTTATAAGTTTACATGTTATATTCATAATAGCTAGAAAATTTGAATACCTAAATGTAATGGCCAAGGCCTTTCTAGCCTGTTGCATTTCTATATTTAGGCAGTCATAGGTATTTTGAGGAAAATAGATAATATTTGGTTTATTTGGAGTTGGAGATGAACTATAGTTGTATTTTTATTCCTTAAAAGCTGGATTTATAGCGTAAGATGGTGGATTGTGTCCTGTTTCACCAGTTAGATTATGGATTTTTTTTGGAATGGGGATTGATGGGAATTTTTTTTACAAACATAACAAGTTACTTTAAACAATATGTTAATTATAGTCCAAAGAACCATGTTATTCTATAGAAAATGATATTATGATCTATGAATTTATTTTACAATGTTTGCAATGAGGACACATGGAATTTATAGTGTAAAACTGTTGTTTACACCATATGTATGGAAACATATAGCCTACAAGAGTGTAGTTTACATTGTATGGGGAATGTGGTTTATTTTTCATTTCTATTTAACTTTTTTTATTATTTCTGATATTGTGATACTATCAGATAATCACCCTTCTAAAAATCATGATCGTTCGAGGAATTATTTTAATATTTTTTTGTGATTATTGAAATATATTGATATAGATTGGCATCACCAAAAAATTGAAAATTTATAACCACGTATATTTTGGTAATAAAATTTTTTTCATAGGATTTTTGTTTTCTATTAAAATAACATGAAAATAGAGAATGAAAATTGATAAAAATCCACTTGATAAATTTTTAAAATATTCAAATATGTTTGGTGATGTGTTTCAATGTTAAGGGGTGGCTATGTAGTCTTATGGAATGTGGGGTTATTGGTTTATTGAGGTAGTATAGTGGGGTAGTGATGTGATGGGTTTTTGAGGTCGGGTTTTTGGGTGATGATGTGTGGTTGTGATGCGGTATGAGGTGACTTGTGGTTGGTATGAGGCCATATTTTTGGATAGCGATGTGTGACTATGTCATGTGACAGATGAAATGAGAATGGTTGTGTTGTTCTAGACTCATGGGTAGTCATTCAATAACAAGATAATAAAGTTTAAATGTTTTTGGGATATTTTTTTAATGGGATAGAATTGGTAAATGAAAAAAAATTATAATGTTATTTTTGGTTAAATGTTTTTATTTATAAATAATTAATGGAATGGTATTTTTTATGATGTTGTAAAATATTGAAATGAAAAGTAGCTCGTGTCTTATTTTTGTTATATTGTTTTATACATTAATTAGTGGTTTTGAATGTGGGGATTTTTTTTCAGTTTTTTAGTTATGTGTTTTGAACCCATAATTTTGGATTATGTGAGGGTTATATATACCTTGTATGTTTCTTTTTATTTATCTATAAACCCCAGCCACATTCATCACTATGTACCAATATTTGTACCATTAAATAGTGTCATTTTTTCCAAGATCTCAGTGGTGAGGACAGATGGTTGGATAGCAAACCATTCCCAATCTATCTTTGTACTAATTAGATTTGAATATGATATTATGGATAGAGTTTTGAAAGCGTACTTAGAGATAACAAAGACATCCTTGGGAGATATGATATGGGACTGTGTAGTGGGGAGGTGGCTTTGGTGTCTTCGAGTGAGATGAATTGTGACTATGTTGTGGGATGAAGGTGAAAGTGTCTATAGGAATGATTTGACTAACCATACAATGGGGTGGTAGACCAATTATCTATGTGGGATGTGATGTGACTATTATATTGGGTGGTTTTACATGTTATATGATAGATATAGGAGTTCTAGGATATATGACGTTTGGGGGTGAGAGTGGAAAATATATGGGAAACTGGTCTGGGTATCCATTATTTTTATGATTCTTATTATGTTTTTATACCTGACATGGTATGTTTGGTGAGGGCTCCTTATTAAGGTTTGGGTTAGATAGGTAGGTTTTGTAGGTTCTGCTATTTCCACATGGGTGCATCAGTATTATTCCTTCATTTGTGAATGATATACTTAGGTTTTCCCGACTGATTATAATTTTATGCTAAGTCGTTGTATAAAGACTGATTTTTTTGGTTCTCAAGAGGACTATAGGTATTTTTTAGACATTTATATCTTAGAACAATGGACTATTGTTGTGTCACTACTTTAGTTTCAATTAGTTTAATTACTTTGGAGACATTTATATGTATCTCTTTGATTTTTACATGTATTGATGGATGGTTTTGGATTTATTTAACATTACCGAATGGGGTTTCTTTTAGTTGATTCATCCTATATCTAGAACTTATATTATTATATAGGTTAATGCCTTCAATTTGTTATATTTTTATACCATCGGTTCTAGTCAAGAACCTGAGGCCTACTGGATGAGGGAATCCGAGTTCATTATCTCTCTCCCTTCATTGCAGAACCTTTCAGGGGATAGTGTCATTGAAGAGTGGTTTATGAGTAGTTGATTTATAGAAAAGAAGGATTTTGGAGTTATGAATGGTTATGATTACATGGGATGGTATGTAAACAGTAACACTTGATCTTAGTGTGTTACATATGTGAGGAAAACTAGCTAGGACATGATATTAACAAGCACCTCATGAACTGGTGCATGAACCATGATCGTATTAAACCAACAATTGTGGTTGAACTATTTGTTGGGTGGATATATATTTATGGTACATGCTACAGGTTGATTTTTGTAATTGTTTTAATTTGTGGGATTTTAGTTATGATAACTTAAATAAGGATTAAAATGAATTGAATAAATCATAATAATATTTAATTATAGATGGGCTTTGGAAATCATTATTTCCCATTCCGTTATTGATCTTCATCATCATCCATGTGTGGTTTATGCAGTGGAGGTTCCAAAGTATGACCTAGTCGACCACTAAAGGATTGATCTTTCTTGGAAGGATGATTAGTGGAAAAGGATGTTATAGACATTTCGTTGTAATGATTTATATAATTAAGAAGGAATACTTATATATATATAGTGAAATTGTTTGAGGATCATGGGATTTTATTCAGGTTGATCTGGACCTTAGTAGAGTATTGGGTACCATTAGTAGTTAGTCAAATACATCAAGCAACTCATCAGTGGGGGATATTGTATTTGGGTTTCTGAAGGTCGGAAATTTTTTCCTGGATTTACATTCATAATGAGTTTCAGGAAGAGTTTTTTTGGTTGATCTTGAAGGTAGTATATAGACTAGTTAACCATTCTATTTAACATCAGATTTTTTAGTGCATGTGTTGGTGATAAATTTTATGGAAGTTCTATGTTTTCCATATATATTTTTATAGTTGAATATTGTCATAAAAGACATATTTAGGAGGCACTCCATACTTTAATTCATTATACAGTTACTCCGTTTATATTAACATAATTTTTTGATGTTTAGAAAAATATCTAGAATATCAAGTATACTAACTCCCAAAGAGGTATACCATGAGAGTACAGATAGCAGGGATCCATATCGAGTAGATTTATTAGTGGAGGAACTTATGTGATATGTCCTTTGAGGTTTTATACAGTGCATAGTTTACCGTAGTAATATTCTTTTCGGCCTTCTAAAGCGAGTTTTTTTATTTACCCGGGGACTTCAGGATGGTATGTTTTGTCTGTAGGGTTTGTGGCCATCAGCGAATCAAGTTCCAAGATGAATTTTGAGTTCAATTATATGGATTTTTTCATTTTTAGTGTTAGCCTTCGTATAATATTCGTGTGATGTTCTTTTAGCAGCAAAGGCTTCAGGCTTGTGGTCTAATGGGGGAGATGTAGAATGTACAGGTCGACCTCAGGATGTTCCTCGTGTTTAGGGACCTCTATCTATGTGTGGGTGTTAAGGTGAATGTCAATAGATAGGTTGGAGATATGGATATATTTTTGGAAATTGGATGTACCATTTCAATTGGTTTTAGATACTATTCAAGGTATTCTCATCTTTACATCCACAATTTTGTTTTTCAGGATCTTCACACACCTTTGTTTCACCCACTCTAGTCCATCCTCCAGGACTAAACAATGAGTGTCTTCCCATGCCCCTAGTCTCAACTATGATAGTCAGATGCCCTACTATATTTTGTTATATGTGATTAGATTTTGTAATGATTATGAGGACACATCAATCACATGTATATCCTCTCTCTATTTAGATTCAGTCATATGATGTCCTCCTCAACATCAAGTTGTATCCTTTTGTTAATTCTATTATTGAGTACATCTGGAGGAGATTTTTATTCTCAGATGTAGGTAGATAGAATATGGTTTTCATTGGTTATGAGGGTTTCCATGTTGTTATTAGGTGACTATATCCCCTTATATCTTTTATGGCTGACTTGTCTATGGAATCAGAATATGCTAGGATAATAGGGGTTTCAAAGGTCATTGTAGAGTTCTTGGATGTTTTTCAAGATGTGGTTTTGGTGTTAACCCCTCAAAAAGATGTTGAGTTTATGATATACTTTCAAACTACTGCTTCTGTGATTTAGATGGATCCCTATCATATAAAACCATTTGAGTTATGGGTTTTGGTGGTTTAGATAGATGATCTGATGCAAAAAATATTTCATTTGTCCTAGTGTGTCAAAATGAAGTGCTTTAGTGTTGTCTTACAACAAAGAGGAAACTAGTCTATAGTTTTTCATCAACTATCTGATGTTGAATTAGGTTTCAATCAAGAAAATTTACCCTCTTCTAATGATAGATAATCATTTTGACCAACTAAGAAGAGCAGTCAGCTTTCATTGATTGATTAGCAATCTGAGTATCAATAATTGAGAGGAAAGAAGGGATATGTCTAGAATATTTCCTTTGGATGTAGGTATGGGATGTTTGATTTCCTGGTTATGTAATTTGGTGTCATGAATTAACCATCAGTTTTCATGGGGCCCAAGAACTCCATGTTCTATAATTTCCTAGACTCATTAAGAGTATTGTTCATTGATGATATATTGATGTATATTAATTAAGAGGAGGATAATGTCAATCATCTCAGATATTTATTAATGGTTCTTTGAAGGCGTCACCTCTATGTAAAATTGTTCAAGTATTTGTTTGTACATGAGAGGTGTATTTTCTTGAGCATGTGTTTCATGATAATTGTGTTGTGGTAGAACAGCCAATGGTCAATGAATATTTTTATTTGGAAGTACCTAAGAACATGGATGAGGTTTATTGTTTTCTTGGTCTTAGAGGATATTATCAGAGGTTTATACCTGATTTATCAGGATTTACAACCCCTATGTTAATGTTTACTAGGAATTACCTAGATTTTGTATGGACTAATCTATTTTTGGAAGCATTCGACGACCTAATGATGAAATTTTTCAATGATGTAGTGTACTAGATTCTATAGGAAGGGTTATGTTTGAGGTATTTTGAAACACTTTCCATTTGGGATAGGGATTCATGTAAACGCTACAAAGAGTGGTGATATCTTATGGGTCTTCATAGTTACATCCCCACATTTATTACATTTTTTCTCGTGATTTTTTTCTAGTTGCAATTGTGTTTTCATTGAATTTTTGATAGTATTTCTTTATTGGGGTTAATATTGTGGTCTTCATGTATCCCAAAAGTTAAAGAAATATTTTATTATGATTATATAATTTTTTTAAATTTAGGTGGATTGATTTTTTTTAGGATTATGAATTTAAAATATCTTAAAACGTATTAAAGGGAATGTTGTGGTCAATAGTTTGATAAGGGGGTCACAAAAGGAAAAAAATTATGTTAGAGGTTGATTGGAAAGCAGTAGATGAGATAGAATCCATGCACCTGGATGTTATGGTGGTTGATGTAAGAGAATATTTTTTTTCATATAATAGTGCAGTATTATATAATGTAGAAGGTGGAGGATTATTATTATTGAGACTCATATGTAGATGTTTTTCTTGATTTGATTGGTATAGATGATGCTTTGGAGGGACGGATGGACAATGGTTAGAACCAGATTATGTTTAAAGGGAGTCTACATATTTTGACAGTGATGTATGGGGGAATACTTCATGCTTTTCATATATAAACTTCGGTGGTGTCCTTATATATATCAGATATGTTCCAGGGAAAGAGAAAGCAGTTTTGGGGCCTTATCTTAAAAAATAAATGGCGGAGTTTGTACTGAGTATTTTCGGTTTTCCAGCAGGTAAAGGCCAAAAAATCATTTTCATGGATGTTTATTTGTGTCATTTTCATGTTCCTAGGTTTGAATAGGAAAAAATATCAATGTAATTAATTATAGGGATACCCATATTTTAGAAAGGTTATGATGCTATTTGGGAAATCATTTATTTATTGAATTAATTTGTATAGTTTCAAAAGATCAAGGAGTCAAGCACCATAGATAAATCATTAATGAGGTATATTGATTTTGGGGTGCATTTTCATGTAGATAGGTGGTCTATTGTATTGAATCAAGATGATAATTTTAACTCATCAGTATGTAGGGAATTGTAGCATGATTTCAGCACTCAAGTAGGAATTAACACTCTCTACCCATTAATGGATGTGTAGAGAGTAAATACCACATAGAGGCTATAGGAATATTTTTGGGCATGTGTCTTGGAATTTTGAAAATTATGGGAAAGATAAAATCCTTTGGTTTAGGTTACCTATTTCAATATTCATCACTCATCCATTGGATTGGCCCAGTTTTAGGCCTTGTAGTTGCTTCCATGTCAATATCTATTGTGCTGGATATAAGTTGGGGATGTAGTAGTCCATGGTCTCATTTATTTGGAAATCATGATATATAAGGTTCAACTAGTTCATAAGTGTTTGAAAGTAGTGCATGACTGGAAGAAGCCTTTTTTAGAAAGAAAGAGGATTCCATTGGAGATTAAAATTTGAGACCACATGTTCTTGGTGGACTACCATCAATGAGGGAACCAAAGGATTAAAATAGTGATTGAGCTCTCTCTTATGATTGTTGGGCCCTTTGAGGTGTTTTGTTGAATTGGAGAGGTGGAATATCTGTTGGTGTTGTCACCTCAGTGGGAGAGGACCGTATTAATCTTCCACATTTCCCAATATCATTGATATCTACAAGATAACTCCCACATCATTGACTGGAGAGAGTGGGTACTGAGGATGATGTGACATTCATAGAGTGTCCATTAGAGATCCTAGATCATCAAGATAAAATGTTTTGTGGATAAACCATTCCATTTGATTGTGAGTTAGGGAGGTATGGTGGACTAGATGAGAGTGCATGGGATAAATATTTGTAGATGTGTTCCTAGTACCAAAAGCTATTTTTTGTTTTTTTCTCTGATATGCTTTATGATGTGATTTTTGGACCATATTGTTTAAATAGATTCACTAATTTATTCGATATATTATGTGTGATAAATATTCTAGTATATTTGGATGGGAGGTCCTTAATTGAAATCTATATGTGTTATAATTTGATGAAATTGAAACCATATGGGTTAGTTAGTGTTTCCAAAAGTGGATTGTATCTTGAAATAGAATATGAGAATCCCTAATTTATATTCTCGGTTAATGTAGTGTTTTTTGTTGGTTGTGATGGTTGTTGCATTTGGTTTTGTGGATGTATAGATGGTTGTCTTGTGGATTATGTATGGTTTTGGATGAGTATTTTCATCCATAATGAGAGGTTGTTATGTGGTTGTGTAGTGTTTTGGTTGCATGTAGTTGTGGATATGAAAGGTGTTTTGTGGGCATTTTTTGGGTTTTATTGACAGTTAGTAGTCTTGAGATGTAATTAGAAAATTTAGAGTTATCATATGTGGTATTTTCTCAAACCCCTTTCATATTCCGAATTGATCTTGATTCTCAATGATTAGAGGTGTTTGAGAGGTATCTAAAGTAATGGTTCATGCACTCCTTGACTGTTACATTTGTTTTTTGATGCAATCAGATGTGTTTTATATAGGATAGATGAGGGTTGGTATATATAGTGATATAGAAAATATACAACATTCTTTTTTACAATATATAAGATGTATTTACAATATAAAATTTTGGTTTACTACTTTTCTGCCATTTGAATTATGAATTTTGTTTGGTTAGGGGATATATTTTAAATGTGTTCATAACATAATATGTTATTTATGATATACTCTAATTTCAACATGGCGTTCTATGTTTTTCTATGAAAAAAATTTTACAGCTTGAGAGTTGGTTTTAGGGTTTAAGTTATGTGGACTCATAGAATTTGCTATATAAAAGTGTTGTTTATGTAATATAACTAGTGACATAAAAAATATATAAGTTCTATTCTTGAATTAATTTTTATTCATTCACCCAATCATCACTTCTCTCTTTTTGATAGAAACATAGGAGCCACGGGATATCTTAGAACCCAATTATCCCTCGTTAGGATCTGTTGGTTCTAGATATTATTCATTTTTGATCGATGGTAATCCATTCTATTCTTCATGGTTATTTTATACCAATAATCAATTGGAGATACATTGTTGAAAAGTGATTTTGGTATGGAAGGTGCATGGGATATGTTTTTATGGATCCATGGTGTTGTTAAGGATTGTCTTCAATTCTCTTCCACAGTTGTGGTTTCTGGGTGACACTTTCTTTACCATGTGGTGTACAGTGAGGTCATAAATCCTCTTTGATATAGTTAATACCTTATTTCTCACTTTTTTGTCTCATGTGGGAGGGGATTACACTTTTTTAACTACGGGGGATTATTTTCAACCAAATAATCAAGATAATGTAAAGGCTAACTTAAATTGTAGTGAAAAGGTGATTATTTTTAATTTCTTTACAACCTTTTGATATTATTTATGCTATTGAGATTTTATGAGACAATAAAAATACAAAAAATCATGGTTTTGGAGGATTTTTTTTCATTTTTTTCATATCTATTCTTCTTGTCCTTTTTTGAAATGACCCCAAATTTGGAATTAGCAATCCACTTATATTTGGTAAAAATATTTTCCCAATATTTTTTCATTCAATGAAAATGTTCATAAAATAGAGAATTGTAACTAATATAAATCCCCTTGATAAAACACTAAAATGTCATATGATTTGTTTTGATGTGTCATTTTGCTGTGGGGATATGATTTGTGGTTTTGGAAAGTAGGACTGATAGTTTCGTGAGGCCATTTTATGGGGGTGGTGATGTGATGGGTTTGTGAGGTTATGATCTAGCAAGGTGATGTGTGGTTTTATTATGGTATGGGGTGATGTGTGGTTTTTATGTGAATTTTATAAGTTCAGGTGATGTGTGGTTGTGTTATGTGGTAGATGAGATAAGAATTGTGGTATTTTTATAGATTATTGGGTAGTGATGGAACAATTGGTTAATAATATTTTAAATTCATTGACTGGTTTGGTTGATTTTATAGAAGAGGAAAACAAAAAAATTAATTATTTTTGTGGTTAAATGAATATGTGGATAAATAATGTATGGAAATGAATGTTTTGAGGGATTTGGATTAGGTTGAAATGAAAATTGGCCTGTGTTTTTATGTGGTTAACTGCATTTAGAGGTCATAGTGAAAGTAGAGATATGGTTAGTTGGTTAGTGATTTTCAATGAGCATAAAAGTTGGAATTTCAAGTATATATAAAAATATATAACTTTTATGATCCTTGTTATTATTATATGCACCCCACCCAAGTTGAGAACAATGACTGGAAACCTTTACTATTATATGGGTAATCTTTTCCATCATCTCAATGATGAGGATGTAGGGATATTATCCCATTAATTTATGATCCCTCTTCTAGAAAAGTAGATATGCACATGTTTTAATGAACAATGGTGTCATAGTGCACTAAGTGACGAACCATGTGTCTTTGGGTGAGATAAGTTGTGACTATATTAAGGTGTGGTGGCATTAATTTCATTAGGTTTGATGATATGTGAAATTGTTTTGGTATGGTGCTATGTTGTCTACGGGCCTGATGTCTTGTGATTATGTTGTAGGGAATTTGCCTAGTTGTTTTTGGGTGTGATATGAAGGCACCATGATGTTGGGAGGTGGAATATTTTATATGATATTGATGGGATCAACTTGATATACAATATTAGGCTATGAGATAATAAAATTACTGGGAATTTAGTGTATGGTAACTTTTATTGATATTTTTCTTATCATTTTATTATACTAGTCTTGAAATGTCTAGTGAATGTGAATTAGTGAGGATTGTGTTTGATTGTTGACCTATTTAGGTTTTTTTTGTTGTTTTATTACAACTTCTTTAGTATTATTATTTAACATGTAAATGAGAGGCTTTGGTTTTCTTTAATAAGTGTACTTTTATGATCACCCTACACATAAAAACTAATTTTTTGATTTTCATGAGGACAACAGGGACGGTTTTGAAATTTATTAGCTTGGAAGCTCTTACTATATCTATGTCACAACATTATTTTTCTTTTTGGTATTTACATTGGGGTCTTTTCTCTATATATAATCATGTTATACATGCATTTTGGGATGGTTTGATTCATTTTTAATATTTTGTAATGATGTATATTGTGGTTGAATCATCATATATCCCAATACTATATTATTAAAGAGGCCAGTGACTCCCATTTATGATATATTTTTACACTCGTCGCTAGTCACCTACCCCGAACCTACTGGTTGTAGGACACGATGGTCATTATCTCCCCCCCTTTAGTACGATATCATTGGTGGCAAAGGACCATGACACTAAATGACATTGAGATTAAGTACATGATTTGACTAAATCAAATAGGTAAAGGCATTCATATTATTCATTCATGAAAAAATGCTATATGATTATCATCATATGAACACTTTCTTATCATGAAAGTTTTGTATAACTATTAAAACACCATATGAAATCATGGATGTCGCTTAATTGGCGAAAATAAAAAATGGGGTAATTATCAGCCACCATATCATTAATTTACCTATAATTCTATACACGTGTAAGGAGGAGGATGGAGATAATTTGGAATCCTCATCTCATGCCTTGATATAATTTCCTTATAAGAATTCATATAATGCTCAAATGATCAATACTATGTAAAATTCCATCATTTATGAAATTCCCCTTGTAATGGAATTTACTGATGTGTTCCACTTTGAATTTCATGGTCAACCTCATAGACGTGATGGTGAGTTCTTAATTGAACTTATACTTAGAGATTTTTGAGTATCCAAGACTCTATATTGAATTTCCACTATATAACATGATGAGATAAATAAGAAAATATTGGAAAATATAGACATTGTATTTTATACTCTTACAGTCCTCAACATGGGGGGGCAATCCTTTTCATCAATAAGAAGTATGGTTCAATGTGCCTCATAATTTACTATCATGCTTTAAATAATATCATGGTAATAAAATGTATCCTCACCCATGGAATGATAAATTTCCCAAATAGCTATATGGATCCAAATAATTTCTATGGTAGATCATAGGGAAATATATTTTCATATAAGGGTTAATACGGAGGATTATAATAAACTATTTTTTATACAAGTTACAAGAAAAATTAGTTTTTTTTTGTCATTTGGATTAACTAATTATCCACATATCTTCATAGGCTTAATGAATAGAGTATTTTGGGATTACATGGATTAATTGTGTGTAGTATTTATTGATGATATTATTATCTAATATAAAATTAGTGTGTTATATAAGGAGTATTTAAATGTTGAACGGAATGCATTATGAAGGGAAATTTTGCATGAATGGTACAAAAAACATTAGTTTGGGTTTGATAATATAATATTAATGGGGAATGTTATCCCCAAAAAAATATAAATTTGAGTATTATTCAAATATAAATATGTAAAAACTATAAAATAGAACAAAATAAATAATATATATACATAGTTTCTTTGAATTAGAGGGGTACAATCATCGATTTGGGTGAAAATTATGATGAATTCTAAACCCAGAAACCAAGATAACATCGATGAGTTTGATAGTTTTCTAGAATAAATAATGTGAAGAGATCCTTAAGGTGTTAAATAGGAGTCAAATCATTGAGCATGTTCTCAAATTACCCATAAATAGAGAATTATTTGTGCCCCAGGGTGATGTGTTAAGAAAACTCTTGGGGTGTTTACTCATGAAAAATGAAAAATTGATAGCCTATACCTCCCACCAATTAAATATATGTTAGTATAAAACCCCTAAGTATAATCTAGAATTAGAAGAAGTGAGTATTCCACTGATGATATTATTAAATTATCTCAATAGGGATAAAATTTTCAAATATAAATATTACAAAAGGATTGTGTATATATTCAGACAAAGGTGAAAAATATGTACCAATGAAGTATGTTAGATATAATCATGGATTATAATTCTTCAATTCATTAAAATCCCATGACATATAATAGATTGAAAGATTCTACGAGTAGAAAGGATTTAGCATACATATCCATGATGAGCATTGAAAAAGATATCATATTCATGGATATGAAATGTAAGGAAAAGAGAATTATAATTTGAACTTCATCCTACCATGCGTAAATAAATGGATAACATTCAATCCTTAAGAGTGTTAAGGTGCCCAAAAACTATGATGAGAAGCCACAGGGAAAGTTAGAAAATATTTTGGATTCCATCTTTTCTATCATTGGAGTTATAAGGTTTGGAACATTGATATGTGTCCCATAAAAAACAAAACCACAGGTGTAAATTCTAGATGATGTCGATAGATCACCCATCCCTATTCATCAAGGAATCACTATGATTTTTAGATACCTAATGAAAAAAATTAGTGGTATAAAATGAAGAGGGTGATAGTATAATTTTTATCTCGATTCTTGTTATGCCAACAAGTCATGGAATAATGGTATAATTATATGGTTTTGATTTAACCAATTCACATTACTCTACGGAAATGGGAACCAATAACCATGTAATTCATCATGGATTTACTAGGACGTCTAAATCAATTTATTCAATTTGGGTGGTTGTCAATCAGTAAACTAACTCATCACATTTCATTACTATTAAGGAATATTTATATCTTAACAAAATATTATTGATTTATAGATGTTAATTGTTAAGGATACCTAGAGTACCACTCTCTATTGTATATGATCATGATTTGAGGTTAACCCCAAGGTTGGGGAGAAGCCTTCAATAATCATTTCATAGATATTTGAGTTTCATTATTAGAAATCACCCATATATTATTAGTAAATATGGTAGAACCATTAAAACACTATAGGATATGATTAGATATTATTCAATGAATTTCCATGTATATTTAGATCAAAATATTCCCCTAGTGGAGTTATCAATAAAAATAAATTCAATAATATAAATCAAATGGAACCATATGATTCCTCTTATGGGATGTGAAGTGAGACTCTAACATGTTGAGATGATGTTAAGGATCTGAAGGAAATGGGTGATGATATTATCATTGAGGTGATAGATAAGGTTAAAAAATTAACTTTAATATGAAATCCATAAAATGAAGATAGAAAAGCTATATAAGAAATCATTAATGAGACATGGAATTTAAGGATGGAGGTAAAGTATTCATTTATATATCATGGTTGTTTAATTTCATGAGGTTTTAGAAGAAATGAATTTTTTAGTTGTAGATATGATACCCCATTTTAGTCCTTGATTAACATTAGATATTTGGTGTATAAACTAAGACTCCCACCTAACCTGTCTCATGTGCATTATCTAATCCATTTTTTCCTCTAAATAATGTTTATACCAGACACCTCACATGTTCCTAATCCATTGGTGGTTCATTTATATAATGATCAGTCATACAATAAGTAGCTTGTGAAGATCATTGATCATAGAGACAATAATCATGGAAATAAAATTACTCACTTGATCAATGTACTGTTTAAGTACAAAAAGTTTTGTAGGATACAAGAAAATCAGAATATGATTTGAAATAGATGTTATCTCATCTTTTTTATTGAATAAAAATAAATTTTAGTGGGAAAATTTATGAAGAGAGAAGAATATAATGACAAAAACCTTTATTAATTAAATTCCCTTTTGAATAATTAAATTCCTTATTATGAAGTGTATATTTATAAAACACATATGAAATGTTTCATTTTTTTAATTTTTTTACTTATATATAATATATAAATAAGTTTTATATCATGAATAAAAGACCCTTAAAAATAATAACCATTGATATTATAGTCGTTCTAAAGTGACCATTATTATTTCTAATATATTAAGGGTTATGATAATGCCTATTGGATATAGATCGATAATGAAATTTCATATAACTATATGAGTGTACCCTGTAAATCCTATTTATTGGATATTTTGAGGTTGATGATATCACTGGTATTTTTCCATGACCATGACCAAGCTGATATTGTATAGTTGAAACTCAATTGATAACATTTACTTGAAATTTACAAGCTTATAATGATCATGTCCCAAACCATTCTCACTAAACCTCCCAATGAAAGTACAATCATCACACACCATACCCTTAGGGAGTACACTAGTGTAATAAAGTGTTTTCTATCTAGAACCGAGTAGTATGAATTTTTATATATTATTTTTTATAATATGATGATTTTATTTACCCCCCTTAATTTTAACTTTAGATATATAAATGATAATATAATTAGGTCAGAAGAATAATATTTTGATAAGAAGAATCCAAAATTGTATTTTGGGGAAATAATACATAATTAGAATTAAAACACACATTTGGATAAATCCATGAGTTTATAAATTATATAAATTTTTAGAAAATATTATTATTTAAAAATATTTATTTTAATATAAATAAATAATTTAATTTAATGAAGTCCAATTTAATTTTTATAAGATCCATAAAGTGTTTAGTGTCATAAAACATGTATTTTCATATAAGAATAATTTTTATTTCAATTTTAAAAATTTCATATTTATAAAATAATTATGGAAAAATAAAAATGATTTTTGGAATGACCTTGTTGAAATTAATAATTAGGGATTTTTTCACAATTCTCTAAGAAAGATTCATTTTTATGTAAAAATTAAATACAATTTGAATATGTGGTATGTACTATGACATCATAATAGTCCAAAAGTGATGTAATAATTACTATATATAGAAAACATGACCAAAAGTATATTTACACATTAAAATATTTTGTTTTTAATTTTATCTTATTAATTTCAAAAACCGTTAATAAATACTCCAAAACACATATAATTTTTTATGGTCTTAAAATAAATTATTTATAAAAATAAATCTATTACACATCATAAATTGTATTTATGTAAGAATATTACTTCATAGATAAATAAAATATTGAAATACACTCTACATTGGGAGAAAAATGGAAAAAATGCAATGTATTTCATGTGGTTTTTATCATTTAATTTGTTTAGGTCCAAAACCAATATATAGAAATTAATAATGACTTCCCCTATTTTCCCGTAATCCCCAACCCAATGTCCAATTAATCTTCATTAAAACCCCATTAAGCATGAATTTATTATCCCAATATATCTCTTCAAATTCCTCCCAAGTAGTTCCCAATAAGATATTAATATCCTATAAAACATTTAGAAACACACTCTCAAGGTAAGAGATTATCTACACGTCCTTTTTATTCCAACACATTCTTTTTAAAATATTTTTAATTTCTATTTTTTATTATTTTAATGTGTATGTACACATACAATTTTTGTCTTATTATTTTTAAGTACCATGAAACCACCTTTCACTATCATTTAACACATCCATGAACCATTATATACAACAGTTATTCTATTAAAATTATCCCATGATTTTATATGCCAAACATTTCTATTGTGAACACCAATCCCCATTTCAAATCATGGAAATTCATCTGGTTGTATCCACCATTCATTAATTTGTAGAATTCCATGTATTTAACCCAATCAACATAATAGTGTGATTAAATTTTGTGATATAAATTCCAATGATCAATGAATATGTGCAACAAAAATCCATATACATAATATTAATGTTATTGGTGGGAGTATAATTATATATCCCTGTAATGCATTGAGTATTGTTTTTATCTCTTAAGATACCACGTATGATTCATGTGTTTTTAGTCTAATCACACTATGTTATAATTTTTTGGTTTTTATCCATGAATTATGCAATGATTTCATGTTATTGGTTGTTTCCACATTCTTATGATACATTGATGTAATCATATTATATCTTTATTTGATGTATATAATTTTTATTCTCTCCATTCTATGTCATAATTTTATTCCTCTTATATCATAGATTTATTTATCACTTATTTTATATGATCTTCCCTAGATTATTCCATGTAGTATTAGAAGATCAATAAAATTTAAGGGAATGTTATGGAGTCTTAAATAATAATGTTATATTCATGCTTCATGTTATTGTGATATGTGTTCAATTACCTAAGGACGCCATTCCTCTCAATCATTTTGGATTCTATTATGTGAATATTTATGTAATAATACATCAAATAAATTATGTAAAATATATGTGTGTTCATAACCTCTATAGAAAATCATCTATTTTACCCATTAAATAATTCAACATCATGTGTTTCATATGATAGGTAGCCATTGATATCCTAGATATAACTGATTAAAACTATATACCAAATGAACACTGCATTGAGAGAGTAATGTTACAACCACTTTATGGAAGGCATATCGATACTAATAAAAATATTTGGTAGTCCCAACTATACAGTCCTCTATTAAATACATCCCCAACTGAGATTAAATAGTCTCTACACACTTTCCACTGATCTAGTAATCTCTATCACCAATTTACCCAGTTTTTTATCCATTCACATTAGAAAATGTTACATTTATTTGGAGACAATCAATAATAATATGCATATAATACAACCCATCCATTATAAGGATGACGATGTTTATGTGTATCTGTAATATTAATAAATTATCCACCGAATGAAGTTTACCCATAATTAGTATACACCCCTGAAAAATAATAAACTTTATAGCATGACCTAAAACATTCATGGAAAACACTTGGATAAAAGAAAGCCTTGACACCTACTGTCATAATTCAAAAATCGTAGTGGGTGCAATAAAAGAGTGTGATGCTCCAAAATCAGACAAGGGACTATGTTAGATGATAAAAAGGATTTTACATAAAATAACCTCTATCCCTCTAGTGATGGTGCATCCATAGAATGCATCTATTTTTTCATCTCATTTACCTCATTTATAATTACCTCCCTAAAAATTCTCATTTCTCTAGCTATGAGAAAGAGTAATATCCTACGTCTAACCTCTTCCAACACCATATCCCCAGGTAAGGGAATGGACATAATAACTAACATTTTCAACATACATTTGATGTTTTTTTTCTGATAATTCTTCAATGGAATATTCTCTTATTGTGGTTGTAAAGGGGCTTGAATGACTATGATTTCATAACTTCCTTGAGTGGCCGATAATTGAGACCAATGATTACAACAACCCCCATAGGTGTCAAATGAATATTATGGGTCCATTGTGGTTACTATGTGACTTTTACTGCCAAAACCATTATATTGCCTTTTATGGTTATCTCCATACTAGATGGAGCCTCAAATACCCTGATGCTAACAATCACCCATCAAAATCTCTTCCCATTAGAAAAATATAGTACCTCATTATCAAGGGGGTTCTATATTCTAATACATATTCATATTAATTTATTCCATTTTATACACCTCAAAGTAGATTCAAATCATAAATATGGTGAGAATATTTTGGATCACAAGATATAGAACATCCTCAAGATACCCTGATCATGACTACATTTTTGAAAAGAGGTAAATAGTTAAATAAACAACATCCTTAACCGTGATCTCAATATCCAACATTCGAAAACTCCCTTGATAAAGGTATAGTACTATCGCATAGTCACTACCTTCATCATCGATGATAAGAACCCTGAATAGAACTCATTCCAAAAATAATCATTATAAAATTTTTCCTATATCTTCTCAACAGTATGAATTTCCCACCAATGGTTCACTACCATTAGATATTTTTTGATCTTTATAAGAACCTAATACACAGATAAGGATCGAATAAAACAAAAAGAAATCTCAATATCAAAAATCTTATACCCCAAATCAATATTAGATATTCTTCTCTAATACATTTTCAGAATCTAAAAATAGAAATAATGAAACATATTATATCATATATCATCATCCTGAAATATATCAATCATTCGATGATCAAATTGATCATCATACACAACCTAACCTCGCTAAATTTCATGGCGATGAAAAATAGGATCCATTTATGAAAAGATAAGGAAATCCCTAATCTTTATAAAATAGAATTTAACAAGAATTATTATATAAGTTCATTTTAAATTATTGAATTTATCCCATTTAGTGACACCTTCAAAAAACATGACTTATGTACTTCACTATGTTATCTACCTTGTAAGAATTGTTAATCCATACAAAACATTTAAGATGCTTAAGGTCCTTGTGTAGGATCACTAGGGTCCCTAAAATCATATTCCCTAGATGGTATCCTCTTCATAAATTATGAGAAAAAATGAACAAACATTTTTAACATACCAACACCTTAAATCTACACATCATTGTAACCCTAATATATATATAAACATAAAACCAGTTTAAAGTGTGTGATTCAGAGGTAATTTTAATTTTTTTAGTATAGAGGATGGGATGTATAAGAGAATCATACATTGGATGGTATTTTGAGAATTTGATAATACTTGGGGAATTATTTTTTATGTATTATTAGGAATGGGAGGTTGCAAAGAGTTGTGGGAGAACAGTAGAGGATGGACAGGTTGTCAGGGATATAACCTGAGACGCCACAACCATGACACCATATCATCAATGGATAGTTTCATTTCCTTGATAGCCTTTAGAGTACAACAAATAGTTAATGGGGAATATTAATATTTTATTAGTAGGGGAAATATGTACATTTATATTTATAGGGATTAATTATTGTATGTGATTAGGGGAATAGGAGATTCCATTGTTTGATAGTTATCCCATCACATTATACTCATTGATCCCCATGAGGTAGGTTGATATTTGGGGATTCCTAGTGGAAACATCTGGTTTGTTTCTCCCCTTCTCTCATTCCATTTTGAGAATTTTTCAGTACCCACATTTTTTACTTGATTTGTACTAGTTTTCTTTGACTATTCTTATATATACTGGGTGAATCACCCAGGGGTTAAGCGTATTTTACTCAACCCAGCTAGAGAAAATCAGATGATAATTTAAACATGTGGGTTTTCAATGATTCAACATAGGTACGTCATCATTTATAGTTTTCTTAGTTTTAACCTAAAATTAAATTAATATTTTTTCCAAATTGTTATGTATGTTATGTATTTTTCCAAGATTATTATCATGGGTCTATTATAATGTTTCCTAGGAAGATTGGTTATGGTTCCAATGAAATTAAGTGGCACGGTGAATCTTTATTTGATTATACCAAATTGAGTAAAACTAAAATTTATTTGTATATTATCTAATTAATTATGAATATTTTTATAATTGATATATTTTGGATTTATAGAATAAGAAAAGAACTTGGGATGATGAGGTGGGTATGGTTCTGCTTGGATGATTTTGTAATGGTCTTGATAAATCCACCAACTTAAAAAATTAAAATATAGGTCTTTGTAAAATCAGTATGTTGTATTTTGTACTATACCTATAATGATATATTTATTTCATATGATATGACATCTGATGTGTATGATATCACCACAACGGGTGACTGAATGGGTTGAAAATTAATAATGTCGGATAATTTAAAATTATATAAATGATATAATTGAATTAAATACCTATATATAGATGAAAAATGTTCCAATTCCTAGATGGACCTTGTGAATTGGCTAGTTTGTATCTATCACTAATTGTTGAGGCCATTTCTATTGTGATATAATTTTTGATATACAGACCATGAGAGGTGTACAATAAATGTTATTTTCTTTTTATGGCACGAAATCTTATAGTATAATTTCTTAGAGACCTTGAGGTATATGTTAGTGATGAGAAAGGATGAACATCCTTGGGATTGTGATGCGAGACATAAGATATTCACATAATCCTTTGGGAATGTGAGATGAAAGTGTAGTTTTTTTCAAACTAAGAAATTTTGTTCTTTTTTGGTAGTCTCTGATGAGGCGGATGAATAGTTTGATTTTTTTGTCCAACATAGAATATTTTGAAAAGGGGATGGCCTTGATTCCATCACCCTTTGGATACATCTATTGGATGATATTGAGGGATAAACATATTCTGATATGAAGAAGGATGTTATTCTCTCTCAGTTATGGGAGTTATCCTAAGAGATATGATTGTGATTATAGGACCCATGTGGATTTCACTGGAAATATAGAGATATAGGGGACCCTTGTGGTTTTCTGAGTGACATTTTTAACCTACTTGGAAGTTTTATATTGTTATCTCCCAATTTTAATAATTACATTATTAGAAAAAATAATAATTTTGTTTCCAATATATATTTATATAAACTATTTTGGGAAACCATGTATTTGGAGACCGATTATTCTATTTAGATCACTATGAGATATGTCAAGATATTTGTGAGGATATTTCTTAGGGAATCCATGGATTTTGATCTCAGTTGTGTTGTTTGGTATTTAATGGGTCATTACTTTGATGTTGTGAGGATACTATCTGGGTCTTCCTAGAATTATGAGATCAGTTTCTACTATTTGGGATATCATGGGTTTTGTCCTCGGAGGCATGAGAATATTTTTTAGGCTAATATGTAAAGGGATTTTGAGCTCAGTTATAATATTTTTCTACTATGAGTTATGTCCCCATGGATTTGAGGATACACAATGAGGATTCCATGGATTTGGATCTTTGGATATAATATTCACTCTATCATTCATTTTTTTTATCAGAGTGATGAGGATTCTATTTCAGGGGTACCATTGATTAGGATATCTAGTTATTTTTAAAAGGGATATTATAATGTTCATAGAGAAACTCTATAACTACATGGAGATGATATGTTCAGTTAGGGTTAAGGACATAAGGTTTGATGAGTTTATTTATTTATTTATTATATTTTTATTATTTTATTCAGTTCATTTCACTTGTACATGTCACAGAATTTATTGTATAAGTATAGTAACATGGATACCCAATCAACCTTCACTTATTATATGTTCTAGATTGGATACGGACCAATATTGCTTGATCATGTTGGATAAGCTATGATGGGATTGGTAATTGGAATCAGTTGAGGCTCAGGGTTTCAGTAGATCATAATTACATTTATTAAAATTTTATTTGTATTTTATATGTTATCATTCTATAGGGATATAATATTATCATTCATGTAGGAATGTATTTCATTTTTTAAATCATGTTTAGTTTGTATGTCATGATCTTGTACTCTCATGGCTATATATTGTGAATGATACATGTATATTTCAATAGATTATTTATACTTTGATATAATAGGTATAGTCTCCTCATAATACAACCTTATACTGATGTTTCTAGTTGACATCCTTTGGACTACATGTAGGTGCGCCTAAGTCCACGTAGTTGCATGAGTTGTGATATTGTTCATAGTGATCTAGTGTGGGATGTAACAAAGTTTTATCAGTGTGGTTTTTATTTTTAATTAATATTTTTGGAGATGGTAGATATAATAAATATGAATGTGTTGGATATTTGTGATCGAACCCAAAATGGTGCACTAGAAAAAACGTTTTCAGTGGAAGTCTAGGTTATCATGGGTACAAGAGTAATGCTATAGATTTTAGGTGTTATAGATTACTAAATTCACCTTAGGGGACACAAATTATGTTTTTAATTGTGATATTTTATTTATTAAAGTTTTTCTCATGGGCCATGTTTATGAGGCTAACTATTATATTAATCTCTTAGCATGGTGTCAAGAGGCGTCTATTAACGAGTCATTCGTAGCATGTAGTGATTCACATGATATGTGTATTCATGTATCTGATTTCACTAATGATTATTGTATATCTATTTAATGTTTCAAAAACATCATATATGGTGATTTACAATACATTGTCTCAGATTTAGTTAACTCATCCAGATAATGATGCACACAATTTTTATTTGGATGGATAGTCATGTAGATCTTAGACATGATGCTTCTTAGTGATGATTATAATGTAATCCCTTAGTGAATGGGATGTGTAGTGACCCTAGTGGGTCATTATTGGAAACATATTCCATAATGATATAATCCTTGGGGGTGGTAGATATTTAGGTTCATCTATTCAACGTTTTATTAAAGTAGATACAGGGTATTCCAATATAGCATGGAAAGGTATTTCTCTTAACAGAAATGTGTGATTGGGATTAATGGGAAAAGATTCTATATAGGTCAATTACAAATTCATATGTTCATTATTATAAGGGTGGATATTCATAGAGAGTGGTTTCTCTATGAGTAGGTAGTTTTTTTCGCATGTCACATCTTTTATATAGACCTGATATCCAGGATGAGTGTGTTGGAATGGTGGTTCTGGTGATTTTGAAATGGGTTCACG
Organism: Viscum album; assembly: GCA_963277665.1. Taxonomy (NCBI): domain Eukaryota; kingdom Viridiplantae; phylum Streptophyta; class Magnoliopsida; order Santalales; family Viscaceae; genus Viscum; species Viscum album. Next base: position 1,900,372,610 of record OY728121.1, on the reverse strand, counting down.
AATGAAACATCATTGGTTGTGACCTAGGTGATATCTAATTTACTGGTTTTTATATGATACCATAGTGATACTTAAGACACGACTCAGGATTTTGGTGATTTTTTTAATTTAAAAAGTGATGGTTACCCTTGTCATGTATTAGCCAAAGAATTGTGAGTTCCATATAAGAGTGAAGCGAAAGTTAATTCCTTGGGTTATGAGGAGTTACACATGATGTTCTACATTGTATGTATAACTAGCATGGTGATTCCTATAGGTTCTAAAATGGAACGCCCATTATGTAACATTAATTATATATCATAGTGGGAAAATCAATGGAATGACTAATTGAGATACCAAGACATGTAGAATTTGGATATGTATCTAAGTGGTGTAGTGGTACAGAATAGATGAATGATTATGATTTATGATAAATAGAATGTTTAGAAGATGTTCATGTTCTTGTACCCTAGAAAAAGTAATGTGATCGATTTTGAAGAGGTGTGCTAAGGGAAATCCAAAACAAACAATTGAGGAAATACATATAGCATGGTGAATCAAAAATTTCATTATGAATGATAATTTCATGAAATGAGTGACCAACATTATTTGGTAATTGAAAAAATTGAGTATTCACTTTAGGAGTTTTATTAGAGGATCTTAATGGTGGGAAGTGAATCATCAGTCATTGGAGGGTGAACCCCTCATTATGGGTGAAAATCTATGTTATTCAATGTTTCATAATTCTACATGTTAAAGATGAGTGGTGAATTGATGTTTCATTTTAGATCTTGAGGTCAATTTAGTTTATTCATGTCTTACCATCATGTTTTATGAAGGATGAGATTTTTGGTAACAGAGAACGAATTATATTCAAGTATAGAAATGTTGAGGAAACTCCTATAATGGGGAGTGTCACGTTGGTCATGGTAATATGACCTTTGTATTGGTAGTGTAATTATTTTTTTGATCAATTTATGGATGGTAATGATAGAAATAGATGTTGGTGAGTGACTTTATTTTATCTAACCTTGGTTCCCCAAGTGAGTACCATATTTTGAGTTTAGAGGTGATTTTGGATAGTTTCATGGAATTGGAGCTAAGCCCAAAATGGCGTTGATGTTATATAGGGTTGTGTTAGATCTGATAGGTGTCGATGCTCAAGAGAGAATGTAATAGATATTTTTTTGGTCGATGATCTAAGCTTATTACATCGCCATGAGTCAAGATAATTCTTTGATGCAGGTGAGTTAAATGATCTAATGATTTATCCAATGATTTTGGTAATCATGATCATGTTATATGGTAATTCATATATAATGGGGGATAAGTGGTCTTGAGACCAGCTGGATGGAATAGTGTTGACTATTTCTTTATTATATAATTGTATGTGGCTAGATAAAATCAATTTCTAGAACATCATTTATGATATGGGTGTGGTGTTTAATAATCAAGAAAGACATTGGAGAATAATCCCCCTTTCATAATCTTCTTCAATGAATGATGAGTCCATGGTCATTTTCATTTAGAATAAAAATGAATAGTTTTAACATAATTATTCAAAATTATATAGGTGTTTGGTTGTGTTTATTTGGAAATCCTATAGATCATATTGGTGGGCCATTAAGAACATGTTTCATTATGATATGCTTATGGTCGGTATCCCTATAACCCAAAATCAATTATTATGATCTAAGCCTTATAATATGTATTTCTATAGTATTATTGATTAATTTATAAAGACAGAAAAGTGTGTTAGGATATATAGGTGTGATTGGGAACTATCATTATAGATTTCTGAAAGTTGTTGGTAGTATCTTGACTCTTGATTATTTGTTTCCGAGTTCATGGATATATTATGGGATCTGGTACAATGTTTGGTGTTTTGTATGATAAGATGATGGTGAATAAATATCCATGATAGGTTTGGATGTGTGGTAGGTAAATCTTCGTAACATTTCAAGAATTATAAGAGTTGTGGTGGAGAGGTTGTAAAAATCTATACCCATTATAGGGAGTTAAATAATAGAGGAGTTTTAACTTTTAATATAGATGATGGTTCCCTTGGAAATCAAACCTTGAGATGATATTATGAGAGTTTTAGTGTATTCAGGGAATTATTTGGATGAGAATAGGGCTTGGGTGGTAGCCTAGAGTATTGGGAAAGCATCAAAGGAAGGATTGGCGGTTGGAGTTATATCTTGTAGTAACTAGCTAGCTGGTTCTCTTGATAGTGTACAGGGCATAATTTATAGACCCTTTGCTAGGTCGAGCTTGCCTTGATTTTCATAGAGGTGGGAAAAGTATCTCTAAACTCATAAAGTGATTTTTAATTTAATGTGAGGGTACTTGGGAAAGGCCATTCTTGGTCTATTCCCCCTTGTTCCTCTTTGATCGCCCTTTAAGGTGGATTATTTTTTATGATTCCTTGTAGTGAATTTAGGTGCATTACTCCCCTACTCTTGTTCAGTTTAGGGTTATTATCATTGACCTATTATTTTCACAATTTTGGGAATGGTTTGGGTGTTGAATACACTAGATAATTGGGGAATATGGTGAGGTTGAAAGGGGATTGTGTACAACCTATAAATAGTATTTTTTGGTATGACGTACGCACAACATTTATCAAGGATTCAAAAAATGTACATTCTAGTTCAGATAATTTATAGGTTTTTTCATTAATTCGTATTAAATTTATTATTCATTGGTTATATCATGTTAGGTAATTATCACGTGTTGGTAATGGGGGCCCTCTATGAATCCTACATAGATGATTGGTCATGATTCCATTGTGATGAATTGTCACGGTGAGTCTTTAAAAGATTATTCAGAATATAGTTAATGGGTAATTTTATTTAAAACTATTAAATTAATTATGAAATTGTTTCAAATTGATTAATTTTAGATTATTAGCCTCATATCTGTACTTAGGATATCCCAGTGGGAATATTTGATCATGTAAGAGTATATATTGTCCTTGAAAACACTTCCATTATAAAATATTAAATGAGAAGGATACATAAAATAAGAATGGGGTCCCTTTTGCATTTCATAAGGTAAATAATTTATATACATATATTATGGAATGTGACATGTATATCTCAACCACCATAGGTTATTAGTCGCATTTCAAATTAGTAAAATTAGTTAATATAAAATTTAATCGATGTTTTAATTAAATTAAATGATTTTGTTTAGATGCACAGAGATTCATTGCCCTGATGGAACTTAGGTACTGTATGGTATTCCACTACTGTTGATGGTTTTTGAATCGTCAAATATGATATAACATATGATGTACAGATCATGAGAGTCATAAACTTGTTGTTATTTAATAAACATGAGGTACTGAACCAAGTAGTAAAATCCCTAAGATACCTCTAGGTAGAGGGTAGTAATAAGATATAATGAAATTACATGGGTTTGGCCACGTGAGACCTTTTAGATTCCCTTAATTATTCAGGAAGGTTAGGAGGGCATGGATTGATCTACACATACTGAGATATTGATAATAGGGTAGGGAGACCATAATGAGGAGGATGGATTGGTTGGGTGTTCAAACCAACATAGAGTGTAACACCTTTTCTTATGTTCAACATAATTCTGAGTTTATCATTCATTACAATAAACACTATGGTTATCTTTCATTATATACAATTCTGAATTTAAACTAAAAATGACATATTATTAAAATATTATTATTTAAAATGATTGTTATCTCCTAGTATAGTGGAATGTTTTTGAATGAATATTATTGAGTTAATTATTATTTTATATTGTTTACACATGTATATAAAAAAATATTATTTTGGTGTCCAATAAATATATAATGGAAATGAAAACAATCTAAAAATAATGGAAATCCTTTTCTAAAAAACTATATTTAGGCCCAAAAGTGTTTTTTATGTCGATAAATTGAAAAAATAACTTTGTTTTAGTTATATTGATTAAATTCCTAAATAATATCTTCAATATAATTTTTAACAGACATATAATTTATATTGTTGACTACAGTTAACACTAAATGAAATTTAATTTTTAAAAATTTATTTTTCTAAAAAAAATTGTTCTCATTAGTGCACGTAATTTGTATATATTTTTTTTAATTTTGGATATTAATATTATAAAATAAATAAATTAAATCGGATTTAATAAATTATCTTATTGTGAATTTTTTGGATTTTTCTAAAAAGATTACATTTTTGGTGAATAGTGAAAATATCGAAAATTAATTGAAAACGGAATTTTGGTTTAAATTATTCATAAATTTAAATCATATTTTTAAATTTTTTAAATTAAATATTGGGAAATATACATCCCTAATCTAATTTATTCTATTTTAATCAAATCTATATTAAAATTTATATATAAACTTTTTAATCTTTTTGAAGTTTTCTCTTTGAATCCCCACTTTCTCATAACATTAAGAGGAATCATTTTAAGTAAAATTTATCCACATATGGGAATTGAAATTGAAAAAATGGAATCAATATTTGTAATTTTAATAATTTATATTTTATAATACAATTATCATTATTATTATACAAAATTAATAATTAAAATTAGATATTCATTACTGCTGTTAAGGTATATTTTAGTTTACTAGAGAGTTAAACAAAAAAATATTGATTAAAAATAAACCGATAAATTTAAAACAACCATTTATTGGAAATATTTCAATATTTTATCTTTTTAGGTTATATTATAGGCCATTTTATAGTCTTGTTAAATGATAAAAATGTGGGTAGAACTTTTTATTCTAAAAAATTACATGTTTTTCACTCACCTCAAATATAAAGGCCACCCCTCTCCTCTCTTCCTCACACATTAAAACCATTTTGGATTAGCCAATACCCTACCAAATCACATCCAAAATTCCAACATATAATATTTTATGCCTTTTTTTTGTGGAATTCCAACCTGTGAAAGATTTTTGTGAAAACCTAATGAGGATAACTGATGAAGAGGTAACATTATTCAATGAGAATTTCAGTTTTATTTCTTCCCCCACATCCTTTAATAGTTATTATACCATGAATATACAATTATAAATTTATATTAAATATAATTATATATTTTATGTTAATTTAATTACATGTTATGACCTCTACATATATTAAATTGGTTACAAAATCCTTGTTCGTTCATACAATAGATTATCTTCGAATGAACAGATAACATTCATTTTTTCATTACAACATTTCATTATTTTGTATGATGATGGATATAATGTTTTTATATTATATTTATAACAATAATATACCTATTTATTATTTATATCAATTATTATTACTTTTCTCATTCCATTCAATAGAGGATATGATAATTCCACTCATCTGTATAGTGGACTACCGCCTCAAGAAGCGATGTAATTCATTTACACAAACACTATAAATGGATGATAATCAGGATAGATTATATGAATATATATGAAATATATGAAATAATTATTATATTAATGAGATATTTATCAGTATTAAAAGATAACATATGATTTCATTTTCTTGCTTTTTCACTAACAGAATGATGATAGGGTCGTTTGTCTAAATGTGGACTATCAGCTTCATGAAGCAATGTGAATCACTTTTCATCACCAAAAAAAATGTATGAAATGAACAAGTATATTTATATATAAAATTATTTATTTATGACATTGTGATAATTATATAATTATAATATATTATTTACCTCCTTTCCATAATGATCATTCAAAACATGAAAGGTTACGCATGCATTAGTACGACCTGCCATCTCCATGATCGTAACAAACTTAATTTATAAAAACCATATTTACTAATTTTTATTAATATTATTATTTATTTAGAAATGTTATATTAATGTAAGTATTATTATTATATATATAATTGAACTGTGATCAAATTAATAGGATTGAAAATTTAAAATTAAAATATATATGAAAAAAAGTGGTTATTACCCAAAAAGTTATTTCAACATGAAATTTTTAATAAATGGGTAATAAATGGAAATAAGTAAAAATAATATGGTATTATATATATAATAATGGAAATATAATATATGTATAACAATAATTTATTTATTATACATGAGGTTTGATCGTCTACGAAGGAAGTCAATATTTAAGGCGAGGGGAAATCTAGTCTCTCTTTTATTTCTGAGTGAATTATTTATACTCACCACTTCTCAATTTTTTTGTGGTGTGTATATTGAAATATTTAATTATATATCATTAATATAAATAAATTAATGATATTTAAATATTCTATTTATTATATTATTCAACAATGCTTATGATTCAAAAATTACTCAAGCAGTAAGATATTTTCATCTCACTGTTATTTTTTTTGCAAGGCACTTTTCATATACGACATGTTTTATTTTTTGTGTTTTACATACATTAAATTTATGAATATTATTATAATTATAATTAATTAAATACCCTTTTTATGTTCTCTCTTTCACAGGGTTTAGAGTTAAAAAGTTTCCAAATCGTTAATGGAGTTTTACCGCAATTTTCCTTCTTTATGATATGTGAATTAGTTTTGAAGTTATCTCCATATATGAGGGGTATATAAAACCACATTGAAATAAACTATAATGAATTTATTTATCATCATTATATTTTATGTTTCACTTAATAAAAATCATCCATGGGTCATGGTCTCAAAGTTACGAGAGTGGTAATCATTTTATGTTACAATCTCATCGTTTATCAATTTTCTTATTATGTTTCCAATGATAGAATATTAATATCTATATATCATGAAAATAATTAATTATTGTATCTTGTTTATATGTCCTGAAAATTAATTTATTCTATTTAGTTTACAGTCTCTAGGTAATCTATAGTTCTAAAATAACTTTTTATGAAAAACGATATTTTCAGTCGAATTTGTTTTCCTTCAAAACCATTTTTTTATAAAATAAATTAAAAAATGTTTCAAAATTTTTTAAAAATGATTTATTAAATAAATTTTTATCAATTATTGACATTCAAAAATGTTTTAAAAATCAATAGTTCGGATGTTTTGAAAACATATTCATGTTTTTATTCTATAAAAAACTGTAAAATGAGTCGTTGTTTTAATTTATATGTCATGTAAATTATTTTCCCAATTTCATAACCATTATTTTATTTTAGTCATAATTTATATGTTTTTAATATTAATTTCAAACAAAAATATTGTCAAAATTCTTAAGTATATTGATTTTATATTTATTTTTCCCATGAAACAGTTTATATGATCTTTCAAAATCATTTTCCTTCTATGAAATCATATTTTGAGGTTTCCTATGCCTAAATTGTGATATTATACAAGGATAAAATTATTATTATATATATTAATGGTTTATGTTTATGATGAAATGATGTGACACAATGATAATTCTAAAAGGATAACATTAATTTTATAGTGTGCATGACACACAACACCACACACAGAAAGGAATATAACCTCTTGAGATTTTACGGTATATTAATTATTTTAAATAAAATGAATATATTATATATCTTTCATTGAATGATATAATGAGTTTCTTAAATGAAATATCTAGTTTTACAAAACAATAATACTTAATTAAAATATTACTATTTAATATGATATAACCTAGAAATTAAGTTACACGTTATGAATTTTGTTTACAAAATTATAGATATATATGTTATATATTAGATAAAATGTTTTGAAATTTATCCAATATATTTTATAATCCTTAGATAAGAACAAACCCAATATTATGCATAAAAATCCAAATTTTTAAAAATGTTGTTTTGCTACCTTTTAAGGGAAAACCTATTTTAAAACTAAATTTTTATACATTTTAAATTAAATATGTAATATTAAACATCTCTTTAAAAATATAAATTAAATAATTATATAAGGGTGAAATTTTGATAATTTTCAAATGATTTTTAATTTTTTGATGAATAGTAAGAATTACTGTGTTTTACTTGAAAACTATTTTTGAAAATATTTTATAGTGTGAAATAAAATTTTAAACAACATTTAAAGTAAAATTAGACCATATTTACATAAATTAATCCAATTTAGGTCATTTTAATCAATTTATAAATAAAAATTGATATAAAAACATTTCAAACTATTGAACAATTAATCATTAAAACCCCACTTTGTTGTTTCGTCTGTTGAATTAAATTTAAATTGATTTATACCAATTCTGTGATTGGAATTGGAAAAAAATTGTATTGATAACATTAATCTAAACAATTTATAGTATTTAATAATTTAATCTTAATGTTATCTATAAATTATTACTGAAAATAATTAGAATTAATTATATTAATTAATTTAAAATTAAGCATAACAAAGGAATAAACCATTAACATAAGGGCCATTATTACCAAGAAACATGTAAAAATTTTATTGTATGACTATATATATACCATATAGGAACATTTATATAATTTATACCATTTTTGGGGCACATTATGTAAGGGATACATCTCAATAGTGTTTACATTTTTATATTTAAATGAATGTCACTCCCCCTCCACTATGAAAAGGCACATAACCCTCCCAATTATTCACACATCTAACTACATTTTTATCATAAAAACTCTAAAAAAATATTATTCCAAAATCCTACCACACATAATATTATCCTCATAGTAGGAAGAAGGAAAACCAATTAATTCATTTGGTATAAACCAAATGGAGTAACCTGAAAAGTGGTAACATTCTTCAAGGACCGCATTAGTTTTATTTCATTCTCCACCCCTTCAATTATTTTTATTTAATTTTTATATAAAAATTAGAATATTAAATATAGTTATATTTTTTATTCTATGATTTTTACTTACACTTTTACACACATCCATCAAATGAAATACGTAATCATCATTCGTGTGTACAAGGAACTCCCCCCTGAGAGCTGATGTTGTTCATTCATCCATTTACCACCATTCAATGATTGATATAATAATGGATTAACATTTTAACTATGATATTTATGATATTTGTTATGTATTTATTATTCAATGTTTTTTACATGACCATACCATTATGATATCCATTTTTTGGTAATATGATAACAACATTTATTGACATCCAGACTACCACCTCCACATAGAGATGTGACTCGTTCATGCAATACATGTAATTTATTAAGGATGGATATAATTAAAATGTGTGAAATATGTGAAATAAATAAGATTATAGAAATATAATATACATATATCTCATTTAAATTTCATTATTTTAAATATGAAAAATAAATTTATGTATCTTTCATGTGTTGGTACAACCTACCCTCTACATGAACAATGAAATTCATTTCCTATCTCCAAATCTTATGGATTGTTATAAATAAATATATACAGAGTTTATATGATATATAAATCATGGTATACATCTTTTAGATTATAAAATCATGATCTACATATGAAGAATGAATATAACAAGTCAAAAAAAACTCGAAAAACTAGGTAATTAACAACCAAAATATAAAAAATAATTAAATATTGTAAAAAATTGGTAATAAGATATTATAAGAACATATTATATGAAATTATAAATTTTATTATTATTATTTTATAAGTTAACAATATTCATAAATATAATATAAATGTTTTTAAAGTTTGTTCACCCAAAATGGAATTCAAGGTAATGGATTCTTATCTCACTTTTTTTCCTAGAGGAATACACCATTTTAATAAATTATTTATGTTGTGTTGTGTATTTACTAGCCCTATTGTGTTATATATCAGGAATAAATTTATATAAATGTTATATAATGTTTCATTTTATATTATTTATTTCTTGGGTGTTATAATTCCAAATTAAAAAATTAGTAATGGAATTAGTCTCAATTTCCATTCATTATGGCATACCTTATTGTTAAGTGCCTAATTTTGTTATATATGGATTTCATAATACACAATTGACATGTAATATCATAATTAATTGATTATTCATGAATTTATGATTTTAAATTAAATTTATTTCATCTAAGTGGATTAACACATAATGTAATGATGTGGTAAAAAAATTCATAACGCAATACCTTTTCATTGGGTAATATTACTTTCTCGTCATCGTTAATATTCTATGATTATGTGTATAATGTTTTTTACAATATTTTTATTTATGAGAACATCCCGTATGTGATTATATAGTCGATAATCATAATAAATTATTTGGTTGAGTCTCACATCAATGTTATGAACATTTCAAGGATTTACTTCGCATCCTCATTTTATTTCTGATTATTTTTACATGAAGTCACATTATAGTAAATTATAAGATAATTGTGTAAAAAAACTCATTCATTTTCATCTCCTGTGTTTATTATTGATAAATTTCCAGTAATAGTGCCATTTTTCAATCTTTTATACTTTAAATGTATTATAAAATGTTTTAAGACAACACTTAATCATTTTTCTCATTAATTAGATAACATGTTTTCTTATAAAAAACAAATTTTGAAAAAATGATTTCAAATTTTTTTAACAATTAAAAAATTATTTATTGAATAAATTTCTAAACATTTTTATTACATATTTTTTCTATGGAATATTTTTATCAATTTATATACAATGAACATTTATAACAATTTTACCTTGAAAAAGGAATGTTCTTTTACCCTGTAAGACATCTGTGGAATTACCTATTATCATTTCTTGAGGTTTCAACTATATGATTGAAAGGAAATTTTTGAAGAAAATTTTTTCCAATGTTATTTTCAATTAATATGATATTAAAAATGTTTTTATAAATAAAATGATAATTTACACATTAATGTTTTTAAAATATATTTATATCTTATTTCAATTCTTCATTGACAACAACCATATATTTTAATTTAAATTGGATATTTTGTATTAATACCATCCTTATTAATCCTCTATATGGTTTATTATTTCTTTTACCAATGGTATTATTGACATTAAATTCCTTGATTTTTTTACTCTCCTTGAAATCTTCAATTATCTACGATAATTAGACATTAAATTTCTCTTAAATATCTATATCATTTATCATTTTTATGATTATTTCCTAAACCATAAATAAATTTTACATAAATGTATTCCATTTAGAGTATTATTATTATTTCTGAAATATTTATAAAATTGTATTCTTTATTCAATACATATATTTGATAAGGAAAATTTCTTATTATTTAAATCGAAAATTATGTATATGGGGAATGATTTGGATTTGTAGTGATGGGTGGGGCACAAAAATTATATAGCCCCTTAATGCCTCAACATGTTTTTATGAGTCAAATAAGTTGGGAAAATTAAATAGGGTTCTACCAATAGTGTTGAACATCCCAATGAATGATCTTGAATGTTTATGATTCCACATTTCGCAGACATGACATATGGTAATAAAGTAGTGCATTCACGAGTATTTTAGTTATTATTATTATCCTTGATATTTTAACTATGAAATTATCTTTGGATTCATTTAACTCACATATTATTGAATAAATTTAATGATTTTATATTATTTACCTCTCAATAATTACTATGAATTATATTTTTAATTTAAAAGAGCAGGGTTCTTAGTCATTTACATTCCCATGTAGATTTATTCTTATTGATTCATTATTGCTTCTTATTACCTTATTAATCATTTGATATCAATCTTATTTTCTTCGCAGACATTGTATTCAATGAATTGTACTATGAAATAAATGGTAGGATATTAAAATTGGTAATATTTTTATCCTCAAAATCAAAAAACAATTTAATTAGGGAATTCATTTGTAAAACGAGAATCTTTATATATATGGTTTATAAATACTACAAAACCCTTTGGTCATTTAGGATCTTATTCCTTGTAATCATTCCAATGTAATTGTTGTGTCAAGTAATTATGTATTACTATATTTGGAGAACAATAGTTGGTATCAAAGGAAGTTCAGTAGAATCCTTGGTAACAATATTTTTGAAAACATAGGTTACAGAACATAACCTTAAGGTGGAATTTGATAATAGGTAAAGAATAACATTATAAAATTTTGGTTATATTTAGATCATGTGGTCCTCATATAACTACATAATTTTATCGATAATATTAGTGTATCTATTTTTGGAACATATGTACCTAGGAGTAACAACCCCAAAAAGGTGCATTGAGCCTGACTCGATCATAACCTAGTACATGATAATTGGCCTTACTACAAACCTATTTTGACACTCCTAAGGGATATTCTTAGGATCATTCACATTTTCATTACAAAACATATTGAATGAATTAAATAAATAGTTAAAATGAATAAACTATGTTAAACCTAAGGGGTTTTAGATTGAAAATAAGGTGTCATCATTTAGATATCTTAGAAATAATTATACTTTTTTTCAGTATTACTATTGATACACACACAATTCCTTCTAGTTTTAGTAAATTTTCTGAAACTGAAGATGTCATGATAACATTTAACATGATGGACTAGGAGGAGGAAATGGGAAACCAAATGGGATGTTGATAGAAGTGAAATATATCATGTTAAAGGATAATCCATTGTCAAAAAATATTATTTACCACAAGTACCATATCTAACTCCCTAACTCACTAAATAAGATAAGGATAAATTTTTATAAGAGCTCATGTGATTTATACCATGGATAAAAAGGTCTTTATTTACATCAAGAAAGAAATATGGAAAGAGAAACCCAATAATGTGTCTCAGTGGAAATCATAAATGTTTTATCTGTGGGATAAAAGGAAAAAATGCAATGAATATTAAATGAAAATTTAAGAGTATGATAGAAAAAAATAAAAAAAATCCTCAAGATCAATTTATATATTGTTTCCTTAGATATGGGGAACATAGAAATTACTAGATCCAATTCCCTCTTTTATGGACCTTATGATCTGTGGTAATCGTATTTTTGTGCTCGATAAATTAAAAATTATTTTTTGGATATCCATTTAACAATTTAATGGATGAATTTTGAATTACTATAAGAACATAAAAATTATGAAATTGTATATATTCACATATATTAATAGGATTTATAATAATTACATATCATTATATAAATGATCTTAAAATAATTATTCTAATACCTTAGTTTTTAATGAATTGCAGGTATTTTAAATCATAAGAGATTTATGAAATAGAGGATGTAAACATTTCATTAATCATTCACTTGTGTTTGATAAGTTAACTTAATCACCCCTATAATTATTTACATTTTCCTCTATGTACGTATCTTCACATGGAAATAATTTTCTCATACATAGAGACCTAGATATTTGTTATTATATATGACCATTATACCTGTCATTCTCTCTTATTAAGAGTATATTTAATTAAATATTCTCCCAATGTGGGATTTATATAATGAAATTTTCAAATATAAAACCCTTTATTTATGATATCATGTTTAAATTTTGAGGACTAAATTTTTTTGAGGTGGATTGAGTTCTTCATCCCAAAAAATCTAAAAGAGTTGTTGTTATTCTATAGCATGTTTGACACGCAACAAAAAACATAGAATGGAATATAAATTATATATAATTTATGGTATATTAAATATTATAAATAATATTAATATATTATTTAGCATTCATTTCATAAAATAACGAGTTTATTCTATACCTTTCATTACACGCAAGATCGAGTTTTAGTAAACAATACTATATTATTAAAATATTATTATTTAATATGATAAAAATAATACATTAAATAATTAGCTATGAATAGTTTTAAATAAATTATTAATATATATATTAGATATAAAATAAATTTTTTTTGACATTAATCTAGTATATTTTAAAATCCTTAGATAATAACAAACCCAATTTTACATATAAAAAGCTATATTTTTATAAATGATGGGTTTTCACCTTTTAATTTCAAACCTATTATAAAACATAATTTTTTTACATTTATTAAATTTATATGTAAAAAAAATTTAAATAATAACATAACCATTATCTATAGCTATTTTTGGTCATTTTCGAAGAAGTTTCATTTTTTGAAGAATAGTGAAAAATATGAAATTTTAATTGAAAACTGATTTTTTCTTCATATAATTTATAGTTTAAAATTATATTTTAAATTGATTTTAAAGTAAATTTATAATTTTTTTAAATAAATTAATATTATTTTGGTAAATGGAATAAATTTCATACTTAAACTAGATATAGAAACATTTCAAACTTCTGAACATTTTTACATCAAAAACCTGCATTCACATCAAGTCTCTCACAATAAATTTAATTAATATATAGAAATTCAGTGATTGTAATTTTTAAAAATTTATTACATATTTTAAATAATAATAATTTATAATTTCAATTAATTTCAACATAGTTTTTGAATAAAATAGTATTGAAAATTATTAAAATGAATTACTGTGATTGGGGTAAAATTATGCTTCACAAGAAACTAAAAATTATCCTTAAGGGACACAATGACCTATAAACTTGTAAAACCCATATTTTATTTCCATAATTCTACCATATAATTACATTTAACTAATTGTTCCATTTTTGGAGTCATTATATAAGGGGAACCTCTAAACAGTGTTTACTTTTTTATATTTATAACAATGCCCCTCTTCCTCTACTATAAAAAGTCACTCTCCCCTCACACTTATTCACACATCTAAATCCTTACGCATCATCCAAAATATAAAACCAAAGTCTCTAAAAATCCATAAAATCATCCAAGAAGCCTCAATTTGTATGGAAGAAAAAGAAAGGAATTATTTTAGGATAAACCAAAAGGAGTTTCCTGAAAAAGAGGAAAATTTCTTCAATGACCACTTTAGTTTCATTTAATTATCCAAATCATAAATTATATTTATATCATGATTATATAATTACATATGTTTATTAAATATACAGATATGTTTTTAAGATAAATTTTGTACCCACACTTTCCCACACATCCATCAAATGGGATACGCAAACATCATTCAGGTGTACGGAGGACTACTAACGTATGAATCGATGTGGTTCGTTCATCCATTTACCACCATTAAATGTTTGAAATAATTGTGTATTTAGAGATTCTATATGAAATATATTATATTTATGATGTATCTATTCTAATATAATTTTTAATTAACACTTATCTTCATGATTTCTATTTTTTGGGAATACGGTAACATCGTCTGTAGATGTGTGCACTATAGCCTCCTCTAAGTGATATGATTTGTTAATAATATACATGGAATTAATTAAGTATTATTTTAATAAAAATGTATTACATATATTAAATAAATATTTTATTGTAATTATAATATACATATATTTAATTTAATTTTCATTCATTTGAATACAATAAAAATATGGAAGTATCAATCAGTTGTGCAGACAAGATGCAATCTCCTAGAACTGTGAATTTCATTTCCTATATCCAAATATAATGAAATATTATAAATAAATATATACTTATTATGTATGATATTTAAATAATTTTTTATGTCTATGATATGATTAAATTATGATCTACACAAGATTATTCATAATAAAATGTCAAAACATTCTCGAAAAACTAGGCAATTAATACCCGAAATAGTTATAATAATTAATGATTCATACTAAATTAGTAATAACATATAATAAGAATTAATTATAATATAATATAAATACTATTATGTTTATTTTATATTTTAAAAAAATTCATATATGTATTATACATGAGGTTAATGGGCATTCACCAAAAATGAATCGTGAGGTAAGGGATTGTAGTCCCACTTTTCATTCCATGAGGCACACACCATTTTCACCACATATTTTTTGGTGGTTTATATGCTTCCCCTATTTTATTCGATATCAATAATAAATTTATATTCATGGAATTTAGTGTTTAATTATAAATTATTTCATTCATGGGGATTATAATTCAAAAGTTACAGCAAAGTAAGAGACTTCGTCTCAATTTCAACTCTTTGAGGCATACATTATTATTGTGTGACTAATTTCTTATAAATGGTTTACATACTACCAAATTGGTATTTTATATCATTATTAATTCATTATTCATGATTTTATGAGTTTTAATTTTATTTATTTCTTCTAAGGGTATTTACACTTAATTTTTCAAATTTGTAATGAAATTTTATAACCCAATTCGTTTTCATTGGGTTATATTAGATCCTCATTGTCGTTTATATTATTTGATTATATGTATAATTATTTTTCACGTATATTTATAAATTATTAATTCCCTTATGTGGATATATATTTTTCACACATAATCAATTAATTTGATGAATCTTACTTCAACGTTAAACTTTTTTTCAAGTGTTTACATAACAATATCATTTTATTCAGGATTTATCGAACTAGAATTTTTATTATAAGAAATTAATTGATATTTTTATAATAAACACATTCATTTTATCCTCCTATATGTAATCATGATATTTTTCATTTAATAGTTCAATTTTCCCACTCTTTGTTACTTTGATTGTTTTAGAAAATGTTTTACAGAAACCCCGACTTCATTTCTCTATTTAGTCAGATAACAAATTTTATTCTAGAAACCTTATTATCAAAAAATGTTCTCAAAATGTTTTTATCCTTTATTAAATTGTTTATTAATGACATTTCAACCCTTTTTTCTTTTATTTGTTTAGTGTAATCTTCTTATCTCTTTACGAGCAAGGATATTTTATAACCTCTTTACATTGTAAAAGGAATATTTTATTACCTTGAATGAAATGTACAAAATTACAGATCATCATTTATTTGAGGATTCCTCATCTATATTAAAAGTTAAAATTTTCATTAATTTTTTTTGAAAATTTTCCCCCAAATAAAATAATTTTCAAAATAATTTTCAAAATAAATTGGGTTAATTCTAAAAAAATGTTTTTAAAATATCATTATATAGTATTTATATTATTCAAAATAGTATCCCTTTATTTTACACCACATAGGATATTTATTATTTTTAAAATCCATATTCTTACTCTGGGTGGTTTATGATTGACTTGGAAAAGGATAGTTTTGAAATTTTCTTCCTTGATTCATTGTAGTCACCTTGTATTATTTAATTTCATATGATTATTAGACATTAAATTTCCCTTAAATATCAATATCATTTATCATGGATATGATTAATTATTAAACTATATAAAACTATTAAATATAGACATTGCTTTGATAATTATTTGTTTATTTGTGGAAATTTTGATAATACCATATTCTTTATTCAATATAGAAATTTTTAAGGAATGTTGTTTACTAATTTAATAGATTATTTTATATAGAAGATATTCATTAGACTGGAAATGTTTGGTGGGCCCCAAACATTATATATCCCCTATATGAATCAATAGAATTTAATGATGAAAATATTTTGTCACAATGAAATGGGTTTCTACGTGTACCTTTAAACTATCTTATGAAAGGTCTTGACGTTATAGGTTTTCATGTTTCTCATACAATACTTCCAATAATTAGGCATTTCCTTCATTGATATTTTATTTATAATTATTATCCTTGATATTTTCACAATAAAATTATCAATAGATTCATTTCATTCTCATATTATTGATTAAATAAAAATTATTTTAGTTATTTCCCTTCCCTTATCGGTTATACCATGTCCAGTTATTTTAAATTGAAGGTGTTCTCTGTTATTATGATTTCCATTATGGTTCATTATTAATGGTTCATTATTGATTCCACATTACATAACCTTATCTAATATTTGACCTCACCCATATTTCATTAAATTACCAAGGATTATATGAATTTTACTAAGAATGATATTAAAGGATATGATGTGGTGGAATTAATTTATCCTCGAAAGGGAAAAAATGTTGTAATTAGTGTGTTTATTTGTAATAAAATTCTCTTTTATGTATTTGGTTTCACATTACTATTAAAAACGTCATTCCTTTGGGATTTTATTCCTTGTAATCATTTGAATGTAGTGGTAGTAGACACCATTTTTGAGCATGCTAGGTTTAGGGAACTACAAATGATGTTTATGAAACATAATTAACTTCATTAGGCTATATCATGATAAAATTATTATTAAATCTAATTCTTTTAAATGGGTTAATCATTGATGAAATGACTAAATTATTATGAAACCTTTCACTTTTCCACAATTTATGATATTTTAAAATGTTTATCAACCACTTTTTATTTTAGTGGTTATTATATGATGAATTTGTTTTGTCTTGTGGATCACATACATGATTTTTTGATTATGTGATTGGTGGAACCTATATATAACACTAATAAAATTGGTAATGAATTAGTTTATGTAACCTAAAATGGTGCATGAGAGGTTATCCCATGTCCAAAAAAGGGTAGACATGATTTCATCCCAATCCCAAAGCAGGCACAAAGGTGGTTATCCCAAGCCTAACATGTTATGAATTTCTTGGTGGGAATCATTAATATATGAAATTCTATTCATATGTGTATGCAACAAATTTATATCTCATTCCAATATTATAATTTCATGGATCATATTCTTTGATTCACTTTTTATTAATTTCTTTTGAACTACCAAGTATTAGTCCATGATGCAATATTATTATCATTGGTATGTAGGTTGCTTTTTCAAATGTTATGATCATGTAATCACACCCTAATCCACATGTTATTCTTGAATATGTCTATTTTTTACCCTTAATGAGCATATCATATCACCCTTTATTTTTTACTTTCCCAATGTTATGAAAAACTGTTTTATGTAGTTTTTTTGAAGAGTAATAAAGGGTTTTATATTTTAGGGAAATGTTTAATATCCTTCATGAATGATGAATATTTTATCCCTAATATTCAAATACACTAATCTATTACTATTCTCAGTTGTGTTCTTGTGTAATGTGTTGAATATTCATATAAAATGATTTAATATCCATATGTGATAATCTTGGGACTCTATAGATTGTATCAGACGATGGGTTTAGTTATCCTTTAGAAAGTAGGATGATAAAACCATAGTGAGATACGAAAGGAAATGTCTATTTATTGATCTATGTATAACTCAATCTATAGAAAAATGTCTTGGATATTTGGAAAATGATATAGAAAGAGGATTATATGAATTATATTTATGTCTAGATATTTCAAGTGGATGTGGCTCTAGCATAGAGTTATCTAGGGGTAATAAATCTTAAAAGGGTACATTGATCTAGACTCGATCATCACCTGGTTCAAGATAATGGGACTTATTTCACACTTGGGTTGAAACTCTTGGGGGGATATTCTATTGAAATTCAAAAACTCTTTACGAACTATCCATATGGATTAAAAAAGATGATGATAATGAATGACCAAACATAAACATATGGTGTCAAATATTAAAGAATATTTTATGATTTAGACAACATATAAGTGATTTTTCAAGATTATGTGGTTATACATTATGATTAATATTTTTCACACTATAATTTTGTTTTTAGTCAATGGATATAACCTTAAGGAATCATGTTAACACTGAATCAGATGGATAATTCATTGACTATGAGAAACAAAATGGATGATGAATAGAGATATTGATACTGTTATTATTCCAAACTATCTATCATGATTTTTGATTAACAAATTAAACTATAGTAATATTTCTAAGGCATAAAATAAGAGGATAATGAATCATTTATGAAATTTCATGTTGTAATGAACATTGTGGAAAAGAGATTTAGCTTCCTACTTATCAAGAAAACGGAAATAAGAACCCAAAAGAATTTCTCAAATAGAGGGGAAGATGTTACAGGTATCAATAATAAGGTCATATAACGAAATATAAACAAATAGTTTAATGTATTATTTGAGAGGAACATGGATAGTATCCAGCTCAATGACTTAATGCAACAATTAACTTCTATAACAAGCAATGAAATATTCCATTTCAATGATTTAATTAGATAGATTGGCATATATATGTACTGGAATTCATGGATTATATTGAAGATATATTTTACCAAAGGTATTTGGTATGTAAGAATAATGAAACATCTATAGAATATGTTATTTTGGAAGTATATATTTCACCATGTAAAATTAACATAAGATTTATGGATTACCTCATTAGTTTATAATATTGAGGTTGATAATATGTTAATTTTAATATACACAAATTATGTGTTTTTATATGATCATATTTTATCATGATTAATGATATTTTAGGAGATATTTATGTCAATAAAATCACTTGTATTTTAGGAGTAACTCCTTTTATGGACATAAGATTAAATATATTGGTTACCTATTTTGTTTATCTAATCATTTATATTAAGGTAACTATTTTTTATTTCAAATTCAAAACATTTTATAAATATTTTTCCAATAAAATGATAAACCATAAGCCCTGTGACAACCTAGTACACCAAGAAAGGTTATAGGAAATGACCAACAATGGAAGGGAGAAAAGGGTACAATTCCTACAACTAGCCAATACAAATTATTAATTATGGTTGAAAAATATAAAGAGAGATATTTATGATTATTTTTCACTATTAATAGTATATCATCAATTCAAGGCTAAGAAACAATGGTTTCAAATTATTCTACTCCCATTATCCATACCAAAACGAAAATGGGAACACATCGCCATAGGTGTTTTCATTGGACCCACCAAAACTACTATTAGGAATAATGTTATATGGGTTGAAGTAGATCATCGTATGATATCATCACTCATCGTCTATATCATGGACATTTTCTCTTGGGATATGATTTATAGGATATATGGTATGGACCTAATAAGGTTGCATGAAGTACCACATTAAAATATATTTGACCAAGATCTATGGTTTAACATTAACATATGGTGAATTATTCAGAAATATCATGATACCGTGTTTAGTTTAAACACTATATATATTCCTTAGATAAATTGTCAATATAGAATAACAATTAAATCACTAGATGATATTTTGAGATATTTTTATTTGGACTTTCAAGGTGGTTTGGATCAATAATTCCTATAGATATGTTTTAATACAATAATATCATTTACTCAAACATTTAGATGGCTCATTATGAATCTCTCTATGAAAGGAAATGAAAATCTCCAACACATCTTAATGAAGTTGAATAAAGAATGATTTTGAGACTAAAGACCAATTAAAAAATAGTAGATAAGGGTATATCCATTCAGAAACACATCAATTCATCTCAAAGTCATTAGAAACGATATGTTGATAATCCTCTATGTGATATAGAATTTGAATTTTGTAAGAAGTTATTTCTATGAATTTCTCCATTTGAAAAGGAATGGAGAACTAATCCTTGCATATATCAATCACATTTAAATACTATATCATATTGAGATGGTAGAATATCGATTTGAACTTCCACCAATGCTCTCTGAAGTCAAAATGTATTCTATGTATCCCTTATGAGGAAATATAAACATGAAACTTCACAAATAATGAACTTAGAAGTCATAAAAATAGAGAAATACGTTTCAGGGGAGGAATAAGTGAAATATCTATGAAATAAGACCAATCACCTGGTCAGTGTTTGGTGAAAAAAATTACTAAATTATGGAAGCTTTGTGGGAACCTCAGTTTATGATGAGGTGGAAGTATCATCATTTTTTTGAATTAGAGTGACATAGTTTTAGGGAAAACTTATTTTACGTGGGGGTATAGTGTAAGACCCAATGATTTTGAAAAATATTTTTTTCATATGATTTTAATAAAAAAAATAATTTGGTGTCTCATTTGTTTTTTCAGAGAAGAGATTACCATTATGAGTATTTTTTAACCAGATTGTTTGTTGTGGGGGATTTATTTTCATGAAAAATACTTAATATAGGGTCACAATTTTTTTCCTTAATGGAAACTCCAAATAGTTCCTTCATGTATTATAGGGTATGAACCTGCTTTCCAATGGTAGGTGGTCGATCAGGGTTTCAGACCTGATGAATCTTAGGTACTTGTATTGGTTGAGATGATGGGAGGTTAGGCTCAACACAACCTGCTGGTTGGAATTTTGTCTTAATCTAGGAATCACTTATAGATTTAAGATATGTTATAGAATATCATCAGAATACAGATACAAGACTTATTTCCCTAACCAAATGGTTGCATGTTTATCTATATTGATTGTAGAAGAAGATGATCACATTATTGAATCCATCTGATTGTATTGAAGGTTCATTATCCAGTTCCCAGTTATGGATATATTCTTATTTATGCTGAATCTTCAAAATAAAACACTATGTAATTATCTACCACAAAGGGTGTTGGTAAATATTTTTTGGAGTGGATTGAACCATTAGGAGGTGTCCTACATTTCATGGTTATTATAGGAATCAAAATAACATATTTCTTAAAACAATTGCAGTTTAAGGTCCTATAGAGAGGAAATTTGAGAGGGATATTTGGAACTGGATATTGGAACTCAAATCCTTATGATACATCCTTTGTATCTTGGTTAAATCATGAATCAGTGTTATCATTGTAAAAACGAATCCTTGTGATAGGCCCCGAGGCAGATATGTTCGTATTGGGATACATGTATTGTGCCACTCATTGGGGATTACATATAGTTTTTTCCCTTGATGGTGGAGATTCACGATGCATATGATGTGTCTATTTCACCTACCTAAGCCTACGTGAGGTATGCTCGGTGTAAGAAACAAGGGATAATAGGTTTTCTGCTCCATTTCATGAGGATATGGGGATAATGTTTTAGTAATTGTCTTTGGGAAGTTTTTTTAATATGGATCTCAGACTGTTGGGAGGATTCCCACATATCCTGATTATATTAAGAATTAGAGTCATCATAGTTTTTTTATATTCTTTGTCTACTAAGTTATGAAGTAGGATGATCCACCCATGGGAATAAATGGGTTCTGATGGTCGAAATGTTAGACGTATGAGGGGACATACACTAAAATGTATTCCCATTTGAGGTCATAAATTATAAAGGATTCTTACATATCATGGTTATAGTAGGAATTGGAATCACTATATTTTAGTTTTTTGGGGCTTGCACAAGCATGTTTACATATATAAATGATATTATTATTTTAATTCCCTAATCCCACATTATCTTGGATCAGTGTAAGAAACCAGGGATAGAAGATAATTAGTCTTATTACATGTGGATGTGGAACATAAGTGATGGGACTTCCCTTTGTATGTTTAATCTAATTCTCAACCCTTTGAGAGGCATCCTATGTATCCTAATTGTGGTAAGGATTATATTCATCATAGTTCCCTTGATTGGGGATTACACATTAACATTGCTCAATTATTCCATGAGACATGGATGTTTAATATGAATCTCAAACCTTATAAAGGTATCCTACATATCCTATTTATTTAAGGAATTAGAGTCATCACAGTTACCATGACTGGGGATTACACACTAAAATTTCCCTATGATTGGGGATTACACACTGTGGATGGATAGGATTGTCCAGTCTTGGGATTCCATTTGAATTGTTCTTATTTTCACACATGATGTGCTTGACTGCCTTCTTGTCAAGACTTGATTGTCTGCATTATTTTTCAAACAATGTTTGTAATAAATTTATATAGACAATCTGATGACCTTGTTGACTTTTCATGGGGAAATAACACATAATAGATGAAATTTGTGAGGTTCATCTCATGATCAAGGCTGGTATCAATGGAGGAATAATGAGACCTGCCTGACTAACCCAGGATTCCATTACACTACCCCATATAACATTCTTAGAGGGTGTCTCCTGATCTAGTTGACCATCCCTAGTTCCATAAAAAATCTTGATTACATTCTCGGAGGGTGTTTCAAGTGTCAATGTGAAATATCTTGGTGGTAGTGTGTGAACCTTGAAGACATGTCTAGGGGATATCATGGGACCTGATTAGCATACACAGAGGGATGCACAATAGCTAGTTAACATACATGGGTGCCTCTGTGAGACTCAGATGACATGTACTAGTGTCACAATGTGAGTCAGGAAACTAGTATTAAGGACACCATGAGGTCTATATGTAGAGCCTATAGGGATTCATGAGACTAGGTTGGAATATTTGGTAGTGTTGTATGACATTATTTTACACCTTAAAATGACTTTTCAAGATCCAAATTTTATACTAATGTGGTGTTTCAAGATATAGGAAACATGTCTTGGTTATGTCATGCGAGATGAATGGTTCACATGAATCACATGACGATCAGTGTATATGCATTTCACATGAGCCTCATATTCTTTTTGTCTTTGTTCTAGTTTTTATAAACAATGCCTTTGATTAAATCAGTTATAGATTCTTTTATGTCTCATTGATTCGGCAGTTATATGGGATGGTCATCGTGTGTCCAACAATATGACCTTTACTTGATATATAGTGATTACACTAAGATTTTATTCACTCCACATGATCATACCAATTGTTTCTTAGATATTAAACTTCTGAGAATCTTTTCAAGTCATGAGATTTTTCACTGATAAAAATTCTCTTTAGTACCGGTGTGAGGTTACAAGAGCCAAAGGATTAATCTACAACCTCTCAAAAAGTTATATTTCAATTTATTCTGAGGTGGAAAATTTATAGGCCTCCCCACCCCCTTTATTCATCACTTTTTCTGGCGGCCAGTTCATGTGAATACAGGCTGCAGTTAGTTGAGGGCTTCAGTGTCATGTGTCTTCATGATGACATGTCGTGAATCAGTCTAGGGTGTCGTCTCATTTTTATTGACCAAGAGAGTAATATGTAAATTCCTCCTTTATTGGATTATTTACAACTTATAAAATCTCACTGGATCTCATAAACATGACATGGGACATTAATATTTCATGTTTGACTTGTTTGAGTGCCTCTGTGAGTCAGTATTCATTCATAAAGGCCTTCACGTTATCTTTGAATCCCTACCAAGGATATCATGCAGGAAAAGGATATCCTTCCAAGTAGCCTTCAAGAAACCAAATATGCTTACAAAAAGAGGTTATGAGACCATACTATAGAAATTCGAAGTGTTTCATGAGAGGTTATACAATAGTGAGTGCTCTTGCCTCCTATTATATTCATTTCCATTTTTATATCATAGATTTTAGCAGTGATGAAAGTTTTAATGAGTATTATCAAATATAATAAGACTATTTCTTTTCGGTGTGTCATGTGACCATTAAAGGACCTAGGGACATTCATTATAATATCATGGAGAAATCAATCTTTTTTCTATTTAGAAGCCAATGGGGAAGCACAAGGTCGCTCGGAGATTTATGAGGCTATCCAAGTGATGGGGATGACAGTCCAATGGGATTTTGAGAGATAAGGAAAAAATGTTGATGGGTCTCATAGTGCCTTTTTACTCCCAAGGGTAATGTCACCTGACTTATATGACAGCAAGTGATCCCTCCTTCTTTCTTTTTATTTAGGTTTTTTTATTTCTAAAATGTAGTGGATCTCATGGGTTTTCATATATTTTTTCAAAGATAAACACAATCCTCATTTATGTGGCATTGTGGGAGTTTTATGACCACAATATTTTCAAAACATTGGGATTTTATCTTCCTATTATTGAATTTTTTTGGGTGCATTGTCAAATGTTCACCATTTTGACAAGCTGTTTGACCATGTGCAGTCTATCATACTACTGTTGTATGACCAGTGATATTATGGGTACCTCAATGAGAGAAAATGGACTTTTCAAAAGGGGGTTCGTGAGATCATTTTTTGTTTATTTACTTCACATGATTCCTTCACTTGAAAATATGTTGGTCACTCGATCATGGATCTATTGGAGGGTCATGCGATCTGCGAGTCTCTACCAACTTATTATTCCTTTTACTTTATTGGTTAAATAAAATCCTTATTTAGGTATTTCTTCCTTATTGGATTTTTCAATGCTCAATTGGAGGGCATCAACAAATTACCCTCTCGGGAGAAACATCTATTGAGACAAGGTCAATTTACTAAGAAATGTAAATTCCCTCACGATTCGTTGGTATTGTCACAAATAGTTGTCTTGGGAAATGATTGGTCGGTCAGGAGACATTTACTATTCCATGGAATTACCTATATGTAGGTGGAGGATGGAGTCTTCGTTCACTAGATATGTATCCCTCGAGAGCTCTCATCCAAATTCTATCATGTGACCTTGTCTTTATATAGTTTCTCAAGAAACGATCACTAGATCCTTCCATGAGACCATTTCATTAGAACTCTCCCAAAAGACCCATTTTTCTCTGGATCCCATATGAATCAACTTCTAATAGTACTTAAATAATTATTTGAAAATTTTTATATGAGGATTCTTGATCTTCTTGAGGATTTCATGGGATATTTTAGCATGATCATCCAATTCATCGACAATCTTGTGACACACATGACCATGTTTAGATCATGGGATCACCAATCATCAAGAGTTCATGGACCGCTTTCAAGGGAAAGGTCCTTAAACCATTATAAGGAAGAAAGGGGGAAAAGGCAGTAGAGACCCAGGAGAATATATTGTGGTTCGGGGGAAAAACCAAAGGGACGCAAAGATTACTCCCACGTGCCAAAACAAATGGAGACTGGGTCGGCCAAGAAGGGTAGAAATACGAAAAGTACAACTCTAAATAAGGGGGAGTTTGAAAAGTATGGGGAATATTTGAAACTTATCCTGCGCTGCATGGAATAAATGCTTGAACAAGAGGTATGACCCAATGTATCATAGGAGGAGATTAAAAAGATTTATGAATGAAGGCTGCTAGTGGATGCCAATGAGGAGAAAGATGTGTGTTTAGATAAACATGATCGAATCATGGCCCAGGGCTTCAATCAGAGTAAAATCAACTCAGAGGAATTCATTCACACAATGGAACGGACGATCACCCACTTTGAAGATCTTATCATAGAGAATCCAGATAGCCAGGTTAGTACGCAGCACTAGGAACTTTTTAGAATAGCTGAGTCAAGTAATCTTAGTTTGGTGTTTAATAATTTTGTGAGCTCTTTTATCCCGTAGTGGTTCTTGGTTGTGAACTTCGGTTTCCCCATTTCACCTAAAAATGGCTTAATAATAAAAAAATTAAATTTGGATGGATGGATCAAGGGTTCATGTTATTCTGAAATTCACTTGGGGGGTTTATGTGACTCTCTAGAATCTAATGGTTAGTTGATTCTCAAGACTATTAGTATATTAATGAATCCTCTTAACAAGTTAGACGATGTGGATGATTCTTCTAGTGTATTATTCCTTTTCATTTAAAGGTTTTTTTTCTTTCAGTCTGATAAATGCCACTTAATAATGTTCGGATGGATTTAGGTTCTCACCAATCATTTATTAATGCTACCAATCAGAGGATAATTATTCCAAGAATCTACAACACTAATCCCTAATATCATGTGAATTTTAATAATGATTTTTTGAAGATATTTCCTTTATCAGAAATATAGGATTATATTTTCTCACAAAGGCTCCCCTATAAAGGTTATGTTTAATAGTGATGTATTAATCCCTACCTCAAACATCAATATTCCATCTTGATGGGTTTCAACCACTTTTGACTGTATTCAAATATCATTTTTTTAAAAAGGAAAACTAGTTTTATATCAATCATGGGGTTTGTCTTATACAAGGGAAAACTCTCCCTTTGGTAGAGTTCGTGGAGTTTTTTCTCATCAAATTTTTGCTCACAGTTACTAGAGTATATTCAAATAATCAATGAAAAATACAGGAAACTGGTTGAGTTTGAAAGGGTATCTATATCCATGAGTTTATTTTTCTAATGAATGTATATATCCCTTCTGGGTTAGGAAAGGATTCTTAGAAATTTCTGACCATTTATATAGGGACCATCTCAACATGTCCATATGGATTTTCGAGTTCATTGTGAATCATCAACCAAATATTCTTTGAGAACTTATCATCCATTGGTTCCCTGACACAAACACATTCCATCTTCCCCATAGTGAAGTAGGTATCAACCTATGGGACATCTACCAACTAGGTGGGATTCTGCCTCTCAGGGAAATATATGATGTTTTTCTCCCCATAATAGATATTTGGGATTACCCTTTTATAACCCCATCCATATTGAGTTATCTTCTATTCATTATAAAGGAGAATCCGGGGAAGGATCAAACTACATACCCACATATCTCATTCAAAGACTAGATTAACATCTTCCTTTTTGTAGTTGGGTTAGGCCAACTGTTATTCATCCTCACTAGATCCCTTCATAGTAGGTTTGTGATATTGATGGATTATATGTGGTCATTTTGGAAGCTAGATATTATACCTCATATGGATATTCAGTGAACTCATATATCTCTTCAAGCCTTTGGATAGGGAATTTTTTTGCAATGTTCTTGAATGGATGGGTTTCACTTGCTAGGGATGCACATTTCGAAATCTATGTTGGAAAAATTCTAGTTGTAGTGAGGCTAGATAGGGGAAATTGTATTAATCTAGTGGTTCAAACACTTTCCCTCCATTATCAACTCTTAGGTCATATTCATCATGTCCACCCCCATATAGGATCAGTTTTCCTTTATAGTTTTCTTTTGGATGAATAGGAGAGCATTTTCATTGTAATGAGTAGTAAAATGTTGTTAGGATCCCCAATGCCTTGCCTCACCCCTAATTTATGAACATATCTAGGGTTAGGTCCATGTCATTGAGATTCGATAAGGTTAAAGGTGAACTGAATTTATCTGAAATCTTTGATTTCACATCCATTCTCACCCGGATAGGGATAATTACTAACAATGTAAGAAAATATATAAATGAGTGATCATTTATGACCTCACATTGGGATGGGGTTCTTAAGTCTAGGAAGGACGATCTGATCATCTAAGAGCCATATATTCCTCATCGGTTTTCTTATTAGATCCTTATACACAAAGTGTCTCCTGCCATCCTCCATCCAGTGTTCATGGGGAACGACACCCTAGGATCATCTGTATATTTTTGGATGATGATGGAATGTCAAGGCATAGATGTTGAAAACGTTACTCCACTTTCCCATTATTCTTCCTTTCTATCTCAAAAATATGTCTAGTATTTGGTGACAACGTATCCAGATGGCATGTTAAACTGAATGTTTCCTCTTGAGGAATATTATCTTTCTCTACCAACTCATTGTTTGTGGTAGTGATGGAGTTTAGTTTGGATTTGGGTGAGTTATCAAGGAAGAACCCTCATCCTTGTGATGAGTACCCTGATATTGGGTCAGAATATGTTGAGGACATTATTCCTCTACTATAGGATAAAAATTATATGCCAATCTTAAGGGAAGTATATGAAGCTTCCTATCATATCACCTTGTCATCACATGTGGTTTTCTCTTATCTTGTCGTATCTACTCCATCTATTTCAGAAACAGAAAAATGTTGTGGGATAACCTAATAGAAGATTCATGCACTAGTTAAAGAATATCCCCTAGAAACATTTCATGAAAAATATGAACACCTTCATGGATTTTTCAATCACTTTGGGGTGAATGGATTTGGCTTCAAACCACTAAATGTAGTCATGATGCTAATTATCTTTAATCTGTAATATTTGTCCACCAATGAAAAGGTCCTGAATGACATTAAATAAAAGGATCCCCTTGAAGAGAAAAATAAGGACTCATTGAAGGAATTGGTGTAGATTCACCATTTCATATCTAATTTTCAATCTCAAATTGATACCTAGACAACACATATGTGGTGGAATGAAGAAATTATATTCCACATGTGGTCTGATCACATAGATTTATACTCTATTCTAGAATATTTCTTGATATTAGATAAAGAGTTGACTAATTTGTTGATGTCTCTTCGTCCTATTTCTGAATCCGAGAAGGATGGGTGAGTGACACTGAAATGCTCAATTAATACATCTTACAAAACACTTTCTTACTTGGCCAGATCAGCCGATCCTCTCTTATTTTTGTTTTATGTTGACTATTTTTTATTCATTTCATTGATAAACTCCCAGATGTGGAGTTTCCTCATTTTTTCATATAGTTAATGAATGTATTTTCTTAACATCTCACATTTTGGTCCATTTTTTTCCTCATATTTATGATTATCATGACTTTTCATTCACCCGATATTATATGAATCTTCAACAATACCAATCATTTTCATAAATATAAATTAATAATATATTCATGGATATCAAAATTTAAATAATAATATATTCTTCTCAATATGTACTCTTGAATTCCCACCTACACAAGGTTCTTTAAATTTCTATCTTCTTTATATATATTGAGATTGCATAATTTTAAGAAGGATCATTTGGGTAGAATATATCTACCAACTATATCTCTTACGCACTGTAGTTTAACTTCTTCCAACTTATACCTTTTATACCTTTAGTTTAGGGTCTTTTAGCATAGACCTTATATCACTTTCATTTATGGTTATCATCTAGTACCATTTATCACTTCTGGAAAGGTTATTTTACCTAACACTTTCTATTTCTATAGTTTAGGGTCTTTTATATCATACCTTGTATCATTGTAGTTTAGGGTCTTTTATATTCCACCTTCTATCACTGTAGTCTAGGGAATTTTAACTCGGACCTTATATCACTACAGTTTATGGTCATCCATTGCAGACCTTAAATCCCTATAGATTACGTTATTTTAGCTCGAACCTTCTACCAATGTAGTTTTGGATATTTTCGCTCACACATTCTATCAATGTAGTTTAGTGTCTTTTATATCATACTTGATCAATGATCGTAGAATGTAGTGCATACATTCCAAGAATGACCCAAAACATGATGATGTTTTGAGTCTTTTTGGGTTGTTTCTAGGGCCGAAAAAGATTGGAAAGGCCTTTTTTCAGAGTGATGTGATATGCTGATGATCATAGGAATATATGCAAGATCTATATACATACATGCATAGTAAAAAAATGTCACTTGAAATTGGGTAACTTTTCAAAGGGTCGTTGAAGATTTATGGGGAAATATTGGATGGGGAAAATACTAGGGATACCACACCCTCCTGAATAGTTGGAATATGGGTGATATAAATCATAACAAAAAGATTGATTATTTTACTACGGGATGGGGAATACATACATGGGATGACCTGTAACATCCTGAGATTCCATGATCCACCATGGTGTTTCCAGGGACCAAAAGGATGAAGCTTCTTTCATAAAAGGAGTATATTCGATTATTTTGTGGGTTTAGGACCTTATGAGTTGGTATCATGGTCAAAATAAATATGATATCCACTACTTTATGAGGGTCATGAAATATTTTTCATCACTTAAACATCCAGATGATGAGGTTGGGTATGGGAAGAAGGATATACATGAAGGATTTTGGAACCCCTGCAAGGTTATGATTTTATATTTTCAAACCTCTATCCCTACCCATGTCGTATCAAATCAAAAGTTACAAGCCATCAATATTTTGGGAATGGAGTTTCACATTCCATATTTTAGAAACGGTAGTAAAACACGATGGAATGACATAAAAGATGTCAAATCTACTTCAATATTATGGCACAAGGATTGTAAATCATGGTCAAAGGAGATCAAGTCATTAATATGGTATGGGAAAACACCACAGTGAATGGCCCAAAACACACTAAGGTGTTGGTCACTACTTTATTTATGATTGGTCTCATAAAGACCATAAATCATTTCTTATAGAGTGAAACATTTGTTTGATGACCATATGAGCATATTCAAGATCCATAGGCATAAATGTATAGTCATTAAAGGTCCCTTGAATCCAGGTATATTTCCATAGACCATGGAAGATTTTGATGATTTGAGGCACCTAAATAATTCATTCTGAATGATTGAAAACATGATATTCAAGGAGGTCTCATACACCTGAATGGTTGTTCCACTTCCTAGAAATCATATTCTTAGGCCGGGGAGATGTGAAAAATAACTACAATAAATTATTACTAAACTAGGGGGTATAATGATAATATATTATCTTTTTATATGGATATATAGTATGACCTATGATATTTATTAATTATTTATTTATAACCAGTTTTAAAAGATATTATGATGTACAGTTTAGCGAGCGAATTCATGAATTTTTCTCAGGCCTCCCTTTAGGGGGTCTCAACATTAAAATTTGTGTTCCTATTTGACTAACATTTTATGGTCATGTTATATGAACCATCATAGGATCGAGTTTAAGGTCATAAATTTTTTACCAGAGTGCATGTAATGTAATTTCATGACATACATACACCTAATATAGGGGATGTTACACAAGAAACTAATTATGATTCCCATGGAAAAGAGTACCCCAACATCCTTTTAGGCGGGTTGTGAGACTATTTTAAATATCTAATTGAGTTCATCAAGTCATATGGATGGTTTGGGATAGTCACATGGGGAATGTCCCAAAATACACTGAGGTGATGGTCACTGACATAGTTATTTCAATGCAAAATAGGATTAGAGTGATTTTTTTTCTAGAGTGACACATTTTGTTGATGACCGCATGCACATATGTAGGATCCATAGGCATACATGCGTAGTTAAACAAATCATCATGTGATGCCATGCATCATTTAAAATAGACATGGAATATTTATGGAATCTTAAGGTGTTCATGGTGTGAAGTGTGATTTAAGGAATTAGGTGATTTAAAAGCTATGGGAAATCCCAATTTACATGAACAATTTGGTAAGGATATCATGGTCCTTTTATATGTAATGAAACACGGTTTTTAGTATTCCTAGATTATCATCATGGAATGGGGACGTATTTTCTTCCAGGTAGTTTAGCATCATGAATTGAGGATAATTTTTTATGCAGTTTTGTTGTCATGAAATGTGGCAATTTTCCTTTTAGATTAACATCATGTAGTAATGACTTTTTACATACCGATTAACAATATGTTGTATGGATGTGGGAATTGATGTGAAAAAAATTAGACATCATATATTTCATGTAGTAATAGGATGTATGTATATCTAACTCATTTTTAGGGAGGATGTTGTGGCATTACTTAGACCATATGTCGTTGAGGTGAATTTTCATTTTTGGATATTTTAGGATGGCCCATGATTGGTGATTTTGTCATCACTTTAAAAAATGTGATTATAGGAATCAAGACACGTGTTGTTTTGTAATAGAAAATACAATATAAGGGTCTAGACTATATGTAGAGGTGGGTGTTTATTTATTTTAATTGATGTATCTTGGACAAGTATTGGAGATATAGTCGTCCTAACGTAAAAATCATGAAAAATGAATTTACGTAAGAATAATGCAGTTTAAATTTAAACGGAAAAGATTTGTGTGTCCTGATGTGAAAAGGGTTCTATTTCCAAGAGAAAAGGATGTAACATAGGCATCACTACATATCACATGGTAATACAAATCAATCCATACATAGTTCTTGAGTGTCCATGTAGTTTAAAATCAAATGGTGAGGATGTGGGTTCCTTGACCTAAAAAAGGGACACCGATGTTGGTCCCATGAATGAAATTATTGGTATCACTATGCATTCTATGCTGATAGAATTCAAGACACACAATGTTCTTAAGGAACCAGGTAGGTTAACATCATGTTTAATACACTTGGGTTCCCTATTAAGAAAAATGGATATGATGGCTGAACAAAAGGATAATACATGTGTGTCACTACATACCATGTGGTTACAGTGATCAACCAAAAAAAATTCATGAGTGGCCATGTAATTTAACATTATGCAAAGTGGATATGGGTTTTCTGGTGTGAAAAATGGAACATTTCGGCTAGGAACATGAATGAAATTTAGGGCATCACTACATATCTAATGGTGATAGTAATCAGGACACACATATTTATTGAATATAGATGTTGATGGAGACTATACACTAATAGTGGTGGTCCTCTCATTTGAGGTCCACGGGAATGTGTAATTTTTAATCATGAAAGAGGCATTAGCTATGATGTTTCACATAATGCAGTGAGGACCCATGGTATTCCTTCAATGGTTTTTCATTCATGACCATGATAATCGTGGACGAATTTTTTTTCCCTATCTCTACGGGGAATCCCATACTAAAACTACTAAACTCATGTCAGTTATGCTCGGTGCATGAGGCAAGGAATGTCAAGGTTCCCTCTCAACATTAAGAGGTTATCACTGATGGGACAAGTGTATTTGTATTTTTTTATGGCTATACCATGATATGGTATTGATTCATCCCTACATATATCATCGGAATAGGATTCAATGAATACATAGTTCTGGAAACTTGTGAAGATTAGAGTCATGTGGTAAGGACATCAGTCATGTAGTTTATCGTCACACAGTAAGGACGTGGGTGGATTGACATGAATGAAGTGGGATGTTGAGAATAGACCAAAGAGTGGAGGTATGGCTATCACAACATATCCCCTATTGATATGATTCAATCCACATGTATTTCATGTGTAACCACATTGTTTAGTGTCATGCGGCAAGGACATGGGTCACCTGATGTGAAGAAGAAGTAACACTATGGATCCATGTAGTAATATATCATACGGTAAGGAAAAATTCCATGACGATTAATGTCATGTTGTATGGACATGATCATTATAGTTTATCATCATGTTATTAGGACTTTAGATGTCCTTAATTTTAAT
This sequence comes from Viscum album, assembly GCA_963277665.1. NCBI lineage: Eukaryota > Viridiplantae > Streptophyta > Magnoliopsida > Santalales > Viscaceae > Viscum > Viscum album. The sequence continues at coordinate 1,900,338,228 of OY728121.1, read as the reverse complement.
GTCTCACATCCAGGACTATTGTATGTAGCTTAACATCATAAATCTAGGATGTGTCTCTAGTATTTAAAATCACATAACTAGGATAAGGGATGTCATACTATTTAATTTCTTCATTCTAAGACTTTATGATTGATGAAATCGATGAAAATTATTTCTTGAGAAACCTCTCTTGGTGGGGAGTATGAAATGCTCCCACACCATTGTTGCTAGTGAGCAAGCTCTATTGTGAGAGGAGTGCCACAAAACTGGCTTTCTGTAGTGCCACCCTTTATCACCGATAAAAAAAGAAATGATAATGGGAACTTTTAAAAGCGCTGAAAAAAGAGTTGTTAAAAGTGACCCTTTATCAGCTCTTTTTTAGCGCTGATAAAGCCCCCCCCCCCCATTATCAGCACTTTTTTAGTTCTTTTAAAGGGGACCACTTTATCAGTGTTTTTTTTTGTAGCGCTAATAAATTGGGTGCTTTATCATCACTTTTTCTTAGATCTGATAAAGTGTACATTAAAAAAAAATCATGAAAAATAATATATTGTTATATGTGTATATTTATATTGATATAAATATTATATATATTTTTTAAATATGTTTTATATAAGTATAAATATAATTTTATATTTAATATATATATAATTTATTGAAAATTGAATTAAAATAATTTAAAAAATATTATTAATTAATAATTAGATAATTATCGTTGTTTAATAATCCTTTAAAAGCAAATTAAAGACACAAAAAATAAAAAATATATCTAAAATATCTCAAATAAGTTGAAAATTTAACTCAATCATCAAACAACCATAACATTTGATCTGAGACTCCATTTGATCTCTACATCATATACAATCAAATCATGTGACGAGATCTATGCCCTAGTTACCAAAGGTAACCTTTTGCGAAAATTTTAGAGGCCAAAAAATTACATGAAGGCTGCCAAAATTGTGTTTTTAGTCAGGATACACCAATTTTGTAACATCCAAACATGTATAACTTCTTATCCAGATGTCTTCTAGGCCTATAACACATATCATATCAAATATTGTTTCATTTTATTTGATTTTATAGGTTTTGGAGTTGAAACACACTTTTGGATTAGATGTTGTTGTCGTTTTAATATTCTATGGATTTTCATATACACCTATATATATGTATTTATTCATATGTATATATATATATACATATATATATATCTGTGTGTGTGTGTTGTATATATGTATGTATGTATTTATTTATTTATTTATAATCACACATAAAACACACATTTGATAAATGTTTTTAAAACTAATATTATAAATATATATTAATATACAAATAAATATATGGATAAGAAATTATACCAATATATATGTATATATATATTAATAAACAAATAAATATATATACTAATATATGAATAAAAATATATGTATTAATATAACTAAATATATTTATATTAATATGAATATATATATTAATATACAAATAAATATAACTATATATATATAAATATATTTATATACGAATAAATATATATATAAATATATATATTAATATATGAATAAATATATATATATATATTAATATGACTAAATATATTTATATTAATATGAATCTATTTTAATATATGAATAAATAAAATTATATATATTTATATCATTAAATAGAGAAAAAACTAAATAGCTTATTGGTAAAGGTACATGCGTGCAAGGGGGGAGGTCTCGGGTTCGAGTTTCAGGTGCCAGTAGGAAAGTGCAGTGCACAGCCAAGTGGGGGATGCACAGGCCACTGTAGTGTTCTGGGAGAGTTGGAGGGGGTATGCCTATCACTAAGAAAAGGGGGGGTCAATCACTTTTAAAAGCTCCTCGAGCATTGTATTTTCTTTTTTAACAATTTTTAATAGTTTTTTTTTTACTTTTATCAGTATAAAAAAAGCACTGATAATAGGAGACTTTTACTAGAACTAAATGAAGAACTGATAAAAAGGTCCTTTATAAGTGCTTTTTTATCATTGATAAAAGGTTTATTTATCTACACTTTTCTAAGTACTGATAAAAGCCCCCCCATATCTTCGCCTCAATTAACAGTGCTTTTCTAGCACTATTAGGCTCTTTTGTAGTAGTAATAAAGGCCATATTTGTTGTATTGTAGAACTTACATATGATGTAAGGTCCTTCCCATTTGGGTTCTATCACCTAAGGATTCTTTTCTAGTATCAAAGGGGTCCTCAGAGCTAAAAAATGATCACCTTGGAATAATTAATAGAGGATAACCATCTTATTAAAGGCCTCTGGTATCCAATTCTGGTGAACATCAAGGATGTGGAATGTGGTAAACATGTTCTCATCAATTTTATCCCATTAAATCAACAACCTTTTTGATTTCTCATCATTCATGATTTTTCTGTGAATGAATATTTGGATTGTAGTTAGCTAGACATCTAGGGGTAACACTGCCTTTGTCCCATAAATCAATGAGTTTGGAATTGCATATATAGTAGTACTTATGGTTGAATGGTTGGCCCCCAAGGCATGGGCAAGACTATCTGCCAATGACTTTTTATCCTTATTCATCATATATGGGAGTATATTTGATAGAGTCTTATTGAAGGACTCTATCTATCTAGTTTCCACTACCTAACTGCAAGATGAGTGATTGGAATCGATAATGTACTCCTAGTATAGTTTATTCAAATTCGTATAATAGAATATAGTGTAATTTTATATAAATATTCTATGAGGGATTCCATACATCATGACGATATGGGAATTTATGATATTGATGATGTTCTTCATCCTGACTTCTTTAATGGGTTATTACCTCAACCATTTATAAATTCAGTAGATAGTAGTGAGTATACACTTAAATTGCTTTGTTGTAGTTATGGGATATATACCCAAAACATCCTTCCACCAAAGGAAACATGAAAAGAAATTTATGTATTAGTTATGGGGGCTGATGGATGAAGTTTTCATTGATTTGGCATACATGAAATTTCATGATTAATTCCTCGTAGTGATATATCATGGTTGGCCAATAATATTCTATCCTTCTGATTTTATGGGAGATCCTAGTCCTAGATTGATAAATATCACATGAACCTCTATGAAATTCTTCCATGAAGGTGAGAATATCTAATTATAGTATCCACATGAAGAGGATTCCATCAAAGACAGACTTGTGGGGGGCTTTTATTCATTTGGTCCACATCACAGGTTAATGTTCTCTGCTAAGTTCCAACCATGATCCCTTCCAGATTGATCCATTGGGAGACTCTTATTTTTATGATATCTGACTTCAGTTACCATTCATCCTTTGGTGGATAGTAGTTAATCACAAATTGGGGAGGTATTTAAACCATTGATTTCATCCATATTGAATATGTGAATTTGTGATAGTATTCATTGATGTGTGATACTGAAGATTTCTTATTCCTGATCATGGTTGGCCAATATTGGGGTTTCATTATCCAATGAGTCTGTATGAGAATTCGGTGACCAAGGGAAATGATGTAATGTTGGATAAAATTGGAGATCATTCATCATTCCCCTAACATAGAGAGTGAGTGGGGGAAGTTCTTCCCTTTCAATGGAATATTCTCCACTAAACAATGTTATCACTAGCTTTGAATCACCTTTGATATTCTGGTAGGCTATATGCAATTGGATTCATAGTTCCATCATAGCGATGAGGGCATGGCACTCTGCATCATTGTTTATGCAGCCTTATAAGGGTTAAAAATAGTCTATTTTTTCTATAGATATAAATAAAACCGTAAAGACAACTAGATTGAATTTTAGGTTTTCCGTCCTTCTACCAATAGTTCATTTTGAGGCTCCAACAAAATCCATCTCTCATGTCTAAGGTGTGTCATGGGTGTATAATACCTACTCATCTTGAATCTCTATATCCACTAGTTTATTCTATGGGGTAGGATGTTTTTCAGGGAAATCAGCAAGGTATTTCCCTTTCACCTATTTTTATGATTTGATCTGAATAATTTGTTACTATAGAATGATCTCCTATTATGCCAGGCACTTAGTGATCATCGGATGACCATGCATGTACTTGATAAAATCTATAAGAGAGACTATATGGACTACATAGTGCTGCAAGTAATTCTGTGGCTTATTCACTATGAAGATGATAGCAAGGTAGTTCTTCTTGACATCATATTATCGGGTCACATTAACTTACATTTTCTATATAAGATAGTTGATATTTTTTTCACTCCCCTCAATATTCTTCTATGTGAGGAGGGTTCCCAATGAACATTCAATGGTGGTCATATATAAGATGAGTGTCCTACCTTCCACCAGTGGCATCAGAGCTGTTGGGGGAATTAAATGCTTCTTGAAGACATTGAAAGACTATAAATATCCATTATCTCACTGATATTTGATTCCCTTCATCCTTAGATTGGTGATGGGTAGTGGTTTTCCATCCATGTTAGTTATGAAATAAATAATTTTGGTGAGTTTAAATTAGATCCACCTTAGTTCATTGATATTTCTGGGTGGTGACATTGCAATGATAGCATTTTTCTTCTTAGGGTCAACCTCAATTCCATGGTGGAATACTAGAAATCCAACAAACAACCCTGATGCTTCCCCAAATTTTTATTTCAGCAAATTCATCTTTATACTATGTTGTAGAAACTTCATGAAGATTGTTTGAATATCCAGAATTTAATCCCATAACAATCCGTATTTTACCACCAGGTTTTCGACATAACATTTTTTTGTTCTCTCAAATAATTGTTTATTGATATAATGAATGGAACATTGATATGTGTTTCTAGTATTCTTTAATTAAAAAGGCATGACCTGATTAAAAAAGTTTCTTAATAGTGCTATTAAGGTAGTGGATTATTCATCTATAGGATCCATCATTATCTAATTGTTCCTAGAATAACTATCGATGAAGGAAATTTCTTTAAAGCTATCATTTCCATCAATGAATAACTCTGTGATCGATAATGGGAAGTCTACTATAGGGAAATATCAATTTATGTATTTAAAATCAATGAAAACACTAATCTTCCCATTATTTTTCATGATGGGGATGATGTTGGAAATCAATCATGTCTATTATAGTTCTTGGAGAAAGTTTTCATTTATTATCCTGTCAGCTTCCACCACTATATTGGTGGATTTAGAGGGGTGCATCCTCCTGGATTCCAACATGATGCTATAATTATCATCAGGTAATCGAATATGGTTTGTAGCCATATATGGATTAAGTACATGAATTTTTTAGTTCTAGTTGAACACATATTTGTGTTTCTTCATAAATTTAATATACATCTGTCACTCTTCATGTTTCCTCGAGACACTAATTAGTATAGGCTATGGGAGTTCTTCCGATCCAAGGATAACCTCCATGATCTCATCAATGGTGGTGGATAAACCTTTCTAAAATATAGGCGGTTCATTCCTAATATCATCCTGATAATCTACCACCTTTATGCCTATGGAGACATTTTCAAATTAATTTTATGATATGGGTGATTTTCTGTCACTATTGAGGTGAGATAGGCCATGATAAAGAAATTAATATCCCCAATTCATGATTCATTGTAGAGAGATATCAATGCTGGTTGTATTTTACATTGACTCTAGGGAATGGGGGATCTTGGACATCCAAGGATAAGTATATCACCTAAAATAGATTTATGGGGAGTATAGAGTAATTATCATTCGTACTCCAAGGATTTGTAGGGTTTTTTTCCAAGACACTAGGGGATGCACACATTTGTCATCATCAAACAATGTTTGTTCTCCATCCCTTTTATAGAATCCTACTTCTTCATATTTGTATTATAAAGTCTAAAAGGGGGAAATATAACCATATAGTATTCTGACCTTTTAATTAATAGGGGTATTTTATACATTGATTGAATATTGAATGTACTGCCACATGGATGTGGAGATAGGGCCTTCCGAGCAGAACCTTATATGTGGTGTCTTACTAGATAACCACAAAATCAATGTCAGATGGGAGATGTCTTAAGTAATCATTGAGTTTTTTCTTCCAAATAGGTCCTTCTCACATTTATCATACCAATTACTGGCTATATTTATGGGAGATATATCCCCTTCGGTATATCCCAAATGGTGTAGTATTTGAACTGGGGCGAGGTTGATCATGTAACCATTATCAATCAGATATCTTTGTTCATTAACATTATTTAGTCTACCCAAAACATATAGGGGTTTTATGTGACCATGGATGGCCTCTTCCTGGTCCTGCCTTGAATGGTGTTTTATAAGATGAATAAGTCTGCTATATTATGACCCAACCTTCTATGGAAAAGGTTAATAATCAAAAAAATCTATTAGGTGGACAACATTGATATTCCTTGGATATAGAAGAATGAGAAGGTTATTACCCATGGAATCACTGTAATAACTTAGGACTTGTTAATTTCATATGGATTATGCTTTAATCATCCATTTTTTAAATCCTAGATGACCCAGATTTCTCAATGGTTCTTGCTGAGGGAGATTTTGTGGTTGGTGTTGCTTAATAGGAGGTGGTGGGTGGTTTGTGTCCTTATTTGGTGTTGGTATAAGAACTGTTACAAACATTTGTGTGAAAACTATAGCATATAAATTTCCTATAAATTTTCTATTTGCTAAAAGAATGAGTCATGATATGGATTGGGTTCACTAATTCGCATCCTAAAGATGTTGCCCCATTTATGAGAACTCATGGAATCCATCGGGATAATTTATTGTGATAAGAGGTGTCTACAAATCATCCTACATATTTTCAGAATATAGATCCAACACTTTTTCATTTGAGAGAGGGATGGTGATTGAATAGGATAAACCATTCCATCTAGATATGAATTCATACACCCACTCATTTTCACATTGTTTACTGTTTTCTTGGTCGATGATTTTTGTTTTACTCCTTTTGGAGATGGAGTGATAAATGAATTTGAAATGAATGTACTCCCATCCTACAACAGATCATGTTGGTAGACTATTATACCATATACAGATGGTTCCTATCAGAGTCTAAAAAAGAACTTCATATTGGTTTCCTATTGTTGATTTTTAGGGCTTGTCATCAGCCAGCATCAGGATCCAAAGTGTGTGAGATGTTATTCATGGTCTCCTACATAATAAAATGTATAGGAGGTAGGATTTCTGATGTCTGGTGGAGGAATGGGGTCATCCACCCATTCGTGATATAGATTCCTCTCATGATTTATATTTTTTCTTTTCCATTACATGGTTCCTTTTGAGCATCTAGGGACTCGATAAAGTTATTTTTATCTAGGGGAAATGATGTCTAAGTCACCTCATCTTAATAGGTAGTTGTTGTGGTTTGATTAAAAACTCTAAATGGTCCTCCCTTCTTGGTCTATGAATAGTGAACTTGAGGGAGTTCCTAGTCATGTTTTCTTAATGGGATCTGATCAACTGATGTTTATCTTATAGTTGGAGGAACAGATGGGGTTCTATATATTGATTCTGACCTCCCAATGGGGAGAAGAATGATTCCAATATGGTGATGATGATGATTAAAATTCCCCCATTCCTATGGGTTAGGTTTTATTCAGGGAATTAATTGGCATTTATTTGTCCTGTTATTGAGGATCAAATGATTACAGTTGGGGATTCAATGACTCCCAATAAATACATGAATATATAAATGCCCTATCCCAGTAGGGAAGGGTTGATCTAGTATCCCTGATGATTTTTCAAGGACAAAATTAGTGAGTGATGAACTTGGTTATAATGATTGAGATATATATTACCCTATCCTATTGGTATGGGGTTTTCTAGTAGTTCTTACTGATGTGCCATGGTTCCTCTAAAGGATTGATGATCTAAGATGGGGGGAGGTAGTAGATATTCCCCTAACATAGTGGGTTGGATTCAGTCCAATAAATATGATATGGTAGCTGCTATTGTGGAATGTTTGATGCATCACAGTCATGCTCACATGGGATATTGTTTCAACAACATCCCATTAGTACAGTCATTTTTTACGAGAAGTTTTTTGGTAAATCAAAACCATAGATTCCATGTCTAAAAAGTATTCTTATTCATTTTATTGGCTGAGTTTTATGTCTTGATGGCTTTCCTCTCCCTCCATTAATGATTATTGGGAATCATTATGGTGGGTTTATTTTTATTTTAGTGACAAACAAGACATATTTTTACCAAATACCCTAATTTCCCAAGAGGCTACAACATTATAGGATGTCATTTCAGAGGGGTTATACTGTTTCAAAGTAATAGAAATGTGTAACATTACATATATTCTCCATCCATTAATACGAATTCATCACATGGATTTGGAGATCAAAATCAAAAGGGTTGTGATGAAATGGTGGAAATAATGTTTCATATTAGCACTATGCTTTTCTGATTTTGGATCCCTGTCAATGGTGATATCATCCATGTATAGCTAATAATAGCGTAACATGATTGTCTAAAGGTGACCCACATATCCTATAAAACGTATGTTTCTATCCTTCATTTGATGATGACTATCCCACATATTTTGGTGTATATATGACATGAAATCCTTTTCTAGCTCATCAAGGACGTCATAGTAAAATGTGTTGAGGATGAAAACATGATGGGAGGCTATTTCTGGATACCTCTCTTAATATGTCATTATTGGCCTCCTCTTCATCATATTACCATTCCTCTATTTATTAATAACACAAAAGATTATTATGGAGGTAGTATTCTAACTCGAGTGGAGGGAAACTTTATATTGATGGGGAACTATATGCAGTTGACCACATTTTTTCGAGAACCTCTTTATACATAGGTGTCTGTGTTTTAGACACATATCTATGGAAAGGTGTTTGGGTTAGGGGAGGATTTGTTTCCATGGGAGATAACATCATGGGGAGGTTGAAAATGGTGGATGTTATGAGTAGAGTCCATGTTGTCTATCTCAACACTACCACAAAAAAATCTATCACGATAATGATCATCCTATGCTTCGGTTGAAGAGTTTATAGAACTATAGGGTGTTTAGAATGTGTATACAACGACATCAGTGACCATGTGATTTTGAATATTAACAACATTTATCACATCCTACATTGTGGTCAAAATATGCTAACAAGACTTTTCAAATTGATAAGGGATATGAGCCTATTGTATAATTATTTCCAAAACATGTTTATAACTTTCTGGTATTGAGGGAGCATGATCCCACTGTTGAGTTGCTGCTAGAATAAAACAATGATTAGTCTCATTATTTATTATAACATGAGCCAATCTCAAGGCATGTGTCATTCTCACATGGTGATCTTCATTTGGAATGGGTGTACTATCCTGATCCTAACACATGACTATATCGAACTAGTCATTCTTGGTAGGGATATGAGCTTTCCCCGAGGATTGTTCTAGTCTTACGTGCTGAGTCCTAGTTAGAACATGAATATAATCATTATTTGAACATATATTCCCCACAAAAATATTCTAAAAGACCACTACAATGGGAGAAGGGATATATTCCTCCTACTCAATTTCCAAATAATGTTTCATGTGTAGTCATTCATTAGAGGAAGAAGAAATATGAGCCTGGATTCCTTGATCTACTAGAATATTCCAGATAGATTTACTAATAGGAATATGAAACTATCCTAGGGCATTGTGCATTTAAACATGGAAACCCTAGCTATAATGGGGATAAATACTTGATTCTTATCCATTGAAGGATGTCTCTAGACTTCTTGTACTGAAATATGAGCCCAACCCGAGGCATATTCCCCTCTAACATGGGACCCCATGACAAAATGGGGATATGAGCCCAGTCATTCATCTTGGGAATCTGCCAATAGATTTATCGATAGGCATGTTACCATCCCTCAAGGAATTTTCCTATCACGGATAGTTATCCACTATTATAATTGGAATATGAGCCTGGTCTATTTCAATATCCTTGTCAAAAATATTATAATAATCCACTTGGATGGGAGAAAGAATGTTCTACTACCCTATTATGTCATCTTATTCATAGTGATCAGTGTGTCGAGATGCCCTGACAGTAGGGATAGGAAAATGTGCATGTCACTTTATCTGCAACAACCGCATAATATGTCAGCAGAGTTCTTAAATTCTGGAGAAAATATATTGCTAATTTTGATAACGGTGTGCAATTATACAATATCGCACATTTTCTATCCCCATTATGTATTTTCAAATTTCTACAAGTGATATGGGGATATGATCCCACTTAAATCCTCCTTGGAACAGCAGAATATGATGATGGAATTTGGAAAAATAGGGTAGGAATATGCCCCTCCCCAATGCCTACTCCAGGAATTTTCTGGATGAATTTTTCTGAATAGGCTGGGATATGAGCCTGCTTAACAGTTTTATCTGGATATTCTGAAATGTATTTTTACTAGGATTGAGGATATGATCTCATTCCTGGATATAAAATATCATCCTATCCAAATGATCATTTCATACTACATGTTGATGGGTGTTAGAGGTGGTAGTGTTACACTGGTAACATCATCATTTGACTGGTGTGTACCGAATGTATGGTGCTAGAAATAGTCATTGATAGGTTCCCTCCTCGATGATACCTAAACCAGAAGGATTCCAAATTTATAATCCCAGTCCTCCATAATTAGGTATTGAAGGTGTTTTTTTCTCACTCTTGGGATAAGATTTCCAAGAGGTTAGTCATGAAAATGAGGGGCACTGGCATACCTGTATATTTATCTCGTTGATGTACACACATTAATTTTTGAAAATAGAGGCCCTTGTGGGAAGCATCAATGGTTTATATAGTAAAATGTCTACGTTACTTCTAGACCATAGTTTTCTCTACTGGATGTTGAATTTGTCGGTTAGGTGAGATCACATTGTGACCCATGGGGGTTGCAACCATAGTTTATTTGCTGGAACGATCACTGAATGATGAAATTATCTCAGATTAGGGTGTCATCGATGATTGAATTATATTAAATCATACAAGCATCAATGAACATGTACCCTAATTATCAAATTATTTTAGTTATTTTATGCTTAATCATGTAAGCATGGTTAACAAAATTTTCCTTTTATTCCTGATCCATCCATTCTAGTTGTGTGGACGTGTCAACATAAGGATTGACTTATTTTAGGATCCTTGTTCAGCTATAAGATCATTCGAATCATACTATATTTATTTGTAAATGATACGAAAAAAGTGTCCTAACATATGATTAACCAAATATCCTTTTCTATTTGAGGGTGTTATGTCAGGTCCGCCATTTTTTTTGTATACTGTGAAAACAAAATCGATCAATTTTTAATAACCAACAAATATTTTTTATTTGATAAATTCACATCTGGTTCCCCATTTTTGTTTTCGTATACTGTGGAAACAAAATAGTCTGAATATTAACAACCTTCAATTTTTTTGAGATATTCATGTCTGGTTCACTATTTTTTTCATATAATGTCCAAAAAAAATCTTTGCAGTTAATAACATACTCATTTGGTTATTTTTGGGATTCACATAGGGTTTAGTATATTTGATTTTATATAATATGAAATAAAAATAGCCTAATAGTTAATAAACTTATCAATTGTTTTTTGAGACATTCAATTCAGGTTCATCATTTTTTTCGTCGGAGAAGATAATACCATTATGTGCATTTGGTTAGACACGATGGTCAATTTTAGGTGGTTTCATTTCCACCACAATCATTAACATAAGTTCACAATTTTCATTCTTAATGGAAACTCTGAATGGTTCCCTCATGCAAAATTGGGTATAAACATTCTTTCCAACTGAAAACACTCGATCAGGTTTTTATAACTGGTGACACTTAGGGACTAGAATTGGTCAAGTGGATGGGAGGTCTGGATTAACTAGGCCATTTATAGGGATGTATTTTCTACTCCGAGACTCTGTTATAGATTTTAGATATGTTATTAAATCTCTTCCTAATACAGATATTGAAATTATTACCCTAACAAAATAGTCATAGTTTAATCTTTCTAGGGTGCATAAGAATAGGATCATACTAATTAATAAATATATATATATGAGGTTATTCATCCATTTACTAGGGATTAATAGCTACTTATATATGTTGAAGGCCAAAAAACAAACACTTTGGGATTTTCTACTAGGCATGGAGGTGATTAATATTCAGAGGAGTTGATTGAGCTGTTAAGATTCCTCCAATGTATCATGATTATTTTACAAATAAAAAACCATGTAGTTCATTAAACCCATATATTTTTACGTCATATAGAGAATACATATTTTTGGGAAATTAGGCGTAGTATATTTGAACTAGAAACCTAAGGAGATTCCATATGTATCCTCGTTATGGTAAGAATCAGAGTTATTGTAATTCAATAATTCCCTTAGGACTGACTTTATGGTGGATATCCTTATATGGGGAGGCTTGTATCATCACACTCATTGGGTCTTACATACTAAGATTTTTCTAGATGGTAGAGACTCATGATGGTTATGATGTGATGGTTGCACCTCCATAATCCCATGTGAGCTATGATTGATGTGGGAAACAAGTGATATAATGTCATCGGACCTACTGCATGTGGACATGGGGATAAGTTTGTAGAACATACTTTTGGAATATTTTTTAATATGGTTATCAAACATTAAGGATGTTTCCTATGTATCCTAATTATGGTAGTAATTAGAGTCATCATAGTTATATTGTATTCTCAGTCTACTCATGGATGAGGTGGGATGATACCTCCATGGAATTAACTAGGTCTTGGTGGGAATTACACAGAAATGGATTCATATTTGAACTCAGGACTTAGAAAGGCATCCTAAATTTCCTAATTATGTAAGGAATCAAAATCATCATTTTTCAATTTTTTTTGGATTACACAAAGATGTTTCCCTATATAAATGATACGATAGTAACAATTTTTTAAGATCACATGAGGTATTATTGGTGTAGGAATGAGGGATGAAATATAATCATTCTCATTTTCCATAGATGTGGGACATATGTGCTAGGACTAGTCATTGGATGTTTAATATAAATCTCAAACCTCATAAATTTTTCCTATGTATCCTAATAATAGAATGATTCATTTCTATAGTAGTTCCCTTAATTGAGTCTTACAAACTAATTTTTCCGTATGATTGTGGATTACACACCAAATATGGACAAGTTCATCTAGTCTTGTTATTCCCTATGATATAGATTTTTAATATTAAGATCGAATCATAGGGGGGTTTCTTATGTATCCTAGTTATGGACGGAATCAGATTCATCAAAGTTCCCATGCTTAGGGACTACACATGTATGATTCTTTATGATTGGGGATTACAAAATGAGGATGGATAGGGTCATCCAGTAACAGGATTCATTATGGATCGGGCTTCTTTGTCCACCTGATGTGCTTGAATCCCTTCTTGTCATGACTCAATTTCCTTCTTGGAATTGTATAGAATGTATGCTAGAAATTTATATGGAAAATCACATGACCTAGTTTACTTGTTCGGGGGACAACACACATCATATATGGCATGTTCAACTAATATCACATGATAAAGGCTAGACTATATGGATGGCTTGTTAGACTTGTCCAATAGAACTTGGAATCCATCACATTAAACCAATATAAATGATTAGAAGGTATCCCATGGTCAGGTTGCGCTTTCCTGGTGTCATTGAGAAAGCCAGCTGACATTCCTGGAGGGTGTCATGAGAGTCAATGAAACACGTTTGGATAGTGGCACATGATCATTGATGATATTTTTTGGATGATATCATGGGACCTATTTGGCTTGCTTGAGGGGGAAACATGAGAGCTAGCTGACATGTCTGGGTGTCTCCATGAGACATAGTTGACATTCCATCATTTCACCACCTGAGTCGGGAATCAAGTCTAAAGGACCCCATTAGGTCTATAAGTTGTTCCCAGAGGGATTTTCAAGACTAGGGTTTCAGGCCTAGGGGGTTCAACATGAGGTTATTTGACAATACCTAAGTATATCGCATGATCCAAATTGTATACTAAAGTAGAATTGTGAGATATTGGCAACATGTATCTGTGTTGTCACATGACTTGAATGGTTCACATGTAGTACATAAAGATCAGTGTATATAACGTTAATCTAAGTGTCATATTATTTTAGACTTTTTTCATTATTTTATAGAGAATTGCTTAGATTTATTTAGTGTTATATAGTTTTAACAATCTTGTGATCTAATAAGTCTTTGGGATATTCATCATGTGTCCTCCCAGAGTTCCTTCATTAGATATATGGTGATAACAAGATAATTTTATGCATGCCATATTATTATACTAGATGTTACCTACAACTTTACATGATGGGATGATTTTTTGGTCATGAGATAAGCCTCTACGAGAAATCCTCTCTAGCGATAGGGTGTAGTTCAAGAGATGAACGTTCAATATAAAACATTTTAATATGTAAATTTTCATCCATAAAGTGGTGGAAATTTTATTGGCCTCCCCACACCCGTTATTAACCAATTTTAATGGAACAGATAAAATGGATGTAGGTTGTATTTGTATAAGAGCTTCAATATCACACCTCTTCACAAGGTCCTGCAATGAATCCCACCATGTCCATCACCTGATTTTCAGTGACTGTGTGATTAATCAATCAAGGCCTCCTTTATTTGAGTTTCTCAAAAAAAAAAGGACTCTTATTAAATCATGATTACATGCCATGGGACATTCATATTTCCTAGTGAACATGTTTGGGAGCTATTGTGGGATAAGGATGTGTATAAAATGGCTTTCATGTGATATTTTAATCCATACATGAGATATTCTAGGAGTAAATAATTTCATGTGAAGGTGCCTTTGAAAAACCATATCATCTTATCAATAGGTCTTGCAAGACCATACAACGAACATCCTAGGAGTTTTGTGAAAGTTTTTATGATGGTGTGAGCAACCTCGTCATTCTTTTTTCATTTCCTTTGTTTATTTTTAATAGCCAAGTCCAATGAGATTTTTCATGATTATTTTGAAGTCAATTACTATATTTCTTGGTGATTCATATTGTGACCATTATATTTTATATGAAGACGGTAGAATTTATTTTAGAAAAATACATCTTCTTGTCCTTGATGAGTCAACGGGGAAGCACAAGGATTCCTTGAGATATATGAGGATCTCCTCATGATGGGGATGATCATCCAACATGATTACTCTAGGTGAGGTAGTCATTTAGCTGGGCTCTCTCTGTTCTTTTCCAGTCACTAGGGACGTGTCCCCTGAATTTTAAGATAGTGATAACTCTCACCTCCCATGTTTTTATTTAGATTTTTTAATTATTCAAAGGCTGAGGATCTCATGAGTTTTCATTGATGTTGAAAAAGAAAAAAAATCTTCTGCATAGGTGTTTCATCACAATAGTTTTATGACCTAAATATTCTCCTTCCTTTTTGATATCTTCACCCAATATTGGACTAATTTTTGGGTGGGTAGTTATCAATCCATCAGTTTGATAAGCCACATAACCTAGGGGAGTCTATCTGAAAGCCACAGCAAGACCAATGAATGTCTAGGGAACCTTTTTGGGAGCAAATGGACACATCAAAATGAGATTCATGGGATCTTCTACAGGTTATGTTCTGCACATGGTGCCTTTACATGATCACATAATGGTCATGTGACCACGGACCCCTTGGAGGCTCATGCGATCCTTGGGTCTCTAGAACCCTCTTCTTTCATTAACAGTGAGAAGAAAAGGATACTAATATCTAGGAATTTCTTCCATTTATGATTCTCCAATGCACATTTTTCATTCAATAACTATAGGAAAAACTATGTTTAGCCTTCATTATATGTAACACGGAGTTTGGAATGTGTTACCCATAACATTAATTTTAGATTTAATAAAATGTAAAAATAATTTTATCTTATGTGACACATAACACATAGATTATATTTAATTACACGTAACACTATGTTAATCTTGTGTTACAGATAACAATATGTTCATATTATATTACATAAAACACAGAGTTTAAATGAAATGTGACATATTATTAAAATATTTTTTTTAATTGATAGTTATCCCCAAGCCATTGGAATTGTTGTTACGAATATGATTAACTAAATTGTTAAAATATATTTTCTTACAAATATATATTAAATAAAATAATTTTTGACTAATTAATTATGAATTAAAATAAAATATATTAGAAAATAAAAGAACACTTTTTCTGGAAAACCAATTTTATACATAAAAGCATGTTTTACAAAAAGAAACATAAAAATAACTTTTGGTAAAATATATCAATAAAATTCATATATTATATATTCATTATAATTTTTACCATTCATATAATATTCTTTCTATAAAATAGATAAAAATAGATCCAGTTTTACAATTAAAATGTATTTTTTCTAAAAAGTTGTTTTGTCTTATTTGGCGCACCTATTTCGAAAAAAATAATTAAAAAATTTACAATGTTAATTTGATAAAATAAATAACATTTTTAAAATAATTGTATCAAAATTATATTTGTGTTATTTTTTTGTAATTTTTCAAAAAATATTAAAATTTTGACGAATAGTGAAAATTACTGAATTCTTATTAAATCTACATTTTTGTTTAAATTTTTTATAAAGATAAATTTTATATTAAATTTTATTCAAATTAAAATTAGTTAAATTATTTATCTATAAATCCAATTTATTTCATTTTATTTCATTCCATATTAAAATGGGATATAATAGATTTGTTATGTTCTTAAAATTTTCTCTTTGAAAACTGACTTTCTCATAGTGTATGTGGGATCAACTATAAATAATATTTCCAATTATTTTAAATTAATTTGAAAAAAATTGATTAAATATTTGTAATAAAAAAAATTAAATTATCTAATAATTTTTTCTTAATTTTTTACAAAATTAATGGTTAAATAGTAAAAATTATTTACTGTTATTAACATAAAATGGGTTTACCAGAGGGTTAAACTAAAAGATAAGAATTAAAAATAACCCAAAATATTTAAAAAACAAAACATATGGAAATATTTAGACCTTATATCCTCTATATTAAGCGATGAAAAATTTTGGAGCCTTTTTTTATGATAAAAATTTGGGAACACCGTTTTATTTATTGAAATTAAAAGTGTACTACAGATGAGGCTTATAAAAGAACACCCACTCTCTTATATTCCTCACACATTGAACTACATTTGGTTCAATAAATACTAAAAAATTACTTTCCAATATCACTATTCTAATCCTAGAAGACTTATTTTGGTTAGAAACCCATCCTAGACTAATTTTTGGTGCAAGCATAAGGATAACATTTAAATAAGTGGTGATATTTTCCAATGACATTTTTTCTTTATCTTCTTGGGAATCTATGTCATAATTTTCTGTTACCTTTTATCACAGTTGAGCATTATGATGGATTTAAATTATGTATAATATGTTTCGAACATTATAATACCTATGGATTCATTATATCATATACACTATTATAACATTCCATTCCATATGGGATATGATAAAGTTACTCATGTGTGCGGAAGACTACTACCTCACGAAGTGATGTGATTCGTTTTCACTAAAACTACATATGTAATAAAATAAATAAATATATATGATATACATTAAATAATTTTGATATTAATTAATTATTTATCATTTTTAAATGATAATAAATAAATTTCATATCATACATTTTCACTCATATAAATATGATAGTGTCGTTTGTGTACTTATGGACCACTGCCTTCACGAAGAAAAGTTGACTCTATTTTCATCACCACACATCATGGATTATATGTATAATTATATTTAAATAATTTATATTTTATTTGTGATATTATGATATTTTTTGCATAGATAGGATATTACATACCTACCTTCCATAATGATCATTGAAAAATTGAAATGTTAATCATTCGTACATACAACCTACCATCTCCAAGTTCATAACAAACATCGATTCTCAAAACAATCTATCTGGATTGGTATTAAAACTATAACGGATGTATAAATATTATTATCTTTTCATTATTATTATTTTTCATATAATCAATCCATGATCCATGTAAGGGGATTGAAATAGAAAATCAAAAACATATACAAGAAACAAATCAGTTATTTCCTGAAATATTAATTTATCATGGAATTTTAAATAAACAGATCATAAAAGGAAATAAAAAAAAAATATATATATATATATAATGATATACATATATATGGTTATGTAATATTTATATAATTAACTAATATTTTTTGTACATCATATTCTAAAATGTACAAAGTATTAGGAGACTATGGTAAGGGTATTTCTAGTTTCACTTTTATTGATGAAAGAATTATTCCATATTCACTTGTAGTTTGTTTTCTGTTGTGTATATAATGAAATATAAAATTATATATCCTGAATATGACTTATTTAATGATAATTAATGATTCTAATAATGTTATTATTTCATGGGAATTATGATTCAAAATTTACTCAAGTTGTAAGGGATTTCCATCCAACATTTATATTTCTATGAGACACATGCCATATTCACCACATGTTTCTTTTATATAGTGTATATACATACTACGAATTTATTTTATGATTATTATTATTAAAATTAATTTTTATTTATACATACATTTGAGGATCTCTCTTTTATGGGTTTTGAAGTTCAAATGTTACCAAATCGGTAAGGGAATTTGTCTCAATTTTCATTCATTGAGACATATGATCAGTTTGTTCACCTATCTTCTTGTACGAGGTGTATTAATAACCCTTTTTATAATATCATGAATTTATTTAACATCCTGATTTTTTGTATTTATTTATATTCATTCTTGTGAATTACAATTTAAATATCCCAACATGGTAAATATTTTATGTTAAAATCTCATCTTTCATTGGGGTTACTGTTGATTATATTTTGAGTTATAGAATATTATAATCTAAATCTCAAGATAATAATGAATTTACATCTACTATATTTATTTAATGAGATATAATGTATTCCATTCATTTTCTAATCTTTATGTCCTCATTTTTTCAAAATGGATGTTTTTCAATTAATATCATATTATCAGTTAAAAACACATGTCCTTCCAAAACATTGTTTTATAGAAATGTTTTTAAGATTGTTATTAACATTTCATTAAATGAATTATTAGGAAAAATTATTCCAAATATTGACTTTTCATAAAAAAAAATTAAAATTAATCTTCATATCGCTTAAAAAAATGCATGTTTGGAATTTATAAAAATTGACAAAGGAATATTAGTATTAACATGTTCTTCCAGAACAGAATTTCCAATCATATTCATTTTTTTTCATTGAAACTTCCATTTTATGTTTTAATGTTATTTTTAAAAGAAAATTATTTTCAATGTATTTTATAATTTTAAAATAAAAGTTATTTTCCTCAATAACGGTTTTAAATTATAGTTCAAAATAATTTTTCATCTATGATGACATCCATTGATGTTACTTATGCCCTAATAGGGACATGATCGAAGGAAAACATTAAAATTCAATCATTGAATTTCTTATGTTTATGATGGAATGATGTTTATGAACCACGTTTCTCTTCTAAAGGCAATACCATTAAAGAATTATTAAGAATCCCACTTTATTTCTACATGTTATTCTATAGTGAAATGATTAAATGATTATAGAAACTATCTCTTTTCCATATTTTATGATATAATGAAATATTTATGATCTTGTGGAAGACAAAAAAATTTATATTCATTATGTTATAGATGGTACATATATCTCACTCCAATTCATTAGGTATTGATAAATGATATACTATTTTAAGGGGTACATAGAAGGTTATCGCAAGCCTGGAAGAGGGTACACGAGATTTCACCCCAATCCTGTGGTTGTTACGTGGTTGGATATCCCATGCTTAACATGTTATGAATGACTTAGTTGGTATTATTTAAATAATATATTTTATGATGATGTGTATGACACAAATCTGTGTCTCATTCCAATGTTATGAACTCGGGGATAATGTTATTTGATTCAATAATTATTCTTGTATTATGAACCAACAAAATTTATTTCATGAGTCAAGATTGTAAACTTTGATTTAAATGGTATGATTTTCAGATGTTATGATCATGTCCTCATAAACTTATATCCACGTTATGTTTGCATATCTCCCATGATTCTAATTACTATGCATCTAAGATCACCCTTTCCTATAAAGGAGTAGATATTTATTTGATTTGTTAAAGATCATTCATGAAATAAGACTATTTTTTACCTATTCCCTAAATATAGTAATCTATTAGGGTCTTTAAGGCATGCGTTTGTTTAATGTAATGAATAATCATATAAAAATAGGTAATATCCATATATTTGAATCTTGGGTCACTATTGACGGTATCATATGATAGGTTTAGTTAATATTAGCATAATAGGATTAGAAAATAGTAGTGAGATCCATAAGGACATGTCCAATGAAAAATAATATGATACATCAAAGTATTGGAAAATGTCCAAGATAATTGGTAAGGAAGTGAGATTGTACTATCCAAAAAATTACATCATTTTTTGGATAATAAAACTATATTTTAATCTAGAACATAGGTACATAGGGGTAACAGCTATAAAATGGGAGCATTGATCTAGACTTAATCGTTGATTGTTTCCAGAAAAAGTGCCTTGGTTCCCTCATGGTTTGACACTACAAGTGGATCTGATTTAGAAATTAACAAAAAATTTATGAACCATCCAGTGTGATTTAATTATATGATTACTATAAAGGACAAATGATAAAAATAATTTGTCATATATTAAATAGAATTTCATTATTTAGACACTCCATACATGATTTTTATTGAATATGTGGTTCTCTAATATGATTAGTGTTCCTCACACTATGATTTTTGTTTTTGTTGATGGAAGGAACCCAAATGAATCATGTTAACTCTAAATCCAATGGAAAATTATATAGCAATGATAAACAAAATTGGTCGATTATAGGAAAAATGGTTATTGTGATTATTCCAAATCTACTATCATGATATAATATTAAAAAAATTGATGTTTAGTGAGATACCTAAAGTGTCAAATAAGAGACTGATTAAATATTATCAATGATTGTGTTCTAATGAAAAAAAGGAAATATTATTAAGAAATATACATTTCCATAAGGTATGAATAAGTACCTATAAGAATATATCAAATAGTGGGAATGATGGTATCTTTGAATAATAAAATTTCATGGAGTGGAAAATAGTCAAGGAGTTCAATTTATTATGGGTGGGGAACGTGGGTATAATCAAACTCAATGTACTGACCAAAGAATTAACTTATAAACCAATGAAGGTATTATTAAATTTCAATAAATAATGTGTAATTATTAAATAATTTATGTATTTGTAACTATTATAGTTTATATTATCTTTTATGATAAGGTAATTGGGGGTTATTTAAATTTAAGAACATATTATTAATATTATTTTAGAAAACTGGTAAGCCATAAGCCGAGCAACAACATGTTGTATCCATCCTGGACACATGGCTTAAACGCACAATTGAACAGAAAAAAAGGCATAACAACTACCAATAGACTATATGAAATATTTATTATGATGGAAAAATAAAAAGAGAGATATTATTGAGTATGTATCTCAATTATTATTATGTATGTAAGTCATGTCTGATAATCAAATTTCTAAAATAAATCTACAAACATTATCCATTCTGGGAAGAAAATGGGAAGATGCCACCATGAGGTTTATCATTGGACTCCCTGAAACAAGTAAATATAATAAAATTTCATATAGTGTAGTCGATCATCGTATTAAGTCATAAATCTTAATCTATATTAGATAATATTTATCTTGGGATACTCTTTATTGGATATACATTAATGACATTGTATGTTTTCATGGATTACCTCTTTTAATTTTTTTGATTGGGATGTGAGGTTGACCTGAATGTTATGGTGAAATAATCTGTATTATATTGAAATATAGTTGAGTTTCATCACTATGTATCATGATAATATATATAGATAGTATAAACTAACCAGTAAAAACCTATAGGTTATGTCAATATATTATTCATTTTATTTCAATGGTGTTTGGGATCAAGACCTTCCAATTGTTAATTTTTTGTACAAATAATATATTTCAATCAAGAAATCAGATGCATAATTATGAATCCATTAATGGAAATAAATCTAGATAAATATATTTCTATAATGATATTAGTGAAAAATAGATATTGTGACCTAAGGTAATTGATGAAATGGTAGAGAAGGTTAAATCCATTCAACAACAGATCAAGGACACTCCCAGTTGGTAGAAATTTTATGATGATAATTGCCTATGTGATCTTGAATTTCTATATAGTATGAAGGACATTATATGATTTTATTCAAGGAAAAATTGAATGAAAACTAAACCATAGGCATATCAGTCACATTAAAAATAAGGATTGTATAAGGATGGTATCCTTTCATGGGAACTTCATAAATGCTTTCTCATGTTCACTAGGTGTTCCAGTTATCTTTCCAAGACAATAATAAAACTGAACCTTCAAATTTACTAAATTAAATGTTTATTCCACTACAGAAAGATCCATTTTATGAGGAACAGCATGGGGAGATTAAAGATCATTTAGACAATGATATATAAAATAATACCACTCACAGGTCAGTACTTTTTTCAAAACCAAACGTTTTAAGAATGTTTTACGGACCATATGGATATTATAAGGTAGAAGTACCATTATGTTTTGGAAAATGAGTGGTGAATTTCATGGGTGAAATTCATTTTATGGGGATTATAATGTAGCAATCAGATATTTTTGTAATATATTTTTCCAAATGAATTAATTATTTTGGATATTTTTTGTCACATGCAACTTCGAGTACATCATTCATTGCCTACAAAACTGAGTTTTGATTTCATTACATGTAACAATGAGTTTAAACGAAACATTATATATTATTCAAATATTATTTCACAAAATTATAGATATCTCATAGCCATTGGAATAGTGGGTATGAATATTTTTAACTACTCTATGAAAATATATTGTTTCTATAGGTATATAAAATTAATTCCTTAGGACCAATTAATTTAGAATAAAAATAAAAACTATTTTAAAATAAAAGGGACATTTTCTTGAAAAAAATGCTTATGCGCACATGTTTTTTTACATAGATAAATTAAAAAATATCATTTTTCTAATTATATTTAGGAAAATTATTTATCATAGGTTAAATATAATGTTTTAAATTCATATTATCTGTTTTCTAGGTATGAGATAAGAAGAAATCAAATTTTATGCCAAAAAATTTATTTTTCTACAATAGAGTTTTGTTGCATTTGAAACATTTATTTCAAAATTAAAATTTACAGAGTTTTATAAAATTATATTAATAAATTTGATGTAATTTTTTATATATTAATTTCAAAATTATCTTTTTGTGATTTTTTTATATTTTTCTAAAATTATAAATTTTTTGATGGATAGTGGAAAATGAAAAAAAATTAATTAAAAACTACATTTTCGTTTAACTTTTTTAAAAAATAAATTATATTTTAAGTTAATTTTAATATTGAATTATTTAAATTATATATCTATAAAACTATTTAGGTCTTTGAAATCAACTTTTTATTAAAATTGGATATATAAACTTTGTAAATTATGGAAGTTTCTCTTTGAAACCCATCTTTTCATTATGTCATTGTGATTAATTTAAAATATTAATTTTCCAATTAATTGAGTAGAATTTATAAAAATGGATTGCATATTTGGAATCATAATAATATATATTATCTATTAAAATTAAATTAAATTTTTACCTAAATGAATAGTGTTAACAATAAATATTATTTACTACGGTTAAGGTAAAAATGGGTTTATAAGGTGTTAAACAAAAATATAAGGGATAAAAATAACCTAAAAAATTCACTACTTCTGTTTTATATCCATATTTCTACCTTATATCTTATAAATTATATAATTTATAATTTAAAATAATTTTTTAATCATAAAAACATGGGTATACCTTTAATTGTCAAAAATTAAATGTGTGCCTCTAACCTCACTAATAAATGGCCACCCTCTCAACTATATTCCTCACACCATAAAAACCAGAGGGTTCATCCAATTACAACCAAAAAAACTTCCCAAATTTACTCAATTCATCTTATAGGGCATATTATAGGAATAAATCCAACTTATAAAGGCTTTTGGGGTAATCCAATGGAGGATACCCAAAGAATATGTAACATTATTCGATGAGTGTTTTTATATAATTTCGTCATCCACATTCTTAAATTATTAATAAAATATAATTTTATAATAACCATAGTATGTTCTATATAAATAGGTTTTTATGATATGGTAATAAAAAAACCATATCTACTTTTATAAAATGGTTTATGAAATCATCATTCATGTATACAGATGACTATCACCTCACAAACGAATGTCATTCTATTTTTTCATAACCACCTATCAGGGTTGTGTATGATAATGGATATAAATTTTCTAAATATTTATGATATTTACAGAATTGTGATACATTTAGATTAATTATATCATATAGATGTTTCTTATTTACAATTCCATAGGGGATGTTATAATGTCGCTCGTGTGTACGGCAGACTACAACATCGCATAATGATGAGATTCGTTTTCACTAATGATATACATAGAGGAAAATAAGGATAAAATATACATATATATAAAAGTATTATAAATGAAATAATGTAGATATTAATTACGTATTTATCATTCAAAAAAGATATTATATCATTTTCTTTATTACTGTTCACTCACAAAAGTATGATTTCATCATTCCTGTACGTCTGGACTACTGCCTACAGGAAGTGACATGACTCTATTTTCATCACCAAAATAAATTGATGATATTTAAAATTATATTTAAGTAAATAATATTTTATTTACAAAATAATTATAAATTTTTAATGATAATATATTTCATAACACTTTTTTATAGTTTTTTTTAAAAAATGAAAATGTTACTCATGCACATGTATAACATATCGTCTCTGTGATCATAACATAGTTCATTTGTGGAATAAAATATTCTATAATTGTTATTATGAGTATAACTAATGTATAAATATGATAATTATACTATTATTATTAATATTTTTATAATATAACCATAATAAAATTAAGATGAAAAAATAGAAAATCAAAACATATATGCAAAACAAAGTGGTTATTACATGAAACATGATATTAACATGGAATTGTTAAAAAAATGCCCTAAAAATACATAAGTAAATCACATACATTATGATATATATAATTAGGGTCTGATAATATATTTTCAATACATTTATATTCATTATATAGTGGGATTTAACTTGTATGAAGGAAGTGAAGACTTAAGGTATGGGGTTTTCTAGTCACGCAATTATTTCTGATAGACTTATGAAATATTCACCACTCCTTTCGTTTGTTCAATATATATACTAACCTATAACATGATATTTCATTAATACATTTAAATATTATTAATTTTTCTATTTTTTTATTCTTTCACAGTGTTTATTATTCAAAAAGTTCTCAAGCAGTGAAAGATTTCTACCTTGCTTTTATTTTTCTGTGAGACACATTCCATATTCAACACATGATAATTTTATGTGGTGTATATAATAAAAAAATTATTTTATTTTTTTTCAAGATAATGTTAATTTTATTTTGTTATCCACATTATGATCTATATTTCGTGGGGTTTGGGGTTAAAAAATTATCACATTAGTAAGGGATGTTTACCTCATTTTCATTCAATGAGACATATGATTGGGTTATGAGAAACTTTTCTTGATCAAGTTGAATATACAGCCCCTATGAAATGTATATCATGAATCTATTTATCCTCAATATATTTTATGGTCCATTTAATT
Source organism: Viscum album (assembly GCA_963277665.1). Lineage (NCBI taxonomy): Eukaryota > Viridiplantae > Streptophyta > Magnoliopsida > Santalales > Viscaceae > Viscum > Viscum album. The sequence continues at coordinate 1,900,312,392 of OY728121.1, read as the reverse complement.
ATATTTTTTCATGGTACTTACATTTCAATGCTTCCAAGTGAAACATATTTTATGTTACAGTCTCATCGTCTATCAGGATTGATTATGGTTATGTTTTTAATGTGAAAATATTTTCATCCATTTAACAATAAAATATTTATTATCTTTATCATCTGGTTATTTCATTATAATATTTTTTATCTCCATTTTCTTCAATTTATGCACTCAATAATTCAAAAAAAGTGTATTTATGAAAAATATTCTTTACTGTTAAAAACCATTTTTATTCCTAATCCATGTTCTCTAAAAAATGTATTTTTTAAAAAAATTATTATTTATTAAATATACTTTTACACATATTTTTATTTTATATTTTTTCAAAAGGATTGTTAATGCAATTTTCAAAAATAAATAACATTTTTATTTTACTGAAATTTTTAAAGGAATGTTTTTATTAATTTTTATGCCATGAATGGAATTTTCAACCATCATCATAAATATTTTTATTTAATATTACTTTATTTTTTTCAGTTTATTTTCTATGAAAATAATTTTCAAAATATTTTATGATTTTGAAGGAAATATTAATTTTTTCAAGATTTTTTTTAAATGATACGGTCAAAATCATTTTCTATTTAAGATGAAATCTGTTGATGATAATTATGACATACTAGAGATATGATACAATGTTACATTTATTATTATTTTTCTAAATGGATTATACTTATGATGAAATGATTTTTATGATACCCCATTATCTTCAATGATTTATACCATGATATATTTCTTTTGAAAGACACTTCTTTTCTACAAGATATGCTATGATGAAATTATGAAATTATTTTAAAGCTTGTATATTTTCCATAGGTTAGGTTTGGATGATATATTTGTGAAACATATTTCAATTCATGGTTTATGGTTTTTTGAATGTTTTATGTACGTTTGACACACATGTGTTTTATTTTCATTATGTGAAGGGTGATACTTATATCTCCATATAATGCACAGCATAATGTCAATTGATATATAAGTTCAAATGGTACATGGAACATTTTCCCTAGCTCGAAAGAGGGTATAAGGGAGGACACCCCATGATCTAAGTAGCTAAATGGGTGATTATACCATGATTGATATGTTATAAATATCTTTATGGGAATCCATGACATAATATTTTCTATGCATAACTGTATTCCACAAATATGTGTCTCACACCAAAGTTATGATCTCATGGATCATGTTATTTGATATACATAAGATTTATGTCTAATGGACTATCAATATTTACTCCATCAATCAAAATTATGTCATTTAATACTCATGGTATGGTTTCCAAATATTATTAATTTCTCATAACCTTGTGTTCATGTTATGCTTGATTATCTCCAATATTTTCCCTTACTATGAACCTGCTCTCACTCTTTCCCATGTTTCCTTTCGCCATGTTATGAATATAGGTTTTGTTAAGGTTATGTTTTTGAAGATATATAAAGGATTTGATCTTTTTGGGATATGTTTAAGATCTTTCATGAATTAAAAATATTTGATACATAATATCCAAGGACACTAAACTATTACTTTCCTATGGTGTATGTTTGTATAATGTATTGAATATCCTTATAAAAAGATATAATACCCATGTAAGAGAATCTTGGATCTCTAAATATAGTGTTTTTTAAATGGTTAGGGATTAATTTCATCTCTCTTGTTATAATTAAAAAGGATTCCAGTGAGGCTCTGAATTTTTTTTTCGGTTTTGACATGTGTTTTTTCCTTAGTATCATTATAGCTGAAGTGTTACTTTAGACAATCCAAAATGAAATACCCAAACATAATACTCTTATAGTTCATGTATGGGTTTGATCCACATGGGGAGAGAGAAACTAAATTTTGTTTCTCTAGTATTTAATTAATTTGGTGAAGTTTACTAAAATTTAGAGTCAATGTTTTTTTGTTTCAAGAACTGAGTAATTTAATCTTTCAAATTCCTGATAAATTACTTTAAAGATAATAAAAAAACAAAAAATATATCTTGATTACAAATTTGAATAGTTCAACGAGGTAGTGTATTTTTATGGTAATTAAAAAATAAATTTTTATAGGAGTTCATGTTATTCATAATAACTCAATTCTCTGGGTTTTGGATATAATGTAACCCCCTTAGTCTGGTGAATATTTTTTGAATAATTAGAAACCATTTCCTTTGTATAGAATTTGGTTTCTATAAATTTTGTTAATTTTAACCCCTATTGAGATTATATTTCCACCCAATGATCATGAATATTCTTTAATCGTAATTCTTTATAAGATCCCTATAAACACCATTCATGGTCTGATATAGGGTTTCTAGTGATATTTAGAATTTTTTTTGAGGTTTTATGAGAGAAATATAAATAACATGATTAAAATATAGAAATTGATAAAAAAACAACCCCTAATAATCCACAACACAAAAAAATAGGGAATTTATCTACACATAGAGTAACTAATGACTATGATACTTGTGATACCTAAATTAAACATCATAACAGCTTCTTATTAAAGTTCGGTATGAAGGTAGAAGTGGTACATCCTCTCTTATCTTCTCTACTTCTCTTTATCTCTCTTCTTATCTTGTTGTATTTCATAGTAATTTTCCCATTTTTTGTCTCCCTCTCTCATTTGAAAGACATTCCCTCCTATTTATTGCATTTGGGAAATACAATACATGTACCCAAAATTACACACAGGGTACCCAATTCATCTTTACTTCACCTTCCTTTCCCCATCGGTCGGTGATCTACCTTGTCTCCATTGACATTGATCATGGAGGCACCCGGTTGGTGGAGGTACACAGTGTGTAATGCTTCCCCACATGGTGTGTAATGTCAATCTTCAGCCACCAACTACTTCTAGAAGGGGTGAACACAGTGTTTACATAGTACTTACATGTGTTGTACGCTCTGGCCAACAACATGGGAATGTATTTGGTCCAACTGATCCATGTAGGGGCAATAGTACATAGAGAGTGTAAGAAGTACACACCTTGTATATTAGAATTTTTGTTCTGACCCATCCCTATTTTTAACTATGGATAGAAAACCCCTAAAAATCATCATCATCACCAATATAGATAATTTTATCAACAAAAAGAAATATATTTGGGGAAAAAAATTTGTGCTTAATTGAAAGTATGAAAATGTATGCACAAATTGGGCACGTCAAATGACCCCATACATATCCATTTTCTTGTACCCAAGAAAAATCTCTACATCAAATCAATATAATCAACAATATTTAAAGAGAAGTATTCAACTAAATTTATTTGTTAATACAATGTCCATAGCATAGTCTTTTAAAAGGAACAAAACATTTTTCAATTCCAATGATATTCTAATCATGCCTCATTTTTAAGTTAATTATTGATTTTCATCCTCTTCCATACATATTTTTTAACTGTTCATAAATAAAAATTCTACATGATGATTTACCTCACCAAAAGTACCACACTCAGCACTCAAGATTATTTAATTAGAGTTATGCTCGATCATAAGTATATGGACTCAATCCATAGGATTGAATGTGTTCTCATTTTACACATTAGAATTAAAATCACAAAAATCAATAGGCATTTAAATATAGATCAAATGATTCTGAGATAATGGGTTGGTAGGTAATGATGAAAAATAATAAAAAATCATGGAAAAGGAGGTTGAATTCTTAAACAATAATGCATGATATTCAAAATAAATCTCAATGAAAATGAACCTCTAATAAAGATCCCTGATTGGAAATCATCACCATGATATTCCTTTACCCTCATGGGACCACAATGTCGATTCCCTAAAGATATTTTTACTCAAAACCTACACATGCCACTATTTCACATGCATATAGTAGAATCGTTGTATAGTTGTAGGACCAAGTTAGGCTGAGACCCATTATTTATTGATCAATATATATAAAATAAAATGGGATTAGATATCATTATAAAGGTGGTATCAAGGTTATAATAAATTTTATTATATTTATATATTCTATATTCATATTATATATATGATTGGAATAGTGGGAAATTAGGAATTCATGCTTGTATGATTTCATTTTATTTTATTAAAAAATTATTTAGTTTGTTTGTTATATGTTAATAATCTAATGGTCATAGATTGTGTATGATGCATGTTCTTTTATTCATACTATTAATACTATGATAAATGGGATATAGTTTCCTTGGATTATTACCTTATACCCCCACTCATAGTTCATTTCCACTAGCTTATAATGAGGCATGCCTAAGGTCACATAGACTCACTCTTCCAAATACTATTCATTGTGATCTAGGGTCAAACAATAAAAGATATATCCTTTAATTTAACCAAAATAATTTATTCCCCAATCTCATGATCCCCCATCTCTACTGGTAACCCTATTAGACTATAATTTTTTATTGATAGTGAACCTCAAATCCGTCATCTAATAGCCCCTGGGTTGGTGACTATCATTTAGGTTATATGATAGAGAATGGGAGGCATCACACTCAATAATCATAGAAATATAATATAAAAACACCAATCAACAAACACCATTTATGTAAATTAATTTTTATCCCAAAATGCTTTTCAATTAATATACACAGAATCCTCTAATATGAAATACTGAAAAAATACAGAGGTAAAAACTCTGAAATATTTCTGACCTTCAGGTCAGTAATTTTCCATCTCAGTCTCTGAAACCCTCCTAAAATGAAATAATGATTATATTATAGGGGTGAGAATAAAATTTATACTCAGTAGGATCATACAAAATATCATTCATAAAAATATTTGAAGATCAAAAAATTCCCTTATGTACAAACAACAAAACATAAATGATCTGAAATTGGTCATTTCAACAATTCCCAACATCAAAAAGGATCAATCACCAGACATACCACCCATCATAGTAAAATAATATAAAATAAGATAAATAAGTCACCCAAAAATACAACCTTTCTATTTTTCATCTTGCACATCCAAATTTCAAATTTCATGTGTCCCTATCCCTTTCACATATACCATATATCAGGCTAGGGTAGTTGGGTTCATGAAAATGATGGAAATCAACCTTCTTACCTACTTCTACCAAACATGACCTCCAATACACATAACCTCAATGTACTATCATCATTTAATAATCCATCATATCAAGGTATCACCGCCAAAGAATGCATCAAAACAACACATAACCACTAACTGAGACCTCAAAAATATTTCATTTGAATAAATCACCATTATTTTAACATTGTCAATAATAAACATCATATCTAACCAAATACCGAAAAAATTACATGCTCTAAAAATCAAAACATCAAACTACATGATATAAATAATATAATAAATACAATTATATGAGATATAATTCCAAACTTGATCCATATTAATTAAAATATTTATATGTAATCTAACAACAATCATGTGGAGGAATTTCCAATGTGATGCTCTACCCTGAGAAACTCATTTTTGTCTAGTTCAAGGAAACCACATGGTCTGAGGCACACCTCCACAAACCCCAACTCTTTCTGACATGTGGTGTAGGCCTAGTCCATTATATGGGGAGACTATTACCTCATATAAAAATATTAAAATAGTGTAAAATGACACAAATATCCATCACATAATTAGAGTATTCATTAATCAATACACCTAATGTAGTAATAAATGAAATTCAGAAAACCAAACCATTTTCATAAAAATATTGCAATGATCACACACTATGTTGATACCGTATAAACAATAAATAAACATACAAAACATGCATAATATGCCTACTATTATCTCCATAACTCACACATCCCATCTTGAAACACCCATTGAGATACCATAACAGGGTCGAATACACGTCCAATACATAACCTAAAAACCAAAATATTGTCTACCCATTCACTAATATTACCATGTTGGTTGTGAGAAATACATCTCAATGGGGTCTCACTATGTTCCCCTAGTATAATGCATCATATATGGGTATACAGTGTAGAAAAATAAATGTGTCACATATACGGCTAATAAAAAATATTCTAACATGGATACCCTGACTCCCTGAATATCATGTCACTGTGTTATAACCATGATTCCACAAAAACCAATAATATGTACTTTATTAACATACCATAATCTATCTCATCAAAATTTATATTTTTTTAACATTGTGGCAATTCCCAACACATACCCATAGCCTCATGGTAAGGTTGAATCCAAACCTAAAACCTCTACCATAATGGAAGGGAACTATGATACTTTAATATCATGGCCCATTGACTTATCTCTCAAGCTAGGATCCATTGGCAAGGCATCACATCAAATCACAACTAAACACTCTCATGAGAATTGATCTGCCATAATCATAGCTTGTTTGAAAATTTCCAAAACATGCACACCCACCCATCATCATAGACTTTATTGGGGTAATGTATTAAAAACAGACCCATACCTACACACTCAGGGTGGTCATATAAGCAAACAGATCAATTCCAAAAAACACCAATGAGGTCCAATAAATCTTCTAACCCATCCCATAGGCATTGGGGGTGGGGGTGGGGGGTCAAAGCACCTCAAACCATCCCCATAGATTGTGGGGAGGTCACAACAAGAACAGAATGATGAAAACTATCACATTAATAAATATTTATCCTAGAGTGATAGTTTTGTGAGGTATATACCCTCATCACAGTAGGTACCATCTCACCCATAAATTGATCCACTAGGTCCTCCACACCCACCATGGTCTTATCTCATTGTTCCCTACACATACCCATCACCACTTGATGAAAAACCTACCCAAAAAACATATAAATATAGACCCCATAGTTCAATATAAACATTCACATATCCCTAAATACTCTTACTCCCACTACCTAGGGACCATACCAAGACACCATGCTCTATACCCTTGGAATACCAAAACCATGTCCCTAACAAAACCCAAGGCTTTCACCAAGGTCCCATATCACATATCTGAAGGGAGACTTATAATCCCAAAACATAGAGGGAACCCCTCTCCAACTCACCTTGTCTAGTCACAGAGGATACATTCTACACATATAATTCACTATGCCTCACACAAACCATAATAGTTTGTCACTAACCATGTTTGGGATGTACTACCATCCACCTAATATCATTGTTCCATAGACTGACACACCTTCCTGAATCACCCAATGAAAAAAATATTTGGATACCCACATCCAATATTATGTAGTGATACCAATATAGGTATTCTATTATAAATAATACCACTCCCATCCCATGGATATGAAATCTCTTGATGATTTTAAATCACCAATGTGTGAAAAACCCAATTACCTCGAGCATTAGAAGAAAAGATCCATCATATCTTCACTTATCAATGTCCTCTAGGTCCCTAACCATCAACCTTGTCCCATGAATATTCATATATTCATGTTTCAATGTGTAAAAAAAACATGTATAATTTTGTTAAGGCTACCACCTACCTCCATTATGGAGTTACCACCCATGCCAATCTCAACAACACCTCAACCAAACTCATTCATGCCTCACCTAAGATCGTATTTGCACCCATGCTCTTGGCTCCCACCAAATAAAAAAATAATTATTTAAAATAATTATATTTAATTATTTAAATTAATAAAATAATTAATTACTAATATAAAACTAACTGAGAATCATATTAACAATAAAACCATAACCAATCACCTATATAAAGTCCATAGAACACCCCCAGAAACATCCCATGAAAAAATACATATCACCTGATTGCCCAAAAACCATCATTATCATATTATTTTACCAAAACAATGAATGAGATATTAAAATCACTTAACATATCTATAAAAACAATTACATCATGAAAACAACTTTCTAGAACAACCCTTATTTATCACAAATAGAGTCCATTTTATCCCCACTAGATTCCACAGTGATCTTGTTGAATAAACACTAATACCTATCCCAATTCACACAAAAAACAATGAAATCACCAAAACTATAGTAGTAAGGTATATAAGACATACATAATGTAAAACATAAAAAATTTAGTTCATTTTATTGAATGAATCTTGTACCTAGTAAAAAATGCGGTAAAAGAATCTCTCAAAAGATAAAAATTGAAAAAACACGAGGGGAGGTTGTGGTGGGGGAAATGATTATTTAATGATATATTAATATATTTATAATCCATGAAACAAATCCCATGGGTAGTCTAAAACATTAATTTTTTGATACAGGACCATTCCGGGGTTCTTCCCACTAGTTTTAAGAAGTGACACATAGGTTCCCACCGTGAACTTATTCTTCTATCACCACTTCATTGCTTCATCAGGTCATACTTTGATTTTTGGATCCCAAACCACCTCTAACACCTCCACGGACTCAAAAATCATCTAAAATCTAATTTTATAGGTGTTAAAAACCTTCCATTATCTTTATGAGTCTTTGTTATTCAAATATACCCAACATTACATACAAAATTCAAATTACTTATCAAATAACAACGTGAAATATATGGATAATTTAAACACCCCACCATAACTCTTATAATCATAGAGAATATGTGTTGGTTCTCAATACATATATCACATTCTACCCTAGTCCTGAACTGTCCTTCTATCGATCACATTTTATCTTCAATCTCCTAACCTACTTCCATTACGTAACTCTAAAACCCAAGTATGGATCCAGTGATTTTCCTCCAAAAATCCAAGTTTGATCCTAAAATTCACTCCAACCCATCCCAATGGAGATCCCATAATGGTTTCTATATCACCACATCCAAAATCCACACAAGAGAATGAGGGCGACCTCCTCTAGTTTACATTAGCAAAAACACTTGACCATACACGTCAATGTGTCCTCAAAAGAATAATTTTATCCAAATTAATGGTTCCATTAAAGAACCGCACACATAGGGACCTTATCAATCCCTAAACCATTAAACAAAATTTGTAACACCCCGAGCTTCCACGATACGCTTCTCATTCAATAATGCAATAGCTTGCATTGTACGCAACTTCGAGTTCTAAAACACCGCGACTAATCAAAGTAGCCGTTATGAATAGTGATAACCACTTTTTAAAATTATAGAAATTTTATATTTCAAAATGGACTTCATTTTTGAATTCGTAATATCGAAATTATCATAAGTTGAATTTTTTGTAACTTTCTGAGAACTTTCAATTTTTTTATGAATAGTAAAAAATACTTAAAACAACTTTTTTAATCAAAATAATTTATTGTGATAAATTATACTATTTAGTGGTTTTAAAGTATAATTAGAATATATTTTTACCATTTTATCCAATGGTGGTCATTAGAATTAATTTAACATTGAAATTGGACATAAACAATTGCCAATCTTTTGATATAAATTGTTTCTTAAAAACACGCTATTTGTTGTGACAGCGGGAATTAATTATAAAATTAATTAATGCAACTTATATGTTTGGAATTTTGTAAAATAGACAACATTTTTGAATTCGGAATATCAATTATAGCTTAGGGTGAAATTTTGGCATTGTTCTGAAAAAGTTCAATTTTTGATGAATAGTGAAACCACTAAGTGGTAGTTAAATAACTGATTTTTCATTTAAATGAAATATTACCACTTCTATGATTTGATTTTCAAAAATCCGACATACATGGTTGTCATTAAGAAGTAAAATTTTGTTCAATGAGATCAAAATAATTTTTTGGTGAATAGTAACTTTTAAGTTCTTAATCGCGATTAGAGGTAATTAGTGTAGTTTAAGGTAAAAATAATGTTTTAATAATATGATATGAGCTTGACACTTGTCCTACTCCTATTGGATGAGTCATGGCCGACCAAGACAACCCATGGGTCAACTTGGGGACCCCATGGAGCCACTTTGGTTGGAAAATGACATTAATATATATTTATTTAATGTTAAAATTAAATTGACACAAACATGAGTTGTTTTACTAAAACAATTTTTAAGTGGGGTTAAACAAGTCCAAATTTTGATTATAAATATTAATTAGAAATATAAAAAGATTTACTACATCATAGTATTTTGTTTATAATTTTTAGACATTAAATAAATTAAATTATTTATGACATCATGATGATGTAGTGATGACCTCATTATTTAACGATTTAAATAAAATGGAAAGATAATGTAAAATCCAAAGCGTACACCTGTCAAAAACCTATTGGATGAGTATATTTCGAACCCTTATCATCTTATCCTCGAATTATATAAGTGTGGGACCTCTAAAATCCGAAACTCATTTTATAATAAAGTGACATTTCTTTACTTTCCAAGAGTGCCCCTCCTCTCCACTTATAAAAGGCCCTCACCTCTCCCACCTTATTCACACCTTCAAGACATTTGGCTCGGCCAACCTCTGCCCAAATACTCTCCCAACTTCCCCCTATTACTCCTAGAAGCCTCACTTTGGGCAGAACGCTTCTCAAGGAAGCCTTTGGCTCAAATCAAAAAGAGTTACCCGATTTTGAGGTAATGTCTTCCCTAATGTTGTTTTGTTTTATTTTTCTTCTCCAACCCCCTAAACTCTTTTTATTCATTTATTTTGTAACAACACCAGTATCCTCAATATACTAGGATGTTTTTATAAGAAGTATTCGAGCTACACTTACACACACCTACATCTAATGGTTAAAGAACATACGGTTTCTGTGGATGGCGAATTTCTGCCTCACGAAACGATGATTGTTCAACACTCATATAACACCTTCAAAGGTGGACATTAAGATGTCACTATATTTATATATGATATATAATGTGTTTATGTTTTACTTATGCTTCTGTATTTCTCATTTATGGCATACTTTATGATTTCCATTATGGGTAAAACGCGATAATTTCATTTTAGGAAGTGCGGACTACCACCCCCTCAAAGTGATTTGAATCGTTAATGCCATATGTGGGATGTATAAAGGATGGATTAAATGGTATTATACACTATATTATACTGTAATTATATTATAAATTTATATCATTATGATTTCATTCCATTAAATACGAAATAGAAATGAAAGTAGCGTTCATGCGTACGTACGGCTTACCGTCTCCATGAACGGTGCATTTCATTTCTTACCTCTAAATGTTACGTAATATTATAAATGAATGTATATACTGAATATATATGATATATATGACATCTAAATCATGAATATAATTCTGTAGATAATGGATATTCTACCACATAAACAACTTGTAATTATAAGAATTTTATTGTTGACTCAAGTACCAAAGATCGACAAAATGACAGTTATTAACTTAAATAATTACATAATGTTCATAACATTGTAATAAGTGATATAAAAAGGATAATGAAATTAAAAATGGTTCTTAATAAGGTATATATTAACTCTAGTTTATTATTCAGGAGGTTAAAGAACGGTTGAGTCAAGTCAGACACGAGGTAAGGGAATTTCTAAACCCAACATCCATTCTTTGGGTTAATCTCCTACTTTCAAATTATGTCATGATATTATTATCTCCTATTTTGTATTTTAAGTTTCTTTATGTGTACCTATAGTGAATTCACATAATAGATCTATTTTATTTTAAAAATGATCTTTTTAAGGACTTCTTCTCAATCCCCTTTCATTGAGGCATATTTGGTTTTATACACAACTTTCTTTTATACGGTGTATAAACCCCTTTGAATTTTACGTTTATTCAAAACGAATCTTTTTTATACGAAGCGTTTTGCTAAACGACAAAAGGGAATGTTTTTCCTTCCGTACTTATGCGGCGACAACGACTTCTCCGCCGCTGTGACCATTATTTGAGTTTCGGCTTCCTCTACAAGCCATCATTTTTTTTAATGAAAAATAAATACAAAGTTTTAACTTTCTTTTATTTTGGTATTGAAAATGGTTTTGAAAGCGTTTTTATTATATCAATGTGTTGTATTGATATCTTGTGATTGAAATGTGGAAATTTTATGTTTCCTTTATGCATGTTTTATGTGATACGATTATGTTATGGTTTATGATATGTTTAAACCTATTCATATGAGGAATGTATTGGACTTAATAAGTGACGGGTGGAGCCCGCTATAGCTCCTCGATGCATCGGTAGGTCTCATGAGACAACTAGACGTAGAATTGGCTGAGGCCCTTTCCCAATTTGATTTATGGTTTTGGCCGAGGCCTTAATCATTTTAGACGTCTTGGCCGAGGCCTTGACAAAATGTTTCAGAATGTCTGGCATTATACATTCCCTCATTATGAAAGTTGTTATTGATATTTCATGTGATTATTCGACCAGTAGAATATCCATGTGAAGAAGTGAATGGCATTATCTCATTTTACTTTTTCCATATTATGTTGATGTTCAAGTTTAAAAGGATTTTGTTTTAGTTATACATTGCCTTAAATGTTTATGTTTATTGATGAAAGCTTCCGCTATATTGTTATCCTTACTGAGCATCTGAGCTCACCCCTTTCAATGTTTTAATATTTTCCAGGATGTGAAGAAGTATTTTATGAATGACCTGTAGGGATAGTCAGAAGAGGATATGAGTGTGGACTATGAAGACTTTGTTATTAGTTTTTCACTTTATGATGTAATGTAAGACTTATGAATGTATCTAGTGTTTCCAAGGCTACTAAACTAATCGGTCTTTCGAGACTGGATCTTTTATGATCATTCCAATGTTATGAAGTAATGCACCGACTCTGGGTAGCTGGGGTCGGGGCGTTACAGTTGGTATCAGAGGAAGTTTAGTACAAACCTTGGAAGCTAGATTTAGATAAACTCTGATTAGAGCATGTAGACCTAAGATGAACTTTGAGGATTAGTATAGAAGAACTTCCTAGAATTTTGGTATTGTAGAGATGTTGTGAGTTTTCCGAGAAATACATCCCTGTCTGGATACGAGCAGGTAGAGGCGGCTCTGGCACAGATGTACCTAGGGGTAAAACCTGAAAACACCGCTTTGAGCTAGACTCGAACGGGAACTGGTGCACGACAACGGGCCTTGCTGCACTCTTGGTTACGACACTCCCGGGGGATATGCTTAGGATAATTCCCATTTTCTTTACAAACCACTATGAAGGGTTACGAGTATATACTTCCTCAAAGAATTTTTTTTATAATTATGGATTATATCCATAATTAGTTCAATTTATGTTAAGTGTTTTACAAGTATGGAATTATGTATTTTGATTCATAAACTAATCCAGTTTATGCCATTATTTAGAAATGGCGCCTAGTGGAAGGAATGGAAACTGTATCAATGCACGCACTCTGTGTAGGGATTTCCCTCCTGCTCAAGATAATTATGGTGGAGCTAGTGATACAACCGGTGCTGATCAGCTTCTCACCGTACTGGGACAACTCACGCAGGTTATGAATAATAACCTTACTCATATGGAGCACCCTGATCCGCAACATGGAGGATCAATGCTAGACCGTTTCATGAGGCAACAACCACCAACCATCAATGGGAGTACAAATCCTATAGTAGCTGAGCAATGGATAAATTCCTTAGAGAAAATATTCCATGCCTTGGGGAGTAGTGAAAGGGAGAAGGTTATCATGGCAGTTTACCGCCTCACTGGAGATGCCGATCAGTGGTGGTCGCTGATTCAAAACACAAAGGAATATGATGACGTATCGAATATGGAATGGAGGGAGTTCAAAGATCTTTTCTTAGAAAAATACTTTCCTCGTGACCATCGAGCAGATATGGAAAGGCAATTTCTGAGTCTGAGGCAGAAGGAGGATGAGAATGTCGCAAAGTATGAGGCTAACTTTACAAGGTTAGCGAGGCATGCTGCCGATTATATACGTAACCCAAAGAGTAAGATTGATCATTTCTTTGATGGGTTAAAACCATTTCTCTGTCGAGCTTTAGTATCACAATCCTTCTCATCATACGAAGATATTGTCTCGTGTGCTATCAAGACAGAAAAATAATTCTCTAAGTCTTATGACAACAAAGTAAAGCAAGAGAAGAAGAGAATGGTGGAACAAGAGACAGATAAAGGGAAAAAGGGAAAGAAGGATTTTCCATTATGTGATAATTGTGGGAAGAATCACCCTTGTACTTGCCTAAAAGGAATGGGAGTTTGTTATAAATGTGGGGAAAAAGGTCACCAGGCACGTGATTTCAAGGGAAAGAAAGAGGCTATCAATGTTGAATGCTACAATTGTAGAGAAATGGGGAATTATGCAAATGAATGTCCTAAGCATCAGGGAAACTTACCTCAGAAAAGGCCAAGGGATCAAGGACAATCTTATGTTGTTACTACAGTTGAAGCGGAGTAATTAATGTATTGGTGATTTTGGACCCATGGATTATATTCTGGTTATTAGAATAATGTGATATATATATAAGGATTGTACTGCAGTACATGTTGTTTTCATTAAGGTTTTAATATGATTAAGGTAATCATATTTTTAGTATGTGACAATAAGAGAAACTTTTCTTTTTTTGGGGAATCTTATGTTACAATTGATTTTGGAATTTAGAGACCTTTTAGGGAAAGTCTGGACGGAGGTATTTTGGATAACTATTAAGGTTGGAATGGATTAAGTTGAACCATGGATAGTATTGTTTAAGGTTAAAAAATTTATGAAGATTATTTTTGAATATTATAATACTATAGTTTTAGGAAAAGGACAACCTGCAGAGTGGGGCATAACCCGTCGCGTCGGACAGAGCTGCAGAAATCAAACCCACAATCATAGTGCGACATGCCTTCATTTCCTACCACTAGCCTACAGAAAGTCCCTGGTTATTACAAAATAATTTTACTAATCTAAATGGTATGTGTTAACATTTGGAACCTTATACAATTAGGATAAGTATAATATTTTTGAGTTCTATTATCTTTTTGAGTGAAAGATGAGTTGAAGGTTGAAACTCTAATTGTCAAGCATAAATATATATATACCTATCTCTTATTCAATGAATAAATTAATTCTTAAACATTAGTAAAGGGATATTAAAACAAAAAAATGTGTTATCCTAATACCTTATGTCTTGTTGAACTGATGATATTTTAAATCAACATAGATTGAAGTCTTTGAGTCCCTCAATTTGACAGTTGATTGTGATTGATGACCTCAATCACTACCTACAAATATTTACGTTTTTCCTCCAATTATATGTCTTTAATTGCCACCAATGTTCTCCTAATCGAGATCATAATTGGGTGGTGACTTTTTCATTTCCCTTTCCCTCTTATTAAGGCTAAATTTTATTAATCTTATTTCCGATGTGGGTTTTCCACAAAGGTATTTTCTCTTTTCAACCTTTTATTTTCAATGAAAAAAATTTCAAATTGCGAGGACGCAATTTATTGAAGGAGGGGAGAATGTAACACCCCGAGCTTCCACGATACGCTTCTCATTCAATAATGTAATAGCTTGCATTGTACGCAACTTCGAGTTCTAAAACACCGCGACTAATCAAAGTAGCCGTTATGAATAGTAATAACCACTTTTTAAAATTATAGAAATTTTATATTTCAAAATGGACTTCATTTTTGAATTCGTAATATCGAAATTATCCTAAGTTGAATTTTTTGTAACTTTCTGAGAACTTTCAATTTTTTTATGAATAGAGAAAAATACTTAAAACAACTTTTTTAATCAAAATAATTTATTGTGATAAATTATACTATTTAGTGGTTTTAAAGTATAATTAGAATATATTTTTACCATTTTATCCAATGGTGGTCATTAGAATTAATTTAACATTGAAATTGGACATAAACAATTGCCAATCTTTTGATATAAATTGTTTCTTAAAAACACGCTATTTGTTGTGACAGCGGGAATTAATTATAAAATTAATTAATTCAACTTATATGTTTGTAATTTTGAAAAATAGACATCATTTTTGAATTCGGAATATCAATTATAGCTTAGGGTGAAATTTTGGCATTGTTCTGAAAAACTTCAATTTTTGATGAATAGTGAAACCACTAAGTGGTAGTTAAATAACTGATTTTTTGTTTAAATGAAATATTACCACTTCTGTGATTTGATTTTCAAAAATCCGATATACATGGTTGTCATTAAGAAGTAAAATGTGGTTCAATGAGATCAAAATAATTTTTTGGTGAATAGTAACTTTTAAGTTCTTAATCGCGATTAGAGGTAATTAGTGTAGTTTAAGGTAAAAATAGTGTTTTAATAATATGAGATGAGATTTAAACTTGTCATACTCCTATTGGATGAGTCATGGCCGACCAAGACAACCCATGGTTCAACTTGGGGACCCCATGGAGCCACTTTGGTTGGAAAATGACATTAATATATATTTATTTAATGTTAAAATTAAATTGACACAAACATGAGTTGTTTTACTAAAACAATTTTTAAGTGGGGTTACACAAGTCCAAATTTTGATTATAAATATTCATTATAAATCTAAAAAGATTTCCTACATCATAGTATTTTGTTTATAATTTTTAGACATTAAATAAATTAAATTATTTATGACATCATGATGATGCAGTGATGACCTAATTATTTAACAATTTAAATAAAATGGAAAGATAATGTAAAATCCAAAGCGTACACTTGTCAAAAACCTATTGGATGAGTATATTTAGAACCATTATCATCTTATCCTCGAATTATATAAGTTTGGGACCTCTAAAATCCGAAACTCATTTTATAATAAAGTGACATTTCTTTACTTTCCAAGAGTGCCCCGCCTCTCCACTTATAAAAGGCCCCCACCTCTCCCACCTTATTCACACCTTCAAGCCATTTGGCTCGGCCAACCTCTGCCCAAATACTTTCCCAACTTCCCCCTCTTACTCCTAGAAGCCTAACTTTGGGCAGAACTCTTCTCAAGGAAGCCTTTGGCTCAAATCAAAAAGAGTTACCCGATTTTGAGGTAATGTCTTCCCTAATGTTGTTTTGTTTTATTTTTCTTCTCCAACCCCCTAAACTCTTTTTATTCATTTCTTTTGTAACAACACCAGTATCCTCAATATACTAGGATGTTGTTATAAGAAGGATTCGAGCTACACTTACACACACCTACATCTAATGGTTAAAGAACATACGGTTTCTGTGGATGGCGAATTTCTGCCTCACGAAACGATGATTGTTCAACACTCATATAACACCTTCAAAGGTGTCCATTAAGATGTCACTATATTTATATATGATATATAATGTGTTTATGTTTTACTTATGCTTCTGTATTTCTCATTTATGGCATACTTTATGATTTCCATTATGGGTAAAATGCGATAATTTCATTTTAGGAAGTGCGGACTACCTCCCCCTCAAAGTGATTTGAATCGTTAATGCCATATGTGGGATGTATAAAGGATGGATTAAATGGTATTATAAACTATATTATACTGTAATTATATAATAAATTTATATCATTATGATTTCATTCCATTAAATACGAAATAGAAATGAAAGTAGCGTTCATGCGTACGTACGGCTTACCGTCTCCATAAACGGTGCATTTCATTTCTTACCTCTAAATGTTACGTAATATTATAAATGAATGTATATACTGGATATATATGATATATATGTCATCTAAATCATGAATATAATTCTGTAGATAATTGATATTCTACCACATAAACAACTTGTAATTATAAGAAGTTTATTGTTGACTCAAGTACCAAAGATCGACAAAACGACAGTTATTAACTTAAATAATTACATAATGTTCATAACATTGTAATAAGTGATATAAAAAGGATAATGAAATTAAAAATGGTTCTTAATAAGGTATATATTAACTCTAGTTTATTATTCAGGAGGTTAAAGAACGGTTGAGTCAAGTCAGACACGAGGTAAGGGAATTTCTTAACCCAACATCCATTCTTTGGGTTAATCTCCTACTTTAAAATTATGTCATGATATTATTATGTCCTATTTTGTATTTTAAGTTTATTTATGTGTAACTATAGTGAATTCACATAATAGATCTATTTTATTTTAAAAATGATCTTTTTAAGGACTTCGTCTCAATCCCCTTTCATTGAGGCATATTTGGTTTTATACACAACTTTCTTTTATACGGTGCATAAACCCCTTTGACTTTTACGTTTATTCAAAATGAATCTTTTTTATACGAAGCGTTTTGCTAAACAAAAAAATGGAATGTTTTTCTTTCCGTACTTATGCGGCGACAACGACTTCTCCGTCGCTGTGACCATTATTTGAGTTTCGGCTTCCTCTACAAGCCATCATTTTTTTTAATGAAAAATAAATACAAAGTTTTAACTTTCTTTTATTTTGGTATTGAAAATGGTTTTGAAAGCGTTTTTATTATATCAATGTGTTGTATTGATATCTTGTGATTGAAATGTGGAAATGTTATGTTTCCTTTATGCATGTTTTATGTGATACGATTATGTTATGGTTTATGATATGTTTAAACCTATTCATATGAGGAATGTATTGGACTTAATAAGTGACGGGTGGAGCCCGCTATAGCTCCTCGATGCATCGGTAGGTCTCATGAGACAACTAGACGTGGAATTGGCCGAGGCCCTTTCCCAATTTGATTTATGGTTATGGCCGAGGCCTTAATCATTTTAGACGTCTTGGTCGAGGCCTTGACAAAATGTTTCAGAATGTCTGGCATTATACATTCCCTCATTATGAAAGTGGTTATTGATATTGCATGTGATTATTCGACCAGTATAATATCCATGTGAAGGAGTGAATGGAATTATCTCATTTTACTTTTTCCATATTATGTTGATGTTCATGTTTAAAAGGCTTTTGTTTTAGTTATACATTGCCTTAAATGATTATGTTTATTGATGAAAGCTTTTGCTATATTGTTATCCTTACTGAGCATCTGAGCTCACCCCTTTCAATGTTTTAATATTTTCCAGGATGTGAAGAAGTATTTTATGAATGACCTGCAGGGATAGTCAGAAGAGGATATGAGTGTGGACTATGAAGACTTTGTTATTAGTTTTTCACTTTATGATGTAATGTAAGACTTATGAATGTATCTAGTGTTTCCAAGGCTACTAAACTAATCGGTCTTTCGAGACTTGATCTTTTATGATCATGCCAATGTTACGAAGTAATGCACCGACTCTGGGTAGCTGGGGTTGGGGCGTTACAAAATTCCCAAGCTTTACCAAGTGATGATTCCTAAAAAAACACACCCTTATTATTTTCATCACATAATTTACCCATAGATCATGACACAATATTAGATCACTCCCAAACCATTTCATGTATCATGATTCACCCATAAATCTCATGAAAAATCCTGATTAACCCCAAAAATCACTATCAAATCATTCTAACACTACCCCAAGACCTATTCAAAAACACTGACTCAGCCTAATATTTGATATTAATTTGAAATATTGTATTACCCACAAAACTAGACATCAATATATTTTATTCCACATTATCCTTCAAATGTTATATTGACTGTCTGCCTGAAAGGTCTCACCTCACTAACCACCCTTCTTGCAGGAGAGTAGTTCACCTATGATTGATACAATGATCCCTACCATATGATTATCATTATCATCAACCCACAAGACCCACACATAATACTAATGACCCATGATCCTTCCATTACTATAAATAGTGAATGGACATTGTAGAACCCCTCACTCCAAATCTCCCACATGAAACACTATCCACTGCCCATCCTCAGTTCACCATGAATAAAATCTTCAACATAAAATAATTCTATCCCCTCTATATGGATTCCCTTACACCACACTTTGAGTGAAGACCCAATGGGTCAAAAAATTAAATTTGTGTCCCTACTCCCAAGACATGGACACCTCACATAATCCTTTTCAACTAAGAATCCATAAAAATACATATAAAGTACCACTCATGTATATTTCACCATGGTTACCTGATACTTTTCCATTGTCACCTCCCCTCACCAAGGGAAATATCCTATCACACTGAACACCCCAATTAAACCTTCCCACATTCTTCACAACATCATACTACCCCCACAACATCTCACTAGATTTTCCACAATAAAAAAATCCTTAATGAAAAACATCATGGATAATTTACCAATCAACAACTCAACTTGTAACTGAATATGCCCAGTGGGCACCTTCCCTAGAACACCTAGACCTTTGCCAAAATACTAAACAATGAACACACTCCTCCTCTATATGTTTTATCCCCCAATAACCCATTTATTTGTCATCTCACTCTATCATACTCAATATTCCCTAACCAAACAACTACATGCTCCGATACGACCCAATAACAATCCCAACATCAGTCTCCAGTGATACATGTACCATAAAATATATGATCACATGATTAACACACTAAGAATTCACCACATTCTTGTTAGTCATATCCAATAACCCAATGAATATCACTTATATAAATGAAAATTCCATGATCCGCTATAATACATGAGTCATTTTAAAACGAGTAGAATCTACTCATACGTCCACCATAATACCAAAAGTGTATCATAAAACCCTCTAGGCGATACATCCTACATATACTACACTCTCAAAACCAGACTCAATAACATGAACAAGGAATCATCATTCTGTTCCATAATCCACCCATGGTATCCATCGAAATACCTAGTTTGGAGAAGTGGAATTTCACCAGGAATATATTTTGGAAAACCCCATATAGGATGTTGTTTATAGTGTATGTAATTGAACACATTTACTCATGAAAACATGTCCCGATCGTTATATCATTACATAGGCATCACATTCCTATACCTGACCCATTAGGATCCATCACTAGGTAATTAAACTCATAAACCAACCACATCACGACTCTATGAATCCCTTGAGGAAGAGAAAACTTTTTCATCATTAGAGAACCTCCTGCGTCAGTATACAAATAAACATCCCTTAAATATAATACCATGCTCTAGTTCATAAGAAAGAAATTATAATGTTTTATTGTGAAACTCTTTATAAATTATTTTTGACACCTTTAACAAATGGGAATGTTTCTAATAAATAATCACATAAAAACAAACATATTTCATGTTAATCCAACTTACCTACCATGATGCAAGAACAAAACCACTTTCCATTTATCTATGATGAAAACCCCTAAATATCATACTTGATACCCCCATAATATTATATAAAAATCACAATCAAAACAACACAATGAAATAATAACAATTGCATACCCCTAGATTCCAGAAAATAATAACAAAATGTTGTTAATGAATTATCGGTCCAAGGTTGACCATAAGTTCTAACACATACCTGGACGAACTATCTAATATTTACCCAATAAATAAAAAAATCTACAATAACACTTATTTATTCCCTACCCTAGGCTAATCATCATTTCTTAGGCTAAGGATTCCCCGTAGCCTTAGGTGCACCTTCCTATATTCCAAAGACTACTGAATATTAGTGAGTGCCAAACCTATTGATCAAGGAGACTATTACCTCTAGTTAGAGTATGTAAACAATTAAATATAACAAAAATCCACCACACTGTAAGATAACTCATAAATAAATAAACATATTTTTTAATTAATAAAACTATCCATAAAACCCCATGGTCATCCAAATCATATAAATATCACCCACAATGTTGATCCTATATAAAAAATAGAAAAAAATTGAACACATGCACAATAGCCATACCATAATACCCATGAATATCACAACCTATCTCTTTGTACCCATCAATATGCCACTACCTGAACAAATAAATGTCTTATGCTAAATCCAAATGTAGAGAAAGGGTATGCACACACACTAGGGTTCCCAAATATTGTATGAGAAATATGTATTAGTAGGGTCTCACCATGTGAACATAGTATAGACCATCATATACATGTATGCATGACAAAAAATAACCATGAAACACAGTCAACATAAACATCCTATACTAGCCATGCCCTCATGCTTCCTTGTGAATTATTTCACCATCTTCTAACAAGCCCCATGACACGTGATCAGACCTACTTTGGATCCGTTCAAGAATCCACCTCAATACCTTTTCTACCACATACCATTATGTAACTTCACATCCCATACCAAAAGAATTAGCAAACGGTGGAATCCAAACCACATCCAACTACCCAAAGGGTGAGAGCATAATCTTATATCCATATATTGATCCACTGATTATAACTTTATTCAAGGTCCATCAGTCACACCTCGTGTCATATCATCACCCAAACCAATCAAAGGAAATCATATTCCCTCAACTAATACTCTTTGTATTGTTCCAAAATGTACAAAATATCCATTACATAAAGACTCTTTGGAGGTAACTTCAAGAAAAATAACCTATCCATGCCCACTTAGGGAGGTTAAAAAGTACACTGATTCATCCATACATACATTAAAGAGGCTAAATCAATCACACTAACCCATCCACACAGAATCGTAGAACATCCAAGCACACTATAACATACCCAATGACTTTGGGGAGGTATCAAGGACACTTAATCATCACATAAGACTCTGAAGATGTCAAATCAAGCACATAGGGACCCATCTCTTCAAACAACTATCTTGCTGATCATAGGGAAGAAGTGGTGTGAGACATATCCCCTCATCACATCATGTTAAATGTCTCTCTTTTGGGCTTCAACTGGGTCTTCTAGACCCTCCATGGTCTCAAATAATTATTTATAGCTCATACACATCAACCCTTAGTTATAACACTACCATAATACTCAGCATGACATAGATCGTACTATCAAGCCCAACCTCACCCATGTCCCTCAAAATGTTGAGTCCCATAACCTAATGATTCTCCAAAGCCCACACAATCCAAACTGTTTCCACCCCAATGCCAATTCTAAAAAATTTTACATACAAATAGTTCACATACCACCTCTCTTAATGGATACTTCTCAGCTTAAAACATGGAGGGAACCCCTCTTGGACACACCTCATCTATCCCCAAGATCTTTTATGGCTCAGATAACTCACTAAGTCTAAGGCCACCCTCGGGAGTTTATAACTCACCAAATATGTGATGTAAGACCATCACACCTACCACCAATAGGTCTTAGACTATAAGGAAAACCGAAATATCCCTAAAAATAATATCCTAGGGTATTCACATATTGCCTGACATCCTTAGATCACATATGGACTCTTGTTATCCCAAGTGTTTCTCTTTCCCCTTAGATACATAGTTTCACCAATGTTCTAAAAATCTCCTACATCAAGAAGGGGATACCCAACACAATTATATCTCTTCTTCCAAATCCATTCTTTGTCCAAATAAATCTACACAGGCCCATAAAATGTAAATCAGTAAATAAGTCATACAACAGAAAACATATGAATATTTATTAATGGGACCACCTGCCATTATCAAGGAGTTACCACCCATTCCAATATTCACAACACCATGGAGAAACAATTATATTTCTCATACAAGATTGAACCTACCCATGTGGTCATATGTCATTCCACATCGAATTAATAATTAAATATAAAAATTTATAGTTAATTTTATTATTTAAACCAACAAGGCATAACTGATGAAAAACTCACTTGTAATTGTAGTTATAACGACCCAATGTTTTTCAATGGATATTCTATTCTTATAATTATGTCATAAAATCACATTCAAACACAACATAATGAACTAATATGTTCTAAGTAACCTTTAATCATAAGTTTGTCACTTCTGTATTGGGAATTTTGAAAATTTAACATACACGGTTGTGTTCAAGATGATTTTTGGAGTTTAATAAAACAAAAATAATTTTTCGGGGAATTGTAACATACCCTTATGAATAGTAACATACCCTTTTGAATAGTGATATACCCTAATGAATATAAACCTTACTTATGATAGTATAAAAGTATTATTCAACTGAAAGTATGATGTACCTATATTTTAGAATAACTAAATGAATGATTAAAAACTGGTTTTTTAATAATAAGTTGCGATTTTAATTAAATATTAAATTATTAATATTTATAAAATTATTTTTGAAAAATTTACTTCATTTTCGGATTCTACTCATCAAAAAATGGTTGCGGTAAATATTTGGGATTTTTCTGAAATACTTGAATTTTTAATGAATAGTGAAATACCATAATTTACAAAAATAAGCTAAATAAGCTAATTATAGTTTCATGTGTGATGTTCTAATGATGTAAGCCCACTTGGTTCGGGATCAGATGATAAAATTACTATTTTTGGTCAGGGTATACTCACTATTCCTTATCTTGTGGAGAAATAATAAACTAATGAATTTTATATTAAGAAAACCCCTCTCCCACCCACTATAAAAACCACCCTTCACACCCTCATTTCCTCACACCTCTCAAGCTCCAAGACTTCTATAAACTCTACCCAAACACCTTCCCTAGACCCTCTCCCACGTTCATGATTTTTTGATCTCATCAGAAGACCAATCCGAGCTTCCTTAAGGAGGATCTCAAGAGGAGGATTTAATAGGTAATTTCTCTCCATCTACTCCTTTAATTTCGTTTCAATTTCAAGTTCATTTTTGGATCCCTCCAAACATATCATCATCAAAATGGTATTTTAACCCCAGTATTATAAATTTACTATAATATTATGATGATAACGTGATATTATATCATCCAAACCCTTTTTCCCTCTTCCTTTTATTTTATTAAAGAGAATGTTGTTCGTGAGGTGTTAATTTATCACCTTTAATAACAACATGTTTTTTTCTTCAATTTATACTTTCAGATATGGTTATAAAACCATTGTTATGGCTGAACTAGAATTTTTTATATGTATTATGTCCTATTTAATGTTCTTGAAATAAATTATTTCCATATTACAGGTGATAAAATAAAACAAGTTCATTATGATTGAAAAACCGTTCAAATTAACCCAAACAATCATCATTTAATTCTTATCTAATGATTCATCCACATAGATATAATATTATTCATTATAAGATCATTAAAACTCCTGTAACATCATTTATAACATGTAATATCATTTCTGTATGTTTACCCATGTTCTACCCGAACTTCAATTTAAGAATACAAGTGAACCACCCATGAAAACCCATAAAAACAAACATCCACAAACTATGTTTTAAAAATATATAACTCATCCAAAGGCAGATAAAACAACTTAATGAAACCATAATAAAACATATTAATGTACACAATGTTTTGTATTTCTATTAAATTAATATAATTTCATTATACATGACATTAAAGAGAAGGAAGCATTCAGATACAAGGTATGGGGAAATTCTCGAGCCAAACTTTCATCATTCGGGTTCTCCCTCTTTCACTCCATTTTTGATATAGTTACTCCTATAAAATCATTTGTTCATAATTTTATTTCCTTTTCTGGGATATACATGTTTTTCACTATTGTTTATGGCAAACAAAAAATTTTCCAAAAGAACTCTCCTTTTAAGATCACACCTTTTACTTCTCACTCAATGTGGACGGTTTGTGTAACATGTATGTTATTACCTCTTTCATTTGGGAACCCAATTTTAATGAATTTGTTCTTATGAGATGAAACCCATTCCTTTCCATGGGTTTGTTATGTTCATTTTTGATATGTTTTCTATGTGGCAAGCTTGATAATGATAATGTTATGATGTGATGGGTGCGCCCAGAATTATATAGCACAACATGAATGTTTCAAATTGACGGGTGCGCCCAGAATTATACAGTGCTCCAATGCATTGGGTAAAGTGATTAATATCATGAGTAAATGTGAAATAATGTGTGAACAATATTATATCTTGGTTCACAAGTATGTGTGTTATTTAACCACCAAGACATGATGTTTCATTTTTATGCATTGCCACATTTCAAGTCTTATATTTATGCTTCCTCACATGTTCATGATCTTCTTCCCTTGTTATGATTATTCTCACCCCATGTTATATTGTTCTTATCTATCCTCTTACTGAGCTTTTAACTCACCCATTTTTATTAATATCTTCAGGTGGCTACAT
Source organism: Viscum album (assembly GCA_963277665.1). Taxonomy (NCBI): domain Eukaryota; kingdom Viridiplantae; phylum Streptophyta; class Magnoliopsida; order Santalales; family Viscaceae; genus Viscum; species Viscum album. The sequence goes on along the minus strand of OY728121.1, from coordinate 1,900,286,551 downwards.
GTAATAAGGAGAGGACAAGTTCCCATAAGAATCTAGAGACGTATAAATTAAATAAATGTTTATGCTTGATGTTGTAACTATTATGTATATTCCTAGTTTTCCCAAGACACTAAACCTTTGGATAATCAATGTGTAATACTATTAGGTTGTTTTATATTTAAAATAATGTAATCGTAATGTAAGAAAATGTTGGGTCTCTATAGTTGGTCTTAGAGGAAAGGTTTAGTTAATTTGGGAATTAGGATTTGTGAACCCTTGAGAAAACCTATAGCAAGAGACTAAGTACAAATATGCACATAAGAATATTTACATAGGGATCCCATATGTTATGTTTTTGGTATAATTTTTTTAAATGAATAAGTTATTCATGACTTTTTTACTTATGTTTAGTTCTAACCATTTCTATTTTAGAAAATGGTGGGACCCAAGATAAATCCGGCCAAAAACTCGTGCGAGGGCCAATGCAACGATTGCCTGAATGACATTCCCAAGGATTTGGGAGGTGGAATTCAAAAGATCATGGTGATTCTTTCCCATTCATATTTGGTTATGAACAATAACCATAATAATAGGGAACATCCTCATTCACTAAAGAGGGAGCAACTGGCTATCGAATGTTTTATGCGGCAATGACCACCGAAGTTTAGTGGATCTTTCAATCCAGTAGTTGTGGAATAGTGGGTCAACTCCATGGAGGAGATCTTTTCTGTTCATTAGTATTCTGAGATGGAGAAGGTGACCCTATCCATTTATCATCAATATGGAGAATCTGATCAATGGTGGGATTTTATTAAAAACACCAAGCCGAGGAAGGAAATTGAAGAGATGGAATCGGAAGACTTTATGATAATGTATCATAATAGGTATTTCCCACGAAATCTTCGTACGAATATGTAGAGAGAATTCATAGAGCTCAAGAAAAAATAAGGCGAATTTGTCACAACATATGAAGCGAATTTCACAAGGCCTGCATTATACACTTTGGGTTTTTTTATCAATAATGATAGAAAAATTGATAGATACTTTAGTGGATTAAAACCACACCTTTGAAAGGATCTTGCAATTTATAGAATTTGGGAGTAATGAATAATTAGTTCCATGAGCTCTCAAAGTGGATACGGAGGTTGGATAATGGTCCAATTTCTATGGGGATATGAAAAGAAAGATGGAGTTTCAAGCTAGAGAATCTAATGAAAAAAGTGGGAAGAAAACTCAACTAACCACATGCTAAAAATGTGGGAACTTGCACCATGGGAACTGCCTCAAAGGGACGGGGAGAGCTTCAATTGTGGGAAAGAAGGACATCCTGATCAAGAGTGTCAAAAAGACATGAAAAGGAATGATATTGTGGTAGAAGAAAGGAGAGAACCACTCATGGTTCAATGATACAACTGAAAGGGAGCTAGGGAACTATGCAAGTCAGTGCACTAAACGTCGAGTTCTCGAGGGTAATCAACATCTGCAACCACCAAATCAAAAGGAACAAGTGAAGGCTTATGTCATCACTACTGCGGAGTTGGATCATGATAATGAAGTTATACATGGTACCCTTCATATTCACTCAAGAAAGGAAAATGTCTTATCTGATTCTGGTTCTACACATCCCATTATATCTTTCAAGTTTTCTAGAACTATAGAATAGAAGCTCGGAAACCATGAAGTAGAGATATCTATAAAAACACCTAATGGTTGAATCATTGCAACCCAAGTGTTTGACTCCTCTCCTGTTGGCGTATGTGGGATGATTCTTCCAGTGAATCTTTCAATACTTCCTTTGGTGGAATTTGATGCTATAATAGGAATGGATTGGCTCTCCTTATATTGAGCACATATCAACTGTCGGGAAAAGTAAATATCTTTTCATATTCTGAACAATCCCATCCTCCTCTACAAATTCAAGTAAGATCATGAATCTCCTTTGAAAAATCCTTCAATATTGTGGGTTTTGATTCGTTATGAAGAAGAATACCTCACCCAAATGGTTGAGTCGAGGGAATGATCCAACCTTGAAGAAATCCCCATCATGGGGGAATACGATGATGTATTTTTTGAAGAATTACCTGTAATTCCCTCGGATCCTGAGGTAGAGTTCCCAACTGAACTCATACCCAGAGCTACTCCAATCTCGATGTGACCCTATAGGATGGATCCTATAAAACTGGAGGAGTTAATGAAGCAGCTACAAGAGAATCTGGGCAATGGGTTTATACGCCCTAGTGCATCACCTTGGGGTATTCCAGTACTCTTTGTTAAGAAGAAGGATGGAAGAATGATGTTGTGTATCAAATATCGGGAACTCAACAAGATCACCTTAAAGGAAAAGTATCATCTTCCTAGGATAGACGAATTTTTCGATTATCTAAGAGGAGCTCAATAATTCTTAGCAGTGGATCTTCATTCTAGATATCATCTGGTATAGGTGAAGAAGGATGATATACAGAAGACTGCCTTCTGAACTAGGTATGGGAACTATGAGTTTTTGGGGATGCCCTTCGAACTTACTAATGCCCCAGAAATCATCATGGATGTAAGAACCCAGTTTTCACTATGAAAGACTTTGGAATATTCTTGATGATGTTATAGAGTAGTTCCATCAGACGGCATGCGATTCCGAGCTCCGATGTGGACGGAATTAAATTTTCAGTGCGTTCAAACTGGGCACGCCATATAAATAGGATAACTCCTAAACGGTGATCCAAATCAGAAATCTGAGTTTACAGATGGGTCTGAAATGGGGTTTTTACCCTAGGAAAGACATAAAGTATGTCGGCGCGGGACTTTGGGACCCCTCGCTTGTTACCAGAACGTTAAACAGATAAATAAAATAATTAATTTATTCGTTTAATGGTTAAACTTAGGTATCTGTTAAACGATGGATCGGATTGGAAAACTGAGTGCACCGTTGAGTCCGGAGTGTGCCGTTTACCCCAGGAGGGGTGTAAATTTTACGGGCGCGGGTCTCCTGTGAAAAATGCCACCATGGGCGTTTTTGTAATTTGGCGGCCTCAGGCGTTGAGTTAAATAACATTCAAACGGAAGCTCAGAATAAAATTTTGAGACCTCCTTTGTGATCGGGAGGTTGATTTTACCCTAGGGGAGGCTTAATCGTGACTCTGTCGAATGTTTCGGATGCAGGTTAATTTGGGAGTTAAATTAATTTAAACTTTTTAATTATTTTTCTCTACATAAACATAACCCCCACCTCTTCTTCTACCCTTACACGTCCCTGGAATGATCTCTCAAGGAGGAAGCTCTTCACCACCATCAAGCTCTCCTCTCCCAATTCTGAGCGTTGTGGTAGCTTCAGATCATGCGGGAAGCGTCGGGCAAAGCCCAACAAGGGCGGATCATGCGTTTCATTTTATTTTCTTTCCCGCACATACTTTGAGATCGATTAATCATGTCTAATATCTATTTGTTTTTCAAGAAAAGAACACTAATGCATAGAATATTTTCAGGTTTTTCGGATGCTTGTTTCAGATTGCATTTCTGAGTCCCGAGCCGCCCGCAGTGGTCAGGCAATGTTTGGATGTGTTTTGGGGTTTTCTGGCGGTTCCGGCCAGTCCGGCGGGTGGTCCGGCCTTCCCAGGCGGCGGCGCGGCGCTGTGGACGGCGGCTCTGAGCGGGGCGACGCCAGATTCAACGGAGCTGGATGGGGGCGGCTCGCTGTCGAGTGGTCACCCTGGCGAGCGGAGGCGGTGCGGGCGAGAGCATTCGCCAGTAGGGAAGTGGTGGTCTTCAGGGCGAGGCGGCTTCGCCCTATCCAGCGGAGCGGACCACAGCGAGGTGGCGCTGGTGCGTTTCAGGGGGCACCGGTAACCGTGGTCGAAGGGGATCCTGATTCATGGCTTCGGACGTGCAGAGGAACCAGGAACCGCGGGTCCTGCTGACGTGTGCAGGAAGACCGGACGCTTGGCCGGTCTGTTGGGAGACAAGGACCCGCACACTGTGGGTCCTGTTGGGAGATGATGACCGGCCGAATGGCCGGTCTGTTTGGAGAAAGCCGAACCCGCTCTGGTCTGGTGCTGCTGGGAAGTGTACAGAAGAGGACCATCCAGGATGGGTGGTCTAGTTAAAAAAAAGATAAAAAAAGGGGTTTATAAAAATAAAAAAAAATACTATTATTATTATTATTACGAAAAATTATTTTTAAATAATATATCAGACGCAGGGCATCCGATTTGGGCACTGTCTGCAGCTGCGGAATTCTTGAATCGAGACTTGCTTTTTGAGATGGCTTTGGGGGTGTTTAACTCCCGAAACAGGGGCCTCGGTGGCGCGACACGCCTTTATGTAGTTTGACGTTTTTCTGGGGGTTTGTGTTTTGAGCGGCGTGGACGCATCCGACATCCGATTTGAGCACCGTCAGTGGCATTACGACCCTGGCATTGAGATGGAGTTTTGCAGTGTGGTTTCGGGTGTTGAAGCCGGAGTTGAGATGTGGGCCCCATGGGGCCGTCTTTCGAGCTGCATGCAGCTTTTGGTAACTTTTTCATTGGATGTCCGTTCGGGGCGTGCAAGTTGTCATTTTTGGGTGTTTTTCCAAGGGAATTGCAATGGCGCAATCCGCCCGCTTTAGTTCCGCATGGTTGTGCGGGCCCCACGAGGTCTGTTTGGGGCATTGATGGAAAATTTCTATCTCTTTCACCGGGTGTCCGTTTCGGACAAGAGATTAGTCAAACTTGTGTACTTTTCCAAAAGGATCGCAACGGTGTGATACGTTGGCAGCGCTTCGGGACCGGGATGTGGGTCCCACACTACACTTCTCATGTTCGGTATGTTAGAACACTTCTTTTTTCTCTGGATATCTGTTCCACTCAAGTGAGTAGTCCTTTTGACGTGCTTTTCCGAGGTAATAGAAATGGTGCAATGTGACCGACTGTTTTCGGGACAGAGGCTCAGGATCACGGGATGTCGTTCGGGCGTAAAGTGGTGTTGGACAAATTTTCCGTCGGATATCTGTTTGAGGTGAGTAAATAGTCTATCTCGAGTTTTTTTCACGAGGATTAAAATGGTGTAATCTATTCAGGTGAGAAGATCCTCTTACGCTATATTATTAAATGTGAGATATGAAGGGTGGTCTGATGGCAGTTCTTCTTACTGTGTTCGGAACCGAACCCTTGGTTTGTGATAGTGTGCACTCTCATGTGAGTGAAGTAAAAGTTTGAAGAGTTTTAGTTGGTCATGCCTGGGAAGATTCGGTGGAAAGTTGGATTTGTTACGTTTACGCCTTCACGTTGATGTTGGGTGTCATGTGAACGCTAGACTTCGGGCTGGAAACGTGGTATACTCTAGGATTATACGGGAACACTTGGAGGTACATGTGGTTGTTTGCACATGAGAATGTTTGTGCGCTTAGTTGGAGTTGACTTGGGGCCACACGTCGTGTGGTCCCCACGTGCATGTTGTGTTATGCTTTACATACCCTTGACCTCTCAAGATGTAGAGGGTCCTTCTGTTCTCATTTGTTCGACCAGCAGGTTGAGTGGTTTTCCCCTAGTTCTGTTCTCGATGGTTTGGCCGGCAGAGTTGCTTCATGTTCCCTGGTATAGTTCTTGTGGATTCGGTGTGACCAACACATTATGTGGGCACCGATCCTCTACCCAGGAGGTTGTTTCCAGCAGGGCTGGACAAGAGTTTGTTTCTAGCAGGGCTGGCCAAGAGTTTGTTTCCAGCAGGGTTGGCCAGTGAGGTACCATCCAGCAGGGATGGCCAATGAGTTACCATCCAGTAGGGATGGCCAGTGGGGTACCATCCAGCAGGGATGGCCAGTACAGCAGTGTCCACCGAGCAGTACCATCCAGCCGGGATTGCCAGAGGGGTTCTGGTTTTACCTCCAGCGGGGCTGGGATGTGGTCCTTGTTGCTAGTTTTACCTCTATCTATGCTGGGAAGTGGTCCCCGATGCTGGTTTTACCTCTAGATGGGCTGGGAAGTGGTCCCTGATGACAGTTCTGAGCCTCCCTCCAGTGGAGTACCCTTTTATGGTACTGGGCATTGGGACTCATCGAAGAATTTCGCCTGGTCTCCCTCTAGTGGATTACCCTTTTATAGGACTTGGCAATGTGGCACCCGTCGACTGTTGTCGGGTCTCCCTCCAGTGGGAACCCATCAACTTCCAGGGATTACCCTCCAGCGGGGCTAGGCAGGGGGTCCCTGTCAACTTTGAGGAGACCTCTCGACTATGGGTAGTGATGAGGTGTGGCTTGACATTCCCCCTGAACTCTCAAGTATGTGGGGCACTTTCCCCACCAAGACATGTTCTTGCAACGCGACCTAAAACCATGAGGGTGAGTCAGTGCCGCCCAAAGCGGATAGTGTTAAGGTACAATGATTTTAGCCCCTTGACTTGTAGTTCGGGGCAGATGTGCGTGATTCTGGTCATCGATGGTGTTTACTTCTAGGACTGTTGGCTACTCATATTCTTGTGCTGAGCTATGGGACAGAGATCCCCTTACGATCTGGTTCGGGTTTCTTGACAGAGCATATATAAATTTATATACCTTGTTCTAGGACCCACTTCTTGGGCTTCGTTACTCTCCCTCCAAGATAGGCAAAGACGTGCGGGGTATTCCACCTACTTTCCATGCCTAGATTCTCGTGGTTGGATGAGTCTACTTTATTGTTATAGGTAGCAAAGACTCTATGAGAAGTTCATCTTCTCACCCTTCCCATCTCCTTGTGTCTGGACGAGTCTACCTCCTTTCTCTTGTCTGGATGAGCTGGACTCTCTATCGTTACTCTACTGTGCTCCTTGTATTCTTTACAGCACTCTCTATTGTTCTCCTTTACTTTCCCCTATTCGGTCTACTGCTCACCCTTTGGTACCTTCTTTTTTGCCCCCTAATGCCTTCGGCATATCCTACTTAGTATTTTTATACTCACCCCTACTTGGGCTTTTCCCAAACATGGTGTTCCCTTGCAGACGACGGATAGTTTGGTCGTGACTTCAGTGAAGTTTAGGAGTTCGGGAGCTTGGACCGCGTACGTTGGTTGGATTAGGGTTCCAGGTGGGGGACCCTTCCAGCTGTTTTCTTTTGTTTACCTATTTCCAGGTTGTGGCTCTTTTTCTGGTTGGGTGCGTGTTTCACCCCATTTTCTTCTTAGTTTACCATCATCACTTTCTTTGTACTGATTAGAGGTCGATGCACATTTGTAGTGTATTTATAGCAGTTGGTACTTTTATTTTCTTTTTTTACTTTGAACTTCTGTATTTAGTGGGCTACGTGTGTGTGTATAGGTATTTAGGCAAAGGCCTCCCTGAGTTGTTGTGCCTTTTGCACTGGTCGCCAAGACCTGGCCTATGGAGGCGGGCTTGGGGTAGTCGCGGCTCGAGCCCAGGCAGGGTCGGGTCGTGACAAAGTGGTATCAAAGGTGGTTCGTTCCATGTGAAGTTGTTCGGACGTCCCTAAAGAGGAATTGGTTGGGATTTAGGGCAACAGTGTTAACGTGTATTGAGAGGGCTCTCAGGCCAGGGAGTCCAGTGATGGTGTAGCAGCCGACTTATCCATTCACAAGGACCCTGATAACCCACTTGTAGACTCGGCATGCTGAGACACTTGTTGCAGGGAAAATTGGTTTTTCATCAAATAGGATTGAGTCTTTGACAGTCCTTCTTGAGTTAGCTCCCCATTTTTTTACTGTTATATATATATATGCTTATCTGACCGCGACACTCTTTGATAACATTCAGGATGTCTCCGCGAAGATAGGCAGCCAGGATACCAGCTTTGGTTCGTGACGACGACCATGTGATCTACGAGGCCTCAGTCCAGGACCCATCCTACGAGCCCCTTTCTCTGGGTGGACCGGTAGTATCACCCCACCTGGTGAGCAGCAGATAGCTCCAATAGAGTAGATGGGGTTTGAGCGCAGGTTGAGCACGCTTCGTGAGTTCCAGCGATAGAGACCGTTGAGGTTTAGTGGTGAGCCAGACCCTCAGGAAGTAGAGGTTTGGCTCGAGATAGTGGTTTGACTCTTCAGGCTTGTGCAGACGTCGGTAGATCTTATCGTGTCTTTGGCCGCCAGCAATTTCCACGGAGTAGCTGGGTGTTAACGGAGTCTGGTGACTCAGTTTCTTGATGAGGCGTCACTTTCATGGGGTAAAATTCTTTTGTTGTTTCCTGAGGTTTTCTCCCCCTCCTTCTTATGCTCCGTTCGGATCCAGGAGATCCTGAAGTTTCAGCAGGGAGGGATGAAGGTGGCCGAGTACGCGGCTAGTTTCGCAGACCGTGCACGCTTTTACCCGGACATAGTCCATGACGGCAACATCTGAGCGCAGAAGCTTGAGAAGGGCCTTCGTTGAGAGATTCGTGTTATCATATTACCCTTGGTAATTCCCACTTATGTTGGGGTGCTAGAGCAGGCACTAGTGATAGAAAGATTCTTTTCACTCTCTAATGTTGGTGGTGGCAGTAGGCACGACGGAGCTGAGACGTCTGTCGCAGCTATCGGGCGTTGGGTTACAGAACCATGACGCAGGTGGCTTCCCGATAACCAGACTCAGGGGTGTGGTCATACACCATAGTGGCGCCGGAGGGCACCAGTGCAGCCCGGAGAGAGTCGGTTCTATGCTTGCAATGGGTGAGGTCACATGGCGCGAGACTGCCCGACCAAGAGCGCTGAGAATATCGGGCAGGAAGCAGGTTCACCACCTTGGTAGGGGCAGTGCTGTGATCGGAGAAGCACCCAAAGTGGTGGTGCTTATAGAGGAGCGAGAGGATCTTGTATTGGAGTTTGACCTTACGAGGTCTTCCCATCACCACTAGGCGGTCCACGTCAGGCTCCGGGAGCTGACAGTTGGGACCGCGGAGAGCCGCGAGCTTTGGATGTCTACGATCCTGCAGAGCATGAGGTGGCAAGAGGTACGCTTTATGACTCTTCTACTTTTTGTAGTAGAATTATTAGACACTGTGTGTGAAAAAATTTTCTCCCTACTCCTTATTTGAGTTTTTACCAGGGTGGTGCGGGGTGTCGGTGTAACCCTGTGTTGGTAAGGTAAATGGTGTAGGAACTTTTTCTCTAGTCGATGGTATTGACTCCTTCGCTCTCGGAGCGTGTAAGAGAGTTTGGGTTATAGGACATCGACTATGAAATCCTTCATGACCAGATATCCTTGGGTGTTTCCCCATATGGATATTCTGAAGGTGGTAATCACTGGGCTTTGTCCCAGGTCTGAACGATGATTCTAGTCGCAGCGTGAAATGTAGTGGTTTTGTTGGGGAGGTGAGCTACCCTCGAGAGACTTCAGTCCATTTGAGACCATATAATGGGATGGAGAGATTCCCAACCGCCTTTCCCTAACCCCAAAGTCTAGAGTGGGTGCACGACGTCTCTCACGTGACTTACCCGAGGTGATGTGTGCTTTCTCCTATGCACGTCATCGGTAAGGGAAGACCTCGCAGGAATGGATCAAATCCTTTGGTCTAAGTTCGGTGGTGCAGAACTATACAAGTGTTTTCCTGGGTACGGGAGAGCCAGGTGTAGGATTGGTACCATGAGTTGTTCCCTAGTTTTGGATTTTCTGGGATGAAAATATTGAAGGAGGGAATGATGTAAGAACCCAGTTTTCGCTACGAAAGTCATTTGAATATTCTTGATGTTGTTCCAGAGCAGCGCCTTAATACGGCATGCGATTCCAAGCCCCAGTGTGGCCGAAATTAAATTTTCAGTGCGTTCACACTGGGTACGCCGAATAAATAGGATAACTCTTAAACGGTAATCCGGATCAGAAATATGAGTGTACGTACGGGTCCGAAATGGGGTTTTTCCCCTAGGAAAGACATAAAGTATATCGGCATGGGACGTTGGGACCCCTCGCCTTTAAACGGAACGTTAAACGGATAAATAAAATAATTAATTTATTCCATTAATGTTTAAACTCAGGTATCTCTTAAACATGGCTTGGATTGGAAAAATGGGGGCACCTTTGAGTCTGAAGCGTTTCGTTTACCCTAGGAGGGGTGTAATTTTCGTGGGCACGGGTCTCCTGTGAAAAATGCCGGTAGGGGAGTTTTCGTAATTTGGTGGCCTCAGGCATTGAGTTTAATAACTTTCAAACGGAATCTCGGAATAAAATTTTGAGATCGTCGTTGTGCTCTAGAGGTGGTGTTTACCCTAGGGGAGGCTTAACATCGACTATGTCGAAGTTTTCAGATACGGGTTAATTTGGGAGTTAAATTAACTAAAAATTATTAATTAATTTTCTCTAAATAAACCTAACCCCCACATCTTCTTCTCCCCTTACACGTCCCTGGCAGGAGCTCTCAAGGAGGAAGCTCTTCACCACCGTCAAACTCTCCTCTCCCAATTCTGAGTGTTGTGGCGGTGGCAGATCGTGTGGGAAGCGTCGGGCGAAGCCCAGCAAGGTAGGATCGTGCGTTTCATTTTATTTTCTTTCCCGCACCTACTTTGAGCTTGATTAATCACGTCGAATTGCTGTATGTTTTTTGAGAAAAGCACACGAATGCGTAGTATATTTTCTGATCTTTCTGATGCTTGTTTCGGATTGAATTTCCGAGTCCCAAGCCGCTCACAGCGGTCCGAAAAAGTTTGGATGTGTTTTGGGGTTTTTCGGCTGTTTCTGCCAGTCCAGTGGGTGGTCCGGCCTTCCCAGGTGGCGGCGCGGTGTTGTGGATGGCGGCTTGGAGCGGGGAGATGCTGGATTCAATGGAGGTAGATGGGGGCGGCTCGCGGTTGAGCGGCGGCGCTGGCGAGCGGAGGCGGCGCGAGCGAGCGTGTTCGGCAGCAGGGTAGCGGTGGTCTTCAGGGCGAGGCGGCTTCGGCCTATCGAGTGGAGTGGGCTGCGGCGAGGTGGCGTCGGTGTGATGCAGGGGGCGCCAGCAGCCATGTTCGAGGGGGAGCCCGAGGCATGGCCTCAGGCATGCGGAGGATGTAGGACCCGCGGGGCCTGCTGGTGTGCGGAGGAAGACCGACCGCTTGGCCGGTCTGTTGGGAGACAAGGACCCGCATGCTGTGGTTCTTGTTGGGAGGCGAAGAACGGCTGAATGGCAGGTCTGTTTGGGGAAAACTAGACCCGCTCGGGTCCGGTGCTGCTGGGTAGCGTGCAGAAGAGGGCCGACCAGGATGGCCGGACTAGTTTAAAAAAAAAGAAGATAAAAGGGGTTTATAATAATAAAAATAATAATAATAATATTATTATTATTATTATGAAAATTGATTTATAAATAATAAATCCAATGCAGGGAGTCTAATTTGGGCATTTTCTGTATCCGCGGAATTCTTGAATCGAGACTGGCTTTTTGAGATGGTTTTAGGGGTTTTTAACTCCCGAAACGGGGGCCTCGGTGGCACGACACACCTTTAAGTAGTTTGAAGTTTTTCTGGGGGTTCGTGTTTTCAACGGCGCGGACGTATCCGACGTCCGATTTGAGTTCCGTCATTGGCCTTGTGACCTCGGCATTGAGCCAGAGTTTTCCAGTGTGGTTTTGGGCATTGAAGCCGGAGTTGAGACATGGGCCCCATGGGGCTGTCTTTCGAGCTGCATGCAACTTTTTGTAACTTTTTCATCAGACGTCCATTCGGGGCGTGTGAGCAATCATTTTTGGGTGTTTTTCTGAGGGCATTGCAATGACGAAATCTTCCCACTTTAGCTCCGTATGGTTGTGTGGGCCCCACGATGGTCGTTTTGGGTGTTGACGGTGAATTTCTATCTCCTTCACCGGGTGTCCATTTCGAACAAGTGATCAGTCGAACTTGTGTAATTTTCTGAGAGGACTACAACGGTGCGATCCATTGGCAGCACTTCAGTACTGGGATGCTGGTCCCACGCTGCACTGCTCATGTTCGATATGATAAAAGGCACAATTTTTCTCCGGATATCCATTCCACTCAAGTGGGTAGTTCTTTTAATGTCCTTTTATGAGGGCATCACAATGGTGTGATGTGCCTGACTGTTTTCGGGACCGAGGATTGGGATCACGAGACGTCGTTCGGGCGTAAAGCGGTGTTGGATGACTTTTATGTCGGATATCTGTTTAAGGAAAGTAAGTAGTCTATCCCGGCTGTTTTTCCATGAGGATTAGAATGGTGTATTATGTTCAGGCGAGCGGAGCGTCTTACACGATCTTATTAAATGTTGGAATATGAAGGGTGCTCTAGTGGAGGTTCTTCTTGTTGTGTTCGGAAGATAACCCTTGAAGAGTGATCATGTGCACTACCGTGGGAGTGAAGTAATTGTTTCAAGAGTTGTAGTTAGTCGTGCCTGGGCCGATGAGGTGGCAAGTTAGAGTTGTTACATTTACACCTTCGCGTTGATGTTGGGTATCATGTGAACGTTAGCCTTTGGGATGAAAACATGGTATACTCTGGGAGTATATGGGAACGCTTGGAGGTACATGTGGTTGTTTGTACCTGAGAACGTTTGTGCGCTTGGTTGGAGTTGACTTGGAGACACACGTCGTGTGGGCCCCATGTGCATTCCATGTTCTGATTTGCGTACCCTTGACCTCTCACGATGTAGAGGGTCCTTCTGTTCTCATTTGTTCCATCAAGAGGGTGAGTGGTTTTCCTCTGGTTCTGTTCTCGATTGTTTGGCCGGAAGAGTTGCTTCGTGTTCCCTAGTAGAGTTTTTGTGTGTTCGGTGTGACCAACACATTACGCGGGCACAGATCCTCTACCCAGGAGGTTGTTTCCAGCAGGGCTGGCCAGGACATTGTTTCCAGCAGGGCTGGCCAATGAGGTATCATCCAGCAGGGATGGCCAGTGAGGTACCATCCAGCAGGGATGGCCAGTGGGGTACCATCCAGCAGGGATGGCCAGTATAGCGGTGTTCACCGAGAAGTACAATCCAGTAGGGATGGCCATAGTGGTTCTGGGTTTACCTCCAGCGGGGTTGGGAAGTGGTCCCTGCTTCCGGGTTTACCTACAGATGGGCTGGGAAGTGGTCCCCGATGACAGTTCCTAGCATCCCTCTAGTGGAGTACCATTTTATGGGACTGGGCATTGGAACTTGTCGATGAATTTAGTCGTGTCTCCCTCCAGTGGATTACCCTTTTACGGTACTGGGAAGTGTGGCACACCTCAACTCTTGTCGAGTCTCCCTCTAGTGGGAACCCATCGACTTCCAGGGATTACCCTCCAGCGGGGCTGGGCAGGGGGTTGCATGTCAACTTTAAGGTGACCTCTCGACAGTAGGGCAGTGACGAGGTGTAGCTTGACGTTCCCCCAGAACTCTCAAGAACGAGGGGCACTTTCCCTACCGAGATGCATCCTTGTGATGCGACCTAAAACCATGCGGGCGATTCCATGCTGCCAAAAGAGGATAGTGTCAAGGTACGGTGATTTGAGACACTTGACTTGCAATTCAGGGCAGACGTGCGAGATACTGGGCATCGATGGTGTTTACTTCTAAGACTATTGGCTACTCACTTTCTTAGGCTAAGCTAATGGACAAAGATCCCCTTACGATCTGGTTCAGGTTTTTGGACGGAGCATATATATATATATATATACCTTGTTCCAGTACCCACTTCTTGGGCTTGGTTGCTCTCCCTCTAGGAGAGGCGAAGAAGCGCGGGGTATGCCACATACTTTCTGTGTCTAGCTTCTCGTGTTTGGACGAGTCTACTCTCCTGATATATGTAGCGAAGACTCAATGAGAAGTTCATCTTCTCACTGTTTCCATCTCCTTGTGTCTGGACGAGTCTACCTCCTTTCTCTTGTGGGGTTGAGTTGGACTCTCTACCATTACTCTATTGCGCTCCTTGTTGTATTCATTACTGCACTCTCTATTGTAATCCTTTACTTTCCCCTGTTCGATCTACTTCTCACCCATCGGTACCTCCTTTGTTGGTCCCTATATCCTTCGGGGTATCTTACTAAGTATTTTTATACACACCCCTGCTTGGGATTTTCCCGTACTTGGTGTACCCTTATAGATGATGGACAGGTTGGTCGTGACTTCAACGGATCTTAGGAGTTCGAGATCGTGGACCGCATACGATGGTCGAAGTCGGGTTCCAGGTGGGGGACCCTCCCAACTATTTTCTTTTGTTTACCTATTGCCTGATTGTTGCTCTTTTTCTGGTTGGGCATGTGTTTTCCCCTTTGTCTTCTTAGTTTACCTTCAGCACTTTCTTTGTACTGATTAGAGGTTGATGCACAGTTCTGGTTTATTTATTACAGTCGGTACTTTTCTTTTCTTTTTACTCTTCACTTTTTCATTGAGTGGGTTGTGTGTGTGTGTACATGTACTTAGTCAAAAGCCTCCCCGAGTTGTTGTGCCTTCGGTGCTGGTCGCCATCCCCTGGCCTATAGAGGCGGGCCTGGGGTAGTCACGGCTCGAGCCCAGGTCGGGTCGGGTCATGATAATTGATTTCATTAATAGATTCTTTTGACATTAACTTGAAAATTTTATGGTAGTGTTTTTTGATCATATTATCATCTACTCCAAGAGCAAGGTGTAACATGAAGAACATATAATACATGTGTTGGAGACATTAAGAAAGGATAAGTTGTACTCCATTTTCAGAAACTGTGACTTTTGGATGAAGCAAGTCACATTCATGGGACATGTGATCACAAGTGAGGGAATTTTTTTTATCCTTCAAAGACAAAGGCGATTGAGGAATGGCCCAGACACATTAGTGTCACAGAAATCCATAGTTTTATTGGATTAGATGGGTACTACCGACATTTTGTGGGAAACTTCTCAAGATTGTTAAGCCCGCTAACTAAGTTAACAAGGAAAGGGGTAAAGTATGTTTGGAGGGAAGAATAATAGGGAAGCTTCAAGGAGATAAAGAGAAGTTTGATCACTGCACCTATACTCACACTACCAAAAAGTGGAGAATGTTGTGTGATATACAGTGATGCTTCAAATAATGGCATGGGTTGCGTACTCATGAAAAATGATAATGTGATAGCCTACGCCTCATGAAGTTGATGATCCATGAGCATAACTACCCGACACATGATCTAGAGGTGGAAGCCATGATTTTTGCCTTGAAAATCTAGAGACACTACCATTATGGTGAGAAGTGTGACATATACACTAACCATAAGAGCCTAATGTATATATTCACACAAAAGGAGCTCAACATGCATCAAAGGATATGGATAGAGCTAATCAAGGATTATGACTTCTCTATTCACTATCATCTTAGAAAAGAGAACAAGATAGCTGATTCTCTAAGCAAAAAAGAACCAGTTACTCTATCCAGGATACGGATTAATTAAGACCCTATCTTCTTGGATATGAAATGAATGGATTTGGAAATCATAATGGCAGGGGATACATCCTACCTTTCCAAAATTATTGTGCAACCATCCATCCAGGAGAAGATTAAGGAAGCACAATGGGATGATGTGTAGATACAAAAGAGGGTGAATGCAGTAAAGGTAGGGAATCTGTTAGAGTTCCATATCGATGAAGATGGTGTGATTTGGTTGGGAAAGCAGATTTGTGTGCCTTCATCACCAGGGATAAAGAAGGAGCTATTGGGTAATGCACATATCTCAACCTTCTCTATCCATCCTGAGAGTACCAATATGTACCATGTTCTTTGATAACACTTCTGGTGGGATAACAAGAAGAAGGAGATTACAGAATATATATCAAGGGGATTGGTATGTAAGAAAGATAAAGTTGAGCGATAAAATTCCAAAGGTATGATGCAGCCATTACCTATACCCATGTGGAAATGGGAAAATGTTAAAATGGACTTTATCACGGGTCTCCCAAATACATAAAAGGGAAATAATGTGATATGGGTTGTGGTTGACCGACTCACCATGACTTCCCATTTTATCGCTATTCGGGAAGATCTCTCACTTGAAAAACTTGAAAATATATATGTGAAGGAAGTGGTGAGGCTGCATGGTGTTCCACTATCAATTGTCTCTGACAATGATCCAAGTTTCACATCTAAATTCTAGAGGTGCCTTCAACATTCTTTGAGTACTGAATTAAATTTCACCACGACCTATCACCCCCAAACTGATGGCCAATCTGAGAGGACTATTTAGATGCTTGAAGATGTGCTATAAGCCTGCTCTCTAGAATTAAATTATGGATGGGATCAACATCTCCCATTGGTTGAGTTCTAATACAACAATAGCTTCCACTCGAGTATTCAGATGGATCCATATGAAGCTCTGTATGGAATGCGATGTAGTACTCCAACCTGTTGGTATTAAGTTGGAGAAATAAATATACTTGGACCCGATCTTGTTCAAGAGATGACAGAGAAGGTTCAAGCCATCCAGAAACACATCAAAGCTACTCAGAATTGGAAAAATAGTTATGCGGACAACCGTCAAAAGGACTTGGAGTTCGATGTTGGAGATAAATTCTTCCTGCAAATATCACCATTGAAGAGAGTCATGAGGTTTAGAAAGAAATGGAAGCTATGCCCATGGTACGTTGGCCCCTTTGTGATCCTTCACCACATAAGAGTCGTGGCCTATTGGCTTGCACTTACACGGAATATGTCTCAAGTTCATGATGTGTTTCACGTATCACTCCTAAGGAAGTACATTCCGGACCCCTCACATGTACTAAACTCAGTGGTGGTATAGCTGTAAGATGATCTCTCTTATGAGGAACTGCCGGTAAAGATTCTGGATCGAAGATATAAGGTTCTACACAACAAGACATCACATCTTGTATAAGTGTTGTAGAGAAACCATAAGTTTGAGGAAGCAACATGGGAACCAGAAAAGGTAGTGAAGGAGAAGTACCCTCACCTGTTTGTGTAAATTGAAATTTCGAGGGAGAAA
Organism: Viscum album; assembly: GCA_963277665.1. Classification (NCBI taxonomy): domain Eukaryota; kingdom Viridiplantae; phylum Streptophyta; class Magnoliopsida; order Santalales; family Viscaceae; genus Viscum; species Viscum album. Next base: position 1,900,269,812 of record OY728121.1, on the reverse strand, counting down.
TATCATAAGGGGGGAAGAATGTAACAACCAAAAGTTTTTCAATAGAAATTCCCTTCTTATAATTATGTCATCAAATCACATGAAAACAAAACATAATGAACTACTAAGTGCTAAGTGACCTTTAATCATATGTTTGTCACTTCTGTATTGGGAATTTTGAGAATCTAACATACACGGTTGTGTTCAAGATGAATTTTGGAGTCTAATAAAACAAAAATAATTTTTGGTGAATATTAACCTACCCTTAAGAATATTAACATGCCCTTATGAATAGTGATATACCCTAATGAATAGTAACCTTATCTATTATAGTATAAAAATATTATTCAAGTGAAATTATGATGTAACTATATTTTAGAATAACTAAATGAATGTTTTAAAACTGGATTTTTAATAATAAGTTGTGATTTTAATTAAATATTAAATTAATCATATTCAGAAAATTGTTTTTTTAAAATGAAATTAATTTTTTTATTCTACACATTGAAAATGGTTTGGGTAGATTTTTGGGATTTTTCTGAAAAACGTGATTTTTTTATGAATAGTGAAATACCATAATTTAAAAAAATAAGCTAAATACGATAATTATAGTGTGGAGAAATAATAAACTAATGAATTGTATATTAAGAATACCCCTCTCCCCTCCACTACAAAACCACCCCACACACCCACATTTCCTCACACCTCTCAACATCCAAGCCTTCTCTAAACTCTGCCCAAACACCTTCCCTAGCCCCTCTCCCACGTTCAAGAGCTGTTGGTCTCATCAAAATACCAAGCCTATCTTCTTTAAGGAGGATCTCAGGAGGAGGGTTTAAGAGGTAATTTCTCTCCCTCTTCTCCTTTAATTTCCATTCAATTTCAAGTTCATTTCATTATCTCTCCACACATATCTTCATCCAAATGGTAGTGTAACCCCATTATTATACATGTACTAGAGTTTTATGATGCTAATGTGATTTTATATCATCCAACCCATTCTCCCTCTTCCTTTTATTTTATCAAAGAGAACGTTGTTCGTGAGGTGTTAATTTATCACCTTCAAGAATGATATGTTTTCTTCTTTTATTTCTACCTTCAGATCTGGTCATGAAACAATTTTTTTTGGTTGAACTAGAATTTTTTATATGTCTTATGTCCTATTTAATGTTTATGAAATAACTTATGGCCATATTACATGTGATGAAATAAAAAAATCTCATTATGATCGAAAAACCGTTCAAATTAACCCAAACAATCATTATTTAATTCTTATCTAATGATTCATCCACATTGATATAATATGATTAATTATAAGATAATTCGAACTCATGTAATTTCATTAATAACATGTAATATCATTTTTGGATAGTTACCCATGTTTTTCCAAAACTTCAATTTAAGAATACAAGTGAACCACCCAAGAAAAACCATAAAAACTAATATCCCCGAACAATGTTTTAAAAATCTATAACTCATCAAAGGGCACATAAAATCACTTAATGAAACCATAATAAACCATATTAATGTACACAAGGTTCTGTATTTCTAATTAATGAATATAATTTCATTATACAGGACATTAAAGATAAGGAAGCATTCAGATACAAGGTAAGGGGAAATTCTTGAACCCAACTTTCATCCTTTGGGTTCTCCCTCTTTCACTCCATTTTTGATATAGTTACTCCTATAAAATCATTTGTTCATCATTTTATTTCCTTTTCTGTGATAGAAATGTTTTACAATATTGTTTATGTTAAACAAAATGTTTTCCACAAGAACTCTTCGTTTAAGTACACACCTTTTACTTCTCACTCAAAGTGGACGGTTCTTGTAACATATATGTTATTACCTCTTTCATTTGGGAAGCCAATTTTTATGAATGTGTTCTTATGAGATGAAACCCATTACATTCCATGGGATAGTTATGTTCATTTTTTATATGAGTTCTATATGGCATGCATGATAATGATAATTTTATGATGTGACGGGTGTGCCCGAAATTATATAGCAGAATATGAATGTTTCAAAGTGACGGGTGCACCCAGAATTATACAGCACTCCATCACATTGGATAAAGTGATTAATCTCATGAGTAAATGTGAAAGGATGTGTGAACAAGATTCTATCTTGGTTCACATGTATGTGTGGTAGTTAACCACTAAGACATGATGTTTCATTTTTAAGCATTGCCACATTTCATGTCTTATATTTATGCTTCCTCTCATGGTCATGATCTTCATCCCATGTTATTATTATGCCCAACCCATGTTATATTGTTCATATCTATCCTATTACTGGGCTTTTAGATCACCCCTTTTTATGTATATCCTCATGTGGATGCATTTACTAAGGAGAGGACAAGTGCCCATAAGAAGCTAGAGAAGAAGAAATTAAATAAATGTTTATGCTTGATGTTGTAACTACTATGCGTAGTCCTTGTTTTCCCAATACACTAAAAATTTGGATACTATATGTGTAATACTATTATGTTTTTTATCTTCAAAATGATGTTGTAGTAATTTAATAAAAATTTGGGTCACTATAGTAGTCACACAGAAACCTAAACCAAAAACACATAAAATGTTTATGGAAAACCCTGGTCACCATCCTATGAAAAATATCTATCACACAAAACATGGAAAACTATAAAATTCAATATATTTTTACCAAAAAACCCAAAATAAAATTGGGTATCATGTAACATCATCATGAAAAAATTCTAATGGAATTTATAAATTCATCTAGAACCTCCTTTATCCATAACACATTGACTCCCCATCATCATCAGTCAATTTCAACATGTTAGGGTAAAATCAATACCAAAACCTAGTTGGGGTCACCCCAAATTTGTAGGAAACCAAAAAAGGATAATTAATGGATATACAAAACACATAGGGATACAATTTTCAATTGGATTCTATATGATTCAAGGAGAAACAAGTTCAGAGGATGTCGTGAAATAAAATGAATAGAAAAAACAAAAGTGGAGATTGAGATAGGAGAAAAAGTGGTTTCCCAAAGAAAAATCCATTTTAAAATACCTGAAACACTACCTAATAAATTTTCATGTCATAATCCCTTGGTTTATGCATTGAAAGTGTTAGGGAAATTATATTTTGTGGTTATTCATACTAGGTTAATTGTGTGACACATAGGTACACACCATGAACCTATTATGTTATAACATTATGAATTCTAAACAAATTTTGCTTCCAATTTTACGCCCCTAGACTACATCCAACCCCTCCAATAAATCATAACTTCAATAAAAATTTCATTTAGATATATTTAAACCATTATATTCCCATATAGAGTCCCAGTTAATCAAAAAAACCCATCACTAGATGGAAAATTCAAATTCATTCTCAAAATAAGGACCAGAAAATCTATAGGTCGTTAAACCAATAAACAGAGTATTTTAAAATATTTAAATGTTATAATTATTTAAATCATAGTTTGATATAATTACTAAAAAACCAAAAAATATTCTGTAATATTTTACAATGGTTAACATAGAGATATGTTAAAAAATTAGTCATACCGAATAAATGGTGTCCATCATCTATACAATTCGTTATGCACATTGAGAGGGAAATTACTAAATAACATCATAATAGAATACATAAAAACTATAGATTGATTATGATGGAGGACTATCCCACTACATAATATTAATAGAGGGGGTATATTCACATTTATTTTTCTTTGTAAAATATAATATATCAATATTATATTTTAATTTATATTTTTTATTTTTAAATAAAAAAATACCATATAAAAACATATAAAACCCATTTATTCATACAAAACCAATCTTTCTGAATTTATTCAACCCAAGTGAACATGTGGTTCTCTAAATTATGTCAGGGTCTACTACTAGATCCACACTCCAATACTCAACTATCCCCCATTGGTTATTTTCCCTTTTACAGATCCCTCATGCAATCAACATGCGCATCAAAATTCTTAATTAGGGTTCGAATAAAAGTCTCAGTAGCACACCACCAATGTGTCATTAACCTGATGTGATCATGTATTAAAGTATACTCTGTAATTAAATAAATGTGTGATAAGAATAATAACATGAAATCCAAACTGAACCAGTTGTATGTTAACCATGATGCCACAAACATTAAACCACACCTTCTTCAGCTTGAATCTAGATGGATACACAATGAATCAAAAGAAATCAAGGAATCAATATGAGGAGAATTTATCATTATTCTAGGCATTGTGTGATCATACACCTAAATATTAATTACCATAGTGAAGATTATTTTAACTGTATATGAAAGGGATCAAGAGCTAATCGGCATCCCTTATTCATCGAATGACATAATAGGGATTGTGAGATAATCAACACACCTCAGTCATCAAAGCATATAATAGGGACCAAGAGCAAGTTAGCACCCCTTTGTTTTCGATTAACATATTAAAGATCGAGAGATAATTAATACCCCATCTTCATTGAATTCTTACTTGAGATTGAGAGTTATTTAGAATCTTATAGTCATTGAGTGCATCACACAACATCCCCAATGCATCGTCGCATTCTTACCCCATGCATCAGTCTCTCATCAACATTGTCGCAAGTCATGCGCACTCCCCATCCAAATAACATGTCACGATGTTCCACATATCATTGTCTATAAGAAAAACATCACAAGGCATACATTTCATAACATGATACATGATAAATCACAACATAACTTTCTATGTAATGTAGCACTCACAATACATGCTCTCAAACATCAAACATAAATAACAAGTTACATGTACTCATGGTATCAAATGTAACGTAGGGATTCTAGGTATAAACACACAAACACATATGGTCATAATTTATCATGGTCATCAAAATAAATATTTTATAATCATATTAATGACAATCATGTGTAAATGATCCCCAAATGCTAAGGAACATCCTACCTCAAAATTCATCATCATTAGTAGCAAGTATGAACAACCCTGTGTGGTTCGATAGACCTCCTCACAACCTTATTATCATATTCATTGAAGCATAATGGGTTTGTAGAACCAAAACAAGTTATTTAATTTTAAGTAGAAATAAAATATCAAAAGCGATGATACATTCTATCTCATGGATAATTTCCAAATTATCATTTAGGTCAACACATGAACTTTCTATATTCTCTTCATGAATAAATTCTCTTCTGATAATTTATTATAAATTATTCTCTATAATTTTCATATTCTATTTTTATTACGAATTTTATTTTATTGTTATATTTGAAAATTTTAACTTAAATTGTCCTTTATAATTACATTTCAATAATTTATTATAAATTTTACCAAGTAATTATCTTTGGATGAACTTATTAAAAATTATCCTTTATAATTATCTTTTGATAATTTTATTACAAATTTTCCATTATAATTATCTTTTTATAGTTTTATTAAAAATTAACTGTTACAATTTATCCTTTTTTAATTTCACAATTATCATTTGATAAATTTTTCAATTATCCTTTGATAATACAAAAAATTATCCTATGATAATTTTGATAATCATTATCATATGATAATTACAGTATAATTATCCTTTCATAATTTGATTAAATTATCATTTGATAATTATTAATTTTTATTATTTGAAAATTTTATATAACTATTCATTTCATAATAATTATGTGTGAATGAGAACTAACATTTTTATTGCCTTGAAAGAAAAAACTGATTGAAGAAAATCATGGAGGACGAAAAAAGTGCTATCCCAAAGCATCATTAATCCCAAACATAATCCCTTCACAAGGAAAACAACCTATATTAAGAAAAAAGACATACTCTGATTAGGTGAACCAATGGACGCCAAGAAATCTGCCACATGTTCCCCTTCCTGCCATGTGTGAGTGATATCAATAAGATTACCCAAAATCTTCTTGCACTTTCTGATGATATAAACGCTATTCCACGGAACGAGGCTTGTACCTGCTAATGCTTTGCAGATCAATAAATAATCTGTTTCCACCTCTTTAAGAGTTATATTCCGCTACCAGCACATCTCCAAACCCGTGAGCATAGCTTGCTCTTCATCATGGAAAAAGTCATCGTGCCATAGAAAGTAGAAAATGCTACAACAACAAACCCTGCCCAATTCCGAATAACCCTGCCACCTCTCATATCCCCCCTAACAAGGTATCCATCCATGATGAGTTTTAGGCTGATGTGGAGGGGATTCCAGCATACCCAGTACCTACGACCCAACACCCTGCTTCAGCTGGAAAGAAAAAAATTGGATATCATGGATTTCACCGATGGCGCATCTTGACAGCCAGTACACACTCGGACCAAGTCCTGAAAAGAGTTCTTCATTTTAAAAATAATATGTGTCTGGGTACCTCAGATATTTTTGTGCCGCGCATCATTCCTTGCCCTCCAAAGGTTCCAGCATCCTGCTAAATCCAAAACAGCTTGTGCCTTCCTTTCAGTTCCATGACCGCCCGCTCCTTGAAACCATTAACTTAAGTAGATTTCCATCATCCCTCCCTATCTATTCCACCCAGTGAAATCACCGAACACTGGCCAGATCCATCTAGCCCGTTAACTATCAAAAAATAGATGCCCCAGTGATTCTTTTTTGGGCTCCCGGAAACACTAACACCTGGATGCAAAGTTAACACCCATATGTTGAATGCTATCATCAGTAGACAAATCTCGGTTCATTACCCACCACAACAAGAAATTAACTTTTGATGGGACCTCATTGCACCACATAATCTCCCCCATGTGTCATCATCATTTGGATCCCTCCTCACCTGAGAAAAACCCTTTAAAGAAAACACACCTGACGAACAGCCTGTAAAAATAAGATTAACATGCTCATCATTGATAACAATGCTATTGAAAACAGACCATTGACAATCATCCAAAATGGTCTGAATAAAACCAGAATGACCACTAGCCTCATGAAACGATATATTTGGTGTGGGGAATCCTGGAAACCACAACTTACTAGCCCCCCAATCTTGCAGCAAGAAATTAATATCACTACTTCCAACCATCCACCTAGAGTGCTGATACAATACCTCCAGGTAAGGGTGAATCAGTTTCCAAATCATAGAGGGTCGTACTCTCTTCTCATTCACATTAACGCCATATTTGTCCTGCATTATCCTACCCCAAATTGTTCTTCCTTCTATTGCCTCCCTTGCAATATTGTCATGTAGACCTTGCATGGTCAATGAAACACTCCTCATATTAATTCCCACATCTGAGAAGGGTTGTGCAATATGTTTTCCATATGCCTAGTGATACCTGCCTTCCATCTGCCCAACCCATATGAAAGACACCATTAACCTCTCCATGTTTTTGATAACACTACTGGGGACCTTAATGGTGGACATTACATGCATGGTAAAAGAAACAATAACACTATTCACAAGGGTAATGTGCCCACCAAATGACAAAAATATTTTCTTCCAATTGAAGATGTGCCTTGTGATCTTTGCAACCAACTAGCCAAAATGCTGAATTCTAATAGAGTAAGGGCTCACCGGTTCCCCAAGGTACTCCATAGGAAATGATCCCCTACTCATGTTCATGTTGTCTTCAAGATTTCTAACCCTGCTTTCTATGATATCCTTGGATTAATAAAACAAACATTTCCCCTTGTTCACCACCTGACCACTCCACATGCAGTACTCTCCTAAAAGACCATTCATCCCCTGCACTAATCTTCTACTTCCATTGATACACAAAATTGTGTCATCAGAAAACATCAAATGTGATATACCCCTTGTAACATGTTGATTCCGATAAGGCAAAACTCTCCCCAAGAGAAGACCCCGGTTAATATAGTAGCTAAAGAAATTTTGAGAGAGGATGAATAGAGTGGGAAAAACAGGGTCTCCTTGCCTAAGTCATCTGCATGCCTTGAAAAAACCAAACTTTTTTCCCAAAAACGATGTTAATATCCAGGCCGAACTGAAGCAATGAAAAAGTAAATCAATCGTCTAGTTGGAGAACCCCATGCAAGCCAACACCCTTAAGATGAACCCCCGTTCCAATCTATTATAAGCCTTGATCATATCTAATTTTATCACCAAGTTACCCCCCAATGACTTATTGTTAATATCACCAACCACCTCTTGCTCCACTCCCATTTCCCCTGAATTGAACGCCCTTTAATAAAGCCATGTTGTTCCGGAGACACCCACATATTCTAGTGATATGCCATCCTTTTATTGAGAATGTTGGCCAAAACCTTCTAAGGAATATTACACATGCTAATAGGCCGATATTGATCAATGTAATGTGGATTATAAATCTTTGGAATCATCAACATCTTGGTTGCACATGTAATACGCAACAAATTCCCACCCTGAAAAAAGCCATGCACTGCCTTCACTAAATCTCCCTTGACTGTGTCCCAAGCCGCCCTATAAAAACACCCTGGAATGCCATCAGGCCCTGGTGCGCTCTCCAGATTCAAAGTTCAAATAGCCTCACGCACTTCAATCTCCTATGAAGACCTCCTCAAACATATATCGACTTCCTCTGAAACACATCTCAGAATACCCTCAAAAATTTCTGCATCACCCCTCGGTTACCCACCATTCAAGCCAGGATTGGGCCCTGCCAGTAGGGATTGGATACTATCATTGACCATGACTCCAACCTCGTCCTGATCAGTAGAATAGGAACCATCGTCCATTCTAATATTTGGTCTCTGAACATGGAGACGCTCCTTAATACAAGCATGTAAAAACCCAGTGTTACGGTCCCCCTCCTGAAGCCCCCGAAGTCTAGCCCCTTGTCTAGCTAACCGTTCCTGCCTTAGAAGAGTATCAGATAGAAGATATTTTTTCAGCCTTAACTCAGTAAAAAGAATTGCATACCATTCCTGCTCTAGACCCTCTTCCATTCGAACAATCTCCATGTTGATCTCAACTAAATCATTATCCCTCGCAGGAATAGCCTTCCTCCATCGCCATTGAAGATATTTGAGAAACCTAATCTTGTTGTGGAGTGTAATCCATGGGTTTCCCGTATGTTTTACACTCCAAGACTCCCTAACCACATCATTGAAACCTGTTTTCTACACCCAGGTATTAAAAAACATGAACTGCTCCCCTCACGACGATCCTGAATCTAAGGAAAGTCGAAGCGGAGAATGATCAGAGAGACACTGAGCCAAATGAGTGACTTTTGTGTCCAGGAATATAGATAATGTGGCCTCATTCATCATGCATCGATCAAGAGGACACCGGATCTGACATCCTCCTCGTTGATTGTTACACCGTGTGAAATTATCTCCTACAAACCCCACATCCAACAGTCCACTAGTTGCCATAAACGAGACAAAAGCTTGGTTAGCGGTCCTAGGAAAAGCACCACTCCCCTTTTTCTCCTCCGGACTAGCTATGATATTAAAATATCCCCCAAAAATCCAAGGATCAGAGTTAGAGATAATACCATCAAAATCCCTCCAAAGTGTCTCTCTATCTTGAGCAAGGCACTTAGCATAGACGAAAGCAAAAGAAAACGAAAGAATCTAAACAGAGAATTTAGTAGACAAAAACGGATCTGACACAGCATACCTACAGACCGTGATTTTATCCATCCAAAACAACCAAATATGCGAGTTTATAGAATCCCCATGCATGAAACCCTTCACTTGCAGCCTTTGAGCATACTCCCTGATTTTACTATGCCCCTACTTCGGTTTGAGCAACGCAACTATCGATACAGAATTATTGCAAAGTTCATTAACTACAAAATCAGATTTCACCTGAGCCCCTATTACTCATGCATTCAATATGGGGATTCTAACCATTAAAAACAATCATGTCTGGTTTTTACCCCAGACTTCTGGCCCCTGACAGTATGAGATACAACTGGGGATGAAACCAATCCTAATCTGGATTGAGATCGCATGTGAACACTACTCTGCACCTTCTAACCAACTGAGCCCGGGGAGCACAGACCATTGAATAAAGCCGTTGAGAGGCCTCGGGAGAGACACAAAACTGAAATCTTCCTTTACATGAAATGACACCATTCATCACTGAGGGAGAGTGTGACAGAGAAGAGGGAACCTTCGAAACAGGAGACAATGGGGGTGAAGAAACCACCGGTTGAAGATTGTCCTCCCCAGGCGAGGAAGACATCACCGCTACCTAATCTTCAAATCCCAGCTCCAACAGAAGGATCTCCAAAAAATAGATACGGGAGGTGACCCAAGGATCAAGACATGATTGAGGAGGCTAGACTAAATTCCTGAGCACCGCCCCAGCAGAAGGGAAGCCCCTATCCCAAATCTTCAGAGGCGAAACCTCCCCCACAGCATTGTTAAATAAAACCATATCCCAGCAGAGAGGCCGAAGTCCATGACAACTCAAGGGCTGCGAAGACGAGGGATCCTCACAAGGCATCCCAGAAGAAACTTCTCCCTTTCCTTTATCACACCCCATCGGTACTGAAGAGCAAAGCAGAGCCGAAACCCTTACAGGAGTGTTCAAATTATCCTGAAAACTGGAATCCCCTATACGGGCCATGCAGAAAACCTGTAATGTGTGACCAGAAATATGACAATAAGAGCAAAACATGGGAACAACAGGGCAAATCAGCGGTTGACAATGATCCTCCATTCCTTCGATCCGATGCACCGAGTGACTCTGAAGCCGACGAGAGAGATCCAACTCAACACAAATCCTTCCAACAGACGCCTCTACCATGTCACTCGTCCTATCATCCGTGCACAAAAAGGAATCCAACGAATCCCCAATCGCCCTTAAGAAGGATTCACTCATAAGGGGAAGAGGGATTCCTGGAAGAAAAATCCCAACCGCCGCATTTGATCATTCTTTCCCTGCATGAGCCTCCATTGACAATTGAGAAAGTGAGAACCTCCAGCGCCCCACAATCCGCGGACTACTACTCCATGCTTTAAAAAAAATCATCCCTCGAAGGCAAAACAATACAGAAAGCTTTCTGATCGAAGATCGACACCGACGCCGGAAGAGAGGAACCCCATCTGCATACGCAATCTTAGAAGATGGACAGGGATGGCTTAACCGCACCAAAACGCGCTATCAGCGTCCAGCGAAGATCCTTAGCCGCCGCCTCGAAAGAAACTGCCGGAACCGAAAGCACATGGCAATCCTTCTCCATGAAAGAGGTAGCCGACAATAGAACCGACAATGAGGAATCTCGATCCAGACCTAGCCCCAGGAGAGGCCGCAAAAGGGAATCCTTGAAAGAAGGTAGAGGAAGACGAGCATCACCACCATCAGACGCCGAAGAGCAAGGCGCACTGCTGCCAGGGATTTCTGACGCAACTGGCGGAGCGGGAGCCTTCAGAACGGTAGAATTCGAATCCATCCCCTCCTCCATGTATAATAATAATTATGTGTGATTTTCATTTCTTTTTAACAAGATTAACGTTTGATAATTTTATAAATTATATCCTTTCATAAAACTATTTATGAAGTATACTTTGATAATTTTATTTTCATTATTTAATATAATTTCAATATCTATTTTTTAGAAATTAAAAATGAAAAAAAAGTGGAAATTATTTAATGATAATAACAATAATAAAGCATTTATCGATATATGTTCACACATCAAGGGAAAACTAAAAGAAGTTTATGATGGAGAAGATATGAATTGACCAACTTAGCTTCATTGTCTCGATGACATGTTGTTCCAAAATTACCCCAACTCAATCAAACCTATCTCTACTAAAATATGAATAGTTCAGTTATTAAGAACATTAAATGAATATTCCTATTCATTGAAAAAATCCCAAATATATATCTCGGATTTTAATTTTTCTTTCAATGGAAACTTAATTACAAAGGTATTAATGTTACCCTTTTAAGGTATTCTGATTATTATTAGTTAAAAACAAGCTAGAAATTTATCATTGAAATCATCCTTTAATTTTAATGAAGGCCATACAAGAATTTGGGATGAAAATGAATAGTAAAACGTCAAATTATTTATTTAATAAAATTAATTATTTAATATAAATATTAAATTACTTAGTTTAAATAGTGACCTGACCAAACGTTCCTTGAGTATAAGGTTATACCTTTCCTAGGGTAAACTCTGTATTCTGGACCCAATGGTGTTTATATATTTTTCATACGATGCATGATTTGAGAGATATTAATTATTTTTTATTTAAAAAATGGATTAAATAATTAACTAAATATAAGAATGACTTATTCATGAGAGTGGCATCCCAACGGCTAATCTTAAAACTTTTATACCCTTCTTAGGGTAAACTCCACATCCCAGACCTTACGGAGGTAAAATATTTCTCATGAAACGCACAATTTTGGAAATATTAAATATTATTAAAATCTAATGTAATATAAATTATTAAATAACTTATTTTCATAAGTGAGACATCTAAACATCTGATTCTTACAAATTTTATATGCCTCCTTGGGTAGACACCATGTCCCAGACCTAAACGTGGTCTCAGATTTTTCATATGATGCACTAGTTCAAAATTATTCAATTTTTTTTAATAAATTATGTGTGCTAAATATAATATATTTACTAATAATATTCTTTTCTAAATGATTCTTTTTAGGCCTCAGAATCTCACAACAAATTAGAGTATAACTCCAAAAATATTGGATTGAATATTTCAAAGTGTTAATTTGGTCATACCATTACTCAAGTCATTTAAAATATTATTTTATGTTATTTTCATTGATAAATAATTTTCTTTTCACATAATACACTTTTAAATTTTCTACATGTGGTTTTTTTATTATTTTTATATAATTTAAGATATTATAATTATCCCCCTCTATCAGCTTCTCGTCCTCAAGATGTATCTCTAGAAGAATTTCTCAAACAAATTAGACCACTGACCTTGAACATCATACTCATGATCCAACATCTCTTTCTAGATTTTTCCCTGCTTCCACTGAATTAAGAATAGTAGGCTTGTCTTTCCTCGCAACACCTTCTCACATTGATCTATGATCCACACCAGATTCCCTTCATTAGATGTGTCTATTTCAAGCTCAACATCCTAAAAATCAATAAATTAGTTGGATAAGGTATGTACCTCCAAAACAGTGATGCCTGGAACACATCGGGCATACATCGATAGTAAAAAGTGTGTTCTAGATGATACACCACTGCCTCTATCCTCCTAGTGATATGAAAGGGTCCAACAAAATGTGGTACCACCTTGCCATATTTCCCCAAACATATGTACCCTAACTAGGGAATCACTATCAAGAAACCTAAGCTCCCACAAAAAACTCCAAGTTTCTCCACATATGGCTGTCATATGATATCTATCTACTATTATTGGTGATTAACCTCTTTAAAATCAGATGAACTCTCAAGGAGGTCACTTGAACCAAACCATGACCAAAACATCTACCTTACCCACCTTATGCCAATAAGTGGTGATTGACATGGTCTCCCATAAACATCCCCATAATGATCGATTTGAATCACAAATTGGTAATTGTTATTGAGAGTAAAATCATTCAAGGAAACATAATCATCAAAATCTCTAACAATGCCTAGCATGTAAGCTCGTAAAATATCCTAAAATTTGGTTATAGTGCTCTCTGATTGTCCATCAGTTCAAGGATGGTACAACATGATCAATATTAGTTGAGTCCCAAGGGGTTCATGCATTATATTAAAAAATGACATAAGACATTCGTCTCAACCTAGATCCTCTATCTCAAGTTTAGTTCACCTTGAGTTAGGATTTAGTGATGGATCTTGTGGTTCATATAAACAAAAAATATATCACCAAAGAGATACTGTCACCAAAACAATAGAGTGTGGAACAAGGCTTCCAACTCCATTTCATGTATAGGGAAGATCCACTAAGGGTATCATAGCTGAAGAGACCAATAGTCTTTTACTACTCACATTACATCAACACCACTCCCAAGACAATCCCTGACGCATCACTGTAAACTGCATAACCAATCCCATGCTTTTGGAGTGTCAGTACTGGATTTGTATTCCATATTCTCTTTATCCCATGGATATACTCTTTACACTAGTCTTACTACTGGAACATCACACCCATTTTCCTTAGTTTTATCAAGGGTTTTGATAATCATATGATTTCTAGTATAAACTATCTATAATATCCTACTAAACCAAAAAATATCTTATTCTGAAACACATAGGGACATTTCTAGGACATGAATACCTAATCATTCTCTAGGTATACAGATATACTGGTCTTAGACAACACATGTTCTAGGAACATCACCTCCCAAATCTATAATTCTTACATTTATAGGTTAGCATGAATCTTGTTTTCTAAAAGCATACTCAGTAATTTATCTAGACTTTTATCTGGTTACAATAGTGTCAATGTGTAGATGAGGATTTCATTTGATTTAATCCCTTATGAACGAGTCTCGGTATGGGTGGAAGTCACTATTCATGGGGGCCTTAAACACTATCGGTGTGCTCAACATCCCAATAAACATTACCATGTAATCATACAATCCATACCATATCTAAATAATTGTCTTCTGAATATCATCCTCTTTGTCTCACAACAGGAGATAATATTTTTTAATATAAATATAGTAGAAACACTAAGCTCTAAACTAATGATTGAAAAGATCCTAAATAAAGGTAAAATGATATTAGTTCTTACCATCACCTTGTTCAACATTCAAAAATCTATGCATAACTAAAGACAAATATCCACCTTATTAGATGACAACATTAGGGAACCTCATGGTGATGTTCCCAGCTTAATGTATCCCTTACTATTAAATTTATACATTAGACCCTTGATCTCCTTCAGTTCAGTTGGTGCCATATGAAATGGGGTATCAAAATGGTCGTCCAACTGACATAATATCCTTCTAACATAACCCACTAATCCTTTATAGTTTCTACTATGTCAAATATTGACACAAATTTCAACTCATTTCTCAATATCTCTAGGGCCACTTGTGGCCTTAAAGGATATATAATTCTTACATGTATGTAAGGAAATATTTTACCATAGTTATGAAAACTTATGATAATAAGAAGAACTAAGAAAATTAGTTCTATTTTAGGTGTCCCTATTACTTATACAAAAGAAAATGTGTGGGGGAAATTTAAACTTAATTATCCAACACATTCAAGGGAAATGGTGATGCCTCTTCCCTAGAGGAAGTATTTAGGCCTACATCCCATGTAGTTCATAAACATTATCCAAGAAACATATTCTATAACATGAAGGAAGATCTCCAAAAAAATTGTAGTATAAAACCTAATTTGACTATGGGATCTCCCAATGTTTATCTAAAAAATTATATGGGATCAAACAAGGTTTTACTAGGAGTATACCAATAACCCAAGGTATACGCCTCCTAAAACTAAAAACATTTCCTTCCCTGCACAGAAGGATAAACTTTCTAGAATAGATAACAATAAAAATGGAATTTAATTAATGAACTAGTATGCAGTAAAGGAATATGTATATATATTTAATGTGGACCTAAATTCCTAATCCTGAAGCATGAACATAAAAAAATATCTTTAATGACATATAAAAACCTTTTCATCACCCAATGTGAGTTTAATCAGTAATAAAAACATATATAAACTCTCTTATATGGAAACTCATAGGTCTACTATGTAGTGCTAGACATGAACTAACATTGTTATCTTACCTATGTCCATGTGTCCTATTTCTTATATAAAATATCCCAAACCAAGATAAGAGAAGGAACAAGTAAGGGAGATTTGATATCTGAGGCCATTGGTTAACATCCCAATTAGAACCACGGGGTCTGAGATGGAATTCTACATAAACTCTTGTGCCTCTCCCCTTATACAATAGGTTACCCATAAGAAGTGGGGGACTGAGTCCATCAATATGGAGTCTATAACCTCTATATAATGTCATAGTATCAATAATAAACAATAAAAAATATAATAAATTATTAGAGTAACATAGAGAAATGTAAATATTACATTCATGTAAAAGAAATAAAATTGATCTGGAAAGTGGAATGATTTTCCAATGAAAATAATAAAGATAATGAAAATAAATAAATAGTGGATCCTTTTGAGTCCATATTTTTTGGATACTAGATCCCAGTCAAATTTCTCACCTACACACCATAGGGTTCATGACTTTCACTACATCCCTCATGAAATGTACATGCACATCAAAATTCATAAGTAGGGTGTGTGTACAGGACCCAATAGGACCCCACTATTTCATCCTCTACCTATCATGCTCATGTATATAATTATATTCATTAAAAAAATAATTATGTGACAAGAATAATAATATGAAATCCAAAACTGAGTGGTTGTGCGCTAAAAAGACAACCACAAACCCCAACCATACCTGCTTCGACTTATTCAGGATGGATAACCCAGTTGGAATAATAAATCAAAGAATTAGGCCAATGCTAATAAATCATGATTTTTAATATTGTGTGATAGTGCAACTAAATAATAATTCTTATCAGAAAGATTGTGTTATATATATATGAAATGGATCTAGAGATAATAAATATCCTTTATTTATCTAGTGTCATGATAGGGATAGAGAGATAATCAACATCCCTTAGTCATCAAATCATATACTAGGGACCAATATCTTGTCATCACCCCTTTTTTCGACTAAAAAACTAAGGATCAAGAGCTAATAATCTTCCCATCTTCACCGAATGCATTATAGGGATCACAAGGTAGTTTGTATCCCTTACTCGTTGAATGCAACAAACAGAATCCACTGGGGATAATTGTATTTCTAACCCCTACATCTGTCCCTCATCATCACTTTCTCTAGTCATGTGAACACCCCATCAAAGGGATTACATGTCATGATGGTCCACCTATCTTGGGATCAAAGAACACCATCCAAAAAAATACATAGATTGACATGATACATGATAAAGCATACCATATCATCCTATGTAATATATAATATGAAATACTTGTGATAAAAAATCAAACATGAATATAAATATATAATTACTCCTGGAATCAAGTGTAGTGTTGGGGTCCAAAGGATACACACACATCCACATGTGATCATAATATAGAATGGTCATCAATATAAATATATGAATAATCATATTAGCGGAAATATTGAGTAAAAAAACCCAAAAAGTTAAAGAACATCCCACATCAAAATTTGTCATCATCAACTCTAGTGATGATATTACCAAAGAGGGGGATTGAATATTCCGTATACTATGATGCATTGAATGTTGGTTTTGGAGAAAAACTAATATAGTGGGATCATGTAATAGATTATGGTTCATTTTATATATTACCCCAAGAACCAAACTACCCTACACATGACTTGGATCTAGAATTCATGGTCCACACTTGGAATTGTTTGTGAAAGTATCTCTTCAGTGATTATTTTTTTGTCAACACTTACCCTAAGATCCCTTATTATATCATTTTTAGTAGAAATTCATACTATGATAAATGGAATGGGTTTAGTTCCTGTAGAATTTTTATTTTGAGATGAATTTTTCACAAGGGAAATGTAACATATTTGAATATTCTCTAAATCATAATATGTAGGCATAAAAAGATATCAGTGAGACGCCATTAGAGGAGCAATTACTCTTAATGATCATGTCACGTGACTAGAGGATGGATGATTCTGAGTTGTATGGTTCAATTAATAGTACTCCCTTATTTTTCATATCTTATCTAGTAGACAAGGTAATTTTAGTAAAGGATTCATACATTGAGTGTCTTATGATAGAGAAACAACTAGATGGAAGTGATTTGATACCTAGGTGGACGTTGAACAATGATGCTGTGAAACTTTTACAAGATTAAATGATAGTCCATACTTCCATTAGATAGGAGTTAATTAGATACTTACAAACCTTAGTGTGGGAGGTATATCATGGTTTTATGAAGAGACACCATGACTTTAGAAGAATATTCTGGTAGCTATGGATGAAGAGGGACATAACATGGTTTGTGTATCAATGCCTTAACACCAGAGGTCAAAGGATGAATATAAGTGTCTTGATGGTTTACTCTAGCCACATAGAAATACCATGTGGAATTGGTAGGATGTCATGATGGATTTTCATATACGGTTTACGAGGACCTCGAGGTGCTGTGATGTAGTCTGTGTGATCATCAATCGACTAATGAATGTTTCCCAAATTTAAATGATATATGAGACACACACAATGGATGAGATGGGAAGGACATATGATTATGATATCATATTCTTACAATAATATGCAGGTAGAAATTTTTTGGAAAGAGAAACATGTTTTAAATCCTATTTTTGGAATGTCTTAATGAAGGTTCTAGGGAATCACCTAATATTGAGCATAACATACCTTCCTCAGATAGACAAGAAGTCCGACAAGATTATATTCATTTAAATAGAAATGATACAAATTTTTTATGGAATTAAGTGTAAAATGGGATGACCATATATTCTTGGATTATATTGAATAGAAAAATGGTTACCATGCATCGATTCAAATGACACTTTGTGAGGGTTTTCATGGTAGGTAATTTCATTCACAAATTTTTAAGCATGATTAAGGTGGGGTAGAAGATGTGGGATCCAGATTGGTTTAGGATACCTCGATGAGAGTGAAAATGATTGAAAAGTGTTTTATCATCTCTTAGATCACGAAGAGATCATATAATTATCATAGTAGGATACCTTATGAGTTAATTGTGGGTGATAAATTTATCATTGGATTGAATCCCAAGTTAGGATAATGATTATAGATGAATTACGTCTAGGTAGAACCAGGGTTTTTGGGATCCGTGATCATAAAAAGGTCTTGTACGATGGCACATCATCTAGCTCTTCCTACTTCTAATAGAGGTATGAATGGAAAGTTTCATATCTCATAACTTCTAAGGTACACATCTAATCCTGCATGTGTGATATACTATGAGTATGTTGATAATGGACCAAATGCATCATTTAATGAGTGACTAGTGTGGATTATAGATCATAGTGAGAAAGTCCTCCAAAAGAATAGCATACCACTTATACGGGTTCAAAGGAAACACTAATGAATCTAGGAGGAGACTTGGGAGAGGGAAGCAGATTTTTGAGCTCAATGGCCAGAGTGGTTTGAAGAGGATCGTGGGAGGCACTTCTTGGGGGTGAGAAGTCCTTAGAGGGGGAGGAATAGTAAAACAATGAAACTATAGTTTTTTTAAGGAAATACTTTTTTCTCTTATTCTCCTCCATTTTTAGAGTCGATAAATGTTTTTGTAATGTCTTTTGGACCATGAGAATCTTAAAAAATATGTATTTTTTTTATATTCTAACCAAAAATGGTATCAACAGATCATGGGAAGGGTGGATACACTATAGTGCTTCCATGAATTTTATGATACATTTCTGAGTAAATAGATAAACAATGTATGTTCTTATCAATGATAGTTCATTATACCTTTCATTGTGGGGGGATGTTTTTAGGAGCTTCACTGTGGTGTATAAAACCACACCACCAAAACATTACCATGTCCTCTTTAGATATATAGAATAACCAATCATATAGCCTCTCATCCTTGGGAGTTAATAATATTAATATTTAATTAGAAAATTAATATGTGGATCCAATTGTGAATTTATTTTGGACCTTAATTTCTTAATTGAAGTGGGGAATTCATGAGGCTTCAATGTGGATTTTCCAAGAAGATCAAGACCAAAAAATAATGATCATTCTACTTTTATTTTCATTGATCTAGTGTTATGAAAGGCTATTGAAACAACTCTATGTTGTTGTCCTCATACTACATAGAAAATGTTTAATATTATATTTTTCTATTCCTTCATTGTCTGTTACCATGACACAACTTTTTATCTCTCAACATAGTGGCATCTTCCAATGAAACCTTACACTATGGTTTTATCTTATACTATGTGGTGGTAGTATTCAATATTCCTGCACTCTATAGTACCCAGCTTATGCCATTGGTCATTGTATTCTTCTAGGAAGCCTTAAACATAATCGTGATATCTTATGATGATCTTACAAAAGTGTCCATGGTGGGTGATCACGTTTCTATTTGTGTATGAACATTGGTTGGGTGACAACATCTTCAAAAACCCTTCATGTTTTTCATGAAAACTATGAGGTAGGATCTTCTGTAACTATTGGGGATTATTTTAAGAGTGTTTCATTGTTATTATTTCTGTGTTGGAATAATTGATAACTATTCTTGAAATGTTATCACTTATAGGTTTGGGTGAATATCATGTCATACATGTTATGATATTATATCCATATGAATTTCTAGAGTAGTTTTTACCATATTTGATGCAGATTCACATGCCCTTATATGAGGATACTATATTTCTCATTATGTTATTCAATGTTTGTAATCATGTTATAATTTGTTGTGTATTATCTTGAATTTGGTGTATATTTTCTTAGTACACTTGATAATAGATCATCGTGGTATGATTATCCATTATAGGGGGTGTGTTATTGATGTGTGTTGATGATGAAAATGTAGGATGATAGCCTTGTGGGATGGATGTAACTCGATGCCTTGAGGATTCTGAGGAAACTTGTCAATACTCAATGCCTTGTGGATTTTCAGTAACCTAATGACTAGATGCCTTTAAGATTATGAGTGGCATGTTAACTTCCTTGTGGCTACTTTATGATTGTTTTTAGGACTTGTGATCATTATTCCATCATGGATCCAATGTAGATATGGTCAGTGGTTTTTTGAGGCTAGGATTGCACACAAACAATCAGTTTCAGATTATATGATGTTATTCTAGTTGTGAATTTATTATATTTTTGACATAAAAATATTATACATGAGAATACATGGTAATGGACACATTGGTGGTGTTTTAGTGAGGGTTTCTTCTCACACCATACACTGGAATTTTGGATCTCTTATAGTTTTCAGAACAAGTGTCCCGAAAAAGGTAGAGATATATATGGTGGATGGATGAGTATAGTAAATGAAGCTTCTAGCAGACCAAGATCGACTCTAAAGGACCCACTGGTTGTTATTTTAATTATTTTCACAAAATAATTTGTTTTTATTGCTATTATGGGAGAAATTAATTCTTTTATGTCATGTATTCCCTTTTTTCATTTAGTTTCCTAATGTTTACACTTGTTATTAATTATATTTATTATTATTATTATTGAACTTTTGGAATCATAATAAATTATTAGTCTCCCCACCAATAGGCTTAGAGCCTCACTACTAGTCAACAATCTCATGTTTATGTGGATGCATGCCTAAAGTCATGTGAACATCCATCTTGGACCTACTGGTTCAGCCTGAGATGTTACATGGAATTTGGGAGAATAATGAAGAAAAAAGAATCTTTTATGAAAGTAGTTCTAAATTATCAAAATTAATCAAACCAGACATTGAAAATAGATAATAACTAACTAATATATAGGTTGATAAAAATTATAGATGAATTTTATAAAAGGATATGCATATACATAAGTTTTTTAAATTTCTTATTAAGATAATTAATTTTGTTATATAGGATATTCAATCCCTTTAGTGGATGTTTGGAATCAATGTAAGGAGTTCTCATTCAAAAATTTAAATTGTTGAGAAATAATTATTATTATACTCCATGATATTTTTAATATGGTATTTTTACATACTAAAGAATAAATTTTAGATTATTCATTAAATTAATAGGTTAATAAGAACCATGACATGTTCTTTATTCAAATTTCATTCAATAAAAAGATACCAATGTTGAAAACGTTTTTATTTACTCAAAACCCTTCATTTAGATATAATTATTCTTATTCCACTTCCTTCTCCTATGCTTGGATTTTACAACATTAATAATTTAATTCAGTGAACATAATCTTCCAATCAAGGGATAATGAATTTTCTTTTCCAAATACTTTACCATGATGATTCTCTTTCCCAAAAAGTATATCATTGGTAAGAAAAATTCATATCTTCTATAATGAAAGTTTCCACTCTTTGTCCATATTTCCCATTCCATCTAATGTTATCCTTTATAATTAGAAACCTAATTATGTCTCAACTCATGTAATCTCTATACTTCCCATATCATGTTTCAAAATGATGTTTTTGTTAATTTTTTTATGATGTTTCTTTTGGGAAAAGATATTTTAAATCATTAATAAGGTTTTATATCTTTTCAAAGACACTTGTTTTATTGTTCACCTCATAAATCTTTTAATAACTATTATTTCATGTAATGAACTTATTATTGAATTTTATTTTAAAAAAGTAAATGTTTTCTAAATTCTCCACTTAACCATTTTGAAAATAAAATTTCAAAGTGACAAATTTTTTTTTATGATAATGTTAAAAAATTATAAATTCAATTTTTCCCTTATTAACACATATTTCAATTTTTTTTATTTTTATATGAAAAATCCCACCTACACCATTATGTTTCCTCAAATAAATTCATAATCTCCTAATTTTAAGTATATATAGTTTTAAATTGTCAATGATATTTCTTATTTCTAATGAAATTTTCGTAATTCTCCATAGGGTTATTTTTTGAAGAATATAAACACCTTATATTCATTACTGTGATATTATATTATGTTCTCATAAACCTTATTTCTTATAATTCATATTCTTATATTTTTTTTTATCATTTAAACCATTTTATTCTTTGTTTAACTTTTCCATTGATGGAATTATGCATGATTTCCTTATCTGGAACACATAATGATACAAATATGAAGGGTGTTCTATGATAGTGCACCATTTCATTGGGTAAAATATTTTTCACTACATGTGAAATGTTTATTATACTTTTCCATCACCCCATGGTTATGTTTATGATAACCTAGGTTAACAACCTTAGAAATATTATTTTACGAATCCTTTTTGATGACATTTGGTGATTTGCTCATGAATGTCTTGTGTTTATGTTTTAGTCACAGTTACAAGAAATTGTTCATGTAATTATGATCACATTATGTATCATGAATTTATCTTCATGTTCATAGGATCATGTACATATGTTATGCACCAATACCTTCCCATCATATGTTATGATTTTATTGTTTATCCCTTACTAGGAATCTGATCTCATCATTCTCTTATGTTTCCATTTTCACAAGTTATGAAAAAAATTAATATGTAAGTTGTTTTTAGAATTGTATCTTTTGTGGAGTATTTGTGGGAGATGTTGAAATATTTTTATGGATTATATAGTTACAATAATAGTGGTAAAATGTTTTGTTTTCTAAAAAAGTAAAGGGTTTCATTAGTTAATTATTTTTACGAACAGTCAAAAACTATAAGAAACTGTATTGGGAATGTATCTAATGAAATATTTTCATTATGTTATGTAATTGAGTCGACCACATCCATAGGGTATCATACAAATGTGAATATCAATTCACCATTGCATAAGATCCACTTACAAGCCAGTATATTCATACACTTGGTATTGAGATTCATTGATTTTTTCTCAAACCATTCTATTATTAAAGGTTTACATATCACATAATAATTTTATAAGAGAATTGTTTATTTAGATGTGAAGATTTCCCTAAACAAAATTTTAAATTATTTTATTTATCGTTGAAATTCTAGGATAAAGGCTTGTATTGAATATTAGGTTTTTGATGTTGTTTAAAGTTGATTAGATGTTAGTTTGAGGATCTTGGAGAGGATTTAGATCAATTCCATGGATATTGATTTACTTCTAGTCTAAATTTTTTATAGGATATAACCTTATGGCTTTGAGTCTGACCATAATGCTTTTCCCAACTCACCATAAGGATTTAAAGCTGAATATAAATCATTAACATTGATCAATTATTTTTCCTCCCATGAATAATCATTTGATATAAATCATAATACATCATTATACATGATAATACATTGGAATATTTACCATTGTATTCATATTAAGGCTTTCCCCATGACATCATATAACTTCTTCATGAAGTATTTTTTATAACAAGAATTTTAATGGCTTGTGATATCATTCAAAAATAACTCAAAATATGACATTGGAAAATTCATATGAATTCATGGGACTTCTAGAAGAGCTTCATGATTCCATTTCATCATTCATGAAGTTGACTAAGGGAATCCATATGGATCATACATTTATTATCATTTGTAGGGAGAAAATAGGGACTGCTATGGATTTATGGGAAGAAAAGGTCAAGGATCAGGATTCCATAAAGGGGAAAAAATTATCTAAAAGATTCAAAAAGGGTGTTATTTCAGATATTTGACCCAAAAACATTAAATTATAAAACCTATTGTCCATAAGAAATTAAAAATAACATTGTACAAAGAGGAATGAAATTTTACTCAACTACTCAAGTGGTATACTAGAATTTTAAAAATAATTTTCTTTTTTCATTTTAATATATACATTAGTTTCGTAATGCCTATTTCTTCAATTTAAATTCTATTGTCTCTTAAATTGAGGGGTAATCTCTTGATTGATTAAGGGAATAATATCCCTAATAATTCATGGGTATTTTATTGTATTTGAATATAAAACTTTTTCAATTCCATGATATCAGTTCTCAATGGTGATTTAAATATTATAATGTGATTTTATTTAGGGTTTTGAAATAGTTTACTATTACATCTTATATTGAAAAAAATACCTTTAAAATTCATGGTGTAGTGTTTCTCGAATGAGAAGGTGGTATTATGGGATTATTTTATAACAATTTTTTAAAAATCTATGGGGGAAGTTAATAACCCTAAATTTTCCATGGAACAATAAAAACTGATTGGCTTTTTTCTAGGAAATTTAGTGAGTTACTTGATGACTTTCATACACATGAAAAGAGATATTGATGAACCAATATTCATTGTTAGATAAATTTTTACATTATCTATCAACCTAAAAGACTTAGATAAAAAAATTGAGGAACATTGCACTTATAAATTTATCATGGAAGTAATCAAAACCATTTGTGTACTATGAAAAAAATATCAAGTGTAAATCCTACCCAAAATCACTTTTATTGTATATAATTATAAATTCCTCATTTCATTTATTTTTTTTAAAAAAATCAAAAACTAAAATAAAAAATCCCTTTTTAATAAATTTATACCTTATTATTTCATACATTCCAATATAGGATACAACCTAGGTGAACACTATTACCTCATTTTGCATTGGAAATTATTTTATTTTTTGACACCCTATATCATGATGCATTAACAACATGTAGTAATTTATTGGTAGGAAGTCATAAAAAATAAATATTTCAATGTTTCATGACATAGACATCATGTGAACAAATATTTTGTGTTTGATCTAGAAATATAAGGAAATTTGACTATGTTAAAAATAATCAATTTTTAGTATTTGAGAAAATTAATTTTATAGACTCAAGGGAAACATCAAATGTTCTCTTTGAGCATATAATCATGGATTAAAATCTGATCCAAACCCTCAGAAACCTATTTTTACTTAAAAATTATAATAAACATGGAAAAATTTATATGCTTGAATAGGAAAATTTATTTGAAATAAAAAATTTATGTTACATGTGTTTCCCTCATTTCTTGTTCTTGTAAGTGAGGACCCCTAGTGGTATATATAGGGATTTACACATGTCTGATCACAATGGACCAAAACATATGACGGTGTTATTTTTCATTTTCATAGGATCCAGATGTGTATGGGAAGATATAGTGGAGGAAAATATTGAGTTGAATATGATATCATGTTGTAGGGGTTTTTCATGGAATGAACAGTAGATTATGATGTGAGAGAGCTTTAATTGATGGACTAGAATGATTATTTAGATGGAGGGTTTGAATGGAAAATTTATAGTAATTATTGATGATATTCTGATGGGGATATTTCATAGTGGGAAATAAATATTCATGATAAGAATTAATTTCAAATTGAGGCGCCTTAAACATTTATTGGTTTTTAAAAGTGGTTTGAATCAATCCATTCATGTTTTGAAGGGGTGTTTCACAGAATGAATGGCTGTTTCCATAATTTGTATTACTCTAGGAGCCAAACTGTAATCATCTTTTAATTTTATTTTCCCTTGAACATTAATATGCCTGAGGTACCTATTTTGGATCTCTCTGATTCCCTATTACTGAGCATCTGATATGTGGTTCATGAGATCGTGATCCCATTGTTCGATGTTGATAGTTACTTCTTGATTGATTCATTCTCAATGATCATATTTATTTTTTATAAATCACTCACAGTGGTTATCAAATCATCATTTGAGTAATGATATTACTACAATTATATTTTATTTTTAATAATGATATCTTTTTTAGTCCCATTTTAGTTTTCTCCCTTGCTATATTTTTTATCCCCCTTTTTTATGGTTAACTATTCTTGGTGATTGTTTGTATATTACGGGAAGGAAGATATTACATGAAAACCCTTAATGAATGATATATGATAGATGGAAACTAAAAAAAATTATTGTATGATGGTAGTTGTAATATGGAATCCTAAGGTTTTATTATGGTTATAAACTAGTTATTCTTGATGTGTTATTATTTGTTGTGCCCCCTTTAATATTGGAGAACTGGTTATGAGTTTATAAAATAAAGGGGAATGAAAAGCAGGGTTACATTATTTTCTACTGATAAAATGTAGAATAATTGTTGATGAATGGGATAAATGGCAATGTATTCATTGAATTTTACGAATGGTGAATAAATGGAATGAAAAATTAATTGAGGCTTCATAATGGGTAAACCATGGTGATGTTAAAGATGTGGATTTATTGAATGGTTTGGTGAGAAGGAAGGAACTGATATTAGTGGTCATATGAGAAAAGATTCATCATCCTCAACTAGTATGTTTATGAAATCAAATATTCTACATATGATACATGACTTAATAGTCCCAGAAATCATGATTAGTAACATAGGGTTGGTATGGACGATTTTTTTCTTGTGGTAAGTGTTGATATTTTTACATGGGGAGAATCCTTCTAGAGAATGACTACATGAACCATCTTGTGGCTATTTAATGATAAAAAATTGATGTATTTCCATGTCACAGGTAGATGTGTGACCAAGGAGATCCTAGAGG
This sequence comes from Viscum album, assembly GCA_963277665.1. Taxonomy (NCBI): domain Eukaryota; kingdom Viridiplantae; phylum Streptophyta; class Magnoliopsida; order Santalales; family Viscaceae; genus Viscum; species Viscum album. The sequence continues at coordinate 1,900,242,838 of OY728121.1, read as the reverse complement.
CTTCTATGTTGGTCCTCAGGGATGCATCATTTGAACGGTAACTAGTGTTGAATTTAAATTTGTAGCTAGAGGATAATGGTTCCATGACCATATTCCAACTCCTCCACCAGCATAAATTTTATTCTAGGTTCAATGGTTTAGCATTCAGGGATGTTGCATGTTAGAGGTGATGGAGGGTTACAAAAAATCATCCCCAAACATGAACAAAGGTATATATTGTCTTCTGTACACAAACACATGAACTCGTAAACTCTAGTACAAGAAATTATTTCATTACTTCATCCCTATTTTTATTGATAATTATTCTACTGTTCTGTTATCATGGAAAATGTTTCTCGATTATATTATTGGATAAATATGATAATCCCTCACATCTCTCGATAATGAAATGAAGTTGTTATTATAATATGGTTTTTATTTAACCTCATAGTGGATTAATCTATGTTATAAAACGTCATCATTGGTATAGTCCAATTATCCACAATACATTCCAAAATTGACTATTTCCACTGAAGAGTGCTTTTCCACAAATTGATGGATCAAGATTCTCTATCAGGGGTGAACTGGACTTTTAGCCAGGTTGAACAGTGACCTTGTGTATAAATTTAAAGTAGATCACCCATTAGTTGGGATTATTACATCTCTGGATGATAGAATCCTCAAGAGATTAGTTTCTCATAGTATTATAGGTGTATATGGATGTTTTACAAATTGAATTACTATAATTTCTTCTTCATTGAGATGTTTACTTCTATATTTATCTACACATTAGGTCCACCCAAACATCTTCCACATATTATTAGATGTCCCCAAACATGCTTTGGGAATTGATAAAGATTACATTTGAAACAATTTCGAACGACCCAAGCTTGACGTACAAGGACATTAAATTTATTTTTCATTATACATAGTACATTAAAAAAATAAATTCCCAAAGACTGTATTAGTTCAGTGTCCTTAGATACATGGAACATAATATTTTAGCATGGGGAAATATCTTCAACATCCCCCACAACGATCTTACCCTTTTGTTTTACTACCATAAACTATTCTTTATATATTTCCGAAAATAACATAATGAAGGGTGACCTGAAATGCTCAGTAAGGGTAAACATGGAGAAATTATTACAAACCATAAACATATGAATGTAAAAAAATGAACATAATGTTTAAATATCAAAATCTTGAGTCATGAAATAAATCCTGGAAGTATGTAAGGTATAGTTTATAAAATAACATTAACCATAGTAAAATTGAACTGGAATAAATCATGGAATTGTAGAAAATAAATAATCACATAATATGATTTACATAGTTTCCAATGTATTTATAATGATACCATCATAGTGAAAATATTCAAGTAATGAACTAGGTTTAAATAAGATCACATACATGTATTACTAAACTAGATTTACTTACTGTTCCATCCCTATATTACTGAATTAGATTTACATGGAATTCCAATCATATCTATATCATGAGGTATAAATCATTTACCTATGAATTTGATGGAGATATATGTCTGACCCACATCAAAATGAAATCATTCGTCCATGTTCTAAAAAAAACATAAATCATTCATCATTTCATATCCCAAGAAACAAAAAATGGGTTTTCTTAAACATCATTCCATCATTATCGATTAAAAAAATGTATTTTGTAAAATAATTCCATCATAAACACAATCAAATAAAAGTAATAATAGGTATAGAAAAATAATCCTTTTACTTCATAGATGAAAATTAATTTTGACAAAATACTTGAAATTAATTCTTGAAGAAAATATCATTTCTTTTTTATGAATGTTATCTTTTCTCAAAATCCAACACAATTTTAAATGAACATAATTTAATTTATAATACACACAAAATATTGTTAAGGAAACTTCATGGAAATAATGAATTATGAAGGTGTAATAATCCATTGATTCAATATAATTTAAAAAAATATTATCCACGTACTTTTTTTGAAGATGAAAAAAAGTACCACATATGGTAAACCAAAGAATGGCTTCTTCCAAACCATGTAATAAAAGTTAAAAATGGTTAAATATAGCTTTAAACAAACATATAATAATTTTAAAAATTTATTTAAAAATATTTTTAGAAAACATTGACATATATGATTAGTATAGCCCCAATAATTACTTATGTATAAACAATCTCGAATAAAAATGAGATTGCAAAATTATCACATACCATTGGTCTGATATTCAACTATTATATCTGAAAAATTAGCATAATGATTTAAATAATTTTATTGAATTATTCCAGAATCATATTTATTTTATGATATTATATATGATCATATTATCATCCATTTGATAGTAATACTTCATTTTCACACGTTATTCAGAAATTAACTATTTTATGTTCTTATTCATTTTTTGTCAGATAAGTTCATATTATACTTAATTTTTTTATAGTTATATCATTTATAAAATGATATAATTATAATATATATCATATATATTCATTATATTCATGTAAATAATCAGGGTTTAATGATAATCATGTAGAATGAATCGCATCCCCTCATGGAGATGGTAGGTCGTACGTACGCACGAGCGATGATATCATTCACTTAATGGTTAAATAGTACAGAATTTTAAGATATATTAATTATAGAGAATAATTATCATGTTATATTCATTATTTACATCCATTATACACATCATTATTCCCATCCACATTATGTATTATTGAATAAAAAATAACACAATGGCGCGGAGACGTAAGTCGTACGTACACACACATATTTATATGGTTATTCGTAGAATAGATAAAATATGTATAAGGTCGTAACATATTTATAATATCATATCAGAAAGTATAAGATACATTATATATTACTTTATTATGGAAACACATAAGAAGAGGAATTATAAGAAGAAAATAATTTTCAAAGAGGAGATAACACAATTACTTCTTTTTTGAGTATCTCTGATTGATTTACACAAATGATATCTATTGGATGGCTTTATTCTAAAAGTGTGGCCTCTAAGAGAAAGGTTAGTATTTTAGGAGATTATTTGAGCAGAATTTGGACTATCCAAGGGGCATGAGATGTGTGGGTAAGTGGGTAGATGTGGTGGCCTTTTATAAGATGGACGAGGGGAACGTTTGGAATGCCATGAAATATTATTTTATTATAAATTTATATTTTAATTATAATTGCTCCAAAGTGATTTATGTATATGATAATACTATTTGGGCCAAAATCCCCTCAAAATATTTGTTTTAGACATGTTTAGGTCACAAATTTAACCTTATCTTCTGGTATTAACCCTTAGTTAAATAAATTAACTTTTACCATGTCTTCTTGTATTTCAATACTATATGGTAAATATAGTTACTATAAAATTCCAATAGAATGTAATGTGGATCATTAATGAAATTTTTAACATTATCTAAGTCATTTTTTTTCGTATCATAAATTTTTATTACAATTATATCATTTAATAAAATATAATTTTTTTTAAAAACTCATTTATTTTAATTTTAAAAATATTACATAATTGGGTTTTCATAAAGCTATAACAACATTATTGACTATAAAAAACTAAATTAACTCAAATATGAAATGTTATAATCATCCATAAAATTATGGTATGGAATCCAAATTTTCAAATTACATTTATGAAAATATTTATAATATTACATATTTGTATCTTTCCTTAATAAGGTAATTACTAGATCATCATTGCATCATAAATAAATTTATTTATTTAATGAATAAAAATTATAAATAAAATAAATTGATATAAGAAATATTTTTTATATTTATAATGTATATTTATAGACAAAGATATAAATTATATAACCCCACCTTAAAAATGATTTAGTAAAAACATACATGTGTTTGTTATATTTCCCTTTAATTTCAATTAATTATTATAACATGTCATTTTTGCACCCATGTGGCACCCAAATTCTAAAATTAATGCCTTAGGACTTTTTTTGTACTCTCATGACTCATACAATAATATTAAAACTTGGGTTTGGGTAGTTCTATATTATTAAAATAATATTTTTACCCTTATTTACACAATTTATCCTTAAACCATGGTAAATGAAATAATGTCCAAAAAAGGTACCTATTTACATAATTTTAAACTTATGATAAAAAATATGAAATAAATATTTTCATATTAAAAACACATAAGTTGAATTACTTGTTTTAAAATTAATTCCCGTTGTTAAAACCAAAAAGTGGGTTTTTAAGAAGTGAAAACTATCAAATGATTGATATGTGTTTATGTCTAATTTAAACGTGAAATTAATTACAATGAAGAAAATTGGATTAAATTAATAATAATAATACAATTACACTTTAAAATAAATATTAAAGATAATATATCTATATATATAAATTTTATGAAAGTGTTGTTTTGAACAAAAATGAAATATTTTTCTCTATTCAATAAAATATGAATTTAATCATACAAATACAAGAATTTCAACCTAGGTAATTTTGATATCCCGCTTCCAAATAAGATATTTATTATTTAAATGAGAATTTATAAAATTTTCAAAAACTATATTTAAAAACGGTTTCCATCAAAAGGCTGTAAAACCGTATTTCATTAAAAATACTTCTTTTAACTGAAAAGAGGAATTTTTTCATATAACATATCTAGAAAACATATAAGATGAATTTAAAACATTACATTTATTATATTACATATATATTTCACTAAAAATCCATGAATGGTGATTTCATTATTTTATAGATTCACTTATTGTCATTTTAATAGTTTTCAAAAAAGAAGTTAAAACAATTCATACCCTCCATTATATTGGCTAGGTTATAAAATTTGGATATAAATTATATTCGGTCTTGCGTTAAATGAATTATATCAAAATAACATCAAATTGTGTGTAAAAAATGCAAATAATAGTGTTGCATGTACTAAAATCTAATATGGTGTTGTGTACGATGCATGATAATATTGGTGTAGCATACAAAAAATGCATCAAATAAATTAAATACTATTTATGTCCAAAAATATCTGGTTGTTACATTATACCCCCCTTAAAATAAATTTTTCCCTTGAAATTATTCAAGGTTATAAATGTTTTACTACTTGAACGTTTCATTCATAGAAACCCACATCTTAAAAAGGAATAGTAGAACATCATTTTAAAAAAGAAATTTTACTAATATAAAAGTTTCCCAAAGTAATAGATCATTGGGTTTCCACATTGGAGAACATAGGTGGGAATTAAAAAGAAGAATATGTATGAAAAGTTTAACCATAAAGTTCTGATGGATAGTGATAGAGAACAATGATTGGAGAAAGTTAACAACTATAAATCCATAAATCTACGTTGATTTAAGTGACCATCTGATTCATCAGATAAGAAGGTAATATGATAAAAAATTGTTTTTAAGATCCTATCAATATTTTTGAATTTTTTACTATTTTTTTGTTAGTAGATCATGAGATAAAATGATAGTTCATTCCATATATCTCTACAAAAAGGATAACAAAGGTAATCAAATATGTATAAATCCACCTATAATGAGATAATACCATATTTTAACAGAATAAAACAAGAATATATCATATACTATCCATAAATATATATCCTTAAAATCCATCCAACGACTAAAAATATAAAACATTTAAAGAGGTGAACTAAATGAACATAAAATTTATACCCCATATCTCATAATTTAGTTCATTTTTGTTCCATTCCTAACAAGTGAACCCCTTAATCATGTATTCACTTCAAACATGACATTTAAATGAATTACCATAGAACCATAGTGAAAACATGAATTATTTCAAATTTAACACTTAACACACACCAAAAATACAAAAAATTCTATATGCTCAAACCATGATATCATTATTTCTTTATATCATCCATAAGGTCATTAATACTATCAAATATCTCATTATCTCTTATACATTCATTAGGTGCATATCATGTGCTTTCAATAAATATTTAAATCAATTTTCGGGGATACCTATACCATATACATATGGAAAACCATGATGGAACAATAAATTAATATTCCTATATTGCATAATACTATAAAAGAGATTCAGAAAAACTATTTTGGAATCCAGTTACATAAACACATAATCATTCCACCACTTTGTTTCCATTCTCAACATATCCAATAGTGATCACATGTGATTTTCCATTGTATTTTTAATTAATATGTTGTTACATCGATAATAATCCATATTCCATGGTTTTGGGAATTGGTTAGAATAATTCCCCATTTCCTTTAACTTATAACAATGATGGGTGGGTGGTATGTTCTCTATAGTATTTTCTATATTCACATCAATAGCAACCTTTTTCACATTACATCGGCACTCAGATACTCGATGTCCATATTTCCCACTCATAAATCATTTTAAGTCATTTTAATACAATCACCTCCATGCTTCTTTCCACAGATTTAGCATAAGGAAACATTCATCTTCTTTTTCAACATTGTTTTATGATTTTACGTTGAAATCCATATTTTGTTTTTTTCAAAAAAAATGATATTTATATGTGACACCCACATCCATTTCAACCATTATAGCACAGTGAAAAATAAATTTGTAGCTACTAACGTCTCTTATAGATAATTCCCTTAGAATACTTAGTTTTAATCCACTGAAGAATCGATCAACATTACTTTTAGGTTGGATGGTAAAGGTAGAAAAAAAACATGAATGGCTTGTAATAATTTCACCATATGAACCAATATATTCATCATCCATGTGATTAAGATCAAGGAACTCCTTTTTCATCTTTATTTAAAGAATACTAGGAATGTACTTATTGGAAAATATATTCTTGAACTCATCCCATTCCATGGATTCAAATTCATATTGCTGCCTAGTATTCTTGATTAGAGTCCACCAGTGGTCCGTTTCACCTTTTAAATGACAATAGAAAAAATTACTAATTCATGTTCTAAATAATAATGTATAGAAAATATCTTTTTAATGGTACTGATCCATTGTTCAACAACAAGTGGATTGGAAGACCCAGTAAAATAAGGTGGTATTTTCCTCATGATGGATCCCAATAGAATATTGTTCCCTTCACTTCTCATTTGGAATTCTAGAATGTTTCATATCTTGTATATATATAGCAATAAGTTTTTTCATTCTATATCCCATAAAATTTGGTTGTTCATTTGAACAATCATTTAGTTTCACAGTGCATTAATCATTAAAATAGTTCTTTGGGGTTCCATCCATTGTCTAAAACCCCAAAAGAATAATGTGAGAGGAAAAAATCATATATGGAAAACAACAACATTAAGAGGTGTACTTTTAATCTCTAACATCATTTGTTTAATCATATGTTATTCATTATTGTTACAATAATTATATGACTATAAGCTATATTTTGTCTTACCATTTGCAAAATCCCAAGTCATACCATATAAATATCTCTAGGGATCTCACTAATGTTTTTACATCCTAGTTTCCAATGGTTAACTAAACATTCACTCTGATACCAAATCTAACGACCCATGATTTATGTAAATGGTAATTAATTTTTTTTAATAATACATAATAAATTACAAAAATATATTCCTAATCACAGTATTAGTTTACAGCCTTTGGAAACATGTAACAAAATCTTATAATATGGTAAAATCTCCTCAACATCTCCCATAAAGATCTTCCCCTTTCGTTTTCCAACCCAAAACCATAATTTATGTCTTGGAGAAATGAAAACCTAAAAAGGGTGAGATCAAGTTCTCATTAAGGGTAATCATAGAGAATATAAAACAAACCATAAACATTGGAATGTAAAATCATGAAAATAATGTTTAAATATTAAAATCATGAGTCATAAAATAAATCATTGAAGTACGTAAGGAATAGATCGTAAAATAATGTTAACCATGATAAAATAGAGTTGGAATAAAACATTTAATTGATGAAAAATTAATTCAAATAAAATTATTTCCATAGTAGCTAAGGAATTTCTTCCAAGACCATCATAGTGGAAAATTTCCATTGCTGAACTGGGATTACTTGAAATTCCAGCCATATATAACTGAACAAGATTTAGATGTCTTTCTAGTCCTATCTTACTAAACCGAATTTACATGTCATTCCAGTCATGTATATCTCCTGAGATAGAAATATTTTCCCAATTAATTTGAGGGAGATATAGTTACCACCCATCTCATAATGAAATCATTCATACATGTTCCACAAAAATCTAAATCATTCATCATAGCATAACCCATAGAACAAAAAAAATTAGTTTCTTAAACATTATTCCATTATAATCCATAAAAAAATTGTATTTTAAAAAAATTCTTTCATAACCATAATAAAATCAGAGTAATAATAGGGATAGAAACAAAACCCTATTTCATCATAAATGGAATGTAATTATGACAAAATACTTGATATTATCTCTTGAGGAAAATATCTTTTCTTCTTCAAGAACATTTTATTTTATCAAAATGCCATGAACTTTTAAAATAAAATAATGTAAATTAAAATATAATTGAATTATTATAAAGAAATATACATTGAAATAAGACATTATGAAAGTGTATGAATCCATTCATGCCATATAAGTTAAATAATCATTTTCTTCATAATTTTGTCGAAGAAGTCAAAAAGTTCCTCCTATGGTAAACGAAAGAACTATTCCTTCCAAAAAATGTATTAATAGTCAAAAATGGGAAATGTTGTCTTTAAAAATTCAAATAAGTATATTAATCATTTTTCTAAAACAAGGACATGGATGATAAATATACACCCAATAAATACTTACGTATAAACAATCTCGAAAAATAATAAGATTGAAAAATTATCCCTTACCTTACGTCTGATATGATTTGTATGTATAAAAACCTCCAGTAAAATTATTTTTATAATTTTATTGACTTATTCTTGAATCATGTTCATTTTTATGATATCTAATATGATCATATTATAATTCTTTTGTTAGTAAATTTTCATTTTCACCCATTTTTCGGATACTAACTGCTTTATTTTATTTCCAGGTTTTGTTGGATAAGTATATGTTCCCCTTGTTTGGTTATAGGTATATAATTTAAATAATTATATTATAATAATATATAGCATATTTATTCACTACATTCATGTATATAATCAGTGTTTAATGAAGAACATGTTGAATGAATCACATCGCACTGTGGAGATGGTAGGTTGTACATACACAAGATCGATGATATCATTCACATAAAAGTCAAATTGTAAAGAATAGGATTGTATATTAATTATACATAAAAATTAACATGATATATTAATTATTTAAATCCATTATAATAATCATTATACCCCTTAAATTTAAGTATTTTTTAATAAGAAATTACACCATGACATAGAGACGGTAATTCATATGTACGCACACATGGTTATATTGTTATTTGTAGGATGGATAAAAGGATGTATAAGGTTGTATCATAATTTTAATAAAATATAACGATGTTTAATATAGTGTATTTATTACTTTACTATGAAAACAACATAATAATTGAATTTTGAAGATGAAAATATTTTTTAAAGCTGTGATAATATAGTTACCTCTTATTCATGTATCTCTTTTTGATATACACAAAACGGTCTCCATAGGATGGAATTCGGCCAAAGGTGTTTCCTCTAAGATGAAGGGATGGATTTAGGGAGATTATATGATCATAATTTGAAAACTCCAATGGGATTGAGTTGTATGAGTAAGTGGGTAGATGTGGTGGCCTTTTAAAAGAGGGAAGAGGGTCACTTTAGGAAAGTCTTAAAATATTATATTATTATAAATTGATTTTCAAAATATAATGGCTCTAAAGGGAATATTTAGAGTATAAGATTAATATTTTTATAAAGGCTCTCAAATAATAGGGCTTAGAAAATTTTAGGTAACAGATTCAACCTTATTGTTTTTTATTTTAACCCTTAGTTAAATAAATTAACTCTCACCTTGTTTTCTTCTATTTTTACAGTACATGGTCAATATGGTACCTATAAAATTCAAAGTGAACCAAAATTGTTTCATTAATTACTTTTCAAACATCATCTATGTAATTTTTCTAAATATTATATTTTTATTACTATTATATCATTTAATAAAATATTATTTGTTTTAAAAACTCATTTATATAAATTATGATAGTATTTAGTAATTGATATTTGTTAAATCTATAAAAAAATTTAATTCTAAATAACAAAAATACTCAAACAAAATTTTTTATAATCATTCATTAAATTAGTTTATGGAATAGAAAATTTCAAATTACATTTATTTTAATATTTATAATATTATTTATTTGAATCTTTCATTAATAAGTTAATTACTACACCTTCATTGTGTCATAAATAAATTTATTTATATAATGTATAAAAAAAAAAAAAGAATACAGTGATTTAGGAAATATATTTAGATTTCTAATGAATTTTTATTTTCAATGAGACCATATATATAATCCCACATTAAAATTATTTAGGTAAAAAGATACATGTTTATGTTATATTTCACTTTACATTAAATTTAATATTATAACATGTATTTTTCACACAAAAGTGGATCCCTAATGAAAATATTTTGGCCTATAAATTTTTTTGGATGGTTGTGAATAATAAAATAATATTAGTACATGTGTTAGGGTTGTTTTATATTATTATAATATTATTTTTAATTTTATTTACATAATTTACACTTTAACCATGGTAAATAAATTATTGTCAAAAAATAAAATGTGTCTTTTTACATAATTTGGACTATATAATTCCATATACTGAATCCATTTTTCCAAATACAAAACATAAAATTTTCTTTAATTATTTTAAAATTAATTCGCTTTGTCAAAACCAGAAAGCGTGCTTCTAAGAAGAAAAAACTATCAAAAGATTGATATGCATTTATGACAAATTTAAATATGAAATTATTTCCTATGACCAAAATTTGATTATATTATAAAAAAATAATCCAATCAGACATTAAAACTAATTAAAATTTATAATCTACTTATGTACATAAATTAGATGAAAATGTCTGTTTTGAATTACAATGCATTATTTTTTACTATTTATTAAAATATGAATTTTATCAGGAAAATACCAAAATATCAACAAAGATAAATTTTGATGTCCTTTTTCCAAATATTAAGTCTATAATGTCAAATAAAACATATAAGATGGTTAAAAACAATATTTAAAAAGGGTTCTCAATCAAAAGGCTGTAAAACTCTACTTTAAAAATATACTTCATTTATCTGAGAAATTGAATTGGTTCTTAAATCATATCTCGAAAACCTATAATTAGAATTTAAAAACATTAACCTGAATGTATTACATATATAGGTTAGTAATAAAAATAGTAAATATTGATTTTATTATTTAAAAGAATCACTTATTTTTATTTAAATAGTTTTTTAGTTGGAATATACTACTATTCATACCCGCCATTATATTGAATAGGTTATAATATTCAGTTATCACATATACATGGTATTTCATAAAATTAATTCTATTAATAGAAACATGAAATTTTGTATAACATAAGACAACATTAGTGTTACGTATAATTAAATATAATATGGTTTATCATATAGCGTAAACTAATCTTGGTGTATCGTGCAACACAAGATATTAATAAAATTAAAAAAAATCCATCTCATAAAAAAATAGGCTGTTACATAATGTTCCCCCTAATACACCATTAAATTATTCAAAAATTAGGTATATGGTACCTTTAGGGTTCATATTGACTATTAGGATTTGAATTAGGTGACAGTTAAAAAAAAGTGCACTCTATCATGGATCAATGGCCTCTTTGACCAGTTGAAGGAAGTGAATTGTTTTTTTATTTTCTCTTATATGTTAAATACATAGATAGTGGGTTAGTATGGTTTTAACAAATTACAATAATAATTTTATGTGATATATTTAAATCAATAAACAAAACATTATTCCCCCATTATCTTATAACATTATATGCTAGAATGGCCCGAAGGCCTTCTTTTTTATAACATTATAAGATGAAATTGAAAACAAGAAATATACATATAAATTTTTAATTTGTTTAATCGAACTGGTATATTCCAAGGAGCATATAAAGTCAATGTGATAATGTATAAGAATCACATATGCATACTATTGTTTTAAATTTTCATAGTGGATAGATATCCCCTCCTGATTTATAATAATTCACACATGGGGACACATTTATCAATCTTTGGAAAAGAATTAAATTCTACTTTTGAAGAATATTCCGATTATCTATATCATGTATGATTTTTTACACACTATAATTTGTGTCACATGAACCTCTTTTTTGACCATTGGAAAGAAATACATTTTAATGTGTATAAACTTGTTGATGTTTAATTCCTTCATGAAATATCTTTTTCATAGAATATACACCATGAACCATTTACCGTGAACTTCCTTCCTAAATGGACTAATCCTCATATTATGACCCTGTACAAAATTTCTATGACGACTGTCTCTATTTACTATGAAATGAAGACTCCTTCCATAAACACACCATCCAGAATTACTCCTATATGTACTAATCTTTATGAATCTCATCCATGATTTGTAGTACAACCTCTATGAATGTCCTTCATGATTCACACTACTCATACAACTCCAAAAATGTCTCTACACTACGCAAACATCTATTATTTATGAACTACGATGCTCCACAATCAACATTCTATCTTTTTTTTATTTTCTTATGGTTATTTTTCATTAAATTTTTCAATTATTCTAGTGAGGTGATGTGTATATCCAAATAAAGGGAATGAATCCATGTAAATATGATAATAAAAAAATTATTGTTTATCCGTTTGAAAAATAACCTCAGTTTATGACATTTCTTAACAAAATCACATACTGAACCTCTTTACGGTATGTATATAATCACATTCTTTCAAATAAAAATGATAAGGCCATTATGAACTCCCTTTGTGGTCTGAAAACGTGTTTACACTATTTGTCACACTTTTCCAAATCCACTTCACTACTAATTGAAATTTTTTTGTAGACCTCATATGTGATATCACATCCACATACCACATCCTGATCAACCATCCATGATCTCCCTTTAATTTTGATCCATTTTCGGTTACTAAGGGTTACAAGATGAAATTTTAATGTTTCTAAGGGTGTTGTTATTGTGCACCGGTTTCTCATGGTTTGGAGTAACTGTGCACTAACTGACTGTGAGGGGTCTATCCTTGATAGAGACTATTTTCATGGTTTGACCATGGTAATATCACCTGTGACACATTCATAGGGGTAACTGTGTATGTTCATAATCCTTTTCTAGTTGGGAAAACATGGTTGGTTTGGAAAATTGTGAACCAAAACCATGCATCATGCATATATTTTAAAAGATTTATTTTCATTACCAAAATATTCTTAAGTGATTTTAGGGTATTTCAATCCCTTTCACAACTCTCCCTTGTAAATAAATTCCTCATCTAATACCCCTATGTATAGTGATCTATCCTCTATGGACGACCATCCTTGTGGTTGTTTCTCAGTATTTCTTTGGGTTTCTTGGTCGATAACTCAATGAAAGATACCCTCTACCACCATCTTCCCTTTTATGGAGATATATCATATCCTCATCACTCATATAATTTTATGAAACCCTATGTAGAGGAGTTTATCTTAGTTTTTCAAATTCCTTCATTGTTAGGGTGTCCGATTGGGCTTTAGAGTTTACTTTTTTCCAATATTGGGCATCCTCTTCTATAGGTGATGCAATTCAGAATGTTTTGGATCAACCAACTTTATATTGATATATGTGTTTCAATGTTACCATCATGTATTTCATGTTATATATTTTATTGCGAGTATTAATTCATTATTATGAAATTATATATATTTTTTTATGTCATAATAGGCTAATGTGATGATGGTTTTTCATTTTATCTTGTCATTGGAATAAGGTGCATGTCAAGAACATGTGAAAATGCGTGTTTGTCCCTTTAAAATTGGTCATAGTGGTTTGTAATGATTTTTATGAATTCAAAATTTAACAGAATAGCTTTTTTGTATTTTTAATGGATTTGAAATATTTTTAATTACATGGAATGGACTTTGGAAATATTATAAGTGGTTTTTAGTGATCATTTTTCTTATAAAATAGAATTTAAATATTTTAAAATCATGTTTATTGTCAGTTCTATTTTTAAATGGGTATGTAATGTTTTAAAGGGATCATTTTGAAAATTAATGTGAGTTTACCAATAATTAATGAATATTTTATAAGATAGCGAGCGTCAAATCATTTTGAATCCTTTTTAAAGGGGTGGAATTATTTTATGAAATGAAATAAGGATTCCCTAGAGTTGTTATGAGTGTGAATTGGTGTAGATTGTGATTTACCTTATATTTTTCTTGGATACAAAATGTTTTTGAAAATGTATTTACAAATTTATATACAATATATGACAAATGAAATGATCTTTTGTAACTTTATGAAGTTATTATTGAAGGATTATTGATTGTTCCACTGGTGAGCCCCATCATATTTGTTGTTATTATCTGTGTATATTAATGTGATGGATGTTTGAATTGTGTTTCAGGATGTTCATTTGGACTAGGTCTCTAGTTAAAGGAAGTTCATGATGTGGGAAGGATGTTATTATGAAGTTTTCCTTTGGGATTCTTTATTATAATGGAATGATTTTTTTGTGTTTCCCACCTCCTTTTATAATTCAATGAGGACCCCTAGGATAATAAGTGGGATGTCATAAAAAATTCATCGAATGTTTAAACTATGAACTAGTTGGACGCTGCATGTTGTGCAAATTTATGGTCAGTGTGAGGGTCACTAATGAGATAAGGATAGAGTGATTCGATTGATGTGATGTGTGACAATTAATATGAAAATAGTTTTTCCTACTTTGTGCATATTGTATTGTTCCAAATTTTCCTTCAGATATATCCACATTATATTTTTGGTATGTTATTCATTCTCTATTGTGTATTAATCATGTGAGTTTCTATGTTTTTCTATTATGAATGTATTTAATATTTAGCTCTTTTATGTTTTCACTTTTATATTATGCGTTTTTAATTATGATGGTATTGTTAATCCACATGGCTGGTACGACATCCCCTTGTGTGGGTGTTTTCGGTTACTTTCTAATGTGTCATTTCATAAATGGTTTGAATGTATTACTTGAAAAAGTGACCTAGTATGGAATTCATTAATATTTTATCCGAATGATTTTCTATGAAATTATTAATGAAAATGTTGTTTTTATATGAAGTTTAAATAGGGGTAATGTGATTTGGTTTATTTTTCCCCATTTAAAGTATTTATCTAAAATTTGTCTGTATCTTCATTTTATTTTATCAAAAGTGTAGTTGTTTAACATATGGATTATGGTAATTCTTAATAAATAATTTGAAAACATTTTTTATACCTTATGTTCAAACTATAAATAATAAATATTTTCTATAGGATTCAAATAGATCCAGTGAGAATTATTAGCTTATTGAGAGGTTATGTACTCACACATAAATTATTATCTCAGTTTCAGGTTCTTAGATCATCTTCCATGATACTCTTGATAGAGTTGATCCTTCAGAATTTAGGTTTTATATTATTGCATTCAGAGATCTATATATATTACCTAATATTGATAGGACCATCATTTACTTTATTAAAATGTTAGGTAGGAATCCATTTAAATTGTTTTCATTGGCCAATTAATATTTTACTTATTTCTAAATATATATGATAACAATAACTACTGGGGGAATTGAATGTCCATTGTGTGGGAATTTTAATCATAAAAGAGTGGGATACATGTGTGTTGAGGGATGTTTATAATTCTTCTTGATGTTTACCTCTTTCATACTTTGTTATTAGGTTGTTGATTCTTCCTTTTTCAGGTCGCAAGGACGTATGATATACATATGAGTCATGTATGATTGTATTTATATTTCTGTAGTTGTATTTTATATTTTTATTTGGTGAAACCATTCCTATGTGTGTTATTCTGATTCTGAGGAGATATTTCTTAGCCCATCGGGATCAAGAATAGGCTTTGGGCTAGTGGAAGGCTGATTCAGGAGTCTGTCTGATGGACAACCCAGACCAAATTGTTATAAATTTAATTACTACATTATGTTCACATTTTCTATGGGAGGAAAATCCTTTATAATTATATATTATATGGGTGTGTTTTATCTTGGAAATTATGTTTTTGAGAGTCGATAGGTTATTGCCGGGAGAGTTTCATAGGCTATTTCTCACCATGAGTCATGAGTTTCCATGAGTATTTGAGATTTTTCCTTTGATTTTGGACTATATTTTGAAGGACATATTGGATTATGGTTATATAAAAATGGAAATGGTCTTTGATCCAAAATTTCATGTCATTATTTTCCTTTGGTTTAGTACCTTCATTTGGGATGGTGATCAAGAAGGAATTCATGACATTATGTTGGTTCTTAGTGCCCGAAAAGCCAAGATTTAAATGAACACTTTATTTTGGACACTCTTTGGGAACTGTGACATGATGGGCATGTTTCCATATACCATGTGTCCATGTAGAGCATAATTCCACATCTCAGATTGTTTTTTATTTATAGTACATGATAATTGGATTACCTAATGTCTGAGTGGGAAATGGGATAGGGGTCATTGTTGGTCTTCTAATATGATGGAATATTTATATTCCTTTTCAGTATTGTGTTATGTATTTCTTATGTAGTCAATTAATCTGATGCGAGGATCTTTTGTGTGTGTGAATAATTTTTTTACTAAGAAAAATATTTGTTCCCATATAATTCCTTTCGATTTATTTCAATGTGATTGTGGTTTAATGAGATATTTCAAAGAATTTGAATTTATTTTGAATATAGAAAATGTATTTTGTCTAGATGATTTTTCTAATAAAGTGCACATAACGTTTGAAATGTTAATTTCATATTTTATGGTAAACTAGTGATTTTTTAATTTATTTCCATTCCATTTTAGAATTTTTCCCTTGGTGTGTATTTTTTAAAAGGGTTAAGTGATTAGAAAACACTATCAGAAAGAAATGTGTTTGATTTATTTTAAAACCTGTAATAGTTTTTTGGTTTTAAATGTAGTATTGTTTTTTAAAATTATTTTTTGAATCATTTTGAAAAAAAATGTGATGTAAGTGATTGGGGTGTTAATTTATAAAATTATTTTTTAAGGAAATATGTGAGTATTTTAATGGAGCATTATACTTCAATATGATTTTTTTGGAATGCCTTTCTTGCTTTTGTAATGTTTGTGTTTTGTTTTTCCTATTGTGTGTTTTGGGATAGTTTGGTGTGATTTTAGGGATATTACTATTAAAATGTATATTTCTAAGATAATATAATGTGGGACCTCCCCTACAAAATGGTCTAGTATAAATGTAGAGTGTTTTTTTTAGTGTCCCTTCCTCCTTCTCTTTAACACTAACTAAGATCCAAATAGAGCGAAAGATGTAGTTTTCTTCCCTGAGTGATGTGATAGAATTTTATCTCACATAGGTTTTACTTATTGATTAATTTGGAGATACTTTTGTCTAGTGTCTTAGACCCAAAATATTTTTCTTCATGGATTGATCAGTGAGGATAATTTTTCTCTGAAACTCTTATGTGGGTTTTTATATGGACTATTTCTATTGTTTTTTAGAGAAATTTGAAGTTTTATTGATAAAATTTCATTTTTTTAGTGTATCCATTAGGTACTTGGTTTTGTCCATTTTTTGGTGACGAGTTGTTTTGGAATTTATGCTCATTGAGTTTAGAGTTCTTTGGCCCTGAGGAGGCCTTGACCTAGTGTTTTCTTGGTTTCTTCTTTGGTAATCTTGTATGGGTGGTCCTACCTTGTAAATTTGTTTGTTCCTCATTGCTTGATGATATTTTTGGTTTCCCATGTGTGGTGTAGTCAATGGTAGGTTTTGGATTCTATATATAATATGGGACAAACCTAATGTACATGACAAAATACTTGGGTTGTAGTTTTGTTCCAATTTGGGGTGTGGATGAAACCATGATATGTTTTCCTTTGAAATTATCATGGGATTGTGTTTTAAATAGTTGTATTGGAATAACATTTTAGGATAGTTTTTACCCATATATTATATCCCTATCATTTAAAATCGTGTTAATTTTTTGTGATATCCTTGTGTGGAGTCCATGTTTTGGTTATTTGGTTTTGGGATCCCTTGTGTTGTTTGTTAATGTTGTGTTATCATTTTAGTTTTTAATTGGTTGTATTTTAATGATGAAGATTCATTAATTCAATTCATATATTTTGGAATGTGGTTTCATGGAGATTTCCTCTTTTTTCGTTTAAATATGTTGTTAGTTATTACACCATTTTAGACTATTTCTGAATTGGGTGGAGACTGATGTTCGGTCATCATTTCTTTTAAGCCTTTCGTGATCACGTTTTCTTGAGGAATCATGGTTTATTGAAGATTTTTGTCATCCTTGAGAGTCACCATAGAAGTCATTCCCCTTTTGAAATATACCAAGACCAGAACATTTATAGTTGAAAAATTTTGTATGGTTGGGATTTTGTGACACCTATCATGTCATTGTGGTATTAATTGATTAATTAGTAAATTAAATTTTATAAATTGTGGATTCTAGAGGCTTTAGATTTGATATTTAAACATTTCTTATGTTCTTGGTACTTTGAATGGGGTGTGCATGGTTATGATTAATCATGTACCAGTCATGCATGAGGTTTTAGTCATCAGTAGATAAAATTCACAGGTTTTGAGCATAGTTAGCTCAACAATGCGACCTACTTACTAATTACGATGTGAGGTCCTTTTTATTGACTACTAGGTATAGTACAGTTGGTGTAATGTTTGGAATATCATGTGTGTAAAACATTCATCATGAATGGAATTTAATTTTTTTACTTTATTTCTGAAAATATTCTAAAATGAATAAAGATATTTTAATCCCATTCTCCCCACTCTCCCTTGGTGCACTACAACCCATTTGAGACCCCCTATGTCTCACACTCCCTCTATTGTAGACCACACTCCTTGTGGATTTTTTCTCATGATTTCTTCTGGTTTCTTGTTCAATACCTCAAGGAATTATTTTCTCAACCATCCTCATCAATTTTTATAGATATTTATCTTCTTCTTATTACTCTTATATATTTAATGAACCCTAATTCAAGGGGTTTGGCTGAGTTTTAGGGTCTTCTTATTTTTTATGGTTTGTGATCGGTCTTTCAAATCACCTTATTTCATGTTTTTCAATCCATCACCCAAGGGAATCATTTCAAATCATCTAGGCTCAGCCATTTTTTAGGAATCTGTTTCTATGGAACCACCTATTATTTAATTATATAAACTTCTTGATGTTTTATAATGAATTCTTATGAAATAATAATTTTTTATGTCGTAGTAGGATAAAGTGACGTTGGTTTTTCATTCGAGCATAGAATAGGCTTAAATTTTTTCAATGTGGGATGTAATGTTTTTATTAAATTTATAATCCTACATAATATGTTTATTGGTTTTATAACGGATTTTCAATATTTCAAATGTCTTGGGATGGGCCCGCCTTACATGCATAGTGGTTGTTTTTGTTCGTTTAGCCTCTCAAAATCGAATTTAAATATTTTTAAAGAACATTTAATATAGGTTCTATTTTTAAAGAGATGTGTATTATTTCAAATGGCCAGTTTGGTAAAACAACTTGATTTGAATATTAATTATTTAAATGGGATTGAGTTTGTTTACATGGTAGTGGTTTGAAAACATTTTAAATGGGTAGTATTGTTTTTTATATTTAAATATAGATTCAACTGAGTTCCTATGGTTGGTATTTAGTGTTTATTTTCATTTTCGTCTAATAGTGTTTGGATTAAATATTGATTTGTAAACGTATTTCTATATTTATATACGTTTTGTGACATGTGAAAGGCATTTTTGGAACATTATAATGCAATGAATGATTTATTATTGATTACACCCTTATTGTGAACCTATGTATATTTTTATGATTCATATTTAAATCTAGGTGATGGATGGTTTAATTTAGATACATGAAATGCTTCGGGATTGTGTCCCTTGTTAAGGGATGTTCTTGAGGTGGGATGGAGGAGATTGTGATGTTATCCTTGGATATTTTTTATTGTCATGGGATGAAATTTGTTTTCATCATGTCCCAACACCTTTTATAATTCCATAAGGGACCCTAGGATATTATGTGGGAGGTCTAGAATGTTGTTACGGTAGTTGAGATTACATTGAGGATAGACACCTCATGTTGTATGTATTTCTAGCTAGACGTGTGACCTATAACCTACCATCAGTTGGTCCACCATTTAGTATCTTATAGATCTCCCATTATACATATAGGTGTAGCCTCATAATATGTATGTCATGTTATGAATTCTCTATTTTATATTGATCATGTCAGTTCCTTAATTATTATGTTATTTATGTGTTGACATTTTGGTTATATTATATTTTTGCTTCGACATTATGTGTTTTTCATTAATATGGTATTGCTTCTGCTTATGAAAATATATTATGAGAAAATGATGCCATGTAAAGAAGCTTTGATGTTTTAATTTTAGAATACCTTTTCACGTATTTCTATTATGGAAATTCCTTAGGGTGAAATAAAATTTCTTCACATGGAAATTTTTTTATGGTGAGATAAATCGATTTGGTTTGATGAAATAGATGATTTTTTTATTTAAAAAGATTATATCTGTAAGATATTATCATAATTTGCTATAGGAAAATTAAATTACATATTTATCTAGTAGATTGGGACTTCGTTGTACTACATTTTCTCTAGTGTTTTCAATGAATTTTTTACCCAAAATTTGTCCTTCGCCCAAAAAAATGGTTTTACAACATCGTCACATCATCTTAATATGATTGAGATGGATTGATGGAGTGATGAAGTAACATCATGATGTATAATTAATATTTATAAAGATAAAATCTATTATGTGAGTGGGGATTCATATCAGTATCAATATGGATGATTTGATACATATATAGATTTGTTGAAAGGGAAATAGATATGGCCAAATAATTTTGAGTGAGTGTTAATGAAGTTGACATCACAATAAATGATGATTCAAAAGTATTCATATTTTTAATCATTGTAGAGATTATTTTGGATTTTGGATTTTAAATTTTTAATAGAAATTGCGAGAAATTATAGATATTATATGGTTAAAAATCAGATAAAATGATTTATAAAAAGAGATTGAAATTAAGGAGTGGGATGAGATTTGAAAAAAGGGTGAGATTTTTTTATCTTATCATTGATGGAGCATTGGATGACATTTGTAAAAATTTATAATGAGTGGTACATTTGGAATTAATTCTCTAGAATGAAATATTTTTTTAAATTTCTTCTCGTGATTTGTTTCTTATATTATATTTATTTGAGTGTATTGAATGTAGTTTTGGGAGATCATTGAAGAATTTCAGGTGAAACCTTTTTTTGGGAAGATTCTATGAAATCATGGGATAAATCTAGAAAATATAGAGTTAATTAAAAGCTGACATAATGTATATTTTGTCATGGATCTTGAATTTTCAATAGTCATGGAGAATATATAGTTTATGGAATCCATGTAGAGATCCACATAGAGTTGATTGAAGCGATGTAGTTATTCATGTAGACATTATGAAAGTAGACATAAATTTTCAGATAACGTTTATGGATTTTTATGGGGAGTTGATGGAATATGATATAGAATTGTTCATATAATAGATGGAAGATGATGTAAAGTTGGATAAAAATGTATTGTTTAAGATCATGATGTAGAGTACAGTCAGGATGATGTAGATTTGGTTGGAGACATAATATATTGGAACCCAATGTTGATTACACTATTGTCTATGTATAGTTATTGATGGAAACATATACTATTGAATCAAACATAGTGTACACTATAGATGACATAGATTTACATTTCCTCTATGAATAAAAATGCATCATCATACAGATTGATCGAAGAGAAAAATTGTAGGAGATAATTTGTGATATTTCTAGAATTAATTGTCACTATATTCTTGGAATTCAAATTTCAAAATCTATGTGATTTTTTGGAAAAAAAATTTCTATGAGGATCATGGTGTGTACTTCATATAATGGGTTGTTATTTACATAAATGGGGATACTTTTATGAAGTTATCCACATAAAAAATGTGTGAAATATTGAAAGGCTTATCTGGATTAATATTTAACATGGATTTGACCATAAAAATATTGATTCTTACATATCAGTGATTCGGGGTTCTTTAAAAGATTATTTTTTCAAGTTAACTGTGTTTAATTTTTCATGATGTTGAAAACTAGATGAATCAATGGAAGTGGATATAATTATAAGAAAATGAATTTGAGGAGAACAATGAAAAAAATATTTTTAATAACATTTCACTTCATAGATCATATGATTTGTAGATAATAAAATTTCAGGAGATGAATTAACACACCCCTATTTTATTGGTAATATTTCATGGATGTTTCTAGAAGAAAAATTAATGTTTCATGATATTTTTATTTCTTCAGATTTAACTATGTGTGAGAGAATAAGAAGATGAATTGAACCTATGTTTGGTAGTATTCCCTTCTTGATTCCCTATAACATCCTTAGTAAAGAGTGTTATATCCCAGGAATATCAACACAACATTGGCACACACTCCATGGATTATCCCATATAGGTGAACCGTGTAATATAACCATGTACAATTCTAATATTTCCTGCATCATTTTGAATGTATGTTCAAGATATAGAGTTATGTTAGTATGACATAATCTTACTTCGGAAAAATATCTAAGAAGGCCAAAAAATACCACACCTTAATTCAGACCTCCCCTCTTAGGGTGTGTTGCACTATGGTTGCAACAAGTTGTATCCGAGCTAATGGTTTTGAAGACAAATATATACCCAAGGATTAGACATCCTAGAAAATTGCTTAAATTCTAGATGAATTCCTTTATTCAGTGATAGGAATATTTAGATATGGGAAAAAGGGATGGGTTTTCATCTTAAATCGATTGGTTTAGAAGTGTTCACTATAATAATTTATAGAGTGTAGGATTGTGATTATTCAAGATTAAATATGAGGGAATGAGATTGATATTATTTTGATTCAGATAAAAAAGACAATAATTCAATGGATATTGATCTATCTGGTAAGATTTATATGAATTTAATGGGGTCTCCCACCACAAAATCTATATGGGATAAATTAAAAATAATTGATGAATTTCAAATATATAATTAAATGAATAAATACTCTACGTTTTTTCTAATATGTTGGATTTCATGAATATTTATTTGGATGAGAGTGTTGATAGTTTTTTCAAATCACATCACCGATGGTGTTCGAGCCATCAACAACATTGGTTATGTTTTACAAGATATAACTATTATGGGGAAGATATTATGAATACCTCCACCTCATAAAAACATTTGTTTTTAAATTTGTAATAATAGATTCTATCTAAACTTTATCTTTAGGATATACATAGTAGTCTTGGGGTTTATAATATGAGAATAAAACCTGACGGACCATACAAACTAGTCAATAAATTTATTGAATTTGAAGCTATGTAAAAACTAAAAATCAATAATGTTGATAGAGAATTGCTAAATTTTTTATTATAATTAGTAAATCTCCCTTATTATTAAAAATTTCAAGATAGGTAAATTAATTTTTTAATGTAAATTTCACCTATATTATTTTTTATGTTTAATGGTGGGAAACCTATAATTTTAGTGTCCTAAAACGTTTTTTGATGTGGTAGAAGAAACTAGAAATTTTTTATGTCCAAGAAGGAGGTTTCCTCCCCTAAGGGACTTCAATAAAGGATGATATTCTATAAATATGTCTCAAAAATTGAGTCTCATAAGTAAGGAAGAAGAAGATGATGATGATCACCATGTATGTGTGGAAATAGAAATTATATTAGATGAATAATATTCAATAATGGAAATAGATGAAAAATTTAATCTTATAGAGAATAAAGATGATGAACCAATTGGGGTCATTTACTACAAGGTGGAGTGAAAATTACATCTTAATGAGCATGGAATTAAAAAAAGAATAATATAAGAATGGGAGAGTTGTTTCAAGACTATTTAGAATAAGTGGTTTAACGTGAGGTAGAAATTTACCATCATCAATAATTAATAGAATGGAAAAAACTAGGGAATATAATTATAAGAAACGTTTTTGATCAAAAACTAATGACTGAGGAGCCGGTCAAAACTAATTAAATATTATTATATATTTCAATTGGAAAGATAATGAAATATTGGTTATTTTTAGGTACAATTGGTCACATTAAAAATAAATAATGAAAAGGAAATAAATACATTTCAGCCAATGAATATGTTCCAGTTTAGTATATTTTTCGATTCATGACACTTAAAAATGGTTATGTAAGGATCGACCTCTGTTAGAACTATTATAGATGACAAATGATTTGGATTTATGGGTAAGGATCATATTTGATTTTATTATGAATCCTCAGTTACTAAATCCCCCACTATTTCCATCATGGAAAGTCATAATGGTGATAGAAACTGAAATCCTCAAAATCATCAAAATTTGGACACCCACTTTATATTTATTCATAGTACATTGTTGTGAGAAGATATGGCAGTGGAAATTTTTTTCCACATATGAAATGTAATTTTTATAGATTTTATAGTCATAAAATGACATAAATCCCTAATGAAAAATGTTATTTGGAAGGGGAATGACTGGAGAGTGGTCAAGGGGGATACCTTCTTATTATACACCATTAAAGGGTAATTATATTTAATGTTATTTCATTAACTACAATAACAATAGGCTAATATATAATGTTTTAAGGGAATGATCGAGAAATAATTTGTAATATAGTAGGCCAAGACAATTAAATATATAACAACCACATATGATACCTCAGAATAAAAATAAATCCCTCTTGAAATAAAAATATATATGTGATAGTAAATTAATTAAGGAATTCATATAGCGAAAAATGTTACACAGACTCATTGTGGCCGATCATGGGAAGAAAATAAGATGTGGGAAATGCTAATCTTTATAATGTTACCTTAAAACCAAATATAATTATTACACATAGATACTTGATAGTGGATGTTTATCCTACATGATTGGAAATGAAAATATAATGAAGAATATAAAAGAACATTTTGATGGAGTGGTATGGTTTGAAAATAATAATGCATTAAAAATTAAAGGAAATAGAGAATCAAGAATTATGGGTGATGAAATTAAAATGATAGAAGTTCATTTGGTAAATTTACTTATGTATAATCTCTTTATTGTGATTAAATTGTAGGACTCATGCCATGAGATTACAATTGATCATAAATGATGTCTTATAGAAAATAATTCAGGATATTCACTAGTGGATAACTAGAGGACTGGTGGAAATCCCAATTAATTCGATAGAATATAGAACACATATTTCCATTCAGTTGATAAAGAATACCATTTATGATAGTGACAACTGGATCATATACATCAAAAATTCATTGAATATATCAATAATATGTAAGGAAAAAATGATATTCCCAACCTAAGGTGTGAAATATCAGATGTGAGATCTGTGCCTGAAAGGGAAAACTTTTCATAATCCATAGAAAAGGTACAATAAAGGACCATAAAACATTCTTGACCTAATATTCATAGATGTGTGGGTTCAAATAAATATTCCTCGAAACTATGGAGATATATTTTATTATATTTATTGATTACTTCATTTTTATGGAATGCGTTATTTTTATTCCATATAAATAGAAGGTGTAGGATTGCATAAATTTTTATAGACATCGATCAGAAAATGAGACTGAACAGATCATAAGAATTATTCGATTTGATAATGAGATAGAGTTCCCATATTATCATATTTGAGAACTATCTATAAAAATAGCATATCAAACATGAAGTATCATTAGTAATACACCATAAAAACGGGGTTATTGCATGGAGGAATAGGATGATGTAAGATATGGTAAATATTTATTCTAATTAAATATAGTATTCATTCCAATACTAAAAAAATGCAGTGAAATTGGATGTATACACTTAGAATCATGATATTCTCATCCTTGGAGTGAAAAAACTACATATGAAATTTTGAATGAGAGGAAGCCAAATATTAAATAATTTTTTTCTTTAACAACAGGTGTTACATTTTGAATAAGGATGATAAAAAAATATTTTTAGTGATGTTTTAGATGATGGATTCCTCCTAGGTTGTTATATAAAAAGGAAATTCAACAAGAGTTTTAATAAGTGGAAGGAAAAAAATATTTGAATGAAATTATTTCAAAATTATTTAGGAGAAAAATGATAAAATTAAAAGATTCAGAATGATAATCTATGGAATAATGTATAATTTAAAATTATTATTTCAATTAAAAAATGTATTTGGGGGATCAGTGTTGATTCATTAAATATCATTGGGGACAACTCTTCACATACTCATTCACAAGGGATGAGGACTATAGAGCATTTAACTTTTTTAACAACAATAAAGACCATAACAATTAAAGAAGGCTTTAAAGGAAGTGGAATGTGTAAAATTGATGAATGAGGATATAGATCATAATGATTATAACTATACATCAGAACTTATATATATTCCTATGAATTAAAATTTACTTGTAACCAAATGGGTCTTTAAAAATATTCTTGATGGGAATGGAAATGTTTTATGAAACAATGTTTTATGAGAATGTAAATTATATGACCAAGTTTAATGAGTTAATTTATAGGATATTTTTTTCTCTAGTTCCATGAAAAAAAATTCCCAAATTATTTTTTGCATTGTCTATTCAAAGGGGTTATAAAATATTTTAACTGGATGTTAAAGAAACAATAATGAATGTAATTCTTTAATAGAAGGTGTAAATTGAATAACCCATGATATTATTGATTAGGAAAGAATAAACTAAGGTGTGTATGATGAAAAATGAATTTCATATATTAAAACATGATCCACATTCTTAATATTATATACATAATTCATACATGAAACTAATGAAGTTTATTAGTGGTGAAGTTGATCAAAATTTGAATTTGTAGATTTCTGAGGATATGAAATATATGGGGTTAGTGTATGTGGATGAAATCATATATAGAGTTAATAAATTTATTTATTTAAGGAAATGTGAAAATACAACTAAATTGGAATTTGAGAGGATCATTATGGGTGAACTTATTTATTTTCTTTCCTTATATGTTAATCAATGAGAAGATCATTCATTTTTTCCAACCCAAATACGCAGGTGAGTTATTCAAGATGATGAGAATGAATTATTCAAAGATGATTTCAACCCCTATTGAATTTGTTAGCATGATGGAAAAAATTGAAGATAGAATGATAGTCGATCCTTATTTATTGAAAAATTAGTGCATGTTTGTTATGCCTTACAATAACTGGGATGGTATAGATTTTTTCAATTATATGGAAGCTCAAATTTAGAATCCCTAAGAATAACATATTGATAAAGTGGTAATAATCATGAGATATATCTTGGGGAGAATCTATTATAGTTTTTCATTCAATGCCGATAATGATAATGAACTTTAAACATTCTTTGATACAAATTAGGCAGGTGATGTCGTAAATCAGAACTAAACTAGTGGAGGTGATTTCTTTATTGAACCAAGTGTGTAGTATGGATAAAAAGGAATGATGGGATTAATTAATTTAAAATAGATAAAATTGAATATATTGTAATAATAAAGGAATGTGAATGGTTTAAATGGTTGTTGAAATCCCCAAAAACCATATTAAAAATATTCAGTATGCTGTGATTATTTTCTATGATTACAGGTGTGTAATTAATCTTAACATGAATTTGATATATCACTATCATACTAATAATATCAATATCATAGATCACATTATCAATTAAATTGTGGATCAAGGTGTCATTCATATGGAATATGTTCGGACAGTCAAGAAGAAGATCGAATGCTCCTCTAGTGGTCACTTAGATTGATAACACTTGAGGGAAATACTGGCAAAAGAGAACCATGAGAACTGCTTCAGATCGTGTGATAGATAATTATGTACAAAATAAAATAAAATTGAGTCTCAACTGATAATTAAAGTCATAACGCACTAAAATATTAATATATTATGATTATAACTAAGGTTAATAATAACATGAACATGAAAAAAAATTTAAAACCTCTAATAAAACCACATATTCTACTAAAACTCAAGGCGGACTCAGTGATGAGTCATAAGGCATAATACTTCTCATAGGTTCACCTTCACCAGAGTAGAGGGATGTAATCCAATATACCTAGGGACTTCACCAAAAGGAACCTCATTGGGGTCAAGGCTACTAGATTTCACAGATAAAAAAACACAAATAGTAAAAAAAATAAATAAATGGGCATCAAAACACTAAAAACAAGAATTTAAAAAATGAAAATTAATACTAATAAAAATGAGAATGATTGATGAAAATCACCTAAATAATATATTTGGAGGTATTAAAGAAATATGAGGCTAACAATAATATAGTTAACTTCAATTTCACTTGCATGGTGGAGAAATAATAAGATAATGGATTAGAATAACATTTAAAAATTAAATATCTAATAAAAATCAGGACTATAAACAATCCAAAGATATAAAAAATAGTAATAATAATTCCACCCGATGATAAATAATAGAAACCTATATTTTCAATGAATAATACATTAAAATCATAAATTTTATGTAAAAAATGAATTTCAAATTGAAATATTATTATATAAATGAAAATTTAATCAATGAATTTAGACAGTCTGTTTTTAATGCTGCAACATACAAATTAAAAAATTAACTAAAAAATTCATATATATTTATATTTTCACTGGAATAAATCTTAAAAAATTTATATACTGGTTTGGAAGTATACAATATTGTAAAAAACGTTATAGGAAAATAATATAAAATGTAATAAATAATTCAATAGTGGGGATGATGTTTTTTTACTCAAACCCAAATATTAGAAAGTGTTTTCATTCACCCATTCAGAATACGTTTTCTTCCACAATGGCCCATACTGTAATTAATTTATAAATTTAATATATATATTGGAAAATATGAATTAAGAAATAGCACAAAAACTATTTCATATGGTCCTCCTCTTGAGAAAATATTTCACCCATAAAAATGATTTGGTTAAAGCCTATAATTCAAAATATGAAAAAATTAAAAAATGTATTACATATATTAAACTGATACTAAATAAAACTAATTATTTATTTTTAGACATGTTATTTTAATGTAAATAATTATATATTAAACATTTTCAACTAATTTAATTTTAAAAAATCATTAATATTCATTCAATTTTATTTTTTAAATTAAATAAAAATGTAAAATAAAATGAAGAGATTGATTAGATGAAAAAAATAATATTAAGAAAATAAAAATACAATTATTTATCTACTAAGAAAAAAAAGGTTATAACCATACCATATTTACCCAGAACCAATCATCCATCTTCAACTTGAACCAAAACAGGTCTAGTTTTACAAATTACTAACAAAAAATATATAACCATAGAATGAGAAAAGGGAATTTATACCAATATAAAATTTATATTTATAGATGTTACATTAAAACCCTAAAACTTTTATGTTATGCTTATCTTAAATGCATTCTATTAATAGACTATATTTCATAAAGCACTATTTTCCTTTGAATCAATAAATGGTTATTTATGATATAGTCAAAACCTAGCCATTAAACATAATGTTTCCAATTCTATGTTTTGAATTTCTAAAAATGGTCATCTAGAGTTGTGGCATGTAAGTCATTTGGTGTTTGATAAAACAAACATTATTTTTTGATGAATAGTGACATACCCCTATGAATAGTAATATGAATAGTAATATGACCATTATAAATAATAAATAATGATAATATTTTATTTTCATAAACAAATAAGATAATGAGATCTTAATTAATTTTTCAATATGATATAGAACTAATTATATCTTTAAAATGGTTGTTTTTCAAATTAACTATGATTTTATTAAAAAATTTAATAAAAAATAAATACAAGTTTATTTACCAAAAATGGAGTTTATTTTTGAATTCCACACATCATAAAATGGCCAGCGTGAATTTTTGTGATTTTTCTAAAATACATAATTTTTTTTCAGAATATTAAAAATACAGTTTTGAGTTTTCGGTAGTTTAATGACATAATAATGAGGTAATAATTAAATAAAAAATGTTGTCAAACTTTTATACCATAACCTATAACATTAGGTGTCCCAAGAGGAAAACCCCATGAGAAAATACCATGGTCAATCCCATTGTTTGGCAAAAACCACTAATGAGGTGTCTCTTTTAATTAATAAAAAACTCCATCTTAATTACTATAAATACCAACTCAACCCTCTATTTAATTTCATTCAGAACTCATTATCCTCAAATCATTGATGTTATTACCTCCATATGAGTCCTTTAATGGTGTCCTCAGACCCTTGAGGTCCTAGCCTTAATGTTTTGGGAGTTTCTGTACAAGGTATGAGAATCAATCAACCTTCTCATTTATTAAAGATTATATATTATGATTTATCTTTTATTTTAAATTAGATTATTTTAGGATATTTCATTCCATATTCACCTTACATACCATATTATGTAAGAGTGATTATATACCCCCTTTCTCTCATCAAACTATTTTATTAAATTTTATGTGACGTCGTTAGCCTGCTGAATTTTCGTAAGAGATTTCTCAAATTTTCTATTATTTTCAGTTATTTATTTTATTATTCATTACTCATATACCCTAATAAAAATTATATGGTAATTATATTACCAAACATGAACTATAATTATATAATTATTATGGAATATTTCACCATCATCTCTCTTTCCCCCTCCACTTATACAAAAAATAAAAACATTATCTGAGATATGTTAATTAATCGCATTCAAGGACGACATGTACTCAATTTTTTTACCATATTTAATTTTGGCCATGTAACCATTATTATAGTAGAACCAGATTAAAATATATTTATTTCATATTTTTAATGTTTTTTAATCTCTACACACTTATAATATGGAATAATAATACAAAAAAAGTTCATTATACACAAAACTGCCAATCTAAATCCAAGCGTTTATCAATAACTTTTAACTTCTGATTCACACTCAAGTATATAACCCTAAATCATAATAAGATCATTTATATCACTTTAATTTCACAAATAATATATATTTACAATTCTATATGTTTATCCTCATTACAAATGAACTTCTATTCATGAATACAAGTAAACGAATAATGAAAACCAAGGAAGAAAATGTTTCCAAAACAAAAAAATGGAACCTCTTAAACCCATAAAATGGAAATTATTGATCCTAATAAGGTTTTACTAAACCAATTAAATGTATATGAGGTTATGAAATTGTTATTAATGAAGCTAAATTTTATTTTTCAGGTCATTAAAACAAATGAAAAACATAGTCGAGTATATGGTACGGTTTTTCTCATCTCGCTTTTAAATCAATGAGATTTCCATTATTCACCCATTATTTCTTTATTGTGTTATATGTGTACTGCCATTTTATATATACACTAGTGGAAAATGGGTTTATACCAATGCATGCATTTCCACGGTTTATAAGAACCATTGGGAAATTGTGGTTTATTCCTACGGTTTTTCTAAACCGTGAGTATACATTACCGATTTATGATTTTTATCAGGATCCCTTTCGATTTTTTACCACCCGCACGAACCCTCCCCAGCCTCAGCCTCCCGGCCCTCTCCTACCCTTCCCGACCTCGACCTCCTCAACCTCCTGACCTCCGTCTCCACCTCCTGACCCCCAACCCCTCTCATCTCTCTCTCCTACGACAACGTTCAACCCTCCCCTCTTGACTCCCTCTCCGATGATGACGCCGCCCTCCCCTCTCAGCTCCTGGCTCCATCTCCTCTGGTGATGTTACCCCCTCCGACAGCATCCCTCATCCCCCTCTCCGGTTGCGCACGAGACCCCCCATGGCCGAACTACCCACGCGACTTCCCCCTCTTTCGGCGCCCTCTCCTCCGCCATTTCTCCCAAATTCCATTAGGGTTCTGGATCGGTACTTCCAGGTAAGAATTAATCTTCATTAATTATTAAATTTCATAGAGTTTTCCTCTATCCGGTTTCCCAGTTTTATTCGGTTGAACACTATGGGTTTTGAGGTTTCCTGATTCTAACATTGATCCTTGTTTCTAGGGGGTATCATGGTTCTCTCAGGTCGCATGGGGAATGTTTTGGTATCTGATGCTGAAGGCTAAGTGGCTTGAATAGTCTTGGTTCATATGCCACCATTTGAGGTTGGTTTATTCTTCTCTCTTTGTTTGGAAAAATTTAATTTGGTACCTGTAGTGATTTATATTTCTATGAAAACTCTATATTAGGTATGAATTGCATGAATAAGACTACTTTACATCATGCATATCGATTTGTGTGTGTTTGTAGTTCATATCATGTAACATGGTCAATATTCATCCTTTGGTATAATCATCTCATGTTTGTTTATTGAAGGGTGAGTGGAGATATGGTCAGAAACATGATATTGTACAATGGATATATGGGTATAATTTATTTTTTTATTCTGTTTTGTTATGTGCTATTATATTTGTTTAACATGGCCTAGTGTATGTTTGATTATACTTTCATTGAATCAAAATTTAATGATTCATTTTTTAATTTTGAATTGATTTTAATTATATTAATATCATTTGGGTTATTTATATTTTTTACTTCTATTTATTTGATGTATCATGGATGTATAATTTATGGGTGACCCATTCTAGATTCTCAATAACTAATTCCATGCCACACATTCTTGAGGATGAAATAAACCAAATTAAATAAAACCAACATGAACTCATTCAAACTGAATTGAATGAAATAAGACATAATATAAGTAGGAAAAATAAAAATAATCTGAATTATATTAACCTATAAAGAGTAAAATTGAATATTCCTAAATGAATCTACAATAAATTAAATTAGCATATACGAAACAAATAAATTAAAACTAAATAGATCTAAAACAACTAATATCATGTTGTATCAAAATGAATCATACATAATCAGTGACCTGCCTCAATTTGGATGAAATAAAACATAACAAACCAAGATGAACCACAGGAAACAAAACCAAATAAGATTATGAAGAGTAAACCCAAAATGAGTTGAACTAAATAATGTGGCACCATAATAACCTAGAAATGATGTGTCAAATTGGATGAAATATAATGAATTAAAACCTATATAACCCCAACCGACATGTACTAAATTGAACTAAACAAAACTGATATGAACCAAATGTAATGAAAATGAATTGTTTAGAACCCCATCTTGAAGTGATAACTTTCATGCCATTTCAATAAGAGAGTCATCTCCATTTTCAATAATTGGCCCAGTCAGTGAAAGATAATCTATGAAATAGAAATGGTCAGATCATCTCACCATATCAACAAACTCATCAGGTCCTAATGGTGTGTACTCAAATCCAGAGATGTATAGTATCCTGGGGTGAAACACGGAACCATCGATTATGGTGGTGTTGTGATAACTGTATCAATGGAGGTGCCCCCCTATCATTCCAAATAAACACTATAAAGAACCACTGAGTCTATAAGGGATATTTTCTTATTGAATATGGTTTAAGAGATGATAGAGGCCTATAAGGGTCAATATGACTATATTAAGAGGCTGAATCTCTACCACTCAAGTTACCATTACCAAATATCCAACTTGGATTCCTGAACACGCATCCCCAACTAGAAAAAACCACCCATTCAAAAATATTTAAATGAAACCATCAATCCTAAGGATTATATATATTTACAGCCTCACCCAATATCCCCATGTGGTTTATTATCCTACTTATATGATTTCTGAATATGAACTGACACTATTATGGACCTTCTGGGAAGGGAACCAGTGAAGGTGTATAGAGGTCGGCCAATCCCTACTACGATAGAGTAAAATATTGATCCAATCATTAAATGAGAAGAGAAATCGTATAGAAATATCATATTTTAAGTTTTCTTTCATGATATTGAGCATATCCCTCACCAAAACTAGAGTCTATAAGGGGTTATCCCAAACATCCATGACATGAAGAAATTTGTCTCACATTTCCCCAATGGGGGGTATCCTTCCTATTAAATAGACATCCCAGAGGCTAATTCCAACTTCGTTGTGGGACAAATGGTATGAGCTAGTTCCTTGGAACCCAGGGATAATTGGTTCTATTAGAATATTTGACTGGTGGTATATGATATACTTGGAAACCCATACTGGTTCATAAAGATGGATAACATGTAGTTGGTTGGAAAAATCCAAGCAGCTTTACCTAACCAAGAATAGCCATGCTCATTAATCAGAGATGTGCCCATGAGGTTCGAAAGATACCATGGAAGCCCTAGAAACAGTTTTACCTTATCGCTCAAGATCCAGTTGGCATGTCACATTCATCTTAAAAAAGGTTTTAAACATGACCATTTGACTCTGTGTCACAATGAACTACTCGAAGGAAAAACTAAAGGGTTATACATGATAATGATCATGCATCACCACAAGACCCTTCATTGGTGATGCGACATAGTACCAAAAGGTTGAGAGATTATCTTCTTTAACACCCTTATGAAGTTGCAAGACCCCTCACCTTTCTCAAATATGGAATTAAATAAAACTGGAAATGGTGGATGATTTTTTTTGGAGTGTGATACGTTGGAAATTACCCACATGGTTATTCAATACCCCATTAGTTGGACAAAGTATAATAATTGGGGTGTAGTTGGAAGGTTATTTTGGTCAATGATCATTATGTGAAACCCCATGAATAAACCATTACTGGATCATACGAAACACATAATAACAATTTCATGATCGAATAGAACCCAAATGAATGAAATTGTCCAAGATTATATAAACAAAAACAACACAAACTAAATCTAATGGAAATTTCCCAAACAAACTTGTATTGAACAAAACCAAAATAAGCTGAAACTCGTGCCAAACTAATTATATACCAGTTATAAAAAGATTAATTGTTAATTAATAGGAATGTACTTTTTGATGGTATCATTTTGAAACATTGATTTGTTTCCCCATTGCTTGCAGGAAAATGATTTGACCCATGTGGAGTTATGATTCTTATATGTTGGGTGGTGAAATGTATAGTCACAGGAGACAAGTATGTTTTGGTTTAGTTTTTATTTTAATTTATTTTGCCTTATTGGACACTTAGGTCTTTTACAAGTTTCTATAGACATGCAATAGTTATATTCTATGAAGAAGTCCAGAAGGGGTTCAGATTGTTTCTGTTTGGTGGATTTAATCTGAGGTAAGATTCTATGATTACAACCTATCTCACACCTCATATATTTTTGGGATTTAAATGTTTTTGACTCCACATTATGTTTTTGGTAGGGCGTTGGATCATTTTGTGTTCGTTTGGGTGGATTTGGTTCTTCGCTGCCAATCTAGGTAAGGATTTGATGTTGTTGGTTTGTTTTTTCACTGGTTATGTAGGTTCCTTTATGTGTTTTATGGTTCTTAATATATTTTGGGTAGTGAGTTGATCCCTTCTCTGTGGTTTCGACTCATTAAGTCAAGGGTGACTCGCCTGAGCGTGCATAGGTAAGTAAGTATATGTATGTGGGTTCCCCCATTACATGTATAATCAACCATGGCAATGATTATACACGTATGGGGCTAGGTGTTCCCATGTATATATATATATATAAATGCATACAAATGTGAGTGAATACCGGTATATTCATATAAGAATATGTGTAAGGATCCCCTGGCACATGCTCATGGCCATGCAGATTTGTGCATAGGGGATAGGTGTCCTAGCATGTGTGTGAAGGTGCATATACCGGTGGTGGAGTAGCATCTTTTAGTTAGAAATCTCCAAAAGATGAAGTGGAAAGCTTGGTTCCACCTTGAGGTAGAGTCCCTCTTATAGCCTTATTAATTTAAGAATGCTTTAAATTGAATTTAGCTTCTTTCTTAATTCTGGATAATTATATTGAATTGCATATCTTGAATAAGTTTTCTTTAATATAATTGATTCATTTGATAAATAAAGTCATGTTTTTATAATAAAACCACTTTTAAAGGTAAAGAATATAAAATATATTTCTTTTTCATACCACAATCCCAAATCAAGAGTCAGTTTTTGTAACATAACATCAGTTTCTATAATGTGAAGGACAACTACATATGATTTATTTGGAATCCTAGCCGGAAGATTTTGCCTCGCGGATGTTGCTGGACCAGGCCAACACGCCGTGGTCACGTCGGGGTCACACTGAGGTCACGATGTGGTCACGCCGCGGTCACACCGTGGTCACGCCGTGGTCACGCCGCGGTCACACTGTAACACCCCAAGCTTTCACGGTATTCTTCTCTTTGAATAATACAATAGCGTGTGTTATACGCAACTTCGAGTTCTAACACACCGCAACCAATCATACTAGTCATTAAGAATAGTAATACAAACCTTGTGAAATTTTATACATATTATCTTTCAAAATGAACTTCATTTTTGGATTCGGAATATCGAAATTAGCTTAGGGTGAAATTTTGGTAATTTTCCGATAACTTTCATATTTTGATGAATAGTGAAAATTACTAAATTTTAATTAAAAACAACTTTTTGAAATGAAATAATTAATAGTGATAAATAATTAATTTGAGTGGTTTTATAGTATATTTATAATATATTTTTACCATTTAGTACAATTTTGGTAATTGGACATAATTTCACATTTAAACCGAACATAAACAAGTGTCAATCTTTTGATAGTTATTGTTTCTTAAAAACACACCTTTTGTTTTGACAGCGGGAATTAATTTTAAATTAATAAATGAAATTTAAATGTTTCTAATTTGGTAAAATAGACTTCATTATTGAATTCCTAATATCAAAATTAGCTTAGGGTAAATTTTTGGTATTTTTATGAAAACTTTTAATTTTTGATGAATAGTGAAAAACACTAAGTTATAGTTTAAAACCGAAT
This sequence comes from Viscum album, assembly GCA_963277665.1. Taxonomy (NCBI): domain Eukaryota; kingdom Viridiplantae; phylum Streptophyta; class Magnoliopsida; order Santalales; family Viscaceae; genus Viscum; species Viscum album. Next base: position 1,900,205,802 of record OY728121.1, on the reverse strand, counting down.
TTTTATTTATATAATTATTTATTTTATTTAAATTATTTAATGTAAAAATAGATACATAATACATATATAAGTTCAATTTAATTAATTTAATTCGGTTTATAATAATTTTAGATATATAAAAATGTTATTGAACTTTTCACCGTCTTTTACCCACCTCCTAGGAGCTTTTGCAAATTCAAATAAAACATAATTTTACCACTTCTGTGAGCTGGATTTAAAAAAACCGAGCTACATGGTTAATATCAAGGAGTAAAATGTGGTTCAATGACATTAAAATAATTTTTGGTGAATAGTAACTTTTTACTTTTACTTACCACGGTTAAAAGTAAATAGGGTAATAATGGGTAAAAATGATATTAATATTACCCTCACACATGTCCTAATTCTATTGGACAAGTTTATCTAGACAAAAAACAAACTTAGGAATAAAATATTATCATTTATGTCCACTTGGATTAGATTAGTACATTTATTATTATTTAATTCAAAGAAAAGCTAAAAGAGTTAAAATCAAAGTTTAATAACTAAAACATTTTTAATATAGGGTTTTACATAATATAAATTCTATTATAAATATTCATCATAAATCTAAAAATATTTCCTACATCATGGTTTCTTATTTATATGTTTTAGACATTAAATAAATAAATTTATTTATAACACAATGATGATGCAGTAATTACCTTATTCATGAAAGAATCAAATAAATGGTATTATAAATATTAAAATAAATATAATTTCAAAGTTTTTATGACATCCCTGAATTTTCTAGGTGAATATGACATGCTAGGATTTATTCAATGTATTGTTTTGAAGTAATCATGTTTTTATTATTTTAATAAAAAAACAAATACCAAATCGTGTCAACATTGACATACAATAGTTTTTAAAACAAATATTATACTATTAATTGATATAATGGTCTTGAAAATATATGTTTCGTCCAAAAGACATATATAATAGTATAAATGACATTAATGAACCAATTGGGGTTAGATTAGTAGTATAAAGTATGTTTATTAACCATATAGTGTAATAGTACAAGAAGACACAGTAAAAGTTAAATTATTTAACTTAGAGTTAAATCTAAATGGTAAGGTTAAAATTGTAACATAAACTTGTGTAAATCCTATTGGTTGAGTTTTTTTAGACATATACCCACCTTAGACTTTAAATAATAAATTTTTGAGCCATTATAAACTGAATATGAATTTATTATAAAATAATATATTATTTTTTTTCTAAGGTGCCCCTCACCCCTCTTATAAAAAGGCACCCCCCTTCTCTCTAATTCACACCTTTTAAGCCATTTGGCTCGGCCAAACCCTGACAAAATACCCTATAAAATATCCTCACTTCAACTTAGATGCCTTAGTTTTATCATAAATCCAACCTAAGGAGCCCTTTTGATCAAATCAAAAGGAAGAACCCGAAGAAGAGGTAATGATTTCACCACCCTCTTTCAAGTTCCTTTCTTCTTACAATTCTTTTTTCTTTGTTGTATCCATTATAAAATAATAAATCCAGTATATTCTATATATTGTGATGTTATTATAATTATGGTACAACAAAATTAATTATTCTATCCACCCTTTGAATGACATGTCACCATATGTGCGTACGTACGGCTTACCGTCTCGACGTCGTGCTGTAATTGTTATTCAATACATGATTATTTGGATGGGTATAATAATGATGTGTATTTGATTTAAATAATAAATATAACAATATAAGAATTCTGTATATATTATATAACATCCAATTATATATTATATTAATATTCAAAGAATTATATTTTCGCTCGTACGTACGTACGGATTACCGTCTCCACGACACGATGAGATTCATTTCCATGTTCACCATTCATCGATGATTATAAAAATATATATTACTAATAAGTATGTAATATATGAAATAATAATTATACCGAAGATATATATATTTATATATATAAGTATTTATATACTTATATATATCTTATTAACTTACTTCCGTTCAATACTATATGAAAATGGAAACATCATTTATGTGTACGTACGGACTACTATCTCCATAAATGGTTTTTTCTATTTCATATATACGTCTATAATAAATTTTAATATTATAAATATATATAATAAATAAATCATGTTTTATATTCTGGATGTATTTAAATCATGATCTAAGTGATACAATCAATAGTAACTAGTTAAAACACGTACAATAAAGAAAGTGATTATTACCCGAAATATTAATATAACATGGAAAATATTATTAAATGTGTAGTATAAAGTCATAAATTAATAATGTATGATATCATAAATATTAATATGGTTCTGGTATAATTTAATAACATACTATATTATTCATACAAGAGGCTAAATTTACCCTCGACTAAAGGAATGTGCAAGGTAAGGGGTTTACATCTCACTCCTTATTCCCGTGAGATTCATGCCATATTGACACTATTACCTTTTGTGTTGTGTATGTACTGCCCATAATTGTATTATTTGTGTAATACACTTTTATTTATGTGTATTTACATATTCATTGTATGATACCTCTTTCATGGGGTGTATGTTTCGTAAGTTACCAAACTGGTAAGGGTTAATTTCACAATCCCTTTATTATCCGAGGATATTTTTACATAAGTATCTACTGGGACATATTTTCTATCCATTATCATGTTTTATGAAAGTGTTTTCAAAGGGATTATTTTAAGGAAAATTTTACTAAAACATCATTTCAAATGTTTTAAATATTTATTATTCTAAATCATTCCTATTAATGTCCATGTCTTCAAAATGGGTTTTAAGGATTCATTTATATGGAAATGAATGTTTTAAAATTTTAATTCCTTTAAAAAGTTTCAAAGTGGTATGGGACACTTTGATTCAAAAATGTCTTTAAATGACTTCATTTCCAAATTGTGTGAGTTTTAAATGTTTTCATGAAAAAGGGGTATTTCTCTCCAAGAGTTTTACAAATCATTTTCTTCAACATCAAATTCCTTTAATGGATTTTAAACTTGTTTTGAAGTTGATTTATCATGATACAAATCTTCCATATTTTGTTGAAGGTTTTGTGATATTTTTGAATGTGGATGTGTTATTTTTATACCATTCATGGTTTATGGGTAAAGTATTGACATTTCATATGCTAGTTTTAAGATGATTGTTTATGTTATGTTTAGACCTTTTCATATGAGGAATTCATTGGACTTAGTATGTGATGGGTGGAGCCTGCTATAGCTCTTCGATGCATCGATAGGTCTCTTGAGAAAAACTAGTGTCTTGGCATGAGGCCTTGACAAAATCTTATTTGTAGTCTTGGCATGAGGCCTTGGCTACGTGGTTATGATAGTCTGGCATTATGCATTCCATCGTTATGAAAGTGGTTATTGATATTTCATGTGATTATTCAATTAGTAGAATATACATGTGAATAAGTAAATGGAATTATTTCATTTTATTTCTTCCATATTATGCTGAAGTCCAAGTTTAAAAGGCTTTTGTTTTAGTTGTATACATTTCCTTAAATGTTTATGCTTGTTTATGAAATATTCCACTATATTGCTTACCCTTACTGAGCATTTGAGATCACCCCTTTCTATGTTTTATTTTCCAAGGATTCCAAGAAGTGTATTGTGATTGATATAAAGGGTTAATCTATAAGGCCCCGACCTTAATCATTAACTTAATGTTGAATTAAATGAATAATTCACATTGAGGATATTTTCAGGTTTAGAGTTTTAAAGAATTAGGACGTAACTATTACATCTCAAAAGATTACGAAGTAGACACTTCTACTAAGTCTCCATAAAATAAAAACTCTTAAAAAGAAACATGTATAGTTCCATGTTTTAGATAGAATGGATTTTCCTTGATCTCATCCTTGACTCTATTCCACATTAAGTCCTGTGAAAAACATTTAAAAAACTTGGGATGAGCATAAAAAGCTCAGTAAGGGATATAAAAGTACGAAATGAAAACATTATTCCATGTATGAAATCATACTTTACTCATAAAACACAAGCATTTTAACATACCTCATAAAATCATGAATAAATCATAGAAATAATAAGACATAAAGGTAACTTGAGGAATTCATAACATTCTTACGGAGGGAGTAACCCTCATGGTTACATTTGGAATACTCATAACAGTATATTCCCTAAATATCTTCGGAGAAACCTTAATGTTTAACTCCTTCGCCTTACCCAATGTATTGGAGGGCTATATCGGGCTCACCCGACCTTATTTTATCACAGAAACACCAGTCTTCATAACAATTCCCAAGAACCATAACATAATCGTATCACGTAAAACATACATAAAGGAAACATAAAATTTCCACATTTCAATCACAAGATATAAATACAACACATTGATATAATAAAAACATTATGAAAACCATTTTAAATACAAAAATAAAATAAAAGTAATACATGGTATTTATTTTTAATTTTTTAAAAAAAGATAGGTTATGGCATGTAGAGGAAGCCGAAACTCAAATTATGGTCACGGCGGCGGAGAAGTCGTTGTCGCCGCATACATACGACAAAAAAATCATTCCCATTTGTCATTTAGTAAACGATTCGTATAAAAAATATTCCTTTTTAATAAACATAAAAGTCAAAGGGGTTTATACATCGTATAAAAGAAAGCTGTGTATAAAACAAAATATGCCTCAATGAAAGGAGATTGAGACGAAGTCCCTTACCTCGTGTCCGACGTGACTAGATTTATCTTTAATCTCCTGAATAATAAACATGAGATAATTTATACTTTCTTAAGAACCTTTTTCAAGTTCATTATTCCTTTTATATCACTTATTTCCATGTCATGATCACTATGTAATTATTTAAGTTAATAACGGTCGTTCTAACGATCATTGGTACTTGAGTCAAAAATAAACTCTTTATAATTACATGTTGTTCATGTATCCATTATATCCAGAGTTATATTAATTATTTAGATATCATATATATCATATATAACCATTATATACATTCATTTATAATATTACATAACATTTAGCAGTAAGAAATGAAATGCACTGTTCATGGAGACGGTAAGCCGTACGTACGCATGAACGCTACTTCAATTTATATTTCGAATTTTATGGAATGGAATCATAATTAAATAAAGGTATATTATAATTCCAGTATAATTTAATATATAATATCATTATCTCCATCCTTTATACTTCCCACATATGGCATTAACGAATCAAATCACTTTGAGGGGGCGGTAGTCCGCACTACCTAAAATGAAGATATCGCGTATACCCATAATGGAAGACATAAAGGTATTCCATAAATGAAAAATACAGAATCTTAAGGAAAAAATAAACATATTATATATAATATATAAATATAGTTTCATCTTAATGGGCACCTTTGAAGGTGTTAGAAGAATATTGAACAATCATCGTTTCGTGAGGCAGAAATTCACCATGCACAGAAACAGTATGCTCTTTAACCATTAGATGAAGGTGTGTGTAAGTTTAGCTCTAATAATTATCATAAAAACATCCTAGTATATTGAAGATACTGGTTTTGTTACAAAATAAAGGAATAAAAAGAGTTTAGGGGGTTGGAGAAGCAAAATAAAACTTAAGAACACAAGAGAAGACACTACCTTTAAAACGTGTAACTCTTTTTGATTTGAGATCAAAGGCTTCCTTGGAAATAATTATTCGCAAAGTGAGGCTTCTAGGAGTAATAAAGTTATTTGGAGAGACAAAATGGGCAGGGTTTGGCCGATCCAATGGCTTGAGAGGTGTGGGTAAGGTGGTAGAGGTGGGGGCCTTTTATAAGAGGAGAGGAGGGTCACTCTTGGAAAGTTATAAAAGGTTACTTTATTATAAAATGAATTTCGTATTTTAAAGGTCCAAATATTATATATTTCGAGGATAAGGTGATAATAGTTCTAAATCCACCCATTCAATAGGTTTTTGACATGTGTAGGTATTAGATTTTACATTATCTTTTCATTTTATTTAAATCGTTAAATAATGAGGTAATCGCTGCATCATCATGGTGTCATAAATAATTTAATTTATTTAATGTATAAAAATTATAAAAAAATTATCATGATGTAGTAAATCTTTTTATATTTCTAATTAATATTTATAGTAAAAAATATAACTTGTATAACCCCATTTAAAAATTGTTTCAGTAAAATAACACATGTTTGTGTCATTTTTATTTTAACATTAAATAAAAAGTTATTAATGTAATTTTCCTACCAAAGTGGCTCCATGGGGTCTACAAGCTGACCCATGGATTTTCTTGGTCTTCCATGACACATCCAATAAGGGTAGGACGTTTCTCAAGGTCATTTCATATTATTAAAACATTATTTTTACTTTAAATTACACTAACTACCTCTAATCGTGATTAAAAACTTAAAAGTTACTATTCACCAAAAAACTATTTTAATCCCAATGAACCACATTTTACTTCATAATGACAACCATTAATGTTGGAATTTTGAAATTCAAAACACAGAGGTGGTAAAATTTCAATTAAATGAAAATTTAGTTTTTTTAAGTACCACTTAGTGGTTTCACTATTCATCAAGAATTGAAGTTTTTCAGAAAAATACCAAAACATCACCCTAAGCTATATTTTATATTCCGAAGTCAAAAATGATGTCTATTTTACAAAATTAAAAATATATAAGTTACATTAATTAATTTAATAATTAATTCCCGCTGTCAGAACAAATAGCGTGTTTTTATGAAACAATATATATCAAAAGATTGACACTAGTTTAAGTCAAATTTCAAAGTGAAGTTAATTGAAACAACCACTATTGGATTAAATGGTAAAAATATATTCTAATTTCACTTTAAAACCAATTCAAATGATAATATAGTCATATAAATAAATTAGATTAAAAAGAGGTGTTGAATTAAAATACAACATTTTTTTACTATTCATTAAAAAATAAACATTATCGGAAAAATACCAAAAATTTACACAAAGTAAATTTTGATGTCTCGATTATAAAGAAGAATTTTATTTGGTATAAAAGAATGTATAAGAGTGACCAAAACTATATTTAAATATGGTTCTCCATCAAAATGCGATAAGTGGACCTTTAGTGAAAATAAGAGTATATATGCCTAAAATTGAATTCTTTTCATATTTTAAGCCTTTATATTTTATTGGATAAATTTAAAAACATTTAAGAAACATATAAAATCATATTTTAGTTATTTCTATTCTTTCCCTCCAATACAACGGCTACGTGTTAACTACCATTTAAAATAATATTATTTTATTACTAGTGTGCAACATAAGATTTCAAAGAAACTCTTTGTTGTGTATCGGGTACACTATCGAACATAGCAACCCATTTAAAGTAAAATTAATATTTAATTCATAAATATTAATAAATATGAAAATGTTTTATTCTTTATTTACCTGGGATTTTACATAAGCCCAGGGAATAGTGGTGTTCATAAATGATTATTTATGTTATTTTTTATGTTATAAAGTGTAATGTAACATTCTTGTTTGTAATCTAATTTCCAGGACTTCTAAACTGATCGGACCTTTGGGACTTGATTCCTTGTAATCATCCCAATGTATTAATATAATTCACTGACACTGGGTAACTGGGTTCGGGGAATTATAGTTGGTATCATATGAAGTTTATCAATAACCTTGGAAACTAGATTTTGATAAACTATGATTAGAGAACATTACCCTAAGATAGACTATGAGGATTAGTATAGAAGAACATCCTAGAATTTTGGTAATGTGGAGATTTTGTGACTTTTCCAAGCAAATACATCTCTGTCTCGATATGAGCAGGTAGAGGTGGCTCTGGCACATATGTACATAGGGGTAAAACCTGAAAACACCGCTTTGAGCTAGACTCGAACGAGAACTGGTGCACGATAATGGGCCTTACTGCACTCTTGGTTACGACACTCCCGGGGGATATGCTAAGGATAATTATAATTTTCTTTACAAACCAAAATGAAGGGTTTATGAGTATATATCTCCTCAAAGAAAACATTTTTGATTATGTATTATATCCATAAACTGTTCAATTTACGTTAGGTATTTTACATGTTTGGAATTATGAATTGTGATTCATAAACTTACCTAGTGTATGCCATTGTTTAAAAATGGTTCCCAATAGAAGGACTAAGAACTCCAGTAATACGTATGATCCAAAGAGTAAGAAGGATCATATCTTTCACGATATTATGCCAACATTAAGAAAGGAAATAGTATCCCATGTATTCTCAACATATAAAGAAATAGTATCATGTGTTAATAAGATAAAAAAATAATTCTCCGAGTCCTATGGATTTGACGGGAAGCAAGAGATGAAATTGATAGAAGAGAGAAATATGGATAAAGGGAAAAGGGAAAAGAAGAATTTTACCATATGTGATAAATGTGGGAAGAAACAGCCTGGAACTTCCCTGAAGGGAATGGGAGGTTGTTATAAGTGTGGAGAAAAAAGGACACCATGTACGTGACTAAAAGGGTAAGAAAAATGTTTCAAATGTACAATGCTTCATCTGCAAGGAGTTTGGACACTACTTGAACCAATGTACCATTCATAGGACTATGTCGGAAATGATTCTATTGGATAATAGTCATGTTATGATACTACTACAGATGAAGAGGAATGACTAGTGTTCTTATGTTTTTTTTTGGAATTATTTCATTGATGTGTTGTATCAATGATGTACTGGAAATAAATAAGGATTGTACTGTAGTACTATTTCATTGAGGATTTGAGATTTTATGGTACTATAAAAAGTGACTCTACAGTGAGTTAATCTTTTTGGGAACTACATGGTTGAAGGAAAGATAAACCTTAATATGGTCCTAATATTGAGGTACTGATTTTGGAATAAGATATGGTTGATTTGGGTAAAATATATTGGATATTCTTGACTGCATTGAAACTGATTAAATATTTTTATATTCCATCATTGGTTGAGTTTACAACATTTTTGGATGGATGAAGTATATCAAGTATTCTATAAGGAACAAGGGAGCATGAATGTAATCAATAAGGTTTTATGTTAATTCAGGATGTTTCAATGTTTTAAAAGAATACATGATGAAGGTATTCTCATGCTATTACGGGGTAAAAAGGATCAACATTATGTTAACCTTTCATATAAATTTTGGACTGATAGTTTACTGAAGTATTTTTGTTAAGTCTAATGGTTGGAAGGAATTATGTTTGAAAGGTTATTTTTGGATTTTTATAAATGGCAACACACAGACCGTGTGACGACCTGTCGTGTTGGACAAAGCTGTGGGAATTGAACCCACAACTATAGTGAAATTGGGATTTATCGCCTACCACTAGACTACATGATGTTACTAGATGGTATAATGTAGTTTCTTTTCATAAAGGGTCTGATATGTGAATTATAAATTCATTATATTTGGAACCCTATAAGATTAGGATAAATAGAGTATTTTTGAGTTGTATTATGTTTTGGGGTGAAATATGAGTTTTTGGTAGAAATTTATTAATTGGTAAAACTATAATCATAAAGTAAGTATATATCATTATGATCTTAGTAAATCTCATAAATAAATTCTTCAACATTAAAAAAAGGAACATAGAACAAAAATGTTGTCCAAGATGGTACCCTAGATCATAAAAAATTTATGGCTTTGGGATTGTTGGCCTTTTCATAGCCATGTTCTCTACCACTCTCCATCAGATATTGATGGTTATATTTCTCTTCCATATCCATATTTTCCTACATGGAATGCTGGTATGTGTTATTTTCGGTAACCTTCATACTTACCACTCTTTATTTTAAATAGAGGCCTCATTAATTCATTTTTCGATGTGGGATTTCAACTAAGATATTTTGAAACTTCAACCTCAAGTTTCCAATTCCGAGCATAAATTGCGAGGAAACAATTTATTGAATGAGGGTATAATGTAACACCTCATGCTTTCATGGTACGCTTCTCTTTGAATAATATAATAGCGTGTGTTATACGCAACTTCGAGTTCTAACACACCACAAGCAATCATACTAGACATTAAGAATAGTAATACCCACCTTTTGAAATTTTATACATTTTATTATTCAAAATGAACTTCATTTTTAGATTTGGAATATCGAAATTAGCTTAGGGTGAAATTTTTGTACTTTTCGGATAACTTTCATATTTCGATGAATAGTGAAAATTACTAAATTTTAATTAAAAACAATTTTTTAATTGAAATAATTAATAGTGACAAATTATGAATTTGAGTGGTTTTAAATTATATTTAGAATATATTATTACCATTTAATACAATTTTTTAGTTGGATATAATTTCACATTTAAACCGGACATAAACAAGTGACAATCTTTTGATAGTTATTGTTTCTTAAAAACAAGATTCTTGTTTTGACAGTGGGAATTAATTTTAAATTAATAAATTAAAATTCTATTTTTTGAATTTGGTAAAATAGACTTCATTATTGAATTCTGAATATCAAAATTATCTTTGGGTAAATTTTTTGTATTAATCTGAAAAATTTTAATTTTTGATGAATAGTGAAAAAAACTGAGTTATAGTTTAAAACCGAATTTTTATTTAAATAATTATTTATTTTATTTAAATTATTTGATATCAAAATAGATACATAATACCAATATAAGTTCAATATAATTCATTGGAGTCAGTTTATAATAATTTTAGATATATAAAAATTTTATTGAACTTTTCACAGTCTTTTACCCACTTCCTAGGAGCTTTTGCAAATTCACATAAAACTTAATTTTACCACTTCTGTGAGATAAATTTAGAAAATACAAGAGAAATGGTTAATATCAAGGAGTAAAATGTGGTTCAATGAGATGAAAATAATTTTTTATGAATAGTAACTTTTTACTTTTATTTACAACAGTTAAATGTAAATGGGGTAATTAATGGTAAAAATGATATTAATATTACCCTAACACATGTACTAATTATATTAGAAAAGTTTATCTCGACCAAAAACAACCTTAGGAATAAAATATTATCATTTTGGTTCCCTTGGATTATATTAGGACATTTATTATTATTTAATTCAAATAAGAGTTAAAAGAGTTAAAATCAATGTTTAATAAATAAAGCATTTTTAATATAATGTTTTACATAATATCAATTCTATTATAAATATTAATTATAAATCTAAAACCATTTTCCTACATCATGTTATTTTATTTATAATTTTGAAACATTAAAAAAAATTTATTTATTAACCAATGATGATGCAGTAATTAACTTATTCATGAATGAATCAAATAAATGGTATTATATACATTAAAATAAATATAATTTCAAAGTTTTTATGACATCCACGAATTTTCTATATGAATATGACATGTTAGTATTGATTCAATGTATTTTTTTTTGAAGTAATCATATTGTTAATATTTTAACAAAAAAATACCGAATAGTGTCAAAATTGACATAAAATAGTTTTTAAAACAAATATTATATTATTAATAGATATAATGGTCCTAAAAATCTGAGGTTCGGCCAAAACACTTATATAATAGTATATATGGAATTAATGAACCAATTTGGGTTCTATTGTCATTATATAGAATATTTATTAATCATATAGTGTAATAATACAAGAAGACATGATAAAACATAAATTATTTAACTTAGAGTTAAATCTAAATGATAAGGTTAAAATGGTAAGCTAAAATTGTCTAAAACTTATTGGTTGAGTTTTTTTCGATCTATCCCTATATTAGAATCTAAATTATCAACTTTTTATCCATTATAAACCGAATATGAACTTATTATAAAAAAATATTTTATGTTTTTCCTAAGGTTCCCTTCACCCCTCTTATAAAAGGGCACTCCCCCTTCTCTCTAATTCACACCTTCAAAGCCTTTTGGATCGACCAAACCCAGACCAAATACCCTCTAAACTATCCTAACTTTAACATAGAGGTCTCAGTTTGATCAGAAAGACATCCTTAGGAGCCCTTTTGATCAAATCAAAAAGAATAACCCGAAGAAGAGGTAATGATTTCAGCACCCTCTTTCATGTTCCTTTCTTCTTCCACTTACTTTTTCTTTGTTTTTTCTATTATAAAATAATAACTCCAGTATATTATATATTATGTGATGTTATTATAATTATGGTACAACGAAATTCATTATTTTATCCACCTTTTGAATGACATTTCACCATACGTGCGTACGTACGACTTAATGTCTCCACGTCGTGGTGTAATTGTTATTCAATACATTATTATTTAGATGTTTATAATAATGATGTGTATTTGATTTAAATAATAAATATAACATGATAAGGATTATTTATATATTATATACCATCCAATTATATATTATATTAATATAAAAGGAATTATATTTTTACTCGTACGAACGTACGGATTACCGTCTCCAGGACGCGATGAGATTCATTTCCAAGTTCACCATTCATCGACGATTATACAAATATATATTACTAATTAGTATGTAATATATGACATAATAATTCTAATGGATATATATATATATATATATATTTATATATATATGTATTTATGTACTTACATATATCTTTTTCACTTACTTCCGTTCAATACTATATGAAAACGGAAACATCGTTTATGCGTACGTACGAACTACCGTCTCCATAAACGGTGTTTTCCATTTCATGTATACATCTATTATAAATTTTTATATTATAAATATATATGATAAATAAATCATGTTTTATATTCTGGAAGTATTGGAATCATGATCTAAGTGATACAATCAAGAGTAACAAGTTAAAACACGTATGATAAAGAAAGCGATTATTTCCTGAAATATTAATATAACATGGAATTTATTATTAAATTGGTAGTATAATGTCATTAATGAATAATGTATGATATTATAAATATTAATATGGTTCTGGTATAACTTAATAACATACTATAGTCTTCATAAAGGAGGCTAAACGTACCCTGGACTAAAGGAAAGTGCAAGGTAAAGTGTTTTCATCTCACTCCTTATTCCCATGAGATTAATGCCATATTGCCACTATTACCCTTTTTGTGGTGTATGTACCTCCCATGATTGTATTATTGATTAATGAACTTTAATTTATGTGTATTTACATATTCATTATATGATACCTGTTTCATGGCGTGTATGTTTTGTAAGTTACCAAACTGGTAAGGGTTAATTTCACAATCTCGTTATTTTTTGAGGTTGTTTTTACGTAAGTATCTACTGGGAAATATTTATTATCCATGTACATGTATTATGAAAGAGTTTTCAAAGGGATTATTTTAAGGTACGTTTTACTAAAACATCATTTCAAATGTTTAAACTATTTATTCTTCTAAATATTTCTCATTAATGTCCATGTCTTCAAACAAGTTTTTAAGGATTTATTTATATGGACATGAATGTTTTTAAAATGTTAATTCCTTTAAAAAATTTCAAAGTGGTATGGGACACTTTTATTCAAAAATGTATTTAAATGACTTCATTTCCAAATTGTGTGTCTTTTAAATGTTTTCATTAAAAATGGTTTTTTCTCTCAAAGAGATTTACAAATCATTTTCATCAATGTCAAAATCCCTTAATGAATTTTAAACTTGTTTTGAAGTTGATTTATCATGATACAAATCTTCCATATTGTGTTGAAGGTTTTGTGATATGTTTGAATTTAGATGTGTTATTTTAATACCATTCATGGTTTATGGGTAAATAATTGACATTTCGTATGCTATTTTTAATAAGAATGTTTATGTTATATTTAGACATTTTCATATGAGGAATGCATTGGACTTTGTAAGTGACGGGTGGAGCCCGCTATAGCTCCTAGATGCATCGGGAGGTCTCATGAGACAAACTAGTGTCTTGGCATGAGGCCTTGACAAAATCTTATTTGTAGTCTTGGAACGAGGCCTTGGATACGTGGCTATGATAGTCTGGCCTTATGCATTGCATCATTATGAAAGTGGTTATTGATATTGCATGTGATTATACGATTACTAGAATATCCATGTGAATAAAGAAATTGCATTATTTAATTTTATTTCTGCCATATTATGCTGATGTTCAAGTTTAAAATGCTTTTGTTTTAGTTGTATACATTGCCTTAAATATTTATGCTTATTTATGAATGTTTCCGCTATATTGATTACCCTTACTGAGCGTTTGAGCTCACCCCTTTCTATGTTTTATTTTCCCAGGATTCCATGAAGTGTATTGTGATTGATATGCATTGTTATTCCAAGGGAATAATGTTGTTCATAAAGTATTATTTATGTTGTTTTTTATGTTATAAAGTGTAATGTAACATTCATGTATGTAATCTATTTTCCAAGAGTGCTAAACTGATCGGTCCTTCTGGATTTGATTCCTTGTAATCATGCCAATGTATTAAAATAATGCACCGATCCTGGGTAACTGGGGTCGGGGTGTTACACACGCCGCGGTCACGCCAAGATTTGGCCCTACTCCAGGATGACACCCCATGGCGGTTCGAAGTCTTTTCAGAATTCTATGTATGATACCTAGATAGAGTTTTAGATACATTACCCACCCATAGTTAATGAGGAGGGAGGCAGCGACTGGAATTTTGCCTCACTTCCTCCCGCTCCCTTCGCTCCTGGTTGGAAGATGTTGCCCCACAGATGTTGCTGGACCGGGCCAACACACCATGGTCATGCCGTGATTTGGCCTTGCTCCAGGAAGACACCTCGTGGTGGTTCTCAGTCCTGTTGGAATTCGATTTTGATACCTAGATAGAGTTTTAGATAACTTACTCACCCATAGTTAATGGGGAGGGAGGCAACGGTCTGAATGTTTCCCCGCCTCCTCCCACTCCATTCGCTTCTGGCCAAAAGATGATGCACCATGGATGTCGCCAGACCAGGCCAAAATGCCGCAGTCATGCCACAATCTTGCTGCGGTCACTCCGTGATTTGGCCCTGATCTAGGATGACACCCCGCAGTGGTTCGCAGTCCTGTTGGAATTCAATGTATGATACCTAGATAGTGTTTTAGAAACATTACCCAACCATTTTAATGGGGAGGGTGGTGATGACCGGAATGTTTCCCCACTTCCTCCTGCTCCCTTCACTCCTAGGTAGAAGTTGTTTCCCCACAGATGTCGCTGGACAGGGCCAACACGCCGCGGTCACACCACGTTCACACCATGGTCACGCAGTGATTTGGCCGTGTTCTAGGATGACACCACATGGTGATTCACAGTCCTTTCAGAATTCGATGTATGATACCTAGATATAGTTTTAGATATATTAGTCACCCATAGTTAAGGGATAGGGGGGGGGGGAAGGACGGAATGTTTCCCTGCCTCCTCCTGCTCCCTTTTCTCCTGGCTGGAAGATGCTACCCCGCGGATGTCATTGGACTGGGCCAACACACCGCGGTCACACCGCGGTCACGCCGTGGTCATGCCATGATCACGCCGTAGTTGTAACACCCCAAGCTTCTACGGTACGTTTCCCTTTGAATAATGCGATAGCGTGTGTTGTACGCAACCTCGAGTTCTAACACACACCACAACTAATTAAACTAGCCGTTGTGAATAGTAATACCTAATTTTTGAAATTATATATATTTTATATTTGAAAATGGACTTCATTTTTGGACTCGGAATATAGAATTTAGCCTAAGGTGAAATTTTGGTACTTTTCGGATAACTTTCATATTTTGATGAATAGTGAAAATTACTAAATTTTAATTAAAAACAACTTTTTTAATCAAAATAATTAATAGTGATAAATTATGAATTTTAGTAGTTTTAAAGTATATTTAGAATATATTTTTACCATTTAATATAATATTGGTCATTGGACATAATTTTACAATTAAACCGAACATAAATAAGTGTCAATCTTTTGATAGTTATTATCTCTTAAAAACACGCTTTTTGTTTTGACAACGGGAATTAATTTTAAATTAATTTCTGCCACTTCTGTGTTTTGAATTTAGGAAAATGGATTCCATATTTGGAATCAGGATGTTCAAATTGTGTAAATAGGTAACTTTTATTTTTAGACATTTTGAATAATTACTGTGGTAAATATTTTATTTACCATGGTTAAAGGGTAAATCCGGTAAATAAGGGTTAAAAAATAATAATATTATAATAATACAAAGTTACCCTAAAACGTGTCCTAACCTTATTGGTGGACACATACCCGACCATGAGCATCCTTGGGTCAATTTGGGGACCCCTTGGAGCCACTTGTATGTGGTAGGGACACATTATATTAATAAAGTTAAAATAAAAATAAAAATGGCATAAGCTTACATCTTTTAGAAGAACAATTTTTACATAGGGTTATACATGTTGGAATTTCGATTATAAATATTCATTAGAAAGCTAAAACGATTTCCTACATAATTATATTTTATTTATAATTTTTAGACATTAAATAATTTATTTAATTTATGACATAATGATGATGCAGTAATTACTATAATAGTGAAAAATTAAAATAATTGATATTATAAATACCAAAATAAATATAATATGAAACTTTTAATGAATTAAACTAATTTTCTAGGATAATATGATATATTGGGATTGATTTAATTGACTTTTTTCGAAGTAATCAATCTGTTATGAGTTTCACAAAAATCAACTATTGAATAGTGTCAAAATTGACATAAAAGAGTTCTTAAAACAAATATTATATTATTAATTGATATTAAATTCCTAAAAATCTAAGGTTCGGACAAGAGACTTATATTATGATAGGTTAATCATTAATGGACCACTTGGGGGTCGCTTGTATGTATATGGTAAGTCTATTAACCATATAATATAAAAATACAAAGAGACATTGTAAAAGTGAAACTAATTAACTTAGAGTTAATACTTAAAGATAAGGTTAATATAAGTACCCAAACCTGTCTAAATTCTATTGTATGAGTTGTTTTCGACCTATCCCCACCTCATCCTTTGAATAGTCAACTTTGGAGCCTTTTTAAACCGAATATGAATTTATTATAAATTAATATTTCTAACTTTTCCAAAGGTGCCCCTCACCCCTCTTATAAAAGGGCACTCCTCCTTCTCTTTTCTTCACACCTTCAAAGCCTTTTGGTTCGGCCAAACTCTGCCCAAATAATCTCCCAACATACCTCACTACAACCTAGAGGCCTTAGTTTGATCAGAAAGCCAACCTAAGGAGCCCTTTTGATCAAATCAAAAGGAAGAACCCGAAGAAGAGGTAATGATTTCACCACCCTTTTCTAAGTTCATTTCTTCTTCCACTTCTTCTTCCTTTGTTCTTACCATTCTAAAATAATAACTCCAGTATCTCACATATACTGTGATGTTATTATAAGTATAGTACAACCATATTTAGTATTCTATCCACCCTTTGAATAACATGTCACCATACGTGCGTACGTACGGCTTACCGTCTCCACGTCGTGGTGTAATTGTTATTCAATATAATATTATTTGGATGGGTATAATAATGATGTGTAACTCATGTAAATAATAAATATAACATGTTAATGATTCTGTATATATGATATACCATCCATTTATATATTATTTTAATATCAAAAGAATGATATTGTCGCTCGTGCGTACGTACGGACTACCGTCTCCACGAACGCGAAGAGATTCATTCTCCATCGTATCCATTCAAGTATAATTATCATTTTATGATTTAAAAATGATGTTTAAGGACTTGATATCATTCTGGATATGAATAAGATACAACAAACATGGCTTATGTAACAAAACATATAAAAGAAAATGAGTAAGTTAACACCCAAAATGATGATAATTCTAAGATATTATTAATAAATCAATGTTAAAAGATCATATATGATATCATATTAATATATATGATTCTTGTATAATTTAATAACAATTATTTCACCATTATACAGGAGGTTAACCTACCCCAACCAAGGAAAAGTACAAGGTAAGGGTTATTTCACAATCTCTTCATTATCCGAGGTTGTTTATACGTAATAATCTACTGGGATCTCGTTATCATCCACATCCATGTTTCTTCAAAATGTATTTCAAAACATTTTTAATATTTAAAAGAATATGGGTTAAAGTCATTTATACCCTTGTTTGACTTTTTATAAGAAGTTTATAAGGGAATCTTTCCGTCGTTTTCCAAACAAGGTGCTTTTTAACCTTTTCGACAAAATTGAGGTAAGAATGTTTTTTTAACTTATACGGCGGGTGCGGTCATTTTCCGCCGTTATAAATCATCGAAGCTTTCCTTACAAGCTTATAAGAATATTTTCAAAGAAAATTTCTTATTTTATATGGATCTTAAATGATTTCAAAATTAAAGGAGATATTTCTTTAAAAAGAATTTTGATTTCATCTATGTCAACATCCTTTGATGGATTTTAAGATTATTTGAAGTTGATTTATTATGATAAAAAACTTCTATATTGTATTGAAGGTTTTGTGATATGTTTGACTGTGGATGTGCTATTTTTATACCATTCATAGTTTATGGTGAAAGTATTGACATTTCGTATGCTAGTTTTAATACGAATGTTTATGTTATGTTTAAACCTTTTCATATGGGAATGCATTGGACTTAATAAGTGACGGGTGAAGCCCGCTATAGCTCCTCGATGCATCGGTAGGTCTCATGAGACAAACTAGTGTCTTGGCACAAGGCCTTGACAAAATCTTATTTGTAGTCTTGGCACGAGGCCTTGGCTATGTGGTTATGATAGTCTGACATTATGCATTCCAACATTATGAAAGTGGTTATTGATATTGCATGTGATTATTCGATTAGTAGAATATCCATGTGAATAAGTAAATGGCATTATTTCATTTTTATTTTTGCCATACTATGTTGAAGTTCAATTTTAAAAGGCTTTTGTTTTAGTAATTCATTGCCTTAAATGTTTATGCTTATTATGAATGTTCCGCTATATTGTTATCCTTACTGGGCATTTGAGCTCACCCCTTTTCTATGTTTTATTTTTCCCAGGAAGTGAAGAAGTAAGTTATGAATGACCTGCAGGGATATTATGTGGGGATATGAGTGTGGATTATGGAGACAATATGTTGTTGTAGTAGTTTTTCGTTTAATGATGTAATGTAAAACTTATGAATATATCTAGTGTTTCCAAGGCTACTAAACCAATCGGTCTTTCGAGATTTGATATTTCTTGTGATCATGCCAATGTTATGTAATAATGCACCGACTCTGGGTAGCTGGGGTCGGGGCGTTACAGTTGGTATCAGAGGAAGTTTAGTACAAACCTTGGAAACTAGATTTAGATAAACTCTGATTAGAGCACGTAGACCTAAGATGAACTTTGAGGATTAGTATAGAAGAACTTCCTAGAATTTTGGTATTGTAGAGATTTTGTGAGTTTTCCGAGCAATACATCCCTGTCTGGATACGAGCAGGTAGAGGCGGCTCTGGCACAGATGTACCTAGGGGTAAAACCCGAAAACACCGCTTTGAGCTAGACTCGAACGGGAACTGGTGCACGACAACGGGCCTTGCTGCACTCTTGGTTACGACACTCCCGGGGGATATGCTTAGGATAACTCTCATTTTCTTTACAAATCATTTTGAAGGGATTATGAGTATATACTTCCTCAAAGAAAACATTTTTATGATTATGGATTATATCCATAAATAGTTCAATTTATGTTAAGTGTTTTATAAGTATGGGATTATGTATTTTGATTCATAAACTGATCTAGTTTATGCCATTGTTTAGAAATGGCGCCTAGTGGAAGAAATGGAAACCGTATCAATGCACGCACTCCATGTAGGGATTGCCCTCCTGCTCAAGATAATTATAGTGGGGCTGGTGATGCAACTGGTGCTGATCAGCTAATCACCGTACTGGGACAACTTACTCAGGTTATGAATAATAACCTTACCCGTATGGAGCACCCTGATCCGCAGCGTGGAGGATCAATGTTAGATTGATTCATGAGACAACAACCACCAACGTTCAATGGGAGTACAAATCCCTTAGTAGCTGAGCAATGGATATGTTCCCTAGAGAAAATATTTCAGGCTTTGGGGAGCAGTGAAAGGGAAAAAGTTATCATGGCAGTTTACCGCCTCACTGGAGATGCTGATCAATGGTGGTCATTGATTCAAAACATGAAGGAAGATGATGAAGTATAAAACATGGAATGGAGGGAGTTCAAAGATCTATTTTTAGAAAAATACTTTCCTCGCGACCATCGAGCAGATATGGAAAGGCAATTTCTGAGTCTGAGACAAAAGGAGGATGAGAATGTCACAAAGTATGAGGCTAACTTTACAAGGTTAGCGAGGTATGCTGGAGATTATATTCGCAACCCAATAAGTAAGATTGATCGTTTCTTTGATGGGTTAAAACCATTTCTCCGTCGAGCATTAGTCTCACAATCCTTTTCGTCGTACGAAGACATTGTCTCATGTGTTATCAAGACCGAAAAAGAATTCTCTAAGTCTTATGACTTTAAAGCAAAGCAAGAGAAGAAGAGACCTTCTGATCAATCTGGGAATGGAAATAAGGGGAAGAAGGGAAAGGTTGAATATCCATCTTGTGGTAAATGCGGGAAGAAACATCCTGGTACTTGCTTGAAGGGAATGGGAGTCTGTTACAAGTGTGGTGAAAAAGGCCACCAAGCTTATGATTGCAAGGGGAAGAAGGAAGCTACCAACGTTCAGTGCTACAATTGCAGGGAGATGGGGCATTATGCAAATGCATTTCCTAAGCGTCAGGAGAACTTACCTCAGAAAAGGCCAAGGGATCAAGGCTAGGCTTATGCTATCACTACTGCTGAGGTAGAAGCTCCGAAAGACGTGGTGGCAGGTAATTTAATGGTTTCCTCAAGTTTAGCAAATGCATTATTTGATTCTGGATCATCGCATTGTTTCATATCTTCCCAGTTTGCTAAGAAAATTAGATATTTCCAATTTGATTTAATAAGGGAGTTGTCAGTTAAAACTCCTAAGGGAAGTATCGTTGCAACAAAGTTTTGTGAATCAGTCCCCATTAGAGCACATAAATTTTCTTTATCTGCTGATCTCATCGTCATACCGATGATTGAGTTTGATATAATCCTCGGTATGGACTGGCTTTCGGACTATGATGCGAAGATTTATTGTAAGAAGAAAGAGGTTACGATTCTTGATGATAATGATAAGGAACACCTTATTTTTAGAGCAGAATCGTCACCACCTAATTCTTATTTAGATCCACCCCCAGTAGCTCAACTTAATTCAATTATTGGGGAGGAAGAGAATGAAATAACTGTCGGTGAGGAAAGGAATGTTCAAATAGAGGATGTACCTGTTGTGAAAGAGTCTGTAGATGTATTTCCGGAAGATTTACCTGGACATCCTCCAGAACGAGAAGTAGAGTTTTCCATTGATTTGATTCCTGGATCAAGGCCTATATCGAAGACCCCTTATAGAATGGCTACTGTAGAATTAGTCGAACTAAAGAAACAACTAGAGGAATTGAGTAATAAGGGATTTATTCGCCCTAGTGTTTCTCCATGGGGAGCCCCTGTTCTTTTTGTTAAAAAGAAAGATGGATCTATGAGGTTATGTATCGACTACAGGGAGATCAATGCTATAACGATAAAGAACAAGTATCCCCTACCTCGTATTGATGATTTATTTGACCAACTGCATGGAGCTCAATACTTTTCAAAGATTGACCTTCGATCTGGATACCATCAGTTGTGTGTGAAGAAGGAAGACATTCCGAAAACAGCATTTCGAACCAGGTACGGGCATTACGAGTTTACTGTAATGCCGTTTGGATTGACTAATGCACCCTCTGTATTCATGGATCTAATGAATAGAGTTTTCAAGGAGTATCTCTATGAATTTGTGGTGGTATTTATTGATGATATCTTGGTATACTCCAAAACCTACGAAGATCATGAAAATCACTTGCGCATTATCTTGAAGACTCTGAGGAGGCATGAATTATATGGAAAGTTTAGCAAGTGTGAATTCTGGCTTCAGGAGATTTCTTTTCTTGGCCATATTGTCTCAAAAGATGGAATCTCTGTTGATCCTTCTAAGACCAAGGCAATCCAAGAATGGCCAGCACCTACGAGTATAACTGAGGTACGTAGTTTTATTGGCTTGGCAGGTTATTATCGACGTTTCGTCCAGAATTTTGCCCGATTGGATAACCCATTAACGAAGCTCACACGTAAAGGGGTTAAATTTGTTTGGACAAAAGAGTGTGAAGAATGTTTCGAATAACTGAAGAGAAGATTAGTCAATGCTCCTATATTGACTCTACCATCGGGGAATGATGGGTTCGTTATTTATAGTGATGCATCGAAGAAAGGACTTGGCTGTGTCCTTATGCAGAATGATAGAGTTATTTCCTATGCATCACGACAGTTGAAAATTCATGAACAAAACTATCCTACTCATGATCTTGAGTTAGCAGCTGTGATCTTTGCTTTGAAGATATGGAGGCACTACCTATATGGTGAAAAATGTGAGATTTATACTGATCACAAGAGTTTGAAGTATATTTTTTCACAAAAAGAACTCAACATGAGGCAAAGGAGATGGCTTGAATTACTCAAGGATTATGATTGCACGATACACTACCACCCAGGGAAGGCAAACAAGGTGGCAGATGCTTTGAGTAGAAAAGACCATGGAGTTTTGAACAATATGAGAATTGAAAGGGATCCAATTTTCATGGAGCTAGTGAAGATGGACATGGGAATAACCAGGGAAGGTGAAACATCAATGCTTTTTCAAATGGTTGCCAAACCATCTTTACTAGAAAGGATTAAGAGTTCTCAGACTGATGATGAAGAATTCCAAAAGAAGATTAAAGCTGTGAATGATGGGAGATTGAGAGACTTTGCGTATGAAGGTGGAATTTTGAAATTCGGGAAGAGACTTTGTGTTCCCAATATACCTGATCTAAAAAGGGAATTGCTGGATGATGCTCATAGTTCCAATTTCTCTATACACCCTGGGAGCACCAAAATGTATAGAGATTTGAAGGAACATTTTTGGTGGGACAACATGAAGAGGGAGATTGCTGATTTTGTGTCAAGATGTATGGTTTGTCAACAAGTGAAAGCTGGAAGGCAACAGCCTGGAGGAGTCATGCAACCTATTCCCATACCAGAGTGGAAATGGGACAATATTACAATGGACTTTGTCATGGGGCTACCAAAGACTCCTAGAAGGAACGATGCAATATGGGTTATTGTTGATCGTCTTACCAAGTCAGCACATTTTCTTGCTATAAGAGAAGATCTACCCCTGGAACGTCTAGCAAGACTATACATTAATGAAGTTGTGAGACTTCATGGAGTACCCCTATCGATTGTTTCTGATCGTGATCCCCGTTTTACTTCAAGGTTTTGGAAAAGTCTTCAGAAATCCCTGGATACTGAACTTCATTTGAGCACTGCTTACCACCCTCAGACAGACGGACAATCAGAACGGACTATTCAGACCTTAGAAGACATGTTGAGATCTTGCTCACTTGATTTTCAAGGTATGTGGGATCAATATTTACCACTAGTAGAATTTTCCTATAACAATAGCTTCCATTCGAGTATTCAGATGGCACCATATGAAGCGTTATACGGAAAGAGATGTCGTACACCAACCTGTTGGGATGACGTTGGTGAAAGAAAACTTGTAGGCCCAGAACTGGTGGAGGAAACGGTGGAAAAGGTGAAGGTAATCCAAAATCACATTAAAGCAGCTCAAAGTAGGCAGAAGAGCTATGCCGATAATCGAAGGAAGGATTTGTAATTTCAAGTCGGTGATCATGTTTTCCTGAAGGTATCTCCGTGGAAGGGAGTCATACATTTTGGTAAGAAAGGTAAATTGAGTCCCAGGTACATCGGACCTTTCGAAATTCTAGAACGAATTGGGGCTGTAGCTTACCGATTGGCAATGCCGCCAAGTCTCTCCAAAGTTCACGATGTGTTCCACGTATCTCTGTTGAGAAAATACATGCCTGACCCAACGCATGTACTCACCTATGAGGAATTAGAACTGGAACCCGATCTGTCTTATTGCGAAGAGCCCATCAAGATTCTTGATACGAGAGAACAAGTGCTGAGAAACCGGACGACGCGTCTGGTAAAAGTTTTGTGGAGGAATCATAAGATGGAAGAGGCAACGTGGGAACCCGAGGAACTTATGATGAAGAACCACCTGAGTCTTTTTATGCAGTAATACCCTAGAAATTGCGAGGACGCAATTATTTGAAGGAGGGGAGAATGTAACACCCCAAGCTTCTACGGTACGTTTCCCTTTGAATAATGCGATAGCGTGTGTTGTACGCAACCTCGAGTTCTAACACACACCACAACTAATTAAACTAGCCGTTGTGAATAGTAATACCTAATTTTTGAAATTATATATATTTTATATTTGAAAATGGACTTCATTTTTGGACTCAGAATATCGAATTTAGCCTAAGGTGAAATTTTGGTACTTTTCGGATAACTTTCATATTTTGATGAATAGTGAAAATTACTAAATTTTAATTAAAAACAACTTTTTTAATCAAAATAATTAATAGTGATAAATTATGAATTTTAGTAGTTTTAAAGTATATTTAGAATATATTTTTACCATTTAATATAATGTTGGTAATTGGACATAATTTTTCAATTAAACCGAACATAAATAAGTGTCAATCTTTTGATAGTTATTATCTCTTAAAAACACGCTTTTTGTTTTGACAGCGGGAATTAATTTTAAATTAATTTCTGCCACTTCTGTGTTTTGAATTTAGGAAAATGGATTCCATATTTGGAATCAGGATGTTCAAATTGTGTAAATAGGTAACTTTTATTTTTAGACATTTTGAATAATTACTGCGGTAAATATTTTATTTACCATGGTTAAAGGGTAAATCCGGTAAATAAGGGTTAAAAAAAAATAATATTATAATAATACAAAGTTACCCTAAAACGTGTCCTAACCTTATTGGTGGACACATACCCGACCATGAGCATCCTTGGGTCAATTTGGGGACCCCTTGGAGCCACTTGTATGTGGTAGGGACACATTATATTAATAAAGTTAAAATAAAAATAAAAATGGCATAAGCTTACATCTTTTAGAAGAACAATTTTTACATAGGGTTATACATGTTGGATTTTCGATTATAAATATTCATTAGAAAGATAAAAAGATTTCATACATAATGATATTTTATTTATAATTTTTAGACATTAAATAATTTATTTAATTTATGACATAATGATGATGCAGTAATTACTATAATAGTGAAAAATTAAAATAATTGATATTATAAATACCCAAATAAATATAATATGAACCTTTTAATGAATTAAACTAATTTTCTAGGATAATATGATATATTGGGATTGATTTAATTGACTTTGTTCGAAGTAATCAATCTGTTATGAGTTTCACAAAAATCAACTATTGAATAGTGTCAAAATTGACATAAAAGAGTTCTTAAAACAAATATTATATTATTAATTGATATTAAATTCCTAAAAATCTAAGGTTCGGCCAAGAGACTTATATTATGATAGGTTAATCATTAATGGACCACTTGGGGGTCTCTTGTATGTATATGGTAAGTCTATTAACCATATAATATAAAAATACAAAGAGACATTGTAAAAGTGAAACTAATTAACTTAGAGTTAATACTTAAAGATAAGGTTAATATAAGTACCCAAACCTGTCTAAATTCTATTGTATGAGTTGTTTTCGACCTATACCCACCTCATCCTTTGAATAGTCAACTTTTGAGCCTTTGTAAACTGAATATGAATTTATTATAAATTAATATTTCTAACTTTTCCAAAGGTGCCCCTCACCCCTCTTATAAAAGGGCACTCCTCCTTCTCATTTCTTCACACCTTAAAAGCCTTTTGGTTCGGCCAAACTCTGCCCAAATAATCTCCCAACATCCCTCACTACAACCTAGAGGCCTTAGTTTGATCAGAAAGCCAACCTAAGGAGCCCTTTTGATCAAATCAAAAGGAAGAACCCGAAGAAGAGGTAGTGATTTCACCACCCTTTTCTAAGTTCATTTCTTCTTCCACTTCTTCTTCCTTTGTTCTTACCATTCTAAAATAATAACTCCAGTATCTCACATATACTGTGATGTTATTATAAGTATAGTACAACCATATTTAGTATTCTATCCACCCTTTGAATAACATGTCACCATACGTGCGTACGTACGGCTTACCGTCTCCACGTCGTGGTGTAATTGTTATTCAATATAATATTATTTGGATGGGTATAATAATGATGTGTAACTCATGTAAATAATAAATATAACATGTTAATGATTCTGTATATATGATATACCATCCATTTATATATTATTTTAATATCAAAAGAATGATATTGTCGCTCGTGCGTACGTACGGACTACCGTCTCCACGAACGCGATGAGATTCATTCTCCATCGTATCCATTCAAGTATAATTATCATTTTATGATTTAAAAATGATGTTTAAGGACTTGATATCATTCTGGATATGAATAAGATACAACAAACATGGCTTATGTAACAAAACATATAAAATAAAATGAGTAAGTTAACACCCGAAACGATGATAATTCTAAGATATTATTAATAAATCAATGTTAAAAGATCATATATGATATCATATTAATATATATGATTCTTGTATAATTTAATAACAATTATTTCACCATTATAAAGGAGGTTAACCTACCCCAACCAAGGAAAAGTACAAGGTAAGGGTTATTTCACAATCTCTTCATTATCCGAGGTTGTTTATACGTAATAATCTACTGGGATCTCGTTATCATCCACATCCATGTTTCTTCAAAATGTATTTCAAAACATTTTTAATATTTAAAAGAATATGGGTTAAAGTCATTTATACCCTTGTTTGACTTTTTATAAGAAGTTTATAAGGGAATCTTTCCGTCGTTTTCCAAACAAGGTGCTTTTTAACCTTTTCGACAAAATTGAGGTAAGAATGTTTTTTTTAACTTATACGGCGGGTGCGGTCATTTTCCGCCGTTATAAATCATCGAAGCTTTCCTTACAAGCTTATAAGAATATTTTCAAAGAAAATGTCTTATTTTATATGGATCTTAAATGATTTCAAAATTAAAGGAGATATTTCTTTAAAAAGAATTTTGATTTCATCTATGTCAACATCCTTTGATGGATTTTAAGATTATTTGAAGTTGATTTATTATGATAAAAAACTTCTATATTGTATTGAAGGTTTTGTGATATGTTTGACTGTGGATGTGCTATTTTTATACCATTCATAGTTTATGGTGAAAGTATTGACATTTCGTATGCTAGTTTTAATACGAATGTTTATGTTATGTTTAAACCTTTTCATATGGGAATGCATTGGACTTAATAAGTGACGGGTGGAGCCCGCTATAGCTCCTCGATGCATCGGTAGGTCTCATGAGAAAAACTAGTGTCTTGGCACAAGGCCTTGACAAAATCTTATTTGTAGTCTTGGCACGAGGCCTTGGCTATGTGGTTATGATAGTCTGGCATTATGCATTCCAACATTATGAAAGTGGTTATTGATATTGCATGTGATTATTCGATTAGTAGAATATCCATGTGAATAAGTAAATGGCATTATTTCATTTTTATTTTTGCCATACTATGTTGAAGTTCAATTTTAAAAGGCTTTTTTTTTAGTAATTCATTGCCTTAAATGTTTATGCTTATTATGAATGTTCCGCTATATTGTTATCCTTACTGGGCATTTGAGCTCACCCCTTTTCTATGTTTTATTTTTCCCAGGAAGTGAAGAAGTAAGTTATGAATGACCTGTAGGGATATTATGTGGGGATATGAGTGTGGATTATGGAGACAATATGTTGTTGTAGTAGTTTTTCGTTTAATGATGTAATGTAAAACTTATGAATATATCTAGTGTTTCCAAGGCTACTAAACCAATCGGTCTTTCGAGATTTGATATTTCTTGTGATCATGCCAATGTTATGTAATAATGCACCGACTCTGGGTAGCTGGGGTCGGGGCGTTACAGTTGGTATCAGAGGAAGTTTAGTACAAACCTTGGAAACTAGATTTAGATAAACTCTGATTAGAGCACGTAGACCTAAGATGAATTTTGAGGATTAGTATAGAAGAACTTCCTAGAATTTTGGTATTGTAGAGATTTTGTGAGTTTTCCGAGCAATACATCCCTGTCTGGATACGAGCAGGTAGAGGCGGCTCTGGCACAGATGTACCTAGGGGTAAAACCCGAAAACACCGCTTTGAGCTAGACTCGAACGGGAACTGGTGCACGACAACGGGCCTTGCTGCACTCTTGGTTACGACACTCCCGGGGGATATGCTTAGGATAACTCTCATTTTCTTTACAAATCATTTTGAAGGGATTATGAGTATATACTTCCTCAAAGAAAACATTTTTATGATTATGGATTATATCCATAAATAGTTCAATTTATGTTAAGTGTTTTATAAGTATGGGATTATGTATTTTGATTCATAAACTGATCTAGTTTATGCCATTGTTTAGAAATGGCGCCTAGTGGAAGAAATGGAAACCGTATCAATGCACACACTCCATGTAGGGATTGCCCTCCTGCTCAAGATAATTATAGTGGGGCTGGTGATGCAACTGGTGCTGATCAGCTAATCACCGTACTGGGACAACTTACTCAGGTTATGAATAATAACCTTACCCGTATGGAGCACCCTGATCCGCAGCGTGGAGGATCAATGTTAGATCGATTCATGAGACAACAACCACCAACGTTCAATGGGAGTACAAATCCCTTAGTAGCTGAGCAATGGATATGTTCCCTAGAGAAAATATTTCAGGCTTTGGGGAGCAGTGAAAGGGAAAAAGTTATCATGGCAGTTTACCGCCTCACTTGAGATGCTGATCAATGGTGGTCATTGATTCAAAACATGAAGGAAGATGATGAAGTATAAAACATGGAATGGAGGGAGTTCAAAGATCTCTTTTTAGAAAAATACTTTCCTCGCGACCATCGAGCAGATATGGAAAGGCAATTTCTGAGTCTGAGACAAAAGGAGGATGAGAATGTCACAAAGTATGAGGCTAACTTTACAAGGTTAGCGAGGTATGCTGGAGATTATATTCGCAACCCAAGAAGTAAGATTGATCGTTTCTTTGATGGGTTAAAACCATTTCTCCGTCGAGCATTAGTCTCACAATCCTTTTCGTCGTACGAAGACATTGTCTCATGTGTTATCAAGACCGAAAAAGAATTCTCTAAGTCTTATGACTTTAAAGCAAAGCAAGAGAAGAAGAGACCTTCTGATCAATCTGGGAATGGAAATAAGGGGAAGAAGGGAAAGGTTGAATATCCATCTTGTGGTAAATGCGGGAAGAAACATCCTGGTACTTGCTTGAAGGGAATGGGAGTCTGTTACAAGTGTGGTGAAAAAGGCCACCAAGCTCATGATTGCAAGGGGAAGAAGGAAGCTACCAACGTTCAGTGCTACAATTGCAGGGAGATGGGGCATTATGCAAATGCATGTCCTAAGCGTCAGGAGAACTTACCTCAGAAAAGGCCAAGGGATCAAGGCTAGGCTTATGCTATCACTACTACTGAGGTAGAAGCTCCGAAAGACGTGGTGGCAGGTAATTTAATGGTTTCCTCACGTTTAGCAAATGCATTATTTGATTCTGGATCATCGCATTGTTTCATATCTTCCTAGTTTGCTAAGAAAATTAGATATTTCCAATTTGATTTAATAAGGGAGTTGTCAGTTAAAACTCCTAAGGGAAGTATCGTTGCAACAAAGTTTTGTGAATCAGTCCCCATTAGAGCACATAAATTTTCTTTATCTGCTGATCTCATCGTCATACCTATGATTGAGTTTGATATAATCCTCGGTATGGACTGGCTTTCGGACTATGATGCGAAGATTTATTGTAAGAAGAAAGAGGTTACGATTCTTGATGATAATGATAAGGAACACCTTATTTTTAGAGCAGAATCGTCACCACCTAATTCTTATTTAGATCCACCCCCAGTAGCTCAACTTAATTCAATTATTGGGGAGGAAGAGAATGAAATAACTGTCGGTGAGGAAAGGAATGTTCAAATAGAGGATGTACCTGTTTTGAAAGAGTTTGTAGATGTATTTCCGGAAGATTTACCTGGACATCCTCCAGAACGAGAAGTAGAGTTTTCCATTGATTTGATTCCTGGATCAAGGCCTATATCGAAGACCCCTTATAGAATGGCTACTGTAGAATTAGTCGAACTAAAGAAACAACTAGAGGAATTGAGTAATAAGGGATTTATTCGCCCTAGTGTTTCTCCATGGGGAGCCCCTGTTCTTTTTGTTAAAAAGAAAGATGGATCTATGAGGTTATGTATCGACTACAGGGAGATCAATGCTATAACGATAAAGAACAAGTATCCCCTACCTCGTATTGATGATTTATTTGACCAACTGCATGGAGCTCAATACTTTTCAAAGATTGAACTTCGATCTGGATACCATCAGTTGTGTGTGAAGAAGGAAGACATTCCGAAAACAGCATTTCGAACCAGGTACGGGCATTACGAGTTTACTGTAATGCCGTTTGGATTGACTAATGCACCCTCTGTATTCATGGATCTAATGAATAGAGTTTTCAAGGAGTATCTCTATGAATTTGTGGTGGTATTTATTGATGATATCTTGGTATACTCCAAAACCTACGAAGATCATGAAAATCACTTGCGCATTATCTTGAAGACTCTGAGGAGGCATGAATTATATGGAAAGTTTAGCAAGTGTGAATTCTGGCTTCAGGAGATTTCTTTTCTTGGCCATATTGTCTCAAAAGATGGAATCTCTGTTGATCCTTCTAAGACCAAGGCAATCCAATAATGGCCAGCACCTACGAGTATAACTGAGGTACGTAGTTTTATTGGCTTGGCAGGTTATTATCGACGTTTCGTCCAGAATTTTGCCCGATTGGCTAACCCATTAACGAAGCTCACACGTAAAGGGGTTAAATTTGTTTGGACAAAAGAGTGTGAAGAATGTTTCGAAGAACTAAAGAGAAGATTAGTCAATGCTCCTATATTGACTCTACCATCGGGGAATGATGGGTTCGTTATTTATAGTGATGCATCGAAGAAAGGACTTGGCTGTGTCCTTATGCAGAATGATAGAGTTATTGCCTATGCATCACGACAGTTGAAAATTCATGAACAAAAATATCCTACTCATGATCTTGAGTTAGCAGCTGTGATCTTTGCTTTGAAGATATGGAGGCACTACCTCTATGGTGAAAAATGTGAGATTTATACTGATCACAAGAGTTTGAAGAATATTTTCTCACAAAAAGAACTCAACATGAGGCAAAGGAGATGGCTTGAATTACTCAAGGATTATTATTGCACGATACACTACCACCCAGGGAAGGCAAACAAGGTGGCAGATGCTTTGAGTAGAAAAGACCATGGAGTTTTGAACAATATGAGAATTGAAAGGGATCCAATTTTCATGGAGCTAGTGAAGATGGACATGGGAATAACCAGGGAAGGTGAAACATCAATGCTTTTTCAAATGGTTGCCAAACCATCTTTACTAGAAAGTATTAAGAGTTCTCAGACTGATGATGAAGAATTCCAAAAGAAGATTAAAGCTGTGAATGATGGGAGATTGAGAGACTTTGCGTATGAAGGTGGAATTTTGAAATTCGGGAAGAGACTTTGTGTTCCCAATATACCTGATCTAAAAAGGGAATTGCTGGATGATGCTCATAGTTCCAATTTCTCTATACACCCTGGGAGCACCAAAATGTATAGAGATTTGAAGGAACATTTTTGGTGGGACAACATGAAGAGGGAGATTGCTGATTTTGTGTCAAGATGTATGGTTTGTCAACAAGTGAAAGCTGGAAGGCAACAGCCTGGAGGAGTCATGCAACCTCTTCCCATACCAGAGTGGAAATGGGACAATATTACAATGGACTTTGTCATGGGGCTACCAAAGACTCCTAGAAGGAACGATGCAATATGGGTTATTGTTGATCGTCTTACCAAGTCAGCACATTTTCTTGCTATAAGAGAAGATCTACCCCTGGAACGTCTAGCAAGACTATACATTAATGAAGTTGTGAGACTTCATGGAGTACCCCTATCGATTGTTTCTGATCGTGATCCCCGTTTTACTTCAAGGTTTTGGAAAAGTCTTCAGAAATCCCTGGATACTGAACTTCATTTGAGCACTGCTTACCACCCTCAGACAGACGGACAATCAGAACGGACTATTCAGACCTTAGAAGACATGTTGAGATCTTGCTCACTTGATTTTCAAGGTATGTGGGATCAATATTTACCACTAGTAGAATTTTCCTATAACAATAGCTTCCATTCGAGTATTCAGATGGCACCATATGAAGCGTTATACAGAAAGAGATGTCGTACACCAACCTGTTGGGATGACGTTGGTGAAAGAAAACTTGTAGGCCCAGAACTGGTGGAGGAAACGGTGGAAAAGGTGAAGGTAATCCAAAATCACATTAAAGCAGCTCAAAGTAGGCAGAAGAGCTATGCCGATAATCGAAGGAAGGATTTGGAATTTCAAGTCGGTGATCATGTTTTCCTGAAGGTATCTCCGTGGAAGGGAGTCATACGTTTTGGTAAGAAAGGTAAATTGAGTCCCAGGTACATCGGACCTTTCGAAATTCTAGAATGAATTGGGGCTGTAGCTTACCGATTGGCAATGCCGCCAAGTCTCTCCAAAGTTCACGATGTGTTCCACGTATCTCTGTTGAGAAAATACATGCCTGACCCAACGCATGTACTCACCTATGAGGAATTAGAACTGGAACCCGATCTGTCTTATTGCGAAGAGCCCATCAAGATTCTTGATACGAGAGAACAAGTGCTGAGAAACCGGACGACGCGTCTGGTAAAAGTTTTGTGGAGGAATCATAAGATGGAAGAGGCAACGTGGGAACCCGAGGAACTTATGATGAAGAACCACCCGAGTCTTTTTATGCAGTAATACCCTAGAAATTGCGAGGACGCAATTATTTGAAGGAGGGGAGAATGTAACACCCCAAGCTTCTACGGTACGTTTCCCTTTGAATAATGCGATAGCGTGTGTTGTACGCAACCTCGAGTTCTAACACACACCACAACTAATTAAACTAGCCGTTGTGAATAGTAATACCTAATTTTTGAAATTATATATATTTTATATTTGAAAATGGACTTCATTTTTGGACTCGGAATATCGAATTTAGCCTAAGGTGAAATTTTGGTACTTTTCGGACAACTTTCATATTTTGATGAATAGTGAAAATTACTAAATTTTAATTAAAAACAACTTTTTTAATCAAAATAATTAATAGTGATAAATTATGAATTTTAGTAGTTTTAAAGTATATTTAGAATATATTTTTACCATTTAATATAATGTTGGTCATTGGACATAATTTTACAATTAAACCGAACATAAACAAGTGTCAATCTTTTGATAGTTATTATCTCTTAAAAACACGCTTTTTGTTTTGACAGCGGGAATTAATTTTAAATTAATTTCTGCCACTTCTGTGTTTTGAATTTAGGAAAATGGATTCCATATTTGGAATCAGGATGTTCAAATTGTGTAAATAGGTAACTTTTATTTTTAGACATTTTGAATAATTACTGCGGTAAATATTTTATTTACCATGGTTAAAGGGTAAATCCGGTAAATAAGGGTTAAAAAAAATAATATTATAATAATACAAAGTTACCCTAAAACGTGTCCTAACCTTATTGGTGGACACATACCCGACCATGAGCATCCTTGGGTCAATTTGGGGACCCCTTGGAGCCACTTGTATGTGGTAGGGACACATTATATTAATAAAGTTAAAATAAAAATAAAAATGGCATAAGCTTACATCTTTTAGAAGAACAATTTTTACATAGGGTTATACATGTTGGATTTTCGATTATAAATATTCATTAGAAAGCTAAAAAGATTTCCTACATAATGATATTTTATTTATAATTTTTAGACATTAAATAATTTATTTAATTTATGACATAATGATGATGCAGTAATTACTATAATAGTGAAAAATTAAAATAATTGATATTATAAATACCCAAATAAATATAATATGAAACTTTTAATGAATTAAACTAATTTTCTAGGATAATATGATATATTGGGATTGATTTAATTGACTTTGTTCGAAGTAATCAATCTGTTATGAGTTTCACAAAAATCAACTATTGAATAGTGTCAAAATTGACATAAAAGAGTTCTTAAAACAAATATTATATTATTAATTGATATTAAATTCCTAAAAATATAAGGTTCGGCCAAGAGACTTATATTATGATAGGTTAATCATTAATGGACCACTTGGGTGTCGCTTGTATGTATATGGTAAGTCTATTAACCATATAATATAAAAATACAAAGAGACATTGTAAAAGTGAAACTAATTAACTTAGAGTTAATACTTAAAGATAAGGTTAATATAAGTACCCAAACCTGTCTAAATTCTATTGGATGAGTTGTTTTCGACCTATCCCCACCTCATCCTTTGAATAGTCAACTTTGGAGCCTTTGTAAACCGAATATGAATTTATTATAAATTAATATTTCTAACTTTTCCAAAGGTGCCCCTCACCCCTCTTATAAAAGGGCACTCCTCCTTCTCATTTCTTCACACCTTCAAAGCCTTTTTGTTCGGCCAAAATCTGCCCAAATAATCTCCCAACATCCCTCACTACAACCTAGAGGCCTTAGTTTGATCAGAAAGCCAACCTAAGGAGCCCTTTTGATCAAATCAAAAGGAAGAACCCGAAGAAGAGGTAATGATTTCACCACCCTTTTCTAAGTTCATTTCTTCTTCCACTTCTTCTTCCTTTGTTCTTACCATTCTAAAATAATAACTCCAGTGTCTCACATATACTGTGATGTTATTATAAGTATTGTACAACCATATTTAGTATTCTATCCACCCTTTGAATAACATGTCACCATACGTGCGTACGTACGGCTTACCGTCTCCACGTCGTGGTGTAATTGTTATTCAATATAATATTATTTGGATGGGTATAATAATGATGTGTAACTCATGTAAATAATAAATATAACATGTTAATGATTCTTTATATATGATATACCATCCATTTATATATTATTTTAATATCAAAAGAATGATATTGTCGCTCGTGCGTACGTACGGACTACCGTCTCCACGAACGCGATGAGATTCATTCTCCATCGTATCCATTCAAGTATAATTATCATTTTATGATTTAAAAATGACGTTTAAGGACTTGATATCATTCTGGATATGAATAAGATACAACAAACATGGCTTATGTAACAAAACATATAAAAGAAAATGAGTAAGTTAACACCCGAAACGATGATAATTCTAAGATATTATTAATAAATCAATGTTAAAAGATCATATATGATATCATATTAATATATATGATTCTTTTATAATTTAATAACAATTATTTCACCATTATACAGGAGGTTAACCTACCCCAACCAAGGAAAAGTACAAGGTAAGGGTTATTTCACAATCTCTTCATTATCCGAGGTTGTTTATACGTAATAATCTACTGGGATCTCGTTATCATCCACATCCATGTTTCTTCAAAATGTATTTCAAAACCTTTTTAATATTTAAAAGAATATGGGTTAAAGTCATTTATACCCTTGTTTGACTTTTTATAAGAAGTTTATAAGGGAATCTTTCCGTCGTTTTCCAAACAAGGTGCTTTTTAACCTTTTCGACAAAATTGAGGTAAGAATGTTTTTTTTAACTTATACGGCGGGTGCGGTCATTTTCCGCCGTTATAAATCATCGAAGCTTTCCTTACAAGCTTATAAGAATATTTTCAAAGAAAATGTCTTATTTTATATGGATCTTAAATGATTTCAAAATTAAAGGAGATATTTCTTTAAAAAGAATTTTGATTTCATCTATATCAACATCCTTTGATGGATTTTAAGATTATTTGAAGTTGATTTATTATGATACAAAACTTCTATATTGTATTGAAGGTTTTGTGATATGTTTGACTGTGGATGTGATATTTTTATACCATTCATAGTTTATGGTGAAAGTATTGACATTTCGTATGCTAGTTTTAATACGAATGTTTATGTTATGTTTAAACCTTTTCATATGGGAATGCATTGGACTTAATAAGTGACGGGTGGAGCCCGCTATAGCTCCTCGATGCATCGGTAGGTCTCATGAGACAAACTAGTGTCTTGGCACAAGGCCTTGACAAAATCTTATTTGTAGTCTTGGCACGAGGCCTTGGCTATGTGGTTATGATAGTCTGGCATTATGCATTCCAACATTATGAAAGTGGTTATTGATATTGCATGTGATTATTCGATTAGTAGAATATCCATGTGAATAAGTAAATGGCATTATTTCATTTTTATTTTTGCCATACTATGTTGAAGTTCAATTTTAAAAGGCTTTTGTTTTAGTAATTCATTGCCTTAAATGTTTATGCTTATTATGAATGTTCCACTATATTGTTATCCTTACTGGGCATTTGAGCTCACCCCTTTTCTATGTTTTATTTTTCCCAGGAAGTGAAGAAGTAAGTTATGAATGACCTGCAGGGATATTATGTGGGGATATGAGTGTGGATTATGGAGACAATATGTTGTTGTAGTAGTTTTTCGTTTAATGATGTAATGTAAAACTTATGAATATATCTAGTGTTTCCAAGGCTACTAAACCAATCGGTCTTTCGAGATTTGATATTTCTTGTGATCATGCCAATGTTATGTAATAATGCACCGACTCTGGGTAGCTGGGGTCGGGGCGTTACAGTAGTCATGCCATGGTCATGTCGCGGTCATGCCTTGGTCACGCCGCAATCATGCCGTGGTCACACCACTATCACGTCGCGGTCACGCCGCAGGCATGCCATTATTTGGCCCTTCTCTAGGATGACACCTCGTGACAGTTCGCAGTCCTATCGAAATTCAATGTATGGTACCTAGATAGAGATTTAGATACATTACCTACCCCCCTTATGGGACCCTGTACAGCCCCCCCACCCTCCTCCCTGGACCCCAGACATCCCCCCCAACCCTCCTCCCTGGAACTCAGATCGTAATATATGCTCTCTTCAAGATTCCCCCTAAATCCCAACAAAAAAGAGGGATTAAGAGCTTCGGAAGAAGATGAGAGAAGAGTGAAAACCCTAATCGAAAAGAGGAAGAAAGAAGAGGATTAGACTCACCCAGATATTCAATCCGCAATTGACAGCACTCAAAATTCCCAAGTGATGTGTACGAGTCACCCCCGCCTAAAACCGAGGCACGGTGAGGCCGGTACCACTGAAAGTGTCTCACTTTTATTTGAAATGGGCAACATTTTAAATGAAAACAATAGATGACATAAGGAATACTGACCAAACAGATTCAGATTGTGTTGATACATTATCATAATGATCCATGAGTCATTTGTGACATGTACAAGTCAACCCCGCCTCAATCCGAGGCATGGTGTGGCCATAAACACTCAAATTGTTTCAATTTTATTTGAAATGGACAACATTTTAAGTGACAACAACAACTAGAATACGAAAAACCAACCAAACGCATTCGGATTGTGTTGATACTTCAACACAACGATCCATGGGTCATTTTTTACTTGTACAAGTCAACCCTACCTCAATCTGAGGCACGGTGTGGCCGGTACCACTCAAAGTGTATTTCTTTGGTTTAAAATGGACACTCTTTTGTGTAAAAACAACTGGCATACGGAAAACCAACAAAATTCATTATGATTGTGATGATACTTTAAGAAAACGATCTATAGGTCATTTTGGACATGTATGAGTCAACCCTACCTCAATCTGGGGCATGTTCTGGCCGGCACCACTCAAAGAGTCTCTCTTTTGATTCAAAAGGACATCATTTTAAGTGAAAACAACAACTTAAAAACAAAAAACTGACCAAAGACATCCTAATTCTATTGAAACTTTAGAAAAAAGATCCATGGGTCATATGTGACTTGTACGAGTCAACCCCACCTCATTCTGAAGCACGGTGTGGCTGGAACCACTCAAAGTGTCTCTATTTTGTTTTAAATGAACATTATTTTAAGTGAAAATAATAATTGACATTCGGAAAATTGACCAAATGAATTCGGATTATTTTGAAAAAATAGGATAACGATCTATGGGTCATATGTGACATTTACGAGTCAACCCCACCTCAATCTGAGGCGAGGTGTGGCTGGAACCACTCAAAGTATCTCTCTTTTGTTTAAAATGGACATAATTTTAAGTGAGAACAACAATTGACATACAAAAAGCCAACCAAAACATTCAGATTTTACTGAAACGTTAGGAAAATGACCCATTAGTCATATGTGACGTGTTGAAGTCAACTCCACCTCAATCTAGGGTGCTGTGTGGCCGGTATCAATCTAACTGTCTCTCTTTTGTTTAAAATGGGCTTCCTTTTAAGTAAAAACAACTGTCATATGGAAAACTAACCAAACGTATTTAGATTGTGTTGATACTTTTTCAAAATGATCCATGGGTCAAATGTGACATTTAAGAGTCAAAATCACCTCAATCCAAGGCATGGTGTGGCTGACACCACTCAAAGTGTCTCACCTTTATTTGAAATGGAAAACATTTTAAGTGAAAACAACAACTGGCATACAGAAAACCAACCAAACGCATTCATATTCTGTTGATACTTTATGAAAATGTTCCATGAGTCATTTGTAATGTGTATGAGTCAAACCTTCATCAATCCGAGGCAAGATGTGGCTGATATCACTCTAAGTGTTTGTATTTTGTTTAAAATGGACATCATTTTATGTAAAAACAACTGGTATACAGAAAACTGACCAAACGTATTCAGATTTGGTTGATACGTTATTTTGGGACTATTAGATTCTAATTTTTAAATTCAATCATATATGCATTATAGAAAATGAATTTTTTTATGTATTCTTAATTCTATAGAACCCACCCCATAGACACCCCCACCCCCGTGGACAACCCCTCACCCTTGGACACCCCCACCCCCATGGATAGCCCCTCACCCCTGGACACCACCACCCCCGGGACACCCCAACCCCTCATATGTCATATTATATATGTGTTATATATAATTCAATATTCTGTATGCATCATAATTCATTTTTTATGTGTTATTGATTCAAAATTCAAAATTCATGACATAATTCATTCCGCATGTATTCAATTGAGAATTCAATTATGAATTATGTATTGCATTGGGAAATTAGGTTCATATACATGATTATATAAACATTTCACAAGTTCTAGATTTTTTAAATTGATTTCATATTTCCTACAACAATTCTCTAAAAACATTTAGAGCAGTTCACACGTTACAAAAACAGTTCACAAATTATTGATTTGGTAAACATTGTTCATATTTTTAGTTTTCTATAAACAAATTCCAGATTTTGACAACCCAACACATTTCTGAATTCACATCTTATCCCTTTTAGTAGATCATTCTAAATACATGCTTCCCTTTTATAGATCACCCCCTCAAAAGGTTAGGCACATATCAAACTCAAAACGCACCTATCATTTCCAAAACCACACAATTGATATATCGTGAAACCTCAAGAACCCACACTATGTGTGTGACTTCTAGTTAGTCTATTAACAAAATTCATCCTGATTTTTCAATGATTTGAAGACGGCTGAAATCATTGGGGAGAAATATAATAGTCCCACTTTATGTGGTATCCATTTCTCTTAGTGGTTTCAAACTCACCAAATAGAGTCAATCCATTTCATTCGGTGGTCCTTTGACTTTCAATAGAATCAAGATCCTCTAACTGCTTCACTTTGGATGTTTCGAAACCTCCTACATGTTTTGTGTGTCTTGGGGTTGACCAGTGGGTTAGTTATCTGGTCCTTAATCTATGACCTACAGGTATGGTATTTCTATCTTGGATATTTGAAAAAAAGATAAATATCATGCAGGTTCACAGAACATGGAAGAAGCAGAGGCCTGGATGGAGGGTGATGTCAGCAGAGCCATTTGCAAGGGAGTTCCCCTTCAGATGAGATTCATATATTTAGGTGAAGGGACTTTATATGATGATGATTCATGGAGTGGAAAAGGGTTGGTAACAGAAATCCCAAGAAGGCTGGGAATTTTAAAAAATGATAAATCTTCAGTGATTCAAGAAGGAGAAATTGAACCTTCTAAGAATTATCAGAAGTTATTAGAGTAATAGGATGAGAAACCAACATTTTTTTTACTATAATGGAATGAAGAAATGAAAGAAATTGGAAATTTAATTTGATGATCGCCTAGTTACAATTAAGCACCAAGT
Source organism: Viscum album (assembly GCA_963277665.1). NCBI lineage: Eukaryota > Viridiplantae > Streptophyta > Magnoliopsida > Santalales > Viscaceae > Viscum > Viscum album. The sequence continues at coordinate 1,900,165,518 of OY728121.1, read as the reverse complement.
TTATTTAATATATCTCCAAAATTTCCTTTGGATTTTCAATCTCTATTAAACCAACATTTTCTTTAATTTTTCTCCAAAACATTCTTTAAATTTTCAATCTTTCCAACTAATGGCTTATCAACATTTATCAAACCATTTCTAAATAGTTATTTTTAAACTATTAACACTTTTTATTTAATTTAAAGATCAGTTTAACAAAAATTTTGTATCTTGGAGAGGTGCAGATTTTCAGTTTTACAGGTTGGGAAATATATTGGAGAGGTGCAGGTTTATAGTTTTACAAGTTGGGGTTTACATCTTTGAAATTAGGGGTTTACATGTTGGCTGTTTACATGCAGGCTATTTACAGCTGGCTGTCCAGCAGGCTATCCAGTTTTGGATGGAGGCTATTTAGAGGAGGCTATCCAGTTTTGGATGGAGGTTGTTTACAGTAGGCTGTTTAATTTTTATGATTCTCCCTATGGATCATCATTAAAATTTCAATGGATACAAAAATAATCTATTTAATATATATACTAAAATCATGTATTAATCTTCTGGATTTTCATGGAGGATTATCTGAATGTTTGCATTACCGATTGGGGATAGAATATTACCTTGTAATCTTATCCTCTTAGAATATGATAATAAATTTCCAAAGTGAGCCCCACAGATGAAGTATATAATTCATAACCACTAACCAAAACCAAGTTTGATGTAATCATAGCAGATCCCCTTTAAAATTAGTCATGTGATATATCTCATGATTCAACTAAATATCTATCCCCATTAAATCTATGTGTCACAGAATCCTGAGCAATATCCATCTCTTAAACAGAAACTAATACCTTGATAAATGCAACAATATAACTAAATCTCTTGACATAATTTAATCCATTAACCCATAGTATATGATTCCCCCATCATTATACTATAGGAACAAAAGGGTTTAATGGTCATAGTGTAAATATCCCTCTAGGTTAGTATATTGAATGATTAAATTCATTGAAAAAATATCAAATTTATCCTGGAGTAATCAAAACCAATTACCCTTATCCAATAGATCAGGATTGAGGCAGGGTATTCTTTATATATGAAGTGCACTGTGTTGCATTTGTTGTCAATGAGGCATGAGGTTGTCTTGGAATGAATGGAAGTCAAGGAATGTCAAGATGTGAATGACAAAGGTTGTGATGGTGTTGGTGATGAAGAGAGAATGGCCATAGTACTAATATGCATGTCACTTAGGAGATTCACTAAGTGGCATAGGAGATGTGGTTGAAACATTCTCTAGTGAAATCAGACGATTGTAGAGCTGTTCTTAAAGTTCCAAGAACTTGTATCCTGATGATACAATGTCACAACAGTGATTGAAGACCATGCATTGTATTAACAATGCATGAGGAGCTGAAGTGAACCATCCATAAGTTCCAAGTGGATGAAGTGGTTTTAATAAAGTCCATGCACTAACTCTTAGTGCATGTGAATTTGAAGAAGTTCCAATTTGATCTCTGATTAGATCAACAAAGAGAATTGAAGAAGTTATCTGATTTAGGAGTTCGGTTGATGAAGATCCTTGAGAATTCTCTCCTAAGTAGAAAATGAGATGATGAAGAAGAATTATAAATTGAGGAGTTGTTTCTAATCAAGAAGATTAATGTTTGAATTCTCAAGAAGAATGGAGAAGAGGAAGAATGGATTGAAGGGCTTGGAATTTGGCTTATACTCATTGAAGAACTTTGTATTTGACAAAGTCTTATTCATGCCTTTGCCAAAAAATATGGCCAGCCATGGACACCTTGAGGGTTCAACCCCAAGGCATGGGCGCTAGGCACCACACACAAGAGGGAACCCGTGGGGCGAGTCCAGGGCGGCAGGACGCACCCAAGACACCGCATGGGCGTCTGGGGCACGCCCGGAGGAGCGCGCTAGGGGCTCATGAGCGCACCCGCGAGTGTCAGGCAGTGCATGGTGGGCGCTAGGAGCGTGCCCGCAGGAGGCGTGAGTGGGCGCAGAGCGCGCCCGCAGAGAGAACACGGTGCGGGGCGGCACCGTGGAGGGGGAAGTACAACTGAGCGTTGAGAGGGAGCGCTAGGTTGATATACCGCGGAAATTCCGCGAGGCGTTTCGATGTGGGATGCGGAAAAATCATCGGGAGCGAATCCTGGCCGTCCATCTCATCGCGCGCCCGATCTCCGCCGCTCATCGCATCGCGCCGCTCCTGTTCAGATCCAGGCCGTCCAAAGTCTTCTGATCGCCTGATCCAATGGCCGAAGAGTTCTTCCTCTTCCTTGAGCTCGCACGAGGCCACCCGCAAGCCTCCGATGAACCAGGCGCCATCCGAGGGATGATTTCGAGATTCCGGCCACCTCTGAACAAACCGAAGGCTCCATTGAGATCGTCTCGACGCACTGAACATATACATGCAATAAAATATGCATGCACACATTGGATGGAGAATTTCGAGTATTGGCCGAAGGAAAACTAAGTGCCGAGGCCATGAGGATTATTGCCTTGCATGGGATGTCCAAAACAGAGGCCGTGCAAGCGTTCTAAATCGCATGCACGAGGAGGAATGAGGAAAAGAAAAATAAATGAGCCCGGGTTGAAACAGAGGAAAGAAATCAAAATTTGGAAAGATTTTGAAGATCCGAAATCTTCGGTGATTCAAGATTTAACACGCGGATGGGCTGAGGCATTCCTCTGCCTATAAAAGGAGAGCCCGAGGCCTTGGAGTGCTTGCTGATCCTTTGAATATTTGAAGTCCCGTGAGAGCCTTTTGTGCCTCGTGAAGTTTGGAGCTCCGCGCAACCCACTTGCGCGACGAAGCAGCCCGAAGCCACCCTTGGATTCGTGAAGTCCCTTTTGCGCATATTTGTGCAAAAGAAGTTGGAGGAGACCCTGCGCGCATCCCTTGCGTGACAGGAAGGAGCCGAGCCGCATCACCTGCGTGCCTTCGTGGTTCGTTGAGGCTTGCGCGACAGAAGCGCCCGCGGCAGTGTTGCACCCTTGCACACTTGAGCCTGCGCGGCATTTGAAGACAAGAAGAGGGCCACACCTCCTTGCGCGCCTAGTTTGAGTTCGGGTATATTGAGACAAATACACTTGATGTGTGTGTGCAAATTGAAGAGGAAGAACCCGAGTCCATATCTTGTGTGTGTGCCAAGTGAAGACACCCTACGGGTGGTTTATGTGCAAAGCAACAAAAGGAAGTAGCCTTGTTTGTGCACACTTTGAAGAACAAACTAAAAGAACACTAAAGTGTGTGTGTGCAACAAGAAGAGGAGGAGACCAACTCATGTGTGTGCAAAATTAGAACAAGTTGTGTGTGCAAAACAACAAAGTGGCCGAACCTAGTATGTGCACTAAAAGTGTGTTCACCTCGAAGAAGAAGAAGAGGACTCACACAACGTATAACACACATTTATGTGTGTAATCAAAAGGAATTAAACGTGTGAAGGAAAAGAAGAAAAGGTGTGTGCTTAAAGTGACTACACCCTTTGTGGGCTTATTGCACTGAGAAGAAGAAGGGGAGAGCATGCATGCATGCATGCACATGCACACGTGAACAAAGACAAATCTGACTGTGTGCATTTGAGGAGTCCAAGACCAGGAGATCTTGAAGATATTGTGATGCCATGCATTCAGTGCATGAAGTTGAACTGAAGTGAGACTGGACCAGACTGAAGTCAAAGATATCAGTTGTCTGAGTATTCAGTAGTTGAAGAGAGAAGCCAGGTCATCCTGAGAAGAAGGAGATAAATCCTGAGCAAGACGAGAAGACCTGATCAACTCAAGTGATCAGAGGTACAGAGCAAGGCCAGCAGTCTTTATCCCAGACTGCTGAAGATACTTGAAGAAGTTTAAAGAGAAGAAGAGCTACTCGTGTGACTCGAGGAGCCAGGAGAAGACCCTGTGGGACTCAGGGAGAAGAAGTCTTTAGTGGGATTCTGGAGCAGGCCAGTGGGACTCTGGTAACACTGTGGGACGCAGTATAAAGACCCTCCTGTGGGACTCAGGAGAGATACAGTGGAATGCTGTATCGACCATTGTAATACTAACAGATTATAATGGAAGAAACCATGTTGGGGCGTATAACCAACATGGCAAGGATGTAGGCCTTTGGTGCCGAACCTTGTAAATCCTTGTGTCCAGTGCCTTTATATTTACAGCATTATTCGAGTAAAGGTTGAGAGACACAAGAAGATTGGATCGAGGCTTTAACCAGCCATAGAGGTTTAATTGATTAAGAATCAATTAGTAAAAAGTTTTAAAGGATCACTGATTCACCCCCTCCCCCTCTCAGTGATTCACACTGATCTGGGCACTTCAATTGGTATCAGAGGGAGGTTACCTCTAAAAGATCCAAGGGAGTCTTTATGAAGTGCAGATTTGAGGAAACGAGCGACCAACCTCAAATGGAGATATCTGCCAAGACTCAGAAAAATAGAAAGAAGAAACAGGCCAAGAAGATGAAGAAAGCCTGTCCTAGCTGTGATGATGTTGAAACAATGAATGATCCTCAGAGTGCACTCAAATATCTTCTGAAGACAGTTCCCATGGAAGTGGAAAAGTGTATAGCTACAGGCATCCATGATCTTCATGAAGAAAAATCACAGTTAGAAGAAGAAGCCAATGCAATGGAAGATCAATTGGCTAAAAGGGTTGACATAACCAACACTCTCAGAAAGCTGGTGAAGGCTAAAGATGAAACAGTATCGCTTTGCAATGAAAGATATGAAGACACTATTTAAGAATTGCAAAGAATCCTTTCTGAGAAAGAATTCTTTAAGACTGTGGTCAAAGATGTTTTCCATGCACTGGAAAAGAGGCACAAAGTTTCAATGAATGTCAGAAATGCTCAACTCGAAGACAAAGTCGAAATGGTGAAGGAGCTTGACAATTCATTACTAGAATTGAAGAAGGTGCATGAAGACCAGTTAGAACAGCTGAAAGAAAATTGGGAAGGAAGGCTAAGAACTGTTGAGGATGAGAAGAACTCCCTTAACATGAAATGCTTAGAACTAGAGGTGATATTGAAAAATCCGCAATCACCCAAAGCTGAATCCTCCCAGTCAGCTGAAAGTAGAAATGTTGCTACACAAGTGTGCATTGAGAAGGATGATTCCAAAAGAAGGACATCATCTAATAAAAGGGAAACAACTTCTAAAAAGAAGGTACCATCCATCCCATCTTGTACTCATGTTTCTAAATGTGTTTCTACTAAAAGTGCAGGATGGAAGAATGAATCCAAACAAGTATGGATGAAGACAGTGAAGAAAGAAAGCTCTCCTGAAATAGCACAACAAGTCAAGAAAAGTACCCTACAATCAGAAGGACTCAAGAGGTCAAGATTTGTGGGTCAGTTTTGGTGTTGTAAAAAGTATGGGAATTGTGCAAATGATTGTTGGAACAATCCTATCAATGTAAAAGCACAAAGGAAGCCCATGCCAAGGGGGAGCAAGCCAGAAGAAAAGAAGCAGCATCCACAGGTCCAGAGACATCTGTTTACTGCAAATAGATTTGGATTACTTGACAACATCTAGGATGATTGCAAAAGTGGTCAAATAGATACATGTCAATCTCCAACTGTATCCAGAGCTCAAAAGAAGAAAAGATCACAGAACCTGGCTCAGAAAGAATCCTTGGGAAGCAAGCATAAGAAAGTGGAATATTCTCCCAAGAAGATTATGAAAAAGGAATAGAAGTCCTTGGAATTCAAATCCAAGAAGGGTGATGCATCAAGAAGAGCCACCAAGAAGACATGCTTCTACTGTGTAAATAAAGGACACACCATGGATCTTTGTGAACAAGCCATGGAACTGAATAGAGGTAGACTGGACTCAAACAGACAATCAATCCAGAATAAGCAGAAGGGATTGATTGAAAACAAGTTGCCTAAGAGAGGTAGCTTGACAGCATCAAAGGAACCATGTGGAACTTCCAGAACTGAGGCCACACTTCCAAATGACTTGTTAATCATATGGCCAAATCAGTTGCAACTTGCCAAAGATCTACAAAGAGCTGAAGATGAAGTTCTGGCAATTTCTAAGGGAAAAGGGAAGAAGAAGATTTCACATGAAGATGTATTGAGATCCACACCAGCACAATCATCATTGAAGATCAGATGTGCAAGTGTGAAGAATGGTGAAAATGGGGCATCTCGGTTGAGAGAATCTTCTCAACCTTGTTGTTCACATTGATGAACCAAGGAGGTTCCATCTTATTCCCTTATACTTCTGGTATTTACATGTGCTAACATTGCAGGTAATTGAAGATGATGATCATTCTCAACTGGAGGATGGTTTGGACAGAATGGAGTGCACCCCTTGAGGGGGAGCCAATCTGGAGAAGATGGTATTCTAAGATTTAATATCATCTTGAGGAAAGCTGAAGGTATTCCAATCATACTTTCATCCCTTGTTTCTTAATTGAGTTTATCTTGTCAATTAAGGGGGAGTATGGATTGAAGGCAAATGGATGAAAGGGGGAGCTTTATCTTTGCACCTGAACTTTCTAATGATTTTTGTGAAGTTGTGCAGGATTTAGCAAATTCATTGTTATATCTGAAAAATTTCAAACCCCTAAGCATGATCTCACATGTGTAGAGAATTATGGACAGCTTTGAATACCTTGGTTACATCACTCTTGTTTTCTACACTGGGTTAGCCCAAGTAGACTTAGAGCTGATTTACTAAAGGTTCTTTGCTAAAGAGAACATGTGACATCATCCCTCTCTTAGTGTTTTTCAAGAAAATACTTTTCAAAGGGAGGAAGTGATTTTTGGATAAGATCCACACCACACCTTTGCATTTGATTTCCAATAAGGGGGAGAAAATATTGGCACACATATTGACCCATTCATATGTGCTGAAGAAGTGTATTGACAACAAATACAAAGGGGGAGATTGAAGTGCACTGTGTTGCATTTGTTGTCAATGAGGCATGAGGTTGTCTTGGAATGAATGGAAGTCAAGGAATGTCAAGATGTGAATGACAAAGGTTGTGATGGTGTTGGTGATGAAGAGAAAATTTCCATAGTACTAAGATGCATGTCACTTAGGAGATTCACTAAGTGGCATAGGAGATGTGGTTGAAACATTCTCTAGTGAAATCAGACGATTGTAGAGCTGTTCTTAAACTTACAAGAACTTGTATCCTGATGATACAATGTCACAACAGTGATTGAAGACCATGCATTGTATTAACAATGCATGAGGAGCTGAAGTGAACCATCCATAAGTTCCAAGTGGATGAAGTGGTTTTAATAAAGTCCATGCACTAACTCTTAGTGCATGTGAATTTGAAGAAGTTCCAATTTGATCTCTGATTAGATCAACAAATATAATTGAAGAAGTTATTTGATTCAGGAGTTCGGTTGATGAAGATCCTTGAAAATTCTCTCCTAAGTAGAAAATGAGATGATGAAGAAGAATTATAAATTGAGGAGTTGTTTCTAATCAAGAAGATTAATGTTTGAATTCTCAAGAAGAATGGAGAAGAGGAAGAATGGCTTGAAGGGCTTGGCATTTGGCTTATACTCATTGAAGAACTTTGTATTTGACAAAGTCTTATTCATGCCTTTGCCAAAAAATATGGCCATCCATGGACACCTTGAGGGTTCAACCCCATGGCATGGGTGCTAGGCACCACACACAAGAGGGAACCCGTGGGGCGAGCCCAGGGCGGCAGGACGCACCCAAGACACCGCATGGGCGTCTGGGGCACGCCCGGAGGAGCGCGCTAGGGGCGCATGAGCGCACCCGCGAGTGTCAGGCAGTGCATGGTGGGAGCTATGAGCGCGCCCGCAGGAGGCGTGAGTGGGCGCAGAGCGCGCCCGCAGAGAGAACACGGTGCGGGGCGGCACCGTGGAGGGGGAAGTACAACTGAGCGTTGAGAGGGAGCGCTAGGTTGATATACCGCGGAAATTCCGCGAGGCGTTTCGATGTGGGACGCGGAAAAATCATCGGGAGCGAATCCTGGCCGTCCATCTCATCGCGCGCCCGATCTCCGCTGCTCATCGCATCGCACCGCTCCCGTTCAGATCCAGGCCGTCCAAAGTCTTCTGATCGCCCGATCCAACGGCCGGAGAGTTCGTCCTCTTCCTTGAGCTCGCACGAGGCCACCCGCGAGCCTCCGATGAACCAGGCGCCATCCGAGGGATGATTTCGAGATTCCGGCCACCTCTGAACAAACCGAAGGCTCCATTGAGATCGTCTCGACGCACTGAACATATAAATTCAATAAAATATGCATGCACACGTTGGATGGAGAATTTCGAGTATTGGCCGAAGGCAAACGAAGTGCCGAGGCCATGAGGATTATTGCCTTACATGGGATGTCCAAAACAGAGGCCGTGCATGCGTTCTAAATCGCATGCACGAGGAGGAATGAGGAAATGAAAAATAAATGAGCCCGCGTTGAAACAGAGGAAAGAAATCAAAATTTGGAAAGATTTTGAAGATCCGAAATCTTCGGTGATTCAAGATTTAACATGCGGATGGGCTGAGGCATTCCTATGCCTATAAAAGGAGAGCCCGAGGCCTTGGAGTGCTTTCTGATCCTTTGAATATTTGAAGTCCTGTGAGAGCCTTTTGTGCCTCGTGAAGTTTGGAGCTCCGCGCAACCCACTTGCGCGACGAAGCATCCCGAATCCACCCTTGGCTTCGTGAAGTCCCTTTTGCGCATATTTGCGCAAAAGAAGTTGGAGGAGACCCTGCGCGCATCCCTTGCGCGACAGGAAGGAGCTGAGCCGCATCACCTGCGCGCCTTCGTGGTTCGTTGAGGCTTGCGCGACAGAAGCGCCCGCGGCAGTGTTGCACCCTTGCACACTTGAGCCTGCGCGGCATTTGAAGACAAGAAGAGGGCCACACCTCCTTGCGCGCCTAGTTTGAGTTTGGGTATATTGAGACAAATACACTTGATGTGTGTGTGCAAATTGAAGAGGAAGAACCCGAGGCCATATCTTGTGTGTGTGCCAAGTGAAGACACCCTACGGGTGGTTTATGTGCAAAGAAACAAAAGGCAGTAGCCTTGTTTGTGCACACTTTGAAGAAAAAACTAAAAGAACACTAAAGTGTGTGTGTGCAACAAGAAGAGGAGGAGACCAACTCATGTGTGTGCAAAAGTAGAACAAGTTGTGTGTGCAAAACAACAAAGTGGCCGAAACTAGTATGTGTACTAAAAGTGTGTTCACCTAGAAGAAGAAGAAGAGGACTCACACAATGTATAACACACATTTATGTGTGTAATCAAAAGGAATTAAACGTGTGAAGGAAAAGAAGAAAAGGTGTGTGCTTAAAGTGACTACACCCTTTGTGGGCTTATTGCACCGAGAAGAAGAAGGGGAGTGCATGCATGCATGCATGCACATGCACACGTGAACAAAGCCAAATCTGACTGTGTGCATTTGAGGAGTCCAAGACCAGGAGATCTTGAAGATATTGTGATGCCATGCATTCAGTGCATGAAGTTGAACTGAAGTGAGACTGGACCAGACTGAAGTCAAAGATATCAGTTGTCTGAGTATTCAGTAGTTGAAGAGAGAAGCCAGGTCATCCTGAGAAGAAGGAGATAAATCCTGAGCAAGACGAGAAGACATGATCAAATCAAGTGATCAGAGGTACAGAGCAAGGCCAGCAGTCTTTATCCCAGACTGCTGAAGATACTTGAATAAGTTTAAAGAGAAGAAGAGCTACTCGTGTGACTCGAGGAGCCAGGAGAAGACCCTGTGGGACTCAGGGAGAAGAAGTCTTCAGTGGGATTCTGGAGCAGGCCAGTGGGACTCTGGTAACACTGTGGGACGTAGTATAAAGACCCTCCTGTGGGACTCAGGAGAGATACAGTGGGATGCTGTATCGACCATTGTAATACTAACAGATTATAATGGAAGAAACCATGTTGGGGCGTATAACCAACATGGCAAGGACGTAGGCCTTTGGTGCTGAACCTTGTAAATCCTTGTGTCCAGTGCCTTTATATTTACAGCATTATTCGAGGAAAGGTTTAGAGACACAAGAAGAGTGGATCGAGGCTTTAACCAGCCATAGAGGTTTAATTGAGTAAGAATCAATTAGTAAAAAGTTTTAAAGGATCACTGATTCACCCCCTCCCCCTCTCAGTGATTCACACTGATCTGGGCACTTCAATATATGAGTTAGAAACTTGAATTTCCAATATCCCCCTCCCTATTTGATCAAAAAGACAACATTTTTTTGGTTCTTGGTCTCTCTACCACATCAATATGTGAACCATACAAGGGGAAGGGATGCGAGTAAGACTTCAAAAATAAGATGATTATTTATATGTGTTTCTTGTGTGTTTTTGAGTGATTGAAGGTGATTGAAGTGAGTTTTTGTGAGTTTTATGTGTGTGTAGTGTGTTTTTGTGTTTGTAGGTTGGAGTGTTCCTAAACACCCAGAATGAGTGTTTTTTTGTGATTGCAGTTTATTTTTGTGAGATGGAACATTTTTCAAACAGATTGTCGCCTGCAGTTGATTGTAGGTTGTTTCATTTTAAATTAATGGGGGTCTAAGTCAAAGGTTTCAAAACTATTGGGTTATACCCCTGTGTGCTGCTACATTTACCAACGTTTCAAAACTGTTGGGTTATACCCCCTATATGTTTATGCCAACGATTTTAAAACTGTTGGCATACCCCTGTACGCTAATTTTTTCAATGGTTTAGCTGAACCGTTGGTATAATAGGATCAAATTTTATTCCAACGGTTTATTATAAACCGTGGGTAGATGAAACCTAAACAACCTTTTCCCAACGGTTCAACGTGAACAGTTGGTATAAGGCTTTCATGGTGCCTCACACACCAACGGTTTCTAAAACCATTGGGATAAGATTTTCCCATAGTTTGAGGGCCTTTCCCAATGGTTTAAAACTGTTGGAAAAACATGTACTCCTAGTAGTGATAATAACATTACTCTCTTTATATTCATGGTATTCAATTATTAATTTTATGGTTATTATGTTTTTATTATATTATTCGTCTGATTTCATTTTCATAAGGGACTTTGTCTCAACTTCAATTTTGTTGTGACTAACATTATATTGTGCACCTAATAATCCTTAGGTTTTGTACCTACTGACCATTTGAGATAAATTTTCATTTGAAATTATATTTCAATTAAATATCCATAATCTCATATCATGTATATGTTTATTGTCTAAATTGTATACCATTTTACATACGTTTTATAATTGGAATGTTATTTTATCTTTGGAAATATTAATGAATCTGTATTCTCTACTCAATACAGATATTGAAAATCCATATTGATATTGTATTAAATCAATTTAAAAATTATTAATTGGAATTTAAGTGGAAGTTGGGGCCCACTATAGCCCCTCGATGCATCAACAAGTCTCATGAGACAAATCAGTTGGTGAAAAACCTTTCGTGTTTTTTCTAAAAATCAGATGGGTTTTTACCCACATAACAAAACCATTTTAATGGTATTATGGTATCATGTTTCATATACATGATGTACAATTATCCTACATTATATTTATTCATTATTATTTTTTACTATCTATGAGATATTCACTATGAAAAAATCTATTAACACAGTTTCATTCATAGTTTATTAATAGCATGAGTTTTCATTTATTCACCATGCAATATTGATATGTCAAATTTTTTGTGATTCAGTGATTATTGAATCATGTTTCCACTATTTATAACCCATACTAAGTGTTTGAGTTCATGCCTTTCAATTTTTTAGCTTCAATAGGTGATGAAGAGGATATCATTTATTGAGTTTCTATGGATGTAGTTTTTAGTTATTATTATGGTTTGTATTTTGTAACCTTTTCCAATGTAATATGAGTTACATCTATGTATCTTGTTTTTCAAGACTACTCAACTTATCATTCTATTATGATTTTCATTCCTTCAAACCATGAAAATATAACATGTAATTCACAGAATCATGTCTAGAGGGGTCGGGATGTTACAGTTGGTATGAAATGAAGTTTATTATAAAACATAGAAACTAGTGTAGGATATGTATAGTAGGGAAAAAATTCATAAGGTAGTATTTGAGGATAAATGTACAAGAATATTCAGGTGGTAAGGAATAGATTATGTGAATCCTTATAGAAAAAACATCAATGTCTAGATAAGAGCTGGTATAGGTGGCTCTGAAATAGATGTACTTGGGAGTGAAAAATCCAACAATGAGTTTTGGGCATGACCAGGGGTATCCTCGTACATGACTACGGGCCTTGTTGCACTCATGGTTATGATAACCAAGTGAGATATTCTTAGTATAATTCATATTTTCTTTACAAACCATTATGTAGGATTGAAATGTAAATTATTACTTAAAGACAATATTTATTATTATGGGATTATCCATGCATTGGATGTCAATTTTGGCTAAGTATTTTGTTAGTTTAAGATGATACAATATGATTCATACCATATTATAGTGTGTGAATTCATTTGGAAATAATGTCTAATGGAATAAGGGGAATCAATACTAGTGGGAAATGTAGCGATCTCCCCACTGAGCAAGTCAACACTGTCAATGTTGGAGCAGATCAGATCAAGTATTTATTAAGACAACATACTTAGGTTGTAACAAATAACTATTCCACACTTATGGTGGATTGTTACATGCGGTAGAATCCACTACCTTTCAGCGGGACTACTAATCCAGTGGTTGCTGAAAAAAGGATCAGGTCCCTTTAAAAGATATTAATGGGATTAAGATGAAATGAGAATGAAAAGGTAGTACTGGCAGTATATGGTCTCATGGGAGATGTTGATCATTGGTGGTTCTAGATACATAATACCACAGAGGAAGAATATATTCAAGATATGGAATGGAGTACTTTTAAGGAAATATTCTTCGAAAAATATTTCCTGCATGAGAAACGAACCAAAAGAAAAAGAAAATTCTTTGACATAAGGAAAAGGGAAGAAGAAAATGTTGTAGAGTTTGAGGCTACCTTCACAAGGGTAGTCAGGTATGCCATATATTATGTACATGACTCACCAGGAAAGATTGATCATTTCCTTGAAGGACATAAGCCATGTCTTCGAAGGGCACTGACATCACAAACATTATCATCATATAATGAAATTTTATCATGTTCCATAAAAACAGAGAAATCATTATTCTAGATCAAATTTGTTCAAGTGAAACCAAGATAAAAAGAGGTACTCTGATAACCAAGGTAATGGTGTAGTGCCAAATAAGATCAAGGTAATAAAGAAATTCCCCTTATGTGAGAACTATGTGAAGGAATAATCTCGAGAAATGCTTGAAACGAATGTGAGTCTTCTATAAGTGTGGAGAAAAGGGTCATCTATCTCATGAATTAAATGGAAAGAAACAATTTTATGATGTTCAATGCAAAAATTTTATAGGTGTGGGACACCTTTTAAATGAGTGTCCTAATCTCTAAAGAAACATGCCTTAGAAAAATCCAAGAGAGAATGTGAGAACATATGCGATTACAACAGCGAATGTTAAAGTTCCTATGGATGTGGTGGCATGTAATTTAATTGTTTCCTAATAAATAGCCAACAATTTATTTCATTATTGATCATCCCATTCATTTATATCTTCCCTATTTTCCAAGAAAATCGGGTATGTCCAATTTGATTTAATAAAGGAGTTATCAGTCAATATGCCAAGGGATACATCATGGAAACAAAGGAATGCCAACTATCCCCCCTCGTGACACATAAACATGCTTTAGTTTCTAACATTATCATCATACAAATGACTGAAATTGATATAATTCTTAGTATAAATTGGATGTAAAACTATGATGTGAAGATTTATTGTAAGAAAAAGGACGTCAAGATTTTTTGAAATAGTGTATAATATATTATCTTTCGTGAAGAGACCTCTCCATATGATTCTTATCTAGACCCACCCCATGTATCTCTATTGAATTTCATTATTTTAGTGGAAGAGAACCCAATATCTATGGATTAGGAAATAAATTATTCAAATTGAAGATGGGAATATAGTGAATGATTACATTGATGTGTTTCCAAAGGATTTACACAGACATCCTTTAAAGTGGGAAATTGAGTTTTCCATTTACTTAATTCTTGGAGTAAGAACTATATCAAAGACCCCCTATAGATGGCCACTATGGAGTATTGGAGATAAATAAACAACTAAATGAGTTGAGTGATTAATGATTTATTCGACCTAGTTTTTCTCCATGGGGAGCCCCGGTATTTTTTGTCAAAAAGAAAGATGGATTCCTGAGGCTATGCATTGATTACGGGGAAATCAAAGATATTATAATAATGAATATGTATCCACTTCCCCATATTGATGATTTATTTAATCAACATCATAAATCTAAATACTTTTTGAAGATTGACATTCGATCTGAATATCATCGACTGTGTGTGACAAAGGAAGATATTATGAAGACAACATTTCAAACTAGGCATTGGCATTACGAGTTTACAGTGAATCCTTTTGGACTAATGAATATACCATCTATTTCCATGGATTTTATGAATAGTGATTTCAAGGAATATCTTGACCCCTTTTCATGGTATTCATTGATAATACCCTAGGATAATGATATGGCTAAGAAGACCATGATGATCAATTATGGATTATTCTGAAAACTCTTAGATGAAATGAACTATATGGGATATTTAGAAAGTGAAAATTTTAGCTTCAATCAGTTTCTTTTCTAAGTTATATTGTCTCAAATGATGGAATCCTAGTTGATCCTGTGAAGACTAAGGCAATCCACGATTGGACCACACCAACAAACATAACCATGGTATATAGTTATATTGGCTTAGTAGGTTAGTATCGGTGTTTCTTTCAGAATTTCTCCCAAATGGCTAACCTGCTATCCAATATCATAGGTAATGGAGTTATGATTGTGTGGACAATATAATGTAAAGAATACATCGATGAATTGAAAATAATATTGGTCAATGCTCCAATTTTGACTCTTCTATCTGGAAGTGATAGATTTGAAATATATAGTGATGCATCAAATAATGGGTTGGGTTTCATCATTATGAAAAATGGTAATGTTATTTCATATGCACCAAGGCATTTGAAGACTCATGAGAAAAATTCTCCAACACATGATCTTGAGTTAGCAGTTGTAATCATTGTTCTTAATATATGGGGAAATTATATTTACAGTAAAAAATGTGAGATATACACAGATCACAAGAGTTTGAAATACATTTATCAAAAAAAAAGAACTCAATATGAGGCAAAGGAGACGGCTTGAGTTACTCAATTATTTCAATTTTACAATAAAATACCACCTAGGAAAGGCAAATAAGGTGTCTGATGCATTAATCAGGAAATATCATGGACTTCTGACTCAAATGAGGATTGAGAAAGATCCAATATTCATGGATCTTCCAATGACGGATATGAAAATAGTTAAGGAAGGTGAAACATCATTCCTCCTTAAAATTATTTCTAAATCATATTTACTATAGAAGATAAAAATCTCCCAATCTGATGATAAAAATATACACAATCAAATGATTGCTGTTAAGGATGGGAGATTAGAAGACTTCAAGTACAAGAAATGGAGTTCGAATGTTTGGGAAGAGTTTATGCATTCCATGAGTACCTGATCTAAAAAATTGATCTATTAGACAATGATCATAGATAAAATTTCTCTATACTGCAGGGTAGAAAATAGATGTATATAGATCTGAAGGAATATTTCTAGTGGGATATTATAAAGCAGGAAATTGCTGACAACATGTCATTTAGTCTAGTTTTTCAACAAGTTAAGGCAGATAGGAAACATCTTAGAGGTGTGATGCCACCACTACCTTTTCCTATGTGGATTTGGGATAAAATTACGATGGATTTTTTCACCAGACTATGGAGGATACATATAATAAATGATTCAATATGGGTTATTGTTGATCATCTCACAATATAAGCACATTTCCTTCCTATATGAGAGGATTTACCTCTTGAGTGCCTGGAAAGAATTTATATTAATGAAATTGTAAGACTTCATGGTTCACCTCTATCAATTGGGTCCAATAGAGATCCCAAGTTTACATAAATTTTTTGGAAAAGTATCCATAAGGATTTGAAAACTATGATTCGTATGAGTACTGCTTATCACCACCAAACATATGGATAGTCTCAAAGGACTATTAAAATTCTAGAAAACATGTTGAGGCCATTATCTCTCAACTTCAAATTTATGTGGGATCAATAAAATACTTTGGTGGAATTTTTATACAAAAATAGTTTCCATTCTAGTATTCAAATGGCACCATATGAAGCATTATATATAAAGAGATGTCTAACTCTAACATGTTTGGATAAAGTTGGTGAGAGGAATCGTATATGCCGAAAACATTATGAAGAGACCACTATAAAGCGGAAGTCAGTCCATGCCCATATTAATGCAGCCCAAAGATGGGAGAATATTTATTCTGAAAATCGGAGAAAGTATTTGGAATTACATGTGGGAGATCGTGTTTTCTAAAATTATCTCCATGTAAGGGTGACATAAGGTTTGGTAAGAAAGGGAAACTGAGCCCCAGGTATATCGGACCATTTTAAATTTTGATAATAATTGGAGCTGTAGTTAACCATTAAGTAATGCCGCTAAGTCTCTCCATAGTCCATTATGTATTCCATGTGTCATTTTTGAAGAAATACATTCCAGACCCAATGCATGTACTCACCTATGTAGAAATAGAACTGGAACCATATTTTTCATACTCTGAAGAGCCTATTGGGATCCTTGACACAAAGGAGTATGTATTGAAAAACCATATGACTTTTCTTGTAATGGTTCTTTGGAGAAACTAAAATAAGCAAGAAGAAACATGTGAAAATGATGATGTTATGAAGAGGAACCACCCAAATCTTTTTGGTGGGCATTATACATAAAATTTTGAGGATGAAATTTCTGAAGGAAGAAATAATATAAAACCCCAAACATTTTATGGTATGCTTCTATTAAATACATTCTATTTATCTCCAATATATCATAAAGCACTATGTTCTTGTGAAACAACACATAGTTATTTAATAGATAGTCAAAACCTATCCAATAAACATAAATTTTCAACTTCTATGTTTTCAATTTCGAAAAATGTACATCTAGAGTTGTGTTCAGTATGTCATTTGGAGTTTGATAGAACCAACATTATATTTTGTTGAATAGAAACATACCCCTACGAATATTAATATGAATAGTAATATGAACCTTATAAATATTAACTAATGATAATATTTTATATTCTTAAGGTAATAAGATAATGAGATCTTAATTAATTTTTCAATGTGATATAAAACTAATTATACCTTTAAAATGGTTATTTTTTAAATTAACTATGAATTTAATTGAAAATTAAATTAAAAATAAAAAAAAATTATTTTCAAAAAATGGAGTTCATTTTTTAAATCTACATGTTGAAAAATGGTCAGGGTGAAATTTTTGGATTTTTCTAAAATACTTTAATTTTTCATGAATAGTAAAAAATACAATTTAGAGTTTTCTATAGTTTAATTACATAACAATGATGTAAAAATTATATATAAAATTCTGGTTGACTTTTTTACAATAATGTATGAGATGAGATGTCCCAAGTCTCAAAAACCATGGGAAAATACCATGGGCAAGCCCATGGTTTTTCAAAAACCACTAATGAGGTGTCCCTTTTTATTAATAAAAACTCCCTCTTAATAACTATAAATACCCACTCACCCCCTTCATTTTCATCCATTCCCAACTCATTATGCTTAATTATATGGTGTTATTACCTCCCTATGATTTCTCCAATGGTGTTCTCAAACCCCCAAGCTCCCAACCTTCATGTTTTGGGAGATACTCTACAAGGTAAGAGAATCAACCACCCTTCTCTTTTCTTAATGATTACATTTAATGTTTTATTTTTTATTTTAAATTGGATTATGTGGGGATATTTCATTCCATATTACCCTTAAATCCCATATTATTTTATTTTGATTAGATACCCCCTTCCTCCCATCAAACACTTTTATTAAATTTTATGTGACACCATTAAGCTGTCAATTTTTCGCAAGAGATTTCTCAATTGTTTTCTTATTTTGAGTTATTTTTTATACATCATTCCTCATATCCCCTATAAAAAATGGAATGATAATTAAATTACCTTAAATAAACTAGAATTATATTATGCTAATGTAATATTTCATCATCATGTATTTTCCCCTCCTCTTATACTAAAAATAAAAACAACCTCTGAGATGTGTTAATATATCACATTCAGGGACGACAAGTTGTCAAAATTTTTACCATATTTAATTATGGTAAAGAATTTTTTTTATGTTTTCACCTGATCATAATATATTTATTTCATCCTATTAATGTTCTGGAATCCCTACACACTCATAATAGGGAATAATAATACAAAACAAGTTCATTGTACACAAAACTGTCAAGCTATATCCAAACGTTTACCAATAACTTTTAACTAATGATTCATCCTCAAGTATATAACCCAGAATTATTATAAGATAATTTAAATCTATTTAATGTCACTAAAAATATATTTTAACAATTCTGGATGTTTAACCACATATAAAAGAAACTTCCATTCATTAATGAAAGTAAACGAATCATGAAAACCAAGGAAGAAAATGCTTCCAAAACAATAAAATGGGACCACTTAAACCAATAAAAATGGAAATGAATGAACCTAATAAGGTTTTAATAAAAAAATTATATGTATAAGAGGATCTTTAATTATTAATTAATGATGCTAAATTTTTTTATTTGGGTCATTAAAACAAATGAAGAACACACTCGAGCATAAGGTAAGGGGTTTCTCATCTCACTTTTAATTCTGTGAGATTTCCATCTTTCACCACATATTTCACGCATGTGGTATATTTGTACTGAAATTTGATATATAGTAAAATTATTGAACTTATATTCCTGGAATTCAATGATTAATTTTATTGTTATTATGTTCTGGTCATATGATTAGACTGTTTACATTGTGGAAGGGACTTTGTCTCAACTACCATTTTGTTGTGACTAACTTTGTATTGTGCACCTAATAATATTTATGTGGTGTACCTATTTCCCATTTGAGATCAATTTTCATTTGAAATTATATTTATATTAAATATCATTAATCTCATATCATGGATATGTTTATTTACTAAACCATATAAAATTTTACATAAAGTGTATAATTGGAAAGTTATTTTAACTATGGAAATATTGAAGAATCTGTATTCAATACTCAATATGGATATTGAAAATGCATATTTATCATGTATTAAATAAATTAGTAAATAATTATTTGGACAATCAGTTATGGGTGGGGCCCACTATAGCCCCTCGATGCATCGATAGGTCTAATGAGGAATATCAGTTGGTGACAAACCCTTAGAGTTTGTTTCCAAAAATCTGACAAGTTTCTACCCACAAAACTAAACCGTTTTAACATTATTATGGTATAATATTCTAGATACATGACATCTAATTAGCAACAATTCTCTATATTAATTATTAATAATTACTATCAATGAGATATTAACTATGACAATATCTATGGATGTAGTTTCACTCTCAGTTTATTAATGGAGTGAGTTTTTATTTTTTCACCATGCCATATTGATATGTAAAATTGTTTAGGATTCAGTTATTATTGATTCTTGATTCTTCTATTTTTAACACCTATTGATCATTTAAGGTCACCCCTTTCAATTATTTACCTTCTACAGGTGATGAATGAGAGATCATTTATTAAGTTTCTATGGATGTAGATTTTTGTTTTTGTTATGTTTTGAATTTTGTATCCTTTTCAATTGTAATTTGATTTTAATATATGTATCTAGTTTCATCAAGAATAATAAAATTATCATTCCTTATGGATTTTCATTCCTTATAACCATGATAGTATATCAAGTAATGCACCGACTCCGGTCTAGAGGGGTTGTGGTGTAACATTTACTCACTAATTTTTTTTAAAGGTTGAGGGTCAAGCCCCCATTATTGAATAGAGAAAGAACCCCCTTATGAGTAATAATATATAATTAAAAAAACAATGTTTATCTTCAAATTATATTAAAATAAAATATGATATTAAATGTTTTCATGTGAAATTTTTATAACATATTTTCTATGATAAATGAAAAGGGTTGGAATTCATTACTTTTTTCTTATATATAAAACCAATAACTTCACCTCGTATCAATAATTAATATAAAAAATAGTCCAAGGGTATCCAGTTTAGAAAAATATGAGTTATTAGTACTGTATTATGGTTTGGGAAGGAATTAAAATTCACCAAAACATTGAATCCTTGAAAAATAACAGCATGAGAAATTAGATAATTTCCAAGTCATTAAACAAATAAGTCTCCCACATCCTTTTGTAATAGTTTTATTCTTATGACTTGATACCCTGAATAAATTAAGGGGAAAAATAAATTCAGAGTATGTTTATAAGAGTTCAAAACCAAAATATTTTTTAGTACATTAAAAACTACAGAATTCAATTACACAATATCATAGAACAACACATATATAGATGTAAATTCCAAATAGATCATGATCCAATTCCCATTATTTTTACTAATTTTCCTTAAAATATTAAAAATATCAATTTCATTAAAAATAGTGTTATTGAACATTTATGGTAGTTTTTTTTGTGTCTATTTGTGAAGTTTTTTCCCTCATGAAATGGTTATCATATAATTTCATCATAATAAAAATATTAACTTTAAAAATGATGAAACAAATTGATAAATAGACACCTAAACCTTCTAATATTTTTTCATTTAAATTGGATTGAAATAATTTTATAGTTGTCACTATTTTTGAAATTTAATACTATGGATTAAATAGAGGTGTACACAGTCATTTTTTAGACACATCTAGGAAGTGGATTTGGTAATTATAGTAATTCGATTATTTTTTGTTGGTATAAACATTTATTTTTCTTTTAGAAGTAAATTTAAATTGGTAATAATTTAACTAAATTATATAATCTATTAAATTTAATTTGTTTATTTTCAATATGAAGCTCATGTAGTAGTTAGATCTAAACATTATTGGTGATAATTTGGAGTTGTCTCCTGGGATAGTTATAAGGGTGTTGAAATGTCATTTTTAAACTAAAGTGTGAGAATTCATCACTAAAATTCATTGATGGATTGTGATATTTCCCATTGTGAATTTCAAATTGTTTGTGTAAAAACATTATTATTGAAATCAAAATACCAAAATTAAAACAAAATAAAAACCATAAATTTAGTTTTCATTTATATAAAAATTAAATTTCCATTAACATATTTATAGTATAAAAATTTATTCATTATAACCATTGATTAGGGAATTAAAATTAAACCCAAAAAAATTTAACTATTTGTTTATTGGCATGTTAAACCCTTATAACTTGTTTTAATGGTGACTTGGTTTTGGAAAACATTTTCTATTTTAAAAATTTTATGGTTTCATAAAAATAAGTTGGATTATTTAAATAGATAAAAAATTTATAAACATAAATCCAAAATAGAAAACGCTTTCTATAATAAAAAATGTTCATAATAACTTTGTAACAAATTACTAAGTGGAATGATTATAGAAACCGTATTGAAAAAACATAAGTAATAAACCACAACATGTTACACCCACGTCATTCGTAGGTACTCTAATTAACCCAAAAAAAACACTCAATACATGAATATTTATAGCAATATATGATAACCCACTAGGGATTAGAAGCATGAATGTGATATTTTCTTAATGAAGGAAAATAAACTATATTAGAAATACTATTAAACAAATATTATATGGAATCTACTTATTACACATATCACATAAAATAAGTTGTAGAAAAAAATGTTTTGTTTTTTGTATTTAAAAAAAACCCTTTGAACTTATATTTAATATGAAAGCCCCAGAAATAAGTGGAAAAAAAGAACATTTTCAATAATAAATATAAAAACACATAAAAATCACTTATCATAAGTAATAATTGATCTGATAATTTTTAATTTTTTTCCAAAATTATTATTTATAATATTTTATAAGAAGTAAATTATAATATGTAATATGTATTAGGAATATATCTGAATTGGTAGTTTTTGGAAACACTTATAATAGAATATAGAGGAAAAACAATATTATGGATCTTTTTAACTACACATATAAAAAAGAAGTTATATGGACACAAAAATACAAAATAAATTATCATATGTAATAAGTGATTGGAAAATTTACCAATTCGTGTTGTTTAAAAAAAAATTATAACCAAGGGTGGAAAACGTTATGTTAGATTAGTTTGAAAACACTTTTTTAGAAAAAAAATTTCATCTATGTTTGAAATCACTTGTCTTCAAAAGAATTTAATAAATCAGATATCAAAGGTAGTCAGTTTTATAATAATTTCTCAGTTATTGGTTTTTTATGACACTTAATTCTAAACAATCATACAAAATCGTATATAGAAAATAATAAGTGTTTTGTACATTTATCAATTGATGTTGTTTTAAAACTAATAAACTATTGAAATAAATTTAAAATAAGAATAATATTAATAATAAAATACAATCACATCATTACTAGTTATAAAAAAATAATTCATTTTTTCTTGAATATTATATTATAAAAGAAAGCAGATATCAACAATAACATGATTTATATCTCTTAGCGTACATAAAAAGTAGATTAATTCCAAAAGAAATCAAAACATGTGAGATATATATTAATTTTATTTTATTTCACTAATTTCAATATATGAATAGTTAATATAATGTAATATTATGAACATACATGTAAAAAATAGAAACTACTTTAAATCTAGTTTATTTATTGATTTTTTTAGGATTTTAAATTAAATGTGAAAACATTTCATGTGATGTTTTGGATTCGATTCAAAAAAAAATGTATAAAATAAAATTAAAATATTATATGAAAAATAAATTATATAATATAAATAGGGACAACTTTATTTAGGAAAATTTTATCTATACATCTAAAAATTCTTCCTGATACTTCACTTAATTTCTTATTTCACCCAAAGTGTGTGTGTTTGATTTGTGGAAAATAATTTTTGAAGTCAGTGGTTCATCAAAAAATGTGAATATTGGATTTTTTTATGGTGGTTGTATTTTTTTATAATGGAGGAGGGTTGACCCAATACCAAAAATAACTCTATTTGTGAGGATTCAGTGTTTATTTATAACTAATAATTAAGATGGCATAATACCTCAACTTCAATGCGGAACACAAATCATCTAACCCACTCCACTAATTAATGGTTTCATAGCTTGGATACATGATAAATTAAAAATGAAACATTATCAAACTCCAAATACTCCCCCTAATTCTAGTAATTCCCAACATTAATACATAAAAAGATAACAAATAAAAGTATCATCATATTCACTACACACCAGCATTTCTCCACATATTTCTCTCCCTACCATGGATTCTAAAGAATATAAGAACATTGAATAACTCCCATTCTCCCCAGATGAGGATAAAATTTTCATGCAGACTCCAAATGAATTGGTGACTAGAAAATGGATAAGTGAAACAGTGGCCAACTATAAGAAACAAAAGGATTGATGATACGTCCTTGGTTGTTGTGAACCAAAAATCCCATGTTGAAATGGATTCTAACAAGTGGACCCAAAAGGATTTGTGATAAGACACCATACTGTTGCACCCAAAATGATGAGATTAAATGATGTCCAATTAGTGGAATGAAATCATTATGTTATATGGTTTCTAAATATAATAACCAAAAAGATGAGTGATATTGTGTCCCACTAGCCAATCCAAAATTCCTTGTGATATAGTATATGATTTGTGGAACAAAATTTATGAGGTGAAATAGAATCATAATTTGAGGACCTATTTTTCCATGGTGAAATAGGGTCCTAGATTGGGGATGGTAAATTTATTATGGTTGGAAGAAAAGGGATGATGAGGAGGAGAGTGTTGCGGAGAACCTGATAGAGGCAAAGAATCCATTTCGTAGTATGTTGTGCATGAGTAAGTAAATGATTTGCAGAATCAGATTATCATGTGGTGATGAATGGGTTATGAGCTCATGGATTAGGAATGGGAGTGTAATATAGAGTAAGTTTTTCATGTATAAAGAATGTCAAATGGGGGGGGGGGTGTGCAAGGAGGACCAATGTGAAAGCTGTGGAGATGTTTTTTAGGGATGAATACATGGAGGGAGGGTGGAAATAGGGGATGTAGGATGAATGTCAGTCACTGATCTGGGTAGAGGGGCAGATCACCGTCAAGGGTTGTCATGCTAGAGGGGAGCTGCATCTAATGGTGTCATTTTTGTGTGTTGAGATGCAGAAGAATGTTTGTACTATCATGGAGTTAGGAGAGATGTGTGAGGGTGTTACTTTACATAGGGTGGGTCATCGTGTAGGGGTTGATGACTATTAAGGTGGCTAGGGTCCTCTAACCCATATAAGGAGAAAATCCCTGGGGAAATCAAAATAAAAGAGAGATAGATTGTAGGGTGGGTTTTTGTTAAAACTCAAATGATATGATGTATTAATGGAGGAGAGTGGACCCTATACCTATGATTATCTTATATTAAGTATTTTGATGTTTATTTACAAATAATAATAAATATTACATAATCCATAAACATCAATGTGAGATTGACATCCTCTAACATATTTCTGAAATAAATTTTTTCTTTCATATTGGATATACCAATAGGATTCTATATATGGATAATTCTTTAATAGGAGGAACCATCTCAATGATGACACCTGAGTAGCCAGAGAAGAAAATATGGTGGTAGAGATCAAAATTACCAATTTGGTTGGGTGGTAGGAGCAGGTGTGTAGGTGGGTGTGAGTAAGGGAAGGAAGTTTTGAGGGTCACTGAAAGGTAGGAAATTTTTTCTTTGTCTCAACTCATACAGGTCAGTACAGTGGGAAGAATGAGAGCACTAACTCCATTGAAACATGACTGATCGGTTGAGGCATGTGTAAGTTAATATATTGAGTAGGACTATGAGTGAAATTATGATGTGGGATGAGGAAAATAAATTGAACTGTTGATCAATAAATGAAAATTCATGCATGGTATTAAAATGAAATGTACTCCTCATCTGAAATGGTGATGCATCATTCATTGTCTTCCTCTAGTCTGAGATCATCTCACCATGCCACCATATATTTTTCAAAAACAAAATCACCCGTGGAAATATCACTACATTGTTCCACTTAGTATGATGTCCTAGGAGGATCTCTATGTGAAATGATGAAGCACTCCATATGTGTAGTTATTATTATGGATTCCCTATGAATATGGGGGAAAAAAGATGTTGATGGACCCACCATGTCGTAATATCATGGAGCATGGCATTTTGTGTATAGGAATCATTGAGTTGTGTAAAGGTGAGGTAGATATACAAGAGGGTGATTTTGAGATATGTTAGTGTTTTCATCATGATTTAGTGGAGAGGTAATTATAATTGGATTTAATCTACATAAAGGTGATCAATATATTTTTATACTGGTAGGATCTCTGACATGGAGGAATGAATTTTGATCAATGTGAGATACATCAGATTTTATGAACCTAGTAGTACTTGAATTTTTATCTGTGAAATATGTGGGATAATAAGGAATTATATTTAAATTAATATGATAATAATATAGATTTATCATGGATGTATTATCAACCTTTGATATATTCAAATATTTAGGAGTTTTAATCCTAGTGTATACATGAGGTCTCAAAATTTCAGATATCGAAATATTCCAAACAAAGAAACATGGGGTTTATTTATGGTATTTTTTTTAATATTTTAATATTATAGAAATATCACACGATGAATTTAAAGCAGGTTCTACCATAAAAAAAGGTTTTCCATGTTTTCAATTATGGAATATTGACTGTGATATTTTGATTCACCTATAATTAGAACAAAAGAAGAGGCAAAGAGGCAGGGGACAAATCTATTATTACTTGATCGTATTTGTTCATCTATAAAAATGGGGGGGGGGAGAGTTCAATGAGTATTTATATATATATTCCAAGACATAGAGGATGAAGAATGATAAGGTAACACTAAAACATCAGGTTACTGGAAATAAGAAGAAGGATGAAGGAGATAATCTTCCACACTAGTATACTAGGAATTTTAAACGTTTTCATTGAGTAATAAATCCATTTTTGGAATTATTAACTAGAGATATTTGCTACTATAGTCTAAGAGAAGACATTGAACCAAACCTCATTCATGAGGTTCTGATTCTGTGAAGTTTAAATAATAAATTGTACATCATGATTAAGATCTATTTTTATTCATTTAAATATAGATATATAAAGTGATTTTTTAACATATTGATGATGGAGAGTCTCTCATGTCAATAAACTAATTGTATCTTTAATATAAGAATTGTGATGTGTAGAGAATATAGTTTGACCCAAGATTGATATTGTTCCATTATAAATAATTATAATACAAATACGAGTATTACAAATTATTAACACACTAACACATCATTGGTGTGTTCTCCTTGTACTAGCTCATTCGGTGAACCACGTAAAATGATAGTGTTCATGTGTGCCTTACTCTGCACATGTTCATGGTGTGTTATGTGGATAATATTAAAATGAAAAGTGGTTTAATTATTCTTCATTCTAATATGGAAATAAGATATTGAATATGTGTGGGGTGGGTTGATTAAATTATTAAATGCCATTATTCACCCCCACCCCCCTCAGTGTGTCCTGGGTCCAGAAAAGTTATATTAGATCCTATGGGTTATGTGATTATTCAGCCTATCATATATGGTTTTTGGTGTTATTTGGGATTATGAAACATATGTAATTTATAGTGAATGATCCTATATTTGAGGGAAATTAATACTTTAAAGGAATATGGAATTTATCGTACACATTGAAGTAAATTTTCGTATCCCTTTTCAGGTATTGACAGATGGAAGTTTTTTGAAGTCAACCTATATGGGTGTATAAGACAGATCTAATAAATATGGAGCCTAATGAATGGGATTATAATGATTTAAAGGAAGGTCTTGGTTAATACATATTAAAAGATACATCTGATTAAAAAATTTATAATGAAATTTGGAATAAATTGGAAGAGATATATTGATATAAATCTATGCTAAAAGAAATAAGTCTAGTTTGTTCATGTTATATTTATTAATATGTTATTTAGGATAGTAATTCAATTAAAGAAGAATGTAAATTGCACAATGACTCAAGCATGATGTGCATTGATGTAGATACCAAATATTTACGTACATGGATATTACATTACTTTTTATGAATACTTTATACATAACCAAAATAGACACCCAAGGACCATAATAGTTTAGTGTCTTTGGAAACATGGAACACAATCTTCTAATCATGGTGAATGATCTTCAATATCTCCTATAAATATTTTTCTCTTATTTTTCTTACCTAAAACCTTTCTTTATATCCTAGGGAAAAGAAAACATAAAAAGGGTGAGCTCAAATGATCAGTAAGGGTAATAATGGAGGAAATAAAACAAACCATATAAATTTGAACTTAAAAACATGAACATGATGTTTAAATATCAAAATATTAAGTGGTGAAATAAATCTTGGTAGTACATAAGGAATAGATCATAAAGGAACATTAATCATGATAAAATATCATGGGAATAAGGCATGTAATTGTTGAAAACCATTAAGGACATGATATGATTTCCATAGTGGCCAAGGCATTTCTGCCAAGACCATCATTGTGGACAATGTCCATTACTGAACCGGGTTTACTTACCGTTCCAGCCCTGTATTACTGAACTGGACTTACTTGTCATTCTAGCCATGTCTATCTCATGAGATATAAATCTTTACCCAAAGCATTGGAGGGAGATATTGGTCCCACCCATCTCATAATGAAACCATTCTTATGTGTGCCACAAAATCATAAATCATACATCATTGGCTAACCCATGTAATAAAAATGGGATTTTTAAACATCATGCCATCATACCATAATCCATAAAATATAAATGAACTTTATAAAGATAATTCCATCATAACATAATCAAATAAATTTAATAATAGGGATAGAAACAGAACCTTATATTATCTTAGATGGAAAATAACATTGATAAAACACATGAACTCTATTCTTGAGGAAGATATACTTTCTATATCAAAAACATTTTTCCTTTCTTAACATTTCATACAATTTTAAACATAAAGAAGTTAATTGAAAATAAACTTGAAAACATGTAAAGGAATCTTTAAGGAAATAATGTTCTATGAAATCATAATAATCTTTTCATGTCGTATAAGTAAAAAAAAACATTCTTCTCATACTTTCGCCGAAATAGAAAAAAATTATCTCATACTGAAAACGACAAAAGATTCCTTTCATAACTTTACAAAAAATTCACCAATAGGTAAAATTGGATTTACACAATTTTAGTGGGATAGAAATAATATTACATATTGAGGAAACAAGGATGTGTATGATAAATATGCCCCAGTAAATATCAATATATAAACAGTGTCAGATAAAAATTGAGATTGCGAGATTTTCCCTTACCAATTATAATCAGTGGAATCACACATTTAATTAAATAAAAAAGTATATAAATATGTAAATATAATAACAATAATAATATA
Organism: Viscum album; assembly: GCA_963277665.1. Classification (NCBI taxonomy): domain Eukaryota; kingdom Viridiplantae; phylum Streptophyta; class Magnoliopsida; order Santalales; family Viscaceae; genus Viscum; species Viscum album. The sequence goes on along the minus strand of OY728121.1, from coordinate 1,900,136,911 downwards.
AATCTTAAAACATGCACAGTAATCATAAACACCATATAAAAGAAATAGTTAGTGATTAAGGTATATGTCTCACAAAAATAAAAGTGAGATGAAATAATCCCTTACCTTAGGTCCGATTTGATTTGTACATATCCGAACCACCTGTATAATGATTTAAATAATTAAATTGAAATATTCAAGAATCATATTCATTGTTATGATATCATATATGGTCATATTCATATCTTCTTATTAGTAATATTTCATTCCTACTTGTTATTCGGGTGTTCATTGCTTAATGTTCTTATGCGTGTTTTGTCTAATAAATTCTTATTCATCTTTTTACATTATAGATACATCATTTATAGAATCGTATTAGTGTAATATATATCATATTTATTAATTAAATTCATTTATATAATCATTATTCAATGAAGATCATGTAGAACAAGTCGCATAACATCATGGAGACGGTAGGCCGTACGTATGCATGAGCGATGATATCATTTCCATGATTGTGGGATTGTATTGAACTGTGTGATGTATCATATTTCATAATAAATATCACTTTAAAATAATAATATATAGTTATTTCTTCCACCCTTATACCCATCCACGTTTGTTTGTGATGAAATAAAAGATTACACCATAGCGTGGAGATGGTATGTCGTACGTACACACGCGTGGTGATTTCATTTTTTTCATAGGATGGATAGAAGATAGAATATGGTTGTTTCATATTCATAATAATATATCATTATACAAGTGATACTGGAGTTATTACTTAATAATTATACAACTCATATAGAGGAATTAGGAGAAGAAATAAGTTTGAAATAATCGGTAAAGGATATTTACCTCTTCTTCGATGCGCCTCCTCTTAACCTCCTCATAGGGAACTAAAGTTGACATTTCAAGAATACCATGACCACTATTATGATTCTAGGGAAGTGGAGAAGTGAAATGGTATGGGTTTGGATGAATTTGAAAGCTAATAATTCATGTGAAGTGGAGAGGGAGGAGGTGCCCTTTTATAAGGAAGGAGAGGGGAACCTTTGGAAACCTAAATTATATTAATTTATAATAAATTCAAACCCCACATAAAAACCTCAAAAAATTACTCAATTAAAATATGAGATGATATAGAGTTGTAATCTCATCAACAAATAAAAAATAGACATTTTTTAAGTTTATTTTAAATCTTATCATTTTGATTTATCATTATTTAATCTATTTATTTTTATTTGTGGTAATAAAATTCTAAATTTTAAATTGTTATAAATACATACTTAAATATTTTCAATTTCCCATATTTGGATAATTAATAACCTTGTAGACTATATAATTTTCAATTTTTAATTTTTAAATATTTTTCTGATTTTTAAATAATTTAATAATATGTTATTTTTTTAAAATACCAATAGTGTAAATTTTGACACTATTCATTAATTTGAATTTAAATAAAATAAAAACAGAGAATATATTCGATCCAAAATATTTAATAGCTTCCTAACATGTCATATTCTTCTAGAAAATTCATACATATAATTAATTAGTTCATATATTATTTATTTTTATATTTCTTAAAACATTTATTTGATATTTATCTTAATAAAATAAATACTACAACATATTTGTATAATTATTTGTTGCATAAAAATTAAAAATAAAATAATATGATAGATATCAATCTAATATATTTCATAATAATACATTTAGTATAATTTATATAATAAAATACCCATTTTTAAAATGTTATATTTTTTAAATTATGAAGGCTATAACTTTGACATAATTTAAAATAAAATAATATAAGTGTCATAATCGCTTTTATAAAGCTTAAAATGGTCAAAAAGTATCCCTTAGGATGGTTAAGGTTTATATATACACGATCAATAAGTTTTGGTCAGGTTTTTCGGCCTTTTATATGTATTATTAGGTTAATAAAAACTATATTATAGATTTTTCACTTAATAAATAATTTCTGCATAATTAATGTATAAGCTATTAGGGTAATTATATATTTCTTAAAAATTACAAAAAATTACCCTGATAAATAAAAAAAATTTATCTTTCAAATTAGTGTTTATAACCTAATTTATATTCTCTATAACCTTATATTAAAAATAATTTAAAGATTAATTTTTGATTGTGACATATTTCAGTTTCATTAAAATAAAATAAATTAAAGGTCTTAGTGACATAAAAGTAGGTTATAATAGATACCATTTCAAACCCAGAATATATTAGGACGAAATATAATAATCCAATTTTGTTAATACAATTGTTGGGGTAATTTTGTAATATTATATTTACCCTTAATTACCTAATTTACCTTTAACTGTGGTAAATAAAATTTACTATAGTTACTATTCATAATGGAAAAAAAGTAGCCTATTAACATAATATGGACCTAATGATTCCAAATATATAATCCATTTTTTCAAATTCAAAACATATAAAATTCAGTAATTAATTTAAAAATTAATCTTGTTGTCGAAATGAACGAGTTTTTGTTTAAAACATTGCAAAAGATTGAATTGATTTTACCTAAGAATTCACTGTAAATTTAATTCTGATGACATAAATTATATTAAATGGTAAAAAAGATATTATTTTTATAATTTAAAACAATTTAATGTTATAATTTATCCATATAAATTATCTTGATGAAAAAAGTTGTTCTTAAGTAAAATTTAGCATGTTTTTACTATTCATCAAAATTAGAACATTGTCAGAAAAATATCAAAACGTTACCCAATGTAAATTTTTATATACTGATTCAAAAAAAGAAATTTATTTTGTAAAATTGATCTTAAAAACTTGTCAAAAATTAGATTTAAAATGGGTTATCCGTCAAAAGGTGGCAAAACTGCATTTTTTGAAAAATACTTCTTTTATCAGAAAAATTGATTTTGTTCTCATACCTCATTCCAGAAAATGAGTAAGATGAATTATAATGTTATAAAATTCAAAATTCAGTTAATACTATTCATAACAGCTAGTTCATAATAATATTATAACAATATATCGTTGTATAGTGAAACTCGGTATTGCGTACAACACACGCTATTGAGTAAGGATGCTCTTGCATGTAAAGAAAGCCAAGTCATGGTTTCTTGTAGGGAAAGATTCCTTTGGTGTTGTGTATAACATATTCAAAATATAGTTCAGTTATACATTGATCAAAATCTATACATGGTGTTGTGTAAAATTAATTTTATTCAAAAGAGCTTGAAATTATGGGCATCACACACCAAGATTAGTGTTGCATATACTACAAGATAATATGGTGTTGCGTATAGCACATGATAATCTTGGTGAAGCGTACCAAAAAAATGCATCAAATAAATTATAAAGAATAATTATCATAAAATTTCGGTGTGTTACATTCTATCCCCCTTAAAATGAATTTATCCCTCGAAATTAATCAGGGTTATAAATGGTTTTCTACTTGAAAAAATTTTCATAGAAACCCACATCGTAAAAATGAATACTAAAAAATCATTTTAAAAAGGAAAGTTAGAAACGTAACGGATTCCAAATGTAAATCATCACTGGATTTCCACATAGGAGAATATAGGTTAAAATATGGATATAGAAGAGAAATCTAACCATCAACTTCTAATGAAGTGTGGTAGAGGACATCATTATGAAAAAGACAACATTCACAAAGCCATAAATTTATGATGATCTAAGTTACCATCTAATTCAACAGATATGAGGGTACTGGGACAACATTTTTGGATTTCATGATTATTTCCCTATAGTTGATTAATTTTTTCATAAGGATAAATACTTACTTGATTTTAGCATAATATCATCATTGGTCATTCCATGAACAATTTCCACATCATCTCGCATTTAAAGAAATGAGGTTGAATTTGTCATTCTTGAAGTATTAGCAGATCATACGATAGAATGATAGGTCATTCAATCTGTCTCTAGCACAAAAAGGCTAGCACAAGATATTAAATATACCTAAGTCCATATATGATGAGGTTAATCATATATGGTTCCAAAAATTGACTTATACATCATCTATCATACCATAAAACTAATTTATACAAACCATGGACTTCCTGTAGGCTAGTGGTTGGTGATAAAGGCTTGTCGCACTTCGGTTGTGGGTTCGATTCCCGCAGACCTATCTGACATGACGGGTTGTCACTCGTCCAACGGGTTGTCTTTTATCTAAAACTATACTATTATAATATTTCAGAAATAAAATTAACAAGTTATACCCTTAAGCTATAATATATGATGTCTAAATTAATCCATTCCAACCTTTAGGCTTATCGAAAATACTTATGTCCAATCTCATAGTATAAAGAAGGATTACTAGAAAGGTCACATACCAAGCATGTGAATACCATCATTTATCCCCCATATATCATAAGATATATATTTTTGTTGGTCACATTCCAAAGATGTGAATATTTTAATCATGTATTCTATTGAAAAATGAATACCCATTGAACCTTAGTGAAAACATGAATGTTGTCAAAAGATAACTCTTTCCATATTATTTTGGAATCCTGTTACATAAAAACATAATCATTCCACCACATCGTTGTCATACTCAACATCACAAATAGTGATCGCATGTGACTTCCCTTTTTTTACTTTTCCTTAAGAGGTTGTTTATGTTGATCATCATTAACCCTTGGACCAGGGAATTGGTTAGAATAATGCCCCATTTCCGTGAACTTGTAGCACTGAAGTGTTGGTGGTCCGTTCTCTGTAGTCTTTTCTCTATTCACATCATTAGATACCTTTTCCCATTACTTCGACACCCAGATACTCGATGACCTTATTTTCTGCACTTAAAACATTTCCTATTCCGTTTAAGACAATCTCCACCGTGCATCTTTCAACACTTTGAGCATAAAGAAACATTTGTCTTCTTTTCACCATTGTTTTGAGATTTTTCCTTGAACTCAATCTTTTGTTTCTTGTCAAAACCATGTGATGGATATATAACACCAACTTTCAGTTCTACCTTGATATCACAACTCAAAATTTCTTCATAGATACTGAAGCCTCTTATAGCTAATTCCCATCGAATACTTGGTTTTAAGCCACTAAAGAATCGATCAACTTTACTTTCAGGTTAGATGATAAAGCCAGATGCATACCTTGAATGACTTGTAAAATTCAGCAAGTATATACCTACAGATTCATCAAACTTTTGCTTAAGCTCAAGGAACTCCTTTTCTATATTTGTTCGAAGAATACGAGGGAAATACTTATAGAAAAAAAAGTTATTGAACTCGTCCCATTCCATGGATTCAATTTCATCTTGGGGACTTGTATTCTTAATTATAGTCCACCACTGGTCTACTTCACCTTCTAACTGGTAAACAGCCAAAATGACTTTTTCATGCCCTGAACAGCAAAGTATGGAAAATATCTTTTCAATGGTACCGATCCATTGTTCAGAAACAAGTGTATCATAAGACCCACTGAAAGATGGTGGATGTTTCCTCATAAACAAATCAATAGAATATTGTTCACTTTTATGGTCATTTGGAAGCCCAGAATGATGCATAGATTTTGTAAGTATAACAATAATATTTTAAACTCCATCTCCCATAACATCGGTTTTTTCAGGAGTAAAATCATTACATTTTCCTTTACATTGATCCACATGATTTTTTTGGGTTCTAGCCATCATCTAAAACCCAAAAAAATAGTGTTAGAGGCAAAAATCATGCTAGGAAAACAACAAAATAAAGGCGGAGTACCTTCAATATCTAACATCTTTGGTTTAATTATGTGATTGTTACTATAATTCTAGGACTATAACCAATACATATAATTAACCTTAGGGACATCCTTAGACATACCTTAGAAATATATCTCAAGATCTCACTAAAGTTTTTGCATCCTAGTTTCCAAAGGTTAACTAAAACTTTCCTCTGATACCAACTTTAGATACCCAAGATTGATATACATTGAAATTACATTACATTTGCATAATACTTAATACATAAAAAAAAATAGACACCCAAGGACTGTAATATTTTAGTGTCTTTGGAAACAAGGAACACAATCTTCTAATCATGGTGAAAGATCTTCAACATCTCCCATAAAGATCTATCCCCTTTTTTTATTACCTAAACCTTTATTTATATCATAGGGAAAAGAAAACATAAACAGGGTGAGTTAAAATGCTCATTAAGGGTAATCATAGATAAAATAAAACAAACCATATAAATTTGAACTTAAAAACATGATCATAATGTTTAAACATCAAAATCATGAGTGGTAAAATAAATCATGGCAGTACGTAAGGAATAAATCATAAAGGAAAATTAATCATGATAATATAGAATGGGAATAAAACATGTAATTGTGGAAAACCATTAATCACATGATATTATTTCCATAGTATCCAAGGTATTTCTTCCAAGACCATCATAGTGGACAATGTCCACTACTGAACCGGGTTTACTTGTCGTTCCTGCCCTATATTACTGAACCAGATTTATTTGTCGTTCTAGCCATGTCTATCTAAGGAGATATATATCTTTACCCAATGCATTTGAGGGAGATATAGGTCCCACCCATCTCATAATGAATCCATTCTTATTTGTGCCACAAAATCATAAATCATGCATCATAGCATAACCCATGTAATAAAAATGGGATTATTAAACATCACGCCATCATAACATAATCCATACAAGATAAAAGGACTTCATAAAAATAATTCCATCATAACATAATCAAATCAATGTATTAATATGGATAGAAACAGAACACTAGATTATCTTAGATGGAAAATAATTTTGATAAAACACATGAACTCCATTCTTGAGAAAAATATCCTTTCTACTTCAAAAACATTTTTCCTTTCTCAACATTTCATTCAATTTTTAACATAAAGATATTAATTGAAAATAAACTTGAAAACATGTAAAGTAAGATTCAAGGAAATAATGTTCTATGAAATCATAAAAATCATTTCATTTTGTATTATTTTAAAAAAAATTCTTCTCATACTTTGGTCGGAAAAGTCCAAAAGTATATCGTACTGAAAATGAAAAAAGATTCCTTTCATAAATTTTACTAAAAATTCACCAATAGGTAAATTTGGATTTTAAAACTTTTAGGGGGATAGAAATAATATTACATATTGAGGAAACCTGGATGTGGATGATAAATATGCCCCACTAAATATCTAAGTATAAACAATCTCGGATAAAAATTGAGATTGCGATATTTTCCTTTACCAATTATAATAAGTGGAATCACACATGTCATAAAATAAAATAAAAATAAAAATATGTAAATATAATAACATTCCTAATAAAAATCTTAAAACATGCATAGTAATCAGAAACACCATATAAAATAAATAGTTAGTGATTAAGGAATATATCTCCCAGAAATAATAGTGAGATGAAATAATCCTTTACCTTAGGTCTGATATGATTTTTACATATTTGAAAATCTTGTATAATGATTTAAATAATGTCATTGACTTATTCTAGAATCATATTAATTGTTATAATATCATATATGGTCATATTCTTATCTTCTTATTAGTAGTATTTCATTGCTACTTGTTATTCGGGTGTTCATTGCTTTATGTTCTTATGTGTGTTTTGTCAAATAAATTATTATTCGTATTTTTAGTTTATATATACATCATTTGAAGAATGGTATTAGTGTAATTTATATCGTATATATTAATATATTCATTTATATAATCATTATTCAATGAAGATCATGTAGAACGAGTCACATCACATTGTGGAGACGGTAGGCCGTTCGTACGCACGAGCAATGATATCATTCCCATGATTGTGAAATTGTATTGAAGTGTATTATGTATAATATTTCATATTAAATATCATTTTTAAATAATCATATATAGTTATTTCATCCATCCTTATACCCATATAAGTATGTTAGTGATGAAATAAAATATTACACCACGACGTGGAGATGGTAAGCAGCACGTACGCACGCGTGGTGATTTCATTTTTTCATAGTTTGGATAAGAGAAAGAATATGTTTGTTTCATATTAATAATAACATATCAGTATACAAGTGATACTGGATTTATTACTTAATAATGAAAAAACTCATATAGAGGACGTAAGCAGCACGTAAGCAGCACGTACGCATGTGCCTCCTCTTAACCTCCTCTTGGGGCACTAATGTGGGTCTTTTAAGAAGACCAGGACCTCTAGTAGGTTTATAGGGAATTGGATAAGTGATATGGGTAGGGTTTGGACTAATTTGAAAGATCAAAATTGGTGTGTAGTGAAGAGGGAGGAGGTGCCCTTTTATAAGGAAGGAGAGGGGCACCTTTGGAAACCTAAATAATATTAATTTATAATAAATTAACACACCACTTAAAAACATAAAAAAATGCCTCAATTCGATAATGAGATGAGATATGGTTGAAATTTCATCAACCAATAAAATTTAGATATGTTTTAAAATTATTTTAAACCTTATTAGTTTGATTTATCCGTATTTAATCTATTTAATTTTATTTGTGGTAATAATATTATAAATTTTAAATTTTTTTATATACATACTCAAATGTTGTAAAATTTCTATATTTGGATACTTTATAACCTTTTCTACCATATAATTTTCCATTTGTAATTTTTAAATATTTTTGTGATTTTAAAATAATTTAATAATATGTTATTTTTATAAAATACCAATAGAATAAATTTTGACACTATTCATTTATTTGAATTTAAATAAAATAAAAAAAGGGAATATATTACAAAAAATATATTTAATAGGTTCATAAGATGTCATATGTATCTAGAAAATTCGTGGATATTATTAATTAGTTCATATAATATTTATTTTACTATTTCTAAAACAATTTATTTGATATTTCTCTTAATAAAATAATTACTTCAACATTTTTTTAAAATTATTTAATATACTTATTTGATTCATAAAAATTATAAATAAAATAAAATGATTGATATAAATCTAATAGATTTCATAATAATACTTTTAGTCAAATTTATCTTCTAAAATACCCAAATTTAAAATGGTTATGTTTATTAAATTATGAAGGTGACAACTTTGACATTATTTAAAATAGAATAATATAAGTGTCATAATCGCTTTTATAAAGCTAAAAATGGTCAAAAATTATACTTTTGTAAGGTTATTGTTTATATGTACACTAAATATAAGTTTTTGGAATGTTTTTGGGCCTTTTAGTTGTATTATTAGCTTAATAAAAACTATATTATTGATTTTTCACTAAATAAATTATTTCTACATCTTTAATGTATAAGCTATTAAGGTAATTATATATTTCATAAAAATTACAAATAAATAACCATGATAAAGAAAAAAAATTTCTAATTATAATGAGTATTTATAACCGAATTTATATTCTGTATGACCTTATATTAAAAATAATTTAATTATAAATGTTTGAGTGAGATATATTTCACTTTCATTTAAATAAAATAAATTGTAGGACTTAGTCACATTTTAGGGGGTTTTAATAGATACCATTTCAACCCAAGTATATTTTAGGACGAAATATAATCATCCAATTATATTAATACAATTTTTAGTTTAATTTTATAATATTATTTTTACCCTTAATTACCTAATTTACCATTAACTGTGGTAAATAAAATTTATCGTAGTTACTATTCATAATGCCCAAAAATAAAAAGTATCCTATTAACATAATTTGGACTTATTGATTCCAAATATGGAATTCATTTTTTCAAATTCAAAACATTGAAGTTTCAGTAATTAATTTAAAAATTAATCTCGTTGTCGGAAAAAATGGGTTTTTGTTTAAAACATTGCAAATGATTGAATTGATTTTACCTACGAATTAAATGTAAAATTAATGATAATTACATAAATTATATTAAATGGTAAAAATGTATTCTGTTTATTATTTAAAAAAATTTTCTGTTATAATTTAACCATATAAATTATCTCGATGAAAAAAGATGTTTTATGTAAAATTTAGCGTGTTTTTACTATTCATCAAAATAAGAACGTTGTTAGAAAAATATAAAAACCTTATCCAATGTAAATTTTTATATAATTATTCAAAAGAAGAAGTTTATTTTGTAAAATTGAACTTATAAACATTTCCAAAATTATATTTAAAATGGGTGTTCCATCAAATGACAGAAAAACTACATTTTTTTGAAAGATATTTCTTTTATCTGAAAAATTTATTTTGTTCTCATACCTCATTCCAGAAAATGTGAAAGATGAATATTATGTTATAAAATTAAAAATTCGGTTAATACTATTCATAACGGATAGTTCATAATAATATTATAATAATATATCATTGTATAGTGAGACTTGGAATTGCGTACAACATACATTATTTAGGAAGGTCGTTCTTACATGTAATGTAAGCCATGTCAGAGTTTCATGTAGGGAAATATTCCTTTGGTGTTGTGTATAACCTACTCAAAATATAGATCAGTTATACATTGATCAAAATCTATACTTGGTGTTGTGTAAAATGAATTTTAATCGAAATATCTTGAAATTGTGTGCATCACACGCCAAGAATAGTGTTGCGTATACTACAAGCTAATATGGTGTTGCATATAGCGCATACTAATCTTGATGAAGCATACAAAAAAGACATCAAAGAAATTAAAAATATTAATTCTCATAAAATTTTGGGTGTTAAAATTTATATTCATTATTTTTAGATTAATATTCATTAAATTTTACAAACTCTTACTTGAGGACCGTAATAGTTTAGTAACTATGGAAACATGGAATACATTCTTCAATCTTTTGAAATATCATCAACATCTCCCATAATGATCTTCCCATTTAGTACTTTTACTTAAAACCATTCTTTATAAGCTAGAGAAAACAATCATAAAAAATGTTGAGCTCAGATTCTTTGTGAGGGTATACAAAGGAAATATGTAGGTATATCTTGAGAATAAGGGTATGGTGACATGATTGTGAAAATAATATATCATACCATAAATTTCAAAAATCATGGAATAAATTTTTACATTTCATAAGGCACGAATCATAAGGATATCAAAGAACATAATCCATTAGATCATAACATTAACATAAGACATGAAATTATAGAATACACAAAAAATGTATCTTTCTGAACATGTATAAATTGTAACAAGTTCACTCATTAAAATAAGGACATGAAATCAGGCCCTTCATAAACATAAGAACATGAAAACTAGGTCCACACCTTGAATTGTGAACTTGAAATCAGTTTCCCACATAACACATATACCTTAGGGGTTATCCATATTAAACTAATGTATTATAGATGGATATTGGTCCTACACATCTGATAATTAAATTATTCTTACATGTTCCACAAAAAAAATAATTAATTTAACATAAAATAAAAAAATGAATAAAATGGCAGTCTTGACCATAATTCAATCATAACATAATACATATAAAACAAATGAATTTCATAACTATAATTTCATCATAAAAAATCCATAAGATTAATAGTTTTTTATACTTGGAGCATAATAACTCTAAATAATATAATCTTACATGGTATTTAATATTGATTAAATACTTGAGAATAATTTTTGATGAAAATATCCTTTCTTCTTAAAAAAATTTTCTTTTCTCAAAATTAAATACAATTTTGAATGAAAATAATTTCATTAAAAATTAAAATGAAATATTTCAAATGAATATTAATGTAAAAAAGGCATTTTTAAAGAGTAAAAATCATTTCATTCTATAAATGTTTAATGAAAACAATCTTCGCGTACTTTTTCCAGATTGGTTAAAATGTACCACATTTGAAAAAATAACAAAATATTCTTTCCAAATGTTGTTGTGAAAGTAAATATGTATAAAATTACTTAAAAATATATAGGATAATAGTAAAACATTTTATGAAATAATTTTTTGAAAACATAGAACATGGATGGTAAATATACCCTAGTAAATACTTACCTATAAAAATTTCCTGATAATAATGAGATTGTGAAATTATCCCTTAACATAGGAATAATATACTTTTTATGTGCGAAAAAATCCTATAGAATTATTTAAATATTGTCATTGACTTATTCCAAAATCATAGTAATTTATATGATACCATATATGATATTAATACCATATTTTTTTTAATAGAATTCCATTATTACTCATTATTCAGGTTTTAACTGCTCCATTTTCTTATGCATGTTTTGTTGACCAAGTTTTTTTTATTCTTCTTAGATCATAGTTATATCAGTTAAAAATGATATAAAAATAATAAATAACATATTTTTTATTTATAAAAATTTATATAAGCATTATTTAATGGATATCATGTTGAATGAATTGCATCAAATTGTGGAGATGGTAGGTCATACATACGCACAAACAATGATATCAATCCCATATTTCTGAAATGGTTTGGAGGTGGAAAATATAAATGTTTTTCCACAATCCATATCATGTTATTATAATGAAATATATTTAATATTTACCTCATTATACATATCCATGTAAGGTCATGGTGAAAACAGATTACACCACGGCGTGGAGACAATAAGTTGTAGGTACGCACGCTTGACCATTATGTTTTTCGTAGGATGAATAAAGGGTGGAATATGGGTTTTCCATTATCATAATGAAATCTCAAGATATTATAGATTATATATTTATTACTAATGATGTTAACAAATCATGAATAGGAAATTGAAGTATAAATAATTTTGAAATAATCGGCAGAGGATATTACATATTCTTCGATGAGTTCACTCTAGATCACCTCTTAAAGGAACTAGATTTGGTTACATGAGAGGACCAACACCAATAGAATGTATGTATGTAATATTATAAGATAAATGGTATGGGGATATTCGATCTTAATGGCTTATAGAGATGTGAATTAGTAAGAGAGAATGTCACATTTATAATTGAGGTGAGGGGAACTTTTGGAATCTCCAAAAATATGAATTCATAATAAAATCATAACCATCCAAAAACAACCAAAATTAATAATTTCAAAGATTAGATTAGATAATTTTTTAATATCATAAAAAAATTACTTTTTTATATCAACTTAAACCTTAACATTTTAATTAGAACTTTTTTGTTCTATTTAATTTTTAACTAAGGTAAAAAATATTTCAATATTAAAAGGGTGTAATATTTACTTATTTGATGTCAAATATACAATAAATGAATAATTTAGAAAATTTTAGACCATTTAATAATACTTATATTTTAGAAAAATGTTTTATAATTTTTAAATAATACCTTGTTTTTATAAACAATCAATGGTGTCAATTTTGACACTATCTAGTTGTTTAATTTGTAAAAATATAAATATAACATGTTAAATTCAGGAAAATTTGTTATTATTTTCCTAATATATATAATTAATCAATTAAATTTATTGGATATATTATTTATCCAAAATTATATTTGTTTTAATATTTTTAAAAACATTTATTTGTTATCACCATTAATAAAATATTGACAACAAAAGTTTTGTATAATTATTAAATATACATATTAGTTGAATAAAAATTAAAAATAAAATAATTTGATGAAGAAAAATCCCATTATTTGTGTAATAATAATTGTTTTATAATATATATTCAAGAAAATTATACAATAAAAAATGTTATATGTATTGAAACATGAATGTTACCACTTAAAAATCACTTTAAATAAAATATTATTAGGGTCATAATCATATTCATATGACAAAAAATAGTCCACAACTCTCCACATGGATGATTATATTTGATATATACTTGACCAATAAGACTTTTTAAATTATTATTTTCTTTTAAAGGATATTATTATATTAATAATAATATATTTTATTGAATTTTAATTAAGTAAATAATTTTTTTCATCATCAATGTGTAATTAGTTATGGTAATTATTTATTTCATAAAAATTACCAATAAATTACAATGATAAATAAAATTATGTTTGGTTTAAAATGTACATTTATAGTTTAATAGGAATGTTTTAAATCCTTATATTAATAATGATATAGTTCTTTTAATTTTATTAAGAAATATATAACTTTTCATGAAATGAAATATATTAAAGTTCATAATCTCATCCATGTGGATTACAAAGGAAACCATTTCTACCAAAAGATGATTTATGTAAAAAAAATAATTAAATGATATCATGACATGTTTTAAAGTAATTTTATATGATAAATTTTTCCATTAATTACATGTTTTACCTTTTTACTGTATTAATAAAAATTATTGAAGTTACTATTCATAATTTCCAAACATAAAAGAAATATATTGACTTAATATGGAATCACTAATTCCAAATATGGAATAAATTTTTAATAAATCATAACATATAAGTTTTAGTAATTAATTTAAAATTAATTCCATTGTCGGGATGCGATAATTGATATTAAAAGTTAAAACATTCAAAAGATTGAAATGTTTTTATATATAAATTCAATTTAAAATTGTTTTAAAGGACCTGTATCATATTAAATGATAAATATATAATAAATTTATATATTAAAACCATAAAATAATTTAAATCAACTATATAAATTATTTTGATGAAAAAATTCCTTTTCAATTAAAATTTAGTATATTTTTACTATTCATCAAAACATGAAACTTATCAGAATAATATCGAAAATTAATCCAAAGAGATTTTTTGTATTCCACTTCCAAATAAGAAGTTTATATTGTAAAATATAATTTAAAAATATCTTAAAAAACTGATATAAAATGGGTGCGCCATCGATAGGGGGAAAATTGTATTTTTTGAAAGAAAATTTCCTTTTATCCAAAAAATTCAATTTGATCTTATATGATGTATATATAACATATATGATTATTTTTAAACATTAGATTGAATATATTAAATATATATTTTGTTAATAAAATCCATAAAATTGTTATTATTGTTTTTTAAACTCAATTTTTCATTTAAATAGTTTTTAATAATATCATTCCCTTTTAGTAATAATTTGTTTCATTTTAATTTATAATTAACTTCTCACCAAAGAATTATTTATAAAATAATGTGTATAGAATGATTTAATAATTAAGTTACTATTTTTCATACCTACCATTATTATGTATAGGTTATAAGGCAACATAATAAAATTTATTTATTCTCTTATACTCAGTCTTATGTGAAATGAACTTTATCAAAAAAACATGAAATTATGTGTAACACAAGAGAAGCATAGTGTTGTGTATATCATAAGCTAAAAAAATGATGTATGTAGGGAAATATTTACTTAGTGTAGCATAAAACAGAAGAAATAAAAGAAATTTAAAAAATCTATCTCAAAAAAATCATTGTGGTTTTACATTCTACCCCCCCTAAAAATGAATTTCACCCACCAAATTCATTTGGGATATAACAGGATTAATACTTGAATGTTTATTTTACTGAATCCCATATCGTAAAAATGGATAATAAAATATAATTTTGAAATTAAATGATAAAAACATAATGGTTTCCCTATTTAACAAAAGATTTGGTGTCTACATAGGAGAACATTGGATAAGATTTGGGTTCCATGAAAAAGATTACAAAATCCTAGATTTTGAAAATGATCACTAATGAAAAGAAAGCGATTGATATAGAGAATGTTAAAAATCAAAAAACTATAAAATAAAGGATAATGAAGAGGTAATTGATATCCTAAAAAATAATGATAATAGGACACCCTTTTACATCGCATTCTCTTTTCTTAATGTTGATGGATTTGAATGAGAAGATATAGTTTCTTTATTTCCTCACAATCTCACCCTTTTTTTGTGCATTGATTAATTTCTACTTCAACTATTTTTCAAATATAGGATGTTTAATTTATAACTCCTCAAACTTTAGTATATCATGATATCCATAAATATAATTAAGGGTCATTCCATCTATCATTATCACAACAAAAATGTTAAAAAAAACTACTAAATATGCATAATTCCACTTATGGTGAGATAATACATTATTCAAAAAAACTCTATTCGATTATTAAATTAATATTTCCATAAATTTATAACCATAAAAACCTTATAATAGTTGAATATCCACATATCTAGAAATTGGGTCACTAACTCATCTTAACATTAATCCCCAATATATCATATGTTGTCACATGTTGGTCACATTCAAAACATGTGAAACCCATCATCAGGAATTATTCTAAGTCATGATAATAAACTGAAATAACATTTATCCTTATTGAAAACAAGATTGTTTCCTTATTCCATAGCTTATTACATTTATTCATTAATTCATAAAAACATTAAAGATCATCCCTTATATCATAACCCTTTTGACATCATATCATTAATTAGTTCCCATGAAAATATTATCATGTAATTTAATTATTCACAACAAACATATCTTTATCAAAACATCATTATATTAACATAAGGAACATATTAAGGGTTATATATCCATTAATCATGGGTTTTAAAAATATATCACCATACACTTTAATCAATTATCTTATTCTTTATAACTTTTTAATATAACCATTTCAATATTTAATGAAAAAAATGTACTAAAAACACTTATATATTTCATGATTCATTTATCATAAACATTAAATTCAGAAACATATACACCTCGATCATCCAAAATTATTCTCAAACCCTTACTCATGATATATCATCAAAGTATTTCCTGAAATATGAATCATTTATTAAGGTTTTTCAAACATAATCTAAACATGTTTGTTAGGTTTAATGCAAAACATAATGCCCGAACATCCCATAACATTCACATGTTTCTTACAATCTCATTATCTTCAGAAATATAACCATTACTCATAGTTACAACAGGGTTCACTCCATGATATTTACACTTAGGAAATAAAGTTTCATAATTCCTATACTTTTCATATATGAATAATTCAATGTTAAAGAAGTTCTATCTAATATCGACTATTGACTAACACCAAAAAGAAAAGTGTGAGAAATTGTTAGCATAGT
Source organism: Viscum album (assembly GCA_963277665.1). Classification (NCBI taxonomy): domain Eukaryota; kingdom Viridiplantae; phylum Streptophyta; class Magnoliopsida; order Santalales; family Viscaceae; genus Viscum; species Viscum album. Next base: position 1,900,119,995 of record OY728121.1, on the reverse strand, counting down.
TGAAAATAACATCACCTAGATAAATTACTAATTATATTTAAATCTATGATATCTTATGTTTAATCTATGGTAATTCATGATCGTTATAAAAATTCTACGATTATATCCTCTGATTAAACTTATCCTTAGGACATAACTAGACATATCCATAGACATGTCTCTAGGGATCTCACTAAAGTTTTATAAAACCAATTTTCTACTTTTAACTAAACATTTCTTCTAATACCAAATATTAAGGCCAAACTTGAAGTATGTGTATATTTATTCTTTTTATGTAAATATTAATTACATTTCACAAAGTAATTACGAAAGACCGTAATAGTTTTTTCCTTTGGAGACTTGTTATATATTCTTCTACCTTGTGAATGTTATTCAACATATCCCATAAGGTTCTTCAATATTATTAATAGAACATAAAACCAGTCTCTATAACATGGGGAAAATAAATATAAGGAGGGGTGGGATTAGATGCTCAGTAAGGGTATAAAAAGAAAATATGTATGCATATCTTGATAATAAGGGTATGAAAACATGATTATGAAAATAAAAGATCATACAATGGAAATAAAAAATCATGGAAATAATATTCACAGTTTATAAGAAGTAAATCATAATGAAATGAAATAACATAATCCGTGAGATCATAAAATTAACATAAGACATGAAATTGTTGCATGCACATAAAAATTTACTTTTGTGGACATTTATAAATAGTTATCGGTTCACTCATTAAATTGAGGACCTGAAATTGGGCCATTTCATAATCATATGGACATGAAATCTATGTTCATAGACTGAATTGTGTACATGAAATCTAGTTCATGCCTAACATATGTACCTCATGAGTTATTAATATTTACCCAATGAATTGGAGGGAGATATAGGTCCCAACCATCTCATAATGAAATCATTATTATCTGTTCTTTAAAAACATAATTCATTCATCAAAGCATAACCAATGGAAAAAATGGGAGTATTGAACATATTTTCATTATAACATGATCATTGTTAAACAAATGGATTTTATAAATATAACACCATGAAAACACAATTTAATCATAGTAATAATAAGTAAAGTAAAATTAAAACATAACCTAATTAAATAATTCCATCATAAATGGAATGTAGTTTTCATAGAAAACATGAACATAATTCTTGAGAAAAATATAATTTCTTATTCAAAAATGATTCCTTTTCTCAAAATACTAGGAAATTTTAAAAGATAATTTTTTTAAAAAATATTAAATCATATAAAGGAAACTTCATGGAAATAGAGAATTTTTATATAGTAAAAACGCCTCCATGATATATAATTTAAAAGAAAACATTCTCCTTGTACTTTTTTTAGATAACTCAAAAAGTATGTCTTTTGGGAAACTAAAGAAAAATTATTTTCAAACCATGTAATAAAACTAAAAATAGGGTAAAAATGAATTCAAAAATCCAATGGATAATAGTAACACATTATATGAATTTATTTCATAAAACATGGAACATGGATGATAAATATACCTTCGCAAATACTTTTGTATAAAAAATCCCAAATAATATAGAGATTGAAAAATTATGTCATACCTTAGGTCTGATATTCATAGTGTGTATACAAACCTATTATATAATGATTTAAATAATTTCATTGAATTTTATAGAATAATAGTAATTTTTATGATATCATATATGTCAATATTGTCATCTTTTTTGTTAACAATATTTCATGATTACTCGTTATTTGGGTATTAGTTGATACATTTTCATAGGCATGTTTTTTGGACTAAATTCTAGTTCTATTTAATAGGTCACACATAAACCATTAAAAAATGATATCAACATAATATATATCATATTTATTCATTTTATAAATTTATATAATCATGATTTAATAGATATCATGTAGATTTAATCACATCTCATTGTGGATATGGTTGGTCCTACGTACCCACGAGTGAAAATTTCATTCCCATAATTGTGAAATGTTATGGAAGTATATGGTATAAAAATTATTCTAGAATCTAGATCATGTTATAAAAATCACATATAGTTATTATTTCCATAATTGTACACATCCAAGTAAGGTGGTGGTGAAAAACATATTACACCACGGTGTGGAGACAGTTGTTGTACGTATGCATGCATGGTGATTTCATTTTCCGTAGGACAAATTGTTTGTGGAAAATGGTAGTTCCATTATAATAGTAACATATCAGAATATAATTTTTACATGAGTTATTACTTCATAATGGAAACCAATATGGATGTTTATGTAGATGTAGAAATAAGTTTGGAATAATTATAAGAGGATATTACATATTCTATGACGAGCTCCCTCTAGATCTCCTCTTGAAGACACTAGTGTTGGTATTTTGAGAAGACCACCCATTATATAATGTAAATAAGGAATTTGATAATGGAAATGGTCATGGAATAAGAGATCTTTAATGATCCACGATACGTGAATAAGAGATCTAGGATGTGCCCATTCGTAATTGAGGTGATGGTCACTTTTGGAATCACCAAAAATATTAACCTATTATAAAATAAAAACCCTTAAAAACCACTAAAATTTCCCAGTTTCAAAGATAATATGAGATAAGGGTGTAATATCACAATAATATTAAATTTTGGACATTTTTTCTATCAACATAATCATTATAATTTTAATTAACACATATTTATTCTACTTAATTTTTAACTAAGGTAACAAATATTTCAATATTAAAATGTTGAAATATTTTTTTATTCGATGTCAATTAGACCATAATTAAATTCTTTAGAAAATTTGTGACAATATAATATTTTTTATATATTTTTAAAAATGTTTTATAATTTTTAAATAACGCTTTATTTTTATAAACAATCAATAATATCAATTTTGACACTATTCAATTCATTGATTATTAAAAATAGAAATGATAAAATTTATCATCGAACCAAATATTTTATTATCTTAATAAGAAAAAATGTTCATATATAAAATTAATTTGATATATTTATTATCCCAAATTATATATAGTTTAATATTTTTGATAAAATTTATTTGTTATATCATTAATAAAATTATTACAACATCTGTTATGGGTAATTATTTAATAATCATATTTATTCAATAAAAAATAACAATAAAATACTATGACAAAGTTATTTACTATATATTTTATAATAATACTTATAGAATAATATATATTTCTGAAAATACTTCATAAAAAATTGTTCGGTGTATTAAAATATGAATGTTACAACTTAAACATCACTTTAAATAAACTATTTCAAGTGTCATAATCTTTTCTAAATGGATCCAAATAGTCCATAACTCACCCCATGGATGAATATGGTTATTATATAAATGGCCAAAAAGACTTGATAAAGTTATTTTGTCTTTAAAAGTTATTATTATTTAAATAAAAATTATTTTATTGATTATTCAATAATTAAATAATTTTTCCATCATGAATTTATAAGCCTTTAGTGACATTATTTATTTCCTAAATATTACAAATAAATTACCATGATAATGTAAGATTTGTTTGGTTAAAAATGAGTATTTATAGTCAAACTAGGATTGTGAATAAAAATATATTAATAATGATATTGTTGTTAAAATTTGAGAAGGTCATATTTATCTTTTCTTGAAATAAAATATATTAAATATCATAATCTTATCCAAGTGGCATACAAAGGAGACCATTTCAACCCAAAGTTGTTTTTTTGTAAGAAAATCAAAAAATTAAATTAAAAAAAGTGTTAGGGTAATTTTATATTACTATTTTTACCATTAATTACTGGATTCACCTTTTTAAAGTATTAATTAAAAATTACTGAACTTACTGTTCATAATGCCCAAAAAGAAAAAATATATTTACAAAATTTGGACTCACTATTTCAAAATATATAATACAAGTTACAAAATTCAATTCCCAGATGTTTTATTAATGACTTTAAAAGTAATCTCTTTGTTGGAGTGTGATAACGAGTTTTCAAAGTTAAAAGAGCGAAAATATTGAAATGTTTTTACTTCTAAAATCGATGTAAAATTAATATAAATGACCTAAATTATTTTAAATGATAAAAATATAATATATTTATACATTAAAATAATAATATTATATAACTTAACTATATTTATTATTATTATGATTGAATTTGTTTTCAATTAAAATTTACTATATTTTAACTATTCATTAAAACATGAAACTTATTAGAAAATAATAAAAAATTCATCAAATATAAATATTAATATCCTACTTAAAATAAAATATTCAGTTTTAAAATAGAATATTGAAATGTGTAAAATATTTAATCAATATGGGTTCCCCATCGAATGGCAGTAAAACTGAATTTCTTTAAAATATTTTTTCATCCAAAAAATTGAATTTTTTCTTATATCATATCTAAAAAACATAAAGGATGGATTTTAAACATTATATTGAATATATTACATATATATTGCATTAATTAAATCCACTAGGAGTGGTTTTATTATTTTATACACTCACTTATTTTCATTTCAATAGTTTTCCAGAATAACCCTCCCTTTAATTTAAAAAGTGTTTTATTTTCATATAAAATTAATTGGTCTCCCAATAATGAATTATATACTAATTTTAAAGAATATTTTTATAATTCAGTTAACATTGTTCATAACCAAAATTATAATATCTAGGTTATATGGTAACATAATAATTTTTATATGTTTTCTTAAAGTATGACTTATGTGAAATGAACTATATCAAAAGAGCTTGAAATTTTATGTAACACAAGAGAAGCATTGTATTTCACAAACCATAATCTAATATGGTGTTGTGTGTAGAATTATATTTTATTTGGGTACTGCAAAATACAACACATCAAAAAAATTAAAAGAAATATATCTCATAAAAATATCAAGGTGTTACAAATTGTCTAAAATCTAATAGGATAAGATCATGAAAACAATAACCAATAAATTAAGTGAAATACATGTAAAAAAATAAATTACCCTAAAAAATATTATTCATTCCCTGTTTATGATATTCCATTTATGTCTATTGAAGAAGATTTTGTATAACCATAATAAATTGAGAATAAACCAACCAATCATATGGCAGATAAAAAGAATGTTTGTGAAACAAGAAAATTGAGATTGAATCCTAGTAAAATGAAGTTCTATTATTGAAGGATGAAGGTGAGAAAGTTTTTTCTCTAATTAAAATTTTGAGGAAACAAATAGTAAGATGATGAATTCTTGGCTTCAAAGGAATCTATAACAAAATTGTATAAGAATATGAATTTTCATAGGTATATAATATAAGAACATATTGAAGATGTGAAATCATTAATTTAAAAATGATAACTATATAATAATATATAGCTACTATTATTGAACAATATGAATAGAATTAAAGATCACTCATGATAAAAATAACTCATGCACAAGGAATATAAAAGGATAACTAAATGTGATGAATTTTAATTTTTAAGAACTTAAATATGAGAAACATATTGTGATGTGAATGTATAGAACTGTAAAGACTCATAGGGACACTCCAAAGGGGAAAAACATTACTCTAGACTAGATAAAGCAATAATGCAGACTTGATATATTGGATATTGTGTAAATAATACTCATGGTATAATGAGGGTATAATTATACTTTTGTGGAAGAACTAGATATTCGATATGTGTGTATAGATGAATAAACTTGCTTCAATGAAGTCATGCTGCAAAAAATACAAGTCATGGTAGATTCATATAGGGTATGTTTTTAATTAGTAATGTTATATATGTGATAACACTATATTTGAGCCAAGGTACCGCAGAAACATAAGAAAATAAAAAAGAATAGTAAATTCCACAGTCATTTAATTAGTAAACATGAATGAAAAGTTGATAAAACTAGTTCACCCAAATATAGATCTTTCATGAGAAATAATAATAATAGAATAATGTATATGGTGTTTCCAAATGTTTCTCTATTATCTTGTGTAACGCCCTGTCCCCAGTTACCCAGAGTTGGTGCATTATTACATAACATTGGCATGATCATAAAAGATCAAGTCTCAAAAGACTGATTAGTTTAGTAGCCTTGGAAATACTAGATGCATTCATAAGTTTTACATTACATTGTAAAATGAAAAGCTACAAAAACATAGTCTCCATATGCCAAACTCATATCCCAAAGACTATCCCTACAGGTCAGTCATAATATACCTCTTCGCATCCTAGGAAAAATAAAACATAGAAATGGGTGAGTTCAGATGCTCAGTAAGGATTACAATATAGTGAAACTTTCATAAATAATCATAAAACATTAAGGAAATGTAAAAGACTAAAACAGAATCCTTTTAAACTTGATCTTCAGCATAATATGGAAAAGATAAAATAAAATAGTTCCATTTACTTATTCACATTAATTTTTTTATTGTCTAATAATCACATGCAATATCAATATCCACTTTCATAATGATAGAATGCATAATGCCAGACTTCATAACCACATAGTCGAGGCATTGTGCCAAGACTAAAAATAAGATTCTATCAAGGCCTTGTGCCAAGACAAAAGTTTGTCTCATGAGACCTACCAATGCATCTAGGATATATAACATACTCCACCCATCACTTACAAAGTCCAATGCGTTCCTCAGATGAAATTTTTTACACATAACATAAACATCCGTATTAAAAATAGAATATTAAATGTCAGTACATTATCCATAAACCATAAATAGTGTAAAAAACACATCCACAGTCAAAAATATCACAAAACCTTCAATACAATATGGATGTTTTCTATCTTAATAAGTCAACTTCAAATAAGTTTAAATCCATTAGATAATGTTGACATAGATGAAATCAAAACATTTGTTTGGGGAAATATCTCTATCTATTTTGAAATCATTTAAAAGTCATATCATTATAAAAGAAAACATTTATTTTGAAAATATTTATATAATCTTGTAAGGGAATCTACGACGATGTTATAATATCAGAAAATAGCTACACCCGCTGTATAAGTTAAAACACATTCTTACATTGATTTTTTCAAAAAGGACATAAAGTACCTTGTTTTGAAAAATGTCAAAAACATTCCTTTAAAAACATATAAGGTCAAATAAGTGTATAAATTACTTTAAACCATTTTATAGTAAATATTAAAAAAAATTGAAATATGTTTTTAATAAAACATGGATGTGGATGATAAAGAGGTCCCAGTAAATACTCATGTATAAAACAACATCAGATAATAAAGAGATTGTGAAAATAACCCTTACCCTGATCTTTTTCGTGGTCAAGGGTAGGTTAAACTCATGTATAATTGTTATTAAATTATAAATGAACCATATACATTAATATGATATAATATATGATCTTCTAATATTTCATTGTTAATGATATTTCAGTAGTATCATCATTTCAGGTGTTAACTGTTTCATTTTCTGTTATGTGATTTGTTACATAAGTAATGTTAGTTGTGGATAGGATGTATCTTATTCATATTCATAATGATGTTAATTCTTTAATTATTATTTTTTTAATCATAAAATGAAAATTATTCTTGAATGGATATATTGGGGAATGAATTTCATCTTGTTCATGGAGACGGTAATCCATACGTACGCACGAGCGACAATATCATTCTTTTGATATTAAAATAGTATATAATTAGATGTAATATAAAATATACAGATTAATTATCAGGTTATATTTATTATTTACATGATTTATACTCATTATTATACCCATCCAAATGATGAAGTGTTTGAATAACAAACTACACCATGACGTGGAGACAGTAATCCATACGTACGCACGTATAGTAACATTTTCAATTATAGGATTGATAGAATGATGAATATGGTTGGACCATTTTATAATAAAATAAAAGTATATAGAAGATATTAGATTTAGTATTTTAAAATTTAAACAACATAGAAAGATGAAGAGGAAGAAGAAAAAACCTGAAAAAGGTGATGAAATATTTACCTCTTCTTCGGGTTCATCCATTTCATTTGATATAAAGGTCTCCATAGGATGGATTTAGTAACAAAGGAAAGCCTCTATGATGAAGGTAGGACAATTGAGAGGATATTTGGGCTGGGGCTGGCTGAGCCAAATGGATTTGAAGGTGTGAATTTGAGAGAATTGGAAGTACCCTTTTATAAGAGTGGTTGGGGTCAGTTTTGGAAAAGATTGAAATATTATTTTATAATAAAATAATTTTCGGTTTCTAATGGATCCGAATTTAATTATTTAAATTATAAGTTGGGTATGGGTCAAAAATCACTCAACTAAAAGGTTTTAGACACGTTTATGTAACCATATTAACATTATATTTTAGATTTAACTCTTAGTTATGTAGTTTGACATTTACAATGTATCCTTGTATTATTAAATTATATCGTTAATAAACATATTATAATCTACCAATAGAACCTCGAGAGGTTCTTAACCACTTTTTCCATACTTTAGATTTTTTGGAATAGAATATAAATTAATAATATAATATTTGTTTTAAAAACTCTTTTATGTAAATTTTGATAATATTTGGTATTTTGTTTTTTCTAAATTCATAAAAGCATCATTACTTCGAAGAAAATTTATTTAATAAACCCTAACATGTCATATTAACCTATAAAATTTGTGGAATTAATTCAAAGTATCAAATTAGATTTATTTGGATATTTATAATATCAATTATTTTAATATTTCATTAATAAGGTAACTACTGCATCATCATTGTGTCATAAATAAATTTAATTATTTAATGTCAAAAAATTATAAATAAATTTCCATTATGTTGGAATTATTTTTGACTTATTAATTAATATTTATAGTATAATTTATCATATTTATAAAAATACATTAAACATGGTTAAGTTATTAAACATTGATTTTAACTCTTTTAAGTCTTCTTTAAATTAAATAATAATAAATAAAATAATCTAATCCATGTAGACCAACAGAGATCATATTTTATTCCTAAGGTTGTTTTTGGTCGAATTTTACATATCTAATAGAATTAGGACATGTGTTAGTATAATAATGACATCAATTTAACCCCTATTACCCTATTTAATTTTGATCGTTGTAAATAAAACTCAATAGTTACTATTCACCAAAAAATATTTTCATCTTATTGAAGCACAGTTTACATACTGATATTAACTAGGTGTCTCGTATTTTTTTAAATTCAACTCATAGAAGTGGTAAAATTAAGTTTTATACAAATTTTCAAATGATCCTTGGAGGTGGGTAAAAGGCGGTAAAAAGTTAGATAAAATTTTATATATCTAAAATTATTATGAAATAACTCCAATGAATTAAGCTAAACATATATAGGTATTATGTATCTATTTTTACCTAAAATATATTAAAATAAAATAAATATTTATTTAAATAAAAATTCTTTTTTAAGCAATAAATTGACTCCTTGTTGTGTGTTTGAACTAGAAGTTGCATACAACACAAGTATTTGTATTCTTAAAAGGGAAATGTACCATGGAAGCTTGGGGTGTTACATTCTTCACTCCATAAAATAATTTCATCCACGCAATTTCTAGAATATTACTATATAAGAAGATTCAGGTGGTTCTTCATCATAATTTTCTCAGGTTCCCACGTTTCCTCTTCCATCTTATGGTTTCCCCATATAACTTTTACCAGACGAGTTGTCTAGTTTCTCAAAACTTGTTCGCTAGTATAAATAATTTTGATAGGATGTTCATAATAAGACTGATCAGGTTCTAGTTCTAATTCTTCAAAGGTGTGTACATCTGTTGGGAAATGCATGTATTTTTTCAATAGTGATACAGGGAACACATCATGATCATTGGAGAGACTTGGAGGAATTTCCAAAATATAATCTACAACTCCAATTCATTCTATAATTTTGAATAGTCTGATGTACCTAGGACACAATTTACCCTTCATACCGAAACGTATAAAACCCATTCATGGAGATAACTTCAAAAAAACATGGTCTGCTACTTGAAATTCCAAATCCTTAATTCATTTATTGTCACAGATATTTTTCCTACTTTTGGCTGCATTTATGAGGGTTTGGATAACCTTCCCCTTTTCCATTGTTTCCACAACAAGTTCTGGGCCTATGAGTTTTCTTTCACCAACATCATCCAAACAAGTTGGTGTGTGACATCTCTTTCCATATAATGCTTTATATTGATCCATCTGAATACTTAAATGGAAGCTATTATTATAGAAAAATTCCACCAGAGGTAAATATTGATCCCACATACCTTGAAAGTCTTGTGAGAAAGATATCAATATATCATCTACGGTTTGAATAGTACGTTATAATTTTCCATCAGTTTGGGGGTGGAAGGCAGTGCTCAAACGAAGTTCAGTATCTAGGGCTTTCTGAAGAATTATCCAGAATCATGATGTGAAATGGGGATCATGATCAGAAAAAAATCAATAAGGGTACTCCATGAGGTCTTACAACTTCATTAATATATAGTCTTGCAAGACGTTCATGTGGTAAATCTTCTCTTATTGAAAGAAAATGTACTGAATTGATAAGATGATCAATAATGACCCATTTTACATCATTCTTCCTAAGAGTATTTGGAAGCCCCATGAAAAAGTCCAACGTAATATTATCCCATTTCCACTCAGGTGTGGGAATAGGTTGCATAACTTCTGCAGTTTGTTTCCATCCATCTTTCACTTGTTGATGAACCATAGATCTTGACACAAAATCAGCAATCTCCATCTTCATGTTGTCCCACAAAAAATGTTCCTTCAAATCTATATACATATTGGTGCTACTAGGTTGTATAGAGAAATTCAAGCTATGATAATCATCTAACAATACCCTTTTTAGATCAGGTATATCATGAACACAAATTCTCTGCCCAAATTTCAAAATCTCATCCTCATATATGAAGTCGATCAATCTCCCATCGTTCAATGTTTTAATTTTCTTTTGAAACTCCTCATCACTAGCCTGAAATCTTTTTATCATTTCTAGTAATGATTTTTGGCATCCATTTGAAAAAGTATTGATGTTTCACCTTCCATGATTATTCCCATGTCCATTTTCACTAGATCCCTGAAAATAGGATCCCTTTAAAATCACATCTTGTTCAAAAATCCACGATCCTTTATTCTCAAATAATTTTATACCTTATTTTCCTTCCTCAGGTGGCAGTGTATTGTGAAATCATAATCCTTGAGTAGTTCAAGATATCTCCTTTTCCTCATGTTGAATTCTTTCTATGAGAAAATATACTTCAAACTCTTGTGATCGGTATATATTTCACATTTTTACTGTAGAGATATTGTATCCATATCTTCAAAGCAACTATTATAGCTTCTTACTCATGATCATGAGTAAGATATTTATTCTCATGAATTTTTAGATGTCGTGATGCATAAGGAATAACCCTATCATTCTACATAAGGACACAACCAAGTCCTTTCGTTGATGAATCACTATGAATAACAAACCCATCATTCCCTGATGGTAGATTCAAGATAGGAACATTTACTAATATTATCTTCATTTTTTCAAAACATTCGTCACACCCTTTTTTCCAAACAAATTTAACACCTTTACGTATGAGCTTGGATAATGTGTTAGCCAAAAAGGGAAAATTATGGATGAAATCTCGATAATAACCTACTAAACCAATAAAACTACGAACCTTAGTAATACTCATTGGTGCTGGACATTCATGGATTGCTCTTTTCTTATAAGGATCAATGAATATTCCATCCATAGAGACAATATATCATAGAAAAGAGATCTCCTAAATCCAGAATTCATACATTTAAAACTTCCTGTATAATTCATTTCATCTGGGGGTTTTCAGAATGGTGCACAAGTGACTTTCATAATATTCATAGTTTTTGGAGTATAATAGGATATCATCAATAAACACCACTAAAAAGTCATCATGATATTCCTTGAAAACTCTATTCATTAGATCCATGAAAATAGAGGGTGCATTAGTCAATATAAAAGGCATTACAGTAAAATCATAATGTTGGTACCTGGTTCGAAATGATTTTTATATAATTTAATCCTTCATCACACACAATTTATGATATCCAGATCATAGGTCAATCATTGAAAAATATTTTTCTCCATGAATTTGGCCAAATAAATCATCATTTCAAGGTAAGGGATACTTGTTCTTTATTATTATAGCATTGATCTCCCTGTAGTCAGTGAACAATTGCATAGATCATCCATTCATGTTAAAAAGGATAGGGATCCCTATGGAGAAACAGTAGGGAAAATAAATCCCTTATTACTCAATTCCTCTAGTTGTATCTTTAGTTACACTAATTCCACAGTGTCAATTCTATAAGGGGTCTTTGATATGGTCCATGATTCAGGAATTAAATCAAAGGAAAACTCAATTTCTCATTCTGGAGAATGTCCTGGTAAATCTTATTGAAACACATTAACATATTATTTCAAAATAGGTACGTACTTTATTTGAAAATTCCTTTCCTCACCCACTATTATTTAAATCTCTTACTCCCCAATAATTGATTTTTTTTGAACTACTGGGGGTGGATCTAGATAAGAATCAGATGGTGACATTTCTTCTCTGAAGATAACGTACTCCTTATCTATATTGAAAATTGTAACCACCTTCTTTTTATAATAAATTTTCATATCATGGTTCTAAATCCAATAAATATCAAGGATTATATGAAATTCAATAATGGGTTTGATGATGATATCAGTAGATAAATAATGTTTATATGCCTTAATGAGAACTGATTCACAAAACATTGTTGTGATGATAATTCCCTTAATTATTTTGACTGAAAACTCCCTTGTTAAATCAAATTGTAAATATCTAATTTTCTTAGAAAACTGGGAAGATATGAAACAATGCGATGATCCATAATCAAATAAATAATTTGCTAAACATGACTAACCCATTAAATTACCTGTCACCACGCCTTTCAGAGATTCAACCTCATCAGTAGAGAGAGTATAATCTTCGACATGATCCCTTAGTATATTCTATGGTATGTTTCCATGAAGTATAGGATATTCATTTTCATAATTCCCCCTTTATCTACAATTGTATCATTAACATTGACAAGCTCTTTCTTCCCCTTTCAACCAAAAGCTTGGTACCCTTTTTCACCACACTTGTTATAGACTCCCATTCCCTTTAGGAAATTAATGGGGTGTTTCTTCCCACATTATTATATGATGGATATTCAACATTTCCCTTCATCCCTTTATTTCCACTTCCAGAATGTTTAGCAGATAATTTCTTCTCTTTCTTTACTTTTATGTTATGAGACATAGACAATTCCTTTTCTTTCTTGATAGCACGTGAGACAATATTTTCTTACGATGAGAAGGATTGTGAGACTTATGCTCGATGGAGAAATGGTTTAAACCCATCAAATAAATGAACAATATTACTTATTGGGTTACGTATATAATCTGGAAAATTCCTTTCTATCCTTGTAAAGTTAGCCTCATACTTTACAACATTCTCATCCTCTATTTTCCTCAGACTCAAAAATTGCCTTTTCATATCCGCTCGATGGTCACAAGGAGAGTATTTTTAAATGAAAATATCGTTAAACTCCCTCCTTTCTATATTTTAAACTTCATCATCTACCATTGTGTTTTTAATCAATGTACATCATTGATCTTCATATCCTGCGAGGCTATAAACTACCATGAATACTTTTTCCCTTTTTCTACTCCTGAAAGAGTGAAATATTTTCTCTAAGGAATTTATTCATTTCGTAGCAACTAATAGATTTGTTATCAAATTTAATTTTTGTGGTTGTTGCCTCATGAAGAGGTCTAATAATGATCATGTGTGTTGTGGATCAGGGTGCTCCATATGGGTATGGTTATTATTCATAACCTGAGTGGGTTTTCCGAGTATGGTAATAAGCTGATCTGCACTAGTTGCCTCACAAACTCCACTATAATTATCTTTAGTAGGAGTTAAATCCCTACATGGATTATGTACATTGATGTGGTTTCCATTCCTTCCACTAGGTTGTATTTCTAAATTGTGGCTTACACTAGATTATTTTATGAATCACAATACATAATTCCAAACATGAAAAATAGTTAACATAAATTGAACAGCTTATTGATATAATCCATAGTCAAAAAAATGATTTCTTTAAGGATGTATATACTCATAAAGCATAATAATGTTTTTTAAAGAAAATGTGAGTTATTATATTCATACCCCCATGAGTTTCGTAACCAAGAGGGCAGCAAAGCCCATTGTCATGCACAAGTTCCTATTCGAGTCTAGCTCAAAGTGGTGTTTTCGAGTTTTACCCATAGGTACATTTATGCCAGATCTGCCTCTACCTACTCGTATGCAGATAGGTATGTATTTTTTAGAAAACACAAAAATATATATAGTACCAAAATTCTAATATGTTATTCAATACTAATCATCAATGTCTATCTTAGGGTAATTTCCTCTAATCAGAGTTTTTCTAAATCTAGCTTCTAAGGTTTGTACTAAACTTCTTCTAAAACTAACTGTAATGCCCCAACCCTAGTAACCCAGAGTCTATGAATTATAACATAAAATTTTTATGATCACAAAAGATCAAGTCTCAAAAGAAAAATTAGTTTAGTAGCCTTGGAAATATTAGATACAGTCATAAGTTTTTCATCACATTATAAAATGAAAAACTACAAAAACATGGTCTTCATAGGCCACACTAATATATCTTAAACTATCCCAGAAGGTAGTTATAATATACATCTTCATATCCTGGGAAAAATAAATCATAAAAATGGGTGAGCTCAAATGCTTAGTAATGATAACTATATAGTAGAAACTTTCATAAATAAGAATAAACATTTATGGAAATTTATAAGAATTAAACAAAAGACTTTTATACATGATCTTTAGAATAATATAGAAATGATAATATTAAATAATTTGATTTACTTATTATCTTTGATATTCTACTAGTCGAATAATCACATGCAATATCGATATCAACTTTCATAATAATGTAATGCATAATGTAAGATTACATAACCACATAGTCAAGGCCTTGTTCCAAGACTACAAATAAAATTTTGTCAAGACCTTGTGCCAAGAAACTAGTTTGTCTCATGAGAACTATTGATACATCGAGGAGAAATAGAGGGCTCCACCGATCACTTACTTTGTCCAATGCATTCCTCATATTAAAAGGTTTAGACATAACACAATCATTAGTATTAAAACTAGCATAAGAAATGTAAATATATTATCCATAAACAATGAATGATGTAAAAATAACACATTTATAGTCAAAAAAATCCCTATACCTTCAATACAATATGGATGTTTTGTATCACAATATATCAACTTCAAATAAATTTAAAATCCATCAAAGGATGTTGATATAGATGACATCAAAACTTTTTTTAGAGAAATATCTATTTCTATTCTGAAATCATTTAAAAGTCATATAATTATAAAAGAAAAATTTTATTTTAAAAATATTCATATAATATTTTAAGAGAAGAATCAATGATTTTATAACATCATAAAATAGTTGTACTCTCTGTATAAGTTAAAAAAACATTCATAACATAATTTTGTCGAAAAGTTCATAAAGTACCATGTTTTAAAAATGACGGAAAGATTCCACTAAAAAAATTTAATTTCACATAAGGGTATAAATGAATTTAACCCATTTTCTAGTAAATAGTAAAAAAATGTTTTGAAATACATTTTTATGAAAACAGGGATGTGGATGATAAAGAGGTCCCAGTAGATACCCACATATAAAACAACCTCAGATAATAAAGAGATTGTGAAATTAACCCTTACCTTGTAGTTTTCCTTGGTCGAGGGTAGGTTAACCTCTTGTTTAATGGTGAAATAATTGTTATTAAATTATACAAGAACCATATACATTTATATGATATCATATATGATCTTCTAATATTTCATTGTTAATTATATTTTAGTAGTGTCATCGTTTCGGGTGTTAACTGATTGGTTTTCCTTTATATTATTAGTTACTTAAGTAATGTTTGTTATGTATAGGATGTATCTTATTCATATTAAGAATTATTTTTTGTCCTTAAAAATTATTTTTTTAATCATAAAATGAAAATTATTCTGGAATGGATACGATGGGGAATGAATATTATCGCGTTCGTGGAGACGGTAATCCGTACGTACGCACGGGTGAAAATATCATTATATTGATAATAAAATCTTATATAATTGGATTTTATATTATATATAATGAATAATAATAAAGTTATATTTATTATTTATTTCATTTATACTAATTATTATACCCATACAAATTATAAAGTGTATGAAAAATAAACTACAACACGACATGGAGACAGTAATCCGTACATACGCACATATTGTGAATTTTTCATTTATAGGATGGATTGAACAATGAATATGTTTATAACATTTTTATAAAAACATCACATTATATAGAATATACTAGAGTTATTATTTTAGAATAGAAACAACAATGAAAGAGGAACTGGAAGAAGAAAAAAACTAGTAATAGGTGATAAAATATTTACTACTTCGGGTTCTTACTTTTTATTTGAAAAAAAGGTATCATTAGGTTATATTTTTGACTAAAGAATGGCCTTTAGGATTAAGGTAGTACATTTTAGAGGATATTTGGGTAGGGTCTGGCCGAGACGAATGGATTGTAAGGTGTGAATTTGAGATATGGGGAAGTTCCCTTTTATAAGAGATGTGAGGGTCACTTTAAGAAAATCTTGAAATATTATTTTATAATAAAATCATTTTCGTTTTATAATGGAATAATAATGAATTATTTAAATAATAAGGTGGTTATGGGTTGAAAATCTACAGACCAATAGGTTTTAGATAGGTTTCAATTATCATATTACCCTTATATTTTAGATTTAACTCTTAGTTAAATAGTTTGACATTTACCATGTCTCTTTGTATTTTTTTATTATATGGTTAATAAACTAAAAATAATCATCCAAGAGAACATAAAGTGGTTCATTAATGAAATATATAATATTATTTAATTCCTTTTCCTGAACAATATATTTTTAGGAATAAAATATCGATTAATAATATAATATTTGTTTTAAAAACACTTTTATGTCAATTTTGAAACTATTTGGTATTTTGTTTTAGTTAAATTCATATAAGCATAATTATTTCGACAAAAATATATTTAATCAAACCTAACATGTCATATTAACCTATAAATATAGTGGAAATTATTAAAAGTAACATATTAGATTTATTTGTATATTTATAATATCAATTATTTTAATCATTCATTAATAAGGTAATTATCGCATCATCATTGTGTCATAAATAAATATAATTATATAATGTCTAATTATTATAAATAAAATAAAATTATTTAGTAAATCTATTTATCTTTCTAATGAATATTTATAGTCGAATTTATCTTATGTATAACACTATATTAAAAATGGTTTAGTTATTAAACTGTTATATTAACTCTTTTAGCTCTTCTTTAAATAAAATAATAATAAATGTCCTAATCTAATCCATGTGGACCAAAAGGGATCATATTTTATTCCTACAGTTGTTTTTTATTCTAATTATACTTATCGAACAGAATTAGGACATGTTTCAGGGAAATTATGATATATTTTTTACCCTTAATTATCCAATTTACATTTATCCGTGGTAAATAAAATAAAAATTTTTTTATTCCAAAAAAAATATTATCTTCCTATTTAACCACATATTACTTACTGATTTCAACTACGTCTCTAGGATTTTTGAAAAAAAAAATCACAGAAGTGCTCAAATTTTGTTTTATGAAAATTTGCTAACGTCCTATATGGTGGGTAAAAAGCATTAAAATTTTCAATAAAATATTATACATCTAATTTTATTATAAAATGAATCCAATTATTTATATTGAACTAATATAATTATTATGTATATATTTTGACATGAAATAAATTTAAATAAAATAAATAATTATTTATATAAAAACTCAGTTTTTATACAATGACACGAAGTTTTTCACCATTCATCAAAAATTGAATGTTTCTAGAAAAATACCAAAAAATAAACCAAAGCTAGTTTTGATATTCTGAATCCAAAAATGAAGTCAATTTTGAACGATTTTTTTTAAAATTTTAAAAAGTTCACATTTCTATTTATAATGCCTATTTTGATCAGTTGTGGTGTGTTTGAACTCAGAGATGCATATAACACAAGCTATTGTATTATTCAAAGGGAAATGTACTTTGGAAGCTTGGGGTGTTACACCTAGTCAACAACAACAATTGAAGAAATAAAATCTTAATCTCAATAAGTATGGTCTAGGGAAGAATAGGTTTATGATCATGGTGAGTGGAGTTTAAGATGAAAGGAATATAGTTGTTCAGTATTAAAAGGGTATGTGTACTTGAAAACCACCATGGAAAGAAATAAAATCATACCATAAGAGAAAATAATAAGTAATAAATTGATACCTTGGTAATCAAATAAAAATTAAATATGCATTCTTGGGTGAGTTCACTTATACCACAACAAATAAAGGACATAAAGTATATGAAGTACCCCTTTCTTGGATAATGTTTTCTAGAAAAAAGTGTTAAAAAGATGTATTAATGGAATAATATTACACTTCTGGGATAAGAATCCTTATTTGAGAGAAGCCAAAGCCAAATTTTATGATGTATTCCAATAAAATAATTTGAATGGATTTTTTTTACAATTGTTGTTATGGATAAAACCAAACTATATAGATTTTGAATAATGGTTTTGTCTAAAAAGACCATCTATAATCTTTACCTTAAATAGTATGGAGGTAAACATCTCTCCATTAAACATTATCTTAAATCCAATTAATGGAGTGATTCATTGATTGGAATGTGTGTGTGGGTTATAGATTTAGAGAGTAGTGTTTTTTCATATTGTGAATGAGAGTAGTTGATCATCTAATAACTAGGAGTGATTGTATTGTAAATCGTATAAGAATATTGTTGGGTTATCTGATGGGATTACGTTATGGTTTCAATTGTGATTATAAAGAAGGATGGTTTTTAGGAGTACGGTCGATACATTAGTTATTTTTTAGATTCTAGAAATATGAGGATTAGGCCTCATCCTCATGTAGTAGTGCCCCAAGGTGGAGTCTTCTTCTTCCTTATCCTTCTACCTTCTCAAACATTATTTTACTGTATTCGATAATTCTTGTACACATTATTTTTTGGATATAATTAAATAAATTATTTATCAATCTATCTATTTTATATACCTATAAATTGATGCTTTCATTGAGAGGTTTTATAGATATGGAGAATCCTGATTGAATCCAATAAACTAAAAAAAGGATTAACTTGTGGAGGAATAAGTATATTTAGGCTCTAGTTTATACTGTTTTGGCGGATAATTAAATGTTTCATAGTTAAAAATATGTTTGTTGTAGTTTCTTATGATATAAAATAGTAAATAGATGTAGCAATATTCCTTGCAACATTGTAGTATGGTAGGTTGTGTTATATTATTTTAGGAATAGAGGAATATTTCTAAATCTGAAAATTCTATAAGAGATGAAGGAATTAATGAATGAATTTATTACACATGGAATGAAATGGGTTAGGAATTTCTTTTTATAACTAAATAAGAATTGACCTTCTCATATTCACATAAATGGAGGGTTGATTGAGATATTTAGAGGTGCAGTGGAGTGGGAAACATATTTTTTTACTACTCGAACAATGGAAGGACATCAAACTACAGAGGAACCTCAATCAATGGGATCTATGGGGGGGGGGAATTTGGGCATGTTCAAATGCAGTGAATGGGGTTTTAGAATGTGGTAACACTACAACAAGCTCATGTGGAACTGGCTAGTCAGCTACGCCTATCTATTTCTTTGACACTGTAGTCTGAGATGAAAATTGTAGAGGAGAAGGAGAATAACACAATTAAATAAATATAGGTTGCCACTATTTTCCCTAGTAAAAAGTAATATTCTTGATTTATGATATGTTTTTTTGGAGTTGTTGAAGACATTAATTCCTACCTACTCATATGTCATGACCAACTCCTCTAGATCAGATATATCAAATACATACATCATAATTTTTGAAGCCAGTTGGGGTTAATGTGATAACCTATGGATTTTTTTTTTGTATTTATAGATCTCAATGAAATGGAAGGATTATTGAAGGGATTAAAATCTGATAAAGCTACAATACAATGATTTAAATGTTTGTGTGTTGAATATTCAAAGTCCTATGACCCAAGGGAATGTATATAGGATCAAGACCAAATCACTAGAAAGTATTTCATCATAATCCTAATTTTCTTATATTGAAGAAGGTGGTGTTCATTATATAATAGATTGGGAAGAATATTCCCAAAAAACAATCTCTATGAAAATATATTAAGGCCTTTTGCATATTTGGTTCTAGTAGAAATTATATAAGAATTTTAGATTTATTTGGGTGATATGGCTACAATTATGTTTATGTCTTGTGGTGAGAACTACTCTGAGAATCCATATATAAAACTGAATGATTCATGTTTTAATTTTAAAAAAATATTATAAATTAAAATTAATATCCTTTTTATACATAAGGATATTAAGGGAATTGATTCTGAATAAGCCACTATAGTTTATGATCTTTGGGAGACCACTGTTCATAACAATATTACTAGCATGAAACCCAGAAACTCGCTATATAATATTTTTCATTAGTAATTATATTGGACAATGAACTGGGTCCATGTATTATGGAAATAACAAATAGATTTATAGAAAAATTGAGTTTAGAAGAAAAATAAGATAATAACCCTCAATAGGCTCTCTTCATGTGACTGTAAGTTGATATTTTTTGAAATAAATATGCACGCTTTGTTGAGGAAAATTAAAAATTTACACATTGTAGTTATGGTTTCTCCAGGAATATGTGAGATCATACCTTAGAATGTTTGAGAGAATTTTTTCTATGGATGATATAAGAGCCGATTGAACTAAATTTTTGATTGATTTTTTTTCCAAAAAACACTACTGTAAGGGCATGTTTTGTTGTGAGACTAGTTCAGTTATTGAGAAAAAAATATAAATTACATACACATTGGAGAATAATAGGGAACTTGGTGATGTTCTTGAATTCAGTTGATATAGAAGTACATTTTACGAGTATGAAAGATCCTATTAAATAAATTATTAAGTACAATCATATAAGAATTAGTCTATGAGAGTAAGGACTACCAGAACATATCCAATAATTAATATTATCTTTTAGAAAATTTTCTCTATATCTTGAAATAAAATGTGAAGACGAATACCGTTATAGTGCTGAAATATAATAAAACTTTTTCCATGGAGGATTCCATGTTTAGTGATGTTCTAATGAGGAATATGGAAGTGAATAAAGCAATTTAAAATAGAATACACGGTGGTAGTGTTGTGGTATTTATTTGGTTTTATCTCCTTGAGTAAAAGGTTTAATTTCAATCGAGCGATGATGATGTGAGCACATGGTTGGGTTGTAACATTAGAGAATAGTGTGTGGTGATGTTGTGAAAGGGAGAAGGTGAGATTATAATAAAATACATGGTAGTATTTTTAATGGTATTTGAAAGTTGTTGTAATATTATTTTATAGTAGGTAAGGGATGCTACTTTGGAATTAAATAAGCAGAGCTATTAGGATGAAGGGGTTTTTGATGATTCATAATTTCTTTAAGCAGTTGCCAAATATGGGAGGTTTAGGCCTCGACCTCTTAGATACATATCTATTGGAGGAATAATATTCTTACTTAACTATTATACCTTATCCTCAATTATTATATCATATTATTTAATGCATGTATCCAGTCATTGGTGGTTTAAAATAAATGTTTTGTCTCTCTCTCTATCCTTCTGTTACCTATCATAGTATATTTTGGGGAGATAGGATCCATCTAGTTATAGTTCCACAATGGTATCTTGTGATTGTATTGATAAAAAATATGATTTTATCTAACAAATATTCATTCCAGTATGAATCCTCAATCTAATACTAGATTATATCTCTTTGGAAAATTTTATAAATCCATATTTAAATGCTGAAAGGAGATGCACTGTTTGTGAAATTATTATTTAGAATCTATCATGATAAACTAATCATTGTAGAACCGATGTATTTATGAAGAAATATTTTTGACAATACTAAAATAATTATGAAATAGTTATGAGACTGAATATATTCAAATTTTAGATATGATTTTAAAAAGTTTATATGTTGAATGAATTGGAGTCAGTGATGAAATTCATTCATTCAGGATGGAATCATAGATTATTTATTGAAATAATTATAATACAATTGATATAAATCCTATTTGGATGTAATTAAGGTGTAAAATTCCAAATATCATTTATTCAACTAATGAGGAGACTTTTTTGGGAATTCTTCCAACGTTATTTGAGGCCTTGTTTTATGAAAGAAGCTCCTGGAGAAGCAACTGGATAGCTTTATGAAGAAGATGCATTTTTTTAATATTTCATGTATATTTGTTTTATTTTAATATTATTTTATCATTGGAGTTGGTTTTTAGGATACCATAAATAAGTCTTGATAAATAATGGTATCAGAAAATTGTTCTCCTGTAAAAATATTCCAAACAAGTAGTGGCAAGAAGTGATGAAATAAAGGGGGTTGGAGTTTGGAAAATAAAGGCTACTATACCATAATTGAGATCAGGGAAATGAAGTGTAACTAATTTTATATTATGAAATCATGTAGTATCACTTGATTGGTATTTAAAAGTGGAATCCATTGCAGTTACATGATGAATGACCCTCACCTTTGGGTTTTGATGTTTTGAACTGACTATTTGGTGGTATGTTATATGATATAATGATGGTATTTGATTCATCAATATGAAATGTGTATTATGGATTAGTACTGAAATACATAGAAAATTTTTACATTATTAACATTGAATATTATTTTCTATACCAAGTTCTAGAATGGTAGTATTAGATTATTTGTTGACCATTCTTTAACAAATAGTGATTCACCCATTAGTGTTTGAAAGTATGAATGAATCTATAACAGGGAAATGGATCAGATATTGAATGAATGATTCAAAATTTAATAAAACTCAAGGATTCTTGATGATATTTTTTATGAAATTTATTATGGTGCAATATGAAATTTATTTAAAATATATAATTTTTAATGTTCTGACAAGATGGTGAACTCTCTTACAAAATTTTATGCATGGTGTTTATCAAGAAATGGTAGTAACAATGATGGTGATCTCATTGAGGGATGAATATATAATTCCCATTTCAATTCATGCATAATAAGAGATAGAGAAAATAATAAACTATTAAAAAAATAATATGTTTAAAGTATTATTATAAAAGGGGGTGTTTCACCCAAAAGGTGTGTGTTGGATTTTTTGAAAATAAGTGTTAATGATAGATGTTTATTGACTATGTGTGGAGATTGTATTTTTTATGGTGGATGTATTTAAATAAAACAAGTCATAGGTTTTTGAAGGATATAATTAGAGGATTATATTTTTGGTAATGTGTTATTAAATACTTTATAGAAAAAGAGGATGTGAACCCTCTCAAGATTGTTTCCCAAGTATCTATTCTAGACAAATTCATTTTGTCAAGTCATATGGGATGGTACACAGAGCTGTGGGATATCATCAACCCCATTCGGACTTCCCTACCTGGTTGCGGTTCATCTTGATTAATTTCTTGTGTGGGAAAATGGAAAACAATCCAATGTGGGATGGGGAAAAATTTTGAAATTGTTTAACACTAAAGAAATTTTTTTATGGGGATTAATGTAAAACACAACCATTGATGAAAAGGATAATGTAATGGTCATTTTCATCCTTCTACTCGAGCATATCTCGACAATTAATAGAAAGTGAACACCACACAACATAACAATTTTTTGATAGGGGTTATCATGAGGTTGCTAGGTGTTTGATACTGCTTCATCAGTATAATCATTAAAGAATTATATTATGAGGAGACATTTGGCTATTCTAAATGATGTAGATTTCAATTATTTTCATGAAGAATGTTTATAATGGTTCTGGACCTTCATTTAAAGGAATAATGGGTTTTGTTTTAAACTATAGTAGTTATAGAGGTCTTTGTCTGAGTATAATGGAGATATGACCATGAGAGTTTGATTACTCTACCCTAATATCCTTGTATTATTATTGTGAAATTCATCTTTTTAGTTTTGTTGTATGGTTTTCACATAAAATATTTTTGAAATAAAATAATTGATTATAATGATTTAAGTGAAAATATTCTAGGAAACATTTGTTGTTCCTACAATTATGTCATATTTTGTGCTTTCATGGAGATATAAGCGATGTAAAATAGACATTTTATAATACCAATAGTATTGTTTGATGCTAATAAAGTTGGAAGCGATCAAAATCAATTGAGAATCAAGTGGAATTGATGAAAAAAAAACTATCTATTTAGATATTCTGGTAGACTAAGCTGTTGCAAAACAATAAAGATAGTTTTAATGAGTTTCTATTGACTATTTATGTGATTTTGTGTAAACTATAAGACCATTTATTGGCAAAAATTGATGTACTATCTCTGAATCTACAATAAAAAACAATGGTTATTGAAAATTTTTCCTTTCACCAAGAAGTCTAATAAATGGTGCAGCAATTTGAGGATGAGAGAGGAATATTTAATGTTAATATTATTTAGAGATGTATGGAGAAGTATTTTATGATTTATATAGTCAATAAGGTGGAAGAAAGTTTCTGATAATGCACTTTCACTGAAAAACATGAGGTCTAGCAAGATGTTTTTTCAACAACAGACTCGACAGGAGATTAGTGAAATTATAGAATCTATGAATTTAGAGTTGGGAACATTAGAAAGAGTGAAGAATCACTTTATTTTTTTGGGGAAGATAAATTTTTAAGATATCATAGGATGATACATATTTTATGATCCATGAAAATCATTTATATCCATGGGTACCAATTTTGAAACTATGTATGGAAGGGAAAGTTTATCACTGGATAGTTCTTATAAATATTTTTCTAGATATTTTGTGGGAAGATTTAATATTGGAGCTCTAGGGTGGGTATTTATATTCAATAGGGAATAATATAATTATTCATCTTCAAGGAATCAAACATATAGTATATATATAGTATTTCATCAATTAATTCTAGAAAGTCATTTTTTATAATCCAAATTTGAATGGTTCATTGTATATATGTATTATTAGGTGGTATGTGATATGATATTGACATCATGGAAGATTCTAATGAACCTGGTTCTAATGAATGAATTTTCTCATTAAGATGGAGCATGGAACATGATTTCTTAGTTAGAGAAAATATTTGTGGATATGAAATTCAATGGTTCGCATTAAATTAATCTTACGGTCACAATGGTAGTGAAAGGACAGCCAAATTCAACCTTGTTCTTGTTAATTTAGATAAGAGATTAATGAAAAAACGAAAATATGGGTTGTCAAAGTGGAAAAAGGATCACAATATTTCTAATATTGATTTTATAGAATCAAATTCTATAGGTAACATTTATTATTTTAGAGAAAAATATGGTCCAACTCACATGAACCCTCAAAAGGCTACTAAATTATATAGTTGGAGTGAGTTTAGCCAAAAGAGTATATGGATGACCTGATATAACACCATCCACAATATTGTTTCATCAAAGATGGTAACATGGTGATGAAACATCATTCTCTATACCTCAACATGCTTGACGAGTAGGGGGTTTGGGTAACTGATTCAATGAATCTTGAAGTCTCGATTTAATTCATGTATATATTGGTAATTTTTTATAGTGGAACAATACATAATTATGTTTTAATGGAATATTTTTTTTGTATGAGTGACCCTTCCTAATTAGTTTTAATATTATTTAGTATATTACAAACATATATTTTAATGTTGGATATGTGGGTCCTTGTAAATTAAATTGTCTGGTCTGGATTTGAAAGAATAATATTTACTATTTGACACATCATTCATTAAAATTGCTTTAGGAATGGATTTGATAGAATCACGGAGATATGTAACTTCCCAATAAAAGAACATAACAATGAGATTAATTTTCCAAAGAAAGACACTAACCCTATTGGGATGTCATTTTGGCTATAATGATCCTCATTAATTTAAAAAATTTATAGATAATTGAGATTTTCTATCACAAGAATCCTTGTGGAACCTAGGTATACATGAGACATAGCATAAACACATGACTATACATGTGTTTTTTCCAACCCTAGACAAATTTATGGTCATGTTTTTACAAATTTTCAAGTATCCAGGGTCTTTCCACATCAACATGAGACTGATCTCGCCACATGGTTGCTCAAACCAGTGTCTATATTTAATGCATGAACCAAAAAAATTTATCCAATGAAGTATTAAGTTGATAGGTAGGTGGATAATTTTTATTCTTGGGGTTATTCAGAGTAGTATTCTATTCTGGTCTTCCTAGAACAAAATATAGAGGGAGAGTGGCATATATTTGTTAAAAATTGGGAATTTAATAAGAAAAATATTTCAGACATATTTTTTATACCCATTATTGATAACTTGTTGGATGAGTTGTTTGGTAACATAGATATTTCCAAATTGGACCATAAATAAGGTTTCCACCAAGTACATTTCAAGAATGAGGAAGATCAAATGATCCCCTTCCACACCCATGTATGGAATTTAAAAATTCCTATTTATACTATATGGACTTATGAATTCCCCTTCAACATTTAAATCCACCTTTAATCTCCAATTTAAACCATTAATAAGAATGTTTTCTAATAATTATGTGTTGATATATGTGTTTATAGAAATAGTTGGATAGATCTTCTGGGACATTTTGAATGCATGTTTTCAATCGCACAGAGTGAGTAGTTCAATGTTATCCATAACAAATTTCTCCTTAGAAGACCTACAGTTGGGTATCTAGGTCATTTAATTAATCATTATGTCATCCACATGGACCCCAAACAATTTCCAGATTAAATGACTTGTCGATCCAATGAAATTTTTTGGAGGTCTGAGGGGTTTTAGGCCACTTCTTAATATTATCAGGAATTTTGTGAAATTAACATAACTGCATAAAAAACTTTCCAAAAAATAGTTTTACTGGGGAAAAGGGCACAATAAACGTTTGAGGGTTTAAAAAAACTGTTTTTTGATTTTTTTTGCAAAATTTAAATTATTTTTCTAGAAAATTTATCATCTAGTGCGATGCTATAGAAGGAGTTCTGTGTATGATTCTCAAGTAGGAATGGGGCCCTATAGCCTATTACAATGAGACCATACTTAGAGCCAGACTCAACAAGTTAGTATATAAGAAGTAATAAATTCCCATATTGTATGTTGTCTAATATTGATGAAAATACATATTGAGTATAAAATTCATTAATTTTACTCACAATAAAATTATGAAGCATTTTATGAGTTAATGAATTGTTTTTATGAACTAACAATGTTTGCAAGATAAAGTGTTGGGTTATAATTTTGACATTGTTTACAAATATGGAATACAAAATTATTCCACGTATAACTATTCAAGGGTGATTGAACAGTGAATTTTAAAAATAGACATTTATTATTGATTCTAGATTGATGATTTACAGGAAAAATAAGAAAGCAACCATGATGAATTCATCTGAAACCTAATTTCTTCTCTCAAAACATAGTAACATGTACCGGTTTTTTTTCATTTGATAAGGGAATACATTATTTTAAAATATTCCTAATTACCACTAAAAATTCATGGTTAATTCTCAAATTTCTATAGTATTTCAATGTCTCCCCACTTGAACAATATAAGGGATCCTTGAAGAACTACAAATGTTTTGTAGTCAGATTGTATTGGTAGGGTAGAATGAAAAAATGGATCAATTTTTTCATGAATTTGCTACATGTCTATGACACAAATACTAAAATTTTATACCTAGAGTTTTAAAACTATCACTCCCAAATATATATTTTATTTTGTAAGAATAATTTATGGAATTTATTTTTATAATATTTAAATCAATGGAGTATGAGGTGGCCTTTGTTATGGTGGAAAATCATTCCAAGAAGTCCTAATTTTTTACCTCCCAAAAACCAATTTTTTGCTAAATATGAAGCTAATATTTTCCTAAAAGATGTTATTAGACTATATGGAATGCCATGTTCTATTTTTTATTGATCATGATCCAATTTTTACATGTGTATTATAGAAGGATTTTTTTCATTTTCATACGTATAATCTTATGATGAGATCCGCATTCCATCCTCAAATGTAAGGATGTAAAGAGGTTTTCAACTATATCCTTGAAACTTATTTCTGATTTTTTGTTCTGAAATGATAAGGAAGAGTGTTCATTGGTTACCTTTGTTTGAGATCTACTAAAATATTACCTTTCATGTTTCAACTAGAAAAACTCACTTAGAAGTTGTTTAAGGGAAAAAACCCCAAATTGTTCTACATTATAATAATGGTGAAACATCTCTTGATATACTTTTCAATGAATTTATTGACTTTGATGATAATATTAACCATATAATAAGTCATTTATTTATATTGTAATGTTCCATGAAATTAATTGATAATAGGAAATGGAGGGACATTTTGTTTCAGCCAATTGATCATGATTTCACAAGTTGCGGTAACTATAGTCTACTGTGTCATTTTATAATATTTATCTTAAAAATTATACATGATTTTTTGGGAATTTGATAGTAATTTCCTTAATGGGGGTTGTTTCTTATCACATAGAGTTTTTTTGTACATATTAAGGTAAATCATATGTATCATGTCACTTAGCTTAATTTAGTTTTTGGAGACCCTATTCAAGAATATCATACATTGAATTATTGTGAGGATATTCCAAGTAATTGTTTTATAGGATTTTTTGTTGTCTAATAGAGGATGTTGGATTTAAAATAATTTTACTTTTCAATTGCAAGGGATGCCATCTGGTAATGATTTTTGGGAGAATTCCTAGTTATTTTGGGCTCAATTCCCATTCTTACACCTTTTGGGAAAGGTGTAGAAATAGGAGGATAGAATAGGTAGGGATTTTCAGGAGGATGTTTCTTGGTTGTTTGAGATAGATTAATCAACTCGGTCACTAATGATCATTATTTGGAGTGGGTGTCTAAATATTTTGAATGATGTGTAATTTGGACTGCTATTAGAGAAAACATTTTATGATGGTTTGGGAATTATTTACGAAGGCATTTTTTATTTTTTTTCGGTATGTAATAGTCATAGAAGACATTATTATAGGATCTGAGAGAGGCATATAGAAGTGTTGGATACCTCTTCTCTGTTCTCAATGTATTTTTTTACGAAATTCATTTTCAAGTACAATTTTATAGATTTAAAATATATAAAACTTGAAACCAATAATTTTTTATAATTATTGAACATAAAATATTTTCACCAACTATTATAGAGATATATGGTTCTATCAGATTCTAACCAAGTGTCACTCGTGGAAATATCACCACATCATTTTACAAGGAATTTCGGTCTTGGAGGATCTATATGAATAATAATGAATACCCTAATAGGCATTGTTACGGATATGGTGGACCTATGAATAGTGATGTGAAGAAGAGTTTGTAATACCTCATAGAAAATAATATCAATGAATGGGTCATTTAAAATCTTGTTTTTTGTGTCAAAATTTCTATGTTCTCTAAAGGATTGGTCTAACTATTAATGGTTGATTCCATGATATGTATGGGTTTTCCCTTACATGGTCGGTAAAGGTAATTCTCATAGGATCTGGTTTATGTTTGAGTGATCATGCTATTTATGTATGGGTAAGATCTTTGGCTCGCATTGATGTGTTTTGAGCCATTAAAGTTGAATCTTATATAATCAATCTCGTCGTACATGTATTTTTATGTTATAGAAAATGGGATAATAATATGGAAAGATTTTTAATGAAGGAAAATAATTATTGATTTTTCTTAGGGGTATATTCATAGGGATTAATATTTTCAAATATGAAATATTTCTAATGATGTTATAAATTCGATGTTTCCAAATTAAAAATATGGAAATATTCCAAAACGAAAATCATGGAGTGTATTTCATGAAATTCAGTGAATTTCAATATTTTCAAAATATGGATATATCATGAGTGAATATTAATGTATGTTTGAAAAAAAAGGATTTTCCATATTTCTAAATATGAAATGTTATTGTGATATTTCAATGCACCTATAAGAAGAACAGATGATAGAAAGGAGAGGTGGGGGACACTACTCTTAATTATAGTATATTATTGTTTTATTTGGAAAAGGGGAAAATAGTTTGGTGAATGTTGTAATAATTGGAACGGAAAATGGTGAAACGAGAATGAAAAATATGATAACACCACTACATCATGTTCTCGAAATAAGAAGAGGTGTTGATGAGATCTGATACTGCACTACTATACATGGAGAGACAATGGTGTTCAAAGAAAAATTCCAGTCATATAATTATTATTCAGAGAGAGTTGTTTTTACAGTCTATGGGAAGACACAAACTCAACCCTTTGTTATGATGAGTTGAATACATCTAGTATGATAATGGAAAAGTTTGGAATATTAAATATTAATGTGCAACCATTTATAACTAGAGATGGAATCAGTTCATGTTTTACCATATTGATGATGGAGATTCCCTATGGTCAATAAACTTATTGTATCCTTCACAAAGGAAATGTAAAGTGTGTATAAGAGTGGTGGACTTGGATTTGTAGTTCACCATTATGAATCATTTTATATGAAGATGTGTTGTATTTAATCCTTGTACACCAACACATTGTTGGTGTGTGCTCCGTCTATTAACCCATTAGGGTGAACTAAGTAAAAACGTAGTGTTCATGTCTGATTTATTTTGTGAAGATCTATAATGAGTATGATTGGGATACAATTGCGAAAATAAGATGTTTAATTATTGTTCTCTTGACATGAGAACAAGATCCAAAAATGGCTTGGAGGGGGGAAAAATGCCAAAATTGGTCAACTCCCATATTAACCCCTTTAGAGTTCCATGGATACTAATAACACTACAACAATGTAGGACATTATCTATGCTAAAAAGGACATTATCAGTGCTAAAAAAGAAATATTAATCAAGACGCTATTAAAGCGGTTACCCTTTATCAACACTTAGAAAAGCGCTAATAAAGCCTCGCCCCCCTAATCAGTACTATTCAAGGAAATGATAAAGTCCCCATTTATAAGTGCTTCAATTAGAATTTATAATGGTTTCCCTATCTGGGCATGTTGTTTGTATAACAACGCACCCATAAACCTTCAAAAAAACATAAAATCCAATAAAAATAATCAAACTAGCAATAATAAATCGCACAAACCAGTAAAAACTAACTCAAAAATAACCTATCATAGTATATATATACAAAAGAACCACATACACAATGAAAATGATGAAAAAACAAGCAATTCACATGATGGTTTGGAAAACAATGCTATATACATTTAATTAACATCATGAATATAAAAATATTCCCTAATGGAATATACCAAGAAACACTTCTATATACATTTTGAACAATGATTTATAAAATTACATTTACAAATATCCGACAAATAGTTAAAAACATAATTGTTTTCTCTTTTTATGTCTATAGTCCCCTCTAAAAAATATCCTTCGATGATTATATTTGTCGAAAAAATCATCCCAACTCGAGAAAAAGGATCCACATATATATGAAATAAAATATTATGTTAGTAATACAATAAACAAAGAAATTAAGAATTAATGTGAATAATACATTATAAAATTTCAATTATTAATAAAAATGACTCATTTGGAGCCATACAGGTGACACCGTGCATCTTATTGAGGTGGGTATGTTTCCTACACTTCAAAAATGACAGATGGGTCATTTTCCTAATATATCAATCCAATTGTAATGAATGTAAATGTTTTTCAGTATATCAGTTGTGTTTTTTTATTAAATATAATTTCAAACCAAAAACATGCAATTTGATTCATACCGGTCTCATCGTTCATCGGTTTGACATGAAAATACTTCATACACATCACAAAGGATTGGTAAATCATTGTAATTAATTTGGAAGAAAATCGGTGCATGTTTTCTTGGTTTTTAGTGAGTGACACATTTTGAGTTAAAATTTCAATTTTAAATTGACCGTATACACTTTTAGTTATACAGGACACAACGTTCATCATATTGAGGTGGGGTTGATTCCTACATGTCAAAATTTTTGTTTGGATTATTTTCCTAAATTATAAAAACAATTTGAATGTGGTTCCATGGTTTTCAGTATATTAGTGGTGTTTTGTTACTTGAATTAATGTCACTTTTAAATTAAATGACACATTTGGATCCATACCAGTGACATTGTTCATTACACTAAGGATTGTTTGATTCCTACACATCAAAAATTATTGATAGATCATTTAAATAATGTATCAAATCAATCGGAATGTATTTCCTTAGTTTTCAGTATGTTAGTGTTAAATTTTTACAAAAATGTCATTTTAAACTAAAAACATGCAATTTGAGCCATACCAATCGCATTGTGTGTCAGTTTGATGTGAGATTACTTCATACTCTTTACAATGCACATAATAGTCCCCATCCAAAATTTGGAAGACAATTGGAGTTTTTTTCTTTTATTTTTCAGTGTGTCACATGTTTTGTGTTAAAATGACAATTTTAAATGGTTAGTGGACACTTTTAGTCATACAAGTCACACTGTTCATCATATTTAGGTGGGGTTGATTCCTACATGTCATAACAGAATCATGGATCATTTCCCTAAATTATAAAAACAGTACGATGGTATTTTCTTAGTTTTCAGTATGTCAGTTCTATTTTTTTACTTGAATTAATGTGTATTTAAAATAACAAGACACCTCTAGTGTCATACCGGTGAAAATGTGTGTCGGATTGAGATGAATTTGATTCATACAGGTCTCAATTGATAGATGGATCATTTTCCTAATGTATCAAAATAATAAAAATGAATTTACAAGGTTTTCAGTATTTCAGATGTGTTTTTTTACTAAAATGTAATTTCAAAACTAAAACATGAAATTTGAGTCATTCCAGTCACATTAGGCATTGGTTTGATATGATATTGCTTTACACACATCAAAAAGAACTTAGAATCATGTCCTTAATTTGAAATCCAATCTGAGAACATTTTTTTAGTTTTCAGTGAGTGACATAGTTTGAGTTAAAATTTCAATTTTAAATTAATAACAGATACTTTTAGTCATACCGGTGACACTGTTCATTGGATTTATGTGGGGTTGATTTCTATATGTCACAACTGACTCATGGATCATTTTCCTAAAGTATAAAAACAATCCAAATGCATTTTCTTTGTTTTCAGTATGTCAGTTGTGTTTTTTACTGGTTTTATTGTCAATATTAAATAAAAAGACACATTTAGAGTCATATCGGTGACAACATTCATCGAATTGAGATGTGGTTGATTCCTACATGTTATAATGACTGATGGATTGTTTTCTTAATGTATCAATACAATTGAAATTCATTTCCTCAGTTTTCGGTATATCGATTGTTTTTTTACTACAATTTCTTTTCAAACTGAAAAAATGAAATCTCAGTAATATTGGTCATATCATGAGTCAGTTTGATATGCTACTTTTTTATAAATATTACAGGGGACACAAAAATAATGGTACTTAATTTGGAATTAAATCAGACTATATATGATTTGTTTTCAGTGAGTGACACGTTTTGAGATAAAATTTAAATTTTAAACTGATAGTGGACACCATTAGTAATATCAATCACATTATTCGTTTTATTGAGGTGGGGTTGTTTACTTTAGGTCACAACTAACTCTTGGATCATTTTACTAAAATATCCAATCAAATCCAAATGAGTTTTCTTAGTTTTTAGTATATAAGATCTGTTTTTTCGTTAATTAATGTTAGTTTTAAATAACAAGACACTTTTAGAGACATATCGGTGAAACCAAGAATCATATTGAGTTGTGGTTGATTACAGCACATCACAAATGAATTATGTATCATATTCATAAAGTATCAAAACAGTTGGAAAAAATTCCTTCAATTTTCAGTATGCATGTTGTTTTTTTACTAAAATGTAATTTCAAACAAAAAACATGAAATTTGAGTCATACTAGTTAGAGCATGCAGTGTTCTGACTTGAGACTGCATCATACACATCAAAAATTACATAAAAATATCTTCATTAAATTTGGAATACAATTGGAGTTCAT
This sequence comes from Viscum album, assembly GCA_963277665.1. Classification (NCBI taxonomy): domain Eukaryota; kingdom Viridiplantae; phylum Streptophyta; class Magnoliopsida; order Santalales; family Viscaceae; genus Viscum; species Viscum album. The sequence continues at coordinate 1,900,085,776 of OY728121.1, read as the reverse complement.
TTTTTGGGTTTTTAGTGAGTGTCATGTTTTGAGTTAAAATGTAAATTTTAATCTGATAGCAGACACTTTTAGTCATACCAGTCACCTAGTTCGTTGGATTGATGTGGGGTTGATTCCTACATATTAGAACTTCCTCATGGATCATTTTCTTATTGTATCAAAATAGATGGAATGTGTTTGCTCAGTTTTCAGAATGCTGATCCTATTTTTTACATGAATTAGTGTTAATTTTATATAACAAGACACATTTGTAGTCATAACAGTGTCTCCTTGAGTCGGATTAAGGATCATTTGATTTCTACACGTCAAAAATGATTGATGGATTATTTTACTATGGTATCAAAACAATAATAATGCATTTTCTCAGTTTTCACTATGACATTTGTGTTTTGTTACTAAAATTTCATTTGAAACCAAAAACATGCAATTTGAGTCATACCAGTCCCATTGTACATTAGTTTGACTAGAGTCTACTTCGTACATGTCATAACGGACTTACGAATCCCTATCCTTAATTTAGAAGACAATCCAAGTGCTTTTTCTTCTGTTAGTTAGTGACACATTTTGATTTAAATTGTCAATTTTAATCTAATTGGAGACACTTTTAGTCATACCGGTCACACCATTCATCAAATTGAGGTGGGATTGATTCATACATGTCAAAACTAACTCATAGATCATTTTCATAGTGTTTAAAAACAATCTGAATTCATTTTCTTAGTATTTAATATGTTAGGTGTGTTTTTACTTGAATTAATTTCATTTTTAAATGACGAGACCCATTTGGAGTCATTCCAGTGAAACCATGAGTCAGATTGAGGTGATGTTTTTTCCAAACCATCTCAAATGACCGATGGATCATTTTCCTAAATTATCAAAACAATCAGAATGAATTTATTCAGTTTTTAGTATGTTAGTTTTGTTTTTTCACTTAATGAATTGCATGTTGATTGTATTTTAATAGAAATCAGTGCTCTACATTTTCAAAGTATTTGTGTTGTTGATAGACCACATAGGATAAAAAGTATCAAGAAGGGGTTTCCCCTTCCCTTGAGTTTGTTGTGACATATTTTTCCCCTATGTGGTTGACACGAAATTACATCCTCCTTCTACATCATAGATTTTGTCGACCCGGTGAAGAACCAACTCTCATATATTAAAGACCTCCAAATAAATATATGACAATTGGTTTATCACGGGGTCAACTAAATAGTGGAGTAATATCTTTTGCCAATATTTTCTCAAGATGTCATAACAAAATCATGTGATAGGGAAACCCTTTCTAGATACTCGTTGTATTTTTTTTCAATCAACAACACACATACCTTTTAAATTATGACCACTAATTTCATTTAAAAAACCAATCAACATGCAATTCATTTAGTGCGCAAACAAGGACCACCAATGGCCATGATTTTATGTGGGGTGTTCATCCCATACAAATCACAACATTTACATAAAAAAAATAGAAATATAAGGCAAACAAGATTATTAAAGGTTATATTATTTGATATTTTTACTATCTTTATTCTATATTTGTATATTTATCCATCAACTATGCTACCCAATTGATTTTAAGAATATCTATATCATCTTGTGAATATGACTATTTTTGGTAGTAATGGTAATAATGAAAAATAAAAATACACAAAAGATTAATAAGTATTTTAAATTAAATAGAAATCATCTTTGAAAATACCTCTTCAGGGTTGCGTTTTGGTCATGGAATATGATGTCTTTCATAAATTTACTATCATAATATCATCGGTCTTACCATTCCATTGTTTTGGGAACTATAGAAACATTGTGAAAAATAATTAATTTTTTATGTGTTTGGATAGTGAAATATTATTATATATACCATGATTTATATCCAGTTGTAATACTATTCGGGTTTCATGTCCTTTTCCCCTAGCCTTATTCCATGGTGTAGACAATATTCAATCACCACCCTAACATAATAGAATAATCATTATAAAATAATATAAATTATATAATTGGATATTCGGTTCTAAAATATTTTATATAGGGTATTACAAATTGATAAACATCCTCATTTTTTGTTTAGTTTATTGAATATCAATTCATTAAATCCAAATACAAATCTTTGGGGTATCTAAATTGACAAAAATTTCCATCTGATAATTCCAAAGAATGAAAAAAATAATAATTAATGAATGAAATTAAAATATATATGATATGATAAAATTGTGTTATTTCTCCCCTATATCAATGGTAATAAAAAGATTCTGTCATCTATAAATTTTCTGTTAAATGATTTGGGTAGTCCTGCCACTATTTCACCCTCTTTATTGGAAGTTATGACTTCATGTTTTGTAGAGGTGACATGAGGTCTAATGAGTCCAAATTTTTTTTATGGGTAAATCCCTCCAATTATTTTTTATATATACACCTGTGAAATGTATTGACTGTATTTTGACATAATTATCAATGTATATAAACTTTTGGAAAATGAAATCATGAAAACAAACCTCATGTAAAAATTTACATCTGAGCCACCGAACCAATCATAATAGAGGATTTCAATTTCACTCTAAACACCAATGAAGTATGTATCATCCCCTTTATAAATATTTTATTCAAAATCAATTATGTGATTACCACCATATTTCAACTTCATATCCACATGAGCCATCAATGATTATAAATGTAGATATAGAATTGGGGTTTTAAGGTTATTTGGTTAGATCATTTTGATCATTTGAATGATCCTTTAGTTGTTTTTGAACCGGTAATTGATTACACCGCCTTCCCTTTTTACATCTGTAATAATTACATCAGTTTAAAAATTTATCATTAAATGATTAAGGTTTTTCTTGAAAATTAAATTGTAAATGAATACCTCATTTTTGACATGTTTTTTACATGACTTGAAAGTCATGCGTTGAATATTACTAGATCCTGTTCAACCGTATGAATATCTACATCATCAATTGGAATGGGTAGATCGACACTCATCTCAAGGGATACAATAATTGACACTCTAACATGATCTATCAGATGTGTTCTATTGCGTAGAATTTCATTATGGATATTGGACACTGTAGCCCTAACTACAAGGGGATGGGTGGGTGTTGATAGATATAGATCACATTCATTTTCACCCTGTAGAATATCAATATATGAAAGGTATTCATGTCTATTTTCTATATAATTCACATTTCACTAAAAAAATAATTAGAAAGCTAACTACCTCTATTATGAATTGTTTTTTAGGGTAATGGATCACCTCAATCCTATTGGGCAGTGGGGCAGTATCTTCAAATGTGGGTTGTTCTTGAGTTTTTTCTTCTCCTTGACTCCCCTCATCAAACATGAAATTATCCCTCTCTGGTATTGTAATTATTCTTGACTAATAAATAATATTTCTCTCATCATTCTTATTTCCTCAATTTATTCCTCCACTTGTTTTTTTCTCAAAATATGTTCGGGGTATCACACCAAAACCTGCACCTGTTACGCGACCATATTTTCTGGGTACTTCAAGGCCAATGAAAGTATGTCTTCATCATTTGTGGGTGTTGTTTATCCTGGTGACTATGGTATATAGAATATAAAGGATAATAAGATGTCATTATTATAAAATAGATATTTAAATAAAAACAAAATTTTATTATGTCATACATACACAGGTTTCCCATTATTTTTGTGTGTTTTCATCTATTAGATTTCCATATTTTGTTACTCATGCCTCCTTCCATAGAACATGGAATGGGATGGAATTGGTTGTGTATTTGGACTCTTAAAGTTTCATATAAACAAAAGAACATAGTTATTGTGTTATTTTATGTCACATAAATGTATTGTGGTATATTTAAAACACTTACCAATAATTTTTCAAGTTATTTGTACCATATCCATACTTTATAGTATGGGAACACTAGTTTTGATTCCCATTGTTTATTTTCATCACTAAATTTCTATTTCATAAATAAAACAATATCAAACCAAGTGATTAATACATGTAACATCAAACAACTTATTACCAAACACAATGTACCTGAAAAGACCGCTTCACACGACGACTAGTAAACACATCCCACAATGATTGGGTTATCACGTTTTCATAAATAAAATGTGAGAATTGTTGTATTTTCACTATATCATATTTAAGATGATATTTCATTAAAAGTGGGAGAAAAAAAATGTGAATCTTTCCAGCAAAAATTATGTCATAGTCTTTGTGTGAGTTATTTACTATAAATCACTCTGTATGAGATGATGATGTCTTAGTCAATGTTTCTTTATTTAATTTTTTGTAAATTGAAAAAATTATATCATAACTATAATGTAATATATCACCCAAATTAGTGTCTTAATTTTATACACAACATGTTCCCACAAAGTTACATCAATCATTACACATTGTCGAGTAATGATTCTAATGTAACTATTGAACATGGCCTTGTTGGGGTTAACATGTTGTCCCTGCATATTCCATCCAATCTTGTATTTGATTCCTTCTTATTTAGCCTAAATGATTTTTTATAATACCATCAAACTACACTTCTGTTATTTTTTCTATGTCACTGGTTTTTTTACCTTTCTATTCCTCATATCCACCATCATAAATATGTTCCTCCGGCTCCAGAGGGCATGCATCAACATGTGCAGACGGTGGTTGTAGCACTAGGTGTAACATTCTGGGTAAATAAAGAATTTGATATTATCATATGTATTAATATTTTTAAATTAAATATTAATTTTACATTAAATGGGATTCTATGTTCGATGGCGTACTTGACACACAACAATGGGTTTCTCTGAAAATCTCATGTCGCACATATGGCTCAGTCATACTGAAAAATAATAATATAATTTTATTATTTTAAATGGTATTTAACACAAAGTCGTTGTATTGGCAGGAATGGAAGGAACTAACTAAAATATGATTACACATGTCTGTTAATTTTTATTTACATTTATCCAATAAACGTTATAATCTTAAAATGGGAATGAATACAATTTTAAGCATAAATACTCTAAATTCTTTAAAAAGTCGATTTACTGCCTTTTGATAGAGAAAACCATTTTAAATATTGTTTTTTACACTTTTATATGTTCTATTTGACAAAAGAATTTTATTCTTTAGAATATGGACATCAAAATTTACTTTGGATGAAATTTTCTTATTTTTATGATAGTATTCATTTTTTAATGAATAGTGAAAAATACTGCATTTTAATTCAAAACTCCCTTTTAATCTAATATATTTAAATAGTTAAATTTTTTATTTTTATTGTTTTTAAAGGTTAATTGGATTATATTTTTTCCATTTAACCAAATTTTGTTATTGTAAGTAATTTTAATCTGAAATTGGACATAAACAAGGGTCAATCTTTTGATAGTTATTATTTAATAAAAACACGCTTTTTGGTTTTGACAATAGAAATTATTTTTAAATTAATTAAAGAAACCTATATGTTTTGAATTTGGTAAAATAGACATCAATTTTGAAATTTTAATATCAAAATTATCATTGGGTGAACCTTCTATATTTTTCTCAAAATATTATATTTTTTATGAATAGTGAATAACCCTGAATTATTGTTAAAAAACTGAATCATTCATTTAAATGAAATTTTACCACTTATATGAATTGAATTTAAAAAATAAAATATTCATGGTTGATAATAGTAAGTAAAATTTGGTTCAATATGATGAATATATTTTTTTGGTGAATAACAACTTTTGATTTTTATTTACTGGAGTTAAAGGTAAATTAGGTAATTAAAGGTAAAAATAGTATTATAATAATACAAATTATAATAAAACTTGTCATAACCTTATTGGATTGATAATGGAAGAACAAGACAATCCTTGGGTGATACTTTTGGCCTTTTAAAGCCACTTGGGTAAGATAATGACATTAATAACTATTTTTAATGAAAAATTAAAATTATCATAAACATGAATCTTTTTACTAAAACAATTTTTATATGGGGTTATATATTCAATATCTTCGACAATAAATATTCTTTGGAAATATATAATTATTTATTACATCATGGTATATTATTTAAAATTTTTATACATGATAACAATAAATTTAATTATTACACAATGGTGATGCAGTAATTGTTTTATTAATAAAGGATTCAAATAAATAATATTATAAATATTAAAATAATTTTTTTGAACATTTTTATGAAATCCTATAATTTTATATATTAGCATGACCTGTTATAATTTAATTAATGATTGTTTTTATAAATTATCATGTTGGTTTGGATATTTTAAAAAGTCAGGATAAGAATAGTAAAAAAATTGATATAAAAGAGTTTTTAAATCAATCAATATTTTATTAAATGTTTAAAAAGTCCTAAAAACAATATTTTGGAGAAATGAATAATATGATGTTAAAAATTACATTAATTATCCATTATTTGTCACATTTAATTTTCTATTAAATATTTTAACCATATAGTATGAATATATAAGAGGACATGGTAAAAGTTAAATATGTTAACAAAAGGTTTAAATAACAAAATATAAGGGTTAAAAAATATCCAAAACCTATCCAATTCTTATTGGATGATTTTAGTTCAACATATATTCACTTTATAATTGAATGAATATAATTTTAGACATTTTTAAACTAAAAAATAATTTGATAATAAAATAATACTTTTAAAATTTCTTATAGAGCCCCTCCTCCCTTTCATAAAAGGCCACCACCTCTAACCTATTAGTCACACCTCTCAAAACCCTTGGATCGTCCATCCTCAGAACAAATAATCTACCAAAATACCTCTACTTCTATTATAATCCTTACCTTACCTAGAAGTCACTTCAATAAATCCTTTCAGTTCAAACCAAAGGCATTTACTCGATTTAAAGGTAACCTATTCCATCATGCTATTTTCCTTTATTTTCCTTATCCAATTCCCTCAATTCTATTTATTAAATTTTTTTAACAAAAAATGTATCTTAAATATACTAGTATGTTTTTATGAGGAGAATTGAAGCTATAAATCCACACAGCTCCATCTAATGGATAAGAACATACAGTTTCTGTGGACGACGAACTAATGCCTCACGAAATAATGATTTTTTAATTATCTCATACCACCTATCACGATGTACATTATGAAGGAAATATATTTATACGTGATATATATTATATTTATATTGTCTCTATGATTCTGTATTTTTCATTTATTTCATACCATTATGGTTTCCATAATGGGTGAATAAAATAATTACGTTTGAGGAAGTGCGGACTACTGCCCCATCAATGTGATAGGACTTGTTCATGTGATACGTGAAACGTATAAAAAATGGAGTTAATGAAATTATATATGTTATTATACTGGAATTATAATATACCTATGTATCATTGATTTTTCTCTCCATTAAATATGAAATATAAATGAAATTCGTTTTCATGTATACGTAAGTGAATTTCATTTCTTATCTCCAAATGTTATGTACTATAAAAAATATGTATATATACTAGATATATATGATATATATGATTTCAAAATAATTAATTTAATTCTAGAGATAATGTACTTTTGACCACATTGACCACATGTAATTATAAGAAGTTAATTCTTGACTAAATTAACAAATATCGAAAAAACAATAATTATTAACATAAATGATTATGTTATGTTTATAACATGGTAATTAGTGATATAAAAGGAATAATAAACATGAAGAAGGTTATTTAGTACTTAGAAATTATTATTAGGTTATTATTCAGGAGATTATAGAATGAACATTTCTTGTCAGACATGAGCTACGAGACATCACCTCAATCACCTTTCATTGAGGTATATTTTGATTTATACACGACATTCTTTTATACAATGTATAAAACCCATTGGAATTTCATTTCATTTAAAGGGAGTCTTTTTCTGGGTATAATTTTACTAAATGACAAAATTAATTTTTCTTTTTAAAGTACGCGGTGAAAATGACCTTTCTGCCATCACAAACATTATTTTATATTTGGATTCCTTAACAAGTTATGATGTTTTTTAAGAAGAAAATAAATACTATATACCCTTTTAATATATTTTTGAATTGAAAATTATTTTGAGAAATAATTTGTTCTTTCAATATCATTAAATGATATGTTTTGATTGAAATGTGGAAATGTTATCTTTACTTTATGTTTGTTTTATGTTTTATGATTATGTTATGGTTCTTGGGAATTGTATACGTATACAGGTGGTTCCATGATAAATCATGGGTTGGTGAGCACGAGATGGATCTCGAATGCAATGGGTAACATGATGGAGGTAAATGATAGGGTTTTTTCTAATATATTTATGGAATATACTGTGATGGGTATTCCAATATAACTCCCAATGTAGCTGTGAAAGCTACAATGTATGTATGATATGGATGTTACAAGTTACCTTTATGATTTATGATTTCAATGTGTTATTCATAAATTTTATTATTTAATGAGGTATTTTAAAAAGCTTATGTTATGTGTGTATTTATATACTAATGTTTCATTTTATTTTATTTTATTACTATTACATAGTTTTTTATTTTCATTGCATGTTTTTGAAATACATTTGATAGGGTATAAGGAAGGGTTAGATAAAGGAATAATTGAAGAATATTTATATCCCAAAAAGTATTATTTTTTTCTTATAAGAGATTTTATATTATGAAAAAATAGATACTAAGATGAAATTTCTACATTGTAATATTTGAGATTTAATGTAATAGTTATGTATAAAATCTCTAAAAATATAAACCTAAAAAATCACCAATGTGAATTATTAACTTAATTAAAGATTATGTAGTCATTATGGATGGGTTGTTATAGTTTGTATCAGAGGTCAGTTTAGATAAATTAATGAGTTAGGATAATGTTAAATTAATATGCATAAATTAAGGTATGGTCAAATTGAAATGATATGGCATTTACATATTACCATATTTCTTCACCTGAGATATTTCGCTGTTCAGAATGGTTTTCCACAGAGGAAATATAGTAGCTTTGATGGGATGACATAAAAAGGAAGAAAAACTTCCAAATCAGCAACCTGAGATGGTCATAATTGGAACTGAACTGTTTTTTGTAGTTATGGTATAGTTGAATCGTGCTATTAATGTTGGTGGTATCCATTCACAAGAACTACAAGATCAACCACATAAGAACATGTAAGTAGTACTGAATTTCATGAAGCATCGTCCCCTATAATTCAGAGAATCATCTAACATTGTGCTAGCTGAAGGGTACTTGAAGAAGATTCTAGATGTCATGTGATGTTTAGAACAGAAAAAGGTTAGTCTCACTATTTACCATTTTGACATTGAAGCCGATCAGTGGAGGTTAGTGGTTAAAAATATTATGTATAGTGAGGAGATTGATGCTCTAGATAAGGATGAATTCAATGTTATGTTTCTTGAGAAATATTTTAATAAGGTTGTTTGTCATAGGATGGAAAAAAATTCCTTGAATTAAGGCAAGAGGATGACCTAATGGTCGATTATGAAGAAAAATTCACTGGACTATCAAGGTATGCTGAAAATTTCATATTTGATCTTGATAGTAAAATCATTCATTTTTACTCTGGATTAATTCCAATGTATCGAATGGATTTAGCTTCTCTTGAGTTCAATAGTTATGAAAAACTTATTCAATGTGTGGAGAAGGTCGAAATGAAGTTCTTTGATGATCAGGTGTTCTTTGAAAAATAATAGAATAAGAGTTTGAGGTGGATGACGAAAGGAAAAAAATCTTCAAATAAGACTGATGATAAGAGACTTATGTTTATAGTTTGCGAAAAATGTGGTAAAAAGAATTGTGGGGAATTTATTTTGAATTCTGTTAAGTGCTACCAATGTGGTAAAATGGGACATAAGGCTCATAATTTCCCTGATAGATATCAAGGTAATGGTAAGAAAACATCAAATTTATAGTTAGTATATTTTTTAAGTTAAATAAAATGGGTCATTAGGAAAATTATTCTCCAACGAAAAACTAAACGGAGTGAATTCAGCTGGAATACAAGAAGAATGGGGTGGTAAAATCCTTTTTAACTACATCAGTAGATGTTGGACCATCGAATGAAGTAGTATCAGGTACACTATTTGTTTATTCAAATTATGACAACTTGTTTTTTGATTTAGGGTCTACAAATTCATTCATTTCTAAAAAAGTTTCAAGTAAAATGGGAATTCCATAAAAAGATATGAATACTAAACTTATTGTAAAAACACTGGGAGAAAATGATGAGTAAAAAAAATTATAATAACCTTCCTATCCTTTTGTGCCAAAATAATTTACCTGCAAACCTTATTGTTTGGCCTCTAGTAGAATTGGATTTTATTTTGGGTATGGATATTCTTTCCATTTATAATGCTATGATTAGATGCAGTGCTAAAGAGGTTTATTTTCAAAAAGAATTTCATTTTGGGTACAAGAATGAATAGTTCATTTGATAACATATCAGGAAGCTGAGAAACTAGTTAAAAATTTAAATGAATATTACCTCACATATATTATTGAAAACAAAGGAATAGTTCATATTAATGATGTTTCAGTGGTAAATGAGTATGTAGATGTTTTTCGTGATGATTTTCTTGTTATAATACATGATTGAGAAATTGAATTTATTGTTGACTTATATCATGATGCTAATCTAATTTCAAAATACACTTATCCAATGGCTCAAATTGAACTTTTAGAGTTAAAGAGGCAATTATAGGAGTTATTAGATAGTGATTTCATTTGATCTAGAACATCACCATGGGTTGCTCTTGTCTTGTCGGTTAAAAGGAAGGATGGTTCAAAGAGACGTTGCATTGATTATAGAGCATTGAAAAACATCACTGTTAAGAACAAGTATCCTTTACCTCATATCTATGATTTGTTGGATCAGCTCCAACGAGCTCAGTATTTTTCTAAGATGGACTTGAGGTCGGGGTACTATCAGTTGAATGTAAAGGAAATGACATTAGGAAGATCATGTTTCTTAGTAGATATGGACATTATAAATTTGTAGATATGCCTTTTAGTTTATCCAATGAACGTACTATATTAATGGATATTATGAATAGAATTTTCCTTGAGTTTTGAAAAAGTTTGTGGTTGTGTTTATTGATGATATATTGTTTTATTCCAAAATTAATGAGGAAACTGAATGTCATTTATTGGTTATCTTGAAAACCGAAAATAAAAATAAACTTTATGATAAATATAGTAAGTGAGAGTTTTGGGGACAAAAAATTTCATTCCATGGTCACATTGTTTCAAAAAATGGCATAACTATTGATCCCGTTAAAACAAAAGAGGTTGATGAATGGCCAAGACCCACAAATATAACCAAGATCTATAGTTTTCTTGGTTAATTAGTTATTACCAGAGGGTTTTTTAATGTTTTACATAGTAATCTAGCCCACTAACTAAGATAACTATAAAAGGTGTTATTTTTATCTGGACTAAATAATGTGATTATAGTTTTTCATTAATTGAAAAGAAGATTAGTGAATACTCCAGTTTAGGAACTACCTTCTAGAAATGGTGAGTTGTTATCTATAGTTATGGTTCATTGGATGTACTTGGTTTTTTCCTAATATAGAATGACTAGGTCATTGATTATGTTTCACATCATATGAAACTTCATGGGTTAATTTCCCCTACACATGATTTGTTATTATATGCTATTTGTTTGCTTCAAAAATTTGGAGGCCCTATCTGTATGGAGTAAAATGTGAAATATATACTAACCAAAAAATTTTTAAGTATATATTCTCTCAGAAATAATTGAACATGAGACCGAGGAGATGGATGGAATTAATCAAGGATCTTAATTTCATCATTCATTAACATCTAGGAAAGGAAAATAAAGTGGTTGATTCTTTGAGTTGAAAGAATAAGTCTATGTTAACTGTGTTACATTTGGAACAAGATCCTATGATTAATGATATGATGTAATTTGGACTAGAATTTGTTGGTGGATGATATTCCTCTGTTTTGTTTCAGGTATCTGTGAAATGATACCTAATAGTTAGAATAAAGAAAAGGCAGAATGAAGATAGCGAGTTGCCAAATAAGGTAGAGTTAGATCATAAGGTAAAGTTACCTAATTTTATAATTGATAGTGATTTTATTTTGAGATTTGGAAACAGGTTATGAGTGCCTTGTGATTCACAGTTGAAGACGGAGTAGTTATGTGAAGCTCAATGTTCCCTATTTTAAGTTCATCCTGGTTTTACTATGATCTACAGAGATCATTAGGATTATTACTGGTGGGATAGAATGAAAAGATATATTTCTTACATTACTGTAAAGTGTTTGAATTGTCAACATGTTAAAGAATAGTAGAAGTTATTAAAAGGGGAGATTCATCCTTTACATATATCATAGTGGAAATGGGAAAATATTTCCATGGGCTTCATTATGGGACTACCAAAGACATCTTAAGGTTATAATGAAATCTGGGTTTTTGTTGATCGATTGACTAAATATGCTCATTTTCTTCCTATTAGAGATACTCAATATCTAGATCAACATTCTCGAATGTATGTTTTAGAGATATTCAGGTTTCATGGAGTTCCCCACTCCAATGTATCTGATCGTGATCTTAGGTTTTCTTATAACTTTTGGAAAGGCCATCAGATGTTGTTGGGTACTGAATTAATTTTTAGTACATCTTTTCATCCTCAGTTAGATGAGTAGTCAGAATGAAAAATTAATACATTTGAAGATATTCTAAGTGATTTCTCAATGGATTAATAGGTATTTTGGGACAAACAATATTCTTCCGTTGAATGTTTTTATAGTAATATTTTTCATTCCAGTATACAGATTTCTCTATTTGAGGCATTATATGTAATGCAGTGTTGAACTCCAGATTATTGGGATGAATTAGGTGAATGGAAGTTTATGGGACTATAATTGGTTGAAGAGATGACAAAAAAAGTTCAATTGATTTAGAAGCACATGAGAACAGATCAGAGCAGGCAGAACAGTTATGCACATAACCGGAGTACGTATATATTTTTGAGTTAGATGATCATGTATTTCTCCAATTTTCTCCATGGAAAAGTGTGATTTTTCATGAAAGAAATGTAGAGTCTAATGTTCATTGGGACCCATAAAATCTTGTCATTGGGCCCCATAAAATTCTTGTAGAAAGTTGGATCAGTTTCCTACATAGTGGTTTACCTCTATGTTTATCCCAGGTACACAGTTTTTTCATGTTTCAATATTGGGAAAGTATATCACGGATCTATCTAATGATTTGAGAAAAGATGTAGTTTAGTTGGAAGAGAATATTTTATATGAGGAACAACCAGTATATATTATTAACCACAAAGAGAATATTTTGCAGAATAAGGTAATCCATCTGGTAATTTTTTTTGTGGAAAAATCATATAGTTGAAGATGCAACATCGGAATCTGAAAATACTATGAGGGATAAATAACCCTACTTTTTGATATGTGAATAGAACTATGGGGACACAATTCTCAAAAGTGGAGAATGATGTAACATCTTAGATAAATAAAGAATATGATTTTTACTTATTTATTATTATTTGTTTATTTAATATTAATTTTATATTATAGGGGATTCTATGTTCGATGGCGTACCTGAAACACAACGGTTTCTCCAAAAATCTCATGTTGCACATAAGGCTGATTCATACCGAAAAATAATAAATATAATATTATTATTTTAAATGTTAGTTAATGAATAATCAATATAAAGGCGTGAATGAATAGAACTATCAATAATATAATTACAAATGTTTTAAATGTTTTAAAATTTATAAAAGGAAATTTAGAGGCTTATAATTTGAATAAACCAATTTTAAGCATAAAAAATCTAATATTCTTTAAAAATTGATTTACAGGCATTTGATGTTGAACCCCTTTATAAATCTTATTTTTTCAACATTTATATGTTTTATTTGACAACATAAATTTCTTAACTATAATATGAACATCAAAATTTACTTTGGATGAAATTTTGGTGTTTTTCTGATAATGTTCATTTTTAATGAATTTTGAAATATACTGCATTTTAATTAAAACCCTTCTTTTAATATAGTTTATTTATATAGTAAGATCGTAATTTTTATTGGTTTTAAAGTTTAATTTGATTAAATTTTTACCATTTAATCCAATTTCAGTCAATGAAAGTAATTTCACTTTGAAATTGGAATAAAACAAGTGTCTACCTTTTGATTTTTATTATTTTTTAAAAACACTATTTTGGTTTTGTCAACATAAATTAATTTCAAATTATATAATGAAACATATATGTTTCTAATTTGGTAAAATATTAAAAAAATTAATTCAGAATATCATAATTATATTCGGGTGATTTTTTTTGTATTTTTCTACAAACGTTAAATTTTTAATAAATAGTGAAAACCACTACATAGTAGTTAAAAAACTAGCTTTTTCATTTAAATGAAATTTTACAGCTTCTATAAATTGAATTTAAAAAATCATACATATGGTTTAAATCATTACGTATAATTTGGTTTAATAGGCTGAATTTTATTTGGTGAAGAGTAACTATTGATTTTTATTTACCACAGTTAATGGTAAATAGGGTAATTCAAGGTAAAAATAGTATTATAACAATAAAAAATAACCATAAAATTTATCATAGCATTATTTGATGAGTAATGTCTAACCATTACCTTCCATGGGTGTGTCTTTTGGACTTTGAAAGCCACTTGGGTAAGATAATGACATTAATAACTTTGTTTTAAGGTGAAAATAAAAATATCATAAACTTGAATGTTTTTACTAAATTTTTTTTATATGAGGTTATATAATATATCTTTTAGACAATAATTATTCTTTGTAAATATAAAAATAATTCAAACATCATGGTGTTTTATTTTTATTTTTTTGAAATTATGTAAATAAATTTAATTTTGACATAATGGATTGGTAGTAATTACTTCATTAATAAAGGATTGAAATAAATGATATTATAAATATTTAAATAAATTTATTTTGAGCATTTTTATTCTATAAAAAAAATATATATTTGGTTGAAATTTTTTCATTGAATTGATGAAGGTTTTTTGAATGAATCAATTTTTTTTGTATTTTTTTTAAAAATTCATCATATGAATAGTTTAAAATTGACATAAAAAAGATTTTAAATTAATAAATATTTTATTAAATGAAAAAATGGTCCTAATAATATAATATTCGGAATAATAAAATATATGATGTTAAAAATATCCTTAAAGATACAATTAGGTAGCATGGGATATGATTGTAAATATTATAAGCATATTTTATGAATATATAAGGGACATGGTAAAAGTTAAATAAGTTAACACAGAGTTAATTAAAAATATATAAGGATTAAAAAATATCCAAAACCTGTCCAATTAGTATTGAATGATTTTATTTCTACATATATGCACATTATCTTAGAATTAAATATGTTTTGGACATTTTGAAACCAAATATCATTTTATAATAAAATAATAATTTCAAACATTCCTAAAGCACCCCTCCTCCATCTTATAAAAGGCCACCACCTCTAACCCTTTACTCACACCTTTCAAGCCCATTTTATCATCAATCCTCTACCCAAATAAGCTCCAATATACCTTTATTCATCCTAGAATCAATACCATAGGCAGAAGGTACTTCAAGAAATCTTTTTGGTTTAAACCAAATGGAGTTGCCCGATTTAAAGGTAGCATCTTCCCTCAAGTTCTTTTCCTTTATATTCCTTCTCAAACTCCCTAAACTCTCTTTATTCCATTATTTTATAACAAACATAGTATCGTAAATATACCGTGATTTTTTTTATGAAGAGGTATAAACTACACATCCACACACCTCCATATAATGGACATGAATATACTATTTCTATGGATGATGAACTACTGCCTCATGAAATGATAATGGTTCAATTATCTCATACAGCCTCTCATTGTGGCCATTATGATGGAAATTTATTTATATGTGATAAATATTATATTTTTATTTTCTCTATTCTTCTGTATTTTTTATTTATAGAATACCTTTATGGATTATACAATGGGTGATTATGATACTTTTATTTTAGAAAGTGCAGACTACCACCCCCTCATTGTTATATGACTTGTTCATTCCATATGTGGAATGTATAAAGGATGGATTTAATGAAATTATATATGGTATTATACTGGAATTGTAATATACCTATTTATCATTAATTTTTCTATCCATTAAATTTGATATAGAAATGAATGTAGCATTCATGCCTACGTATGGATTACCGTCTCCGTGAACGGTGCATTTCATTTCTTATCTTCAAATGTTATTTACTATTATAAATATGTATATATTCTGGATATATATGATATATATGATATCTAAATCATGAATATAATTCTATAGATAATGGAATTTTTACCACATGGACAACATTTAATTATAAGAAGTTCATTTTTTTGAGTCAAGTACCAAATATCAACAATATGATTGTTATTAACTTAAATGAGTATGTTTTTTTTATAACATGGTAATAAGCGATATAAAAGGAATAATAAAATTAAAAAATGTTCTTAAGAAAGTATAAATTAACATTAATTTATTATTCACGAGATTTAATAATGAACGAGTCAAGTCGTACATGAGGTAAGGGACTTCATCTCAATAATATCTCATTATATAATATTTCGATTTATACACATCTTCATTTTATACAGTGTATCAACCCCTTTAACTTTTCATGTCATTCAAAAGGAATCTTTTTCTACGTAGAATTTTACTAAATGAGAAATGAAATGTTTCTTTTTAATGTATGTTGTCACAACGAACATTCCACCACCACGAGCATTATTTGATATTTGACTTCCTCAACAATTCGTAATGTTTTTTAAAAGAAAAATAAATAACATGTATAATTTTACGTATTTTAGTATTTTAAATGGTTTTGAGAAAGAATTAGTTATTTCAATATCTTGAAAAGATATGTTGTGATAGAAATGTGGAAATGTTTAATTTCCATTATGTTTGTTTTATGTGGTATGATTATGTTATGGTTCTTGGGCATTGTTTATGTATGCAGGTTATTCTGTGATAAACCTAGGGTGGGTGAACCCAAGATAGCTCTCCAATGAATTGGGTAACACGACAGAGGTAAATATTATTGTTTCTCCTATAATATTTAGGGAATATAATGTGATGGTTATTCCAACATAACTCCCTATGTTTTTGTGAAAGCTACAATGTATGTTTGATATTGATATCACATGTTTCCTTTTTGATTTATGATTTCTATTTGTTATTCATAAATCTTATTATTTCATGAAGTATGTTATTGAGCTTATGTTGTGTATGTATTGATAGGCTAATTCTTTCTTTTTTTATTTTATAACCCTTACTGAGATTTTTATGCTCATCCCACATTTTTTGAGATGTTTTTCACAGGGTATAAGGAAGAGTAAGAGAAAGGAATAATTCAATATGATTTATATCAAGAAATAAATTATTGATTTATTTTAAGAGTTTTTATTTTATGAAAAAAATGGATAGTAAGTATAATTTTATACATAATAATATTTGATATGTTATGTATTATTTATGACCTAATTCACTTAAACTATAAACTTTGAAAGATATTAAACATAAATTATTATCATAATTCAAGATTATGTAATGTTTAATGTCAGGTTCTTATACTAGGAGGAGTAACAGGTTGAGAAACATGTTCTTCATCTGTACGATGACAAGCAGTAGTTTGAGAAACCTATTATACCTGGGTATTGGGAGAATCATCATGTGATGAATTAGTTATCTAAAAAAGTTTTTTTAACATTAAATCTAGATAATATAAAAGCAACATCATATAGATATTAACAGATGGAAACAGGTTGAGAAACATGTTGTTCGTCTGCACTATGAGCAGTAGCAGGTTGAGAAACCTATTGTTCCTGGGGATTGGGAGCATCATCACGTGAAGAAGTCACTATCTGAAAAATTGGATTAAATTTTCATTTAGATTACATAAAAATATAAACAAAAAGATATTAACATAATGGAAGAGGTTGAGAAACCTATTATTCGTATGCACTGCGAGCAATAGCCGTTAGAAAAACCTGTTGTGTCTGGGGATCGGGAGCATCATCATGTGCAAAAGTCATTATCTTGAAATGTGATTTATAATTTAATTTAGATAACATAAAATAATCAATGAAAATATATTAACAGAATGTAACAATATGAATATTAGAATGAAAATATAACATGATTATTAAACTATTTTTAATGGATCAATGGATTTGACCCCTATATCGAATAGTCAAATCCTTTCATTGTGGTATCCTATAATATTAAAAACACCATCTACATTGTGACCACTATGAAATTATTGTGACATCCCAATGAATGGGTCATCCTCTATTTAATTATCATTTAACACTTCAGTGGTTTTGGTCGACAACCGAACAATTGACGAGTTTTGGTTTGTAGGATTTGGAACATAAAATACAAGTACTGTATGTGATTCGATTATAAATAGTTCATCTCTATACCCTTCCTTACTAAAATATTCTTTCCCAAATCCCAACTCATCTATTTTAACAACACTTCAATTATTAACCCACTTGCAATGAAAAATCAACACTCGTAATGTCGTATAATATAACTCCCATATTTTTTTGATGATTCCAATGTATGACATATCTATGTGAATTGGATTTCTTCCCTTAGCATAAGAAACATGCATCGCTTCAGCCACAAGTGTAACTCCACTATTCTATCTAGTATTTTTTTATCATGTTCATTAGTATAGAATGTATAACAATTAATTACATAATCATTATAAGATAATACCTACACACATGGTCCTCCAGCTAGCCATCAAAGTTGTTCTAAAATTGATTATGGATTTTCATTTAACACCTTCAAAATATAGTCATGAAACTGTTCTATAAAATATTGATTAAGTTTATTTGATATTTATTTTTCATCCCTTGATGGATTCGAATGATGAATAATTTCTTTTTGGGATTAAACTTATTGGTCAACACCCAAACTATTATAAAAAACATAATCGTGGGCCTTCTTCCAATCTATAATATTGCTTGTGATGACTTACTTTGTTTAAATTCATTCACCCGCAAGTTTCCCAGTGTTACGAGATTTTTTTAGACCAATTATTTTCACACTGAACATATATTCAGTATAGAATTCAATGATTTCCTCAACAATTTATCATTCTATAATACAACCCTCTTGCTGAATTCGATTTTCGACATACCCTTTCAAAATATTCATATAAAATTAAATGGGTTACATCTATCTATAGTGAAAAGGACCACATATCATAATCTCTTTCAACAAGTGAACCATCAAATGAACCATTATATCAGTTAGTATCGTTGGAAAAAACATTTACAATTCACATAATATGATGATAGTTTCTCCTTCCATTTTTGGTAATTTCTTTGGATCTATAACATTGGTACATATAACCACGAAGAAGAAATATATCTTCATTAAGGTATGAATGAAATTCCTGGAGAAAATGAAATATAAACCAATATAAATTATATCTTTTATAAAAAGAGGACGGTCATGTGATTTCATACTTTTTAACTTCAAATAATATATTGATATGATGTTCTTGATATTCGATAAATAACCCTCTAGATCCATTATATTATCCATGAAATTGAAAACCCGATATCTCGCCTACTTGGAAGGACTATATGCTGCATGAGGAAGAAATGTTCATTTTTCAACCTTCCCTGGTGCCAACACTTCTCGAGTTCCTGTGTCAAACTTGTCCAACCTAGCCTTAATTCCATAATTGTTTTATCGGGTGCATTTATCAATGTGTTAATGAGACTAGCACATACATTTTTTTGAACATGCATAACAACAATAAAATTTCTGACGTACAAAAAATTCCAGTATGGTGATTCAAAAAAAATATTTCTTTTTCCAACTGGTTTTCGTAAGGTATTTCAAAATTGGGTTTCTAAAAGCAGTGTCCACATAAAAAACATTCTCAATCAGTTTATTACATGTAATTAGTTACATTGGTGTATGTTTTTCTAAAAAATTAGAAAATGATATCATCCAATATCAATACTTGTTTCATCGAGGTAGAAATCTGTGATGTCCTAAAAACATAGTTTTTGATAAATGTTTCAACCTAATTTACTATATACCTTATTCACATAAGGGAAAAACAAAAGATCCATTAATTCTATATCCCAAAAAATTTCCATAAGTAGTAATTTCATTTATCATCCCATAAAATATGAATTTCAATGTGAAAACATTATTTATGTAAGTATCCAAAATCGTAACACTTAAATCACATAATAATTTCAAATATTCGATAGATGGATCCAAATAAACATCAATATCATTACCTAGTTGTTTTGGTCCTGATATAAGCATATATAACATGATGTGTTATCATTTCAAATAGAACCATGGTGGAAAGTTATAATTTACAAACATAACCAGCCATGTATAGTGAATGCTGCTTTGAAAACCCAAAGGATTCAATTCATCTAACGATAACTCAAGAAGAAGGATTCCCAACTCATTTTCAATGTATGGATACTCATGATCAATTCCATTCCACGGCAAAGAGTCTGTCGTATCTCATTGTATTCCATGTTTGTTTCATCTTTCTATGTGCCATGCCAATTTCTTTACTGTCTCCTCACTTCCATATAGGCGCCTAATCCTTGGAATGATTGGAATGTGCCATATAATGTTTGTAGGACCATATTCGTCATTATTGTATCGAGAATCACCCCATATAGGGAATTCTATATGGGATTTGTGGTCCTTGAGAAATAGTATAGAACCATTTGGTAAAGTGTGTATTCATTCTGAGATTATACCAATTGAGCGTAGCATTTTTTTGGAGTCTTATGTTCGGCTTGGGAGCTTATTATCTTTTGGGAGCATGTCATTCAAGGAAGCATGTAATTTGGTAAAACTGGTGTCACTCTATCCATTTCTTGTTTTCAAATTATATAGCTTTAATACTATTTAATGTTCTTTATATTTAGTGCAACCATCATAAAATGGCCTCTTTGTACTACTCATCAACTCATCAAACAATTTTTTTTAATCACGAAGTTCATCATCAACTATCTTTTTTCATTTCCTTAATTCAATGTTCTTCATCATTCATATCTATAATAACATCCTCAATATATTATTATTCATTGTACACACTTGTAATTATATCAAATGCTCCATAAAACACAGTGTTATCCCAATACCTCGTGACATCTTATTTTTCCCGGTGATTATTCCAACATTTTTAATATAGATCTATTCCATGAAAAATAATGTGTTCTTACAAATCCTCTGGACTTACATGTCTTGATTACATATTTTGTTAATATTGAAAAAGAATTTGATAAGGATCATATGAATGATATTTTTCAAACATGATGAACTCAATTCACTCCATCATCATACTCATTTTTTAGATGACTAGAATCCATCCATTATTTATTCATATACATATTATTTGATTTAATGATACTTTGATTTAAGAAAATAAATTCACAAGATGTTGATATAAAAATTATCCAATGCTAGAAAACTTCCGGTGTGTTGAATTATGTGCTGAGATGGGATAACTCAGGGTGATCTATAACACTTTTTCCTTGGAAATATTATTATATTTGTAATAGTAATGGATTATATATCCTTAAAATCTAGGACTAAACCTATGTTTAGTTATTAATTTCTTAATCCAACCTGCTTCCTTCACTGAATTTTATGTAGAAATGTACTCTTCTTCTTTATGTAAGTGTTTCATAGTGGTTTTTTTGAATTATTCCAATTTATATATCCACTATTTAGTTTAAACAAAAAATGGTATTATGATCTCTTAACATCTCTATCAGTTTTGAAACTAGAATCTATGTAATCCCTTGAAATGATATCATCCTCACCACTAAAGATAAAAGAGATATATTTTGTTTAAATTCATGATATAAATCCAATAAATCTCATGATTATTAAATATGTATCTACTTATTACATAGAAATAATAGGAAATATCTGGTCGATTACACAACATTGAATACATGATAAATACTATGGTGAACGTATAAGGGATTTTACCCATGTTTCTCAGATATAACTCATTAAAAAAAATTGAGTCATTGTAAGACTCATGAAAATTAACACTCGTAAATACCCATCCCTGGAGTTATATATTCAATACCACTCAATCATTTTTCAAATATATGTATTCTGTCACAATATATGAAACCTATTTTACCTACCTTAAAATTCATTTATACCCCATGTGTAGGTTTCTTCACCAATTTATTTTATCATGAATCTTCTTCCCAATGATGCCTTTATATAATTTAAATAATTAAGTTAATAATATGTAATGAAAAACATTTCTTTTCCAAAAAAAAAAAACACACACACACACACACACACACACACACATATATATATAATTTGTCTATTTTTGATCAGAACATTGGTATAGTTTTATAATTCTATAATAGGTTCTACCTTGAACTAAAACGAAGATAGATTTAGTCCATTTTATCTATAAATGCTACAAGGGTGTTCATCATTCCTCTCAATAACACTTAAATGTCACCTCTATAATGAATGATGATTGGTAAATCAGTCTCCTATTAAGGGATGACCATGGGGTTCCCTTTGGATTCCTTGAAGCACTCCTCTACATTCGTAGAGAGTAAGTTGTCATTTATTCACATAGATCATAAATTCATGCATATCATTTTATGGTTATATGACTACAAATCCTTGAGGGTGGGAAAATCTCACCACACCTAAGGAGATTTCACTCACTAATGGTGGTGGATATGACCTCACATAGTCAATTTTATATCATTACATAGTATCTTCCTTAGTATCTAATATATATCAAGGTAGGTACCACAGGACCTCAAATATACCATATAGTAAAATCATTAAGACCTATTTATATAATATGTATAATCTCACTTTACCAACTGAGGTTGATGAAAATATATTCTCAATTATTGGAAATTATATAGATTTTAAGGGTGTGTTTATGAGCTTCAATGGAATCCCCAACACCCAAACATATGGTGTTGAAAGAGTAACTCATTTCAATGACATCTAGTATAAGGGTCTATTAAGAGAGTACACAAATTTCATTGCAAAATACACCTAATTATGACTAACCATGGTCATCCATCAGACATATATTTTCCCATATTTAAATGAAAATACATTATTATTGACAATAACTAACTAATGGTTGTGATTATAGGAGTGGATCGATGTATCGTTCATATCCAACTACTATTACAGCATTGAAACATTCATTGAACATCTCCCTAGTTAGAAATTAGGACTACAATAGGTTGGTCTATAATATCGATGTTATCTTCTAGTTAGAGGTCCATCCATAGAACCACTATACATGTGTTTAGTTGAAAAACTAAACATCTCCAATATAAAGGGTGCATCTATACTATGAATAATCAACTTTTGATGCTCACTTGGGGGAAACCATTATAGGTTTTTCTTCATGAAAAGACAAACATTAAATGAAATAACTTCCTTTAATGTCTCCACCCAAACCATGGAACATGATAAATTATACATCAAAACACGACCAGTGATTACCTTGATAGGACCATGGGCCTTGATCCATACTGATACATGATTAAGATTCCTTATAAAGGGTCCAACAACAATAAATAACGCACCATCCTGAACAAGTGGTCAAACTCAAACCATAATAATGTAGTCATATCATGAGTTTTAGACAAAAAATTGATCCACTATTGGATTACTATGTTATGTAATCATCTTAATGCAAAATATGGAATCTGGTGAGTGAGAGTCTAAAATAGATGAAAGAGAAATTCATAAACTCTATCCAAACTAATTTTTTCTAAGGATAAATATTTCCTTAAAACTGGATGATACATCTATTGGATGAACACATAAAATATTTCTATCATATGGTAGACATATCCTACTCAACTGGATATACCATCTACTATTTAAGAAATTCTATACTAATAATCAAGTGGATATAAAGTAATTCAGTTTGTTGGTCAAAAAGATATCTCAACTGAGTCTCAAAACCCAATCATCTCTCACTAATTTATAGTAGGAGGTCCAAATATAAGAGTAGGCTCATCTTGGATCTATCTTTTCACATAATCAATATTTCAGTATGTATCACACTTTATTTGATACGATAAATTCATAAGGATTAGAGTTTATATATATAAGAATAAATATAAAGGATAGATAAAATCATAACTGATCACTATATGATGCATTTACCAACATCATTTTACCATATAATCATTGTATTAGAGATATAGGATAACTAACAGGTTACTGTAGTCCAAGAGAAATGATATTTCAACTACCATACCTATTGTGTTCTACGTGGACATTGCACATGTGGGAATAATTCATATGTAGATTTGATTATAAACATACTCAATACGATTCCGTAGAACCATAATGTAATGATAAAAAAACTCATATAAACCCCCAGTGTAGGAAAATGTTTAGGAGGAAGACATGGAAAGATAGATAAATTCAATATGACTAGAAGACTTATTGATGTGAATAAGACTCAGTTATCTAGAAACTAATC
Organism: Viscum album; assembly: GCA_963277665.1. Taxonomy (NCBI): domain Eukaryota; kingdom Viridiplantae; phylum Streptophyta; class Magnoliopsida; order Santalales; family Viscaceae; genus Viscum; species Viscum album. The sequence continues at coordinate 1,900,061,186 of OY728121.1, read as the reverse complement.
CATGAAGGTTGAATCTCATGTTAAAAAGGGATTCTAAATGTATTTAAATATTCATCAATTTTGATGTTGATATCCCAGTTGTAAGTAACATATCTAAGGAAACCAAGGGGTACCTGAGGAGTCACATGCCTTAAATTAACTAATATGTTCAACCATTATTATAAAACACTCTAAAAATATATTAAGGGGATCCCACACCTCATTGATTTTTGAAAATAAATATAAGGAGTACCATACCTTTTTCCCATAATTATCAAATCACATTTCTAGAAACCTATAGGGGAACCCATGCCTTAACAAAAGAAATATCTTGATCAAGGGAGTATTAAAATCTACTATCATTAATTCACAATTATGATCAATCCCACATCACCTATAACAATATATAGGAAGGGACCAACTCCTTGATGAAGTATATACATTGGTCGAGGGAGTTTCAATCCCTAATAGAGGACCCTCTCCATATCAAGGATTGTTCATAAGATCATGGAATATCGTACTCTATGGATATGTGGTGGATTAATGAACACTATTAGTTGTTTGTGGGGGATCAATACTTCATTAGCGTTGAGGGAGTACCAACCCCATGCTTGATTTGGGAGACTTGTGCTCTAGGTGTGTGTGAGATTTCCAAACATCATGATGAATATGGGGGACCTACACCATTCCATCATCACATAACCATGGAAAAACCATACCCAATGAATGATTTGATCAACAAACACAATCCCCATATCTATTCCTATGGAATTAAGATTATTAAATTGAATTAGTAACCTCAAATCTCACCAATGATGGTCAACAGAATCTCACCACTCCATTTTATATAGAAAATGAACATGATGTATTCATGTGCCTAAATCTGGGTCATGAACTATGTGATACAAAAAACCCATGAAGGTTAGAAAAATAAAATGGCATGTATTATAAGTGTACGTAGTGTATATCCCCTCATCAATAGGATATTCATGTATTTACACTTCACAAGGCATGTAAAGTCAATATACATATCATTTACTATGATGTGTAGAAATTATGAGACCAATAGGTACTTGAAATGTCTCCCTAATTCATTGATCCATGTCATCATGGTGTACATGGCCTTTTGAGGTGAAACAAAATGTGTGATTCCCACATGAGTACATAGTGTGTACTTTATATATTCAATACATGTAGTCCCTTAATACACTATGTGCCTTTGCCGACACATGTTTTTTATTATATGGATGTCACCTTTGTTGTTTACTACTACCCATGTGAAGTCATGTAGGTATATATGGATTGTACTCAAACTACACTTCATGTGGCTAGTTATGTACTCATTCTACCAAATTAATCTCATGCATGTTGAAGTTAATTTTATATAGACTACATTGTGTGTGAATCCATACCATATGTTGTGTGATAATTATAATTTTTTAAAACCCTATCACCACATTAGAAGACATACATAGCATGTGTTCATTTGAATTTCACATTGTGGAGTCATGTGCTTCCCCTATATTCCTATATTCATCCATAGTGAAATCCATTTACACCTTAAAACTCCAAAAATCACATCATATTTTACCTCATTGTTATTTAGAACCATTGAGGGTCTTTCCTACAAATATACTCTTCCAAGTCACACCCCTGCATAGTTTATTTCTCTTCCCTTGATCAAATCCATGGCGAATATCCGTCTAAAATCACATTGTGTGCAATGACCATTATCAAACATTAAAAAAAATCATTGATAATGCATGTGGTTTTCTGATAAATGATTCACCTCATGGAGAATAAAAATTCATAAATTTCATTGATAAAATAAAAATTATGAGGTAAAAATAAAAATAAAATCAAGACCAAATTTTTTTTTGGATCGCGACATCGAAGGAGTCAGTGGCCAAGGAGGAGGTGGAGGTAGGAGAGGAGGGAGGGGAGGAGGGAGGAGAGGAGGCAACCATGGTGTCCGTGGTGGCATCAGAGATAGCAGTGACAACCTAGGAGGAGTAGGGAAAAGAGGATAGGGGAGAGGAGGAGGCAGCGACAGCGGAGAAAATGGTGGTGGTAGGGATCATCATCCGTGAGAGGTTAAGGGTGAGAGGAAGGAGAATAAAGTTAGGGGTAATTTATAAAACAAAGTTACACTTCTAATAGTGTTAGATAAAAAACACTGATAAATGTAGGTTTTATCAGTGCTAAAATTGAAATCGCTAATAAAACATGCCTTTTTCAACGATTTTTTAGCACTGATAAAAGACCAACTTTATCTTTTCAAAAAATGTGCAAATAAATTTATGTTTTACCATCCCTACAACAGAAAGTGCTGATAAAACATTCATTTAACAACACTTTTTTAGTATTGGTAAAGGCCGATCATTATCTGGGATAAAAAACACTAATAATGGGTAGATTTATCAGTATTTTTTTATTCTCACTCATGAAACATAAAATTTATTCATAAGTATAAAATTATAACCAGTATATTTATTACATTTATAATTTTATAAATATATATAATTTTTATATTTATAATAAATTAATAAATTAAATTATATATATATATATATATATATTTGGTGTTTGTGTATAAATTATAATTTAAAATATATATTGTTTTATAATTTAAATTTAAATTAAATATATATTAATATATATTAATATATTTTTTTAATTTTAATTTCATAAGTATTTAAATATATATATGCCTCTTTTCTCTTTATATATTCTTCAAAGACATATTTAAATAAATAAATATTTTAAAAATGTATTAATAAATTTATATATTTATCAATTAAAAATATCTTTCTTAATTTTATAAATATTTAAAAATATTTATATTTAATTAGTTATATATAATTATAATTATATATAAAATTTTTAAAAAGTAAATAAATATATATAACTAAATACTTATATTTTTAAATATAATAATTATATTTACTATTTATTTAAATATATTTATCATGATTTTAAGTAAGCTTTATTTATATAGAAAATTAAAGAATATAAAAAGTATATATAATACTATAATATATATGGCCCACATTTGGGTAAACAATGAACATATATTCATGAGATGAATGTAAGTATTAATTGACACATTCATTAGGAAACATAAATTTATTTAAATATAACTATATATATTTTAATTATTTGTATATATATAGTAAATTGTATTTATATATAATATTATAAACATATAGCATTATAGATATATAATAATGATATAACTAAAACTAATATGAATTATAAACCTAAATAAACCATAAACATAATAAACATAATAAACATGTGTTTTTTATTCAATGTACACATATAATCATTTTTTTAAAATAATTACAGGATTTCAATATTAATTAATAATATTTTCTATTGAAAACGTTTATCAGCACTATTATTAGTGCTGATAAAGGCATCTTTTTATCAGCGCTTGTTCTTTGCACTGATAGAGGTGGGACACTATCAGTGCTAATATTAGTGCAGATAAAGGGTAGATTTATCAACGCTTTTTTCTAGCACAAATAAAAGTCCCCCTATTATCAGCACTTTTTGTTTAGCCTTGATAAAACCAGAGTGCTTCCCTTGCCCACATTTTTTGTAGTGAAAATTCACTATACAATGATCATTGATTAGTTCCTCTATATAAAGGATTCTATATTTCATATTGAAAAATAATTATATGCCACTTATTTAAGATACTTTTTAAATTTATGTGTTGGTTGCTTCTTTTGAAAAAACAAAGACTAACTATTTCTTTATGCTTCTTATCATTAGTACAATAAACATGATTCCTTATGTGATGAAATACATTACCTCATTGCATGTGTGTCTCAATTTTTTTTTAAAATTTTCATATTAATTTTTTTGTGATATTTAGTTTTGTTTGGAAATGTAGGTTTAATCATTTTTTTAAAAATGAAAAAAAATCAAATATTTTTTTTGAAATAGTTATCTAGGTGATAAGGGTAATAAAACATAGATACTCATTACTATGTTAAACAATGGAAAATGATAGGTTTAAGAATAAGAAATGGATATATTCCTTACATAAACAATAATTTTATTTCTTCTAATGATAATAAATCTATAAAAGATAAAATGGACAAGAATCATAATTAATTGGTTATACCGAAAAAATGTTATTTCAGTTATGAATACAGATCTCTAATACTAAAATTCTCATGTATCATTTAAATTTCTATACTATTAAATTTTAAAACATATAATAGAATATTTAATCTTTATAATATAAAAATGGTTTTGATATTTAACAACCATTCATAACACTTCATCATGAAAAAAACTAGAGAATATAAGAAAAGAATTGGAAAAACAAATTCATGGGGAAAAGATAATTGAGTAATAGGATAAGGTTTACGAACTGTGTCCCTAATGGTTGGAACCAATATTCTCACCAATGAAAAGGTAGTTCCAAAATCATAAATGGATTAATCTTTATAATTGGTTAAAAGACCTTATTAATAAAAAACTTGGTAAATGTATATTCATAATCACTTATAATGATTGGTAAGTGTTAAAATTATTTTTCAATAAATTTTTTCAATTGGATCCCTAACATATAAAGAACTTCATAATAAAGGAATTAAATATGGTGATTTTTAATGGAGAATATATTAATGAAAAATAATTATAATAAAATATAAATTTCATTTGATATGGGAAAAGCATCAATCAACTAAAAAAATAAAATTTGGTATTATTATAAGTGTGAATCATTTTGGTAGGGAATTGTAATCAATTTTGAAACCCATATAAAATATATTTACTCTAAATTACAGTTTATGGCCCATTTAAAATATCAATGGCTTCTACTTTTACATTTCACACATGTGATGTTGGTTTTCTATTGGAAGAATACCTTATATACTCCCAAATTAATTATAACATGATTTAATATTTATATAGTCACATTCTGACCAAACTGGGTTTTAAATATTGAGTGAAACAACATGATGTGATGTTTTAAGAAATTGCATAAACAACTAACTTTTTTGTGAATGTATCTAATTACTATAAATATAGATTACCTCCCACTAGTTAAAATGTTTTAAGGGAAGGAACAATGAAGGAAAATCCATGGATTCTCGTAATAAGGAAGAATGGAATACAAAAAAGTTGTGATAAACCTTGGAATTGATTATTAGAATGGAGTTGAACAAGTTTCTTCGAACTATTTTTAAATATGTAGAGTGGACACAAAGAACTGGATTTCACAATTTTTTATACTGAATGGAAAGGATAAGTGGATATTTGGGTTTTTGTAAAAATTATTTATTAAAATTATTGGTCATTATAATGATGAAACATTCTTCAATCCATCACATGGTTCAACATTCCATATTATTCAACCATTGGAACATATAATAAAAAATCTATATATATGGATAAGCATTCATGAAATGGTTTAATATTTTGTCAATATACCTTCTATTTATTGTTTCACTCATATATTTATATATTTTTTTGAGATTATAATCCTCATAAATTATTAAATTATTATTTTAGAAACTATAAACATCACCATAGATCAATCATTTATTAATTATTTTTAAATTTATAATGGTTTCAATTAGTGCTTGATCAATTTCACAACAAAATCATTCATTTAAAGTTATTAGCTTTAAATTCCGTCCCTCCCATTCGTAAAGGAATTAAAAAATCATGAGAATAGAAATAATAAATAAAAACAGAATATATAATAAAAAATTATGATTATTATATGTGTAATAAAAATAAGAAAAATTAAATTTATAAGAAATTTAAACAATAAATATTATATATAAAAAATTAAGAAATTTAAATTTAGATTTACCATATAAACATTAATTTTCACATAGAAAGTTTCATAAAAGTACACATTTTTTTATTAAATATGACTTATAATAAGTATATAAACATATATATAATAAATCTCACAGTATATATATAGATATCAAAATATATAAATATAAGTTAAATGAGTGGAATTTTAAACAAAATTATAACAATGGTATTTATATATACGTTTATTTATAATGTTTTAAAAATTATAATCCCAGATATTTTCTAAAAATTATATTTCATAACATAACATATTATAAAAAAATACCTAGTAATGAAGAGTTTTTTTGAAAACCCTATACATGTATTCAATAATGTATATATACATGAAATATTTGTAGTGGTTGTTATAATTTATATATATCTGTATATATATTAACATAAATTTGTATATAAATATGTATACATGTATAAATACATTAAAAAGTTCCAAAAAATTTCCTATAAAAAATATATTGTATATTTAAATTATGTTTTATATACACACAAGTATATATTTTCATCTAGAAATTATGTATAGAAAATAAATATTGAAAATATGCATAAAAAATTTGAATGTAATTTTTCGTTAATGGTTTCCAATCGTAATTTACACGATAATTTTATAGTTTAAATATTAAAGGTTAATTTATTTTAAAAAAAAAATTTTATTTATGAATAGATATATTTTAATTAATAATTTAATTGAAAAATAAATTTTCGATTTCATATCGATGTTTTTACTAGAAATTTTCTATGGAGGTTTGCACTGCAAATTTTCATTGAATGTTTTCACTCTAAATTTTCATTAGAAATTCAAAATTAATTTTTTCAATGAAAAGTCAAAATTATTATTTATATTTGAATATATTCTAACTATAAATATAAATATGAATTTATTTTATAATTTTGGTAATCAAATTCTTGGTATAATTAAAATAAAAAAATTTAAAAATTTTTACTGGAAATTTTATTAAATAAAACCAAAATCTACGAATGAGAATTCCTATCAATAATATTTAATATAATTTTTTAATTAATATTTATGGTGAATCAACATGATTTTTTTATATATTTATATATTTTTATTCTAATTTTAATGGATAATTTTTATATAAATTTTTATGTGTAAATTTAATGTGGATGTTTTCACAAAAAAAATCAATATGAAATGTTCGGTTCAAATTTTTATTGAAAAATAATATCTCTTATTTATGTTCCAATATATTTGAGTTGGAAAATTATTTATTTTTATATTTTATAATTTTGTAAATAAAATTATCAGAATAATTATATTAAAAATTAATGATCATTTTCCCATGATATTTAAGTGGAACTGTAAAATAAATTTTATAATGGAAATTTACACTAATTGTTTTTAGTGTAAAATTTCAATGCAATTTTATTGAAAAAATTCTAATTTTTTAATTTTTTATGGATATAGTTTCATTGATATTTTACAAAAAACTATATTGATGTTTTTTGTGGAATTTTATAGTTGAAATTTGAGGAGGGATTTTACACAAAAAGTTTTTAGTAGAACAATACAATAGTAATTTCCATAAAAAATTTACATTTCCAATTTTAAGTGAAAAATTAAATGGTTTATTTATCTTTAATTATATTTTAATTAAAAATTTAAATGTATATATATTATAAAATTTTTTAAATTGAATTTTATGTATAATTATTCCAAAAATTATGTGAAAATTTTCAACAGAAATTAAATTTGAAATTTAAACTAAAATATTCCTATTAAAATTTTCACAAAAATTTCCTAATTATTTTTTCCAATGTAAATTTCATGTTCAAATTTCTAGTGAAATTTTTTATTTATCAATGTATGTATGCACTAGGAATTCCTAGTGCATATTTTCCTTAGGGAATTGCATTATATAAATGTATTTTTATATCGACAGATATATATATGTATGTATGTGTATATTAATTCAAATATATATCGTAAAATTTCACATTAAATTTACATTGAAACAATGCAATTGGAATTTCCAATGCATGTAAACAATATAAATTTAAATGAAAATTTCAAAAGGATGTTTAAAACAAAATATTTATGTTAGAATTTAAAGTCTTTATTTATTTATTTTACTTATATTTAAAAATTTCTTTGTTTTTGAATCTATATAATAAAATATATAGCCTATAATTCCTAGGAAAATTTTGAGTTAAAACATATGATTGAAATGGAATGACAATTTTACACTGAAATTTATTATTACCCGTAATAGTAATTTTCAGTGTAAATTTATACTCTAAATTTACACTATGGATTTAAAATTAAAATTAATAATATAATTTTTTTAAGAACCTGTATCTTCATATCTGGTATAGATCATGATATTGGGTTTTTTTAATAAATATAAAGAAATGATAATTTTTCCACATACATGTTGTGTACATATGAGTAAAAACTGTGTACTAGTCATGTAATGGCAGAGTACATGGCCGTGTGATGACCTGGGTAACTTGCTTTCGTCGAGGGCTTTTTGAGGATAATACATGGAATGTACATTATATGAATACTCCATGTTTTTTTATTTGACAAATTGGAGTGGAGTCGTGTCTCATCTTTGGAAACACATTCTTCTAACATTGGATTGTACAGGAGCATCACGGAATAGCCGATGAAAATGAAATCCTTCCCAATTCTCCATCCGAGCTCCGATTGAGACACTGTTTGGTGTGTCAGAATCCCACTGTTGAGTTCTAAATTCCCTTATGGAATTTATTCATTCTTCTTCCTCTTTCTTGAGTTATTCTAGGTTTAATTTTTTTACCATTTATTAGATCTACACCTTTTTAGGCCGATTAAAGGGATGACATTCAAGAGTATTGATTGTGCAACATCAAGGAATGTGGTTTTTTCATTTCTCTATTCACGTTTAGATTGTATATGCTAAAGGTGTCACATTACCTTGTTTAGGGTATTCTTTGAAATGAAATTTAACCATGTTTATTACCTTCTATGGTTTGATTGATTGATAAAGTGTTTTTTAATGCATAGGATTGAATACCTTATTTTAAAGACTCCCCAAAGGTGTGTTTCCCTTGTTTTATAGTTTATAACCATTTGTTCAAGGATTCCTATGAGACATACCTTGTTTTAAATTCCTTTAACTTCTTAGGATAGAGTTTGTTTGATTATATGAATTTCATGTGATCTTCTTTATGAATGATTAGTCATGTAGTAGGTATACATTACATGAGCTTATTGATATGATATGAAAACTATATTTCTAACGGATTGTCAGGCCCTTGGACCAGGAAAACTATGGAGGTTTTTATGCTTATATAAACAGGAAAGTGAAAGCCTTTGTGTAGAAATTTTCCCATGGGTATTGACCATGATAGCTACCCATTAGGTCGTCTATAATTTATTTATGCTATGTTGACCCAGGGGGTATTGACTGTGATAGCTACCCAAAAGTCATTTCTAATTTATTGATTCCATGTTGACCAAGGGTTATTTACCATGAGAGTTACTCATGTTGTAATTATTTAATGAATTAGTACTATGTTAAACCGAAGTGGTTAGATATTGAGTGCTTTCCCAGCAGGTTGTTTATGAATAATTGAATGATTGTGATGAGTCTACCACACAAATAAATGTGGACTCGGTCATACTTGATGGTTTAGTTGGTATTCTCAGAAATCTTTTTTTTCATTATTATATAATAGGATAAAGTGATTAGGCATGATCCTGAGATTACATGATTCAAAGAATGTAAAATAAAAGTAAATGAAAGAAATTGAAAACTGTTAGATTGTTTAGTTTTGAGTACTTCATAGTTTATTTCATCATTTATACAGATTATATCCTATATATATTCACTGACAGTTAAGTAGAGATATTTTGTTGTTTTCCTAATGGGATTAATCACACACCATATTTGGTTCAGGTTTTGGATCCAAATATATTATATGGTTTCATGTATAGATATGGTCAAGCACCCTTCTTCATCAGGTATATGATTTTGAAGGAGCTAGAGAGTATGAGATCAAGTTAAGGCTTAAAATGCTGCTAGAGTGTACTTGTTTCCTTTGTAATTGGGTTTCTGTATTTCATTACAGCATTGTGATTTTTTGGCTATTTCATAGATACATTTTCTTGGCATCATTTATATATTGTGTTTTCTATTATATTTACTATATCACTTCTTCTGTTTACATCTATTGTATTTATTTCTTCTTCTGCTACTGTTTACTATTTTTTCTATTTTAGTACTCTACTAATGAACGAATAGTTCCCCACTATCACAATGAAGGTCCTATCTAATAGTTGTAAACCTACGGAATTTGGGGAAATGTGCTTGATGCCATGTGTCCAACAGGGTATGGGGAACCTCTGGGCAGCACCCGGAACTGAGACGTTACAAAATTGTATCAGAGGAAGGTTCTATATTTATTTCTCTTCCTATATAATGCTAATATACCAGGATAGTAAGGAAAATGAATTTTTTCATAATATATTCCTAGGAGGAGCTAACTGGTGTACTAGGAAAAGCCAATTTATCTCAATTATTTAACATTTTTTGTTTTCAATTGTTATAGTTGATTTAATTTCACAGTTGGGTGACACAATTGTTTTTTGATGTTATTATTGATATAATTGTGGATATATTTTTGTTACAATCTGATGAGATGAGGGTATTCCATCTCATCCATCATTTAGTCACTTTCTAGAGAACACATGTTATGCATTCTTGTAATGCCATTTAGGGTGCATTACTAATTTCATGATGTTGTGATATATATTGTGCATGATATGTATCCTATTGTTATAGATTCCATGATATAAATACGTACTATTTTTATAGGGTATTGGATTATGTAATGTTTTATTTGGATGGATGATAAACATTGTTCCTTGAGGTTATATGACGCCTTTTTGATCAGAATTAGGTGAATCATGTTTGAACATTAATTGAATTATATTTAGGAAAGATATGAAATACTATTCTAAACATTGATTCATGAGGGGTATGGGATCTCACAGATTGGAAGATGGCATACCTTGGACACAATTTTAGGTTTTTAAGGGTTCAAAAGATGATTAAGAGGGTTAATATTCAGCAGCCCAGACAACACAGTTTGTGATGTTATGAACACATTCCATGTGATCTTCTGTTCGGGATGAATACCCTTAAGTACACACCATGTATTGGGAGTACACACTATGTAGTTTTTGATCATGTAACTGACTGTCTGAGTAGATACAAGGGGTTTGTAAAATTTTGGTAGAACATGCCATGACTAGATTGCACATGCCATGTAAATATCAATCGTGTATAAGTCTGTGTCACCAACGACACAGGTGGATGGGACATAAGTGGTAAACCCCATGTGTAGAGTGTACATGCCGTGTAGTGTTACGCCATGAGAAAAAAATGTAGTTCTAGCTATGTAGATGAAAATTTAAAGGAGGAAATTTTCAATTACATGTCATGTATCTGGTGGAACACACCATGTGTAGGGGTTGTACACAACCAAATCGGAAGAGGTGCATGCCTGTGTTAAAAGGTTAAGCAAACACATCGGGTAATGGATACAAACACCGTGTAGCCCTATTTTGAAGAACATGACTTCTTCCTTATCTTGTTCCATTCAGGAGCATTTATTTTTCAGTCCAACATAATATTAAACTGAGGTATGCACTTGACCATGAAGTGTCATGCCACCAAGACGTCTACTGATGGTACACTAGGTACATGATAATGATCAGACACCAGAAATGGTATATCAGGGACTACATGTTGATTCTTCCATCATGACCATCTTGGAAACATCTGTTATAATAGACTTAGGTGCTTGTGCAATGTTCTGTGAAGGAATCATGAGGACGATTCTGACTTTACAAGGATAACATCATCTTGCCCCTATAATGGAAGATTTGATGTAGGTGTTCCAATAGTATTAACCTCCCACATTTTCTAGGAATGGAGCACCATAGGATACGAATTCATGGTTAGTGGCCATGATTTATAGGTTGGATTATCTGGAGACACCTATTTAGAAGAGGGTGAAGATCGCGACGTACATTTTATGTGATTTCCCCAATAGATGGTGGGATGTTATCTCATAGGCAGGACATCACCAGGATATGTCTTGAGATAAGTTCCAAAGAACCTTCTATGATTACTTCTACCCCACGACATTGATGGCGGATCGAGCACAATAGTTCATGACTTTGGAGAATGGAACTCTTTCAGTGATGGATTACTAATATTTCATCATAGTGCTTCAATTCATCACACCTATTTTGGGAGGGGATGAGAAATCATTATCTAGGTAGTTTTTGGATTATCTTAGGTATGATATCTGATCATAGGTAAATCCATTCAGTATGACTTCAATGACTTCAATAGTAAATCATGAACTGATTAATGAGAACAATATGAGGTACTTGGGAGCTACAAGCATGGTGGTTCAACATCCATGGCTGGTACCCCTTTGTTGTATAGTAGGAAGCACTATACTGAGCCTTCACACAATGATTCCAGTAGCAGGGACATATCATCATGTAGCCCGGTGAGGTGATAATCATGCGGGAATAGTTGGAACATGAGACCTCAGTGCTGGAGAGACCGAATTGATTTCCAATACTATGGAATGATGGTTCGTCTTTATCATTTTATTCAGTTTTTATCACCACTTAAGAGTGATAATGGATCATTAATGATTCCATGTTCAGGATAAGGAAAACCAGTTTCTCATAAGTCAAGGAATAAGAGTTCATCAGGCCATTTAGGTCAAGGAGGTGGTCATGGATGGGGTAGCCAGATTTAAGGATTTCAGTGACACTAGGTTGGAATACCTTAGGGTATATAGACAGGGTCATAGGGCCATGGTACAGGTCAAACTTTTGTGATAGATCAGACCTAGATTGAGAAAGTTCCTATACCCTCTACAGTTAGAGGTATGATTCTAGTTGCCTCGATTTTGTCCTGTTCCCTTTTTGATATAGTGGTTTTCATAGTTTTATATCTATTGTCATTTTAGAGATCCTTAGGCTCAGCATCTTTACATCTGATGATGTAATTATGCTAGAAAATACATTGCGGATTTGGATGGCTAGTGTATGTTAGTTCAAGGAGTTTCTTCTTGAAGTTGGTGGGTGTCACATCATTTGGGACCTCTATGTCTTATAAATGACAGTCTTTGATGCCATTATCATAATGGACTGGTTGGTCTTCTTTTAGTCCTTTGTTGACTGCTATCACCGTTGGGTGAGTTTCACATCACTGAAGAGAAGGTATTTTCATCACAAGGGAGAATGGGATATCCATGCGAGTAGAGCAGGACTTGAGCAACATGGATTGGGAGGAATTACAGCCAAAATTATTATTTTATATCTGGATGACTAGGGGACTTTACATATGGACTTTCTTCTAGTCATGGATTAATTAAGGGGTCTCTTTCTAGAGGACTTGTTGGACTACCTCCAGATAGAGAGGTATATTTCTCAATTGATATTGTTCTAGGAGTGGCACAAGTGTCCACCCCTCTTTATATGATGTCTAAACCAATGTTAGATGTTCCCAATACGAAATTGAAGGAGTTATAGGTGAAGGGTTTCATCCGACACGGTACTTCTCTGTGGGGTTTGCTTTTCCTTTTTACAAAGAAGGTTGACAGTACCCTCAGAATTTGGGTGGATTTCTAGAAGCTAAACCAGTTGACAATTAAGTACTGATATCCCATGCCTAGGATTGATACCCTCTCTGATCATCTTCGAGGATCATGGGTGTTCTCAATGATTAACTTGAGATCCAGTTAATATTAGTTTCTCATTATAAAATTTGATATATCTCTTACAGCCTTTCAGAGAAGGTATGGTCTATACAAGTATTTTCTTATTTCATTCAATCTCACGAATACCCTAGCATTTTTCAAGGCACTGATGAACTGAGTGTTCCATTCTTACTTGGATTATTTTCTGGTAGTCTGTGTTTACAATATAATTATGTACTCCCACACTCAACACAACCATTCCATCCATCTGGAGATCGTATTGAGTACAATGAGTGAGTGTCAGTTATATTCTACACTTCAGAAGAGACACTTTTGATGGATCGAATTCAATTCTTGGGTCATATAATCTTAGAGTCAAGAGTATTATTAGACCTAGAGAAAATGAGAGTAGTAGTTTCCAGGGAGAAGTGGAAGAACGTCATTCTAGTAAAGAATTTTCTATGGCTATCTGGTTAATACAAATGCATTATTTAGGACTTTTCATGGTTAGAAACGCCACTAAGGGGACTGACTAACAAGATCCTGAAGTACTTGTGGACATATTCCTATAATTCATCCATTTTGGAGCTGAATGGGATGTTGAATTTAGCATTGATACTTATTTTTCCGGAGTTGGGAAAGAGTTACGCTGTTTACTACGATGCGTTTTGTATCATGCTGGGAGTAGTGCTTATGCAGTAAGAAGTAGTAGTTGTGTGTGGGTCATGATTGTTGAGGCCACATGAGAGAAATTACCTAATGAATGATCTCGAGTTAGTTTCTTATGTGCATGCTTTACACTATTGGATACATTATCTTTTGGGAGATCATTTTTTAGTATACAATGAGAAGAAAAGCATCATGTTTATTTTACTCATCATGATCTGAATTGAGACAAAAATGGTGGGTTGAGAACCCTTAGTATTTTTACATTGATCCTGGATACATTCCTAGGAAGGAAAAATAGTGGCAGTTGTGTTCCCCAGGAGGACTCAGATACAAGGAGTTCAAGATGCTAGTAGTGATTGTATGCTTATGGATCTGTTCTCTGAGATGCATTTGGTGGTTCATGATAGACTGAGAAATAAATTTATTTTTTTCTATCTGTTACTTCAACTCTTCTAGACCGAGTGATAATGAGGTTACTATCAGATTCTGAAGACTTAGTCATACAGGAGAGTGTGTCAACAAACATACATGAGGAGCTATTTTGAGAATTTCATTCCTCAATTTTTGTCATTCATCCTGTTGTCACCAATGTATCAAGTTCTGCATTGTTAGTATTGGTGGATAGGCATGAATAGTGATGTAGATGGTTTTTTCATTAGGTATTCCACATGTCAATAGGTTAATCCAAAGAATCAGTGGCCGAAAAGGATTTTACATCAGTTACGCATTCCTATGGGGAAGTAAAATTATGTCGAAATTGATTTGGTGATGAGTTTACCAAGGTCACCTCAAGGGAAATTTAATATTTGGGTTTTTGTTAACATACTCATAATGGTTTCACATTTCATACAGATTAATGAAACCTTCAGTGTTGATGAGCTTGTAATGTTGTATATCCAAGAGATTGTATATTTTGATGGGGTTACACACTCTGTCGTTTTAGATAGGGAAACTCATTTTACTTATCAGGCTTGGAACAAAATATAGAGGGATTTGGGTACATAGGGTCTTATGAGTACAACATACCAACCCAGACAGATGTCCAGTCTATGAAGATGATTTTTATTTTGGAGGAAATGTGTTGAGAATGTGTCTTGGATTTCGGGGGCACCTGGGAGTGTAACATACCACTATTGGAGTTTTCCTGCAATAAAAGTTTTCAGGAAATGATTCAAATGGTAACAAATGTGGCCTTGTAAGGTAGGTAATACATATCACCCCAATATTGGTAGGAGGCTAGAGAGGATACTATGATGGGAATTCATCTTCTCAAGAGACCTCTAAGCATGTGTAGTTTATTTAGAAGAAAATGGCTACTCCATAGCCTTAGAAAAATCTTACGTTGATAGATGGAGATGACCAATGTAGTTCGAGGTAGAAGATTAGGATTTCTTATGTGTCACATTGTGGTTGGGACACATGAGGATTTGGAGGGAGGTGATTATTTCATCGAGATATATTTGTACGTTTTCGGTTTTGGAGAGACTTTAGTCGGATGCCTATCGTGATCTGTTACCTTAGATATGTTGGGATATGCAAGATATCTTTCAGCTTTCTCAGACACGACGTTACTTTTCATACACATATCATGTTTTTTATCCTGATGAGGTTGAGTTGGAGGTGGCTGCATCCTTCACGGAGCACCCTATTCAGATTGTGGATAGCAGCACAAAGGTCTTATATTGTCGGTCTACTCCTCTAGTACAGGTGTTGTGGCTGCACAGACATGTACATGATGAGACTTAGTGTTGGTGGCCGACGTATGACCATAGTGTTCAGAGTTCTTGACATATTATTATTCACCACTACAGGAAGGGAAATTTTGGAAAAAATTCATTAAGGGGGGATGTTTGTAAGAACCTATATCTTCATTTCATGTATAGTTCTTGATTTCAGGTTGTTCTTGAGGAAAAAGGAAGAAATTGGTATTTTTATAATTACAATCCTTGTACATATGAGTACATTCACATCGTGTAACTTGTTTCTATATATAGTTATGTATTGGCCATGTACCGGCCGAGTACATGGCCGTGTGATGGCCAATATGACCCGCATAAGTCAGGGGCTGGTTGAGGCTAATACACAACGTTTTCATATAATTAACATTCCCAGTATTTTTATTTTAATTTTATTAATCTATGTGGGGTCACGTCTCATCTTAGGAAAAACTTTTGTCTAACCTTGGTTCATACTAGAGCAATATGGAACGAATAAAGGACTTGGAAGCCCTACCAATTTTCTGAATGAGCATCGATCAAAGCACTGTTAGCCGCGCTGGAATCCCACCAATAAGTTCTCAATTCCCCAAGGGCCTTTCTTCCTAATTTTTCATATATCATGATTTATTAATGATTTAACCTTTCCCCCTATTTTAGATTTACGTGGTTTTAGGTTGATTAATGGGCCGAAATTCAAGTGTATTGATCGTACGACATTAATATAGGTGTTTGTGCCTTTATTCATTCTTCTTTGGATTGTATACGGTAAAATTTCCACATACCCATGTCTAGGGTATTTATATAATTTGAATTTAACATTTTTTATTATCTTATATGGTCTTTTTTTTGATAAATGGTTTATTTTAATTCATAAGGTTGAATACCTTGTTTACGGGACACCCCATGGGTATGTTTCCCTTGTTTGACTATTTATGATCATTTGGTCTAGGATGCCTATGAGGTGTTCCTTTTTCCCTGCCTTCAACTACTTAGGATGGAGTTTTATTGGTTATATGAATTGAATGTGATATGATTTATGAATGACTAGTCATGTAGTAGGTATTGATTACATGATATGCTTGTTATGACATGGAAATTGTTTTTCCAATGGACCGTTAGAGCCTTGGAATAGGATAAATGTGGGGGATTCCATGTTTATTTTCACTGGACCATGAGATCCTTGGTGTAGACATTTACCCAGGGGAAGTGATGTTGAGAGCTACCAAGGAGGTTATTTATAAATTATATATGATAGGTTAACCAAGAGGGTATTGACTATGATAGCTATCCAGAACTCATTTATAATTTACTAATATCATGTTGACCCAGGGGTATTGACCATGAGAACCACCCATATGGCCATTATTTAATGAATTGGATCTATATTAAACCAAATGGGATAGATCGTGCTATAATTCCAAGATATTTAATTATGAATGATCGAATGACTGTGATGAGTATGCCAAACCAAATCACAATCTTGGACTTGGTCTTACATGATTTTTTAGATGGACTTCTTTGGCATCTATTTGTAATAAGTACACTATGGGATATATATATTATGCTAGATCTTCAGATTATATGATTAAAAGGATGAATAATAAAAGTAAATTAATTTAATTGAAAACTTTAGGATTGTTAAATTTAGTGAACTTCCATGTTTATTGTTTTATTTCTTCAAATTACCTTTTAAATATATTCACTAATATTTAGGCATAGATAGTTCAGTGGTTAAATACAAGGATTGGTCTCACACCCTATTTGGATCATTTTTTAGACCCAAACTAATTATATTATTGTAGGAATATATAATGGAAATCACCCTTCTTCATCAGGTACTTGATTTTAATAGGAGTTATAGAGAATAGGGCTAAGGTGAGGCTTGTGATGCGGCTGAAGTTGAATTATTTATTTTGTACTTGGGTTTCGGTATTTTATTCTAGAATTATGAATTTTTTGGATATTTTATTAGATAAATATTCCATGATATATATATATATTATGGTTTCTATTGGATTTACATTCATTCTTCCATTTTTACCTCTGTTGTATTTATTTCATCTTCGGTTACGGTTTATTGTTGTTTTCAATGTATTACTCTGCCAATGAGGGCATTGTTTCCCCAATATCACACCAAGGCCCTGGCAGCTAGTCTGCAGCCTCTGGAATTTGAGAAATGTGCTTGCGGCCATGTGGCTAACCAGGTATGGGGGACCTTTGCACAGAACCATGAACAGAGAAATTACAATTTTTAAAATTTTATTAATGTATAAATTTTGATTATAAATTTCTTATGGTACCTGAAAATTCCACAATAAAATATAATGATAATATACAGGTCGAATGTGGTTTTGGAATATTTCACTATATATTTATATTTAAAATATACACTAAAAAACATTATCATGAAATTTAAAGTGTAAATTAATGCCATAATTTTCAAATTATTTTTTAATATTTTTTTATGTATATATATATGTAATGAAAATTTATAAATTAAAATTAAAATATATATTTTTAATTATATTTTTCAATAAATACTTATATTATTTTTTTATGTGTGATTTTATGTACAAATTTCCATTTTTTTCACTACATATTATATAAAATATAAAATTTCTATGTGTATCCAATTAAAAATATTCCTAGAATAATTTTCATGTCAATTTTATTTGTTGATATTACTTGTAAATTTCTACTGTAATTTTAAAAAATATTTATGTTTTAATAAAATAATTTCCACTATTAATTGAAAATATCCATTTTTAATATTCATAGAATATTTATATTTTTGTTTTCGCTGTCTTCATTAGAAATTAAATTCCATTTATAAATTTCAATTGATAACTGAGAATGTTCACCATAAATTTTCATAGTTAATTTATATTGAAGTTTTTTAATTTTAATTAGATATAAAATACCATGTAAAATCATTCAATCATAAATGTAGACAAAACATATTCTAATGGTTCAATTTTTTTATTCTTAGAAATTGTGTTGTTGATTAATAATTATTTGATGAAAAATTACATTGGATAATAATTGTGATGTAATGATAAAATATATTGGCATAATTTATGAATGTATCTTTATATACATAACTAAATACAAACACCATATATATATATATATATATATAGTGAATGATACCATTTCATAAAATAGTGAGACACACAGAGAAAAAGGGAGGGGTGATTCAACTAAGCATTTATTGTGGAGATGATAAGTTGGTGAGGTATGGTTATCTTCAGTAATATGTTTTCATCACCTATAATATTCTATTTATGATAATATGAAATCAAAAATGTGTTTTCCCCATGAACGTTGGACACATCGTTTGAAGAATGATAAACTCTTGTGTTTTTTATTTCATTCTATTTTCACATTCCAGTTACTGACATTGAATGAATTTCTAATACTATATACTTTTTAATTATTTTTTTTCTATTTGTGTTATCAATAATGACTTTGTGTGGTGTTTATGGTGCTAATAATACCAAAATTTTGAGCACATAGTGAGTGAGTAACTTCCCATGATTGGGTTTCCACTACGAAGAGTCTTTTTGGTGTGATTTTTTGGTGGAATTATGTGGAAAATTAAATTGTTCTTATAAGAAAACTAGATATTATTTTCATGGGAGATAGGGATTTTCCCAACAATCGGTATCAAATATTTTGGTTTTTCCCAAAATATTATAATATAATTAGTATCTCAGACAAGAGATTAGAGGAAGGGATGATATGAATTGGTTAGCTAGAGGAATCAGATTTCGGATTTGGTAGTTTATAAATTAAATATTATCTTATTTAAAAGGGCTCGAATGTTCCATTTTCTAGTGTAAATATAGTGTGTGTAGGGAATGGAAAATGGGGGTTTGGATTGAATAAAAGTTGATTTGGTATGAATTTTCCTTTAACGGAATATTGCATTCATCATTCAATGGAATAAGACCAATAAAAATATTTTGAAGGAACTGAATGAAATGTATGAAAAAAATGTGAACCCAAAAAAAATTCACGTATTGAAAGTTGTTCAACTTGAGGTTGTACACAGGAAGACCAAAGATAAGTTATCTTAATAGTTTCAACATGATGTAAATGTACATCCAATCATTGAAGATAAAATTTTCTAATGATTTATGGGTTTTGATACTATTATCTTTATTTCTAGAGATTAGATTTGAAATGGTTATAACTTTCAATACCTCCAGAGAAAAAATAGAATTTGTTTTTGAGGAAATCAAAAATTTGATGCTTAATGATGAACACTGATGAAGAAAAATCCATGTATATTTCTAAAATTCTTTCAATGTTGATAGACGATGATGGTTACCCAATAAGAAGTGAGATTATTAGAAGAAGAAATGAGAATAAAATAAATAGATTAATTATTGAAGTATGTTGTATGGTTATGTTCTAACCTATTGAAAATGTGAGAAGAAAGGAAAACTCATAGATTATGAATAAAAACACCAGGATAAAAAATTAAAATATTAAATTTTCTATTTAAAAATTCATTAACATAATAGAAGATAAAAATCTATAAATTGGGTGAGAACACACTAGTAAAATCTTGAGTGATTGACTCTGGAGCATATGTTGGATCAATTGGTGATCAAAGATGCATTGTCAGATATATATAAGGGTGTTTTGGAACGTCCATATGAAAGAAGGTGAGGCCCTAGATATTTTTTTTGGAAAATTAGAGTTCATAATCCAAATGAAAAAAATATATTATTGGGGTTAATGGAAGTTCAGTATGTCCCTGTTCTATGGAAAACCTGTATTTCATATTGTTAATTAGAAAATAAAATATATGAAACTCTTTTTGTAAATGGGGTATATAAATTTACCTAGGTTTACATGGTGGGTGAAAAAGATGTAAAGGATGAGACTCATTAATTAACTGAAAATTCAACAGAATTGAAATAGTTAGAAGTTCAACTATTAATGATCCATAATTATGGAAGTATAGGTTCAAACACCTTAATGAAAAGAACATAAAAGTTATAAATGATAAAAGAATATTAAATCATGATCACAAGGAAAATGTAATATATTAATGTTGTGTTATTAGATATAATAAAAGTGTTTATTTTTTCATATATGGGTCAAAACCTAGGGACCATTAGTCAAATAATGTTCACTCAGATATTTGGGGACCAACACCTATTCAGTCCAATTGGCTTCATTTACCTTCCCACTTTCATTATAGATAATATAAGGAAATTATGGATTTACTTATTAATTCATAAGTATGATGAATTTAAGATGATTATTCTGTGTAAAACATTGGAAAAATGGAATGAGATGGAAGGTAGGTGAATCCAAATCAAAAAATATGGTGAGTTCACCAGAAACAACATATGTAATGTCTTCATAATGAAGGAATATGAGATGAGATGATAGTCAAAATTACTCCAAATAAATGAGTACATTAAGGAATTAACAAGAAACTAATTGAAAGACCTAGTATTATGAGGTTTAACATGGTTATTCCTATGGTGTTTTTGGTTGAGGGAAAAAATAAGACATCTTAACTCACCAATAAAAGTCCAGCATCAGAAATTGAGAATTAACTTATTGAGGTTATATGGATGAAAAATGATCATAATTTCACCACCTTAGTGGATTTCGAAATAATTGAATTTGTAAATATAAATTATAAATATAGGGAAAAATTTATTCAATGTCCTTAAGGTTATTTTTCATTCTACATAGAGTTGAAAATTTTAGATAATGGTTGTGGGACACTAAATGAAAAAATATCATCAAAATCAATGATGTTTTCTTCAATGATACTTTTTTGTGGATGGAAAAAAAATTTATAATAATGGTGTTGATTTAAATTAACAATAAAAGACTAGTTTTTTTATTATATTGGAAATTCATACACACCAATGAACTCATACGTAGCCTTTAAAGGCCCTGAATGTTCAATAGTATGAACATCAATAATAAAAAATGATTAAGGGAAGAGGAAACATGAGTGGGAGCATTGAAAATAATTTCCCTGAATGTTCAAGTACTAATAGATAATGTATTTATGGGAAGTTTTATCCTTAAATATGTATATTCTTGAGATTTCTGGAGGAGGAGGATCTCTCTCCATTCTTGTGATTATTCTTATAGAGTGATCTCTATGGGGCTTCGAGAAAAATCTTTCTATTTTTCATTACGCCCAAATTTTTTAATTTTCTAAAGTAAGCAAATAATATATTTGTGTTCATATTACACTATGTTTAAAAAATAATAATTACAAAAGTGACCATATTATTTTCCTTATTTCCCACAGAACCCCATGTTTATAATAATAATTAAAATAAGTTTATTGCTAAGCATCAATAATGAAAACAAATTTAAATAAATTTTACTTATTCTAATAATATCAATTATATATTACTTCCAACTAGACCAATAGATATGGTCTTTCATTCCTCAAAAATATTTATTAGTCCATGAATAATGAATATATATTTAATTTATAAATATCATCATATTATTCTCCAACAAATAAATATTATATTCACTAAATATCACATAAATCTTACCTATTGTTTCCATGTTTTTAATGGTTATGGGGGAATTTGGGGGATACATTAAAGTACATTTGGATGGTTTTTGGTAAAAAAAGGGAGCAGGGTCAGCACATGGTTTGGCCAAACCGTGTGGCCAAACCGTGCAAGGGAAAAACTATTTTCCTATCTTTGTCGATCTATTTTGGTTTAGCCATCTGTTCAATCTATTTCAACCCAAAATCAGGCCTAACATGAATTTATACTCCCAAAAGGCCAAATGAGTATCTGATATTTAATAGTAATTGATCTGAACACATTCCTTGTCGAATCAAATGTTGATTCCTACGGTTAGGTCCTGTTATTCATCATTTTCTTCACAGTTTCATAGATATACTCCTTCTTTTCAGCTATTTTTCTTTAATATATTCCCCTATGGGAAGATATAATAGTATTTAGGCCATATATGGTTATATATAGTGTTTTTTAGGATATAGGGGGATATCATGGGTGGTCTCTAGGAATCTTGACCCAGATTCTTGAGATTTCTTTGTCTGTCATAGGTTTTCATTAAAACGAACAAGTAAAGGGCATCACTGTCATCTCCCCATGTTGGAATTTATTTGAATGCATTAAAATTTAGTTTTTGATGAAAATTAATTTTTTTTCTTTTTTACTGTTGTTAAACACTGTTTAGTGACAAGTGGTGGAAAACATTGAAATTTTGGATTTTTTTTAAAAAACCCAATTTTTTTTAAATAGGGGTTTTTATATTATATGTATTCTATAATTATGTAAAATTTAATTATTATGAATTTTTATAGTAGATTTTACGAAATTTTAAAATTATTTATTATTTTGAAATCAGATAGATGAAATGTTTTTAATAAATTAGCATTTTTATTGAAACAACTGTAATTTTTTGAAATTGGTTTTGGTTTTGGGAAAACAAGGTATGCATATCATATTGAATTACTAGGAATGGTTGAATATTATCATGTTCCTAGAACTAAATGTTAAATGACACATCGGGAATAATTACCTTGTGAGGACTTGGTAGATTGATGAGAGACATCTCATGAATGTAGAACTATCATAATGATGAATTCATTTTTGTGTAAAGATTATGGGTTTTACAATGTATTTTTGAATTTTTTTTAATGTTTTATTTAAATTTGTAACTGAACAATAGATTTCTGGAAAATTTATTCATGTGGTTTTAGTTTATATTTAGTTAGAAACTATTTTGAGAATTGTTTATATTTATTAATAAACTGTATATAGAAATTGTTTTATATAAAATATTTTATAAAATTTTTGATAAGTATTGTATACTGTGGTGTTTTTATGGAAATAATTTGGGAAATAATAATGATTATTATACTCATCCATTATTTGGAACATTGGTGCTTTTTCAATTGTCATCTTTTAGGACCTGGGAAATGGAAGGGTGCAACTGGTTTTAGAACTACTTCTTTAGTTTTTGAGCTATCTGGTGGTGGTGGAGCACATATCTGGTGGATATATAATTATTATTTTATATTTTGGTTTCATTTTAAGTTATCATCCACTATTAGTTTTATGTCTAGTTATCTTCCACTATATAACTTTTGTTTCGGCTCACTTTGGTATAAAATATTTTATTGGACTGTTAGAATTTTTTTCATGCATCATATAATAGTTATGGATTGTGGTTGGTTGGTTTATATAGTATTGATAAAAATTTAAATAATCTACCACTAATATTTGAAACCCTTAGTCATTTACTTCCATCATTTTGAGTCATGTGGATGTTACCTAAGACTCAGTAAGGACTCATGGTGTTATCAAGCCAGTGAAAATTATTGTGTCACTAAAAATGGTATCAGATTTGTCCTTCTCTGTAGAAAATGTAGTCTTGAGTTTTCATGGTCTTGGAATTGAGATAATTATTTTATATTCCATAGGTAGTCTTATTGTAAAATATTAAAAATTTTAGGATTTTAAATTTAGAGTATATAAAGACATAGATAATTTTTTTTGAACTTCATGTTACATGGGAGATGGGCACGTAAGTGTTTTGGAAGGAATGGTAGGATAATGGTTTATCGTTATCATGGGTTTATCCAATGAGACCATATTGAAATTAATTTTAGATAAATTACTTCCAACTAGGAATTCATATCTCATTTTGAGTAATGACATATGATTTAGATCATGGTTTAAAATTTGTTTCAACTTTCTAGGGACAGAAAGACCAATGTTGGGGATAATGTGGCACCCCCGGTCTCTAGTATGTAATCCTTACCTAATGAGCTTCTTATACATGATTGTTATTTTTGATGTAGTGGGAGACATTAGCGTACTTTTGGATTGTTTTTGTAAAAATAAAATCTTTGCACGGTCAGCACACGTTTTGGACAAACAGTGCAAGGCAGAAACTAATTCCTTATCTTTGTGGATCTAATTAGGGTTGGCCATCCCTTTGATCTATTTGGACCCAAATCAACCATGAAAATAGTTTTTTTATCCCCAAATGGCCAAATTATATTATTAATCAATCATGAAGCTATCTGATCACGTTCTATGGAGAATCAAAGGCATATTCTTGAGGTAAGTGCTCGTTCTTCTTCGTTTTCTTCATGGTTTATTAGATATACCCCTAATTTCATCTATATTTCTTATAGATACTACCATATGGTTATATATAATAGTTTTGAGGACAAATAAGGTTATATCTGGTGTTGTTCATTGAAAGGGATGAGATTTGGGGTGGTTTTTTGGAATCTTGGCCTGAATTCTTGAGCGTTCTATGTTTATTGTCTGTCTTCGTCAAAATGAGTGAGGTAGGTGGATTCACTCTCTTATAAACATTATGTAATTTATTGGAATGAATTAATATTTTGTTTTTGATGAAAATTATTTTTTTTCTATTTTATAGTTATTAAGACCACATTAGTGACGGGTGGTGGAAAACGTGAAAAATTGGGAGTTTTTAAAAAAAACACTATTTTCTTTTTCTAAATGAGGATTTTTAAATAATTGATCTTCTATAATTTTGTAAAATTTATTTATTTAGAATTTTTACTATATATATATATGGGTTTTTAAATTCATTAATGTTTTTAAATTTGATGGTTGGAATGTTTTCACTAAACATGTGTTTTTATTGAAACAGGTGAAATTGTTTAAAATTGGTTTTGGTTCTTGGAAAACATGGTCTGTGTATCATATTTCATTACTAGGAATGGTATAAATATGATAATTTTCTTGGTGGAAAAAGTTAAATGGAACATGGGGAATAATTACTATGTGACGACTTGGTAGATTGATGAGAAACAACTCATGAGTTCAGAACTATCATAATGATGCATGCATTTTTGGAAGTTGTTGTGTGATGTTTATTGGATTTCAAAAGTAGTACTTAGAAATAGATTTAAATATTTTATTCAAATGTATAAATAAATTATATAATTCTGTAAAATTGGTTCACATGGTTTTAGATTATATTTAGTTATAAATTGTTTTGATAATTGTTTATATTTAGTTAGAAATAGTTCCCAGCAATTGTTTTATATAAACTATTTTATATAAATGTGGATAACTATTATATCCTAGTGGAGTGAGTAGGGAAGTCATTGGGTAAATCCTACTGTGTTTTATACTCCCCTTTAATTTTTATCCTTGGTTCTTTTTACAATGTCATCTTCAAGGATGGGGGAAAAGGTATGGTGCAATAGGTTTTTAGCACAACTTCTTATGTTATTGAGCTATCTGGTTGTTATGGAGCACAGAGATGGGGGAACCAGGTGTCTTTTTTTGTTTTATTATATTATTGAGTTATCTTTCAATGATAAGATGATGTCTATTTTTCTTCTCGTATAGAACATTTTTTCTCACTTTAGTATAAAGGATTTCCTGAATTATCATTACTTTGTTCATGCATCATTTAGCTTATATAAATTGTGGTTGTTTGGTTTATAGATTATATTTAAAAGGATAAAACATCCCCCACTAGTCTTTTAAACCCTTAGGTATTTATTTCCAGAATTTGACATGTTGGGGATGTCATCTAAGTCCCAATAATGACTCATTGTGTTCTAAAGCCCATGAGAATTAGCTGATCATTACAAATGGTATCAGCTAAGACCCTTCTATATTGAAAAAGTAGTCTTGAGTTTTCTATAAATTATTTTTTAAATCCATAATTAATATCCCTTGGTTGTAATTCTTATAAAATATTTGGATTTTTGGGACATGAAACATAGATCATATAAATGAATAACTAACCTTTTAATATTGAACTTCAAGTTACCATGGAGTTGGGTGCGATAGTGTCTGGGAAACACTGGTAGGTTATTGGTGTCTCAGTGTCATGAGTTAATCCAATTATACCATAATATCATGCATTTAATTTTAGTTAATATCTAGTATTATTTCATATCTCATTTAGAGTAATGACATATTATTCAGAGCATGGTTTAAATTTTTTTTTCAACTTTCTATGGATGGAAATACCAATGTTGGGGAGAATGTAGCACATGCATTTTCTAGTATGTAACCCTTAACTGATGATTTTAGAAGGTTTAAAGGATATTTGGGATGTTTTGGGAGACATTTGAGTACATTAGGTGGGTTTGGGTAAAAATAAAAAGGGGTGCACGGTCAGCACATAGTTTGTCCAAACTGTGTGGGAAACCATGCAAGGCCAATACTAATTCCCTATTATTGTGGATATAATTTATTTTATCCCCATTTTTGATCTATTTCAACCAAAATCAACCCTAATATAAAACATTTATTCCCCAAAGGTCAATGTAGGTTCTTCAATCGACCTGGTAGTGATTTGAGCACGTTCCTTGGTGAATCAAAGGAAAATTCACGCGGTAAGTTCATATTCTTCATTGTTTTCTTCACGGTTTCATAGATATAAGCCTTCATTCATATAATTTTCTTATATAAATTCACATTAGGGTATATATATGTTTTTTAGGACAATTAAGGTTATATGTAGTGTTCTTCGTCAATGGAGAGGAGATCATGTGCAATTTCTTTGAATCTTGACCCGAATTCTTGAGTGTTCTTCGCCTCTTGTCAGTTTTCATCAGAACGAGTTAGGAAGGTGGATACACACTCATATCTCCTTTTTGTAATTTATTGGAATGAATTACAATGTAGTTTTTGATGAAAATTGAATTGTTATTTTCTATTGTACAATTTTTAAATTCTCTATAGTGATGGGTGGTGGAAAACATTGGCAATTTATGATTTTTTGTGAAAACCCATAGTTTTTTATTTAAAATAGGGATTTTTAAATTATGGATCTTCTGTAATTTTCTAAAATAGATTTATTTACAATATTTACAGTAAATATATGGGTTTTTAATGAATTAATTTTCTTTAAATTGTATGGATGTAATGATTTCAATAAACAATGATCTTTATTGAAACAGATGATATTATTTAAAATTGTTTTATTTAATGAAAAAAATGGTGTTCATATCATATTACATTATTTGTAACAATTGAAATATGATCATGTTACTACATACCAATGTTATATGGCACATGGGGAATAATTACCTTCTGACAACCTGGTAGATCGATGAGAAACTGCCCATGTGTATGGAACTATTATAATGATGCATGCAATTTTTATAGTTGTTGGTGTGTGGAGTTTAGTGGTATTAAAAAGTAGTTTTTATAAAGTTTTTTAATGATTTATTTAAATTTTTTCCTAGATTATAGGTTTATGTAATAAAATTCACAAGGTTTTATTTTTTATTTAGTTATAAATTTTTTTGAGAATTGTTTATATTTAGTTATAACCTATTTATAGAAATTGTTTTATATAAATTGTTTTATATAAATTTGGATAACTCTTCTATCCTAGTATAATGAGTAGGGAAGTAATAGGGGAAATACTACTGAGTTTTATAATCAACCCTTCTTTGGAACTTTTTTTCTTTTGCATAATTCATTATTCGTATGGGGGAAAAGGTCAGGTGTATTAGTTTATTTGCACTACTTCTTGAGTTAATAAGATATTTGGTGTTTGTGGAGAATGATGATGGTGGATCATATAGTATTTTTTTTATTTTGGTGTATTTTTTAGTCATATTTTACGATTATCTTAATTTCTAGTTTTATTTATCAATAGTTTTTTTGTTTGGCCTCACTTTGTTATAAAAGATTTTCTGAATGGTCATTAATTATTTCATGCATCATACAACTTCTATAAATTGAGGATGGTTGTTTTATAATTTGTCTTGAAAATGTTAAATCATCCGCAATGGTATTTGAAACCCTTTTTCATTTATTTCTATCCATGTGTGTCTCGAGAATGTCTCCAACGACCCAATAATGACTCATTGTGTTCTCAAGTGAATGAGAATTAACAGATCATTGAAATTATTCAATCAAAATAGTTTTTCGAATAACTACTTACAGAAAAAATGTGATAAAGAAAATATGTTTAATTATTCTTCTTGTTATAGGAATAATATTTATTAATCTATTAAAAAAATAATTAATAATATTATATAATTCATGTTTTGGATACACATATTGCCTAACCATCTAGGACTTTCTTAGTGGAATTTGGTGAAGACGTCCAAAGTCCAATGTTGGTATCTAGAAGTATTTAAGGGAACACATAGAAAAATTATTAAAGGAAACAATAAAATAAATCCACATTCAAAATACTTCTATATATTATAATTAATTTATCATGGTATCTCAAATCAAGATGATTAGATATTGGTATTATCAACCTATCTGCTTGATCTCTCTTTCCTCGAATTTCCAAAAACTGAACTTGCCTATATAACACCATAACCATTGGGTTATTTAGACTATATAGTTTCCATTAAAGGGTATAAGTCAACATATTTATTTTATATAATATTTCATAATAATAATTTTTCTCATTATTAATTTAATAATATATTTCTAATGATGCGCCCAATGCAAACAAATTCACCAAAAAACATATCATTACATTTTTCACCAATACATCAAATTATACAACTCATAACATCCATCAATAATAATTTTGATCAATATATACACCCATAAATAGGTATATTAAATGTGACATATAAATGATATTTCCTACTATCAGTTATCTTTCTCATAATTTCTTACATTGGAAATTTTTAAGGGCATACACCAATAGAAGTTTCCTCAATGACTTATGAGTTTCCAAGGAAAATAAAATTTATAATATGTTCCCCTAAAATGATTTCATTAATCTATATTAAATATATATTTAAGAATACTATCATGGTTCTTCAATTATCTCATCATAGGAGGGAACTACTCTGACCTTTTAGTGAAATAGCTACTCTACAAACACGATCAAAAACTATGTCACGTTGATGAATAATCATTACATAATAATGAGTTTACTAATATTAAAAACACTTAAATATGATATAATAATGTAAAAATAATTTTATACTAGGGAACCATCTCGAACAGACTCACACATACATTTGTGCTAATTTCCAGCGGCCTTCAGTATGTTATCTCTCACATGATAATCGTGATTCTACTGAGATATGACTTTAATCAAGGGGTATGCCACATTTTATTTTTTTTGGAAACTCTAATTATCAAAACATCACCCCTTAATGAAAAAGTATTCAAGAGGTGATATATTTAATGAATATTCTATTTCTTTTGGTGTCACCATGGCCCTTTTGAATGATTCACCACTGTTGACTTCTTACAATGAAAGGCAATATGGTACATAATTATAGATATTACATCAAGATACAAGACAATATATTGTATCCTATGAGATTATTTTGATGCATCCTAAGCCTCTATGTATTTGGACTCTTCTAAAGAATCAAAAAAAACATGCGGATTTGAACTCTTCTAGATCATGACAAGTCCTTTGATCTATATAAAATATATAGGTGGTGATTTTATATAACTCTATTCTGATTGAAATATATAATCAATAGGACCCCTAATGACTGGATAATCATCTACTCCATACAATAAGAACATATCCTTAGTTCTTCTCAGACATATATCTGTAACCCAAATAGTATACCAATTTGATATCCAAGATTATTTTATATGTACCCACCATGCTTAATTAATAAGAAACATCAAGTATACAACATAACATAGAATAAATGATTTATCTTATCACTGCATCATATATTACACATTCTCTATTTCTCTTTTTTTGTCTAAGAACACATTTTCCTGGAATTTTTAATATCCTGTGACACTAGATATACTATACTATGTGATTGTTACATACTGAATCTCTATAGTATCTGGTCAACATGTGTACATTGAGATAGTCCATCAAGCCTCTTTGATACATCATTAATTATCTTGATTCATACAATGTAGGTTATTTCACTTAACTTCTCCAACGATAATTACTTGGTTAACTAGTCCTTAATGGAATGTAAGGCTGATATGTCATCTCCAATAAGTCATATTTCTTTATCGTATACTACTAGGATAACAACCACATTTCCCCTAACACACATGTAAATATATGGATCACATTCCTTCTTAATGAAACTAAAATAATTTATATCGTTATGAAATTGAATATTTCATGACCTAGATGCGTTATTCATTCTATAAATGGCCCTCTCCATATTTTATATCTTTTTGACATCACCTATAGTAACAAACCCTTCTAGATATGTCACATATAAATCTTCATAATGGTTTACATGTCATCCATATTCAAAAATTATTATCATGAAATCCTTCTATATCATATATTGTTTTGATATATTTTAACATTGATAGTAGATAAATGGTTTCATCATATTCAATTCATTGACATTGTTTAAACCCTTTAGCCACTATACATACACTAAATGTACTGACTTAACTTTCTATATTTAATTTTCTCATGGATGCCCATTTTCATCCAACATGATTTTTATCTATATTATGATCATATAGAACACAATAATAGTTCTAATACATATAATCCATTTCATAATTTATGTAATCATGAAATCATGTTACTTCAGAGCCCCCTATAGCCTCTTTATATGAGAGAAGTTTATTATTGTCAACCAGTAATTTGTCACTATCTTTAGTAACTAGAAAATCATATTCTCTTGTTATCTTACCTCCATGATGTTTCTTAAATGTAAATTTCTTATTAAAAACTACTTCCATAGGGACCTGTGGAATATTTTATTTTATAAACTCTTACTTATATTAAGCATCCAATTCATCAAAATCAATCTTTTTCCTACCTGTCTTGTTGAGGATGTGATCCCACCCAAGCAATTAATGTTTTCTGGAGAGAATAACATTATTACCTATGGAGTTTAAAAGTTAGTATCCCATTTTTCCAATACGATGCCATATAGAGAAAATCATTTTATCCAGTAGTACTAGTTTTTTCCTAAAAAGGACATAACAAATACCTCAAAACCAAATGCACCTATTTCTGATAATTTTTTTTCTTTTCAATCCATTTATCAAAGGGAAAATGTGTTTTCTACTGTATTTAATACTCAGTTCAGAGTTTTTTCATAGATGGAAATGAATATCCCAAAATGGATAATGGAGGATCTGCATGACTCATTATAAACCTTACCATGTCATGTATTGTAGGGTTCCTCCTTTTAATAACACCATTCCACTGTGGAGGTGAAGGATGATTCTTTTGAGATTTAATTTCAAATTCCCACAGAATGTTGATAAACTCATAGTTAATATATTCACCATATTGATATGATTGATAATTATTTATGAATTTATCTGGTTTATTATATACTTCATTCAAGAAATATTTAAAATTCTCAAATGATTCATAATTATACCTCATCAGGTACACATATCCATATGAACTAAACTCATCAGGAAATTTTATAAAGTATCAATATCCACCCATAAATTCTACTTTAAATTTTTAACACCCATAATTGTGTACAAATCATATAAGTTATTTGGCCCTTTAAAAATATGAATCAAAAGATGTTTTGATCATTATCCTTGTAAACAAGAATGAAATCTTTCAAGTGGTTTTAGCACAAAAGTGTATACTAATCATCTTATAAGAGCCTTCTCAAATTACATTCATTTTCATAACCAAGATTGTGATGTCATTTCTGAGTTTCATATGAGTTGTGAAGACATGATTCATTATCATTTTACAATACATGGTTTTCATAATTTTATACATAAAGACAATTATTTGAATGTTTGATACCATAACATATGTTATCTTTATAAGGATACAACATTAATTTCCAACATTCAAGATATATCTATCTATATCTATGAAGGATATATAAATTATGTTATTAGTAACAGTTGATAAATAATAATAATAACTCTTAAAACTATTATAATTCCTATTGTAATTGAATTTTAATAATCTAAAATAGCTAGAGAAGCCATCCCCACACCACTGGATGCTTGAAAATTTGCCTCTCCACTAGATATCTTTATGAATTTACTTGTTTCTGGTTCTTGAATAAATATGTGAGGACCAAAAGGTGCATCCAATACCTAATGTGTATATATTGAATTATTACACTCAATAAAGAACACACATTTAGCTTTCCTATTTTTATGGGGTAGTCACTCTTCTAATGGCATTTCATGGCACATGCAAAACATACTAATTTTTTTTTTCATTTCTCTACCACTATATCATTCTCTTCTTGGAAGGATGATGGTCGAGATTTCAGTACTTGTTATAAGTCGTAGTCCCTTTTCCATTGTAATCCTTTTCATATTCCACATAAGGAATGTGGGTTACGATGAACCATATCCTTATCCCATTTTATAATCTGAGTAAGAGGATTTGAATGAAACTTCTCATTATTTATCATGTAATAATTAATAATAACAATGTAATAGGTTTTGGGTAGTGAGGAATTTACGAGATCTATGTGTAAATAAACTAGGAATATAATCCCTATGATCTATATGAGTTAAATAGAGCCAATAATCTTGAATACCCAAGGCCCAGCTAGCACTAAATCATCAAGAATGGTGGTAAACAGATCATTAGAGATCTCATATATCTTTTATATCACCTTTTATATATAAATATCCTGAAGCTGTGACATCATTCTATTACCATAAATTTCCTTATGTCGCTTCTGAATCTCATTTTTCATTGGTGAGAGCATGAAACACTAAAAACATTTTCCTCCATTAAAATGTCTTTCATAGTGATATAACAATTCTTCACTAGCCTTTTGGCTAGGTGCTTCAGGAATATATTCGTTAAACACAAAAAATTAACTTTTTGGAACAGGATAATGTGTGTGTGGATTTTCCACAAATAGAAATTTTTTCCAGTGATAATTTATGCTACTCAAGTATGGATCATGGTGAAATTCTTTAAGTCATATTCATTACCATTTAAAAAAATTAAAAAATACTAATACTTTAGTATATAAAATTAGATAAATAAATGAATATTATATTTTTCAACATACCACTTTTGTATTGAAACCCAATATCCCCTACTGTTATTTTAGTGGAAAGGATCTATATTTCACTTCCAATAACACTAAATTTGGCTAGCCATGAAATTTGAAGGGTTTTAGGTAGGTATTTCAAATACCAAACACAGTAACTCATAGTTTTTTGATCTATTGAGTGGACTCCCAAATCCTGAAATATAGAAATTGGATTTCCTCAACCTTTTCCTCCTAGTTTCACAATGTCTTTCATTGGCATTAAACCCTTGATGTGAACAAATTTATGTTAACAGAAAACAAAATATATAATTCCATTATAATTGAAATCATCCCAACATTGGGCGGTCATGAAATTTGGGTCATGGATCAATTTTAACAAAAGAATTGGAATGCTATTCAGAATATATATATATATATATAAAATTTATCCATTTTACCTTTACATGTAAATTTCTCATTTTATCATTTTCACATTATTCTTAATATTAATAAGATTTACTTGAGTGATTAACCAAGTCTTGGATAAAAAATCAATATAATTAAATTCTTGTAGTTCTATATTTCATTCATGTTAATTCCTTAATTCATGTGACCAATAAAAAACATCCATAAAAAATAATTTTGATACATGATAGGGAAAAAATTATAAATTGGTATCATCATGATATTTTAATAATGGTAAATTTATCATTCAGATGATTAACTAACCATTGACCTCGGGAACAAACAATTCGACCCTTTTGATGGTTCGTGTTGCATCATTCCACCTATCCACCCTTGTAAATATTAGATTGGTTTCACCATAGTTCAAAATTGTATTTCCTCCACTATAGAGGGAGATTTATCTATTAAAAGTTTTTTTAACTCACTCATAAGAAAAGGGAACCAAAGGACTAACTTTGGGGTTTATATAAAAGTATCCATGGGCTCACATGCCCTTATATAATGAGAGGGGGGATAACACGCCCATAACAATTTTATTTTATAATAAATTGAATGGAAATCATTCGCATACATTGATATAGGCAAATCTAATAATCATCCACATACAAGAAATGAATTACACATTTAATACAATGTACGTCAATTCTATTTTTTATTATTTAAGATAAATCAAACAAAAATTAATTAATTATCATCATTAATTAATCAATTATTTTATATCAATTGAAATTCTATTTTAATGAGATTATCATCCATCATAATTTTAAGCATATTAAATAAAATTATGTAAAATTAACCATGTAGAAAAATGTACCTTGGAGGTAACCTGGCGAGTACCCATCTGAAATACCCAACATCAATTATATTCATATACTATTTAATTGCATGAGATTTGTAATAAATGTATTAACACATAATTTTAGGAACATAAAATCAACCTAATAATAATATGGAACACATGGTAATTATATAGTGTGTTATGTTTCAATAAACATAGAGTAATAACTATATTATGACTTATACATTAGACTTTTTTTGGAATATTACACAAAAATTAATTAGGAATTAATATCTAAAAAAACCATTACATTGAATGTATGATCAATATAATTACCACACATAACACATCTTTATAAGGTTTAATAAGTATATTAAAGTAATTTTAATTATATATAATTTGGTAATATACATGGTTTGTTTTATCTAACTACACTATGACTATATTTCTCACCATATATCCATGGAAAATTCATAGTGACTATATGTGCAATCAGGACTCAAAAAATAATTTAGTACAAAACATGTACATGCGATACCAAGTGTGTGACCTTTGAGTTACATTGTCACCCATCATGTAAGCTATGTGAGAGAATACACAACATGTCTTTGACTAATGGGCTACATGTCTTGTATGGGTGTTACACATGATGTAGTCAATCTAAAAATATCACCACCTATCATGGTCAAAAAATAATGTATTTAAATACACACCACATGTAAGAAACTAAAATGACTTTAATTAATTGGGAAATAAATCTGGGTGCATTGAACATGGTTACACAAGATGTACTAATTAGATATAAAATGTGTACACTTTCATTAACTAACCAGCATATTTTGAACCTACTCTTGATTTATTTGAATTTATTTCACTCATAAAATTAAATGATTTTATTATATTTTTTATAATGATTAATAAAAGAATAAAATACGTTAATTTAGATTAAATAATTATTAAATAAAATTGAAAACTAAGGATAAATGTATAAATAAATCATCAATATTTAAAAAATTATAAATAATTACACAACTCACTCTGATACCACTTTTAGATTATGAGCATGAAAACATTACTAGATTAGGTGTGACAAACATTAATTATTTATTAATTTATGTTGAATATTATGTTAATATGATCATAAATGTCATGATCAAAAAACAATTATTCCAAAAATGTTTAATGAATGAACATCATAACAATGATTTTTGGTCATCATATATTATTTATAATTAGTTTAAATAATTAATGATTTAACTTGCAATAAACTCATTCTTTATTGACGGATTGGAAAATGTATCTTTGTTGTACCATATTTGTGTCGTAGGAATCCAGATTATATTCCTTTGAGTGGTAATCGACATAGGATCCACAATTCTATGAATGCAATTGTAGGAACTTCCCTGTTCTACAGTGGTAGAGCCAGATTCATTCATCATTCACCTTTGATCACCCAAATTATATATTCAAGTAAGGGTTACCATTAATCTATCAAGACAGTTGTAGTGGAGGAGGATAGTTCTTCATTATTGAGTGTGTTCTCAGAGAGAGAGCTCTCTAGGGCTTCAGGATAACTCTCTCTGATGGTTTTTGTGCAAAAAAATTGAATTGGACACATAAAGGAAATAATATAATCGTGTTTATATTCATTTATGTTTATGAAAAAATAATTCCACATGATCCCATGTTATTTTTCATTATTTTTGAAGAACCCCATGTCTATAATAATAATAATATTATTATTATTATTTATTAACAATCACAAATCTAGTGTATTAAATTAAATATTATTTATTATTGTAATTTTTATAATATAATATTTCTCACTAGATCAATAATCTTGATCCACTATTCTTCCATAATATTTAAAATAAATTTAATAATAATTATTCATTTAATAAAGAAATATCATTTTATTATTCTACAATATTTAAATATTATATTCACTATGTAGAATATAAATATTTATTAAATATTACTCTCAAAAAATATTATCTCAGATAAATTTTGAGATACTATACGCAACAAATAAATCCTCAACATATTCTATACCACATATGAGAGTAATATATATTCAAATTGTTAAATAATAAAAAATATATTATTAGTTATATGATGTTCAAGAATCACATAGTTTTTAAGCCTCTTGTCCTCTTTCTCAGTGAATTTATTTGATGTACCCCAAAGTCAAAGGATAACAAGTAGAAATACACCACGGAACACAATTAATGTATCAGTGATTTAAAACTAAATATCATTGTGTAATATGTAATATAATCTATTTATCATGATATCTCTATTCAAGATGTTTTCATACTGGTTTCATTGAACTATGTGCAAGATTTCTATTTCATTTAATTTATAAAAATTTAAATATTACTAATGACACACCAATCATTAATGTTCATCAATCCCTTCATTTCGAAATGATACTTGCAGTGAAGTTCTAAATTCTAAGTGTAAGTATTACATACACTTATTATACTTTATTTATCCTTCTCATCCACCCTCAATCTGACCAATTCAGACCATATGAATATTATGTAATGGGTATTGATAAAATATATAAATAATATTATATTAATGGTTTAAAAATTATCCATTCCCCTCCGATTCAATCAAAAAAATGAAAATGTTTCCCATGCATTAGTGTAGTCTACCATCTCCATAAATTACACATTTCAGTTTTCCTCACCTCAATTATAGTGTAGTTCTAGAAATTGTTTTATTGAATATTTATTTTTTGAAACCAATAAACAGAAACATTTAATTATATTGATGGGTTACATGCCTTTTTCTCCTTGAACAGAGTGGTATGTCTGGTTTTGTGTTGCAACCTGTTGTTATTTTGGTGAGTTCTCTTCTTATTGGTCGGGTGGGAATCTCAAAAGGGGGATAGTTGTATTGTAACCTTTTTTCTACTCTACCTCCCAGAATCCAATGTTGTTTGGAGGGTTTATCTAACACATTTCTTTGAATATCAGAAAATAACTTATAAGAAAGGGTGACACATCACCATATACCGAATCATTTATTTTATTTTCTGGGGGTATCATTTTAGTGATTCTTGTTGTGATATTTGTATTCATTCAATTATTCCCAATAATGTTAGACCTTTGGGTAATGTTTCTTAGTGGAATATGTGTCACTGACTATTATGGGTTGCCTCTTTAACACTTTTTAAAAGGGGATTCTTATATTGTGTTAAATTAAGGGGGATTTTCCCTCAATAATTCTTAACAAATAGTAAAATTAACCACCTAAAACATCCATAATAAGAGAAAAAAATTATTTATAAGATAAAACTTCCCTTATAATTCACCTTCATCTTATAACTCATTTAGATTTTGATTAATAACCATATTAAAATAGAAATAATTTCATTATATTTTATTGGTAATGAAATTAAAACAAAATAATCCCTTCCGTAGTCATACTCACACATATATTTTAGTATGTTCTTATTGGGTTATTTTTACCACCTAAATTAAATGCTGTAAATTTCTATCTTGATTTATCAGAAACAAAATATTGAATAATAATATGGAAATAATTAATTTATTGTAATTGAATTGTAAAATAAATAATTAACTCATAATTTGATATAACACCGTTCATTCATTTTAAATTACCAAAACAATATCATCACTGACATCATCATCAGAAATAATAACTAAAATAATTAGGAAATGAAATTATAACATATTAAAAATAATTATAAACCATCAGTTCTATTATATTTTATGAACCACCAATTATTGAATTTGGGATAATAAATAATAATAGCAACACTAGTACAGAACTATTTCAGAAAAATAAAGATTAATCACACACGACATTGAAATTAAATAATAAACTAATAATATAAATGTATATAATAATTATAGATGAATTTTATAGAATTTTATGGATATAAATAAGGTAATGGAATATATTATTAAGTTAATTTTTTTATTCCATATATTCAAGTACATTAGTGGATGTTAGGTACCAAGTTATGAGGTTCTTTGTCCCAAATTTAAATTCATGAGAAATATTTATTATTATGAACCATGATTGTTTAAATATGATGTGATTAATAAGGAAATAAATAAAACAAATATAAAATTTTAATTCATGGGTTTTGAATATCCAAACCTTTTTCTATCTTCAAATGTATTTTAATTAAAATGATACCAAATTTGAAAGTGATTTTGTTAACTAAACCTACTTTATTGAGTTATAAATATTCTCCTTGAAATTATATATTACATGAATGGTTACTCC
This sequence comes from Viscum album, assembly GCA_963277665.1. Lineage (NCBI taxonomy): Eukaryota > Viridiplantae > Streptophyta > Magnoliopsida > Santalales > Viscaceae > Viscum > Viscum album. The sequence continues at coordinate 1,900,021,819 of OY728121.1, read as the reverse complement.
CACCTTAATATTTTATTTCATGTTACCATGTCTTCCAATTTGAGGAGAATTAAATTTTAATAAAAATATTATACTTTGATGAATCTCTTCCCCAAAAGCAATTCATTATTAAGAATAATCTCTATTAATATTAATGAATGTTTCCAACCCATTCCATATTTAATTATCCCGTTAATGTTATTAATTTAAATTCAAAAAATAAATATGGGTTATCTCATGTGACCTCAACTATTCCCTTCACCTCTTTTAAAAGGGATATTTTGTAACATTTTTTATGATGTGGGATTTCCATAAAAATATTTCAAAAATATTACGAAGGTTTTCCATCATTTCAAAATAAAATATTTTATCTTCCATCCCACAATTTGTTTGATAACGTGAATGATTCTTCAAGAATATATTACTAATGTTTATTTATTAAAAAAGTAACTATTCTATAAATTTATCACTTCACATTTTTGAAAATTACTTTTGAGGGTGACCTGTAACTTCTTTTTTATGATAATGTATAAAATATATTCTAAATACACTCTATTACGTTCAAATTCCTTGTGAACACATATTTTGACCATTTTTTTAATTTTATACCCAAAAAACCTCTATAAAAATTAAAGGTTTCTCAATGAAATTAATACTCTTATCATCTTAAGAATAAATATTTTCAAATGATCAATGATATTTCTTATTTACAATCTAATTATCTTAAAAATCCTAGACATATATATTTTACATCTCTATAAACACCCTAATTTCATTCCTATGATTTTATATTAAGATTTCATCCATATTTTTTATCCTAATGGACGATTTTTATGTTCTGTATTTTCATGTAACCCATTTATTTCATGTAATAAAATATGATTTGATGGAATTATCTATGATTTTCTAATATGGTGCACATAAATTTAGATAGATGATTTGTGTACCCTAATAGCACTTCATTGCATTCGATAATTAACTAATTGCTAGATATGATATTTTTATGATACCCTTCAAGAATTAATTTGTAATTGTTATGATACATAGTGTGAGAAACCTTGGTAATGTGATTTTATGACACCTTAGTGATGAGATTTGGTGATATGTTCATGAATTTATCATGTTTCTTTTGTATCCACAATACAAAGTTTTGATTCATGTATATACAATCACGATATTACTCACTAGTTTATCATTATGTTATTATGCTCAAATTATTATATTAATACCTATTCCTTACCCATGATATACTCTGATTTCATTATTTACCCCCTACAGAGCATCAAATCTCACCACATTCCCATATTTCCTTTTCCCCATGTTATGAGGAAAAGTAATATGTATGTTGTGTCTAGAAGTGTATACGGTGTGGAGGATTTTTGGAAGATATTAAAAGATTATTATGGATTATGAAATTTCTTATAGAGTGTGAAAAATGTATATTAGTTGAAACACGTGGGTTTTATTATTTATTGTTCTGTCAACAATTTCTAAAAAATGAATCCTAAAAGTTCTTGGGAATTTATATAATGAAAATTTTCATTTATGTTATTTAATTTAGAAAGTTCCATTCATGGTTTTTCAAACATATGTGGAGCTTGAAACACCATTATGAAATATCCAATGAAAATCTAGTATTTTAATGCATATTTTATTATGTTTCATTGACTTTAGTCCCACTATTTCACCATTTTGATGGTTGTTATCACATATTTATATTATAAAATAATTTTGGGTTTAATTGTTATATTTATCTTTGAAATTATTGGAGAAATTCCTACATTGAATCTTTGTATTTGATGTTGTTTTAGAATGATAAGATTTTATTTTGATGATCTTAAAGATGATCCAAATCAATGATAGGGAGCCAGAATTACTACTAGGAACCTGAATTACCAAAATTATTAATGATGGAAAAGGTGCCAACCAGAAGTATTTATGGAAAAAATAAGGATTTTCATAGCTCCCCAAATTAATTTGAGGCTAAAGGTAGGTCTTTGGACATGATCATAATGTATTTCATTTGGTTGTATGTGTCTGTTATTAATCATAAGTCTTCACTAGCTATCATATGTATTTTAATTTTCATCCTTCTGATTCATCATAAGGCTTCCCCCAAGACATAATAAGACTTCATCATAATTTTTTTTGATTATAACGCATTGAGAAGTCCTACGATATCATTCAAAATCAACTCAAAATTTGGAAAAGGATGAAAAATTAATTGGACTCACTAAGAATCTATGGATATATTCAGTATTACATAACATTACTCATGTGACCAACTAGGGGCTACAACATGGATATTCACATTATGGATATATATCAATCTGAGTGGAAATAATGTTGTTGATTTATTAGAAGGCTAGATCATGTCTAATAATTTTGTGAGGAGGAAGAGTAAATAATTGAATGACTCAAAAAAATGATATTTTAATGTTTTGAACCAGGGGTTATAAATTACGGAACCATTAATATAAAATAAAAGAATAACGAACATTGTAATAAAGGATATAATTTTTCCAAAACAACTCAAATGATATGATGGAATTTTATTGATACTTTTATTTTTTCATCTTAATTTCTACTTTAGTTTCATGGTGCCTTCTTCTTCTCCATTCTTCTTTATTGAACCTTGAATGGATGGGTATGATGTTGAGTGATTGGGTAAGATAATAATATCCCTTAAAATTTGTAACACCCCAACCCCAGTTACCCAGAGTCGGTGCATTATTTTATTACATTGCTATGATTACAAGGAATCATGTCCCGAATGACCGATCAGTTTAGAAATCTTGGAAAATAGATTACATATATGAATGTTACATTACATTTTATAACATACAACACAACATAAATAATCCTTTATGAATGCCATTATTACCTTAGCTTAACCATGCATATAAATCACAATGAAATTCTTAGAATCTAGGAAAAAATAAAACATAGAAAGGGGTGAGCTTAGATGCTCAGTAAGGATAACAATACAACAAAAACTTTCATAATTAAGAATAATCATTTAAGGAAATGTATAAAACTAAAACATAATAATTTTCAACATAAAATTAATCATAATATGGAAAAAATAAATCAAAATAATTCCATTTACTTACTCACATGAATACTCTACTAGTAAAATAATCACATGCTTTATCAATAGCCACTTTCATAATAATAGAATTCATAACGCCAGACATTAATAACCACATAGTCAAAGCCTTGTGCCATGACTACAAATAAGATTTTTGTCAAAGACTTGTACCAAGACGCTAGTTTGTCTCATTAGACATACCGATGCATCGAGAAGCTATATCGAGCTCCACCCATCACTTACTAAGTCCAATGCTTTCCTCATATGAAAAGGTTTAAACATAACATAATTTTTTTTTTTAAAACTAGCATAATAAATGTAAATACTTTATCCCTAAACCATGAATGGTATTAAAATAACACATATACATTCACACATATCACAAGAACATAAATACAATATGGAAGATTTGTATCATAATAAATCATCTTCAAACAAGTTTAAAATCCGTCAAAGGATGTTGACATAGATGAATTTTTTTTGTAAAACTCTTTGAGAGAAATATCCCATTTTCATGAAAAAATTTAAATGTCAAACAATTTAGAAAGGTTGAAATTTAAAGAAATTTTTGAATATAAGTGTCCCATACCACATTGAATCTTTTTAATTTAATTAATGTTTTAAAAACATTCATGTCCATATAGATAAATCCTTATAAACCATTTTGAAAACAAGGACATTAATTAGAATGATTTAGAGGAACAAATATTTAAAACAGTTAAAATTATGTTTTAGTAAAACCATACCTTAAAATAATCCCTTTTCAAAACTCTTTAATTAAACATGGACATGGATAATAAATATTTCCATGTAGATACTTACATAGAAACATCATCGGATAATAATGAGATTGTGAAATTAACCTTTACCATGCACTTTACTTTGTTCGAGTGTACGTTTGACCTCTTGTATAATGACCACTGTTTGGTATTATATTATACCAATACCATATTCATATTTATTATATCATTCATGATTCATTTATGACTTTATAAAACCTATTTAATAACTATTTTCATGTTAAATTAACATTTCGGGTAACAATCTCTTTCTTTATCATACATATTTTAACTTGTTATTCTTAATCATATCATTTAGATCATGATTTAAATACATATAGAATATAAACCTTGATTTATAAATCATAAATATTTAGAATATAATTATTTATAATAGATAGATATATGAAATGGAAAACACCATTTATGGTGATGGTAGGCTGTATGTACGCATAAATGTTGTTTCTATTTTCATATCGTATTCAACGGAAGTAAGTGAATAAGATATATGTATGTACTTAAATACACACATATATATATATATATCTCCAATATCATTATTATGTCATATATTACATATTTATTAGTAATATATATTTTTATAATCATCGATGAATAGTGAACTTGGAAATGAATCTCATCGTGTCGTGGAGACGGTAATCCGTATGTACACACGAATGACAATATCATTTTCTTAAAGGTGTGGAATTAGATGTTATATCATATATACAGAATAATTATCATGTAATATTTATTATTTACATCAATTACCCATTTTTATTATACCCATCCAAATAATAATGTATTGAATAACAATTACACCACAATGTGGAGACGGTAAGCCGTACGTACGCAGGTATAGTGACATGTCATTCAAATTATGGAAAGAATAATGAATTTGGTTGTACCATATTTATAATAAAAAAATTATATAGAATATACTAGAGTTATTATTTTATAATGTATACAAAAAAGAAAAAGGAAGTGGAAAAAGAAAGGAACTTGAAAGAGGTGATGGAATATTTATCTCTTCTTCGGGTTCTTCTTTTTTATTTGATCAGAATGGCTCCTTAGGATTGATTTATGACTAAATTAAAGACTCTAGGATGAAGGTAAGATATATTATAGGGTATTTGAGAATATTTTTTCCGTTCCAAATGGATTTTAATTAGTGAATTAGAGAGGAGTATGAGTGTCCTTTTAAAAGAGTGGTAAGGGGCAACATAGGAAAAGCTAGAAATATTATTTTATAATAAAATAATTTTCGGGTTTTAATGTCAAAGAAATAGAATATTTAATGTATAGGGTTTTTATGGGTCAAAAACCACTCAACCAATAGGTTTTAGACAAGTTTGGGTCACTACATTAACCTTATCATTTATATAAAACTCTTAGTTTAATAGTTTGACATTTACCATGTCCCTTTGTATTTTTATATTATATGGTTAATAAACATACTATATACTTCTAAGAGAACCCCTAGTGGTTCATTAATAATAAAAATATCATTTCATAAGTCCTTCGGCCGATCCTTAGATATTTAGGAATAGAATATCAATTAATAATATAATATTTGTTTTTAAAACTCTTTTATCTCAATTTTGACACTATTTTGTATTTTTTTATAAATTCATAATATCATTATTAATAAAAAAATCATCTAATAAATACTAACCTGTCACATTAACCTATAAAATTCTTGGATGGTATCAAAACCTTCAATTTTTTTTATTTTAACATCTATAATACCATTTATTTGATTCTTTCATTAATGAGTAAAATGTTACATAATCATTGTGTCATAAATAAATATATTTATTTTATGTCTAAAAATTAAAAATAAAATATCCTGATGTATGAATTATTTTTATATTTATAATTAATATTTATAGTCTAAAAGATCAATTATATAATCTCATGTAAATATTGTTTTACAAAAAGATATTTTCTTTTTTATTTTTGTCTCTACTTAAAATTATTTAATATATAATGTCATTATCTCTTCCAAGTGGCTCATTGGGGTCCCAAAATAGGCCCAAATATCCCCATGGTAGGAAAGGACTCATAAAATATTTTTAGGACAAGTGTTATGGTAATTTTTTTTATTATAATATTATTTTGCAACCTTATTTACTGGATTTACCCTTTTAACCATGGTTAAAAAAATATTTACTGAAGCAAAATATTCCTAATATACAAAAATAAAAGTTACCTATTTACATAATTTGGACCTCCTGATTCTAAATATAGAATCAATTTTTTTAAATTCAAAACACATAATTGGATAAAATTAATTTAAAATTATTTCCCGTTGTCAAAACAAAAAAGCGTGTTTTTAAGATATAATAACTATCAATAGATTGACACTTTCTTATGTCTAGTTTAAATGTGGAATTATGTAGAATGAATAGAATTGTATTAAATGGTAAAAATATAATCTATGTATATTTCCAAACCATTAAAATTATTAATTTATCACTATAAATTATTTTGATTAAAAAAGTTGTTTTTAGTTAAAATATAGTATTTTTCACTTTTCACCCAAATATAAAATTTATCATAAAAACACCAAAAATTTATTAAAACTAAATTCTTATGTTCCAATTCTAAATAAGAAGTTTATTTTGTCAAATAGAATATATAAAAGTTTCAAATATTGTATTTTAAAAAAAATTTCAGCATTAAAAGGCAGTAATATTGCATTTTTTGAAAAATACATCTTTTATCTGAAAAAAATGAATTTGTTCTTACATTATGTCTACGAAACTAATAATAATGATTATCAAATTATATGGATTATATAAAGTTCAAAATTCAATTAATATGATTTGTAACCGCTTATGAATGACTAGTTTGGTATGTCATGGTGCGCTAGAATTCAGTGTTGCGTTTAGTGAATGTTATTGAATTACTTTGAAAAAATAACATACTATGAAATATTGGGGAGTTAAATTCATCCCTCCTTTAATAAATTGAGTCCTCGCAATTTGAAATTGTTTTTTTAAAATAAAAGGTTGCAAATAGAAAATACCTTTTGGAAAACCCACATCAGAATATTATGTTAATAAAATTTATTCTTAATAAGAGGAAAGGGGGAATGAAAAAGTAACCACCAAATTATGATCTCGATTAGGAGAACATTGGTGGAAATTAGAGACAAATAATTGGTTTTGAAAACATAAATATATATAGGAAGTGATTGAGGTTATCAGTTACAAAAAATTGTAGAATTGAGGGCCTCAAATCCAACAATCTTTGATGATTTAAAATACCATCAGTTCTACCAAACGTAAGGTATTAATATAACACATTTTTTGTTTTAAGATACCTTCTATAATGTTTAATGATTAATTTATCGATAAAATAATAGGAAATATATATATATATATATACTTGAAAAGTATAGTTTCATCTTTCAACTAATTCATACCACAAACTCATCTTTCACTCTAAAATATTGAAAAAATTATATTCTATTTATGCTAATTGTATAGGGTTTCAAAAATCATGAATTTATAATTAACATAAGATACCCTTTTAAAAAGAACTACATTATACAATCTAGGGACATCACGTAGTCCATTGGTAGGTGATAAATCCCAATCACACTATGGTTTTGGGCTCGATTCCCACAGCTTTGACCGACGTGACGGGTTGTCACAGGATCTGCGTGTTGTCCTTTAATAAAAAACAAAAAATTAACTTTCAAACTTAATCCATTAAAACCATTAGACTTATCCAAAATAATTCTATCCAAACTCATAGTCCAAAATTTACATGGAAGTTAAACACAATGAGGACCCTTTTTTCCATGTAATAACATGTGAACACCTTTATCATGTATTATTTAAAACATTGTAACACCCTGAATTACCATAAAACATTATTGATTAAATCCATGCTCCCTTATTCCATATAAAATACTGGATATACTTCTCCGATCCAAAAATGTTTTAAACTCAAACAATGACAGAATATACAAATCATTAATCAGTTTCAAGGTAGTCAATAATATCCAATATAATTTATCTATATCAAAGATGTATTATTCCAAAATCACTACCTAAGTATCAGAACCATATTATGGTTTATCATTCTCTCAATAATATATTTTCCAAAAATTTATCCTACTATTGAGTCACTTTTCTTGGTTCCACACAATATCATGTCCTTAATGAAATTGTACTGCAGTACAATCCTTATATACTTTTTATTTATTATAACTAGTATATCGTTGATACAACACTCAAATGACATTATTCTTTAATAACAATCAGAAGAAATATAATCATTCCTCCTAATCTATGTTAGTATCATAACATGATTATTATCCCATAGCATCATTTGGGGCATACTATGATGATTTAGAAATTGGTTCGCGTAGTGTCTCAACTCCTGGAAGATGAAGCATTGTACATTTGAAACCTTTTTCTTACCTTGTAGTCACTTAATTGGTGTCATCTTTCTCCACACTTATAACAAACTCCCTTTACCTTTAGGAAATTTCTAGGGTGTTTCTTCCCACAATTATCACGTATAGTAAAATTCTTCTTTTCCCTCCTCCCTTTATCTAGCATTCTCTCTTCCATCATTTTATTCTCTTGCTTCCCTTCAAAGCCATAGGACTCAGAGAATTCTTTACATATCTTATTAAAACATGATACCATTTCTTCATATGTTGACAATACATGGGAGAATATTTTCCTTCTAAATGTTATCTTGATACTGGAAAATATATGATCCTTTTTACTCTTTGGGTTATACGTATTGTGGGATTTCACACTCCTTCTACTGGGTGCCATTTCTATACAATGTAATACACTAGATTAGTTTATGAATCACAATACATAAATCAAAAGTTTTAAAACACTTAACATAAATTGAACAGTTTATGGATATAATCCATAATCATAAAAATGTTTTCTTTGAGAATGTATATACTCATTAACCCTTCATAATGGTTTGTAATGAAAATGAGAATTATCCTAAGCATATCCCCCGGGAGTGTCGTAACCAAGAGTGCAGTAAGTCCTGTTGTCGTGCACCATTTCCCGCCCAAGTCTAGCTCAATGTGGTGTTTTTAGATTTTACCCCTAGTTACATCTGTGCCAGATCAACCTCTTCCTGCTAGTATCCAGACAGGGATGTATCTGTTTAGAACACTCTTAAAATCTCTACATAACCAAAATTCTAGGAAGTTCTTCTATAATAATCCTCAATGAATACCCTAGGTAATGTTCTCTAATCAGAGTTTATCTAAATCTAGTTTCCATGGTTATTCTTAAACATCCTCTGATTCCAACTGTAACACCCCAAACCCAATTACCCAGAGTCGGTGTTTTATTTTAATACATTGGTATGATTACAAGGAATCAAGTCCCGATGGACCGATCGGTTTAGCAGTCTTGGAAAATAGATTACATAAATGAATGTTATGTTACAATATATAACATACAAAAAAACATAAAAAATCCTTTATGAATTACATTATTCCCTTAGCGTAGCCCTGCATATCAATCACAATGCACTTCTTGGAATCCTGGGAAAAATAAAACATAGAATGGGGTGAGCTCAGATGACCACTAAGGATAACAATATAGCGGAAACTTTCCTAAATAAGCATAAACAGTTAAGGAAATGTATAAAACTAAAACAAAATCCTTTTCAACATAAAATTCATCATAATATGGAAAAAATAAATTCATTTAATTCTATTTACTTACTCACATGGACACTCTACTAGTCGAATAATCACATGTAATATCAATAGCAACTTTCATAATGATGGAATTTATTATCCAGACTTTCATAACCACATAGTCAAGGCCTTGTTCCAAGACTACAATTTAGATTTTTTTCAAGGCCTTGTGACAAGACACTAGTTTGTCTCATGAGACCTACCAATTAATCAAGGAGCTATAGTGGGATCCACCCGTCACTTACTAAGTCCAATTCATTCCTCATATAAAAAGGTTTAAACATAACATAAACATTAATAAGAAAACTATCATACGAAATGTCAATACTTTGTCCCTAAAAAATTAATGGTATAAAAATAACACATCCATAGTCAAACATATCACAAACCCTTTATTACAATATGGAAGATTTTTATCATAATAAATCATCTTAAAACTAGTTTAAAATCCATCAAAGGATGTTGACATAGATGAAAATGTTTTGTAAAACTATTTGAGAGAAATATCCATTTTTCATAAAAACATTTAAAAGTAAAAAAATTTAGAAAGGAAGACATTTAAATACATTTTTGAATCAAATTTTCCCATACCACTTAGAAAATTTTAAAAGGAATTATCACATTAAAAACATTCATGTCCATATCGATAAATCATTTAAAACCATTTTGAAAACATGGACATTAATGAGAATGATTTAGAGAAATAAATATTTAAATCATTTAATTTTTTTAGTAAAACAAATCCCTTAAAATAATCCCTTTTAAAAACTATTTCATGATACATGGACATGTATAATTAATATTTCCATGTAGATACTTACCTAAAAACAACCCTGGATAATTAAGAGATCTTGAAATTAACCCTTACCTTGCACTTTACTTTGGTAAAGGTTACGTTTTAACTCTTGTATAATGACCATTTTATGTTATTAGATTATAACAAAACCATATTCATATTTATTATGTCATGAATTATTCATTTATGACTTTATACTACCCATTTAATAATTATTCTCATGTAAAATTAACATTTCGGGTAATAATCTATTTCTTTATCATACATATTTTAACTTGTTATTCTTGATCGTATCATTTAGATCATGATTTAAATAATTCAGGAATATAAACCTTGTTTCATAATTCATACATATTTAGAATATAAATATTTATAATAGATAGATATATGAAATGGAAAACACCGTTTATGGAGACGGTATGCCGTACGCATGTATAAATGTTGTTTCTGTTTTCATATCATATTGAACTAAAGTATGTGAATAAGATATATGTAAGTACATAAATACACACACACACAAACACACACATATATATATATATATATATCTCTAGTAGAATTATTATGTCATATATTACATATTTATTAGTTATATATATTTTTATAATCGTTGATAAATAGTGAACTTGGAAATGAATCTCATAGTGTCGTGGAGACGGTAATCCATACGTACACATGAGAAAAAATATAATTTCCCTAAAGCTGTTTAATTTGATGATATATCATATATAAAAAATTATTATCTTGTTATATTTATTATTTACATCAATTATACGTCATTATTATACCCATCCAAATAATAATTTATTGAATAACAATTACACCACGATGTGGAGACAGTAAGCCATACGTACGCACGTATGGTGACATGTTATTCAAAGGATGTATATAATAATGAATTTGGTTGTACCATAATTATAATAACATCACAGTATATATAATATACTGGAGTTATTATTTTATAATGGAAACAACAAAGAAAAAGGAAGTGGACGAAAAAGGAACTTGAAAGAGGTGATGGAATATTTATCTCTTCTTTGGGTTCTTCCTTTTTATTTGATAAAAATGGGTCCTTAGGTTGTATTTATGAATAATGGAAGGCCTCTAGGATTAAGGGAGTATTGTTGAGAGGGTATTTTGGAAGATTTTGGCTGAGCCAAATGGATTTGAAGATGTGAATTAAAGAGAAGAGTGAGTGCCCTTTTATAAGAGGGGTGAGGGGCACCTTAGGAAAAGTTAGAAATGTTATTTTATAATAAAATAATTTTCGTTTTATAATGGCTCTAAAATGGATTATTTAAAGGATAAGGCTGGTATTAGTCGAAAACCACTCAACCAATAGGTTTTAGACAGGTTTGGGTCAATATATTAACCTACTCATTTAGATTTAACCCTTAGTTAAATAGTTTGATATTTACCATGTCTCTTTTTATTTTTTTATATGGTTAATAAAAATACAATATACTTCCAAGATAAACCTAATTTGTTAATTAATGATATGCCTATAATTATGTAAGTCCTTTTTCCGACCCTTCTGTTTTTAGAAATAGAATATCAATTAATAATATAATATTTTTTTTAAAAACTCTTTTATGCCAATTTCGACACCATTTGGTTTATTGTTTTTTTATAAATTCATAACATCATTAATACATAGAAAAAAATTAATCTAATAAATCATAACATGTCACATTAAACTATAATATTCTTGGATTGTATCAAAACTTTCAAATTATATTTATTTGAACATCTATAATACCATTTATTTGATTCTTTCATTAATTAGGAAAATACTGCATCATCATTATGTCATAAATAAATATATTTTTTTATTTATAAAATTTATAAATAAAATATCATGAGGTATAAAATCTTATTATATTTTTAATTACTATTTATATTATAATTTATCAATTATATAAACTCATATAAAAATTGTTTTACTAAAAGATATTTGATTTTTTTTATTTTTGTATCAACTTAATATATTTTAATATATAATGTCATTATCACTTCCAATTGGCTCCATGGGGTCCAAAAATCCACCCAAGGATTACCATGGTCGTCCATGAATAATACAATAAGGTTAGTACAATTGTTAAGGTAATTTTGTGTCATTATTATATTATTTGTTAACTTTATTTACTTGATTTACCCTTTTAACCATGGTAAATAAAATATTTACTGACGTAAATATTCCTAATGTCCAAATATAAAAGTTAACTATTTACACAATCTTAACCTCCTGATTCCAAATTTGGAATCCATTTTTCTAAATTCAAAATACAGAATTGGAATAAATTAATTTGAAATTAATTCCCGTTGTCAAAACAACAAGCGTGTTTTTAAGAAATAATACCTATCAAAAGATTGACAGTTGGTTATGACTAGTTTAAATTTGGAATTATGTATAATAACTAGAATTAGGTTAAATTGTAACAAAATAATATATTAATACTTCAAAACCATAAAAAGTTATAATTTATCATTATTAAATTTTTTGATTAAAAAATATGTTTTCAGTTAAAATATAGTATTTTTCACTATTCACCCCAATATGAAGGTTATCAGAATAACACCAAAAATTTATTGAAACTAAATTATTATGTATAGAATCTAAATAAGAAGTTTTACTTTTTTGTAAAATTGAATATATACATGTTTCAAATATTGTATTTAAAAAAATCGTCATTAAAAGGCGATAAAATGCATTTTATGAAAAATACTTCTTTTATCTGAAAAAATGAATTTTTTCTTAAATTATGTCTAATAATCTCATAATAATGGTTATAAAATTATAAAAATTATATAATGTTCAAAATTCAGTTAATACTATTCATAATCTCTTTTGAACGACTAGTTTTGTAAGTCATGGTGCACTAGAACTTGGTGTTGCATGTAGTGAAAGTTATTGAATTACATTGAAGAAATAACATACTATGAAATCATGGGGTGTTACAGAATTCATTATCCTCTTCTCTTATTTGTATAAAACACTTTTCTCAATGGTATATTTTTATTCATAGTGTATTTTTAAACACATTAGGTAAATTGGGTTTAGGGTTTTGAAATAGTTTATTATTACAACATAAGGTTGATAATAAATACTTTTCATCATACATTTGTAGTTTTTTTTAATTGGGAAGGCTATATTAGGGGTTGAGTGTATGTAAATTTCTAGCACATGTGAGGGGTAATGAAAAACTCTAAAATTACCTTGGATCACTAAAAACTGATTAGACATCACTCACTAAAAAAATTAATCAAGTAATTATATAAATTTTAGAACTATGAAAACATTTCAAGTTTAATACAAACCTTAACTCAATCACATTCTCATATTCTATATTAAAATCATTATTTAATTGAATTAATTATTTTATAAATCAAAAACTCAAATGAAAATGCCCATTTATCTAAAGTGATATCTAATTTTTTTATAAATGAATCTCTAAAATATGAGCTTTGTTAACTACTATTTAAACATTTAACTTAGGTAATAAATATTTTTTTAACATTATGTGACATGGTATGTTAATACCATAGTGTCATTTATAGAGAGTTTGTTCCAAAAAAAATTATAAACATTAAATGAAATAAAAATATACTAAATAATTGATTTAGATTGATCCAGGAATCAAACAAACATTGTCCAAATTTTGAGAAACATATATTCGATTATTGAAGAAAATATTCTTGAAAATTGAAGTGAAACCTCAAGTGTTATACTTGGAGCATGTCATCATGGATGAAAATTATAACCAAACCCTTATAGACCCATGTCCACCAAAATTATCTAATTAGAATAAGAAAATTTCTATGACTTGATTAGAAAATGATTATGAATTAAAAATAGTTCAAATCCAAGTGTTTATCAGGTTTAATGTTATTATAGGTGAGGACACAAGAAAACATTTCTATAAAATAATGAATGTATAAAGAAAATGGAAAACCATCAAAGGTTGTTTATATTCTAGTTCTTAGGATCCATTGATGTTTGAGGAAAGTTAGTTGATGAATATGTCATGTTGAGGGTAAAATTCAAGTGTAGAGGTAGTTCAAAACATGAAAGAAAGATCATAATTTAAAGGAGCAATGATTATTTTCCTGAAATGATGTCTTAGATTAGTGATTAGAAGTAATAATTTTGGAGAATATTCAATGATATTTTAATGGGGGTAGTTCATGAATTGATATGAGTATTTATGACAATAAAGTATTTTAGATTCTGGTTACATATATTTCAATGGGTTTTTTATGGAGGTTTTATCCAAATATTTCATGGAGTGAAAGATATATTCCTTGAAAAAAAAGGAAATCATATCATTAATGGTTGTTCTTATATACTTTTTATAACCACGGGGTCCAACTCGAATTCTACTTTTCCATTAAACCCTATGAATTTTGGACGCCTTTTATGGACCTCTTTGAACCCCATTTTCCCAGCCATCGATCCATGGTATGTGAGTTCAATATCCCAAAATCTGAGGTTTTTTGTTCCTCCTTGAGAAATTCAAGCCTAATTATCATCTCCTTTTTATGGTTCTTGATTTGGTGTTATCAAATATTCATTTAATGTTTGGTATTTCTAGACATCTTCTATATCTTCTATAATAATCTTCTTTAATATACCTATTTTGTTTCATTCATTTCTATATTTATGCTTACTCTTTTATGATGGTTGATTTTTCTTGGTTGCTGTTCTTGGTTTATAGGGAAGGAAATGATTATATTAATAACCATAATGGAATAATAAAATAAATCATAGATGAAAACTAAAAATTATTTCTTATAAGAGGATAGATGGAAGTTGGAAAACTTAGATTTTTTTATTTTTAATTTATTACACTTGATGTGCTTTGATTTTTTGTGCACAACTAATTTTGGGGAAATAGTTATGAATTTTAGTGTGAAAGAGGAGTGAGATGTGTCATTAAATGAT
This sequence comes from Viscum album, assembly GCA_963277665.1. NCBI lineage: Eukaryota > Viridiplantae > Streptophyta > Magnoliopsida > Santalales > Viscaceae > Viscum > Viscum album. Next base: position 1,900,006,534 of record OY728121.1, on the reverse strand, counting down.
TAGATTGTGATAAAAATTAATAAGTTGTAGATGGACGAGATTATTGTTAATGGATTAATTATATATAATGAATGTTCAATGGAAGAAAAACTAATTTAAATGAGGTTATAAAATAGGTAAAAATAGATATATATTAAATACGTTGATTTGTGGAATGGTTTAGTGACCATGATGGCATTGATTAATCTAGTTTTTAAGAAATGGTAAATGGATTTCTAGAACCTAATGAAATGAAAGAATGAGGTGGTAAATTGTTTTAGGATGATGGGTTAGATATGTACATTGCATGGATGAAATTAATAGATTGTGGTATGTAATTAAATATAAAATGGTAATGGTGTATGGGTTATATGTTATGGTAATAATAACATATCATTGAATATAACAAGCCTGGTGAATAGAGTTTTTTGGATAATTAAATTTTGTGGAACTATGAGATTGTTGTTTCTATAGATTATCATTGTTAAATATGGTTGTTCGTTCATTGAGAGCATTGTTGTGGAACCTATTTCGTGATAACTGATTATTTCCTTATTTTATATTACAGAGGTTTTATAAGAAGATATTATTATATATATTGGAAGACCCTATAGATTGTTAGAACAAATATTCCCTATGCAATGTTCAGTGGTACTATATGTTTGGGCAGAACATATGGGGTATTATATATGGTAGGCCATGTTGGATATTGAGTAGTAATCTATGTACTAGATGACCCTATGGGGTATTGAGAAGTACTATATATATTGGAAAACATTATGTGGTATTGAGTGGAACTATATGTACAGGAAGACCCTATAGCTTATTAGATCTTGTAGACCCTACAAGGTGTTGAGTAGTATAATATATATTGGTATTACCTACAGTGAATTTGATCTGGTACACCCTATAGGTTAATTAGTGGTATATGTTGTATTGGAAAACCCTATGGGGTAATTGTTCCATCCGAGCCTATAAGGTTTATACATATGATATTGGCGCCATAGTCAATCCTACTGAGTATTGAGTGGTCCTTGATGTACTAGAAGACCCTATAGGGTAATGATTATTACATGATGTACTAGAAGACCCTAGGGGGTATTGGTATTACATTTAGTTAACTGAAAACCCCTAATGGATATTAGTTATAGGATATATGGAAGTATATTAAAATAGATGGTGGTGATTCATTAAGGTGACCGAACAATCAATTGTAATGACAGGTGGTGATATATAGTTCGTATTGGTATTTGGAAATTGATGGAGATACATGGTGTGAGTCATATTGTAAAGACCTGGGTTTTTATAAATAAAATTCCCCTTTAGATATAATTAAATTCCATATAATGTATTATGGTTATAGAAAAAAGATGAACTTATTTGGTTTTGTTATATCCAATTAGACATAAAAGGCCATTAAGAATCATTACAATTGGTAACATAATCTTTGAATAGTGATCACATTAATATTATAAATACAGGGTTTTAACAAACCCTATTGAAAAGAAAAGGAACAGATGACCTCATCCAGTATGATCATACCCTATGAAGACCATTTATCATATATTTCTAGGGAGATATCATGATCGAGATTTTACCTTGACCAAACCCTTGTTGAAATCCAAAAACTTAAGCATAGGTGAATCCTTTAATGGTATAAGATCAATCTCATCAAAAACATGGCCAAAACCATGTACACCAAACCACCTCATGAAATTACCTCCATCATGAACCCTACTCTTAGGTCATTCGATGGTGTGTTAATGTAATATGTATCAATACATTAGAAATATGAATATGTACATTGTTGTTCGGAGTAGGACACTCAAGAGGGGGTGAATGAGTTCCTATAAAAAAAATTGATAAAATTCTTATATAAAATATTCCCCTAATTAAAAATAAAACAGGCCAGTTAACCATGTTAGAATAATTATAATAGTTTGACTATTCAAACAATTTCTAAAATTATTGATTATTTCTCAGTTTTATCAATATGAGATATTAATAAAACTTTGGAAACTACTATAAAGAATAAAAATATTTATAACCACTATCCAATACTAACTATCTAGGTTGAATTTGGTTTTCTAAAATATAAGTCCAAAGAGAGAAATACTAAATTAAAAGACACAATATATAAAACAGGTGGTTTAGTCTCAAGGTGAGAATTAATTCACTCCACTTGGTGATCACCTACCACCAAGAAATATATTTATATATAATTAATCCACACCCTGGATCAAGGTTAACAATAGTACACATGACTATCTAGGTCACAAGACCTATTCCACTATTCTACATGGGAAAATAACAACCAGGTGACACATGAACTATTCCACAATTTTATATGGGAGAAAAAAAGTGTAGTAAGATATTTTAGTGAGGATATACTGTATCCTCTAGTTTAGTGTAGGAGACACTTTTTTTTAATACAAATACTAACACTACTCGAAAAGTAATGAAATATTACACAATAGTTCTGAATCTAATGATATAGAATTTAGAATGATATGTGTGTCATAAAATAAAAATCTCGACTCTTTGGAGGCAGGAGATGAAAAGATCTAGTACTATTCAAAAAATATAGTGTCGTGAGTTGAGGGTTCTGTTTTCCAGTATAGGGAGATGTTCCCCTTGTCCTTTTAGTTGCTGAAAGGTTTCTTCCATGATAGTTCATCATAAATTATTTCTTTTCTTGAACCAGGATCTTAATTCAGGTGTTATTTTCTTATATTGATGATTTTGTTCTTTTTCATGCAATATTAAACTCAAGAAGTGTTGTGTGTCTCAGCATGAGCATCAAACATTGTTCGCATATCGGGTGCTTGTGGTATAGTTGACGAAGTGAATGATCTCCAAACATCGTACCTCATACTGTACACTGATAGGACAACCCAATATTATTAATAATATCAGTGTCATTAAATTATTCCAATATATTCATTAGAAAAATATTAAAAATTTAACTGAAAATGATAATAAATGGTTATATATGGAATGGTGTCATCGTTTTAGTGAGACAGTCACGATGAGATAGTGACAGTGAGATAGTAATGGTTAGACAATCATTGTGTGACTGTCAAAGTGAGATAGTCATGGTGAGACAGTCATAGTGAGATAGTCTTGGTGAGACAGTTATGGTGAGACAATCATGTTTTCTGGTCCTTTATGAATTATGGAACTAATAGAAAGTCTATGGTGTCTAGTAAATGATGTCTCAGGTAATAGTGTTTTGTCCTTTCTCAAAATTAGTGAACGGTTTCTTGTTACGGTTTATTGGAAATGGTATTAAAGAAATGGTGTCACGTCCTTTGTGAAAATCTGAAACCTCTCGAAATTGTATGGTGTCCCTGACTTTGTGAAAATCTTGAACTGGTATGAAGCTTACAGTGTCACCGATTTAGCCAAATATATATAAGTTTTCTTAAGATAAAATATTCATAGAATGTATTAAGACTTAAAATAATAATACTAAAATATAATGGAGCAAGTTTAAATATAGTTGAAAATATTCAAACATTATTTTTTTGATTCTGAATCATGATCCTGTAAGACTTAAAAATAGAATTTTTAAGTGTGTATAACATGAACTGTAATCATTAAAACATGAGGATTCCGAAAATCTACAAACATGATTTTTGAGCATTAAAAACATTAATTACAAGAGATGGTGGCCAACAATCTCCAATGGGCCAACAATATCACCCGATTAGGATTATAAAAAATAATTAAAAATGAAAAAATACGGAATATGGAAAAACAAGAGAATAAACTACAATAGTGCACATTGAATTGAATAGAATGAGAGATTTAGGTACCAACCTAAGAAAAATCATGTACATCTCTATCAAAATACATCATTCACATCCCTTTTGAGTCTTTAGTCTAGTGTTTTCCCTTGGTAGAGATATCTGGAGGTTCCATGAGAGAATAAGTAGAAGAGGTCGAAGGGATTGATCCAACCGAGATAGATGGAAAAGGAAGTCCATAAAAGAAAGAGGGTACAAGATATGGTTTGGTAGAAGAATGAAGCAATGTTTTCTCAATAATATATTGAAGGATCTTGGTCTATTCTTGAGAGAGAGAGACATGATAGTAGGAGAAAGAGGTAGTGGATGAGGAAGCAGTTGAGAATGGCAATAACGAGGCAGCTATAGGAGCCACAATGGTAGTACTCTAAACATGTAGATAGCGCATCAAAAACTTAATAAAATAATAAATGATCTCTCCACCATACTGCAAGGATTTCCCAAAATCATCCTTGTCTTCTAGGAACTTCTCTATAATTGTTCTGATTTCCTTAATCTTCTCCACTTGATTCTTGAAATCTTTAGTGACTGGAAGAATTTTCAGATTCTCCACATTATATTTCAAGTGATTGGTCAATTAATTCTTATAATAAATTCCCTTATAGTAATAGTCCACTTTCATAGAGATTTAAACTTGATCATCCTTTAATGTCTTGGAATGGACCCTCACTAAATCAAGTACATGGTCACTATTCATTATGACATCATAGAATAATTTTTTATCAACACTAATCAGCACTAATTGATTCTCAACATTGAAAATAGTTCTGATCATGTCACTTTCCATAGGTTGATATGGTTTTCCTGAGGAAGATCAAGATGTAATAGTTAATGTGAGGGTCATAAGTTGATTTAATTTTTTTGTAAGAATCCTTTATTTTAATTAGTCATCTAATTAAGTCGAACAACAAGTTCACACATCTCATTGGATATCATGGCATTATTATCAACCTAATTTGCATACACTATAACCATATTTTGTTTAATGATAGATACAATTTTCTTAAGAATCTTATTATCAACATCCTCAATAGGATAGTCAACATGATCTAGATCAATTGGTGAGGCCTTCTGCATGTCTTCAACCATATATTTGATAGATTTCACCTCATAGCACGATATATTGTTCTCAATCCGAAATGTCTGAATTTCAAGAAGCGTCTTCTATGGAATCCGACAGATAATTTACTCTAATACTAACATAACATATATTTCACTTTGTATTATCACTGGTGTAGATTGAGACTCTAACAGCTTCCCAAAACTAGACAACAAGTCATCTCCACAAGTCTTATGATCACCGTGACTCACAAAATTAGAAGCTTCTTGAGCAGGATCATGAATCACAACTAAAACAGGTTCAGATTCCATTGAAGGTACAATTTCCATATCAATGTTTGGTCTGATATTATAATTAGTGAATGGATAAATTTATTTTTCTCATACTCCTTGAGAAAAAGCATCAAAAATATACTCTCAAAATCTGTACTAGGTATCCACTGCAATTTTCTCAATAGGATTTGAAAGTTGAAGACTTCCTAATATAGGGTGCAGCTCCCTCTAAACAGGCGCATCTCCTCTCTGACTAAGATATTTAATCTCCTAACCCATTTTTATATTATCATCTCTAGCAGGTTCACCCATCTATTGTCTTGATAGTTGAAAGGATTGTTCCATTATCTCCTAAGTAGATAAGAGTATTTCAGGTTCGATTTGTTCTTGAGAATACTCTATAGAAGCCACCTCTTCCTCAACAGTAATATCTTCTTCTATAAGAAGATACATCTTCTTCCACACTAACATTTCCTTCAGATGAATGTTTAACCATTTTACTTGAATCAACATCTGTTTTGGAAATAGGTTATTTCTCAAGATATACTCTCAGAACAACTACACTAACATCATCATTATCTATTTCTTCATTCAGATACTCAACAATACCATCAACTTCTATTCCAGGATTAGTTGTATTTTTTAGGTTTGGAGGGATTATCAAAAATATTTACATTTTCATAAATTATTTCATTATCTTCCCCCCAAGATTTATTCAATGGGTTCCATCTAATTATTATCCTTATAACTGTAACCTTAGAGATTAAAAATCTTAATCTTCAAGCATTTCATCATTTTGGACAACCAAACCTTTGGCTTAAAATATATAAGATATGAACCTCGAATAGAAAAGGGCGGTAGGATTTGATGTAGTTTTATGTATTTCACACATTTTAATTATAATAAATCTACACAAATTGAACATGTTTCCATTATTAATAATATGTATCAAAAATACATCCTGATACTTGAGTGGAAAAATCCCCTTTTCAAGGAAAAATTAGGTATTTAACAAACATGAACAAAAAAAATAGTTCACCATCAGGATCAGAATCAATTGGCCTTCAATTCTTATTATTAAATATTAAACATCCTAGACCCTCTTCAAGGATAAACACATCACTAGGTCGAGGAGACCCTCTTTGGTACTCTACATGAAAACCCTAAATCATTTATACCTATGCAGACATCCCACATCCATGATGAATAAATGAATCTATGAATATTCACCAAGCTTCTTACTAAAAAATAATCCTTGCTGTTGAAGGAAAAATGAACAAATGGATAAAAATAAAAAACCCACTTCAGATAAATTGGTCCTTTCCCCTTAGTATTCCAATCCAACCACCCCTGTTATTTTAGAACTCCTAGAACTGGAGACATACTGGTCAAGAGAATATTTTCATAGATTTCGTTTTATGGTACAACATTGTGATCCTCATGACCTAGGTTTAGAGGCTTCTCAGGCAACAAAATATGAGCCTTCTTCATTTTCTTATGAGACCTGTGCTATAGAGGAGTCGATGAGGATGAACGTTTCATCTCGGGCATTCAACGTGGGCTCACGAAAGATGAGAAGGGGGGAAAGTGGTTTGAGAGAGATAGAGGGTTCCAAAATTGAGAGATGTGAACTAGATAGATGTGAAGTGATATGTGTTTATCATTTAGGGAGCTCAAACATTACAAAAATAAAAAATAATTATAAAACAAATAAAATAATTGATACAGTGATATGGGGAATATAATTAATAAAAGTATGAGTCATTACAATAAGACCAAGAAATATAGTTAAATTAAGTAATATTGTGTGACACTAAATGGTGTGATTGTATCATTGAGACAAAATGTATGAGACTATAACAGAGAGACAATAACTGTAAGACCATAAGGGCGAGATAGTAACTATAAGATAGTAACTGCAAAAATAAGAATCATGAAACTGTAAATAGTGAAATAGTAAACTGAGATAGTTAAATAGAGATAGTATGTTGAGACAGTAAATTGAGACAGTAATTAGTTACATCAAGGTTAATCATTACTAATTCATGTATGATGTAATTTAACCTTTCATAATTTAATGTCATAGTGAATATGTCATCCAGTTTATGTTCAATGTCAATGAATTCTTAAGTAGTTCCTTCTTTATGATACTGATCTCTCTAAAATTGGTTTCTTACATAAATATGATTAGTCATAGAATGAGAAACAAGATTCATTGATATGCAAATAACACTTCTGTTATTGAAATTTATAGGTACATATCTGAATTGATATCCATAATATAGTAATGTGTATTTAATCCACGAAATTGTATTACAAAAACTACTAGATTCAATGTATTCAGCTTCTGCAATAGACAATGATACATAATTTTTATTTTTACTACCTAATGTAAATAATGACTTAACAAAATGTGACATTTTCTAGAGGGTCATTTTTTTGTCCATCTTACAACCACCAAAATCAGCATCTTAATAGATAACCATGTCAAATGAATTTCCAATAGGTTAAAATAGTCATATGTTTGTAGTATGTTTGAGGTATTTGAACAATCTTTTGACAACAAGGATATTCCACTATTTAGGATTTTCATGAAAATTATAACACATAAACACTCTAAAAATAATATTTGGTCTACAAGAAGTCAAGTAGAGTAAACTTCAAATCATTCCTCGGTAAGGGGTTTGATCAATAAACATACAATTCTCTTCAAGATACAGCAAACATGTGTTACTCATTAGTGTGTCTCTACATATAGTAATATCTAAATCAAAAAAATTAGATGATATTTACTATATTTTCATTGATTCAAAAAAATAAATTCCTTATTTTGAAATATTTTAAATCTATGAAAGAATTTTAGTTCATCCATAAAATGCATTTCAAATTTATTTTACATAATTTTGAAAAATCAAAACATAAATAATTTTTTAGAGATCCAAAAATAATATCATCAACATATATTTGAAAAAAAAATCTTTAGAATTTTTTTTATAAAAATAATATAATCAACTATACCTTTTTTTAAAACCTTGTAAATAAGAAAACTACTTAATCTATCATAACAAACTCTTGGAGCTTGTTTTAAACCATATATATCTTTTGTTAATTTATAAAATTATTTTTAAAATGAGGGTTCATAAAACCTTGTGGTGTTTCAAAAAAACATTCTAAACTATATAACCACTTTTGAGTGCACTTTTGACATCCATTTGATATAATTTGAGATTTAGATTTGCTGCATATGAAAACATTATTATAATGGATTCATATCTTGAAACTAGTATAATATATTCTTCATAGTCGATCCCTTTATCATGACTATAACCTTGTGTAACCAATGAAGATTAATTTCCAAATATGGTACCATATTCATCTACATTATTTCTAAACACCAATTTTGTTCCTATAGTCAAGATGTCTTTATGTAGATCCATATGTTTCCAGACATAATTTCTATCAAACTGATTTAATTCTTCTAGTGTAGCCATCACCCAAAATTTATCATCGATTGCCTCTTTGAGGTTTTAGGTTCATGTTTTGATAGAAAGGCTTGATTTTCAACTTCATTTCTTAGAGAAACTCTACTCTATGCCCCTTTATCTAAATCTCCCACAAAAAACATCTAACAGATTGTTCACATGTAACGCCCCAACCCCAGTTACCCAGAGTCGGTGAATTATTACATAACATTGGAATGATACAAATAATCATCTCCCAAAAGAACAATAAGTTTAGTAGACTTGGATTTACTAGATACATTCATATGTTTTATAATACATTATGAAATAAAAACATCAACAACATTTGGTCCCCTTTTGAACACACTTATATCCTTAGCCTATCCCTGCAGGTTGTTCGTAAAAAAATTTAGACATTCTGGGAAAAATAAAACATAGAAAGGTGTGTACTCAGATGCTCAGTAAGGATAACAATATAGCAGAAACATTCACAAATAAACATAAACATATAAGGAAATGTATAAGACTAAAACGATATCCTTTTAAGCATAAACTTCAGCATATGGAAAAGGTAAAATAAAATAATGCAATTTATATTTCACAAGGATATTCTACTAGTCTATTAATCACATGAAATAACAATATTCACTTTCATAATGATATAATTCATAATGCCAGACTTCATAACCACATAGTAAGGGTTTAAACATAACATATATATTCATATTAAAACTAGCATATGAAATGTGAATACATTATCCATAATGTATGAATGGTACAATAATAACACGTCCATAGTCAAACATATCACAAAACCATAAATACAATATATAAGATTTTTATCATTATAAATCAACTTCAAATAAGTTTTAAATCCATCAATGGATGTTGACATAGATGAAATGAAAACTTTTTTTTAAAGAAATACCTCTTTCTATTTTTCAACCATTTAAATGTTATGAAATTATAAAAGAAAATATATATTTTGAAAACATTCAAATAAGATTTTAAGGGAAGATTCAAATTTGTAATAACGGTAGGTAATAACCACTACCACTATATATGTTAAAAAATACATTCTTACCTTAATTTTATAAAAAATTTCATAAAGTACACTGTTTGGAAAATGAGGAAAATATTCCTTTCAAAACAAATAAGGTTAAATAAGGGTATAAATGAAGTTAACCCATATTATAGTAAATTATAAAAAGGTTTTGAATTTAATTTGTTAGAAAACATGTATGTGAATGATAAATAGGTCCCCATATATACTTATGTATTAACAGCCTCATATAATTAAAGAGACTGTAGAATTTACCCTTATCTTGTACTTTTCCTTGGTTGATGGTACATTAAGCTCCATTATAATAGTTAAATAATTGTTATTAAATTATTAAAGAACCATATAAGAAAATATGATATCATATATTATCTTTTAATATTACTTTGTTAATAATATTTTAGTATTATCACCGTTTTGGGTGTTAACTGATTCATTTTCTTTTATATGTTTTGTTACATAATACATGTTTTTATGGATAAGATGTATTTGATTCATTTCCAGAATAATATTATGTTCTTAAAAATTATTTTTAATCTCCAAAAGAAAATTATTCATTAATGATTATGATGGAGAAGGAATCTCATCACGTTCGAGTAGACGATAATCTGTACGTACGCCCAAGAGACAATATCATTATATTGATGGTGAAATCGTATGTAATTGGATGATATATCATATATACATAATCACTAACATGTTATATTTATTATTTAAATCAATTATATTAATTTTTATACCCATCCAAAATAATGAAGTATTTGAATAACAAACAACACCACGACGTGGAGACGACAAGATGTACGTACGCACGTATGGTGACTTTGTCATTTATAGGATGGATAGAATAAAGAATTTGGTTGAACCATATTTATAATAACATAACATTAAATATAATATACTAAAGTTATTATTTTATAATGGAAACAACAATGAAAGAGGAAGTGGAAGAAGAAAAGAACTTGAAAGTGTGTGGTGAAATATTTACCTCTTCATTGGGTTCTTCCTTTTGATTTGTTCAAAAGGGATCCTTATGTTGGCTTTCAGACAAATTTAATAACTCTAGGATGAAGTTAAAAATATTGGGATGATATTTGTGCATGTTTTGTCGATCTTAATGGCTTTAGAGGTGTGAAATTAAGAGAAGAGGAAGTGCCCTTTTATAAGAGAGGTGAGGGTCACTTTAGGAAAATCTTGAAATATTATTTTGTAATGAAATTATTTTTGTTTTCTAATGGCTCCAAAATGATTTATTTATAATCTAAGGTGGGTATGGGTCTAAAACCTCTCAATTAATATGTTTTATACTGGTTTATTTCCCCATATTCACATTATGTTTTATATTTAACTCTTAATAAAATAGTTTGTCAGTTACCATGTCTCTTTGTATTTTTATATTATAGGGTTAATAAACTTACTATAACCATGAAAGGGATACCCATGTAGTTCATTATTAATATATATATCCTTATCTAAGTCTTTTGTCTGATCTTTATATTTTTAGGAATATTATATCAAATCATTATATATTATTTGTTTTAAAAACTCAATTATGTCAATTTTGACAATATTTAGTATTCGATTTTAGTGAAAATCATTACAACATGATTTATTCAAAAAAAACTATTTAATAAACCCTAACATGTCATATTATCCAATAATTTTTTTGAAATTCATCAAGAGTCTCAAACTACATTTATTTGGATATTTATAATATCAATTATTTTAATCATTATTGAATAAGGTAATTACTGCATCATCATTGTTTCATATATAAATTAAATTATATAATGTCTAAAATTTATAAAGAAAATACAATTATTTAGGAAATCGTATTATATTTCTAATTAATATTTATTGTCTATTTTATACTGTTTGTATCCCAATATTAAAAATGATTTAGTTATTAAACATTTAATTTAACTCTTTTAACTCTTCCTTAAATAAAATAATTATAAATGTTCTAATCTAATCCAAGTAGACCAAAGGGGATAATATTTTATTACAAAGGTTTTATTTTGTCGAATTACACTTATACAATAGAATTATGACATGTTTTATGGTAATTATATTATCATTTTTACCCTTCATTACACTATTTACATTTTACCTAGGTAAATAAAAGTAAAATGTCACTGTTAACAAAAAATTAATTTCATCTTATTGAACCACATTTTAATTATTGATATAATCTGTGTCTCTAATATTTTTTAAATTCAACTCACAGAAGTGGTAAAATTATGTTTTATGCAAATTTGCAAATGCTCCTAGAAGGTGGGTAAAAAACGGTAAAAAGATTAATAAAGTTTTTATATATCTAAACTTATTATAAAATGACTCTAATGAATTACATTAAACTTATATTGGAATTATGTATCTATTTTTACATAATAAAAATTTAAATAAAATAAATAAATATTTAAATAAAATGTTGGTTTTAACCAATAACGCATTGTTTTTCACTATTCATGAAAAAATGAATGTTTTAAGAAAAATACAATAAATTCACCCTTAGCTAATTTTGATATTATGAATTAAAAAATAAATTCTATTTTACCAAATTCAAAACATTGAAGTAGTATTTATTAATTTATAATTAATTCCTGTTGTCAAAACCAAAAAGTGGGTTTTTAAAAAAATAAAAAACTAGCAGAAGATTGGCATGTGTTTATATCAAATTTTATAGTAAAATTACATATAATGGCCTAAATTGTATTATATGATAAAAATAAAATCTAACTATACTTGAAATCCAATAAAATACATAATTTAACACTATAAATTATTTCAATTAAAACATTTATTTTCAATTAAAACATAGTATATAAAGGGGTCAAATATTGGTTTTAAAAAGTTTTCACCATTAAAGGGTGGTAAAGTTGCATTTTTTGAAAAATACTTCATTTATCAAAAAAATTGATTTGGTTCTTATATTATGTCTAAAAACACCTAATATGGATTATAAAATTATATAGAGTATATGAGATTCAAAATGTTGTTAATATTATTCATAACCGCCTTTTTTGAATGACATGTTTGGTAAGTTGTGGTGTGTTTGAACTCGGTGTTGTGTGTAGTGCAAGCTATTGAATTACTTTAATGAGAAAAAATTCTATGAAATAATGGAGTGTTACATTCTCACATCTTTCAATAAATTGTGTCCTCGCAATTTTTAATTGTTATTCAAAAATAAAACGTAATAAATAGAAAAATACCTTTGTGAAAAAATGCAAATCGGAAATTGGGTTAATAAAATATAGTATTAATTAGAGGGACATGGAAATGAAAAAGTCACCACCATATTATGATATCTATTAGTAGAAAATTGGTGGAAATTAGAGACACATAATTAGAGGAAAAATTTAAATATTTATAGGGAGTTATTTGGGTAATCCATCACAATAAACTGTAAAATTGATGGCCTCAAAGTCATCAATCTATGATGATTTAAAATATAGTTGGTTCAGCAAAGAATAAGGTATTAGGATGAAATTTTTTGTTTTTAAGATCCCATCCCTAGTGTTATAGATTTTTTTTATTCATAGAATAAGTGGGTAACAATAAAGCCAACAAGTATAGTTTCATCCTTCAACTAATTCCTACCACAAACTCATATTTCACAATAAAAGACCATAGAATTCAAAAATATTATATTTATCCTAATCATATAGGGTTCCAAAAATAATGAATTTATAATTCATTTGTCAAAATATTTTAAAAAACTACATTATACAAACTAGGACATCACGTATGCCAGTGGTAGGTGATCCACCCATGTCACCCTTCAGTTGCGTGTTCATGTCTCATGGCCTTCTCAGACGCGACACGTTGTCACCCGACCCCTAGGTTTTCCTTTTTATGACAATCCAAAAATAATCTCAAGAAATGATTTATCCTTAAAAATAGTATCCAATGTCAATATTAATCGATTCCAACCTTTCAACTCATACAAAATACTTCTATCCAAACTCACTGTCCTATATTTATAAGGTAAACACAAGGAAGATCCTTTTTTCCACGTAATAACATGTGAATACCTTCATCATGTATTCTTTTAAAACACTATAACCCCCTGAATTACCATAAAACCTTATTCATTACATTAATGCTCCCTTATTTCTTATAGAATACTATATATACTCTTTCTATCTAAAAATGTTCTAAACTCTGACAATGATGGAATATACAAATCATTAATCACATTCAAGGTAGTCAAGAATATCCAATATAATTTAACCAATTCAATAATATATTATTCAAAAACCACAACCTCAGTATTAGAACCATATTATGTTTTACCTTTCTCTCAACCATATATTTTCCAAAAAAAATCAACCTGATATTGATTCACATTTCTTGGTTCCACACAATCTCAAGCCCTTAATGATATAGTACTGCAGTAAAATCCTTATATACTCTCTAACTCTTATAACATGTACATCATTGATATAATACTCAAAGGACATAATTATTTAATATCAACATAATAACACAATTCATTAATCTTCATATTCGGTAATATCATAACATGATTATTATCCAATAGCATCATTTGTTGTATACTCTGATTATTTGGATATTGATTCACGTAGTGTCCCAACTCCTTGCAAATGAAGCATTGTATATTTGAAACCTTTTTCTTACCCTTGAAATCACGTACTCGGTGTCTTTTTTCTCCACACATATAACAGACTCCAATTTCCTCTATCCATTTACCAATATGATTCTTTCCACAATTATCACATATGGGAAAATCCTTCTTTCCCTTATTCACTTTACACATCTTTCTCTCTACCATCCTTTTCTTCTCTAACTTCCCTTCAAATCCATAAGACTGAAAAAATTATTTACTTATCTTGTTAAAACATGATACCATTTCATAATATGATGATAATATATGGGAGACTATTTCCTTTCCAAATTTTGTCTTAATACAATGAATGATAGTATCATTCTTAATATTTCGATCATCCCTATTGTTGGAATTCTCATTCCTTCTACTAGGAACCATTTTAAACAATGGCATACAATAGATTAGTTTATGAATCTAAATACATAATTTCAAACATGTAAAACACTTAACAGAAATTGAACAGTTTATTAATATTATCCATACCCATAGAAATTTTTTCATTGAGAATGTATATAATCATAAATATATTATAATGTTTTGTAAAAAAAATGTGAATTATCCTAAGCATATCCCCAGGGATTGTGGTAACCAAGAGTGCAACAAGGTCTATTGTCGTGCACCAGTTCCTATTCGAGTCTATATCAAATCAGTGTTTTCGGGTTTTACCCCTAGATATATCTATTCCAGAGCCACCTCTACCTGCTCCTATCAAGAACGGGATGTATTTCATGGAAAACTCACAAATTTCTACATTACCAAAATTCTAGAATGTTATTATATACTAATCCTCAATGACTATATTAGGGTAATGTTCTATAATAAGATTTTTTTTCAAAATCTATCTTCCCATGTTTGTACTAAACTGCCTCTAGTACCAACTATAACACCCTAACCCTAGTTACCCCGAGTTGGTGCATTATTACATAACATTGTCATGATATAGAGAATCATGTCCTGAAACACCAATCAGTTTAGTAGCCTTGGAAGTACTAGATAGATTCATATTTTTTACATTACATCATGAAATAAAAATATCAACAACATTTTCTACCCCTTTTAACACACTTATATCCTTATCCTATCCCTTCATGTCAACCATAAAATACTTCTTCACATCCTGGAAAAAATAAAACATGGAAATGGATTCTCAGTAAGGATAACAATATAGTGGAATCTTTCATAAATAAGCATTAATATTTAAGGCAATGTATAGGGCTAAAACAAAATCCTTTTAAACATAAACTTCATCATAATATTGGAAAGGTAAAATCATATAATTCCAATTACTTATTCACATGTATATTCTACTAGTCTAATAATCACATGCAATATGAATAGCCACTTTCATAACGATGGAATGCATAATTCCAGAATTCATAACGACATAGTCAAGGTCTTGTGGCAAGACTAAAAATAATATTTGTTCATGGCCTTGTTCCAAGATGCTATTTTGTCTCAGGTGACCTATAGATTTATCGAGGAGATATAGCGAGCACCACTAGTCACTTACAAAGTCCAATTCATTCCTCATATGAAAAGGGTTTAACATAACATAAACATTTGTATTAAAACTAGTATAATAAATGTCAATACATTATCCATAAACCATGAATGGTACACAAATAACACATTCATATTCAAAAATATCACAAAACCTTCAATAAAATATGGAAGATTTGTATCATAATAAATCAACTCTAAACAAGTTTAAAATCCATCAAAGGATGTTGACATTGATGAAATGAAAGCATTTTTTTAAATAAATGCCTTTTTCAATTTTGAAAACTTTTAATTGTTATTTAATTATAAAATAAAACATTTATTTTTAAAATATTCATATCATATTGTTAGGGGATCTTCAAAGGTGTAATTACAGCATAGAATAACCACAGCTGTAGTATAAGTTAAAAAAAGACATTATTTCCTTAATTTTGTCAAAAAGGTCATAAAGTACCTTGTTTGGAAAATGATGGAAAGATTCATTTCAAAACATATAAGGTCAAATATGGGTATAAATTATATTAACCCATAGTATTGTAAATGGTAAAAATGTTTTGAATTACATTTTTAAGAAATCACGGATGTGGATGATAGATAGGCCCCTTTATATACTTACATATTAACAACCTCAGATAAGTAAAGTGATTGTAGAATTAACCCTTTCATGGTACTTTTCCTTAGTTGAGGTTATGTTAAACTATTGTATAATATTTAATTGATAGTTATTAAATTATAAAAGTACCATATAATTAAATATTATATCATATATGATCTTCAAATATTACATTGTTAATAATATTTTAGTATTATCGTTGTTTCGGGTGTTAACAGATTCATTTTCCTTTATATGTTTGGTTATGTAAGACATGTTTTTTATGGATCGAATGTATTTGATTCATATCCAGATTTATATTATGTTATTAAAAATGAATTTTTATTCATCAAATGAAAATTATTCTGAAATGATTACGATGGGGAATGAATCTCATCGCGTTAGTGGAGACGGTAATCTGTATGTATGCACGAGTGACAATATCATTATATTGATGGTGAAATTGTTTGTAATTGGATGGTATGTCATATATAAGGGATAATTAACATGTTATATATATTTTTTAAATAATTTATATTCATTTTTATACCCATCAAAAATAATGAAGTGTTTGAATAAAAAACTGCACCACGATGTGGAGACGGCAAGCTGTACTTACGCACGTATGGTGACATTGTTATTTATATAAATGATAGAATAAAGAATATGGTTGTACCATATTTATAATAACATCACAGTATATAAATGATACTGGAGTTATAATTTTAGTTTGGAAAAAACAATGAAAGTTGAAGTGGATGAAGAAACGAACCCGAAAGAGGGTGGTGAAATATTTACATCTTCTCCAGGTTCTTACTATTTATTTTATCAAAAGGTATCCTTAGGAATGATTTATGAAAAAAGGAAGGCCTCTAGGATTAAGGGATGATTTTTGGGAGGATATTTGGGTAGTGGTTGGCTGATAGAAAAAGGAATTGGAGGTGTGAAATTAAGAGAATGGGAAGTACCCTTTTATAAGAGAGGTGATGGTCACTTTAGGAAATGCTTGGAATATTATTTTATAATAAAATCATTTTTAGTTACTAAGGGAAAACAAATTATTTTTTTAGAGGCTAAGGTGGGGATGGGTAGAAAACCTCTCAACTAATAGGTTTTATACAGGTTTAGTTCACCATATTAACCTTATCTTTAGATTTCTAATGAATATTCATAGTCAAATTTATATTTTGTGTAACCCTTTATTAAAAATTGTTAATTTATTAACCTTTTGATTTAACTCTTTTAAATGTTCTTTAAATAAAATAATAATAAATGTTCTAATATAATCTATGTGGACAAAGTGGGATCATTTTTTATTCCTAAAATTATTTTGGGTCGAATTACACATGTCCAATAGAATTAGGACATGTGTTAGGGTAATTATAATATCATTCTTACCCATAATTACCTTATTTACTTTTTACTATGTTAAATAAAAATAAAAAATTACTATTCACCAAAATATTTTAATCTTATTTAACCAAATTTTACATACTAATATTAACTTTATCTCACGGATTTTTGAAATTCAACTCAATGATGTGGTAAAATTAAATTTTATGCAAAATTGAAAATGCACCTAGAAGGTGGGTAAAAAACGGTAAAAAGTTCAATAAATTTTTCATATATCTAAACATAATATAAAATGCCCTCTATGAATTAAATTAAACATATATCACTATTATTTATCTATTTTTACCTATAATAAATTTAAATAAAATAAAAAATTATTTAAATAAATAGTCAGTTTTAACAAATAACATATTGTTTTTCACAATTCATCAAAAATTGAATGTTTTCAGAAAAATTCCAAAAATTCACCCTAAGATGATTTTTATATTATGTATTCAAAAAAGAAGTCTATTTTACAATATTAAAAAAATAAAAGTTTCATTTATTAATTTAAAATTAATTCCCTTTGTCAAAACCAAAAAGTGGGTTTTTAAAAATTCAAAACTATCAAAAAATTGACATGTGTTTATGTCAAATTTAAATGTGAACTTACTTATAATGACTTACATTGCATTAAATGATAAAAATATATACTAATTATACATAAAACCATTAAAATTAATAATTTAACACTACAAATTTTTTCGATTAAAAATGTCATAATCGATTAAAACATAATATTTTTCACTATTCATCAAAATATGAAAGTTATTAGAAAACTACCAAAAATTTATCAAAAATAAATTCTTATGTCCAGATTATAATTTAAACATTAGTTACAATAAATTTAATATAAAAGTGTGAAATATTGGTTTTAAAAAGGGTTCTCCATTAAAAGGTGGTAAAATTGTATTTTTTGAAAAATAATTCTTTTATCTGAAGAAAATGAATTTGTTTATATTTTATGTCTTTGAAACACCTAATATGGATGTAAAAATTATATAGACTATATAAGATTCAAAATTTTGTTAATAATATTGATAACCACTTTTTTTAATGGTATGTTTGGTATGTTGTGGTGCGCTCGGACTCGGTGTTGCATGTAACACAAGCTATTGAATTACTATAATGAGAAAAAAAAACTATAAACTCATGGGGTGTTACATCATAAGGGTTCTAAAAAATCAAAAAAAGAGGGACTAGTAATTTTATATTCATTAATAGGTTCAGTTTAATTATGGATCGAATCTAGAGAACATCCAGAAATGGATGTTTTAATAGATTCCATGATAGGATGGTCGGAAGATATACTATTGATGTCCAGAGATGACATATCATTTTTAGTATTTTCTAGAGAGATCATTGAAACATGAGGATATGTATCATCAAAACTGATATGTACGGACTCTTCCACACACTTGGTTTTCTTATTAATAACCTTATAGACTTTACTAGAAATTGAATAACCTAGGAAAATTCTTTCATCATTATTTGTGGAAAACATGTCTAGATTATCCATACTGTTAATAATATGGAATTTTCAACCAAAAACATTGAATTAGTTAATATTGGGTTTTCTATTGTTCCATAACTCATAGTGACTTCTATTATGGATATGTTTATTAAAGAATCTATTGATTATATAGCGTGTTGTACTCATAAATTCTTCCCAAAATTATATATATAGGTCATAATACCTAAGCACGGTTCTAGGAATTTCTTGAGGGGTTCTATTTCTTCTTCCTAAAAACTCCATTTTGCAGAGGTGTCATAAGGGAAGAATTTTTTTTACTATAGACATTTTGTGATCCAAAAGATTCAAACTCATGGTTTTCAAATTCATAGCCATGGTCACTTACTTAGGTCCAATAACATTAGTAATTAGTGCTTTAGGAACACACATATGCTTCATGGGTTTCTTATAAGTAGTATATAATGTATTTTATAAATAGACATTTTTGGTTGAGAAACACATGAAGATGTAGAAGTTGTTTCATAGATGGAACTTGAAGAAAACAAATTCCAGAACTGGACATAAAACTAGATTTTATAGATTTAGGTAAAAATTGGTTTTTGGTGAGATTTCTTTTCGATGGTTGGTATCATATACCAGTAGTGTATCTAGTGGAAACTTTTTTAGCAAGAATCTATGTAAGATTATTTTTTCCATTTGTAAATTTATTTAGGACAATTTTCAATTTCTCATTAGATAACATAAGTTCATTTCTTCGTATGTGTAATTGTACATTTTTCTATTTTTCTATAGTAAGTTCAGACTTAACAGTTGTAGTCAAGGAATGTTTTTTCATTAATGATTTTTATTTATATTTTAATTCATTATAGGGGTCATCAGGCATATTACAATATTCAAATATTTCATGACTTGTCATATTTTCCCCATTGTCAGATTCATCTCATGAATAATAGAAATTATATACAAGAGAATTAGTGTTATCTCAGATGTGTTTTTCATAAAACACATATTTTTGTCATATTTTTCATGAGAGGATTCTAAGTAACATGAGATGTCCTCATAAGAACTCAATGTTTCCTGTATGACCTTTTTCACTTTTTGTCCTTCTCATCATACTTTTTTATATATTTTAACTCGACATAGATAGCCTTTGCCTGTCCATTTATTGTATATTCATAACATATTATTTCACTAAAAGTATCCCCATTATTTAAATTTCACTTTTTATCATATTTACCTTTTTAGTGGGGATTTATAAAGAATTTATTTTTTCTTTAATATTTGTTAAACCTTTTGGATATTTGATTCATCTATTCACCACTATCAACTAAGGATTTTTCTTCACATGAACTTTCAGTTACATCATGGACATTTCCCTTCTTCATTGAGGCAATAGATTTGAATTCAATAAGTTTTCTTTTAGGTTTATCTTCCTCTTATTTGTTAATTTTTAATTATTCATATTATATCATCAATATTCCTATCATGTTATTTACTCGTAACATTATTATTCCACATGGTTCTCTAATTGAGACAGAATTATCCCACCATCTATCAAGTAAGCATCTGATTATTCCCATGATTATATCCATGGCTATAACATCTCTTCTCAGAGATATCATATTTTCAAAATATCATTAAACCTGAAAAACAAGATAGAAACACACTCATAAGGAATTATTTTAAAGTTATCATATTTCATTGTATATGTGTTATGTTTCATTTCCTTGATAATAGAGGTTCCTTCATGTGAAAAATATAATGTGTCCCAAATTTCATGGGCTATTTTACATGCATAATTTCTATTAAACTCCTCATCTCTTAAAGATTAGTATTGGGAATTCATGGATTTATGATTATTATTATAGTCACTCTTAGTTGGGTCCTCCTAAGTAGTGCAACCCAAAAAAAATTATCTTATATTGATCTATAATTAAAGACAATATCTCAATACTCATACTTTCTAAGTGAATTTTCATTTCAATTTTCCATTGTGCTTAATTTTTTCCATTAAAGTGTGGAGGTATATTGGTTTCATCACCTTCTAATCTGTTATCTATACCATAGAATAAAGAGTATATTTTTTAAAGAACTAGAAATTTTGAACTAACAGAATTTTTGAGATCATTAATATACAATTAAATCACATTTGAAAAATATTTTACACAGAATGATTTTTTTCAATTTATGATGTTAATAAATCCTTTAATACCAATTTTTTGTTTAAGTAGGACACTCAAGAGGGGGTGAGTTGAGTTCCCCCAATTAAAAACAAAATGTTCTAGTTAAAAAATATCTTAAAATTTGAATAGTTTGACTGTTCAAATATATTCTCATAACATTGATTAATTCTTAGTTATATAAACATTAGAAATTGATACAACTTTTGATAATAAAATAAAAAGGAAACATAGTTATAACTACAATTGAAGACTAATAATAAAATTAAGATTTAGTTTTCTAAACTATAAGTCAAAATAGAGAAACACTAAATTGAAAGAAAAAACAGATAAAATAAGTTATTCAGTCTCACACATATAACAAATGCATACCCCTTGGTGATCATCCACCACCAAGAAATATATATATAACACTAATCCAACCCCTAAAATGGGGTTAATAACAATACAAAAAAATTGTCCATGTCAGAAGATCTCTTCCACAATTTTACATGGAAGATAAATAACCAGGTCACATAGGACCACATCCATAGTTGTATATGGGAGAAACAATGGGTAGAATGATATTTGAGTGAGGATATATTGTATCCTCAAGTTCAGTGTAGGAGACAATGTGTGTTTTAATATAGATACACACACTTCTCTAAATTTAATGAAACAATACACAATAGTTAAAAAGGTAATGAGATAGAGTATAGAAGGCTATGTGTGTCATGAAATGAAGATCTGGACTCTTTGGATACAACATATGAAAACTTATATTCCTCTCCTAAAAACAAAGGGTTGCGAGTTCAGGGTTATTTTTTCAATGCAGTGAGATGTTCCTCTTCTCATTCGAGCTGTTTCATTGATTCATCAATGATGCTCCATAGCAGGTTCATCCTTTATTTCAGCAGGCTCTTCCATCAGGTGTTATTTTCATGTATGTATGTTCTTGTTTTTTTGGCAATCCACTGCTTGAAAATTGTTGTGCGTCACTTCATTAAGGTCAAATATTGTTTTTATTTCTGGTTCTTGAGGTATATCTACCAAAGTGATTTATCTCTACAGCTCATACCTCATATTGTTGGATGAAATGACTTTAAAATATCATTTATAATATATGAGTCATTAAATGACTCAAATATATCCATCAGAAATGACTTTTAAAATTAATAGAAAATGATATAAAATTTGTTATGTCTGGAATGGTGTCACAGTTTCATTAAGACATTCATGGTGAGATAGTCACGGTGTGACAATCATGGGGAGACAGTCACAATGAGACAGTCACGGTGAGACAATCACAGTGAGACAGTCACGGTGTCTAGTTCTTTGAAAATTATAGAAATAGTCATAAGACTATGGTGTCCGGTAAATGGTGTATCATGAAATTATTTCTAGCCCTTTTTAGAAATTCAGAATGGTGTCTTGTGATGGTGTCTTGGATATGATTGAATGGAAACAGATTCAGGTCCTTTTTGAAAATTTGGAATCTGAACCAAGCTTATGGTGTCATAGACTTTGTGAAAATGTGGAACTGGTAAGAATCTTACATTGTCATAAACATATAAAAATATCTATAAGATGTCATTAGAAGGAATATTTACTGAATTTATTAAGATACACAATAATCATACTGAAATATAATAGAGAAAGATTAAACATTGTTTACAAGATTCTAACGTGATTTGTGAGATTCTTGAATCATGATCTTGTTAGAGTTTAAAACAGAAGTTGTAAAATAATAAAAATTGATTTTTAAGCCTTAAAACATGAGGATTTCAATAGTATCCAAACATGATTTGTGGGCATTAAATCTCTTAATAACTAGAGAGGGTGTCCAACAGTATCCTATGGTCCAACAACCATTATTTTTCATAGAATAAGTAAATTATTTTTATCAGATTATTAATACTTTGTAAATGATTTTAATTTTGATAAAATAATGTAAAAATTGTATTTTTGGGTAATATTAAAAATCAATTAATTAATTTATTAATTAATTTATATTTGAATAAAAAATATTTTGATAAGATAATTTTATAAAATAATTTTTATCAATTATATAAACCCACAAAATCTCTAATTTCTATTCACTAAAACTCCATGGATAAATACCACACTCATCCCTCAACTCTCTAGTGTACTACAAAAGCACCCACATGCTCTCAAAAAGCCCCTCCCATGCTTCTAGAATCACACACTCTTGTAAGGTATCTTTAATTCTATTGGTTTTACCAAGATCTTATTTTTGTAATGACTCTAAATTTCCTTTTTATTATGTTAGTATATGTTCTTTCATATCCCACATACTATAAATTTAATTCATAAATTATGATATCCCCCATTGACTCTCCTTAATCCTTCCTTTATTGTTCATTTATACATGTTACCATACTGAAATTTAGTTAGGGGTTTCTCTCATATCCTTACAATGCAAGCACCTCCTTTGAAATAATCCCTATTAATTTCAATTAATTATATTGAAATTAATTTATAAACCTTATCTTAATGCATATTTTTTGTTTTTCAATGAGATATTAGTTATCCTCTCCCAATATGATCGTTAACTAATCCATTACTATGATTAAATTCATTAATGTATTTCCCTATTCTCATATCCATCGAAGCACTTATATTATGTTATATATGTTAAATTAAATTTTATTATATTAGTAAATTTTTTCCTATATTCCAATTACATTCAATTTACTATATATATGATTATCCCCCCCATTCACTCTCATTAAGCCTTCCATGATAATTTATGTTTCCCTATTTCCATGCCGAGATATAGATATATTTTCTTTCATTATTCATGTATCTTAATTGCCTAATTTCTTTAATAACCAATTTAGAATGTTGTGATATGTTTTTACGTGTCATTATTACTTAGCTTTGTTTTCTATGTGACTAGAGACATCATTCTCTCTCATTAATCTATTTTTTGACTCTTTAATTGATGTTGTTATGCTGCCAAAATATCACAATGATGTTCTATGCCAAAAAAATGCGTAGTGAATACCGTAGACATGTCCTATCAAGGTTATTTACCTTTATTCTCATATATTTTTAGATTTGGTTCTTAAATGTAGGTATTACACACACCATATTGATGGAATAAATTATGATCATGAATTAATCCATGTTGTTTGATCTATGTGTCACACTTATGAATTGTTATTAGATGAATGTTATGGGTGAAACCATAATTATATAGAATTCCAATGAATTGGGTAATGAATAGTATCATAATACATCATTTTGGAAAAAGGAGTGAACCTAATTCCATTATGGTAATTTTCACACCACGAAGTCTGGGAGGTTTATCATTAACCAATGTTTATAATGCATTTTTTTATGTTGTCTCCACATTTCCTATGTTATTATTATCCTGAAATATAAAATCTCAATTTTCATGTTTATTGTTCGTACTCATTCCATTACCATTTTTTTGAATACTTTAAAACATATATCACCTCATTCCATGTTTATTCCCCTACATTGAATTATATATAACCCTTTTATAATATTTTCCCCTAGGTTATCTCATGCAACTTTAAAAAGACATAGTATTTTAGAAGAATGTTAAATATGTTTTCAATAATTATCTTGTATCCCATGTTCAAGATATTATTCTATATACCTAATTATAAATTAAACCAGTCCTTTAGATCTATTTTTTTGTATTAAGTTTAATTTTTATATAATAAATCATGTATTAAAGTTTAATAAATAGAGGGGTTATCATAATTGGTATCAAAAAGGTTTTGTTAATTTGGGATTGGGATTGAAAAACTCTATCAAAAAACATAGGGACAAGACAGTGTAGAAGAAAACAACAATAAATATTGTTTTTTATAGAGAAATTTTTTCATCACTAAAAAAAATATCTATCTAGATACCACAAGTGGACGTGGTTATAGCACAGAGGTATTTATGTGTAAAAAATCAAACAAGGTATGTTGGTCCTAACTTAGTGTAACATGGTACATGACAATGGGCATTACTGTGTACCCCATTTGAAATTTCCAGGGGATAGGGATTGAAAAATTAATAATCTCATTACAAACCATTATTAAGGGAATAACAAAATTCACATAAAAATATATGTAAGGAAATAGATCATGGATAACAGAGATTGAATTCTATAAATTCATAAGTTAAGGAAATAAATTCCATTTATATGTTATCCCTTTAATGTTATTCTATACCCCTTTATGTGTTTAATAGTTTAAAAATACTCATTCAGAAAATTTTTCTTTTATTATAGCCACTGACTGGAAATAGAAGGAATCAGGTAAACAACAATTGCGATAGGAAATGTGATGACTTCCCCAATGAGGCTCCCAACCCTAAAGGGAGCATGAATCAAGAAATTTAAGAAAATAATATCATATGGAATATTTTTTTTGAATTTAAACATGGAAAATAATGAGTATCCCAATCCCCCATAACAGAGAACAAACCACAATCGAGATCTTCATGTGACAAAGGACTTGTACTTTCAATGGATCTACTGATACCTTAATCATCAAACAGTGGATAAAATCCATTGATAATATATTCTCCATACCTAAATATTCTAATAAATAGAATTTAATAATGGATATTTATCATATGGGGGGAGAATATAATTAGTGCTGGTCATTGATTAAGAATTAGAAGCCTGAGGAAGTGATCAAAGTGATGGAGTGGAAGGAACTCTATAAAATGTTTCTCAATAATTATTTTCCTCACACAGTTTGAAATAAAATTTAAAGGGGTTTCCATTACATCAAGAAAAAATATGATGAACCTATTTTGATATTTGAGTAAAACAATACATTACTTGCTCAATTCTCCTTCATTTTTTCAGATTCCCACGAATGTAAGGTTGATTGCTTCTTTGGTGGGATAAAACCTAGTCTACAAAAATCCCTATATTTCCTTGACTTTGATATCCATGTGTAAATTTTCCTATGTTCCAAAAAAGATAAAATTAAGATCATATAATCTCAATGATATCACGTGGATGAGAAGTGCAAAGTGGAGTTTAATTACAGAGGTCTAATGGAGAAATCAAATAATTTTATGAAATCTTAACATCACACTTATCAAAGGTGTGGAAAGAAGCATATTAGAAATTTACTGATCGGAACAAATAAATTCTTTAGGTTTGGGAATGAAGGACCCCAAGATAGAAATTAATGATAGTAAAAACCCACTAATGCGATTGAGAAATGGAATTATTAGGTCACACCTCAATGCAATTTCCATTGATTCAATATCAAGAAACCATTTTACTTTGCAAACCAATGCAGTAATAAAAGTGTTTTATAAGAAAACAAACAACTTCTAAGTAAATAAGGGAGATATTTTTCCATCACTACCACTATAGTGAATCCTAAAAATGAAGTGGTGATAGATACACTAGTTATTCAATCTATATTAGAAAAAATACCTTTTGAGTCTAGTTCTAGGAGTTCCTTCATATCATATATTTTTTGTATAATTATCCAAACACCACTAAAATTCATGAATGTAGAGCAGTCGGTGAGACCAGAAAATTGGGAAATTATTTCACCCCAACAATATATCTCCTCCCCGGTCAAAATTTGTTTGTAGAACATACTAACAATCCATTTCGTACTCACCTTAGTATAATTTGATGAGATTATGGGAATGCATTAGAATTTTCTATATTGAGATAACATAAAATTCCATGGGATGGAAATCACCATATTTATTGCAAATAAACCTTGGATTCTATGAATGTTTATGGAGGAGGATGAAGCTTATTTAGCACATTCATCTAAATAATGTATATTATTTCCCTATAAGAGGGAATATATAGGTCAAATGATTTAGTATAAGGAAATAACCATCCTTAAAGACATGCCTATTGTGATGGAATTTGCTGATGTGTTTCATGAGGAATTTTAGGATCTTCCTCCAAACTGAGTGGTTGAATTTTCAGTCGATCTTATACCTGGGTAATTTTTATTATGAAAGACTCCATATAGAAGGGAAATTTTGAAACATGATGAGATCAAGAAACAAATATAGGAGAATCTGTTAAAAGGTTTCATACTCCCAAGTGCTTCACTATGGGGTTCTCTATCACTCTTCCTCAAGAAT
The DNA here is from genome assembly GCA_963277665.1 of Viscum album. Classification (NCBI taxonomy): domain Eukaryota; kingdom Viridiplantae; phylum Streptophyta; class Magnoliopsida; order Santalales; family Viscaceae; genus Viscum; species Viscum album. The sequence continues at coordinate 1,899,979,020 of OY728121.1, read as the reverse complement.
AAGTATCACCCATTGTACCTTTTCATTGATTATTGTGATCTCAACATGATCAATATAATGAAAAATTATCCTATAAATTAGATTGATGAATTTTTTGATCAGACACATGGAGCGTAATACTTTGCTAAGGTGGATCTTAGGTTTGGATATTAGCATGTAAGGGTGATGAAGGAAGATATCCTCCAACCCGCTTTTTCATAAAAGGTATAGGAATTATGAATTCATATTGATTCCATTCAGAATCAATAATTCTATATAAATATTCATGTAAATGATGAATAGAGTCTTTAGATATTACCTTGAAAAATTTATTGTAGTTTTTGTATATGTTATTCTAATATAATCCAAAATCAAGAAGTGTGAGGATCATCTATGCATTCTGATCAAGACCCTATGAAAGCATAATAATTAAATGAAGTATAAAAAATATGATTTATGGATGAAGGATGTCTATTTATTGGGGAATATAATCGCATGAAATTGAATTTATGTGGACCCTTCAAAGATGGAAGTAATAGAAGGTTGGCTCATGCCAATATCCATGAGATATCAAAAAAGTTTCAAAGGGTTCTCTAGGTATTATATCCAATTTGTGAGAAATTTCTCATGATTTTAAAACCATATTACCATGTAAAATCTGAAGGGATTGATTTTTTTAAGGATGAAAGAATTTGACGAAAGATTTAGGGTTCTCAAAAAGTGTCTTATCACTGTACCATTACTCACACTATCAATAATTGGGAAAATCGTTTTATTATACAATGATGATTTATAGACTCGATTAGCATGAATACTAATGAAAAATGAGAATGTGGTGTTATAAGCCTCATTAATATTGAAAATTACTAAGTAAACCTATCCCACTCATGATCTATAGTTGCAAACTATTATCTTTGAATTAAAAATATTTTTGAATTGTCTATATGGGGAGAAGTGTGAGATATATACTAATAACAAGAGACTCAAATATATATTCACATAGGCTATGTTTAATATTATTCATCTATGATGGTTATATATTATCAAGGATTATGAATGATCAATCCACTACCTTCCTGGTATAGAAAATAATGTGGTAGATTATCAAAGTAGAAAAGATCATACATTTTTATTAATGATGAGAATTGAGAATGATCCAATCTTCTTAGACCATAAATGTAACGCCCCGACCCTCGTTACCCAGAGTCGGTGCATTATTACATAACATTGGCATGATCATGAGAAAGATCAAGTCTCGAAAGACCGATTAGTTTAGTATCCTTGGAATAACTAGATACATCCATAAATTTTTACATTACATCATAAAAAAAACATCTTGTCTTCATATCCCCTCATACTATCCCTGCAGGTCATTCATAAATTACTTCTTCATAATCCTAGGAAAAAAAAAACATTGAAAGGGGTGAGCTCGGATGCTCAGTAAGGATAACATTATAGCAGAAGCTTTCATAAATAAGCATAAATACTTAAGGCAATTTATAACTAAAACAAAAGCCTTTTAAACTTGAACTTCAGCATAAAATGGAAAAGGTAAAATGAAATAATGCCATTTACTTACTCACATGGATATTCTACTAGTCGAATGATCACATGAAATATCAATAACCACTTTCATAATGATGGAATGCATAATGCCAGACTATCATAACCACATAGCCAAGGCCTCGTGCCAAGACTACAAATAAGATTTTGCCAAGGCCTTGTTCCAAGACACTAGTTTGTCTCATGAGACCTACCGATGCATCGAGGAGCTATAGCGGGCTCCACCCGTCACTTATTAAGTCCAATGCATTCCTCATATGAACATGTTTAAACATAACATAAACATTCGTATTAAAACTAGCATACAAAATGTCAATACTTTTACCACAAACCATGAATGGTATAAAAACAACACATCCACAGTCAAACATAACTCATTCGATACAATATGGAAGATTGTATTGTATCACATTAACCTCAATCAAGAATAATGAAGGATGTTGACATAGATGAAAATAATCATCAAAACTATTTGAGAGAAATATCCCCCTTTTCTTGAAACATTTAAAAGTCACACTATTTGTCATGAAGCCTTTTAAAAGTAGATTTTTGAATCAAAGTGTCCCATACCACTTTGAAACTTTTTAAAAGGAGTTTTGATTTATAAACTTTAATGTCCATATAAATAAATCCTTAAAACCATTTTTAAAACATGGACATTAATGAGAAAGGTTTAGATGAATAAGTCTTTAAAACATTTAAAAATGGTATTTTAGTTAGAGATTCTAACCAAAAGAGACACTTGAATACAAATAATTGTGGTAATCAAAACTTTGTAATATCATGAGAATAAAGGGATTCATGATATACTATGTCAAAGTACATTATATACACCACATAAAAGTGATTTGGTGTATATCAACAAAGAAGTCTCAATGGAATGTAAATTGAGATGAAATCTCTTGTAAAGGTTGTATCCTTAGGTTAAGGATAAATCAATGACATAATTATGTGTGACAAATATAAATACACTAAATATGATTGGATATTCAGTGTAAAACAATCAAAGGAAATTCACACATATTTTTGTAAAAACAATACCAACGAATTGGATGTTTAACTCAACAAATGGAGAATGAGTTAAAATTACTCTTATCAAATTCATATCAATGACTTGAGAATTACCAATGGAGTGATTATGTGCATCAAAATTATATCCACAGGAAGGGGAGTGGAAATTATGACATAATCAAATGAATAGTGATTCCACACATAATCTTGGGGTAATATAATCAATGAAATATGTGTAAAGCCAAATGAGTGGAAATTGAAATCTCAAATTCCCTTATCGATTAGGTAACTTTCGAAACATACACCCATGAAAGAAGTATCATACCATGATGATGTAAATACCCATAAATTAAAGTATATTACACAATGAATACAATCATGGGCAGTACACATACACCACATGCAATAATTAAGTGGTGAACAATAGAATTCTCACGAAATTAAAAGTGAGATTAGAAAATCCCTTACCACGTTAATCAACTGAGTCGCATGGCCAAAAGTTAATAACCACCAAATGATTTACAGAATAACATGAATATAAAGTGAATCATGATAATATATATCAAATGGAAGTACACAATACACCACTTTCAATAATTTAGTAGCGAACAATGGAAATCTCACGGAATTGAAAGTGAGATAAGAGAATCCATAACTTGTACTTTTTCCTTGGTCGATGGTAGGTTTACCTCCTGTATAATGGTGAAATAATTGTTATTGAATAATAAAAGAATCATTTACTTTAATATGATTTCATATATGATCTTTTATCATTGATTTGTTAATAATATTTTAGAATTATCGTCATTTCGGGTGTTAACGGGTTCATTTTACTTTATATTCTTTGTTATGTGAGACATATTCGTTATTAATAGGATGTATATTATTCATATCCAGAATGGTATCAAGTTCTTAAACATCATTTTTAAATCATCAAATGATAATTATACTTGAATGGATACGATGGAGAATGAATCTCATCGCGTTCGTGGAGACGGTAGTCCGTACGTACGCACGAACACTACTTCCATTTAATTTTTATTTTAAAAGAATTGAATCCAAATGATACATAGGTATATTACTATTCCAGTATAATATAATATTTTATATATGTTACTTATGTTCATTAACACCATCCTTTATACGTTCCATGTGTGGTATGAACGAGTCATATCATTTTAAGGGGGCGGTAGTCCGCACTTCCTCAAATGAAATTATCGTATGTATATACAACATGAAACGAATAATGGTATGAAATAAAATGGAATTACAGAAGCTTATATATAAAATATATATCATTAATATCATATTTAATTACAGTGCCATCATAATGGCCACCATGAGAGGCGGTAAGATGTATTTGAACAATCATCGTTTCGTGAGGCGTTAGTTTTCCATCCACAGAAACATTATGTTCATCATCCATTAGATGGAGTTGTGTGTATGTGTAGTTTGAATCCTTCTTATAACAATATCCTAGTATATTGTGGATACTGGTGTTGTTACAAAATAAAGGAAATAAAAAGAGTTTGGGGGTTGGAGAAGCAAAATAAATGAAAATAATTTAAGAGAAATCGTTACCTTTAATCTAGGTAACTCACTTTGGTTGGAACCAAAGGAATTCTTGAAATGCTTTCTGCCTAAGGGGAAGCTTCAAGGAGGAGGAGAGGGATTTGGGGAGCTTAGTTGGGAAGAGTTTGGACGAGCCAAGTGGCTTGAGAGGTGTGAGGAAAAGAGAAGGAGGAGTGCCCTTTTATAAGAGGGGTGACGGGCACTTTTGGAAAAGCTAGAAATATTAATTTATAATAAATTAATATTCGGTTTCCAAAGGCTCCAAAGTTGAATATTAAAAGTATGAGGTGGGGATAGGTCGAAAACAACTCATCCAATAGAATTTAGACAGGTTTGGGTACTTATATTAACCTTATCTTTAAGTATTAACTCTAAGTTAATTAGTTTCACTTTTACAATGTCTCTTTGTATTTTTATATGATATGGTTAATAAACTTACTATATACATCCAAGCGACCCCCAAGTGGTCCATTAATGATTAACCTATCATAATATAAGTCTCTTGGCCGAACCTTAGATTTGTATGAATTTAATATCAATTAATAATATAATATTTGTTTTAAGAACTCTTTTATGTCAATTTTGACACTATTCAATAGTTGATTTTTGTGAAACTCATAACAGATTGATTACTTAGAACAAAGTCAATTAAATCAATCCTAATATATCATATTATCCTATAAAATTAGTGTAATTCATTAAAAGTTTCATATTATATTTATTTGGGTATTTATAATATCAATTATGTTAATTTTTTACTATTTTAGTAATTACTGCATCATCATTGTGTCATAAATAAAATAAATTATTTAATGTCTAAAAATTATAAATAAAACATCATTATGTAGGAAATCTTTTTAGCTTTCTAATGAATATTTATAATCGAAAATCCAACATGTATAACCCTATGTGAAAATTGTTCTCCTAAAAGATGTAAGCTTATGCCATTTTTATTTTTATTTTAACTTTATTAATATAATGTGTCCCTACCACATACAAGTGGCTCCAAGGGGTCCCCAAATTGACCCAAGGATGACCATGGTTGGGTATGTGTCCACCAATAATGTTAGGACACGTTTTAGGGTAATTTTGTATTATTATAATATTATTTTTTTAACCCTTATTTACCGGATTACCCTTTAACCATGGTAAATAAAATATTTACCGCAGTAATTATTCAAAATTTCTAAAAATAAAAGTTACCTATTTACACAATTTGAACATCCTGATTCAAAATATGGAATACATTTTTCTAAATTCAAAACACAGAAGTGGCAGAAATTAATTTAAAATTAATTCCCGCTGTCAAAACAAAAAGCGTGTTTTTAAGAGATAATAACTATCAAAAGATTGACACTTGTTTATGTTTGGTTTAATTGTAAAATTATGTCCAATGACCAACATTATATTAAATGGTAAAAATATATTCTAAATATACTTTAAAACCACTCAAATTCATAATTTATCACTATTAATTATTTTGATTAAAAAAGTTGTTTTTAATTAAAATTTAGTAATTTTCACTATTCATCAAAATATGAAAGTTATCCGAAAAGTACCAAAATTTCACCTTAGACTAATTTCGATATTCCGAATCCAAAAATGAAGTCCATTTTGAAATATAAAATATATATGATTTCAAAAAGTAGGTATTACTATTCATAACGGCTAGTTTGATCGGTTGTGGTGTGTGTTAAAACTCGAAGTTGCGTACAACACACGCTACTGTTTTATTCAAAGGAAAGCGTACCGTGGAAGCTTGGGATGTTTTATTTTAAATTTTTTGATGTCCCCATTTAGTCAAAAAGTTTAAAATAATTTATTTAAAAAGGGTTCACTATTAAAAGTTGGTAAAACTACAATACTGAAGATGAATTTGTTCTTACATTATGTCTAAGAAACTCATAATATGGATTCTAAAATTATAAGGATTATATAAAGTTTAAAATTTAGTTAATACTATTCATAACCTTTTTTTGAACGGCTTGTTTGGTGAGTCATGGTGCGCTTGAACTCGGTGTTGCGTGTAGTGTATGTTATTGAATTATTTTGAAGAAATAACACACTATGAAATCTTGGGGTGTTACATTCTCCCCTCCTTCAATAAATTGCGTCCTCGCAATTTGAAATTGTTCTTCGAAAATAAAAGGTTGAAAATAGAAAATATATTTGTGGGAAAACCCACATCGGAAAATTAATTAATGAGGCCTCTATTTAAAATAAAGAGTGGAAAGTATGAAGATTACCGAAAATAACACATACTAGGGTTCCATGTAGGAAAATATGGATATGGAGGAGAAATCTAACCATCAATTATCTGATGGAGAGTGGTAGAGAACATGGCTATGAAAAGGCCAACAATCCCAAAGCCATAAATTAGTGATGATTTAAGGTACCATCTAGGACAACATTTTTTTTTGTTACATTACATAAGGAAGAGGAATTCATTTATGATATTGACTAAGAACATTATGAGATATACTTAAATTTTAAGTAGATTTTCATTCTTTAATAAATTTCCACCACCAACTCAATTTTTTTTAAACGATGAGTATTCAAGAAGACTTGGTCACACTGGAAGAGCTAGAATAAACTTCTATAGAATCACATGATCCATGCAGGATAAACCATATATTTACATTGTCTTTGAAGATTAATCAAAACCAAAATGGTTAGTGAATGATCTAATGATCCCCCAAAAGGATATTCATTGAGATAAATATGCACTAATCTTAATTTCTAAAAATAAACCAACAATACCCCAAAGTTAAATAGATACCATTCAATAACCAATTGTCCTTAAAATCCTTTAATATAATCCAAACTAATATTGAAACCTAAAACATAGAAGAATTTGATTATGTAGTCTCCCATGTTACATTGTATCTTCGAATTACATCAAATACTCTTAAAGTCACATACTTAAAAGTAATCAACATCATTACATATTCCCTGTTATAGGTTAATCATTTCCATAAATAACCCAAATCACTATAAATCAATAATAAAAATGTAGATAAAAATCCACCATTACTCTACAAATGAAACCTCATTGTATTCTATTTTCCTTGGGCATATAGTGTTCCTAACAAAACGAACATCTTCCAAAATAACATTTATCACTTAATCACCAAATCATTTTCCTATATCAAGGGTATTCATTTGATAAGACATAAGAACCCAAATCATCTTATTATTGATCAATAAAATCATTTAACAAAAAAAAAGTCACACTAACCAGGGACTTCACGTAGTCCAGTGGTAGGCGATAAATCCCAATCGCACTTTGGTTGTGGGTTCGATTCCCACAGCTTTGTCCGACGCGACGGGTTGTCACACGGTCTACGTGTTGTCCTTTTTCAAAAACTATATTCTATAATATTACCAAAATGAGATAAATTCCTCAAAATAACACAATTTAACCACAAATGTTATATCATACTTTGCATTTTCATCCCAAATTATAATAACTTATCATTTTCTCAAACCCCAATGATCATATAAAACCAAATGGTTATTTATATCTATATCCACAAGAGAAGAGACAATTCTTCCTCAAATATTATTCTCACATGGCAAACTGCGGGGTTACAAATACAAGAGAAAATTATTCCAAAGTAAACCCATCAACAAGGAGTGCTAATACTTTTTAAATTTTTCTCCAACCATTTATTTCCACATAGCTTCTTCTTTGACCAAGAAAATATCCTATAGAATAGGACATTCACTCGGGTAATGGTCAGGTCCCCTACATTTACGGCAAATGACTGTAAATGGACTCTTGGGACCATTTTTATCTTCTTCCATAGTACTCTTCATTTTTCTTCGGCAATTCTTCACTTTATGTCCTTCCTTCCCGCACGTAAAACATTTCGTTGTCCCATTGAGACACTTTCCTGGGTGTCTCTTTCCACAATTCCTGCATGATGAAAATTGAGGTTTCTTTTCTCCATGGTCTCCATTGCTGGAGATCTTATCATTTATCACCTTTCTCTTCCTTGTTGAGTCTGGGAGTTGGTTAGTATATATGTTGTTGATCATATTTTTGGAAAACTGATTTGGCATAAAGACGATATCTTTTACGCCTATCAATATTCTATTTTGTTGCTCATTGCCACCACTGTTCCCAATTTGTACATCATTCTCAAAGTCACTATGACTTCCTTGGAATCCAGCCATTGACTAAAACCAGAAAGCATCGTGTGAGTAATAGTAGTCGTAAAATCATTTAGAGATTAAAATGTCACCATATTCTCAATTTGAAACATATTAGGATTAACCAAGGTCATTTAATCTCATCTTTTGTATATATTACTTAAATCGGTTTGTAAAGAAAATGTAAATTATCCTAAGCATATCCCCCGGGAGTGTCGTAACCAAGAGTGCAGTAAGGCCCGTTGTCGTGCACCAGTTCCCGTTCGAGTCTAGCTCAAAGCGGTGTTTTCGGGTTTTACCCATAGGTACATCTGTGCCAGAGCCGCCTCTACCTGCTCGTATCCAGACAGGGATGTATTGCTCAGAAAACTCATAAAATCTCTACAATACCAAAATTCTAGGAAGTTCTTTTATACTAATACTCAAAGTTCATCTTAGGTCTACGTGCTCTAATCAGAGTTTATCTAAATCTAGCTACCAAGGTTTGTACTAAACTTCCTCTGATACCAACTGTAACGCCCCGACCCTAGTTACCCAGAGTCGGTGCATTATTACATAACATTGGCATGATCATGAGAAAGATCAAGTCTTGAAAGAACGATTAGTTTAGTAGCCTTGGAATAACTAGATACATCCATAAATTTTTACATTACATCATAAAAAAAACATCTTGTCTTCATATCCCCTCATACTATCCCTGCAGGTCAATCATAAATTACTTCTTCATAATCCTAGAAAAAAAAAACATTGAAAGGGGTGAGCTCGGATGCTCAGTAAGGATAACATTATAGAAGAAGCTTTCATAAATAAGCATAAACACTTAAGGCAACTTATAACTAAAACAAAAGCCTTTTAAACTTGAACTTCAGCATAAAATGGCAAAGGTAAAATGAAATAATGCCATTTACTTACTCACATGGATATTATACTAGTCGAATGATCACATGCAATATCAATAACCACTTTCATAATGATGGAATGCATAATGCCAGACTATCATAACCACATAGCCAAGGCCTCGTGCCAAGACTACAAATAAGATTTTGCCAAGGCCTTGTGCCAAGACACTAGTTTGTCTCATGAGACCTACCGATGCATCGAGGATCTATAGCGGGCTCCACCCGTCACTTATTAAGTCCAATGCATTCCTCATATGAACATGTTTAAACATAACATAAACATTCGTATTAAAACTAGCATACGAAATGTCAATACTTTTACCACAAACCATGAATGGTATAAAAACAACACATCCACAGTCAAACATAACTCATTCGATACAATATGGAAGATTGTATTGTATCACATTAACCTCAATCAAGAATAATGAAGGATGTTGACATAGATGAAAATAATCATCAAAACTATTTGAGAGAAATATCCCCCTTTTCTTGAAACATTTAAAAGTCACACTATTTGTCATGAAGCCTTTTAAAAGTAGATTTTTGAATCAAAGTGTCCCATACCACTTTGAAACTTTTTAAAAGGAGTTTTGATTTATAAACTTTAATGTCCATATAAATAAATCCTTAAAACCATTTTTAAAACATGGACATTAATGAGAAAGGTTTAGATGAATAAGTCTTTAAAACATTTAAAAATGGTATTTTAGTTATAGATTCTAACCAAAAGAGACACTTGAATACAAATAATTGTGGTAATCAAAACTTTTTAATATCATGAGAATAAAGGGATTCATGATATACTATGTCAAAGTACGTTATATACACCACATAAAAGTGATTTGGTGTATATCAACAAAGAAGTCTCAATGGAATGTAAATTGAGATGAAATCTCTTGTAAAGGTTGTATCCTTAGGTTAAGGATAAATCAATGAAATAATTATGTGTGACAAATATAAATACACTAAATATGATTGGATATTCAGTGTAAAACAATCAAAGGAAATTCACACATATTCTTGTAAAAACAATACCAACGAATTGGATGTTTAACTCAACAAATGGAGAATGAGTTAAAATTACTCTTATCAAATTCATATCAATGACTTGAGAATTACCAATGGAGTGATTATGTGCATCAAAATTATATCCATAGGAAGGGGAGTGGAAATTATGACATAATCAAATGAATAGTGATTCCATACATAATCTTGGGGTAATATAATCAATGAAATATGTGTAAAGCCAAATGAGTGGAAATTGAAATCTCAAATTCCCTTATCGATTAGGTAACTTTCGAAACATACACCCATGAAAGAAGTATCATACCATGATGATGTAAATACCCATAAAATAAAGTATATTACACAATGAATAAAATCATGGGCAGTACACATACACCACATGCAATAATTAAGTGGTGAACAATAGAATTCTCACGAAATTAAAAGTGAGATTAGAAAATCCCTTACCACGTTAATCAACTGAGTCGCATGGCCAAAAGTTAATAACCACCAAATTATTTACAGAATTACATGAATATAAAGTGAATCATGATAATATATATCAAATGGAAGTACACAATACACCACTTTCAATAATTTAGTAGCGAACAATGGAAATCTCACGGAATTGAAAGTGAGATAAGAGAATCCCTTACTTGTACTTTTTCCTTGGTCGATGGTAGGTTTACCTCCTGTATAATGGTGAAATAATTGTTATTGAATAATAAAAGAATCATTTACTTTAATATGATATCATATATGATCTTTTATCATTGATTTGTTAATAATATTTTAGAATTATCGTCATTTCGGGTGTTAACGGGTTCATTTTACTTTATATTCTTTGTTATGTGAGCCATATTCGTTATTAATAGGATGTATATTATTCATATCCAGAATGGTATCATGTTCTTAAACATCATTTTTAAATCATCAAATGATAATTATACTTGAATGGATACGATGGAGAATGAATCTCATCGCGTTCGTGGAGACGGTAGTCCGTACGTACGCACGAACGCTACTTCCATTTAATTTTTATTTTAAAAGAATTGAATCCAAATGATACATAGGTATATTACTATTCCAGTATAATATAATATTTTATATATGTTACTTAAGTTCATTAACACCATCCTTTATACGTTCCATGTGTGGTATGAACGAGTCATATCATTTTAAGGGGGCGGTAGTCCGCACTTCCTCAAATGAAATTATCGTATGTATATACAACATGAAACGAATAATGGTATGAAATAAAATGGAATTACAGAAGCTTATATATAAAATATATATCATTAATATCATATTTAATTACAGTGCCATCATAATGGCCACCATGAGAGGCGGTAAGATGTATTTGAACAATCATCGTTTCGTGAGGCGTTAGTTTTCCATCCACAGAAACATTATGTTCATCATCCATTAGATGGAGTTGTGTGTATGTGTAGTTTGAATCCTTCTTATAACAATATCCTAGTATATTGTGGATACTGGTGTTGTTACAAAATAAAGGAAATAAAAAGATTTTGGGGGTTGGAGAAGCAAAATAAATGAAAATAATTTAAGAGAAATCTTTACCTTTAATCTAGGTAACTCACTTTGGTTGGAACCAAAGGACTTCTTGAAATGCTTTCTGCCTAAAGGGAAGCTTCAAGGAGGAGGAGAGGGATTTGGGGAGCTTAGTTGGGCAGAGTTTGGACGAGCCATGTGGCTTGAGAGGTGTGAGGAAAAGAGAAGGAGGTGTGCCCTTTTATAAGAGTGGTGAGGGGCACTTTTGGAAAAGCTAGAAATATTAATTTATAATAAATTCATATTCGGTTTCCAAAGGCTCCAAAGTTGAATATTCAAAGGATGAGGTGGGGATAGGTCGAAAACAACTCATCCAATAGAATTTAGACAGGTTTGGGTACTTATATTAACATTATCTTTAAGTATTAACTCTAAGTTAATTAGTTTCACTTTTACAATGTCTCTTTGTATTTTTATATGATATGGTTAATAAACTTACTATATACATCCAAGCGACCCCCAAGTGGTCCATTAATGATTAACCTATCATAATATAAGTCTCTTGGCCGATCCTTAGATTTTTATGAATTTAATATCAATTAATAATATAATATTTGTTTTAAGAACTCTTTTATGTCAATTTTGACACTATTCAATAGTTGATTTTTGTGAAACTCATAACAGATTGATTACTTAGAACAAAGTCAATTAAATCAATCCTAATATATCATATTATCCTAGAAAATTAGTGTAATTCATTAAAAGGTTCATATTATATTTATTTGGTTATTTATAATATCAATTATGTTAATTTTTTACTATTTTAGTAATTACTGCATCATCATTGTGTCATAAATAAAATAAATTATTTAATGTCTAAAAATTATAAATAAAACTTCATTATGTAGAAAATCTTTTTATCTTTCTAATGAATATTTATAATCGAAAATCCAACATGTATAACCCTATGTAAAAATTGTTCTTCTAAAAGATGTTAGCTTATGCCATTTTTATTTTTATTTTAACTTTATTAATATAATGTGTCCCTACCACATACAAGTGGCTCCAAGGGGTCCCCAAATTGACCCAAGGATGCCCATGGTCGGGTATGTGTCCACCAATAAGGTTAGGACACGTTTTAGGGTAATTTTGTATTATTATAATATTATTTTTTTAACCCTTATTTACCGGATTTACCCTTTAACCATGGTAAATAAAATATTTACCGCAGTAATTATTCAAAATGTCTAAAAATAAAAGTTACCTATTTACACAATTTGAACATCCTGATTCAAAATATGGAATCCATTTTTCTAAATTCAAAACACAGAAGTGGCAGAAATTAATTTAAAATTAATTCCCGCTGTCAAAACAAAAAGCGTGTTTTTAAGAGATAATAACTATCAAAAGATTGACACTTGTTTATGTTTGGTTTAATTGTAAAATTATGTCCAATGACCAACATTATATAAAATGGTAAAAATATATTCTAAATATACTTTAAAACCACTCAAATTCATAATTTATCACTATTAATTATTTTGATTAAAAAAGTTGTTTTTAATTAAAATTTAGTATTTTTCACTATTCATCAAAATATGAAAGTTATCCGAAAAGTACCAAAATTTCACCCTAGACTAATTTCGATATTCCGAATCCAAAAATGAAGTCCATTTTGAAATATAAAATATATATGATTTCAAAAAGTAGGTATTACTATTCATAACGGCTAGTTTGATCGGTTGTGGTGTGTGTTAAAACTCGAAGTTGCGTACAACACACGCTACTGTTTTATTCAAAGGAAAGCGTACCGTGGAAGCTTGGGATGTTTTATTTTAAAGTTTTTGATGTCCCCATTTAGTCAAAAAGTTTAAAATAATTTATTTAAAAAGGGTTCACTATTAAAAGTTGGTAAAACTACAATACTGAAGATGAATTTGTTCTTACATTATGTCTAAGAAACTCATAATATGGATTCTAAAATTATAAGGATTATATAAAGTTTAAAATTTAGTTAATACTATTCATAACCTTTTTTTGAACGGCTTGTTTGGTGAGTCATGGTGCGCTTGAACTCGGTGTTGCGTGTAGTGTATGTTATTGAATTATTTTGAAGAAATAACACACTATGAAATCTTGGGGTGTTACAATAAAAGTATAGACCTATAAATCATTAAAGAAGAAACAAAATAAATCCTTTATCTAAATATTTCACAACAATACCTTGTGGATAAGGTAATTTATTCTCAAGGAAATGATGTGGAAATTCAATAGAAGGTGAAAGCCACAAGAAAGATGAAATGCTCATAGTTTAAAATTTTTTATTAAGGAATTATGAGATTTAGGTCAAGACTATTTGTTACACTAAATAATTATTTAAAGAATGAAATATTGGATGATGCACATAGATAAACATTCCCCATTCACCCATTAATCACAAAGGTGTGTCAAGATCTCTGTGAGATCTATAGGTGGGACAATACAAAGAAAACATATCACTAAATATACATCAATGTTCCTAGTATGATAGCAAGTTAATTATTAAAGGAAGAATTATAATGGGATAATGAAACCATTACCCCTAAAAACATGGAAATTGGAGAACATCACCATAGAATTTTTTACTAGACATCCAAATACATTTAGGGGAAAATTTCTATAGGGGTTAATTTAGACTATCTTCCAAATACAACACACTTTATCTCAATTTGGGAGGACCTATCACTGGTTCAATTTTCAAAGATACACATCATTGATGTTTTAAGGATACAAGGATTACCACTATCAATTATATCTGATCAATATCTGAGATTCACCTCTATGTTCTAAAAACTTCCCCAACATGATCTAAACGCTGATCTGGACGTCAGTATGTCCTGTCATAATCAAACTGACGCCCAGTCTAATCAAGATATTCAGACTCCAGAAGATATGTTTTGATCATGTTCTATGGACCTCTAAGGATGATGGTACAAATATCTCCCATTGGTCGAGTTCTCATACAACAATTGTTTCCACTTGAGTATCAAAATGGCTTCATAAGAAGATGTTTATGGGTATAGGATTAGAACACCTACATATTCAGATGAATTTGAAGGATGAAAAGTTATTGGTCTTGAAATGGTTGAGAAAATGGTTGATAAGGTTGATAAAATTCAACAACACATCTACCATGCTTAGTTTCAACATATGATCTATGCTAATAATGACCGAAAATCCTACAGTTTGATGTTAGATACATGGTATTCATATGCATATCTCCATAGAACAAGTTTCCAACATATGTGAAGAAGGAGAATATTATTCAAATATACATTGGCCTCTTTGATATCTTTTATCTAATCAGAGTGATGGCTTCTCGACTATAACTCCAACCAAACATGTCTCAAGTTCGTAATGTATTCCATGTATCACTCTTGAGAAAGTACATACCATACCCATCACATGTACTCTATATATAGGTTGTACCATTTGAGAATGACATTTCCTATGAGGATTTGGTGTTGAGGATATTATATTTTATATAAAAATATCTACAAAATAATAAAAAGCACATTGTTAATGTGTTTTGGAGAAAAAATATTTTTGAAGAAGAAACATGTGAATCCTATGAGGTGATGAAGATGTGTTTCTCTCATTGGTATTTGTGTGGTAAAAAAAATTATAAGTTTAAATTTCACCAGTAAGGAAAATTTTAATGATATGAACTGTTATAAATAAGATTTCCATTTTTTTAATTAAAAGTATTATTAAGTAATATGGTCATAGGAAACACCTGAAATTATTTTGTTTTACAATATACAATTTGGTTTACAAGACCACTATTCATCAGTATCATAGATAATATATCTATTGAATAGTTATGTCATCATTTTTATAAATACATGGGTTTAAAATAATCCAATTAACACAGACACGGGAAGTGATGACCTCAACTAGTAGGATCATGTATTGTAAATACAATTTATCAAAGCTTTCATGGGAGAAAATATATCTAGGCTTTTACCTTGACCAATCACAAGCTCAAATTCAAAAACATAAGGATGAGTTAAAAAATATATATGAGAAGTTATATCTCATCAAAATCACACCCAAATCCATGTATGATGGATCACCTGATGAATGTATCATCATCGCACACCTTATTCATAAGGTGTTTTCGGGTGTACTAATTGGATATTTATCAAGACAGTAGAAATATGAATATGTAAAATATTTTTAATAGAATATTGAATATTTTTCATCATATTATAAATAATTTTTTTAATGGATTTTTATTTGGAAACAATTAAGAACAAATTGTATTTTCGGTTAATATTCAAATTAAATTAATGAAATTATGAATTAATGGATTTTCATAATATATAATATTTTTAATAAAATATTAATATTAAATATTTTTTATCAAATATATATGATTATATAATTTTTATGATCATAAATGTAGTTTTTTATATGTTTTTTAAAACCATTATTGAAAACAAAATCCTAACAATTATTGATAAATGGTGATTTTGTAAAAAAATTAGAAATTAAAATATTTAAAAAATTATTGAGATAAAATGAATAATTTTGTTGGAATAATTATGTAAAAATTATCCTAGAAATAATTATTCATAATTTCTTATGGTAATAAAATTCTTGGGTAAAAATTAAACGTCGTATAAATTTAATATTTGTAACATGACATGAAAATGACACAAAAGTGGTATAATAAATACTATAAATGGTATACAATAACAAATAAATATTTTCATTTTAAAATAATTTTATTTTAGGTTTATTTGGTTAATTTTATTAGTCCTTCATGAATCACCCAAAACCATTAATATATTTTAGGATTTGAAAATAATTTCTGAAATAGTATGACTCAACTCCACATAAGAAAGGGAATTATTTTATTAATTTTAAACCATAGATTTATAATAAATAAATCCCCCATTTTTACTAAATATACCCACATAAGAACCCATTTTACTTCCCTCAAACTCCATGATAAATAATCATAATATTCCCTCCACTATATGGAGTCCTCTAATGGTGCTCCAATGTTTCAAGAATCCACTACCAAGATTTTGGAGTCACACACACATGTAAGGTATCTTCCACTCTCCCCTATTTTATGAATAACTTCTCTTTGAAATGTATATAAAATTCATTTTTATTATGTTTTTATATATTCCAACATATCCCCCTTACATTATGTTTAATTTATTAATTGTGAGAGTCTCCATTTCACTATCATTATGCCTTGGACGATCCTATATGTACACTCGTTACCGTGCCAAAATTTAGTAAAGGAATCCATTCCCATCCTTTCAATTCTTGAACATACATTTAAATTATTCCATGTAATATTGATTTAATATATTTCAATTAATTTATAAACATTATCATACTATAAAATTGTTTTTTAATGAGAGATCTTTTATCCTCTTTGATTTTGACTGATACCAATGATGTTACTATGCTGAAATCCTATAAGAGATTTATGATTTGTAATTTCAATTCAAGTAGATCATTAATGTTATATATCTTAAATTAAATTTTCTTTGGTTGGGATATTTTCTTAAATATTACATTAACATTCCATTTAATGTATAAATAATGGGATCCTCATTTCACTCTCATTAGTCCTTCCATGATCCATTATGTATACCAGTTACCATGAAGAAATATATATATAATTATTTTCATTATTCATGTCTCTACATTACCATATCCCTTCTATTTACAATTTTTATTGTTGGGGTATAGTTAACCATGTGCCTATTACTGACAATTTTTTTATATGTGATTATAGACACCTTTCTCTCCCATGAACCCATTTTTATGATTCATTATGTGTTGTTGTTATAATGCTGAAATATCACCGCGATTTTTAATTCCAACCAATTTTACATTGAATACCATACCCATTTCCTATCAATAGTTTTAACTTTATGCACATACTCATTTTTATTAAGTACATACATGTATATCTTCAAAAATCTTTGATCATGTAATAAATTATGATGATAAATGAATCAATGTTTTATGATCTATGGGGAAATCAAATGCATCAGAATGAAATTGATGTGACAAGTGTGCCTATAATTATATACATCTCCAATGCATTGGGTATTGTTTAGTATCATGATATTTCATGATGAGACACATAATGAATCTGATTCCTTTATGGGACTCTTTCTGCCATGATATCTTAGCGGTTTAACCTTTAACGATTTTAAGATGCAGTGTTTTATGTTTTTTCACATTTCCCATGTAATGATTATCATGATATATAATGTATCATTTTCAATGTATATGATTCCTACTCTTTCTAGAACCCATTGATATGTCTATTTTCTAACATGTATAACCTTATTCCATTTTTATTCCCTTATTGGGATTTATAGAACACCCCATTCTTATGTCTTTCCGTAGGTTATCCCATGTATTTTAAAAAATTCATGGAATTTTAGAAGCATGATAATGATGTTTTTAATAGTTTAGTTATATCCCATTTCATGATGTCATACTATGTACCAAATTCCAAAATACATAAGAATTATCAATCTATTTGGATATATTAAGTGTAATTTTATGTAATAAATCATGTTTTAATGAGTAATATCGAAAAGGGTTGTCATACATACATAGATGTTTAAGGTCACATGGTTGATTACCTTAATTTTTACCTTATACTACAAAAAATATGGTTAGAAAGTCGATTTGTGGTAATGATATGAGATGATGTAATTGTGTATTTTATTTTACTTCAGTACCTACTATTCCCTACTTCTATTTGGGGGTTATGATTTATAACAATACTTGTCATGTTTCTCCTGGTTATTATTGTTTCGGATATTTTTCATGTAATTATCACTCATGTATACTCATACATATTAATTACACAATAATGTTGATTTTTTAGGAGGATGATACTATTGAGTAATCCCAAATTGATCACCATATCACTGTTTTCTATGTGTTCATATGATAGATAAATGGATTTAAAGTTATTTTTTGGGTAGCTTGGATGTATTGGGTAGCAGAAATAGATATTGGACTTTTCTATTTCATGTATTATCTTGATGTACATTTGACGCGATAGTGTCATTTTCATCATGGGTTGGTTTTTATTCTTTAATATCCATGTGATTATGTTTTTGGGTGGAAATTTATAATATCTACCTATCCTAATTATATTATTGATGGTAGTGTCTCCTAATAATTTATTTTATACCAATGGAGATAATCCCTAATATGTGGCCAATTGGAGGTGGGTTTTAAGCATCACTATCTTCCTTACATCATTTTTTACTCATGAGGGGTACATTTTTAGGGAGGGGGTTCTAACTGAGTCATATCAAATTTGATGATTGGGAGTTAGAGTGGAGATCATAGTTAATAAAATGTTAGGATTTCATGTGATTCATAAGGAATTTGTGAAACTAGAACCAAACATGTGGTGTAAAATAAGGATAAAAACCAAGTCATATATATTTGGGGCCCTCTATGACCATCAATTAGGACATTGACAACCAATTTTAATGTTTATTTTAATGTTTATTAATTGGAGGATTGAAATTTTTGTGAGGTACATGCATCATTTTATTATCTACATAACATTTTCATCCTCAAACTGTTTTTTACAATTGAACTTATATGATTTATTTTCCATTCTATAACACCCTAAAATTATATAATATTATTACATTTATATATGTTAATGTGTTTGATAGCATTCTCCACACACCAAACAAAACTAAAATAAAACCAGGATATGATTAGACCATTAAGACCTATCCATTTAATTAGTGAGAATTAATATGAGTTACCGCTTTTTGAAATATTTATAGAAATTAAAATAAAGGATAATTATCATATAAATAAAATTAAATTTCTATAAGTAAAATGACTAATACAATCCATTTATACTTTGAAATATATTTTTATAAATATTTCATTTTTATGTGATACGAATTTACATTTCATGAAACATTTGATTAAGGGTGATAAAAATATTTAATTTAAATAATTGATTAATACAAATTTAAATTGTAAATAATAAAATATATGAATGTCAATGGTTAATGTTTTAAATTTCTATTTTTCGATAAATACATTTTTCAATATATATATCGTTTTATATAAAAATTATATTTCTTAAGATATATAATTTGAATTTGAGAAAATTGAAATAATTTTTTGATTCATCAAAGATATATTTCATTATGTTAAATTTTTGGTATTTGTCTAATATAATGATATATATGAAATTAGTGAAAAATAACATTTTCACAAATAACATGACTTTTTTGAAAATATTAATATATAAGTAAGAATTTAAATTTATGAAACCTTTTTTTCAAATATTTATTTTATATATGAATTTATAATTTTCAGATTATTTATTTTAATTCAAAAACACAAATGTTATATTTTAGATTAAAAGTAATATTTTTTAAAAAATTGTTTTCAATACATTAATCATTTTTATTTTTAAAATGATTTTTCACTTTTATATATTGAATAAAATAAAATGGACCAGTAAATTAGAATCAATTTATACAAATTATCTATCCATACCACTTTTTTTTCATTAATATTAATGTACCATATGTAAAAACAGGTTTTTGGTAAAATATAAAATAGTTAAAGTAATATTACATAGTGTAAATTGATTTAAAAAAAATAAAAACACACCTATAATTGATTATATGACATGTTTCATTAACTTATATCTTCCACATTATATTATTTCAAAAACTTTAATCTGGATGAAATGTTTAAAATGTGCACCATTTGTATTATGTTTAAATATTTACTCAAATACAATTCACACCATTTATAAAAGGGGCCTCTCACCAACCCTCCATGGAACTCCTAAACGTTATATTTCATCCAAAAAACATACAATTTTATTCCTCTTAGAATATATTTTCAATCTATTTTTATTATATTAGATATATATTATCCTATTCCATCCATTTCTAAAGGATCATCAAAGTGAATCTCAATGTTCTCATTGAGAGTAGTCATTTTTACTTAAATTATTATTTTAAAATTTGACTTTTATAATTATAATTATAAAATAAATATTTAATGAAATTATTTTAGTTTATATATTTATGTTTATTATTATTTGTTAATAATCTTTGACCACATTTTCCATTTTCTTTTAAAAAATGTAGCCATCATTCTTGAGTTTTGTAGACTACCGCAACCATGATGCAACATGTTTCGTTTTCCTTTACCACATTAAAATTGAGGTATAAAATATGAATTTAATAAATAATAATGATATTTTAATAATACATATTAGTCTAAAAAAATATCCCATATTAATCCTTCCCCATGTTCTATGAAAATGAAATCATTATCCATTCTTACGTTCAGACTGCCTCTATCCTGGAATGTTTGATTTCCATTGTTCTTCTCATAAAAACCATACATGGATGGACTTGAGGATGGTATTAAATAATAAATATTATTATTATGAAATAATTTTGTATATATTATAACAAATTTATGAAACTAATAATTATATGAACAAAAAAAGATTATCATTGGGTTAGTCATTTAAAATGAGTAAACTAAGAAATAAAATATCTTTTATTTCTAAGTAATGAATTTATATAAATTATATATATATATATAATTTTTTATAAAAAATTAATCACTAAATAATATAATTATTCATTTATTATTGTGATATTACAACTAAACCACCTAATAATCATCCATTAATTGTCGATGGTTCATGTTTGTGTCAATTTTACCACATACTTAAAACAATACTATGATATAAAATAATTACATACTAATAAATTAATTACTCATATAATATGATATAAATATTTATATAATGTTTGGTTTTTTATATGGTAAGGTTTCATCAACATTTAACTCATTAATTAAGAAAACCCCTTTGGATCATTAATAATCTCTAAAACATGATCATCGTCAATTTCATCTTCATGGTTTATAAAAAAAATACCATGGAAATAAATTTTAACTTCTTAAATATCATGTGAAATTTATTAAAAGATATATTATTGTCTTAAAATTATTAAATTTATAATATTAATGAATAAAAAGGCCATTATTATGAAATTTGTTCAAAGGGATATAGATTACTAACACTTGGTGTTGAAATTAATTAAAAACTAACTATTAGTTAGATGAATAGATTGAATGTAAATGAAGATTATAAATGTTTATAGTTGTGGATAAGGTTATTGGGATACTAGGAATGCATTTAATGAATTTATTTTGATTATTTTGGATGATTTGTTCATGTTTATAATTAATGAAGACCTAGGTAAGGGTTTTCATCTCAAATTACCCTCTTTGTATCATGTTTATTATAATAAATTTAATATGATTTATATGGTCTATATAATAATTATTTTAGATATTATATAATGATATATATTTTAATTGTGGTATTTGCGGTTCAATTAAAAGTCCAATATTTCAATGGGGTTTGATTAAAGTGTTAATCATGTCATGGGGTTGTCTTGGTCTCAATTTTGATTCTTTGAGACATGTTGCATGGTAGACACCATGTTTCCTAAGAATTATGTTTTATTGATTTACTATCAAATTTATGTAACCTTTTTCTCTATAATGGGTGTTTAATCTCAGTGGAAACATGATTTTCATTTGGTGGAAAACTTTTAATTGATGTTACATTGTGAATAGAAATATTAATTTTTGGACATCTTAAATGGAGTTTTTTATATAGATTAAAATCCTAGTGTGACTAATGATGGAAGATAAGTCTTGGGAGATTAGGGGTTTGAAATTTATGTTTATTGAAAATAAATAATGGCACATATTTAGTTCAATCTATTCCCCCTATCATGAGGCCTATTTTTGATAGGTGCATTGTTTGTTCAAAATGTGTGACCTTATAAGGAAATTATGTTCCCAACTAAAGAGGGTTATAGATCTTAAGAGAATGGTTGGAATGTGAATTGAAAACATTGTGGTAAAATCATGAAGGGTTAATGTTTTGGGTAGTGTTTTAACATAGATGGAACATGGTTTGAAAAACCGTGTGGACAAACTACACACCCCTAAAAAAGTGATGTTTTTAATAATTTTACCTTATTAGATTTTAACCCAAACCATCCCAGTTTTTTCAATAATTTAACTAAGTATCATCCCATGAGTGCTCAGCCTCTCTTTACCTTAAGGTGGTTCTACCTTGATTCTTGGTCATTAGAGCCACAATCGATTTCGATAAAGTTCCAATAATAGGGTTATAGTTTATTTTTATCCCCTATTTCAACTCCTATAAGTTTTTATTATTACATTTATTGATTTAGTGAATATTCCACTAGAAATTGGATTAATCATCCTATGAAGAAGGTATTTTTTACCTATTTTATTAAGTAATTACCAAGGCTTAGAATGCATTCCATAACCCATCATTTTAGTGAAGGTAGTTGGTTTGTCAATTTTTATTGGTTTTTGAGTTTAAATTTTTTTATTGGATTTTAGGTTCAGTTTTGATTGAAATATATTTGTCCCATAATAGTGCTCAAGGAATGGCACAAGCCCAGAAATGATTGTTGGTCTTGTTTTTTGTGTATTGAGATTACCTAATTTTTGAATTTTCATTTATCACTGAATTATAAAACTTTATTAATTACTTTATGTAGTTAATTTATTATAATTTTATTATAATTGATTAACATTATATTTTTGAATGAGATTAGGTCTAGGTGAATTGATATTTTGTCATTAGGTTTGGTTTATCAAGAGTGGTTTGTTACCTGACTGGGAATTAAATGGAAAACATCATTAATATGTAAGTTGGTACCTATAAATTAACTAATATTCCTGGCATGCATTCCCTATGTGATGTGGGGTGTGGTCAATTTAGTCTTCCATGAATTGGTTGATTTTAATAAAAGAATTCTCAAAATGTATTTACATTAGTTAAAACACTATTTAAACGTGTTGTACATGATAGTGATGGAAATTCAAAATGAATGAATTTTTTTCTAATATGAATTTTTTGTGGAATTATATCAAGTATGTAAACATAAATTAGGAAAAAAGAATTTGGGATTTTTCCTCAATATATAAGAAAATATGAAATGGTAAAATGGAATGAAAGTTTCATGTTGTTATAAAAAATGTATATATATATGAATGAAATCGTTAATATAGTAGGGGAACACACCTATTGATGACTTGAATTTATATGAAATCAGTGATTTGGGGTGGAGCTTGATTATATATCGAGACTCCCACAGTGGAGGGATAGTAATAATAGATAGAGATTCCCCTAATGGAAGGTTTGGATGTTATAATGAGACAACCATAGTAGAGGGTTTTGGTTTTATTATGGAGATTCCCATAATGGAATATTTGGATGAAATGTATGAGATGAAAAAAGTGGAGGTTTTTAATGTTATAAAGAATACTCCCATATATGGAGGTCCATGATACCATTTTGGCCCATGCCCAGATTGAGAAAACACCCATATTGGGTAATCATTTATAACATAGAAAAATACATAGAGATTCAGGTGTTACCTTATTGATCACACCTTAACGGTGGTTTGTGATGTTATGGTTGGCATTCTAATTATGAAAAACTCATAGACCCCATAACATGGGATGATTCAGACACGACCAGGCATGGTCATTTACCTAATGAGTGGTGATGATATAAACCTACATAAAGTGTCACTATGAACATGAGGGTTTATTTTATTTTTATCATATTATTTTAAACTATTATACTATTATACTAATTATACATAGAACCTATTCATGAACTTTATTCTCATAGTTATTATATTTATGGATACCTTTGTGCTCCATTACTAAGCTATTCTAACACCTTTCTCAGGCTGTCGTAGAACATCAGTACATGAGAAAATGCCACTTGATTTAGGGTATACATTTTGTAATGGGCTATTGGGATAGAGAATGGGATTTTGGGATCATGTTATAAGTCAGAACCATCTATTGGTTTCCACTATTTATGTATTTTGGTTACATGGGTTATTGTTTTAGTCTAGTTGTTTGACTTTCGATCATGTATTTTTCACATTTCCTTTGCCATAAAAAGTTTATTTTTAATATTTTTGGTACTGGCTAGATGTAAATATAATATTTTATTTAGCTAGATATGGTGTCTAAATGATATTATTTTCAATTTTCTTAAACAGATATTTGGGGGTAGTCTCCCCACTATATTAAAATAAACCCTCATTGATAGTTGGTATCCTCTGTCATCTGAGAAGGTTTTCTTGATGAATTATAGATTTCTTCTGGTTGGGAAACATATAGTTTCCCAGGGTGGAGAGACTATAGAAATTTTTATCCGAGAGATTTTTTTTTCAACATCAGGGGAATGGTATAAAAGAGACTAGGAATGTATCAAGACATGGTATAGAACATATACTGAATACTGGATACCCCGCGTGTAAGGGTATTTCATATTTCTAGGGATGAGATTATTATACATGAACTTCATTTTTTCTCATTATATAATTTCACTGTGGGTTATGAACTTGATTATAAGGTTGTTGATTTATGTTATTTTCCCATTTGGAATGGTATATAAATAGAGGGTGTGTCCATACATCATAATGTCAGGAAGGATATATCTACATGATTTAATGTCTGTGATTTTTTACCAGGATAGTCATATGGTAGTGTTTTATATTATAAATGGGGGTCTTATTAGTTGGTAATTTATAACTACCTATGTATTTTTAAGAGTATTTGGTATTTAAACATTCCATATCCATTTATATGGTTTAAATATATGTGTATGGAATTATTATAATTGAATGCATACTTAAGTGACTTCTGGTTAATAGTAAACATAATATAATTAATGTGATGGTTTTTCATAAATAATATTCCACTAAGTAACTTATAACGTGTTATTCCTTATAGATTTTTAATAACACTTATTCTATCCAACACTGAGGTATGTGAAATATAATAATGTTTTAGAATTTTAAATAATATTTAATGAAAATATTTTTGTTGTAAACCCTTAGGTTTAAAATTATGGGATAACATGTTTTGCATTTTATAGGTTATCAGGTTAATAAAATTCCATATACAAATTATAAATTTATTTTCTCAATCCTTTATATATGAAATTTCATTTAATTGAGCAGATTTTTTGGAATATACGGTTTTAAAAGGTGTTAGGGAAAAATGAAAATTTTAAACCCTATATCAATATATGTTTATGAGATAGAACTAGTTGTATCCATTGAGGTCCCTTTGTATAGTTGGTTATTTTTATGAGAGAACCTATTTTTAATTGTTTCCTATGACCATGAGACTCATAGTGTGTAGGGGTTTAATGGTGGAATTAGTGTTTATTCCTTACCAATGAATGAGTATAATGGGTATGTTTTTGAATTTTGGAATGGTACCTTTTAGTTGGTGGTTCTCTTTGACATAGTGGATTATGTGTGTCCTATGTGGTGATTTGTGGGTGAGATATGTTAGAGAATGTAAGGAATTTATTTGACGTGACTATTTTTTTAGAAGTTGGTTCATTTTTAATTTCATGGGTGATCCATAAAAGGGGTCATTCTTGTATTTTAATTTCATATGGTATGAGAGACAACAATGGTTGATTGATCTTATAACAGTGTTGTATCTTGGGTTTTGGATTATACATGTTTGATACCATTAGTTTTTTTTCTTGAGAAATTATGTCCTAATGATGTGGACTTTTGGTTAGTTTTGGAAGTGGGGGATCATTTAGATACCTTCCTAGGGTGATTTTTATGTAGGAAGGTTAATCCAGGTGGTTTTGAGGGTATGACAAGTTAGGCTCCTGGACCTATCGGTTTTGTAATAGGCCTTCATGAGTGTGTTCTGAGGGCTAAATAAGCATCACAGGACTGTCATAATGATGCTCTATTATTATTGGTCCTATAAATTGTTTTTCCCATTGAAGAATGTATTTATTTTAGAAAGTTGCTAAGGGTACTCTACAGTTGATGAAAATTGAATTCATGGAAGCATAAAAAGTGATTTTGTGTGTGATATATTTATTCTAAGATGTGACTCATTGAAGTTGAGTCAGGTCCTTATGATTGAGATGTGAAATAGTGGACAGTAATTGTTCATCAATGGAATTTTGGTTGGAAAGAGATAATTTCAGATACACAATATTATTTGAAGTGAGTTTGAGTATTATGGGATCATATGAATTTATACATAAATGAGTGAGAAATATTGTGTTAGGGCATGGAATTGGTGTGTTTAATATGTTAATATTTCATTCATACCAACTCGGATCCTCCTAATATGATTTGTGATGTTTCTATTAGAGAATGAGAACATGGAATAATGAGGTACCGTCAGACGACCTATTTGGTGTTGAACCTCAATATATGTGTTTGTTGTGTATGTGTCAAATGCAAAATTACGTCTCATGATTAGTGACACATGGTTATTTTTTCTAAGAAAAATTATTTTTGATATTCTAGGAATAATAAGTGATGAACTGGAAGGAATTAGATAGAAAACCAATTATTTAATGTAAGGTGCTCATTTTTAGCTGCCTTTAAGAAAAATCCATGGGTAATTTTCACATGAAATAGGAATGGGTGATGACTTTCCTGTTGATTATATGCTCAGGGGTGACCAGTTTTAGCCCCGTCTTGCCATCATTTTTAGGTATGAGAGAAACATGGACTGTGGATATCAGATAGTGGTTCTATGCCATGATGATAAGTATTATCTTAATGTGGAAAACATGATACCAACCATATTGATCTAATAGTTAGGTGTTTAATATAGTGTTTGATGGGGTATTAACCTCAATCTCGGTCTCAGGATTGTTACGACCCAAAATTTTATCAAATGGAATTTAACCATTCTTATAGTAATGTCATGTAGTATAATTCTCATAAAATCAAAAAGATAGTATAATAAAAACTTTATAATTGAATAATTAATTAAATAAAAAGTATTTCTTGTAATGCCCTGACCCCAGTTACCAAGAGTCGGGGCATTATTACATAACATTGGCATGACCACAAGAAAGATAAAGTATCGAAAGACCAATTAGTTTAGTAGGCTTGGAATAACTAGATACATTAATAATGTTTACATTACATCATAAAATGAAAACTACAACAATATAGTCTCCATAGTCCACACTAGTATCCCCTCATAATATCCCAGCAGGTCATTTATAAATTACATCTTCATATCCTAGGAAAAATAAAACATATAAAAGGGGTGACCTCAAATGCCCAGTAAGGATAACAATATAGCGGAAAATTTCATAAATAAGAATAAAAATTTAAGGCAATGTATAACTAAAACAAAAGCCTTTAAAACTTAAACTTCAACATAGTATGGAAAAAATAAAATGAAATAATTCCATTTACTTATTCACATGGATATTCTACTAAACGAATAATCACATGAAATATCAATAACCACTTTCATATTGATGGGAATTCATAATGCCAGACTATCATATCCACATATCCAAGGCCTCGTGCCAAGACTACAAATAAGATTTTTCCAAGGCCTTGTGCCAAGACACTAGTTTGTCTCATGAGACCTACCGATGCATCGAGGAGCTATAGTAGGCTCCACCCATCACTTACTAAGTCCAATGAATTCCCATATGAAATTATTTAAACATAACATAAACATATGTATTAAAAATAGTATATGAAATGTCAATACTTTATCCATAATCAATGAATGATATAAAAATAACACATCCACAGTAAAACATATCACAAAACCTTCAATACAATACAAAATTTTTGTATCATAATAAATCGACTTCAAATAAGCTTAAAATCCATCAATGGATGTTGACATAGATGAAATCAAAACCATTTGAGAGAAATATCTCTTTTCTTGAAATCATTTAAAAGTCCCACATTTATAAAGGAAGTAATTTATAAGAGATTTTTGAATCAAAGTTTCCCATACCACTTTGATTCTTTTGAAAAGAAATATCATTTCAAAATAATCATGTGCAAATAAATAAATCCTTAAAATAATTTTGAAAACATATACATTAATTAAAAATATTTAGAATGATAAATCTTTAAAACATTTAAAACTATGATCTTGATAAAGAGTACCTTTCACAAATTCATAAAATATTCATTTTGAAATCATTTAAAAGTCACATAATTATAAAATAAAACATTTACTTTGGAAATATTCTTATAAGCTTGTAAGGTAAGGTTAAGTGATTTTATAACGGCGGAAAATAACCGCACCCACTGTATAAGTTTAAAAAGACACTCTTACCTTAAATTTGTCAAAACGGTTAAAAAGTACCTTGTTTGTAAACGACAGAAAGATTCATTTCAAAAAACATGAGGTTATAAATGACTTTCACCCATTGTCAAGTAAATAGTAAAAAAAAATTTAGGTACATTTATAAGGAACATGGATGTGGATGATAAAGAGATCCCAGCAAATAATTACGTATAATCAACCTCGGATAATAAAGAGATTGTAAAATTAACCCTTACCTTGTACTTTTCTTTGGTTGAGGGTAAGTTAACATCATGTATAATTGTGAAATAATTGTTATTAAATTATACAATAATCATATACATTAATATGATATCATATATTATCTTTTAACATTGCTTTGTTAATAATATCTTAGTATTGTCGTCGTTTCGGTTGTTAACTGACACATTTTCTTTTATATTTTTTGTTACTTAAGTCATGGTTGTAATGGATAGGTTGTATCTTATTCATATCAAGAATGATATAAAGCCCCTAACAGTTATTTTTAAATCATCAAATGATAATTATACTTGAATGGATATGATGGAGAATGAATCTCATATTGTTCGTGGAGACGGTAGTCCGTACGTACGCACAAGCGACAATATCATTCTTTTGATATTAAAATAATATATAATTGGATGTTATATCATATATAACGAATAATTATAATGTTTTATTTATTATTTACATGAATTATACATCATTATTATAAACATCCAAATAATAATTTATTGAATAACAATTACACCACGACGTGGAGACGGTAAGCTGTACGTACGCACATATGGTGACATGTCATTCAAAGGATGGATAGAATACTTAATATGGTTGTAACATAATTATAATAACATCACAATATATATAATATACTGGAGTTATTATTTTAGAAAGGGAATAACAAAGAAATAAGAAGTTGAAGAAGAAAGGAACTTGAAGGAGGGTGGTGAAAACATTACAACTTCTTCAGGTTCTTCCTTTTGATTTGATCAAAAGGGCTCTTTAGGTTCACTTTCTGACTAAAGGAAGGCCTCTAGGACGAAGTGAGGGAAGTTTAGAGAGTATTTGGCCAGGTTTTGGCCAAGACAAAAGGATTTGAAGGTTTGAATTAAGGAGAAGGGGGAGTTCCCTTTTATAAGAGGGGTGAGGGGCACCTTTTGAAAAGCTAGAAATATTATTTTATAATAAATTAATATTAGGTTTCTAATGAATCCACAGTAGATTATTTAAAGGTTAAGGTTGGGATGGGTCGAAAACCACTCAACCAATAGGATTTTGATAGGTTTCAGTTACTATATTAACCTTATCTTTAAGTATTAACTCTTAGTTAATTAATTTCACTTTTACAATGTCTCTTTGTATTTTTATATTATATGGTTAATAAAATTACTATATACATCCAAGAGACTCCCAAGTGGTCCACTAATGATACAGCTATCATTATATAAGTCTCTTGTCTGACCCTTATATTTTTAGGAATTGAATATCAATTAATAATATAATATTTGTTTTAAAAACTCTTTTATGTCAATTTTGACACTATTCAATAATTGATTTTTCTAAACTCATAACAGAATTATTACTTCAAAAAAGTAAATTAAGTCAATCCTAAAATGTCATATTTACCTAGAAAATTATTTTAATTCATAAAAGACTCAAATTATATTTATTTGTGTATTTATAATAAGAATTATTTTAATTTTTCACTATTATGGTAATTACTGCATCGTCATTGTGTCATAAATAAAATAAATTATTTATTTTATAAAAATTATAAATAATAAATAATTATGTAGGAAATCGTTTTATCTTTCTAATTAATATTTATAATCGAATATCCAACATATATAAACCTATTTTAATTTATTTTGTCTAAAAGATATATGCTTATGTCATTTTTGTATTTATTTTAACTTAATTAAAATAAAGTGTCCCTATCACCTACATGTGGCTCCATGGGGTCCCAAAAACCGTCCCAAAGATTCTCATGGTCGGAAATGTATCCACAAATAAGGATAGAACAAGTTTTAGGGTAATTTATTATTATTATAATATTATTGTTTAACCCTTATTTACCGGATTTACCTTTTAACCAAGGTAAATAAAATATTTACCGAAGTAATTATTCAAAATGTCTAAAAATAAAAGTTACCTATTTGAAAAATTTGGACATCCTGATTCAAAATATGGAATCCATTTTTCCAAATTCAAAACACAGAAGTGGCATGAATTAATTTAAAATTAATTCATATTGTTAAAACAAAAAGTGTGTTTTTAAGAGATAATAACTATCAAAAGATTGACACTTGTTTATGTCCAGTTTAATTGTGAAAGTATGTAAAATGACCAACATTGTATTAAATGGTAAAAATATATTACAAATATACTTTAAAACCACTCAAATTCATAATTTATCAATATAAATTATTTCGATTAAAAAAGTTGTCTTTAATTAAAATTTATTAATTTACACTATTCATCAAAATATAAATGTTATCCGAAAAGATCCAAAATTTCACCCTAGTCTAAATTCGATATTAAAAATCCAAAAATGAAGTCCATTTTGAGAGATAATATTTATAAAATTTCAAAAAGTAGGTATTACTATTCATAATAGCTAGTTTGATCGGTTGTGCTGTGTTAGAATCTCGATGTTGCGTACAATGCAAGCCATTGAATTATTTAAAGGGAAGCGTACCATGGAAGCTTGGGGTGTTACCTTGTAAATTTTTATGTCCCCATTCTAAAGAATAAATTTATTTAGTCAAATTTAATATATAAAAGTATAAAATATTATTTTTTAAAAAAAGGGTTTCACTATTAAAAGTTGGTAAAAGTGCATTTTTTTAAAAATACTTATTTTATCTAAAAAAAGAATTTATTCTTACATTATGTATAAGAAACTCATAATATGGATTCTAAAATTATAAGGATTATATAAATTTTATAATTTAGTTAATACTATTCATAACCTCTATTGAACGTCTTGTTTGGTAAGTCATGGTGCGCTTGAACTCGGTGTTGCGTGTAGTGAAAGTTATTGAATTATTTTAAAGAAATAACACACTATAAAATCTTGGGGTGTTACATTCTCCCATCCTTCAATAAATTGCGTCCTCTCAATTTGAAATTTTTCTTCTAAAATAAAATGTTTAATATAGAAAATATCATTGTGGGAAAACCCACATCGGAAATTAGGTTAATAAAATTTAGTCTTAATAAGAGGAAAAGAGAAATGAAAGGGTCACCACCAAATTACGATCTCTATTCGGAGAGCATTGGTGGAAATTAGAGACATATAATTGGAGGAAAAACATAAATATTTATAGGTAGTGATTGAGGTCATTAATCACAAACAATTGTATAATTGAGGTCCTTAAATTCATCAATCTATGATGATTTGAAATACTGTCGGTTCAACAAAACATAGGGTATTAGGATAACACATGTTTTGTTCTAGGTTTCCTTAAATAAAGTATAATAATTAATTTATTCATAGAATAAGAGAAGTAGAAAAACATATTCTTGATAAGTAGAGTTCCATCCTTTAACTAATTTCTACCACAAATTCATCTTTCACTCTAAAAGATAATAGAAAGTAAAAAAATATATTCTATTTATCCTATTCATATAGGGTTCCAAAAAATAAATTTATAATTAATCTACCAGATCTTTAAAAAAAACTACATTATTTAATCTAGGAAATCACGTGGGCCAGTGGTAGGTGATACACCATTGTCGCCCTTCGGTTGTGGGTTCAAGTCTTGCGGGCTTTCCGGACGCGACGGGTTGCTGCCCGACCTCCGGGTTGTCCTTTTTTTGCAATCCAAAAATAATCCAAACTAGAACTATCCAAAATACTTCAGTCCAACATTTATAAGGTAAAAAAAATGAAGATCCTTTTTTCCAGGTAATAACATGTGAACACCTTCATCATGTTTTTTTAAAACACTGCAACATCCTGAATTCCCATAAAACCTTATTGATTACATTCATGATCCCTTATTCCTTAAAGAATTATGGATATACTCCTTCAATCCAAAAATGTTGTAAACCCTAACTATGATGGAATATACAAATCATTAATCAGTTTCACGGTAGTCAAGAATATCCAATATAATTTATCCAAATCAATCATGTATTATTCTAAAATCACTACCCCGTTATCAAAACCATATTATGGTTTATCATTCTCTCAACTATATATTTTCCAAAAATTTAACATGCTATTGAGTCACATTTCTTTGTTCCAGAGAATCTCAAGTCCTTAATGAAATAGTACTGTAGTACAATCCTTATATACTTCATAATTATTATAACATGTACATTGTTGATAGAACACTCAAATGATATAATCAACATAAGAACTCTAATAATTCTGCTTCATATGCGGTAGTATCATAACTTGATTATTATTCAATAGCATCATTTGTGGCATAGTCTGATGACTGGAAAATAGGTTCGCGTAGTGTCCAAACTCCTTACAAATGAAGCATTGTACAGTTGAAACCATTTTCCTACCCTTGCAGTCACGTACTTTGTGTCAATTTTCTCCACAATTATAACATACTGCCATTCCCTTCAAGCATTTTAAAAGGTGATTCTTTCCACAATTATCACATATGGGAAAATCATTCTTTACCTTCTCCTTTTATCTGTCCTTATCTCTAGCATCCTTTCCTTCTCTAGCTTCCCTTCAAATCCATAGGACTCCGAGAATTATTTACTTATCTTATCAACACGTGATACAATTTCTTCATATGATGATAATACATGGGAGACTATTTCCCTTATAAATTTTGGATTAAGACCATGAAAGATATGATAATCTTTACTCTTTGGATCATCCGTATTATTGGTGTTCTCATTCCTTCTATTGGGTGCCATTTTTAAACAATGTCATAAACTATATCAGTTTATGAAGAAAAATAAATAATTCCATACTTGTAAAACACTTAACATAAATTGAACTATTTATGGATTTATTCCATAATCATAAAAATGATTTTTTGAGGAAGTATATACTCATAAACCCTTCATAATGGTTTGTAAATAAAATGAGAATTATACTAAGCATATCCCCCGGGAGAGTCGTAACCGAGAGTGCAGCAAGGCCCGTTGTCGTGCACCAGTTCCCGTTCGAGTCTAGCTCAAAGCGGTGTTTTTGGGTTTTACCCATAGGTACATCTGTGCCAGAGCCGCCTCTACTTGATTATATCCAGATAGGGATGTATTTCTCGGAAAACTCACAAACTTTCTACAATACAATAATTCTAGGAAGTTCTTCTATACAAATCCTCAATGTCCATCTTAAATCTATGTGCTCTAATCAGAGTTTATCTAAATCTAGAATCCAAGGCTTGTACTAAGCTTTCTCTGATACCAACTGTAACGCCCCGACCCCTTTTACCTAGAGTCAGTGCATTATTAAATAACATTGTCATGATCACAAGAAATATCAAGTCTCGAAAGACCAATTAGTCTAGAAGCCTTGGAATAACTAGATACATTAATAAAGTTTACATTACATCATAAAATGAAAACTACAACAATATAGTCTCCATAGTCCACACTCCTATCCCTTCATACTATCCCTGCAGGTCATTCATAAATTACTTCTTCACATCCTGGGAAAAATAAAACATAGAAAAGGGGTGATCTCAAATGCACAGTAAGAATAACAATATAGCGGAAACTTTCATAAATAAGAATAAACATTTAAGGCAATGTATAACTAAAACAAAATATTTTTAAATTTAAACTTCAACATAGTATGGAAAAAATAAAATGAAATAATGCCATTTACTTATTCAAATGAATATTCTACTAATCGAATAATCACATACAATATCATTAACCACTTTCATAATGATGGAATACATAATGTTAGACTATCATAACCACATAGACAAGGCCTCGTTCCAAGACTACAAATAACATTTTGTCAAGGCCTTGTGCCAAGACACTAGTTTGTCTCATTAGACCTACCGATGAATCAAGGAGCTATAGCGGGATCCACCCATCACTTACTAAGTCCAATACATTCCCATATGAAAAGTTTTAAACATAACATAAACATTCGTATTAAAACTATCATACAAAATGTCAATACTTTCTCCATAAACCTTGAATGGTATAAAATTAACACATCCAAATTAAAACATATCACAAAACCTTAAAAACAATAAAAATGTTTTGTATCATAATAAATCAACTTCAAATAATCTTAAAATCCATCAAAGGATGTTGACATAGATGAAATCAAAACAATTTGAGAGAAATATCTCTTTTCTTGAAATCATTAAAAAGTCACACATTTATAAAGGAAGTAATTTCAAAGAGATTTTTGAATCAAAGTGTCCCATACCACTTTGAAACATTTGAAAATAAATATCATTTCATAACATTCATGTCCATATAAATAAATCCTTAAAATCATTTTGAAAACATGGACATTAATTAAAAATATTTAGAAAGATAAATCTTTAAAACATTTAAAATTATGATCTTGATAAAGAGTACCTTTCACAAATTCTTAAAATATTCATTTTGAAATCATTTAAATGTCACATAATTATAAAATAAAACATTTACTTTGAAAATATTCTTATAAGCATGTAAGGGAAGCTTCAGCAATTTTATAACGGCAGAAAATAACGGCACCCGCCGTATAAGTTTAAAAAGACATTCTTACCTTAAATTTGTCGAAAAGGTTAAAAAGTACCTTTTATGGAAAACGACGGATTGATTCCTTTAAAAACACATAAGGGTATAAATGAATTTAACCCATTTCATAGTAAATAGTAAAAATGTTTTAAGTACATTTTTAAGGAACATGGATGTGGATGATAAAGAGATCCCAGTAGATAATTACGTATAAACAACCTCAGATAATAAAGAGATTGTAAAATTAACCCTTACCTTGTAATTTTCCTTGGTTGGGGGTAGGTTAACCTCCTTTATAATGGATTAATAATTGTTATCAAATTATACAATAATCATATACATTAATATGATATCATATATGATCTTTTAACATTGATTTGTTAATAATATCTTTGTATTATCATCGTTTCAGATGTTAACTTACTCATTTTCTTTTATATTCTCTATTACGTAAGTCATGGTTTTCATGGATAGGATTTATCATATTCATATCAAGAATGATATAAAGTCCTTAAAAATTATTTTAAAATCATCAAATGATAATTATACTTGAATGGATATGATGGAGAATGAATCTCATCGCGTTCATGGAGACGGTAGTCCGTACGTACGCACGAGCGACAATATCATTATTTTGATATTAAAATAATATATAATTGGATGGTATATAATATATAAAGAATAATTATCATGTTATATTTATTATTTACATGAATTACACATCATTATTATACCCATCCAAATAATAATTTATTGAATAACAATTACACCATGACGTGGAGACGGTAAGTCGTACGTACGCACGTATGGTGACATGTCATTCAAAGGATAGATAGAATACTTAATATGGTTGTACCATATTTATAATAACATCACAGTATATATAATATACTGGATTTATTATTTTACAATGGGAATAACAAAGAAAGAAGAAGTTGAATAAGAAAGGAACTTGAAAGAGGGTGGGGAAAACATTACCTCTTCTTCGGGTTCTTCCTTTTGATTTGATCAAAAGGGTGCCTTAGGTTTGATTTATGACTAAAGGAAGGCCTCTATGATAAATTTAGGGAAGCTGATAGAGAATTTTGGCAGGGGTTGTCCGATCCAAAAGGCTTTGATGGTGTTAATTAATGAGAAGGAGGAGTGCCCTTTTATAAGAGGGGTGAGGGGCACCTTTGGAAAAGCTAAAAATATTATTTTATAATAAATTCATATTTGGTTTATAATGGCTCCAAAGTTGATTTATTAAAGGTTAAGGTGTTTATGGGTCGAAAAACACTCAACGAATAGGATTTATACAGGTTTGGGTTACTATATTAACCTTATCTTTAAGTATTAACTCTTAGTTAATTAGTTTCACTTTTACAATGTCTCTTTGTATTTTTATATTATATGGTTAATAAACATACTATATACATCAAATAGACTCCCAAGTGGTCCATTAAGGATACAAATATCATGATATAAGTCTTTTGACCAAACCTTAGATTTTTTGGAATTTAATATCAATTAATAATATAATATTTGTTTTAAAAACTCTTTTATGTCAATTTTGAAACTATTCAATAACTGATTTTTGTGAAAATCATCACAGAATGATTACTTCGAAAAAAGTTAATTAAGTCAATCCTAAAATGTCATATTAACCTATAAAATTAGTTTAATTCATAAAAAGTCTCAAAATATATTTATTTTGATATTAATAATATCAATTATTTTTATTGTTCACTATTATGGTAATTACTGCATCATCATTGTGTCATAAATAAATTAAATTATTTATTGTCTAAAAATTATAAAAAAAATATAATTATATAGAAAATATTTTTATCTTTTTAATGAATATTTATAATAGAAAATAAAACATATATAACCATATGTAAAAAATGTTTTTCTAAAAGATATATGCTTATGTCATTTTTGTATTTATTTTAACTTAATTAAAATAAAGTGTCCATATCACCAAAAAGTGGCTCCATGGGGTCCAAAAAATCGACACAAATATTCCCATGGTCGTAAATGTATCAAAAAATAAGGTTAGGACATGTTTTAGGGTAATTTATAATTATTATAATATTATTGTTTAACCCTTATTTACCGGATTTATCCTTTAACCACAGTAAATAAAATATTTACCGAAGTAATTATTCAAAATGTCTAAAAACAAAAGATACCTATTTTCACAATTTGAACATACTAACTCCAAATATGGAATCCATTTTTACAAATTCAAAACACAGAAGGGGAATGAATTAATTTAAAAATAATTCCCGTTGTTAAAACAAAAAACCTGTTTTTAAGAAATAACAACTATCAAAAGATTGAAACTTGTTTATGTTCGATTTAATTGTGAAATTATGTAGAATGACCAACATTGTATTAAATGGTAAAAATTTATTCCAAATATACTTTAAAACCACTCCAATTAATTATTTATCAATATAAATTATTTCGATTACAAAAGTTGTCTTTAATTAAAATTTAGTAATTTTCACTATCCATCAAAATATAAATGTTATCCGAAAAGTTCCAAAATTTCACCGTAGGATAAATTCGATATTATGAATCCCAAAATGAAGTCCATTTTGAGAGATAAAATTTATAAAATTTCAAAAATTAGGTATTACTATTCATAACGGCTAGTTTGATTGGTTGTAGTGTGTTAGAATCTCGAAGTTGCGTACAATGCAAGCCATTACATTATTCAAAGGGAAGCGTACTGTTGAAGCTTGGAGTGTTAACTTGTAAATTTTTTATGTCCCCATTCTAAAGAATAAATTTATTTAGTCAAATTGAATATATAAAAGTTTAAAATATTGGATTAAAAAAAGGGTTTCACGATTAAAAGTTGGTAAAAGAGCATTTTTTGAAAATTAATTCTTTTATCTAAAAAAAGAATTTGTTCTTACGTTATGTCTAAGAAACTCATAATATGTATTATAAAATTATGAGGATTATATAATGTTTAAAATTTAGTTAATACTATTTATAACCTCTTTTGAACGGCTTGTTTGGTAAGTCATGGTGCGCTTGAACTCGGTGTTGCATGTAGTGCAATTTATTTAATTATTTTGAAGAAATAAAACACTATGAAATCTTGGGGTGTTACATTATCCCCTCTTTCAATAAATTTCATCCTCTCAATTTGAAATTGTTCTTCGGAAATAAAAGGATTAATATAGAAAATATCATTGTGGGAAAACCCACATCGGAAATTGGGTTAATAAAATTTAGTCTTAATAAGAGGACAAGAGAAATGAAAGGGTCACCACCAAATTATGATCCCTATTTAGAGAAGATTTGTGGAAATTGGAGATATATAATTGGAGGAAAAACATAAATATTTATAGGTAGTGATTGAGGTCATCAATCACAAACAATTGTAAAATTGAGGTCCTTAAATTCATCAATCTATGATGATTTGAAATACCATCGGTTCAACAAAACATAGGGTATTAGTATAACAGATTTTTTGTTTTAGGTTTCCTTAAATAAAGTATAAGAATTAATTTCTTCATAGAATAAGAGAAGTAGAAAAATATATTCTCGACAAGTAGAGTTCCATCCTTTAACTAATTTCCACCACAAACTCATCTTTCACTCTAAAAGATAATAGAACGTAAAAAAATATTCTTTTTATCCTATTAGTATAGGGTTCCAAAAAATGAATATATAATTAATATAACAGATCTTTTAAAAAAACTACATTATTTAATCTAGGACAACACGTGGGCCAGTGGTAGGTGATACACCACTGTTGCCCTTCGGTTGTGGGTTCAAGTCTCTCGGCCTTGCCGGACGCGACGGGTTGCCGCCCGACCTCTGGGTTGTCCTTTTTTGGCAATCCAAAAATAATCCAAATGAGAACTATCCAAAATACTTCAGTACAAAATTTATAAGGAAGGTCAACAAAATGGAGATCCTTTTTCCTTGTAATAACATGTGAGCACCTTCATCATGTATTATTTTAAAACACTGCAACATCCTGAATTACCATAAAACCTTATTGATAACATTCCTGATCGCTTATTCCTTAAAGAATAATAGATATACTCCTTCAATCCAAAAATATTGTAATCCCCAACAATGATGGAATACACAAATCATTAATCAGTTTCAAGTTAGTCAAGAATATCCAATATAATTTATCCAAATCAATCATGTATTATTCTAAAATCACTACCTCATTATCAGAACTATATTATGGTTTATCATTCTCTAAACCATATATTTTCCAAAAAATTAACCTTCCATTGAGTCACTTTTCTATGTTCTACACAATCTCAAGTCCTTAATGAAATAGTACTTCCGTAAAATCCTTATATACTCCATAATTATTATAATAATTGCATTGTTGATACAATACTCAAATGACATAATCAACATAAGAACTCTAATCATTCCTCTTCATCTGTGGTAGTATCATAACGTGATTATTATTCAATAGCATCATTTGCGGAATAGTCTGATGACTGGGACATAAGTTCGCGTAGTGTCCAAACTCCTTGCAAATGAAGCATTTTACATTTGAAACCATTTTTTTAACCTTGAAGTCACTTACTTTGAGTCCTTTTTCTCCACACTTATAACATACCCCCATTCCCTTCAAGCATTTTCCAAGGTGATTATTTCCACAGTTATCACATATGGTAAAATCATTCTTTACCTTCTCCTTTTATCTGTCTTTCTCTCTACCATCCTTTCCTTCTCTGGCTTCCATTCAAAGCCATAATACTCCGAGAATTCATTACTTATCTTATCAACACGTGATACTATTTCTTCATATGAAGATAATACGTGGGAGACTATTTCCCTTCTACATTCTGGATTAAGACCATGAAAGATATGATCATCCTTACTATTTATATCATGTGTATTGTTGGAGTTCTCAGTCCTTCTATTAGGTGCCATTTCTAAATAATTTCATAAACTAGATCAGTTTATGAATCATAATAAAAAATTCCATACTTGTAAAAGACTTAACATAAATTTAACTATTTATGGATTTAATCCATAATCATAAAAATGTTTTCTTTGAGGAATTATATACTCATAAACCCTTCATAATGGTTTGTAAAGAAAATTAGAATTATCCTAAGAATATCCCCCGGGAGTGTCGTAAAGAAGAGTGCAGCAAGGCCTGTTGCCGTGCACCAGTTCTTGTTCGAGTCTATCTCAAAGAGGCGTTTTCAGGTTTTACCCATTGGTACATTTGTTCCAGAGCCGCCTCTACCTGCTCATATCCAGATAGGGATGTATTTCTCGGAAAACTCACAAAATTTCCACAAGACCAAAATTCTAGGATTTTCTTCTATACTAGTCCTCAATGTCCATCTTAAATCTATGTGCTCTAATCAGATTTTATTTAAATGTAGCATCCAAGGATTGTAATAACCTTCCTCTGATACCAACTGTAACGCCTCGGCCCCTATTACCTAGAGTCGGTGCATTATTACATAACATTGGCATGATCACAAGAAAGATCAAGTCTCGAAAGACTGATTAGTTTAGTATCCTTGGAATAACTAGATACATTAATAATGTTTACATTACATCATAAAATGAAAACTAAAACAATATAGTCCTCCATAGTCCACACTCCTATCCCCTCATACTATCCCTTCAGGTCATTCATAAATTACTTCTTCACATCCAGGGAAAAATAAAACATAGAAAAAGGGTGAGCTCAAATTCCCAATAAGGATAACAATATAGCAGAAACTTTCATAAATAAGAATAAACATTTAAGGCAATATATAACTAAAAATAAATCTTTTTAACTTAAACTTCAACATAGTATGGAAAAAAATAAAATTAAATAATTCCATTTACTTATTTACATGGATATTCTACTAATATAATAATCACATAAAATATCAATAACCACTTTCATAATGATGGAATGCATAATGCCAGACTATCATAACCACATAGCCAAGGCCTTGTGCCAAGACTACAAATAACATTTTGTCAAGGCCTTGTGCCAAGACACTAGTTTGTCTCATGAGACCTGCCGATGCATCGAGGAGCTATAGTGGGCTCCACCCATCACTTACTAAGTCTAATACATTCCCATATGAAAATGTTTAAACATAACATAAACATTCCTATTAAAACTAGCATACAAAATGTCAATACATTCTCCATAAACCATGAATGGTATAAAAATAACACATCCAATGTAAAACATATCACAAAACCTTCAATACAATACAAAAGTTTTGTATCATAATAAATAAACTTCAAGTAAGCTTAAAATATATCAAAGGATGTTGACATAGATGAAATCAAAACAATTTGAGAGAAATATCTCTTTTCTCGAAATCATTGAAAAGTCACACATTTATAAAGGAAGTAAATTAAAAGAGATTTTTTAATCAAAGTGTCCCATACAACTTTGAAACTTTTGATAATAAATATCATTTCAAAACATTCATGTCCATATAGATAAATTTTTAAAATCATTTTGAAAACATGGACATTAATTAAAAATATTTAGAAAGATAAATCTTTAAAACATTTAAAATTATGATCTTGATAAATGGTACCTTTCACAAATTCTTAAAATATTCATTTTGTAATCATTTAAAAGTCACATAATTATAAAATCAAACATTTACATTGAAAATATTCTTATAATCTTGTAAGGGAAGCTTTAGCGATTTTATAACGTTGGAAGATAATTGCACCCTCCGTATATGTTTAAAAAGACATTCTTACCTTAAATTTGTCGAAAAGATTAAAATGTACCTTGTTTGGAAAACGACCGAAAGATTCATTTCAAAACACATATGGGTATACATGACTTTAACCCATTGTCTAGTAAATATTAAAAATGTTTTTAAGTACTTTTTTAAGGAACATGGATGTGGATGATAAAGAGATCCCAGAAGATAATTACGTATAAACAACCTCGGATAATAAAGAGATTGTAAAATTAACCCTTATCTTGTACTTGTCCTTGGTTGGGGGTAGGTTAAACTCCTTTATAATGGTGAAATAATTGTTATTAAATTATAAAATAATCATATACATTAATATGATATCATATATGATCTTTTGACATTGCTTTGTTAATAATATCTTAGTATTATCGTCGTTTCGGGTGTTAACTTACTCGTTTTCTTTTATATCTTCTATTACGTAAGTCATGGCTTTGATGGATATTTTGTATCTTATTCATATCCAGAATGATATCAAGTCCATAAACATTATTTTTAAATCATGAACTGATAATTATACTTGAATGGATATGATGGATAATGAATCTC
Organism: Viscum album; assembly: GCA_963277665.1. Classification (NCBI taxonomy): domain Eukaryota; kingdom Viridiplantae; phylum Streptophyta; class Magnoliopsida; order Santalales; family Viscaceae; genus Viscum; species Viscum album. Next base: position 1,899,936,116 of record OY728121.1, on the reverse strand, counting down.
ATCGCGTTCGTGGAGACAGTAGTCCGTACCGACGCACGAGTGACAATATCATTCTTTCGATATTAAAATAATATATAATTGGATTTTATATCATATATACAGAATACTTATCATGTTATATTTATTATTTACATTAATCACACATCATTATTATGCCCATCCATATAATAATTTATTGAATAACAATTACACCACGACGTGGAGACGGTAAGCCTTACGTACGCACGTATGGTGACATGTCATTCAAAGGATGGATAGAATACTGAATATGGTTGTACCACATTTATATTAACATCACATTATATATAAGATATTGGAGTTATTATTTTAGAATGGCAATAACAATGAAAGATGAAGTTGAAGAAGAAAGGAACTTGAAAGAGGGTGGTGAAAACATTACCTCTTCTTCGGGTTCTTCCTTTTGATTTGATCAAAATGGCTCCTTAGGTTGGCTTTATGAATAATGGAATGACTCTAGGATGAATTGAGGGATGTTTAGAGTGTATTTTGGCTGAGGTTGGCTAATCCAAAAGGTTTTTAATGTGTGAATTAATGAGAAGGGGGAGTGCCCTTTTATCAGAGGGGTGAGGTGAACCTTTGGAAAAGCTAAATATATTATTTTATAATAAATTCATATTCAGTTTCTAATGGCACAAAAGTTTGTTATTTGAAGTATAAGGTGGTGATGGGTCAAAAAAAAACTCAACCAATAGGATTTAGACAGTTTTGGGTTACTATATTAACCTTATCATTAAGTATTAACTCTTAGTTAATTAGTTTCACTTTTACAATGTCTCTTTGTATTTTTATATTATATGGTTATATAACATACTATATACATCCAAGAGACTCCAAAGTGGTCCCTTAATGATACATATATCAAGATATAAGTCTCTTGGCCGAACCTTATATTTTTTGTAATCGAATATCAATTAATAATATAATATTTGTTTTAAAAACTCTTTTATGTCAATTTTGACACTATTCAATAATTGATTTTTGTGAAAATCATTACAGAACGATTAAATAGAAAAAGTTAATTAAGTCAATTCTAAAATGACATATTAAACTATAAAATTATTTTAATTCATAAAAAGTCTCAAATTATATTTATATGGATATTAATAATATCAATTATTTTAATTATTCACTATTATGGTAATTAGTACATCATCATTGTGTCATAAATAAATTAACTTATTTATTATCTAAAAATTATAAATAAAATATAATTATGTAGGAAATAGTTTTATATTTCTAATGAATATTTATAATCGAAAATAAAACATATATAACAATATGTAAAAAATGTTTTTCCTAAAGATATATGCTTATGTCATTTATTTATTTATTTTAACTTAATTAAAATAAAGTGTCCCTATCACCTACAGGTGGCTCCATGGGGTCCCAAAAATCACCCCAATGATTCCCAAGGTCTGACATGTATCCAAAAATAAGTTTAAGACAAGTTTTAGGGTAATTTATTATTATAATAATATTATTGTTTAACCCTTATTTACCAGATTTACCCTTTAATCACTGTATATAAAATATTTACCGAAGTAATTATTCAAAATGTCTAAACAAAGTTACAGATTTTCACAATTTGGACATCCTGATTCCAAATATTGAATCCAATTTTCCAAATTCAAAACACAGAAGTTTCAGAAATTAATTTAAAATTAATTCCCGTTGTTAAAACAAAAAAGCGTGTTTTTAAGAGATAAGAACTATCCAAAGATTGACACTTGTTTATGTCCGGTTTAATTGTGAAATTATGTATTATGACCAACATTGTATTAAATGGTAAAAACATATTCCAAATATAATTTAAACCCACTGAAATTCTAAATTTATCAATATAAATTATTTCGATTAAAAAACTTGTCTTTAATTAAAATTTAGTAATTTTCACTATTCATCAAAATATAAATGTTATCCGAAAAGTTACAAAATTTCACCCTAGGATAAATCCGATATTCCGAATCCAAAAATGAAGTCCATTTTGAGAGATAAAATTTAGAAAATTTCCAAAATTAGGTATTACTATTCATAACGGCTAGTTTGATTGGTTGTGGTGTGTTAGAATCTCGAAGTTGCATACAATGCAAGCCATTATATTATTCTAAGGGAAGCGTACCGTGGAATCTTGGGGTGTTACCTTGTAAATTTTTGATGTCCCCATTCTAAAGAATAAATTTATTGAGTCAAATTGAATATATAAAATTTTAAAATATTGGATTAAAAAAGGGTTTCACTATTAAAAGTTGGCAAAAGTGCATTTTTTGAAAAATACTTCTTTTATCTAAAAAAAATAATTTGTTCTTACATTATGTCTAATAAACTCATAATATATATTCTAAAATTATAAGGATTATATAAAGTTTAAAATTTAGTTAATACTATTCATAACCACTTTTGAACGGCTTGTTTGGAAAGTCATGGTGTGCTTGAACTCGGTGTTGGGTGTAGTGTAAGTTATTGAATTATTTTGAAGAAATAACGCACTATGAAATCTTGGGGTGTTACATTTCTAGATGTTAAAGAACCAATACTGGTGAAATAGTAACTTGACCATAGGAATTATAATGTGACCTTTTTGAAACCTACACCAGGCAAATGAATAGTAACATCATCCATGAAAGTATAAATAAAATTTAAGTCTCTTATAACTGTAATTATGGTATAATTATATCATTGTATACGTAAATAAATGTTGTAATAATTATTGTTTTAGTGTCTGTATTTTTGTAAGTCAAAAATATTTAAATAAATTTTTTATTAATTTAATAATTTAAAATAAAATTTATTTTCATAAATTGTATTCATAATTTTTATTTTTATTTATTATGATTTTATGATAATTTTATAAGACCATAAGTAATTTTTCAAAGCATTAAAAAATCAATTGAAATTTTAAAATCATTATTTTCCATGTAAATGATGACATTAATTAAAAATTAAATTAATCATATTCATAAAATTATTTTCATAAAATTGATTTCATTTTTAAATTCTAATCATCGCAAAATGGATTGGGTGATTTTTTTGGATTTTTCGGAAAAACTTGAATTTTTGGTGAATAGTACAATTCGGTAATTTATGGTATATATACATTTTAAGAAGAATAAAAAATTCATTTAGTCATCACTAATGTAAGAACTATAATATAAGATTATAATTATCTATTTAATGTATTTATTCATGCAATCATCACTATTTCTTTTCTTGATATAAATTAATAAACCAATTATTAAATATTGAGAAAACAACCCTCTCATCCACTATAAATACCACCCCTCACCACCTATTTCCTTCACACCACTAAACCATTGAGAATTACCCATATTTTTTCCAAAAACCTTCCTTAGACACCCCCAAATGTCAATGATCTCTTGGTCACATCAAAAGACCAATCCCAGGTTCTTTAAGGAGGATCTCAAGGAGATATTTCAAGATGTAAATCCTCTCTTTTTCTTTTAATCTCCTATCAATTTATTTTAATTTTTTATTTTCCACTAAAATCCACTAATACTAATGGAATGATAACTTTAACACCTTAAATATACTTTTATAATATTATGATAATGTAATAACCATCTATAAAATCCTCCCTCTAAATATTTTATTATAAAAATTAAATTGTCACCCATGATGTATCAATTTACCAACATCAAGGGTGATGCTAATTTATTTTCCCTAAATGCTATTAAGACTGAAAATGAAGACATTGAATTGGTAAAATAAATGTTAATATTTATTTAATAACCATATTTACATTATATGACTAACGTAAAAGGAAATACCAAATGATAAAACAAAATGTGTTCCTTGTGATCGAAAAACAACCAATAGTAACCCAAAACGATTATCATTAACATTTATCTAAGGTTTCATCCTCATTGTATATAAAAAAATTATTTATAATATCATTTAATCTTCTAAAATACCATTAATAACATATAATTCCAATTAAGGATATTGATCTCCTTTTAACATGATCTTCAATTCATGTATACAAATAAACTGACCATGAAATATAAGAAAATGAACACTCATGAATGATAAAAGTAAACGCTATAACTCATCAAATAGAAAATAAATAAACATAATAAAACCATAATTAAATATATTCATGTATATTATTTTCTAAAATTTTAATTAATGAATGTAATGTGATTATATAGGAATTTAATGTGAAGAAAGCATTCAGAAACAAGGTAAGGGGAATTCTCAAACTCAACTTGCTTCTTTAAGTTTTTCCCTATTTCACCCAATTTTCAGTTTGAATATTACTTAAAAATCATTTCTTTATAAATATCATACCATTTATTGGATATAATTTTTTCCCACATGAGTTTATGACAAACAACATGTTTTATTAAAGAATAATTCTTTCAAAAAACACACATTTTACATCTCGATATTGTTTCGAAATTCACATATGGTTGATGATTTTCATATCAATTATGTTTTTCCCTCATTCAGTTGGGAACCCAAATTTTATGAATGAGTTTTTTATGCAATGAAACCTATTCAAATTCATGGTTATTTTATTTCCAATATTCATTTACATTCTATGTGGTATGCAAGATAATGAATATGTTATAATGTGATAGGTGTTCCCAGAAATATATAGCAAAATGTAAATATTACGATGTGGCAGGTGAGAATGGAATTATATAGATCTCTAATGAATTGTATAATGTGATTAATCTCAATAGAAAAGTGAAATATGTGTGTATATGATTCTATCATTGTTCACAACTATGTTTGGTTGTTAGAAACTATGACATGATGTTTCATTTTAAGCATTTCTACATTCCTTTACTTTTTCTAATGCATCCTCTCATGATTGTGATGATGATGTTATGTCTATGCTCAGAACATGTTATATTTATTCATGTTATTATCTATCTTCACTATGGGATTTTATTTCACCACTTTTTGATGTATATCCCTTGTTGACTACTCATACTAAGGAAAATTAATGGGCAAAAAATACATAGAAAAGAAGGAATTAAATAAATGATTATGTTTTATTTTTTAAATGTTATGTATAATCCTAATTTTCTCAAGTCATTAAACCATTTTATCCTGAGTGATTAATGATTTAATGCTTTTTTTAAAAATTATGTAATTATGATGTATGAAAAATTGGGGTCTCCATAGTTGTTATAAGAGGAAATTTTTGTTTATTTGGGAATTAGGATTATAGAACCAAAGTGAAAACCATTAATATGAGACTAATAATAATTATACACCAAAGAAGATATTTTTAGGAAATTTTAAACATAGGGATCCTACAAGATAAACCTTAAACTTAATTTCGCTAAGAAATAAATTACTTATTCATTAATTGTTGACTTATTCTTTTTTTCTAACCATTTCAATTTTTGAAATGGCATGAATGAGCAGAAACTAGGAAAACAATCCATGTGAGGTACAATGAAGCAGTTTTACGAATGACATCCCAAATGATTTGGGAGGTGGTGTTCAAAATTTCATGTTTATGCTTACACATCTATCTAAGGTTATGAAAAAAAATCTCAATAATGTTTAATGCCTAAATTCAACTAAGAGGGAGAAACTAGAAATAAAGTGTTTTATGCTGAAACGATCTATGACGTTTAATGGTTCTTCTTATCCTCTAGTTGAATAATAGTGGTTGAAATAAATGGGGAAGATCATTTATGTTCTTTTCTATAATTAAATGGATAATGTTACATTGTCCATTTACCATTTATATAGAGTGGTTGATCAATGGTGTGAATTTATTAAGAACACCAAGATGAGGGATGAAATTGAATATATGGAGGGGAATACATTAATATAATATTTCTTATCATGTATTTATCTAAAAATATTCATAAAATGGAGGAAGAATGTAAAGATTTGAATAAAAGGATATAGAATCTACCAACACCTATGATGAAAATTTCACATGGATTGCAAGGTACACTTCCAGTTTTTTTCAACTATAATACAAACAATTTATCGATATATTAGTGGAATAAAACCACACATTCAAAAGGCTCTAGTAATTAAATAATTTCGGATTTATTAACAAGTTTTTCTATGATCTTTCAATGGGATAATGGAGTTTGGATAATGGTCCATTGGCTATGGTGATAAGAAACAAAAGATAGAGTCTCGTTTTGAGAAATCTAATGTGAAATTTGGAATGAAGAATAAACCCCCCAAATGTCAAAAATGGGGAATAAGCATCATTGGAATTGCCAAAAATGGAATGGGGAAATGCTTCAAGTCTATTTGATTGTCCCTCCATGATAATTAATGTCGAAAATATATGAGGAATCATGGAAATTTGGAGGAGGAAATGAGAACACCACCATGAGTCCAATTCTAAAACTCCAGGGATCAAGGGTACTATGCATGCTAGTGTAATAAACATTGTGTCTTCAAGGGTAATTAGAATCATTATGCAAAAAATAAAAACAATAAAGGGAAGGTTAATTCCATCACTAATATGAAAGTGGATCAAGAAAATGAATTCATACAAGGTATAATTCCTATTCACTCAAGAATAGAAATGGTATTTTTTTCTTTTAGTTCTACAAATCCCATTATACTCTTCATGATTTCTAGAATTATTTAATTGAATCCCTAAAACCATGAAGTAATGATATTTTTAAAAAGAAAGTTCTGAAATCATTAAAACCCAAGTTTTTTACTCTTCTACTATTGGAGTATTTGGTAATATTCTTCATGAAAAACTCAAGATACTTACCATGATGGAATTTGAAGCTATACTGGGAATATATTGGCTATCATTATATAGAGACATATAAAATGTCTGGAAAAGGAAATATTTCTTAATATTCCAAATTTTCCCATTATCCCATACAAATGCAATGACTATCATGAATCTACTATGAAAAATCATTCAATGATGCCGGTGTGGATTCCATGTGTAGAATCATACCTCACTCAAATGGTTTAGTCAAATGAAGGTTTCAACATAGGGGAAATTCCCATTTTTAGGGAATGAAATTTTGTATTTTGTGAAGAGTTACTCAGACTTCCCCTATATCATGAGGTGTAGTCCTCAATAAAAGTCATACCTGGAGCTATGCCTATCTCAAAATGTCCCTTTTTGATGGACCATTTCCAACAGGAGGAGTTAAAGAAGTAACAACAAGATAATTTCGAAAAACAGTTCACACACCCTAGTACATCACCATGGGGTGTTCATGTGACCATTTTCAAGAATAATAGTGGATAAATATAACTATGTATAGATTATCAGGAACTCAACAAGATCACCATGTCTAAAAAGTATCATCTTACTAGGATTTATGACTTGTTTTATCAATTATGAGGAGATCATTAATTCTAAAATATATATATTGATTCTTGATATCATCAGCTAATCGTGAAGATTAAATATATTCAAATTGATACCTTATGTACAAGGTATGGGAACTAAATGGTTTTAGTGATTCCCTTCGGACTTCCTAATTCCCCTTAAATCATCTTGAATTTGATGAATAGATTCTTTAAACATTACCTCAAAAAAATCATCGTGTTTATTAATGATATTCTTATCTTATCTAAGATCAAGGAGGAATATGAAGATAATATAAGGATTTTGTTAAAAAAATCATGGAACGAAAATTTTATTCCATGTTAGGAAAATGTGACTTTTGGATATAGAAAGTCATATAATTGGAACATATGATCAGAAGGAATGAAATTTCTATAGACCCTTCAAAAATAAAGGCAATGGAAGGATTGCCCAAACCCTCTCATGTCATAGAAATATGTAGTTTTATTAGCTTAGATGAGTACTATAGATGTTTTATGATACAATTTTCACAATTTTAAAGACATATAACTACACTAACAATGAGTCGGGTTAAGTATTTCTGGAAGGAATAATGTGATGAAAGATTTAAGGAGCTAAAGAAGAGGCTGATCACTGCACCTCTACTCACATTATACAAATGTGGAGAAATATTTTTGATATATAGTGATTCTTAAATGTAAATCTTGGGTTGTGTACTCATAAATATTATAATTTTATAAACTATGCCTTATAGTAGTTTAATAGACATGAGAAAAACTACCCATCACATGATTTGGAGCTCGGAACTATGGGTTTTTCCTTGAAAATCCAGCAGTACTTCCTCGATGGTGATAAGTGTGACATAAATACCGATCAAAGGAGACTTATGTATATATTCAAAAAAAAGGATCTCAACAATATTCAAAGGATATAGATAGATATAATAAAGTACTATGATTTCTATTTTCATTGTCATCTGAGAAATCCAAACAAGGTAGCTGATTCATTAAGAAGGAAATAACATGCTACTCTATCCATGTTGAAGATTGAGAAATACCTTATCTTTTTGGATATGAAAAGGAATGATTTTGAAATAATAACAGTAGGGAATAAATCCTACCTTAACCAAATGATTTTCCAACCATCAATCCAAGAGATGTTTACAGAGGCACAAGGGATGATCTTAAGTTATAAAATAATGGGGTGTAGTAATGGAACAAAAGCTGCAAGAGTTCCATATCGATGATTATGATGTGATTTAGTTTGGAATGAGTATTTTTTTTCCTCCATCACTTGGGATAAGGAACTAGCTATTGGAAAATTCACATTTCTCAACATTCTCTATCCATCTTGGTAGTACAAAGATGTATTGTGGTCTCCATGAACACTTCAGTGGGATAAAATGAAGATGGTGATTATTTAGTTTTTATCAAGGTGATTGGTATGTCAGTAAGTTAAATAAAAGTGGAATAAGTCCAAAGGGATGATGAAAAAATTTCAAATACCCTAGTAGAAAAGATAGAATGTCACTATGTATTTGTGATGAGTCATTTGATAAAATCTAAATGGAATAATGCATTATGGGTTTTGGTGGACCGGCTCATAAATAATGACAACATTATCAATATTAAAGAAGAGATCTCTCCTGAAGAACATGCAATGTTATTTTTGAAGGAAGCTGTGTGACTACCTAGATATCCAATCTCAATTATCTATAATCATGATCCTAGGTTCACATCTAAATTGTAAAGGATTATTCAACATTCTTAGAGTACTGAATAAAATTTCCTCATGTTCTATCACCAGTAAACTAATGGGAAATCTAAAAGGACTATTTAGAAACTTGAAGATATTCTCATATCCTTCATAATGAAAATAAAAGGTGGATGTGATCAACATCTCCCATTGGTTGAGATCTAATACAACAATAGTTTCCACTTGAGTATTTAGATTTCCATATATTAATATATGTATGGAAAGTGATGAATAAAATGAATATAATGGGATAAATTTAGAGAAATAAAACTACATGGACCTGATCTTGTATAATTGATGAAAGAGAAGCTCCAAAAAATCAAACAACTTGTCAAAGCATCTTAGAGTTGGTAATAGAGCTATGTTGACAACCATCGAAGGGACATGGATTTTGACATTGGAAAAAAATTCTTCCTTCGAATATCACCATGGAAGAGAGTCTTGTGGTTTGGAGGGAATGGTATGTTATGCCCAAGGTACATTGGTCCCTTTGAGATCCTCAATCTCATATGAGAAGTGGCCAATCTTCTTTCACTTCCACTGAATATGGATCAAGTTCATGATCTATTCCATGTATCTCTCATGAGGTTGTAAATACCCAATCCATGACTTGTACTAAACTCAAATGTGGTTCAAATGGAGGATGATTTATCTTATAAGGATCATCCAGTAATGATTCAAGACCAGATAGATGAGGTTATACACAATAAGAAAAACCCACCATGTCAAAGTGTTTTTTAAGAACCATAAGTATGAAGAAGGAAATTTGGAACCATAGGAGTTGATAAAGGAGAAGTACCCTAACCTGTTTATGTAAAAAAAGATCGCGAAAAATTCAAAAGGGTGGAAGGTTGTAACAACCCAAAATTTTATCAATGGAATTTACCCCTTATAGTAGTAATTTAATATATTATAATTCTCATAAAATTACTTAGATAACATAATAAAAACATTATAAATAATGAATTAAGTAAATAAGAAGTTTTTCAGGATGATAAGGAACCAATACCGATAAAATGGTAACATGACCATATGAATAGTAATAAAACCCTTATGAATAGTACACTGGCCAAATGAATAGTATCCTCTCTCAGGAAAGTATAAATAAAATCCAGTCATCTTATAAATGAAATTATTTTATAATTATTTCATAGTCAAAGTAAATAAATGATTTATAAATTATTAATTATGAGTTGTGATTTTTTGTTTTTTATAAATATTTAAAACATTTAATGATAAATTTAATAATTTAAAAGAATATATATTTTCATAAAAAGTATTAGTAAATTAATATTTTGATTTCATATGATTTTAAGATAATTTTATGGTTTCTTAAGTAATTTTTCAAAGTGTTATGAAATAAATTATATTTTTAAAATCAGTATTTTCCAAATAAATGATCATTTTAATAAAAAATAAATAAATCATATTTAGGAAATTATTATCATAATATGTGGATCATTTTCAAATTCTAAACATCTAAAAATTGGTAGGGTGATTTTTTTGAGTTTTTTTGAAATACTTGAATTTTTTCTTGAATAATAAAATAATGTAATTTTTTTTATATATACATTATAAGCTAAATACACTATTCATTGAGTCGTCAATTATGTAAGAACTGTAATATCAAAATATCCTTATCTATTTACAATATTTATTCACAGATTCATCACTATTTCTTTTCATGTTGTAAATTAATAAACTAATTATTAAAATATTGAGAAATCATCCAACTCATCCACTATAAATACCACCCATTGCCCTCTCTGTCCCTCACACCTCTAAAGCTTTGATCATTACCCAAGTTTCTCACAAACACTTCAATTTCTCATACCCCACATCTATCAGATCATAGAATCATCCAAATACCAATCCTAGGTGCCTTGAAGAGGATCTCATGTAGACAATTCAAGAGGTAAATCCTCTCTCTTTTTCTTTTAATTTCCTTTTGATTTCATTTATTTTATTATTGTCTACTCAAATACCTTCATCCCAATAGAATGAAAACTCTATAACCTTAAATATTCAAGAATAATTTTTTTAATGTATTTTCCATTAATAACATCCTCCTTATCACTTTTTTAATATAAAATTGTAATCATAACATGTGATGTGTCAATTTTCCGACATCATGGGTGATGCACATTCAATGTTCTTATCCACATTAAAAGATAAACAAAAAACATTAAATGGTTTAAAAAATATTGTAAGGAGTATATAATTACCATCGTTTTGTTCTGTAACTAACTTATATTCATATTACTAAATGATAAAACAAAATGAGTTCGTTGTTATGGAAAAAACAACAAAAATTAACCTTAAATGATCATCACTAGTTGTTATCTAATGATTCATACTAATGGTATATAAAAAAGTTCATTAAATGATCATTTAACCGTTTTGGATATCATTAATAACATATAATAAAAATTCTTGATATTTATCTTCATTTTACATGAACTTCGATTCATGTATATAAATTAACTAATCATGAAAACTATGAAAAAGAACACACACAAACAATGATATTAAACTCTATAACTCATCCAAAGTACCATAAAAGATATTAATAAAACCATAATGAATTATATTCATTTATTAAAGTTTTTATATTTGTTTATTAATGAACTTAATTTTACTATAATGTACATTAATGTGAAGATATAATTTAGAAACAATGTTAGGGGAATTCTTCAAAAAAAATCACTTTTATGTGTTTTCCCTATTTCACACCATTTTCAATATGAATAATCACTAAATATATTTGATTCATTATTAAAATATTTTTTATATGATAATAATGTTTCATACATGAGTTTATGAATGAAAAATATTTTCCAAAAGAACTATTCTTTCAAAAAAAAAATGTTTACTTCTTGAGACTGATTCTTCTTCACTCAAGGTTAATGATCCTTATATCTAGTATATTATTCCATATTTCATTTGGGAACACAATTTTTATGAATTTATTCTATAATAAATGAAAAACATTTCATTCCATCGGTCATTTTATGTTGATGATTTATATACATTCTATGTGGCATGCATTATAATGTAAATGCTAAGTTGTGATTAGTGTGGCAAGAATTATATAGTGCTCCAATGAATTGGATATTATGACGTATCTCATGAGAAATGTGAAAAAAATGTCTAAAATGATGCTATATTTATTCACTACTATATGTGGTAGTTAACCACTAAAACATGATGTTTCATTTTTTTTCATTTCCACACTCCTTGTCGTTATCTAATGATTCCTATCATTATTTTGATTATGATGTTATGTATATTCTCAAAACATGTTTTATTGTTTCATGTTAATATCTATCCTCTTACTAGGATTTTAGGTCCCACATTTTGGAGGAATATCCTTCGCTGATTACAGGTACTAATAAGAATTCAAGGCCTAATAAGAATCTATAGAAGAAGGAAATAAATATTTTTTTATTATTTATTTTATAAATTTTATCCATGGTTCTAATTTTACCAAGACATTAGTACATTGGATAATAATATTATAATTATTTTATGTTGTTTTATTTTTAAATTCATGTAATAGTAATGTAAAAAATTCTGGGTCGCTATAAGGATAATCTATGAGAAGTCATGAGTGTATCATCTTGGTGGTGTGTCTGCACCCTCTTTGTAAAATTACATTAGAAAAGGTCGGTTGAGGTATAATCATTGGAGTGTTCATCAGAAGGCTGGTCAATAATTTAGTGGATGTACCATGTTGATTTTAGGGTACCTTTGGGATTTAAGGAACTGAGGATGGGACTATTGATTATGATCGACTTGGGAAGCTGAGCATATTGAAGTAGGTTGGTCAAAAGATTATCAACCTATGTTCATGCATAATGTTTGATGTTGTGAGGTGATAACCATGTTAATCCCGCTTTTATGAATATAATATCGAGGATTTAGCTGTGTGTTTAGAAACATGGCCAACAAGACTATGAATTATTGATTTATTGTCTTGAAACAGTCATCATAGACTAATATTGGTGAGGATAGGTGCAAGTGAGTGTCATATCAGTGTTCTGTGCCTATTAAAAATATTTTCATGTTGTATGTTATGCTGATGAAATCATTAAATAAATACATCATGTCTTATGGGATATTAATATTAACATTTAGTTTTGGAGAAGCAACTAAGTGAATGTGGACTAAGACAATACAGTGGTATCAGATACTGATGTGCAATTTCAGTTGTCCTAGGAACTCAAGAGTGAAACCAGATGTGTGGTGCCATGGTGGTAAGGACGAAATAGAGTGGTGTCGTGATGTAATAGTTGATGAGGTCTTTGGGGGTGGATCTGGTTTTTGGGGGTCTGATGTAACCACAACTAATTTAAGGTAAGTAAACCCATGTTATTAGAAGTAATACTCATGTAGGATACCTCTAATTGTGATCTATTAGTATCAGTAGAACAAATGTTTTATCTCAAGGATTAGCTATTATAAGGTGGGGATATTGTAAGACCTTATCTTTCATATGATTTTTTTAAATTCTAATGAATCATGAATCATTTATTAGTGTAATGTCCAATTATTAAATCTAGGATCATAATGGAATATTGAATGCATATAGGTATTAAACGAGTGTTTTTTGGTGTGTCATGAGGCCTAATGGACTCCTCGGGTTCTTAGATATCATAGGATCTTAGGGGATAGAAATATCAGTTTTAGGGAAAATAGCTCAGTGTGCACAGTTAGTTCTAATAGTGAAACCGATTTTGTATAGACACATGATTTATTTAAAATATGTGAGTTTTATTGGAAACCACATTCGTAGTTGTATATGGTTTTAGTGATTGTGAAAATAGTTAGTTCATTTTTATCAAACCACATAGGGAAACCATTTAGGGTGGGTTCTTCGTGAAGTATTAACAACAGTTAGTTTATAGTTTGAAAAACCATGTGGTAAAATTATGTACCCCGTAAAAAGTGGGATGTATGATAATTTTTACATACAATATTTTAACACAAACCATATCATTTTCTCCCATTAGTATATCCATCATCCTCAAATGAATCATCCTCCTCTTAATTTTCTTCCATGATGGTCCTCCCTTGATTATTATCCATCAAATATGCCATCACTTGTGATCATGATCCAATGGTAAGGTTGTTGATCATTATTCCCATCATTGACTCTTCCTATAATAATTAGTTCTTCCAATTATGGATTGGTGATAATTATTCTAGATAATGGTGGAATCATACCATGATAATGAGGCTTCCATGTCTCTTAGCATATGGATATCCAAATAATACTACTACATGTTGTCACCCGTTGTATTGGTGGAGGTAGGTCGTTATGTAGGGGTTTTATATATTATCAAATTAAAGTATATTTCATGGATTAAATACTAGGGTTTGTATAATAGGGGTTATTCCAATGTATGTTCTCAAATGCTGGAATTGGTATATGAATGATCGGTGGACTTGTTTTTGGTTTGTCAGGAGAACCAAGTGAGTGAATTTTTATTTATGCCTTAATAATCAAGGTTAGTTAATATTTGTTAGGGGTTGATGAATTATAATAAGATTATAATAGATTATTTTATTATTAGATATGGCCATGATGGATTGACATCTGGTCAATTGTTTTGGGAGATCCTGAGTAATGAGTTTCATGACTTGAATTAAAATAGAAAAAATCATTAATATTGTTGGTGGTCCTTCCAATTTTACCCATAGTCTTATCTTAGTTTACATGAGTGATGTCGGGTGTCTTCATTTTGGTCTTCTATTAATTGAACAATATTAGTTAAAAATATTTTCAAAATGGATTTATCTAGGTTAAAACCCTATTTAAATGCATTGAACATGATAAGGGAAATGATTCCAAGTTAATGATTTATTTTATAATTTTACATTTTATATAGATGTATATCACATATAGACACTTTAATTGGGGAATTTGGTTGTTTTATTTTTTCCTATTTGGATATGAAAATATTAAATGGTGAAATGAAGTATTAGTTTCATGTTGTTAGAAAATGATTGTATTTATGAATGAAATGTTTATCATGGAAGAAGAATTAACATGGGGAGGACTTAATGTTTTATGAAATCCATCCTTTTGGGTGGAAGATGATTCTATATAGATACACACATAGTGGAAGGTTTGGGAAATTAAATTGAGACACCCATAACGGAGGGGTTTGGATGATATGATTGATATTTCTATAGTGTTAGGTTTAAATGTTATAAAAAATAATAACTTCGATGATGGATTTTAGTACATTTTTTCATATGGACATGTTGATAATACAATAATATGGGGGGATATATGATAACTAATAATACATTATATGGTGGTTTATGGTAGCATATTGAATTTACCTTATGGGATATTCTTAAAATTATGGTGGGAACCCTCATCGATTTGTGCTTAGATACACCATACAATTGGGTGATGCATGTATGGAATGTCAAGTTCATGGACCTAATGGTAGAACATGATGTGAACTGTCCTCAGGTGTCACCATGAACATGATTCTTCAATTGGATTTTATCATTTTATTTTTACATGTTCTGTTGTTGTATTTTAAATTCTTAAAACCTTTGTATGAACATTTTTCAATGACTGGTTATATTTACGGAAACAGTTAGGAGTGGCCTACTAAATTTTACCCACACCCTACTTGGGCATCTATAGATGTTGGGTACCCCAACCTAAGACACTTGATTTCAGGTTCATTTTATTGACAAGGATATTATGAAGAAGAATGGGTATTTTGGATCTTGTCAGGAATGAGAACCATTTTCGGGTTTCCTCTAGTTATTTAAATTGGTTAGTATGCTTATTGTTGTAGTCTGGTTATATGCCTCCAGAAAATGTACTACCGAAATTTTATTTTTACAACATGTTTATTTTTATTTTATTCTTTAATCCCTATATATCCCTCTTTTATAATTTTATATTTAATATATTTATTCTTGATTTTATTTTTGCTGCTCTTTACTCTAATGAGCTGGTGTAGTCTCCCCACTATACCCCCATAGTCTTTTGTTGCTAGTCTGTAGCCTCTGATGTATGGGGAGGCATGCTGGAGGTATTAAAGTGTTTTCCTTGACTAAGCATTGTACATTGGTCTGGGAGGGTAGGATGTTTCACTATGAATTTTCTATAGATTATTTAATTATAATTAACGGTAGAAACTGAGTCAAATCATTTTCTTCACATTAAATGTAATTTAACTCAATTGTTTTCTTATTGTTAAGAGTTTTTTACAACACAATATTCATTCATTAGTTATTATCATTCACATAAACTTATTTCATATAAGTTGGGTACATTCTAACATTTGATTATACTATGTAATATCCCCTAAATGTTTACATTTTTATAACATAAACCAATTTTCAAATGTTTTATGCATTATGGAGAATGATTCCAATAAGGATAATTGATGACTCAAAACTGATTTCATTGAGTTATAATGTTTCATCTAGAACTATTCTTTTTCTTTGTATGGTTACACTCTCCCAAATATTTCATTATATGGTATTTTTTAGTATTCATTGGTAAAATAAATTTTAATAAAAATTAATGTTTTTTACTCTTATTTCAATTTGATTTTGGAATTATCATATTTTGAGACTAATAAAAAAGATATTCCTTTTCACATTAAAATGTTTTGTCTTCCCATTTTAATTTCTCGAAAATCAATTTTATGAAATTTGAAGGGTCCATTATTGGAAATTATTTTTAATTAAAGATTTTCCAAATCCTTCACATCACATATTCGAAAAATATCATTGAATTAACTATGTAAATTTATATTTTACATCATTTTAAAAAAATTATGTAAAATATATTTTAATTTTTATCCATAATTTTCCAAATCACTTAGAAAATGATTTACCATAATGGTGTTTACACCAAACCTAGTCTACTATTACAAAATATTAACTAAAATGATAAATTAATGGAAAGAGACAAGGTAATTTATACCATTAGAAAAATAAGCAGCAAATTAGTTACTCACTAAAATCTCAACATAACACTAAAACAACCATGTTCATCTCCATATCACTTAAAAATATTTGGGGAGATGAAATTAAATTTTATCAATTAAAATCATCAGAATATATTGGTAGTAATGAAAATAATTGTAGGATATCATTACTCCTTTCCCTTATATAACACAAGTATATTCAACATGTATTAGAAATGAATTAAAAAAATGGTGCAGTAATTTCTATTTCATAAAAATTCAAGTTATTAATGTAATATTCAGGTCTATGAAGAGAAACTATAGCATCCAACCTTTTTGTCACATAAACTTTTGTTACATTATACAAAACTGAGGATCTTTAAGGTTTATTGTCTTGGAAACCAGGAACCTAATACATGAAACAAAAAAAAACATTCTTCTTAAACACTTAAAAGGATTCTCCTTATGTTCATCCTAGGTTCATTACTACAACTCATAACCTGGGTACGTACATCAAAAGAAAGGGTGAGTATAAGGCCCAATAAGAGAAACAAGGGAAACATTTTACATGTGAACTTGAGATACAACAATAAAATCATGAAAAGAACTTTAAGGCATGAGAATGAAATCATGAGGCATATCATAATAAAAATAAAGTATTTCATAACATGAAGATGTGGCTACAACATTTAACAAAGGAAATAATTTCCATTTCACCAAGGTCCATCCCCAAGGTGTCAATAAAAATTACCAAGGCTATTCACCAAGGTATCAGTCTAAAAGGTCATCTCTAGAGATTATGTTTTTACCCAATGCATTAGAATGCTATCAAGGCGCAACCTTCATTTGTCATTATTATCATTTGATACACATATATCATCATCAATAATTTCATAAACAACCCATATAGCATAAAATAAATGGGTTTCATTTCATAATCATAACGTTTTAAAAACTGCTTTAAAGACATGATCCTTATGTCACTTTAAACCCACGGAAAAAGGAAAGTGGGTTTCATGTATGTAAATCCCATAATTAAAATAGAAAAATTTCATATATATGTGAATACCCCTTTAGAAGAAAGATCTTTGAGTATTCACTAAATAAAATAAATGAATTTTGAGAATAAGAGAGAGACATTTTGAGACGGAAATTCTGTAGCATAACGGCAATGTTTTGGGGTTTTAGAAAACATTGAAAAGAGAGGGGACATGGTTCAAAAATTCATTAATGACACATAAAACAGTATAGGGACAAAATATAAAGTATTTGAGAACATGTTAATGAAATTTTAAAGACATACCATATGAAATTAAGAACATGAAAGGAAGACAAAAATAAGATTTCTCTTATGAAAATTCCCCAGCCTAATGACGTCACTTAAACTTCACCAAAAATGATTTGACAGGATCAAATAGGGTCTCTCATCATATGAACATAAAATTTTAGTATCATAGATATATATATCATAACACAACATAATATAAATGGAAATGAAAGACTTGACATGAAAGTAGAACTTTGAAAAATTAGAAAGGTGAAAGAATCCCTTAAAAATTTGGCAGCCTAACGGTGCCACTTAAACTTCATCAATAATGAATTGAAGAGATCAAATAGGGTCTCTCATCATATGAACATAAAATATTGGTATGATAGATTTAGATATAATACCCCAACATAATAAAAAGGAACTTTAAATACTTGACATGAAATTAGAAATTTGAAAAATGAGAAAGGTGAATGAATCCCTTAAAAATTCGACAGCCTAACAGCGCCACTTAAACTTCAAAAAAAAAATGAATTGATGAGATAAAATAGGGTCTCTAATCATATGAACATAAATGATCAGTATGATATATTTAGATATTATACCCCAACATAATAAAAACTAACTTTAAAGACTTGACATGAATGTAGAACTTTGAAAAATGAGAAAGGTGAAAAAATCCCTTAAAAATTCGGCAGCCTAACGACGCCACTTAAACTTCAACAAAAATGAATTGATTAGATAAAATAGGGTATCTCATCATATTAACATAAAATATCAGTATAATAGATTTATAGATCATACCCCAACATAATAAAAATGAACTTTAGAGACTTGACATGAAATAGATCATGAAAATGAGAAGGGTGAAAGAATCCCTTAAAAATTCGGCAGCCTAATAGCGCTACTTTATCATTCTTATGATGAAATGATGAGAGAAATAGGGGGTCTATAATCATATGAAAATAAAATGGGTAGTAAGATGAATATAAAATAACATCCATCAACATAAGACGATGGATCATAAAATAAATGACATAAAATAGATTACTTGAAAAGAAAGAGAGAGGTCAGATCCCTTACCTTAAAACGTAACTCTTAAAACTCAAAGGTTGGGACCTTGAGAGCTTGGGGGAACCTTGAGAGGACTCCATGGGAGGTAATGAGACCATAGATTCATTGGGGGATAGTTGGGAGTCGAATGGATGACAGGATGACTTGGCATTTATAGGGAAAGTGAGGGGACAAGGCATTAATGGCCAAGGGACACCACATTGGTGGTTTTGGAAAAACCATGGGCTTGCCCATGGTATTTTCCCATGGTATTGGCCACATGGTTCCCCCCATACAATAACTCATCAACTTTGGTCGGCCAACCCTTAAAATATCTCATGACATCATCATGACACAGTTATGATGTCATTAAACATAACGAAACCCTGAAACTGTATTTTCACTATTCATCGAAAAATTTGACTTTCTCAGAAAAATCCCAAAATTTCACCCTAACCAAATATCGATGTTCTGATTTCAAAAATGAACTCCATTTTATAAAAATAATTTTCTAAATACTTTTAATTTAATTTTTAAATAAATACACTATTCACTGAAAATTCATTTTTCTCAAAAAAATCCCCAAAAATTACCTTAACATAATATCGATGCTCTGAGTTCAAAAATGAAATCCATTTTATAAAAATAATTTTCTAAATGTTTTTAATTTAATTTTCAATTAAAATACACTATTCACCCAAAAAAACTAATTCTTGACTAATAATTTATGAAACCGTTAATTAACCATTTTATTTAATCACATTACTTAATCAAGGTGCCTAGATTATATTAATACTCTCTTTAAGTGAGATTACTAATCCATTTGGTCACATTACTAATAATAAGCATAAAATCACTATTTATAATTTACTATTCATCAAAAATTAAGTTGATCTTATTAGTCTCTAAATTTCGTACTAAACATAATTGTAGAAGACCATTTTTTTAAAATCATTACACAATTTTAATTACTTATGGTTTAAATTAACATTTTTAAAATAATCTTTCTCTATAATTTATCAAAAATATGCATACTATATTTATCCGGACATTTGAAAATTCATAAACATCATCATAAGAAGAAATCAAAATTTTTATTTAAAACAAAGGATTACACAAGGCAGTTACAATCTCCTTACATAGCCCCTTATCACACCAACATAGGACCTATGTGTAAGGTGTCCTAAGGTGAGAGAATCTGAGGGAGGCTCGGCAACATCGCATGAGTAGTAATTTCAATCAGTTTGAACTTCTCACGAAGGTGATTCCGTTCTAGCTTCACACGATGAAGTTCGGCTCGTCTTTGGTATAGAGAAATGCCCAATGGTGCTACCTCTTTCCCAAGTTCCGTTAGATGGGATTCAATTGGCTAGAGACTACTGGATGTGGCCATAAAATCTTCTTTTTATATTAATTAACCAAGGTCACTTGTATTTAGAGACAAAAGTCACAACATTCAGTTTTCAACGGTCATACTGACTAACGGTCGTATAATAGTCAAAACCCAATAGTCTCATTTTAATTATACTCATGTTATCAAATGAAATAGTTTTTTTAAGTATGAAAAAATAAAATAACACACAAAATTAGGAAACAAGATTTATTCAAAATTTTGGGTCATTACAGAAACTATATACAAAAATAGGGCATCCTTAACTGATGATGATATTAAAAACAAGGAAATATCCAAGTGATCATCCACAGAAGTATTCCCTAACATTTTTTCATAGTTTTATTCTAAAGCCCTGATAACCTGATAAATATTAAGGGATGAAATAAATTATAATCATTTATGTTAAAGGTGAAAAATAAAATGTTATTTAGTATAATAATAATAGAGAATTTCAATTACACATTAAGCTAGGAATAAAAATATGATTATTTAAATTCAAAATTTCTCATGAACCAATTGCCATTTTTTACAATATTTATTATTATTACAATGTCAAAAAAAATACTATTTTCAATATAAAGAGTCATATTTAATGTATATTCAATATTTTTGTGTCTAAATTTATATTTTTTTTATTTTCTAATAGATAACATATTTTTTATAATTAATACAATTTTATAATTTTAAATAGAAGAAACAAAGAGAAAAAAACACATACAACTTCTCTTTGATGTTGGACTAAATCGGATATAAATCTATAAATTTCAACACTCTAGGTTGAATTTACATAAACTTATTAACTAAACATGCACACTATCATGTTTAGAGACAAATAGTAGAATAGGATTTGGTTTTTATAGGATAAGATTTATTTTTTGTATACATTGTTTATTATTTTGGAATTTATTTTTAATTAGATGTTATATTTCTGTAGGATAATATATATGTAATTGAAATAGTTATTTTCAATTTTATGATCAAGTAGTAGTTACTTCTCAAAAAATTATTTGTGATAAGGTGGATTTGGAAACTATAATGGATGTGTTGGTATCAGAATGACATTACTAAACTGGAGTATGGAAATTAATTACTAAAATTACATGATGGATTGTGATATTATTTATTAAGAATTTTATACTTTTTTACTTAAATAAATTATCTCAAAATAAAAAAAAAGAAAAAAAGAAAAAAAAGTAATGTAGTTTGTTTTCAAACAAAAAAATAATCCCCATTAATAAATTATAGTATAAACCATTGTCCATAATAACTCAAGATTTTGGAAAAAAATTAAATAAAAAAAAGGATACCAATTGGTTGTTTGCTATCTAAACCCTTAAAACATGTGTTAAATGTGAATTTGGGTTTGGAAAAAGTAATTTCTATTTTTAATAGTATTTTAAAATATGATTGATTATATAATTAAAAAAAATATTGATAAAATATAACGTAAAATATATAATGATTTTTATCACCATGATTATTCATAATAACTATATTTCCAATTTCATAGTGGATGTTTTATTGAGAATGTAGAGGGAAACAGTATTAAGAAACCACAATATATTACATGCAATATTTTCATAGATACTGTATTTGACCCAAAAAAAATAAATACTCATAAAATACCCTTTTTATCTATATATAAAAAAACTATGGATTGGAGGCATGATACTGAAATTTTCTAAATGAAGGAAAATTCTATTTTAAAATTTTATTTAATAGATATTATTTTATAAACTATTTTAAATTTATATCATTTAAGATAATTTGTTTAAAAAATCATATGGTGTTTGTTCTATTTTTTTAAAAAAAATAACCAGTTTATTACTGAATATAGACACAGAAATATGTGGTATAAATCACATTTTAAAAAATAAATCTATAAAAAAAATAAAATATAACTTATCATAAGTTATATTGGTTATGTTAATTTCGAAATATATGTTTTTTGAGCCCCTTTGTTTTAAAATGAAAAAATAATCAGTCTTGATAAGTAATAAGTGTTAAGTGTATTTCACAATTAGTGGTGTTTGGAAACACTTATTTTAGAACAAAGGGAAACTAAATATATTATAGATCTTTAAAAAAATATTATATGGAAATAAATATACAATATCAATTTTCATATTTAATAGGTGTTTTTGAGAATTTATCAATTAGTGGGGTTTGGAAACACTTATTTTTAGAACCAAGGGAATCAAAATATATTATGACCATATTTTACAAAACATATTCAAAAACTATATTATAGCTATTTTTGATGAATCTCATCATCAAAAATAGATAAAAATAAATTATTATATATATTATGTTTTATAAGCATTTCTCAATTAGTTTTTTATACCACTTACATGGAAATGCATATACAAAATCAGTTAACCTAATTTATATGTGTTATGAACATTTACATGTTAGTGTTGTTGGAAAAATTAGAAACCATTGAAATCCATTTAATAAAATTTTAATAATACAATAAAAAAATGTTATATAGTAGTTATAGGATAAAATAGATCACTATTTCTAGAAAACCATATTAGAAAAGAGTAGATATATCAATAATAAAAGGATTTATATCTTATAGAATCCAAAAACAAATAATGATTCCAAAGGAAATCAAAACTATTAAGATATTATTTTATTTTAATTTTTTCATGGATTTATATATATCAATTGTAAAAATATTTAAATATCATTTAAATACATAAAAAATAAAAAATAACTTGATATCTAGCTGATTTATATAATATTAAGGATATGAAATTAAATCAGATTGAAATTCAATTGATATGTCTTCATTTATACCAAAAGAATACATAATAATACAAGTCCAAAATTAGAGGAAAACAAAATACTATAATCCATATATGGATAACTCAATTTGGTATTTGTATAATTTTTATAAAAAATTACCTCTTGATACATCACAATGCTTATTGGTGTACCCAACAGGTTCCTGTTGGATTTTTTGAAAATATTAGTTGAACTTGGAGGTTTATTGACAATATATTAGTTTTAGATTTTGTATTTTTATTTAAATAAAAATGGTGTTAGTTTTTAATGGATATACCTAGATGATTATATTTTTGGATAAGGTTTTAATATTAGAATTCATCTTAAAGATGGCACTCGAGCAGCCTGACTAGAAAAGAATGTGGCTAAGCTCAAGGATTCCATGATGAGTGGGAGGTATGATCATAAATTTTGGTGTGTATGTATGAGGGGATGTAGGTGCGTGTGTTTGTGAGATGTTGGAAAAGGGTAATTGTTATCCACTTATATGGGTTATTAGAATGATTCATAAGAGGTCACGGACTCTAATTGAACTTTACTGGCTAGTTGAGGTGTGTCTCAGTTAATATATTATATAGGACTATGAGTGGAATTTTGATGTGGGATGACGGAAATAAAAATCACTATTTATAAATGAAGGAAAATTAAGTTGAAAGATTCAAAGAAAATAATAACCTTAAATAAAAGGAAATTTAATCCGTCATCATCTTCCTCCGACTAGGGATCATGCCCCCATGCCACAAGAAGTGAATACTATATTGAATAATCTCATTCAAATAAAGAATCTCTCATGAAAATCTCACCATGAAATATAATTTGATATGATGTATTTGGAGGATGACTATGAGAAATTATTAATCCATCCATGGGGTTTTTTATATGGTACACCAATATATGTTGAAGAAAAAATTATACGGAAAGACCCACCAAGCTGTAGTATCAAGGAGATGGTCATATTTTGTATTGGAAATTCTAATATATGAAATTTTAATTTCGAAAAATGGAATAGGGATTTTTTGAGATTTTAAGGGTTTTCATCGTGATGATCGGTATTGTTAATTGAAATTTTATATTGTCTATATCAGTGTGATCATGTGATTTTTTTAAGGGTGTGATATTCGACATGCATTGTTGATTTTTTATTCTTGTAAGCTGCGTCTAATGTTATCACGCATGTCATAAATGAAATATTATGTGTGGGACATGTGGGATAAGATGAAAATATATTTATAATAATTATGGATCATTCTCTGGTTTTTATTCCTAGGAATTCTTATTTTTGAATATAAAATATTTCTCAAACAATAGGTATAAAAATTACCGATATGGAAATTGTTTATACCAAAATTAATGGAGTGTATTTGTTGGTATTAAATGTTTTTCCATATTTAAAAAATAGATATATATATCATTAATTACGTTTTAATGTATGATCCATTATGTAAAAGTTGTTTCCATTTTTTTAAATATGGAAATATTAAAATGATATTTTTAGGCACCTAAAAGATGAACAAAATATGGAAGGTAGAGGAGGGGGACACTATTATTATTCCTTGATCGTATCTGTTCATCTGAATAGAGGGATGAAAGTGTTTTCTTCCTCTATTTATATCTATAAAAGAAGATTAAGGAGGGATAAAAGGTGAGTTACATTTAAATAACAATTACATAGAAATAAGATGAAGGTATGAGAAGATCTAGAGCCACAATGTTGAACTTGGAAAATTTAATGAGTTCATTAAGGAATAATTCATGTCATTGTATTATTATTTTGAGGGAGTTTCATATGTAGCAATGGGGAAGACACAAACTCAAATATCATTCCTAAGAAGCTGTGTCTATTTGGATTGAATAAGAAGTTATATCGAATATTGATGATTGAATTGAATTAATTCTAAGATAGAGATTCAAAAAGTTTTGGTTTTACAATATTTATTATGGGGATAAATTCAGGTCAATAAACAAATTGGAACCACAATAGAATAATTATTCTGAGTGTAGAGGAGGGTTCGAACCTATTATGAAATTAATCACTTCAGAATCATTGAAATATGAACGTTAGTTGTACTACATCCTCAAACATGAACAAATAGCTAGTTTGTGTTGATTGGATTAGAGCATTTGGGTGATCCAATTAAAACCATTGTGTTCCTATCTGATTTACTCTCTATATATGTGCATGATATGTGATGTGGATATTATTAGAAATTTGGCATGTTTATTGATAAATACTTATAATTGGTGAATAATATCCAATGTATGTATGGTTGGGAAGGCCCAAATTGGTTAAATATTTGATTACACCCCCAACCCCACTAAAAGTTTCATATCTACTAACAAGTGGAATAATACACTAGAAGTTATAATATTATTAAACCTGGCCTATGTAGTCTGTGTAGTTACTAGTGATTACAGAAGTTATTTAATTTACTATGAATTCTAATTTATTCAATGGAAATCAATAATTTAAATTCAATAAAGAATGTATTTCATAGTTTTAAATACATTATTATATCCATTTTCATGTATTAATAGATTAAATTTTTTTGATAAGTCATCTATGAATTGGGTATGCTAAAAATATAAGAATCTTTGAGATTGATGAATGTACTAAATAGTCCATAAAGGAAGATATGTGATAATTACTATTCATTGATATATTTGATTAAATTTTTTTATAAATACACATGGAATAAAATAGAAGAGTTTTATGACAACAAATCTATAGATAATTAAATAATTCCAATTATATCAAGTGATAATAATATTAATGTAATTCCGGATTTTCATTCAATTCGTGAAGATTGTCATTTTTCTAAAATACAAAGGAAAAAGACCACGAAAAAAATTTCTAGTACATTAACTTTAATCCATGAAAAATATGAAAATTACCTTGATATATCTTACTCAATACATATAGACAATATTCCTTATAAATATCTTGATGTATGTATTGTATCAACTGATTATGTTTATGATTAAGAAACTGATTCTTATGGTAAATATATATAATTTTAGTGTAAATCGAAAAAGGATGTTGTTTTCCTAAAAAATGAAGTTAAATTATTATAGGATTAGGGTTAGACAAATTTTTCTCTGCTAATATATTTGATGGAAACAAATATGAACTTCCTAGAAGAATTTATTCGAAGGAAATGACCACAAAAATGAACATTAATATGATGTGTCAAAGTGATAAAATTTAGGATCTTGTTCGAAGGGTTAAATAAATCCTTGAAAAAAGGGAATCTCCCAAAATAATCCCAAACTATTCTTATTGAACATTATGGAATGAAATTGAAGATGATTAATGCTTAAAGAAACTCAAATATTGATATAATATAAGGAAACTAATGGTGATGAATTTGAGATTCACTCATCAAAAGGATAAGCTACATGTTCTAATGAGAAATTCTAGAACTAAATTTCATCATTGGGGAACTCTATCTAAGGAAAATCAAAACACTACATCGTTATAATAAGGAATAAAATATATATGGGAACTATGGTAAGAACCTCGATCTTCTTCTAATGTATTTTTTCTTTTTTTTGGTGTTTTTGAGAAAAGGTTTTTTTTCTAGAAAATTCTTAAGTACACACTGTGTAATTTATGAGTACAGTCAGTGTACATGATTAACATGGGTGACTGTGTATTGGTCGTGTAACGGCCATGCGCACGGCAGTGTGTGGTCACCTGGAGACCACTTTATGTGGGGGCTAGTGAAGGAATGTACCCACCGTATACTCCAAAAGTACACACTGTGTACTTTTTTTCATTAAACATACTGGGGTTGTGCCTGAATGACAGAACCATATCCTTCTAGGTCTGGTTCGACTGACATAGACTGTATGACCATGATCTTTCCTCGAACCCCTGATTGAGCATCTGTTCTTCGATTATACTTTCGTCGATTGCATTGGGATTTCCTTGGTAAGTTCTTCCTTATTCAAGAGCTTTGTTTAATGATTCCTCCTCTTTTTCACGTTATCCTCGGTTGAGAATTCTTAACGTATTGTAGATATACGGTGTTCATGGGTGATTCAATAATTAAGGTTCACATATAACAATCTTAAAACACCGAGTTAGGTGGTTTGTTCCTTTCAGTTGAAATTATTTGAGTTATATGTGAAAAACTGCCCAATACCCTTGATTGGGGTATTTTGTGTTTATTGTTTTTTCCCTGTTAATTTCCTATTATGATTTTATCCTTGAGTAGAGGTTAATTGAATGAGAATAGGGTTAATTATAATTCCTTGGATGTGTTTTCCCATTCATGATTGCTTGTTTTGACTCTATGGACTTGTTTTCCTATTAGGTCGTTTACTAACCATGCCTAGTATTGTTAGGATGGGGTGATTGTTTATCGGACATACTATCCTGTTGTATACTATTATCCATGTAGTTCTTGATATTTACATTGGCCAATATGCTTCGTGGTTCTTGCTTGACTTAAATAGGGCCATGAGAACCTCGCGTATAGACCATAGAGAGAATGGATGTCATTGCTTCTCCAGAGAGTCTTTTCTACATACGATACGAGACCACAGATGGAATTGATGTAAGTTCTTACTTAGAGTGTTTATAGTTCCTCTACGTGGGCCATAAGGGGAATGTGACGTAAGTGCTTCTATAGAGCGCCTTTAGCAAATAATATGAGACTATAGGAGGAATTGATGGTGAGTGCTTCCTCAGAGAGTCGATACATAAGCTGAATCAGAGGGGGTATACTGAGTGTACTATTTAGAGTATTGCTTGTGTTTCTAGGTAGGACCATAAGGGATAAGATGTGATTATTTCCAAGAGGGTTACCTGTTATGTTATCTACTTTCTTGTGTTGTTTTTGTTGAACCATATGGGTTAGGCTGAGAGTAATTACCAGAGGGTTACCTATTTATTTAGCTGCTTACTTGATATGTGGAATTGAATGAAATTGAACAGTAGGAATGTTTACTATCAAGTACTTCCTTTTTTACTACTTCGATCTTAGTTTTCATGCCATATATATTCATTGACTCTTAGGAACTAATATCTTAGTGGTTTTCTACTCAGATTTAATCTCACACCCTGTTTGTGCCTTGCTTTTGGGACCAAATAGATTTTCTTGTTCTAGGTATAGATAAGGAAAAGAGCCCTTCTACTTTAGGTACTTGACTGCGTTGGAGCTGGAGAGCATGGGGCCAATCTTATGCTTGTGTTTCTATAGAGTTGTTTATTACATTTCTTGTACATTTTTTAAGTATTTTATTTCATCATTGTGATTTCTTTTGATTCTTTCCTTTCATAGGTATCATGAATAATTTATATATATGTGCTCTAGTTGTTTCTTTCACCAGTCTTCTATTGTTTATTGTTGTTGGTATATTTACTACTTCTTCTATTGTGTATTAGTTTTACTTCTAATGTATTACTCTACCAATGAGGGTATTGTTTCCCCACTATCACACACAAGGCCCTCGCTGCTAGTCGACAGCCTCTGGCATTCAGGGAAATGTTCATTAGCCCATGTGACCAACTAGGTACTTGGCGTCTCTAGGGGGCTTTCGGAACCTGGAAGTTACAAAGTGGTATCATAGGGATTCATTTCTTCTTGACTTAATATTTTGAGCCTATAGATAGGTATAGAAAGCAATAGGTACTTGGTTATAATATATGCCTGGGAGTAGCTATCCTAGGTATAGGGAAAAAGCCAATTTACCTCATTTATTACAATTTTTTGGTTTTTCAATTTTACAGTTGATTTGATTTCACCATTGGGTGATTCACATGTTTTGTGCTGTAATTGTTGATATTATTGATGTTCAATTTCTATAGAAACCTAATGAGAAGAGATCATTCCATCTCATGCATCATATAGGCAGTTGCTATAAATCCCATGTCATCCATTCCTGCCATGCCATTTAGGGTGCATTAGAGATTTCATGTTGGTGTGATAGATGTTGTGATAGATATGCATGTTGTGTGATAGATACCTTGATAAAAATACATGTTTCTTGATAGGGTATTGGTTGTGTAATGTTTTGTTTGAATGAATTCCAATCCTTGATTCTTGAGGTGTTATGGGTTTTCATGGATCGGAATTTGGTGGATCATTGATCTGTTATGCTTGTTTATAACATGTATATGATTCCAAGAATTGATTTTCGGAGATTATGGGCCCTCACAGATTAGAATTTGGCAACTTAATGTTCTTTTAACTATTTTTCTAGGTTCCAGAGTAGTCTCTAAGGCTTACTGTCTAGAAAATACCCAGAATACACGTCGTACAATGTTGAATTCACGCCATATGTTCTTCTATTTGGGAAGAAACTATTTTTCATAAGTACACGTCATGTATCGTATGTACACGCCGTGTAGTCTCTAACCGTGTGTCAGACTGTGTTAGTTGGGAAACAAGGTTTGGAATCCTTGGTAGGAGACATAGTGTACCCGATGTACACATCGTGTTGTAGAATCGGGTAGCCGACCATGTAACTAACAACACGGGTCGATTGAGTCTTCTCTAATGCATGATGTGTCAGTATTAAAGATGTCTGGTAGTGTAATGCCTAGAATATGGACATTTACCTAACAATACGGGTTAGTGTAAATCCTTTAGTGCATGTTGTGTCCATCTAGAACACACTGTGTAGTGTGAGTTGTGTGTCCAGCCGTGTCACTAACAATTCAGGTCAGTGAAACTCGTCTAGTATATTTCATGTCCAGTACTAACACACTAGGTAGTATTGTTCTTGGAGAACTGTGTGGCCTAGCCTTGTAAGGGAACTTCTGCAAGGGAAGAGGATCCAAGTGCATGTCATGTGTAAGGACAACATGCCGTGTATCTTGTGTTACACTACTAGTTCTGGCAGAAGTACACACCCATGTGAATGGCTTATAGGAACACACCGTATAGTTAATTATACACGCCATATATCCCTATTTTGAAAAACATGAATGATTTATTTCTAATGTTAATTTCTTAATCTTCTAGATTTCGGTCCTTGACTATCTTTATCTAAGGTATGCACATAAACATATAGATTCATGACACAAAGATTTCCTCCAGTTATAGTTTAGTGATCAAACGCCCGACATGAATGATCAAGGACTTCCAGCATATCCTTATGCTGTGAAAGTCTTGGCACCAACCACCTTCTAGACTTAGGTTCAAACGCATAGTTCCACTACGGCTTTATGAGGTTCATTCAGACCTTCTGAGCTATACCACATCCTGCCCTATCTAGGGAAGATTTCATATAGGTATTTCAGTAGCATCATCCTCCCACATTCATTGGAGAATGAGGACCCAGGCTACAGAGTCATCACTAGAATCCATGCTGACGGTCTTCAAGAATATAGATACACCTTCAGAGAGGAGTGTGAAGCTTGCTACACCCATGATTCGGGATTCCTCCAAGAGATGGTGGGATGTGATCTCAAAGTCGGTATTCCAGCAAGTTGTGTCTTTTGATGAGTTACAACATAAATTAATTTAATACTTATACCTAGAGACTATGAGTGATGATCAAGAATGATATTTCATGAGTTTGGTGTAGGGTAATCTTTCGGTTATGAAGTATTCTTCTCGCTTCACAGAGCTGCAGTGCTTCACGCCTATTCAAGGAGGTGATGAGTTATTCCTAGCAAGGATGTTTGAGGATGGTCTGAGGTATGGAATCTGATTGTAGGTGAACATCATTATGTTAGCTTCCATCACCTATATCTTCAACCTGGTGCTGCTCACGGAGTGAAATCTGAGGGACACTTCAGTTGAGCCCAGTCGGTTCGGCATTCGTAGTTACTATCCCTCGTACTGATGGCAGGAAGTGCCGCTAGGGGTCTTTGCATGGTGATCCAAGGAGGAAATACACTTCCTCTGGTAGCCAGGTGGTGTGGAACTAGTTCTGGAAGATGAGGCATATGGGGCCACATTGCCCAAAATACCCAGTGGAGTTCCAATCTTGTGGAATGGTGGGTCATATTTAATGTTTCTCTCAGATATTCTCACCAGTAGTTGGTGACAGGGGTTCTTCTATGACACTGTGTTCCTGAGCAGCCCCACCAGTTTCTCATCATTCTGGGAGCTGGTGTTCTTCCAGCTGTTTAGGAAAAGTTGGAGGTCGCGGTCAAGGTAGTCTATAACCATGATTTCAGCGACAACAGGGCGGATCAGATCATTGTGGTCAAGCAGGTCCACAGGGACGCTGTGGAGGTCAAACATTTGAAATGTTGTAGACCCAGTAGGATCCGGATCCTGGACCCTATACAGTATGAAGTACGATCTTAGTTGCCTCTGTTTTAGCTTCTTCTCTTTTCGATACAAGGGATTCCCATGTAATTATATATGTTGATGTTGTGGAGAGCATTGGGCTCTATATATTTTATTCTATTGATTTCTTGATGTTGGACACTCTGATGGGGACAATAATTGCTAGTGTGCAATAGTGAAAGGAGTTCCCTCTAGAGGTTGGTGGGTGTCCCTTCTCTTGGGACCTTTATTTCATAGAGATGACGGGCTATAACTTCATTCTCGAAATGAATAGGTTAGTTACCTTACAGGCATTTTTAAATTTTGCTAACCATAGGGTGAGATTCACATCACCAGAGAGATGATATTTTATTCACAAGGGAATATGGGATGTCCAGGCGAGCAGGGCAGGACCTGGGAATCTGGGGTTGGGACGAGTTACATCCCAAATTTCTAGTCATTATCTAGATGACCAAGGGACTTCACAGATGGACTTTCTTCCCACGGGGGATTGTTTTAGGGACTTCTTTCTAGATGAAATTATAGGTTTTCCTCCAGAGCATGAGGTATACTATTCTATTGATCTTGTGCTAGGAGCGACACCAATGTCCATTCCTTCTTATAGGATGGCTACACCAGAGTTATAGGAGCTCAAGAAGCTGTTGGAGGAGTTATAGGAAAAGTGTTTCATCTGACCCAGTACGTCTCCTTGGGTTTCATCTATTCTGTTTGTGAAGAAGTTAGATGGTACCCGTGGACTTTGTGTTGATTATTAGAAGTTGAACCAGTTGATGGTCAAGAACCGATATCCCTTGCCAAGGATTGATGGTCTCTTTGATCTACTTCGAGAAGCTTGTGTGTTCATGAAGATTGAATTGAGGCCCAATTTTCATCAGTTGCACATTAAACCATATGATATACCTCATACATATTTCTGAAGATGTTATAGTCTATACGAGTATGTGGTTGTGTCATTCAGTCTCATGAACGCTCATGTGGTTTTCAGGGAAGTGATGAACCGAGTGTTCCATCCATACTTGGATTCTTTCTTGGTGATATTCAAAGAAAATATCTTGGTGTACTCTCACACTAAACATGACCATTCCACACATCTTGAGATCATTTTGAGTACACTTGTAGAGCATCAGTTATATGCTATGTTCTCAAAATTTCACTTTTGGATGGACCAAATTCACTTTTTGGTTCACGTTATCTTGGAGTCAGGAGTTTCATTAGACCTAGTGAAATTCAGAAATATAGTTTCGTAGGATCATCTGAAGAACATATTTTTGGTATGAAGTTTTTTAAGGATGGAAGGATACTACAGACGTTTCATACATGACTTTTCACGATTAGTAGTGCTGCTGATGGGTCTAACTAAGAAGGATGCGAAGTTCTTATAGTCAGATTCTTGTGCGTCAGCCTTTTAGGAGCTGAAGGGGAGCATGACATCAGAACCAATTCTAGTATTTCTAGAGTTGGGAAAGAGTTTTACTATTTATTATGATGCTTCAGGTATCGGGATGGGATTTTCGCTTATGCAGGGCGGAGGATTCTTCGCCTATGGGTCTCAGTAGTTGAGGCCACATGAGTGGAATTACCCGATGCATGATCTTGTGTTGGCAGCTATTTTTCATGCCTTACATTTTTGGAGAAATTATCTTCTGGGATATAATTTTATGGTTTGCACTTTACACAATATTCTCAAGTATATCTTCACTCAGTGTAATCGGAATTTGAGACAGCGAAGGAGGGTTCAGTACCTTCAGTCTTTTGACATTGAGCTTGCCTATACACCAGGGAAAGGCAATGCGGTGGCTGATGCGTTGAGAAAGAGGACTCAGATACAGGATGTTCAAGAGGAAAGAAGTCAGTGGTAACTTATTGCCCTATTCTCTAAGATGCAATTGGATGTGTAAAACAGACAGTGACAAATGTTTCTTTCTTCTATAGCTGTTAACTCTACTCTTCTTGATCCAGTGCAAATGAGGCAGCTATCAGATTCTGATGGCCTAGTCCTACAAGAATGTGTGTCAGTAGAGGACCCTATTCCAGAAAGGACCATAGGTGAGGATGAGATATATCATTTTCTTGGAAGAATATTGGTTTCAGAAGATATATGCATGGAGATGATGCAGGATTTTCATTCCTCAGTTTGGGAAGTTCATCCTAGTGTCACTAATATGTATCATGATCTACACCAT
Organism: Viscum album; assembly: GCA_963277665.1. Classification (NCBI taxonomy): domain Eukaryota; kingdom Viridiplantae; phylum Streptophyta; class Magnoliopsida; order Santalales; family Viscaceae; genus Viscum; species Viscum album. Next base: position 1,899,902,168 of record OY728121.1, on the reverse strand, counting down.
TCAGTTTTGGTGGCTAGTTATGAAGAGATATGTTTCTATTTTCGTCATGAGATGTTCCACCTGTACGCAGGTGAATGTGGAGCATTAGCGACAAAAAGGACTTTTCCAGTAGTTACCCATTCCTGAGTGGAAATGGAACGATGTCGTGAGGGATATCTTGATAGGTCTATCGAGGTCTCCTCAATGGAATGATGAAGTTTGGGATGTAATAGTCATACTCATGAAGGATGCTCACTTCTTTCTGATGAAGGATTGTTTCAATGCTGATGAGTTTGGACGGTTTTACATCTGAGAGATTGGGTGTTTACATGGAGTTATGTACTCAATTTTTTCAAATAGGGATGCCCGTTTTACTTCTCAGGTCTGGCAGGGATTATAGAAGGCCTTGGGTACATAGTTTCTTCTAATTATAGCTTATCATCCCCAGATAGACGACCAATCTGAGCATATGATTCAGGTTCTTGAGAACATGCATCATGCATGCATCCAAGATTTTAGAGTTTATTAGTAGAAGCACATACCACTTGTGGGGTTTTCCTACAATAATAGTTTTCAAACTACTATTCATATGGAACCATATGAGGCTTTGTATGGTAGGCCATGCCGATCACCCTTATGTTGTCTTGAGGTAGGAGAGGTAGCTATAATGTGACATCATCTTGTCCGGGAGACCATAGAGCATATAGAGTTGATTTGGAAGATGATGGATACTACATTGTCTCGATAATTTTTTTATTCTAATTAACAGAGACGACCTATAGTGTTTGAGGTTGGGGATCAGGTTTTCCAGCGTGTCAAACTGAGGTTGGCACACAAGAGGATTAGGAGATAGGGTAATCATTCATCGTGGTTCGTCGAGTCGTTAGAGGTTTTGGAGTGGGTTGGTCCGGTTTCCTATCGGTTGTAGTTACCTCAGAGGTATTGGGCTATGCACAAAGCCTTTCACGTTTCATAGCATCAACGTTTTTTCTCAGACTCATCTCATATTTTTCAACCAGAGGAGGTTGAGTTAGAGGAGGATGCCTCATTCAAGGAGAATCTCTCTAGACTGTTGATAAAAGTATGATGTTTATCTGTGGATGGTCTATTCCTATTATGCGAGTATTATAGAAACACGTGTGAGTACAGGATGAGATTTGGGAGAGGGAGGCCGATGTACGATCTCAGTGGCGAGAGGTTTTTGAGGATTCTTCTTCTACATCCCCTTGCTAGTGAAATTCAGGGATAAATTCTTATAAGGGGGAATGTTTGTAAGAACCCGGATCTTCTTCTCACGTATATTTTTTTCTATGGTTTTTTTAGAAAAAGTGATTTTTCTGAAAATTTCTAAGTACACATTGTGTACATTATCAGTACATGCTGTGTACTTGGTTTTCGTGGGTGACCATGTACAGGCCGTGTAACGTCCCTACACATGGCCATGTGTGGTGACCAAGAAAACTCTTAATTTAGGGGCTAGTGATATTAAGTACACGTCGTGTACTCCTAAAACACACGCCGTGTACTTTCTTTTTTATTCATTAAACATATCGGGGTATCTTATGACAGACAGAACCATCTTTTTATTGGTCTAGTTCGACCGAGATAGACCATATGACCGTGATATTTCCCTGAGCCCCTGACCAAGAATCCGTTCTCTGATTAAACCTTCTTTGATTGCATTGGGATCGCCTTATTAATCTCTTCCCTCTTCTAAATCTTCATTTCCTGATTCCTCCTCGTATTGAAGTTATCCTCGGTTGAGAAATTTTAACATTTTTGAAGATCTATAGTGTTCTTGGGTGATTCAAGGCACACGGTTCAAGTATAATGACCCTACAAAACCAAGGTAGGTGGTTTGTGCCTTTTCATTGACCGTCTTTGAGTTATATGTTCAAAAGTTCCCAATACCCTTGAACAGGGTATTATGTGTTTATGGTTTTAGCCCTATTAATTTTCTTTCTAGGCGTGAATGCTTGAGTAGAGATTAATTGAATGAGAATATGGAAAATTTCTATGCTTTGGATGTGTTTTCCCATGCATGTTTTCCCATTTCTAATGTTTGGTATTGTTTTCCTGTTAATATGTTTACTTACCATGCCTAGTATTCATAAGATGGTGTGATTGTTTATCTGATAGGATTTCATGTTGTAGACTATTATCCAAGTAGTTCTTGAGGTTTACATTGGCCGATACGCTTCGCCATACATGATTAACTTACACAGGACCGTGAGAACCTGGTTTATAGACCATAGAAAGAATGGACATAAGGGATTCTTCAGAGTGTCTTTTATACTTACGATGTGATACAATATTGGGAATTGATGTAAGTACTTCATAAAAGTGGTTGTTGTTCCTTGACGTGGGCCACAGGGGTAATGTGACGTAAGTGCTTCCCCAGAGTGACTTTAGCTACTAATATGATACAATAGGAGGAATTTATGGAGAGTGATTCCTTATAGAGTCTATACTTATGTTGAACCAGTAGGGTTAGACAGATTGTACTACCCATAATGTTGCTTGTGTTGCTGGGCTAGACCAGAGGGGATTGGCTGTGAGTACATCCCAGAGGGTTACCTATTGTGTTTTTTGCTTGCTTCTATTGTTTTGGTTGAACAAGATGCTTTAGGGTGAGAGTACATCCCATAGTGTTACCGACTTTTTTATTTTCATACTTGATATGTGGGATTAAATGAATTTAACTTTATGAATGTTTACTATCAGGTACTTACTTGTTTAGTTATTCTATCTTATTATTCACGCCATATATATTCACTAACTATTAGGAACATATCTCTCGATGGTTGCCTACTGGGATTTAGTCTCCCACCCTATTTGGGCCATGCTTTTGGTCCCAAATAGATTATCTTGTTGTAGGTAGAGATGTGGAGATAATATTCATAGAAGGTTTAAAAAGTTGTAGAGTATCCTATTTAATAGAAAAGTAATGCATGTTTATCTATTTCTTCAGAACAATAGTTTTGGATGAAAAAGGAGAAGATAGAGAATATTAACATACCTACATCAAAGTAGGTTTCTACTATTTTTACTTATATTGAAAAATATATTTTACTTTTTCTATGTGTTTTAGAGGTTCTATAGGAATTTAGACCAGCACAAATGTTATGAAATGCTCTTGTGGTGTAGTTAGTGCAATGATGTACTTCTGAACTTTTGAATCCAACTAGAATTTTATGTGAAAAAATATAAAAAATACATCAGAATATAAATATATAAAATCTATAGAAGTATGAAGGGTGTTTTTAAAATATATGAAGCCTAAAATAGGGTTATTTAAATGGTTATATGTTGATAATTTGATGTATTGATACCTTATAGAATGTAAGTATTATTATGAAAAAAACACAGGAAGGAGTTCCATAATAATCCCACATTTTATTATTATGGGACAAGGGGGTGTTCATTATATTTTTTCATTTTAGGAATGATATTTTTATTATTTTTTTGTGTGATTTAATGATTTAATCCTTGAAAATTATTAAATATGAGGAGATTTTAATTAATTAAGTTTTTTATGAATTTTGGGTTTAATTGGGAAAATGATTAGTTCTGTAAATTTAGAAGTTTTTTGAAGATTCTGTAGTTTATAAATATATTTTTCAATTATTATCCAAATTGAGAATTTTCTTTTTTTAGGATTTATTTCTTCATTGGATTGATCATTTTCATCTAGGCCCATATCCAATTTGGAACGCAATTTTCCAAAAAAATATCAATCATGTGGATAAATATTTCTTATCTGCATAATTGACCTCATATTATTAAATTAATAATATATAAGTATATTGAACATAATTATGTTATTATAGACGGTGTAAATAGAGGAATATAATGGGACAGTTAACATTAAATTCCAAAACATAAGGATATCCTTAATGCATCATTTGAGTGAGTCCATGTGGAGTGCTTGATATAGTTATTAGATGCAAGAAGAATCTAAAATCATTTATTTGGAAATATATTCTTTTACACCAGTCCAAAATATTTTAAATTTTTTGGGTCAATAGTTAACTCTATTACGAACATATTTTATGAATAATCATTTACATGGTTTGTCCATATGTTGGACAAATAGAAGAAAACCATAGGAAGACAAATTCTAGAGGATCAAATTTTTAATTCTTTGTTTTCTCTCTTTTATTCTACTTAGTTTTATAATTAATTATTCCTCCCCCTCATTCAAAATTTCTCTTACCATGGTGGGGTAAAATTATTTTTTGTTGGTTAAGGATAGGTCTTCTCTTTTTTAATTTTTCAGTTCATTCACTCAATGTTTTAAAATCATTTTCTCTATTATATGAAATCAGATTTAATTTTTTATAACTATTTTTATAATCATGTACGATTGCACTTGATTTTCGATTCTATTTTTATTTCATTGGACACTGATCAATATCTCCCTCAACTAGGTTCTTGTTTATATTTTTTGGAAAATATTAGGGCTTAGTAGTGATGTAGTCGACAATATCAAGTACTTGTGTGAAGAGTATTGAAAATTATTCACTATTTGGAACAAACAAGAACCGATTTGGGATTTCTTATGTCAATTGGGGGTATTAATTACAACATTATCAAAATTTTTACATAGTGTAGACTAATCATAGAATTTAGTAAGGTTTATTCTCACCATTACTATTTTACAAAGTGAGTGAGAATAATCGATTGTCGATTATCATTTTTATCAACTTAGTAGAAGAGAATTGGATAATTTGAACTATGATTGAATTACAATTGGAGAACCAAACCATACCAAATCAAAAAATCATAAAATAGTTTCAATCACTTTTTTCAAACTTTTTTTTTTATATTTTTCATAAATTTTTTAACTTTTTTTAGTTTCGTTTCTTGTCTTTAAAAAATAAATCAATTTCAAAAAAAACTCAATTACTTCTCCAATTTTAAGGAGAAATATTTATTGTTCTGTGATCCTCTCTAGAGACAACCTTGGTTAAATAAATTACAACATTTGAAATAAAAGTAAATAATTGTTTTTTCCACACCCCATGATAGACAAATGTAAGAAATTGTAAATATTATCGAGGAGGTAGTTCCATCATTTTTTTCTCTTTATTATACTGATTGACTAGAAGTAAAAATGTTGAAACTACCCCCATATATCCTAAAATATAAAGATTCTTGTTGAATAGAATTATAAAACATAATTCTCAATTTAAATATAAAGAAACTTTCTTTTCTAAACATCAGTAAAACTTCATGTTTTGTCTATGAACCCATCATCATGGCTGGAAATCAAAACTATACAATTTGAGAAATCTATGCAGCACATTTCAAAAATAAAAAAATCATATTGCTATCACAATGTTAGAAAATTAATTTTAGAAGAAACCAAACATGATTCCATTTCTCCCAAAATTCCATGTCTTGTTAGGTCAAGACCCAAACAAACATATTAATGAGTTCACACATGTATACTATAATTTTAGACCTCAAGGATTAGTTGATGAGAGGGTAAATTGGAAGGTGTTCCAATTTTCATTAGAATGAGATGCCAAAGATTGGGTGTATGGCCTAAAACCTAGATATGCGAATGAATGGAATGACTTGGTAAGATGATTCATGAAAATATTCTTCCAAACCTCTAGGAGAACAACCATTAGAAAGAAAATCTATGTCATTATAAAATCATGCGGAGAATCACTTTAAGAGTGATGGGATATATTTAAGAAGCTATGTGCTAGCTACCCACATCGGGAAATTCAGAAGCATCAATTTATTATCTTCATTTATCAAGGATTACTGGACAATGATTGAAACTTTTTTGATGCATCATATAGATGAACATTGATTAACAAGTCACCATAAGAATCAAATGGATTGACTGAGAAAATATCTCAAAAATCCAAAAAAAATTGGTACAATATGTACATGAACAAGAGGTATTTATCAGGTAGGAACTTTTCATCTATCACCAATATTATAAACCTGGATTAAATAGATAACTAGTTTTGTCAGATAGCTAGCCTTCAAACTAGTGGGTCACCAACAAGACCTAGCTAAGGTATATTGTTAATGGCCATCACCTAATCATTTCACTAAATAGTGTCCCTAAATACATGGAATTGAATGTTGGATAGAAGTATTTTAGCTAAGGTAGTATTAGAAAAATCCATGATTGAGAAAGCAGAACAAAGTACAATATAGATTTTTAACATAGAATAATCAAGCTAGACCCTCCTACCAACATTAGTTCCAAAACCAAACCCCATTCCAAAATCAATTTCAGATCCCACCCCCATTTTAACAAAATCAATTTTATAACAAACCTTCCTACCAATAACCAACAAATATCCATTTTCTATATGAGTATCCATCCACCAGTGCCCAACCACTAATTCAAAACCAATAGCAGAAATATGAGTTTGAAGGGATAAAATTTTGGACCCTGGGACACCCTGAGAGGGGAGGGGTGAATAAGTGTGTCAATGTTTTCATATGATGTGATGACCTTGTTCTCACATAAGAAGGAACTCATTAAACTTGTTTGGTAGATATGATCATTAGTCAAACATTCCCATGCCAAAAGATGATAGATAGTAATTTTACATGGTTCATCACTAAGGGTTATGTTCCATGAGCATACGCCTACATGTTGTCAGTCATACCAAATTCCACTAATCCTCACTTGTTTTGGAATAAAAGATTTCAGACACTATCACTCTATTCTACGTATAATTCCATCACAATGGTTCAAGGATAGATCACAACATCCCTCAAAACACTTCCTTCGACTCTCCTTGGTTCACAACATTTGGAGAAGCCGTACATAGTCTAACGACTTGAAGGTATCTTCAATAGATCTGAATTGTAGTATTTTTCTACTTCTAGCATGATTCAACGCTTGTATAGATTTCCATAATTGATTCACGAGAAGGAATTGAGCGAAAAAAACATTTTCCAAATGACTCATAGAATCTCTCCACTACACTTATGCAAAACACATGCTCTTGCATGTAATATTTTTTATTTATCATGCAAGATGAATTTTTGGCTACCCTTATATTTCGCACAACCCATATCATTCAAACAACTACATCAAAGGGATCACATGGTCTTTTTATAGAAAAGAAACACATTTCATGAATGTATCTCTCTCTACTTCTCTTCTGTACTCAAGTATTTCTTGTGGAAATGTAAATTATTTTTCATTGATTAACTATTATGTCTTACATAGGGTATCCACCTATTTATAGGCCTTGATGACCATGTTCACATGTTTCTGATGCCTTTTCATCGGTGTGCATAAGACTCCTACAGTGTTTGAAAACCCCATTTTGACGTCGCATTAGAAATGTAATATTATTCCACACAACCTCATATTTTGTGTACATTTAAATATTGCACACACTTTTTCCTTTTCCATATATTGATGTATTGATCCCAAATCACGCTTTGCATTCAAGTTTCCAAACACCCTTCAATCCTGTGCGCAACTGACTTTGTCAAAATCACTTTACTTCGTATTCCAATTTTTAGACATAAAACTTTGGAAAATACTAAGAAATGATGCCACCTTCAATATTGAAATATACATGAACTGTAATATCATTTTCCATTTAAATTTCTAGATCATGCAATGTGGGATGACAAAAATCATAACTCGTTATCCATTTCTTGCACAAAAATTCCCTGGTTAAACAATCTATCCCTTTGGGTTTTCTTAAACCTATGGATATATTCAATAGACCACCATCCACTATCAAAACATGATACACAAAAATAAATTTAGAAAACACTCTACGTGAATATGTAAAAATCTTGGTGTATAATACTTGTGGGGAATCATGAACTGGGTTCTCATGTTTTGGAATGCATAACTATTTCCTCATAACACCAAATTGTTTTCTATATTATTATTTTCTCCCTGCATTTTACCCCTTCTGAAACTAATAATTTTCCCCCATTATAGCATCATTGAAATTATCTATTCTATGTATTTTCTAAAACTATAAAAAAACCATCATTTTCATTTTTTCTACCATTGAATCTATTTATTCTCCCCTATTGGAAATAAAACTGAAGAACCAAAATATAACTTGTGGATCTCAAACCACACTCCCCCTAGATCATATATATCATATAAACCAACATCCCATCCATATTCATATTTAAGTGGTTTATAAAAATGTTGATAGGGGAACCGTGATATCCCCATCAAGCACTGGGAGGTGGTTGAACAAAAAGGCTTAACTAATGATTCTCAAAAACAGCTGCAACTAGTGGATTGGTTATAACATCATCCACTTTCTAACCAGTTCCAACATGATACCTTATAATCATTCCCTGGTTAACTTTTTCCATGATGAAGTGATGTATAATTTCAATACCAATTGTATGAGAATGCTGAATATGATTTTTTTTGAGATCGTTAATGCTCCTATTATCCCAGTGAATCACTATTGGTTATTTCACCTCCCAACCAATATCTGTTAGTTTTTGGTTCATCCAAAGCAGTTTTGTGAAATCATTTCTATCCGAGATATACTCTACCTCAGTAGTACTAAGAGAAGTACTTTCCCTTTTCTTACACAACCTACCCACACATTTTGTTCCAATAAAAAATGCTCCACCACTTGTGGACTTTCTGCCGAAAACATCTCCAGCCCAATCAGTATCAGAAAATGCATACAATTCACTATATCTTCCTTCAATAAAGCATAATCCATAATTGTGAGTACCTTGAATGTATCTATGGATTTTTTTCACTACCACCATTTATTATTATTTCATCTTACTTTGAGATCAGGCTGCTAAGCATGTGGCAATGACAATATATGGCCTTGTCACTGTCAATTACAATAAGCATCCAATGATTATAATTTACATTGTGGGATCTTCCAATGTACCATCAATATGATTTACCTATTTGGTTCCAACCACAATTATATTAAACATTAGTTTGGAGTCATGTATATTGAATTTCATTAGAAACTCTCTTGCACAAATTTCCTGTGAGATAAAAGTGAATTTCTTTCCCTGAATCACATACTTCCATAAGAAATATGTGAGTTCACCAATCATGAATAGTTCAAATTCTTATTTCATGTGACTAGAAATTAATCCACTAATACCTTCCTGCTTCAACCAAAAATAATATCATCAACATAAACTAGTACAATGAACTGATCTTTCTAAGAATTATTCACATAAAAATTATGATCCAATACTCCTATTTTGAATCAAATCCTTTTAACATAATAATCCTTTTGAGAATACCTTTATCATGATGCTTGTTTCAGTCTATAAATAGCTTTCTTTAGTCTGTACACTTTCATTTCATCATTAATGAGAAGAAAACCAACCAGTTCTTCTATGTAAACTTGTTCTTCATAAAAACCATTTAGGAAAGTAGATTTGACATCAATTTGATACACTTTTTATCTAAATTGAATTTCTATGTAATTTTAAAAATTGATTAACCTACTCTAGACATAAGAGAAAATTTTACATCAACATCCTCACCTTCTATATTTGGATATCCTTTACACACAAATTGTGACTTATTTCAGATCACATTACCATGATCATCATATTTTTTCTTAAAAATCCACTTTGTACCAATCACATTGTAACATTTGGGTCTATTGACTAGATGCCATGTTAGTTTGTAATTAATCTAGTCCAACTCTTCATTTATGGATTTCACCCACAATTCATCCTTTTTAGCTTCATCAAATGAAGATGGTTCCCCAAATGAAAGAAAGGTAAATAGTGTATTAATCCACATTCTCCTAATTTTTATGGATATAGTTCAATCCCAAATGATGTTGGAATGATCAATTTACACTGTTTGATTTCCCATGTGTGGTTCAGTTGAATTCTCTCTAACCAAGGTTTACTCATATGATTCTTCATCATAGTCTACATCATGATGTGACTCCTACGAGTTTTCGGCCCCTTCATATACTTCTATATTTGGATCCATTCAATGTTCACATTATTCCTCATCTTATATCATATCAACATAAAAATTACATGAGGAATATATGGTTTTATCTTCAAAGATATTTATATCACTAACTTCCACAATTTTTCCAAATTATTATTGGTATATTTGATGGATTTTATATTCATTGAATATATAAGAATATTCCTTCATCTGTCGCATCACCATACATTCTTTTATTTCCCTCTGTGTTTTTTATAAAACCATTCCTTCTAATAACATGGAAATAATTCCAAGAGGGATTCCTTTTATTACACAACCCATACAGTGTCTTCGATTCACCAATATAAAGTCTTGTTCTATTTTGAATATATACCACAACCTGTATGGAATCATTCTAGTAGTGTCATGGGATTCGACTCACAATCACCATAGTCATGGCCATAATAGTCACATGTCTATTTTTGTGCTCAAAAACTCCATTTTTCTATGGAGTTCTCACAACTTCCGCCTCATTTTTTATTCCATGATTTCTAGGTAATTTTCAAACTCAATGGATGTGCATTCTCATCCATTGTCAGAAAAAATAATATTGTTTTTCCATCCAGTATCATTCTCATAGATTTAGTGAAGAGTTTTTATGCAATCAAGCACATTCCATATCATGTTTATAACCATCACACAAGATAGTGTACTATAATCAGCATTGAGGAGAACAAAGTACCATTATCCCTTCATTCATGAAATTTTTATCAGGCCACATACATCTATATGGTTGAGATAAAGATAATTTGATTCTAACTTTCATCTTCGGCCAATTTAAACTACATTCCAAATTTCCTCAAATGCAGTAATCACAAGTCTTCTCCCATTCACACTTCAGATTGGGGATATCCATGAATATATTTAGATTAGATATATTTTCCATTTATGAGGAGATTGTGATGCATATCATCCACAGAAATAACATCATTTTTCCTTATCTCTCAAATAGATTGCTCAGTACTCCCACTACCTTTTATCATCAATGAACCATCATTAACAAACCATACAATTAAATTAAAATTTTATTAACATTCACTCATAGGTATTCATTTATCATAATATGGGATGATCATAAACTATCAAGAATCCATGATTTTCTTTTCATTATAGCATTGATAGCTACTTCTTCAAAGATGTAATTTTAATTTTTCCTCTCTTCTTTAAATGAAATATTAGATTGAGTAGGCTATAGGGATTTCCTTTTAGGTTTATTTTCTTTATTGATGGGTTATTCATATTCATAATCATCTTACCAAGGAGAAAAAAAATTTGTAATAGAAACACCAATTGGTTGGAAAATATTGACATGTAATTTAGTTTTGTATGAATTTCTCATATCCTTCCTCTTCCATAAATACATAACTTTATAGACAATGTTAGAACAATTAAAATAATATCCATAAAAATTATTTATTCAATAAGAAGTATGACATGATTTTTTTTCTATTTTGTTGGACTCCTAGATCATCCCCATTCAAATAGCTTCTTCCCTCTTGGATATATGATATTGCATGTCCTGGATACCAAAAAATTGACATTACATAAGTGGAAATGACTTCACATTTAAATTCATCCTCCAGTATCATTCCATAGAAAAATATTTTGGATGCCTATCATTTCTAGAAACCTAATGATAGTTTTTTGTTCTTATTTCATTTTGAATTATGGTTTTCTTTTTCAGAACTTCTTGTGACCTTTTAACATGTTCGACTTTCAGCATGTCATTATTCTGGCCCACATTATTTTTAGTATTTTATGTTTTGGCATCACAACTAATTCCACTACTTCCCATGTTTGTGGTTATTTGATCATTAAAAATATATTCAACTCCATCAAAATAATGTTTTTCTCTCTCTAGTAGCTCAGCATCTAAGAACCTTCCAAAAATTATTTTCTTCTTTTTTTCTTTTTAAGTTGATTCCATTTCATGTTTACTCCGTAGAGTTGCAACTTCTTCTTCCAGACCTACAATAGTATTGGACTTCTCTTCTAGTCTAGAGGTTTGGTAATTGATGACCTTTTCATGTTTTTAAATTTTAATCTTCTACTCCACAACATATTATATAATTTTAAGGGATATTTATTATACATTCACTAATCCTTCCAGTTTTTCAATTTCAGCTTCAAGTTGATCTACATATTCTGATGATTCATCCACAACATATCTCTATTTTTATATGTTATTTTGATTATGAATATTACTAAGGGAATACTATATTTGTAACTTTATATTAGCATCAGCACTCATCTTATGATTTCTTTCGGTTTCTCTTTATGTTTCTTACTTCCCATCTATAAAAATCATAGATTATTGGTTTCCTATTTTAAAATATGATTAGCTTCCTCAATAAATTCAATATCATCATGATCATCCTCATAGAAAAAAATCATTTTCTATAGATTATTTTCAGATTTTATTTTTCTCTTTTGGGAAGAAATTTTCTAATCCTTCTGTGAGTTTTCTACTTCGCCTTCATCATCATCGAACATCCTTGAGCACTAAGAAGAAATGTTCCCAACTCTTAAACCAAAAAAACATTCCAAGGGTATCATTCCTTCGAATTCCCCTTTTCCCCTTTTTAATTTCCTGGAAAGTAGTGAAAGAAGTTTTCATTCCTACATATCGTAATCAACATTATTTTATAAAATTTCTAGATTTTCCATTTCATTGAATGTAATTTCCTTGCTGTCATGTGCCATCACATCATCGAGCATTTCTCTTGTTTTGAATGCCACCAGACTACTAAGGAGATCATCCTGAGAATGTTTTGATAGATCCCTTTCCTCAAGGGATGACACATTTGGGGTTGTATAGCAGTTTTAGCCTTCTTATTATTTCTTTCATAGTTTCAATGTCATTGATTTCATCCCCATGCGCTCAAAATTTTCATACTACAACAGTAATATAATTGAAGAGGGAATACTCATTCTCATCAGGATGCATCATCATATCGTCAAAAATGTTATGTATGAATTAATTTTTTACCTCTATCACATCATTGTCTCATTCATATATATTCTCCAATATTCCCAACATATAACAATCTGAAGTATAGATAATTACCTTTAGATAGATCAGATCAAATAGTGCCGTAGTGAGAGAATTCTACGCTATAGTGGCTACATCAAGAATCTTCTTATCTGTATGAGTCATAAACATCAATGTTGGATTAGTGACTTCAATTCCTTGCATATTAGAAATAATTACATCCATTCAAATAGATATTTGATGATATCTCATCATGTTATTCCATATGTTAATGTTTCTCCTATCAAATAGGGGAACTCCCCTCAAATTTACTGAATTACCCATGATGGAAATGGAGGACATATTTAACACTAGTAACCCATCCTATGATACCACTATTAGGACCCCAAGAAACCTTAAGAGAGGAGGGGGTAATCAAGGTGTCATGTTTTTCATTTCATGTGATAGATCATGTTCCCACGCTGGATGAAACTTGTTAAACCTATATGATAATATGATCAGCAATCAAACTATAACGACCCATACTTTACATACATTGTTAATACTTCAAAATGGAAGCACACTTATTACAACTATTGACAAAACCACAAAGGACCGTATAGGTATAGTGTCTTTAGAAACTGGGAAACATAAACAACTGGTTCATAAATCTTCTACAGTGTCTCCCATTTATTTCATCATATCTACGGTCCCTTTTAGCATATTCTACTTAATATCCATCTTCCTGACCTGGGGAAAAGAAAACATAAAAGGGTGAGCTCAAATGCTCAGCAAGGGCAAATAAAGGAAATAAAAATCATATCATATCTTTTTGAAAATCATAACCTGCAAAATAGATCATAATATCTTAACATGGAACAAATCATAGAAGTGAAAATGAGATCCCCATAATCATAACATGAAACTTGAAACTTTGTTTCATGTACACATAATCATGGAAAATCATTTCTTGTTAGTCATGACTCATTGCCAAGACTATCTTAGTGGACAAAGTCCCTTTCTGAACCGAGTCACCCTCGTTCCAGTCCTGTTTCACTGAACCGGTATAACCTAACGTTCCAGCCATGTCTATCTCATGAGATATAAAATCTTTACCCAATGCATTGGAGGGAGATATAGGTCCCACCCATCTTATAATGAATCCTTTCTTATGTGTGCCACATAATCATAAACCATACATCATAGCGTAACCCATGTAATAAAAATGGGATTCCTAAACAACATGACATCATGAAACAATTCATATAAGATACATGAATTCATAAAAATATTTCCATCACAACATAATCAAACCAATGTAATAATACGGATAAAAATAGAACCCTTTTATTATCTTAGATGGAAAATAATTTTGATAAAATACTTGAACTCCATTCTTGAGGAAAATATCCTTTCTACTTCAAAAACATTTTTCCTTTCATAACATGTCATAGGACTTTAAAATAAAAGAAGTTGATTAAAAATAAACATGAAAACTTGTAAAGGAAGTTTCTTTGAAATAATTTTTTAAAAATCCATTCATGCCGTATAAGTTAAAAAAACATTTTTCGTACTTTTGTCGGAAAAGTCAAAAAGTACCTCGTACGAAAAATGACAAAAGATTCCTTTCATACATATTACTAAAAACTCACCGAAGGGTAAAAATGGATTTAAAAAATTGTAGGTGGATGGAAATAATATTACATATTGATGAAACATGGATGTGGATTATAAAATACACCCCAGTAAATACTTACGAATAAACAATCTCGGATAAAAATGAGATTGTGATATTTCCCTTACCTTAGATCCGATTTGCTTTGTACATGTCCGAAGCTCCTGTATAATGGTTTAAATAATGTTATTTACTTATTCCAGAATCATACATATTGATATGATATCATGTATGGTCATATTCTTAGCTTCTTGTTAGTAATATTTCATTGTTACTTGTTACTCGGGTCTTTATTGCCTTTTGTTCTTATGCGTGTTTTGCCGAATAAATTCTTATTCTTCTTTTAAGGTTATAGATACCTTATATCCAGAATGGTATTAGTGTAACATATATCATATTTATTCATTCAATTCATTTATATAATTACTATGTAATGATGATCATGTAGAACGAGTCGCATCACATCGTGGAGACAGTATTCCGTATGTACGCACGAGTGATGATATCATTCCTATGATCGTGGAATTGTATTGGAGTATATATATATTATTTCATTATCAATATTACTTTATAATAATCATAAATAGTTACCCATTACACCATTATACCCATCCTTGTAAGGTGATGGTGGAAAATAGATCACACCACGGCGTGGAGACTGTATTCCGTACGTACGCACGCGCGGTGATTTCATTTTTCCGTAGGATGGATAGAAGGTGAATTAGGGTTGTTTCATATTTATAATAACATATCAGTATGTAAGTAATACTGATGTTATTACTTTATCATGAAACAACTAAAGAAGAAGAAGTTGAAGAAGAAAGAAATTGAAAAGATCGGTAATGGATATTACCTCTTCTTTGGAACGCTTCTTTGAATCCTCCACTTAGGGAACTAAGATTGGTCTTTGAATAAGACCAGGACCTCTAGGATTATTCTAGGGAAGTGGAGATGAGAAAATGGAAGGGTTTTTCAGAGCTTGAGTGCTCAAATTTGGTGTGAGGAGGAGGGGGAGGAGGTGCCCTTTTATAAGGGAGGAGAGGGGCACTTTAGGAATATCTCAAAATATTATTTTATATTAAAGTCAAAATCAGTTTATAATGGTTACAAAGGGTCTTATTTCGAATCTAAAGTGGGGAAGGGTCGAAATCCTATCAACCAATAGGATTTAGACATGTTTAGGGTATTATTTTAACCTTATCAATTAGATTTAACTCTAAGTTAAATAATTTAACTTTTACCATGTCTTTTTGTTTTCTTTCACTATATGGTTAATACACTTACTATAACATGCCAAACGAACCCCAAATTGTTTATTATTAATATATATATCTTTATCTATGTCATTTGGCCGAACATTAGATTTTTAAGTATAAAATAACAATTAATAATATAATATTTGATTTATTTGATTTAAAAACTATTTTGTGTCAATTTTGACACTATTTGATATATGATTTTTGTGAAAGTCATAACAGAATTATATGTTCAAACGAAGTTGATTAAATCAACATTAATATATCACAGTAACCTAAAAAATTAGTTTAATTCATAAAAAGTCTCAAATTACATTTATTTTGGTGTTTATAACATCAATTATGTCAATATTTCATTAATAAGATAATTACTGCATCATCATTGTGTCATAAATAAATTAAATTATTTAATGTCTAAAAATTACAAATAAAATACCATTATGTAGTAAATAGTTTTATCTTTCTTATGAATATTTATAGTCGAATTTATCTTATGTATAACCCCATATTAAAAATGATGTACTTATTAAACTTTAATTTTAACTATTTTAACCCTTCTTTAAATAAATTAATAATAAATGTCCTAATCTAACCCAAGTGGGCCTAAATGGTCATATTTTATTCCTAAGTTTGTTTTTGGTC
Organism: Viscum album; assembly: GCA_963277665.1. NCBI lineage: Eukaryota > Viridiplantae > Streptophyta > Magnoliopsida > Santalales > Viscaceae > Viscum > Viscum album. The sequence continues at coordinate 1,899,885,678 of OY728121.1, read as the reverse complement.
GAATTAAACTTATCCAATAGAATTAGTACATGTTTTAGGGTAATAGTAATATCATTTTTACCCTTAGTTACCCTATTTACTATTAACCGCGGTAAAAAAAAAGTAAAAAGTTATTATTCACCAAAAAATTATTTTTATCCCATCGAACCACATTTTACTTACTGATATCAACCGTGTCTGTCGGATTTTCTAAATTCCATTCACAGAAGCGGTAAAATTATGTTTTATGCAAAATTCAGTTTTTAACCTACCACTTAGTGGTTTCACTATTCATCAAAAATTGAAAGTTTTCAGAAAAATACCAAAATTTCACCCTAGGCTAATTTCGGTATTCCGAATCCAAAAATGAAGTCCATTTTGAAAAATAAAATTTAAAAAATTTCAAAAAGTGGTTATTACTATTCCTAACGGCTAGTTTTAATAATATTTTAATAGCATATCGTTGTTTAGTGAAACTCGGTATTGAGTACGACGCAAGCTATCGAGGAAGGTCGTGATTGCGTGTAAAGTAAGCCAAGCAAGTGTGTAGTGAACGATTCCTTTGATGATATATAAAAACAAAATATTACTCATAAAAATCTCGGGTGTTACATTCTACCCCCCTTAAAAAGAATTTCGCCCTCGAAATTCGTCACATTGTAACAAACAGATGAGGATACTTCTCCCTCATCATATCCTCAAGCTCCCATGTAGCTTATTCAAGTTGGTGGTTCCTCCATAAAACTGTCACCAATCGAGTGGTCTTGTTTCGTAGGACTTTTTCACTACGATCCAGAATCTCTATCAGTTGTTCTTCATAAGAAAGATCTTGCTCCAGCGGTACAACTTCTGAGATGAGTACATGTGAAGGATCAGGTATGTACTTTCTCAGGAGAGATAGATGGAACACATCGTGAACTTGAGAAAGATTCGGTGGAAGCGCCAATCGGTAATCTACCTTTCCAACACGATCCAGTATTTCGAAAGGACTGATATATCTAGGGCTCAACTTCCCCTTCTTTCCAAATCTCATAACCCTCTTCCAGGGAGATATTCGTAAGAACACTTTATCACCCACTTCAAACTCTAGGTCTTTTCTTCGGTTGTCGGCATAACTTTTCTGTCGACTCTGAGCTGCTCTTATGTATTGTTGAATAGATCTAACCTTTTCTTCCATTTCATCAACGAGATCAGCTCCTAATAGATTTCTTTCCCCAACTTCATCCCAGCAAGTTGGAGTCCTGCATTTATTTCCATAGAGAGCTTCATAAGGAGCCATCTGAATACTGGAGTGAAAGCTATTATTATAAGAAAATTCCACCAAAGGTAGGTGTTGATCCCAACCTCCTTTGAAATCCATAGAGAAAGATATCAACATATCTTCTAGGGTTTGAATTGTTTTCTCAGACTGACCGTCTGTCTGGGGATGATAAGCAGTGCTGAAACTCAACTCTGTATCCAGAGTATGCTGAAGACTTCGCCAGAACTTCGAGGTAAATATCAGATTCCGATCAGATATAATATAAAGTGGTACTCCATGCAATCTTACCACTTCCTTTACATATATCCTGGCAAGATGATCTAGAGAGAAATCCTCTCTAATAGCAATGAAGTGTGCATACTTTGTAATACGATCAACTATGACCTAGATAGCATTATTGACTTTGGATGTTTTTGGAAGTCCTGTGACAAAGTCCATAGTGATGTTTTCCCATTTCCATTCGGGTATGGGTAATGGTTGTAACATCCCCTTAGACTTCTGTCTCTCAGCTTTAACTTGTTGACAAACCAAGCATAGAGAGACATATTCAGCAACATCTCTTTTCATGCCATCCCCCCAGAAGTACTCCTTCAGGTCCCTATACATCTTCGTGCTTCCAGGATGAATAGAGAATGATGAACTATGAGCCTCATCCAGTAGCTCCTTCTTTAATTCGGGGATGGTAGGAACTCAAACCCTATTCCTGAACTTTATTATCCCATCACAATCAAGGTTGAACTCAGGAACATTTCTCACCTTCTTTTGTAACTCAACATCTTCTTTCTGTCCCTCTTTAATCTTCATATGTATAGATGGTTGAACATTCATTTGAGAAAGATAATATTTTTCCCCTTCCATTATAATTACAAGATCCATCCTTTGTAAATCCATAAATATTGGATCTTTTGTGATCCTCATCATGGATAAACTAGCATGGTCTTGTCGACTTAATGCATCTGCCACCTTGTTTGATTTCCCAGGGTGGTAATGGATTGAGCAGTCATAATCCTTAATCATCTCCAACCATCTTCTTTGACGCATATTCAACTCCTTTTGTGTGAAAAAATACTTTATGATTTTATGATCAGTATAAATATCACACCTTTCACCATAAATGTAATTCCTCCAAATATTTAATGCAAAGATTACCGCAGCCAACTCCAAATCATGTGTTGGGTAATTTTTCTCATGGATTTTCAACTGTCGTGAGGCATAAGCTATCACCATATCATTTTGCATAAGAAAACACCCCAATCCCTTCTTGGATGCATCACTATAGATCACAAACCTTTCTCCACTACAAGGCAGTGTGAGCACAGGTGCACTGGATAACCTTCTTTTCAACTCCTTGAAATTCTCTTCACATTCCTATGTCCAAACAAACTCAACTCCTTTCCGAGTCAACTTGGTGAGTGGATTAGATAATCATGAAAAATATTTTACAAAACGTCGATAATATCCATCCAAACCAAGAAAAATTCGGATCTAAGTTACTGTTGTTGGTCTTGACCATCCTTCGATAACCTCTGTTTTTGCTGGATCCACAGATATCCCCTCTTTTAAGATTATGTGACCCAAAAATGCAACTTTTTGAAGCCAAAATTCACACTTGGTAAATTTGGCATAAAGCTTCTCCTTTCTCAGGGTCTTCAATATAATTCTCAAGTGATCATCATGCTCTTCCTTGCTCTTTGAATAGACAAGAATATCGTCTATAAAGACTACCACAAATTGATCAAGATAGTCTCTAAAGACTCTATTCATTAGATCCATGAAGATAGCAGGGGAATTAGTAAGACCGAATGGCATCACTATAAATTCATAGTGTCCATACCTTGTACGGAAAGCCATATTTGGTATATCCTCCCTTTTGACCCTTAATTGATGATACCCTGAACGAAGATCAATCTTGGAAAAGTATTGAGCTCCGCGTAGTTGGTCAAATAAGTCATCAATGCGTGGGAGAGAATATTTGTTCTTGATAGTGATCTTGTTAAGTTCTGGATAATCAATGCAGAGTCTCATTGATCCATCTTTCTTCTTAAAAAATAGAATAGGTGCTCCCCAAGGTGACGCACTAGGGCGTATGAATCCCTTATCAAGATTCTCTTGGAGTTGCTTCTTCAATTCCTGCAACTCAATTGGGGCCATTCTATAAGGTGTCTTTGAAATTGGCAAAGCACCTGGTACGAGTTCTATTGAAAACTCAACTTCAGGATTTGGTGGAAGACCCGGTAATTCCTCCGGAAAGACATCATCAAACTCCCGTACAATGGGAATATTCTTAATCGTGAGTTTCTCAACAAACATTTGAGATAAATAACCTTCATTTAGTGGAATCAATACCCATAAGATGGAAGAAATTTCCACTGGAATGTTATGTTCATCCTTGCATTGATAGACGATCATAGATTGATCTGGAATATGAAATGTGACTTCCCTTCTTTGGAAATTGATATGAGCTCCATGTAGAGAAAGCCAATCCATGCCAAGAATCACATCAAATTCCACTAAAGGAAGGATCACAAGATTTGCAGGAAGCACTTTCCCACAAACTTCGATCGGAGAAGAATTATAAACTTTTGATGCGACTGTTGTGCCATTAGGTGTTGTGATAGCTAACTCAACATCTAATTGTTGAGGTAATACTGTGATACCCTTAGAAAATTTTTCAGAAATAAAAGAGTGGGTGGATCCAGAATCAAATAAAACATTTGCTACTTTAGAGTGGATGGTAAGTGTACCTTTCACCACTTCGTTATCGTACTCCACATCGCTGATAGAAATTGCATGTGACTTTCCTTTGTCTTTAGCCTTAAGAGTTTGTTGACGTCGACCATCATCATCAACCCTTGGATTTGGGCATTGAATGGCATAATACCCCATCTCCTTGCACTTGAATCATTGAAGTGTAGTAGGTTCATTCTGTGTATCCCTTCCTTTGTTTGCATCATTATACATCTTCTTCCCATTATCGCGACATTCAAATGCCCGATGACCTTCCTTTACACATTTAAAAAAATTACTTGTCCCTTTAAGAAAACTCCCTCCATGATTCTTTCCACACTTTTAGCATAAGGGAAATCTCATCTTCTTTTCAGTGTGCTCTTTAGATTTTCCTTTGAATTCCATCTTCCTCTTCTTATCAAACCCATTTGACTGATGGGTTACTCCAATCTCCATCTCTACTTTGAGAGCACATCGAACGATTTCCTCGTAGCTATTGAAGTCCCTTATGGCTAACGCCCTTTGAAGACTTGGTTTTAAGCCACTAAAGAATCGATCGATCTTACTCTCAGGTTGGATAATAATACCAGAAGCGTACCTTGCAAGTCTTGTAAAATTTTCTTCATAGGTACCAACAGATTCATCATCCCTTTGCTTCAGTTCAAGAAACTCTTTCTCCATATTTGTTCGGAGAATACGAGGTAAGTACTTATTGAAAAATAAGTTCTTGAACTCGTCCCATTCCATAGACTCAATTTCATCCCTTTGCCTCGTATTCTTAATAAGATTCCACCATTGATCAGCATCTCCTTCCAAACGATACACTTCTAGGATGACATTATCATGTTCAGAACATTGAAGAACTGAAAATATCTTTTCAGTAGTACTAATCCATTGTTCAGTAACTAATGGATCAGTAGACCTGCTGAAAGAAGGTGGACGCTGCCTCATGAAGGATTCAACAGAATGTTTCTCCTTCCTTTGCTCGTTTGGAAGTCCTGCATGATTCATAGCTTGAGAAATTTGTGTGAGCATGGCTACAAGATTTTGCATTCCAGCTCCCATATCGTTTGGTTTCTCAGGGGGACAATCATTGCATTGCCCATCACATTCCGCATTAACACAGTTCCTTCAGGTTCCAGCCATTGACTAAAACCAAGAAGAATAGTGTGAGCAACACTAATTATAATAGGAAAACCACATAATCAAGGATAAAATTACACACTTAAGGTCTTATCCTAGGGTATTCATGGCCATTTCTAAAACACTAAGATTGTGTTCTATGCTTAGACTTACCCTTAGGGTTCTTACTAAGGCTTTCACATCCTAGTTTCCAAAGGCTGACTATACCTTTCCTCTGATACCAACTATAACGACCCATACTTTACATACATTGTTAATACTTCAAAATGGAAGCACACTTATTACAACATATGACAAAACCACAAAGGACCGTATAGGTATAGTGTCTTTAGAAACTGGGAAACATAAACAACTGGTTCATAAATCTTCTACAGTGTCTCCCATTTATTTCATCATATCTAGGGTCTCTTTTAGCATATTCTACTTAATATCCATCTTCCTGACCTGGGGAAAAGAAAACATAAAAGGGTGAGCTCAAATGCTCAGCAAGGGCAAATAAAGGAAATAAAAATCATATCATATCTTTTTGAAAATCATAACCTGCAAAATAGATCATAATATCTTAACATGGAACAAATCATAGAAGTGAAAATGAGATCCCCATAATCATAACATGAAACTTGAAACTTTTTGGCATGTACACATAATCATGGAAAATCATTTCTTGTTAGTCATGACTCATTGCCAAGACTATCTTAGTGGAAAAAGTCCCTTTCTGAACCGAGTCAACCTCGTTCCAGTCCTGTTTCACTGAACTGGTATAAACTACCATTCCATCCATGTCTATCTCATGAGATATAAAATCTTTACCCAATGAATTGGAGGGAGATATAGGTCCCACCCATCTTATAATGAATCTTTTCTTATGTGTGCCACATAATCATAAACCATACATCATAGCGTAACCCATGTAATAAAAATGGGATTCTTAAACAACATGACATCATGAAACAATTTATATAAGATAAAGGAATTCATAAAAATATTTCCATCACAACATAATCAGACCAATGTAATAATAGGGATAAAAACAGAACCCTTTTATTATCTTAGATGGAAAATAATTTTGATAAAATACTTGAACTCCATTCTTGAGGAAAATATCCTTTCTACTTCAAAAACATTTTTCCTTTCATAACATGTCATACGACTTTAAAATAAAAGAATTAGATTAAAAATAAACTTGAAAACTTGTAAAAGAAGTTTCTTGGAAATAATGTTTTAAAAATCCATTCATGCCGTATAAGTTAAAAAAAACATTTTTCGTACTTTTGTCGGAAAAGTCAAAAAGTACCTCGTATAAAAAACGACAAAAGATTCCTTTCATACATATTACTAAAAACTCACTGAAGGGTAAAAATGGATTTAAAAAATTTTAGGTGGATGGAAATAATATTACATATTAATGAAACATGGATGTGGATGATAAAATACACCCCAATAAATACTTACGAATAAACAATCTCGGATAAAAATGAGATTGTGATATTTCCCTTACCTTAGGTCCGATTTGCTTTGTACATGTCCGAAGCTCCTGTATATTGGTTTAAATAATGTTATTGACTTATTACAGAATCATACATATTGATATGATATCATATATGGTCATATTCTTAGCTTCTTGTTAGTAATATTTCATTGTCACTTGTTACTCGGGTCTTTATTGCCTTTTGTTCTTATGCATGTTTTGCCGAATAAATTCTTATTCTTCTTTTTAGGTTATACATACCTTATATCAAGAATGGTATTAGTGTAACATATATCATATTTATTCATTAAATTCATTTATATAATTACTATGTAATGATGATCATGTAGAACGAGTCGCATCACATCGTGGAGACGGTATTCTGTACGTACGCACGAGTGATGATATCATTCCTATGATCGTGGAATTGTATTGGAGTATATATATATTATTTCAGTATCAATATTACTTTTTAATAATCATAAATAGTTACTCATTACACCATTATACCCATCCTTGTATGGTGATGGTGGAAAATAGATTACACCACGGCGTGGAGATGGTATTCTGTACGTACGCACGCGCGGTGATTTCATTTTTCCGTAGGATGGATAGAAAGTGAATTAGGGTTGTTTAATATTTATAATAATATATAAGTATGTAAGTAATACTGATGTTATTACTTAATCATGAAACAACTAAATAAGAAGAATTTGAAGAAGAAAGAAATTGAAAATATCGGTAATGGATATTACCTCTTCTTTGGAACGCTTCTTTGAATCCTCCACTTAGGGAACTAAGATTGGTCTTTGAAGAAAACCAGGACCTCTAGGATTATTATAGGGAAGTGGAGAGGAGAAAATGGCAGGGTTGGCCGAGCTTGAGTGCTCAAATTTGGTGTGAGGAGGAGGGGGAGGAGGTTCCCTTTTATAAGGGAGGAGAGGGGCACCTTAGGAATATCTCAAAATATTATTTTATATTAAAGTCAAAATCGGTTTATAATGGTTCCAAAGGGTCTTATTTAGAAGATAAAGTGGGGAAGGGTCTAAAGCCTATAAACCAATAGGATTTAGACAAGTTTAGGGTATTATTTTAACCTTATCAATTAGATTTAACTCTAAGTTAAATAATTTAACTTTTACCATGTCTTTTTGTTTTCTTTCACTATATGGTTAATACACTTACTATAACATGCCAACCGAACCCCAAATTGTTTATTATTAATATATATATCCTTATCTAAGTCATTTGGCCGAACCTTAGATTTTTAGGAATAAAATAACAATTAATAATATAATATTTGATTTATTGGATTTAAAAACTATTTTTGTGTCAATTTTGACACAATTTGATATATGATTTTTGTGAAAGTCATAACAGAATTATATGTTCGAACCAAGTTGATTAAATCAACATTAATATATCATAGTAACCTAGAAAATTATTTGAATTCATAAAAAGTCTCAAATTACATTTATTTTGGTGTTTATAACATCAATTATGTCAATATTTCATTAATAAGATAATTACTGCATCATCATTGTGTCATAAATAAATTAAATTATATAATGTCTAAAAATTACAAATAAAATACCATTATGTAAGAAATCTTTTTAGCTTTCTAATGAATATTTATAGTCGAATTTATCTTATGTATAACCCCATATTAAAAATGATTTACTTATTAAACTTTAATTTTAACTATTTTAACCCTTCTTTAAATAAATTAATAATAAATGTCCTAATCTGACCCAAGTGGGCCTAAATGGTCATATTTTATTCCTAAGTTTGTTTTTGGTCGAATTAAACTTATCCAATAGAATTAGGACATGTTTTAGGGTAATATTAATATCATTTTTACCCTTAGTTACCCTATTTACTATTAACCGCGGTTAAAAAAAGTAAAAAGTTACTATTCACCAAAAAATTATTTTTATCTCATTGAACCACATTTTACTTACTGATATCAACCGTGTCTGTCGGATTTTCGAAATTCCATTCACAGAAGCGGTAAAATTAAGTTTTATGCAAAATTTAGTTTTTGACCTACCACTTCGTGGTTTCACTATTCATCAAAAATTGAAAGTTTTCAGAAAAATACCAAAATTTCACCCTAGGCTAATTTCGGTATTCCGAATCCAAAAATGAAGTCCATTTTGAAAAATAAAATTTATAAATTTTCAAAAAGTGGTTATTAATATTCATAACGGCTAGTTTTAATAATATTTTAATAGCATATCGTTGTTTAGTGAAACTCGGTATTGCGTACGACGCAAGCTATCGAGGAAGGTCGGGATTGCGTGTAAAGTAAGCCAAGCAAGTGTGTAGTGAAAGATTCCTTTGATGATATATAAAAACAAAACATTACTCATAAAAATCTCGGGTGTTACACAAACTTTCTCATTCAAGGAGATGACACACAATAATTTTACTTGGTACACTACTAAGGGCTACATCCAAGGATCATATTACGATAGGTTTTTAGTCAACTAAATTACATGAATCTTAAATTGATATAGAATACAAGATTTCATAAGTAGTAACTCTATTATTGGAACACTTCTTTTATAATGGTTTGGGGATAGATCACTGCATCCCTTGAAACACTTCCATTGACTCTACTTGCCTCACTGCATTTGGATAAGTTATACATAGTTTATCGACATGAATTTATGTTCAGTATATTTACATTTAAATGTTTTTCTCTATCCAACATGGTTAACTTATTTCAGCAAAGTATAGAATTAATAAAATTGCAAACACTGATTGAACAAAAATAGGTACCAAAAGACTAATAAAAGGTCCACACTATACTTGCGCAAAACACCTATTGTTGTTCGCATGATTTTGTATTTGTGAAGGAAGATGAATTTCCGGAAAAAAACTTTTGAAACAACCATTATCTTTCATGTAACTACATCAAATTTTTTACATGGTATTTTATACTAAAGTAACACTTAGCGTGCATTGTTCTATCTCAACTTCTCTTCTACGTGCATGACTTTCATATTGTTGAGGAACTCTATATTCATTAAAACAAACTTAAGTCTTTCTTGGGGTATCCACCTATTTATATTCCTAGATTACCCTTCATGTACGTTTCTGATGTGTCTTCATTGGTGCATGTAATATTCTTTTTGAGCACGCAATACCACTTTTAACGTCGTATTGGGTGTGTAAGATTCTACCACGCAACATCATATTTCACAAACAATTAAATCTTGTGAGAAATTTTTTCCATTTCCATATTTTGATGCATTTATCCTAAATGAATCATTTCACACAATTTTTTAGACACCATTAAATATTTTGGGAAACTCGTTTTTTTTTAAAAAAATTTCTCTATATTCCAAATTTTTTGACCCAAAAATTTAGAAATTATTGGGAAACTAAGCAACCATAAAAACTGTTATCCACATGAACTATAAAATCCCTTTCCTTTTAAACTACATGATATTCCATTGAGTATTGACAAAAAACACAAACCATTCTCCATTTCTATCACATAAACACCCTGGTTACACCATGAATGACACTATAAAGTATTTTTACAACAAGTTAGAATGTCTCATGTTATTCCTACCCAAAAAACCTTGAATACTATAATCCCAAAAAAAACCCAATCCCAAAAGATTACTTCATCATGATAAAAAAAATTGGAAAAGAACACCAACCATCATCCACCATTGAGTGGGAAATAAGAACACCTAATATAAGGGATAATGAGGTTGTGAATTTTGAAAATTCCTTAAAGTGAACTGAGAAGAAGAGAGGAAAGGGAAAGAGGAGAAGGTTTGTCAAAGAAATAAGAGACACGATATACTATTTCAAATTCAACCAAGGGTGAAGGAAACCATAACCTAACCATTTCCAACAAGGATAATTGAACCAAATATGCTTCAGGAAGAAGCACTTCAAAATGAAATTATGGGAACCTTCTAGAAAGTAGAAATTAATATCCCCTACTAGAATAAATCAATATAAGTAAAAATTATGATAAATTATTAAATAATATTTACACCTATAAGAGGATAATTAATGGTAAGGAGAGGATCAATTTTAGATAAGTGACTCATCCCTTATCACACCACAATTTCCAAAGAAATATCAAGATCTAGGGAAATTTTCCATTTCATGCACCATTTATTTTTTTTAAATTATATAATGATTTTTGTGATCTATGTGATTAAATTAATGTACATCCTTTCTCATTATACATTTCGTTTTTGATGGGAGACTTTAATCCCACAAGAGTTGTAGTTTATCTTGTGAATAGTTCCATAGTTTTCATATTAGGTGTTTTGGAGTATATCATAGTGAATGTAAAAAAATATCTTATATCTAGATTATTTCTATTATATAAATATGGAAAAAAGATAGGATCCCTTCACACTCACCCGTCATTTTGTGTAGAAGTTTCTTGATGACATAAAAACCCATCAATAATTTCCATGAAGGGACCCTCATTAAGGAGGTTGGATACAACATTGTCCACATTAATATTTTTGAATCCATAAAGCACACATCTGATTATCACTCCCTATTTGCACACTCCCATGAAGTAAGTACCGAACCCATTAAAAAATAAGGTATTTTCCATGAATTCATATCCTCCGAAGAGAATTCATAAATTTAAAATATCATTAAACATGTTCATTCAAATACATCTATAAATTCTAATTTTATGTGTGAGGAAGAGTTAACACATAATTTCGTTAATTATATGTTAAATGATGGTGATGATGATATTATTTCATATGTACATTATGTACAACTTTTAGAAATGGTGAACCTCAACTTAATTCCATCCCTCGAGTAGCCCCCAGATCAAGAATTAAAAACACTCTATTAATTGAAAATATGTTTACCTTATTGAGGGAGATAAATTATAAGTGAGAATTGCTGATAATTTGTCTAAAACTCATGAAAAATCACTTATTGAGCTTTTGAGAGAGGATTTCTATGAAATAGGGTGGATCTTAAGTGATATCATAGAAATAACCCCAAATATATGCTCACATGTAATTCTTCGTCAAGGTGATTTTAAACCTGCCTCATAGCCCCAAAGGAGGCTAAACGCCACCCTGATGAAGGAGGTGAGAGAAGAGATTGATAAAATATTGGAAGCTAGTATCATCTATCCCATGTCAGATTCACAATGAGTTTGCCCCATCCATGTAGTTCCAAAAGAACTGGCCTATCCATTGTGAGGAATGGGATGAATGAATTAACCCCTTTAAGAATTCAGAATTGCTGGAGAGTGTGAATTGATTTTAGAAAGTTGAATCAGGTCGCTCGAAAAGATCTTTTTCTCATCCCCTTCATTGAACAGATGTTTTAGATATTGGTAGGGAGATCAAATTATTTATTTTTTATGGATTTTCATGGTATTTCTGTGTACCTATTTCTCCCTAGGATCAAGAGAAGACATCATTTACTTGTCCCATCAATACTTTTTCAAACAAAAGGATGAAATTTGGATTGTGTAATTCTCTAAGAACATTTTAGAGGTGTATGGTAACCATTTTTTATGATCATATTAATTATTTCATCGAGGCTTTCATAGATATCATTGTTGGTTTTGTAAAATCATTTTACAATTATTTGAAAAATTGGGAAATTGTTTTTAAAACATGCATTGAATAGAACCTTGTTTTGAATTTTCAAAATTTTCATTTCATGGTTGATAGAGGAATTTTCCTTGGTCAGTAATTTCAAAAAATGGAATAGAATTTCATAAATCAAAAATTTAAGTGATAAAGCATTTTCCTTACCTAAATTGTGTGAATCATGATTGATCATTTTTATGAGATGAATGATTCTAAATGAGGTTTATAAAAGATTTCAGTAAGATTTATGTCCCTCTGTATATATTAAATTTGAAAGATTATAATTTTTATTTCAACGGTTCATGTATATAATAATTTTATGAGTTGAAGGGGTGATTGATTACCCCACCATTAATGCAGCCACAAATTGGGTAGAACCATTCAAGCTACTCTATGATGCTTCAAACCAAGAAGTTGATGCATTCCTTTCTCAAAAAATTACTCGTAGTCCACAAGTCATTGCGTATGCTTCAAGAACATTAGATTTGACACAATTATACTACACACCAATAGAAGAAGTGTTTTTAGCAGTTTTATTTTATTTTTAAAGATTTTGACCATATCTTCTTGGAACTAAAGTCACTATGTTTTCTGATCACGCATCTCTTAGGTACATGATGATGATGGTAGAAGATAAACCCATGCTAGTGAGAAGGATGTTATTTCATCAAGATTTAAACAAATAAATTATAGATAATATGTGTTCTTAGAACCATGTTGCAGATCACATTAGTAGACTACCTAACACTGTTAAAGCTGAAATTCCAAATAGAGTACCACTGAATTACAACCATTCAGGAGATAAGTTGTACTTGATTAAATTATATGTTCCTTGTTATGATGATATGGTCAATTATCTGGTAATATCTCATTTCCCATATCATTTAAATTCCCACTAAATTGAGAAGAGAAAATTTGAATCTTGATATTACATTTTGGATGATCCATTTCTTTTGAATATTTGCAATGACCATGGGATAAAAATATGTTTTCCGTAAAGTGAAATTGATTTTTTCTTTATATTTTTTCAGAAATTAACTTTTGGAGGTGACTTTGGACCTCAATGGGAGAAATGGATGGTTTTAGAATCTTGAATTTATTGGGAAACCCTTTTTTAATATGCTCATTAATATTAGAAATGGTGAGAAAAATGTCTTTTTTTATAAAATATATAATGTGGATAATAAATTCCATAAAATCCAATAATTTTTATAGAAAATATTGATTTTTGGGGGATAGATTATATATACCCTTTCCCAATGTAATTCGGAAATTATTCTATCTTCCTTGAAAATGATTATATTTCCAAATGGGTGGAATCAAAAGACACTAGGACTAACAATGCTAATGTTGTTTGTGATTTTGTTGGGTATATCATATTTTTTAGGTTTAGAGTACCCAGATCCATCATCGGTGATCAAAGGAAAATATTTTGTAATATAATAATGGAGGCTTCACGGAATTTGTTTGGGGATTATCATAAAAAATCAACTTCTTATCATCTATTGACCAATAGGAAAGGTGAAGTGTCCAATAGGGAATTCAAAGTAATTTTGTAGAATACTATTAATCCAAACTGGAATTATTGGACCAAAATGTTGGAAGATACATTATGGTCTTACATTATAGCCTAAAACCCTAATTGGAATGAGTCCATATGTCTATTTATGGTAAAATTTATTATATTTCAGTGGAATTGGAGCCTAAGGCATATTTGGTTGTGAGAAAGATAAATTTGGATTGTGAGAGTGCTGGAAAAGAGAGAATATTGTTGTTGAAGGAGCTAGAATGAACTTTATGTGAACCTTTAGAAAATTCTAGGATATAAAAAGAAAGAAAAATAGTGTCTCATGAAAATCAGATCCTACTAAAAGTCATCCATCCTTGAGACATAGTGTTGTTATTCAACTTAGGACTCAATCTAATCCAAGGTAAACATTGTTTCAGGGGGCAAGGTCCATTTATAGTTACTCATGTATAAAATTTTGTTGCTATTAATATTTTGAAGGATAGATAACATGATCTATTAAATTTTAATGGTCATAGGTAGAATAAATTCCATTAGACCATTCCATCTGTTCCATTGGAGGATATCACACTCCTCTAACATGTTTATCAATAAAATCCTCTACCTCTAACCTCTTCATTAAATTTTATTTCTTAATATCATTAATTTTTAAAATTATATTACATTTTAAATCCATTTGAATGAATTGTGGACACTAAATCATTTATGTGTGGGGCATGGACCCTTTGTAGTTTATAATTTTCTTGACTATTGTGTGTTTTCCTATTTTAAAAAAAATTTCTGTGTTTTTCAAATTTCTGTGCATTTATATTTCAAATTTTGTGTTTTGTTTAAACTATTGAGCTTAAATTAGTCTCTTTGATATTTTTAAAACCATTTCAATGACTGAAACCACTTATTCTAAGAAATTGAGCTTAAATGAATGTTGAAATGACTTTGTTTCAAGTTGATATCATTAGGAATGTAATGGAAAATACTCTAATTTTTGAATCTCATACCACATATCATTGTAATTATAATTGAAATAACTTTACTGTGAGGATTTTGAACGATTGTTTTGAAATTAATTATTTTTAAATCACTTATTGAGAGAACCATATCATGCATTATTAAACCATAATTTTAATTATTGTTATCAAAACTAGAGGGTATGTGGTACATTTATTTTAAATGATTGAGGCATTTATTTCGTTTCAATAACCCCTTTTCTAAGAATCCATTTATATAGTATAAATAAAATTCTCATTTAATCATTATATTCCATAGAATCTGTGAAAATATTGTTAGGTTGGCCGCATCACAAGCCAATTTACCCTATCCAACCTTTTCTTGATGTAAAATATCATGATCTAGTGGAAATAATGTTTTGAGGAAGATGTCAGCTATCAGGATTAATCATTTGGAGAAACACTGGGAAGAAGTAGAATCTTCAAGAGATAATTATTCTACTGAAAATTTCATTATATTGAAAGTTGTAATTTTTTTGAGCTTTCATTAAATATGTTGTTCCTTTTCGGGTCTTCTAACGGAAAAATAATGTTTTTCCAAAATAGAACTTTCAAGAACAAAATATGTATGATTTTTTTAAAAAAAATAATGATGAAATAATTAACGGTGATCACATTCCATGATTTTTCCTGATTATAAAACTGAATTGGTACAAAACGGAGAGAGGAGGATACCATACTTGAGTGAAAATTAGAATCTTTCAACTTTTCATCAAAAACAGCCAAGCCCTCCTCATACGGTCTATGATTTGTTCACATAAAAACTCTATAAAATGAATAGAATTGAAAAACCTTATAAATTCATCATGAAAAACAAATATTTTTTACTCACATTGGGTGGTTATTTTTTATTTTATCTGACCTATGATTACCCATTGATGAGTTTGGATGAGAAAGTCATTTTTAAAAACTATAATTTGTGTTCTAAGAGAAAATGCATGTTAGGTAAGGGCTTTGTGTTCATTGAAGGTGAAATGGAGAGAAAATATATTTAAAGATATGAAATGAAGAACATGAAATATTGTTTTGGGGAGGTATGATATATTTTTTTCTTGTGGTAAAATTAGTAGATCTCATGGGTATGTGCTTTGAATTTTCATTGATTCAATTTTGATGAAACTTGTCCAATAGTCCAACTAATATGTGTGGGGGGATTGATTGGATTTATATTTTCATTATTTTTTATATTTTTTCTATGATTTAATCCATTTCAATGATTAAAATTGGGGTTATTTCCATTAATTTATTATTTTTGGTGAATTTTGGGCTCAAATGGAAATATTACTAAATTATTTAAATTTGGCATTTTTATGATGCTTCATTATTTTCTGAAAATATGTTACAATTACAATAAAAAATGGGTGATTCATTTTTTTATGTTTCTATTTCTTTTTTTTAATTCATCATAGTATTCTGGGAATGTAACCAATTAAATACAAAATGGTCGAGAAAAATCATTCAATTGGAGAAATATTTCTCACCTGTAGAATAGAGCTCAAATTATTAAATTTGTAACATATCGTTACACCAATTGTAAAAAGATTTAATTGTTTATTTTGTCTATAAAGGACTCCAAACTAATAGTTCAAATTAAATTTCATAAAATAAGAATATAATTAATGTATATTTTGAGCAAGTTAAAGTGGGGTGGGTGAAATAATGTTTAGCGGCCAGAAGAATCTAAACACATTATTTCAGTCATATTATCATTTAAACATATCCAAAATCATTTAAAATTTTAGGATCAATATAATACTCAATTCAGATCAAATTTTAAGAAGATAAAATGGCATGGTTAGGTGGTCTTATGGGATTTATAGAAGCAAATCTCTAGCAGATTGATTCTGAAGGATCAAATTTTATGTTCTTGGTTTTCACTCATTAATTATTCTTAGTTGTGTATTGAATTTATTCTTCCTCATTATTAAAAATTACCCTTACCATGGGGGGGGGGGGTAAAAATATTTCTAATTGGGTAAGGATAGGTTTTCCCTTTTGTAATTATTAAGTTCTTTCACTTAATGGTTTCAGATAATTTTCTCTATTCTGTTGAATCAGTTTCAATTTTATATAACAGTTTTTATAACCATGTATAACTTTAATTGATTTTAAATTATGTTGTTTTTATTGAATTTTTAAATGAAAAATATCTCCCTCCACTAGGTTTTGGTTCATATATGATGTAATAGGCCAAATAATAGTAGTTAAGTAGTTGACAATTTCTAATACTTGTGTGAGGAGTAGTGATATTTTTCCATTATTTAGGATAAGAAATGTCATGATTGGGAATATCCTAAGTCAATTATGGGTATTCTCTACAACTCTATCACATAATGGAAGGAGAGTATAATAATATTAGATTTTATTAAGGTTTATTATCACCATTACTATTTGACCAATGAACTGAGATGATTTTATTGATGATTGTCACATTTATCAACATTGATGAAGAGAATTGGATGAGTTGACATATAATAGAATTACAATTAGAGAACCAAACCTGGAACAGTCACCATATCATATAATAGTTTCAATATGATGTTTTTTTCAATTTGTTCTCAATATGTCTCTTAAATTTTTTCCTTTTGATTTGTTTATTTTCTTATAATAACAAAATCAGTCAATTTAAAAAACAACATCACCTCTTTCTCTAATATTAAGGTGACAATGTGATTATTGTGCACCCCCATCTGGAGACAACATTGGTTAATCACATTCCATTTTTTAACATTGTAAATAATTTTTTTCCCACATCCCATCATGGTTAAGTGTTAAGTAGGATCAAAAATAATTTTAATCTTTCGGGATTTAAATAGATATTTTATGGATATTGTTTCTGGTAGTATTTAGAGTATAATTAAAGATTTATTTTTTTGAGAAGACTACATTAGTGATCAGGTTTTGTGGTATGAACATCACAAATAATCTAGATATTTTTTTTATGGTTGTGGAAATTTTATAATATAATAAAATAAAATTATTGTCCCTACTAAACAAAAGGGTGTTGATGGAAATGATTCAGAACATTCCAATATACTTTCGATGATTTGGGAAACCACTTTTTATAACAATAGTATTAACATGATATTTAGAAAAATCAAAATAGTAGACTCTAATTTGAAATTATATTTGAAAAATGACATCGTGTAATTTTGGATACCTCAACTAGTTTAATAGAGCACTCACACCAAGAATAAAAAAGATAATGCTTCGAGATTGGTTGTTTTTGGATTCCCAAATATTGATAAATTTTGGAATGAGAATGAGGGTTTTGACATGGAAATTTTCTAATTTAATGATCGATGATTTGATTTCTCATGGAATTATTGATATCATATTAATTTATTTATTGTCATTTTTTATGTATGAGAATGTTACTTTATGGAAAATTTTCAAACTAGTTGAAATTCAGATAAAATAGTTGAATGAATTGTCTATTTTCATGAGTTATTACCATAAAATTGCTATCGGGGCCACAACTTTGGATGTAGGATTAGTTCATATGGTGAGGAGAACATGGAAATGGAATCCACTGGTGAGAAGAATCGGTTCGTGGTTTATGTTTTGGAAGCTAGTTCTGGAAGAAGCAAATTCTATGAGGATATGAGATCTTCTAATATCGATGAATAAGAATATCACTTCCTTCCATAGGCTATGATATGTAGAAATGATTTATTATTTCACGGAATCCATATTCTCATTGAGGGACATTTTCCTTTTTTTGGAATTAAATGTGAAGAGTAATACAAAAAAATAATTTTGAAATATCATTAAAATTTTGGGACGATATAAAGAGGAATATGAGACTGTATCAAGTGATTTAAAATTTGTGAAAATGTTGTAATGAAACATGAATTACTTATTTATTCCTCCATTAGTAAAAAGAGTAATTTTATGAGTACAATAGTGATGTAAATTTCGAAATGGGTTGTTGATTAAGATAATAATGTGGGGTGGTATTCATCAAGGGAGATATTTTGTATCTAATAACTTCTAATGAATTATAGTAAAATTTATTAGAATAATTATGGGATATTAGATTAGATTAGGTTGGGGAGTCTACTATGAAATTAAGTAAGGGAATATTTTGTGAGTTAGGGAGATACAAATGATATATAATTTTTTTATACATCTTCTGGAACATGGAGGGATATGCCTTGGCCTCTTGGAGAGTCTTTTCTTGGAGGAGTCTTCTTATAAGGTTCCTCATCCATTATTTTCTATATTATGTAATTCTTATACCTCACCACTCCAGATTATAAATAGATAAATTTTTGACACTCACTCTCTCATTCAACAACCTATAATTAAACAATCATGGGAATCGTAATCAGTGGGGTAGCAGTGCAAAAACTGTCACTATGGATTTTATTAATGTAAAATCAGAATTAATCTAATAAATATTAATTCTTACAATGATCCTCAACCCATATATGGGTGTTCATTCTATACAAGTTTTCTTAAATCCATATCTACATGCTTAATGGCCATACAATGTCCATGAAATTATTATATAGAATCCAACATGTTCATGAACTCAAAATGAAACACATTTATTTATACTGAAATTTTTTTAAGGAAACTGAAATGATGAATAATAATTTCCTTGTAAAAGTCTGTTCAAATTTGAGATGTGATTCTAAAATTTTAATATGTTTAATGAAATGGAATTAGTTCTGAAATTGTTTCATTCATATTGTAATGTATGTGTATTTTATTTAATAATGAAGACATAGTGGATTTTAATACATTAGTGGAAGTGTTTTAGGTGTCAAAATCAAAATTTCAATCATTCAAATGATGATTGGGCAATTTTTTTAAGTCATTGAATGTAATTTATTTCGGTATTTGATAATGGAATCCTCTATAGATGTAAATGGACAACTTAATTAATAATATTCATTTGTTTATATTTCATATATAAATTTTTTACTATAATTTTATAGTATCATTTGAGTAGTTTTTTTGGATAACCTAAATTTTTGGAAGAATGAATGGTATCAACAATTTGTTATCATAAAAAATAATCCAAATAACTAATGTCATGTAGTGGAGAAACATAGAGAGAGTTATATTAATGAACATAAAATATACTAAAAACATAAATTAATGACAGGGTAATATATGTAAATGAAAAAATTGTTATGGACTCAAGTTGTATAACATATTTCGTATTGACACGTGAAATTAATGTCTATAACAAGTTGTGCGTCCCTCAATTGTGTGTCTTGATGTTCTAAACTAACTATTTGGTTGGATGCTTCTTGAGGTCATGAGGATATTTTTTTACTCATGTTCAAATGTGGTTTAGGGATTGTTAGTTAATAATAGGGACAACATTGACTTTTTTCACTTTAATACATGGTTCCAGTACAGAGATCTAACTCAGTAGGCTCAAGGGATTTGTTGAAATTTTTATTACAATTTTTAATTCAATCATTAGAATTTAGTAGAATTTATAAATCTATATAATGGATATGAATTCAATAATGATTAGATTATTCAAAATTGAAGTTCAAGGTTGCATTATTATATATAATGTTGTTAAAAAATATTAATGGGGGTCATGATATTTCATTAACATATAGAATTCATAATTTTATGAAAATAAAATTAATTCCCATGTTATATTTTGTTTTATTAATATTTTCAACAATGGTGAGTAAAAATGTTAGTGATACCCTTGTGGGAATACGTATGAATACCCTTTTTATTTAATAGAAAATAATTTGATGAGGAAAGAATAAATAGTATAAAAATACAGCGTTTAAAGTATTATTACCAAGAAAAATCCAAAGGGGGTGACTATTTCACCAAAAGCCTGAATGTTATATTTTTTAAGAATAAATTTTGATGTTGTATTTGTATTAACTATATGTGAAAATTAGGTTCATTATTATTCTTTTAATATATAACAATGTCATTGGAAATTCTTGGATATACATAGAGGATTCTGTTTGTGGATAAGTGTACTATAGGAGTAGATAAAAAAAGGTATATCAACCATGTCAAGGTTTTCACCTTAGTAGCTTGACTGGACAAGAATGTGGTTCATCTTGGAGGTTCCATGTCGAGTTGGTATCCTGAGAAGGTGTGTAGGTATCAACATGCATAAGGGTACCTAGGTATGGAGGTTAGTTGAATGTTGAAAAAGTGTGTAACACCCTGAACCAGAATCCCATATCTAGTGTATTAATTTAATACATTGGTATGATTACAAGGAATAAAATCCGGAAAGACCAATAAATTCAGTAATCTGGGAAAATTGATTACATTAATGAAAACTTTATTTCAATCCCAGACATAGAATACTACATTGATAATTATTTTAGAAATGCATTATTATCTTAGATTAACATTTCTTATATATCATAATTCACATCATGGAAACCTTGTAAAGTAAAGCATATGAAAGGCGTGAGCTTAGATTCATAGTAATGCTAATCAATATATCGGAAGCTATGATAAATAAGTATAAAAATTTAATGAAAGGTATAAAATGAAATCACAATACTATTAAACATTATTGTGAGAATAATATGGAAATAATAACAAAAATAATTCAATTTTAAAATAATCATGGATATTCTACTACTGTAATAATAACATGTAATATAAAAAAAAAATAATTTGGTATTTCACAATGTCAGACATCAAAACCATACCATCAAGGCCCCACACTAAGACCACACATGAGAGGGTAAAATCCCAAACTAGTTTGCCTCATGAGACCTTCTGATTCATCGTGGGGATATAGTAGTCCTTTCCCATCACAAACTATGTCCAATGTATTCTATATATAAAAGGGTAAAACATGACAAACATAAAAATTATTATTAAAACTAGAATACAAATTGTTAATACTTTAATAATAAATCATGAATGGTATAAAAATAACACATCCACTCTGAAACATATCATAAAACATTAAATGAAATCTTGAAGGTTTTATCATAATAAATCAACCTAAATTAAACATAAAATTCAATAAAGGGTGTTAAAATAGATGAAAATAATATAATAAATTCATTAAAGATCTGAGTGTGAAATATACATGTTATCATTAAATTAATTTAAAATCCATGAAATTATAATAGAAAATTTTATTTTTAAAATAACCTTTTAATATTTTCTGGAAGGATTCAATATTTTAAGGCATCGTGGATGTAAAAAACACCTCACACCAAATTAATTAAAATATCATCAATTACTAAATTTTTCAAAGCAGTCAAAATGTACCTCCATTGGAAAACAATAGAAATATTCCTTTCAAAACAATTTATAAAAATTCAAACATGGTTAAAATGACTTTAAACTATTTTAAATGAATATTAAGAAAATGGTTAAATAGATTTTTAGGAAGCGTGGGCATGGATGATAAATGTGTCCTATTAAATTCTTACGTAGAAGAAATCTCGGATAATACATGGATAAATCAATTATTAATTATAGAAAACCATATAAGATTCCTTTTGAAAACATTTTAATCAACATAAAAATAGACATAAAATATCTTTTTAAATCCTTGTATACCCACATAAATAGTTATGTAAAACATTATCAACAATAATTAAAAAAAGAAAGGATTAATTATTTAAACATTCAAATCATCTCATACCACTATGAACATTTAAATCATAATCTTGATAGCTTTAAATGAATTATTAAATAAAATGATGATAAATTTATTAATGATATGAAATATAATAGGGGTAATACATACACCACACACATGAAATTGGTTGTGAACATGGCTTCAATATCTTGAAAATTTAATGTAATACAGATATACTGTTAACTAAGGTCTCATACTCGTCGTACGTGCCCAAAAATACTTTATAATGGTTTTAAAATTATTATTAGTTTCTTCTGAAAAAATTAATAATATCTATTGTATCATATATTATTCATTTATGACTTTATATGACATGTTTTTTTAATATTTTTCATGTTGAAGCAACATTTTGGATAATAATCGCTTTGTTTATCATACGTGTTTTAACTTGTTATTCTGGATTCTATTACATTGAACATGATTTATTTAAATATAGAATTTAAAACATGATATATATATCAAATATAATCAGTATGTAAATATATATAAGAAAGATATATGAAATGGAATACATCGTTCATGTAGGTGGTAGGGTGTATGTGCGCATGAATGATGTTTTTGTTTTCTTATTGTTTTGAATAGAAGACAATAAGTGAAATATATGTATGTATATATATATATATATTATTCCAATAAAATTATTATTATATATAATTCATAATTATTCATTATATATATTTTTATACTCATTAATTAATGGTTAATGTGGAGAGTGGATCTCATCGCATCCTGGAGATGGTAGGCCAAACGTACACATAAGTGATGATAACATTCCGTAGTGGTAAAGGGTAATGAATTGGATGGAATATGAATGATAAAAAATATCATGACATATTTAATATTTAAATAAATTATATTCCTCATTATACCCATATAAATAATGTGTAAATGATAATCATTTTACACCATGGTGTGGAGGTGGTAATCCGTGCATACGCATGCATGTCGATATTGATTTGAATACATTGGGTAAAAGGCAGAATAAGGTTACCCCATAATCATAATAAAATATAATAATATTGATGATACTTTATTTATTAATTTATTGTTGAAAAAATATAAGAATATGATGTAGAAGAAGAAATTAAAATGAATTGAATTGGAAAAACAATTACAACTTATTCAACAATCTCCTTTTGATTTTCACAAAAGGACTTCTTAGTATGTGTTTATGTCAATAGTATGGCCTCTTGGATGAATTGTTGGAATTTAAAAGGAGTAATGGGCATGGTTTGTCTGAGAAAACTTGTTTTAGAGTTATGAATAAAATATAATGAGAGATTCCCTTTTATAAGACAGTAAAGGGTCACTTAAGAAACTCGAAAACCATTAATTTTATATAAATTGATTTTCAATTTAAAATAGCTCCAAAATAGAGTTATTTTTAATATACAAATAGTATGGGTATAAATACTATCAACCAATGAATTTTAGACATGTTTTGTTCACAAAATTAATCATATCTTTTGGTTTTAACACATAGTTAATCAATTTAACTCTTACTGTGAATGCTTAACTTTTAACACTATAGGGTTTATTCAGTTTCTATAAAATTCCAAACAGACCCCAATTGGATAATTTATCAAATGTTTAACATTATCCCAGTCATTTGGTTTAATTGAATTTTTTTAATTTTTTTCCTTTAATAAAATATTATTTATTTAAAAAACTCATTTATGTCAATTTTGACAGTATTTCATGATCTAGTTTTTTTAAAAACCATAGCTTGATTTCATAAAAAACAACATTAACTCATCCCTAAAATGAAAAATTCATCCAAAATATTCATGGATGTCATCAAACATTAAAAATTATATTTATTTTAATATTATTAATATCATATAATTGATTCTTCCTTTAATAAATCAATTACTACATCATCATTGTGTATACATTTAATATAAATATTTATTATATAAAATTATAAATGAAGTACCATGATGTAGAAAAACATTTTTTCATTCTAAATAATATTTATAGTTGACCATATAAAATATATAAACTCATTGGACTAATATAATTATTATTGATATATTGTGACATTAAAAATCAATTTAATATATAATAATTATTTAAAGGAAAAATTACTTTTTAACTGCAGTGTAGTATTTTTCACTATTCATAAAAATGTAACATTTCAGAAAAATACCAAAAATTAAACCTAAATTAATTTTTATATTTTGATTTCAAAATTAATGTGTATTTTGAGAAATATAAATTTCATAATGTGGTAAATACTATTCATAACCACTTTTTAAATGGAAAATTTGGTAGATCAAGGTGTGCTCAAACTCAATGTTGTGTGAACCACAAGCTATTGAATTAATTTAAAAATAAATGTACCTTGAAATCAGGGGGTTTTACATTCATCCATCCTTCAATAAATTGAGTCATTTTAATTGATTTTGGTTTCGGTAACTATGTTTTTAGCATTCAAAATTCCGTTTTTGAATTCCCACATCAAAACAGGGGTTGGTAATGTAAGATCCCAGGTTTTGGAAAGGTATGTTTTGTTGTGTTTTTGGGTTGAACCCTTTTCTTTTGGGGCTTTAAAAGGTTTCTTGGAAGTGTGAGAGGCCTTGGGGGTTTTTCGGGGGCTCGGGGCATAGAAGAAGGGAAGTTTGGGCAAAGTAGACCAAGGGGCATGACCAGCGCATGGTCTACCAAACCGTGCGGCCTGGCCAGACTAAAACGTGCGACCCTCCCTCCTCTAAAAAGAAGCGAGTGCACAGTTTGCGCATGGCTTTCCAAACCGTGTGGAAAAATCATGGGACTCCCCGCCCTCTTGGCAATGGAATGCGCACGGTTTATGCATGTTTTCCAAACCGTGTGGCTAAACCATGCAGCTACTTAAAGTTGGAAAATTTACAAAATTGCCACTCCGGGATATATAACCCCAACATGGGATTTTCCTCCCATCTTCTCCACTTCACCCTAGGTGCAGACCAAGACTCCAAAGGACTCCAAGATATCAAACTCCTTCGATTCTTGGCTATTTTGGACACCGTTGGTTGCAGATCGAAGCTCTAGGAAAGTCTAATCCTCTCTACCCCTCTCTTATTCAGATTAGGGATTGTGGTTTCTCTCATCTTTTTCTAAAACCCTAAAACCCAATCTTTTGGGTGAGTTATAGGTTAAAGCTCCAAGGGTCGGTCGAATCGAGGTCTAATGACTCGATTGAGGGTGTATTCAACCGCGGATTCTAGGTAGGTTGTTTACAGGTTATATCCCACAGTTACTTAGGGTTTATGTGCATGTTTACTTTTCTTCCTATTTCTCTTGGTTATGTTGTGAATAACCTCGGCATGTATGGTTTCAATGATGTTTAAAATGGTAAATGGGAACCCTCACGTTCCCTATGGGATGTGTTGCGAAGGACTTGACCTAGTTGGGGCCATCCATTGTATGTGTCAGCTTTTCCCCGGGCTAGGGATTGTTAATTAACCAAGTGACCTTGTTGTAATAAAATTTAGAGCCCTTGATGAATATGTAGTCATGATTAGTGGAAATTGGGAATGAAGTTAGGTGATGCACCTAGACATGGAAACTAACCAAAGGGTTATTTGGAATGGAATGAATGGTTGATTTATGGAAATGATGAATGGGTTAAATGGATTAATGTGTAAATTGATTAAAGACTATAATGGGATATATTATGGGTCTGGTGTTGAATTATTAGTGAGATAGGCATAACACATGGGAATTGGGAGAATGGTTAAATGATGTGAAATAGTAATGTGTTAATGGGTTAAGGCATTATGTGGTTTCCTGTGTGGGTTGTTTTGAATGATGTTTATTGATGAGAAATGGTTGGAACGTTGATGGTTACTTATATATAAGCATGTGCACATGGCTTGGTAGTGTGGGGTAATACATGAGGATCTACGCCAACGGGTCGAGTGAAGACTGATGCTCTGAACTCCACCCTAAATGAACGGGTTAGGAATGAGGACTGATGATCTATTCTACTAACGGTTTCATCCACTCGGACTGAGGATTTTAGGTGAGGATATGGTTTCTTTGAGGGAGTTAGTCCTAGTGAGATAGGATAATGATGTGTTTACCCTATTTCATGTGATTGTTGGCCTTATACCCATGTAACATAATGTATGTGATTAACCCATGGAAATGTGATGAAATTGTAAATGATGATATTTGGTGTGAAATGAATGGTATTGGATGTGGGAATGGATTTGGCTCTGAATTGGTTAAAGGCACCTTAAATAACTACTTGGAATTTATGATTAATTTTCCTTTTTGCATTCACAACATTTTATACTAGGTCTTTTGTAGACACCGTTCGTGGTAGCCTACTAAGTTGTACTCACACCCTGCTCCGGTCGCCGTTGGGTACCTGAGCAGACATCATATTTGTAGGTCAGGACAAGGGCAAGGGTCCTTTCTAGATAGCTAAGTTGACATGGGTAGCACATGGTGGAGGATCCGGACTTGTACTCAGAACCATTTTGGGGATTTTGGCCGTGTCTTTATTTTTGGGCTTTTGTTCACTCATACACTTGTAGTATGACATGGAATATTTATTGTTAGTTGGAATTGGTTGTTATACATGTTCCTTGTTGTTGGTTTTGTTTCCGCTATTTGGATATTCTATTGTGTCTTAATCTGATAAAAAGGGGGTATAGTCTCCCCACTGGACTACATAGACCCCCACTGCTAGTCGGTAGCCTTTGGCGTATGGGGAGGCATGCTTAAGGTCATGTAACCACCCAGCTCGGAGCACCGGTTTAGTGTATTATGGGTTGGAGACATTACAAAGTGGTATTAGAGGAGGCCTTTCTTCTCCTTCTCTGAGGTCTTGTTATTTGGGATTGATAGCCAAGGGTAAGGATGTGTCAGGCCTTGACAATGAGCTCGTACTTGGGAGAATCTAACCCAGGTACAGGGGGAAAATCGAAGTCACCCTGGGTGGGAAATGTTGTTCTTTGTTATGTGTTGTTACAATTGATGATATTTCACTGTTGGGTGATGCACATGTGGTTTGATGTGATTGTTTTACGATATTTGACTTGTGGCCTTAATGGCATGAGGATTTGTACTCATGCATGATTGTAGGCACCTAGGGAGGTAGGTGACATGCATTGTGTTAGGCACACGCATGGGGTGGGTGTGTAAGGCAGGAAAGTAGGGTGCATCATGAATTTCCGGAAACCAAGAAATAATGAGAAGAATGAAATGAAACAAGTGTGTAAATGATGTTTAATGAATCCCAAGGGTATGAAATGAAGTGGAAAATGTCTTGAAAAATGTTGTGTGAGTTGTTGGTAGTGTATGATTGTTACCCCATGTGGACCATGACTCACGGTAGAGATGATCGGGGCATTGAGGTTGAGGTGTTAACATTGTTAAAAATGGGTTGTTGTAGCTAGTGAATAGTTTTGATGAAGTCGTGAAAGTTTTATGGTACGTGTTCTAAATCTCGTGCTTGGCATGTAGAGAGATGCCACGATGAAGTCAGGTTCCAGTTGGGCAACGAGAGGATGTTGCTGAGAACACTCATCCAGTAGAGGGGCAAGAAAATGTAGTGATCAATGGAGGCGGAGAAGACCAGTTCTTGGGGAACTTCGCTCGCCTTATGCAAATGATGGATCGGGACCCAGGGAGGGGTGCACCAAGCATGTTTGAGCTGACCAGGGAGTTCAAACTGCAGCACCCTCTGACCTTCACCGGAGGGGGTGTGCCAAAGGAAGAGGAGTTCTGGTTAGAGTCTATCCAGAGGACATTGGATCATCTAGAGACCCATGTCAAGAAGCGAGTCAAGCTGGCTGTTTACATGTTGCAAGGCTAGGCTTGGCGCTGTTGGGACATCAAGGCCCAGATCGAGCAGGCTAAGGGAATGTCATGGACGGTTTTTCAGGAAAAGTTTCTGGATCATTTCTAACTAGATATGTTGAGGCAGGAGAGGGTTGTGGAGTTTATGTGCCTGACTCAGGGATCGTTATCAGTGATGGACTATGCTAGTCGCTTCACTGATTTGAGATGCTTTGTCCCAGTATAAGAAAGGGATGAAACAGCGGTGGAAAGACGCTTTGAGGATGGGTTAAGATATGAGATCAGGTCTCAGGTAAATATCTTTCTCTTGAAGTGGTTTGTAGAGGTGTTGGATCAGGAACTCACCTCTGAAGGGAACCTGAAGGTAGATTTGGGTGTAAGGCTTGTCGTGCCAGCTGGGCAAACAAAGGATGCATCTTTCGAAGGTCAGAAGCACCGTTCAGAAAGTTTTCAGCATGGTGGTCAGAAGATAGGGTCAACCTCTCAGAGTGGGAACCGGGTGTTCTACTATCAGTGCGGTAGGCTGGGGAACGTGCGTGGTCAGTGTCCTCGACCTCCAGTTGAGTGTCGTTAATGCGGAAGGATGGGAAATGTGTAGAGGATCTACAAAAAACCTATGTAGTTGGGTGAGTTTGATGGTGGGAAGCAGGTACCATATATGGGAAGGGGATCTGTTGCCCCGTATCAAGCATGAAGTTGGAGCTCCATGGGCCATACTGGCAGGGGCGGTGGATGTGGAACTCCCGGGAAAGATCGCTCACACCAGCAGGGCAGTGCAACGTAGGGTGTTCAGGCTGGAGCCCAGGGTAGAGGGGCAAGTCTGCTTCAGGCAGTTCAGTTTGTGCCGGGTGATGGTGAGGCCAGACCATCGACTGTTCAAGGTACGATCCTTGTAGCTTCTATGTTTGCTAGTGCATTTTTTAACACACGTTCCACACACTCTTTTATCTCTGCCCAACTTGTGGTATTTCTAGGTTTACCTATGGAAAGGTTGTGTGGGTTTATGTCAATTGACACTCTGTTGGGGGTGCGGGTTGTGGATATCATGCAGTGCAAGGGATGTTCCTTGGAATTTGGTGGGAATCGTTTTCTGTGGGACTTTTCATCCTCAAGATTTCTGGGTTCGATCTAATCTTGGGAATGGATTGGTTGGTGTTGTACCGAGAACACATAGACTGTTATTGTCGTAGAGTAACGTTCAGGTCACTTGAGGGTGATGTTTATGTCCACCATGGTGAATGGGATGTTTGAGTAGGGCGTGCAGGGCTATTTTTTCAATAGATGAGTGGAATCCTGGTCCAAGTGTCTTGTCTCATGCTCAATGATGATGAAAGAGTAGAACAATCTGTTTTCCCACCTGTGGTGGAATGGTTCTAGGACGTGTTTCCTAAGGATTTCTCTGGGTTGCCTCCTGAGAGGGATGTTGAGTTCATAATCAAGTTGCTTCTAGGAACGGAGCCAGTTTCTATTTTGCCATACCGAATGGCGCTGACAGAACTCCAGGAACTGAAGGTTCAGCTCGAGGATTTTGAGCGTAATGGTTTTATCTGTCCTAGTACATCTCCTTGGGGATCTCCCGTGCTTTTTACAAAGAAGGTCAATGGGTCGTTGAGGCTGTGCATGGACTATCTAAAGTTGAATCAGATGATAGTGAAGAATTGATACCCTCTTCCTAGAATTGATGACATGTTTGATCAGTTGAGGGGTGCATCGGTGTTTTATAAAATTTATCTTTTGATGGGTTATCACTAGTTGAGGGTGAGGTCTTCTGACGTACCGCGGACTGCTTTCAGGAGTCGGTGCGGGTTGTTTGAGTTTTTGGTTAAGCCTTTTGGCATGACCAATGCACCAGTGGTGTTTATGGCCTTGATGAACCAGATCTTTCATCCCTATCTAGATCAGTTTGTGGATGTCTTTGTTGATGCTATCTTAGTGTACTTGAAAACACACGACGATCATGCTCAGCATCATGACATCTTCATGGGTACGATAAGAGAGAACCAGCTATACGCCAAGCTATCCAAGTGTCAATTCTAGAAAGGTGAGGTGCATTTTCTGGGTCACATCATCTCAGAGGTAGGAGTGTGTGTGGATCCAGAGAAAGTGCAGGCAGTTGTATCTTGGGAGCATCCCAAGAATGTTTCTGATGTTCATAGTTTTTTGGGATTGGCCGGGTATTACTGGAGGTTCATTCAGGATTTATCTTGCTTGGAAGAACCACTCTCAGGCTTGACCAAGAAGAGAATCAGGTTCGAGTGGTTTGGGGCTTGTGGTAATGCCTTTCAAGAGTTGAAAAAGTGGTTGACGATCAAACCTATCCTGATCTTACCTGAACCATGTAAGAAATATGTCGTGTTTTGTGATGTGTCTGGAATTGGACATGGGGCTGTCTTAATGCAGGATGAGTGAGTTGTGGCTTATGGGATAAGGAAGTTGAGACCCCATGAGCGGAACTATCCCACTCATGTCCTTGAGTTAGCTGCAGTAGTGTACACCTTGAAGTGTTGGAGACACTATCTATTGGCGGAACGGTTTACCATGTTTACAGACCATAAGAGCATAAGGTACATCTTCTCACAGTGGGATCTAAATCTTCGGCAGTGATTATGGGTTGAATATCTCTAGTCTTTTGACTTTGAGTTGGTGTACATGCCAAGAATGGGGAACAGTGTTGCTGATGCTCTGAGTAGGAAGGTTCAGAATCAGGCAGTTCAGGAGTCTAGAACTGAGTGGAAGGTGATGACTTTGTTTGTAGAGATGCACTTGGAGGTACAGGAGTAAAGTGGTCAAGTCAATCTTTCTTCCTTAACGATGGATTCGACACTTTTGGGTCGAGTTAAAGAAGTTCATCTTGATGATCCTGAGTTTTTGGCCATGAAGGAAAAGCTTAAAGGTGGGGAGCTACCTTCTGGTTGGTCCGTCAACGCGGAAGGTGTTGTTCACATTCGTGATCGTGTGGTTGTGCCAATGTGTGTGTGGGAAGATTTTATGCATGAGTTCCATGCATAAAAGTGGTAAGTGCATCTTGGTTTGACCAAGATGTACCGTGATATCCGATGGTAGTTTTGGTGGCCTGGAATGAAGAAGGATGTTGCGGGCTTTGTGGCATGGTGTCTTACCGGTCAGATGGTGAAGGACGAGCATCAACGCCTAGGTGGTTTGTTGCATCCATTTCCCATTCCGTAGTAGAAGTGGGATGATGTAACAATAGATTTTGTTGTGGGCCTTCTGAGGACACCGTGAAAGAATGATGCAATTTGGGTGGTCATGGAATGGTTAACGAAAGTGGCTCATTTCTTACCGATTTAGGAGACCTTTACAGTCGACCAGTTGGGTGAGCTGTATGTTCGAGAAATCGTGCGGTAACATGGGGTACCGTGGACCATTGTTTCAGACCTAGATCTGCGTTTCACGTCGCGCTTCTAGAAAGGGTTTCATAAGGCTCTTAGTAATCAGGTGTTTTTGAGTACGACTTTCCACCCGCAGACGGACAGGCAGTCGGAGCGTATGATCCAAGTGTTGGAAGACATGTTGAGAGATTGTGTCTTGGACTTTGGTGGCTCTTGGGAGAGGAACCTATCATTGGTTGAGTTTTCCTATAACAATAGTTTTCAGGGTACAATTCAGATGACACCATTTGAGAATAATTATTGGAGACCATGTAGATCTCTGTTGTGTTGGCTAGAGGCCGGTGAATCTGAGTTGTTGGGGCCAAGTATCATGCAAGAGACTTCGGATAGATTCAAGTTGATCAGGAAGTGGATGGCTATGGCTCAGAGTATGCAAAAGTCATATGCAGATTGGAGGCGTATACCTATTTGAATTTGGGGTGGGTGATAAATTATTCCTTCGGGTGTCTCCAAGGTTGTGTCACTATCGAATTCAGAAGCATGGTAAGTTGGTGTCCTGGTATGTGGGACCTTTTGAGATTCTGGAGAGGATCGGACAAGTGGCTTACTGATTGGCTCTTCCACAGCTGTATGGGGGGATGTATGATGTTTCTAATGTGTCGCAGCATCGATGGTATCACCTTGAACCATCTAATGTTGTTGATGTTGAGAATGGGGAGCTTGAGGTTGATGCATCCTTTGAGGAGCATGCAGTTGGTGTGGTGGATCATAGTGAAAAGTTCTTGCGAAGCAAGGTTGTTCCATTAGTGCAAGTACTATGGAAGCATGGGAAGGTTCATTAAGAAACTTGAGAGAGATAATTAGATATGCGGGCTCAGTGGCCCGAACTCTTCTCTTCATTGGAGAAATGAGGCTTTGAAGCTCAACTCGAGGACGAACCGTTATAAGGTGGGGAGGATGTAAGATCCTTATTTTTGGAAAGGTATGTTTTGTTGTTTATTTGGGTTTAACCCTTTTCTTTTGAGGCTTTAAAAGGTTTATTGTAAGTGTGAGAGGCCTTGGGGGTGTTCTGGGGGCTCGGGGCATGGAAGAAGGGAAGTCTGGGAAAAGCAGATCAAGGTCCATGGCCTGCGCATGGTCATCCAAACTGTGCGGCCTTCCTAGACTAAGTCTTGTGACCCTCCCTCCTCGGGACAGAAGCGACCACATGGTTTGCGCACAGTTTTCCAATCCGTGCTGCTAAATCGTATGAATCCCCCTCCTCCAGGCAGTACCATGCGCACAGTTTTTCAAAACTATGTGGCTAAACCGTGTGGCCACTTAAAGTTGGAAAATTTACAAAATTGCCAATCTGGACTTTATAACCCCAACTTGGGATTTTCCTCCCATCTTCTCCTCTTCAACCTAGGTGCGGACCAAGCCTCCCAAGGAATCCAAGAGATCAAACTGCTTCGATTCTTGGCCGTTTTGGACTCCGTTGGTTGCGGATCGAAGCTCCGAGTAAGTCTAATCCTCACTACCCCTCTCTTCTTCGGATTAGGGCTTGTGGTTTCTCTCATCTTGTTTTAAAACCCTAAAACCCTATCTTTTGGGTGAGTTTCGGGTTGATGCTCCAAGGGTTGGTCGAATCGAGGTCTAAGGAATCAATTTATGGTGCGTTCAACCGCGGATTCGAGGTAGCTGGTCTACAAGTTATATCCCACAATTACTTAGGGTTTATGTGCATGTTTACTTGTGTTCTTATTTCCCTTGGTTATGTTTTGAATAAACTCGGCATGTATGGTTTCAATGATGTTTAAAATGGTAAATGGGAACCCTCACAATCCTCGTGGGATGTGTTTGGATGAACTTGACCAAGTTGGGGCCATCCATGGGATGTGTCGGCTTTTCCCCAGGCTAGGGATTGTTAATTAAACAAGTTAGCTTGTCGTAATAAAATGTAGAGCCCTTGATGAATATGTTGGAATGATTGGTGGAACTTGGGAAAGAAGTTAGGTTATGCACCTAGACTTGGAAAATAACCAAATGGTTATTTGAAATGGAATGAATGGTTGATTCATGGAAATGTTGAACGTGTTAAATGGGTTAATGTGTAAATTGATTGAAGACCATAATGGGATAGATTATGGGTCTAGTGTTAAATGCATAATGAGATAGGCATAAAACATGGGAATTGGGTGAATGGTTAAATGATGGGAAATGGTAATGTGTTAATGGTTTAAGGCATTATGTGGTTTCCCATATGGGTTATTGTGAATGATGTTTGCCAATGAGAAATGGTTGGAAGATTGATGGTTACTTATATATAATCATGTGCACATGGCTTGGTAGTGTGGTGTATGACTTGAGTATCTATGCACACAGGTCGAGTAAAGACTGATGCTCTGAACTCCACCCTAAATGTACGAGTTGGGAATGGGGACTGATGATCTATTCTCCTAATCGTTTCATCCACTCGGACTGAGGCTTTGAGGTGAGGATATGGTTTCTATGAGGGAGTTTGTCCTAGTGAGATATGATAACGATGTGTTACCTTCTTGCATGTGATTGTGGGCCATAGACACATGTAACATAATGTATGTGATTAACCCATGGAAATGTGATGAAATGGTAAATGATGATAATTGGTGTGAAAAGAATGGTATTGGATGTGGGAATGGCTCTGGCTCTAAATTGGTTAAAGTCACCTTAATTAACTACTTGGAATTTATCATTCATCTTCCTTCTTCATGCACAACTATTTATACTGGATATTTTGTAGACACCGTTGGTGGTGGCCTACTGAGTTGTACTCACACCCTGCTCGGGCCGCCGTTGCATTCCCGAGCAGACTTCATGTTTGTAGGTCAGGACAAGGGAAATGGTCCTTGCTAGATATCTGAGTGGACATGGGTAGCACGTGGTGTAGGATCCAGAGTTGGAGTCGGGACCACTTTGGGGATTTTTTTGTGCCTTTATTTTTGGTCTTTTCTTCACTCATGCACTTGTAGTATGACATGGCATATTTATTGTTAGTTAGAATTGGTTGTTATACATGTTCCTTGTTGTTTGTTTTTGTTTCCGCTATTTGGTTATTCTGTTGTGGCTTACTCTGATAAAAAGGGGGTATAGTCTCCCCACTGGACTACATAGACCCCCGATGCTAGTCGGCAACCTTTGGTGTACGGGGAGGCACTCTAAAGGTCATGTAACCACCCGGCTCGGAGCATCGGTTTAGTGGATTCCGGGTCAGGGATGTTATAGGTATAATTTATATTTTAATATAAGGAAAGGGAAGTATGAAGGTTAGAATAGATAACATATACAAGGGATCCATACAGTAAAACATGGACATGAATGAAAAATATAACCATCACATTCTGAGGGAGAGTGAAAGAGAACATGGTTAGGGGAATTTGAACAACCACAAAGCTATAAATATATGATTATATAAGGGACCATTTGATTCATTGAAAAAAAATACTAGGCTATAGTTTTTGGTTTCAAGTTCGGTTACCTATATTTGAAGAAATATTTTACTTGTAAAATAAGATCATAAGTTATTTCTTTTTTTGTCATATAATTAATCAAATCATTTGGTTGGGATTTTATTTATATTAAACTCATCCTTCAAACCTATAAATTATTGTTTGAAATTATTTTTTCATGCCTAACTCACTTTTGATAAATTTTGTGCTCCAAAAGTTTTTCCGTCATCCTCAAAATTTTAATTGAAACCAAAAAGGATATCCCAAAGTATCCAATATATCATAATTTAACCTCAAAAAATCAAATCCAATGCTAAAATTATAACATTCGAAACATTAGACATATCCAAAATACATTTTTACAAATTAACAGTCCAAAAAGGTCTCTAAATTTAAATAATCAATCATAACATCCAATTATAAAAACAACATAATGTTGCGATTATTGACACATAAAAAATATTTTATCATCTTAAAAACCATAATGAAAACATACCTGACTCGAAATCCCTAAAGAATAAGTATTGCAATACAATCCTTATATATCACATTACTCATAAAAATAGTATATAATAATATAATTTTTAATCCAAATAAACAAATACATTAATTATTCTACATCAAATGTTGTAATAGCATATGCTTGATCATTATATATTTTATTCTTCAGAGCTATATTTCCATAACGCATTAGATAACCATTTTTCATTGAGTCCCATATCTTTACAATTATTTAATTTCACATTTACATCTTCTTTATTTTACTTAAAATCATGTGTCGGGTGACCATTCCCTCTACCCTTTTTACAAACACTCATTAATTTTAGGCAAGTACTAGGGTTTTTCTTCCCACAATTATAACATAAGGTAATATCCTTCTTTCCCTTTTTACCTTTATCTTTCTCATGTTCCATTTTTCACTTAATCTCTTTATTTCCCAAAAATTCCTATGAAATATAAAATCATTTCATCTTCTGGATAGCACATGAGACTATATCATCATATGATGAGAAATATTTTGAGATCAGTTCCCATTGGTGGAATGGTTTTAACCCCTCAAATAATTGATCGATCTGACCAATTAGATTTTTTATGTAGTATGAAACATGTCTTGATAACCATGTGAAGTTAACTTTATACTTTGATAAATTCTAATATTGATTTTACCTCAGACTCAATAATTTTTTCCCATATCTACTCGATATTTACGAGGAAATTATACTTATAATAAAATATATTAAATTCCCAACATTATAAATTTTCTAATTCTTTATCCTCTTTAATGTTTTCAATTAATGACTACCATTGATCTACATTTCTTGAGATGAAATAAACTACAATGTTATGTTTTTCAATTTAATTACTCCCCATAGCATGAAATATTTCTCTAAATATCTTATCCATTTCTTAGAAACAAATGGATTTGTTTTCCCACTGAATGTTGGAGTTTTTTCTCTCAGGAAGCGCTCAAACATTGATCATCTACATTGTTTATCAGGTTGATCCATACAGGTAATGTAATTATTCATAACCCGGGACAACTGTCCCAGTATAGTTATAAGTTGTTCAATACAAGTTATTATTCCTACTCAAACATCATTATATTCCATAAGGGTTAATTACCTACATGGATTTCATTCATTTATAAAATTTCCATTCCTTAGACTAGGCTCCATTTCTAGACAATGAGATACACTAGATTTGATCAGAACATTAGGAAAACTAATTTGTAGTCAAAAAGTAGTAAATCTCATAACCTAAATTGAAAATATCATTATAACAATTATCTAAATAATAAACATTTTTTCGATCAGAAAATATTTACATTACAATTTAGCATAATATATTTTAATGAAAATTTGAATTATCCAAAGAATATTCCCGAGGAGTGATAAACCGGGTTCTTACTAAGGCTCGTTGTCTTGTACCAGGATACCCCGAGTCATTCCTGAAACACCTTGTTAGAGTTATTACCACTAGGTACGTATGTTCCAAAACCATGTCCAAAAGTAGTATCCAAGAAGGGATGTATTTCCTTGGAATGCCCATATAATCTATACATTACAAATTTCATGTTTGTTCTTCAATACTTATCATAAATGTCTATCTTGGGGTTATTTTATATAATCTAAGTTTTCTAAATCTAGCTTCCATGGTTTCTAATAAACTTCATCTGATTCTAGGTGTAACACCCTGGCCCAGAATCATGGATCTATTGTATTATTTTAATACATTGTCATGACTAAAAAAAATAAAATCCTGATGGATCGATCAGTTCAGTTGTCCTAGAAAAAAGATTACATACATGACCCTTTCATTTCAATTTAAATCAATAAATAAAACATAGTTAAATTTTTGAGAAAAACATTATTCTCTTAGATTTTCCCCATATATCATTCATAATACACATCTTGGAAACCTTGAAATGTAAAACATAAGAAATGGGTGAGATCAAATGCAAAGTAAGGGTAAATTATATAGAAAAATCTATTATAAATAAGACTAAACATTTATGAAAATGTATAAATATAAATCACAAGACTTTTAAACATAATATTGATCATCATATGGAAACAAAAATAAAATAATTCTATTTAAACATACACATGTATATTTTACTAGTCATATAACTACATGTATTATCCATCATTAATCTCATCATTTTGGAATGCATAATTTTGAATATTTCAATAATACCATTAAATACTCATTCCAAGACCATATATAAAAGGGTCAAAACAAAAAATATTTTGTCTCATGAGACCTACCGATTCATCAATGGGATATATCAGGCCCCACCCATCACATATGTTGTCCAATCCATTACACTTTTGAATGGGTAAAATATAACCAATATAAACATTCATATTAAATCTAACCTTAAAAAACATTAATATTAAAAACAAACCCTTACTGATATAAAAATATCTCATTCATAGTAAAATATTTCCTAAATCATTCCCTATAATTTGGTAAACTGTATCATAAGAAAACAACCTTAATTAACCATAAAATGTAACAAATAATGTTGACCAACATGAAAATAATCTAATAAAATCATTAAAACTATTTGAGGGATATTTCCCATTTTACATTAAAATCAAATAAAAGGAACCCATTATAAAATAAAACATTTATTTGGGAAAAATAATTATTCTTGTAAGGTATGATTCAAAATGTTAAAGATTCATGATGTCATAAAAATATTCTCAAACTGTATAAGTTAAAATACATTCCTTCCTTAATTTTTCAAAAAGGTTATGAAGTACCTCGTTTAGAAAATGATAGAAAGATTCTTTTCAAAATGGTTTATAAAAATTAATACATGTGTAAAAAAGAATTTAAAAAATTTTAGTTGGATATTAAAATGTTTTTAAATAGATTTTTAGGAAACATATACATGGATGATAAATATGTCCTTGTAAATTCTTTTGTGAAAACTTTCCAGGATAAGAAAAATATTAGAAAATTAATACCTAGATAATACCTGAAAAGATTAATTTTGAAAAAAAAATATGAATGAACCTTAAAGTATAAATAAAAATTCATTCATAATCCTTTTTTATCCATATAAATATTTATGTAAAATAATATCAAGAATACTGAAAATGAGAAAGAATTAATTCTGTAAACATTCAAAGAATCCCATAACACTTTGAACATATAAATCATAAGCCTTCTATCATAAAATTAATCATTAAATACCATGAATATAAATTTATTAATGATATGAAATATAATATGGGAATTACATACACCACACATAATAAATAGGTTGTGATCTTGGCTTATATCTCACAAATATTAAATGTGAGACAGAAATTCCCTTAACTTAGGTATGATGCTCTCTATCTGTGTTAAAAACTCCATTATAATGGGTTTAAACTTATTATTAAATTTTAATAGAAACATAATAATATTTATTACATAATATTTTATTCATTTATGACTTTATATAAACCATTTATAAATAATTTCCATGTTAAAGTAACATTTTAAGTAATAATCACTTTGTTTATCATACATTATTTGACTTTTGATTCTTGATTCTATTTCTTTGATCATGATTTAATTAAATCCAAAACGTAAAACAAGAGATATATATATATATATAATTTATATTCAGTATATAATCTTATATAAATTATATGTATATAAAATGGAAAACACCATTCATACAGAAGGTATAACGTACGTATGCATGAGCGTTGTTTCCGTTTAATTAACATATTAAATGGAAGAAATTAAATGCTATATATGTAAATATATACTTATATATGTATATATTAATCCAATAGAATTATTATATCATATATTTTATAATTATTAATTATATATATTTTTATAATCACTTTTGAATGGATACCGTAGAGAATGAATCTCACCGTTTTGTGGAGATGGTAGGCCATACATACGCATGAGAAATGGTATCATTACACAATTGATAAGGGTAAGGAATTGGATATAATATTAATGATAAAAACAATATAATGTAATATTTATAATTTTAATCCTTTATATTCATTTTTATACCAATCAAAATAATTTATATAAGTAAAAGATTTTACACCACGACATAGAGACCAAAAGTCGTATGTACCCAGGCGTGGTGATATTTTTTTTCATAGGATGAGTAAAAGTATGAAACATGTTGTACCATAACTATAATAACATCTTAGGAAATATATGATTCTATAATTATTACATTATTATGGAAACTACATAGGAATAATATGTAGAAGAAGAAAATAAATTAAATTGAATTGGAAAATAATTACCTCTTTTGGAGTATCTTCTTTTTGATTTTACAAAAGGACTTATTAGGATGGATTTAAACCCAGATTATTCCCTCAAGGATTATTTGGGTGAGTTTGGAATATGAAATTATAATTCTTTTTCAGAGATGAAGTGTTTTTGTGTTTTGAATAAAAAGAGAAAGATAGGTTCCCTCTTAAAAGAGGGGAGGGGTACATTAGGAAACACAAAAACTATTAATTTTAGATAAATCAATTTTAGATTTTGAATATATATAAATTGATTTATTTATAATATTAAAATAGTATGGGTCTAAATACAATATGAAAATCAATTGTAGACATTTTTAGGTTACAAAAGAGACCTTATATTTTGGCATTAAACATTAGTTAATCAATTTAACTCTTACCATAACTACTTATAGTTTTACAATATAAGGTACATTTAGTTAATATAAATGTCCACAAGAACCCTAATTATAACATTGATGAAATATTTAACATTATCATAGTCATTTGGATAACATTTATATTTTTATAAATTATATATCACTTAATAAAATATTATTTATTTTATAATAATTTTATTGTCATTTTTATCTCTATTTCTTACAAGAATTTTTTAATAAATCATAAAAAAATGATTATATAGAAAAAACTAAATTAAATTATCCAATACAATTAAATTTAACACAAAATATTTATGTATGGAATCAAATATTTCAAATTATATTTATTTTCATATTAATTATATCCTTAAATTGATTCTTCATCTAATAAATCAATTACTGCATCATAATTGTGTCACTATTTAATTTAATTATTTATATTGAAAATTTATAACAAAATAACCATGATTTAGATAAATATTATATATTTATAATGACTATTTATAGTTTACCATATCACTTATATGAAAATGGATTAATAATTATATACTTATTAAAATTATGATTATGGCATTTTTAACTTGTCATAGAATATAATATAATAAAAGAGTTATTCTGACCCAAGTGGCATAAAAAGATCTTAATTTCTGCCAAATTATTATTTTGTATAAATCTAAATTATAAAATGATATTGGTATAAGTGTTTTGGTATCTTTTAAAAATAATAATTTTATTTTAACCTTTATTTATCCAATTTAGCCTTAACTATGGTAAATTAAAATTTACCAATGTTAAACCAAAAATAAAACAAAAAATTAAGTTTATCATATTAGGAACTAAATATAATACTTATTTTAACCAATTATTTCCATTTTAAAAATTCAATTCATAGAAATAGTAAAATTATATTTAATGTTAATCTCATAGATGTGGCTAAAAGGTGGGTAAATGAGACGTTCAATAGATGAGTAGTTTTTTATATCTCATTTCAATATTAAAATTATTCCATAAACCTATATGAGATTAAAATATGTATTATTTAAATATTGTGACTTTAAAAGACAATATAAAATAAAATAATTATTTAATAAAAAAATGTTAGTTTTTAACTACAATGTATTATTTTTCATTATTCATCAAAAAATAGAATTTTTTATAAAAATATCTAAAATTCACCCTAAGATAATTTTGATATTCTGAATTACAAAATATTGTCTATTTGGAAAAATATAAATTCCCTAATATGGTTAATAAAATTCATAACCTCTATTTTGGTGGTGAATTTGATAGATCATGGTGTGCTTAAAATCAGTGTTACGTGCAGCGCAAAGTATTTAATTTATTTAAAAAGAAACACACCACGAAATCTTGTGGTGTCATCAAGGGTTCCTTTTTTCAAATCATACGGGATGGTATGGTGGGCCATGAGAGAGCACTGGCCCTAATAATAATTGACTGGTCTATTGAGGTGTATCTTGGCTATTATATAATATGGGACTATGTATTCCCTTATTAAGTGTAATGAGGAAATTATGAGGAAATGTTCATAACTAAAGAAAACTATTTGGGTGGTATTCATGTAAAAATATTCCTCACCTAAATTAAGGATGCATTGGTCACCATATACCTCTAGAACAAGCTAATATCACATATTAACATGAAGTGAACACCGTCCCCGGATTCTAAAAATTACATGTCTTAAAGGAAGATGTATAAAAGAAAACATACTACACAAATGAAGGTCATTATGAATATTTGGTTATGTCATTTGGGATTATGAATTCCCCCTCCATGTTTCAATCCTCCATGAATCTCCTTTTTAAACTATTACTCTAAACTTTTGTTTTAGTCCTCATTGATGATATACTTGTTAATAAAAAAAGTATTATGGAGCATATAATACCTTTGTAATGGTGTTTTCAATCCTAAAGAGTGACTAACTCCATCTTAAATGCAAGAAATGTTTCTTTGGAGGACCTATGCTTGGTTATTTGGTTC
Organism: Viscum album; assembly: GCA_963277665.1. Lineage (NCBI taxonomy): Eukaryota > Viridiplantae > Streptophyta > Magnoliopsida > Santalales > Viscaceae > Viscum > Viscum album. The sequence goes on along the minus strand of OY728121.1, from coordinate 1,899,843,593 downwards.
ATCAAATTACTCATGAGGTAACCTTCATGGACCTCCATAAAAATTCTTCTGGGTTAGACTGGTTTATTCCACAAGATTTCAAGGAGGAGGCGGGGTTTTTTCCAATACAATAGGATTTTCAAGGATTATTTGTAATTAGAAAAACCTCTTATGGACCTCACCCAAAATAATTATTATTATTGGGGGATTAAGGATCAATATACATTTATTCTTTAAAATAATTTTGGGTTATTCATTATTGATATGTTTACATTTTTTTTGTAGAAAATTTATCATCGAGTGTGATTCATTTAGAGAAGTTATGGGGGTGGTGATCATATTGAAAGGGTGACTGATGGCCTATTACAGCAAGGTCTTATTAACAGCTGAAGGAACTCAAAATTGTAATCCATTTTTTCTTCCATACATGATATCATAAGTATGAAACCCATGAAAACAAATATTGTTGAATAGTTTGTTTTAAAGAGAATATATGCATCCCTCTTATTATCAACCATTTCACATTGAGTAATTCTCATAAGCTTTATCGGTACCCCCTTTTCCCAAAAATAATATGCACCATACAGGGCTTAAAATCCAAGAGTGCTTGAACCTAGCTCATGTAATAGTCACCTAAACCCCTACAGGGAAGTGAACCTGAAAAACTGGCATTGAAGGTAGATGGAAAAGAGAGAAAATCCCATGAAAATAGGGGATGAACCGTGCTATTGGGAGGCAGTGCAGTGGGTGGGTGGTCTGACATGGATTAGTTCCAGGAATAGTTAGGAGGAGACCCTATAACATGATTCTAGAAACCAATGCATCAGCCGAACATTATTAAGAACATGAAACTATAGTTTAAATTTGTTGTGGGATTCCCGTACAGAATACACAATATTATTCATTATTGAATATATATATATAAGGGAACTACTATTCGATCAAATCAATATATGTTGTTTGATCACAGCCCAGCATCCCAATTAACTTCCTGAAACTCTGTTTGATGTCACGAGCCATGACCAACACTCACTCGACTCCCCCATTACCACCCTTGAACTTCTGTCCTAGATGATATCCACATGAACATAAGACAACCAGTGTAGAAAACCTTGTGATCCAAAAAATCCATATGACTTTTATAAGAGTCATCACATGATGTTCATCAATTATATTAAAAACCCAATATCATGTGATCACATATCTACTATGCAGCCATTAATTCAATCTATATCTTGTATTCATGGGTCTGTTTTGAACAATATAATATGTCACAAAGGTATTCATCGAATAAACCACTCTTATGAATAATTATGAATTACATGATCAATGTATCTACAAAATTCATCATATTATTCCACAACAAGAGTTTCTCAGGGTCATGCTATCACAAAATTATGATCACAAAAGATAGAGGACAATAAAAAATCCTCTAATGATTGAAGGAAGATCATGTGAAACTATATATTGTCTATGCAATATTGAACCATCAAATCCTCCACCATTTTAATATGGATCATGTGTCTTAATTCTTATACAGTGAGGTATCAACCATGACCTCCCTTTTTGTATATAAACCATGATCCCATTATAAAAAACACTACTGAGGAGGTAAGAAAAGGAGTGTGGGAAGAATAAGGGAAATGTTGAGTTAACTTCCACATAATGATATCATCTCTCGGTAATCGGGAGGTTCCTATCATGAGAATATGACATGGTATGGAAATCTAAGAACCCATTGCATTAATACATTACAATCACACTATCACATGAAAAATTTAACATCAGCATTACCTCCATAAAGAGTAACATTCATGTGAACCACTGCTCATGTGGGATGCCACCCCTAGTTTGGGAAACCTATTTAAATAGCACTAAAAATTCCCCACATGCGTGTGATTCCTTCATTCTACCTTGAATATGCGATCACACAGGACCTTAGTATTACGATGTAATAAAACATCATTTATTGTTATGCATTAATGTTTCCTTGGAAGTGGTCATATCAACACACAACATCATCATTGATCCTTTTCCACGAATGTCCAACGTTGATGACAAGTGGCCCAATAGGCCATGTATTCCTCATCATCATGCAGTATGTTCCTTTATCCACACATGAGAAAACATTATATGGAACCTCTATATATAAAATATAAATCCCATCAAAAGAAATCATGAAGGCTATGAAAATAAAATATGGTATGGAATTTTGAGGATTAATTATATGGAATCCCATTGACATGTACGTCTTGGAATGAACATTAACCATTTTGAATACCCTTGTCGATACCCCCATGTGACATTAACTCTTTTCCACTTGAAAATAATCAATATACTATACCATTCAAAAAAATCCCATCTCAAGACCCCATAGAGGTTATGAGATCACATGAACAGTTGAGTTTCATCAGTTCCTATCATGAAGGAGTTCCTCAATAAGAGCCCTTTGATCAGGTGATTCCTATATTTCATCACATGGTTTGAGACATTGGACCAACAATACATCCATATCAATGTCCCTAGTACTACACACATTCAATTAAAATAAAACTCTAGGGGTGTTCACTCTACAAGACCTGAACCCCTCTTTTCTCTGTAGATTGTACCCTTAGACATAGACATAGAGGATTTCATGAACAACCTTAACACATGACCACTGATCCACTTTTAAAACACATTTTGAGGTGATATGAGTCACATGAAATGGGTGCCTTCATGTGGTTCCATCAAACTGGGTTCCCCTAAATTTTTATATGTCCTTAAATGCCATGAAAACTTCTCATAAGTCCATTTTCTTTTCCTATATGTACTAGAAGGTGTGGATGGAGAATGAACCCACTAGTTGTGAAATCTTTTTATGCTATCTATTATTTTTATCACTCCAAGCATAACTCACATGGGCTTATATAATGATGATTATTATCCTAATATCATGATTATGATCCCATATGTGGTCCAGTCATTGGGATATATGTGTAATTTTGTTTCATCTTCACTAAATGAGCCTTACTTATAATTTAGAGATCCATAGAAGACTTATGTATATAATTCATGCCAAATTCCACTATTGTCAAATCTATCATGATACATAATCTAGTAAAGAAACTACATAGAATATGATTCTTATATTTACAAGATATACAAGATTTCACAATGAGGTTTGATCCCTATATTCATGTCTATATCTCTTGATGTTAATATACATTTATAGGTCCACACACAAGATCAAAAACTATGTCAAATGAATGACATGGGTTTTCATTCTAGTTCACTTAATATATATAGGATTCCTCATACAGGTTCAATCCCACATATAAGACACCATCCACCTTATTTAATGGAAATAAACTCCATAGTGATTGAACATTTTTATGTACAATATAATCATAAATAAATAAGATAATGATGGAGATCCCATGATATGTACACAATTTTCGAATCAATGCACAGTCTTAACCAAATTATTGACCGAATGGTAGCCATTTCTAAATGTGTTCCTCGGAAGGACTTCATAAATATTTCTTAAATCTATAATAGTGTCCCATAGTAGCCAAAAATAACCCCCAAAAAGGGTGTGTTGGTCCCAACATCCCATCCTCTTGATTAATGTGAGTTCTTGATCATTAATGGTTCTAAACCCCAAGGTACCACCTAAATTTAGAAGGAAGGATTTTTCTCATTTATGGATGAGGGTAACCATTGGTTGTTTCCATTAAAGTGAAATATGGTAACCCTAATGTAAACAATTATGAAGAATAGTCAATCCCCCTTGAAACCACACATTATCAAAAGTCTGCCCCATATTGTTTGAAAAAAATAGTAAACCTGGTATGAAATAATTGACCTATGTTATCAATTTCATTGTTTAAAATAGATTAATTACATAGTTCCCATTGGACCTGTTTTTTTCCATACCTTTATTGGAAAAAATACCAGACTAGACATGTTTTTTTACTGTTCATGACCCTATATATAATGAAGAGATAACCTATTTATCAATTAATTGTGAACACAATTGATCATGCATGTACTATAATATATGATTCTACATAAATTAGGATTTTTTTATTCTTAAATGAATCAATGATTTCTTATAATTTAATTGACATTATCAAATATTCCAATAGATTTCAAAATCACTAGAAAGCTACTTTATCCTCATGGTCCCCCACGTACACTATCACCAACACGACACCTCCAATGCCAGTTATTTAATTTCCTAGTTTGAGAATAATACAACAATATCTCCATACCTACATTAAAATATTCTTATGAAATCCTTTATTAGATTAATTTCCATGGATATTATTTCCCAAAAAAGGCTGTAGAAGAGGATGTGGACCTCGTTTAAACATGAATATTAATTGGGAGCCTATCACTAGAGTGTACCAAAAAAAATAATTCCTATACCAGGTAGGTGGATGAGGATGATCACAATATCAACTCAATAATTTGGGATTTACCTAGTAAAGATCCCATCCATTCTTGTTATCATCATCGTCATGTGATCTTTATTCCACAATGAGATATAGAGGATGTTTTTCCTACCCAGACCACATGAATTAGGAAACCCAGTAGGAGAGACTACTATGAGTATCATTGTAATACAACTCAAATGTATGATTTTGTCCTTAATACCACCAATATTTATGATTCCCGCCATTTTATCCCAATGGTGGCATAGAATCAATCCCATATCATCACTATCCAATAGATACTAACTTAATCACAACTATCTTTAGTGGTTGTGGAATCCTAGGGAGCACCCAAACATACATGGATGGTGGAATGTTTATGATACTTTACCCTTGGATAATCCTGAATATTTTAAGTTTCTCTACAAGTAGTACCATTGGAACTGACCTGCCAAACTAAAAGTGGGCACCAACCCATGAAAGACATATCAGGAACCAACCCATTAAATGAGATTCTCCATTGGGGAGGATCACCAGTCTACTAATGTCTATGTCAATATGATATCAACCTAACCTGAAGAATTATCATTGGATATGGCTGAGTAATCTCCTGAAAATTATAATTATACCCCCTACAATCAAGTGAGTCATAGTAGGTTGGATTACATTTGGCCTCTAGAACATCGAAAAAATGGATCGATGGTATATTTTAGGAATGTGAAAATTGTTTTCACAAATGTGTTGGTTTTAATGTGGGTAAAGAAAATGGATCATATGTCTAGAGGAAGTAGTGAATTAATTCCCTAGGGTCTACATTAAGAATCTTTTCATCATCTACTAATTATACCATCAATATAGGAAAGAGGGTTTTAAGGGATCATACAAGTAAACCCCTTGAGGATGATTAAGAAATGTATGTAGATGAATAGATCTCTCAAATCTAATGAGATAATTATTATCTTAGTGAAGTAATTGGAGGAATTATACTCTAGTATCTATCCCATAAATATGTACCATCACCTTCCTATTGGATCCCTTATTATAGTGAAGTGTCACAAACTATATGACTATGAGAATTATCAGCATCCTATCACCAGGTGAAATCCAAAAAATGTTCCTGCTCACCCTATCCCACATGGCTAGGGGAATTATTCTATTTTCATGACCACCAATCCACCTAGAATTGGGAATTTCCATTTTTTCCACTTCATCCTCGATGGTATTCTAGAAAAAATATGATCTCAATAGTTTCCAAAAAGTATCTAGTAGATCCAAGATCACTTAATCCGTGAGGATATACCCCCAATGCCTCAACACCTACCATAGAACCAATAATGATTTGGGATATTCACCTTGGACTCCAAAATAAACCATATTACCATAATAATTTATGTATGAGTAGCATGTGGAAAACATTGTGTGGTTACTCAAATATTTATGAAAAAAATCATGTGGTATATTTATTCCAATCAAAACATTCCATGCGGGCTTTAAATATTCTAAAGAGAATGATGGGTTAAAATTCCCTAAAATGGGGAATCCCGATGAGGAATGGTTCATAGGCCATGATGATTACATCCCCTACCACCAAAATCATGGGAACAAAATAGTGAATTTATTTAACATTAATGGTTGGTTAGAGTAACAAGTAAATTAATTCTTGTAGAGTTTGGGGATCCTAAAACTCAATCAATATGGATACCATTCATCGTAATTACATCAAAAAAAGAAAAATTTACCTTCCTGATACGTTGTGACACAAATATTTCATAGTCTCATCGATTTAAGGACCCCATCCTGGTTGCATGACTTTGAAATTATTGAATATTTCCTAGTAACCTGGTGCTAAAATTCCCAACCACCACCTATTCACATAATGTTAAAATATAGGTCATGTCCTAGTAACGTGACATGAAACTACTCGACATGGTCATGTCTATATAATGATAAAATTAATGGAACATGTACCAGTTATAGGATGGAAAATTTTGATTCATATTAATATCTTAATGGAACAATCAACATCAGGTGGATAATATAAAATCCGAGATTATTTAAACATTTTGAGAGAAATCAAAGAGACACTCATCGGGGCCCTTCAAATCCCATATGAGTTTTAGGGAAAATTAATTGTATCCAAGGATTATCAAGTGGAGGATATAACATCATATTTACATTTCATCATCTCATACATAGAAATTATGTGCTACCCATATCCCTAATTTAGGAAGTCTAATTACTCTAAGATTATATAGTTTCTCTTGTTAACAACAATAGTATGAGATAAAAAAAATCATCTCTGGAATCTCTCTGCAACAAATCTTGTAGTAATGGATGAAAATGTCTCTTCTCAGGGTCCCCTCATCCTGAAACTAGTAGGGATTATATCATATTCCCTAAATCATCTAAATTTGATTCTAAAACCCCAAAGGATGATGAAGAAGATGATGAAATTAGGAACACCCCTCCCATATTTAAGGAAGGTGTGTCCACCATTGTTGATGGGTTCAGTAACATAAATATTGGAACATAGAAATACTGAAATAATACATTGATTATTGATCCATTCCTCCCAAGGAACAAGATATTTATATAAAATTTCAAAACAAACATCTATATGAGTTTCCATTGAACTATACAAAAATACTCCAACCGAATTCAAATATGACTATGAACCATTATTCTATACACAATCATCATCAAGGTTTATAGTAAACGGTCATGAGAAAAGACCCATCTCAAGATACTATGTCCAAGTCACATGATTTTAATCTTTAGAGTCACTTCATAGTCACATGATGTTACAATACACAACATGTCCTGACCCCATAATATTAAACTATACAGAAGATGTCCTTGAAACAATACTGAAACTACACATCACTAGTCCTCTTGGTTTAATGGCATTAAAATTCACAAAATCATCCATAAAACATGATGTTTTACATTAAATAACATGTCCAAAAAACAATACATTAGACTATACTAAACATTTTCATACCACTTGATGTTAACAAACACAAAATAATTCCTCACCACGTGATGTTAAACTGCATAGAAAGCATCATCTCACCAACAATTAGACGTAAAAAAGATTGATTTGTGTGAAAGAAAAATGATGTTCCTTTATCCCTAGATGGGAGTATGATTGAAATATAGAATATCCACATTCAAGAACTGTATGCATCATAACTCCTATCCCTATAGGATATATCGTGATTCCCAACCCACCAGTCTTTGATATAGCTGTTTTATTTATTTTTCATGTCGGGTAACATTAGTTATCACTGCATGATGTAAAAAGTCATGGATCCCAAATATTCCTATTTTTCCATGTTAGTAGAACCTCATCCTTACAATAGGATATTAAACTTCATGGATGATATCCTCACCACATTACACTAAACTGCACTATTTCCTGGAACTATGTATGTCTTGATTCTTATCATCACAAGATACTTTGTGACACCCATTGGTCCAAGTCACAATATTCTTATTCTTTCACACTCTATCACCTTTTTCCATACCACATGATGTTAAACTAAATGGATAATTTTCTTATCATGGGATATTAATCTACATTGGTTTTCTAGAATTATATATGTATTAATTATCATTCCAATGATATTTTTACTAATGATATTTTTAAGGATGTCTCAATATTATATATTAGAACAACCACCACATGATATGAAATGACCTTGTCTTTTCCTTAATAACATACATGTCATGAAAGGATCAATTACAATTCCTCATATCCCACAACATGCATTGCTCAGAGGGGATTAGGAATATTTTGAAGGGAATACCCATATGATCAAGGAATATAATATCAAAATAGGATTAGCATGGTCCCATCATCCTTGGTTTTGGTATCTAATAAAACCTCCATTACAATACTATGTATTTCATGATTCCAACCATAGTAAGATACGTAGAAACACCTAGAACACCATTCTTGGGCCCAATCACATCATTCCCTTTTCATGCTAGGGAGCCTATATCCTTGATGCATGACACTAAAAAGTATGTTTTCTCAAGAACTACATGTGTCAATATTCATGTACCCATATTTTATATAGTGGCACCTATATATTCAATCCTGAGTCTTCCTATAACATAAAATGAGAATAATATCCCCCTATACGTATGGGTTAAACCTGCATATAGAGTTTCCAATTAATGAAATACATGTGGCTTGATTTTGGTGCAGACGAAATAACCATCATTAAAATGGCCCCCTAAACTATGTATGAGTCATAACTGCATATGGAAATTTCATGAATGAACTATATGAGACTTGATACCTAACATTGTAGGATATATAGGGAAACTCAAATATTCAATCCTGGGTTCAAGAACAGCATATAAAATGATAAAAAATTCACCACTAACTGTATGTGAGCTATAATTTTGCATCATTATACCTGAGAAAAACTCCTTCACAATGCATTAAATTTCCAAGTTTCCCCATATTTCTCACGTTGAACAAGGATCATGTTAGATTATGTAATCTAGTAAATCACTTGGGCCAATGCACCTGAGCAATATATAATGTCATAGAACATTTCCTAGAAATAATAATTTAAACTGAAAATCACATCAACATCTTCACCGTGTAATGATTTATGGAATGAAAAATATCGTAGCCATGAGACGTTAAATTTAGTGTAAAAATGTCTTCACATTGAACTTTCCATCAAATCTGAGAGTTTTGTATCCATGAACCACATATTTTATTCCATCACCTATAAATGTGTTCATCACATACCAGAAAGGTTGTCAAGGTACTTGAACTATCTTGTATCTTATGTTTTCATGTAACCAACTGATTTTCATTGAGGTATGAGATGACACAACCTTTTCCATGAGTTGATATCATTTTATTAGAACCACATAGAACATGGGATTTCTTTATCATGGTTCTCCCTGTAAAAATATAGTAAGAGGGACTGGATCCTCTAAACATACCATTGGATTCTTGGAAGGCCCCCTTAACCCGAATTTTTTTTATTCTGACTATGGGGAACACTATAGAAACCCACTATTACCAATGATTGATATTTAGTTTTCTGTTCCCACCACTAGTTAACGCATATATTTTTGGGTTTTGATTTACACATTCTATAAAGCATATTTAGTTGGATTCAAACCCCTTGAGATACACCTCTATGTATCATACCCATTTTAAAAATAGGATTATGGAATCGAATTTATGTTCCCTTCCATTATAGGGTATGCATCTTCTATAAAGACCCAATCACTCTGATATAGTCACCCATATACCCAACATATTACTCATTTATATGCATAATAATATCCATAAAAGATTCTAATTATAGACATATTCCTTCCATTATGATAACTATAGAGAAAACCAGGGATTTCCAGCCTTAAAAGAAGAGCATGAATCTTTTTTAGTAAGGTTGAATTATACCTGATCTATCTTCCAATGGATGAGTAGCATCTATGTATGACTTATTTTCATTAGAAATAAAATAATTTCAATAAGGGATTTGAGACCTGAGATCATATTCAGGTAGAGAAATATTTCTGCATACTGTAGAAACACTGTAGAAGGTACTATATCAGGTAATATTTGGTACTATAGTAGTTGGAACTATTCACCCATTTGGGCTTTCGGGCCACCGGTTTGATCCTCGATTCCTTCAAGTCCTTCAGGACACCCAAGGACTTGAGGCCAGTTAGGATCTCGGGCCCCTCAAGGCTTTCAAGCCACATGTCATTGTGCTTAAATAGACATGGTAGATTCTACATGGAGGTGTCTCCATACATGAATCCATAGCATGAACATTCACTAAATCAGAGCTATCATATTTTGATTAATTAGTAGGTATGAAAATTACAATCGGGAACAACCAATCCTAGCATGGGATGCCAAGCTGAATAGTCATGTGATAGTGTAGAGTTGATCATGATGTAGACATTTGGGATGGGTTGTTCAAAGTAGTTAATATTAGGATGAATTACTCTATAAAAATTAGGTTATGTAATTCCATGAAGCCTATGGGCCATGCTAGGGTTCCCCTTCAACCCTCAAATGGGTAATTATAAAAAAAAGGAATAAAAATAGAATCCTTTGGGCCATTCAGAGTACAATAAGGGATATAACATTTGGATACCCATATGTAATAACGTGTATGGATAAAATGTGTTTTCTATATAATGATATGTTTGACCAGTGAAAATTTTCCTCACAGTTAACTTGCATAATTTCAGTTTGGATCCCACGCATTTATTGCATTATGTTAAAATGTAAGGAAAAGGACCATGGGGATCATGATCATAAACAACATAAACATTGGGAAATGTTGTATGTTTTTAGAATTTAACTTTTTTTTCTAAATAACAAGAACCCGTAACTTCTAGTGAAGGAGAAATAAATCATTTTAGGATGAGAACATGTAAAATGAGGCCTGATAAAAATTCATGCCATTGCCCACTAAACTCTTCATCTCAATCATTTAGAAAAAAATTAGATTCTAATTGAATATGGAATAAAGATCATAGGGCTCACATTATAGATTTATTAAAATCCAATACATACTCATTAGATCCCTTAGTCCAGGAAAAAAATATAGTAATGATTCCTTAAATCTCCTTACTAAAATTACATTTTCACCAGGCTGTGAGACAACTTTTATGATGATCATTCCCTTCTTAAATATTACACTTTTTATAAACCACCTTCATTCCATTGTATTATGGGCTAAAAAAACTAGTTACCTCAGTTTATATCCATCTCTTGGAACCTCATAGACCTAGGGAATCTTTTATCCTGGATCTTCCTTATATAAGACAGGTAAAGGGACTAGATCCTTCGAACGGAGCATTAAATCCCAGGAAGGCCCACCATAAATCCAGGAGTTATTTTCTTTGCAGCATGGAACATTGAGGATTTCAATATTTCCAATGGTTGAACTATACCAACCAGTTCCCACCTCAATTTAACTCAAATATTCCATGAATATGATTTATGATCCCCACAACCAGACTATTCCAGGGGATTCAATATCCTCAACCTTACATCACCATGTATTGTACCCCTCCGCAAATAGGGAATGTGACACTCCATTCCTAAACCTTTTGATGGCCTACACTACATGAATAATGGCCTTAGGTTTTAGGTCTGATCTTGCCCATAAAAGGCTAAAATTTTCCAGGGTTCCTGAACCCTACTCAAATAACATTTGAACCATATCGACCATTTTCCCCATATGTTTCAGACATCACCAATAATAAATAGACATTGGAAAGGGGGGGGGGATCCAATTTACTTGTCGATGCATATATTCTAAATGGTCTCATTGTTAGGGGTCTATAACCAATTAGGTAGATGCATATTCTCCTTGCAAGTATGGAATTCTGATCCAAATCATCCCCAGTGGTACCATGGAAGAACCCAACACTTTAGGTTGTAATGGTTCAACCTTTATAAGTCCTCCCCATGCGATATTAATTAGTTAAAACATTTGGGTTATGAATTACATAATCGATATTATAACAATCCATGTAGAATCAGTATCCCAAATTTCTCACCATCCACCACCACACATTAATGTATAGATTCTAGGTTTTATTACATGTCATGGATGTTCGTCCATCATGATATATAAAAGGATACGGGGTGTTAAAACCCTTTTTGAACATTAATTATTCACAAAACAAATAATAATGTAGGGTGTTAGAATCTGTTAGGGACACTTTTTTTTCAGAATCCCATGAAGGATAAAGGTTCCTCAAATCCATCATGAATACCCTTCCTTCAAAGCATTATAAGTTCTATGAAAAATGAACCAAAAATAAAATAATATAATTTTCCAGCTAAATGAACCTAAACAATGAAAAAATAAAGACCAAGCTAAAAAACACAAAACTTAAGCAACTGAATGTCTAATATAGAATGATATAAATTGCCGAAATAGAATGTATGAGCTAAAATACCATAAACCACAACAATAGAATTTACATGCTAAAAGTCCCTAAATTAGAACAATATAATATCTAAGCTAGAAGTCCCTAAATGACAATAACAATAGGTCTGAGATAAAAATACATTAATCTAATGAAATATAATGATCACGATAAGAGAACCTAAAATAATAAAATAGAAGGTCTGAGATAAAATACCTTCAACTATAGTAATTAATGGTCTGAGCTAGAATAACCTAAACTACAACACACCAATGGTCTAGTTTTAAAGAACAAAAGAGAAATGATACTTGGTAATTTTAAAACCCGATAAGGGAATCAGGGGAAAAATATTGGTCTCTAATTTCTTGACATGAACATTGTGTGATCCATGAAATATTGAGGATTTATAAAAAAGAGAAGGCACAAAACCATTCATATCGAAAACTCATAATATGGTAGAATGAGAAAAATACAAGTCCATTACCACTGCGTCTTCCATTATATGAATCTTAGTAAAAAGAATAAGAAATATAAACATGATACAAATATTATGGGTAACTCCATATAGACATAGAAAATATAAATCTATTCTAACTAAGTACCTTAAATTTTGTTGAGGTTAGAGTGTTATCCCATGTGAGTGTATATACTTCCTATATTATCCTTTTAAATCAGAAAAATTTAATAAAACTAGTGGAGGTACATCAATGAGGAATATCATGTTGGTGGGAATTCATGAGAAGTTTTCATGAAAAATCTACTGTATGTTAACCACTCTAATCCAGGTGATTATATCTATTTGGTATTATACAATGGATGGGTATCATGAATGATCCATGAGACATATCCACCAAAACATGGGTATCTATTTGGGATTTTATCACAATATAGTGACATTCCCCCTACTATGTATGATCTAGAACTGTGTAAGGACATTCATTATGGGGTTCTTTATCTGTGAACCTATTTTCCCTGTTCATGGGTTGGATCTTCATACTGGTATATTAAAAAACCATAAAACATGATTCCTATTCATATAGGGTATGTAATGATGTCCATGTACCTTTATTTGGATCCATCCCTAACATTACATTTCCCCAATCCCCATTCCATCATGAAATTTATACACATTCTGGTTTTAGGTAACTCATGAATAAAGCCAATGATACATCCTATCTCAGATTCAGCCAAACACTCATGGTGACGAGTAGCCTCTTGATTGAACCTAAAATCATTCAGCTGACACACACTAGAACTATCTTATCATCAGGTTCAATATCAAGACCCATTAGATGTTTAGATTTGTGTTTATGTGAATAACATTTACATTATAATCAAAATATGTTCATCAAAAAACAATCTAATTATATGGGGGGAATTTTGTAGGACCCTTAAGTTATGAACCATGCAATTATATGACATAGATCGTAGAATTCTGAGTACTACACAAAAATATGTTTGAATAGTAGGATATTAGGGTAATATATGTAGGCCCTTTATTATCACCAATTTCATTTTTAATATATCTCATAATATTTATGGGTTCCCCATTTTCCAAAAAAATAAGGGCCATCAAGGGCTAACAAGCCTAGCCAGATCAAACAAGGATCCAGTGAGTGTCACATCAATAGAGCCTAGGGATCCTACGTGGTCGTATAGAATAGGTGGAAGAGGGTGTGAAGGCATGCACCCGTGAAAAAAGGGGAAAAGTCATATCGTGTAGTCCTTGAATAGTGGGTGAGTGTGTTGACATGGAGTAGTGCTAGTGACAATTGATAGTGGACCTCAATACTCACTTATGGTTATCATTTGGATCACTGAATCATTATTAAGCACATTCCACCAAATCAAAAATCCAATGTTGTTGCCACTTCTACACGTGCACTATTCATCCTTTAAAACATATGGATAAATCACAATTGTCTGATCATCACTATCACCATAATCAAATCAATCCCCCACATCACCATCAATGTCTTGATGCCTTGTTTTGATATCAAGATCCATGTTCAATTCTCTCTTGACACCACCTCAATCTCACCTAACATCTATGTGTTGATGATAAATACAAAATCCCCATAAAACCAATGTGGATGACCCTATGTTTGATATACTTCAACCATTTTCTATGTGAGCTTTCACATGAAGTTCACTGATCAGGTGAAAAACAAAATATCAAGAGATTTAGTATCTATTGAGTCCCCATGCATTCAATATATTCATTTCATGAATGGGTTTGTTTTGAAAAACTAAAGCCTTCAGGATGTCATTAATTTTTCAAATCCCTCATACTAAGTATTATGGATTACACCAACAATATATCCAAAAAATGCATCACATGAGTCCACTACAAGAGGTTCCAAGAGTCATTTGATCAAAAAATTGTGATAATAAGAGAAAATGTATATATCTACAAATCCTAACATTAATTAATGAAGAACATGTGAAGATGTATTGAAATTGATGGATGTTGAACCTAAAAATCATCTACCACCTCATGTAGGAGGATAAAATATCATCCACATACAAAGAGAAATCAACCTCATCCTACCTCTGACTATAGAAACCATACTCCCCTTAGAAAAAACTCAAATGAGGAGGAGAGAAAAAGGATACTAAGATAATAAGTGAAATAGAAGAGAAAAATGACTCCTTAGGAGATCATATCTAGGTAATCGATAGGTTCCTTTTACTAGAATCAACTATGGAATTCCTCCTCAATAACCCATCACATGATAACCTTAATATCACATGATCACATGAAAAATATAACATCACGATGACCCTCTTTAACATGAACCATTCTTGTAACCCCTACTCACTTGGGATTCCACCCAAGGTTCTAAAATCCAAGATAGATAGACCCCGAAACATTCCTAATGTGCATGTGATTCCTTTATATAGACGTGAATAATAGATCATGAAAGACTTCAATATTGTGATGATTTTAACCTTTATGGCTCATAGTGACTACATAGAGCACTAGAAGTGGTGTCATTGACATACATTATCACCATGAATCTCTTTTCACGTTAAAAATTTTTTAAAGACATGTTCCCCCAAATGAAATGTATTCCTCTTCAACATGAATTGTTTCCATCACTCATAAATGAAAATACATTGATTTTCATCCCTCCACATAAATAAAAATCCCAATGCAATACGAAATGATGTTCACGTGAATCATATATGGTTAGGAATCATGTGGTTTCATTATGAGGACTCTTGTAAACATGTGTATCATGGAATATACATAAACCAATGGGTATACCCTCTATCATAAACCTAATGTGCCATGCACTCTTTTATAATCACATGACATCAATAGAAAATCACTATCACACTACTATATACCCCATCAAAAGAACCCCTAGATGTCATGTGATTTCATGAATAACTGAGCTTCCTCCAATTTTATCATGCATGAGTTCCTCAATCAGATCACTTCGATCAGGCGATGCATATCTAAGAACATTATTTGTGAGTCCCTATACATAAATTACATCTATATTTTTCCCAACATTTTACACCCATGTTATGAGAATCCTATGACGAGGATTTCTACACCACAAGCCATGAACCCCTATTCACCATGCAGTGTATTCCGTCGCCCATGCATGTAGTTGATTTTATGAACAACCCCTATTAAAGATGAAATTGCCCCTATAAATTTCTTTTTGAGTTCATGAGAGTCACATAAACAGGGGACCATCATGTCTATCAATCATACACGATGCCACTGAATATATATATTTCATTAAAACACATGAGAACTAATGGGAAGGCCTTTCCATTTTCCTATATGACCTATGAGGGGTAACTAGGGAATTAATGCACTTTCCATGAAATCTCATTCCATGAATATATAGTTCATATATAACTGATTCATTACCCCATTAGATATGTAGTTTGAACATTTGGTAATGTAAAATATAATAAAAAATTTAATGGCACCCAGTCGTCTGATTTGATTAAGGCATCATGATCACAAGATTATTCACTGGTCTTGTGATGTCCATGGGTGTCCATGGTAGTTCCACATTGATCATAAGAGATTAATTAGAGAATTTAATTTGATATCATGAAAAATTATTGACATATTGTAAATAACATGTGAATGGCTATGTACAAGACAGATTGATCTCACAAAAAATTATTTTCATGTTGGCACTGTCATGTGATTGACCGTTGACATGTCAATGCTGTCATGAAGCTACCTAAGGACAAGTCAGTTTTATCAAGGATCATGATATATAAATTTCTACTTTTATTACGAAAATAATATTGTACTTTTAAACACTTTTAAGGAAAACATGCCTTGGAAATGTTATTTAATCATGTGAAAGACACTAACAATGTCTAATTTGAACTTGAAAATACATCCAATACAATTCAATGGATCATGTGAAGCATCTTGGACATGTCCGGAAGACACCATTTAATGTGTATTACATATTAGTTTGACACCCCAAACATGTTGGATTGAAAATCACAGTATATCCCATATGACTGCAAAGACACATTAAGGATGTTAACTGGGACATGTCCACATCATTCAGAAGAAAAATTCAAATATATACCATGTGGGTCATTGGAAAATTACCTTCATGTTCAAATGCCCTTTATAAGGGGGAATTTATTTAATGGTTTATTTTTATGTATTCATGTGACCCAATTCACTCTATACTTTAATATAGTCCCTCTATGTCATGCCGAAAAAATGCAATATACAATTTTTTTGGTCATTATCTCTCTATAATATTTCATAAAATAAAAAATGAGTATGAAAATGGGAATACATACTTGTTTAATCCCCTATCATTCCATGAACATAAAGGATAATAATATTTTATCTATGTGTAATCGCCCACCCCATCCAAATCGTGGGTTAGTGGATAACTGAACAATGAGGACTACTATTCCTTTTATAATCCGGATACGTCAGATGCCTCTCTAAGGACAATGATCCAAGAAGAATCTTCCCAAGTGTATATCCATTAGCATTCCATGTATTCTTGAATTAGGTTACCTAATTATATTATATTTCTACCATCCTTCATTTTTCATTAGTAGTTTTTATGTGGTGTCATACATGGGAATAATATTATTTTTAAGGATCGTACATTCCCTCAAGTACCTCAAACCCATCAGAGTGTTAAGGATAAACCAGAGAACAGTGAAAATGATTCCTATTATTAATAGTATATAATGACACATTCCCAGGGTCTAAGATCCATACCATTTCCCTAATGACATTGGAAATCAGACCTATAAAAGGGAATCATTGACGTGTAAGCCCCATTCAAATAAATTATCATGTAATTTTTCTGATATTATAATATCTCTTATTTCCCACAACAATAATTACTAACATGGGATTAGATAATAATGAATATTTTACCAATAGAACTCTGAGGATTCCCCAATGTTTTCCCATCATTGGGGTGTAGGTCTGATTAAATCTCATTTTAACTCGATGGGACATACTCCCAATGATGAGGTCTAGGGGAGCCTTATATGCATATGTCCCTCCCAAGGCCTCTATGGTACTATCACTCATGATATAGATGTGTGTACATGAACAATGAATTATATGAATCAAATTTTGACAATATATGTTGGATTCCTCAGTGATGTTTGAGCCCTATATTTCTGAACTAACTGCTTGCTGTTAAACATCATGAAGGAGTTCCTATATAAATATTTAAACTATGTCAAAAAAAACTATTCTCATAGGTTATGTGGGATTCATCATAGAGGTTCATTCCCATATCAAAGACACCAACCCACTCCTTGGATGGTAATAAACTATAGTGTTCCCAAACATGGTTAAAAAATAAATCGTCATAAATAAATAATAGAACGATGGAGAAATAGTGATATGCACACATCTGATCCTATCAATACATGGTCTTAATTGAGTTATTGAAACATGGGTAGTTAGTCCCATATTGGGTCCTGGGTAGGATTTCAGGAACATATCATAAATCTATAATAGGGTCCCAATGTTGTCAATAATCCCCCCCAAAGGGTGTAATGAGCCCGACCTCCCATCCTCTCAACCAATGAAAGATCCGAAGAGTTGTTGCATCTAAATCCCAAAAGGACCACCAATATAGTGATCCTAACTTTTCATAGAATAAAATTACTTATCCTTTGTAGAATACTTAAAACATTATATATAAAGAATCCAAAATTACATATTTGTCTAGTACCCTTCTAAATATATAAATATAAAGACTAGTACATAAGTAACTAAATTATCTCCCAATAGGGTCTTCAGGACTAGAACCATTATTAAATGCATAATACATATAACATATCTTCATCTCCTAGTGAAGGAAACATAAAAAGGGGTGAGATCAGATGCTAAATAAGGGCAAACAAGAAAGATATGTAATAATAATCATGATCATAATGGTAAGTGAACATGATCATGAAAATATAAGATCATAACCTTTACATCAAAGATCAAATACATGAATCACTAGTGTTGAAAATGTTTTTTTACGTTAGTTACTTTGTATTTTTACATCAGTTTTTAGTCGGTATTATTAAAGTCGACGTCATAAATATTGTTTTTTTACATCGGTTATTTTAAAACCGACATAAAAACATAAATTCGAAGCATTTTTCACATCAGTTCTCAAATAAATAAGGTGAAAAACGCTTTGGAGGCTCGATTTATTATGTTGATTATTTAATAGCGGACTTGGTATATAGTTTTTAAATAAGTTATTACATAATTTACATAATATACCACACCTCTAAAGCGTTTTTAACGTCGGTTATATAATAAAAAATGTAAAAAATGTTATTCAACATCAGTTTTTCAATAACAGACGTAAAAACCCATTCTATAGAAAATTATTCCATTGGTTATGTAATAACCGACATAAAAAACCACCCCTTGCATTTATTAAGGTGGTTATAAAATAACCGACGTAAAAACCATTCTTCAAATCATTTTACACATCGGTTATACAACAACCGATGTGTAAAATGATATACATCATAGGTTATTAAATATTTGACATAAAACATTTCCCAGGGAATTTATTACAATTGTTATTAAAGAAGTGACGTAAAAACCATATTATTTTAAGAAAACAGTTAAACAATTACTACGCTCTGCCAAAGTAGACCTGAAACAAGTAGAAATGATACACAAACCAAACCAAAACTAGACCAAAATCCATACTAGAAAAGCATCAGAACTAGCAGAAAACCAGAAGAACCATAGAAAAATTAATCATTCAAATTTGTAAAACTAAAAACATTTAATTTCAACTAAAAAACATAAATCCAACCAAAACAAATACCAAATACATAATTATAATTACAATATTCAAAATTACATTTTTCACTACAAACAAACTAAAATCTAATCAAACCTATAAAATAATTTTACTATTCCCCATGCATGTGATAGACCTCTTTAGAACTATAATGTTGAGGTTCATCAAATATATTCAAATTATAAGGAATTTAGTTTACATTAATAATGAATAAATCATATAAATTATTATTGCAATGTTTATAAGGAAATATAACCTGGTCAAACTTCAAAAGTGTTGCAATTGTAATTATTTAATACATGATTCATAACATATATTATCCACATTCAATGATGGATTTTTCTTCATGAAATTTTTTTAAATGAGTTTCAATTAAATGTATTATTTTTATGTATCACATTTATAATTACAAATTATAAATTGATATTTACCTTTACTTTTACATATTTGATCTTGGAACTATTTCTATTTATGTTTTTTCAAAAGTAGGCCCATCATTTGTTATAAAATAATATTAATGGGATAAATTTAAAAGTCATTATAATATAAACAACTATTATGAAATTGAAACCTACATTTCCCACATAATATAAAACATCTCCGCACATCATCATGGACAGAGAATATCCAATAATATTTTTTTCCCATTGGAAAAAAACGCCTAACATCCAATGACCACTGATATAAAAGAAAATATAAGGTTAGTGTTTTTTATGTTTAAAGATAAAGAACAATTTTCCATATATATGATTCATACCTCTCACAAAAAAGGAATAATCCAACACAATGTGATTATATTCTGTTCAAATCATTCAGCAATACAAAGTTTTATTTGTTCCTCATCTAATAAATGTGCAATAGGAGAAAACATATGCATGTACATGAATCCCTATACATATTTCTGCTCATTCTTCTCACATTTGTTATAAATATACCTAGTAAAAATAGACATAAGTATACATTTTTAATAAATATATTGTAGGTAATGGTGTTGTTACATACATATAAAAAATATGCACCACATTGATTCCCTACTTATCTCTAGTAACAAGCTCCATGATATAATTTTTTACAATCCTAGCATTTGTTACACGTCCACAAACATGATCTTCCATTGGAAACGAATAATGATCTACCAACAAATTTGAATATCATGAAAATCTGTCAAGACTAATAAAATATGTATCAGATGCGATAACCATTTTTATTTATTATTGTTTATACACTATTTCCTTATGTTTTAAGTATTCCTATAAATAAGTAAAAAAATATTACTTTTCAAATGATAAAAAAACTTTAATAAAATAAGATATAAAAAATATACTTCTTTGGCGATGAGTTGGAGAAGTCTTGATGGAAAAATTAAAAAGTGGATGATACTATGTCCAACTGTCATCACCTCATCTATAGGTAATGGTATTCGAGATGATCTATCTATAATATCTTATATAGTGACCCTATGATTTTCTACCTCTAAGTGTCAATGATGAACTGCATCTTCTATAGGATGTACTAGCCCATATGCAACTATATGATGTTGAAAATCATCAACATACAACTCACAATAAGTAGGAATCTGTAGTGGAGGAGTAGGATAATAAATGGGGTCTGTAGGAAATGGTGGAGGATAAATAATGGGGTCTACAGGGGAGGTGGAAGATTGGGAGTTGTAGTGTTAAATTTTCGTTGCTTTTTCTAAAACATAGACTATACAGATGCTCTACTTTTTCCTTCATTGTTGCATTAATATTATGAGCTTCAGCCTCCAAGTATACTATTTTTTTATAAACACCATCAATGGGAGAATTTGAAGAACGTGGCAACACATTTCTTACAGATACACTCGTTGAATATCCTCATACACGACTGTGGTGTTTGGGCTTTCCTAATGATTATTATAAAATATCTTCTCTCCCAACAGCTATAAATACCCAAAGTGTGCTCTCCTCCTCAATAAAATCATGTATTAATTAATTGAACATTTCTATAAGGATTCAAAGTATATAAAGAATAGAATTATCATTTATAAATAATATAAATATCCTACAATCCTCACATCATTGATTATCAATTCTTTCGAATGATAATTCACCTTTTTTCCCATCCTAGCTCATTCAATTTTTCATGACTATATGGAGGGGGTAGAGGGGAAACCTCTCGAGATCTAGAAGACTCTGATCTATGTTTTTTAAATTTTTTCTGCAATAATTTGTTCAACAAACAAAATATACCCTCCCCCATATAAATTGTGTGGGTATACATTTTTATGTTGGATCTCCTAATGAGATTTCCTTATATGTTAAAAATTAATAATAAAAAATCATTAACAAAACATTAATATGATCATTTATATGAGAAATCAATTAAATTTTTACATTTCCATTACAAAAAGTGATATTTTTCTTCTACTTTCAGGAAATTTTATCCATGTTTATTCACCTATTAAAGGATATATATGACGTGCATTGTCATGTTTCCTATGAAAAAAACTGAAATCAAAAGTGAGGGTTGATATGAAATATCTCCATCTCCTAGTAGTCATTGATAAACATTTCCTCTTTACTCATCCTGTTTCTAAAATATCAAATGTCATTTGATAAATAATAGGTAAAACATATAATAATATAAACATTATAAGATTAGTCAAACAATATAAAAAGATCTTACCAAAATTGTCTCCCACAAATGACATATATTCAGTTTTTCAACACTTCTCCAATCATTATACAAAAGGATTACTTTTCTTTTACCCTGATTTGATACAATACTCAGAAAATTATTTACATTTCGACATCTAGGAATATCATTCTTATCAAACTCAATGAGTATTCATTGGTCCTGGCTATGGGAAAGTGATAATTTTGGAAAACATGTGAAGCCATGTTTACCAACTCTTGAACTCTTCTTTGTCATTATGGGAGTACATGAGGGAGATTGGGGAACTTCAAGAGGAATGTGTGAATGTTCCTCCCTATTGCTATAATCATGATGCTAATCTATAGAATCATATGGCTAATGAACTGATTGATCTATTATTATCCTTAAAATAAAAAAAAATAATACATTATTTCACTAGTATAAAAAATCAAATATAACAATATTAATGTAAACAAAAAATTAAAAACTATACTATGTTTTGTAATATTAATCATGAAAAATATGGAAATCTTGTTAAACTATAATAAATATAGTAATCATTATAAACATGGTTATGTAATTTTCATTCAAAAAAATCAATAAATATATGAGTTACGTAATGCTAATCTATGGTAATCCTAGTAAAAATAGTAAACATGGTAAAATTGGTAAACAAGGTAAACATGGTAAAGTATTTTTCATTCAAAAAATTAATATATATATATAAGTTACATAACGGTAAACATGATAAAATAAACATAAAAACAAAAAAAACAAAAATTTCTACATATTATTTTTAATACCTATTTTAATAAAGAAAAAAAACTACAATAAGAAACATTTTATGAATATTATAAATGAAAACAAAAAATAATCATATGTTACCTATAACATTAAGAATGTAAAAAATGGATTTTTTCCCAAATTCCTATGCCTTGATTGTTCCTTATGGCATAAACCATGTCTTCAACATGATCATCATTAATTTCTATTAATCTTCCCTTGGATGTAGGGAAATCACATAAATCAACATCTTCATCAAGATGAACCTCACCAACATATTTTTTCCTCCTTCTAAAAAATAGACCACTGTATATATGATTGATCAAATACATAAGATTTTTTTTTCATGTGCTTTAATTATAAAATAATCTATTATGTCTTCTAATCTAGTCAGATTAACAACTGTAATCCCAAATTCATCGTGGCTGACACTGTTGTTACCAATAAACAATTTTTAGTTAAAAATAGTAAATTTAATTGTAATGTTATAAACCTCCCATATTTTTTCAATGACTCCATAATATGTACTTGATGTAGAAATTGGGATTTTGAATTTAGAACTTGAAAAATGCATTTCTTCTACAAATACAATTACACCACTATTCTAAATTTCACATATGTTATCCTGATCTTTCGTATGAAATGAATAGCCATTAATGTCACAACCTTTGTATGTTATCACATTTAAACTTAGACCACACACTAACAATCTTATTGTCTCTAATACATCTAATCTACCAATAAATGTCTATTTAAACTAGGGAAAAATGTTTTTTTCTGTTCATTCAAAAGTCACATTTCATTATTCTTTGGATTACACTGTTACAACTCATTAATATGAAATGTGATATACAGTTGAGGTTTAGATTTGTTATTCAAGATGTATAAATGTACCTTCTTCCACTGTTCAACTTAAAATGATTTAACTTTAAATCCATGAATCCCCTTTTCCTCATTATAAACTCATTCCTGATGAGATGGAGGTAAACCTATGTTCTCTGATGTAGCCAGGTAGCTCATTAAAAACTCCACAACCTCCTCAGAAATATACTTTTCAATAATGGAGGATTCAGGTCGATATGGATTCTTAACATACCCCTTCAATATTATCATATACCATTCAAAAGGATACATCCAACGAAGATATACATGTACTTAAAGCATTATTTATTGAATATGATGAACCATTAAATGGACCACTCTATCAAAAAAAGATGGTGGAAAACAAATTTGCAATTGATAATGTATATAAATTTGAACCTTTCATAAAATTTTCAAAGAATTCACATAAAACACCATATTAAAAATTGAATTGAAAAAATAAAACAAATTCATTATAGTCATTCTAATACTGAGGGGTAATATTCCACACAATTCAATAGCTAGAAGTTGATGTATCATGATGTCAAAATCATGAGATTTCATACCTATCAACTTCAAATCCATTAAAGAGGAATCTTTTTTACATTTGATGAATAACCATGATCCACATTGATATCATGAAGAAACTCAAAAAATCTAATTTAATCTCTATTGGATAATGTATGAAAATCTAAGGGAATAAATTTTTGTCTTCTATAAGGAGTGGTAGCTAACTCCAAATTTATTCCCATTGATAGTAAGTATAATCTTTCATGCAACCCATCTTTAGTCTTTCCATTAATATCTAAAAATGTTCTAATCAAACTGTTATTTATATTCTTATCCATGTGCATGAAATCAATATTATGTTTCACTTAATGATATATCCAATATTGTAGCTCAAGAAATATTTACACTTTCATCCAAATCAATCTATCATTTCCATATTTATGTGCCTTTCCCAATCTCACATCAAGGTTTTTCACCATCTCAAAATATAGATCTTCGTATAAAAGTTATGGAGAAATATCAAATTCGTGTAAGCCATTCAATTACTTTTTCAGTCTTATATAAGACTAATCCATATGTAAAAATATTCAATGACATGTGTATACTTTTTTCCTCCCATTATGCAATTGACAATATGAAGTATGTTGTTGACAAATTAGACATGATTTATTCCCCTTAACATTATATCTAGAAAAATTTCTATATGTTGGGAAGTGATTTATACTAAATATACACACTTCATGCAGTTGAAAACATTCCATTTTATAATAACCATAAACCCAATACCATAATCCAATAAATGTTTCTAATCTTC
Organism: Viscum album; assembly: GCA_963277665.1. NCBI lineage: Eukaryota > Viridiplantae > Streptophyta > Magnoliopsida > Santalales > Viscaceae > Viscum > Viscum album. Next base: position 1,899,818,358 of record OY728121.1, on the reverse strand, counting down.
AATCAATGGTGACGATAAAACCCTAGTATTAGTTTTGGGTTTCTTTTGACCAGGTATCATTACACTCATTATAACATATTTTCACTTCTTAAATACATAATGAAAGAGGTAGTACATTTCCAATAAAATAGGCCATGAAAAATGTGTTCTACTAAGGGTTCGATATGGATTCATTCCATCTGGGAAAAACCCTTGTCTGAGATTTCTAATTTCATTTCTGAATGTAGGATACCGCTCATAAATTTTCTTCCATTGTGGACAGTCAGAAGAATGAATTATTTTTCCATCTTATATCATCTCATCAGCATTCGATCATAGCCTTTTTACATCATGGGAATTAGAAAATAAACGTTTCTAATGATGAATTAATAGGAAGATACCAAAATAAAATGGCAGGGATCTCTGTAAAATCTAAAAAACTAGTGATTTCTCTTTCAACTCATACCTTGATGTCTCACATTTAGGAAACTCTGATAGAAATTAATATTCCTTCTTATATATAATATATTATTCATATAGGCATGTATTTTCTTGTATCACAGTCCCATCATGCATAATATTCTATTGGCCTTATAATATGAATCTAGAAGATTATTGGCTTCTGGAAGAATGTATTTCAACAATTGTAGAAGATCTGTAAATCATTTGTCACTCCATCAATGTTTCTCCTTTAGATTAATCAAACTAAAACCATTGAAAAAACTATAAAATCCATATAACTGGGATGAAACTGTAACACCCCAAGATTTTATAGTACGTTAATTCTTCAAAGTAATTCAATAACATGCACTACACGCAACACCGAGTTCAAGCACACCATGACTTAAAAAACTAGTCGTTCAAAAGTGGTTATGAATAGTATTTACTAAATTTTTAACTTTATATAATCCTTATAATTTTAAAATCCATATTATGAGTTTCTTAGACATAATGTAAGAAACAATTCATTTTTTAGATAAAAGAGGTATTTTTCAAAATAAAAAGAACTTTTATCTCCTTTTAATGTTGAACCCTTGTTAAATCCAATTTTTGAAACTTTTATATATTAAATTTGACAAAATAAACTTCTTCTTTAGAATCGGGACATAAAAAATTTAGTTTTAATAAATTTTTGGTTTTTTTCTGATAACTTTCATATTTGGGGGAATAGTGAAAATTACTATATTTTAACTAAAAACACTTTTTAAATAAAAATAATTTATAGTGTTAAATTATATATTTTAATTATTTATATGTATAAATAGATTATATTTTCCCCATTTAATCCAATGCTGGTCATTGTATGTAATTTCATTTTGAAATTGGACATAATCAAGTGTCAATCTTTTGATAGTTATTATTTCTTAAAAATACACCTTTTGGTTTTGACAACAAGAATTTATTTTAAATTAATAAATGTAACCTATATGTTTTAAATTTGGAAGGACATACATCATTTTTCAATTCGTAATATCAAAATTATACTATGGTGAATTTTTGGTATTTTTCTGAAAACTTTCAATTTTTGATGAATATTGAAAAAAACTAAGATATTGTTCAACCCCGACTTTTTATTTAAATATTTATTTATTTTATTTAAATTTATTTTAGTTAAAAATAGATACATAATACCTATATATGTTTAATTTAATTCGTTGGAGACATTTTATAATATGTTTAGATATATAAAAATTTATTGAACTTTTTATAGTCTTTTACCCACCTCCTAGGAGAATTTGCAAATTTGCATAAAACATAATTTTACCGCTTCTATAAATTGAATTTAAAAAATACAAGATACACGATTGATATCAATAAGTAAAATGTAATTTAATAGGATAAAAATTGTAACACCCCAATCTTCCACGGTACGCTTCCTTTTGAATAATACAGCACCGTGTGTTGTACGCAACTTTGAGTTCTAACACACACACCACAAGAAATCAAACTAGCCATTATGAATAGTAATACCCACTTTTTTAAATTTTATAAATTTTATCTTTCAAAATGGACTTCATTTTTTGATTCGGAATATCGAAATTATCCTAGGGTGAAATTTTGGTATTTTTCTGAAAACTTTCAATTTTTGATGAATAGTGAAAAAACACTGAGTTATAGTTTAAAACCAAATTTATATTTAAATAATTATTTATTTAATTTAAATTTAATTAAGGTCAAAATAGATACATAATACCTATATAATTTCAATTTAATTCATTGGAGTTAGTTTAGAAAATTTTTAGATATATTAAAATTTTATTGAACTTTTCACCGTCTTTTACCCACCTCCTAAGAGAATTTGGAAATTCACATAAAGCATAATTTTACCGCTTCTGTGAGTGGAATTTCGAAAATCCGAGAGACATGGTTAATATCAAGAAGTAAAATGTGGTTCATTGAGATGAAAATAATTTTTGGTGAATAGTAACTTTTTACCTTTATTTACGACGATTAAAAGTGAATAGGGTAATTAAGGGTAAAAATGATATTAATATTACTCTAACACTTGTATTAATTCTATTGGAAAAGTGTATCTTGACCAAAAAAACCTTAGGAATAAAATATTATCATTTAGGTTCACTTGGATTATATTAGGACATTTATTATTATTTAATTCAAAGAAGAGTTAAAAGAGTGAAAATCAATGTTTATTTACTAAAACATTTTTAATATAGGGTTATAAAAAAGTTAATTCAATTGTAAATATTCATTAGAAAGATAAATAGATTTCATACATAATGGTATTTTATTTATAATTTTTAGACATTAAATAATTTAATTTATTTATGAGACAATGGTGATGCAGTAATTACCTAATTAATGAAATATTAAAATAATTGATATTATGAATATCAAAATAAATGTAAATTTATGAATTCCACTAATTTTCTAGGTTTATATGACATATTAGGATTGATTATATAAATTTTTTTCGATGTAATAATGTTGTTATGAATTTATACCCAATATTTTCAAAATTGACATAAAATAGTTTTTAAAACAAATATTATCTTATTAATTTATATTTAATTCCTAAAAATCTATGGTTCGGCCAAGAGACTTATATCATGATATTTGTATCATTAATGGACCACTTGGGGTCGTTTGGAGGTATATAGTAAGTTTATTAACTAATAATATAAAAATACAAAGTGATATAGTAAGTGTCAAACTAATTAACTAAGAGTTAAAACTAAAAGATAAGGTTAATATAATTACCCAACCCGGTCTAAATTATATTGTTTGAGGGGTTTTCGACCCATACCCACCTTAACCTTTAAATAATACACTTTGGATCCATTAGAAACCGAATATGAATTTATTATAAAATAATATTTCTAGCTTTTCCAAAGGTTCCCCTCACCCATCTTATAAAAGGGAACTCCCCCTTCTCACTAATTCGCACATTAAAAGCCTTTTGTCTTGGCCAAACCCTATCCAAATACTCTCTCAACTTCCCTAACTTCAACCTAGAGTCCTTAGTTTGATCAGATAGCCAACCTAAGGAGCCCATTTGATTTAATCAAAAGGAAGAACCTAAAGAAGAGGTAATGTTTTCACCACCCTCTTTCAAGTTTCATTCTTCTTCAACTTATTCTTTTTTTATTCCCATTCTAAAATAATAACTCCAGTATCTTATATATACGGTGATGTTATTATAAATATGGTTGAACCATATTCAGTATTCTATCCATCCTTTGAATGACATGTCACCATACGTGCATACATACATCTTATCGTCTCCACGTCGTGGTGTAATTGTTATTCAATAAATTATTATTTGTATGTGTATAATAATAATGTGTAATTAATTTAAATAATAAATATAATATGATAATGATTCTTTATATATGATATACCATCCAATTATATATTATTTTAATATCAAAATAATGATATTGTCGCTCGTGCATACATACGGACTACCGTCTCCACGAACGCGATGAGATTCATTCTTCATCGTATCCATTCAAGTATAATTATCATTTTATGATTTAAAAATAATTTTTAAGGACTTGATATGATTCTGGATATGAATAAGATACAATCTATCCTTGAAAAACATGGCTTATGTAACAAAACATATAAAAGAAAACGAGTAAGTTAACACCCGAAACAACAATAATACTAAGATATTATTAACAAACCAATGTTAAAAGATCATATATGATATCATATTAATCTATATGATTCATGTATAATTTAATAACAATTATTTCACCATTATAGAGGTGTTTAACCTACCATCAACCAAGGAAATGTACAAGGTAAGGGTTTATTTCACAATCTCTTCATTATCTGAGGTTGTTTATACGTAATTATCTACTGGGACCTCTTTATCATCCACATCCATGTTTCTTAAAAATGTATTAAAAATAATTCTTACAATTTTAAAGACTATGGGATAAAGTTATTTATACCCTTGTTGACTTTTTATAAGAAGTTTATTAAGGAATATTTTTGTCATTTTCCAAACAAGGTCATTTTTTTACCTTTTCAATAGAATTAAAGTAAGAATATTTTTTTAACTTATACGACGGGTGAGGCTGTTTTCCACCGTTATAAAATCGTCAAAGCTTCTCTTACAATCTTATAAGAATATTTTCAAAGAAAATGTTTTATTTTATAAATATATGACTCTTAAATGATTTCAAAATAGAAAGAGATATTTCTCTCAAAAGAGTTTTGATTTCATCTATGTCAACATCCTTTGATGGATTTTAAGTTTATTTGGAGTTGATTTATTATGATAATAAACATCCATATTGTATTTATGGTTTTCTGATATGTTTGACTATGGATGTGTTATTTTTATAGCATTTATAGTTTATGAAGAAAGTATTGACATTTCATATGATAGTTTTAATACAAATGATTATGTTATGTTTAAACCTGTTCATATGAGGAATGCATTGGACTTAATAAATGACGGGTGGAGCCCGATATAGCTCCTTGATACATTGGTATGTCTCATGGGACAAAACAGTGTCTTGGAACAAGGCCTTGACGAAATCTTATTTGTAGTCATGGTATGAGGCCTTGGCTATGTGGTTATGATAGACTGGAATTATGCATTCCATCATTATGAAAGTGGTTATTAACATTACATGTGATTATTCGACTAGTAGAATATCCATGTGAAAAAATATTTGGAATTAATTCATTTTATTTCTGCCATATTATGCTGAAGTTCAAGTTTTAAAAGGCTTTTGTTTTAGTTATACATTACCTTAAATGTTTATGCTTATTTATAAAAGTTTCTGCTGTATTTTTATCCTTACTGGGCATTTGAGCTCACCCCTTTCTATGTTTTATTTTTCCTAGGATGTGAAGAAATATTTTATGAATGACCTACATGGATAGTATGAGGGGATAAGAGTGTGGACTACGGAGACTATATTGTTTTAGTTTTTTATTTTATGATGTAATGTAAACTTTATGAATGTATCTAATGTTTCCAAGAATACTAAACTAATCAGTATTTCGAGACATGATCTTTCTTGTGATCATGACAATGTTATGTAATAATGCACCGACTCTGGGTAACTGGGGTCAGGGTGTTACAAAAATAATTTTGGTGAATAGTAACTTTTGACTTTTATTTACCACGGTTATAAAAAAATAGGGTTATTAAAGGTTAAAATGATGTTATTATTACCCTAACACATGCCCTAATTCTATTAGATAAGTGTAATTCTACCACAAAAAACCTTAGAAATAAAATATGATCCTTTAGGCCCACTTGGATTTGATTAGGACATTTATTATTATTTAATTTAAAGAAGAGTTAAAAGTAATAATTCATGTTTTCATAACTGAAACATTTTTAATATAGTGTTATACAAAATATAAATATTACTATAAGTATTCATTATAAATATAATATAATTTCAAAAAAAATGTTATGTTATTTATTATTTTTATACATTAAATAATTAAATTTATTTGTGACACAATAATAAGGCAATAATTACCTTATTAATAAACTATTAATATAATTGCTATTATAAATAGCCAAATAAATGTAATTTGAGACTTCTAATGAAATAAACTATTTTTATAGATTAATATGAAATTTTAGGGTTGATTCAATAATTTTATTGAATTAATCATGTTGTTATGATTTTAACAAAAAACAAATACAAAATAGTGTCAAAATTGACATAAAATAGTTTTTAAAACAAATATTATATTATTAATTGATATAATAGTCCTAAAAATATATGGTTCTACAAAAAGAATTATATAATAATTTATATGACATTAAAAAACCGATTTATTTTAGATTGGCATTTTATAGTATGTTTATTAACCATATAATATAAAAATATAAAGAGACATGGTAAATGTCAAACTATTTAACTAAGTGTTAAATCTAAATTTTAAGATTAATATGGCGAACTAAACCAATCTAAAAAATATTGTATGAGATATTTTCTACCCATAACCACATTATCCTTTAAATAATTTATTTATTAGCCATCAGAACCCGAAAATGATTTTATTATAAAATAATATTTCAATCTTTTCTTAAGGTGCCCCTCACCCCTCTTATAAAAGGGCACTTCCCCTTCTCTCAAATTACCACCTCCATAGCCAAATTTTCTCGGCCAAACCCTACCCAAATATCCTCCCAAATATCCTACCTTCATCTTAGAGGAATTAATTTGGTCATAAATCCATCCTATGGAGCCCTTTTGATCAAATCAAAAGGAAGAACTCGAAGAAGAGGTAATGATTTCACCACCCTCTTTCAAGTTCTTTTCTTCTTCCACTTACTCTTTCTTTGTTATGACCATACCAAAATAATAAATACAATACCTTATATATACTGTGATATTATTATAAATATGGAACAACCATATTCATTATTCTCTCCATCCTATGAAGGATAATGTCACCATGCGTGCATACGTACGGCTTACCGTCTCCACATCGTGGTGTAATTTGTTATTCAACACTATGTAATTTGGATGGATATAATGATGCATAATATGTATAAAAATAATGAATATAACATGATAATGTCTCTGTAAAATAAATATACCATCCAATTCTTCGCCTTTAAGGAAATGATATTGTCGCTCGTGCGTACGTACGGATTACCGTCTACACAACGTGATGAGAATCATTTCCATGTTCACCATTCATCGACTGTTATAAAAATATATATTACTAATATGTATGTAATATATAAAATGATAATGAAATTGGATATATATATGTGTGTGTGTGTACTTACATATATCTTATTCACTTTCTTCTGTACAATACGATATGAAAACATAAACATCGTTTATTCGTACGTACGGCCTACAATCTCCATAAACAGCGTTTTCAATTTCATATATCTATCTATTATAAATAATTATATTCTAAATATATATAATATATAAAGAATATTTTATATTAGTAAAGTATTTAAATCGTTATTTAAATGATACGATAAAGAATAACAAGTTGAAATACGTACGATAAAGAGAGCTATTATTACCCAAAATGGCAATTTAACATGGAAATTATTATTAAATGGGTAGTATAAAGTCATAAATGGATCATGTATGATTTCATAAATATTAATATGGTTCTAGTATAATTTAATAACATACTATGGTATTTATACAGGAGTATAAACATACCCTCTACTAAAGGAACGTACTAGGTAAAGGTTAATTTCACAATCTCTTTATTATCCGAGTTATTTTTTTAAGTATCTACTATGATATAATTATTATCCATGACCATGTTTCATAAAAGAGTTTTTAAAGGGATTCTTTTTAAGGGAATTTTTTTACTAACACATCATTTTTAAATTTTTAAATATTTATTCCTCTAAATCATTCACATTAATGTCCATGTTTTCAAAATGGTTTTAATGATTTATTTATATGGACATTAATGTTTTTTAAAATGTTAATTCCTTTCAAATGTTTCAAAGTGGTATGGGACACCTTGATTCAAAAATGTCTTTAAATATCTTCCTTTATAAATTGTGTGACATCTAAATGTTTTCATGAAAAAGAGATATTTCTCTCAAAGAGTTTTACAAATCATTTTCATCTATGTCAACATCCTTTGATGGATTTTAAACTTGTTTAATGTTTATTTATTTTGATACAGATCTTCCATATTGTATTGAATGTTCTGTGATATATTTGACTGTGGATGTTTTATTTTTATACCATTCATGGTTTTTGGATAAATTATTGATACTTTGTATGCTATTTTTAAAATAAATGTTTATGTTATGTTTAAACATTTTAATATGAGGAATGAATTGGACTTAGTAAGTGATGGGGGAGAAAACTATAGCTCCTCGATGCATCGGTAGGTCTCATGAGACAAACTAGTGTCTTAGAACAAGGCCTTGAAAAAATATTATTTGTAGTCTTGGCACAAGGCCATGACTATGTGGTTATGAAGTCTGATATTATGCATTCCATCATTATGAAAGTGGATATTGATATTTCTTGTGATTATTCGACTAGTAGAATATCCATTTGAATAAGTAAATGGAATTATTTTGATTTACATTTTTCATGTTCTGATTAAGTTTATGTTTAAACAAATTTTTTTAGTATTATACTTTTCCTTAAATATTTATTCTTATTTATGAAAGATTTTTTTATATTGTTATCCTTAATGAGCATCAGAGATCACCTCTTTCTAAGTTTTAATTTTCCTAGGATTCCAAAAAGTGTATTATGATTGATAAGCATGATTTAACTAGGGGATTAATGGCATTCTAAAAGGATCACTTATTTTTTGTTTTATTTTCTAATGTGTAATCTAACATTCTTGTATGTAATTAATTTTCCAAGACTGCTAAACTAATCAGTCTTTTGAGACATTATTCCTTGGAATCTTGCCAATGTATTAAAATAATGCACTGGCTCTAGGTTTCTGGGGTTGGGGAATTACAGTTGGTATCAGAGAAGTTTAGTACAAACCATGGAATCTAGATTTAGATAAAATCTGATTAGAGGGCATTACCCTATTATAGGCATTGAGGATTAGTATAGAAGAACATCATAGAATTTTTATATTGTAGAGATTTTGTGAGTTTTCCAAGAAATACATCCATGTCTGGATACAAGTAGGTAGAGGTGGCTCTGGAACAGATGTACTTAGGTGTAAGACCCAAAAACCCCTCTTTGATCTAGACTCAAACGAGAACTGGTTCACGACAACGGGCTCAGCTGCACTCTTGGTTACGACACTCCCTGGGGATATGCTTAGGATAATTCTCATTTTCATTAAAAATCATTATGAAATATTTATGAGTATATAACTCCTCAATTAATATATTTTTATTATTATGGATTATATACACAAACTGTTCAATTTACGTTATGTATTCTAAATGTTTGGAATTATTCATTATAATTAATAAACTGAACTAGTGTATTCCATTGTACATAAATGGTGCCCAGAAGAAGGAATGTGAACTGAAGTAATACATATGATCCCAAGAGTTAGAAGGATCATATCATTCATGGTATTAATCCAATATTTAGAAGGGAAATAGTTTCCCATGTATTCTCAAAATATGAAGAAATATTATCATGTGTTAAAAAGATAATTTAAGAATTCTATGAGTCCTATGGCATTAAAGGGAAGCAAGAGAAGAAAAGGATGCAAGAGAGAAATATTGATAAAGGGAAGAGGGAAAAGTAGGATTTTACAATATGTGATAACTGTGGAAATAATCACCTTTGTAAATGATTGAAGGAAATCAGAGTTTTTTATAAGTGTGGAGAATAAGGAAACAATGTACGTGATTTTAAGGGCAAGAAAATGGTTTCAAATTTAATATTCTTCATCTGCAAGGCATTGAGACACTACGCGAATCAATGTCATAGTCATCAGAGTATACCACAAATGATGCTATTGGATAATAATAAAGTCATGATACTACCTTAGATGAAGAGGAATGACTAGTGTTCTTATGTTGTAATTATAGAATTATCTCATTTGAGTGTTTTATCCACACTATTATGGTTATATGATTTATGGAGATAAATACGGTTTGTACTATGATACTATTTTATTGAGGGTTTGAGATTATATGGTTCTAATAAAAGTGACATAATAATAAGCTACGGTTTTAATAAAATACATGGTTGATGGAAAGGTAAACCTCAATATGGTCTTGATAATGAGGTAGTGATTTTGTAATAAGAGATGGTTGATTTGGATAAATTATATTGGGTATTCTTGACTTCCTTGGAACTGATTAATTGTTTTTTTCATCATTGTTAGAATATTTAAAATTTTTGGATATAAGGATTATATCCAGAATTATATAAAGTATAAGGTAGCATGAATGTAATAAATAAGGTTTTATAGTAATTCAGGGTGTTACCATGTTTTAAAATAATACATGATGAAGGTGTCCACATGTCATTACATGGCCAAATGGATCTTCATTGTGTTTATCTTCCTCATAAATTTTGGACTATGAGTTTGGATCAAAATATTTTGGATAAGTATAAAGGATGGAGAGTATTATGTTTGAAATTTGATACTATTGTTAAGGTTATTTTAGGATTATTATAAAAAGGAAAACACGTGGACCGTGTGAAAATCTGTCATGTTAGACAAATCTGTGGGAATCGAACCCACAACCATAGTGCAATGGGGATTTATCCCCTACTACTGGACTATGTGAAGTCCCTATATTGTATAATATATTTTCTTAAAGGGTCTGATAGGTGAATTATAAATTCATTATTTTTGGAAGCATACACGATTAGGATAAATATAATATTTGTTTGAAATATTTTGGAATGAAATATGAATTTGTGGTAGGAATTATTTAAAGGTTAAAACTCAACTTGTCATATATATATATATATATAATTTATTCCCTATTATTATATGGGGAATTAATTGTTAATATTTTGGGAAGGGATCATAAAAAATGTGTTATCCTAATAAATTTAGTTTTTTTGAACCAATGGTATTTTAAATCATCATAGATTGATGGATTTGAGACCCTCAAATTTACACTTGTTTGTGACTGATGACCTCAATCACTCCCTATAAATATTTACCACTTTCCTCCAATTATGGGTCTCTAATTTCCACCAATGTTCTCCTAACTGAGATCATAATTTTTTGGTGACCGTTTCATTTCCCTTTTCCTATTATAAAGACTAAATTTTATCAACCCAATTTCCAATGTGGGTTTTTCAAAAAAAGTATTTTCTATTTTTAACCTTTTATTTTCGAATAACAATTTCAAATTTCAAGGACGCAATTTATTGAAGGAGGGAAGAATGTAACACCCTACGATTTTATAGTACGTTTTTTTATTAGAGTATTTCAATAACATTCACTACACATAACACCGAGTTCAAGCGCACCACAACATACCAAACTAGTCGTTCAAAAGCGATTATGAATAGTATTAACTGAATTTTAAACGTATATAATCATTATAATTTTAGAATCCATATTATGAGTTTGTTAGATATAATGTAAGAACTAATTCATTTTTTAGATAAAAGAAGTATTTTTCAAAAAAATTAACTTTTACCACCTTTTAATGGTGAACCCTTTTTGAATCCAATATTTGAAACTTTTATATACTCAATCTGACAAAAATAAGCTTCTTATTTATAATCACGACATAATAATTTAATTTCAATAATTTTTTTGGCATTTTTCTGATAACATTCATATAAGGGTGAATAGTGATAAATACTATATTTTAACTGAAAACAAGTTTTTGAATCAAAATAATTTATAGTGTTAAATTATAAATTTTAATGGTTTGGAAGTATAAATAGAATATATTTCGACCATTTAATCCAATTCTGGTCATTTTAACTAATTTCAATTTGAAATTGAACATAAACAAGTGTCAATCTTTTGATAGTTATTATTTCACAAAAATACACCTTTTGGTTTCAGTAATGAGAATTAATTATAAATTAATAAATGTAACTTCTATGATTTGAATTTGGTAAAATAGACTACATTTTTGAATTTTTAATATCAAAATTTTCTTGGAGTGAATTTTTGGTATTTTTCTGAAAACTATCAATTTTTTATGAATAGTGAAATACACTAAATTATTGTTTAAAATTGACTTTTTATTTAAATAATTATTTATGTTATTTAAATATATATTATGTCAAAATAGATACATAATACCTATATAAGTTCAATTTAATTTATTGGATTCATTTTATATTAGGTTTATATATATAATAATGTTATTGAACTTTTTAACTTCTTTTACCCACCTCCTATGAGCATTTTCAAATTTGCATAAAACATAATTTTACCGCTTCTATGAATAGAATTTAAAAAATCCAAGAGACACAGTTGATATCAATATGTAAAATTTGGTTCAATAAGATGAAAATATTTTTTTGTGAATTGTAACTTTTGACTTTTATTTACCACTGTTAAAATTAGATAGGGTAATTAAAGGTTAAAATGATATTATTATTACCCTAACACATGTCCTAATTCTATTTGATAAGTGTAATTCCATCAAAAAACAGCCTTTGGAATAAAATATTATACTTTAGGTCCACTTGGATTAGATTAGGACATTTATTATTATTTAATTTAAAGAAGAGTTAAAAGTGTTAAATTCAAGTTTTCATAACTAAATCATTTTTAATATAGGTTTATACATAAGATAAATTCGACTATAAATTTTCATTAGAAATATAATAATATTTCCTACGTATTTGTATTTTATTTATAATTTTTAGATATTAAATAATTAAATTTATTTTTAACACAATGATTATGCAGTAATTACCTTATTAATAAAATAATAAAATAATTGATATTATAAATACCCAAGTAAATTTAATTTGAGACTTCTGATGAATTAAACTAATTTTATATGTTAATATTACATGTTATTGTTGATTCAATAAAATTGTTTTTATGTAATCATGCTGTTATGATTTTAATAAAAAAACAAATACCAAATAGTTTCAAATTTGACAAAAAATAGTTTTCAAAACAAATATTATATTATTAATTGATATAATAGTCTTAAAAATATAATGTTAGGCCAAAGGACTTATATAATAATATATATTACATTAACGAACCAAATGATGTTCTATTGGTATTTTATAGTGTGTTTTTAACCATAGAATATAAAAAAACGAAGAGATATGGTAAATGTCAAAAAATTTAACTAAGAGGTAAATATAAAGGTTAAGGATAATATGGTGACATAAAGCATTCTAAAATCTATTTTTTGAGAGTTTTTTGACCCGTCCCCACCATAAACTTTAAATAATTCATTCTAGAGCCATTAAAAATAGAAAATTTTTATATTATAAAAATATATTTCAATCTTTTCCTAAGGTGCCTCTCACCCTTCTTACAAAAGGGAACTTCCCCTTCCCTCAAATTCACACCTCCAAATCCATTTGTCTCGGCCAAACCCTCCCCAAATATTCTCCCAACAATCATACCTTCATCATAGAGGCATACCATTTGTCAAAAATCCAATCTAAGGATCCCTTTTGATGAAATCAAAATGAAGAACCCGAAGAAGAGGTAATGATTTCTCCACACCTTTCAAGTTCTTTTCTTCATCCACTTACACTTTCATTGTTATTACCATACCAAAATAATAAATCCAGTACCATATTTATATTTGGATATTAATATAAATATGGAACAACCATATTCATTATTCTATCATTCATATGAATGATAATGTCACCATGCGTGCGTACGTAAGGCTTACTGTCTCCATGCCGTGGTGTAATTTTTTATTCAAAACTATGTTATTTGGATCGATATAATGATTAGAAATATGTATATAAATAATTAAAATAACATGATAAATCCTCTTCAAAATAAATATATCATCCAATTCCACACCTTTAAGTTAATGATATTTTTTCTCGTGCGTACGTACGGATTACTATCTCCACGATGTGATGAGATTCATTTCCACGTTCACCATTCATCGAAGATTATAAAAATATATATTACTAATAAGTATGTAATATATGACCTAATAATTCTACTGAAAATATGTGTGTGTGTGTGTGTGTACTTACAAATATCTTATTCACTTACATCTGTTCAATATGATATAAAAACAAAAACAATGTTTATGTGTACGTACGGCCTTTGGTCTCCATAAACGGTGTTTTCCGTTTCATATATACATATATTATACAAAATTATATTATAAATAAATATTATATATAAATCAAGGTTTATATTCTGGATGTATTTAAATTATAATCTAAATAATACGATCAATAATTACAATTTAAAATACGCACGATAAAGAAAACGATTATTACCTAAAATGTTAATTTAACAAGGAAATTATTATTAAATGGGTAGTATAAAGACATAAATTAATCATGTATGATATCATAAATATTAATATGGTTCCGGTATAATTTAATAGCATACTAATTTTTTTATACAGGAGGTTAAACGTACCCTCGAATAAAGGAATAATGTACAAGGTAAGGGTTAATTTCATAATCACTTTCTTATTTGAGGTTGTTTTTTTTTGTATGTATATACTGGGACATATATATTATCCATGTCCATTTTTCATAAAAGAGTTTTCAAAGGGATTAATTTTAAGGTATTTTTTTTACTAAAACATCATTTTAAATGTTTTATATGTTTATTCGTCTAAATCATTCTCATTAATGTCCATGTTTTCAAATTGGTTTTTATGTATTTATTTATATGGACATGAATGTTTTTAAAATTTAAATTCCTTTCAAAATTTTCAAAGTGGTATGGGACACTTTGATTCAAAAATGTATTTAAATGTCTTCCTTTGTATATTGTGTGAATTTTAAATGTTTTCATGAAAAAGAGACATTTCACTCAACGAGTTTTACATATCATTTTCATCTATGTCAATATCCTTTGATGGATTTTAAACATTATTGAAGTTGATTTATTATGATAAAAATATTCCATATTATTTTGAAGGTTTTGTGATTTGTTTGACTGTGGATGTGTTATTTTTATACCATTCATGGTTTATGGATATATTTATTGACATTTAGTATGCTAGTTTTAATACAAAGGTTTATGTTATGTTTAATACATTTCATATGAGGAATTCATTGGACTTAGTAAGTAACGGGTGGAGCCCGCTATAGCTCCTAGATGTATCAGTAGGTCTCATGAGACAAACTAGTGTCTTGGCACAAGAACATGACAAAGTCTTATTTTTAGTCTTGGCACATGGCCTTGACTATGTGGTTATGATGTTTGGAATTATGCATTCCATCATTATGAAAGTGGCTATTGATATTCCATGTGATTATTTAACTATTAGAATATCCATTTCAATAAGTAAATGGCATTATTTTTATTTTTATTTTCCATATTCTGATGATTTTTATGTTTAAAGGGAATTTTTTAGTCTTATACATTTCCTTAAATGTTTGTGCTTATTTATGAATGTTTCCGATATATTGTTATCCTTACTATCCATCTTAGGTCACCCATTTCTATTTTTTAATTTTCCCAGGATTCAAAGAAGTGTATTATGACTGATAAGCAGCATTAAGCTAGGGGATTAATGGAATTCTCAAAGGATCATTTATGTTGTGTTTTATTTTCTAATGTGTAATGTAATGTTCATGTATTTAATCTATTTTCCAAGACTGGTAAAATAATTGGCCTTTCAATACTTTATTCCTTGTAATCATGGAAATGTATTAAAATAATACAACAACTCTGGGTTTATGTGGTCGGGGTGTTACAGAAATGGTTTTTCAGCATCACCATATAGACACACAAATGTTGGTTCTATCTTAATTTGTTATTCTTAAATATCACAAATCATTTCTTTAACTCCATTAGAGTTTCCATATTTCAAATATTTATAAACAATATATTTGGCATTATATCCTATATAACCCTGAAAAATACAAGGTTTGTAAGTCTTATTGACACCATGAAAATTAAGATGATATTTTATCTCTATAGTTTTCAACTTTTTCATATTCAAAAATTTCACGCATAGACAGAAAATTTTTTCATTTTTGGGAACATATCATTTTGAAAATTCAAAAAACTTATCAACACCTCTCCCATATTCATTACTAATTTTATGTGTCAAAATCCTACTTCGACTCATTATTACCTATAAAATTTTTAAAATTATACATCTTGTTAATATAAGCCAATTGGAGGTTTATATGAAAAATATCCTAATTTGAATCTAAAAAAATTTTGAAATATAAAAAACATATATGTGTATTTGAAAAAGATATGCATTGAAATAATATTAAAAAGAATATATAGTTTGATATAATAGTTTCATATTTATTTGATATATTTACAATGTTTTAATGTAAAAAATTTTTGAAAAAACAACTGGGAATAGATGTTTTAGTAGTCAACGATTGGGGAATATTCAGATGAATCATTCTACATGATTCCTATCAATATATAAAAGTTAGTCATATCATAGAAAAGTGTTCAATTAAATTATTATATAATGATGATAAGAAACCAATGAAAAAAAATTCAAAGGGTTTGAAAAGAAAAGATTAATTTAAAATGGAAATCAATTAGAAAGAAGAACTTGATTTCCCAAGAAGGTGTTTTCTCTAAATAAGTTGAAGTGGAGGAATTTGTAAACTATAAAGACTTATGGAAATAATTTATTACCTATATCATAAAAAAACACCTTCATGAAATTAATTATGAAATCACTAATTTTGATGGAAGAGTAAAACTTATTGTTAAATTAGAATTTTCTGTTGTATAGATCAATGATTGGATGGATAATATGAAAATAATTTTAGGATTACATATCTCTCCCATATAGATCATGATATAATAGTATAAATTCATCTAGGATACTTTCATCAAGGAACACAAAGAGTACATCCTGGTGCAACTAGATACCAAATTCATCGTTAAATAAAAATAAATTATGAAGTCTAATTATTAAAATAAGTATACATTCACCATTTTGATCCAAAGGAACAGGTATTCAAGGGTTAAAATATCTACTCAGATCTAAAAGTGCTTCCTTAATAATAATCCATGAATGTATAATAAGTCAATTACCATGTAAATCTTCATATACTCCTTAATAAGGAATTAAAAATCACCTAACCAGTTCATTCGATGATATTATGATCTCTTATCCACAAAAATTAATTATTAATGTCATTCATTTCTCTAAACTCATATTCAACATATATATAGAAGTAAAAAATATTTTATGATATATTGGGATATCATTATTAGGGAAAATTACACTTATCCTTATCATTGAATCACTACCCACATAAGAAATATTTACAATGATTCACCATCATTTTATTATCATCAATAACTCCTAGAGACAACAATAATGTATTACATAGATCATTATGATAATTGTATTAAACTTTATGTCTCTTGTGTCTAGCCATGTTATTTTTCAATGATAATGGTAGAGTATGTTAGTTTAGTTTCAAACACATAATAAAGAGTTTTATCATATAAGGAAAAATAAAATATTCAATTTAAAAATAATTTAAATTTTAATATATTAACAAAATTAAGAATTAAATAATGATACAATTATTGATGGTAAAAAAATATATACTGAATAACTATCGTGGTTGTAAGTTTATAGGGCATAACATTTTCAATATTGATTTCATGTTATCACACCCATGGATGTGCCTGCACAAACACATGATAGAACACACATGGTAGCAGAAACAATTGTAGGACATGCATGATATCACTACCATGAATTATTTTACTAGAAAACAACATTGCATGGTATAAAATAACACCATGAAACATACCATGATAGCATGAACAATGATAGAAAAATAATATTTCAAAAAATAAATTTATGGCCTTGTGAAAAAGGAATAATGAAACTAAGGGGTGTGAGGTTTACTTGAGTGTTGTGAGTCAACCTAATTGATGTTATTATTATAAAGATGATGAATGATGTTGAAAAAATGAGGTTGTAGTGAAAGGCATTGAAAAATCATTTTTAGGTTTTCCGCATTAGAGAGACAAATCATAGGCCTCCTTATCGAAGAAAATATAAGGATAAAATATGTGTCCTGATAAATCATTTAAAAGATTTATCACTTTAGTTATTTAATAAATGACATGATAAATTGTATTTTATCCTTATCACATCAGTTATTTTATAACCGACATGATAAATCGCTGATATTTTCTTTATCGCATCGGTTATAAAATAACCAATGTCATAAATCAATGATATTTGATTTATCACATTGGTTATAAAATAACCTATGTTATAATGGGATTCTGTACATTTATGATACTGGTTAAAATATAACTGATGTAGTAATACAATTTTTATAGCATTGCATGTCGTTTATATAAAACTGACGTAAAAATCATCAACATGGTAAACGTTTTCTGCATTAGAGAATCATGGAATAAATATTGGTAGTTCATAAAACCTGAATCCAAAAGAAATAAAGAACACAAGACATGAAATCATAACATTGGAATAAGACATAGAATTGTGTTTAACACTGTTTCGGTGCGGATGTGCGTCGGGTTACGATGTTCCGCCAGGACGCGTTCGCGCGTGCACCCGTCAACCCGAGGGGATGGGCGCGCGGCTTGTGGTCCCGCAGTCCCGCTTTCCAAGGGCGGGCGGCATTCGTCCCTTATTCAGGGTCGTCTGCTCCTTGATCGAAACCGGGATGATGGGATGTCGGCTCCTCCTTCCTTGGACGTCTCCTCGGAACTCGTCGCCTAATCCGGGTCTCCCTCATAGACTTAAGAATGTTCGTGAATCTCGTTCCCGGCGCCATATCTTCATGGACACCGGTTAATTACGCTGCTTCCGCCCGGACGCTCCAAGGAGTCTGGTCGGGGCAGCAACCTGCGGTGAGAAGGCCGGGTGGCTCGGGGTGCTGGGGGCGTGTCGTAGCACTGCGGCTCTGCACGTCTGTCTTCCGTCCCTAATAGGGCTTCTCGAAGGCATGATGGCCTGAGGCATCCCGTACTAGGTGCGGGGAACTGTGTCACCTGAGGTTTTCCTCAGCTTCCCATGTTTAACACGGGGTATGCCGCGAGTTTAACGTCCAGCGGGGACGGCATCGGACCGATCAACACAAAAAGTGGATCAGATGACAGAACCCCTTGCGGGGAACCTCTGACGCTGGGGCCAGCACATGGGCGGATTCCCAAATGATGTGGAGTGAAGTGAAGTGGCATGACCCCACCGGGATGTGGCGGCCCGGGTAAGGATCAGGATGGATGATGGAGTGAAGAGCTTGGACCCCGTAGAGGCTTCCTACGTACCGCGCGTTAGCACGGATCAAAGTCGACGTAGTTCGGGTATACAGTTTAACGTCATGCTGGACGTCGGCAAGCCGACTCACGAAGAGGTCGAGGCCGCCGGGAGGAGGATTGAACCGGACCACCTCGCACAGAGGGGGGTGGAACGGCCGGGTGGATCACAGTTTCACGTCATGCTGGACGACAAAAGGAGAAATGGAAAAAGGGGCTGTGGGGAGGCACAATGGAGATACACACGGGCAGTCTCCCACAGGGGCGGATTCATAGGTGAATCGACGCAAGCGTGAACCCTGGAGGGGTCCACTGATGGACGAACCGACGTAAATACGACCGGGACGACCAGGTGGTGGGCTTGGACCTCAGGGAGGCTTCCTACGTACCCTGTATAGAAGACAGGGATCAAAGTCCACGTAGTTCATTCTGTCAGGACTTACGCACTTGAGGCAGCCCGGATGCGGCAAAACTCAGTTGGAAGGGACTTGGACCGAAAGCAGAAGACACCTCGATCCCAGTCACACCCTCTATTGGCTTCGGCAGTGGGGAGGCGCAATGGAGATACACATGTGCAGCCTCCCACGAGAAACTAGGGGTTTGTAATACCCTGCCCCCGTAGGGAAAAGCCACTCCCATTAAATCGTCCCAAAAGGGGGACAATCCCGACATCCCTGCAGAGACGAGCGGGTGGGGGCCACATCCAAACCGGGGGAGACCCTGCGTGCGAGGCACGGGATCGAATGATGCGGACGGTTTAGCGTCTTGCCAGACGAAGTACAGTTTAACGTCGTGTGTTGAGGACGAGGCGGACGGTTTAACGTCTTGCCGGACGAAGTACAGTTTAACGTCGTGTGTTGAGGACGAAGCACTTGGCAGTTTAACGTCTTGCAGCGCGGACGATGGGGGCTAGGCGGTTTAACGTCGTGCAGCCTAGACGTATACAGTTTAACGTCGTGCAGGACGTGGTGCAGTTTAGTGTCATGCAGGACGAATGCTGAACAGTTTAACGTCTTGTAGCTCGGACGTAGTGCAGTTTAGCGTCATGCTGGACGAATGCTGAACAGTTTAACGTCTTGTAGCTCGGACGTATGTGCAGTTTAACGTCATGCTGGACGAATGTGCAGTTTAACGTCATGCAGGACGAATGTGCAGTTTAACGTCATGCTGGACGAATGATTGCCGCCGACGGGTCCGTGTCACTTCGCACGAGCCTGGAAGGCTGCACGGGAAGACAGCGCATGGTGCGGGCACCTGCGATGAAGACCATCGGGCGCCACGTAGGCGGGTACCCAAAGGGGGTCAAGGGAGGCGACCCTGGCGGATTGCGCGCAAAAGAGGAGCTTTGCGCGCAAAACCGCGGATCGGCGCGCAAAATGGCGGGCTGGCGTGCAATTGGGCCAGCGCTTCGCGCGCGGATGATGGGGATTGCGCGCACCAGGCTTCGGGTAGCGCGCGGGGGCAACGGCTCATTCTCTAACGAATGGCCACTTTGAAGATGGGGGGTGCGCGCAATCGGGTTGGATTGCGCGCACCCGGGGGCAATTGCACGCAAGAGGCTTCTTTTGCGCGCAAAGGCCTTCGGGTTGAAATTTATTCAAAGGGAAGGAGCCAAGGGGATTGCGCGCGAAGGCGGACCCCAAGGCTCTATTGCGCGAAAGAAAGGAGGTTACCTGAAGATCGGCATTGCGCGCGGAAGGGGTTGAATTGCGCGCGCGGGAGACCGTTCGACTTCCAGCAACCTTTGAAACGTTGGGGGTCGCCTAGTATTTATAGGCAACCCCGGGCGCGGAATCCAAGGTGCGAGCGCGGAATTCTCCTCGCGGGCGCGGAATCGGGCACCGCGCGCAAGGGAGTTGCGCGCATCCCGGGGGTTTTGCGCGCCGATCATCATCTTCGCGCGCAGACCTCTGAAATTCCGCGCAAGGCCTCCGGGCCCTCCGAAACATTCTTCCGACTCCAAATATGACCTCGCTTTCCGCATCCGGAGCTTCGTTTGGGAACAACGGACTTTTCCGGCGTCTACAAAAGCCCCCCCTCGGAATCTGATCGGCGAGAGGTCGCAACGATCGGGTTCCAAGGGAGACGCCGGAATGCCGATGTCCTGGGCGGCGCGGGACTTAGGCGCGCAAAAAGGGGCGCCGGTCGCGCAATTCGCCGCTGCGGTCGCGCAAAGCGCTTTCCGCGCGGCGCGGACCCCGGCCTCGCCTATAAATAGGGGCACTGGGTCCCTCCGTGCCGTACACTGGCCTTCCGCGCGATAAGCATCTCTGCTCTCGTGTGCGAAATTGCCTTTTCCGGCGCGGAATTCGCCCGATCGGCGCGCAAAACCGTCCGGATTTCGCCTGTCTTTGCGCGAAAACCCGGAACTTTGCGCGACAGTCTTCCCAATTGCGCGCCGTCCACTTGGATTGCGCGCCAACCTTCAAACTTCTCTACCAGCCTCGTCCGATCCCGCACGCTTCATCCCTTAACCCGCACGACTCCCGAAACATCTGAGATGGCCGCGCACAGAGGAAATGAGGGGGATGCCGCCACTCGCAGGGCTGAGATGGCGACGAACGAGGAGGTTTACGGAGCCAAGGAGATTGTTTCCAACAATCAATCCTTGTTCGACTTACTGACGCCGGCCCAGAGGACATATCCACTGTCGGACAACCTGCCGCTCTGGAACTTCGGCATCCTAGATGAGGTTCCGGTGCCACGGTTCGAGATTGATGCGCCGCGGACCTGGGTGACCCGGGAGGACGAGCTTCTCCGCTATAACATCACCAACAATGGGCATCCTGCCAGGGAGACCAGACACTTGGATGTCTATGTCCTGAACCCGAGGACGCGAACCATTGATGTGGGTGAGCCTACTGCGGAGAATTCTCCAGCCCTCTACTCGAGCATATATCGCCAGAGCGTCACGGACGACACCAAGGGCTGGCTGAAGGACTGGGACTTGCGGTCTGGGGGCAACTTCACCAGTGAGTGGGCCTGGGCGTTCTGGGTACGCCACACTTGCGATCACTTCGCAGAGGAGCTGCGGTACATCGGCCTGTTCGAGGCGGTGTGGACGTCGCAGTTCCACTTCTACCAGCAGTCCGAGCTCGGGCCGGAGCTGTTCACCCGATGGTCTCCGGATACCAACACCTTCCATCTTCACCATGGGGAGGTCGACATCGGTCTCTGGGACATCCACTGCATCGGAGGTATCCCGCTGGAGGGCTACCAATACGATGAGTTCCTGCCACCGAAGAACATCTGGGAGGACAGGTCACGGACTCCCATCCTGACCTGGCATCTGCTTGACCTGGCTACGCAGCGGCTCGGGATCAAAGACTTCCAGAAGGACATAGCCTACAAGGAATGGTTCGGCCAGTTCTTGGAGCATGACCCGGCGGTCAAGATGCCAGGCAGGGGGAAGCGGTGCCCGACCGCAGCTCAGAGGAGCCGGAACGGGTTGTACTGGCGGGTCCTGGAGACGGGCGATTACCGCTCATGGGGGTACCGCGTCATCGAGGCCCGGGACCCAAATGTCCGGTACGCGGCGTTCCTGGCCGCCTTTCTGAGTGGGTGGCTCCTGCCAGTGCAGGACGCGAGAATGGGCGTTCGCCCGGCGACACTGGCGATGGCGGGCGCTATGGCCGCCAACAAGAGATACAACCTCGGGGTCCCAGTGCTGGCGAGGCTGTATGCCATCCTGGGATGCATCTCACGAGGGGGGTCGCCACGAAGGATCTGTGGGCCCTTTCAGTTCTTTCATGGCTGGGTGGCTGCTCACCTCGGTGGGTACACGTTTCCGAACGCCATCATTCCTCCGGGCAACGGCCTGCGACCCTCCCTGCTGAACATCGCGGGGGTCGCTCCGATGACCCTAAGTGAGGAGGGCGTGCGGATCCGGATTGGCAATCATGCCAACTTCAACTTCAGTCCGTTCCCCACTCCCGTCGGCCAGATGATCGACAACGGGCAGGGTCCTCTGGAGCAGCATGAATACTTCCTGAACATGCGGGGCGGGGTGCTCGGGGCTCGGATCGACGGGAAGGTGATCTGCGAGCCTTACGTGCCGACCCGGTTCGCCAGGCAGTTCGGGTGCCTTCAACGGATGCCGAAGAGGGTATTCACTGCCGTCCGGGAGGAGACGAACCCTTGCGTCCTTCGCCAGATGTGGCTGATGTTTGCCGCTTTCGGCTCTGGCGACGTCATCACTCTCCCTCCTACCGGAGTTGACGCAGGCTTGGAAACCGAGTACGCCGAACACTGGGCCATCGCGTACCCTGAGGGGCTTTTGCGGAAGCTAGTCCGGTGGCTCGAGGTTACCCGTGCGGAGACCGGACGTCAAGGAAGGAGGCGAGGCGCCGCCACACGGGGGAGAACGGAGGCGCGCCAAGCAGCGGAGCCGGCGCGGGCAGGGACTTCGGCGGCGGGCACATCGCGAGCTGCCGCTACGACCTCGGCGCCCAGAGAGGGGGCACGCGTGGTGGTCGAAGAGCGGCCCGGGAAGCAGGTAAGACGTCTGCTCGAACCCTCCCACGATGCAGTCTTCCCGGCGCTGTGGTCGGCCTGGATGACCCTGCGGCAGTCACTGGGGACCGACGCCATCTGGCGAAAGATTCTCAGAGAAGGAATCCATCTGCCAGAGGTCGGGCGCCTCCACATTGCCGACAGGGTGGACTTCAACCGGCAGTATGCGTATCTGACGGCCATGGACGATTACGCGCGCCAACGTGGTCAGCGCGCGGAGCCATCCCTTCTGGTGAAGGTGATGCTCGGTCTCGAGCCCGCTCCGGAACAGATGCCGACGGAAGAAGACGACAGTAGCAACGACTCCGAAGAAGAGGAGTAAATGGGGGAGGATGAAGGCTCTGAGGGAAGATCCCATCAGGGGAGCCCACGGGAGAGCGGCGAGGTGGCCGGCTCTGACAACGTTGATGTCACTGAGCTCCTCGAGGTCCGCTTCTATCCCTACTCAATCTGCTTCATCCATTCTCTTATGCAGCTTCTAACCCATTTCTCCATCTTTCTCAGGAGCGCACGGATGTTGGTCAGGCGTCCTCAGCGGGAGTAGGAGGGGCGCTAGCAGGACAAGGCGGGGGCCAGACACCTATCATTGAATTGACAAGTGCTAAGGGGTCCCCTGCTGCAACTGTTCCTGCGGCGACCGGGGTAGCGGAAGATGACGCTCCGAACTCCCGTAAGTCTCCCTACTTTACTGCTGGTGCTTGCCGTTGACGATCCGTGACTAACCATGGCATGCCCCACGTAGTGATCTCAACATTGGAGGCTCGTCGGGTTGCCGAACCCGGGCCATCTACGAGTGGACCAGTGGTGGACATGCCGCCTGCTCCGGAACAGACTTCCCAAACCGAGCCGGCCCCACCAACTGCTGATCAAGGGGCTGCGGACGTCGGCGGTGCTGCCATCGGAGAGAGGTTGGGGGCTGACGAGGGTGTCAGCGCCGCTGGGGAGAGAGAAGAAGGTCGCCCGGATGTTGGGGAACCTATCCCTCGTGAGGACCTCCCAGGGGCGGACCCTGCAGCAGACCTGCTGGCTGCCTTCCCTGCCTACCGGCCTGCCGATCCCGAGGAGATGGACGACTCAGACACGGAGGCGGTCGAGGAGAGCCGGATAACGCGCCGTAGGGGGTGGAAGTGCATCCAGCGATTCCTCAAGCGAGACCCATCGGAGTGGCTGGGGCGCATGGGATCACTTCAGACCTGGCTGCGCTTCCTGTGTGCCGGGGGAGCTGATGCTCAATGCCTCCATCTAACGGTCCGTGATTTCATGGCCAAAAAGATGCGCGAGAGCTGCCGGCGTGCCGACGTCACACGAAGTCGGGACATGTCGGAGAGCACGCGGGCGCTCCTCGCGGCGGAGCAGGAAGTCCGGCGCCTCGAAGGGCAGGCGGCAGAGAAGGAGGCCTTCGTCGCAACGTGTACCGAGCTTGTGGAGCAACTAGCAGCCCAGCTGGTTGACGCCCAGGTACAGCTGACGGAGGCGGGCCAATAGATGGTCACAATTCAGGTCGAGCGGGAGCGTGCACAGGCCAGAATCGACGAACTGCGTGCTGCGACCGCCGACGAAGAGAGGGCACGCAGAGAGCGAGAAGCAGCTCGGGAGGCCACCAGCCAAAGGGTAGCGGCATTAGAAAGACTCATTCAGCACGCTAATCCCTAAGGGCTTTGTTTTGCCATTCCCAAAACATTTGCTTCCGCTACTTTGATCCATCTGTATGAATCTATATATTTATCTACATCTTTTGGTTTAATATGCTCAACCACAATTCACTGTCTTGCGGGAGTGTTAACCAAGCATCAGGCATCCATAATTGGGCCTAGATTTCTGGAGAAAAGAGGGAGGTCATTCCTAGGAAAGGGGACCTCAGACCTAATCAATGTACCATTCCCCCAACCTGTTCCAACACACGAGCGGGACGATGCTAGGGGCGTTGAGATTTTATCCGAACATAGGGAAATGAGAAAGGGTGAATCGCGTGTCCCGAATCCAGACATCCACAACGGTCGGCCTTCCAGGAAATGCCCAAGACGGTAGGCGGACAGTGGATCGACCATAACAACTGCAATAGACGGACCGAAAAAGGCCATCATTCATATTGCAGGAGGCAGACCACATGTCATCATGAATACCGCTTTGGGGTTCCTTCAGACACAAGGGTGGAAAATCCAGATCAACAGGGCATGCGAAGCGTGGGGCGAAGTGACGATTTGTTCGGACAGAATCCAACGCTCTCAAAATTGCGCCACCGTGGGGAAAACGTATTAGGCGGATGCACTAATCTGGCCGTGAGTCACCTCAATTCTCAGACAGCACCTCTCTGACGAGGAAACCGTCGCTTCCCACCATTGCAGTGGGGCATCCCGAGCTGAATCGGGGAGAATATCACAACTGCACCACTCTACCCTAAGTCAGGCCAGACGGCCGGCGACGAGGAGGGGCGGGACTTAACGATCCCTGAGGCTGGACCCGAGTCGGAATGCCCGGGCGTTCCTACGTACTCCATCAGGCTGGAGATCAAGCCACACGTAGTTCTGAGAGTGCAGTTTAACGTCATGCAGGACGTAGAATCCCGTTTAGGGGAGATCTTAGTTTAAGGTCGTAGAGCTCGGACCATAAGGGTAGATCTTAGTTTAAGTTCTTAGAGCTCGGACCATAAGGGGAGATCTTAGTTTAAGGTCTTAGAGCTCGGACCATAAGGACTAGATCTTAGTTTAAGGTCTTAGAGCTCGGACCATAAGGAGAGATCTTAGTTTAAGGTCTTAGAGCTCGGACCATAAGGAGAGATCTTAGTTTAAGGTCTTAGAGCTCGGACCATAAGGGGAGATCTTAGTTTAAGGTCTTAGAGCTCGGACCATAAGGGCTAGATCTTAGTTTAAGGTCTTAGAGCTCGGACCATAAGGAGAGATCTTAGTTTAAGGTCTTAGAGCTCGGACCATAAGGACCTCAAAGTACGCCGCATCTGGTCATATCCCCTGGATATGCGAAGATGCACTGAGGGATAGTGTCGAGAGTGCCGAGGTTTCGCCTGGTCAGAATGGGAGGTGGGAAATGTGAATCATGCGTCCATTCACTCGAGGACCGGGAGCACCGGCGTGATGATATGAGAGTACTGCCGACCGTGGCGGAAAAGCAGCATCAACATCGCACTAACCGTTGGTGGAATGAGGCAGCAAACGAGCATCGACCGCTCAATCGCAGGATTCATATCGATTTGCTGCCCGAGGCCATTGGGGGTACCGGCCCGAGTCGGTGGGAGAGCATTGAGGCATTGTGTCCGAACCGTTCACGGGGGCTCCACCCAGGGCGTATACGATGGGTCCGAATGAAAGGGAGCACGAAGCCTGAAAAGCGGAGGAAACCTGACCAAGCGGATCCTGACCCTCCTGGCAATAAACCAGAGTACTCTTGACACCGGTGGACCACTGCAAGGGGTCAGGGAACACGCCTTGAGGGTGACCTGAAGGCGGCGGATTCCCCAGAGAAGGGGGAATCTCTAAGAGGTGGGGGGCTGGACCCGAAGTTTCAAACATCCGGGCGTTCCTACGTATCCCATAAGGATGGGAATCAAGCCACACGTAGTTCTTGAAGCGCGGCGCAACACAATCGGGCACCAGCGCGGGGAAGAGTGCGGGTCTGACCCTCGCACACAGAAGGAGCGGCATTTGATATTTCTTGCTTTTCCTTAAAGATGAATGGTTTTTCTTTGTGCGGCGACATGCCTGTGATTGAGAAATCTCTGGCGTCGCCACAATAATCAAGCCACGGAAGGCATTGATGAATGGCGTGGTCATTAACCAGCGCCCAACATGAGTGTCCCCTGAGGGGAACATCACGATGCAGTGCCGTTTTCTCGTCGGGCGGCCAAGACGATCACAGTTTACGGTCGTGTGGTAGGACCAGACAACACAGTTTAAGGTCGTGTGGTTCGAACCATGGAGGAATCCGCTTACCGCGGTACGGCGGACACGGCGGAGGTGGGAGCATACCCAGCCCTGCGGTCACGCACGATTCCAGGAGAAGAGTCTTGGGATGGGGGTCTGCGTATGTCCATCACCCGAGGGGCAGAGATGCTAGCCTCCAGACATACTGGGCTCAGAACGCGATTGTTCGAGCGACTCCTCCCTCCTTATGGGGACGAGGGTCCAGCTACGCATGGCCCTTAGGGAGAACATCCGCATATATCCTTGGTGCTCAGATCATGGGAGCCTCGAACGACATCATTACCTTGGTTGGTATGCCTAACGTGTAAAGGTGTACTGAAGGTCAGTATGAAAAGAGTGTCCAGATTCCACTACAACGCATAAAGGCGGAGTGTGATGAGGACTGCGCAACCAATGTTCAGAGCCTGAAGGAGCTGACATGGCGATCAAGGATGTTGCTGACGCATTCGCAACACAACATCCGATCGCGTCAGCCTAAGACGGGGCAAGCAAACGAGCATCAACCGCTCAATCGCAGGATTCATATCGATTTGCGGCCCAAGACCCGCCGGTAAATCGACCCGGAGCGGTGGGAGAGCACTGAGGCATCGTACCCAAACCGCTAACGAGGATCCCTTTGAGTGAAGGCTCGAATAAGAGGAAGCGCGAGGCCTGACAAGCAACACAGGACTTGTCGGGGTTGAATCTGACACTACGAGTCATAGACCGAAGTACCCAAAACATGTTAACAGATCTCCGGAAAGGGTCGGAGGACTCACCCTGAGAGCAACCAAAAGAGGGCAGATCCCCATGATCAACCGAGAGACGGGGCTGGACCTGAAACACAAGCGTCCAGGCGGTCCTACGTATCCCATAAGGATGGGAATCAAGCCATACGTAGTTCATGAGAGGCAGTTTAACGTCATGCAGGACGATGAGGGGTGTGAGGTAGTCCCACACACGGGGGAGGCGTACGGCGCGGCCAGTAGACCGATGTGAATGAGGACATAATCCCCCGCTCACGCGATACGCCTCGCACAAAAAGGAGGGGAACTGGGGCCAGAGGCCCAACGCGGGATAGAGATTCCCGGGAAATGGGGCTGGGCCTGAAACATGAATGTCCAGGCGGTCCTACGTATCCCATAAGGATGGGAATCAAGCCATACGTAGTTCTTGAAGTGCAGTTTAACGTCATGCAGGACGATGAGGGGAAAAGAAGGGGGGAGCAGAAGGCATCCCCAAACGTGGGGGGGCGTACAACGTGACGAGAAAACCGACGTGAATGAGGGCATAGCCCCGCACTCACACCATACGCCGCACACCCGGGGGCAACTGGGCCAAGGGCCCGAGATGGGATGGAAATTCCCGAAGGATGGGGCTGGGCCTGAAACATGAATGTTCAGGCGGTCCTACGTATCCCATAAGGATGGGAATCAAGCCACACGTAGTTCTTGAGGGGCAGTTTTACGTCATGCAGGACGAATGCTGAACAGTTTAACGTCTTGTAGCTCGGACGTAGTGCAGTTTAGCGTCATGCAGGACGAATGCTGAACAGTTTAACGTCTTTTAGCTCGGACGTAGTGCAGTTTAGCGTCATGCAGGATGAAGCACTTGGCAGTTTAACGTCTTGCAGCGCGGACGAATGCTGAACAGTTTAACGTCTTGTAGCCTGGACGAATGCAGTTTAACGTCGTGCAGGACGTGGTGCAGTTTAACGTCATGCAGGACGAAGTGCAGTTTAGCGTCATGCGGGACGAATGTGCAGTTTAACGTCATGCTGGACAAATGTGCAGTTTAACGTCATGCTGGACGTCGGCACACTCAGACAAAGTACTGCTTGAGGAACCTAGCGTTGGTGGGAGGAGTGACACGCTCACCATCCATAGTCGCTAGGGAGTACGCGCCATTGGGATAGACCTTGTGGACAACAAAAGGTCCCTCCCACTTGGGCTCCAACTTGGGCGGCTTCCTGCCGGGGATCATTGGTGCTCTTAGGGCTAGCACTAGATCACCCTGCAGGAAGGAGCGGAGGCGAACCTTCTTATTGAAAGCTCGAGCCATCCTGCTTTGATGCCTCTCCAAGTTGTGCAAAGCGCGAAGTCTATTCTCATCCAGTGCTTCCAACTCGACTAGACGGGCTTCAGCAACTCTGTCCGGCGCTTGCTGGTCGTAGACCGCAGTGCGCAAGGACGGTAACTGGATCTCGATGGGCAGGACGGCCTCAGCTCCATACACCAGGGAATAAGGGGTCATCTGGGTGGAATTGCGAGTCGTCGTCCGATAAGCCCAGAGGGCGTTGGGGAGCTTGTACGGCCAACTCTTCTTGTTCTGACCAACCATCTTTTGCAGAATGTTAGAGAGGGTTTTGTTAAACGCCTCGATCTGTCCATTCGCCTGCGCATGATAGCGAGATGTATGGTTTGAGCAAATGTTATACTTGGCGTACAACTTCTTCAACTCGGCTGCTCGGAAATTGGTTCCGTTATCCGTGAGGATAGCGTGAGGCACTCCAAATCGATAGATGATGTTGGAGGTCACGAAGTCAGCGATCGAACAGGATTTGACCTCTCTGAGCGGAATCGCTTCTGCCCATTTGGAGAAGAAGTCCGTG
The DNA here is from genome assembly GCA_963277665.1 of Viscum album. Taxonomy (NCBI): domain Eukaryota; kingdom Viridiplantae; phylum Streptophyta; class Magnoliopsida; order Santalales; family Viscaceae; genus Viscum; species Viscum album. The sequence goes on along the minus strand of OY728121.1, from coordinate 1,899,788,064 downwards.
GCGGTCAGAATGAACCGGAACTGGCAAGCTGTCGCCGGCGGGTAAGGTCCCACAACGTCCAGACCCCAGACTGCAAAGGGCCAGGAATACCTAGTGGTATGGAGAGGCTCCGGCGGCCGATGCGCAAAGTTCGCATGAACCTGGCACGCATGGCACCTCCTGGCATACTCGATGCAGTCATGGATCATGGAGGGCCAGAAGTATCCTAACCTCCGAATCTGGTGGGACAGCTTCGGCCCAGTCTGGTGGGCGCCACATGAACCAGCATGAACCTCTTGCATGACTCGTGGGATCTCAACTCCCTGAAGGCAACGGAGGAGAACACCATCAAATCCGCGTTTGTAGAGGATCTGCTCCAGGCCGGGACTGCTCTGGAGGACGAACTGCGATGCGCGGCGTCGAACTCGCTCGCGCTCGGCCAGATCCGATGGAAGAATGCCATGTTGGAGGTACTCAACCAAAGGCGTCCTCCAATCAGGGGCTGATCCGACTGTCATATCTGGGGTACTCGGGGCTCCGGGCATAGGGGCAACCGTGGTGAGGTTACTTACCAACGGGCCGCGATCTTCTTCCGGGATAACGGGAGCGATGAGCCTGCGGCGCGTCACGCGGACGATCAGGTTGTCCTGTTCAGGCTCCGCAAGTGACGCAGCGAGGCTGGCCAAAGCATCTGCTCGACCGTTCTGCGACCGGGGAACATGGACAATTTCCGGCCGAGAAGGGAACCGGGCCATCAGAAGGAGGGTGCACTCCAACAATGGCACAAGTTCCGGCTTCCTGACAACGTAGTCGCCATTGATCTGCTTAACGACCAGCTCGGAGTCCCCTTTCACGCACAGACGGGGAACGTCGATCTCGAGAGCCAACTCGAGGCCGGTGATGAGGGCATGGTATTCCGCCTCATTGTTGGTACAGCCCTCTGACAACAGGAAAGAGTATGGCAGCACGGCTCGCTCCGGGGTAATGAAGACGATACCCAAGCCTACTCTGTTGAGCTTAGGATTATCGAGTCTTCTACCGGTGGGGCTCCGGGAGGCACCGTCAAAGTGCATCTGCCAGCATGGATCGGCTCGATCAACCGAGAGAATGGTCTCATCAGGAAAGCCTAGATCCAGCGGCTGATCCGCGGAGGTCGGGTGAGCTGCCAGAAAGTCTGCCAATGCTTGCCCTTTGATGGCCTTCTGAGACACATACCTGATGTTGAACTGCTGGAGAATCACAGCCCACCGCGCTAGACGGCCAGTCAACATAGGTCGGCTTAGGATATATTTCAACGGGTCTACCCGAGAAACCAACTGTACCTCATGGTGCTGCAAGTAGTGCCGTAATTTCTGTACGGCAAATACGAGCGCCAGGCAGCTCTTCTCGATGGGGGAATACCTAACTTCCGCATCGAGGAGCATGCGACTGAGGTAATAGAGGCTATTCTCCGTTCCCTCGTTGTTCTTCTGGGCGAGAAGGGCACCCAGGGACCGTTCCAGGGCAGTCACATAGAGGACCAGCGGCTTCCCGGATACAGGCGGCATTAGAACCGGAGGTTGAAGCAGGTACTTCTTGATTTCCTCGAAAGCGGTCTGACACTCTTTATCCCATACATAGGTGGCACCTTTCTTCATGAGCCGAGAAAAGGGCTTACACTTGCTGGCCAGATTCGCGATGAATCGGCGTATATAGGCTAAGTGGCCTTGGAACCCTTGCAGTTCCCGGATGGTACCTGGGGGAGGCATCTGGCTAATCGCCCTGATTTTCTCTGGGTCGATCTCAATACCCCGGTATCTTACCACAAATCCAAGGAACTTTCCGGAGGTGACCCCAAAGGCACACTTCAACGGGTTCATCTTCAGGCAGCGAGACCGGAGGAAGCTGAACACTTTCTCAAGATCTTTGAGATGGTCCTGACGCTGGCGCGATTTGACCACCAAGTCGTCGACGTAGCATTCCACCAGTGTGCCGGGGATTGGCTTGAATATGCGGTGCATCGCCCGTTGATAGGTGGCACCTGCATTCTTCAGGCCGAAAGGCATGACCCGGTAGCAAAAGGTACCTTGGGGGGCCCTGAAGGCAGTGAACTCCTCATCCTCAGGGGCCATCCGAATTTGGTTGTATCCAGAGTATCCATCCATGAAGGAGAGGGCTTGGAACCCTGCCGTGGCATCAATCAACAGCTCTGTCACTGGAAGGGGAAAATCATCCTTCGGACAGTGGCGGTTGAGATCGCGGAAGTCGATGCAGACTCTAATCTGCCCGTTCTTCTTCCTGACCGGCACAATGTTGGCCAGCCATTTGGGGTACTGAACTTCCCTCACGAAGTTGGCTTTGATAAGCTTGTCAACTTCGGCCTCAACCATGGCACCGTGGGATGGGTGCATCTTCCTGGGAGGCTGCTTGAACCCGCGATGGTTCGCCGGGAGACCAAGGCGGTGGACGGCTACCTGAGGATCTAGCCCCGGCATCTCGTCATAGCCCCAAGCGAACACATCACGGTGCTGCCTGAGAAAGTCCACGTACTGCTGCCGCTCCTCAGAGGGCAGGGCGGCACTAACCAATGTGGGTCTTGGATCGGCCTCGGTTCCAAGGTTCACCTGTATTAACTCATCGACCGTGGCGGGGACGCCCTCCTCAAAGGCTGGGGGTGCGTCTTCCATATCCTCTCCGCTCGGGGAGGGATCGTCCATGGGAGAGACTGCGTTGGAAACTGCATTGGGGCTACCAGATCCTGATGGGCCACTGGTGCTGGCGCGGGCGGTCGCGGCCATCTCATCAGGAGACTCGCGGACCGTCAAGACCATGGCGACGTCCAGCCGGTGAATCGGGAGGACGTAAGCGTCATCCAGACTTGCCCAGGGATCGCTTGCAACAGCGACAGGCTCAACCTCACCTGCCAGGATCTGCTTATCCTTGCTCTTGTAATAGTCCACGTCCAGATAGCGGGCTTCACATGAGGCAAAAGGAGAGGCATCTCCTTGAAGCACGCCCACTCGACCATTAAGGGAGTATTTGAGGCACTGGTGGTATGACGAGGGAACCGCCGCGTGAAGGTGAAGCCATGGCCTGCCCATCAATGCGTTATACGCAGTGTCCTGAGAGACTACCATGAATTCGGTGTTGGCAACCAAGTCACCGAACTGGGTCTTCAAACGTATCTTGCCGACCGGGGTTTGCTCGGTGCGGTCGTACCCCTGGATCCTGAGGTCGGAGGGAATCAAGTCATCCTCAGACAACCCCAATCTCCGGAGCGTCCGAGTTGGAATCAGGTTAATCCCGGACCCCGTGTCGACAAGACAGCGCCGGACTTCAAGGCCATTGAACTGGCCAGTGACATACAGCGGACGAATGTGTCCCTGTATAGGAGGGTCTTCATCCTTACCAGAGAACGAGATAACTGCCTGACATTCGGCGTCCTCGATCGTTTCGGCATGAAAGGCCTCTGCAGCCGCAACCTCTGTCTCAAACTAGAGGGGGCTTTTCAGGGCTTCAGCGAGTGCCTCGTGCATCTCAGATGACATGCGCAGAGCCTCTAGGATGGAGAGCCTTGCTGGGATGTCGGCCAAGTGCTTCAGGACATCATACTTTTTGGCCAAGCGCGAGCCCCTGGTTGCAGGAGGTTGCTCTGCGGTTGGTGGCATGACGGGCCTTGCCGGTTGGATCGGCGGCCGACTGGTACTTGGCGCATCTCGCTGTTCACTGGTCACAGTCCGGGAAATGGTCACCGTACTGGAGTCAGGAGGCCGGGATGGACTTGTGGCAGGGCGGAGCTGGTCGCGACGCGGCTGAGGCGGTTCTGCCTGGTCCCACACCACAAACAGTGGCGGAGGCGAATCCGTCATCCCCGGATGGGGGGGCTGCGCGCGCTGAGCTCGGTTTTGAGCCTGCTGCCTAGTCTCGGTGGCGTGCACGGCCTGGCTGGAGGTACCAACGGCTGTGCCCCGGCGACTCCTGTTGCTGCGGTTCTTCCGACGGTGGCGACGACCGGGGACACTAGGGAGGTCCACCTGGTGTTCTTCAACGTCGGGAACCGAAAAGGGATTTACCAGCTCGACGGTATTAACCGAAGCGTACCCAAGACCTTCATCGGACGAATCATCCATCATCGGGCGGATCCGAGGAGGGACCCCCATTTCCGGGGGCATGAAATCGCCGAGAGTGCGGGATAGTGGCGGAACTGGCGGGGCGCGCTCTTCCTTCTTGCACTGCCGCCGTTTGCTCCTCTTGGAAGAGGCAGGCTGGGACGACGATGCCGAAGCAGCACCCGCAGGTTCTGGGGGCTCAGGCTGATTCAAGCGCGCACGGATGATTCCATGGGCGCGAATGGTCGTCTTGCGGGCCATCCAGTTATTGTACTTCTGGGATCCGCGGTTGGAGACCAGCTGCCATTCGTCCTCGTTGCCACTATCGTCATCTGATCCCACAAATACGCCCGCCACTTGTGCCGGAGCTGGGCCCAACCTGATTACATTGTTGTTAATCTGGTCTTGGAGCCAATCCTTAAACACATAGCACCGCTGGATGGTGTGCCCCAGGGCCCGATGGTAGGGGCAGTAGCGGGGGTTATTCGTAAGATGTGCCTCCTCTGGCTTCCAACACTCAGGCAGTCGCACAATCCTCTGCTCCAGGGCGCTCCGGAAATAACCGGGGACCTGATCCTCATGGAATGAGTAAGTCAGGTGTCGCGGGCCCCTGGGAGCGTGGTCTTGACGAGGGGCTGGAGGGGCCTGCCGAGGAGGTGGACCCTGATTATCTCGCCTGGGTTGCGGCGGTACATTACGCGGAGGGGCCGGCCGGTTCTGAGGCTGCAGCTGCTGGGCCGGGAACTGAGCCCGTGGAGGCGGATTCCTGTGAGGCTGTGGAGCTGGCCTCGCCGGCAGCAGCTCTAATGGCCTGGGGGCCTCTATCTGGGCAACAGCAGCGGGCTCAGCCCTGCTGACTCTCCTTGCAGAAATCATAGGAGGCAGCGGGTGTGCCTGGCTGGCCTGTTGCAGGGCTTCCTCAAGACGTTGAGCTTTGTCTGAGAAGTCCCTGAACCCTCCGGGGTAATTTTGAGTGATCAGGGAAGGGACCAGCTCGGTCTTGACGTTCCCGACGCACATTGTCAGCAACTGCTCCTGAGTCAATGGCATGTCAAGGGAATACGTGAGACCCTTCCATCGGGCGACAAAGTCCGCGACTCGCTCATCAGGCCTCTGCTTGCACTTGAAGAGGTCTGCGATACTTGTCTTCCGGGTCGTGGAACTGAACTGGTAGAGGAACTGTCTACGGAGGTCCTCCCAGCTGGTTACCGACCCGACGGGGAGCTGGCTGTACCAGACAAATGCTGGCCCTTCCAGTGTCTGAACAAAGCAGCGAAGCTTAGCGGCCTCTTGCTGCGCCGGAGTCCCCAACATAGGCCAGCACCTCGAGTTGAAGTGGGCTAAATGCTGTGGCGGATCTCCAGTCCCGTTGAAGGGGGCAAAAGTGGGATTCCCGAATCCCGGAGGCGCCGGCATGTCATCCACCCATGCTGGGTAGGGCTTGCCGTCCGGTGGGATCGCCACCTGCCGAGTCTCCAAGGCTTCCAAGCGGGCAATGAGTGCCGCCATCGGATCGTCCGGACATGGGTTCCAGTCTTGGCGAGGATCTCTAACCACGAGCGCATTGCATGGCCCTTCAATCGGGTCGTCGACCGGGTCGTCGAACTCGGCAGCTCGTGGGATGGCGGGCGGAGCGGCCCTTGGGGCAGCGGGAGGAATCCGAGCGGGATCTCTCAGGTAGTCACGCCGCTCGGGAGGGTGTGGCGAAACATACCGCGCCCTCTTGCCATAGGCAATGGCCTCTCTCCTGTCGGCGAACACGGCGTAATCACGGTTGCCCGGGAGAGTCTCGTCGAGGAGCGGTTGTTCCGGTCCCTGCTGTCCTGGCCTAGGATCACCGTAGTCAGGCCGCCGTTCTGCAGCGCGCTCGGCGAGGAGCTGGTCAACCAGCTTCTTCTGTTCGGCGAGCTGCTGACGTAGCGTAGCCTTCTCGGGATCCTCCTCTGCCCTCTGCATGGAGGCAGATGGGTCGGCGGGCTTTATAGCCTCGCTGTGCTCTTTTCCTTTGCTGACGTTTCGGCTTAACGTCAGTGCTTCAGTGGGTGCGGGGAGCCCCAGGAGGTTTCTCTGATGACGAGTAACTCTCACTGATGGATCTGACGACGGCTTGTCTTCGGGGGGGAAGCCCCCGTCGAGAAGTTCCAAGTCGTTCCCCTCTCCCGACAGGTCAGCCATATTGACCGTTCCTGTCCCTGGGGATATACCCTCAGGGCCACCCAGCGAATCGGGCTGTCGGCGAATCACACTGAAGCGTAGGGCAGCGTACTGCCCCCATCCACGGATATACACGTGGGGAGTGGCTTCCTCGATAACTTTGCGGAGTACTTGAAAGCACTCAACGCATCGTTGTTGGAGGGCCTCGTGGCGCTCAAATGACCCGGGGTGCCGAACCGCGGGGAGCATGGCCAGGTCAATTTGACGGCACTGCTCACCAATATCCTCCAGGTGCGCTTGACTCCCGGGGTATGGCATTTGTAGGCGGTGAAGACAGGAGTGAGTCTCCCGGAGAGTTCGGCGGAAGCATTCGAACTCATCCGGGGTGAGCGATTCGGGTGCATCAAAGCCCGGTCCTGCGACTGGCCAAAACTTCTCAGGGAAGTGGCGCTCTGCAAGGACGGTCCAGAAGCTCCACGACTCAAACTCGGGACCCAGATCTCCTTGGTCCTCTTCCATGGCTGGGAACGGACGGGGAACTGGTAGTGGTGCCGCGCCGGGCCGACGGGCTGGCCGGCGGTGAATACGGCGAACAGGCCGATTGGCCTCCATATCCCGGGCCGCCCTCTGAGGGTGGCGGTGCCCTGGCTACCACATCACGATAGGACGGGCCGGCGAGCGAACATCCTGCCGTAGCATCGGTGCTCGCCGAGGGTGCACTAGATCGTGGTTCGACCGTCGGTCCCCAGAAAAAGTCTCCGGCTTCTCCGATCGAGGCGGAAGGCACTTCCGGAGGGGCCGGTACCAACCGCAAGCTTGATCCCTAGGGGTCTACCAGGCCTTCGTTACTCCGGATATACCTTCGGAGAGAAGCGGGGATCACATCGATCTCGCTCTCGGGGAGCACGAGGCTGACGTGCCGCATTCCTACCCCTGCCCTTGACTGGAGGGATTGGGGAAGGGGCTCTGTCGCCGAATCGTACTCCGCCTCTGAGTCAGAGAAGCAAACCGGTCGGATCTCTGTCCGGAATTCCGTAACATTCTTCCCTCGGCGTCGACACCTTGCCTTCCTGCCCCTGGGTGGTTCTTCGGGGCAGGGCTGATCTCTGTCCTGGCGTCCTCCGGCCGCACTGGTGCTGGGGCCAAGAGGACTGGGAACCAAGGTGCGAGGGGCACCGGGACAGATATCAAAGGGGACGCGGGGAGAGATGATTCCGGGCAGGACTCCGGGCCGGGATCAGAAGGTGGGATGACCCATGCCTCCTGGATCGGCCACACAGAGTAGATCCTGCCGGTGAATAGCGCTACCGCGAGGTGGTCCGCGGTGGCTACTGCCAGTGCCAGCAACCGGGAGAGTCGACCCAACCTGCCTTTGGGGCGGTCGGGGCCTCGATCCAGGTCGGGCATAGGAGTTCCCCTGCTCAGGATGCGCAGAGGCCTGGCGACTGGAGCCAGCAGTGGCTTGGGCCAATGCGGCCGCTGTTGCTAGAGCCCCAAGGTGGGCATCCTCTTCCGCTCGTGCCCGACGTTGGCGTCGAGACAAACGAGTCGGGATGAGCGGCGCGGGCAGGTGGAGAGCCCGCTCTTCGACTGGAGAGGCCTGGCGGCGGTGTCGCCGTGGCCTGGCGGGAGTCCTTACCGTAGATCCCTGGAGCGAATCCCGGATAGGGTGATCCCGAGCCACTTCCACCTCATCCGCGTAGGGAAGGGAACTGTCAGAGCGCTCCGGGGATAAGCTCCCGAAGCGGTTGGACGTTGAGGTAGGCAGCGGTGCCTCCCTGCGCGGCCCTCGGGGGCGGCGGTGATGGCGAGGCGCAGCCTCCTCAAGGTCTAGGCGAGCCATTTCCCTAGTGGGGATTACTCCCTCTTCCTCGTATCTCCGCACCAGGGTGTTGATCACCCTTCTCTGGATGACCTCCGAGGGGGAGAGAGGGCGTGGTCGTCCCGCAATTGCGGCTGCTGGGACGGCTGTGGAACGGGCGGGACCGCGCGGAGTAGCCGCGTCGGTGTTTCCCCTGTCCCTGCGCCAGTGGGCGGGTGGCGATCGGGCACTGGATCGGGCGACCTGATTTCTGAAAGCAGGGAGAATGACCCATTAACACTGACAGGAAAAAGGAATCGTCAACCAACCATTAGTGCCACGACGCCTTCCGTGGGGGGGAACCCAGGCCCTCGACGTTGCGAGACGGAGTGCTCGATTTCGCTTCCCCAGCCCCTAGCGGGTAAGACTGAATGCTTGGCCGGGCAACACGCCGGTCTTCCAACACCTCTGAAATCCATCGGTCTTCGTATCAAGGTAAAGAGATTCACGTCGGGTTCACCATTTTTCTGTTTCGGTGCGGATGTGCGTCGGGTTACGCTGTTCCGCCAGGACGCGTTCGCGCGTGCACCCGTCAACCCGAGGGGATGGGCGCGCGGCTTGTGGTCCCGCAGTCCCGCTTTCCAAGGGCGGGCGGCATTCGTCCCTTATTCAGGGGCGTCTGCTCTTTGATCGAAACCGGGATGATGGGATGTCGGCTCCTCCTTCCTTGGACGTCTCCTCGGAACTCGTCGCCTAATCCGGGTCTCCCTCATAGACTTAAGAATGTTCGTGAATCTCGTTCCCGGCGCCATATCTTCATGGACACCGGTTAATTACGCTGCTTCCGCCTGGACGCTCCAAGGAGTCTGGTCGGGGCAGCAACCTGCGGTGAGAAGGCCGGGTGGCTCGGGGTGCTGGGGGCGTGTCGTAGCACTGCGGCTCTGCACGTCTGTCTTCCGTCCCTAATAGGGCTTCTCGAAGGCATGATGGCCTGAGGCATCCCGTACTAGGTGCGGGGAACTGTGTCCCCTGAGGTTTTCCTCAGCTTCCCATGTTTAACACGGGGTATGCCGCGAGTTTAACGTCCATCGGGGACGGCATCGGACCGATCAACACGAAAAGTGGATCAGATGACAGAACCCCTTGCGGGGAACCTCCGACGTCGGGGCCAGCACATGGGCGGCTTCCCAAATGATGTGGAGTGGAGTGAAGTGGCATGACCCCACCGGGATGTGGCGGCCCGGGTAAGGATCAGGATGGATGATGGAGTGAAGAGCTTGGACCCCGTAGAGGCTTCCTACGTACCGCGCGTTAGCACGGATCAAAGTCGATGTAGTTCGGGTATACAGTTTAACGTCATGCTGGACGTCGGCAAGCCGACTCACGAAGAGGTCGAGGCCGCCGGGCGGAGGATTGAACCGGACCACCTCGCACAGAGGGGGGTGGAACGGCCGGGTGGATCACAGTTTCACGTCATGCTGGACGACAAAAGGAGAAATGGAAAAAGGGGCTGTGGGGAGGCACATTGGAGATACACACGGGCAGTCTCCCACAGGGGCGGATTCATAGGTGAATCGACGCAAGCGTGAACCCTGGAGGGGTCCACTGATGGACGAACCGACGTAAATATGACCGGGACGACCAGGTGGTGGGCTTGGACCTCAGGGAGGCTTCCTACGTACCCTGTATAGAAGACAGGGATCAAAGTCCACGTAGTTCATTCTGTCAGGACTTACGCACTTGAGGCAGCCCGGATGCGGAAAAACTCAGTTGGAAGGGACTTGGACCGAAAGCAGAAGACACCTCGATCCCATTCACACCCTCTACTGGCTTCGGCAGTGGGGAGGCGCAATGGAGATACACATGTGCATCCTCCCACGAGAAACTAGGGGTTTGTAATACCCTGCCCCCGTAGGGAAAAGCCACTCCCATTAAATCGTCCCAAAAGGGGGACAATCCCGACATCCCTGCAGAGACGAGCGGGTGGGGGCCACATCCAAACCGGGGGAGACCCTGCGTGCGAGGCACGGGATCGAATGATGCGGACGGTTTAGCGTCTTGCCAGACGAAGTACAGTTTAACGTCGTGTGTTGAGGACGAGGCGGACGGTTTAACGTCTTGCCGGACGAAGTACAGTTTAACGTCGTGTGTTGAGGACGAAGCACTTGGCAGTTTAACGTCTTGCAGAGCGGACGATGGGGGCTAGGTGGTTTAACGTCGTGCAGCCTGGACGTATACAGTTTAACGTCGTGCAGGACGTGGTGCAGTTTAGCGTCATGCAGGACGAATGCTGAACAGTTTAACGTCTTGTAGCTCGGACGTAGTGCAGTTTAGCGTCATGCTGGACGAATGCTGAACAGTTTAACGTCTTGTAGCTCGGACGTATGTGCAGTTTAACGTCATGCTGGACGAATGTGCAGTTTAACGTCATGCAGGACGAATGTGCAGTTTAACGTCATGCTGGACGAATGATTGCCGCCGACGGGTCCGTGTCACTTCGCACGAGCCTGGAAGGCTGCACGGGAAGACATCGCACGGTGCGGGCACCTGCGATGAAGACCATCGGGCGCCACGCAGGCGGGTACCCAAAGGGGGTCAAGGGAGGCGACCCTGGCGGATTGCGCGCAAAAGAGGAGCTTTGCGCGCAAAACCGCGGATCGGCGCACAAAATGGCGGGCTGGCGCGCAATTGGGCCAGCGCTTCGCACGCGGATGATGGGGATTGCGCGCACCGGGCTTCGGGTAGCGCGCGGGGGCAACGGCTCATTCTCTAACGAATGGCCACTTTGAAGATGGGGGGTGCGCGCAATCGGGTTGGATTGCGCGCACCCGGGGGCAATTGCGCGCAAGAGGCTTCTTTTGCGCGCAAAGGCCTTCGGGTTGAAATTTATTCAAAGGGAAGGAGCCAAGGGGATTGCGCGCGAAGGCAGACCCCAAGGCTCTATTGCGCGAAAGAAAGGAGGTTACCTGAAGATCGGCATTGCGCGCGGAAGGGGTTGAATTGCGCGCGCGGGAGACCGTTCGACTTCCAGCAACCTTTGAAACGTTGGGGGTCGCCTAGTATTTATAGGCAACCCCGGGCGCGGAATCCAAGGCGCGAGCGCGGAATTCTCCTCGCGGGCGTGGAATCGGGCACCGCACGCAAGGGAGTTGCGCGCATCCCGGGGGTTTTGCGCGCGGATCATCATCTTTGCGCGCAGACCTCTGAAATTCCGCGCAAGGCCTCCGGGCCCTCCGAAACATTCTTCCGACTCCAAATATGACCTCGCTTTCCGCATCCGGAGCTTCGTTTGGGAACAACGGACTTTTCCGGCGTCTACAAACACATATTCATATAAAATTATTTCCATATTAGTTAAGGAATTTATTCACAGTCCATATTAGTAGTATTGGTTCACTCCCCATGTCATCTTGGTAGTCATGGTTGTCTTCCAGGATCATCTTACTAGTATGAGTTCACTCTTCCTATCATCTTGATAGTCATCGGGCACTCCAATTTCCATATTAGTTGTCAAGGATCAATCCAAATAACATATTAGTCTATCTCATGAGATATAAATCCTAACTCAATGACTTGTATGAACATATATGTCCCACCCATGTCATAATTAAATCATCAATACATGTGCCAAAAAATCATAAATACTCATATCATAACAAATGAATTGAATTTGTTATCATGAACATGTAATGATATATTAACCTATGAAAAATGATATAGTTTTAATAATCATTTCAAAAGAATAAGAATCTAAATTAATTAAGTTTCAAAAGCGTACAACCTATGCAAAAGAAATGAGTTTTCTAAACATCATACCGTCAAAATATAATACATAAAGAGAATTAATATGAATTAAATCATTTAATATTTTCCCATATATTAATTATTAACTCCAAAAAAATTTATCTTATGTGGGAAATTTATTTAAAATATATTTTAAAAATATTTCATGAGGAAAATATCCTTTTTTGCAATCAAAAATTAATTTTAAAACAAAAGTCAATTTTGAATAAAATTTTATTGGAAAATAAATTTGATAAGATCTAAAGGAGTATTTGAAAACCAAAAAAAATTTCAAATCCTTTTTCTTTGAAAAAAATTTTTGAAATATTTTTTGATAGAATGGTTTTTGAAATAAAAAAGAATTCTCACTAAAGAGAGAAATACAATCAGATGATTTCATAAAAACATTTTCTTAGTCATATTATGTACAAAAGTGTACAAAATTGTATTAATACATGGATATAGCTTGAAAAAATAGAGTATAACAAAAATAATAAATTTTCATGATATATTTATAATAATATTTCATCAATGGTAGAATAATCATAAACAAACCTAATAAATGATTATAGTGTATCAATAAAAACTTACCACAAGTTAACATAGAATCGTACACTCCATGTAATAATATTTAATTATGTTAAGCTTAACATATCATGAGAATAATTATGTTCATGATATAACATGTCATATGGAGTTATATAAACCAATAAAATGAATTTATTTTCTAAAGAAAACATATGACTAAATGATGGAAAATTGACACACAAATATCTTACCGATTTGGAAACTCTTGAATCATAAAACCCATGACAGAAAGATCATAAAATTGATATTTAAACACAAAAAAATAATAAATAAATGATTGATATAATACATTCATGGTAAATATTTACAACATGAAAAATAATATAGTGGTGAACATGGAAGGTATCTCATTGTTATCAAAAGTGAGATTAAATTATCTTACCCCGTGTATTGACTCTCATCATACTCATAAAAACATCTTGTATAAAAAATATAATTGTATTATACTTATATCACATAACCATATTCTTATATATTATTCCATATATTGTTTTTATTATGAATTTATATTACCCGCTTTTAAACAATTCTATGTTGAGGTTTAATTTCGGGTAACATCTTCTTTGTTCTTCGTATGTGCCTTATTTATCATATCATTGGTTGTTATATATATATATAATGATTTCTATAATCTAAAAAATGATATAAATACCAATTATATTCCATATATTTTATTATAATATTCCGTATGTTATATAAGTATAAAATGGAATATAACATTCAAGGAGATGGTTGGCTATTTGTACGTATGAACATTGTTTCTGTTTTACTATCATTTTAAAAAAATTAAATAAAATTATATATATATATATATATATATATATTTATGTGTGTGTTTGTATATAATATCATTAAATTATTATTATTATTTCATATATATCATATTAGTTTAGCAAACTTGTCCTTAATACATTCCATGTAGTGTTTGAACAAATCACATTGCATTGAGGTGGGGTAGTCCACACATCCTCAAATGAAATTATCATATTGAAATGGAAATAGAAATAATAAATGTATGTATTACAATAGAATTAAAGAATAATAAATATGTAATAAATACAATATATATCATATATAAAATGTGTTTCTATCATAATTCCCAACCATGAAATGGGGAAAAGGAAAAATGAACAATCATCGTTTTGTGAGGCGGTAGTTCATTGTACCCGTAAAGAGTATGTTCATTACCAATGAGATAGAATTTTTTGTATTTTTTGTTTTAAACCCTACTATAATAACATATATATATTTAGGATACTGATGTTACTATATAATCATGGAATATGAAGAGTTTAATGTTAGAGAAATAAAATAAATGAAAGAAGTTTTTTGAAGGTTGTTAACTATTAATTGGGTAACTGCTATTGGTTTGCACCAAATGGATTCCTTGGATTTATTTTCGTTAATGGTGAAAATTATAGGTTGAGGGTATGAATGTTTATGATATATTTTTATAGATTTTGGGTGGGAAAAAATAGATTTATAAGTGTGAGTAAGTAGGAGGAGGGGAGGCCTTTATATAGTGGGGGAGGAGTGACACTGAATTACATCCATGTTTTTCCCATGTCAATTGTGTCCAATAATGGTAAAAATTTATCCAAATAAGTAAAGGTTCCAAATATAGAAAGGGAGTGGTTCTTTGAGAAGATACGAGGTCATTTTGGGTTTTATAGTTACAATTTAATTCTTTGTTGACCAATTGTTTCTCTTAATCATTGTAATTAATTTTAATCATATTCACAAATATTTTTGGTCAAAAACAATGTTGAACATAATAGATATTATAAATTAATCTAATTCCAAATATGAAATCCATTTTTTGAACATCTAATAACATAATTGGTATAAATTTATTTAAATTTAATCACATATATGGGAAAACAATACTTGTATTTATAGTTAAAACATTCAAAATTTTTCTATGTTCTATTATGCAATTTCAAAGTCAAATTTATTAAAATTACCAAAATTGGATTAGTTTATAAAAATATATATTCAAAATAAACTATTAAAATAATTTAAAATATAAATTTCCATAATATATAAATTAGACAAAAAGGCGGGTTTGAATTAAAATTTGTTATTTTCACTATTTAACCAAAAAATTATGTTTCATAGAAAAATGTGAAATATTATCCCAAAACTAATTATAATATTTTAAATTCAAAAAGTAATTTCATTTTAAAAAATTAAATTTATAAATGTTTCTAATATTATTTTTATTGTTTTTCATAAAAGGATAGGAAAAGAAGTTCATTTGAGAGAATAATAGATTTAAATATATAGGGACTTTAAAAAAATTTATCCTTCATTATCAATATGTTTTACTTATATAAAAACATTATATAAAATATTTGGAAGGTTATTATTATTAATAATATAAGAATTATCCACTAACAGGTTATAATTAGTCATTTATAATATTTTTAAAAAATATGTTTCGTACAGTCTTGCATGTAATGTATGAAAAATCAGTGTCATGTGTAACATATGCTAAGTCGGTGTGTAACATATTCCAAGTCACTGTTATGTGAAAAAAATCATGACATAGTGAAATGCAGGATATCAATTAAAATTAAAATTATTTGATAAAAAGGTTCATAAAATCTCATGGTGTTACAACCTATATTTCAAAACTAGGTCTGTGCTTATTTATAGATGTGGAACAATTGGGATTCTCTAATAAAGATAAATATGGTCATAATTATGGAAAAAATTGTGAATCACATTAAACCTCCCTAAAAAATAACCATAAATAAAATATATTTATTTAGGTTTTAGAAAACATTACCCACATTCCATAAATTGGTATATGAAAAGGAATTGAGGTCCCTGGTGCATGTCATTCAAAATTGAAAATTGAACCTTTTATGAAGATAATTAATTGATTACATTGACCATAAAAGTCACAACAAATTTTTTGAGTCAATAAATTATGCTGATAGACCAAAAATGTTTCCAATCCAAACTATTGGGTTATAATTTTGACATCATTTACAAATCTAGAACAATTAATTCTTCCACAGATTACCTTTCAAGGGTGAGTGGTCCATTAATTTTGAAAATGGTCCTTTCTATGTCATGATGGATTAATTGTCTACAAGTATGAGTATAAAACAACTATGATTACTTCAATAAGTACTAAATTTCTGGTCTCAAAATTCAAGCACATTTACCTACTGTATTTTCATTGGACAATGCTATTATTTATTATAGAGTCAACATAGTTCTATCTAAAACTCCATGGTTGATTCCCACATTATTACATTATTTCCATGCCTCACAACATCAGAGACGCAAAGACTATTTTAGGACCTATAAATAATTTATAACATTCTAATATTTGAAATGTAGGACTCAACAAGTGATCCAATTTATCCAAGAATGTTCCACTTCTCAGAAGCACAAATACAACACACGTGGTCCTACAGGTTTACTACAACCGCAACCAATTCTAGATTTTATGTAGAAAAAATACATGTAAAATTAATTTATATAAAACCATTATGAGAGGGGTATGAGGTGATATTTGTTATGGTGGATCATCCTTTAGTGTATGTCCAATGTTTTTCTCTCAAAAACCCATTTTCAGCAAAAATATGTTACTACACTTTTCATGATAGTGTTTAATAAATTACAAGGCAAGCTAGGTACTATTTTCAATGACTTTGATCCAATGATAAACAGTCTATTTTTGGAAAGAGTTATTTAATTTTCATAGTACCATGATCATGTTGATCTCTTCTAACAATCCTAAAATTGACTGACGGGCTGAGGTTTTCCACTAAATCCTTGAAACAAATTTTTGATGTTTTTCGTATAAAAAATGAACTAGATAGTTTTTTATCACCTTGATACATGTTCTGTTAGAATACCTCCTTTCATGTTTTATCAAGACAAACTCATATTGATGTTGATTATGGGTGAAAACCCCCAAAATTTTCCCATTATAGTTAGTATTACAATTCCCATGAGACTATTTTCACCGCTTTGATCAACCGCAATGATGATCTTTACCACATAATGCTTCATTTGTTGGAAAACCATAATTCCATTTAGTATATAGACAATACGAAATTGAATGGTGCTTCATTTCATCAGGACGATCATGTTTTTTCAAATATGTTTCCTCCACGCTCTAATTTTTAATCTACTAATGTTTTTACTAAACTTGATGCATTATTTCATCAATATTTCCCAATCCTTTCCAGGGTGAAGTCCTTTATTTTAACCAAGATTGTTTAGTACACAATAAGGTTAATCCTGAATTTCATTTCTATCTACGTAATTCAGCTATGGGGAACCCATTCTAGAACATCGTCAAAATAAATTTTTTGATGATCTTCCCCAGAAGGTTTTGTTGACTCTTGGTTGGATCCCAAGGGAAATGACTATGAAATTTAGTGTCTTGTTCAATTGAACAGGTGTCTATCCAGTTATGAATGTCAGTATAATTCATTGTTATTTTAAATTCAATTTTAATTCTACCACATTGTGGAATAGGTGGACAATAAATTGGCCTGAATTGATATGTTGTTATCATTAGGTTGTTTCAATCAATTTGGAAATAGAGTACTCACCTTAGTTGTTAAAGACCTATTTAAATCAGACTATGCCACCAATTCTAACGTAAAATAGGCCATATAAATTGAATTTTATGTACCAACCATACTCATTGGACATTCTTCAACTTAACAGAATCAAACAATTCTATGGTGTCTTAAATTTTATCCTTTTTATTTTTACATGATCCTATTTGAATATTCTTTGGATCAAAAACATCAACCTCATATTCTTATTAATGTTCAAAATCATAGTCAGCTTCTTGTAGACTATCCTCTATAAAATCATCTTCTCCCACATCACAATTCATCATTTCTCATTGGATGTTGAAACTCACATGTTTTCATCTTACTCTAAGATTTAGTTCTCCACATTATTAATATATTGGTTCTATTCTAGTTTCAATTAATATTATTTCTAAAATTAGTGGTTTCCAATACTCATCCAAATCCGGTACTAACAAGTCGAAAGGGAATTTTAATTTTTCAATTTTTATCATAATTTTTTTGATCAGTACCAATGAAGATTTCATTATTGAGATTTCTAAATGTAGTAATAATGTTGTGGGAATAAATCCCTCCAAAAGTAGGATCTTGAAATTTGTGTATGAGTACTTGTTAAAAATTGAACCTAAGTCACATAAATCTTTTCAAAACTTATGAGGTCCAGTAATTATATGTATTTAAAAACTATCACAATATTGTGTCTTCTTTTGTATGCCCTTTTATAACCACACCGATCACTCCATTGTGAGTGTAAGAGTGCTAATTTAATGAATCTTTTTTTTTGTGTTTTCCACCATTTGTTTCAAAAAAATTGTGTATATTATAATTTTTATAAGAGTCCATATAAAAGGAATCTTAATATGAAATTTTTAGTTTTCATTTGAGAATCTTACGTTTCTTCACATTGACCTTCCCAAGTTCATGTTGATATAAAAATTAATGGTGTGTTTTATGTAGTAGTGGTTCCTCTTTAACTTCTTAATTGATAACATCTTGTTCATTATTCATTCACATCCCTTGAACATCTATTATTTATTCATTTTTATACCTTTTCATTCATTAATTATGATAGTCCTTAATGATTTTTTCAATTATCATTAAAATGATTTTCAAACCCATATAGGGATTCATATCCAGGAATCATAACAGTATTCTTCTTGGCCTCTCTCAAGGACGCTATGTGATCTATCCAACCTGGAATTTAAGGTTCTAGGGTGACAATTTTTGTTATATTGAGTAATCCTTAGAATAATTTGTTAATGTACATTGATCTACTGAGTATTATGTTAGTTATTTTATGGTAGATCTGTTGGATTAAAAAATTCATCCAATGTCTTCCCCATTTTGTTGTCTTGGATCTTTAATTACTCCCCTTGATGAAATTCAATCCTTTTGATCTATGATAATAACCTTAGACTTGTTGTTGTGAAAACCATCCCTAAAAATTATTTTCATGATTATAATTATTATATTCTACTTATTATGTATACATACTTTAGAGTTTTTTGTTGATTTAAAATCATCGTGTATATCTTCATCATTAGAGATTCTATCCATAAAATCATCATGTTATTTATTTCAACCATAATTATGCATATCTATTTCATTCCATTAGTCTTCCATTAGGGGATATATTTTCCATATTTTCTAATACACTATAGTTGTGCATAGGAGACTTCTTTATCAATGATCCATTAAGTACAACATAAAAAATGGATAATATTACCTACATAATAACCTTATAGAAGGTTAGGGTTAGTATCCATTTTTTTTTATCTTTGATGAAGTAAATTTATAAATATATCTTTAATGTTCTTCCATAAACTTTATAAAAATTAACCCTCATATTGATTGAAATTAATAATAGTTTCCCAGATCTCTATTGATTTTGATAGAGGGAATAAATGGGGATTAATGTGTCTTTCCAACTAATACCATGTAGCGATCTAATGGTTTAGTATGAATTGGATCAATTCATGATCTATATCAAGTAAATGAAATAGAATCATGTGATGCCTTACCACATCACATAAAACATTGGAGAATTGAATAGTATCATAGAGCTGGAGAAAACTCCCAATATGTGAGTTTAGATATTTATATGGGTGTCCAAACAAAAGTGTAACATGTGGGATATCATTTTAATGATCAGAATTTTTATCTCAATATGTGTTCCGGTGACTGGAGACATGAGTATTCTTTCCTATGTGATAATTTTTCATGGTCTTTCGTAGTCCACCAGTGCTCACAATCCAAGATCTATTGTTGGAATGCCAGAAACATGGTTATTGTCTAAAATAACTATAGAATCACCATTGTTATTTATCTATGGATTATCAATGATATTATCATACTATACTAACCTAGGTTTAACATACATGGATATTACATCGTTTTAGATGAATATTCAGTAAATTAAAAAAATACATTCCGGGGGACCATAATAGTTTAGTGTCTTTACAAACATTGAAACAATATATTCTATCCTAGTGAAAGACCTTTAACATATCCCATATTTGTCTCCAACATTATAAAATCTTCCTAAAATGATTCTTCGTAACCATTGGAACAGAAACATAAGAACGGGGTGTTTTGATATTCTTAGTAGGGGTAAATAAAGGAAACACATAAGTGTAACATAAAAAAATGGTATGGAACTTTTGAATAACATTTTATGATAATTATATACATATTTGAGATTGTAATAAATTTTGGGCCTTCATAGGACATAAATCACAAGTAAGTATAGAACATAATCATTGAATGCATAACATAGGAAAAAAATTGAATTCTAGAAAAACACATAAGCATATAATAACCATATTTAAATAAATTCAACCATGGACTTTGTAACATGTTAGTCTAGGGATAATAACCTATATACCTATATTAGACTTGGGATTCCTCTCATGTTCCCTCTTTTTTTAGTGTTAGGATGTCCTCTTATGTACCCTCTTGTTTCAGGACAGGGATTTCTTCTTGTGTACCCTATTGTTTTGGGCTTGGTTTTTCCTATTCTATAACCTCTTTCTTTAGGATTGGGGTGTCCTCTTATTTTCCCACATTATTTGGGCTTGGGATTTCCTCTAGTGTACCCTCTTGTTTTGGTCATGGGATTACCTCTAGTTTACTATCTGAGATCAAAAAAAATTTATTACTGAATGGTGTGAGGGCCTTCATTTTTATTGAATTTTTATACCCCCCCCCCTTTCAAGGGATGAGGGGGAACCCTTACAAGGCCTGTAGCCTCAGAGATGACATGGCCTGTATGCTTAGGAAATTAAATGTCCTGAAGGTCTTAGGGAATTCAAATAGACTATCTATAAGTAACTACCCCTCCCCAGATTCTGCATCCTAATAGTAGCTCTCCACCTTTGCATGACCGTCTGGCTAGGCTTACCATGCAAACACAGGCCGGTACCAATTTCAAATCCATACCCTCTCATTCTGACAATCGATTTGGCTCTGCTCTGGTGAGTGCACCTACTCTGAATCCTCTTCTGGGGCTGATACTTTTTTGTAGTGTGTATGGAGCCTGAATTAATGTGGCTCGAAGGCCTTGGAGGAGGCCCTAAGGCCTTATGGTGGACCAAAGTCCTTGAGAAACAAATGGCCCAAAGGCCTTGGGTGGCCCAAAAGCCTTGTAGAACTCGAGGACCAAACCAGTGGCCTGAACGCCCAGATGGAGGAATAGTTCTGGCTGATACAGTACCAAATATTGCTACTATAGTGCCTGATACAGTAATACTATAGTTCCTAGTACAGTACATCTACAGTACTGCTATAGTAACCCAGAAATATGCCTCCACCCGGACTTGATCTCGGGTCTCCTGGATGCACCTAGAGAGTCCTCACCAACTGGGTTGAGGCTCATGTTCATAAAACATTTATCATTACCCAATTCATTGAAGGGAGATATAGGTTCCCTATATAATAATGAAATCATATGTACACGTTGCATATAATCATGAGAAATAATATCACAACCCATGAAATTAAATGGGTATCATAAACATGTAATAATATTTGAACATGTGGAAAAAGTTACAGGTATCACAATAATATCAACAAAAGATAACCCATTTAAAGAAGCATGTTTCAAAAGAATATAACCCATAGAATAGAACTGGGTATCATAAGAATCATTCCATAGAAACAAAAACATTATAGAAAAAATATGAATGGATCCTCTGGATCATTTTTATAATAGAATGAGTAACATCAACAGATGTCATCTTAGATGGAAAATAACATGGAATGCTATTTTGGTAACATTTTTTAAAAAAAATAACATTTATTAGAAAAAATATCTATAAAACATAAAACATTTTAAAATTAATGTTATTTTAAAATAATTCTAAAACATATAAATTAGCCTCCAAACTATTTTTTAAACCTTTTTCCTTGAAAACATGAAAAAAAAGATTTATAACAATTTGAAAACATTTTTCCTTAAAAAATAATTTAGCAATCTTTCTTAAAATTTAAAACCCATTAACATTAGTAAAACATTTAAAACATAATAATAATTCTTGAAAATGTTTTGAATTACATTTTTTTGGAAATAATTTGAAAACATATAAATAATTCTTGAAAACATTTTGGAAAAAATTATTATTGAAGTCTTATAAAATAAGATTTTATTTTTTTAACCTGTTTATATGAAATTTAATTTTTTTAAAAATATTTTCTTAAAAATTAACCTTTTAAATATACCAATTATTATTCTCTTAAATTATAATTGGTAAATCCATACTTTACATATAAGTTAAAAAAACATTCATTTTTCATGGTAAAAAGATTAGAAAAATGTCTTGTTTAGGAAGACACTAGATGATTCTTTTGAAAACATTTATAAAAATAAAAAATGGGAAAAATATTATTCTAAATATTTTATTATAATAGAATAATATTATTTGAAGCTCTTTTTAGAGAGCATGGTTTGAAGGATGAAAAATTTTTGATCGATGGGAGAGGTAAATTTAGAATTTCATAAAAACAAATTCCTAATTATCTTATGTAAAAAATAGTGGGAAAATGGTACCAAAAAATGATTATATAATGAATAAGAAAAGGATAAAAAATTTCATGAATATTCTTTAGAGATGTATAATAATAGTTTATCAAATGAAGCATAATCATAAACAATCTCAAAAAGTGTTGATATTGTTTTAAAAAATTAATAACACTTATTAACATTGAACCATACTCCAAATTTAAGAAAATAAAATTAGGTGAAGCTTAAAATATCCTTAGATTAATAGATTCATGATATAACATGTTAAAAATTGTATATAATCCTCATGAAGAAATATTGGTGGATAATATAACATGTGTCTAAATGAAGGAAAATTCAGATAAAATCATTTTACATATTTGGTATGTTTTGAAACATAATCTCCCTTAATTAATTATAATAAAATATATAGTTTAATACTAATAAATTTAAGTATAATAATAATATAATACATCAATGGGTAGTATAAAAAACACACAAAAGGAATGGGTGGTGAATAAAGCATGTATCTCACAGTAATAAAAAGTGAGATCAAAATCCCTTAACTAGTGTCTTGACTATCACTGTACTCGTTCAAACCACCTGTATAATAATTATAAATTTATTATATTTTTTTAAAAAAGCTATATAATTATATATAAAAACATATAACATTTGATATTGACCATATATTACCCTCTGGTTAATAATTCTATGTTAAGGTTTTACATCGAGTAGTATTCACTTTGTTCTTCGCTTGTTTCTTTATTTGTTATACCACTGGTCATTATACGTATAAAATGATTTAAAAAATTTATATAATGATATAAATATAATTTATATTAGATATATTTATATTATATTAATTTTGGGAATATATTATTATGAAATGGAATACATCGTTGTTAGATATAGTAAGTTGTATGTACGCATGAATGATGTTTCCATGTTTATTGTCATATTGAAAGGAAGAAGTTAAATAACATATAAATTTATATATATAAATATATATAATTATTCCTTTATAATTATTATAACATATATATCATTTAATTTCACTAAACTCATCCTTAATACTTTACATGTCGTGTGTGAATGAATCGCAATACATTGAGGGGGAGGTAGTCCACATTTCATCAATCGAAATTATCATATTTACACAAAATGGAAAGTGTAAATATATTTTTTGTAAAAGGATTATAGAAGGTTAAATAAATAATAATTATAATATATAACACATATAAACAAGGTTTTCATCATAATGTCAAACATGAAAGGTGGTACGAAAAATTGAATATTCATCATTTTGTGAGGGACTAGTTCATCACACAAACAAACAGTCTATTAGTTTCCCATTAGATGGAGGTGTGTGTATTTATAGGTTGATCCATTGTCATAAAAACATCATAGTATATTTTAGACACTTTTTTTGTAATAAAATTATTGAATAAGGAGTGTGAGGGGGTGGAAAAAAATATAAAATAAAGGATCTTGAAAAAATTTGTTACTTATTATCTTGGTAACTTCTTTTTGTTAGTGATAAAAGGAATCCTTGGCTTTCTTTGTGCCCAAATCGAGGCTTAATGTATGAAGGTAGGGATTTTTGGAGATTATTTGCAACTATTTTTTATGATTTAATGTGGCATGAGAGGTTTGAGGAAGTGGTAGAGTAGATTATTTTTACAGTGATTGGGGAGTGGCCCTCTTGTAAATACCAAAGGGAATTCAATAATGGCAGTTCTCATTTACCTAATGTCCCTCAAAATTTGTGAACTAATAGATTAAAGTGAATTTATGTTCGATCAAAATATACACCAAACACAATTATGTTTTCATTAATATTTTTATTCCTAAACTTTTAAGATTTCTTATTTCTATTATTAATTTTATTAAGGGATCAAGTTTTCTAACCTAATTAATTTAACCATTAAGAATAAAATAATGTGAGATGAATTATATAATATATATAAACTGAATTATAAATGTTATAAATAATTTAGGAAATAAGAAATATCTTGTTTTTTGTAATATAATTTTTTAAAACAAGAGCATGTGTTATTCATAAGACTATTTAAACATATACCATGCTAACAATGCTT
Organism: Viscum album; assembly: GCA_963277665.1. Lineage (NCBI taxonomy): Eukaryota > Viridiplantae > Streptophyta > Magnoliopsida > Santalales > Viscaceae > Viscum > Viscum album. The sequence continues at coordinate 1,899,764,008 of OY728121.1, read as the reverse complement.
TCACAATCTAGGGTTAAATATGATAAATATAAAAGAACATTTTTTTCATCAATAGAACATATTTAATATTATTTACCCATTAAAAATAACTATGGAGAAAATATTATTTTTATTAATTTTAATTAATTTAATAAAATTTTCTTTATTATAAAATGACAATAATGTCAATTTTGACATTATTTATTTAATTTTAATTTTAAAACATTAAATTAATATTTTTAGTAAGAAAATTTATTCTAAAATATTTTTAAATATATATATTATTCTTTTAAAATTATTAAAATAATATTCAATCTATCCATTTCACTTTTAACATTTATAGTATCGTTTATTTTAGTTTATAATTAATTAATTAATCCCAATGTTGGAATTTCATAAGAATTTCAAGTAATTAAATAATATATACATTTTATTTAAAAATTATTATGATAATAATAACCAATTTATCTTATATAAAGACATCTATAACCGAAAATATGATTTTTTGTACATATCTTAATGTTTTATAAATGTTAAAGGCAAGGAATGTTCCAATTTTGAATTTTTCTTAACTTAAACATTTATATAGGGATATTCCTTTTTATAATATCACAATAACCCATAAAATTAGAAAATATATGGTATATTGTCTAATTATTGGCATGAAATTTATTTTGGACTAGTTTTGCATGTCATTTTGGTCCTTATGGTCATGGTTAATTCCGTAATTATGTTTAATCTTACCTTAATCGTTATGAATAATTTATATCACTTTCACTAATATATTTGGGGAAAAAATTATATTGATATTAATAGACCAAAAATTTTATACATATTATTAATGATTTTTTTTTCAAAATTCAAATCACTAGAGTGGGAAATTAATTTTAACGTTCATCTCGTATACATGGAGAGAAACCCGGTTTTTAAGTTAAAACATTCAAATGTTAAATAAGTGTTTATATCTAATTTCAATATTAAAAGGATTATAATGAAATTAATTATATTTATATATGTATAATTGATCTCTTTTGACATTAGAAACCAATTTAAAATATAATTTTACAGTACTAATTTATTAAATGAACATGCAGTTTTTAACAAAAAAAAGAATTTATCACTATTTATCAAAAAATGGTGTTTCTCATAAAAATATCAAAAATAAAATCTAATTATATTTTGATATTATGAAATAAAAAATGATGTTTTTTTTAAAAAAAATTCTAATATTTAAAAAATATAGATTTAAAATAGGTGTTCCATTAATTGGAGTTAAAAACTCAGTCTTGCGTGTCACATATGCTTGCCTCGGTGTTCCATATTGAAAAAGCTAAAATTCATGTTGTGTTTAGTGCTTGATTATATTGATGATTCACATAATTCAGTCAATAAATAGTGATTTAATGTAAAATACACTTTTTTTAGTGTTTCATTAATTAAAAAAAATCAAAAATATTAAAATAATTAAAAAAATCACAAAAATATTTGGGTATAACATTCAACCCACATAAAATTAATTCCACCCCTTAAAATATTATGGGAGATAATATGTTTAATATTTTAATTTTTTTTCACAGATACACACATCGTAATAATAAATACCAAAATATCCCTTAAAATGGAAAGATAGAACCATAATGGTTACCAAGAGTAACACGTATCATGGTTTCCACATATAAGAACATATGAATAATTTGAAAACATGGATATGGAAGAGAAATATAACTATCATGTTCTAGAGGAGAGTGATAGAGAACTTTGTTAGGATAAATATAATAATAAATTCCATAAATATTTGATTATTTATGGGACCATTTTATTCATAGAAAATGAATGTACTAGATCTAATTTTTTGTCTAGAAGATCCTTTTCACTAAAGTTGATTAATTTTAATGAAAATATATACTATAATTATTTTTGGACACCATCACCCATTGTTTTTAGTTGACCCACTTTACTTATTTTTCTACAAATGATAGTGAATTTTTCATTCTTAAAGTACTAAAAGATCTTGAGATCCATGATTTTCCATCCCATTGGAAATTAGTTATCATCAACACAAGGTAGTTTGAACATCAATCAAATATGGAAGAATACTAATATGGATATATTACATATTAATCATAATGAATTCATCTAAATGTTTATAAAAACAATCATAAATGGTTAACTTATAACCCTTCTAATGGATGAAAATACAAATCTTTTGAAATAATGTCATGAAATCAGAATAACATTGACCCCCCATATATCATAAAGACACCCTTCATTTGCACATTACATACATGTGAATACCCTCAACTAATATTCCTTTAATTACCATAAATCCTTTTTGAAAACAATCATGCTTCTTTACTATAATTATTAGTTGATATATTATTTAAATCCATGAAGAAGTAAACTTCATCTTAGATGACATAGAAAACATTGTCAATAATCAGTTCTAGAGTAATTTGTATTGTCCAATTTACTTATCTTTATCAAGAATAACATTACCCAAACATCATTATCTATTTATTAGTAATTAATTAAGGGTTACCTTCCTTTAATCAAAACATCACCTTTCTACGAAATCACATTTCTATGTCTTCATCACCGTTCAACATGTATTTTTCGATCCATAATGACAAATTACACTCAAAATACTTATATATTTCATGTTTCATATAACATAATCATTTATTTCCAAAACATAAATACTTCATTAATCCAACCTTGTTATAAAACCATTACTTTGGTTTTATCAAATTATTCTATAATACCACTTACCTAGAATATAAAGTATGAATCATTTTTAATTTTCATCAACCTCAATCTTATCATGCTTCTCATGTTTAATTTAAACAATACTGGAAGAACATGACACATCATTCACATATCATTTGTGATCTCATTATCTTCAAAATTACAATAGATACTCATACCAATATATTAATTATATTGATGATATTTCAACCTGGAAAATTGATTCAAATAATCTCTATACTTTACACATATAAAATAATAAATGTTTACCATTTTCCTTTGAGTTATCTCCATTGAATAAAACCAAAAGTATTATAGTGAAAAAACATTTATTAAATTGTGATACAATATAATCATGAAAAAATTACGTATAGGGTTCTTAAATCATGGTTCTTAATTCTATAATCTATGAAACATTATTTTTTCCCTAGGATATTCATAAAAAACTTATATTTAAATCCATCATGATGGATATTTAAGAGTTAGTGAATTCCCAAATCATATACCCCAATAGTGTCAAACCAAGTGTGTAGAAAATCATGTTTTCGTATACCATATTACCCTGACCTAGGACGAGAACATCTTGTAACTGTCATTACCCCTAGTTACATCTCTAGGAGAAAAAAATTAACTTTTTATTTCCATAAAAGGATGTATTTCAAGGAAACCACTCAGTCTATCTTTTACCTAAATTATAGGATATTTTTTGAAACATTAACATATCTTTATACATATCCATAGCCTTAGACATATCAATAGAAATATACCTAATGATCTTAATAAATTTTTCTCATCTTAGTTTCCAACGTTTGAAAAATCCTTTACTTTTATACAAACTATAACAACTTAGGCTTAACATACATGTATATGACAACATTTTAGATCAATATTATGTATATTAAAAGAAATACATACCCAATGACAATAATAGTTAGTGTATTTGGAAACATAGAAAAATATTTTATCCTGGTGAATTATCTTCAAAATATCCCAAAAATATCTCCACCTTTAGTAATTATTATTTAAACATTTTTTTATAACTAGGGTAAAGGAAACATAATTATGGGGTGAGTTTATATAATAATTATGGGTAAATAAAAGAAATATATATCCATAACATGAAAAAAATGGAGTAGAACATGAGCATAACAATTGAAGATCACACCCTACATATTATAGATCCTAATAAATGTTTTTATTTCATATGACATGAATCATAAGGGAATAGAGAACATAATAAATGAAATCATAACATAGGAAAAAACATGGGATTGCTGAAAACACATATACATTTAATAACCCTATGTAATTGAGGCCTACAAAGGCCTTTGAAACATATTAGGATACAGTTAATCACCCATGTTCCAGATTCATCCTTGGTATTCCCATTCGTTTACCCTCGTGTTCTAGATATAGTATTTCCTTCCATGTACCCTCTTGTTTCGTGCATGGGGTGTGATCTGGTGTACCTCTTATTTCAGGCATTGGATTTTTCCCCATATACCCTCTTATTTTGCACATGGTATATCCTGCTGTGTACCCTCTTGATTCAGGTTTGGGATTTCCTCCACTATATCCCTTTTTTGGCTTTGGACACCCTCCCATGTACCCATTAATATCATAAAAAATTTATAATTACCCAATTTATTGGAGGGAGATATAGGTCCCACCTATCTCATAATGAAATCATACATACAAGTTCCAGAAAATCATAAAGAATCATATCATAACCCAAGAAATTAAATTGGTACCATAAACATATAATCATATCCTAACTGGTGGGAAAAATATACAACTTTCAAAATATATTAATTAAAAGAATAACCCCTGAAATGATGTGGTTTTCAAAAGCATATATCCCATGGAAGAGAAATGGTTATCATAAGAATCATTCCATCAAAACATAAATTATTATATAAATAAAATGAATTTATCCTTTTGATAATTTATTATAAGGGTATTAGTAACATCAATATATTTCATATTAGATAGAAAATAACAAGGAAATATATTTTGAAAACATTTTGTGAAGAAAATATAATTTTTTTTAAAAAAGTATTTTTAGAACATAAATCCATTTTGAAATCAACATTCATTGAAAATATTTTGAAAACATAGAATGAAAGCCTGAAAACATTTTTGAAAACCTTTTTCTAGAAAACATTTATAAGAATCTTGAAAACATTTTGAAAACCATTTTCCATGAAAACATAAAAATTAAGTTTCAAAAAATTTAAAAATCCAATTTCATTGAAAAGTCTTTAAAAAATTATAAAAAATCTTTTTAAGGCTTAAAAAACTGTTTTCTTGAAAATACATTGAATACATATATGAATATCATGAAATCATTTTGAAAACAATTTTCTTTGAAAACATATAAAAGAATGTAGAAAATATTGTATAAAAAGTTCTTGAAAATTTATAATTGAAGATTAAAAACACTTTAAAAACATTTATTTGAAAATTGAATTTAAATACAAAGTTTCTTACAAATTAACCATTTATACATATAATTGAAGCTTCACCGAAATGATGGAAGATAAATTCATACATGTCGTATGAGGTTAAAAGGACATTCCTTTATATAGTAATATAGTTAGAGAAATTCCTTGTTTGAAAAAGGACAACAATATTCCATTTAAAACATTGGTAAAATGAAAAAGGAGAAATATTTATTTTAATATTTTATTATAATATTTTATTTTCATGGAAAATATATTTAGAAAACACTATTTTGAAGGAGAAACAATTTCTAACTAATGAGACAGGTAAATAAAGATATTCTTAAAAACAATTTATTTCAAATATGATGTACCAAAGAGTAGAAAAATATTAAAAATACATGAATATATCATGAATACCCATAGGGGAGAATATTCATGAGTTTTCTTGATAGATGTAATATAAATGTTTATCAAATGAATTATATTCATAAACTATCTTGTAAATTGATGTTATTGTATCAATAAACTATTACAACATGGTAACTTTGAACCATACTCTATATTGAATAAAATGAAATTAAATGAAGATTAAAATATAATTAATATAAAAATATTCATGATATAACTTATTAATGAAAATATATATACCTCATGAAATAATATAGTAGCATGACATGGGATGTGTCTCAAAGAAAGAAAATTGAGAATAATAGTTTTAACAATTTGTTAACTATTGAAACATAGTCCCCATTAAATAAATATAATCATATTGATAATTGAACAAAAATAAATATTATTATAATAATCATATAATACGTTATATTTAGTAGACACGCCACACAAAATGAATGGGTGGTCAATAAATCATGTATATCAGGAAAATAAAAAGTGAGATGAAACCCCTTACCTTCTGTCCTGAATCTCATCATACTCATTCAAACCACATGTATGGATTTATATAAACATATTAAAAATAGATTACAAAACCATATTATTATATCTAATACCATATATGATTTCATTATGACCATATATTATTCTCTTTTTAACAATCTTATGTTATGGTTTCACTTCGGGTAATATTCACTTTGTTTTTTGCATGGGTTATAATTTGTTTTATATTTGGTCCCTATACATATATATTGAAATATTGAAATAAAATAGTGATATAAATATAAATTATTTTCAATATATGTGTATTATAAAAATTTATGGAATATATAATTATGAAATGGAATACGTCGTTGATGGAGATCGAAAGTCATACGTACACATGAATGTTGTTTCTGAATTTATTGACGTATTAAAAAAAGAAGTTAAATGAAATATGTTTATATATATCTATATAGATATATCATTATTCTATTATAATTATTATATCTTATATATCATATAATGTATTTTATCCTTAATACATTTCATGTAGGGGTGAACGAATCATATTACTTTGAGGGTTGGTAGTCCACACTTCTTCAAACGTAATTAATGTATTTTCACCAAATTAAAGGTAAAAATTTACATGTTTGAAATGGATTACAGATGTTAAAATACATAATAAATATTATGTATAACATATATAAATAAATTTTCCATAATAATGTCCAATATGAGAGGTGGTAATGAAAAATTAACAATCATCAGTTTATGAGACGATTGTTTTCTATACACAGAAATAGTAAGTTCATTACCCATTAGATAGAGGTTTGTATAAGTGTAGGTAGAATCCATAGTATAAAAATCATTTTATATTGAATATAATGATGTTTTTATAAATGCATTGAATAAATAGAGTGGATGGGGTTTAAAGAAAAAATAAAATAATGGAGCTTGAGATAAGTCATTAGCTCTTAATCGGGAAACTCCTTTTGTTTTTTTCCAAAGGGATTAATTGGATTTGTTAATTACAAAATAGTGGCTTCAGTGAAGAATTGAGTGATGTTTTAAGGAACTTTTGTTGATATCTTATCAGACAATGTTGCTTTAGAAGTACATGGATGGGTTAAAGTGCTTGCCTTTTTATAGTGGAGGGGGAACGACAGTCTAGTAAATACCGAAACATATTAAATAATGGGAGCTCTCCTTTTCCTAATGTTCCTAAAAATTTTATATTAAAGTATTAATTTTAATTTATGGTCAATCCAAATATAAACCACTCATTAACAGGTTCTCTTTTATATTTTAGTTCCTTAACTTGTAAGATTCCCCAATTTTGTTATTTTGTTTTTTATTAAAACTTTTAGATTTCTAAAATATCTAATTTAACCATTAATAATAAAATAATGTGTGATATATTATATAATAAATATACACATAATTATAAATTTTATACACAATTTAAAAAATAAAAATATCACGTCTTTTGGTAATTAATATTTAAATCAAGCGCAAGGGATGTGCAAAATTGTGCTTAATCCTAAACTTTACAAACATTATTTTTAAAATCTTTGGGTCAATATGTAAATTATAAAAGATTAATTTTTAAATTAATATCAAACATTAAATTATATTTTCCTCAAAAATATCTTTGATGAACATTATATTTTTATTCAATTTAAATAATTTAATAAAATTTTATTTATTGTAAAATAACAATAATGTCAATTTTGATGTTATTTATCAAATTATAATTTTAAAATACAAAAAAAACTATATGAATTAAAATAAATTATGATTATGTTTGTGTGAAATGATATATTAATCTTCCAAAATAATTAAAAAATATAATTAAATCAATTCATTTCACTTTTAACTTTTATTGAATCATTTATTTTAGTGAAATATAAACTAAATAATCTCTATATTGGTGGTTCATAATCATTTTATGAAACTAAATCATCTTTAAAAATTATTTATGGATAATTACGATCCTAATAAACCATTTATCATTCAAATTTTTATCTATAACCAAATTTTTGTTCTTCTGTACATATCACAGTGTTTATAAATTTTAAAGGTATGGAAAGTTCACATTTTTACATTTTTGTTACTTGACATTTTATATAGAGAACTTCAATTTAATAATATCACGATAACCAATAATATTTTAAAAAACAAGGTATATGGTAGAATTATTGTTCGTTAATAACCTTTGTACATGTTTTCAGGTAATTTTGGTTGTTTTGGTTATGGATTAATCCTTAATTAAGCTTAATAAAACCTTAATTTTTGTGATTAACTTTAATCGCATTCACTAATATTTTTGGTAAGAAGTTAAGTTCCTCTTATTAGGGAAAAAATGTAATAGTTATTACCACATTTTATGTCAGTTTTTTTTTGAATTTAGATAACAATAATGGGAAAATGATGTTTAAAAGTGATCCCACTTATTTGGCAAGAAAGCGGGTTTTTAATGTAAAACGTTCAAAATTTAAATAAGTTTCTATATATAATATACAAATAAAAATAATTAAAATGAACTAAATTGGATTAATTTATTTATAAATGATTTATTTTTACTTTCTAAAAAAATTTAATATATAAATTAAATTAATAATTATTTAAAATAAGAGGCGATTTTAACTAAAAAACAGTATATTTCACTATTAATAAAAAAATGATGTTTATTTTAAAAAATAATTTTTATTAAATTTAAAAAATTTGGTTTTTAAAATTTCACGACATTAAAATGTTGTAAAAACTCAGTCTTTCCTGTAATATAAGTTATCTATAGTTTTTTGGGTAGAGATTGATAATGTTTCCTCTTTTGTGTAGTAAAATATTGACCTGTTTTTTTGTATAATTCAAGACATACATAGTTATTTAATATGAAATAAACTATTATCATTATTTCATGTAGTGAAAAATATCAAAACATATTTAATTAAATAAAAAAATGCCAACATCTTGGGGTGTTACACAAACTCATGAGTTCCTTTTACTTTTGGCATGAGTATGGTAATCCGAAAATAACAATTTGGAATATGGAATTTTTTTTTGAAATACCTATTGTAACAATAGAAAATAAATAAATAAATAAACTAAAATTTAAAAATGGAAAAATAAAATTCAATCATCCATAAAATGGAGCCAGTTTTGAATGTCCCACCAAGGATTCATTAATTAAATAAATGGATAATCAAAAATTAATTATTAATATAGAAATAGACATGTTAAATTATTTAGAAAAAATTAATATAAAATCTTATTTATGTTGAACCCATTATATTGTAAAATTAATAATTTTTTGGTTTAAAAAATAATTGATTTTTTAAATTAGAGGAATGATTGTGAATAATTATATTAATTGATTTGACTCTGTTTTATGATAGAGAGGGAATAATGTAATGAATTTTGGGGTTTTGAAAATTATATATTGTAGTGGGATGGGGTTTTATAGATTTTAGGGTTCAGGTGAAATTGGATTTAGAAGTTAAATTGATTATTTATTATTGGTGTTGGAGTCATGATGAGGAAGATCTGGTGGTCTGTGTATCCCCTCCATGATAGGTAAATCCACCTTTTACTTTGGTATAGTATTTTAGGATATTATTGAATTGATTTTCTATCAATATAATCTTTATCATATTTACCCTAAATAATCAAATGGTCATAGTGTATTTTACTCCCACAGGTTGTTCAATTAAAAATAACATTATGATTTCTCAATCAATGTTCATGATTAAACAAAAAGAATGATATAGGTTGTTTATTTCTAAATAGAATAAACCCAAATACATGAATGTAATCAGAATATAAAATAAAAAAATATCCACCCCTATGGAACATTACCATGGAACAATATGGTAATTACAACCTTATCCTAGTGATGATGGTGTATATGGGAGGGAAGAATAACAAAGAAAAAATAATAAAATACTAAGATAGAAGGTGTTGATGGCCCTGCATAGTGATACTTCTCACACTATGGTTTGATCTCATAACTGATTGTTTATGATCAATAACCTGACATTCTATTTATAAATATTTACAGTATTTATATTAAGGTTAATTCACCAAAAATAAGGCCTTAAATTTCCTGATCTTGTGCTCTCAAAAGTGTGATGTAAAAAAATTAAATTTATGTGAATATATTTAAAAGATCCAACCATTAATATTAGTGTAGACCCTAGGTTTATGAAGTGAATAGTCAATTCATGTCATAATTGGTATGGATCCATCTTCCCAAATATGCTCCCCCAACATTATAATAGAGTAAGATAAATTTTTATGGAATGATTCATCATGGTTATATCTTTTATCTCCCACGTTTTATTGTGTAAATAAATTTTACACCGTAAATCTCAAGTTGTTGGGTCCTTAAAACAATACAATAATCAAATGTATTTTTTCTATATTGAGGTAATTACGATGTAAATTTCATTTTTACAGTGTAAATTATCATTTATATAGATACTATAGTTATTATAATCCCTAATCAAGCTTCTGTATCTATCTTTGACTAAAGATTCCAGTGTCATGCTAGGAATATTTGTTTTATGGCACAATGTGCTGTCATCATTTAGTTATCAATTCATTTGATAGAAATCAATTAATTTTTATCTCCCTTTTATATTTTTTTATAAATTATTGTATCCTACCAAATATGATCATTTATATTAAATATATTGGTAATAATTTATTATCTAATTTCTAAAATTATTTATTTTTAATACTAATGAGTATTCATGTAATTTAAATATTAATTTGAATCTTATGTACAAAATTATATTATAATTACTTGAATTAGTGAAGATTATTTTTGAGTATGTAATGGAATTTTTAGTGGTCCTTACATTAATTATCAAATATAGATAATATTTTCTAAAAATTTGTATTAAAAATAAAGGTGAAAGGAACTATAATACTATTTTTAGTAAAATAGATATAATAAATAAGATTAAATAAAATTGAAATATTTGGTAGGATCAATAATATGTGAGTGCTCATAAGATATATGTATGTCAAAAGAAAGGAGGATCTTGAATAAAAAGAGGATTTAGTTTTTGAATTAAAAGAGGGTAGTACATTACCAATATTATATTTGGAATGTAGAATAATTACATCAAGGGATAATTATATTCATGGAATTATTATTTTTCTAATAGTTGTTGTGTTATGGATTAAGGGGATATTCTGACTGAACTCTCATTTATGAGAAATTTCTTCTGTCTAGCTTCAGTAAGTAAATAATAAATATATTAGTGATTAAAGTGACTCTATCTGTTGTTAATGGTGAAAAATATTTTTTTCATACCAATCTAATCATCAAAACACCTACATTTATATAATCTATGTATAATCCTTCACTGATGTAGTGCACGAAAGTGTAAAAGAGGCAGTGACCCTTATGTGAGGATTTTCCAAACCCTAGATCATTTAATGATAGTACAGTACTAATGGAGTGACAATTTTTTTTATCATTTTAATTCATAAAACATGATAATCATATTGGTTATTGGTACATCGATGGATTATCAATGTGTTATCCTTTGGTGTAGTCCTTTATAGTGAACCATGTAAAATATTTGTGTTTTGTGGTTACATTCATTTCATGCATATATTTTTTTCGTTGGGTGTTAATACTGTTAATAAAAACATGTTCAACAAAATTCCTCCTCACATGGGAAAAATATCTTAATGTATAAAAAAATTAAATAAATGGTTTAATTTTGGAAATACCCTAATTCACCCCCTCTCATGATGTACAGGGGTACAATAAGAAGAATCAGAGAAGAATGGTTTTTACATTTAATTTATCCTACTCGAGGAATTCATAATGACGATTTGTCACTTGTTATAGGTATATCTCCTCTAAAGGGAAGTATAAAAGGTAGAGATATGAAATAACTGAAATTTCATGAGGAAAAAGAACCTAAGGTACTTTTTTCCCTTCATAAAGATCTTGACATTTATCTTGAAAAATTCGATATTAAAATACCAATAATTAAGAGATTCATTAACAATTAAAATAATTGAATAAATATTTATGTGATATTAAATAAAAAATTAAATGACATGAAAAGGAGTCAACAAATCAATAATCATGTTATGTAAACTCCAAAGAATTAGCACAGTTTAGACTTATGATTGAAGAGATAACCATGGTGGTTAATAATTTAATTTCATTTTTAGATGTATAAAATGGGAAATTTGAATATATTTAAGGATAAAATTTTTTAAATGATATTTCTTATTTATATGTTTTATGATGATGCTTCATAAAATGAAATTCTCTAGGGGATGAAGTTATAATGATGAGAATTATGATTATGATTAAAGTATGGATGGATAAGAGGTGGATGTAGTTTCAATGAAGAAATGTTAGGTGTCTTAAAATAATATTTACTCTCATGACAAAAACCTAAGAGAATATGGTGATAATTTAACAAGGAAATTTTGGGATCACTTTGAAAAAATAAGTATAAGTAATGTTATTATTTAATTCTCTTGAATATAAACTAAATGATATAAAAGAAGTATTTAAATTAGGCATGACAATAAAATATTCCATGACCGATGTTAAATAATAAAGGATAATATATTTTGAGAAATTATCACTAGGTTAAAGTCATATGAATGTAAATGTTATGTAAAATTTGAAGAATGAATGGAATGAAATATTGATTATAATTGAGGTTGAGAAAAATACTCCCAACATGATGTGTTTTAATCTTGTGATAAAATAATGAACTATAGAATCTATATAAGCTGAGAATTTATAGATAATTGAGAAGGGTCATAATACAGAAATAACTTCTAAAAATGATTATTTGTTATAAAAAAGTTTTTATACTGAAAAACCTAGATTGAGATCATATAATGACCAATCAACTTTAAGATTATAAAAGAAGGAAACCTAGTGTCTTGATAAATCTATTTTTACTAATAATGATTATCATCTAATGGATGAACAAAATTAAAAATATAGAAACCTATGAGATGATAAAAATTACATCACATTATTGATAGTTGATAAAGGAATTTCAAAAAAGTGAATCTAATAAAATATTGTTCAGAATAATTCTTATATTTTTTATGAATAACAAAGAATAAAATCATGAAAGACTATATTTATAAGATAAAAAATAAGATTCAATGGATACTAATAGTATTGTTCAATGTTTGGATACAGGGACATGGAATGATAGAAAAATATATTTATGTAAGAAAAATATTGAAACACTACATTGAGTTATAAAAAATATAAATAATGGATTAATACTGATGCGTTGAACTAATTTTCATAGAAAAGAAGAAATGTGCCCACCGTGAATAGATATGCATGTCATGAAATATTTTTTGATTATTTGAAATGATATGGTCACAATTATAAGGATTTATGGTATATATAAATTAATAAAAACTCATATAAAACTATACAAATACTACAACAATATAATAAGAAAATTAAAATATAAATAAGTTTTCTTTTGTGAACAATATGATGAAAAGGTTGATCGATGTACATCAAAGAATAATATTGTTAATGATTTCACAAAAACTGAGAAAAGATTCCTTTGTTCCTGTAGAAAATTACATATCATTGACCATTATAAACTATCCATTAAAATTAGTACCTAATGTTAAAGTTTGAAGATAATGAAATAATCAATCCATGATAAGTTTAATGAGATTGGTATTGTATAATCCATTCAAGAATAAAAATTCAAATTTTCTTAGTGGTTTTATTAAAAGTGTAACCCTAATATTTTCGGAGGCCATTATAAAAGGTGTACATTTTTTGGGAATAAAACTAACATGTCGATTAATTGGTCACTTAAAGAAGAGTAGTGCTTGAAAAAAAATTAAATAATCTATGACTTCTTCTACTAAATTATTACTGAAAATAAGGACTCGACACTCAAAAAGAAGATTGAGCATGTAACTAAAGAATATTTAATCAAATGAATAGAACAATTAGAACAGTTTAGGAATAAGAAAAAAAAATATGAATGCGATTTTCTTGATATTGTAATGAATAATTTACCAAGGATAGTGTTGAATTATAGACAAAGAATCAAATGTATGTGTCTATAATTGGGGCCATGAGAAATCAAACAACTAAAAATTATAGAATGAAATGGTTGAAATACAAAGACCAACCAAACCACTCATCTTGAGGATAATTGAGGTACCCATCTCTTAATGAGTTAAGATATTTCAAATATTTAATGAAAATGATGTAGTCTCTAGGAGAGATACTATCCATGGGGTTGTATGTGATGAAAGAAAATTCAAATATTAAAAGGAATGAAAGAGAACAAACTTTGAGTATCCAAATAAGATGTTAGTCCATTATCAAATCTTATTTTTCAATTATACATATATAAATCAATAATTTAAGTTATAATGGATACCAAAAAGCATCTATAAGAAAATACTATTACTAAAAATGGTTTACCCATGATAGAACATTGTCTAGAAACATGGAATTAAGTAGGGAAGGTATTCAAGGGGAGTAGATTTTTAGGAATCAAAGGATATTTAGTGTTATCTAAAACATATTTTTCTCTATGATGATAATATTATCATTATATATCATGTATCATATTTTAATATATATTTTGGTATGCCGCATAAAACATTTTTTTATTTATTTTATACTGATGGTTTAGTATAAGTGTGATTGAGATGGAAATATATATTAGTGATTATAAAATGACCTGTTACATGTATTTTTTTGAAAAATATTGTGGGATATGGATGAAATTTATATTGTTGAAAATAATTGTTCTTCCCTTCACTAATTTACAACATAGTTCGGCCAGATGATTTTTTGACATGTTTTTTCCATGTGGTAAAATTCACTCATTGAATATTGAAAGGGAAAATGTAAATAGAATATGAAATTGGGCTTGAAGAGAGAGTATTAATTTATTATGGATGAGGGAATCTTGTAAATATAAATATTAATAATATTAAGAGTATCAAGGAAAGAATTTATGAGGATCATAGTATCTCTTATTCTTGGAATAATAAATGATTTCACATGACATATATGGTGTAACATGTAAGTGACCCAAACATTTCATAAAAAAATATTAAATCTTTGTAGATAAACATACAGTATATAACATTATGATCAATGTGAGAATCATATAGATATAGTGTATTTGAAAACATTGATACATAAAAAACATTTTCATAAGTGATCTACATCATATCCCACTATGTTATTTATAAAAATAAAACATCTTATACATGACAAACATAAAACTTTTATTCATAGCTTGGGGAAATGAAACATCATAAAGCAAGAGATCAAATGCTTATTAATGGTAAAAGAGGAGATATCAATGATCACTTAATCACAATAAGAACATAATGGTACATAAACATAATCCTAACATTTCTAAACCATACCATCATTTCATAATCATGGTTCATGGAATATAACTTGGATGTTCGTATGGAATGGATCATAATAGAATTAAATAACAGAAGATATGCGGGAATAAAATTGAAAAATAAATAAATTTGTGGAAATCACATAATCATAAAGGATTATTTCCTTATTCATTTATCAATGTTAAGAATATAATTGTTGATTAGGTTCACTCCCCCATCTATCTTATCCTTATTCATGGTTTTCTCCAAATACTACCACAAAGAAAAATACTCTCATGCAAACCTAGTTTCAGTTCAGATATCAGCCTTTATTATCTCATTAGATATTTATATTCACCCAATACATTATAGGTATATATAAATATGGCCCCAGCTATCACATAATAATTATACATTCATATTTTTGAAGCAGGATCATAAAACACTCACCATATCATAACATGTGAGTGATAAATTAGATTCAAAAACATTTCAACATTTCATAATAACATTACCCATCGAAAATAAATATGTTTCATAAAAATCCTATAGTTATAATCATTTAACATCCCTATAAATATTATACATGGTATCCTTGGATCATATCCCCAGAAAATATTTATTAATATTCAAATATATCTACATAGATGAAAATGTTCTTTAAAAGAACACTTGGAATGTTTCATGAGGAAATACCCTATTAAATTTAAAATCTAAAAATTTACAAAATATTAAATAAAACATTTTTTTATAATAACCATGTAACCTTTTAAATTAATCATGAAATTAATGAGTGTTCATGATGGAAAGAAATTACATTCATGACATTTATATTAGAATAGAGAATCATTTCACATTTTTAGTAAAAATTATAAATTACCACATTCTGAAAAATGATATGTATATTTTTTAAAAAATATTATTTAATTCAATATTGGGAAATAATAAATTTAATCAATAATAGGATAATATTAAAAAAATTACTGAAAAATTTTCTATAAACTATAGACATAACAGGGGAATTATTTTCGATCGAAGAGAGAAACAATGTCAGTTTCCCTTAATAATGTTATTTTGATCCCTTGAGTACATAAAGAGAGTAAAAATAAATTAACAAAATTTTATCCCCAATAATAACTAGAGTATAATAAAATTATTGGGATTCTTGAGAGGTATATCATACCATTATATCATCATAAACATAATCAATCAAATCCTAATAAAAACTGATATTGTACCATAAATCCCTCAATACATTGGTAATCTATATAAGAAAACCTCATAAAATACATAAAAATATATGGATTTCTAAATTCTCATAATTTTAATGAAATAATAATAAAACACATTCATAGTTAGTACATACATAACACAATTGAAACAAGTGATGAATAGGTAATAAGTTCTATAGAAATTAATGTGAGTCAGGATGCCCTTACCTAATGCTTGGCTTGCTTCAAATGTGATCTAAATTCCATTATAACAACTTTAAATTCATTATAGTTATATTTTAGAATAATATATGTACTTATAATATAATATTTGATACACTTATATCATTTCAACTCCCATTAATTAATTATTCACATTTCAAAACCTTCCTATTTGGGTGTTAACTATTACATTTTTCCTAAGAGTTTTGTTTTGGGAGTTCTAGTACATGTACATTGATCATGGATTAATAATATACAAAAAAAATTATAATGATATAAATATCAAATATATTCATTATATATATATATATTTATTTATCCACAATAGACAGAGATAAGAAAATTTATTACATCATTCATGGAGACGGTAGGGCATATGTTCGTATGAACTACATTTTCATTTTTTGGTATATGGAATAAAATAAAGGAAAATAATAACTCAAAATTAATGTATATTTTTATAATATATATATATATATATTATTTAAATAAAACCTTATTACCATCCATGATAAATTGAAATGAAGAAAACTCAAATCGCTTCATATAAGTGGTAGTCTACCGGTATGCTCAACTGATGTCATTGTTTTCGAAAGGATGGGAGGAAGGTGGATTATAGTTTTTAAATAATAATTATATGTTTGTATATACAAGACACAAAATTAATTATTTTACAATGTATACTATGTATTTAGAGTAGGTAGAAGAATAAATAAATTGAAAGAGGATCGGTAAGATGGTCACCTCAATTTCAGTAGGCATCCTTTAAATTCCTTTTTAAATACCCTATAATATTCTTTTAAGAAGAAAACATAATCATATTCCTAAATATGTATATTTATAAGATAAATTTTCAGGGGTTTTTATATCAATATGGATAGAAAATTTTTAATAATGAAGGACTGGAAGGTCTCATTTATAAGTGATGGGAGGTGTACTCTTGGAATTACATAAATTATTAAATTATTCTTAATAGAAATTTGGATCAAAATGGGTCTAATTATAATATAATATATTTATGAGTCAAAATACACTCCTAAAAAATAATTGATATTTTTTTCGCCCTTCTCTCTATGTTTTTACCCACCATTATCCCATTTGATAAATACCATGATATCAATTTCTTTTCACACACTAGGGGTCAAGAATGTCACTAGAAACTTGAATGTGATCTATATATGGACAATTTTTTACATTAAAAAAATATCCCCTTCAAATGTCTGAATAAAATATTTGTATAAAATTTATATTCTTTAATAATTTTTTTTTATAAAATATCAGTAATTTCAATTTTGAAATACACAAAATATTATAATATATTATGTTTATAACTATCATCAAATGATAATAAAATTACTTGTATTCAAATATTTACAACATATAGTTTAAATATCATCATAGAATATTTTATTATTGGTTTAGATATCATTTTAAATCCTATGTTCAATTTTAACACCTTGGTTACCAAATTTTAAACTTAACCATAATGACGAATTTTGTAATATTATAGGGTTATAATATTACATATAAGGTTGATAATTTATCTCATAATAGGATATTTTCTGAATGATTCAAAAATTTACCATCCTAATTGTCTTCATTAATAAATATTAAGATATTTATATAATTTAATATATTATATTTAATATAAAATGGTATTAATTTCATTTTATGAGCTATTCACATAATCTGACATTGAAAATATAATTCCATTAATGGGATTAAATATATAAACCTATAATCATATTTAATATGTTATATTTATTTCAAAAATTAATGGTAATATTTATATCACCCCTAAAAAATAACTTTTAGAGTTTTTAAAATCATTCAATTGGTTTTTTAAACTTGCACAATAATTGTGTCAACGATGCATAAGTATTTAAGGTAATTATTTAATAAAAAAATTAAATATAAATTTTATTAATAAAAATTTACAAAAATTTAAAAAAAACCATTTATAACTAAATATAAATTGTTTTTATCCATTTCTAAAAATATTATATATATTAAAATCATGTAAGTGACATTATTAACTCTATCTTAAAATAAAATTTTAAAAAGAATAAAACAAATGAAAAATGGAAGAAAAAAACTAATATTATTGACGTTTTGATATCTCTGGATAAAATTGATTCATTAAAAGAAATAACATAATTTTTATATGAATTTTAAGCCTTACAATAAAAATTTAACTCAAATTAACACATTTTTCCATTAACGTGGTAACAAATGTTTTTATGGTTACTATTCATGATGAATAAGATAAAAGGGAGCTATTTAAAAATTTTGACCCTCGTAATTTTAAATAAGAAATCCAATTTTCTTGATTCAATTTCTAGAAGTGTTTTAAAATAATTTAATATAAAAACAACAAACAGAAATAAAAATAGTTTATAGCCATAAAAATTCATTTTACGCATAATAATGTTTTTCTACCAAGTTTTACCATTAAATCGATTACAATGAATATCATTAGATTATTAACAATATCATATAACTAATTTTAATTCCATTTTTTTAGAATAAAAACGAATTTTTATAATGATTCTAAAAAAGAGTAGGCTTTCAATAAAAATTAAAATTTTTTACAATTCCTTAGAAAATTTATGTTCTCAAAAAAATCCTAAAAATTCAACTGAACCTAATTTTAGAAATATTATTAAATATATTCTATTATCTTTATCAATTTTTTTTAATGTCATCATATAAGTTATAATATTTCCTCACAAAAAAATAAACCCCATTTTTAAAGATAACGTATTTAGAATCAAAACATGAATTCACTAACAATTTAGTACTTATTTCCTAAAAAAGTATCTTATAGTTTTAATTTATTATGAACAGTACATATATTTCATAGTTTTTTACTTCAATTCATACATTCTAATTCAATATCTATGTTATAACTGATATAAAAAAATATAATATATTCTTCACTAAAGCCCAATGATGTGTATTGTATACGCTGTGAGACATAATGTTGTTTTCAAATATTGGTCTATTAAAATAATTTTATTGAAAAGGTTATGTAAATACAAGAAAAATTAATCATTCAATGATGGTGGTAATTCCCCCAAAGAAATAATTATTGAGTCCTTTTTATTTTATTGACAAAGGGGGGATAAGAGATCATAAAATCTATATACTATAAAGAGATTGATATTATAGGATATTTTCAATATAATAAAAAGGGGCATATTTTTTATATCAATGAGATTATTATTTATGTGGAACATGTTTAAAAACTATATTTCATGGGTTATAAGAAGCATTTATAATATAGTTATGGTGGAGAGTGAGATCTTTTATATTTTTTATAAAAAGTGAATTTATGTGTTTTATTTAGAAATGAATATTATGATGTTCATTTAGAAAAATATTCCAAACAAAGGACACCCCTATGTGTAAGGTCAACAACATTGTATAAGGGGAAAACTAAACCAGATCCCATCAATGTAACCATGTGATATATATAGATATAGAGAGACTATAATTGGTGAGGAAAAATCATGGATATGTGTGGGTCATGCATGGAAGTGGCAGAGTGATTCATAGTCTCTTTTTGTGGGGAAACACTTGAGGTTGTATGCAAGAACCATTACTTGGTTTATCCCATTTTCTATATAATGTTGTTATTCATCTAATTAAACAATTCATGTATTATTTTTATTCCAATGTGTGTTTGTTTTTTTGTGTGTTATTCAAATTTTATTTAAATATAAAAACATATCTCTAGAAGAGTTACACAACATCACTAAAAATATTCCACCATATTCAATGTTAGGCTATCATATTTCTTCAAGTCAAGTATGTAATCCAGATATGGAAATTAAGATGTGTGTATCCTAATTTTGTAATTATGAGTGATAATGGGTATTCAAGTGTTCTTGTTTCAGGTGGATAAACTCACATGTTTTTTTAGTTTGACTGAAAAAACCCTGAAAATGTTGTCTTTATAATGGTATTATGGATAAGTGTTGTACTAAGAATGATTTAGGATAAATGAAGGCATTAATAATATTGATTTAATTTCATATAGGGGAAGCTTCAAAATCCAAATGATGTCTATGTTTAATATTTTATCATGCATTCTATGCGATATCAGTTTTGTTTATAATTTATAGATTATAATATTTCTTCTATCATAAAAAAGAGTTCTTAGTGTAATTTGGTTTGTTGAATTGATCTAGAAATTTTTCAGAGGCTCTAAGGTGGTGTATTTCATCTATTAAACCCTCCACCTTCACATTTTATGGGAATAAAAAATAGAGAAAAGAACATGAGGAATCATGATACAGAGAAGCTGAGGGAAATAGAAACATGAATTTTCTATATTCACCTGAGAATATAGAAAACAATGAATTGTATTATGCTTTCATGAATATTTAACCATGTTCACAGATTATAATGAAGAATATTAATATAGTTCTATGTATTGAAACTATATTAATTGTATTTGATAATACTGTTAATTATATTCTATCTATATAAAGAAATAAACTAAATTATTTTAAATACTCGAAGGTTGAGCCTATATAGTGATATCCTTCTATAATTAATTTGAATGAAGAAGATCAATTCGACGCATATACTTGAGAATGAAAACAGTAATTACATGAAGCTTTGGTAAATAATTGGAAAAAATATACAAAGTAGTTATGAGTATTATTGGGTAAAATATGCATTGTTATGTGGTACTCGAGTGAATTATCATATGAAGATTATATATTTCAAAATTATTTAAAAAAAATACAATAGAAATTTGAAATATATGTTTTTAAAAATTTGAAATAAGGGATAATAGGAAATATTGATATATTTTGAAGAATCGAGAAAAAGTGATTTCATATAAAATATACATCTAGAAAATGCAAGGAGGACCTTCCATGTTGGGATGATATGGTTTATAAAAATGAAGATTGTAGGAGATTACCAATATTATACCAGGCATGTATAAGGATTAAATAGTTGTTGTGTGATCCTTTAATATATCCCATTGGGGTGAAAAATGTTAAGTAGATGTGTTTTGGGATTATTTTAATTTCATGGAAAACTATTTTTATTAGGTGATTCTAATAATGAACAACACATTGATCATAGTTCTATCTCAAATGGGAACAAGATCTCAAAAGATAATCAATTGAGTTAAAGAAAAATTCTAATTGGGGCCACACCTGAAATCAACCACCAAAATCAGGGTGAAATGTGGAATTACAAGAATCCTATTCCATATGTATCCTCTTATCTATGTTATATGGTTTCTAAGACCTTGATGACCCTCCAAACATTTTCTATTTATAAAATGAATCATTTGGCCATTTTTATTTGTGTATCAGCCAAATCATTCCCCTTTTAGAGGGAAGGAGACCTCAAAGTCATAGGCCTTTTGAATCTCTATCCACCATTGTTGATGGAGGTTCAGAAACTAGTAGGTGAGAAAACACCTCGTACTCTTGTGGATTGTGAAGACCACACCACACTCCCCTTTGATGTTACATTTCCACAACTATAGAGGAAAACCATTTCCATAAACTATTGTTTATGGGTGTCATAGTTAGGCTCTTGGGTACTTAAATATCTAGGCACATAGGATATCATCATCCCCTACTCTATCATTACCCTCTCAAATTCAAGATGGTAAGTTTCACAATTGAACATGAACATCACAACTTCATTCAGAAAAAAATATACTAGAGTACCGATAAACATCTTCCTTAGGCAGTCAAAGGCTACCTGGACCTAGTTTGTGAAGATGAAGTCTTATTATATCTTGGTAAAATATATTATTAGGGTTAGATTAGAAGTGAAATTAGACACAATCCTTGTATAACACCAACAATTATAAGAAACATGGGGACTTCTTCCACATTATTAGGTGCCTTGAATGAAATAATTACCTCAATATTTATTGGATCAATGGACATGACTTATGGAAATAATAATTTACAATATAATTGCACTTATTTCATCCAATAATAACTCATTTATAGATTACTATAGATCATATTTCCACGTATAACTAGCAATAATTCAAGTTGTTCTTTGACATACACCTCTTTCAATGTCAATAATATGAGGATTTCATTGATGAACACAACCATGAACTGATATGAGAACTCACTATACACAAAGTTCATGAGAATTAGAAACACATATTGCATTTATGTGACACAAAATAATATGATTATAAACTAGAAGTGTTTAGAATTTCAACAAAAGATAGTATTTGTAATATACTCCTACATCACCTATACATGATGATATCAACACTATGAATCACTCTTAAAAAAATTGGCTTCCTTAAATTGGTTGCGAATAATGTCAATATTTCTAAGGGGGTTACAGTTCATAACCATTAGTTTGTTTAGTCTCTAGAAATCCTTCCAAAACATTATATTGTTTTCTATCTTCTTATAAAAGAACACTAGAACACACAATGATGAAATAGTTGGTTAAATGAATCCCTTACACTATAAATCATATATCAGTTCCCTAAAATAATGAAACTATATTACATCCATATAATAGGGATACATTAAAATTATTGATTCAACTCGTTTTTAATTTTTCCAAAGCTCAACAGCATGTCGAGGTGTTAGTTTCGCAAACCCTTTAGGGAAGACATCACGAAATACACTGAAAACAATGGGATTCCCTATCATTATCCCATGTAAAACTACTATAACTGAGATAGAAATGGTTTTAAATTATTTTTACCCATATGTTAATCTTTTTTCAAATAAAAAACACCCCATAACACTCAAATTAAGAAAGCATGACTGTACTCTATGAGTAATCGATAATTACATGCATGGAATATAAACATTCCTTGGAAAGGATAACATTCTATAGTTTTATCTATAAAAATAAGAAATAACACCATCCACTGATTTTTCCCTATAATCATTATACACCCTCATCAAAAATCAAAAAACATACCCTATAATCTAACTAGAATTGATAACAACATAGGAATTGGAATACTATACACCTCCAATATTAATGTGGAATCCAAAGTGGGTACAATAAAGGAGTGCGGAGATCTAGAATCAAATAATATAGAAACTATGGTAAATGATAAACTTATCATACATTAAAAAAACATTGGACCCTTTCATACTATAAGAACCCGAATCTCTTTTCAGGTATGTTTTCATTTTTTCTGATTTTTTTGAGAAAAATGAATTTTCTGGAAAATTCAGAAGTACATGCCGTGTACTTTCTGAGTACACGCCGTGTACTCTTTCCCCGGCTCGGAGCCGTGTGCCGGCCATGTCCGGGCCCCACACATGGTGTGTAAGGCTGAGGTCGAGGCTGGTTATTTCGGAGTATGTAAAATTCGAAGTACACACCGTGTACTCCAAATGTACACGCCGTGTACTTTATTTTTTTCATTAAATAGACCAGGGTCACGTCTTACCCCCATATTCATCTTCTTCTTTAGTTTTCAACCGTCAAGAAGCGACCGTACGGCCGGATCTTCGACGGAAGACCGCCTCACCGTCCGTTCTCCGATTCGACCATGATCAGTCGCGTTGGAATCGAAGCGGTGAGTTCTTCCTTCTAATTTATCCTTGTTTCTTGATTCCTCCGGGTTTCAAAGTTATCGTAGGATGAGCGTTTTGTGCGTTTCCTCAGATCTACGTCATTCCAAGGGGAATCTGTCATCAAGGTTCACGTATATCGATCTCCTAGGATCAAGGTAGTTGGTTTGTGCCTTTCCGTAGAATGTCGGTGAATATTATGTGAAAATTCGACCAATAACCGTGAATGGGGTATTGCGTGTTTCCTGTTTTCCCTTGTTATTTACCTGCTTTGGTTGATTGCTTTAGTAGAGGTTATTGCTTGTGATTAGAGTATTTTGTTTGTGCTCAGTTTACATTGCCATGCCTAGATATAGGATTTTGGACTGTTGTTTTACTGTTTCTGTTGAGCCTTAGTTGATAGCCAAGTAGTTCTTGAGGTTTACTTTGACAATACACACGTGCTGAGAATGTTTTGTTATACTTAGGTCTATGAGAACCTAGAGTAGTAGACCAAAGGGAGAATTGATGGAATGGGTTCTCCAGAGTGTCTTCTTAATCACGATGCGAGACCAAAGGGAGAATTGACGGAAGGGCCTCTCCAGAGCGTCTTTAACTACGATGCGGGCCACAGGAGGAATTAACGTTGAGTGCTTCCCCAGATATCCTTTAGCACGATACGGGATAATAGGGGTAATTGACGTTGAATGCTTCCCCAGAGAGTCTGCTTAATTACGTAGCTCAACGAGAGGAGTGAGACTGTGTGTGCCTCCCAGAGGGTTGCTTGTACTTAGAGGTTGAACCATAGGGGTTAGACTGTGAGAGCTACCCAGAGGGTTACCTGTTTTCTTCTTGTTGGTGACTGATTACTTGTGTGCTTTACTTGTTAGTGTTGTGGATTGTAGCTGCTTGTGCTTTTCTGTTTACTACTTCTTGTTTTATTACTGCCATGTATTCATTGACTGTTAGGCACAGATCTTTGGGGTGGTTTCCTACTGGGATTATATCTCACACCCTGTTTGGGCAATGCTTTTGGTCCCAAGAATATTATATTGTTGCAGGTATAGATAAGGGCAAGCTCCCTTCTACTTCAGGATCCTGACTGCACCTGGAGCTGGGGAGCAGGGTACCGAGCCGTGGCTCGCGATGTTGAGGAGCATACTTTGTTTTCTTTTTCACTTGGTTTCAGTTGTATTTCAGCACGTTGTTGTGTTTTCTGTTTTTCTTATATACTTGTACCTGCTTGTCATCATGGTTATACATTTTTACACTGCTTCCGCGGTTGGTTTCTGTTGGTATGCATGTTGTTTACTGCTTTCTCAGTTTATTGTTGTTTTATTACGTTGTATACTTTACCTAATGAGGGAATAGATTCCCCACCGACTCACCAAGGCCCTCACTGCTAGTCGGCAGCCTCTGGCAATCGGGGAAACGTGCTTGAGGTAATGTGGCGAACCGAGTACGGGCACCAGTGGAGGGGCTCTGGACTTGGGACGTTACAAAGTGTTATCAGAGGAGTTATTTTCTCTTGCTTTACTGTTTGGAGACCTTAGCCAGGGATAGGACGAATTCGGTACTTGGCATTATGTTGTGCTTGGGAGTAGCTAACTCGTGTACAAGGAAAGGCCGTACTACCTCGTTAATTGCAGTTGACTAGTTTTGAGTTTTATGGTTGATATGTTTTCACCTAGAGTGATTCACATGACTTGTGCAGTTATTTTTTTGATATTTCGTTGCTATTTTTGTTGCAATCCGATGAGATGAGGGTATTCCATCTCATGCATCATATAGGCACTTATAGAAATCACATGTCATGCATTCTTTCCATGAAACCTATGGTGCATTAGCGATGGCATGCTATTGTGATAGGCTCTGTGTAGATTACGCATGTTGTTGTGATAGATGCTTGATAGATTCTCATCTATTGTGTTATAAAACTGTTTGTTTTGTTCTTTGCTTAAAGAGAATGCTGAAGTTCGGTTTTTGAGGTTTTATGGGCCCTCACAGATCAGAATTTGGAACCTTTTCCCTTTTTTTTAGTGTTTCTAGAATTCTGCGCAGTTTCTGAGCTACTACCCAGAAAAACCCAGAATACACGACGTGTACTTTTTGGATACACGCCATGAAGTTTTCAGGCCGTGTCACTGACCGTGTGAGCAGAACACGGTGTCGTGGGAGTAACTTCGGGAACACACCATGTACCATTGGTACATATCGTGTGAGTTTGGAGCCGTGTACCCGGCCGTGTCACTAACAACACGGGTCGGAGAAGCTCGGCTAGAACACGCCGTGTCCATAGGGAACACACCGTGTAGTTCTGTCCAGGTACCCGGCCGTGTCATGACCAACACGGTCTGGCGTGACCTTCTTTTCCAAACGCCGTGATTGTTCGGAACACGCCATGTAGTCTTGTCTAGGTACCCAACCGTGTCACGAACAACACGGGATGGTGTCACCTTTTACTATACATGCCGTTTTTGTTCGTAGCACGTCGTATAAGGTTCAGCCGTGTAGACGGACGGGCGCTTAACAACACGGGCCGCCGAAGCCTTGTCTAGTGCACGCCGTGTTTGTTTTGAACACGCTGTGTAGTCTTGGGTTGACTCAGACAGTGTGGTTTTTCCGTGTAAGGAGACTCGGGAGGGGAATAGTTTTCATGTACAGGCCGTGTAGTTTGTAGTGTACACGACTTGTAGGGCAGGGGTACACGCCCAAGTTAGTGGTTTCAAAAGACACGCCGTGTTGTTTTATACACACCGTGTAGTCGTTTTTTGCAAACTTTTTTATTTTTCTTCCCATGTTCCCGTTTTTGCTCTTGTATTGTATGTACTTGTTTTCTTGATTTAAGGTGTGCTTTTGATTTTTCAGAGCTATGCCTTCGAGATGTCCTCCAGTCATACGTCTGTCATCAGGCAGTGATTAGACGCTAGATAGGGATGATCAAAGACTTCTGGTCGATCCCCTAGCTGAGCCAGCCTTGGCACCGGTTGTTGTACCGGTCACGGGCGCTGATGCGCAGTTCAGGGAAGGTTTCATGAGGATGATGCAGGCCTTCCAAGGAGCACTGCCTCCTACCTCATCTATGACAGACCTGACGTGGGTTTTCCAGCAGTAGTATCCTCCCACGTTCTCAGGGGAGGGAGGACCTCTGGTTGCAGAGTCGTGGCTGGAAGCCATGCTGACTATATTCGAGCATCTGGAGACGCCTCCAGAGAGGCGGGTCAAGCTCACCACCTCCATACTCCGAGACTCCGCCAAGAGGTGGTGGTACATGATCTCAAAGGCGGGTCAGCAGCAGGCTATGACTTTGGAGGTGTTCCAGCATGTGTTCTACGACTACTTCTACCCAGAGACCCTGAGGGCTGATCGAGCCTGGGAGTTCATGAGTTTAGAGTAGGGTACTCTATCTGTGATGGAGTATTCCTCTTGTTTCACTGAGCTTCAGTGTTTTACACCCCTTCGGGATGGGAGTGGGGTGTTATTGGCAAGGAAGTTCAAGGATTGACTCAGGTGGGAGATCCGCTCACAGGTGAACATCTTCCAGCTGACTTCCATTACATTCATCATCAACCAAGAACTGATTGCGGAACGCAATCTGAGAGACTCTGGAGTTGCGAGCCCAGGCGGTTCTGCTTTCAGAGATAGATTTTCATCAGATGACAGCGAGAAGCGCTGTAGGGAGCCTACACGCGGTGATTCGAGGAAGCGAGACGCATCATCAGGTAGCCAGGTGACGTGCTACCAGTGTGGATGGACAGGGCACCTGAGGCCGCAGTGCTAGAGGGACCTAGTGGAGTGCCGATCTTGCAGCAAGATGGGCCACCTTCAGCGTTTCTGCAAGGTTTTCCCACCAGCAGCAGGTGATCGAGGTTCTTCCATGACTCCTCATTCAGGAGCCGCACCACCAGTTTCTCACCAGTCGGGGAACTGGATTTCTTTCAGCCGTTCGGGCCGAGGTGGAGGTCAAGGCCATGACAGTCAGCCACCAGTTCCTCAGCACCAGCAGGGAGGCCCAGCTCAGAGTGGTCAGCTAGGGGCTCAGGGCCGCGGCACGGGCCAGTCTTTCACCGTGGAGCAGACTTATCTGGAGCAGGATCCCGACCATTCTACTGTTCGAGGTACGATTTTAGTAGCCTCAGTTTTATCTTCAGCTCTTTTCGATACTGGAGCTATGCATAGATTTATCTCTGTTGCTGTTGCGGTGAGCGTTGGACTCTTCATCATTTCTTCTGACGACTCATTGACAGTAGACATACCTTTGGGAATGAGGACATCTAGTGTACACCAGTGTAGAGAGTGCCCTCTCAAGATTGCGGGGTATCTCTTCTTATGGGATCTCTATGTCCTAGAGATGACCGAATATGATGTCATCCTTGGCATGGACTGGTTGATTCCCTTTTGGGCATTCTTTGACTACTATCGCCGCATAGTCATCTTCATTTCACCGGAGGGTGAATCTTTCCTTCATAAAGGTGAATGGGACGTTCGGGCGAGTCCTGCGGGACTAGAGAATCTTGGGATAGGAGGGGTGACTTCCCAGATTTCTAGTCTTTATCTGGATGATCAATGGACTCCACAGTTGGACTTTCCTCCAGTGGTGGATCATTTCAGGGACATCTTTCCAGAGGAATTTTCAGGTTTGCCTCCAGAGCGTGAGGTAGACTTCTCTATTGAGCTCGTGCCAGGAGCGGCACCGGTGTCGATTCCTCCATATAGGATGGACACACCTGAGTTGCAGGAGCTCAAGAAGCAGTTGGAGGAGCTATAGGCTAATGGGTTCATTTGACCCAGTACTTCTCCTTGGGGTTCACCTGTTATGTTCAAGAAGAAGGAAGATGGTACCCTTCGGCTTTGTGTGGATTATCGGAAGCTGAACCAGTTGACGGTTTAGAACCGATATCCCTTGCCGCAGATTGATGACCTTTTTGATCAGCTTGGAAGAGCCCGGGTGTTCTCAAAGATCAACTTGAGGTCCGGTTATCATCAGTTGCGCGTTAGACCATCAGATATACCTTTGACAGCCTTCAAGAGAAGGTATGGTGTATACGAGTATACAGTCATGCCGTTCGGTCTCACTAACGCGCCTGAAGTTTTCATGGCACTGATGAGCCGAGTGTTCCATCCTTACTTGGACTCTTTCGACGTGGTCTTCGTGGACGATATCTCGGTGTGCTCTCACACTCGACACGAACATGCCACACATCTTGAGATCGTTCTGAGTATGCTCAGAGAGCATCAGCTTTTTGCTAAACTCTCGAAGTTCCACTTCTGGATGGATCAGATTCACTTCTTGGGTCATGTCATCTCAGAGGCAGGAGTATCAGTGGACCCAGAGAAATTGAGAGATGTAGTTTCTTGGGAGTAGCTGAAGAATGTTTTTTAGGTACGGAGCTTCCTAGGGATGGCTGGATACTACAGACACTTCATTCAGGCCTTTTCCCGTCTAGAAGCACCATTGACAGGTCTGACCAAAAAGGGGGCGAAGTTCTTATGGTCAGATTCTTGTGAGTCAGCCTTTCAGGAGCTGAAAGAGAGGTTGACGTCAACACTGATTCTAGTCTTTCTAGAGCCAGGAAAGAGCTACACAGTTTACTGTGATTCTTCGGGAATGGATATGGGAGTTGTTCTTATGTAGGAAGATGGAGTCGTGGCGTACGGGTCTCGGTAGTTTAGGCCAAATGAGAGGAACTACCCTACACATGATCTGGAGATGGCAGCTATTGTTCATGCCTTGCGCTATTGGAGACACTATCTTCTGGGAGAGCACTTTGTGGTTTTCACTGACCACAAGAGTCTCAAGTATATCTTCACACAGCATGATCTGAATCTGAGGCAGCGCAGGTGGGTCGAGTACCTTCAGTCTTTTGATTTCGAGCTCGCCTATACATCGGAAAAGGGCAACGCCGTCGCAGACGTATTGAGCAGGAGAACTCAGATTCAGGCAGTTCAGGAGGCTAGTAGTGAGTGGAAACTGATGTCTCTATTCTCTGAGATGCATCTAGAGGTTCACAACAGACGGGGACATAATTTTCTATCTTCTGTAGCTGTTACCTCCATGATACTTTATCGGGTACGGATGAGGCAGCTATCAGACTTAGAAGGCTTAGTCCTGCGGGAGAGTGTGTCAGGAGGAAACCCTCTTCCTGGTTGGACAGTGGGTGAGGATGATATCTTACGTTTCCAGGGACGCATATGGGTGCCAGCTGACATACGCGAGGAGCTGATGCGGGATTTCCATTCCTCTGTTTGGGCAGTTCATCTTGGCATCAACAAGATGTATCGGGGCCTTCATCGCCAATACTGGTGGCCTAGTATGAAGAAGGATGTTTCTGGTTTTTTCTTGAGATATTCTACTTTTCAGTAGGTGAAAGCAGAACATCAGCGACCAGAATTCCTTTTACAGTAGTTACCCATTCCAGAGTGGAAGTGGAATGATGTTGTGATGGACTTCATGACCGGGTTGCTGAGATCACCCCGAGGGAATGATGCTGTTTGGGTTGTCGTTGAAAGACTTACGGAGGTTGCTCACTTCTTGCCGATCAAGGAGACCTTCAGTGTCGATGATCTGGGACGACATTACATCAAAGAGATCGTTCATCTACATGGAGTTCCACACTCTATTATTTTAGACAGAGATGTGCGCTTTACCTCTCGGTTCTGGCAGGGACATCAAAAGGCCTTGGGTACAGAGGTACTTTTGATTACAACTTATCATCCCCAGACTGATGGACAGTCCGAGGGCACGATACAGGTGCTTGAGGATAGGCTCCGAGCTTGCATCCTTGACTTTGGAGGTTCTTGGGAGAAGCATATTCTTCTGGTGGAGTTCTCCTACAATAACAGTTTCCAGGTGACCATTTAGATGTACCCATACGGGGATTTGTACGGTAGGCCATGCCGATCACCCTTATGCTGGCTGGAGGCAGGAGAGGCAGCTTTTCTGGGACCTCGTCTTGTTCAGGAGACTTTAGAGCAGATAGAGCTGATTTAGAAGAGGATGGCTACATCACAGTCTCGGCAGAAGTCTTATGCTGATCAACGGAGATGACCTCTGGAGCTCGAGGTCAGTGATCAGGTCTTCCTACGTGTCACACCGAGGTTGGGACACAAAAGGATTTGGAGATAGGGTAAGCTTTCACCGCAGTACGTTGGGCCGTTTGAGGTCTTGGAGAGAGTGGGGTCGGTCACTTATCGGTTGCAGCTACCTCATTAATATCGGGCCATGCACGACGTCTTCCACATCTCTCAGCTCTGACGCTACTTTTCAGACCTGTCTCATGCCTTTCAGCCCGAGAAAGTCGATCTTGAAGCTGATGCATCATTCGAGGAGCATCCTATCCGGATTGTCGATCGTAGTACGAAGGTTCTCCACGGGCGTTCTGTTCCTCTGGTACGAGTATTATGGCAGCACGGGCGAGTACAGGACGAGACCTGGGAGAGGGAGGCCGATGTTCGATCGCAGTGGTCGGAGCTGTTCGGGGTTTCTTCTTCTCCATCTTGTTAGGGAAATTCAGGGACAAATTTCTTTAAGGGGTTATGTTTGTAAGAACCTGGATCTCTTTTCTGGTATGTTTTCCTTTTTTCTGATGTTTTTGAGAAAAATGAGTTTTTGGGAAATTTCAGAAGTACACGCCGTGTACTTTCGGAGTACATGCCGTATACTCTTTCCCCAGCTCGAAGCCTTGTGTTGGCCGTGTCCGGGCCACACACAAGGTGTGTAAGGCTGAGGTGGAGGCTGGTTATTTCGGAGTACGGAAAATTCGAAGTACACGCCGTGTCCTCCAAATTTACACACTGTGTACTTTTTTTTTCATTAAACGGGCCGAGGTCGCGTCTATCCCCCATATTCATCTTCTTCTTCAGTTTCGACCATCCGAAAGTGACCGTATGACTGGATATTTGAAGGATGACCTCCTTGACATCTGTTCTCTAATTCGATCACGGTCAGTTGCATTGGAATCACAGCGGTGAGTTCTTCCTTCTGCTCTAGCCTTGTTTCTTGATTCCTCCTGGTTTCCAAGTTATCGTAGGATGAGTGTTTTGTGTGTTTTCTCAGATCTACGTCATTCCAAGAGGAATTTGTCGTCGAGGTTAACATATATCGATCTCCTAGGATCATGGTAGATGGTTTGTACCTTTCCATAGAAAGTTGGTGAATATTATGTGCAAATTCCAACAATACCCTTGAACGAGGTATAGCGTGTTTCCTGTTTTTCCCTTATTGTTTTCCTGCTTTGCTTGATTTCTTTAGTAGAGGTTATTTCTTGTGATAAGAGTATTTTGTTTGTGCTAAATTTTCTTTTCCATGCCAAGCTATAGGATTGAGGACTATTGTATTATTGTTGCTGTTGAGCCTTAGTTGATAGCCAAGTAGTTCTTGAGGTTTACATGGACGATACACACACGCTGAGCATGTTTAGTTATACTCAGAACTGCGAGAACCTAGAGTAGTAGACCAAAGGGAGAACTGACGGATGGGCTTCTCCAGAGTGTCTTTTTAATTACGATGTGAGACCAAAGGGATAATTGATGGAAGGGCTTCTCCAGAGTGTCTTTAACTACGATGCGAGCCATAGGTGGAATTTATGTTGAGTGCTTCCCCAGAGAGCCTTTAGAACGATACGAGACTATAGGGGGAATTGATGGTGAGTGCTTCCCCAGAGAGTCTGCTTAATTACGTAGCTGAACCAGAGGAGTGAGACTGTGTGTGCCTCCCAGAGGGTTGCTGGTACTTAGAGGTTGAACCATAGGGGTTAGACTGTGAGAGCTACCCAGAGGGTTACCTGTTTTCTTCTTGTTGTTGACTTCTTACTTGTGTGCTTTACTTGTTAGAGCTGTAGATTGTAGCTGCTTGTGCTTTTCTGTTTACTGCTTATTGTTTTATTACTGCCATGTATTCATTGACTGTTAGGCACAAATCTTTGGGGTGTTTTCCTACTGGGATTGTATCTCACACCCTGTTTGGGCCATGATTTTGGGACCAAGAAGATTATATTGCTGCAGGTATAGATAAGGGCAAGCGCCCCTCTACTTCAGGATCTTGACTGCACCTGGAGCTGGGGAGCAGGGGACCGAGCCATGGATCACAATGGTGAGGATCTTACTTTGTTTTCTTTTGCACTTGGTTTCAGTTGTATTTCAGCATGTTGTTGTGTTTGATGTTTTTCTTATATACTTCTACCTCCTGCATAATTGTCATTATCGTTATACATTTTTCCACTGCTTCCGCTGTTGGTTTCTGTTGGTACGCATGTTGTTTACTGCTTTCGCTGTTTATTGTTGTTTTCTTACATTGTATACCTTACCGAATGAGGGCATAGTTTCTCCACCGACTCACCAAGGCCCTCACTGCTAGTCGGCCGCCTCTGGCGTTTGGGGAAAAGTGCTTGAGGTCATGTGGCGAACCGGGTACGGGCACCAGTGGAGGGGCTCCGGACTCGGGACGTTACACATACTGGCACTACCATAGGATGAATCATTTTTTTTGATAAATCTCATCAATCTATTCAAACAACCTCTATAGCCATCTTCTGGTCTATGAACCCAAGGACTAGGACAATCATAAGGACGACTTCTACTAGCTCCATATCCTCTCACTGGGCATAAACCAAATGAACCTACTATGATACATACATTTGGGATTCCTATTAATAATATATATTTAAGGTAATATATTATTTCATTTATCTAGAATCAGCGAATATCCACAACCATATTGACCACCTAGAGCATTCGCCAACTATGATTTATGAAGAATAAGACCCTCATACATGTAACATGTATATGTGGGGACCCCTATAGATTCTCTAATATTGTCAGTACCCAAATTGAATTAAATAAACTATCGAGTCTAGTTCCCTATTAGTTGTAACATTGACTACATTGATTCCCACGATCCCCCATATAAATCTTTTTCTCCTCGTGAAACTCCGTGCACCTCTTTCTTGAGGTAATAACCAAAATAATGCATATGTTTAATCACTTCACAATGAAAAAATGCGTATTTAGGGGCGGTTTTTTTCTGCTTCGCAGTGGTGTAAACCGCCGCTAAATCATTCTACGCCGGTTTTGAAAAACCACCACTAAATTGTGTTTCGAGAAACTGTTAGCGGCGATTTTCAAAACCGTCATAGAATGTTTCGTGGTGGTTTTTTTGTGGTGGTTTTTTTGAATTTCATAATAATGTTTTTAAAATTTTGTAATTAAATTTTATTTATTTATTTATTTATTTATTTATTTATTTATTTATTTAAATCATATTTATTTGATTTATTTTATTTTGTATTTACATTATTTATTTCATATTTACGTTATTTACTTCGTATTACTTTATTTACTTTTCCCATGCCCATTCCCATGCACATGCCCATGCCCATGCCCATTCCCATGCCATATAAAGAAATTATACATTTGGTGAGATTTGAACCCCTAACCTCTTGCATATTTCCCAAAGACATTACCACTCCAGCAGGCTCTTCATGTGATTAATAAACAAAATTTAATATACATATTTATACTAATCAAAAAAACAAATAATATATAACTATTATATATAAACTCAATAATAATTAAAAAATAAGCAATAATCAATAATTAATAATCAATAATTAATAATTAATAATTATTGATTTATTAGTTATTTATTTAGTTAGTTATTTATTTATTATTATTTACTGTGAATTATAATAAATTAGAAATAAAATATAATAATAAATACATAAATTATGAAAGTATGAAAATAAAATAATAAAATAATAAAATTACAAAATTAATATAACAAAATAATAAAATAATAATACAATAAATAATAAACAACAAATAGTAAACAATAAACAATAAATATTAAATATTAAATAATAAATAAAAAATAAAAAATAATAAAAAATAAAAAATAAAAAATAAACAATAAATTATAAATAATAAATAACAGACAATAAATAATACAAATAATAAAAAATAATAAAAAATAATAAAAAATAATAATAAAATAATAATAAATAATAAATAATAAATAATAAATAATAAATAATAAATAACAATAAATAATAAATATTAAACAATAAATAATAATCAATAATAAATAATAAACAAAAATTAATAAGAAATAATTAATAATTAATAATAATTAACAATTAATAATAAATAATAAATAATAAATAAATACTAAATAATAAATAATAAAAAAATAAATAATAAATAACAAACAACAAATATTAAATAACACATAATAAATAAATTATAATAAATAAATATAAATAAGAAATAAGAAATAAGAAATAAATAAAAATAGTAAATAATAAATAATAAATAATAATAATAATAATAAATAACACACAATAAATAATTATAAATAAATAAATAATGAATAATAATAATAAATAATAAATAATAATAAATAATAATAAATAATAAATAATAAATAACAAATAATAAACAATAAACAATAAATAATAATAAATAATAATAAATAATAATAAACAGATAATAAATAATAAATAATTAATAATAAATAATAATAAACAAATAATAACAAATAACAAATAACTAATAACTAATAAATAAAAAATAATAAAAAATAATAAAAAATAATAAATAATAAACAATAAACAGTAAATAATAATAAATAATAAATAATAAATAATAATTAATAATCAATAATTAATAATTAAAAAAAATAAATAATCAATACTAAATTAAAAAATAATAAATAATAAATATTAAATATTAAATATTAAATAACATAAAATAAATAAATAATAATAAATAAATATTAATTATAAAGAATAAAGAATAAAGAATAAATAAAAACAAAAACCAGTAAATAATAAATAATAAATGATAAATAATAAATAATAATAATAATAAATAACACATAATAAATAATTATAAATAAATAATAAATAAATAAATAATAATAAATAATAATAATAATTAATATTTAATATTTAATATTTAATAATTAATAACTAATATATAATAAATAAAAAATAATAAAAAATAATCAATATGAAGTAATTAATAAATAATAAATAATAAATAATAATATATAATATATAATATATAATATATAATATATAATATATAATATATAATATATAATAAATAAATAGAAATAATAAATAAATATAAATAATAAATAATAAATAATATATAATAAATAATATATAATAAATAACCAGTAACAAATAATAGATAATAAATAAATTAAAGTATATTATAAATAATCAGTAATAAATAATCAATGAAACACATGAAAAAGTATGAAAAGGCGTGATAAGGGATGAAAAATCATGAAAACGCCTAAAAATGGATGGAGAAGCATAAAGAAGTATTAGAAAGCATGAGAATGCATGAATACTCATGAAAACTCTAGAAAACAACTTAAGAATTCAACATAATCATCATAATAACCCCTAAAAACCATTGATAAAGATTACAATTCATGGAAACCAAAATAAACAGCAATAAATAGAGAAACCATTAAAACCCATCAAAACGATGAAAAAGTGACAAAAACATTGGACTCATATTAACTAAAATAGCTTAGGATCTGAGAGTCCGTTCCAGATTTGTGATTAGTCAAATCAAAGATCCTAAAATGTTCTTTGACCTAATAGGTGAAAGTGACCGAATGGATAGGCGGATCAGAAGTTATGATCGTATTAAAAAATATCTGGCGGGGAACAGGTGCTAGAAACCAGGCATCAAGAAAGATAACAAACCTAATACCCACTAAAAGGCCATAACTAATTATCCAGGAGTCCATGTGGGTGCAGTGACTAGTCAAAATGAAGCTCATGAAACGAACTACGATCTGGAAGGAAGATCAGTCCAAACTGAGACATGTATCGAAAGTTAGGTCTGTTTGAAGACAAGTTTGATGGGACACCGGTGATTGAAACATGGTTTAGGAGGCCTTTGGAGGGGTTTTGGGGTCGAAAAACACAACAGAAGTTTTCTTATGTTGAATGGTTGCATATCTCTCTTTGATGGATTCGATTTGATTTGTGGAAGATCCCAAACGGACACCTGGAGAAAAAGTTGTGGTCGTTTGAAGTTGGATAACTTTTTTCAACATTCTTATAACTGTCATATCATTTGAACCTTAGATCGTCTCAATGTATTGATTATACGTACCTCTAGATCTCTTCATGAGCTTCGATTTGACTAGTCGTGGCACTCTAATGGATGCCCAGATCATAAGTTATGGCCGTTTTAGTGATTTTAGGGTTTCTCATGTTTTTTTATTTTTTTCGTTTCATTTCATGGCTGTTTTACCGAAACCACCATAATTTTGCTATGGTTTTTTTAAAAAACAGCTGTTAATCCTCGAAAAAATTTCAAAAAAATTATAAAAAAGTATCATATTCCACGGAGGTTTTTGAACCGCCGTGAAAAAACCGCTGAGAAAAGCCAGTTTTTTATAGTGCTTGTTACATCTTCTTCGCATATATTTATATTAGAAATTTAAATAGTGTTACTGTATAACTAATCACTGTGAAAAACACCTCTTCAATATGCCACAAACGATACTCGTCATCCAATAAAAGGTCTAGAATAGAAAAGAGACAATATTTAGCCCTAATTTTGATCTACCACATCCTCAGGATCCTAGATAATATGAGAGAATAACGTCCACTTTAACACCTTTACCAATGATGATAATAAATTTTTATTTTAAATTATTTTGAAAAATAATCATTAGAGAAATATGCCTCCTTTCTCCCTCCGAGATAAAACATCCACCACTAACATTACATAACACTCATCTTACAAACTTCCAATGAAACCCAGTACTCGACTTGACCTCTATTCAAAATAAAGAAAATCTCAATCTCCTTTATCCAATTCTCTTTATCTAAATTGTAAATTCATCCCTTATACTTCCCAAAAATTGGATTCTAGAAATCATGAATAATATTCTTCAATATCTGATCCCCCTCAGTTGGATTGATCCATCGATGATTGAATAAATATTCTACTAAAAATATCCTCCATTAATTAGATAGATCTGATGAAGTAGATCGATTTATAAAAATAGAAGAAATATATAAGCCTAGTAAGATTGATTTTTTAAAATTTTATTAGTTGAGTGGATTTTAAATTGTAGCATTTCTCTATTAAACAACAAGTTAAAACAAAAATTATGAATTTATCGCTCCCATGTGTTTATCCACAAGTAGTTTCACTTCACCTAGATCATCAAACTAGATTATGGTCTTTGCATCCGATCACAGATTTCACTAAATTATATAGTCCCTATATGGGAGACTTTGATTTCATCACATGTTAATCTTATCTAGCATTATTTCCCTACTATCCCATGTAGCCCACAAAATTGTGTAACCACAAGATCAAGCATATCTCTTTACCAGAATATATAATACCGCATTGTCACTTCCCTCCCATATTCTATTACAACTATTAGACTAGAGACGAAGATAGTAAGTGAGACCTAAATTCATCCACCAACATGCCTGATTTTAGTGACTTTGACCAAGTGTATAATACACATAATGAAAGTCATTCCCCTCACTATCCCCCGTAATATACCATAAAAATATATAAAAATATATAAATTATAAAAGTAAAGTAATTATTATCCCATAATTCATGTAATAAAATAAAAATAAAAACAAAAAAATTAGTTAACAACAAAAATCCAATGGATGTAACACCAATCCAATTTTAACCTCCAATCTAGTAATTCCCATTTTACACTCAAAACCCCTCCTAGAAACGTGACGTGCTTATTAACTAATAGGGGTGAGCATAAAATGTAAACAAAACATGATCATACCAAGGGTCTCTCATTCAAATGTGTAAAGATAATAATAATGAGCCAATGAATAAATAGTAAATAAAATAAGAACCTAAAAAAGTTAACTATCCAATTCCACACCTCAAAAATGCTCCCTCATCAAAAAAAATCCATGATAGTAAAATAATATCAAAGAGAATGTAAATAAGGAAACTCACATCTACTTCCCCATTCATTTCTCACTCCCATTTCCTATAATAAAACATCTTCTACTCCCATATAATCTATATATTCAAATAATTTGTCTATCATATTTGGGTATCATGAAATTGAAGGGAATCAATATCATGTCCTCCTCCCACCATGCATGACCCCACCCCACATCACCTCAAAGTACCATCTTCATTTCATAATCCAAAATCTCTATGAATCAATACCAAATAATAAATCATGAATATTAAACACCACCAAATGATCCACCGTCATTATGAAAAAACAATTACTATTCCATTTTATCAAGGCATCTTCACTGATAGATCCATCATTTATATTAATTTCCACTAACTGATACATTGCCTCTTGTAATCTATGCCAATTGATAGACTACCATTAGTCATCACCACCATCTGATCCATCGTCTTAAGGTACCTCGTCTAATGGGAGGTTGAGAGATAGGGGTAGTATATCATCCTTAATCACAGATAATGATATTAGGGAAACACCTGAAAGTGAAACCCTTTAATATCACGTATCTAATATTTGACTCAGGTAGGGTGCTTATAGAAATATCATTAAAATAAAAAGATAATAGTCAAACACATTACCTAACCTAGTGGTCCACTAAAATGGATCTTTTATAGCCC
Source organism: Viscum album (assembly GCA_963277665.1). Lineage (NCBI taxonomy): Eukaryota > Viridiplantae > Streptophyta > Magnoliopsida > Santalales > Viscaceae > Viscum > Viscum album. The sequence goes on along the minus strand of OY728121.1, from coordinate 1,899,723,991 downwards.
TAAGGTCTTCCATATCACCCAAGTACACCAACTACTAATTATTAAAACCTCTAAATGAAACTCATTACACAGTAAACACGAAGACAACACACAATTCCCTTCTACATTTATAGTTTCAACCATTTCCCCTCTTCTTAATTTCCATCCATATTAATTTCCTAATTTATTTAATCCCATATATAATGAAAACCCACTCAATAACACACCCATGGTAATTTCTATTCTCTATCATTGATTTTTTTGACAAATTACTATATATTGAATTCTATCCCCCAATAATTTAATTACATAATTTATAATAATATTATTGAGTTATTGGGAAACTAAAAAATCCCATTAAAAAACAACTCAACCATCATATAATAAAAAACACAACATCCGATGTTAAATCCATAAAAAAATTTATAATATCTTTTATAAATATCCATCATCCAACCACTACAAATCTTCCATCAACATATCCCATATAAATCAAACCACATCCCCTTGAAAAAACACATATTTTATCATAAATTCTCACCTCCTTCACCATAGAATCCCGAAATATGTCTTTATACAATAGTATAACATCAAGAGCACCATAAAAGAATAATATAATTAGATACAAACATTATTCACTTAAATACTTCTAATTAACATAAGGATTTCATATCATTTTATCATCTCTATCATGGATGTTTCTATGAAATTTCCAGATTCATAAAAAATATGTTCATTATCATTTTTATGTACATTGAAGTTTATGAAAAATGTGTCCAAAAAATAAATCACATTAGTAGTTTATAGTTCAAAGATTTTTTAACAAACTCATCACAACTACTATTTTGTTTCTAGGAATGATCAAGAGGAAATAACAATAGAAGTAGTAGACATTTGAAAATTCCCCCATTTCCCATCAATTGAATTTAATACCCATTTATTATCTTTTTAAGATAATACATATTGTCCTCCAAAAGTATGAAATCATGATAATACTATAGATTCATAAAATAAATAGATATCTTGAATCACCTACCACAATATTAATATTTTCAAATTTATTCCCATGGATAAGGAAAATAAAAAAACAATCATAATATCATAACAACACCCAAGTGTTATCAAATATCAAGGAAACAACCTCCCCCTATAGTATCCATCCATAAAACCCCCATACTATCCAATACCACAACCACACCCTTCTCAGTTGAAGAATAAGATGAATATAGAGAATATAGTTGAAGGGAAATCACATGATATCCCTAAAAAATTTCTCAAATACATGTATCAATGTCACTAAAAGCTGGTGAAATACATTTGAAGGAAACACATAGGTCACCCAAGATTCAAGGGAAAATATGTAATATTGATTAGATTAAAATTTGTTATTCTATTTATTCATGATAGATAAATTAAAAGACAATAAAATAACAACCCTTACCAAGTCTCAGTGAATACGTTTCCTCAGCAATCAATGTTTCAAGTGAAGGTGCTACACTGAAATAGAACCCATTCTAAATCAATTTTGAAATTCATGTTTTAGTCATAGATTATATCTTAAATACATATTTTAATGATGTGGTGTGACCCATGAACTACACAGTTGCTACCCCTACATTCACAAAGATATATAAATCCAACTATGGTGTTTTAGATTGTGACCAAGGTCCAAATTATTTTTTAATTAATGATAAAATTAATTAATTGTTCTAAATATTAATAAAATCCTTAAAAAATAATTATTGTTCTACCATGAATAATTTCATGTGATAATGTATGTAGAGAAGTTGTCACACTAAAATTTCATAGCAGTTCCCTATTATGATGTCAATTATAAATTATAATGATAGTACTCTTAATTATATACTTATAAGTGCATAAAATCATTTGAGGGACTCTAATGAATAATTCTATAAAGGGTGGAGACTCATAGTACTTTTGGGAACCTTATCAGGGTTTACCCCATGGTAATAACCATTATAGGATATTATAAAAAAGCTACCCACCAGTTGGAAATCCACATTTATATGTGTCGTTTTATTTATTATCTACTGATATGTTTATTGATCCTAAGATGTTAAGATTAAAAATAACTAGTATTATATGTCTTGTAATTTTATTTATTAATGAAAATAATGATTAAATATTTTCAAGATAAGGTATGATATATTGAGTGTGTCACAAGTAATATTTAGTTAATGAGTAATGTGAGTAATGATTTTCCCCTTATATTATATAATGGAAGTCGATATCTCAATCCCATTGATTGAAATGAAATAACTTAAATAAATTTTTAGACATTGTGTTCTATAATAATGTTCAATTTATAGAAAGTAAAAGAAAGAAACATCGAGAATATAGGATTGTGGAACCTTTATGCAACCTACTTTATTAGATATATCATTATAAAGGGATAATATTACACTATAAGCTTCTGTTTGAGGTATTATGTCATTGTAGCATTAACTTATTTCTATAGATGTGCTTTGGTGTGTTTCTAGATGGTAAACTTTTACTTTTGACTTATTGGTTTTATTCAACTAAGAAAGAGTTCATAGACTAAGTATATAAAGAATCTCAGTTAAATAATATTAGAATTTATTATTTTTCAATTTCAAAAAATGTTCTTCCAACACTTTTTCTTATGATTATTCATTTTTTATTGATCATGTGTATTACATCTCTAGTTATTCTAGTTAATATTATGTGAGAATAATATTTAACAAAAATTTAATTTCTATTTAGTGAATATGATATTTATATATTTATTGCGGAATAATGAAGTGAAATTTTTATTAACTATTTGGTCTTCATTTAGGAAACTATAAATATTGTGGAGGAATGGATGATAGAGATTAATGATCAAGTAACAAATAATATATATAAATTGAATGTTATTTGAATAAATAATATTTTTTATAGTTATTGATTTTAGAACATATAAAGAAATAATAATAATAATATTATTATTATAGACGCGGGGTTCTACAATGATTATGAAAATAATAAGACCACGTGTTCAATTTTTATTTTCTAACCCTAGAGTTATATAAAACCAATTATATTATTTTTATAAAGATCTCATTCATTTTTTTTGTTCATAGTGGGATTTGGAGAGAATCCACTAAAATCCAATGGGAGGTCCCTCTCCAAGAACATAGATCAATCCTCCTTAACCCCCACTATAGTGTCGAGAGAGATCGAAGAGAAAAATTCCATCAAGTGGTTCATGGGGTGATAAAAATTGAATAATGAAAGTTTTAGGATCAACTGTGCTAGAAATCGAAGATTCTTACAATGAAAATTGGAGGTCCATAGAACACATGTGAGTCACTACTGGAGGGAATTTGTTCTGCATTCCAACAATGCAGTCAAGGTTTGACATATAGATGTTGTCATATCCATCAATGAAGAAATAATTTTTTGAAATGTAATTATTTAATAGCATATATTAATTATAAATAATATGTGATGATACTGTACTTTTTTATTTTGTATATCAAATACCTATATTATTTGATTCAATTCCACTGAAAATAACATTTATTGTCATGTAAATATTAGATTAATCATTTATTGTGGAAAAAATTAAAGTTAGGCATGTCCCATCTGACACTTCTACTATTTATAAAACCTACTACTTGTAACATAGTTGTCACATTATTATTTATAATTAATTAAAGATTGTATATTTATTTATGCATTATTTATGTGTTTTAAATTATAATTTAATTATTCATTCATTTGAATTTCAAGATCTTTTTTCTTCAATTTTTTTTGAAAATATATATATTAAAATCATTAAATTTGTATTAATTAAATAAATTAAAATATATCATCTAGAGGTAACAAGGAGACCTAATGGATAGCATAAGATTACATGTCATGTAATGGGGGCCGGACTCCATGTACTATTTATTAATTCACTCTAAATTAATTATTAATTAATTCTAGACATATGAATTTATTACATGTTGGGAGTTTAATTGTACACATCTTGTTGACTAGGACATCCTGGAACACAGTCATCTAGAGTACAAACCATGTAACGTTCGTACATTATGTGTATTCCTTCAGTCACATATGACCCATGTATCCTCTAACATAGAATACATTATTGGTGATTGTATGACTTGGAGACCACACACCATGTTTTCCATGTACATGTCATGTAAACCAACACTTTTTGAATGGTTACATGACAATCCCCTAGCCATGTGTTACTGATAAAAGGTGGGAATAATACATGATACGTAAACTACAATATACACATTTTTTAAATTTTCAAAATTACATATAATTGATATTTAATTAAATATACTATTAAATACTTATTAAAATGTGTTTTTAGTAGTCATTAATTTGATTTACATGGAATGGGATAATATATATATATATATATATATATATATCTGTGTGTGTGTATATGTATAAATCTTTCATTAATTTATATATAATTTTTGAATCCATATATCATGTATAGGTCATATTATAGTTATTATTATATGTGTACTGAAGCATAACAAACTCTATAAATACCATGTTTTTTGTCTTTTCATTTAGTTGATAGTACACTCCATGAAATTATGTGATGGGTTTTGTATTTCATATCTCACAAGGGTAAATTGTATATGGGTAGAAAACAGATTGGTTAGTTCAGAAAGGTACTCACCATGATTTCTATAATGTACATTTTTGTAAATAGTTAATTTTAATTAAATTTATTTAATTTTATTAAAATTTTAATGAAGGCCAATTATATGAAAATTTTGATGAGAATAAAGATAAAATGATAGAATAATTTAAGAAGATAATTAATAGATTTTTGTATCATTTATATAAAATAATAATGATTATAATTGAATGATAATTTTATTAAATAAATGATTATTTTTAATTAATGCAGATGATCATGATCCTAAATTAATACATTGTACGTGATTGGTTTATATTAATTTATTATTAAATAAAACAGTTGGCTTTTATGTCACCACTCCACTTATTATGCAATGTCTTACATTTCATGGTTTCTTTTATGTAAACCCAATATCTAATACTTTGGTTCCACTCACCTTTTCATGAGTAAAATCTAATATAATTAATGAATAACCCAAGATAGTGGATTTAGTATCATTTTGATATTGAGTTTAAACAAATCCAAGAGACATATAATGGTGGACATGTGGAAACTGAAAACATAAACCATAGTTCTTTAAATTTGTTTTTCCCATAGGTTCAATATTACAATATCATCATCTATATAAACTGACCATTATTAAACAATATCTTGAGCATACCACATTTTTATTTCATTTATGTCACGTTTCATGTTTATTTCATTACATATTATATTCATGATCATATGAATTATTGAATTAATAATTATTCATGATATAAATAAATAAATTTTCTAATTCATAAATATTATATAAGGCATGTTTAATTACTTAATTAAATCCAATTAAAATTTAAATATATGTAATACATATAATAATTCTAAATTTAGGGATAAAAGTTAAATTTCATCAATTATATATATTAATAATGTATGGAATTTCAATACATCGGTGAAAATTTAACCATTGTTCACAGTTCCAAACTAGCCAATGTTATGTGGCATTGAATTATTGAGAAATTATAACATGATTTTTTGCGTTTGATTAAATTATTTCACCTCAAGATTTGACTTACAAATCATGACAATATGTAAATAAGACGAAAAGGGTTAGAAAATATAATTTATGGATTTCAAGATTAGGGAGTCCACTCAACAAATTATCATACTATGCATTAATGTTGTATGAATTTGGAATGCCTAGATAAAACACTTAGAATTTTTTGACCATACTATTTCAAGAAATGAAGAGTGGAATACAGATCCTTGGCACAAGAATGTCCCAGAAATTGGCTATTCCAAATCCAATTGTGAGGGATGATGGTGATCGATAAAATATTGGAAGATTAATAAACATAGTTCTTATTTATTTTTTTAAATTTTATCAGATAAAGTAATAAAAATCTAAAATTATTATTTATAGAAACAAAACTAACAATGACTTCAAATATATCCCTATGATATGCATATTTGAAGGATAAACTTATCACTAGAAAAAATTTCTTGGAGCGAAAAAGACACTTGTTATTGTTTTTTATGAATGTTAAATTTATATGTTGTAAGAATCTATTCATAATGTGCCTGGAAATGAGGGTAGTGAAGAACAGTTATCTCTCTATTATAAAAATTTGAACGATTCCACATATGTTCAGTTTTCCATGCTATCCTCTATAAACAATAGTCTTTTAATAAAAATGGATGTTATGGATGCATATAGAATTATGTGTCACCATTGATATCTATATAATGAAAAAGAGAGACAAAGGAAATATGAGATCTCTGATGATCTATTTACAACTAATCTTAGAGATTCATCCCCAATTTAACCTCATTAAGTCAGACTGTTGGAAAAATTGAATGCATAGACATATTAAGGAATAAATTTGTAGATGATTTTCACACAGATATCATATTTTTGTTACTACCCAAGTCCTTATATATTTTTTCATAACCAATGGATTAATTATAAGAGTCTTTTGAAACTACTTACTTTGAATCTCCATGTGGATAAGGGCATGCGGTGCAAAAAACCATTCGTCCTTAAGATGAATAAGAAAAAGGAAGGACAAGGTGAAGAGGCCCATGACTCATAACATGTGTAATTATCCTAAGAACCTTCCTTGAAGTAATTTGATGATCTACATATATTAAAAGGAAAATGAATAGGTATGATTACCATGTGGTAAGAAATGCAACTAAAAGTGGAACTGCACCCAAAATCAAGGGGAAACTAAATGTTCATTTTTTATCGAGTGTAATCTTTCATTATCTACAAATTTTTTATTATATATAAATTTTAGTTCTCACATATGAATCCAAATGTTGGAACCATGTTGATTATAAAAATATTTTAGAGGGGAGGTGGATTTTCTAGATGCCAATTGTTAAAGGTTGTCTTTTCTAGCCATCAGTGACTACCACAATTCATTTCCAATATGAACGATTTTGGTTTTATAATATTATTATTATGTACAAAATTTTACAAGAAACTAATTTCTATATTATTCTTATATTAATATTTTTTTTTCAAATTTTGAAATAAAATTTGTTTCTTTTATAATTTATAACCAATGTTTTATTATGAAACATTAAAATAGTGTTATTTTTGAATTTAATTTTGAAAAGTAAACAATGGAAATAGGTTATTTAATATGTTCAAAAACCACATTTGAAACCTAAATATGGCATCACCATATTGGTCTTTTAAATGAGAATAGTTTTAGAAATATCTATCAATATAGTTTTTTATAATTTTTGAGCTAAACCAGTAGAAATATTTATTTCTTGTTTATAATAATAAATAACCAAACCTCAACTCAATGGATACGGTTAAAGGTATGAATATATTTTTGGATTAGTACACATTTATTTGTGTGGACCATTTATAATAGTATCTATAGTTGGATACTCTTACATTATTTCTTTTACTGATGACTTGATTTAATATGACTATGTCTACATGATGTGGTAAAAGTCCAATTCATTTTAGAAATTCGATGAATTCATGAATGAAGTTGAGAATCAACATGGAATGAATATAAAGAATCTCCAATAAGACCAAGGTGTTGAATATATTAACCATAAGTTTACTAAATTATTATTGGATTTTGGGATTGAATTTATAATAAAACCCTCGTTCACCCAATAGTTCAATGGTTTTATTTAAATGATTCACAATACCTTGTTAGATATCGTATGTTCGATGATGATTGATATATATCTTCCAATATATATTTGGGGATACTAATTCCAAAATATTTCATATATATGAAATGGACTACCAAATAAAGTATATAATAAAATTACCTTTATGTAATGGAGTGGATTGAAACCTGTTTTAACACATACACATGTATGGGGTTGCATGGTGTTTTTTGAGGCCTTTTCATGAAATAAACATTCAGACTGAGGAAAAATTTATATCTTTATTATATATCATATGGAAAAAAATGGATACTAAATATACATCCACTCAAAACCTAATGTGACTATCACCAGACATGATGCCTTTCTTTATTGGTAGAACATTTTAAAAAGGATAATGGGGTCAAGATTCACTTTGATGAAGTTGATGCCCAAGATACAAAAGAGTTGCTACCTGAATAGATTACATAGGTCCCCATGGATGAAATCATTCCTAAAACCCAATTATTATACATCATAAAAATATATGAAACATAACAAGGAGATATGTTTTTATAGTCATTGAAGTTATTGAATCATTATTGGTGGACAATAATAACCCTTTATCGTATAAAGAGGTAACAGAGAGCTCAAAAGATAAAGAATGGAAAGAATCCATGAATTCAAAGATGAATTAAATATATCAAAACTATATTTGGGTTTTGTTTGATGTGCATATTTATGTAATGTACATAGAGTGAGAATGGGTATATAAGAGAACACTGGACATAAAAGGTATTGTAAGTACCTATATAAAAGTATAGTGGGTAAAGGGTTTAAAATACATCAATTAATTTTGTATTATGAAACATTTTGACCAGATTAAACGTTTAAATCATACCTATTTATTCTTCATACCACAACATACAATGACTGAAATATGGATGATGGATTCCAAAACATATTTCTTGAATGGGAACCCAAAAAAAAGTTGTCTATATGACACAACTAGAAGGGTTTTTTACTCTTGGGGATTCAAAAAAAATATTTAAAATTTGTATAGATCCATTTATAGATTTAAGAGAGAATTTAGGTCGTGGAACATTCAATTTGATGATTCTATAAACGAATTTTGATTCATTGAGAATGAATGTGAGCCATATTTTTTACAATTAGTTTAATGAGAATGAGGTCATTATCGAAGTTGTATACGTCAATGAAATATTACTTTTTAAAAAAACATACCAGTAATATAGTCTCATAAGGACTAGATAAATAGGTGTATATAAATGAAGGATATAGGTTATGTGGTCTATATTATAGGTATCAAGATCATTAATTATAGATTCAAAAGGCCACATGGACTATGTAAACATACATACATTGACCAGATACGTAAGAGGTTTTTTAAAGAATAATACAAGAGGGTATTAGTTCTAGTGTCACATGGTATACATCACTCTATGAATGTTTCTTATCAGTAACTATAGAAGAAAATAATGAATGACTAAGATATTATACGCTATAATAATATGATCAATCATGTATTCCATGTTATGTACTATAAATGATGTTACCTATTAATTAAGAATGATAGACAGATATCAAGGTGATATAAGATATTAATATTGTTCTTTTGTTAAGTATTTCATTATGTGGCTATGAATTAATAAGGATATGTTCACAGAATATGGGGATATGATGATCTAGTCATTTTTGGTTTTACTAATGTTGGTTTTCAAAAATATCAGAATGATTTGAAGACATACCCATGATATATTTTCTATCAAAATGTAGGAGTTGTAGGCAAGAACATATCAATGAATCTATTTTAGCTAATTATACAATGTATTCTATGTATATATCTTCTTCTAATAAAACCAATAAATACATTTGGATATGAAACATTGTTCATGATCTTGATGTGGTACCTAGGAGTAAATATTCTATCATAGTGTGTTGTGATAATATTGCAATGGTGGCTCTTCAAAAGAATCCACGGTCACATCAATGGACAAATAAAATTTTGATGTACCACCCCTTGATGTATTTTTCTCAATGGTATGAGGTCTTATTAAGTATATTTACCCAAGAAAAAAACTTTCTAGTCTATTTTAATTAGGTTTTATCTCAAAAGAATCATTAGTATCATGTAAGAGCCAGCGGACTGAAGGTTGTTAGTAGTTGGATGTAGTGCATGTTGAATTCTGTTATATTTTGTTCCATAGAATAAAATATTAAGTAAATTAAGAAAGACTATATACATTTTTTCTATATTAATATACTTTTTATCACATTGTTATTGTTCTTCTATATAACATATTATGTGATGTTGTCTTAATAGTAGTTGTCACACCAAAATCTCAAAATAGTTCCCTGCTATGATGAGATCCCATTAGTTCCATGAAAGTATTCTTTAATATTTTTTATATAGTTGAATAAATCATTTTAAAGAGAACATGATTCATTATATTAGGGGTGGAGACTTATAGGATATTTAGGCACCATCATATGGTGTAGACTCATAGTAATATCCAGTGTACTATATTATGAGAGGAAGACCATCTAGTAAGATATCCACAGATTTATGTGTTATTAGATGTTTCTGTCCAGAAATATTTATATATATCCTCAGACGTTAATATTAATATGAATGATTATTATAAGATTCAATATTTTTTGTATTTATGTAAATCATGATGACGTATGTTTGTGTCAATATTCGAACCTCTGGGTGTGCCATCTGTTATATTTCATTAATAACTAATGTGAGAAAATATTTTTCTATTCTATTAATTAATGGAAGTTTAAATATATGTCCCATTTATGGATATGATATATCAAAAATTAATCCATGGTTGTGGTGTTATATATGCAAGTTTAATTTCTAGAAACACAAAGAAATATACATCGACCACAAATGGTGACAGAACCTACATGGATCCTACTTGATTAGAGATATCATGATAAAGGGGATTTATGAGAGTTGAATATATATTAAATATAATTTTCTTTTTGGTTAATATAATATTTATTTATTTATTAATGAATAATTTGGTTATTTTGATTTATTAAATATATAGTTTTTATTCAAGGCCTAATAAATATTGAGTTTGAATGGAGGATGTAATTTAATGGTCTAGTGAGAAATAATAATTTATATATATATATTGAGTGTTATTTGAATAAATAATCCTTCATTCCATTCATGAGTTCAGTGCAACTGAAGAAATAAAAATAATATAATTATTATATACATGGGGTTTAATTGGGATTAAATGAACAATAATGGACCATGTGAAAATGTTATTTTCTATCCCCAACATTATATAATACCAATTATTTTTTTTTCATAAAAATACAAAACATTTTTTATTGTATACAACAAGATCCAAAGAAAAGACTCTAAAATCCCTAAACAGCTCCCTCTCTAAGAATCCTCTCATGAACGGAAATTCATACACCACCACCACCACTATAAATTCTAGATATAGTAAAGAAAACACTTCCTTAATGTGGTTAATGGGTTGATCAATGGTGAATGACTCAAGCAAAAGGATATTATATGCTAGCACCTACAGATTCCTACAAAGATGTTTGGAGGTTCATGGAATATATGTGGATTAACGCTGGATGGATTCTATTCTTGAATACTACAATGCATTGATATTACGATATAGATACCTTTTCAGATTCGCCAATTATTAAATAATTTCTTACATACAAATTATTTATTTTCATAAATTAATTATAAATAATATGTGGAAATCTTGCAGTTTGGTTCCAGTGTTTATCCATTATTTGTATTCATTGAGTCAATTATTTTTATCACATAATTAATAATTAGGTAAATCATGGATTAATAATTTATCATGCAAAAAAGTTGGGCATGTCCCATTTGATACATTCATAACGACCAGAACCTATACTCGGACTTGACATAGCAACAACCAACCGTATCATAGAACTAGATGCCCAAACATAACCTATGCACTATATCTCCTCCACATGACATAGTTAAGTCTCTGTATACCCATCACCACACCACAATACATCCAATACATCAAAAAACATAGGATATACACTTACATGACATAGGGGTGATACATAAGTTCTCTAACCTTACATAAATTATACCTGAATTGACATTATGAAATATTACCACTATAGTGTAACTGAGTTCCCCATTCCATATATCTACTATTATACTAACAATGAGAAATATACAAACCCTTAAATAAAACATGAATCACAGTTATTATTTGTTCAAAATTTTGTAACCCAATTCCCACAATGTAATCAGATTCCCTTATAAAAATACATCCTCAATGACTCATATCCTTTCTCAAAACTCAGATCTATGCCTCAATCATCAAAAAATAAACAAGTTGAGGATATTTAATATATAGGTAATCGTGTTATATAAACCTAAAATGATTCCCCCCTCAATATTTAAAAAAATAATGGATGGAATATGGGGGAATTGTGAATAATCAACATGTGATATACCTCTAAAGAATCTAATTAAATTCAAAACATGATCACAAGTAAGACACATACAAAAAAAGAAATGAAAAACTTTTATAAACCAGAAATAATCTTGGAAAACATCATTAAGAAAAGTAAAATTCATAAAAACTCAATACTCTATGAGAACATGTGTGTCTCAAACTCTGAAGTACTATCTTATAGATGTCCATTCATCAATAGAACCTATACTAGGGTTAATACACACCCACATAAAACCTTCCCCCAAAGATGTGGGGTATTAAATGGTCTCACCAATAATTTATTTCCACCATCTATGTTAAAAATTATCTAGTCATGGGGCATAGAGTAATCATGATATTACAACATAGATAGGAAACCTAAATGTTTTTTGGATACTATTAAATTATATTATAATAGATAATTGATGTCAAATGTTACCGACGCATAATAAAACCACAAAATTCTTGGAAATAATCCAGAAATTTTACTCCCTATAACAACCCTATATACTCATATTGATAGAAAATAAACAATAATATGTAGTCTCTGATCTTGAAAATGAGGGGGCCCCTCTAGTTATCATCATAAGCCTTATGGTGGGATTTTTCTACCTTTATCCACTCTCAATCCACGTAGATTTTATCCATTATACTCTACAAAAAATTTTGAAAAAGGAATAAAGAATCCCCTACCTCAGTCTAGTACTAAATATATCAATATGTACATCAATAAAATTTCATGAATAAAGCCTTTATAATGGATGGGTGATAACTATTTTTGTAATAAATCTAAACCATGGGTAAGTGCTTCACCCTTGATATGAAGAATCCCAAACATAATCCAAAAACATGACCTCTAGCACCTGGATTGTCCAATATATTTTTGTAAACCCCTAATAATTTATATCTTTTTTTAAATACTATATTTATTAGTGGGTGGTATATGCATCATCAATCTTTAACAAACCCAGATATACTATTATTTAATTATAAATATTATGAACTAGTCATTGGTTTGGCATGTATGAATATGAATTACCATATTAAGAAATATATTGAAAATTTTTTCCCTTAATAAAATTTAAAATAATTATTTAATTTATTATAAATTTATATAAATTAAAATAATAATATTTTTAATGTAAAGTATATATTTATATAAAACTATTTTTATGGGTGAAAGGTATTTTAATGTTAATAAAATAATTTTTACATTTTTTATAATTTATTATAATGAAATAATTATATTATGTACATAGTTTAAGTATTTAATATTAATTTTAATATGGTTTTTGGGAAATTATTGATAATAAACTCAATTTATACATCAAAAATCGACCTTCATCAAAAACGGGGTTAATTTCATTTTGTGAAGGAATATTAATACTAATTTATGTCAAATTTTGAATTTTTTTATAAAAATGATTTATTTTTTTTATTTGAATATCAAAAGTAGCTAAATAGGAAATATTTGGATTTCTCTAAAAAGATTAATCTTTTATTTTATAGTTAAAAGAATTTTGATTTTATAAAAAAATATCATTTATTATAAAGTATTTATATATAATTAATTTTTATGTAATGGTTTTAAAATTTAATTAGTTCATTTTGATTAATATTAACCCAATAAATATTATTGGAATTAATATTGTAATTTAATTTGGTATAAAAACATTTTTAAACTTGAAAGGACGTTTTCATGAAAACAGTTTCTCATTGTGTTTTAGAGGTTTATTTTAAAATTTATTTTTTATACTTCAAGAAATTGAATTTTATATAGTTTATTATATATATATATATTATAGTGATATCTATATTTTTTAATTACACCAATTTCATTTATTTTCATTTTGAATTGTATCTTTTGTAAAAATCCAGGTACCATGGTAAGAGTAAAATGAGGTTAAAGGGTTAAAACTAATAATATATGGGTTAAAATGACATAAATAAATAGATAAATCATATTATATTGTCATAAATATACTATATACACTTCCTTCCTTGACATTTTTTCATTTGGGAGGCATTTTTATTGAGTAAGATATTAATTTATCTTAATATTTTGAAAATTTTGATATATGTCATCTCCTTCACTTATTAAAAGAGACCCACTACTCTCTATTATCCAAACTCGATGATTCTATAATATCATTAAATCTATACCCAAATAACATCCTAAAATCCCGAAACAAATCAACATGGTTATTTAATAATTATAATACCATCATATAAATGATTGAGTAATAAACATAGGGATTTTGTCTCGAGAAGAGCTATAGTTCTTAACCGACTGGATTCATTTTATTTCATATTTCACAACATTAAAATATGTATTAAAAATTTTCTTGTAATAATGTAAGTATATCCTATATAATTTTATGTTATTATGTTAATTTTATTATCTTAATTCATCAACATGACCATCTAATGAAAATTAAAAACATCACTCATGCATACTAGTGGTCTACTTCCTCACAAGATGGTGTATTTTATTTTTCATTAGATACTCAAATAGTTGGACATAATAATGGATAAAAATTAATTTATAGAATATAAATGATATAAATATATTATTTTTATGGTAGGAAAGATAATCTAATTATTTTTTACCATCTAAAGAAAAATAAAAACATCACTCGTGTGTATGTGCAGACTACCGCATCGCAAACAGATGTATTTTATTCTTTAAAACTGCCTAACATGGATTATATATATTATTAGATTAAAATAAATAATATGATATTAATGATATAAATATAATTATATATATATAAAATAATACTTAACTTCTTCCACTCATGTTCATTGAAAAATGGAAACATCACTCTTGTATAGGTACAGACAATCATATCCATGTTGTAATGTAATACATTTTTCATAGCAATAATTCACGTTTGTTAATAAAATTATAAATAATATATATAATTTATAATTATACAATTATTAAAATTTTGAAAATTATATACTCAATTTACTATATCCAACCATCCCAATCCATTTCTAACATATAAGGTTAATGGTCTCAAAATATTTGACATTAACATACTTTTTAAGTAATTATGTTTCACATAGATATAAGTGAAATAAATAAAATAATTAAATTCAAAATTGTTTTTATGAAATTTATTAATAAACAAAATATTATTATTTATAATGATAAGGAATGTTTGTGACATGTGCAACTCAAGATAAGGGACACATTACTTAAAGACCTCGTTTTAAGTATTTTAATGATTTATTTTCAAAATACTTTGCATCTATGTACATATTAATAAAATTATTTTACAAATGTGTTTTTGTTGATATAAATACATTATATGGTAAATTTTATGCAACATTTAAACTTCTTTCAGTTGTTTTAAAATGGAATATTTTTTATATATTTTATACAGAAAAGTTTGACTTTATATAAAAAATGGAAAAAATTAATGTATTATTTTAACATATACAACATTAAAAAAATTCATTCATCAAAATCCATTATATCATATTTATATTCCAATAAAATATTATATTTTTCTTTAATGGATTCCATCATTCCCATTTTATGGGTATTTTAGTATTGAAAATGGTGTTTTTAATGAAAGGGTTATATCAATACACGAAAATATTTTCCATATGTGTTCAAAAGTATATTTTGATGAGTTTGATAGAAAAAATGAATTATTATATGAGTTTTTTTGTAGATACGGTCCTTATAAATTATTATTATGATGGGTTATCTCGATATATCTATCTATTTCATTGGTAAGGATTATGTTCTCTGGAGAATTATGTTGGAATTAACTACGTACGTTATTCCATTTGTAAAGGTTCTTATAAGGGTTATATTAAGATTATTTCTAAAGAAACATTGAGTAATTTAATGTTATATTTAATGAGTTTTTATTGGAACATTTTTATTTCAAAATTTAATCTAATGAAATTTTTTTAAATGTAATTATTATACCCTTTGTGAGGAAAAGTATATTTTTATGAAAATATTTTTCATGGGTTATCATATTTTATATGGAAACATCATGATTATAATTACACATTTATTTTTTCTAGTAAAATTTTTCATGATATTATTTTGTTATTAAACCTAATGTTGTCTGTATGTAAATGATTATTTGATATCAAAGTATATTAGTGCTAAAATATCATATAAGACCTCATGGTTTTCAAATGGAATAATGAGTTTATTTTAATATTTTTTATGTCTCTTACTATAATTTTTGATCTCATCCCCTGATTTAAAATGTTTTTTACGTTTTTATTGATTATTATTATCATTTATGTAGTTATACTGAATATTATGTTGATTTTTCATGAAAAAAACAAGTTTCATTTTAAAAATATTACATTTTAGAAAAAATAGATAATAGGTTCAATTGTATACATTGTAATGGATGGGATTATTATGTGAGAGTCATAAATAAATTATCTAAAAATATATAACTACAAATGTCCATAAGAATTCAATAAAATGAATTCTTTATTTAAAGTACAATATTATTATCAAACACTAACCCACATGGGTCCTCCTTTCCTACAATAATCCAGGTGTGAATACACCATGCCCTCCAAAAAATTTATATGGAAGGGAGACCAAAATCAAGTAGGTATATTAAAAACATGGGGGAGATAGCCTATAGAACATATATTCATGAACACCCATCCATTTCTATGAACCAGTGTAGAGAAAATAAAACAAATTACCAAAATTCATGAATACATTTATGAAAAAATCATATTGTAGAAAAATTAAAAAAATAATGAATGGTAAAAATAAAATACCAAAAAAAAGATAAAATCATCCATACTTATTATTTGGAGAAGTCTAATGTCAAATGACACCACTCTTACACACCTCAGTGTTTCTATCTCTCTATACTCTTCATTTTATGGGTCATCCTTTGATTCTATGAAAAATCATGTCATGAGCATACAAAATGAAATTTATTGGAAGATCCCATGAAATTTTTAGGATAAAAACACCCAGTAGGATTAAAAAAACATCAATATAAATATGATCAAATGAAAATAAATATCACAATCCACCCATTTCTAGTGGGTACTGAAAATACAAGTGAGATAGAAAATAATTCTCTATCTCCGCAACTTGGCTAGAATTGAATAGTCAGATCATCACCACCTATTATGTAAATAAATTATGAAAAATATTTAATGGTGACCTTGAATGAACTATAAATACTCACCATAAACCCCAATTCTCATGGTATCAACCATAATTCCATCCATAAAATCCCACTCATTTTTCAATGGTAACAATCATCATGGAGTACACACTCCACAAGCCCTACCATACCTAACAGAACTCATCTAAAAGTTCTCACCCACAAATAATTGCTAAGCTGATTGAACAACCATTTAATACCTAATGGTATACAACTGATAAAACATGCTCCTCATGCCTCACCATGGATAAATTCATGTTTCAACCTAGAAGATTGCAATACTCACCTAGGGGATCACTACCATGTCTCATTAGGGACTCCACAAACCCTACAAGAACTCATAATATATCAACTCATAGATTGAGGTCACACACATGACCATTGGGGGATAGAAAAAAACAAATCTAAAACACTAGATATTGAGGCACATAGATTAGGGATCATACCTAGGGCCACAGGGGGACACCACAATCCTTACCAAGTCATAGAAGTATGATACTTAGATACGGGAGCACACATAAGATCACAAAGATTTATTGAAAACCAATTCTATGACTACTCACTATTTAAAGGGTAGTATATATGATAATAACATGAAACCTACTATAAAAATATTTTATTCTTGGGATCGATTCATATTCATTCTTGTTCGGATACCATAAGCCCCACCTAGTTAATATGAAGCAATAGAAGGCCCTCCCTATGGATTCCTAAAGGAAAAAATGAACTCCTTATGAACCAGTCCAATAGATAATATCAATATCATATTCTTAAGATTTAAACCCATATTGTATCTTAGAGGTATTGATAAAGGAAGCACATCCAACTGGAATTGGTCAATGCAACACTACAAATATTTGTCCGCTAGTATATCATCTTGGTTTATAACTAAAACCAATTCCATGGAAAACCTCATTATATATGAGGAAAAGAACTTAGGATTAGATACTCATGGGGCTACATCTACATATTGAAGATAGAGATTCTTTAGGGTATGTCTCTGAGGTATGTATTAAATGAATCAACCTAGGGTACACAATGTGTCTCTAGAGACCCAGCCCTAGCTATGTACCCTCATGGTAATTAGTACTTATGAAAGTAAAAAGTGTGTATATTGGTTTACACAGTGTTTAACCCCACCTAATTACCTAGGCATGTCCTCTCCAACACATCTCCTATAATTCCATGTTTCACAACATGGTGAGAGCCCTTGGTACAAATTTCGTACCTCTTACCTAGTACAAGACAATTTCATTGTCCCTGCCCATGTATAGAATCATGTACCCATGTACCATTACCATACCCATGTACCTATCATTTTCCTTTATCCTATATATAGTCTAGGTCTATCTGTCTTCTCCCCTTACAAGATGTGCCTTCCCATTTCCTCATCCATTCGGTGAAGCCTCACAACATAACATATACCCATAGTAAAAAATGTGTAATTCACAATGATCAACTTCCTTAAATGGGAAGAACACATAGAGTGTTCACCAGGACTATATTTCTTGTTATTGGGATTTATGAACAAAAAATCACTATGATCCTCCCAAAACACACAATTTTCTACAAATTCCAAAAGATCGGCCCCCATGGGATCTCTATAATATGTAATAGGGATCCAAAAAAATAAAACAATTCATATATGGATATATAACATAAGACACAAATATCTACCAAAATCATGGAGAAAAAAAATAGGATTGGGTTTGACATGATGAACAAAACAAGATACACCTTGATCTAGTGTTAATTTCCCTCATGAATAGAGTCTAGCAGTATCTCCTCTCTCCATTGGTTCATCCATCACACAAAAGAAGAAAACATCCTCGCCCACTACTATTTATGAAACCAAAATGGGGATAGGGTATAAACATAGTAATTAATAATTATTTAGTTAATAATCCTCCATCATTTATTGAAACTCCATCAATCACCTCAATGTCGGAACTAGACAAAAAACATTATGTTTTGCCTCAAGTAAAACTCACATTCAAAACTCAAAAATATTATTAGATTTCCTGCTCGAGAATCCATTCTGTTTTTATATCATATTTCCTATAAAATTATCCCTTTGTCATATTATAATTTCAATATTTTTAATATCACCATTTAGAGTCTTTATGGGACCCTAAATTCAAAAAAGAAATAGTTTTGGACATTGGAAATATTTCCCAAAACATTCCAAATACGTACATAGAAAAAAGAGTCATTACACTATCCCCACCATTTGGAATTTTCAGGCAGAAAACCAAAACCTTCACACAAGTGGGAATAACTGAGATCCAAACTGGGTCTCCAACATCGATGATATCTCAAAAGGGCCAATGTGCTACCAATTAACACACCCATATGGGAACAACATGCCCACAAATGGTCTTCTCCATCCAAATCACAAGCATCTTTGGTAATGTGAAAATGGAAACTCCATGCTCAACGTCCTTCTCACCCTATTTCATATCATCAATGCATGATGCCCAAACCTCCTCAAGGGTGAATTGTGGAGAAATTCAAAGAACCTAGTATAATTATGGTCATAGCGTCATTAGTCATGGAACATTATTAACCCATTCCAAAATTGGGGAAAGGGTGTTAAAATATTATATCCCACTGGCTATGACCAACTAAAAGGTGAACATCAAGGCCTGAATCATGGTATTGAACAACAAATAAAACCAAATGCATGGGGTAGAAACCCTAATATCAATGACAACTGATCCCCTAAAATCCTCTTACACAACAAGGATTCCCATGATATCCTATTGTAACTTCCCTTAGATGGGTATGAAGTGGGAAAACCCATTGATATGGTCTATTACTACTTATATATTGTTGTGATATTGTTCTAATCTTTTAAACATATTCAAAATAACTATTTTCTACACCCCATTTCCACTATCATCTAGGAACCTCAACCTCAACCTACTGATAGGTGAGACACAAAGATATAACTCATCAATAAGCCATCATATCCATGACCACCACACCTGATGTCAATGGATCTTGCTAAAACCACCTCTCTCATGTGTTTAATACTAAAAAACAACCTCTTTATCACCTCATATCATAGTGTGACTAGTGTCATTAGGAATCCTTGGTAGGTCAACATACTCCCGACCTTTGAGAAACCCAACAAAAACATGCCTAGTGGATATTTTGTCACACAAGACCTTTGAATAAAACCCTATATTTCCCCTGCCAATATTTTTAAAAATTGAAGGGGAAACAACCATCGATTAGAGACATGCTTGACCATACTCAACCTCAAGGGTAAGCTGAAAAGAGCATAATTAATCTATTAACATACTGAATAATTGTGAATAAGAAACCCTACAGTGAGAATCTATTACTATGGCCACACACTTGGTTGGATCTAAATTGAGAAGAAACTCAACCTCTTTCGGGACAATGATCACTCCAATGTTCAAGAAGACATTTCAAATGAAGTGGATTGTATGATCCCATCACTAACTCTATGATAGCTCCCATTAAAATAGGTACTCTCAATGAATGTCTAGATCCAGACTCATGTGTCATTCATGAATCATTTAAACTAAAAAATAATGGTACAGACAAAGAATACTACATACAGTTCCAAATAGGGTTGAAGGATCCAATTCTAAAGTCTCTCATCCACCTTCGATGAGAACAACATAGGCCTGCTAATGTAAACACATTAAGTATTACAAATCTCATCATCTACAAACCTCCAACTTCACCTCTAGATCATGAATCTCAATGTGATACATCTGATATGCTAGAAAAAATATCAAATAATTCATTAGGTTCCAGTGTATAAAAATTACTAGCTCTCTATGGGGAGGAAATCATGACATTATTTGAGGAATAAATCCTCATACTCCACCACCACTGCATGTAACCAAATGCTCATAACATCCACTAATCCTAGGGTTATACTAGTCTAATAACAAAAAAATGTGTGTATGCACTAAAACATGATCTCATCATTATTTTCATGGTATTAGTAGTCATAAATGGATGAAAAATAAATCCCACAATCCAAATGTACTATTATACCCACTGGTGGAAACCATCGTAGAATGTATGGTAGGAAAAGAATCCAAAATGAGGAATATATAATAGATCTATCTACTATAATGGAGATATTATATCTAAGGATCTATCCACCTAGATTTAGGGCACACTATTGATAGTTGTTTGAATCCACTTATACTCTCTATAGGAACATAAAAAATGATGGTTGAGCTAATGTTCTCCACTAATATATTTAGGCCTTGAACTAAAAATGCTCCTAGGGGATGGTGGCTCATAAAACAATGTCCCAAATGTAACTCGGGTAATGAATACATGGGCCATTCATTAAACTATAGTCGATCCTCTATGATATAAGCCCCTTCTTTTAGAAGCACATCCTTCCCCTTTTCCTCCTGTTCACCCCAACCCAGGCCTATTCTGATAGCTCAACACGCCGAATTTCCCCAAACACACATGTCAAAGGAACACATCCACCACACCTTAAAAATATAAGCATTGGGTGTAAATAACATTCCCATAGGTTTTTATTCCTATAACAAGAATTAATTTTTATGGGTAAATCATCTCGCTTTCTTATGAGTCTATATCTATATAAAAAATCTCCACCACAATGCTCCATCAATTCCACACATCACCATAGAGAAGTCTCGATAAAGAAGCAGAATGAAATTAATATCTTGAACCTGTGTCTAAAAATACTACTAAAAATTATAAAGTTCATAGATCACACATATATTCATCCCAAGAGCCTTTAGGTCATAGGACTCTATGGACTACATTTTTCCACACTCCCACCCCCAGCTCCTAGATCAGGACACAAAATACATAGGGTATTGGTGACCATAGGTTAAATCACCATCCACCCAATTCTACTAGAATCAATCATTTTCCATATCCACTATAATGAAAAAAAAAATTATTTTTCTATTGTCTCTACTAGGGTGGTACATCAACAATCTCCCTATTAGTGGCATGGTGGTTTGGACAATACTTCTTGATATGTACCCGTATATCATAGGTGAAACACCACCTCTCTCGTAGCTGACTAGAAATAAAATAATAACATTGAGCCATTAAGTATTTATCCGAGCACCATCTAACAATGTATATCACACACCTTGATCCATGATCCTGACATCAAATAGATTCTTCCAAATTCATAGATTCTATGTTACCTTCCACAAAATATGGAATCTTCTTTTCCAGAAAGATATCAAATACGAGGGCTTTATCAATGAATCCATTATATGTGGGATTGAAAATTGATATCACTGATACCTAATATCATGGATTAAACTCATCTCAATGGTCTATTATTAGAAAAACTGATATCTAACTATATCCATAGAGTATATCAAGAGGTCATTGAACCTCACTGAACACCCGACCACAGTCATACAACCCTACTAAAGCTGAAGAAGCTCATAGATATGCACCACTCATCATGCAGATGGGTAAAACTATTCCCTAAGGAGTTTTTCAATGTCTATCCAAGTCAGATTCATCTCATCACTGGTATGATTCACCAAAATTCACTATTACCCAATATATCCCATAATAAGACTCACTTTTGTGAACAACATCAAATCTAGAGGTTCCTTTATAGGGTATAAAATGTGCTTGACTACCTCATGATAGTCATCAAGTAAATGAGGTTCTCGATCACCAGGTTACCTAGGAGGTATCTACGATTGAAACTCAAGGTGTACACTCAGACTACTCACATCCTCAACATAGAATATCATTGAAACATACTACTCAATGGGTGGTGGAACAACTGGAAAACCACCTAGTGGTACCACCTCTTATGTAGACCCCTAAACTGAAGCCTCATCAATATGATGATCATTATCATGATAGCACTATGGAAACTTGACTTGTTATCATCATAGGGAAATCCCAAAATAGTCAATATCTCCAAAAATCAAAGAGTATATATAGGTATTTGACATAATAAGGACATGAGAAACACAACCCATTCCTATATGACACATTTATGAATATTTCCCAAAAACCACTGCCAACATATAACGATTCAACAAACATATTATAAAATTCATAGGGAATGGATATATTGATTGTGGTACCAATACTGGTTCCCTATCTTGAAATCCAAACATGAGAAACAATAAAAATGTTTCCAAAAATCTTATTCTAATCATCATATCTAGATAAAACCTAACTGAATTTTTAAGAAAGAACTCCCTTTGATATAGCCCTAGTATGACCTGACTCACTAGAGTCCACCTGGTCAGTGAAAAGTTGGGTGAAACTACCCCTAGAACACCACCAATAGGCCAAGGGCTGGTGACCAGTGCTATGTAGGTATACCACACACACGTTATTCCTTAGCCTGTGGAACCTGTACACACACACACACATCCATATCAATGCAATTGTGTAGATATAACAATAAAAATGATGCAAAAATTAATTCAAATATCTTTCCCACAATTAGATTATAAAAAAATTATTAAAATTATGAAACGGAAAAACAAAATCCCACCAAAATTAGATAATAGTTTTTAAACCACTTAGTAGGAGGGGATTGCAGTCAAATGAAACCACTAGTACACACCTAAGTCTCTCTAGATCACTAAGATCTACCTTAATTGTTCTCTCCTAGGACTTCATAAAAAGGACTATTGTCGAAAAAAGACAAGATATGTGGGGGAAAATACGATATAGGCTTGTTTATAACAATACCTTTTGGGATCTTAAAAACACAAAATAAAATGGAGTAATTAAAGGGAAACATTCCAATTGATCCATGACCAGAGGGTATAGAAAACCAAAGAGAGAGAGACCAATAATATCCATCTCCAAAGCATAGATATACAATAAAATTTGTCTCATTAACATCTATTATGTCAATTAATTATGAATCCTACTAAAATTAATCAAAGAATAACTCAGATATAGTCATCGTAGATGCCAAGTATCATAGTCTCATCCATGAAATCAACCACATGATCTGACTTTAGGCTCAAAAAGAAACACACATCTGGGAGTACTCACTCTCTGATCCCTATCATCCTAGATAAAAATCATCTCAGAGATCTCACTTGTTATGTATCACTATGCTGATGTGACATCCCTTCCATTCATGGTGGCATACAACCAATATAACATGCTCGACGAGTAACATAATAGAGAATTTAATGATGGGACTCATTGGATGTTGATACATAGATAGGGGAAAACATGATAGCCTCATAATGGGATCCAAAAACACAACCATAACATAGAATATCTATACTAAAATATTTGGGATGACACACAGGACCACTAGGGGGCATCATTATCTAATATGTATCACTAGAGATCAGAGATCATTGATATGGTATGATGCTTAGGACTACCAAGGGACACCAAGAACCTTGACAAGTCTTAATATCATAGTACACAGATAGAGGATCACACCTAGGACTATTGGGAGATATGAAAACCCAATATAGAACTACCCACTATGTAGAGGATCATATACACAATGATATCGCAAACCCTAGTGGACGAACCAATTATGTTGAGGATCAATGCATGTGCATGCAGGTCATAATGACACAACAATACCCACCTAGGGAAGACGATGTGACATATGATCCTTCCTTGGGAATTCTTAGAGGGATACACAAACTCTATCTGAACTAGTCCCATAAAGGGAAAAAAATCCTATGATAATGGATTTAATGCCACAATATACCCTCATAGGGATGAAACAAGGAAGCACACCCACCTTGAACTAGACTATGTGTTTCTAAAAGAATTTTCTTGATATCATAACATCACATCACATCACATATCTTTTGAAAAAAACCATGGAAACTATCATTTTCAATATAGAAACCCACTCAGGATACGATACTCATGGACCTACATCTTAGTACTAAATATGGAGATGTGTTAGGAATAAGTAACTAAGGCGAGTACATGATGATTCCCCCAGAACTGGACATGTACTCACTAAGTAAATAGATTTTATTAAATTAAAAATCATGTACAAGGGGTTACAAATAATGTAGCCCCTTCTGGTTAATTTGGTGTGTCATATCCCATACATAACTTATCTTTTTATGTATCCCTACATAGTGTGCACCCTCAGTATGTGGAAAGGACATCTTATTCCAACCCAATATTGTTTTCTTGGACATTTTGGTGTACCAGAGCTTGTTCCTGTGTACCTCATAATGAGCATATATACCTTCTTGTGTCCTCACAAATGTGTACACCTGAGGTCTAGTTGTGTACTTCCACAAGAACATAATCCCTTACAAGGAATGCCTACCCATTTACTCAGCCACCCACTGATGCCTAAATATAATGTGTACCCCTAGTAAATATAATGTAGATCCAATGATTATCTTCCTTTAATGTAAATAACAAAAAATATGTTCTCTCACACTACATGTTATGTTGTAAGGATTTTAAAATAATAATTCACTATGATCCTCCCGAAACCCCAGATTTTCACCACATTTTCACTAATCAACCACCATAGGATATGTAGTAGTTGTAATATGGATCTCAAACCTTAAAAAATTCATATATAGAGGAGGATCAATATAAATAATAAATCCTCCTACCTTATGGAGAAATGATAATTCTTCGTGTCCAATGTAGCTCCCAGAAGCCTCCACACCTCAATCATTGGACAATCACCATCATGAATAGAGTCCAATGGTGTATCCTAACTCCCTCTATTCATCCATCATAGAAAGGTGGAAATATCATCTCCCTCTACCATGAAAGGAACATAAATGGGGGAGTGTTTGTTTTATTAATTATTTATTAATAAATTAATAAACCATTATCATTTAATTCTGTAGTAATGGTAACCCCCAACTTGGTGCCTAACACCAACAAATGATATATCAAAAATAGGGTAAATCCAGTCTTCAAAACTCAAATGCGGACTTATATTTCCAATCCATGAAATTGTATAGGCTTTATTAAAAATTTCATGGAAAATTTCATGTGGGTGATGTTATATATTAAATATTTTTTAATATCACCATTCTGATGGTCACTCGGCCCCCTAATTCTATGTCATCTCAGTTCCTGGATTTATAAATATTCCTCATAATATTTAAAATTCTTACACTGAACAAAAATCATTACCATTATTTAATTTTTATGTTCATTTCATAATAATTGGGCTAAAAGAATGTGTATAGATAACTTCACAGGTTTAGATGTTATTTGAGAAGAATTTATAAGTCCTCTATAACCAGAAAAGTATTTATGTTAGAAAGGATTATTGTTATTTTGGAAAAATCCAAAAAATTTAATTAAAGATAACATTACTATTGATATTTTAGTGTTTATCCAACTTTTTATATAGTTTTTTATGATTTTATTTCACATAGAGACACTAAATGTTTTATATTTTAGTAAAATTTTTAAACAAGAAAGAACAAAATTAATAATGGGTGAGAAGGAAAATAATGTGGTTTCCTGAAGAAGATACTAAACAAGATATTAGAAATAGAAAAACAATCCTTTTTATTATTAAAAAAATATCATGAGTTATGATTAATTATAGGAACTAAGGTGAGTACCCAAATACAGTAAATAATAGAAAAATATAGTTTCATATAAATTCAAGTGATAAATATCAGGATGTTAAAAAGATTCAATGACATTTTTTCATGAATATGGGATGAATTACCCATAGAAAGGACTTATTTTAATTTTTCTATGTTTTATATATTGTAAATTAGGGAATAAGAAAGTAAAATGATAAGGAAAAAAGGGAGAGTTAGTTAAACACCATAAAGGGTGATAATGTTCTCCCCATGGTAACAATTGGATGCTTAAAATGTGGGGAGTATAGAAATTATTCAAATCTCTTTCCTAGGGGAAAGTTAATTATGGGTTTCATAAATCCATATAACTGAAGGTTTAATAATTTCTAATTACATTGTAGCTAAATTTGAGAGAATTATTAATTCCATATAGAATGTATGGATTTTATTTCGGATAATGTATTTATATTGATGAATATTATGACATGATTCGTATTTTTTTGTATTATGGAATTATTAAGGAATAATATTGAAATTTTTGGTTTATTGATTATAAGGTAAATTAAAATTGTAATGTTTCAATATATATGGGTTTCATTATATGATTTAGTGATAAATTTATACCTGATCACAAGTTCAAAGGAATCAATACTCTTCTGATTTTTTTTGTGATGAGGGTACATTGGGAGACAAATATTGAGTTTTTAAAAAAATGTTTTATTTATATGTAACCATTATTATTAACATGTGCTTTATTGAAAATGTTATTTGAGGAATGATTCTTTTATATTTCTTAGACATATTATAAAATTTATCCACATCCTTGAGTATTAAAAGGATCATTTATATTGAGGTAATTATGGATAATATGGATAAATATGTTACTATATTTTGGGAACATAAAATTTATTATATTATTAGTGATTTAGTTATTATGTGATTAATGTTATTTTTCAAGGATTAAAAATTCTGGATACATTATATGATGAAGTTAAATATAATTTCGTTTAGATAAGAAGGTATTGGACGAGATTCTGAATGATATTTAGAAAGTATATATGATTTTATATTGGAATAATGGAGATTCAGGTTGTTTATAGAAAGTATTTTCATTATTTTTTATGTTATATAATTAGGTCATATTAATTTTTGGGTATATAAATTCATATGTGAATAAATTTGTTTGGATCTAACTGTGAAATTGATGTCGAGTGAATATGTGATAAAGTCATTTGGACTTTTTTTAGATTTGAACATAATCAAGAATATTTTGATGTATTTCAAAGTTATTAGTTTTTGAAATTTTAAAATCATAAATTTGTTTGATATTTTTAGGATGTTGATAACAATGTAGGATTTAATCAAATTATATAATATATTTCTTTGTGAAAAGAAATTTTTGGATTTGATTAATTGATAAAAGTTAGAGAAATAATCTTTCAGCCATTTAAAAATCTTGTGATCCATTAAAAGATAATTTTACTGCTTCATGTATAGAAATTTCATCTTATCTACTTCTTTCAAGGATTAAGAGATGATATTAAAGTGAAAATTGATGGAATAATAACTCAACATTAAAATTGTTCTTATTAAATTGAAATAAATTGAGTATGTCTATTTTATCATATTTTCAATCAAGATAGTTAAATAATCCCTAATCTCCAAAAAAAGATATTTATATTAAGAAATTTAACCTTATACCATATTTAATGATGAAATTATGGAATTCATTATCCACAACTAATTTATGGTTTTAGGGTCATTAACTTTTGCATTAAAATCTACTCTATCACACTCTATTATTCCTGGGATGTTATTTTATTCTCCATGTCCATATTTTTACTTCCATCAAATGATCTTTTTATTTATGAATTGAATAATGTCGTATTTTATCTGAACATCATATTTATATTCTTCAAATTCCAAATGTATGTTTATTTGTCACATTTAATGATATATGTTTTCACCAATGTTATTTTAAATGTTAAAAATGTTCTCCTTTCATGATTATATGTATTATCTTATTGTAAATTGAATTGATTTTAAATTTATTTAAACCCTTTATATAGAGAACGATGCAAAAT
The DNA here is from genome assembly GCA_963277665.1 of Viscum album. Taxonomy (NCBI): domain Eukaryota; kingdom Viridiplantae; phylum Streptophyta; class Magnoliopsida; order Santalales; family Viscaceae; genus Viscum; species Viscum album. The sequence goes on along the minus strand of OY728121.1, from coordinate 1,899,694,978 downwards.
TTAAAGCATTATATTATATTAAGGGGGTAGAATATAACACAAAAAGATTATATAATTTGACTCTTTAATTAATATGAATTATCAAGATTAAAAAACCACGATATGATATTATTTAATTATAAACATTACGTCTTAGTCATTGAATTACAGGTATTAATATAAATTATCATATTCTGATATATATTAATATATATATAATACTAAAATATTAATAATAAATTATTCTTTTTTTAATAATTTAGAAATAAAGGTAAAATATTTTGAATGTAAAAGATATACTTTTCATAAAAATATTTTAATAGGAAAAAAATATTTTAATCCTAATATCATAAATTTATAACTATTTAAAAATAATTCTAGTAAAATATGTATATTTTAGTTATAGTTTCATAAATTAACATTCATTTAATTTTGATAATTAGTTAATGAATGTGAATAAATTCATTTTATGTTTAAAAAATTGTTTCTTCAAAAGTGTATTTATTTAATTTTGTGCATGAATATTATAATAATTTTATACCAAGTTTAGGAAGTTTTTATAGTTAAATGGATTTAATTTTTTTATCTATCTTATAAAAATTAGATTAACAGAATTTTTTGGAATAATTTTATTTTTCATTTAAAAGTGAAAAATACCAATTTTCTTGAAAAAATATTTTTTCATATCAATTATTTCCATAGTATAATTTTTATTTATATTTATTATTAAAATTTAATAAACTTTTTATTTAAAATATTAAAAAATATTGGACTAAAAATTATACATTAATTTTTTATAAAACATATTTATACAAAAAAGGCATTTTTATAGGAATCATTTTGTCATCGCGTTTTGTAGGTTTGTATTAAAAGTAATTTCTTCCACTTTTAAAAATTTAAATTTTATAAAATATAAGATATATTTTTAATTGTCATTTAAACATTCCTTATTGAGTGTGCTTTCTCTTTTTGGTCATTATGAATACTATCTTTAGTAAAATTGAAGATACCATTGTAATAGTTAAACGGGTTAAAAGTGTTAAAACTAAAATGATAGGGGATAAGATAACATAAAAAGTTCTTTGAGTGCTATTTTATTCTCAAATTATGACCAAATAACCACTCATATTTGACAATATTCAATTTTGGAACCATTTTTATTTATTAATACAATAATATATTCTAATATTTTGAAAAATATCAATTGTGTCATATCCCTGACTAATAATAGAAAACCCCCATTATTCTATGATATACACTTAAATATGAACTTATATTATAAAATACCTATATAAAAACATCCAAAAAATTCCACATCCACATCCTAGAGGCCCTGTATTGATAATAATACCATCCTAGGAAGGGTATAGGTAACAACCCAAGTAGGTTGTCCAAAGAAGTGGTATAATTCGTAACTGGGTAGTTTTATTTTATTTATAATTTTACCTCCTTAAAATATCTCTTAACCATTTCCATGTATTAAAATAATTATCTCTTATATAATTTAATTTTATTATTTTTTATGCTATAAACCATTTTATATACGTAATCATCTATCGAGAAATAAAAACACCACGTGTTCCTACATGCGTACTACCACCTCACGAGATAATGCATTTCATTTTCTATCTCCAAATATTATTGATGGTAATAATATAATAAAAAAATGAAAAAAATGATATATATATATATATATTAAATATAATTATTTATTGGTAGATAAATATTTTACTTCTTTCATTACCATCCAATGAACAAAACACCACTCATGTGTATGTGCAGACTATCGCTTCAAGAAATGATATATTTTATTTTTCATCACTACCTAAAATTTATTGTAAATATAGATGGATTTAAATATATAATATAATATTTATAATATATTTATAATTATTGTTATATATAATTATACTTTATTTGTTTCCTAATTTTTGTTTGGAAATGGAATCATTACACATTCATACAAATTGATTACCATATCATTGTTGTAATGTAATTTATTTGTCATATTCTAATTACATGTTTAGTTATAATTAAAAAATATTTATTACATTATTAATATTATATAAATGATATAATCAAGATCTATTTTACCATAATCAACATACATAATCCATTTATGACTAATAAGCTGAATGTTCTTAAAACAATTGATGTGAAATTAATATATTTAGTATTTAAGTATAAAATTGATATTAGTGAAATAAATGGAATAATATAAATTTTAAATTTTACTAATGAATTAAATAATAAAAATATTATTATTATTCCAGATGATAATTAATTTATGTCATAATTCTGGCTCGAGGTAAGTGACACTTTAGCATAAAACCTCATTTTAAATATTTTAAAGAGTTATTTTTTTCCATACTTTTTTCCAAATTTCTAAAATTATTTTAGAGGTTTATTTTTATTAAAAAAATAAATTAAAATGAAATTTTTTTGTCTCTTTTGATTTCATTTCATTGTTTTTAAAAATAAATCTTATTAAATTTTTTTACATAAATTTTTACCTTTTATTAAAAAAAGAAAAAAAGGAATGTTCTATTATAACATATACGGAAACAAAGGATTTTTTAACTACCAACAATATTATTTTATATTTGAATTGCTTTTTTATCATCAGTGTTTTATTCATATAAAAATCCTCCTTACCTCTTTTCTAGGTATTTTTTTTAAAATGGGTTTTAATAGAAACTGGTATATTAATATCTGAAAACATGTTTCTTATGGGTTCAAAGGTATATTTTTATTATTTTGATGATAGAAATGGATTATTCAATGTTTTTTTGAATGTTATTGTCTGTATAAATTTTTTATGATTTTTTTGTCTTGATATAGATCTCCAATTCCCTATGAAATGATTATAGACTCATGAGAATTAAGATAAAAATAACTGGTTATATTAATACATTTCTAAGGATTCTTGTTTGTTTTGAATGAAGTTGATATCCCAATACACCAAAAAGAAATTAATATAATTTTTATAGATTTTTCCTCAAAATATTTTGATATCACATGTTATGATAATTTTATATTTTTTAAAATAAAATATTATTACCTTTATGGTTAAAAAAGAATTATTTTTGAAGAGAATGATATTGTTGGGTTCTATAGTTTTTTTAGAAACAATCATGATCAAGATTTGGATTTTTCAATTATTATTTTTTAAATTATAAAATATTTGTGTAGTAAATATTATTTATTTTCTAGGTAAATTTTTATTTCATCTCAAATGTTAACTTATTCAAGGTAGACTCTATTATATGATATCATGGTTATTAAATAGACCAATTGGTTTCTTTCATTATTTGATTATATCCCTTACTATGATTTATGTGATCAGCCTGATTTTTTTAAAAAATAGGGGTTTTTAAGGATGATTCTAAATAATATTTAATTCATGTTGTAAATCATGAATATTTTTCATCATAATATAATTTCATTCATTTTAAAATTATTTAATTTTCAAAAAATGGACATTGAGTGGATGTTTCCAATATATAATGTATAGTTTTATTATGTAAGAGATTAGAACCAATTTTCTAAAACAATTAAATTTAATATTTCCATAATAATGGAAGAAAATAAGTTCATTATTTAAAACTCATGATTATATAATGTTTTTAGGATAGGTATTTAATTTCTACTTGTCCTTCTATGGGTGGAAAGAAGCGTTATGGCGTAGTTGGGAGAAAAAATTATGCTGGAATAATATAAAAACTCATGAGGTAAATGGAGAGTATCAATCGAATATCAAAGTCCTATTTACCCCATGGATTATATACACTTAGTCAATATACCACCTTTCTAGAACATCCAAAAAACTCAACTCCTGGATCACTATAAAAAGATTTTACTTCATTAGTCAGTCCATGATCAACCAAACGAAATCATGTCATCCATGGTATGGGGTTAACATGATGATGATGTATTTCAAGGTTTCCTCCCACTTACAAATGAGGACATCCTAAAGGTGACATAACCATAGGGATACAGTGCTCCACTTTCCCCTTCTAGAAGACCAAACATCATACCATAAACTCCATAGGTGGTTGCTTCATCCTGTGCCACAAAGATTACTCTTTATGGATTGATAAATCCCTGAAACACCCAAAATTCCAACTAATGGTTTTATATGAATCTCATGGATAACTGTCTTATGCATGGACTATATAACATTCAACCTCCCCTAAAATATAATTTGATACTTGCCATACTCTAACCACCCCTCTCGAGCATCAACCACACAGAAAGGGTCCCTCATCACCTTTACCTCTGAGTCTCCTAACTGAGAATCCTCTACCTGACGTAATAAATAATGTTCCACAGCTATATGATACAAGAACCCTCTCTCATTAGTATCCTTTTATCTAAGGTTTATTTTATATTACACCTCTATCTCCCACCTGGAATCATTGGACTCTTAAATAGATTATCCTAACATTATTCTCAGATCATCAACCACTTCATTCCCCTTTTGGGGGTTGTAGGTTATATCATTGTCATATTCCTAGATAAACTCCGTTAACCTATAGTAATTTAGGTTCATATACAACTGATATAATATATACCTTATACACATGTGGTCTTTTAGGGCTACCAAGAGCACCCAAATGAGTTAATGTTGCCACAAAAATAGTTCAATCACAAAAGATTCCATCTAAAGGTCATCAGTGACATAGTTATTGTAATGGGAACATAATTTTCTATAACCATAGTATATCACTATCATTATAAACTTCATGATTAATCATAATCATAGATAATAAGAATAAAATCATCCTTTAAAATCATCTATATTTCTGGATATCAAAACAATTCGACACTAATCAAATTCTCCATTCTGTAGTTGAATACATACATACCAAAATCAGTTCCATTGAATGAATATTAATTCATTTTCAAGATAATTAATGGGACAATAATCAATTATAAACTATAAAAACATTTAGTAATAGATTTAAATACAATGGATGTTATAACCCCCACTAACAATTTTTTTATTTCCACCGAAGAATCAACTATGTCAATATTATATGGATCCATAGCCATGCCAAACTGAGGTTGAAAATGTCCAATAAATGTTACCTATCATATTCAATACACACACTAAGATATCTTCCCTTATAGATGTGTTCATCAATGAACGTATATGACTATTATAATGTGATCAACATGCTCATCCCCTGATTTTGAGTATATAGGGATGTTCTTACTAAACATGACCGATAACTATTCCTAGAAATCATGCATAATTTTTTGAATGGGTCCCTGGATTATATTTGATTAATTTGTGATACTGAAATTTCTATAATGAACTCAAAGTATCCATACCTCCTCTAAAATTCAATCTTAGGAATAAACCCAACATTTCATTAAATTGATAATATCCATAAAAAATATTGATCTTTGAAAACTAATTGGATCCATTCATGTAACATCCCAGGTAAATAAAGAATAAAAAATTTTCATATTTATTAATATTTATTAATTAAATAATAATTTTACTTTAAAGTGGTTTCTATGTTCGATAGCATACTCGATATGCAACAAAGAGTTTCTTTGAAATCTTATGTTTCACACTAGTAATAAAATAATATTATTTTAAATGGTAGTTAACATGTAGCCATTGTATTGGTTGTAATGAATATAAATAACTAAAATATTATTATATATGTTTTTTAAATGTTTTTACATTTATCCAATAAAGGATAAAGGCTTAAAATACGAAAAGAATTCAATTTAAGGCATATATACTCTAATTTTCACTAAAGGTCCACTTATCACCTTTTGATGGTGAACTCTATTTAAATATAGTTTTGGTCACTATTATACATTCTTTTGGACAAAAAATAATCTTCTTTAGAATCGGGATATCAAAATTTACTTTGTGTAATTTTTTGGAATTTTTCCGATAAAGTTTATTTTTTTTAATGAATAGAGAAAAATGTTGTATTTTAATTCCAAACCTATTTTTAATATAATTTATTTATATGATTAGATTATCTTTTAAATTGTTTTTAAAGTTAAATTAGAATATATTTTTACCATTTAATCCAATAGGGGTCGTTATAATTAATTTCACTTTGAAATTGGACTTGAACTAGTGTCAATCTTTTGAAATATATTGTTTCATAAAAACTTGCTATTTGTTATGACAACGGGAAATAATTATTAAATTAATGAATGTAACTGATATGTTTTGAATTTTGTAAAATAGAAATCATTTTTGAATTTGGAATATCAAATATAGCTTACGGTGATGTTTTGGTATTTTTCTGATAAACTTCAATTTTTGATGAATAGTGAAACCACTAAGTGGTACTTAAAAAAACTGATTTTTCATTATAAGAAATTTTAACACCTTTGTGTTCTGAATTTAAAAAATCTGAAATTCATGGTTTTCAATATGAAGTAAAATTTGGTTCAATGTGATTAAAATAATTTTTTGGTGAATAGTATCTTTTAAGTTTTTAATCGCGATTAGAGGTAATTAGTGTTATTTAAGGTAAAAATAATGTTTTAATAATATTAAATGACCTTGAAACATGTCCTAACCTTATTGTATGTGTCATGGCCGACCAGGAAAATCCATGGATCAACTTGGGGACCTCATGGAGCCACATTGGTAGGAAAATGACATTAATAGCTTTTTATTTAATGTTAAAATAAAAATGTCACAAAAATGTGTTGTTTTACTAAAACAATTTTTAAATGGGGTTATACAAGTCATAATTTTGACTATAAATATTCACTATAAGTATAAAAATATTTCCTACATCATGATATTTTTTTTATAATTTTTAGACATTAAATAAATTAAATTATATTTGACACCATGATGATGCAGTAATTACCTCATTATTTAACGATTTAAATAAAATGAAAAGATAATGTAAAATCTAAGACCTACACTTGTCAAAAACCTATTTTATGGGTGTATTTAGAAAAATTATCACCTTATCCTAGAAATATATAATTTTGGTACCATTAAAATCCGAAATGAATTTTATAATAAACTAACCTTTTATAACTTTCCAAGAGTGCCCCTCCTCTCCTCTTACAAAATGCCCCCACCTCTTCCACCTTACCCACACCTATCAAGCCTTTGGATCGGCCAAACCCTTCCCATTTTTTTTCTCCACATCCCTCTATTACTCCTAGAATCCTCACTATGGGCAGAAGTCTTTCCAAGGAAGCCTTTGATCTCAAATCAAAAAGAGTTACCCGTTTTAAAGGTAGTGTCTTCTCTTGAATTCTTAGGTGTTATTTTGCTTCTCCAACCCCCTAAACTCTTTTTATTCCTTTCATTTGTAACAACACCAGTATCTTCAATATAATAGGATGTTTTTATGAGAATTATTAGAGCTACACATACACACACCTTCATCTAATGGTTAAATAGCATTCTGTTTCCATGGATGGTGAATTTCTGCCTCACAAAATGATGATTGTTCAATATTATTCTAACACCTTCAAAGGTAGACATTAAGTTGAAACTATATTTATATATGATATATAATATGTTTATGTTTTCCTTTAGATTCTGTATTTTTCATTAATTTCATACCTTTATGGCTTCCATTATGGGTATACGTGATATCTTCATTTTAGGAAGTGCGGACTACCGCCCCCTCAAAGTGATTTGATTCGTTAATGCTATATGTGGGACGTATAAAGGATGGAGTTAAGGATATTATATATGATATTATAATTTAATTATAATATACCTTTATTTCATTATGATTCCATTCCATAAAATACGAAATATAAATGAAAGTAGCGTTCATGCATACGCACGGCTTACCATCTCCATGAATGGTGAATTTCATTTATTACTTCTAAATGTTATGTAATATTATAAATGCATTTATATACTGGATATATATGATATATATGATATCTACATAATGAATATAACTCTGGATATAATGGATACATGAACAACATGTAATTATAAAGATTTTATTTTTGACTCAAGTACCAATGATCGTTAAAAGACCATTATTAACATAAATAATTACATAGTGTTCATGACATGGTAATAAGTGATATAAAAGGAATAATGAACTTGAAAAAGGTTCTTAAGCAAGTAGAAATTAACTCAAGTTTATTATTATGAAGATTAAAGAGCAATCGAGTCACGTTGGACATGAGGTAAGGGACTACATCTCAATATCTATTCATTGAGGCATATTTTGTTTTATACAGAACTATCTTTTATACAGTGTATAAAACCCTTTGACTTTTACTCTTATTCAAAAGGAATATTTTTTTATATGAAGCATTTTATTAAATGACAAAAGGAATGTTTTTTTGTTATACGTATGCGGCGACAACAACTTCTCCGCTGTCTTGACCATTATTTGAGTTTCGACTTCCTCTACAAGCCATAACATAACATTCTTTAAAATGAAAAATAAATACCATGTATTACTTTTCTTTTATTTTGGTATTGAAAATAGTTTTCATAGTTTTTTTATTATATCAATGTGTTGTATTGATATCTTGTGATTTAAATGTGGAAATGTTATGTTTCCTTTATGTATGTTTTACGTGATATGATTATGTTATGGTTCTTGGGAATTATTATGAAGACGGGTGGTTCTGTGATAAACTAAGGGCAGGTGAGCCCGATATAGCCCTCCAATGCATTGGGTAACGTGAAGGAGTTAAATGTTAAGGTTTCTCCGAAGAGATTTAGGGAATATACTGTGATGGGTATTCCAAATGTAACCATGAGGGTTACTCCCTAAGTAAATATGTTATGAATGCCTCAAGTTACCTTTATGTATTATGATTTCAATGATTTATTCATGATTTGATAGGGTATGTTAAAATGCTTATGTTTTATGAATAAAGTATGATTTCATACATGGACTAATGTTTTCATTTCGTACTTTTATATCCCTTACTGGGATTTTTATTCTCATCCAAGTTTTTGAAATGTTTTTCACAGGACTTAATGTGGAATAGGGTCAAGGATGGGATCAAGGAAAAGTCATTCTATCTAAAACATGGAACTAGAAATGATTCTTTTTAATAGTTTTTATTTTATGGAAACTTAGTAGAAGTTTATACTTTGTAATCTTTTGAGATTTAATAGATATGTCCTAATTCTCTAAAAATATAAACCTGAAAAGATCCTCAATGTGTATTATTCATTTAATTCAATATTAAGTAAGGATTAAGGTCGTGGCCTTATAGTTGGTATCAGAGGTCGGTTTAGATAACTTTAGGAGTTAGAATTACATTAAATGAATATCCAAAAATATTTTTTTATGGTCAAATTGAAATGATATAGCATTTTATGATTTCCATGTTTCTTCATCTAAGACATGTTTGTTCAGAATGGTATTCCACAGAGGAAATAGTGAAACAGTGCTAGGAAGGCATACTGAAGGAAATAACCTTCTGAATCAACATCCTGAGATGGTTGGAATTGGAACTGAACTTTTTGTTGCAGTAATGGAACAGTTGAATCAAGCGATAAAAGGTGGCGGTATCCTTGCACGAGATCAGCCAGATCAATCGTAGAGGAACATGTGAGTGGTGGAACATTTCATGAGGCAACATCCCCTATCATTCAGATGATCATCTAACCCTGTGCTAGTTAAAGGGTGGATTACAGCACTGGAGAAGATATTCGATGTCATGGGGTGTTCAGAAAATCAAAATTTTATTCTTGTTATTTACCGTTTGGAGGGTGAAGCAGATCAGTGGTGGTCGATGGTTAAAAATATGAGTGACGCTGATGAGATTGATGCTCTCTACTGGGATGAATTCAAAGGTATGTTTCTTGAGAATTATTTTCCTAAGGCTTTTTGACTTAGTATGGAAAATAAATTCCTAGAATAGAGGCAAGAGGAAGAATCAGTGGCTGCCTCTGAAGAAAGGATCACTCAATTGGCAAGGTATGCTTTAAATTTTATCCGATACCTTGATAGTAAAATCAATCATTTTTACTGAGGATTAAATCCAAAATATCGAAGGGCTTTAGCTTCTCTTGAGTTCAAAAGTTATGAAAATCTTTTTCGATGTGCTGAGAAGGTGTAAATGGAGTTTTTCGACGATCAAGTTTTCTATAACAACCAACAGAAAAAGAGACCGAGGTGGCGGGAGAAAGGAAACAATTCTTCAAAAAGGTCTGACGGTAAGAGAACTATGTTTCCAGTTTTTGATAATTGTGGTAAAAGGCATCCTGGGGAATGTCTTTTGAATTCTGGAAAGTGCTACTGATATGGTAAGATATGACTTAAGGCTCTTGATTTCACTAAAAACGATCAAGGTGATGGTAAGTCCAAATTTGATTTACAGTTAGTGAAATGTTTTAAGTGCAATGAGATGTGTAACTATGCAAAGGAGTATCTGAAAAAGAGCTTGAGTGATGGGAAGAAGTTAGTACACAAGCAGAACGGGGTGGTGAAATATTTTGCAACTACTTCAGCAGATGTCGGGCCATCAAATGATGGTGCATCATGTACTTTGTTTGTTTTTTTATATTATGCCAGTGTGTTGTTTGATTCGGGGTCTACACATTCTTTCATCTCTGAAAACGTTTCTAGTAAAATGGGAATACTATCTTATGAAACGACTCCTGATCTTTTGGTAAAAACACATGGGGGAAATGTTGAGGAAAAAAGAATTTATAAGAATCTTCTTATCCTTATCCGTGGAAAGAACCTACTTTCAAACCTTATTGTTTTACCTCTAGGAGAGTTTGATGTTATCTTGGGTATGGATTGGCTCTCTATTTACCATGCTAAGATTGACTGTAGAGCTAAAGAAGTTTTTTTTCAGAAAGACTTTCAGTTTGTGTACAAGAATGAACCCTTACTGTTCATAACATATCAAGAGGCTGAGAAACTTGTAAAAGATGGAAATGAATGTTACCTTGCACATATCATTTAAAACAAGGGAACTGTTCAGATTAATGATGTTCTAGGGGTAAATGTGTATCCTGATGTTTTTCTTGATGAGTTTCCTAGAATAATACTAGATCGAGAAGTTGAATTTACTGTTGACTTAGTTCTTATGCTAATCCAATTTCAAAACCCCCTTATCGAATGGCTCAAACTGAACTTTTATAGTTGAAGGAGCAATAGAATGATTTATTAGAGAAAGGTTTCATTAGACCTAGCACATCACCATGGAGCACTCCTGTTTTATATGTTAAAAAGAAAGATGGTTCAATGATACTTTGAATTGATTATAGAGCCTTGAATAACATCAATGTAAAGAAAAAATATTATTTGCCTCATATTAATGATTTGTTTGATCAGCTCTAGGGAGGTCAGTTTTTTTTCAAATATTGACATGAGATCGGGGTACCATCTGTTGATGGTAAAGGAAGCAGATATTCTGAAGATCACGTTTCGTACAACATATGGCCATTATGAATTTTTAGTAATGCCTTTTGGGCTAACCAATGCACCTGCTGTATTCATGGACCTTATGGATAGAATTTTCCATGAGTTCTTGGATATGTTTATGGTTGTTTTCATTGATGATATTTTGGTGTTTTCTAAAAGTAAAGAGGAGCATGAAATACATTTAAGGGTTATTTTGCAAACCTTAAAAGAAAATAAATTGTATGGGAAATTCAGCAGGTGTGAGTTTTTGTTGCAACAAATTTCTTTCCATGGTCATATTGTTTCTAAAGATAGAATAACTGTGGATCCTGCCAAAAAAAGTTGTTGAAGAATGGCCAAGACCCACAAATGTAACAGAGATCCGTAGTTTTCTTGGTTTGGAAGGTTACTACCTAAGGTTTTTTGAAATTTTTTCAAGGTTATCTAGTCTAATGACTAAGCTTACTTGGAAGGGTGTTAAGTTTATCTGGACAGAAGAATGTGATGATTGTTTTCAATAGTTGAAAAGAAGATTGGTGAATGCTCTAGTTTTGGTGCTTCCTTCCAGGAATGGTGAGTTTGTTATATGAAATGATGCTTTGTTGAAGGGACTTGGCTGTGTAATTATACAGAATGATCAGGTAATTTCATATGCTTCACGTCAGTTGAAAACTCATGAGGTAAATTACCCTACACATGATTTGAAATTAGCTGCTGTTGTTTTTGCTTTAAAAATTTGGAGGAATCATTTGTATGGAGTAAAGTGTGAAATATATACCAATCACAAAAGTTTATAGTATATATTCACTCAGAATGAATTGAACATGAGACAGATTATATGGATATAATTAATCAAGGATTATTATTGTACAATTCATTACCAACCAAGAAAATCAAATAAAGTGGTTGATGATTTGAGTTGAAAAAGTAATGCTTCATTAACAATTTTGTGTTTGGAATGTGATCCTTTGGTCAAGGATTTGATGAACTTTGTCATAAAAGTTATTGGTGCAGGATGTCCTTCTGTTTTGTTTCTGGTATCAGTGAATTCTTCTCTATCAGACAAGATCAAGCAAGCACAGAAGTAAGACAGTGAGTTGTAGAAAAATGTTGAGTTGGTTCAGAAGGGTAAGTTGCCTGACTTCAACATTGATAATGATTTTGTTTTGAGATTTTGGGAAGAGATTGTGTGTGCCTTGTGATTCACAGTTGAAGAGAGAGTTGTTATGTGAAGCTCATAGTTCTCCATTTTCAGTTCATCCTGGCAGTACTAAGATGTACAGAGATCTGCGGGAGTATTACTGGTGGGATGGAATGAAAAGAGATATTGATGATTTTACTGTGAAGTGTTTGACATGTCAGCAGGTTAAAGTAGAGTTGAAGTTACCGAAAGGGATGCTTCAGCCTTTACCAGTGCCAGAGTGGAAATGGGAAAATATATTCATGGACTTTGTTGTGGGATTACCGAAGACATCTCGAGGTAATAATGCAATCTGGGTTATTGTTGATCGCTTAACTAAATTTGCTCATTTCCTTCCTATTCAAGATAATTTCTCTCTAGATCAACTTTCTCAATTGTATCTTAAAGAGATAGTCAGGTTTCATGGAGTTCCCTTATCCATTGTATCTGATCATGATCCCAGGTTTACTTCTAACTTTTGGAAAGGCCTTCAGAAGTCGTTGGGTACTGAATTAAATTTTAGTATAGGTTTTCATCCTCAATCAGATGGGTAGTCATAACGAACAATTCAGACTTTGGAGGATATGCTACGTGCTTGATTGATGGATTATCAGGGAATTTGAGACCAACATCTTTCTTTGGTTGAATTTTCATATAATAACAGTTTTCATTCCAGTATACATATGGCACTGTTTGAGGCATTATATGGGAAGCGGTGTCAAACTCCATCTTTTTGGGATGAAGTGGGTGAAAGGAAGCTGATGGGACCAGAATTGGTAGAAGAGATGGTAGAAAAAGTCCAGTTGATTCAGAAACACATGAGAACAGCTTAGAGTAGGTAGAAGAGTTATGCAGATAACTGGAGGAAGGATCTATCTTTCGAGGTGGTTGATCATGTTTTTCTCAAAGTTTCACCACGGAAAAGTGTGATGCAATTTGGTAAGAAAGGAAATCTGAGTCCAAGTTTTATTGGACCATATGAAATTCTGGAAAAATTTGGATCAGTTGCTTACTGAGTGGCTTTACCTCCGATTTTATCTCAGGTACACAATGTTTTTCATGTTTCGATGTTGACAAAGTATATTCTAGATCCATCTCATGTTTTGTGCCCAGAGGTAGTTCAGTTGGAAGAGAATCTCTCTTATGAAGAAAACCCAGTCCAGATTCTTGGCCATATAGAGAAAGTGTTGTGGAATAAGGTAATTCATCTGGTAAAGGTTTTGTGAAAAAACCATTTGGTTGAAGAGGCTACGTGGGAATCTGAAAATTCTATGAGGGATAAATACCCCCACTTGTTTTGATAAGTGAATAAAATTGCAAGGATGTAATTCCCAAAAGGGGGGGAGGATGTAACATCCCAGGTAAATAAGGAATAAAACATTTTCATATTTATTAATATTTACTAAATAAATATTAATTTTACTTTAAAGGGGTTTCTATGTTTGATAGCGTACCCGATACACAAAAAAGAGTTTCTTTGAAATCTTATGTTGCACACTAGTAATAAAATAATATTATTTTAAATGGTAGTTAACACGTAGCCATTGTATTGGATGGAATGAATAGAAATAACTAAAATATGATTATATATGTTTGTTAAATGTTTTTACATTTATCCAATTAAAGATAAAGGCTTAAAATACAAAAAGAATTCAATTTTAGTCATATATACTCTAATTTTCACTAAAGGTACACTTATTGTCTTTTGATGGAGAACCCTCTTTAAATATAGTTTTTCTCACTATTATAAATTATTTTGGACCAAATAAAATTATTCTTTAGAATCAGGACATCAAAATTTACTTTGTGTAAATGTTTGGTATTTTTTAGATAAAGTTTATTTTTTTAATGAATAGTGAAAAATGTTGTATTTAAATTCAAAACCCCTTTTTAATATAAATTATTTATATGATTAGATTATCATTTTAATTGGTTTTAATGTTAAATTAGAATATATTTTTACCATTTTATCCCATAGTGGTCGTTGGAATTAATTTCACTTTGAAATTGGACTTAAACTAGTGTCAATCTTTCGATATATATTGTTTCATAAAAACACACTATTTGTTCTGACAATAGAATTAATTATTAAATTAATTAATGTAACTTATATGTTTTGAATTTGGTAAAATAGACATCATTTTTTAATTCGGAGTATCAAATATAGCTTAGGGTGAAGTTTTGGTATTTTTCTGAAAAACATCAATTTTTTATGAATAGTGAAACCACTAAATGGTACTTAAAAAAAGTAATTTTTCATTAAAATTAAATTTTACCACCTCTGTGTTTTGAATTTCAAAATTCCAACATTCATGTTTGTCATTAGGAAGTAAAATGTGGATCAATGGGATTAAATTTATTTTTTGGTGGATATTAACTTTTAATATTTTAATCGCAATTAGAGGTAATTATTGTAATTTAAGGTAAAAATAATATTTTAATAATATGAAATGAACTTGAAACATGTCCTACCCTTATTGGATGTGTCATGTCAGACAAAGACAATCCATGGGTCAACTTGGGGACCCCATGGATCCACAATAGTAGGGAAATTACATTAATAACTTTTTATTTAATATTAAAATAAAAATGTCACAAACATGTTTTGTTTTACTAAAATAATTTTCAAATGGGGTTATTCATGTCATATTTTTGACTAAAAATATAGACTAAAATCGAAAAATATTTCCTACATCCAGATATTTTTTTATAATTTTTAGACATTATATACATTAAATTATTTATGACACCATGATGATGCAGTGATTACCTCATTATTTAACGATTTAAATAAAATGAAAAGATAATGTAAAATCTAAGACCTACACTTGTCAAAAACCTATTGGATGGGTGGATTTAGAACTATTATCACCTTATCCTTGTAATAGATAATTTTGGGACCTTTAAAATCTGAAAATCATTTTATAATAAAGTAACCTTTTATAACTTTCCAAGCGTGCCCCTCCTCTCCTCTTATAAAAGGCCCCCACCTCTACCACCTTACCCAAACATCTAAAGCCTTTGGCTCGGACAACCCCTACCCATTTTTTCTCTCCACATCCCTCTCTTACTCCTAGAAGCCTCACTTTGGGAAGAAGTCTTTCCAAGGAATCCTTTGACCTCGAATCAAAAAGAGTTACCCATTTTAATGGTAGTGTCTTCTCTTGTGTTCATATGTTTTTTTTCTTCTCCAACACCCTAAACTCTTTTTATTCCTTTATTTTGTAACAAAAACAGTATATTAAATAAACTAGGATGTTTTTATGAGAATTATTAGAGCTACACTTACACACACCTTCATCTAATGGTTAAAGAGTATAATGTTTCCCTGGATGGTGAATTTCTTCCTCACGAAATGATGATTGTTCAATATTCTTCTAACACCATAAAAGGTATCCATTAAGATGACACTATATTTATATATGATATATAATATTTTTATGTTTTCCTTGAGCTTATGTATTTTTCATTTATGGAATACCTTTATGGCTTCCATTATGAGTATAGGTGATATCTTCATTTTAAGAAGTGCGGACTACCGCCCCCTCAAAGTGATTTGATTCATTAATGCCATATGTGGGACATATAGAGGATGGATTTAATGATATTATATATGAAATTATACTGGAATTATAATATACCTTTATGTAATTATTATTCCATTCCATAAAATATGAAATAGAAATGAAAGTAGCATTCATGTGTACAAACAACTTACTGTCTCCATGAACAGTGCATTTCATTTCCTACCTCTAAATGTTATGTAATACTTTTAAGGCATGTATATACTATATATATATATATGATATATATGATATATAAATAATGAATATAACTCTGGATATAATGGATACATGAACAACTTGTAATTATATAGAGTTTATTTTTTACTCAAGTACCAATGATCGTTAAAACGACCGTTATTAACTTAAATAATTACGTAGTGTTCATAACATGGTAATAAGTGATATAAAAGGAATAATGAACTTGAAAATGGTTCTTAAGAAAGTGGAAGTTAACTCAAGTTTATTATTCAAGAGATTAAAGAGCAATCGAGTCATGTCGGACACGAGGTAAGGGACTTCGTCTCAATCTCCATTTATTAAGGCATATTTTGTTTTATTCACAACTTTATTTTATACATTGTATAAAACCATTTGACATTTTTTCTTATTCAAAAGGAATATTTTTTTATACGAAGCTTTTTACTAAATGAAAAAAGGTATGTTTTTTTGTCGTACGTATGCGGCGACAACGACTTCTCCGCCGTCATGACCATTATTTGAGTTTCGGCTTCCTCTACAAGCCATAACCTAACTTTTTTTAAAAAATTAAAAGTAAATACCCTATATTAATTTTATTTTATTTTGGTATTGAAAATGGTTTTCATAATGTTTTTATTATATCAATGTGTTGTATTGATATCTTTTGATTGAAATGTGGAAATGTTATGTTTCCTTTATGCATGTTTTACGTGATACAATAATGTTATGGTTCTTGGGCATTGTTATAAAGACGGGTGGTTCCATGATAAACTAAATGTGGGTGAGGCCGATATAGCTCTCCAATGCATTGGGTAACGTGAAGGAGTTAAAAGTTAAGGTTTCTCCAAAGAGATTTAGGGAATATACATTAATGGGTATTCCAAACATAACCATGAGGGTTACTCCCTACGTAAGAATGTTATGAATGCCTCAAGTTACCTTTATGTCTAATGATTTCTATGATTTATTCATGATTTGTTGAGGTATGTTAAAATGATTATGGTTTATGGGTAAAGTATGATTTCATACATGGACTAATGTTTTCATTTCATACTTTTATATCCCTTATTGATCTTTTTATGCACATCCCATGTTTTTGAAATGTGTTTTACAGGACTTAATGTGAAATAGGGTCAAGGATGGGATCAAGGAAAAGTCATGCTATCTTAAACATGGAACTAGAAATGTTTCTTTTTAGGAGTTTTTATTTTATGGAAACTTAGTAGAAGTGTCTACTTTGTAATCTTTTGTGATGTAATAGTTATTTCCTAATTCTCTAAAACTATAAACCTGAAAATATCCTCAATGTGAATTATTCATTTAATTCAATATTAAGTATGGTTTAAGGTCGAGGCCTCATAGTTGGTATGAGAGGTCGGTTTAGATAACTTTAGGAGTTATAATTCTATTAAATGATTATCCAAAAATATTTTGTTTTATGGTCAAATTGAAATAATATAGCATTTTAAGATTACAATGTTGCTTCATCTAAGAAATGTTTGTTCAGAATAGTTTTCCGCAGAGGAAACATGGAAGTAGTGCTAGGAAGGAATACAGAAGGAAATAACCTTCTGAATCAGCATCCTGAGGTGGTCATAATTGGAACTGAACAGTTTTTTGAGTAATGGTGAAGTTGAATCAAGCGATAAATGATGGTGGTATCCATGCACGAGATCAGCCAGATCAACCGCAGAGGAACATATCAGTGGTTGAACATTTCATGAGGAAACATCCCCCATCATTTTGAGGATCATCTGACCATGGGATAGATGAAGGGTGGATTAATGCACTAGAGAAGATTTTTGATTTCATGGGGTGTTCAGACAATCAAAAGGTTAGTCTTGCTATTTACCGTTTAGAGGGTGAAGCAGATCAATGGTGGTCAATTGTTAAAAATATCAGGGACGTTGATGAGATTGATGCTCTCGTCTGGGATGAATTCAAAGGTATGTTTCTTGAGAATTATTTCCCTAAGTCTGTTCGACTTAGGATGGAAGAAAATTCCTAGAATTGAGGCAAGAGGAAGACTCAATGGCTTCCTATGAAGAAAGTTTCACTCGATTGGCAAGGTATGCTCCAAATTTTATCCGAGACCTTGATAGTAAAATTAATCATTTTTACTCCGGGTTAAAGGTAAAATATCGAAGGGCTTTAGCTTCTCGTGAGTTCAAACGTTATGAAAAGCTTGACTGATGTGCTGAGAAGGTGGAAATGGATTTTTTTGATGATCATGTGTTCTATAACAACCAGTAGAATAAGAGACCGAGGTGGTAGGAGAAATGAATGAATTCTTCAAAAACTTCTAACGGTAAGAAAACTAAGTTTTCCGTTTGTGATAAATGTGGTAAAAGGCATGCTAGGGAATGTCTTATGAATTATGTAAAGTGCTACTGATGTTGTTATATGGTACATAAGGCTCGTGATTGCACTGAAAAAGGTCAAGGTGATGGTAAGTCCAAATTTGATTTACAGTTAGTGAAATGTTTTATGTGGAATAAGATGGGTCACTATGCAAACGAGTGTCCGACAAAGAGCTTGAGTGATGGGAAACAGTTAGACTACAAGCAGAAAGGGGTGGTGAAATCCTTTGCAACTACTTCATCAGATGTTGGGCCATCAAATGAAGTTGTATTAGTTACTTTGTTGGTTTTTTCAGATTATGCCAGTGTGTTGTTTGATTCGGGGTCTACACATTCTTTCACCTCTGAAAACTTTTCTAGTAAAATGGGAATACCATCTTAAGAAATGACTCCTAAACATGTGGTAAAAACAGATGGGGGAAATATTGAGGAAAAAAAATTATAAAAATCTTCCTATCCTTATCCGTGGAAAGAACCTACTTGCAAACCTTATTGTTTTACCTTTAGTAGAGTTTGATGTTATCTTGGGTATGGATTGGCTCTCTATTTACCATTCTAAGATTGACTGTAGAGCTAAAAAAGTTTCTTTTTAGAAAGACTTTCAGTTTGTGTACAATAATGAACCCTTACTATTGATAACATATCAAGAGGCCGAGAAACATGTAAAAGATGGAAATGAATTTTACCTTGCACATATCGTTGAAAACAAGGGAACTGTTCAGATTATTGATCTGCCAGTGGTAAATGGGTATCCTGATGTTTTTCCTGATGAGTTTATTATAATAATATCAAATCGAGAAGTTTAATTTACAGTTGACTTAGTTCTGATGCTAATCTAATTTCAAAACCCACTTATCGAATGGCTCAAACTGAACTTTTCGAGTTGAAGGAGCAATTGCAAGATTTATTAGAGAAAGGTTTCATTCGACCTATCACATCACCATAGGGTGCTCTTCTTTTATTTGTTAAAAAGAAATATGGTTCAATGAGACTATGCATTGATTATAGAGCCTTGAATAACATCACTATTAAGAACAAATATCCTTTTCCTCATATCGATGATTTGTTTTATCAGCTCCAGGGAGCTCAGTTTTTTTTCAAAGATGGACCTGAGATCGAGGTACCATCTATTGAAGTTAAAGGAAGCAGATATTCCGAAGACCGCTTTTCGTACAAGATATGGCCATTATGCATTTGTAGTAATGCCTTTTGGGCTAACCAATGCACCTGCTGTATTGATGGACCTTATGAATAGAATTTTCCATGAGTTCTTGGATAAGTTTGTGGTTGTTCTCATTGATGATATTTTGGGGGTTTCTAAAAGTATAGAGGAGCATGAAAGACATTTAAGGGTTATTTTTCAAACCTTAAAAGAAAATATATTTTATGGGAAATTCAGCAAGTGTGAGTTTTGGTTGCAACAAATTTCTTTCCTTGGTCATATTGTTTCTAAAGATGGAATAACTATGGATCCTGCAAAAACAAAAGTTGTTGAAGAATGGCCAAGACCCACAAATGTAACCGAGATTCGTAGTTTTCTTGGTTTGGCAGTTTACTACCGAAGGTTTGTTGAAATTTTTTCACAGGTATCTAGTCCAATGACTAAGCTATCTTAGAAAGGGTGTTATGTTTATTTGGAAAAAATAATGTGATGATTGTTTTCAGGAGTTAAAATGAAGATTGGTGAATGCTCCAGTTTTGGCACTTCCTTCTAGGAATGGTGAGTTTGTTATATACAGTGATGCTTCATTGAAGGGACTTGGATGTGTCCTTATGCAGAATGGTCAGGTGATTGCATATGCTTCACGTCATTTGAATACTCAAGGGGTAATTTACCCTACACATAATTTGGAATTATCTGCTATTGTTTTCGCTTTAAAAATTTTGAGGCATCATTTGTATGGAGTAAAGTGTGAAATATATACCGATTACAAATGTTTAATGTATATATTCACTCAGAAAGAATTGATCATGAGACAGAGGAGATGGCTATAAAGGATTATGATTGTACAATTCATTACCATCCGAGAAAATAAAATAAAGTGGCTGATGCTTTGATTTGAAAAGGTAATGCTTAATTAACAATGTTGTTTTTGGAACGTGATCCTTTGGTTAAGGATTTGATGAACTTTAGCATAAAAGTTGTTGGTGCAGGATTTCCTTCTGTTTTGTTTCAGGTATCTGTGAAATCTTCTCTATCAAACAGAATCAAGCAAGCATAGAAGCAAGACAGTGAGTTGTAGAAAAAGGTAGAGCTGGTTCAGAAGGGTAAGTTTCCTGAATTAAACATTAATAATGATTGTGTTTTGAGATTTGGGAAGAGATTGTGTGTGGCTTGTGATTCACAATTGAAGAGATAGTTGTTATGTGAAGCTCATAGTTCTCTGTTTTCAGTTCATCAGGGCAGTACTATGATGTACAGAGATCTGCGGGTGAGGTACTGGTGGGATGGATTGAAAAGAGATATTGCTGATTTCACTGTGAAGTGTTTGACTTTTCAGTAGGTTAAAGAAGAGTGGCAGTTACTGAAAGGGATGCTTCAGCCTTTACCACTGCCATAGTGGAAATGGGAAAATATATCCATGGACTATGTTGTGGGATTACCGAAGACATCTCATGGTAATAATGCAATCTGGGTTATTGTTGATCGCTTGACTAAATCTGCTCATTTCCATCCTATTCGAGATACATTCTCTCTAAACCAACTTTCTCGATTGTATCTTAAAGCGATAGTCAGGTTTCATGGAGTTCCCCTGTCCATTATATCTGACCGTGACCCCAGGATTACTTCTATCTTTTGGAAAGGCCTTCAAAAGTCGTTGGGTAGTGAGTTAAATTTTAGTACAGCTTTTCATCCTCAATCAGATGGGCAGTCAGAACGAACAATTCAAACTTTGGAGGATATGCTACGAGCTTGTTTGAAGGATTATCAGGGAAGTTGGGACCAACATCTTTCTTTGGTTGATTTTTCATATAATAACATTTTCATTCCAGTATACAGAGGACACCGTTTGAGGCATTATATGGGAAGCGGTGTCAAACTCCAGCTTTTTGGGATGAAGTGGGTGAAAGGAAGCTGATGGGACCAGAATTGGTAGAAGAGATGGTAGACAAAGATCAGTTGATTCATAAACACATGAGAACAGCTCAGTGTAGGCAGAAGAGTTATGCCGATAACTGGAGGAAGGATCTATCTTTCTAGGTAGGTGATCATGTTTTTTCTCAAAGTTTCACTGTGGAAAGTGTGATACAATTTGGTAAGAAAGGAAAGCTGAGTCTAAGGTATATTGGACCATATGAAATTCTGGAAAAATTTGGATCAGTTGCTTACTGAGTGGCTTTACCTCCGATTTTATCTCAGGTACACAATGTTTTTCATCTTTCGATGTTGAGAAAGTATATTCCAGATCCATCTCATTTTTTGAGCCCAGAGGTAGTTCAGTTGGAAGAGAATCTCACTTATGAAGAACAACCAGTCCAGATTCTTGACCATAGAGAGAAAGTGTTGCGGAATAAGGTAATTCATCAGGTAAAGGTTTTGTGTAAAAACTATATGGTGGAAGAGGCAACGTGGGAATCTGAAAATGCTATTAGGGATAAATACCTCCACTTATTTTGATAAGTGAATAAAATTGCAAGGACGCAATTACCAAAAGGGGGGAAGGATGTAACATCCCAGGTAAATAAAGTATAAAACATTTTCATATTTATTAATATTTAAGAATTAAATATTAATGTTACTTTAAAGGGGTTGGTATGTTCGATAGCGTACCCGATATGAAACAAAGAGTTTCTTTGAAATCTTACGTTACACACTAGTAATAAAATAATATTATTTTAAATGGTAGTTAACACGTAGCCATTGTATTGGCTGAAATGAATATAAATAACTAAAATATGATTATATATGTTTTTTAAATGTTTTTACATTTATCCAATAAAGGAAAAAGGCTTAAAATATGAAAAGAATTCAATTTTAGGCGTATATACTCTAATTTTCACTAAAGGGCCACTTATCGCCTTTTGAGGGAGAACCCTCATTAAATATTTTTGGTAACTTTTATAAATTCTTTTATACCAAATAAAATTCTTCTTTATAATCGGTACATCATAATTTACATTATGTAAATTTTTGGTGTTTTTCTGATAAAGTTTATTTTTTTAATGAATAGTGAAAAATGTTGTATTTTAATTAAAACCCAATTTTTAATCAAATTTATTTATTTGATTAAATTATCTTTTGAATTGGTTATAAAGTGAAATTAGAATATATTTTTACCATTTAATTCAATAGTGGTCGTTGGAATTAATTTCACTTTGAAATTGCACTTACACTAGTGTCAATCTTTTGATATATATTGTTTCATAAAAACACGCTATTTATTCTGACAGCGGGAATTAATTATTAAATTAATTAATTTAACTTATATGTTTTGAATTTATTAAAATAGACATCATTTTTGAATTCGGAATATCAAATATTTCTTAGGGTGAAGTTTTGGTATTTTGCTGAAAAACTTCAATTTTTGATGAATAGTGAAACCACTAAGTAGTACTTAAAAAACTGATTATTCCTTTAAATGAAATTTTACAACCTCTGTGTTTTGAATTTCAAAAATCTGACATTCATGGTTTAAATTAGGAATTAAAATGTGGTTCAATGGGATTAAAATAATTTTTTTGGTGAATAGTAACTTTTATGTTTTTAATCGTGATTAGAGTTAATTAGTGTAATTTAATGTAAAAATAATGTTTTAATAATATGAAATGACCTTGACACATGTCCTAACCTTATTGGATGTGTCATTTCCATCCATGAAAATCCATGGGTCAACTTGGGGACCCCATGGAGCCACATTAGTAGGAAAATGACATTAATAACTTTTTATTTAATGTTAAAATAAAAATGTAACAAACATGTGTTTTTTTACTACAAAAATTTTTAAATGGGGTTATACAAGTCATAATTTTTACTAAAAATATTCATTATAAGGCTAAAAATATTTCCTAAATTGAGATATTTTTTTTATAATTTTTAGACATTAAATAAATTAAATTATTTATGACACAACGATGATGCAGCGATTACCTCATTATTTAACGATTTAAATAAAATGAAATGATAATGTAAAATATAAGACCTAAACTTGTAAAAAACCTATTTTATGGGTGGATTTCAAACTATTATCTCCTTATCCTAGAAATATATAATATTGGGACCTATAAAATACGAAAATCATTTTATAATAAATTAACCTTTTATAACTTTCCAAGAGTGCCCCTCCTCTCCTCTTATTAAAGGCCCCCACATCTACCACCATACCCACACCTCTCAAGCCATTGGATCGGACAAAACCAGCCCATTTTGTCTCTACATATCTATCTCTTACTCTTATAAGCCTCACTTTGGGTAGAAGTCTTTCCAAGGAAGCATTTTATCTCAAATCAAAAAGAGTTACCCTTTTTAAAGGTAGTGTCTTGTCTTGTGTTCTTATGTTTTATTTTGCTTCTCCAACCCCCTAAACTCTTTTTATTCCATTCTTTTGTAACAAAACCAGTATCTTAACTATACTAGGATGTTTTTATGAGATGTATTAGAGCTACACATACAGACACCTTCATCTAATGGTTATAGAGTATACTGTTTCCGTGGATGGAGAATTTCTACCTCACGAAACGATGATTGCTCAATATTCTTATAACACCTTCAAAGGTGGCCTTTAAGATGACACTATATTTATATATGATATATAATATGTTTATGTTTTCCATGAGTTTGTGTATTTTTCATTTATCGAATACCTTTATGGCTTTCATTATGGGTATACGCGATATATTCATTTTAGGAAGTGCGGACTACCACCCCCTCAAAGTTATTTGATTCATTAATGCCATATGTGGGATGTATAAAGGATGGATTTAATGATATTATATATGGAATTATACTCTAATTATAATATACCTTTATTTCATTATGATTCAATTCCATAAAATATGAAATATAAATGAATGTAGCGTTCATGCGTACATACCGCTTACCGTCTCCATGAACGGTGCATTTCATTTCTTACCTCTAAATGTCATGTAATATTATAAATGCCTTTATATACTAGATATATATGATATATATGATATCTACATAATTAATATAAATCTGGATATAATGGATACTTGAGAAACTTGTAATTATAAAGATTTTATTTTTGACTCAAGTACCAATGATCGTTAAAACGACAGTTATTAACTTAAATAATTACATAGTGTTCATGACATTGTAATAAGTGATATAAAAGGAATAATGAACTTGAAAAAGGTTCTTAAGCAAGTAGAAATTAACTCAAGTTTATTATTCAGGAGATTAAAGAGAAATCGAGTCACTTCGGAAACGAGGTAAGGGACTTCGTCTCAATCTCCATTCATTGAGGAATACTTTGTTTTATACACAACATTCTTTTATATGGGGTATAAATCCCATTGAATTTTATGCTTATTCAAAAGGAATATTTTTTTATATGATGCATTTTACTAAATGTCAAAAGGAATGTTTTTTTTCGTACGTATGCGGCGACAACGACTTCTCCGCCGCCGTGACCATTATTTGAGTTTCGGCTTCCTCTACAAGCCATAACCCAACTTTTTTAAAAAATGAAAAATAAAAACCATGTATTACTTTTCTTTTATTTTGGAATTTAAAATGGTTTTCATAATGTTTTTATTATATCAACGTGTTTTATTGATATCTTGTGATTGAAATGTAGAAATGTTATGTTTCCTTTATGCATGTTTTACGTGATACGATTATGTTATGGTTCTTGGGCATTGTTATGAAGACGGGTGGTTCCGTGATAAAATAAGGGCGGGTGAGCCCAATATATCTCTCTAATAAATTGTGTAATGTGAAGGAGTTAAACGTTAAGGTTTCTACGAAGAGATTTATGGAATATACTATGATGGGTATTCCAAACGTAACCACAAGGGTTACTCCCTACGTAAGAATGTTATCAATGCCTCAAATTACCTTTATGTCTTATGATTTATATGATTTATTCATGATTTGATGATGTATGTTAAAATGCTTATGTTTTATGAGTAATGTATGATTTCATACATGGACTAATCTTTTCATTTCGTACTTTTATATCCCTTACTGAGCTTTTTATGCTCATCCCATGTTTTTGAAATGTTTTTCATAGGACTTAGTGTGGAATAGGGTCAAGGATGGGATCAAGGAAAAGTCATGCTATTTAAAACATGGAACTAAACATGTTTCTTTTTAAAAGTATTTATTTTATGGAAACTTAGTAGAAGTGTCTACTTTGTAATCTTTTGAGATGTAATAGTTATATCCTAATTCTCTAAAACTCTAAACCTGAAAAGATCCTCAATGTGAATTATTCATTTAATTCAATATTAATTAAGGTTTAAGGTTGGGGCCTTAATATTCATCTATAAAAATACATTATCTATTCTTAGAAGGTTTTAATAGTTCTTTTCTATCACATGGTTCAACCTCTGTTAGACCAAAAGTATTCTCAAATTACCATCCACCATCTTAGCAAACAACTCTGGAGCCCCCCATGAAAAGAAACTAAGTTGAATGAAGGCCCACTATAATGACCCAAAAATTTATAAGTGAAATTAAATTTTAAATGAATAAATGTCTTATTAATAAATGTGTTTATTTAAAACACATGCACTACATTTAATTTTATAATTTTGGACACTTAAAAAATATGCCCATAATTTTTCTATTGGCAATAAATGACTATAAATAATCATAACCAATAAAAATATAGACATTCATTAGAGACCATTAATATTTTTATCTATTAATGGTTATTATAAAATGTAATTTACAGAGACAAAATAAGAGGTGGTCTTGAAAAGTAGGATCGTACCCTATGAAGCCTATTTAACAGGGCTCTCATTTGTGATGGAATCACTGGGATTTTCCCTTGACCAAGTGAATACCAAGGTCCAACAACTGAAACTCAATTGAAACCCATTATAAAAGAACATCATCATTATCCTGATCATGACTAACCCATGTTTACCAAACATCCTAGGATTGTACCAAAATCACATACTATACCCTAATGATGTATGTAATAAAAAAATGGTTTATCTATATATTCCCAATTAGTATTATTTTTTATAATTTTTAATAAAATCATGGTTATATTTATAAATATTAATAATTTAATTATATATATACATGATTATATAATGGGGTCAGGAAATTTATATTTTCATATGATGAAACAAAAATTATATTTTTTGGGAATAAATTTATAGTTTCAATTAAAACACCATTTTTTATAAATTCATGTATTTTAAAATTAATTTTATTTTATCAATATATTTTTATAAAATAATATATATTTAAATATAAATGATATTTTAGGATAATTAATTCCAACATAATTTTTATATTGTTCAGAAAGTGGATACTATGAAAAAAACTAGTTTTTTAAATAATTGTGTTTTATTGTTTTAAAGTATAAATTATCATATTTAGAACACTATTATAGTAAGTTACAAATTTTCCGGATTTCAACTTGTTAAAATTAGTTAATGTTTATATTTTCAATATTTTCTAAGAAAATCATATTTATGGGAAAAACTAAACATAATATAAATATACAGAATGCATTATGACATCATAACAGAACAAAAGTGATGTAATAAATACTATAAATGTAACACATTATGAAAATATTTAAATTTTTTAAAATCACATGTTTTTTTAAAAAAAAATATTAGTTTTACAAACCATTAATAGATCCACCAAAACCAATAAAATATTTTATTGTTTTAATATCAATTAAATATGAAGATGACTCACCTCCACATAATAAATGGAATTATTTTAAAGTTTTTTTATAATAATTAAATATTTAAAACCACTCTACATGAGTATAAAACATTGATAAAAATCAAGGTAATATTTCTGGTTATGATAATTGTTTCACTTAGATTCTGAAACCTATGTTTATATATTAATAAATATTTCCCCTCTATTTCTATATAAATACCCACCCAACCTCCAATTAAACATCACTAAAATCCCATTGAGCATCAATATAATCTCATTTTACCTCACTAAGTCCCTTCAATGGTGTTACCATGCTCTTAAGAAGATCCTCCCAACAGATTAGAAGCAATATCTCATGTAAAGTTATTCTCTATTACTTATTATTATGTTACTTTTATTTAACTATACCTTTTGATTTATAATTATTGATGTTTTAATGTGTTTCTAAGAATAATTTTATTCTCCTTAGGATTCTTATTTAATGAGATACCACATATCTCTCCCATTAAACCCTTCCATTAACCTTTATGAACACATGTTATGTTGTCAAAATTATCTCGTGATATAGCATGCCAAACTTTTTTGTTGTGAACACAAGTCCCCAATGAAACTCTAGGGTATTCACCTAGTTGTACCTATCATTAATTTGTTATGGACATACATATATTTTACCCCCAATCCATGACCATTTTCTAAATGTGATGAAATATGTTCTTATGTTGTATGAATATGAGGAACACAAATGCATGCACATAATATAAATATAATGGGTGAGACCAAAATTATATATCCCTGAAATGCATTAAGTAATGTGTCTATCACATGAGAAACCAGGTATAATGTATGAGTGGTTATCCTAAGAACATTATGTCATTATTTCATGGATATTATCCACTACTTATACTGATGATGTAATGTTTCATGTTGTTATTGAATTCTGACAATTCATTAATGTTTTCGTCTTATATCATGCTTATATGTTCATGATTATGATTATCAATTTCTATATCACCATTCAATTTATATTGAATCAGATGTACTATATTTCATTATACAATGTTTTTATTATTATGTTACAAGGATTTATGTCTCAACCATTTCTTATTTATGTCCTCTGGTTGTCCCTTATAGTATTAGAAGATCAATAGAATTTATGTAAACATCTCCCACTATGTTTTTCATAACTAACACCCTTCATATATATATTATAATAGTATCTTATTTTCTAACCTGTGGAATGGGACAAAATGAAGGGGAGTCTTAGATTCTTAGAATGTGTAAACAAGGGAGATATCAATTATCACTTGAGAATAACTTGAATATAAGGGTACAAGAACATGAGAAAAATATTTTAAAATCATAAAAAACATATTATAGATTTTAATTATAAGTCAAGGAAAAAATAATGGTATTTCATAAGATTTTAATCTTAATGGAATCAAAGAAAATGATACAAGAGTGCATTAAATCGGTATAATACATAAGTTTAGGTAATACACATATTTTTAGAATATAATTTCTATAGTATTGAAGGAAAATTTACAAGACAATCATAATGGATTGGGTTCACTCTCCAACCCATCATAGTAGTCAAGGATCACTCTAAAGACTACCATAGTGTACAAATTCCTTTACATAATTTGGTTTACTACCAATTTTTATCCAATTCTTCTAATGAGATATTTATCATTTCCCAATTCATTGGAAGGAGATACAGCTACCACCCATCCATGGTTATAATGTAAACACACTCCTTGGTAAAAACATATCCACCTTCCTTGGTTATAATGTAAACATATTCACATTGTGAAAACTATTAATAATTGTGATAAAATATTATCAAACATTCATCACATAATCACATTATAACCCATGCATTGAAAATGAGTTTTTTAAAAATTTCATCAATTCACTATAGAATAACACATTTAAAATAAATGGGATTCATAAATATCTCCTCAACATAATCATTAACCATCCCAAAAATGAGTATAAATGGAATAAATGGGTTATGTACCCATTAAATTATAATTAAAATCAAATTACATTATAATAGAAGAAAATTCCTTTAAAATATTGTTGAATAATTTCTTGAGGAAAATTACCATTCCATTTTGAAATTCCATTTTAAAATAATAATATTTCCAAAATATAGTGGAAAACTTTTTCATTTATGTTACCCTTGGAAACATATAAGAAGGAAACAAATCATTCAGTTATAAAGAAGGTGATATATTTCATTCATGTTCTCTAAGTTGAAAGGAATTCATTTCATAGTATTTTAAAAATTCAAAAAGTACCTGTTTTAAAAAATGAAAACAATTTTCATTTGAAGAAATTTTTTTAAAATTTAAAACATGGAAAAAGAAATTAAAAATAATATTATAATTATAATAAACCCTATTAAAACATTTTTTAATACATTTATATGGGACAAAAATATATTTCGACCGAAAAGAGAAATAATCTCCATTTTCGATTAAAACACATTATCCATATATTTAGTGATTTAGGTGAGTAAAAATAAGGGAAATAACTTATTTTTAATAAATAAACATTTTATAAGAAAACTAAAGAGTATATTAAGAGTTATAACCTAAAAATTTTTCATCTAAAACTTAATCATAAACAATCCCGATAAACATTTAAATTATCACATAAAATAGTTACCACTTTGGCAACATTCGACTCAAAATCCCCCTGAAAGAAACACTATTATATGGATATTCAAGTACAAATAAAATTAACATGAGTCCTCAAACATTAAATTCATGGTATTTATATAAGCACATAAATGAAACAAGTAGTGAATATGGAATGTGTGTCTCAGAGAGAAACTAATGAGACACAAATCACTTCCATTATATATATTTTACAATGTATGATTTGGAACCTCCTATACAATAAATATAGATTTATTATAAATATGTTAATGAACCATAATAATATATATCATATCATTTATGATATACATATAAACATTTATAAAAAAATAATAATTCTTTATTGAAATCAACGTTTTTCTTTTGTTTCATGTATGTTTCGGTTTAGTAGTTTTTTTGTGTAAGTTGATCATTGTAATATCATATATGGAACAATCAAAATGATATAAATATAATATATAATAATTATATATATTTTTATACTTACTCATAATATATAGGGATAGAATCATGTATTACAGCATTTATGGTAATGGTTGGTTGTACTTACGCGAGCACATTATTTTCATTTTTTGATGGATGGAAAAAAATAAATGAAAACAATAATTAACCATTACAAAATATTTAATATTACATATATATAATATATATTCATTAAATATATATTAAATGACATCAATGTAAAACATAATTGATAATCGAATCACATCACTTCGTGGAGACGGTATTCCACCCATCTACACGATCGACATTATACTTTTCCAATGGTTTGGAAGGTAATAAGGTAGATATAAAATTAACATTAAAAAGATGAATTATTTCATAAGTATAAAAATGTAAAAAATAAATACATTACAATACTCTTATATAAAATATATTTTTTTGATAAATGAAGTGTATACCTATGTGGAGACAGTAAGCAGTATGTACGCACGAGTGATATTTTCACATCCAAAATGATGGAAAGAAAGTTAATAAAGTTATACTCATAATAATAATAAAATTTTAGAATATTTAGGACACTTAATTTATTATTATATAAAAATTATTAAATATTTATAGGAATTAAATAATTAATTTAAAAGAGGGTGGTCAATTAAGGTGATTAACTCTTATTTGACCTAATTGCATTTCATCTCATATTAAGGGATTTAGGGTGGGTCCTTTGAGAATACCATAACCTCTCGAATCTTGATATTGGAGTGTAAGAGAGAACCTGTAATATTTTTATTGAGATATGAGGCTCAAATTGGTGTGAATAAGAGAAAAAATGAGTTATATTTTATAATTGTGGAGAGGGGAACTCTTGGAAATTCATAAAATATTAAATCATTTTAAATTAATTTTGATTCCATAATGTCTTATAACTAATAATATATTAATATAATTTTATTTTTATTTTATATCTTTTTATTCAATAAGAAATGTAAAATTTTATATCACGTTTATACACATATCTTTTTTATTTTAACCCTTCATTAACCCTTTTTAAAACTACCAATAATATTAACGTTTTATACACATTAAGGGTTAATAATGTTACAATAAAATAAAACTAATCACTAAATTTAATATTTATAATTTTAAAAAAATTTCCATTAATTTGAAAAGATATTATATTTTTATGAACTTTATATCATTTAATGAAATATTATTTCTTATAAAATATCATTAATGTCTTTATAAAACAATTTATTTTAATTTACTTTAAAAACATAAACACAACGAATGAATTATATTCTTATTCATCCTAAACTACCTAGTATTTAATATAGATATATAATTTTAATTTTATTCATTAAATCAATCAAATTATAACACAAATAAATTTTTTAAACCAATTTATTTTATTTTTCAATTAATTTAATACATACTATGTTAGCATCACATAATAATTTAAGGACATTATATAATATTTAAAAATATAAAGAATTTTTTTTATAGAAATTAATTTCATTAATTTCAAAATAAACATTTATATTTGTTGATAACATGTTTATTCCATATTTTACACATAATATATATTTAAAACTAAGAACGTGAAATGTTTTAACCTTCCATGATTTAAATATTATATTGGTCATTTTCATTGAAATGTGTCCATTAAAAAACACCATATTGAGGCCCTGGTGATAATGTTAGATTTAAATTAATATAATAATAAATAGCACTAAAAAAATATGGCCATATAACATAGTTATAACCTATATTTACAAAATTTACCACAATTACTATTAATATCAACCAAAAATGAAATATTTTTTTGGAGTAAGTAACTCAATAGGTGGGTTTCATTTAGTTCCCAAAAAAATTCTATTTAAAATTAATTCAAAAACTAAATAATCAATTAAATAAGAATTCCCAGTTAATCAAAATAAAAGAAATATATAAATTTGATCTTTCAAATAGTTTCTCAGAAGATAGATTAACGCTTTGTTAAAATGACATATAAATGTTTTATCATTCATTTATAAGTTACATTGTCAAAAAAATTACATAAATAATAATTACTATTATCTATTAGATTAGTTTTTCAAGAGTTCAAATAATAAAATCCAATTGAAATAACAAGACTAGAAAATTACATAGCTGAATTTAAAAAAGGGGTTCGATATAATGATAAGACATAATCCCTCTATTGTAGACAATAGAATACAGGAAAAGATTTTATTCCATAGTTTTATATTGGATAAAAATACTCTATGGTATTTATGACCTATTCCACATTTATTTATGGGAATATAGGGAAAAGGATTTGAGATAATGTCATGTATTTTCTAGTTTAGCACAGGAGAATGTGTTTTTACAGATACAAAAAATTACATGGATCATAGAAAAAAATATCCATGAATGAAAAGACCAAGATATTAGTAATGAGAAACTTTGAGGCTACTCAATCCAAATAGCTTCTATCATCGAGAATCCATGAATTTTTATCTATAAGGATATTATAAAATATTCTCAATAATTCTAGAAAACAAATCATCATAGAGTCTGCTATGTAGTATAGACAAACATGTATAAGATTCTATCGTATTTTCTATGTAAGGAAACAATTTACAAGCATTCCACTTTTTATCTAGGTTATTGAATTTTTTATTTTAAAGGTATCTCTATCAAAAGTAGCCATTAGATAATAATCATTCACGATTAAATACATTGGGGCTCTCTTCAATGATTCAAAACTAGCCATTGGTTATTTTAAATTCTCCTCTTCTTTGTTAGTTATATAAATTTATCATCACTTAAAAAAAATTATTTGATATCATGAAAACATTTTGTGGTCATTTTATGTGGCAAGGTGACATGTTGTGTTAATATTTTCTCCGGGTTTGCTCATTTATACAAGTAATTACTTCATGACCTCAACAGAAAAGATGATTCTCTATATAGTCTCTACATTATAAAATAGGGGTATTATATTAAAATATGAAAAATAATACACACCACTACATGGTAATTATATTTCTTTAGAGGATAGGCGATTTCGATCATATAATCAATTCAATTATTTTCACGGTTAGATACTCTGATCTCACTGTAGGTTAATTGTACATCTGGAAAGATGAAGTCTCAATGAATGATAATCTGAATTGTCAATGCACGCTCAATTCATGTATAAGAAAATTTTCCATCATGTGACTCATAGTAAGATGTTTTTTCATGTGTTTTGGTGGAGTATAATATGTGGTAGGGTGACACAATCACTTGACCATCATATAGTAAGGTTCCATATAGGATCAAAAATTAGAAATTTTTTCTTTTTTTCCAAAAAACAACTTTCTAATATAAGAAATAAAAATCATTAAAAACAATATAACTAGGATTTTGGATCATTAAAATAATTTTGTGTAAAAAATGTCTTATAATATGCCACATTTTTATGATCACAAATCATGATAGTAAAATTTAAATTAATTGAATGTACCTAAATTATAATTTCAATGGACTAAAATATTTTTATAACAAGTTTATCAAAACATTCAATGTTTTCTAATGAATTATATGAATTTTAATTAATAAAACTAGTATTTTGTTACCCCCCTTTTGATATTATAAAAAATAAAAAGAATATGGAGTAAGAAAAATGATAAATTTACAATTAAATAGAGTATATCATTAATATATCAAAATATATTAAAAAAAGTGTACATATTTATTATAATAAATCTATATCAAAAATCTTAACACCCTTGATAAATATATTATACATAGTATCTTTCTTTCTAACCCGGATAAAGGGAAAAAATGAAGGGTGGTATTAGATTCTTAGAAAGTGTAAACAATGGAGATATCAATTATCACTTGAGAATAACTTAAATATAAGGGCACAATAACATGACAAAAATATTTTAAAATCATACACAACATATTAAAGATTTTAATCACCAGTCAAGGAAAAAATCATGGTAGTTCATAAGATTTGAATCTTAATGAAATCAAAGAAAATGATAGAAGAGTGCATTAAATCGGTATAATACATAAGTTTATAAAATACACATATTTATAGAATATAATTTCTATATTATTGTTGGATAATTTATAAGATAATCATAATGGAATGGGTTCACTCTCCAACCCATCATATTAGTCAAGGATCACTCTAAAGACTAACATAGTGTACAAATTCTATTACATAATTTGGTTTACTACCAATTTTTATCCAATTATTTTAATGAGATATTTATCATTACCCAATGCATTGGAAGGAGATACAGCTACCACTCATCTATGGTTATAATGAAAAAACACTCCTTGGTAAAAACATAGACACCTTATATGGTTATAATGTAAACATATTCAAACGGTGAAAACTATAAATATTTGTGCAAAAATATTATAAAAAATTCATCACATAATCACATTATAACCCATACAATAAAGTTGAGTTTTATAAAAATATCATCAATTCACAATATAATAACCCCTGAAAAATAAATGGGATTCATAAATAGCTCATCAACATAATAATTAACCATCCCAAAAATGAGTATGAATGGAATAAATGGGTCATGTACCCATTAAATTATAACTAACATAAAATTACCTTATAATATATAAAAATTCCATTAAAATATCATTGAATTATTTCTTGAGGAAAATAACCATTCCTTTTTGAAATTCTATTTTAAAATAAGAATATATCCAAAATATGGAGGAAAAAATTTTCATTTATGTTGGCCTTTGAAAACTAGAATAAGGAAACAAATCATTCAGTTATAAAGATGGTGAGATATTTCATTCATGTTTTATAAGTTAAAACGAATGCATTTCATAATATTTTAAAAATTCAAAAAGTAACTCTTTTGAAAGATAAAAACTATTTTCATCTGAAGAAAATTTTTTAAAATTTAAAACATGGAAAAAGACATTAACAATAATACTAAAATTATAAGATCTCCCATTAAAACATTTTTTAAGACATTTATATGGAACAAAAATATATTTGGATCGAATAGAGAAATATTTTCCATTTCCCTTTAAAATACATTATCTATATCTAGAGTGATTTAGTTGAGTAAAAATAAATGAAATAACTTATTTTTAATAAAGAAACATTGTATAAGGAAATTAAAGAGTTTATTGAGAGTTATAACCTAAAAATGTTTCATCTAAAACTTAATCATAAACAATCCTGATAGACATTGAAAGTATCACATAAAACAGTTACCACTTTGGAAACATTTCACTCATAGTCCCCCTGAAAGAAACACACTCTTATGGATATTAATGTAAAAATAAAATTAACATGAGTCCTTATACATAAATTCAGGGGATTTATATAAAACACATAAATAAAACAAGTAGTGAATGTGGAATGTGTATCTCAGAGAGAAAAAATGAGACACAAATCACTTCTATTGTGTATAAATTACAATGTATTATTTGGAACCTTCTATACGATAAATATAGATTTATTATAAATATGTTAAAGAACCATAATAATATATATCATACCATTTATGATATACATATAACCATTTATCAAAAGTTTTTTAATAATTCATTATTGAAATCAATGATTTGCTTTTGTTTCATGTATATTTCGGTTTAGTAGTTTTTGTTCATGTAAGTTGATCATTATAATATCATATATGGAACATTCATAATGATATAAATATAATATAGAATAATTATATATATTTTTAGACTTACTCATAATATATAGAGATAGAATCATGTATTATAGCATTTATGGTGATGGTTGGTTATACTTACTCTAGCACACTATTTTCATTTTTTGATGGATGGAACAAAAAAATGAAAATGATAAATAACCATTACAAAATCATTAATATTACATATATATAAAATATATTCATTAAATATATATTTAATGACATCAATGTAAAACATAATTGATAATTTAATCACATCGCTTCGTGGAGACGGTAGTCCACCCATATACACGCTCGACATTATACTTTTTCAATGGTTTGGAAGGTAATAAGGTAGATATAAAATTAACATTAAAAATATGAATTATTTCATAAGAATAAAAATATAAAAAATAAATACATTACAATACTCCTATTTAAAATATTATTATGATAAATGAAGTGTATACCTATGTGGGGACAGTAAGTAGTATGTACGCACGAGTGATATTTTCTCATCCAAAATGATGGAAACAAAGTTAATAAAGTTATTTTCATAATAATAATAAAATTTTAGAATATTTAGGACACTTAATTTATTATTATATAAAAATTATTAAATATTTATAGGAATTAAATTATTAATTTAAAAGAGGGTGGTCAATTAAGGTGATTAACTCTTATTTGACCTAATTGCATTTCATCTCATATTAAGGGATTTAGGGTGGGTCCTTTGAGAATACCATAACCTCTAGAATTTTGATATTGGAGTATAATAGAGAACCTCTAAGATTTTTATTGAGATATGAGGCTCAAATTGGTGTGAATAAAAGAAAATATGAGTTACCTTTTTTAATTGTGGAGAGGGGAACTCTTGTAAATTCATAAAATATTAAATCATTTTAAATTAATTTTGATTCCATAATGTCTTATAACTAATAATATATTAATATAATATTATTTTTATTTTATCTCATTTTATTCAACAAAAAATGTAAAATTTTATATCACATTTATACACATATCTTTTTTATTTTAACCCTTCATTAACCCTTTTTAAAATTACCAAAAATATTAATGTTTTATACACATTAAGGGTTAATAATGTTATAATAAAATAAAACTAATATATTAATTTCATATTTATAATTTTTAAAAAATTTCCATTAATTTGAAAAGATATTATATTTTTATGAACTTTATATCATTTAATGAAATATTATTTATAATAAAATATCATTAATGTCATTATAACACAATTTATTTTATTTTACATTAAAAACATAAACACAACGAATGAATTAGATTCATTTTCATCCTAAACTACCTAGTATTTAATATAGATCTATAATTTTAATTTTATACATTAAATCAATCAAATTATAACACAATTAATTTTTTTAAAACCATTTATTTTATTTTTCTATTAAATCAATACATACTATATTAGCATCACAGAATAATTTAAGGACATTATATAATTTCTAAAAATATAAAGAATTTTTTTTATAGAAATTTATTTCATTAATTTCAAAATTAATAGTTATATTCATTGATAACATGTTTTTCCCATATTTTACACATAATATATATTTAAAACTAAGAACGTGACATTTTTTAACATTACATGATTTAAATATTATATTGGTAATTTTCATTGAAATGTGTCCATTAAAAAAGACCATTCTGAGGCCCTGGTGAAAATGTTAGATTTAAATTCATATAATAATAAATAAGAATAAAACATATATCCTTATTACATAGTTATAACCTATATTAACAAATTTTACCACGGTTACTATTAATATCGACCAAAAATGAAATATTTTTTTGGAGTTTGTAACTCAATAAGTGGGTTTCATTTAGTTCCCACAAAAGAATTCTATTTAAAATTATTTCAAAAACTAAATAATCAATTTAATAAGAATTCCCATTTAATCAAAATAGGAGAAATATATAAATTTTATCTTTTGAATAGTTTCTCAGAAGATAGATTAAGTCTAAGTTAAAATAACATATAAATGTTTTATCATTCATTTATAAGTTACATAGTCAATACATTACATAAACAATAATTACTATTATCTATCAGAGTAGTTTTTCTAGAGTTTAAATAATAAAATCCAATTAAAATAAAAAAACTATAAAATTACATAGCTGAATTTAAAAAAGGGGTTTAGTATAAAGATAAGACATTATCCCTCTATTGTACAGAATAGAATACAGGAAAAGATCTTATTCTATAGTTTTATATTGGATAAAAATACTCTATGGAATTTATGACCTATTCCACATTTATTTATTGGAATATAGGGAGAAGGATTTGAGATAATGTCATGTATTTTCTAGTTTAGCACAAGAGAATGTGTTTTTACAGATACAAAAATATACATGGATCACAGAAAAAAATTTATCCATGAATGCAAAGACCATGATATTAGTAATGAGAAAATTTGAGGCTGCTCAGTCCAAATAGCTTCTATCATCCAGAATCCATGAATTTTTATCTGTAAGGATATTGTAAAATATTCTCTAAAAATTATAGAAAACAAATCATCATAGTGTATTCTATGTAGTATAGACAAACATGTATAAGATTCTATTATATTCTCTATGTAAGGAAACATTTTACAAGCATTCCACTTTTTATCTAGGTTATTGAATATTTCCTTTAAGGGTATCTCTATCAAAAGTAGCCATTAGATAATAGTCATTCACTATTAAATGCATTGGGTCTCTCTTCAATGATTCAAAACTAGCCATTGGTTATTTTAAATTCTCCTCTGCTATGTTAGTTATATAAATTTATCATCACTTAAAAAATTTTATTTGAGCTCATGAAAACATTTCATGGTCATTTTATGTGTCAAGGTGACATGTTATGGTAATCTTTTCTCTGGGTTTACTCATTTATAAATGTAATAACACCATGACCTCAACAGATAAGATGATTCTCTATATAGTATCTACATTATTAGATAGAAGTATTATATTAAAATATGAAAAATAATACACACCACTACATGGTAACTATATTTCTTTAGAGGATAGGTGATTTCCATCATATGATCAATTAAATTATTTTCACGGTAAGATACTCTAATCTCACTTTAGGTTAATTTTACTTCTGGAAAGATGAAGTCTCAATGAATGATAAGCTGAATTGTCAATGCACACTCAATTAATGTATAAGAAAATTTTTCATCATCTCACTCATAGTAAGATGTTTTTTCATGTGTTGTGGTGGAGTATAATATGTGGTAGGGTGACCCAATCACTTGACCTTCATATATTAAGGTTCCATGTAGGATAAAAAAATAGGAATTTTTTCTTTTTTTCTGAAAAAAATTTTCTAATATAAGAAATAAAAATCATTAAAAACAATATAACTAGGATTTTGGATCATTAAAAAAATTATGTGTAGGAAAAGTTCCATAATATGCCACTTTTTTATGATCACAAATCATGATAGTAAAATTGAAATTAATTGAATGTACCAAAATTATAATTTCAATGGAATAAAATAATTTTATTACAAGGTCATCAAAACCTTCAATTTTTTCTAATGAATACAATAAATTTTAATTAATAAAACTAGTAAATTATTACTCCCCCTTTTGATATTATAAAAAATAAATAGAATATGGATTAAAAGAAATGATAAATTTATAATTAAAGATAGTATATCATTAATATATCAAAATATATTAAAAAAGTGTACAAATTGATTATTATAAATTTATATCAAAAATATTAACACCCTTCATATATATATTATACATAGTATCTTTCTTTCTGACCTGTGGAAAGGGAAAAATGAAGGGTGGTCTTAGATTCTTAGAAAGTGTAAACAATGGAGATATCAATTATCACTTGAGAATAACATAAATATAAGAGTACAATAACATGAGAAAAATATTTTAAAATCATATACAACATATTATAGATTTTAATCATCTGTCAAGGAAAAAATCATAGTAGTTCATAAGATTTGAATCTTAATGGAATCACAGAAAATGATAGAAGAGTGCATTAAATCGGTATAATACATAAGTTTATGTAATACACATATTTATAGAATATAATTTCTATAGTATTGTTGGATAATTTACAAGACAATCATAATGGAATGGGTTCACTCTCCAACCCATCATATTAGTCAAGGATCACTCTAAAGACTAACATAGTGTACAAATTCCATTACATAATTTAGTTTACTACCAATTTTTATCCAATTTTTTTAATGAGATATTTATCATTACCCAATTCATTGGAAGGAGATACAGCTACCACTCGTCTATGGTTATAATGTAAACACACTACTTCGTAAAAACATAGCCACCTTACTTGGTTATAATGTAAACATATTCACACAGTGAAAACTATAAATGTTTGTGCAAAAATATTATTAAAAATTCATCACATAATCACATTATAACCCATGCAATTAAATTTAGTTTTATAAAAATATCATCAATTCACTATAGAATAACCCATGAAAAATAAATGGGATTCATAAATAGCCCATCAACATAATCATTAACCATCCCAAAAATGAGTATGAATGGAATAAAAGGGTCTTGTACCCATTAAATTATAACTACCATCAAATTACTTTATATTATATGAAAATTCTTTTAAAATATTATTGAATTATTTCTTGAGGAAAATAACCATTCCATTTTGAAAATGTATTTTTAAGTAAAAAAAATTCCAAAATATGGTGGAAAAAATTTTCATTTAGGTTGCCCTTTGAAACCTAGAATAAGCAAACAAATCATTCAGTAATAAATATGGTGAGATATTTCATTCATGTTTTATAATTTAAAAGGAATTCATTTCATAGTATTTTAAAAATTCAAAAAGTACCTCTTTTTAAAAATGAAAACAATTTTCATCTGAAGAATTTTTTTTAAAATTTAATACATGGAAAAAGACATTAAAAATAATACTAAAATTATAATATCCCCCATTAAAAAAAATTTTAAGACATTTATATGGAACAGAAATATATTTGAATCAGATAGAGAAATACTGTCCATTTCCCATTAAAACACATTATCCATATCTTGAGATATTTAGTTGAGTAAAAATAAGGGAAATAACTTATTTTTAATAAATAAACATTGTATAAGAAAATTAAAGATTTTATTGAGATTTAGAACCTAAAATTTTTTCATATAAAACATAATCATAAACAATCCCGATAAACATTGAAAGTATCACATAAAACAGTTACCACTTTGGAAACATTTCACTCACAATCCCCCTGAAAGAAACACACTTATATGGATATTAAAGTCCAAATAACATTCACATGAGTCCTTATACATTAAATTCAGGAGATATATATAAAACACATAAATTAAACAAGTAGTGAATATGGAATATGTGTCTCAGAGAGAAAAAATGAGACACAAATCACTTCCATTGTGTATAAATTACAAGGTATGATTTGGAACCTCCTATACAATAAATATAGATTTTTTATAAATATGTTAAATAACCATAATAATAAATATCATACCATTTATGATATACATATAACCATTTATCAAATGTTTTTTTAATAGTTCTTTATTGAAATCAATGTTTTGCTTTGTTTTTCATGTATGTGTTGGTTTAGTAGTTTTTGTTCATGTAAGTTGATCATTATTATATCATATATGGAATTTTCATAAGGATATAAATATAATATATAATAATTATATATATTTTTAGAATTAATCATAATATATAGAGATATAATCATGTATTACAGCATTCATGGTGATGGTTGGTTGTACTTACGCAAGCACACTATTTTCATTTTTTGATGGATGGAACAAAATAAATGAAAATAATAATTAACCATTAAAAAATCATTAATATTACATATATATAATATATATTAATTAAATATATATTTAATGACATTAATGAAAAACATAATTGATAATCGAATCACATCGCTTCGTGGAGATGGTAGTCCACCCATCTACATGATCGACATTATACTTTTCCAATGGTTTGGAAGGTAATAAGGTAGATATGAAATTATCATTAAAAAGATTAATTATTTTATAAGTATAAAAATATAAAAAATAAATATATTACAATACTCCTATATAAAATATTATTATGATAAATGAAGTGTATCCCTACGTGGAGACAGTAAGCAGTATGTATGCACGAGTGATATTTTCCCATCCCAAATGATGGAAAAAGAGTTAATTAAGTTAGTTTCCTAATAAAAATAAAATTTTAGTATATTTAGGAAACTAAATTTTTTTTTATATAAAAATTATTAAATATTTATAGGAATTAAAATATTAATTTAAAAGAGATTGGTCAATTAAGGTGATTGACTATAATTTTACCTAATTTCATTTCATCTCATCTTAAGGGATTTAGGGTGGGTCCTTTGAAAATACCATAACCTATAGAATTTTGATATTGGAGTATAAGAGAGAACATGTTAGATTTTTATTGAGATATGAGGCTCAAAGTGGTGTGAATATGGGAAAATATGAGTTATCTTTTATAATTTTGGAGAGGGGGACTCTTGGAATTTCATAAAATATTAAATAATTTTAAATTAGTTTTGATTCCATAATGGCTTATAACTAATAATATATTAAAATAATATTATTTTAATTTTATCTCATTTTATTCAATAAAAATAGTAAAATTTTATCACATTTATACACATATATTTTTTATTTTAACCCTTCATTAACCCATTTGAAAATTAACAAAAATATTAATGTTTTATACAGAATATAGATTAAAAATGTTATAATAAAATAAAACTAATCCATAAATTTACTATAATTTTTTAAAAATTTCCATTAATTGGAAAAAATATTATATTTTTATAAACATTATATCATTTAATGAAATATTATTTATTAAAAAATATCATTAATGTCATTATAACACAATTTTTTTTACTTTACTTTAAAAATAACAAAACAAATGATGAATTAGAATCCTATTCATCCTAAACTACCTAGTATTTAATATATCCCTATAATATTCATTTTATACATTAAATCATTCAACTAATAACAAATTTATATTTTTTAAAACCATTTATTTGATTTTTCTATTAATTTAATACATATTATATTTGCATCACAGAATAATTTAAGGACATTATATAATTTCAAAAAATTATAAAGAATTTTTTTTATAGAAAGTAATTTCAATAATTTC
This sequence comes from Viscum album, assembly GCA_963277665.1. Taxonomy (NCBI): domain Eukaryota; kingdom Viridiplantae; phylum Streptophyta; class Magnoliopsida; order Santalales; family Viscaceae; genus Viscum; species Viscum album. The sequence continues at coordinate 1,899,651,568 of OY728121.1, read as the reverse complement.
AAAATCAACAGTTATATTCATTGATAACATGTTTTTCCCATATTTTACACAAAACATATATTTAAAACTAAGAACGTGACATCTTTTAACTTTCCAAGATTTAAATATTATATTGGTAATTTTCATTGATATGTGTCCATTAAAAACAACATTTTGAGACCCTGGTGGTAATATTAGATTTAAATTCATATAATAATAAATAGGACTAAAAAATATGGCCTTATAACATAGTTATAACCTATATTAACTAAATTTACCACGGTTAATATTCATATTAACCAAAAATAAAATATGTTTTTGGAGTGAGTAACTCAATAGGTGGGTTTCATTTATATTCCAATAAAATATATATTTAAAATTAATTCAAAAAATAAATACCCAATTTAATATGAATACCCAGTTAATCAAAATATGAGAAATATATAAATTTGATCTTTCAAATAGTTTCTTAGAAGATGGATTAAGGATAAGTTAAAATAACATATAAATGCTCTATCATTCATTTATAAGTTACATAGTCAAAGAATTATATAAACAATAATTACTATTATCTATTAAATTGGATTTTTTATAGTTTAAATAATAGAATCTAATTAAAATAACAAAACTATAAAATTACACAGCTTAATTTAAACAAGGGGTTTGGTATAAAGATAAGACATAATTCCTCTATTGTACACACGAGAATACATGAAAATATCACATTCCATAGTTTATATTGGATAAAAATATTCTAGGGAATTTATGAACTATTCCACATTTATTTATGGGAAGATAAGGAAATGGATTTGAAAGAATGTCATGTATTTTCTAGTTTAGCATAGGATAATGTGTTTTTATAGATACAAAAATATACATGGAACATAGATAAAAAATTTATCCATGAATGAAAAGACCAAGATATTATTAATGAGAAACTTTGAGGCCACTCAATTCAAATAGCATATATCGTCCAGAATCCATGTATTTTTATCTGTATGGATATTGTAAAATATTCTCTAAAATTTCCACAAAAAAATCATCATAGAGTCTTATATGTAGTATAGTCAAACATGTATAAGATTATATCTTATTCTCTATGTAAGGAAACATTTTACAAGCATGTCACTTTTTATCCAGGTTATCAAATATTTCCTTTAAAGGTATATCTATCAAAAGTAGTCATTGGATAATAATCATTCTCTATTAAATTCATTGGGGCTCTCTTCAATGATTTAAAACTAGCCATTAGTAATTTTAAATTCTCCTCTACTATGTTAGTCATATAAATTTATCATGACTTAAAAAATTTTTAATTGATCTTATGAAAACATTTTGTGGTCATTTTATGTTCCAAGGTGACATGTTTAGTAAATCTCTTCTCAGGGTTAGCTCATTTATACATGCAACAACTTCATGACCTCAATAGTTAAGATGATTCTCTATATAGTCACTACATTAGAAGATAGGGGTATTATATTACAATATGAAAAATCATACACACCACTTCATGGTAACTATATTTCTTTAGAGGATAGGCGATTTCTGTCATATGATCAATTCAATTATTTTCACGGTAAGATATTCTAATCCCACGGTAGGTTGATTTTACATCTGGAAAGAAAAAGTCTAAATGAATGATAAGTTGAATCGTCAATGCATGCTTAGTTCATGTATAAGAAATTTTTTCATCATCTGACTCATATTAAGAAGTTTTTTCATGTGTTATGGTGGACTATAAAGTGTGGTAGGGTGACCGAATCACTTGACCATCTCATAGTAAGGTTCCATGTAGGATCAAAAATTAGGAATTTTTATTTTTTCCCAAAAAACCATTTTCTAATATAAGAAATAAAAATCATTAAAAATAATATAACCAGGATTTGGGATCATTAAAATAATTATGTGTAGAAAAAGTCCCGTAATGTGCCACTTTTTTATGATAAAAAATCATGATATTAAAATCAAAATTAACAGAATGTACATAAATTATAATTTAAATGGACTAAAATAATTTTATAACAAGTTCATCAAAACATTCAATGTTTTCTAATGAATATAATGAATTTTAATTAGTAAATCTAAAAAATTATTACTCCCCATTTTGATATTATAAAAAAATAAACAAAATATTGATTAAGAAAAATGATAAATCTAGAATTAAAGAGAGTATATCATTAATATATAAAAATATATTACAAAAAGTGTACATATTGATTATAATAAATCCATATCAGAAATCCTAATCAGAATCTGAGTGAGTGTACTCTCTGAAATCAGTAGTAAGGAAATGATCTTTTCCTTTGGTTGTAGAGGTGGGAGTAGATGTTGTTTCAGGATTAGATGAAGGGGCATGGTCTCCAATAACTACACCATTGGAAACTAATCTAGGATGTTTTAATGCTTGGATAGGATTTAGTAAAAAATTATTTATTGTAAAGGAATTGGTATTATATAATAATGTAATGGTAAGGGGGGATAGAACAACTTTCTGAGATGTATAAATATAGGGTTCTATCAATAGGGTGAAATAACATACTGTATAATAACTATACTACAAAATCGTAAAGGAAAGAATATTTATTATCCAGAAAATCCTTCAAAATAGGATTTATATATATATTATTCTCAACTTGTGACTCAAATTCATGACTATGAGGGGTAATTTTCAAGCCCAAAAATTGTTTTTAAATATCCCATTCAGATATGACTTTTTGATGATTTTCCAAAGATAATAATAAATTTACCACTTGATTGTTCCTTAGTATTGACTAGATTTCATAACATTGTCATGATGTATAGATAGGTACATGGTTGCGTGTGTTTGATCCCCATAATAAAGATCCCCATGAGTGTTTCTGAATTCTTGAAACAAAACATCATACTCATATAGAATATGCTATTTGATTTGGACATTATTAACAACTAACTAAACAGGAGGAGAAGAAGTCACATGATTAGGTTCAAACAAAAAAATTCATGAACCACTGGTCTAACCAAATAATCATTTCAATATACCTTCATAAAAACACCAACCTAGGCTCTCAAATTTTATATCACATTCTATAACATCTCTATTCAGAAATTAAATATATGATGAAGATGATTGATTACCAATGTCACAACTTCTAAAATATTACCTTTTCTGACATGTTACAAGGATATATCATAATTAAAAAATTCATGTTTTAACATATCCAATGGTTAATATTTAATCACTGATAGGTCATCCTTACTGACATATGAAGTATATGTAAAGGAGGATTCATTAGTAGGGGGATATAGATCACTAATCTAATTTCTAATAAATACCACTAGATAATCCTCCATAGATCTATCTATCATAGTCTAATCCTCAACTCTGTTAATAGCTTCATGTTCAAACTTTTTAGAAACATCAAAAATTTCCTCATGGATAGAATGTTTGGAAAAATCAATTGTCTAATTAATTCCGACCTCAACCATCAATTATCCTTCTAATGAATATAGAGAATAGAAGGTCTATAAAGTATATGTGGACTACCTCCATGATCTTTATCATCATAATTAGGGTATTATGATCCCAATACCGATTTCCTTTGGGTCTTGTCCCCCATAGAATTTTCATCGAGTACATGATTCCTATGACTAATCCCAATAATATAAGATCATTATGAGTTATCAATATCTTCATCAAGTTGAGAAGACTGATCCCATTCTGTCTCAAACTCATAACCTAACCTAGCTTCATTATTATGTTCAAAAAAATATATAAATATATATATTCTTCTGCCTCCTCCTCTTCCACATCAAAATCCACTTCTTATTATCTAAATTTAGAAGCATATTCATCTAAATACTACAAAACATCATCAGTTTAAATACCTAGATCTTCCAGATCCTTAGGTCTAACATGATACAATAATGGGTTAAACTATTCATATAGTTTCTCTAGGTTATAATCCCATTCTTATTTACATGGATTCTAGTTGACTTTAATTTTCTTACAAATATTTTTAGTAATAAAAAATCCATCAAATGTTGCAATATTTTCCTCCCCATGATGAACAAGTCCTTTATACTATATTGAGATAGAAATAAATTTATTATAGGTAATGAATTAAACCATGATTTTTTTTAAAAAGACCACTCATGTGCCTCATAAAATATCTACAAAGACATATTTGAACACAATTATTTATAAAAATAATGAAAAAAAGGTTCTGATTCCATAGAATAATAATGTATAATTTTCATGGGAATAGTATATGATGACTAAATTTTACTAGCTTTCTATATTCTCCACTCAATTCAGTAATAATGGGAAATTTTGATATCCTATTCTCAGTGATCCAATCAAATTAATTCTAAAATTAAAATACTATATGATTAATAAGATATAATCTTTTATAATTCTCATATTCCCATTTATGAGTTACTCTCAAATATTTTTTCTAGAGCTTCCATAAAACTCAAAAAAGTCAACATTGATCCTTGATTTTACTATATCCCTTTTATCTTGAGAGAAGAACTCCTGATTAATGTTAAAATCCTGGAAAATATTTGAATATAATGCTCAACCGTATTTGTTAAAAAAATTATCCCATCCTTTATTTTAAATATCATTTTATTCCAGTAATCTGGTTGACTTCAACCATTATGCATCAAATTATTTTTCTACTAACACTTGATGATCAATGAGATGATGATTCTTCAGCTTCATTTATGTGATTGATATAGACTTAAAATTCATTGAATTCTATAATTTTTGTTACTATGTAATAAAATTAGTCTCTAAAATTCACAAAAATATTATCATTTTCATTCTATTTGAGATTTCTAATGGATGAGAAATGAGAGATAAAATATAGATGTTTGAGATAGAGAGAGTGAGTCATTAAAGACAAGGTAAATAAACCTACTAAAAATATATTTAAAATATATATAATATCTAATGGGAATGACAAGTATCATTTTGAATTATAATTTTAATTTTAATAAAAATTATTTAGTTATTAAAATAACAGTAAACATAAAATAAATCCCATAGGAATATTTCCTAAAAATCAATATAAATAGATATGGTATGTTTTATGACCAGGTACAGTTAAATTATATATGCATGGTAAGATTACTAACCATATGAATAGAATCCCCTTGGTAATTATAGTGATCGTGTGAGTTAAATTATCATGATAATTATGGTTACCGTAAGGGTAAGTGTTCATGGTATACATATGGAACGTGTGACAAACAATCATGGTTGTCCTACTAATCATGTGAAAATAAAATTATTGTCACTTCTATAAAATACCATAAAATAAAAATTAAATATTTTGATACAAGAATTACTAATTAAAAAAAATTAAAACAATTAAAAAAATTATCATGACCAGTAAATGTTTAATATAAATTTTTCTGAAAATATTTATGGTTTTGAAAATATATTAGTGTGATGATTTTCAGTTTCAATGAAATCTAGAGTTATATATTTTTATGGAAATGGTCTCTCATAAATTGATATACTATATCAATATTTTTTGTTTTATAATATTATATAAGTTTATTAGAAATATTTATCATACTTATATTATCACAATTTAGTGGGACATATCAAAAGTGATATATATAGTCTAATAACTGGTGTTTCCTTCACATAACCTATGCACAGTAACTACATACAACTATTTACTCAAGTTCATCGGCGGATAATTTCATATAGTAATATTTATTACTACACCATGACACTATATACATGGAAAAAATTGACATTTTCCAAATATTATTTTTTTCAATATAACTTATAACCACCAAAATCATTATTTGAATAACTAAATAAGTAAAATTATTATCATCTAGAGTAATAAAATCCTATGTTGGATTTATTTTAGAGTTATTTGAAAATTATTTTCACAACTATTAAATGTGTCTCTTTTGTATTTTTTTTTGAAACAGATAAGACATAGACACACTAAAAATTATATCTAGTAGGCTGGTAGTTATTTATAGAAACCTTTCGATCATATCTTTGTATGTGTATTGATTAGTTTCTTTCCCAGTTTCATCAAAGATCCAAATTTTTGATGGTAATCATGGGAATATTACTACGTTTAGTTTTTTATATTCCAAAATGTGATAAATGATATTTGGTTTACATAATTTTATATAAAATAATTCCTTCTTTATTTTAGAAAATTTTAAATCCATGAATGAATTAAATTTCACCCATAAAACTCATTTCAAATTTACTTTGCAACATTTTTGTAAATTTAGTACACAAATATTTTCTTTAATAAAAAAAAATATATTATCAAAATAAATGTGTACTAATAAAACATATTTTTAGATTATTTAAATAACAATTTAGCATTATATATAACTTTTGTAAAGCGTTCAAAATTATAAAATTGTTAAGAATAACATACCAATATCTAGGAACATGTTTTAAACCATATAATGATTCTATAAATTCTATTAATTAATTTAAAATTTAATGTTTTTGAAATATGGGGGTGTTTAAAAAACATCATCTATAATGTAACCATTTATGAATGAACTCTTGACATCCATTTGATTTAGTTTGAAATGAAAATGTTATCTATATGCAAGAAACCTCATTGTGGCTTCATGTATTGATACTGGTGAAAATATTTACTCATATTAAATATCTTTTTCATGGATATGTCATTGTGTAACCATTCTAGATTTATTTTTAACTATTTTTCCTGACTCATCAAAATTATTTTCAAACACCCATTTAGTGAAAATATTTTGGTATTATTTTGGTCATTCAACAACTTCCATGACTCTACTTGCTCAAAAATAATTATTTTCTTCTTGAATTTACAATACCCATAATTTTTTATTTACATAATCAGTATTGTTCAATGGTTCATGATGTGACATGATTTTTTAATAATCAACATGATTTCATGGAGATTCTATAGTCTATGATTCCTTATCTACTTCACTTATAACAACATCTAAGGGAATATATTTACTAGTCGTAACATCTCAAAAAATAGAATTTTTTAATATATCATTCTAATATATTGGTTTGGAATCATGTTTTTCATCATAACTTGGCCAATTCTTCAGAGGACATCTAGAATAATTTTCACCAGGTTTATAATTTATGTAAAAACTAGTAATTTAACACTCAAACTTTTCTAAATAGGTATTAGACTCATGTGGAACTATTTCATCAAATTTTACACATATAGATTCTTCCACACTATTATTCCCTTTATTAAATAGCTTATTTGATATTCTAGTTATTAAATATCTAAGGAAAATTACTTCATCCCCCATGGATGAAATCATGCCTATGTTCTCTTTTTTATTGAGTATCAATAATTTAAAATAAAATTATAATTTAATTAGACATTTTTTTCTACCATTCAATAATTCATAAGGGGTATTCATTAAAAGTGATATATTTAAAGCCATATTTATTATATACCTAGTTGTATTTAAAACTTCTACCAAAAAATATATAGGTAAAAAAAATTAATTGATCATGATTAGGGAATTATCTTTACTAGTTATATTTCTTTTCCTTAATACAGCATTATTTTTTGTTTTCCAAGAGGTATAGATGTTCTCACTATATCCATACTGTGATCATGATGATTAAAAATATTGATTTCCAAAATCATGAACATGATCACATCTTATGGTTTTAATTTTAATTCCACTAATATTATCTGTAGATATATTATATTTCAAAAAATGTTAATGATTTTAACATTTATGGTAAATGAAGTTTACCCATGTGTATCTTGAATTATTGTCCACTACAAAAAATGCATTGTGTTTTCATGTTATACTAAAAACTGATGACGGTAAAACAAGTACATGTAAACTAAAAAAATGTTGATAATTTTACCCTTATCTATTTTTATTGATATATATTTTTACATGATTTACCTTATTATAGGGATTATAGACTTTGCCTTTTGAGAATTCTAAATCTGGTAGATCCTTAACTAAAACATTCCTAGTTAGCTTTCTAAGTGAGTGAATATTAAAATGACTTATTATATTATTCCAAATCTAAGATTACATGTGAGAGGAACTTAAAAATAATTTTTTTAATAAAATAATAAATTTTAATCAACTTCATAAACATTTTCATTTCATATATAAATAAAAATAAATTCTTGATTAGAATAAAAAACATTACCTGGGTTTTTTCAAATTTAATGAGAGAACCATTATCACACAATTGTAAAATTATAAAATATTTATATTTCAATCCATATAAAGCTAATAATTTATAAATTCAAACAATACTAGAGTTAACAATTTGACTAAGTCCAATTATCTTCCCTTTGGTATTGTCAGAAAAAGTAACATGTCCACTATCCACTTTATCGAGGTGATTAATTTTACCATGTATACTATTCATATTAATGGAAAATAAAGGTTTACTATTTACTAAATTTGAACCTCATTTATCCAAATATGTAATCTATTTTATTATATTCAATACCTATAAGTGGAATAAATTAATTTTAAAATTACTGCACATAATGCAATGAAAATCAATTTATAGAAAAAATACATTTTTAAGAACAAAAACAAATTTATTCTTATAATATGTATAATAATATATTAGATGAATGTTAAAAGATTATTGAGTTTATAAAATATAATATTCATAAAAATTATTCACTAATCATGATAAATTTATTTTATTAAGATAAAAACACATTGCACGCATAAAAACATTTTTTCAAGAATATGCCTTATTAAATATAATATTGTGTTCATATAAAAATATACCCATAAAATTGATTTGAAAAGGTTTTCCTGAATTATTTAAAATAAAATAAAACTAATTTTACTTTGAAACCATTTCAAAAAAAGTGATACTTTTCATATGAAGTTTTCAATATAATCATCATTTTTACTATTCACTTGAAAATCAATATTTCTCAAAAATTCCCAAAAATTCGTCCTATTATAAATTTATTATGATGATTAAAAAAGAATGTTCATTTTACAAAATAAAATTTATAAAATTTATAAAATTTATTCATAATAAAATTTCACAATATGAAAGAAAATTATTTTTTGAAGAAAACGTATTTTGAAAGAAAAAATTAATTTAAACAAATTGGGTGATTATTTACCATGAATTTATCAGTAAATTTACATTGAGTTTTAATTTTATATATATTTAATAGAGTGGTTAATTATATTAAAAACAATAAATTTTAATTTCTATGTTATAATGGTCAGATAATAATATTTTCATAATATATTATGGTTCACATAAACATGGTGTTTCAACTAACCCAAGATATTGAAGAAATTAAATTATTTAATGTTAAATATTTCCTAAATTTTTTAGGTTTTATAGTTTTAAAAAATGTAATTTTATCACTATTTTATGTTATTGTGATATCTATCAAATTTTCTAAAGACACTAGGCCTCTAGATTGTTTGAGATAGTATTATATTGAATTTTATGCAATAAGTCATGAAATAATGTGAAAAAAAGATATTGGTTGTCATAGTTGGTATAATATAAAGGTGTAATTATTTTTTAATATTATTATTTTAAAACAATTTGTAAATTCTTTTTCATATAACTAAACATAGGAAAATATACATAAATATTGGTGACTTATAGGGAGAGTGGTTTCATAGAAAAAAAATCCTTGTGTCTATACTACATGTAGATGTGGGGAGGACACAGTTCTTCCATGGGATAACAAACCCTACATGGGAAAATTGGGTATTAAATCTATCTTCACCTAGTACATGAAAATGAGGACTTTTGGTGGCCTATGTTGACACTCTTGGGGGATATGCTTTTGAAAATTCACATGCTCTTTATGGACCATTATGAAGGGAACAAAATGCCTATGAAATTGAATGATTGGAAATAGAAAATGGAAAACATAGATTCAAACCTATAAATTCATAGATTAAGGAATGTATTTCATATATGATTTATCACTTTTTTTATTTATAAGTTTCCCTTTTATATTCTTATTAGTTTTAAAATTCTTATCCCTTAATGTAATTGTCCATCCCTTCTTAGACTATTAATTTTCCATATTCAGGTAGTCATTGCTATTAGGAGGAGGCTATATGAGGTTCAATGGTTATTGAGCTTCAATAGAACTATAGTTGGATATTTAGGCAATAAAATGGGATTTACAGAAAAATAATGTGGTCTACATCATGTTTTTCTTACTAGTTTATGGATTGTTCTTAGAGAGGGGTGGATTTGAAGGCTGTTTACTATGTTGGAGTTTTATTTTTTACAATAACATAATTATACCCTAAAGATCCATGTCTTTTTTTTGAAATTTTTTTAACATGTTAGAGTTTGTTTTATGATGAATGTTATGCAGACACATGTAATTTATAGTGTAAAAGTATTGTTTACACCGTCTTTCAGGAGACATAAAACATGTATATTTTTGAATCTTATTTGAATTTGTCTTCATTCAACTGGACATTTATTCTCTCATTTTTATGGAAACCTAGTTTCCATAGGATATCTTATATCCCCATCTTTCATCACATTGATCTTTTGGTTTGGGTGGTTGTTTGTGAGTGATCGATAGTAAGAACTTTTAAACTTCTTCGTTTTTTTCTTTAATTAATATATTGATGGTCTGTTCTTCTATTTTTTTATTGGGTTTTGTGTTGGATTGGTATTCCTGGAAAATGGTGTATTTTATATTGTCTTTTCATTCAGTTCTATATTAATGTTTTTCAGGAACATATTCTTTCAACGTATAGTGGAAACAAGATTAGAAAACTTATTTTGGTAGGGAATTCTTGATTTTTCAATTTTTTGTATCATGTAGTAGTGGATTACTTTTTTTTACCTATGGAATTATTTTTCCTAGAGTAATAAATATAATGAAAAGGGTAATTGAAATTTATGGTGAAATTGGTTTGTCCCTCAATTATTTACAACTTTTGATATTATTTTTTTCTATTGTGATTCTACTAGATAAATGCTCTTTTGAAAATAAATGTAGTTGAGAGATTTTATTGTTGTGTTTTTGTTGTGATTATGACACATTCTTGAGATTTTTGTAATCACTATAAAATTAAAATTGGATTACCACTAACATTTTTTTATTTAAATTATTTCCCCATGATTTCTGGATTGTGTGATACTAGCCATAAAATAAAGATGTGAAATTGGTGAAAATATACTTTTTAATTCTGTAAAATCTTATGTGATGTTTTTTGATGTGTGTTCATGTTGTTGGGTGGTTATGCGTGGTTGTGCAATGTGGGGATGATGGGATTACGCAATCATGCTCTGGGCTTGGGATGATGTGATTTTTTTGTTAGGAAATGTTTTGGGGTGGAAATGTATGTTTATGATACGATATTGGGTGATTTTTGGTTGGTATGAGGCTAGGAATAGGGATGTGGATTTTTTTCTACATTATATTGTGGATTATATGCCAGTGGTTTTTTTTCTAGATGTCTTGGTAGTGAAGGAATAACTATGTAATAATGATTTAAATGTCTTGAGCTGTTTTAGTAAGTGGAATAGAATTATAATTGAAAAAATGTTTAACGATTTGTGTGATTAAATGTGGATTTTGATAAATAATGAATGGAAAATGATGTTTTAATAATTTTGGATTGGATTGTATTGAAAAATATTTTTTTCTTATGTTTTTTATGTGGTTTTATAGATTTAGAGGAGGTAGTGAAAGTGGGGATGTTGTTAGTTGGTTAGAGATTTGTTTCGAACCCACATGTTAGGATTGTGTGTGGATATATATATATACACCTCGTATGCTCATTTTTTATATCTATATGTGCCCCTCATACATATATCACTAACTACAAACACCCCTAGGATTATACAGGGGTGTTTTACCAACTTTTTAATAATGAGGATAGATGGATGGATACCCACTCTTTCCTTATCTATATTATTGGTGAGTATATATGAACAATATTATATCTATATAGGTTTGTTAATTCACTATTTGATGTATTGGGTATCTTTCAGAAATATGAGATGTGGCCATGTAGTGGGGTGGTGTCTCGGGTGTCTTCAGGTTAGATCATATGTGACTATGCAATGGGGCGGTGGGCAAGGTATTTGTGGGTGGGATGTGACATGAACATACTATGGGGTGGTGGACTAGGTATCTCTGGGTGTGATGTAATTTTATTTTTCATTAGGGTTCTCGAATTTGTTATCCAATGTTGATGGGAGATCTAGTTCATACTACATTGGGGTTTGAGAGAGTAAAATCTATGGAAATGAATTTAGAGGTAGCCAAAATCAATATTCTTAATATAATGTTATTATTCATGGATTTCATTGTTTAGTAATCAGGGATTGGAAGCTATTTGGTTGGATAGTTGACCTATTTTGGTGTTGTTGGTTCAACTATTTTCTCATGGGTGCATTTGATTGATTCTTTTACATGTTCACAATAGACATTAGCTTTATTTAATGAGTATAAATATTATCTCACCCATGGTATATAAACTGATTTTTAGGTTTTCATAAGAACTATATGGATTATGATGGACATTATGAACTCATACTGTTGGACTGTTATTGTCACATCCATGAATTATTTTAAAGGTAAATTTCATTTAATTTCCATTCATGATTTGTTATGTGGGGGTTCCCAATCTTTTATGGAGGAATGAGAGAGTTTTCAGGAATTTGGCCAAACCGTGAGCCCAATTCCAGATTTAAAAACCAATTTTGTTTCTTTTATAACTTCTTCAGTTTTTAGTATTTTTCACCCATTAAACTTCTTAAATGACCTCCCCTGACCTATTAACACTACCATTTTAATTTGGAACCTTTAGGAATCCATAATAATGGTGGAATTGGGTTTTCATTTAAGGAATTGGGCCAGCCCGAAGGCCCATTTCCAGTTTTAAAACATAAATTTGTTTATTTCATATATCATTCAATAGTAATGTTATTTCGGTGATTCAAAGTGTATCCCAAGGACATTGAACCCAAATTCACGACCATTACCTTACCCCCCTCTTTGGACCTCTAGGAAATCTCGAATTTGGGCAGATATTCATAGGGTTCTCAAAACATCCAGATTTGAAGAGGTAAGTTCATTCCTTCATAACTCTCAAATTTTACTTTTTTACCCCATTCAAATTCCTAAATGATCTCCTTATCCTTGTTCGAAACCCCCTTAATAGTTTGAGTCTTTTTAAAATTAGATACTAGTATTTTTGGGGGCGATTTCTACAGGATATTTTAAGTAAGTTGGTATCCTTCTTTATTCATTCAATTTGTTTAGGGTTACATCCAATGTACTTAGGGTTTCTTACCTTATCATTGAGGTTCCTAATGTCTAGAAAGTAGGGTTTTAAAAATAGGGGTTTATCTTGTGTTTCATGTCTGAAATTATGGTTTTAGGTCTGTTTTATCTTCAGTGAGGTGCGGCGGTGGTGCGTTTGAGTTTTCGCACAAAGAATTCAAGGGTTTCCTTGGTTTTGGTAGGTGATTCCATTGTGTATGAAATATTTGTAAATTGGAAACTGTTTTTAGGGTATTTTCAGGCTTATTTAATTTTATTATTGCTAAAAAAATAGTTTTAGTGGTGTTTGTATTTAAAATGAACCCTAAATGAAAATTTCATGTGAAATTGGGGGTTTCTTCATAGAAATGTTTTATTAGTTTAATTGGGGATACCCTATAAGTAATTAGTTGATTTTATTGAACTATAATAGGAATACAAATACTGTTTTAAATGATTATCCCTTGTGTTTGTTGCTGAAAAATTTGGTTTTAATGGTGTTTGTGAACCACAAGAAATTCTAAGAGTTGTGTTGTGTAAAAAATGGGGATTTTGTAATGATGTCATTTCCTGAACCATATGGGGCGGCCCTAAAAAATGATTTTTTGTTTTCACTGAAATTTATTAGGCTTCTCTTTCTTTTTTGTAAACTTAAAAATATGCACATAGTATGCAAGTGAATTTTATACGGAGTTTTGTGTCCGAAACACTACGGGATTTTGAGGAATTGTTCTATGAAAAATCTAAGTGTTTTGTTGCGTGTTTTAAGTTGTATAAAATGTGATAGCTACTGTATTGGTTGTGTTTTAATAGTAATGGAGTTTTATATGAAAATTTATTTCTGTTACATACTGAAATTGATTGAGCACAAAAGGGGAAGCCCAGGTACCTAGGTGGGGCGGATTTGTACTAGTTCGGCTAGTGGACCGGATGGGTTTTGTTCCTATTTCACTTAGAATTTGGATAACTACAACTCTAACTAAACCATGTGGATGATTATTGGGGACCAATAGGTTATGTGTATGTCCCCTACTAGTGGATCGTGCATGAGAATGGATTTTTCTATGGTTACTTTACACCGAAGTACGATGTACATAGGGCCCAAGACAACCTAGTTCCTAGGGGTGTTCCCAATGTTGTTGCTCATTGGATTTGTAGTATTTACCCATGTCTTAGGGTGTGTGTGGAAGTAAATTACATCATCTAACATTTCTATTTTATTTTTTTAATATTCTGAAAATTTTGGATTGAAAACTATTTTCAATTGGAGGATTCATTTCTTGAAATTTTAACACTACTTTTCCTTGCATTTTAAAACTTCTTGCTTTTTCACATTGTAATTCTTACTCCTTAGAATCATTGGGTGGTATCCTATTGAGCTTAGGATCACACCCTACTTACACCCCTTAGGTGTAAGTAGACTTGGTTATGTTTTATTTAGGTAAAGGAAAGGCTAAGGGTGATGGCGGTTTAGGGTGTTAGTTCCAATCCTTGGTGCGGAGTTGTGGAGACAACTTGGGGGCAATGATCCCTAGTCGTGTGGATTCCTTGGGTCTGTCTTGATGCTATAATTATTTTTATTTGGACCAATTTTGTTATCTTTAAACCAATGTATTCAGTTATGGTTTTTACTTAAGTCTTGTTTGGCTCAAAAATTTAAGATTTATATTATGGATTGTTTTTAATGTTTTATTCTTTAAAACTCATGTAAATAGTTCCCAAACCTAAATTAATGATACCCGGGCACCTGTGACAGCCCGTGGGGATAGGGAACACCCTTCGGGTCATGTAACAGGCTGGTTTTGGTGCCGGTTTTGGCAGCGACCAGATTTGGTTAGTGACAAAATGGTATCAGAGCAGGTTCGCTCCTTGGGTCATGTTATTTGGGGAAGAGTCAGGATAGTCTGGAGCTAGGATTTTTGGGACTTGAAATTTCAGTCATGGGTAGTGTGCCTGGCCGGCACACCTCATGATGGGATTCAAGTCACCATGTGAATTATGGATTTATCTGAGTCCTTTGGTTTTATCGGTTTAATGATGACTATGGGAAATGAAAAGAGAGTTGGGAGAATAATCTCAGTGAGCTCGCAGGGCCTGGAAAGCCATGTGGATCCGTGGATATTTCTTTATAATACTCTCTGTGATAGCGAAGTGATTGGAATATGGCTTCCAACCATATGTCCAAGTCACCCACCGAACCTAGTTTCCTCTCACATTGTCCTGTGTCTCTTTGTTTTGGAATCATGGAAACATGGATTTTTTTTAGCAAAAAAAATTACTTCACTTTAAGGAGTGTGAATTTTTGTGAAGTTGATTTCTAGTAATGTGAAAATGGTATTATTTTTTTAATTCCTATTAATGTAATTTCAGAATTATTTCAAAAGGGTAAATTATGTGTTTACACCTCTTTTGAAAGTATGAACTATGTTAATTGGGGTTTTGAAAATATGTTTCCAGTGGAATTTTTTTTATCCGTGGAAAAGTGTTTTGGATTGAATTAAGTGTTCTAGAATTTTTGTGTGGGGGTTGAAGATGGATTTTGGGTTTGGTGACTACTGAACAAAAAACAATTATGAACTTTTAGAACCTTGTCTTGAAATGATTAGAGTTGAGTTCTTAATTAAATGGAGATTTATGAAATGGTGTTTTTCAGGAAATTAGAAGTGTTTTGAAATGGGTTTAAATGTTTTGAATTGATTGTGAAAGGCATGAATATGTGCTTTTTTTGAATTATGGATTCTTTTATAAATTGGTTTGTGAAATGAAAAATTGGGATTCGATATTATGGTTATTGGTTTTGAGAAAGGGAAAGTGTGGTTAAAAGTTTTGATTTTAAAAATAGGAAAGGTTTGATTTTTGGTAATTGGTGCTCTCAAGGGTGACCACATGCATAGGTTTATTTGGGAATATGGATGGATATGAGTTGGGTTCCCAGTGTGGCATGTAAACATGCATGTGTGAGGCTCATGAGGTACCATTGTAAAATGCGCAACCCACCAACACTGTTTTTTTAAATAATTTTTTTTGAAGGAAAGTGTTGTGTTTTGATAATGTATGGTTGGGAGGTATGGATTATGTGTTTTCGAGATTATTATTGTGGGATGTTTCGAGTTCAATAACCCCTCTTCTTTGAACGATGTTTTGGTTTGGTGTTTCATTGATAAGTTGGAATGAAGTGTTGGTCAGTGGTCTCTTTTGAGGAAATGTTTGGGAGGCCAGTGTGGTGGCTCCCATCATGTGTTCGGTTCAGGTTTCTAGTCTGTTGTGACCAAATGAACAGATCAGTTGGGTCCTTGGGTTTTCTTGCAGGCTAGGGTATGCCCCCATAAAGTGTTAATGTATGATTCATGTTTGGCCTATGGTGATTCACCGTTGGATGATCCTCCAGTTGATCAACATAAGGACTTTATTCTTGAGGTTTGGAGATTGAGTTTACCCCTCTTCATTTTCAGTTACATGGACCCCCTATAGTGGGAGAGTGTTTGTGGGAAGTTGAAATAGACCTTAGTTTCTTATGTTTCCTATGTTGTCGAAGGTTAATGATGTTTAGGGTTGTCAGTGTAGATGATGTCTTAAAGGGCCTCTAGGTCTTTCGTCAGTCTCATTGAAGCAAGAGGTCATGTTAGGCCACCAGTGTGCAAGATCTGGCCAAGAGTGGCTATTATGGACACTTTCTAAAATCATGTGCAGTTTGGGACTCAGTACAAGGTCACTCTCCTTGTATTTTCTTTTATCCACAATTGTCATGTTTGGTGATGCCTTGCGATGTCATGTGTTCATTTGACTATAAAAGTGAAGATTTTGCAATCTTATGAGAGTCACTATTTTTTTGGATGTGTGTCTCCCTATAGGAAATTATAAATCCTATGTTCTAGAGGAATGTGTTTCTATATGTCATTTTATTCTGCTGTTTAGTATCCGAAGAAAAAAATGGGCGATGTGTGTTCAACCTCTAAGTTCTTGTTTTGGTAAAATGATGGGTTGGGGAAAAGTGGGTTTGAAGTGTGTCATGTCTCAATGAGACCATATGAGATTATAGTATAATATTTTTGGCACTAGAAGAAGATGTTTAGTTTAGGGGTTTCCAAATCCTAACTGTGAGGCCGAAGATTCTTCAATCCATTGAGCACTAGCCATAGGCCCCGGAGAGAATCTGGCACGTAGTTAGGGGAAATCCTAGAGTCATTCAAACTTTTGGTCAAGGTCATATCCTCAATATGAAAGATAGGAATAGTTTAACATCTGGTGTCATCGTCTTGTTCCAATTTCTCACATTTGGTGGAAAGAGGTGTGAGTACCTTGTTCCCATGTCATACCTTGAGTTGATTTTTTCCCCCTTGGGTTTCCTTGTGTTTTTTGGAGAAAAGTTTAAAATTTGGGTTAGGCAGGTTGAAATGTATAGTTTGTGCGTGGTTAGTAGTAATCGTGTGCCAAACCAGGGGATTGTGTGATAAGAGACAGTAGCTACTACATGGTCTCCGCATGACTATGATCCTTGGCCAAGGAAACTGTGTGAAGTTTCCCCTTTGGATAGAATGATCCCCACAGTTAACTCACGGTTTCCCAAACCATGTGAACCAACAGTCCGGCCATGCCAGCTCCTTAAAATTCTGTTGTTTTTGTTGTTTCTATCCCATACTAGTTTGTAAATATGGTAGGGTTTTGTTTTGGGTATACCCACAATGGGTCTCATGTAAGTTTCATTGGATGAATTCTGTTATTAATCTACCCCTAATGTTGGGAAGTTCGTTCGAGGCCCCATGTTAGTGTCTTGATTTTGTCTTAAGGAAAGTTGTGTTCGTTATTATGGTGGGGAGACCCCTCATGGGTATCATGTATGTTCTCTTGGAAAATTAATAATTTTAGTTTAAGCCTTATGATGTGGAGACCGTTCGTTCATTCCCCAATTGTTATCCATATTCTGTCTTAGAAATTGAGTTGTCCCTGGTGGTGGGATGTCCAGATTTGGTCACCCCATACTTGTGACTCAGTTTTTTTTCTTAGTGTATTCTAGGTAGGAGGTAGTATAGTTCAATTCTATCTATCCACAAATTTGTTACTTGGGTAAATTTGGGGTTGGAGAACACCCAATGGTTTTGTTTACGTAATGTTGTGGTAGCGTTATTCGAGTTCGTTGTTCGTTTCGTGTGGATTGCTTGAGCGTCGACTTGTAGTGTTTAAGGTATTTTGTTTTGGGATGTGTTTTGAATGCGTTTCATAATTTTAGGTAATTGGGGTACTTTTTTGTTGGTGATAGTATTCTCTTCCTTTTTTGATCAACTGGAGAAGTTCGTTCTCTTTGAAGCGGGTGAAAACGTGGCAAGGAAGTCTGCCTTGGTCTATCGTTTGGGCTTTGCTTTTGCATCTGGTGTTGTTGGTGCATTCTAGGAGAAGAATGCTTTATGGTGGGGAGAATTGTCACATCCATGACTTATTTTAAAGGCAAATTTCATTTAATTTCCATTCATTCTTTGTTTTGGGGGGTTCCCAATCTTTTATAGAGGAATGAAAGGGTTTTCAGGAATTCGGCCAAACCGTGAGCCTAATTCCATATTTAAAAACCAATTTTGTTTCTTTTATAACTTTTACATTTTTTAATATTTTGCACCCATTAAACTTCCTAAATGACCTCCCTTGGCCTATTAACACCACTATTTTAATTTGGAACCTTTAAGAATCCATAATAATGGTGGAATTGGGTTTTCATTTAAGTAATTGGACCAGCCCGAAGGCCCATTTCCTGTTTTAAAACAAAATTTTTTTTATTTCATATCTCATTCAATAGTAATGGTATTTTATTTATTCCAAGTGGATCCCAAGCCCACTGAACCCAACCGCATGACCAGTCCCTTACCCCCCTCTTTGGAGATCCTGGAAATCGCGAATTTGGGCAGATATTCATAGGGTTCTCAAAACGTCCAGATTTGAAGAGGTATGTTCATTCCTTCATAACTCTCTCAATCTTTACTTTTTCCCCCCATTAAAATTCCTAAATGATCTCCTTATCCTTGTTCGAACCTCCATTGAAGGTTTGAGTATTTTTAAAATTAGCTACTGGTATTTTTGGGGGTGATTTCTAAAAGATATTTTAAGTAAGTTGTTCTCCTTCTTTCTTCTTTCTATTTGTTTAGGGTTACATCCAATGTGCTTAGAGTTTCTTCCCTTATCATTGCGGTTCCTAATATAAAGAAAGTAGGGTTTAAAAATTAGGGTTTTATCTTGTGTTTCATGGTATGAAATTATGGTTTTAGGTCTGGTTTACCTTCCTTGAGGTGCGGCGGTGGTGCATTTGAGTTTTCGCACAAAGGATTCAAGGGTTTCTTTGGTTTTGGTAGGTGATTCCATTGTTTATGAAATATTTGTGAATTCGCTATGGTTTTTAAGGTATTTCCATGCTTATTTAATTTTATTATTTCTGAAAAAAATAGTTTTAGTAGTGTTTCTATTTAAAATGAACCCTAAATGCCAATTTCATTTGAAATTGGGGTTTTCTTTATAGAAATGTTTTATTAGTTTAATTGGGGCTACCCTATAAGTAATGATTTGATTTTATTGAAATATAATAGGGATAAAAATACTGTTTTTAATGATTATCCCTTGTTTTTTTTGATGAAAAATCTGGTTTTAATGGTTTTTGTGAACCACATGAAATTCTAAGAGTTGTGTTGTGTAAAAAATGGATATTTTGCAATGATTTCGTTTCTTGAACCATATGGGGATTCCCTAAAAAAATGATTTTGTGTTTTCAATGAAATGTATTAGGCTTACCTTTCTATTTTTTAAACTTAAAAATGTGCACATAGTATTCAAGTGAGGTTTATACGGAGTATTGTGTCCGAAACACTGTGGGATTTTGAGGAATGTTTTTATGAAAAATCTAAGTGTTTTGTTTCCTGTTTTAAGTGGTATAAAATGTGATAGCTACTGTATTGGTTGTGTTTAAACAGAAGTGGTGTTTTATATGAAAATTTATTTATGTTGCATGCTGAAATTGATTGAGCACAAAAGGGGAATCCCGTGTTCCTAGGTGGGGCAGATTTTTACTAGTACGGCTAGTGGACCAGATGGGTTTTGTCCCTGTTTCACTTAGCATTTGGATAACAACAACTTTAACTAAAATATGTGGATGATTATTTGGGACCACTAGGTTATGGGTATGTTACCTACTAGTGGCTCGTGCACGAGAACAGATTTTTCTATGGTTACTTTACACCTAGGTACAAGGTACATAGGGCCCAAGACAACCTAGTGCCTAGGGGTGTTCCCAATGTTGTTGCTAATTGGATTTGTAGTATTTACCCATGTATTAGGGTGTGTTTGGAAGTGAATTAAAGTATCTAACATTTCTATTTTAATGTGTTAATATTCTTAAAATTTTGTATTGAAAACTATTTTCAATTTGAGGTTTCATTTCTTTAAATTTTAACACTACTTTTCCTTGCTTTTGAAAACTGCTTGCTTTTTCACATTGTATTTATTACTCCTTGGAATAATTGGGTGGTATCCTATTGGGATTAGACTCACACCCTACTTACACCCCTTGGGTTTAAGTAAACTTGGTTATGTTTTATTCAGGTAAAGGAATGGCTAAGGGTGATGGCGGTTCAGGGTGTTAGTTCCCATCCTTGGTGCGGAGTTGTGGAGACAGCTTGGGGGTGATGATCCCTAGTCGTGTGGAGTCCTTGGGGATGTCTTGATGCTATAAATATTTTTATTTGGACCACTTGTATTATCATTAATCCAATTTATTAAGTTCTGGTTTTTACTTAAGTCTTGTTTGGCTGAAAAATTTCAGATTTATATTATGGATTGTTTTTAATGTTTTATGCTTTCAAACTTGGGTAAATCATTCCCAAACCTAAATTAATGATACTCGGGGACTTGTGCCAGCCCATGGAGATAGGGAAAACCCTTTGGGTCATGTCACGAGTTGGGTTTGGTGCCAGTTTTGGCGGTGACCAGATTCGGTTCGTGACAGTTATTGTATTACTACTTTATTATTCTTTTAGGTATTAAATGTTATGCATTTGTGTGAATCTGGTCCCTTTATAAATTCATTGTGTTATGGTTTTAGATTTAATTGATATTATTTCACAGAGTTTATTATGTTTTATTAACCCCATATCTTCATCCTTTATTATTATATATGGTAATGCATCTCATTTATGATGTTTTTATACAATTGGGGCTAGTTTCCAACTAGGGGCCTACTATAGGTTGGAATCAGGGGTCATTATCTCTATCCCTTATTGTGGTATATTTAGGGGAGAGGGTCATGGTAGAGTGGTATCAAAAGATATGGTTTGTGGGTAGGGTGTAGTTTAGAGTTTGTAATAGTTGGTATTTCATTGGTTATTATGGAATCGGTTTCAGTCGATCTTAGTGTGCGACATAGGTCAATGAAATCTGTTGGGACCAATGATTTTTGTTCCCCTAGGATCTGGTACATGAAAAATGAGATTATTGAAGGACCATGTGATTTTGAAATTTTTCCAAAGTAGAGACCTATGAGAGTTATATGCATCATGGTAATTTTTTTCCTATTTTAATTGGGTGGTTTTTTGTTTGTTGAAATTTAATGAGAATTAATATGAATTGAATAAATCGTAAAAAATTATCTAGTACCTATGTTTATGAAATATTTGTCTCCCATTTAGTTATGTATCTTGGTCATCATTCGTGTCTAGTTCTGGAAGTGGAGGATTAACTATTTGAAGCATTTTATTATTTTTTGATTTATCTGGTTGGGTAAAAGGATTAGTTTTACAGGATGTTATGAGATTTTAGAAAAGGCCTATGAGGATGTACAAGGTTTTTGTTTTATATATTTTGATAGAGAGCTATTAAGTGGATCATGGGATTGCCTTTAGTTTGATTTGGGCCCTGGGGGAGTACTGGTTCCCTTTTTTAGTTAGTATGATGCATAGATCTACGCATCATTGGTGGACATTGTAATTATGTGGGATTAAATAGGTTTATGTTTCATGGATCTAATTTCAAAAAATGTTTTGGGTAGAGTTTTTTTCATTGACTATAAAAGGAAGTTAATAGGAACATTCTATGTCTCTTCAACAAGGGAGTTTTTCATTTTAGGAGTTAGGGATCATGTTCAAGGACCTCTTACATATTCTCCAGATCATTTTATATTTGAGGATTTTCACGTGATACATCATGTGGAGTCAATCCATCCTTTAATCTAGTATATATTTACAACCATTGAATTTCCAAAAAAAATATTGGTTTAGAAAAAAGAATTGGAGATCAAGTAAAAAACTCATGAGGAGGTTTACCATTATAGGGGAGTCGGCATGGTTCTGGAAGGGGTAGAGTTGTTAGTGGTAGGACTCAGGTTTTAGGTCAATCAATTTTTCGACAAGTGGGGATTCAACCTCAATTGTATTATTTCCATCATTTTTGGTCCAGTGGATTTTTTGAATTTCCTACGGACCTTAGGTCAGTGTTTTTTTCTATAGGGTTTATTGCCATCACTTGAGCTAGTGACGGGTTGCACTTCAATCTCAACATAGAAGATGCATTTGGGTTCAACACCATCCAAATTATCCACTTATAGTGTGTTTATTTCAATAGGAGAGTTATTTGCCATATTCTAAACCAAGGGGATATGGACTAGGTATAGTATGACCTCAATTTGCCCTCGTTTTTAGATAACTCGACCTAAGTGTGGTTATGGAGGTTTCCATTTTCTAAGAGGTAGGGGAGCTGGGTATGGTCAATTGCAGGAAGTGGATGGAGTAGTTCCATAGGGTCCAGATATTGTTCAATGTATACTCAACTATTAATCCACCCATATTTGATTTATGAGTTTCACACTCCATTGTTACACCCATTATATTCCATGAATTAGGACAACATTCATAGAGGATTGTCATCCCCCTAATGTGGACTATGATAGTCATAGACCAAAATATCTTGTTTCAGTTGTGTTATGGGTGTATAAAAATGATTAAGAAACATCACTCCCCTAGAGAACCATTCTTGATTCAGATGCAGTACTACGATTTCATCCATGACGTCATATAGTTTTATTATTTTTATGATTTTATTGACTAATTCTACAAGATATTCATGTTCTTTGATGTGGGTGGAAAACATGTTATTTGTTTTGGAGATAGGGATTTTCATGTGGGAAGATAGCATGTGGATCCCCTTCATTACATAATGAATGAGTATTCAATGTAATATGTTGATTGTAGGATAAAGAAGGTTTCAAGGTTTATCACAGAGTTTCTTTATGTTTTTTCCTTGGAGGATATTAATTTAAACCTAGACATGATTCAGATTTGACGATAAATTATAGTCCATTGATTCTTTCATTTATATGTATCATTATTAGATGTCTTGTTTTTATTTTTGGGAGATAAGGGTTTATATGGATGATTTTATTCATAAGTGTTTCACCCAGATCGATGTGTATCCTTGGGGTGCTTCAATGTTGTTCTCTAAAAAGGAGAAGCCTAGTATATGGTTTTGAATAGACTACCAGAGGATGAATCAATTATTAGTCAAGAATTAGGACCCTCTTATGAGTATAGATGATCTGTTCAATTATCTATGAGGTGAAAGTTTGTATTACAAGATTGATTTTCAGTCATGGTATCACAAGTTGAGTGTAATGGAGAGTGAAATATTGAAGATTGAATTTAGATATTAGTATGGGAACATTGAGTTCATGGTCCTATAATTTGATTTCAATAACACATCAATAATGTTCATGTGTCCCATCAATTCCATATTCTATAAATTAATGGGCCAGTTATTAGTGGTGTTCATTGATGACCTATTAATTTATTTAATGTTAGAGGAAAAGCACACTGATGAACTAAAATCTATTTTGCAAATTCTATTATTCCACAATCTTTATGTGATGTTTTACAAGTGTTTCTTTTGGACATGAGATGTGAATATCTATGTTAATGTTGAGTATGAGAATGGTGTGTTAATAGACCAGTTTATGTTCGAGGTGGTTGTATATTGAGAAACACCCAATAATATGGTGGTGGTTCACATTTTCCGTAGTCTCATAAGATATTTTGGATGGTTTTCACCCAATTTCTCTCAAATTAAAGCCTAACTAATCATTTTTACCTAGATGTACTATGAATATTTACTAACATATCAGTTCCAAATAGTATTTGGCTACCTAAAGGTTAAATTGGTCAATATTATAGTGCTTCACTTTCTAGAATACAGGGTGATATTTGTGGTTTATTTCAATTATTTCTAGGGGGTCTTGAGATTCATTTTCATAATATATAGATTTGGGATCTCTTATTGGTCTAGGTAGTTATGTTCCCATGAGCATAACTACACCACTCACGATCTTTAGTTTGTAGTGGATGTGTTTTCATGAATGTTTTGGTGGAATTACCTCATTACAGAGAGATTTGTGGTCATCATTGATCATAAGATCTTGAAGTATGTCTTTTCTCAACATGATCTGAATCTATATAAATGGAGGTGGATTGAGTTTCATCATGTTTATAAATATGAAATCTCTTACCCCTTAGTAAATTTATTTTTTGTGGCCGACTTATTAATAAGGAAGTCATGAAATATTGTTTTTCAAGAGTTCAAGTATTCATGGAAAATGATGAAGGAGTTGGAATCATTTCACCTAGATTAAAGGGTACCATATGGAAGAGTCAATTGGTTTTAGATGACTGTACAGTCTTATCTAATGTATTAGGTGGAGGAGTCTCATTTTGGAGACTCAGAGGTAGATTTAATTCGTGATTGTGTTTCATAGGATGAAGATTTAGAGGGGTGGTTGGAGGATGGTCAAAATTGAATGATGTTTCTAGGAGGAATTTTGTTCTGATATTGATGTGTGAGTGTTTTATTAACGAGTTTAATAGACCACCACTATAATTACACCCAGATGTATCCAATATGTATTGTTCCATGAGGATTCAGTTTGGGTGTCTTGAGATGAAAACAGTAGGGTGGAGTTTTTGGAAAGGTGTTTGGTTTTCCAATAGGTAAAGACTAAAAATTATGATCCTGATTTTTTGTTGAACATTTGTGTGTTCTTAAATCGAAATGGGACAACATCTCAATGGATTTAATCATTGGGATACCCCGATCTCATGGATGTTATGATACTATATGGGTATGCCTTTATTAGAAGATGAAATCATCACAATTCTTATTGATCAGGGATTCAGGAACCACAGATGCTTTGGAATAAATGTATATAGATAAAAAGCTGCAGTTTCATGGAGTTATGAGGTCCATTTTCTCATATTAGGATGCATGTTTTATATCTTAAATCTAGAGGGGATCGCAACAATCTTTTGGAACTCGGTTTTCCATCATCTAATAATTCCACCATCGAAATGATAAGAAGATAAAGATGATTATATAGAAGCTGTAGGATATTTAATGGGAATGTTCCTATATTTTGAAGGATGTTGGGTAAAGAATATTTATTCACATTATATATCCTATCACAATAAACATCACTAATCCACTTGTATGTTTGATTTTTAGACTTTGAACAAGAATCAATGGCATTCTATATAGTGCCGGAAAAAGGTTTTAGAGGTAGTATTTCTCTATCCCAGTGTGGTGTAGAGGACGAAAGAGAAGGATCAACATGATCATGTGGGGGTAAATGTAGAATGTGACTGGGAGAATCCTTATTCTAATCAAAATAAGATTCCCATGGATTTTGAAATTGGGGACCACATTTCCTTAATGGCCCCCCTCGAGGATGGAAACATAGGTTTACTAGAGGGAGTACGATTTCCCCCATGATCAATGGGATCTATTAGGTATTAGGATGATTATGTGAGGATTCATATCAGATAGTGTTTTCACCTCTACGTGAAAGTATCCAATACATCTTTAGCTTTTCATATATTTTTTGGTATCTTCACGATGACTCCCACCTCCTTGACTAGAAATATTTAGTAGATGAAGATGATGCAACATTCGTGGAGAATTTAGTACATGTATAGGATCATCAAGAGAATGTTTTGTGTAGATTAAAAATTCCTTTGGGGAGGGTTTTAAAGTGGTATGGTGTCCTGGAAGTGAGTACATGGGATAAAGAGACACATATTCATGCCCCATACCTTGAGCTTTTTTGAGTTTTGTTTTAATATGTTATGATTCATGATGTGATATTTGCAACATGATTTTTATTAGATATATTATATTATTTTATGTGTGATGTGTGATAATGATTTTGACAGATAATGAGGGGAGGATGGGAATCCTAAAATGGTTGGATTAAATATTGATGTTTAGAAATTATATAACTGGGTATATGTTTCCTAAAGAGGATAATATCTTGAAATAGAAGATGAGATTATCAAATTTATATTCTTGGTTAGGGAAATGTTGTGTGTTCAATTTGATGGTTTTGGATTCTTTTGTTTGGATTTTGGTATAGTTGTGTGGAAGTTGGTGGACAGTACCAGATGAGTGGTGTCATACCAAGTGAGATGTTTTGATAGAGTTGAGTAGTGATGTAGAAATGTGTGGTTTCTTAGGGGAATTTTGTTTTTCCTTTATTAACTACTGGTAGTGTTGATATTTAACTAAGCCCTTCATAGTTATCTCATAGGTTTGTTGTTCAGACCACATTTATTTCATGGTTTTCTTCTGATTCATGAGGATGATAATCATTTAAGATGTATATAATGTAATGGTTCGTGGCTTCTTGTACCATTACATTTCTATTTTGTGGCCTCTATTGGTGTTAAAATCAGGCTATATGTGGTTTCTAGGATATGGAACTATATAATAATAGAATATGTCTTTTTACCTTAGAAAATTGGAATTTATGATGTAAAATGGAGGTTTATGGCTTATTTATAGATCTATTATAATGATTTTGTTTGGAGAGGGGTTGGAAATGAAAAGTGATTATTCTATTAGATGTGTTTTCATGATGGAAGTTAATTCCAACAAAAACATCCAATATTTTTTTATTGAAATTTTTTTACAACCTAAGAGTTGGTTTTATGGTGTATATTGTGTGGACTTGTGTAATTTATGGCGTAAAAGTTTGGTTTATGCCATAATCCTGGGGACTTATTTCTGGAATAAGTTTGATTCTCGGATGATTTTTTATTAATTCATCCCTTTTCTTCTGCTCTCATTTTGATAGAACAATAGGCACATTTATAGATCTTACAACCCCATATATACTCTCCTTAATCGGTTATTTCTAGTGTATGTTCATTGGTGATCAGTGGTAAGGGATTCTCTTATTCTAATTCAGTTTCATCCATTTTTCTTTGGAATATTTGATGTGGAATTGTGGTATTGTTTTTGGGTGTCCATGGGATGTGTTTTGATGTATCCTTGGTGTAGATTATGTAGATCTACCATTCTCCTCCATGTTTTTGGGTTTCTAGAACTTCTTCCTTCTCTATATAGTGAAAAATGGGGTTAGAAAACTTATACAATGTAGGGAATACCTCCTTTATGTCTTTTTTGAATTATGTGGTAGGGTATTTCTCTTGTTTACTTATAAGGGTGGTTTTCAATGATCCAGTCAACAAAAAGAATTCTGTAATTGAAATTTATCTATAAAGGTATTTGTTTTTCAAGTCATTATAGCTATTGATATTATTTGTGACATTGAGATCATATGGGATAAATGGACAACTGAAAATCATAATTTTTTGAGTATTTGTTTGAACAATATTTATTCTTATTATGGAACATCTTTGTTATTGTTTTGCATCACCCTAGAAAGGAAATTTGGTTAACCAGTTATATTTGGTTAATAATATAGTTTCCCCATGACTTTTGGAATTTATGATATTGATTTTGAAATATATATTTGAAAATGATAATAACACCCTTTATAAATTTATAAAATGTTATGTGATGTGGTATTTTGTGTGGTGGTGTTTTAGTGTCATGATGTGTGGCTGCAGACGGTGGAGTTGGTGGTTTTTTTAGGCTCTATTATGGGGAGGTGATGTGATGTGTTTGATAGGATGTGATTTAGGGTGGTGTTGTGTGGTTGAAATGTAGTATGGGGTGAGTTTTTTTTGTATGATATAATTATATGGTATGGATATGTGTGGTGGTGTTATGTGGAAGATGAGATGAGAATGACTGTATTGTGATATATTTTTGGGTTGTGATGAATATATGAAAACAATGCCCTTTTTTACACAACTAATAATTATTTATTACCTAAAATAATCACTTGATACAACATGGAAGATCAATAGGTCTAGTGACTTTGGTCTTAGATACTTTACATAAAAACATAGAACATAAAACCCACAACATCTTTATTGAAAACATCATTTACATAACCACGACATTCCCTCGTACTTAGCATTTCATGGGATAAAATGAGGACACACATTTGAAAAGGATGAGCTACAAATCCCAATAAGGGAGTAAAAAAGGAATAACATGAATAATACAATATTTTTTAGGAAATATTCATATCAATGGTTCATAAAAGAACATGAACATAAAGGAATGATATAGCATGATTATCATATCATGGAAATGTGAAAAACAAAACACTAAACATGGTATTAGCATGAGCCAAGGCTCATTCCACATGGAGGATGAGTAAAACCACATTAAACATGAATTACCATGAATAAATCCTCATTTCACTTTAATTATAATGATTAAACCCTCATTTAATTGGACGTATCATGATACTAATCTTTACCCAATGCATTGGAGTGCTATCAGGGCTCACCCTTCTGAAACATTTAATTTCATGCATAAGTGTGCCACATGGATCATACAACATAGAATCATTCATCGTCATTTATACCAAAATAATGGGGTGTGGATTACATACATGAATCATTATAATCAATAAGTAAGTGTTCATAAAGGTGAATACCCTTGATAGAGAAAAGGGAATGGTATTCACTACATAATGACATTGGCTTCAAAAAACGAAGCAATTTCGACAGCGTAATGGCATGACATAAGAATCCATAAAAATGGTTGGTGGGAGAGAAATGGGGTACTCTTAATATGTAAAAGAAATTTAAATTAATGGTAAAATATATAAATTACCCAACCTATGTAATGGAATTGAGATTCATAATACAAAAGTATTTCTTGAATTTAAATGAGGAGAGAGAAATTCCTTACAGAATTTCGGCATAGTAACGGGTTAACATGGGAGGCATTAATGGGAGAGAAATATGTCTGTCATAATTTCATAAATAAAGTGGGAAATATAAGTTATGTTTTTAATCATACCTCAACATTTTTAATTGAATCTAAAAGGGTATTACAACATTAATAAACATAGATAAAAATAATAAAGGAAGGAATCCCTTTCTTGTAAGTGTGATCCCAATGGCTTGGGAGAGGCTTGAGAGAGGCTTATTAGGATCTTGTCAATCCATGTGGAATTTTAATTAAGGAATTTTTTTGTCACTACAATCTTCCCCCCGTAATAAATTTCTCCCTTGAAATCTCCTTTTCACACACTAAAACTGATGTGGGTAACTCTGCTTCATCGCTTCCTGTGTTTCCCACATCTCTTCTTCAAACATGTGGTTTTGTCACAACACCATGACATAAGGCATTGTCTTATTTTCATAGAACTTTTTTTCTCCAATCTAATATCATAACTAGTTGCTCCTCATAAGAAAGATCAACCTCAAACTTTACTACCTCTGAAGAGATAACATGTGAAGGGTCTGGTATGTACTTTTATAAGAGAGATATATGAAAGAAATCAGGTACATTGGCCATAGTAGACTGATGTGCAAGTCGATAGGCCACATCCCCAACACGATCAAGAATATTGAAGGGGACAATGTACCCAATACATAACATTCCTTTCTTCCCAAACCCCATGACCTTCTTCCATAGAGATATGCGTAGAAATACCATGTCTTCAACATTGAACTCGAGGTCCCGTCTACAGTTATCGACATAACTCTTCTATCGACATTGGGATACCATAATAGGCTACTTAATGGTTTTCAACTTATCCACCATTTCATCGACCATTTTCCATCCTAGAAGTTTACGCTCTCCGACTCCATCCCAACACACTAGGGTTCTACACCATTTCCCATAAAGGGATTCATATGGTTCCATTCATACACTCGAGTGGAAACTATTTTTGTAGAAGAATTAACCAGTGGAAGATGTTGGTACCATCATCCATTGAAGTCCATAAAACATTATCTTAATGTATTTTATAGTGTCTGAATAGTTCTCTCAGATTGGCCATTATTTTCAGTATGATAGACTGTATGGATGTTCAGTTCAGTACTTAGAGTATTTTGGAAACTTTTCTATACCTTCTTGGTGAATCTCGAATAATGATTAGATAAAATAGATCATGGTACTCCATACAGAAT
The DNA here is from genome assembly GCA_963277665.1 of Viscum album. Taxonomy (NCBI): domain Eukaryota; kingdom Viridiplantae; phylum Streptophyta; class Magnoliopsida; order Santalales; family Viscaceae; genus Viscum; species Viscum album. Next base: position 1,899,620,982 of record OY728121.1, on the reverse strand, counting down.
TACCACTTATTTGATGTTAATCAATGAATCTTGATCCCATGATAAGTCCTCTATAACCACGGTAATGTGAGTTGCTTTTATAGGATGATCCACAATGGACCGTTTAGCATTGTTTCCTCTGGATGTCCTTAGAAGTCCAACAACAAAGTCCATGCTAATTTTCTCCCACTTCCATGTTGGTATGTGTAGTTGTTGCATCATCCCCTTATAATTTTGCATATCATCCATCACTTGCATACATACTAGGAACATTATTTTATATTCAGCAATCTCCTTTTTCATATTGTCCCACTAAACATTTTCTCAAAGATCATGATACATCTTTGTGCTCCTTGGGTGAATAGAAATGTTTGAGCTATGTAAATCATCCAAAAGCTCCTTCATTATCTCTGGATTGGATGGTACATATAATCATGACCCAAATATCAAAATTTCAACCTTGTCAAACACGATCTCTAAGGATATCTCATTTCTGATAGCTTCAACCCATTTCAAAATTTCCACATCCATTCTTTGAGCATCATTTATTTTCTCCATGAAGGATGGTTGAGAAATAATTTGATAAAGGATTGATGATGTTCCTCCAATAATGATTCCCATGTCCATCCTATACAAACCTAATAAAATCGGATCCTTTTTAATTATAATCATTGATAAGGATGAAATATCTTTTCTACTTAGAGAATCTTCCACATTGTTTGCCTTACCGTGATGGTAGTGTATTAAGAAATCATCATCCTTGATGAGATCTATCAATTTTTTTGGTGCATATGAAGCTATTTTTGTGTGAATATATATTTTAGGCTCTTATAAATAGTTTATTTCTCACACTTCTGCCCATAGAGATAATTCAGCCAGATTTTCAACACAAAGATCGCAGCCGCCAACTCCAGATCATGTGTGGGATAGTTTTTCTCATATATTTTCAGCTGCCTTGAGGCGTAGGCTATCACTTTATCATTTTGCATTAGTGGACTGCCTAAGCCCCTCTTAGAATCTTCACTATAAAACACAAAGAGTTGTCCAATTATTGGGAGTGTGAGTATGAGTGGAGTGATAAGCCTCCTTTTCAACTCCTTGAATCTCTCTTCGCATTCATCACTCTAAGAAAACATCACAAAATTTCGAGTTAGCTTGGCATGAGGGTTGGAAAATCGTCAGAAATTACCCACAAATTGGTGATAATATCTGTCTAACCCAAGGAAGGAATGGATATTTGTGACTGATTTTCGCCTCGGTCATCCCTCAATTGCAGCTGTCTTGGAGGGATCCACATATATCTCATTGCTTGTGATTATATAACCCAAGAATAAGACTTCTTGCAACAAAAACTCACACTTGTTGTACTTTATATATAGATTCTCCTTTCACAAGGTCTTTATTATAGTTATTAGATGATCCTCATGATCCTCATTGGTTGTGGAGTATATTAGAATATCATCTATAAAGAATGCCACAAATTTGTCGAGGTAATATCTACAGACTCTATTCATCAAGTCCATGAATATTTCATGAGCATTAGTGAGTTTTAAAGGCATTACTTTGAATTCATTATGCCCGTACCGTGTATGAAAAGCAGTCTTGGTGATATCCTCCTTCATCACCCTTACAAAGTAATATCCTCACCGAAAATCCAACATGGAAATGTATAATTCTGTAGATATATGTTAGAATAATTCATCAATTCATGGTAGAGGATACTTGTTATTTGTCTTTATTTTTTAGAGCTCATGATAATCAATGCAAAGGTGAATTGACCCATCCTTCTTCTTGAAGAAGTGGACTGGTGCACCCCATGATGAAGCACATGGGCATATAAGCCCTTTATCTAGATTCTCCTATAGTTTTTTCTTCAATTCCTCAGGCTCTACAGCATCCATTCTCTACGGAGTTTTGGATATTGGCAATCCCCAGCTATAAGTTCAATTGATAATTCAACATGTCTTCTAGGAGGAAGACCAGGAAATTCCCTGAGAAACACTTCAGTGAATTCCCCCACAATAGGCATGTCTTCAAGGATGGTTTCTTCCTTAGACTCAATAATCTGATCTAGATACGGGTGCTCATAGGGCAGTAATATCCACACTTGAGATGATGGTGCTAAAGAAGATTCATCTTCCTTCTTGCACTTGTATAGAATCCGGGGTCAATTATCTATATGGAGAGTTATTTCCCTCTCATGGAAATTTATATTGGATATATATAAAGAAAGACAATCCATGCCGAGAATTGTATAAAATTCCCCCATATAGAGTAAGATAAAGTTCTCTAGAAAGTTCAGTCCAGATATTGTGACTAGGGAGGAGTTATATTCAAGTGTTTCAATGATTTCCCCATTTTCCGTACTCACTGACATCTTTACATCCATGATTTTTTGGGGTGTTGGTATTGTTCTACTAAACTTTCCGGATACACAATAATTCATATAACTATGGGTGATAACCCTACCTTTCACTTTTATATTCAGGTTCTACTCTATTCAATATAGACATAAGGATGAGTACATTAAAACAGTTAAACGCGCAAAGGGGAATGATAATTCAAAAATGAATGACTTATAAATTACTTTTATTTCCTTAACTTATGAATTTATTAGCTTCACTCTATGTTATTTGTTATCTAATTCCCAACATTTATTCTTAGGGGAATTTTTTTTCATTAACAATGGTTCATACTAAGCTTGTGAATTTACCAAGTCATATCCCCTAGGAGTTTCATATACAAGAGTGCGTTAAGGCCCATTTTCATGAACCAGGATTCCCCAGGTGAGGCCCAAAACTCCTTGTTGGTGTTTTCACTCCAAGGTTCATCGGTGCTAGATCTTCCTCTACCTGATCATATCCATATAGGGAAATATTTTCTTGATTTACATATTACTCAATACTAACAAAAATTAAGGTATGTTTTTATTATAATTAGTCTTAACCCTAAGGATTCCACTAGGATATTTTATCTTAATCCCAAAAATAAATAAACCTAACCTCTAATAACAACTATAACAACCATGCTCTTTATTACACAAGTAAACATGATTTATTTCATAAACCCTTAACTTGATACAACATGGATGATTGAGAGGTCTAGTGTTTTTGGGTAATATAAACATTATATAACAACTTAAAACATAAATCATAGAACAACTTTATTGAAAACTTCCTATACAAAACCATGGCACTACATCATAAATAGCATGGCATTGGATAACCTGCGGACATACATGTGGAAAGGGTGAGCTATAAAGACCAGTAAGGGAGTAAAAATTGAATAACATGAAGAATAAAATACATGTTATGAAATGGGAATATATCTATAGCATAAAATTATATGAACATAAAGGCATGATATAGTATGATTATCATAACATGGAAATGTGGCAACAACACTAAAAAAGGTATTAGCATGAGCCAAGGATCATAGCACATGGAGCATGAGTAAAGAATCATTGAACATGAATTAGCCTCTATAAATCCTAATTTCACTTGAATTCGCATGATTAAACAACATCTTCACTTTAAGTATCATGATTCTAATCTTTACCCAATGCATTAGAGCGCTATCAGGGCTCTACCTTCTTAAAGATTTCAATTCATGCATAAGTGTGCAACATGGATCATTCATCATAATTTATTCCATGATATGTAGTTATTTAATACATACATGAATCTTTTTAATCAATAAGTAAATGTGAATAATGGTGAATACCCTTGATTGAGAAAATGGGCATGGTATTCACTACAAAAGGGAATTGTCTTGGAAAATCGGTGCAATTTTGACAGCCTAATGATGTGACATAAAAATGGTTGATGACCGAGAAAGATGTGTCTCAGCGTATTTACATGAAATGGAATTTATGGGGTAATATATATACATTTCCCAAAATATGTAATGGAATTTAGATTCATAATTCAAAATAATTTCTTGAATAGAAATGAGGATAGAGAAATTCCTTACAGAATTTCACCTTTGTAAAAGCGTTTACATGGGAGGCATTAATCAGAGAGAAAGAGGCGTCTCCTCATATCATAAATAAGGAGTTTAATATAAGGTAGGTGAGAATTCATACCCCAAAATTTTTAATTGAATTTAAAAGGTTATTACAATAGAAATAAACGTGGATAAAAATAAGAAAGGAATGAAAGCCTTACTTGGAAGTGTGATCCCAAATCATTGGACGAGGCTTGAGTGAGGTTTCTTGGGATCATGGGGAGTCTTGGGAGGATAATATAGAGATGAGGTTTGTGGTTGGACAAAATTTAAAGGCTTTGAGTCATGAGGATGTGGGATCTGGGTGGGTTTACATCGTAAATGAGAGGGAATTCATTATTATTTAGGTTTGAGACACCACACATTAGACTAATAAAAACTAAAAACCATCCCATTGTTCTTCCCAAAGGGGAGTGGAAAAAAAATATTTTCTAATCCTAATGGCCGAACATATTAAAATAATAAGGTTCCTTATGTGGAGGTGAGTCACACTCTCAAGGAAATCAATTTTAAAAGCTAAAATGTTTTATAAATCTTTGAGGATCAACTAAGTCATTTTAAAATATATAAAACAAACCTAAAATCACATTATTTTAATTGAAAAACATATATTGGCCAAAAATAATGTATTTAGTAATTTATTAAATCACAATAGGGTCATTGTGATGTCATAAAACACATTATATATTTAGAAGGTATTTAATTTTTACCCAAACATTCAACTGTCTTAGAAAATTTTGAAAAATTCACTTTTGAATTATGTTGATTTTCTAATTCCAAAAATAATATTAATTTTATACAAATAATTTTCTAAATATGTTAATTTTATCTTTTAAAATAACAACTGAAATTTATCAAAAATTCATGGGTTTTGACAAAAATAGCTTTCAAATCATAATAAAAAATAGAATTTTATTAATTAAAATTATATGATCATTTATACATAAAAAATAAATTTAATAATAGTAATTATTATTTAAAATATTATTTAATTCAAAAACAAATTAATTTAACAAAATAGACTCTTTTTTTGAATATTAACTGAAAATACTATTTGTGATTTAACAACTTGTTACAAAGTAAGAATAATAAAATGAATGTATATTCTTTATTATATACAAAAACCAATGCACATAATCATAGTGATAAGGTATTGATAAATAACCCTTTATAACACCCACATAGGATTGATGGGTATGGTGTGTGGTAGTGGAAAACTCTTGGTGTGGTTTGGATAAGATTGCTCAGGTGGTAATCTCTATCAACTTCAACTTCTCCCATACGCGGTTCCACTCGAGCTTATCGTTTTTAAGCACGGATTGGGATTCATAATAAGAAAATCCCAATGACACCACCTCATTTCCAATATTCAATAAATGGGCTTCATATGGAGCAATTCGACTGGATGGGGCTGTCACATCCTTTTTCTGAGTAAATTGGATTTGTTGAAGCCCTATATTTATAATAATCATGTGATCATTGTTTAACAGCTATATTATCAACGGTAAAAATTCTTAATTGTATTTTAAGATCCAAAACCATAAAACATAGGAATTTCAATAGTTTTATATATCCATAACAGGACATTAAATTAGATTAAGAGGAATTTTCATTAATGAATGTTTGGGTCATTACAGAATAACTAGATAATAATGTTTTCAATGTTAGACTGGTTTGGTTCATATTATAAAAATGGTAAATGAAAGAACTAATTATTATTTTCTTGTTAAATTTAATTGTTGATAAACAATTAAATCAATTGTATAATTTAATGATGTTATCTTGGCATGAAATGAAAATTTTCTTGTGGATCTTGCTTGTTATGTGGTTTTCTATATTTAGATGTCGGAGGGAAAGTGAGGATGATGAGAGTTGTGTAGTTCTTTTTGCGAACCAATTGTTTGAGATTCTTTATGTGGCTATATATATATACCTTGCATGTTCCGTGTGATTTCTATACTCATCCCACCAATGTTGAGAACAATGTGTCAAAACCCATACTCTTACATGGGTATGATTTTTCCAAAATTTGGGTGATAAGGATGGCTAGAAGGCTATCCACTCATTACTACTCTCTCTTCTAGGGAAGTAGACATATAAAGGATATGATGACTGATGTTATGATAGTGCACTAGGTTATGGAACAAGTGTCTTTGGTTGAGAGGATTTATGAAAATATTATGGGTCTATGTTCTAGGTTTCTTTGGGTGAGATGATATGTGACCATGTTATGGGGTGGTTTCCCATATATTTATAGGAATTATGTGAAGTGAATATGATGTTGGGTGGTTTTCCATGTGTATATGGGTGTGATGTGATATGGCCATGTTGTGGGAGGTGGTTTATGTTATAGAAAAGAGATTGGAGCACCAAGATGTATGACATTAGGGTTTGAGAGAATAAAATTAGTGGGAAATTAGTGAAGGGTTCCCTTTATTAGTATTCTTGTTATTATGTAATTATAAAAGGGATGAATTATTTTGTGAGAATAACTTTGTGAGGTTTTTCATGGATTTTTTACTTATTTAAGTGTTTTTTGTTCAATAGTTTTCAAATGGGTGAATTAGTATGATTATTTCACATATGCATGAGTGTCCTGGTTCTCCAACTAAGTGTACTTGTATTATCACCATACATATATAAATTTTTTTTGATGTTTTCTGGTTGACAACATGTATTGTCCTATACATTATTAACTTAGAACCTTGGACTATTTCTATGTTTCTGATTTATTTTTCTTTTGGGGATTTAATTTATATACTTTTGTCTCTATGTCTTCACTTAATAAGTGAATTATGGGATGGTTTTAGATTTAATTTATTTTATGTCATGGAGGTTCATTCATTGATTCATCTTATCACCCAATCCAATATTATTATAGTTGGTAATGCCTCCCATTTATGAGATTTTTAAACCCTCAGTTCTTGTTTCCAACTCGAGCCTTACTTTAGATGGGAATCAAGGTAAATTATCTATCTCCCTTCATTAAAAAATCATTTATGGTTGGGGATAATGACACTAAATCTATTATGGTTGATGTAAATGTTTAGGGCTCAACCATATTACAAAATTCATGCTTACTATTCAATCAAGAACATCAACTTTACAATATGATTATAGTTATATATATTCATTCATATCATTCATATTTTTAATAATTGTCCAAAAACCTCCTAAAAATATGAATGTATATTAATTGGTGAAATTATAAAATGGGGAAATTTTCACCCAACGTATAATGTGTCGACCTTCAGTTATATACAAGTATAAAGAGGATGGTGGAGCTCATTTTGATTCAAGATCTCAAGAATGGATATTATTGAATTATGAAAAATAATATCAAACGAAAATGGTTTAAAATATAGAAAAGTTCATCCATTATGATATTACCATTATAAGAGAATATACTAATGTGTTCCTCGAAGAATTTTTGGGTCTTCCTCCTAGCTGTTAGGATGAGTTCTCAATCTAACATATACTCAAATATTTTCTAATATCTAATACTCCATATTTAATTTCGATAGATTAATATTAAGGGTAGAGAAGGAACTACAATATAATATTGATAAAATTTTTATACTCCCAAGGGATTCTCATGGGGTGACCCCAGTCATTTTAATCACAATATGGATGGTTCATTTCACCTTTGAATTGATTATCATGAGCTCAATAAGGTCATGTTTAAAAAAAATTATTTACTATGTAATGATAAATTTATCAATTTTATTCTGATCATAATAATTCTATTAGTTATATATTATGTTTTAATATTATCATGTAATGGTAAATATGGGGGGTATACATAATAATACTTTTTACACATGTTATTGGCTCTTGGAGTTCATTGTGATGTCATATTGATTCACTAATTTTCATTGTAACTTCATAGACATAATGGACAGAGTCTTTAGGGGTTACATTGTTATATTTGGTGTAGTATTTTAAGAGGATAATTTAATGTACTCTAAATGTATGAATATTCATCAAGTGTATTTGAATGCTGTACTGAATACCATAAAAAGGAATTTTGTATGAAAAGTAAAAAAAAATTGGATGGAAAAAGTACTATTCATAAAGCAATTAATCCCCAAAAATTGGTATATATGGATTATTCAATGAAAAAGGCAATTTAGGGATGTTCCAAATCAAAATAGATGATATAGATCTATATTTTTCTTGGATTAGATGGTCACCGACATTGATTTGGGAGAAAATTATCTTTATTTTCAAATCCACTAACCAAGATAACTCATATGAGAGTGATGTATTTTTGGATTGATAAATGTGAAGAGTTCTTTAAGGAGTTAAATAATAGGCTAATAAATTCACCTATTCTCACATTCACCACTAGTCAATAATGATTTGTGATATATAGTGGTGGGTCAAAAATGTCTTGGGTTGTGTACTCATGAAAACTGAAAACATGATAGCCTATTCTTCCCAACAATGAAATATACATTATCAAACATACTTTTTGAATGATATTGAATTTTATTTTTAAGTAATATTTTTATTAATTATTTGTAAAAATTATATATATGGGGATATCTATGTCATATATATATATATATATTATAAATTCCTGAATAATATATTTACACAAAAATAAAAAATTATTCACCAATGACTGTGGTAAGTCCTACGAAAGGCTTATGATTTCTCTATCCATTTCCATATTTGGATGGATAATAAGGTATGAGATGATAATATTATATAGGATCTAGTATACCTATCCCAAATTAGGATTGAAAATCATCAAATGTTCATTTACATGTAAAGGATGGAAATTGAAATTATAAAAGGAACTTCATCCTAATGTGCTCAAATAAATTCTCAACCTTCCATTATTGAGATGATTGAGGAGGCCCAAAAATATGATGAGGATCTATAGAGAACGGTATAAAATATTTTGGAGTTAAATGTTTCCAAATATGGAGTAATATGTTTTGGATCATGGATATGTTCCCATCAAAACCAAAAATATAGAGGGGACTTTTAGATGATCAACATAGATTGGCTTTATTTATTCATCAAGGAAATACTAACATACATAGAGATCTGAACATAAACTTTTAGTATGATAACCTGAAGAAGTTTATTGTATAATTTTTATATTGATTCGTGGTATTCAAACTAGTCAATGAAGAGTTATAGTTTTCTATGGTTATGATGCTATCATTTCCCATAAATGTATAGAAATGAGAAAACATACCCACATATTTCATCATAGAAATTCATAGGATATATAAAAAAATAATTCCTTATAGGTGGTAGTCGATCACCTTACTAAGTCATCACATTTCAATTTAATCAAGGAATATTTCACTCGTAACCAACTCACTATGATAAATATATGGTAAGTGGTAATAATTCAAGGAGTCTAACTTTCCATTATATTTAATATAGATATATGGTTTTTCTAAATGTTTTGGAGAATCATTAAAAAATAATTTGATATAGGGAATGTTTTAGTATAATTTATCACATACAGATAGATGGGCATTATGAGAGAACAATTAAAAAACAATAGGATATTATGAGATTTTGTTCTATGTATTTACAAAGATGTTTATATTAACACACACACCTAGTGGAGTTCTCATTTGTAATAATTTCTAGTCTTGTATTCAAATGTAACCTTATAGATCATTGTATGGGATGTGGTTTCAGACTCTAATATTCTAAGATTATGTTATGGGGTGGAAGATAATGGAACATGATCTTATATTATAGGTGATAGAGAATGTTCCGAAAAAAAAATTAGTTTCATATGATAACCATGAAAAGTCATTATAAAAATTAGGAATAAAATCTTTGATGAGAGCCAGTGTTTTTGGTCGGAGATAAGTAATTAAATCATATATCATCATGGAATAATTTCATGTTGATTGTGAATAAGGGAAATCTTAGTCATAGATATATTTCATAATTTTATATATTTGATTACATTAAATATGTAGTATATGAACTAACCCTCACACTTATCATATCTCAAATACCTGATGTGATCTATGTATCCCTTTAATGTAAATAAATTATATCCCCCTCGCATGTGAAAAATAAAGAGGATGTACATTTGGAGAATTATATTTCATTCAAGGAGAATCCAGTGAATATCATAGATTATTAAGACAATGTTCTATGAAATAAGAAAACTATCTTGCCAAAATTAAAATGGCAGAACCTGTAGATTATGGTGGAGACAAGGGACCATAAAAGGAGATGAAACAGAAGTACACAGATCTATTTTAGTGTATTAAATGGAGTATTGAGGGAGAAATTTAATAACGGGAAAGAATTTAATGAACTAAATTTTATTAATGAAATTACCATTTCCATGACTAATTTCACTATAACGAAATGTGGTTTTTGAAAACACATTCACTAGGTTCCATTTTTTATTTTTGGCCATTATAAAATATGTCCATAATTTATCTATCGGGCTTGAAATACTCTTTAAAATCTTTACCACTAATAATATAGTCATTATAATGTGACTATTTTGATTAGTAATATATTAAGGTTTATGAAAAAGAAAATCTAACATATATGGATGAATATATGTAGTTAGAGAGTATAAGTATACCATATAAATCCCATTTATTTGAGCTTATGAGGGAGATGATGACCCAAACCATGTTTGCTAAACCACCCTATGAATGTACCATCATTAAACACCTTACCTCTAGGAAGTACACTGGTGTAATAAGGGGTTGTGTATCTAGAAACTAGTTGTATGAATAAAAATATTTTATTTTTAGTAATATCATGATTATTTTTACCCCTTTTTAAATTTTTAAATTTACCTAATTATAAAATTATGATGGAAAAATTATATTTTGATATAATGAAACCAAAATTGTAATTTTGGAAAGTAAATATATACTTTCTATTAAAACAAACATTTTTAGAAATTCATGAAAGTTTAAATATATTTAACTTTAATGAAATATTCTTAATAAATAATATTTATTTATATATATATGTTAATATAATTTAATGGATTCAATGAAATTTTGAAAAGGTTTAAAAAGTGGTTAGTGTTGTAAAAACTCTTATTTTATTGTAAGTATTTTTATTTAAATGTGAATATTTTAATATTTAATAAACTATTTTGGTACAATAAATATTATCTTTGAAATCAACATATTGATATTAGTATATGGGATGTTTTTATTAATTTTATGATATTGTTAATTTTTTATTTAAATATTAAATACGATATAAATATATGGTATGTATTATGAATTCTTAATATCCAAAAAGTGATATAATAATTACTATAAAGAGAACCCATGAATAAAAATATATTTTATATTTAAAATTAATGTTTCTTTAAAGTAATTTGTTAATTTATAAAACATATAAGGAATCCAACAAAACCTATATCACATTTTAAGGTTTTAAAAACAATTATTTATGGACATGAATTATTTCAACATAAAAAATTGTATTATTTTAATAATTTATCTTATTATCTTAACAAAATATTGAAACTCTATCCAATTTAGTATCATCCAAGGAAAACCCCATGGGAATTATTTTGGTTTTAATTATTTTGTCTCATTCCGTCCAAAAACTATTATTATAAAATAATAAATATCTCCCCTAGGTTTTTCTATAAATACCCACACAAACTCCCATTAATCAGTTTTAAAATATGATTAGGAATGAACTTTCAATCCATTTCACACTATAATTTCCTCTGAAGGTTGTCCCAATATCTTAATAAGACCCTCCCAAGTTGATAGAATCACCATCTCAATATAAGAGATTCTATCTTCTTCCATTATATTCATGTAATTTTTTACTATTCTTTTTGGTTTCAAATAGTTCTTTTATTATTATTAATTATCCATTTAATGTATTATTATTTTTATGTAATGTTATACCACATTTAACTCTCATTAACCCTTCCATGAACCTTTATATACACCCATTATACTTCCCAAATAATCCCATGATTTTCCATGCCAATCAATTGTGTGTTGAACAACCATCACCATTTCCACTAAATGGTATTCAAATTTTTGTACATATTATTCATTAAGTTAGAAACATCATTTTTGTAACCTGAATTCCATAATAGTGGGATTAAATGTGATTAAATTTTTTTATGATTTATTAATATGTGGAACATAAATTTATATTCATAATATGAATGATATGGGTGGGAATGAAATTATATAAACTTACAATGCATTGGGTAATTTTTGTATTTCATGCGATGCCTTGTATGGTGTGTTGTCATCTATCCTATTCACAATATATTATGATTTATAGGTGGGTATCCTTGACTTAAGATATGATTTAATTTATATTTTATTTCCACAAACCTATTATTCCTTGATGTTATCATCATATATCTTTCTTTTATGTATATTATTATGATTATCACCATTCTATTCCATCATGTAATGTCTCTTGAATCACTTATTTATATCTCACGACTTTCTTATGTACATCCCCCATTTATCCCATGACGAATTAAAAGATCTATAATATTTAAGGGTATTCTATGGAGTCTAAATTAACATTATTGTATACCTATTTTGAGATAATTTTTAATGTATTTAATTATCCAAAGACACTGGAAAACTGAATATTTCTTGGATTGTATAATTATAATATTTATATAATTATCCACGAAATAAAGTGTATAAAATATATGGGTTTTCATACCATCTACTGAAAATCGCTGATTTGGCCCTTCAAATCATGTAACGTCATGGGTTACATATGACAGATAGATATCAAAATCAGTGATATACCTAATTGAAACTATATACCAAATTAAACATATCATTAAGGGGGTAGAGTCACAATAACTTTTAGGATGAAATCTAGAAACTAATCACCCACTCCAGGAGTCAACATTACGTGGTCCTGTATTGAAAACTCAAAAAAAATATAATAGAGGCTCTTCACACATGCCAACCATTTGGTAATTCCTCTCTCCAGTGAATATAACTTGTTGGACCTATACATTGAAAAAATGACTTTTATTATGAAATAATAATCAATATCAGGCACCAAATGTAGCTAATCCATGATAATGATGATGTTGTATAGATGTATCTACAATAATAATGAATTACACCCTCAACTAATTCTACCCTATTATCAGTCTACATCCATAAAAAATTATAAACTTTTTATCCTAACCTTCAGTGGTCAGTGATAACACTATGGGAACATGATGTATATGCATCTCCTGTCGTAATTCAATGAACTATGTTGGTGAAACAAAGGAGTATGAAGCTTTATAATTAAAAAAAGAAATAAGGTAGATGATAAAATAATTTTACCTCATTAATCCTCTATTTCATCTAGCGATGTTGCATATATAGAATTCATATTCATGTTTCCATCTATTATATGTCACACCTGATAACCTTCATTGTATTTCTCTATTATGGGACTCTAAGGATGAGGAATATCATAGGGATAACCTCTTCCAACAAAAATTTCCCTTTTCATGGTGTGGAACTAATGAGTAACCAATAATGCATATTATGAAATCTCATACCTATGATACAACATCAATGTTAACTTCTTTTATTGTGGCTATAAAGAGACTTAACTGAACATGCTATAGAAACTTCCATGAGTTTTTTGGAACTAAGACTAACGGTGAGAATGACCCCCACAGGTGTCACATGAAAATAAGGATACATTTTATTTAATAAGAAATTTATTAACCCAACATATCAAGTGATGGACCTCTTTGGTTTCCTCTGATATGGTCAAAGCCTCAACTACCCTGATTCTCAAAAATACCCTACCTAAAGTAAATCTCTTTATGCAACACTTATAACCTCTTTATTAAGGTGTTCCCTCATTCTAATTCATCTTCTTGTCCGTTTTTTTATTAATTTTACACTTCCATGAACATTGGAAATATAAATATGGTAAAAATTGCATTTATCATTCGATTCATGGCCTCGTCATGATGCCATAATCAATAATACATGTCTGAAAGAAGGCCAGGAGATAGATGAATAAGGTACATGAACTTGATCATGATCTCCTGCCTTATTATAGTCCCTTACAAAAGGGAGAGTAGCTCCTACATATTAGCAACATTCATCAATGATGACAAAAACACTATAAAGAACTCTTTCCACAAATCATCCCTGGAAACTTCTTCCTCCATCCACACTCCATTATAAAATTACAATCACTAGTGAGCCTACTATAGAATTTGATTGATCACTAATGGAACCTAATGCTCATATCGGGATCTAATAAAACTAAAGGTAATCTCCAGATCAACTACCCTGTAATATATCTCCATATTTTGATTTTCTTCCATTATTCATTTTTAGAATATGACACTTGAAAAAAATGAAACATCTTTTTCCACTTCTCATCCTTCTTATTTAATTCAACCCTCCGATGATTGATCTTATCAACATATTAATCATCTTTCCCCTAAACTATATTCTAATTAATGCCTTGATCCATTCCTGAAAAGGACATGAAATCCCTAATTTTTGTGGTATGTGATTTATTATGATTCATTTTTTGTGTTCATTTTAAATTTCCAAAATTATCCTATTTAAATAGAAGTTAAAAAACTACATATTTTATGTAATTATTTGAGATATCAACCACATAAGAAATTTAACATCACTGAAAAACTATTTTAATGATTAGGGAACTTATGGTGTATCATTGGGGTCCCTAAAATGTTATTCCCAAGATAGTATCCTTTGATTACAACATGAAATAAAATGAGATGAAATTTTTTCCCTACAAACCCAAGAAATAAATACAAGTTTCAAACCCTGAGATCTATATAAACTCATATTTGATTGTATTATAAGAGTTTAGGAATCAAAAAAGATGTATTTTTAAATAGTTAATTTGTATCAATGGGTTGCCATGATTTGTGGGAGTGAGCAAAAGGAAGGTTGGTGGTCATGGTTGCATCCTACAACTACTTACTAGCCACATCTGAGCCATCATTTCACCAGTGGAAAGCCTCATGGTCCTACTAGATTTTAGAGATCACCATCTAGTTGATGGGTCATGTATAGATTTTTTAGTTAGGGAAACATTTCTTTTCTAATTTTGGGGATTTAAGATTTTAAGGGAATGAGGCCAGAAGATATTCCATTCTTTCATAATTCCCCCTACCATTCTTCTCTTTGATCACCCATTAAGGGGGATGATCTTTGATGATTCTCAGTGATGATTTCAACTAATTTTCACTAATTCTATCAATTTTTTGGGTTCTCCTCACTTCCCTATTTTTTGTATCAATTTTGGACAAGGTTTTAGTTTCCATCCCACGAATGTTTGGTGGAACCGACCAATGGTGAACGAGTTTTTTCTCAGCCTTGGTAGAAAATGTCATGTGACTATGTCTCCATTTTGTTTATCAATGATTCAATAAAAGTACATCCCAATTCATAATTATCATAGTTTTTTACCATAACATGAATTAAATTGTTCTACGAATCATTCTGTGTGTTTGGTGTTATTCTCGGGTTAGTACCAAGGGTCTACTATGAAGTACCTTCAATTGATTGTATGTGGTTCAAGTGTGATGACTTGTATTAGTGATTATTTTAGTGATTCATCTGGTTTGAGATAAATAGTAATTTAATTGAAAATTATTAAATTATTTATGAACTTATTTTTAATTGATTAATTTTAAATGCATGCGCTATGAGAGGAACTTTGTATGACCAAGGGGTATGGCTGAACATGGACATGTTTGGATATTCCTTGAAAAATCCAGCAACATAAAAATATAAAATGGAGGTCTTTATAAAAGAGGTAGGTTTTCCCTTGTACTGGGCCTAATTTAATTTATTTATTTAATTATTCTATGACATGGTATGTGTATGGTCTTACCACTATGAGAAACTGATTAGTTTAAAAATTTACAAAATTGGTCGATTTAAAATTAAATGGATGGTCTAATTGAATTAAATTCCTATGTGTGGATGCAAAAGGTGTTAAGGCCCTGATTGACCATGGTCGCATGCTGGTTTTTATCAGCAACCGATGATCATGTACAATCCTATTATGATAATCCATCTGATAGATAGACCCTTAGAGGTGTACAATAGATGTTATTTTTTATGTGTGATGCAAGGACCGTATTAGTAGAAAACCATAGAGACCTCCAGTTATAGGTTAGTGATGAGCTTGGAAGAGTGGACTAGGGGTTTTTTATGTGAGCCCTAAGAGATACACTATTCCTTTAGCAATGTGAAATGAGTATGGGGTAGTTTTTCCCTACTAAGTCATGGTGAGTTGGGTAGGTAGTCCCTCATGGGGTGGAGGGATAAGATGTGATTTTTAGCCGACCTAGAGTGTCTTGGAATGTGGATCAGCTCGAGGATATCACCATAGTGATACTTATTTTGGAGGCCAGTGAGTGTTTAGTACATTGGATATTCCAAGGTATGTTATTCCCTCAATGTGATGAGTGTTATCCCAAGATATTTAATTGAGATAATAGGTCCCATGGGGGGTGTCCTAGATATGGAGAGACATAGGGGACCTATATGGGTTCCCAAGTGTGAGGGTTTTTATTGGATTTTTATAATTTTTATATATATGGTTATAAAAATTTAATTTTGGTTATATATATATATATTGTTTGGGGCAACTAAGGATTTCGAGCTCAGTCATTCTTTTTGAGTCACTACGGGTTATGTCCCAGGAGTTGTGAGGATTTTTTTGGATTCCAAGAGTTTGAAGTATGGTTTTATTGTTGGTTCTTATATTGTCTATGTCCCTAGAGTTGTGTGTACACTGTTTGCAGATTCCATGAATTTGGAGCTCATTTTATACTATTTTTCCTATTGTGAGTTTTTTCCTAGTTGGATGGAGGATATTTTTGGGGACACAATGGATTTAGAAATCTATTTATACTATTTATAATTTTTTTTACAAATTTTATTGATGATATTTTTTGGTCCACTGTGGATTTGAATCGTAGTTATACCATTTCAGCTACCATGGGTTATCTCCCTAGATTTTTGAGGATACTATTTGATGATTTGAATGATTTTAAACATGGTTAATACTATTTGGGATATTATCTATTATTTTACCATAGTTATAAGGATTCCTATTATGTGATACCATGGATTTAGATCTCAGGTGATTGGTAAGAATGGTCATTGGAACATGGTAAGAGACACTTTGAAACGAGACGACAAAGGTATAATCTATAAGGGTCATGAATATAAGGATTTATTTATTTATTTATTTATTTTTAGGAGTTCTCTTATTTAATATAGTGAAAGTTAAATTATAATATAAATACATTTATTTTATATGTATAGATTTTTTTGGTGGTTCCCTTCTATATTTGGTAATCATAGCCTCCTCGGGATTCCATTTCACTTGGGTACCTAATAAATACTCACTTATTATAGTTGAATGTTGGACTAAGTCCCATTATTTCATGATTGATATGGATTAGGTCACATGGGATTGGACATTAGGATTTTATGAGGATTAGGGTTATTGTACGGCCTCATGTATATTATTTATTTTTTATTCTTTTTTATATGTGATCAACCTAGTGGGATAATATTTTTTTAGGCCTATATGACTGCATTTCATTTTTTATGGCATGGTTAGTTTATATTCTATTTTTGTGTACTATGATGGCTATAGATTGTTGGAGACACTCATATATTTCAATATTTAAGTGACACTATGACATAAAGGGTATTGTCACCTCGCAGTACCACATTGGACCCCCATTGTTAGTTGAGAGCCTCTGCCATACAAGGAGGCATGCCAGATGCCACATTATCCCCCCGGTCCTGATATTGGTCATAGTGATATAGGGTGGGATGTTAAGAATTGGTATCAGTTTAGTTCATATTTTTTCTTACTATTTTTTTAATTGGTAGGTAAAATATATTTTAATGTGTTGGATCATTTGATGAACCTAAAATGGTGCATTGTAAACACTATTTGTAATGGTAGTCTAGGTTATCATGGGTATAGGAGTGATTTTTAGGATTTTAGATGTTATAGTTGACTGATTTAATATCATGTGAGACACATGTTGTTATGAATTATTATTTGTGATTTTTTTAAATATTTTTATCTTGGTTCGTTTTCAAGTGGATAACTATTTGATTTAGCTATTTTCTCAGTGACAAACGACATCTCTTCATGAGTAATTCTAAACATGTATGGATTAACATTACATGTGTCCCAATGTGTGTGATTTCACTTGAAATGATATTATAGAAATTTTAATTGTAAAAAAAATATAATATGGTGTTTCCCTATATATTTTCATTGTTTCATTTTACTTAGTTCAATGCTGAGGCATATATATTATATTCTAATGGAATGTCATGTGGATCTATGGCATGATGCTTCATATTGATGTTGATGATGTGGTCCCTTAGTTAATCTGATGTGTAGTTAAACTTGTTGGTTAGATCATGAATTGGATTACTTATTGATATACTCTTTTTAAGAGTTTACTATTTAGGTTTGGTTGGTTAATGTTCAAGTCAAAACCTATTTGGGGTTTTCCCATATATTTTGGAATGGTATTTCACTTAACCAAACCATGTGACTAGGATTCACTAGAGAAAATCCTTATAGGATAATTCTATACGCATATGTACATTAATGTTGATGTGATAAGATCCTCATGGGAGTGTTAAGATGTGCATATTCTCACAGAGAGTGGGTTCCCTAGGTGTGGAAGATGGTTTTCGCATGTAATTCCCTTTATGTGGACATGATATTTGGGATGGGTGAGTTGGCATAATGGTTTCACTGATTTTGATATGGGTGAATGGATGATGATCCATGGGTTGTGGACTATGTGGTACCTAATTTATTGGATATTTGAAAGGCAATGATGATCCTTGAGATGGGACTCTAGATTTTGGTGAGTTGGTAGGATATAATAGATGAAGGTAACCCATGGCAGGTGTTAGACAAAAAATTTTGAGTCCCATATATGAGTGAATAGAAAGTTAATGAATTGGATTATGAGGTTGTAAACATGAGTTTATAATAGGTATGTGGAATATGCATGGTGATTTGTAGGGTATAAAAACATAAAAAACATTAATTACCATTATTTAAGTGTTGAAGCATGAAATCGATGGATGGATTAGTTAAGATAGATGACCTTATTGATTTTGGATATGTCTTTAAGTGGTGTAGTGTTAGAAAATTGATAAATTATTATGATTTATGAATAATTATTTTTTCAAGTGAATGCATGTTTGGACCCTATAAAGATTAAATGATTTTATTTTGAATAGGAGTTCAAAAAATAACCCAACATGAATAGTGTGACATGCCACGTAGCATGAAAAATTGGTGAGGTAGATTAACCTAGTGTCGTGGTGTGTTAATCATGGTAGTGTGTGTCTGGTTATGTGATTAGGTGGTATAGGATTGTACACCGTCCATGTTTATATGAAAATGAGGTAATTATCATTAGATTCCTATAAGGACTGTTGAATTTTGTATTGATGAGTAGCCACATATAGGTCGAGGGTTAATAAATTTTTTTGAGTCCTTCATAGCATTGTATTTCAAGGATCTTGATAACAATTTGAGATATATCTATGGTGAGAGGGGACATCAAAATTGGCGTGACGTATGATCATGAATTGGGATGAGTGACATAGGTTTTTGTTAATTGTACCTGGTGATGATTCACTTGAGGAGTGGTATCAAGGGATCCAGATGGTTTGGACTACATCATCAGTCATTAAAGGGTGAAACCCTCATTATGGGTTAAATTCTAGTATATTCTGTGTGTGAAATTCACAAAAATCATTGATGAGTGGGGAATTGATGTTTCATTTTTGCGTTAAAGATCATATGACCTTAGTCATGTTTGGCCATCATATTTTATTGAAGATGCTATATGGTTTGTGGAGATTAAATTTTAATAAAGTATAGAAATGACATGGACACTAATATAAGATGGAATGTCACATTTATGATGGTCATGCGAAACTTATGTTGGTAGGGTCATCATTTTGAGGGACCATTTAATGGATGGTCATGATGGAAACAGATGTTGGTGAACAAGTAAATTTTATCGAACCATGGTTCCCTAATTGAGTAACAGATAAAGAGTTTATAGGGGATTTTCGATAGGGTCTGGGAATTGTAATTAAGAGCAGGATGGTGTTTAGGTTATCAGGGGGTGTGTTAGATTCAATAGGTGTAGGTAATCAAGAGACATAATTAAAACTATTTTTTTTTTCTAAAAATGAAATAAATGTATAACACAAAGAGTCCAGATCATGTTTCGATGTGGATGAGTAAAATGTTTTTACTATGAATCTGATGAGTATGGGAATCGTGATTAGGTTATGTGATAATGTATTTATGTTGGGGGATGAAAAATCAAGAGACCAGTCGAATGGAATAGTCTCAACCATATATTTTGTATATAATTAGATGTGTCTAGATGGATGTAATTTCTATAACATTACTTTTGTTCTTTGAGTGTTTTTTGAGAATCAACAAGGTCTTAAAATAAAAAAAAATACATTCCTAGTAATATTTAATGGATGATGAGTACATGTTCATTTTAATTTATAATTAGAAATTAATATTTATACTAGCATTAATCATCATTACTTTGGTGTTTGGGTGTGTTGAGATGTAAACCATATTGACTGGGTTAGTGGGCTATTGAGAACTTGTTTTCATAGGTTATTTTGATGGTGGGGATCACCATGACTCTGAATCATCTATTATGCACTATCATGTATGTTAGTATGTTATATAGTATTAATGATAAATTGATCTTTAAATCATAGTTTCTAAGAATTGAAGGGTATGATTGGGCACCATCTTGGTAGTTATCTGACAGTGGATGATAGTAACTCAACACTTAATGAGTTGGGTTATTAGTGCTAGAGTTGTGCTATAGGAGATCATACATTGATTGGATATGGGTGTGATGAATTTATGGTGAAAAAAATAAGATATCGGTTTATAACTATGTTTGGAAAAACATTAGAGTTATAAAGTATGAGAAGTTTTATGATTTGTTGGTTGTAAAATGTTGTACCAATTATAGTGTGTGAAATCAATGGGTAATTTCAACTTTATATTTAGTATATCTATCATATTTGATATTGGGGCTTGGGATGGTATTTTTAGAGTTTTAGTGTCATTAAAGAGGAATTTTGGATGAGAAATAGGGATTTCGTGTTAGTTAAGGGTAGTGGAAAAGCACTAAAGGAAGTCTTTGTGTTCGTAGTTGTAGCATCCAACCAATAGCAAGCCGATTACAATGATATTTCATTGGAAATAATTTTTGGACCCACAACTATGTGGGGATAGTTTTATTAGAGGGGAAAATTTTTCATTTCCCCCTTCAATGGATTTGGTATTTTAATGGGAGGGGGACTTGGGAAAGGCCATTCTTGGCTAGTTCTCCTCATCTCTTTCCCCTATTTGATCTCCTTTAGAGAAGGTTTTTTTTTCGGATTCCTAGTACATATTTGAAGTGTGTTCCTCCACCCTTATCTTTCCATTTGGGGTTCTTATCACATACTTCTATATTTAATTGATTTTGAAATTGGTTTTGGTTTTGATTCCAACATAACACGGTGGAGTCGACTTAGGGTGAAGGGTATTTTTCTCAGCATAGATAGAGTATGTCCTAATATGACATAATCACTCCTTTTTATCAATGATTCGAAAAAGGTACATTTTATTTGATAATATTAAGTAGTTTTAGCCATAAATGGATTTAAATGGAATATGAAATTTTTTTACATGGGTGGTATTTGGCCAGAGTTTGTAATGGGGGTTCACTATGGAGATTCCATATATGACTGGTCATTGTTCTTATGTGACCGCTTAGCTTGGCACATCTTTTAGTGAATTTAAAAAATTGAGTGAAATGGTAATTTAATATTAAAAATTTTATATAATTATAAAAATGTTACCAATTGATTAATTTTGGATTCTATCCCAGAGATAGGTAGTTAGGATAACCAGGTGGGTGTGGTAAAACATGGATGAGTTGGACAGGCCTTGAAAAATCTTCAATTTTAAAAAGTTATTTGGGAATTTTTTATAATATCAGTTGGTGGTCACATATACTAGTTCTTTTGTAATTACTTTATTTACTTATACTATGGAATGTGACATGTATGACTTATCCACCATAGGTGAATCTTCTGGTTACAAATTAATAAATTTAGTTAATTTAAAATTAAATTGATGGTTTAATATGATAAATACACATGTTTAGATGAACAATGTTTCAAGGCCCTGATGGACCTTAGGATCTGGAATGTTTTCCATGACCATATTGGTTTAAAGTGTTATCTACTATGAAATTCCTTGTGGCGTATAGACATTAAGATGTATAAAATGGTTTTTATTTACGGAACATGATGCGGTGAACCTAGTTGAAGAAGCCGTTAGAGACCATCAGGTAGTGGTTAGTCATAATATAGAATGAAAGGATTTGATGAAGGACATGTGAGACCTAATATATGACCTTAAGTACTCAAAAAGTTATATTTTCATGGTTTCTTCTATCCTAAATGAGGCATGATGAACTAGGTAGATAGACCCTGATGATGTGGATCAATGGGTTGGGTGTTCAAAACAAGATTAAGTGTTTTAGAAATGGAATTGGATTATGGAATTCTGAATTATTATACTTAGAAAGGAGGCCAGTGAGGCCTCGAGGAGTTTGGTAATGTATAGGGACATTAGGTCCTCTATGTGATTGGTGTTGACTCGATAGATTTTATTAAGATAAAAGGACCCATGAGGGGTGTCCAATATATAATGATACTTAGGGTACCCCATTTCATTTCCTAGTAACTAGTTAACCCAAGTGAGTGAGTGTGTATGAAATGTTACCAAATTATATGTGTACATGACTATTAATATATCACATTGGGTCACTATATATATATTTATATATATTATTTTGGATTCCAAGGATTTTGAGCTCCATTATATAGTCTTTTCTATTGTGGGTTATGTACTCAGATTCAAGATAATATTTTTTGGGACTTCCATGGATTTATATATTGGTTATACTATTTAGGTTTTCAGGGGTTATATCACCGTATTCATGAGGATACAATATCAGGTTTCTATGTATTTAAATTTATGTTTATTTTGTTTTTATTGTCATGGGTTTACCACCAGAGTTGTGAGTATATTGTTTTGGGATACATTGAATTTAGAGATTGTTTTATACTATTTGGGATGTCCTAGGATATTTTTCATGAAGGTGTAAGGATAGTTTATTAGTATTTCATGGATTTGGAGCTCAATTATACTATTTTGGATGTCATGATTTATGTCCCTTGAGTTAAAAGGATATTTTTTGTGGCTTCCACGTTTTCGGTATAACCATTTGTTTTATCATGTGTTTCATCTCGAGAGATATGATAATTTTTATATGGGGATTCCATGGATTTGTATTCTAGGTAATTGGTTGGAACAGTCATTAAAAAGTGATTATGGGGACTTTGACACTAGCCAAAGCACATATGGTCAACCTGGTTCATGGAAATGAGGATTAATAGATTTAATTATTAATTGCCAACATTTTTCTTATTTTATACAGATCATGTCAAATTCCCATATCACTAAATTTGTTGGTTATGTATTAGAACGTGTTTCTAATTCCCTAACATGTTTTTTACTCACACCCTCCTCGGGCTACAATTGCACATGCATACCCCAGAATCACTCACTTATTGCAGGACTAGGTTAGGATGGTCCTCGTTATTGCTAGAAAAATATTGAGAATATCAAATGCGATTAGATATCAGGTTGACGTGAGTCTCCAGTTTAAAATAAAGCCTATTGTACTTTATGTTTTTTATATCCTTACTATCTATGTGATCAGCCTAGTGGGATGTCAATATTTCATAATTGTATGACTACATATAATTTTTATAGATTTTATGATTTGTATGTTATAACTGCATACTATGATTGTAATAGATTGTGTACGATACATGGTAATTTCAGTATACTATTGATAGTCTGAGACATGGGGTAGAGTCTCCTCATAGTTCTACCATAGAGCCCCACATCTAGATGGAAACATCTGGGATATGAGGAGGTATGTCTAACGTCATGTACCACCATAGGTATGCCTATTGTCAATAGTTTTCTTGGGATAGACATTAAAAGATCAATCTGATCGCTTAACCAAAATATTTTATTCCCCTATGTCATGATCTTACCCCCTCCACTTGTACCCTTGCTGAGAATTAATGAAGATATGTACTTACCCTCAATGCCTACATCCAATAGGTCCCAAGATGGAGACTGGAAGCGAGGGTATAAAACATAGAAATATAGGAATCTCTCTAAATAACCCCAAGAAAATAATATAAAAAACCACCAATCAACACAATACCATTAATATAAATTAATTATTTTCCCACAATGAATGTGTGTTAATAAGAATAAAAACTGATAAAATGAAAAAATATGAAAAATCATAAAGTAAAAAACACCATATTAATTCTATCATCCAATATAGTAATTTCCATCTTGATCTATAAAACCATTCAAAAAACAGGAAATATAGATTATATAATAGGGATGAGCATAACGTGTATACATAGTAGGATCATACCAAATAAAAGTCAAAAAATATGTGATGATAGAACAAATTCCCAAGAATATAAACAAAAGGACAAGAAAAGACTTAAACATATCATATTTACAATTTCTAAAATCACCAAGGCACCCTCACCAAACAAATCATCCATCATAGTTGTAACACCCCAAGAAAATCTTAAAAAAATTATAATTAATTTAATATTTTTGATATTTTTTTTCAGGAAACAGTAAATATAGTTCTTATTTATTTATGTAAATCTTTGTGTAAATATTTTTCTACACACAACATATAGATTAGCTAGTTGTACACACAACATGGTTTTAGCCTGTGCTACATGAAACACTAAGAGATAAAACCTTATAATAGTATGATTTTTTTCAATATAATAATTTTAAAACTATTGTGAATATTATTTCTAAAAATAAAAATCATTTTTGAATTTAAAATTCCAAAATTTGATTTTGTTGAATTTTGGTATTTCTTCGGACAAACAACATTTTCTGATGAAGAGTAAAAAATACTATATTTCCAGATACAACCAACCTCTTCTCATAAATTATTATTAATGAAAATTTATATTTTAAATTGGTTTATAAATTAAAAATAGATCAATTGTACATATATTAATCCAAATTAGCTCAGTAAAAGGAGACGCCACGGTTAGATGGTCCCAACTAGTGATTGCATGGGGTCAAGTATTTTTGAAATCAAACAACCAAGGATATAACATCCTCAGACGGTCTCCAAGAGGTTTATTCATAGAGCTAGAACACCCAATAGCCCTATTATCTTGGATTCATGGACCTACTTTCCAATGTAAGATTCCCATGGGTCGATGATTCATCAAAAACCATTGAGGACTCCATTGGTCAAGAGGATGGGAAGTCTGGCTCACTAAACCCTATTAGGGGAGGATTATTGCCAATTTTGGGACTTTATTGTATATTTATGTCATGTTCATATGTTCATGTATCATTGGTACATTCGTAAAGAGTGTTTCTATAGGCTACCCTTGTTTTTCTGGATCATCATAGGCATACATGGATCTGATGCTACAGAGGAAATGTTGAGTTAAGACATGAAATAAGGCACTATAGAGCTTATCATCATCCATGGGGGTGGAAGGTGAATTGATGTTGGGATCGGATTCATAAGATGGGTTTCTTACTTATCCTTAAGAGAAGAATCATAACCCAATTATTTTGGAATGGATGGGTCTTACACATGGAATATGCCTATTTGGGGGGGGGATTATTGGGTGAACCATTTTTAAAGGGTAGCCTTTTGAGCTCGTGCCTTCAAGTAAATATACTATAAATCATGGTTTGATTAGGAATCAGAGTTCTTTTAGTTTAGAATTGTGTAAATGTTTTAATCATCACAAATCTCTATGTCCAAGTGAGTCATTCTCTGTGTGAGAAATAGAGGATGTGAGAGATCCAACCAACCACATGCTTCCTCTTCTGTTGGTGGGAGAGGGTGAGCCTATAGAAGAAAAGGCTGGGGAGATAGTGGGTGAAGGCGTGGAGAAACAACCCCTTTAAATTGGAATGACAGTAAAGGTTGCATAGATCAGTATTTGCAAGATTTGGGTCTTACCTTAGTGGGAGTTCCCTTAAATGTGTTCTCGGAAGGGGAGGAGTGGCATCCTCGTCACATGGGGAAGTGAACATAACCCCTTTGACTGATAACCATTCCTCATTGAATGGAAAAAGAAGGTGATCAACCTTAATCCCTATAATGGGGAGGTTCACATTGGTATCCCAAGGTTGGACTCTAGGTTAGCATTGAAATGTAAACCCACAAACATCCCTAGATCCCAAATAGTTTTGAGGAGAGCCTTTGTGAATCCACATACCATAGGTATGTAGACTCAAAGGGGCACCTTGATACAGCTGATGACCTGATCATATGGGTCCAGTGGCTTTGGATTATTCTTTGGACTGATGTTGGGTGACTGGTTCACTAAGGTATTATGGATTTCTATATCTTAAGGATGGTGAGAGATCGGATCCAGAGGAAATAATACCCAAAAATCCCCCATTTTGCGTACTATTTTCTTAAGAGGGGTGGGGGATGCTCCACACACCATAGTGGTAGGCAGGAAGAGGGGTCATCCACATATTGATGGGGTAAGAAGTCATGGGTATAGACCACCATGCACCACAGTGGTACGTGGTCCTAATGTAGTACACGCCACCGAGTTAAATCCATGTAGCGATACAGTACGGGGAACACCATATTGAAGGGGGTCTGAGGGATTATCGTTCGCAGAGATTTCATCTGCGAGAAATATGTGGTTCGCAGTTTCACCAATCAGTCTCACAAATAGATTATTATTCTTATGTTCCACCATTTTATGGTATACGTCTGGTTGTACAAACGGATAGCATGGTTCCCAATTCGGACTTCACCAATGATTCATGACTGAAGTCGAAATCTTCCCTGACTTCTTTCTTCCAACCTCTAGGGTCCCCTTTTATCTTTCCTTGTTCATTCCTTTTTTCTCAATTCCCTCTGTGATCTTTTTATAAAGAATTTGGTCCATCATATCTATGGGAATGTGGTACCATTTTTCGAGGCACATTAAGGTATATCCAGACCCAATGAAGACTCGGTCAACCAGGGTTTGTAGAGGCTACATTCTGTGATTGTGGTTCGGAGAACCCTTCTGATTTTCTTCATCCACAAACTACTGAGTTCGCGAGATGGTATGTGGATGGACTTTTCGTAGATGAGTCCATCATAGATGTGGTTTGCGATCGATCAGTTTTACTGGCCATCACTCTATGGGCCAGCGCCTAATGGGTCGTTCTGCATACAGATGGTTCACGATCCATGTAGTCTGTAGACCCTTCCGGGTGATGGTATGCAGACCACATAAAGCCTTTTAAAAAACATAAATTCTTTCAGGTTACATGCGAATACTATATCTCAATTTTAGTCCATTAAACATGTTAAACATGTAGGAATACTTTCTTCCTTCTAAATAGGGATTGTGGGAGTATTTTGTTCCCTTTGAGAAATTGTTAGGACCCTAAAATGTAACCCATTGGAATGGGTCCATTAGGAATGAAAATAGCTCTATTATGTTGTTAAAGTGGTCCTAAATTGGAATGGATCATTGAAGAATAGATAGGCCTTGTAGTAGGGTCAAACCTATATATAGAGGACCATGTCATTTTTATTTTACCATTTCTCATTGAAAAAAGTTCTCTAGACTCCCCCATCTTCCTCTGAATTTGCATACCTTTCCTTTTGCAAAAATTCATTTTGAGAACCACTTCGTATGTCTCATGAGCTGAATTATGGATTTTGTGAACGAAATTATTAAATTTTAAAATTAAAATCCAGATTCCATGTATAACAACACTACACTTCTTTTGTTTCTGAAAACCGACCTTCAATCAGTGAACCGAACATTTAGACATAATGATCTAAACATAATTTTATAATCTGAAATATTTGAAAATAATCATAATGAGGCCTAGGTTCAAAGTATCCACCTTCCTTGAACCATTATGTTTTCCTTCCAATGCTTTACAGGATAGCACCTCAATTTTTCTTTGCATACCAGGGGTTTTCATAGTGCAACACTTCTGCGTATAGTAGCAGTATGTGGTGGATTCTTCCTCACATTATGAAGTACCCCGAGTATGACCACCTCATACTATTTCTAAAAAGAGTACATAGATCCCTATGATGATATATTTATTTATTCCCTTTATCCATTATTCTGAAAACTTAATCCAAAAAAATTTATTAGACTTACTTTTTATCGGCTTTTTAATCTTCCTGTGATGATTACAATGGCTCTTTCACAGGCTGTGAAGAAATCTACGAAGCCGAGGGTACCCATGGTGGAGGATAGTGAAGATCATCTTCAATAATAAATTATTCACCATGACAGTTTATTAAAAGATCTCAAGACACCATATGTCCTATCATACCTAGTGTCTTTTTAGTTTCCAATTTACGATTTGGTCTCCCTGACAAAGTTCACATGTCATTGGATGACCCCAATACCCATTTCATTAACTTAGAATCATAGCAAGTACCTGATCAAGAATCCATTTCCCTATTTGGAGAAGTCATAACTACTACAATTCAGGAAAAAATATTCTTACTAGGTGGCTCGACATGGTATAAAGGTAATCGAAGGTGTCACAATTTTGTCCTGAAAATACTCACATGAGAATACAAATACATTATCAATATTTCCTAATAAAACCCTAATAGTGGGGGGAGAACCAAGTGGGATCTGCAAGGTAGAGGAAGATTCTCCAATGAATGGGTCTAGGAATTTTGGGTACATTATACCTTTTTAGGTACCCTGACCAGTTAAAGGCGGTAATTTTATATAATGTAGCCTGGGTTTCACAGTTTTCATCCTTCTCCCTGAGATAAAAAACCATCTTAAGCTACTATTTTATTGGTGTTTAAGCCACAAAACCTTCCATTTTTCATAGGGGGAGGTAGAAATTAGATTATGGGATAACCACCATCTTTTAGGACTCTCCATCCATGGAGAGATGTAATGAAATTTTCTCCCAATAGGAACTACTTTGACTGAAACTGACCACATGTCCTCTTTGATAAGGAGTCTAATGGTTATGGTAGAGGGATTACATGGTCATCCCCTCCAGAATCACTCTCTTATCCCATTAGTGGCATGAGTAGGGTTATTCTTACAGGAAAACAAACCTAATCTGAGGCTCTGCAAAATTGAACTCATCCATCTAGTAAGTCCTACCAGACTCCCGGGTCATATTGTGCTACCCTTAAAGAGAGATGATATACCACAAGGGGATATGATCTTCAACTAGAATTATCCCCTCTACTTAGATTAGAAGGTTTCTTTTCAATGTTTTTAAATGGATGGATTCTTCCATACCATGATGTATATACTAGGGTTCAGGCCTGTACTTTGATAATGGCAGCCATGCAGATAGAGGTTCGACACATTAATTTGGCCCTTCATACTCTTGCACAGCTTTATGAGTTTTTGGAAACAAACATATAGGAAGTTAGGCCCTCAAATCATCTCAACGGAAATTTTCAATTCCAATATGTGTGGAAGGAAGAACAATGCCCCTGTTATGAATATCAACATACTGAAACGGTTCCACCTTATGACTTTTAACCCACCCTTATCAACATTTATGTTGTTCTTCTGAGGACTCTAAGCATTACTGATGTTGTTGGGATGATGAATGACACTTCCCGCTTCATGTTATCACAACATTCTACCCCTCATGGGAAGCTAAGAGGTGTTATGAGAGGATCTTAAGAAGAATTATCATTCACCATTGCACTTCAGGATGGGATGAACACTGCTCAATTAGATCACGTGGCCATTTTCATGTCAAACCTCCCTTACCAGACTTCCAGGAAATTTGGGTGCCTTCATCAAGCTACACTTCTTCCTATTGTTTAGTTATAGGGAATGTCTCATCCCATAATTATTATCCATTTGAGGAATATGATGATAAAGGAAGGTGCTTCTATGGATGTTTTCATCCCCAATATGATAGGATCCACTTTTCTATCATTGTAGTATTCCCAACTATGTGCAATCCGTTACCATGATGGGGTGTAGAAAGATCCATTTCGATAGGTGAAAAAGCCTCTAACCATTATTTTCCTCATCCTCACCTTGATGTCCATTCCTCCCATTCCTTCTTCAGTGATGAGTTCAACAACTACATATTCTATTCTTATCCATGCATCAACCATTATGGATACACCACCTATTCATTCCCTAGTTGTAAGAAGATGCTCGATTCACTTCCATAAGAATTTGGAAGGGGCTTAATCAGTATAACATATCTCAGTGGGGAGAAATTCAGACTACTCCCCTCCTACAGATATTTCCAATGACCTTAATGAAGATGGCCCTAGTAGAGTATCACCGATCACCCCAGAATCCACAGATAGTCCTCAGTATTCAGCTCCAGCAGTTCAACCATCCGAGGTAAAGGATAGCTCCCATCTTGGGTAACCTATCATAGGTCCCTTCCCACCCCAGTAATGACACTTAATACTTATATAACCATTATGGAGGGGGAGGATCAAGGTACCGGTGTTGCATAAAGGTACTAGGCAGTGAGAAATCAGGCTTGGCATCAATTATTTTCCATTGTCGTGGAGTCGCCTATGGCTAGATTTGCTGATGAGACTAAAACCCTACTGTGATTATTCACCAAGCTGGGTTCTGGTGGATTCAATTATTTGTACATACACCTCCTCATCTTCCAAATTGTCATATCCCAAGAAGACCATTCTTCTTATGAGGGCATGTTTGTCAAGTTCAATTCTTCCCACTATAAGGTGATGAACTTTTGAGATGTTTTAGAGAATCTTGGTCACATAACGATCGAAGAGGCGAAGTCTCATGATTTATTTGTTACTCAAAAACAATATTTGTAAGAGTGTGAGTCCCACATATTAAGGTTGAGGGATCAACTCGCCTCTTCATTTTCCAACAAAGAAGTTAACTAGAAGCAAATAAGGGACCATAATGTCATTATAGAATAGGTACATCTAATGGTCAAGGGTGAAGCAGAGGAGAGAGTTTCTTCGGAGTATACTCTTGACAGCCCACGACAATCACATTCCATATTTTAGGAAATGATGATCCAAGACTTGTTGTAGATCTATCCCAAATCATGATTTGTACTATTATATTTTTATACTTTGGAGAGACTCCAAACTGGGGATGTTCATCCCTTTTTGTTGAACTCAATGAAATGGATTTCTCTTTAATTCCTTCTTTATTACTTTTTAATTTCATCCCGATTGATCACAGTCAATCATTTAAACATTAATTTGATTAGGTCTTAATTTTACACCATTATATGAAACCACTAATTTGAAATTACTGAATCTGGATCTAATTTTTTCCAGATCTATGGGACTCAGGAAGCGTAGTTCAACTGTTGCTGAGGTTTTATGGTGCACCACATTGACATTTTCGTATTTTTCATTATTACCATAATTGTTTCCTAATCCTTCTTGACAAGATAATAGAGGGAATAATAATACTTTTTCCTAGGCCCCACTTTGTGGGTTTTCGAACTAACAAGCTCTATATCTCTTTTTATGGGTCCACAATTTTTTTTCAAAACCATACATGGTGTAGGTTTACCAAAATGATACAAAACTTTTACCTAGAGGTTCTTGTTTCATATTTTTTCTTCGGTTGGTATGTCATCTTTTTTTTCTAGTAGTTCACAGTTATGCCTACCAAACATATTAAAAATGTTTTAGATCAAAAATCTCTGAACAAACTTACTGTATTGGGGCCCCAATTTAGGATGTGTCAGTTGGGAATGTTATAATATCCATCATACATGGAATAAGGATTTCCCGTTACCTAATTTTGTAAAATTTGGACATGCATGAAGCTCAGAATCCATTTTAGGTGTATATAGGTATGAAATGTCCCTAATGGGGATGAATTTTCTTTTTATTGATGGTTGTTTTATAGGATACATATGCAGAACCAATGGGGGATGATGTGCATAGTCCATCAACAGTGTCTGTTGGACACTGTCCTTCTATCTTTGATGGCCTAGTAGGGTTTGCAACACTTATGAATTTATTATGATGTTGGGAGCCACAGTGGGTGGCTAGTCTGAGTGATGCTATCCAAAAATATTAGGGACATCCATATCTAATTTCAGTGGGAAACTATTCCTGCCTAGTTTTTACTTGTGTAAGGGAGAGCTGGTGAAAGTTCAGTTCAATTTGAAATATTTTTTATGTCAAAGTAATTTGGAAAGAGAAAGGAATCTAATCCAGTATCCAAGGGTTCTCCATACCTAGGGGTGAAACATGACATGAATTTAATTTTAGCTTATAGAACCTGGAATGAAATCTGCTGAGAATGAATTTTCCTTTGATTGACAGCCATTTTTTAGGTGACATATGCAAATCCACTAGGGCATGATGTGCATATCTGATAAAAGTTGTCTTCAAAATACTGGCCTCCCATTTCTGATGGTTATGAATTATTATATAGATTTGGAACTTTCTGAAAACGGTATGTAATCTTTGACATGGGGTTCACCTAAACCCAAAAAGGGTCATTTATTTTAACTAAACTTATCCTAGAAACCTAAAGATGAGGTGGGGAATTATTATTTTTTTACAAATAAACTTCACGCATATGGGTGGGGTATATTTATTTTACAAAAACCTAAAAAGATACAAGAGATGAATCAAGCCCATATGATTTGATATATCCAGGATGTGTGTAGGAGGGAAAATGTAAACCATGACTTTGTGGGACCTTGAATCAAGAGGGATGTTATGGGGATTGGATTCCATTAGGCATACTGAGAAAGGAGATGACTCTACTGGGGATGAATTTTACTTTGATTAGTGGTCGTTTTTTAGGCAACATATTGAGATCCACCAGGGCATGATGTTCATAGCCAAACTAAGGTGACACATGACACTGGCCTTCCATATTAGATGGCCATGGGAGATTTTGGGGATTCACGATCGCTCATATAAAAAATTTTGAGGTATGGAAGGAGTGTATCCGAATATATTGGAGACATGAGGGCTGAAATTTACTCAAGGAATTAGATATCCCTTACATAGATATGATTCACACGCAGGGTGAGGCGTTCATTCCATCTTTGGTGCACCCTGTACTTTAACGTCACATGGACAGGACGTGGGGTTCCTCTTAGGGAAGGGAACCCTGGCATTTCCTTTAGGGTCGTGCTTCTAAGACCAACTTCATGATCCATCCTACCATAATGTCATGGTGTACCTTTATCTAAGATCCCTATACTCACGTGATCTATTCTCTCTATGAAGAAAAAGGGGTTAAGAAGGTTTTGGATCACCACTTATGAATGAAAAAATTAACATCAGTGATATCTTTAGGCTTAAACCATTACTATATAGTTTAATGTCATACAACAATGATGATTTTTTCCTTTCAGTTTAATGTTGTGTGGTGATGACATGATGTTGTGCACTTTAGAGTCACGTAGTGAGGATGGTTATTCTATCATAAAGGTCATTAATAGAATTGATATTATTGAAATAATGATTTTCTAGTGGTCCATAGATGAGAGTTGTGATAGAATGTGTAAACCATAGACCCAGGGGAAACATGAATCAAGAGGGATGACAAGGGGATTAGAATCCATTGAGTGTACCAAGATATGTTATGACTCTCCTAGGGACAAATTTTCCATTTATTGATGATTCTTTTGTGGGAAACATATGCAGATCCA
This sequence comes from Viscum album, assembly GCA_963277665.1. NCBI lineage: Eukaryota > Viridiplantae > Streptophyta > Magnoliopsida > Santalales > Viscaceae > Viscum > Viscum album. The sequence continues at coordinate 1,899,587,142 of OY728121.1, read as the reverse complement.
CAAGGGAATGATGTTCATATCCAAATAAAGAAGGATGCAGGACCCTGTCCTTTCATATCAAATGGCCATGAATGATTTTGGGGATCAATGCTTTTTCCTAAATATGGATTTTGAAAATGCGAAAGATGTTACTCCAATCTTAAATAATACGAAGATGGTGATTAAACATGAACTATTGGATCTTCCACATAGATCAAACTCATATGTATTTCAGGGAAGCAGGATCTATTGACATCTCATGAGTGTGGGGCATGTGTGGGATCTGGTAAAACTAATAATTGGGACACACATAACTCTTGAAGAATTTCATAGTTTCTTGTTATGTGTTTAGGAACATTCATGGACTCCCAGTACAAGTTTGACCTACATATATGGAAAGGGGAATTTTTTATGGTGGCTGGGGAAGAATGCAAAATTTGGGCATCACTGCGTATCCTCCAAGATCAAGAATCAAGCCGCACATAGTTATGAATGATCCCTATACCAGTCATTATAGGCCCATGTGTTGGGACTTTTGGGGGATTTTTTTCAATGTCCGGTCTGAGATGTGAAATCTTGGAACTGCTACGTATCATAGAAGGGCAATAATTAAACCATATATTGTTATAAACATTCCTAGTTCTGATCTAGCTCAGACATAGTGGTAGGAACATTTTTTTCCATCTCTGCGGTTTTTGATTCAACAAAATTTATCTATATTTTTTAGCATAAGATAATATGTACCACTAATCCTATTCTCACGTTATTTATACTTGATTTACGAAATAATGAGTGATAAGGGTTTCCAGGGCTAGTGAGGTGAGATAGTGGATATGGTAAAGGAAATTTTTCTGGTGCGGATGGGGCCAAGATCGAGGACCGATGTTTAACTACGTATCATGTCAGGGCATGAATCCATCCATACGTAGTTCTGTGATAGATAATGCAATTTATCATCATGAAATTAGGACGCTTTGTGCCATACTGTTTAACGCCTTAGAGAAAAGACATGAGTTCCAGTTTAATTTCATGTTTTAGGTATGAGTTCCATACAGTGTAACATGTTGTGGATAAGACTAATACTCATATTTTAAGGTCATTGAGTTCGGAAAATGACATTATTGTATCAAAACTAAAATTTTAGGTTCATAGAGTTTGTGCAATGATTGGGTGTTTCTATTACATGAAATAATTCTTTAGAAACTTTGCATTTGTGGGACAAGTGATGTGTTGTCCCTCCATTGATATAAGGGTGTAAGATCTATTGGAATAGACCCTATATATGATATATGGTCCTTCCAAATTTGGTTCAGGAGTAGGGGGATTTTTCCCATGTATCATGTTGGTACTAAGGATTAACACCATTTCACCTTTGAGGAAATATCAAAGGAGAACCTTTTTTTGATTCCTTGTGCGATCCAATTTTGATAGATTTCGAAATGGTGTAATGTGTGAACCATTATCTCATCTTGTCTATCCAAATCATCAAACCTTCTTTGGGATTTCTCATCCATGTACAGTTTTTCTCAAATCCCCACATGAAGTTATGGAACTTGTATTTCAATAAGAAAACCCGCGTATATCCTGTATTATAGGGAGTATAGTGTTGCCTTGGGTATAGTGCAGTTTTTGATATTGTAAGACCAGAAATCATGAAGGAAATTTTTTGGCCATGATTTCTTATCCTTATTAACCATCTTATAGAGTATGTTGGATAGTGTCCTGTTGAAATACTCTTTCTTCCCATTGGCCACCGCATGGTAGCAGGTTGAATGGTGGGCTTTAATTCCATACTCTTGGTATAAATTTTCTAACTTAGCATAGTATAATTTGGTGTTGTTTTCCATAATTATTGAATGAGGGACACTAAATCTAGTAATGATGTTGTCCTTCACAGAAATAATTATAATTTTTCCTCATCTTTGTTAAGGTGTATGGCTTCAGCCCATTTGGTAAAGAAGATAGTCGTTGTGATCATGAACTTGAATTGTCTGGTTGTGGTGGGAGGATATGGTCCCAAACATCAATCCCCCAGGTGGAAAATGGAAATAAGTACTTAGTTGTATGATGTAAATTTGGGGGTTGGTGTATAAAATTGGAATGAACATGGCAGGAATGGCACATCTTGGTGAATACGACACCATTCTGTATCATAGTGGGCCAGTAATACCCAAGCCTACAGATTTGGTGAGAGATCTTGGTTGTTGATTGGTTCACTCCCCAAGCTCTGGAATGCGCTTTCATTATGAAAACAGAAATATCTTCTCCATCAATGCACCTAATAAGGACTCTGTCAAGGCCACCTTTGTAGATAATATTTTCTTTGTTGACCCCATTGTACATTGACAAATTTTATGTCCATATTTGGACATGTTCCCTTCCGACCCTATCTTGTTGGAGTTCCCCTTCAAAAGGTAATTTGAAATGAAAATAATCCAGTAGGTAGTGTGACCATGAGGCTTATAAATATGTATAATTTCATTGATCTCATTCATATTGTTCTATATAAATTGAAAGACTATCTATCGGTGAGAAATGCTACTGACTGTTTCATCCCGACCTGGATCAACCAAGGTTGTGTCTTCATTTTCCAAAGCATCAGATTGAGAATTTTGAATCTGGGGTACATAGGTAAATGTTGGTTCTAATGGGTATTCTTCCATTTGTTCTCAAACTTGGTTCTTGAAGGGAGGCCAATACTTCTTTCCTAATGGCATTGTCACCATTGACATATTTGATGACTAGCTCTGAATCTCCCTTTAACTTTAGGTGTTTGGATTTCACATGAAGTTCCAGTTCCACGCCTGTAATGAGGGTCTGATATTCTTCTTCCTTATTTGTAAACCCTTTTGAAAGTAGGAAAGTCTATGGAAGGAAAAACTTTTCAAAGGATACAAGTATAACTCCCATCCCAATTTTTTGATCTTGGGATACATTATCATTTTCCCTATCGAGTGTCCAGAAGCAGCATCAAATTAAATTTACCATGTCTCGGGGTCCTCCTAGATGGAGAACAGTTATTTATTCGGATGTCTGGCATCCAATGGTGTTGTTTTTTCCAAGGGGTTCTAGGGTAGGAAGTATACTAATGCCTGACCTTTGATGGCCTTCTAGTGTGTGTATCGTACGTTAATTTGTTGTAGTATTCCCTTCCAATGTGATAGGTGTCCATTTAGTATGGGACGATTGATTATATATTAGAGAAAGTTTTAACAAGAGACTTGGTGGACCACATGGTGGTGCAGGTAATTCTTGAGTTTCTGAACTACGGATATTAGGGCTAGGTTGTACTTTTAAAATTTTGAATACTATGTTTCAGCATCAATGATTGTTTGGATGAGGTTATAGAGGTTGTTCTTGCTACCGGCTTCATTCTTCTGTATGAGGAACATGTCTAATGACCGTTCTAGGGTTGTTACATACAAAATGAGTAGTCTCCCCTCAACTAGAAGAATCTGAACTAGTGGGATTAGGAGAGATCATTTGATATTTTTGGACTCTTCATGGAAATAATTAGCCCAATCATATGTTATCCCTTTCTTCATATACCTAGTGAAAGTAATAATTTACCTACTAGGTCGGCTATGATGCACCAGATGTAGGCCATGTGCCCCTAGAGACCTATCCACATGGTGAGGTTGTGAGGTGGGGACATGTTAAGGATGGCTTTGGTCTTTTCGGGTTCTACATGGATTCTGTGATGGCATATGATAAAGCCGATGAATTTTCCAGTGCTAATGAAAATGGAAATATCTATTTGATTAATACTTAAATTGTGTTGTCGTAGTTTGTTGAAGAAAGATTCAAGATCATCCAGGTGTTTTGAGCGTTGTCATGATTTAACCACTAGACCATCGAAATAAGACTTGACTAATTTTCCCAAGAAGGTCTTGAAGACACAATACATGGCCTGATGATATGTGTCGCCCACATTTTTTAGACCCAAGAGAATCACCTTATAAGAGAACACTCCCAAAGGGGACCTAAAAGATGTAGATTCTTTATCCCCCATGGCCATCCGGATCTGGTTGTATCCAGGATATCCATCCATGAAATATTGTTCCTTATATCTGATGGTTGCATCGATCAACAATTCTTTGATCAGGACCAAGAAATCGTCTTTCAGGTAATACCGATTGAGGTATCTAAAGTCGATGAAAATTCTAATCCGTCTGTTCTTATTTTTTGAAATAGACTATGTTCGCCATACATATCAGGTAATGGTCATCCCATATGAAATTTTCCTTCATCATATTTTCAACTCCAGCCTCTATTTTGGCAACATGTATATGGTGGGTCCTTCTGGCTGCCTTCTTATAGCCCTGATGGTCTTCTGGTAATCCCAGATGATGAGTGGAAAACTTGGGATAGAGGCTTGGTATTTCTGTATATTTCCGGGAAAACACATCTCAATTTTTCTTGAGGAAGGATGTATATGTTTCAAACTCCTCCATAGGCATAGCCACACAGATTAGAGTGGGCTATGAGTTTTCTTCAGTGCTCAGGTTTATCTCTATATGATCATCTATTGTGGTGGAGGCTCCTTCTTTCAACACAAGAGGGAAATATCTAAGGTCTTCTTCTACTTCTTAGTTATCTTATTCCTCTTCTGACAGAGAAAGGATTATTGAGATGAATTTTCCAATTTTGGGAGAGAAATCATCTATTTCCTTAAGGCGAGGGATGTTTGGAGTCCCATGGACGATTCAAGAGCATCTTTTGTAGGGATTTTCCTATCAACAATAAATTTATCCCATTCTCCCAAGTCGTTGGACTTGGTGTTCATAGAGGATATCATGTAGAAAATTGATTCTGCATCTGGACTTTCACTTGTGCATTATTCTTGGTCGAAGGGTAATACATACTCTTCCCCAAGTTGCTGGAGGTTATTAGTGGGAGTTGTTTCCAATCCCTTAGGGTCAGTAATCCAATCATCATCTTTTGTCGAAAGATGTTTTTCCTCTAATTTATAGAACCCTGTATTGATATAATGCAACTCTCAGGGCACAAATGGGGATTTATCAGTGTGAAATGTTCGATTTTTTTAATTAGTGCAATATTTGATGCACTGCTGGTATGATGAGAGAATTTCATCATGCTGACATAGCAAAGGCCTCCCCAATAAGACATTAAGGTTCATACATTACTGCACTACCAGGAACACAGAATCTGACTTGTGGTACCCAAGGAAAGATTAAGCTTGATTCATCCCAACTACTTCTGCTCTCTTTCTTCATAACCTAGAACAGTTGTGGTTCAAGGTGTCAAGATGTATTCGTCATAGCAATATCGACGAAGTGTTCACAATCGGAGGAGGTAGACTCTATAAGCATTGTCGATGTAAATCATCTTGATATCAATTCAATTGATCTTTCTAGACACATATAAGGGTTTTATATTCCCTTTCATGATAGTGTCTTCATCCCTAACTATAAAGGAGATGGTGATGTGACATTCTATGGGATTAGTCTATGTCTGATATACATCGGATGTTTCTACTTCATCCAAGAACTCTTGGGAATGTAAGAAGGCTTCAATGAGCTCTTGTGTAAGATCTGCAGATATACTTAACACATCCAGGATTGACATCTTTGTTTGTATCAAAACCAACTTCTTTAGAATTTCATATTTATGTTCTAATGGTGGGTGATTCTCAGCTCATGGATTCTCTTCCACAAACACATTAGGAGCATGGGATTTGGATGTAGATGGTTCAGTCTCATTGATCTGGTGTAGTTGTGTTTTGATCCTTTTCAGGTTTGGCTGAACTGGTCCACCTGTATGTCATTGGTGATTTGATATTTTTTTCTCTAGTTTATACTCCAAAATAACTAGGATTCTATTTTGTATAGTGGGGAAGGAGGAGAATTCTGATTCCTGTTGTGTCTTTTTAATGTTATTTATCTGAGTTTCTGAAACATTAATGGTTTGAGTTATGGTGTGGCTAGGAATTTGACTTATTCCACAATCGTGCCACTGAGGAAGCATCTAACCTCTACAGCCACATCATCTGGCTCTCTGATTGTGCATAGGGAGTTCAAGTTTGTGTCTATAGTCTCCATAAAAATGGTCCATCATTTGAATGATATTAATGGATTTGAATATCAGTTCTTGATCTAAAAAGTTTTCTATTTAACTATCTCATTCAGATTGTACTGTTTGTTTGGGTGGTTTCCATTGTGTCGTTTGGCAGGGCGGTTCCAATTGTACCAAGTCTATTGATATGAAATCCTCAAGTGTCGTCACTGAATTCAACATTGGTTTCAGCCAGTATTATTAATCCCACTTTCATCCCTTATGGACTTTAGAGGACTGTAGAGCCAAGGAGGATGATTGTGTTCTATCAGGAACTTTCGGGGGCACGCTTGGTTGTTTCAACTATGTTTGGAGGATAGCATGGACTCGGTTGACTATATTCCAGGTCATCCAATTGTAAATATTTTTCTCCTTCTAACTGGAAATTGTTTTCCATTCATGTTTATCTCTTCATTATGAGGTTGAAACATATGCCACCTATGCTGGTGGTAGGCCCAACTTGGCTTGCCCAGAATCCAACATCTTCTATAGGATATCCTTGAAAATTAAGCACTCTTAAATGGTGTGTCCCAGTATCCAGTGATAGGGAAAATAATTAGAACAGTCTTTGGGACCCACTTCATAAACTCTCTTTGGATCTGGTACCCAGAGAATGTTGAAATTCATGGTGGCTATGAAGTATCCATGTACCTGGTCATCTCATAACGTGTAGACTTTATTTCTTCGTTCTTTGAACTGATTTCGTTTAGCACCCTAATGGTCATCTTTCATATAGTGACCTAGCCATTTCTTACATTAATATTACATCATTATGTAGATAAAAACAATATTATTACACAATGACGATATAGAGGTTTAGTGACTTGGTAAAATAGATATTGTACATAACATTTACAGTGTCAAATATTAACAGTTATTTATTCATTCTACTCCATCATCTTATTATCCCTTGAAAACACCTTAGTACACATAATCACCTGAGGATATACATCAAAATGAGTTGATCTAAAATCCCAGTATGAGGATATATAAGAACAATATAGCATGGGATGAGCATAGTCATAACATAGGTAAATGATAATGAATATAAGGGGAAACATTAATAAAATACGTGAAGTGTGGAAATCCATAAAAATAAAACCACCTGTCTTAGTGGTTATCTACCACACATAGTTGTGAAAAATTATAGAATAATTTTCATGCATAATTAACCTTTTACTCATGATATTCATCACTTCACCCGATGTTTTAGATCTCTATAAAATTCCAGGTTCACATGTCACATTCAGACATTCCTATTGCACGATTTAATACCAAGAGCACACATCACATCATAATATTTACACAACCAAGCATGCCACATTAAAATTATGTAAAACTTAAACATAACATAACCCATAGAAAGAAAATGATTTCAAATAATAATACATACTTTCAAAAACATTTGGTCCAAATATAAAGTGTGAATATCATTCTTGACATAGAACAATTAATCATGAGTGAAGCGTGGAACAATATTCTTGAAGTAAAAAAACAGAGTGTTTATTTGAAAGAAGAGTTCTTTTGGAAGACATTTGGTTTTAAAAAAAAATTAAATAAATTTTATATCAAACAAAAGTTTAAAAAATTATGAATAAATTATTTTTAAGTAGAACCCATACTAAACATGGAGTTTTAGAGGGGGAACCCGAAGAAATAAATTTGGGTTCGAGAATTTTCCCTTACCTTGTATCTAAACGCTTTCTTCACATTAATGTCATGGATAATAAAATTATATAAGTTAATAATAAAATTAAAGAACCTTTTATACATGAATATTTTTACTATTGTTTCATTATGTTCTTTTATGGGCATTTGGATGAGTTATGTAGCTTAAACTTGTTGTTTGGTAATCTTTATTTTTGTGGTTTTCTTGAACGGTTCACTTGTATTCATGAATGGAAGTTCACATAGATCATGGTAAAACATACAGAACTGATATTACATGTTATTAATGATATTATATGATTTTAAATGATCATATAATTAATTATGTTTTATACCATGTGGATGAATAATTTCTTGAGATTTAATCATGATCGTTTTAGGTTAATTTGGGATGTTTTTTTTCAAAAAAAACATGTTTTGATTTATAATTTATAAATATGTACATGAGTTATTTTGAGAACATTAAATTGGATATAATAAATAAAATATAATACGGTTCAAAAAAATGATTTTTTCATGACCATAACTGATGGTAATAATTGAAATTGAAAACCTATAATTCTTGAATGTGATAAATTAACACCTCACAAATGACGTTTTCGGTTCTAAAATAAAAAGAGGTGGAGAATAGAGTTTGATGAAATAATATACCATTAGTATCAAAACATTCCATTATATGTATGATAATGTATTTTCCATTCCATTTTTATGAGGATATGTGGTGATAGATTTTGAAAAAAACATGAAATTAAAAGAAAATTAAAGGAAAAGAGAGAGGGGAATTTCCCTTTGAGTTATCCTCTTGAGATCCTCCTTAAGGCGCCTTGGATTGGTCTTTTTATGCGACCAGGATCTCTTGGAAGTGGGATATGGGATAGGGAATATGTTTGGGAATATTTTAGGCAGGTCTTGAATGTTGATAAGTGTGAGGAAATTCGGGTGTGAAGGGTAGTATTTATAGTGGAGGGCAGATGGGTTTTCTTAATATTATAATGATTAGTTTATTATTTTCCACCTAGATAATAAATATTGACAATTACCTAACCAAGAAGAGTAAAGAGGGAATTTTAATTCTATATTTTGGTTCTTAAATCAATTGAGATGTTAGATTAGTGGATTTAAATTATAATGTATTTATATAGTATATTAATGAATTTTACTATTCAACAAAAATTTATGTATTTTAAAAAATTCCCAAAACTTCAACCTAAACATTTTTTAACGTATAGATTACAAAAATTAATTTCAATTTTCAAAAACAATTTTATAAATATGATTAATTTAATTTTCAATTAAAATCATTATTTACTTGAAAAATATAGTTTTAAAAATTAAAACTGAATTTATAATCTTTTCCAAAATTACATAAGCTATTATAAAATTAACACAAAACTAGAAGTCATAGAATTTTTAGTTTATGAAAATATTTTAGCAAAATAAATTTTCATTTAAATTAATTAATAAATTACAACTATTTATTTATAACTTACAAAAAAACCAATGCATTTTCTATGGTCAAATTGTCACTTAAGAAAATGCCTAAATTATATTTAACCATTTATGGGTAAGGTTACTATTATATTGTATGATTTACTATTCCTAAGGGTTTTATTACTATTCGTACGGGTAGGTTATTATTCATAATGGTAGATCTCTATTCACTAAAAATTATTCTTGTCCAATTGGACTCCAAACATCATACTAATCGCAACTGTGTTTGACAAACTTTCAAAATTCAAAACATAGAATTGGAAAAAAAAATTAGCCACATAGTATTTAGTATAATTTAATTATGTTTTATAATTTTATTATACATAAATGAATTATTATAAAAAGGGATTTACATTGATAAAACTTTGGGTCATTACATTCTTCCACCCTTATGAATTTTCACCCTGGAAATTTTGTTTTACACAAACATGTGAGGGTAATTCTCTTTCATTGCCTATTCTGGTTCCCATGTAGCTTCTTCAAATATATGGTTCCTCTAAAACACTTTAACAAGATGGGTTTTATTGTTGCGTAGAACCTTATATCTCTGGTCTAGAATATTTTCTATCTGCTCCTCATAAGAGATATCATCTTCTAGTTGTACAACCACTGAGTTCAATACACGTTAGGGATCTGTATGTACTTCCTCAAGAGTGATATGTGAAACACATCATGAACATGAGCCATATTCAGTGGAAGTGCTACCAGATAGGACATTTCTTTTATGTGGTCAAGGATCTCAAAGAGGCCAATGTACATTGGGATTAGCTTCCCTTTCTTTCCAAACCACATAACTCTCTTCCATGGTGATATTCAAAGGTAAACATTATCTCCAATGTCGAACTTCAAGTACCATCAATGGTTATCAGCATAGCTATTTTGCTACTCTGAGTAGCTTTGATATGTTTCTAGATGACTTGAACCTTTTATGGCATCTCCTGCACAAAATCGGGTTCAATTCATTTTATTTGTCCAACTTCATCACAAAAGGTTGGAGTTCTACATCGCATTCTATATAGAAATTCATATGGAGCCATCTGAATACTTGAGTCGAAGCTATTGTTGTTTGATAACTCAACCAATGGGAGTTTTTGATCCCATCAATCATTTATTTCCAAAGAAAATTCTCTTAGAATATCTTGGAGCATCTGAATAGTCCTCTCTGATTGGTCATTAGTTTCGGGGTGATAGGTAATGCTAAAATTTAATTCAGCACTCAATGAATGTTGAATACTTCTCTAGAATTTTGATGGGAACATTAGATAACAATCAGAGACAATTGAGACAGGAACACCATTCAGTCTCACCAATTCCTTCATATATATCATTGTAATTTGTTCAAGTGATATATCTTTCGGAATCGTTGTAAAATGGGATGTCTTGGTGAGTCGGTAAACCACAACCCATATTTCATTATTTCCCATCGACATCTTCAGGAGACACATTAAAATGTCCGTAGTGACATTCTCCCATTTCTACATGGGTATAGGAAATGGTTTCATCATCCCTATGGACTTTTGTCGCTATGTTATAACTTTCTAACATACTAGGCACCTTCATATATATTCCACAATCACCTTCTTCATGTTATCCCATTAGAAGTGTTCTCATAGATCACAATACATCTTGGTACTCTCAGGATGGATTGAGAATGTTGAGCTATGGGCATTGTCCTATAGCTCTTTATTTATCTCCAATGATGAAGGCACAAAAAGCCATGTTCCCAACCAAATCACACCATCATCATCGATATGGAACTTGTGCAGCTTCCCATCCTTTACTGCATTCACCTTCAGTTGTAAATCCAGATCATCCCATTGTTCCACCTTAATATTCTCTTGGATTGATGGTTTTTCAATCATTTTGGAAACATAGGATGTATACCCTACCCTTATGATTTCCAAATCAATCCTTTTTATAACCAAGAATATAGAGTATTTCTCAATCTGTAACGCAGATAGTGTAGAAGGATTTTTTTCAGAAAGCATCAGCTACCTAGTTAACCTTACTAGGATTATAGTTAATAGAAAAATCATAGTACTTGATTAGCTCTAACGGTCTCTATTGAATCATGTTGAGATCCTTTTGTGTGAATATATAATTAAGGCTCTTGTGGTCAGTATATATGTCATAATTCTCACAATAATGTTAGTGTTTCCAGATTTTTAGGGAAAAATCATGGATGCCAACTCTAGATCATTTGTCGGGTAGTTATGCACATGGATCTTCAACTACTATGAGGTTTATACTATCACATTATCATATTTCATGAGTACACAACCCAATATTTTTTATGATTCATCGTTGTATATCAGAAAATATTCTCCACATTTTTCTAATGTGAGTACAGGTTTCATGATCAATCTTATCTTTAGCTCCATGAGGTTTCCCTTGTATTCCTTTTTCCAGACATACATTATCCATTTCCTTTTTATCTTTGTTAGTGGGCTTAGAAATCGTGGGAAATTTCTCAAAAAAAAGTTGGTAGTTACCAGATAATCTAAAAAAACTATGAATTTATGTTAAACTAGAGGGCCCGATCCATTCCTCAATCGCCATTGTTTTTGAAGAGTCCACAGATATTCCCTCAATTTTGATCACATGTCCCAACAACATGAATTGCTTTATCCAAAAGTCACACTTGCTAAACATGGCCTTTAACTTATCATTCATCAATATCGTCAACACAAGTCTTAGATGTTCTTCATGTTCCTCCTTTCTATTGGAGTATATGATAATATCATCAATAAATAGTACCAAAAAAGTTTCTAGATAATGTCTAAAGACTCTATTCATCACATCCATGATGATTTCAGGGGAATTTCAATGTCTGAAGGGCATCAACATAAAATCATAGTGCCCATACCTTGTATGGAAAGTAGTCTTCTGAATATCATCCTTCTTCACATTTATATGATGATATCACAAATAAAGATCCACCTTTAAGAAGTATTGAGATCCTCTTAACTAATCAAACAAGTCATCAATCCTTGTAAGAGGATACTTTTTCTTTATGTTGATCTTATCGACTTCATGATAATTGATACACAGCTGCATTGATCCATCCTTCTTCATAAAGAGATCTACCTCACCCCAAGGGGATGCACTAGGGCTTATGAACCCTTTACCCAAATTCTTGTACAGCTTCTTCTTTAACTACTACAGTTTAATATGATCCATCATATAGGGGAACTTTGAGATAGGAGTAGCTCTGGGTATGAGATATATTGAGAAATCTACCTCTCTATCAAGGAGAATTCTGGGTAACTCATTGCGAAATACATCATTGTATTCCATCACGATGGGAATTTTCGCAAGTTGGAACTTTCCTTTGTCTCAACAATTTGGGAGAGGTATTCTTATTCATATGGTATCAAAAATAACACCCTTGAAGGATTTTTCAAAGCAGATGAATGATATTCCTTGATTTTTTAGTATAGCATGGGATGGTTCAGGATATGAAAATATAAATCAGTTTCTTGACAGTTGATATGTTCTCTCTATAACGAGATCCAATCCATTCCCATTATAGCATCAAATTCCACAAATGGAAGTATTACAGGATTCTTTGGAAGAATAATCACACATACTCCAAAAGGAGAAGAGTTAGACACATGGGTTTCAATGGTTTTGCCAGTTGGTGTTTTTATAGATATCTCTACTTCATGGATTCAGGGCTTCGATTCTATAGTTTTATCAAATATGAAAGGTATAAGGGAATTCCTAAAACCAGAATCAACTAATACATTTTCCAATATTTATTTAACATTAATTTTACCATATACGACATAATTATCTTACTCCACTTCAATAGTAGTGATGGAATAATCATTCCCTTGTTCCTTTGGCTTTGGTGGCTACTGACGCTGATTTCCTCAAGGACTCAATGTTTAGTGCACTAGGTAGCATTGTTCCCTTTCTCCCAATAGTTGTAGCATTGAACCATGGGTGGGGATCCACTTTATATCACCCCATTATCCTTCTTCTCATTTTTTTTGACACTCTTGAGAATGGTTTCCTTCTGTCCCACATTTTATGCACTTCCCAATCCCGTTGAGGCAGTTCCCATGATGCAACTTCCCAAAGTTTTTTGCATGTGGGACGTTGAGTTTTCTTCCCACCATTATCATTATATCCTCCTACGTGATACCCCATCTTAATTTACAAATAACCATATCCATGGGACCATTAATCAAACTACATATCCACATTGAGGGAACACCTAAAAACATTTTCATGACTCCCAAAGTCACAAATTGTAAGAGCCTTTCGAAGGTGTGTTTTCAATCCACTAATGAATTTATCAATTTTTCTATCATTGTTGATAAAAAAACCCAAAACATACCTTACAAGCCTCGTAAAATTCCCTTTGTCAGTTGGGACAGATTCTCCTTCCTTTTTCTTCAGTTCAATGAATCTCTCTACATCATTGTATGAAGATTTTGAGGGAAATACTTGTTAATAAACATGATCATAAATTCTTCCCATTCCATCTCTTAAATTTATTCTCATGGCTTAGTGTTCTTAAACAAATACCACCATTGATTGACCTCTCCCTATAGAAGATAAATGGATAATATCACCTTCTCTATCTCAGCACAGTGAACCACACAAAATATATTCTCCATGTAGTTGAACCACTATTCCGCAACATGTATATTGGAAGAGCCGCCAAATGTTGGTGGCAATTACCGTATAAAACATTCAATAGCTAATTTCTCCCTCTTTTCATGAAGGAGGATATTCCCCATTATTCTCGTTATTGATCATCACCTTAGATAGTTGAGTTACCATCACCAAAATGTTTTTAAATCCACCTCCCAAAGCATTGGGGATGTCGTTTGGGAAATTATTGCATTTTAACCGGCACTAGTTGTCGGTCTTTTTTATACTAGTTCCTACCATTTTCTAAAATAGAAAAAGTCAGGAAAAAACCTCAGTCATCATGTCCTGAATAAATAACATTATCATTTGTAAAATTTCACCCAAATCATAACTTATGGGATCCCTATGTAAATATTCTTGTTTGCATATTTGTACTTTGACTAATACTCACAGTTTTCACTAGGGTTCACTAATCCTAATTCCCAAATTAACTAAACTATCCCAATGATAGAAGCTATAATGACCGAACCTTTTCTTACATTAATATTACATCATTATAAAGATAAAAAACATATTAGTATTATACCAAGACTATCTAGAGTTTTAGTGTCTTGGTAAAACTAAGACAATACATAAAATTTATAGTATCAAACACAATCATTTATTTATTTAAATCATTCTTCTCGAGATTTTTATTGTTCCTTGAAAACGTCTTAGTACACATAATCACCTGAGGATATACCAAAAAAATGGGTGAGAAAAAATTCCAGTATGAAGATAGATAAGAACATTTTTTTCATGGGGTGAGCATAATCATAACATAGGAAAAGAATCATGATCATAAAAGGAAACATTAATAAAATATTTGAAGAGTGGAAATTCATAAAAATGAAACATCATGTCTTAGAGGTTAGCTACCACACATATTTGTGAATAGTAATAGCATCATGTTCACGAATAATTTCCATTTTACTCATGAGATTCATTACATTACCCAATTAATTGAAGCACTATATAATTTGGGGTGCACCCTTCTTATTCAAAAATTCATAATGTGATATATAATTCTGGATGCACCCATCACATCATAATTTTTACATTACCATGCATGACACAATAAAAATAAGTAAAACATAAAAATAACATCAACCATGGAAGGAAATTTTTTTCTTATAATCATGAGTGATGCATGAAGCAATATTCAAGAAGTAAACAAAAGGGAGTGTTTATTTGATAGAATAGTTCTTTAGGAAGACAATGGGTTATTCATAAAACACATTAGAAAACATTTATATCCTATAAAATTTAATACAATTATGAATAAATTGTTTTCAAGAAGAACCCATACTGAACAATGAGTAAAATGTGGGGAACCCAAAGAAAGAATGTTGTGTTCGATAATTTCCCCTTTCCTAGTATCTGAATACTTTCATCACATTAAAGTCCTATATAATTAGATTATTCTGATTAATTAGAAAATTATAGAACCTATTATACATTAATATCATTTAATATGGTTTAATAATGTCCTTTTATCTTCCATTGGATGAGTTATAGTGCTTAAATTCATTTTTCGGGAATGTTTGTTTTTATGGTTTTCTTGAACGGTTCACTTGTATTCATGAATAGATACTTGTGTAGAACATGGATAAACCTGTAGAACTGATATTATATGTCATTAATGATATTAATGGTTTTCCAAATATCTTATAATTAATTAGCATATATACCATGTGGATGAATCATTAGTTAAGATTTAACGATGATCTTTTAAGGTTAATTGGGAAAATTTTGGATCCCAACGCACATTTTTTGAGCTATAATTTAGTAATATGTACATAATTTAGTACCATAACATTAAATAGGATATAATAAATATAACATAATTCGGTTCAACCATAAAAATAGTTTCATTAACAGACCTAAAGGTGTTATTGGAAATTGAAAATAGGTCATTCTTGAAGGTGATGAATTAACACCTCACGATCAACATTTTCCTTTCTAAAATAAAAATAAGAGGAGAAGGGGGTTGGATTGTATAATATCTCATTAGTATAAGAAAATTAAATTATATGTATGATTCTGTAGTTACCATACCATGTGGATGTGTATATGTGGTGAGAGATTAAGAAAAGAACTAGAAATTGAAATGAAATTAAAGGAAAAGAGTGGGGAATTATCTCTTGAGTTATCCCCTTGAGATCCTATTCAAAGCACCTCAGATTGTTCTTTTGATGATACCAAAAACTCTAGGACGTGGTGAAGGGGATAGATAATATTTTTGGGTTGATTTTAGGCAAGGATTGAAGATTGAGAGGTGTGAGGAAATGAAGGTGATATAGGTGGTATTTATAGTGGAGGGGAGAGAGGTTTTCTTAATATTTTAATCATTAGTTTATTAATTTACACCAAGATAAGGAATAATGTTGATTCCATGACAATGAAATGTAAATAGGGACTGTGAATTCTAGATTTGGGTGCTTACATAACTTGTGATGTTAGGAATAGTGGATTAAAAATAATTATGTATTTATATGGAAAATTAATGAATTTTACTATTCAGCATAAATTCATGTATTTCAGAAAAATCTCAAAAACTCAACCTATCCATTTTCGACTTGTGGAATCCAAAAATGAAGTCCATTTTTCAAAAATTATTTTATAATTATGATTAATATAATTTTTAATTAAAAACATAATTTACATCAAAAATATAGTTTTTAAAATTAAAACTGATTTTATAATGGTTTCCAAAATTACATAAGGTATTAAAAAATTATCGTAAAACTAGAAGTTTTAGAATTGTTAATTTATGAACAAATTTTAGTAAAATACATTTTCTTTTCAATTAATTAATTAATTATATTTATTTATTTATGAAATACAATAAAACAATACATTTTCAATTGTCAAATTATCATATAGAAGATGCATAAATTTTATTTAATCATCCATGGGTAAGGTTACTATTATTTGGGTTGATTTTCTATTCATAAGGGCCATATTACCTTTCTTAAGTATGGTTTACTATTCATAAGGGCATGTTACTATTCACCAAAAATAATGTTTGTCATATCGGACTCCAAACATCATACCAATCGCAACAATGTATGTCAGATTTTCGAAATTCAAAACATAGAAGTGAAAAATAATATGCTTAATATTCACATAGTATTTAGTATAATTTTCTTGTGTTTCCAAATGTGATTATACTTTATGGAATGATTAGAAGAAGGTATTTCCATTAATAAAACTTTGGTTCGTTACATTGCCTAGGTGGGGGTGTTAGTCAGAATCCAGGGGGTTCATCATAGTTCAGTGGGGGCCTCACCACTGGAGCCAGTGCCAGGGGGTGGCTTAAGCATGACAGAAGCCACTTCATCTTTTCATGTTCTTTTTCCTGGGACTAATGGGACCACTCGGGACATGAGGTTGGTCTGTTCCAAGGATTCTTCTTTTTGTTGGGCTATGGCAGTAAAATATCGGAACTCACTCGTGTACTTTTCAAGGATGAGCATTGTTTGAAATTCATCATGATTATTTTTGACACACATAGAAATCATTTTATCCTAGGGGACTGGCTATTTCAGAGAATAATATAGGCCTTTCCATCTGGTAATGATGTATGAGAATCTTTCATTCTCTCACAGCTTACAGTTCATGAGATCATTACCCAAATTCTTAGGAACTATTGAACTGAACTAGAATAGAAACTGTTGTTGGAGGTCCTCCAGCCAATGATAGAGTTAGCTAGAAGACAAGTATATCATATGAAAGCTGATCCCAATAGAGTTTTCACAAATCATCTGATTTTTAATGATTAAACCGCTCTATATTTACCATCATGGGGTCATAATAAAAGGTGTAGTGCATTAGATGTTGTTCTGGGTCCCTCGATCAATTAAATACTATGAATATGGGGTTTTTGAAATTTGGCGGTGGAAGAACATTGCTCACCCAATCAGGGTAGGGTTTTCACTATGGTTGTATCATATCATGTTTCCCCTCCAAGGATTCTAGTCGATTCATAAGTTGCTCGATGGTATTCAAGAGGCCTTGATGCATATCCTATCAAGATTGAGCTTCAGCTGGTGCGGTAGTGGACAAAGATGGGTGTGTCGTTGCTCCTAGAATTTGGGGTGGATATCCTATCAAAGGTATTCTTTGTGGATTTACCTGAATATATTCTGGATTTCCTCCTAGTGGGGGGAAGACTTGATATACTTCTAGGTCCGTGTCTAAGTAGATTGACGGACCCGGTGTTAGATTGAACGGGTCTCCAAGATCGGATTCATTCATCAGGTTAAGTTCCTGCTGAAAGGGAACCACTTCAGAGATAACTTTATAATTTTTTGTAGGGGGAACACATCCGGTGAGGTATCTCACTCGAAATAGCTCAGAGTTAATTCGCCTGAGCTCTTTTATTTTTCCCTCCTACTTGTTGAACCTTTCCTCGAGTGTGAGGCACACTTTATCAAGGGTAGGAGGAGGATGTTCTTAGATAACCTTGGATTTATTATTCTCCTTGATGGTGTTCCGTGAGGGAGGTTGTGATTTATTAACTGAGGGGGCACCCTAATTTAGGGTCTCTCTCTAATTTTGAGTACACTCACCATCTTTCTCGATGTGGGGTGCCTATTTGGAGGAACCAAATTCCATTGAATTCTATTCCTCTACCTTATTTCATGTATTATCTGTGGGGTTTATGTTTACCACAATCACTAAGTAGTACTACATGTGGGTGGTGTACCTGATGTCGAATGGTAGGAAGTCTGCCTTCATCCTTTATGGATTTTACCCTTCTATTCTGCAGTATTCTTTGGGTTTCATGGACAATCTTGGCCAAAAGGGATCCTAGACCAGACCTTGTAAAGTGCATTTGTCTCATAGGGTCGGAATCATGAGAAGGGTTGGAATGGGTGACACCTCTGACCATTGTTCTTAATATACAGGAGGAGACAGACAACTGTTGTGGGGGGGATTTGAGGTAAAATGTCTCCACCCCTGGGGGTTGGGGTTGTTCCCATTCTTCTGTAGATGTGCTACGACCTGAATTTGTTAGTATTACAGGAGAATTATTTTTTAAAAAATGCCCCTATCCCTATGGGATGGGGTTGTTCCCTCATTATGGCGGTAGACGTCACTATTTCCACCTTTTCAATTTCACGCACTCCTGCACGGGTGTGAGACGAGTATGGAATTGGGCTTGCATGAAGTATATGGTCTTTTAAATACATGAGAACTACTTACCGGTTGGATTCCCTAATACAGGACACCTACTAGATGTACTTGTTTTCCGATCTTAGAATCATTTCAATGGATTGATCTCTTCAGTTCTAATGCATTTGAGACATACTCCAGGCCGTTTTTTGTTGAGTATCCCATTTTTCTTGAGCAAGGGTTTCATTTGATTGTTTCATTGGTTGATGAAATTTTAGGATGAAATCTCCAATATGGTTTGCTAGACAGGATGTGGGGTGCAGAAAAGAGATCCATGTTATCCCCATCCCTGAATCTGAACTCCAGACGAGGTACCGTCAATGAGGAAACACAACTTGTGTATTGCATCGAGGAATTCCACTTCAATTATTTTCTTTCACCTTTAGGATCATTTCAATCATACATACATGAGGGATTCTAGGTGAATTTGATGGAAACGATCCCCTAACGTGTTGACATGGCTTGCATAGGGTAGGAATGTTTCTTTCATTTGGTGAAGGGTCATCCATATATTGAGGTGAATTCCATGCGTACATTCCCCAAAAATATCTCTTTCTATGTTGAAGTGATAAGTGGTCGTAGGCCAATACAACACTTGTATATTTTCCTTAGCTAGTTGTCTTCACAAAAGAAACCTATCATGATGTTGTTCTTTTGGGAGATCCTCTATATGATATGCCCATCTTGACTACTTTATAATAATTTTTTTCCAAGCAATCAGGCTGGTGGGAGCCTCATTGATATGTAAACGGCGTAGGGGTTTCTTAGATGATGAGCATGTCCTGAATCCATCCATTGGTTGAGAAAAGATATCACTCATTATAAATGGAGTGCCTTATATTTCTGACTCCTTATTTTATATTTCCTCAGTATAGTATGGCTTTCTCATCTTTTTTCTAGCAAGGGTATTTCCTTCTCGCAGGTAAGAATTTTGGTTACAGGGAGGACCATCACAATTGGTGTTGAAATGGTGAGGGATACTATTGCAACTTTATGCCTGAATTTGAGAAATTTCATTACGATGTATACCCTGGGAAACCATCAGGGTAGGCTATAGTGAGGGGGGGGGGACCATCATACTGCTTGATGTCACTTAGGGGAGGACCTTCTTTGTGACTACTATGTTGGCAATGACTACTATCATAGCTTGAAACCTAGCAGCAGAGAGAATTTCTTCAGTGAAAATATTGGGGTGGGCCTTCAGGTTATACTAAAATGAGGGGAAGACCATATCATTACTTGACATTACTATCGTGAGTACATTCACAACAACTTCCATTTTAGGGAGGGCCTTCTCAATTATTATCATAATGGTATATACTACGATCATGACTTGATTTATGAATATAGGGATAAGGATATCTACAACATATACAATGGGTAGGACAATTAGGGAAGATGATAGTTAGGGGGACCTTATTGTTGTTTCATCATTAGGTCGTGAGGAGGTCTACCCTGACATGCATCAATAAATATTCTCTCGTGATCGATCATTCAAGGCCCATAGATTGATGCCCTGTGGGCACCCCAGGGAGGACCTTCAGAGATACTAGTAGAGAAATTTAGGGGAGGGCCTTCAAAAATACTACTACCACTTCAATAATTTTGTAATGGAATAACAGGGTCATGAGCCTTTATTGATATAAGTTTGAATGCATCGAGAACCCAAGCTTCCTATAGAAGAGGATTATGTATGCACTCTTCATTTTCTTGTTTCCTTTGGAGAATTTTATTTTTCAATTCACTCTTTCAGGTAACTGGAGCCATCTATTTTTGGTAACAGCATTTGTATATAGTTCCCTATATTTTTTTTCCCATTATGTCATTGGAATATGCCGCCAAACATCTTGAGTTTTATTAGGGAAATATGAATTCGTTGGAGCGGCCGCCACATTGGACCGACGTCCCCCTAGTTGGAAAAGGTATTTGTTTCTGATCCGGATGTCTGTGTATCATGGGATGTTATCTTTAACCTTCTTGGATAGTAGCAGAGATAAAAAACTTCTCTAGAGTTACATATCCATTTTTCAAATAATTTATTCTGTTCGAGGAAACTAGGTCATGGTCCTGCTGTCTCATCATTGCTACCAATGTAATAATATCTTGGCATGTTTGGATGATATGGGCTGGGATCGATGTTTGATATTCCATCATTTCCATGATGTGATGAGGTAAATATTTTTATGGAATGAGTATGAAGGCCCATTACTATATTAGAGTTGGGGTTTTTTTCTACTCTGGTCCGGCATGAGTTCCTAGTAAATACTTGTATTTATCCTGTTCTGGGACAAAGGAATGAGTCTTCTATTGGTTGTCTTACACAATTGCTACCATATTTGACTGATGTTCACCATATTCATGAGCGGGGATTTTCATATACTCACTCTCCACTATATTTTTCAAATGTGATTTGTATACATCTACAATAATTTGACTCTGATCATATTTTCTTGCTTCCCTATTGGGATGTCGGGCTTGATATGGATCAGTAGGTATTTGTGCCAACGTATACCTAATTACTGTTCTATTTGGTTGATGGTCTTGTTGTGCATTGGAGGATAACTGCATCATCCTATAGTTTTCCTCTCTATCTACATGAAGATACCAGCGAGCAGTAGTGGGAGCATTCACGTGCTCATATAGTACAACCTTATATCTGTGGTGGGCTTGAGTGGAGGGGGTGAGTCATATGCCTCCCCGCTGAATGCCATCACATTTCATGGGAGGAGATACTCCTCAGGAACCTTGGTGATAACATGTTCCTGATTATATATTATCTAGCCTTGGCAGGTAGCATGTGGGTCCCAGGTCTCCTGGACTTTAGCAAGTGCCCTCAACATAAGGTCCTCATCAACGGGTGGTTTTTTCATCCAATGTTGGTAGTGATGCTCTCTAGCATAGGATCGTGTGTAGGAAACCTATGTAGTTGAGATGATTTTGTCATCATCAACTTCATCTACCTCTTTAATATACGGTAGGTACTCATTGTTATCTTTCAGGGACAGGCTCTTGAAACAGTTTGAGATGACCACCGAGGTCGCCTTATGCTAGGGTGCCTGACGTGTTTGAGGAGGTGAATGGAGAGTCTTCATATACCATAGGGCCTATAGTGAAGCCTACAACATGGGTAGAGAACCATTGTTGGTGATCTTTGATCAGTTTGTTGGATACCCATTGTTGAAGATGTTGGGTAGGTGAGGGGGTCATGCTCCACGTTAAGGCCCCGACCACCTGTGGGATCACTGATGCATGTATATGGATCATTTATTGGGATGTAATATGGATCTCAGGTTTCTATTTGGGAACATGAAACATACATATATGACATATAGACCAAAACATCTCATCAAAGTAGCATTCAATTAAACACATGCATATTTGACGATTCAGCTTAGCCCCCTTCCCCTCTATTTTTTTGTTGTGGGGAAAAGGGGGTTGAGTGGTGTCAAACCACCACCTTGGTTATGTATTAAGGTCAGGTATACCATTTATATTTCACCTCTGAGGTGTCACATTCTACACATTTAAGTGTGAACAAAATGGTCTGACGTGCAATACCTTTTTGCTGTTATCATTGGGGTAGAACGACCACATTGGTTAAGGATTCACATCGGGTTCACCTTTTCTGTTTCACCTCTGAGGTGGTGTATTCTGTGCATACAGGGGAGAACAAATTTTTTTGAAATTAAATATGTTTTTTTCTATTATAATTGGGGTAAAAATGCTACCTTGGATAATGATTCACATTGGTTTCACCATTTTTTCTTTCACCTCTAAGGTGGCGTGTTCCGTGTATAGAGGGATGAATAAAATGGTCCAATGTGAAATAACTTTTTTTATGTTATCATTGTGGTATAACCACCACCTTGGTTAAGGATTCACGTCGGGTTCACTATTTTTTTCTTCACCTCTAAGGTGTCTTGTTACAGGTGACTATCAAATGGTCCATAGAGAATCATCACCCACCCCTTTTTAATAGAGAAGTGTTAACATAAAGTTCGACAATTCATTTTTTTTGACCTTTTATGCATCATTATTCTTTAAAGGAAGATTGCATTAACCCCATGGGGACTTGGTTGTGTATCCCTTCTGTACAGCGAAGGATATTACACTATCAGATGGTCCCAACAAGAGATTTCATGGGGCCAAGTACTTGTGCAATCATACCTCCAATGATATAACATCCTAAAATGGTCTCCAATAGGATTATTCATGGATCAAGAAACACCCAACTTCCATGGTATCCATTATTCATAAATCATCATTCCAAAGGTAGGTGATCATGGGTCTATGATTCATCCCACAAAACATAAGGACTCCATTGGTAGAGAGGATTGGAAGTCAGGCTCACCACACCCTTAGAGGGAATTATTATTTCCTATTCTATGACTCTCATATTGATTGATGTCTTGTTCATATGTTTTTGAATCCTTATTTCATTCCTAGAGAGTTTATCCATGTGATACACCTTGTTTGTAGGAACGTCAAAGGAAAACATGGATTTGATGCTCCAAAGAAAATGCTGACTTAAGCCATGAAATAAGGTGATCTGAAGTTTATCATCATCTAGGGGGAAGAAATGGGAATTGATGTTTTGATCGGACCCATAATATTGGTTTCTTATGAATACTCAGTAGAGGAATTAGATCTAATGTAGTTCGGAGTGGCTGGCGCTTACTCATGGAAGCTTCTTATATGGGGGGAGATTATCAGGTGAGCCCTTCTGAAAGGGAATTATTTTGAGATCGGGACATAAGGTAGGCATCCCATGTATATGGGATTGATCAGAAATATGAGTTATCATAGTTTAGAATTGTGTGGATGTTGTAATGGACACAAATCTCCACCCGTTTGTGTGTCATTATTGGTTTGAGAAACAAGAGGATTTGAGAGATCCAACCTACCACACGCTTCCTATCCTGTAGGTGGGAGAGGGAGAGCCTACGATGGATGAGGCCAGGGCGATGGTGGGAGAGGGTGAGGAGCAAAGAACCCATTAATTTTACATGACATTAAAGGATGTGCAGATCAACCTTTTGAAGATTCGGGGATTACCTCTGTGGGAGTGCCCCAAAACATGTTCAACGAATGGGAGGACTGTCTTCCTCATCACAAAGAGAAGAAGACATAACCCTTTTGACTAATCAAAATTATTCATTGAATGGAATAGAAGGTAATCACCCTTAATCCATCGAACTGGTTGATTCATTTTGGTATCCCAAGGTTGGAATCCACGTTACCATGAGAATATAGACCCACCGACATCCCTAGAGCCCGGAATGTTGTGGGGAGAGCCTTTGAGACATTGCCTACCAAGGATGTGTACACTCAAATGAGTGTGATGATGCACCTGATGACCAGATCATATGGGTCTGGTGGCATTGGAAGAGGCTTTGGCCAGATGTCAGGGGACTGGTTTGTGGATGTATTATGGAGGACTGAACATTAACAAAGGGAAGAGATTGGAACTGGAGGAAATAATACATGAAAACACCACATTACTCTTTCTAGTTCCATATGCTGTATGGGAGAAGCTCTGCATAATATAGTGGTATGCATGAAGAGGGCTCGTCTACATATGGATGCAGTATGTAGGCATAGGTATAGAGCACAACGCACTACAGTGGTATGCGGTCCATCACGCCGCTTTGGGTTCTATATACGTATTGATGTAGTACATGGAACTGAGTTAAATCCCTGTAGTGATACACTACGGGGAACACCATATTGAAGAGGGGTATGGGGGATTATCGTTCACAGGGAGTTCATCTGTGAGAAATTTGTGGTTCGTGGTTTCACCAATCAGGTTCACAATTCTATTATTATTATTATTATGTTCCCATGTTTTGTGGTTCATAGGAGGCTATACCTACGAAGAGCATGGTTCATAATTTGAACGTTACCAATTATTCAAGACTGATGTTGGAATCTTCCTTGAGTTCTTTCTTCAATCCTCTAGGGTCCCCATTGAGCTTTCTTCATTCGTTATTTTTTTCCAAATTCCATATGTTATCATTTTATAGAGAATTGGGAAAATCTTATCTAAGGGAATGTGAAACCATTTGTGGAAACCCATGATGGGATATACAAAAACCCAAAAGACTCTATCAACAGGGATTTGTAGAGTTTTGGGTATGCAATCATGGTTCATGGAACCCTACCGGTTTGCTTTAGCCATGAACTACTATGTTTTCGAGAGGGTATATGGATGGCCTTCATACACATGAGTCCTTCAGCAATGTGGATCACGATTAACTTGGTTCGCTGGGAATCGATTCCTGGGCCAATGCATTACAGGTCATTCTGTGTACCAGTGGTTCGTGATCTAGGCAGTCCCAGAACCTTGTCCTATCATGGTACGTAGGCCACATAAAATCTTTTGAAAAAAATGAATTCCATCTTGTTTCTACAGATGTTTTTAGCTCAATTTGAGTCCTTTAACCTTGTTATACTTGTAAGAATACTTGCTTCCTTCCACCATGTGATTGTGGGAGTATTTTATTACCTTGTTGAAATTTTCAGTACCCTATAGTTATAGTTACATTTCACAGAGATACGAGGTACCTAAGGCCCATAGATAGCTTGTTCCAAGGGTCATTTCCGTGACTTGTGCTCATTGTATATTTTTTACTCACCATCGGAATACAGTGTGTATGGATGGTAAATTTAGTATATTGTGTATTTTATTTAAATTATTACATTATTTAAGGAAACCCTCATGAAAACAATTTTCATTTTGAATTTTCATCTCTCTGATAATTGGTTACTATTATTTCTTATTATGAAAACTAGCAAGCATTATAAATTGTGATTTTTTGTTACATGAAACCTTTTTTGGAAAAATACATTTATATGTTGTATTTCAATCTTGAAATTTTTGTTTCTTTTATTTTAATGGACGTGCATTGAGAATATAATATCAGGCTAGCCTATTGAGTTTTAATACTCACGCCTATAGTCTTCTTCTTATTTTTAGACCTTGTACATGTTTTAGGTTGTGTTTTATCACCTTGGGAGATGTGTGATTGATGTGATATAGAGTGACCAGTGGGGTCACATGGAATTAGTTCATGGTCATGTTCGGTCAGTTGAGTTGTCTGGTTCATTTTTATGTTCATCTTCATGTACAAATAATGTTCAGTTAAACCTTTATATAAATGTGTATTGGGTTGTACTTTTCTATCCTTTATTTTTTATAATTGTGTATTTTTTTCAAATCATTCCCTTGTCTCTACTAATGTCCTTGGTTCATGTCTCCATCCCAGGATGATTGGGAACACCTCTCACGACTTTTCACGGAGCTGTCTTGGTGACCAGTTCGGGGTCCACCCGGGCTGGTTCATGAGAAAATGGTATAAGAGGAGGGCAGATCTTAGTGGACCATTTTTTTAGAGTTCCCTTGTTATTTAGGGGATTCCAAGGTATATAGAGTAGGATTTTTGTGACTTTAGGGGTATATTTGGGAAGATATTTGTGAATTATTACTCATTCCAATCCATAGGTGTCCATTCTAAGTATGGTTTTATTATTTTTATGGTTCTAATGGATTGTTTAGTGATTGGGATACAACAAGGGAAGTTTTACTACTACCCTCCATGAACTCATGGGGCCTGTAATTCCATGGGGAGCTGAGACATGGTCTTAATAAGGATATCCTTTTTGGTGGTGTGTTTGACATATGCCTTCAAACATATGGTCATGTCACCCACTGACACTAGTTCTCTTTTATTGGTACTATAGAACATTCACGAATTCATAATTTGGTTTTGAAAATCCTTCTCTGATAATTGTTTATGTGGTTTTTCAATGATTAATATTTGAATATTTTTTTAGCATTTTGGGTTCCTTTAAAAACAATTGGGGATAAATTGGAAACATATAATGGGATAAAGTTTCCATAATCTAAACTTCTGGATTATTGATATAAAATGATTTGAAGGCATGGATTATTTTAATACGATTCTGAAAATTTGATTGAAATTGGATGTTTTGGGTTGTTGAAGCATGTTTGAATCTGATGAATTGGTTTTTAGTAGTTTTGGTTTTCCTAAAAAGGAATTGGACCTTTGTATATGTCAGATTAAGAAAAGGGGTCGTGTTAAATTTTTGAAAATTGGAAAGGGATGTTTGAGTCGCAGGATTGTTTTAGTAGTTGTTTTAAAATAAATGAAATGGAATTTATATAAAATGTTTCCTAAAAAGTGTGATCTGTTGAGATTCTGATAAATATTTTGAATAAAGGGAGAGGATTTTGATAGATACCTATGATTTTTCATTTTCAAGTTGGTAAAATGGTTTGTTGTGTGGAAATATGATTTTTTTTTTACTTGGTGGTTATTGTTCCAATGGAAGGTACATGATTTTTTGAAATGAAATGACTTTTTTCTTAAAAAATGAGGATGTTTGTTCATGAATTTGGTGTTTTCACGGGTTCACACGTGAATGGATTTGTATAGATATGCTGATGGATTCCCAGTATGGAATAGTGTTTGGGTGCATGTGGTGCCACAAGAATGGCATGTGAGTGAGACTTGATGAAACACCATTGGTGAATGTGAAATTCCACCATGTTAATTTGTTTTTTTAAAAGGCTTTAACCTGAAAGATTGTTCATTTTTTGTAAACTGGTGTTTATGTGGGTTTCTTTTTCATGTTTTAGAAGTTTGGTTTGCTTGGTATGCTTCCTCATAACCTAGAAGTGATACTCTTGGTGTGTCCTAAGATGAGATCTTGTTGGTGGCTCGGTTTTGGAGCAATGTTCAGTGTATTTCTTATGATATTTTTGATGTTGTGTTGTGGTCACGTACGGTTCTCCATTGGAAACACATCTAGTTGATCTGCCTATGGATTTGTTTCAATCATTAAATATACCTCTTCATATGATAACTCAACTAGTTTAATGGAATATATAGTTGTTTGGGATTTATTTAAAGTCATTTCCTATTGTGATAAATCTTTTGGTTATAGTAGTTGTGTTTGGTGATGTTGATGTGTTACACCGTATTTCTTGTCCATTTTGATCATTGTTCCGAGTGAGAGAGAATGGTGCTACGTATCATTGTGTTCCTATATAAATGAAGGTGTGTTTTAGATAAAGTGAGTTTTGTGTGGTGTTTTGATCCGTAGATCCTGGCTATGGTGCAATAGATGCTTCAAACATCAGGGCTCCATCTATAGGCCGCACAGTGATGTTTTTCACGCTTTCATGAAATCACAAGAGGTGTAGGGATCTCGAATAAGATCATACCTTAACCATTGTGTAAAGGTAGTTTATATGTTTTTATTGTGTTTTCTCATCACTGTGAGTTTTCTTTTTTTTCAAAAAGAGTGTGGTGGACTTACCGATCAGGCAGTGTCTATGGTTAGTCCTCCTTTGATGTGGGTTTCCTGTCAATGTCCCCATGTGGATAGATAATGTGAAGTGGGGGCGGTCTTGGTTTTACCAATTCATATTTGTAGGGTCATGGGTGGTTCCTCTGTTTATTTTTTTCGTTTTAGTGGCCAAATTATTCTCTCCTCATCCCTTCCCACACCGAGTGGTGGGGGGGGGGGGGTTGATCCATGTACAATGTGTTGGAAACATTCTTATCCCCTACATTGGGGAGTGGGTGGTTCAAATTTTCATGTTTAAACCCTAATATATTTTGTTTCTAGGTTTTTTTGGATAGTTTTGGTGGGCCTTTCCAGGTGAGGCCTAATTCTTGTTCATGTTGATTTCTTGTTTGTTCATTTCTAGTTTGTCTCTAATGGTTGGGAGACCAACTATTCCTCTCAAAGATCATTCCATTAAGGATTTTTCATATGGTAGTTGTGATTTGATGGTGGGGAGCCCATTCTGTCATCACGTCCCCAAATTCAATGGATTTAATGAGTTCACATTGTCTTGGGTGATCATTGGGTTCATTGGGAGAAGGCCCAAAAATCTAGTTCTTGGCATGGTTGTGGGGGTGGTGGTTGGATCATTCCAAAATCCTCATGAATTTGTTTTGAGTTGGTGTTGTGTCTAAGAATGTTTCTTATATTTTGTTTATTTTGGATGATATTTCCTTGGATTGAGAGGCTATACCATGTTGATAAATAACTGTTAGGTATTGATATTTCATCTGGAAAGTGTTATGCAATTCAAGGTGGGAAAGGTTATAATAGTTGGGGGAATTGTCACACTCGGTTTTTCATTTCATGATTTTGATCTGATGTGATTGAAATATCAATACTTTTCATGTGTTTTGGGTGAGATTAATGTGGAGTTTTTAACTTCCATCTTTGTCTAATCCTCTAAACGTGGGTTCCCCATATCTTGATTGGGTGTTATTGGAGAAAAGTGTGGTTAATTCAAGATTTGTGTCAACAGTAAGCCCATTTCCAAATTTAAAAACAAAATTTGATTCTTTTATAACTCCTTCATTTTTCAAGATTTTTCACTCATTACACTACCCAAATGGCTTCCCCTGGCCTATTTAGTCCTCCATATCTGTTAGGATCCCTTATGAAATTATAATCATAATGGATTTCAGTTTTTTATTCAGGTATTGGGCCATCTCATGAGCTTATATCGGTATTTTAAAAAAAAATAATCTATTTCCTTTATATATTATGAATTTTCAATATTTTAGGTGATTCCACGTCTCCCATGATCCCAAAAACACTTGGAGTGCCCCAATGATCCGTTTTCACTCTTTGGAGCTCGTCTTAGTCATAGATTAGTCATAATTTCTCATGGTTTCTCAAATCATCCATATTTTGTAAGGGAATTTGTTTCATTCCTAAAGATGTATTTTCTTACTAGTTTCCCCCAAATAATCTTTCATTGATACATCCTGACCTAAGGATCTTCTCTGCTAATTTACAATCCATTCCCTCTCCTCTATTATTGTGGATCTAAGGGATGATGAAGAGTTCTCTAGATATCTTGGTGAGTTTCCTTCTCCTCTCTTCTCCATTTTCCTTCTCCTTCTAATTTTTCTTGGGTTTCATTTCTCTCTTAGTCCTTATCAACCTATATTTATGTTATCCCATCATATTTTATGGGTTTTCTATTCATTTAGGTCTCGTTATTCATAGATTTAGGGTTTCATAACATGCGGCTTATGTTTTTGTGTTTGTGTTTCCATTTTACCTTGGTTTGATATAGGTTCTCCAATGAACATTACTTTATAATTTTTATTTCAATTGTTTCTTGAATTTACCACCTTATATATATGTTTTTTATTTAATTAAAACCTTTTAATGATTTATTTGGTCATCAAAATGGTTACTTATTCCCTATTTTATGTAAAATGGAGTTGTTTTGTTATAAAAGTGCACACTGCTTACTCAAATAAATTTTTCACTAGTTTTCACATATGGATTCTGATGATTATGACCTATTTTAACTATTTAAAAAAAATACGCATGTAAATTTTTGTTTTTACCCTTTTGGGTGTTAAATAAAAATTATTTTCCTAAATGTGTCATCACCTATTTTGGAAACCTTCCCTGTTGGACTTTGTGTGCTAAATGTGAAATGAAATGACTTTTTTGAATATATTGAGGTATAGACAGCATGAATATTGATATTTTTGTGTCCATTTATGAATTTAAAAACTGTTTCTGTTTTTATAAAGCTATGGGTTTTGGTTTTTTACATGTTTTGGCATGGGTTCTCGGTAAGTGGCTCATTCAGAATTTTTATGAAAATAGTTGGGATTTGAATGTTTAAACTAAATGGTTAAAGGGCTTATGTAAAAACAATTCTGGTGATAATAGTTTTTTACACCACATTATGAATGGTAAAATTTTTATCAGTGTTATATATTGGTTGGGTAAAATTTTTAAATGTTTTTTTGACATTTTTCTTAAGAAAAGGGTTTTCATGTGAGTTCAATGTGGCACCATGTGAGGTAATTTTATGATTAATGAAATTGTTTTATTAAATAGTTTTAGGGATGAAAAATCTTTTTTAATATGGTATTGGTGGGTGTTTTTCTTTAAAATATCTTCTTTGGATGTATTTTATGTGAAAAACATTGTTATACTTCTTGAAATTCTTTTATGAATGTTTTATGTGGTTTGGTGATTTCTGAAATGAATGTGGAATGTGTTTTCTAGATGTTTTGTGTGTGTGTGGTTTGGAAATGTAATTTTCATTTGAAAGGTTTTTTTATAACAAGTGTAACTTTTTTTAGCACAAAAATGGAAACTAAGGTATCTAGTTGGGCAGAAATGTACGAGTATACTATTGTTCTAGAGTGGTTTCATCCCAGTTTCACATATCAAGTTTAATGATTCCAACACTAACTAAACTATTATGATGATATTGGGGACCACTAGGTTATGGGTATTGTTCCCTACTAGTGTGCCATTCCTGATAAAAGATATTTTTATGGTTAGTTTTCACCGAGATATGAGGTACCTAGGGCCATCAGGTAGCTATTACCTAAGGGTGTTCCTATGACTTATTCTCATTGAATATTTTGTACTCACCATTGGTATACGGTGTTTTTGGTTGGAAAATTCTGTAGCATGTTCAATTTATTTAAAATTTTATATTCTATTGAGAATCTATCTTGAAAACTATTTTCATTTTTATGTTGTGTGTATTTAAAAATTGGTTACTAGCATTTCATGTTATGAAAAAATGAAAGAATTTTATTTTGTGATGTTTGTAGTGCAGAAACGTTTTTTAGAAAACATAATTTTATATATTTTATTTAAAATTTTAAATACATGTTTCCTTTATTTTATAATATGTGCATTGGGAATAGAATATCGGGCTAACCTACAGAGTTTTAATACTTAGGCATATAGTCGTATTATATTTTTAACCATTATGCATGTTTCAGATTGAGTTTGATCAGCTTGGGTGATGTGTGATAAATATGTTAGAGAGTGACCAGTGGGGTAAAATTGAGATAGTTGGTGGTCTGGTTCAGTCGGTTTAGTTTTATGGTTTATTTTTACATTAACCTTCATGTACAAATAATGTTCAGTTCAACCTTTAATGAAATGTGTATTAGGATGTCTATTTCTTTCAACTGTTTGTTTAATTGTATATCTTTTGTAGAAATAATTCCCTTGTCACTCTACTAATGCTTTTTGTTCTTTTCACCATCTCAGGAGGATCGAGAATGCCTCTCGGGTCTTGTTCTGGAGCATCCTGGGTGACCGTTTCAGGGTCAACCTAGGCTAGTATATGAAAATGAACATTCAACACCATAGCATAACTGAGAAATTTCCATTATCCTATAATTCATGTCAATAAATATAAATAAAAAACTCTAAAATTAAATACCATGAAAAATCCATTGATAGAAACTTCAAGTAAATTCTTTCCTCCAATCGAGAAATTAGTTATGTACATTTGTGTGAAAATTAGAACTCAAATTTTCAAATGGAAATTTCAATTAGTAGTATTTAATATAATTTTCATTGTAAATTTATAGAGTGAAAAAAAATATTTTTATTTATTTATTTTTATAATTTAACTTTATTTTTTAGAGGAAATTTGAACTAATAATTTCTAATGGAAACTTTCACTAATAAATTATTGTGTATATTTTTAGATTAAATTTATATAGTAAAAATTCCATTAAATATATAAATGAAAAAATATTTTTTTTTCTACTGGTCAATATATTTTAAATCATAATTAAATCTTTAATTTATTTTATAAATTTGGTAATCAGAATTTCTATATATTTTTAATAATAATTAAGTGAAAATGTTTACATGATATTTAAGTAGAAATTTAAACTAAAAATTCAATTTGATATTTAAAATAATAATTTCTAGTGTAAATTTACAGTGAAAGTTTATGGTGAAAATTAAAATATTTTATTTATTCACTGATATATTTTCAATGAAAATTTATGTGAAAATTTTAACTGAAATGATTTTTGGAAATTTATACTAGAAATTTGTGGTGAAATTTTTCACAAGAAATTTCTTGTAAATTTATGAACAATAAATTTAAATATACTATTTAATGTTCAAATTTATATTATAAATTTTATTTTTTTTGTTTATGTGTTAATATATTTCAATTGTAAATTTGTACATGAATTTAATATAGAGTTTTGGTAATCAAATTTTTAGTATAATTATATTAAAATTTTAGTTTATATTTACACTATAAATTTATCTAGAAACATAAACTAAAATTCTACAATATAAATTTTCACTAAATGTTTCTAATGTGGTTTCCCAAAACTAAATTTCTAGCACTAAATTCTACTATAATTTTATATTTATTTAAGTATTTATGTACAATGAATTTGTAGTGTAGATTTTATTTAATTAATATTATTTTATCATTATAATTTTACAAATATATACGTATTTATGTGTTTATTCATTCAAATATATAACTTAAACTTTTAATTCAAATTTTCGTTGTACATTTTCACTTCAAACTTCTAATGAACATTATTATTTAAAATTTTCATTGAAATATTCAAGAATTAATTTTCACCAAAAATTTGATTGAGAATTTAAATTGTTTGCTTTTGTATTTTCATTTGAAATTTAAATATGTATTTATTTTGTAATATTAATAATGAAATTTATATTCTAAAATTACAGTAAAAAGCTACAGAGGAAAAGTATGCTAGAAATGACTTGGAATTTTTACTATCAAATATCTATTGAAAACATGTAATGTAAATTTTACTCTAAATGGGTATTAGGGATTTAAAATGAAAAGAAAACAATTAGAATTTCTATTTTTTAAAATGATCGATTTAAGTATAAAATTCTTATAGTATATGGAAATTTACAATGTGACATATACAAAAAAATTAAGGATAATGTGTATTTCAATATTACATTATATTTTTATATATAAAATGTATACTATAATCTTTTATATGAAATTTCAGGTGTAAATTTTCACGGAAAATTTTTAATTCATAATTATTTTGTTTTAATATTTTTTTATGTATGTATTTATTTTATGAAAATTTAAAAAATAAAATTTTTATATATATTTTCATTGTAATTTTTCATTATATGTTTTTTTAATATGTGTAATTTTTAGTGAAAATTTTGATTTCTCATGCTCTACGTCAAACATACACTTTATTTTTTCATTGTGAATCTCCATTAAAAAATTTAATAGAAAAATTTTAGTTTCAATTTTCATTGAAAATATTCAATGTAAATTTTAAATTAACATTTATACAATATTTATCTATGCATGCAGAAATTCCCAATGATAATTGAAAATATTCACTTTGAATTTTCATTGAAATTTTTTATTTTTGTTTCAGGAGTTTTAATTAGAAATTAAATTCAATGTTTATATTTCTATAGATGATTGAAAATTTTCAATTTGAATATATATATATATATATATATATTTAATAAATCTAATAGTAAATATATATATATATATATATATTATTGTTGTTATAGTTTTATAGTTGTAAGAGAATTGGGTATAACATAAAAAAGAGAAACAAAAATATAATGTAAGAGATGAAGGGTAATTATTGTCCTCCAAAAGGAATGGATGATTAGGTTGGGGGTCCCAACCCGAGACAATATTAATCTACTAAATGAGAGGGTGGATATTCACATGGATGATGTAAATTATGGGGAGTGGTTTATTCTATTTTAAATATAATCACATATGATACTATAACATTGATAAATATAATAATTATATATAATAAAAAGTTATATTAATAAAAAAATTACATGTCATCAAGTTATGGTGTTGTAATTTAAAATGTTTTTAACGTTAAATTTTTATCCTTGAATTAGTTTGGATCATTAAAATTATAATAATTTATTAATAATTTTTTTTATGTATGTTATATATATACATGTTATTTCATGGAACCTAGTAAAGACATAAATATTTTAGTTTAAAATAAAATCATATATTTTTTTAAAAAAAATTATGTATTGGAACTATATGATGGATAAATATATATATGTATATATGTATATATATTCAATTTTTCATAAAATAATTATCATGGAAAAATAATATATTTCAATGGAATTTTGTTATCATAATATATTTTTTTGTAATGTTATCTAATAAAAATAAATTCATTTGATGGTAAATTACATGCTGATATTAATATGATATAATACTAGATTCATTATTTGATGCAAATCAAAAATGATTAAAAAATAAAAACGAATCATAATAATTTTTTTTTTTTCATGTTCATAATATCAAGTTGCCCCTTATTGACATAGTTCATGTAGTTTCCCAAAGTGTAAAGAATGAATTATAAAAACATTAAAAATGAAGAAAATAAAATGACATCAACCAGAAATAAAATAAAAAACTCTCTCCATCTCTTTATTGAGATTGAATCATCCAAATAACACCACAATTTTAATCGAAAATTATTAAATTATCACTTCAATTTTAGATTATTTTGTAGTATTTTTTTAATTCAATAATTTTATATTGATTTGAGTGGCCAATATCTAATTTCATTATATATGTATATAGAATTTTTTTAACAATCATATATTTTTTCAATGTTTTCCACTAAATATGAAAATTATTGTAAATAATTATTATATATATATGTCATAAATTTTTTTTTAAAAATAAATTTTCATATATACAAATCATATTTACAGTTTTCAATTTTTCTGGTATAATATATATATGAAATTTTTATGAAATAATATTCATATATACAAAAGTATAAAATTATTATTTTTTATAAATATTGTACATTGATAGTATTTTTTAAAAATGTGAGTTGTGAAATTCATAACCAATAGAAAAAACACCAACCACTATCATAAAAAAATATAACAAGAATAACACAAAACACATGAGGACAACTATTACCATCAATAATAGAAATAATATAATATAAAAACCACTAGTTATAACCATATAATATATATAAAATAACCATTATCCCACAATTCACGTCAATCAATTAAAATAAAAAACTAAAAAATTAAATGCCAATAAAATTCCTAAGGTATTAACTCTAACATAATTCCAACATCCAAGCTGGTAATATCATACTCAATCTATGAAACCCTATTGGAAACATGAAATTAGGATTATATAATTATGGGTGAGCATAACATGTATACTCAGTTGGATCATACCCAATTTCTCTTGTGAATATGTGTAAATAGTCAATTAATGCAGATATAAATAAAAAATGAAAAAACATGCACCTAAATCAGTAGATATTATATTCCCGACATCCCAAAGACTCCCTCACTAAATAATCCATATAGGATATTATAAAAATATCAACAAAATATAAAAAGGGAATCCCAAAAATGTTTCCTGAGTTGTTTGACACTCTCACACTAAAACATCTAATGATATGTGTCCACATCCCTTCAATGTATATGAATCATAATTCTATTTTAATATGATATCATAAACATGAATGAAATAAAACATGTACCTGCCTCCTATAATGAAGTGTCCCCTGGGGCCCATGTTGTGACTCCTACAACCGAACCTCCTGAATTATATGGTTTGGTGACTAGTTTTGAAGGAATCAAACTACATGTTGAAGGAATATCCCTATGTACCTATACACACATAAACTACAACCACATCCCAGGAAAATTGGAAAAGAGAACATGCATTCTACTAAACAACCAATGAGTGAAAAGTTACAACTGAAATTAAACGTGCCGGAATACAAAACCAATTGAAAACTATTGCAACAAAGGAAGCTACAAGACTGAAGGAAAGTCTTTCGCTGATAACCCCACCTGATGGGTGAGTATAGATTAGCTGCTAGAAGTCGTAGAAGCATACCATGCCTACCAGATCTCGCTGGGAAATTTCTGGTCTTAGGCCACCACATCCTCTTCCAATTTGTCGGTCATCTACACCAGACACAATATGTGAGGGTGAAACCCGTACAGAGGTGAGAAAAAAATACTCAATAGGGACCCCAAACTAACAAGGAATGACTACAAAAAAAATCCATGAATCAAGAAAAAACATATGATGAAAAAGTAAGACATCTCACACTAGGTATAATCTTATTTATAGAAAGAAAGATTATCAGTCATAACACTAAACACCATGAACTGCTAAGGTGCTCATCCCCGATCACTACCATGGGTCTGTTGTGTCACATAGGGCCACTTGTTGCAGATCCACATAGAGTTTCTTAGAGAATATCAACAATTGTCGCTAAGAGATTATACACAGAGGGTCACTAGGAGCTAATCCAAATATTTTCTCTAGAATCTAATCCATAAAGGTTCTATAGGATTTGGTCCACACAGAGTCACTCGGAGCTCATCCACATAAGGTCTCTAGGATCTGATCCAAATTGGGTGTAAGGGCCCGACCCCAGTTTCTCAGAGCCGGTTCCCCATTTGATTACAATGGAATACATACAAGGAAAATGAATCCCAAAGGACCAAGTAGTTTAGTATTATTGTAAACAAGTTACATTAATATGTTCAAATTTACATATGGAATGGAAAAACAACACTAAATTATTCCACTAGCAACATCATGTCTCCGATATTATGCTTTCATGTCATTCATAATTTACTTCTTCATATCCTGAGAAAAATGAAACATAAGAATGGGTGAGCTCAAATGCTCAGTAAGAGTAAGAAATACAGTAGAAGATAGCATAAATGTCACACATGGTGAATAATTGAAAACACATTCCTTTAATAATGAACTTGAACACATTATGGCAGAAATATGAGCTGAATAAAACATAATCATGGGTATTCCACTAGTCAAAAAACTGCATGATCTTCAAATACTAGAATCATAATAAGGGAAGTGCATATGTTGGTCATTCTGAAACATTTTTTCAAGGGCTCGGCCAAGATGATTAATTATTAAGGACTTGGACAAAATCCATATATCACATTGGGAAAGGCCTAGGCCAATTCCACGTCTATTTGTCTCGTGAGACCTAGTGATGCATCGACGGTCTATAGTGGGCCCTACCCATCACACAATAAGTCCAATGCATTCCTCAAATGAGTGGGGATCAACATAAAAAACATATACATTCATATTGAAACTATCATATGAAATGTAACTATTTTTCTCTAATCGTTAAACACTAACCATTCAGAATAATATGGTGAATGATTTTAGGATAGATCATCCACAATAGAGTTAGTCATAAACCATTAAATCAAATATGGTATATGAATTAACAAATTATTAAACCCAATAATTCCATGGAATCAACAAGAGTGTTTAATTAGATGAAAACACTCTAATAAAATCACTATGAAATTCTGGAGATAAATACTCTTTTTTTAAATAAGATTTCTTTTGGAAAAATCATTGTATAAAAACAGAAGTAATGTAAGATAGTATTTTTATAATAAAATGAGTAGTTTTATGAATATAATGGTTTCTAAAAACACATTATTGTGTGCCCTTGAAAATATGTAAGAATTTGAGAAAATCCCTTAAACCGGGCTCAGATTTTTGAAATAATTTTGAATGTTCCTTTTAAAACATGTAACTATCCATAAAATAAGGAATGATTCCGGTTTGAAAAAATATATATGATAATCACACAGAATATATGAGGACTGCATAGAAATACATAAGAATTTCATTTTGGTATTTAGATAATGAAAGTATCCCGAATGAAAATGAAAGTTTAGGTGGAAAAACCCTTACCTTAACTACAAACATGTTCCGATCTTGAACTTAAGATCTTGTAATAGGAAAGTATACTTGTCAATAACTTATTTCAGAACCTATTAGACATATATTTAGTTTACATTAATTCTGGTTTGTTTATTTATGTCTTTATTGATAAGTTATTGTGTTGAATTTCATCATTCAGGAGTGTTCGTTTCCTTTATTTTCATATTCGGTTCACTTGTATTTAAGTAATGAAGTTCTTGTGGAATGGTTATAAATCTCCAGAATTGGAATTATATATTATTAATGAACATAAACAATTGATAATGGTCATTGATATTATTTTTTTACATGTAATTAGGCTGAATCATTAGATGACAACCACTTCAATTATTCAGCCGTATTTGGAATATTATGAACTATTTTGGTTATATAAATTAATTATATGTACATATTCTGGTTCCTGAATATTAATTTGGTTATAAAACATATATTATAGTCTGTTTAAACCATGAATATGGTTTCATGGCCAATAATTAAGAATAAATTGAAGAACAAAACTTCCTCGTCCATGAAGGTTATAATTCAGAACCTCATGGATGTCGATTTCATTTATAAAAATAAAAGGGAGGGAATAAAAATATTAATGATGGTTATACCATTCACATGATATAAATAAGGTATATATATTTAACTAGAGTTATCATGGTATGTTGTATAGGGGAGGTGAGGATAGTATAACAAAAGTAGATAAATTGAAATAAAACTAAATGAGAAAGAAGGGTGCTTTACCTCTTGAAATAACCTCCTTGAGAAACTTCTTAAGAGAAGGGGTTTTGGTCTTTTTCCAAGACTAAGAGCTTCCTGGTAGTGGGGAGTGACTAGGGAAGGGTAATTGGGAAGAACTTTGAGGATCTTAAATGATTAGAGTAGTGAAGAGAAGAAGGAGTGCTGAGGGGTTTTTATAGTGGAGGAGAGGGGTATATTTTGAATATTTAATTCATTATTTTATTATTTATCTCATGACAACCAAATAGTGTTATTTCATGTGACCCCTAATAGTGAGAGGTGCATGTGATTTTGAACCAAGTGTCCTTGCATCACTTTTGATGTCATGAATAGTTTATTTAACTGATAAATTGAATATACGGTATTTTACTGTATTTCACTATTCACCAAAAATTCAATAATTTTAGAAAAATCCAAAAAAATCACCCCTACCATTTCTCGATGTGTAGAATTAAAATGTGAAATCCATTTTTCCAAAATAATTTTCTAAATATTATTAATTTAATTTTTAATATGTTCATAGTTAATTCGAAAAATAACAATCTTGAAGTCCAGTTAGTTTTACGTGACATTGAAAAATTAATTAAGATCTCATTATCATATTACCTTAAGAAAATAAAATCATATCATTATTTACTATTCAAGGGTCATATTACTATTAATATTTCTATTCATATTACTATTCATATGGGTGTGTTACTATTCACCAAAAATCATGTTTGTTCTATCAGATTCCAAATGACTTCCAAAATACAACTCTAGATGACCATTTCTTGAATTTCAAAACATAGAAGAGACAAAGTTGTGTTTAATGGTTAGATTATAAAATATGAATCTATATTTATTTTCAAAATCTTGGGGTGTTACATTCAACCCTCCATACAAAACTTTCGTCCTCTAAATTCACAGAATATTACCTAAAAAGATTCAAGTATGTCTTTATTATAAGCTCCTCAGGCTCCCATGTTGCTTCCTCCATCTTATTGTTCCTCCATAGAACCTTCACCAGAAGAGTCGTCCGATTTCTCAATACTTGGTCTCTAGTATCAAGAATCTTGATAGGCTCTTCATATTAAGATAGATCGGGCTCAAGTTCCACTTCTTCATAAGTGAGTACATGTGTTGGGTCTGGCATTTACATTCTTAACATTAACACGTGGAACACATTGTGAACCTTGGAGAGACTTGGTGGCATTGCCAAACTTTAAGCTAAGACACCAATTCAGTCTAGGATTTCAAAATTTCTGATGTACCTGGGAAATAATTTTCCCTTCTTATTGAATCATATAATACCCTTCTATGGAGATACCTTTAAGAAAATGTGATCACCTTATTGAAACTAAAAATACTTCCTTCGGTTATCATCATAGCTCTTTTTCCTACTTTGAGATATTTTGATATGGTACTGGATAATATTCATCGTTTCCATAGTTTCATCAAGAATTTCTGGGCCCACGAGATTTCATTCACCAACATCATCCCATCAAGATGGTGTACGACATTGCCTCCCATATAATTCTTCATAGGGTGCCATCGGTATACTTTAATGGAAGCTATTAATGTAGGAAAATTCTGCGAGAGGTATATATTGATCCCAAATGCCTTGAAAATCATGTGAACAAGACCTCAACATGTCTTCCAATGTTTGAATAGTCTGTTTTGATTGTCCATCAGTTTGTGGGTGGTAGGCAGTGCTCAAACGAATATTTGTATCTAGGGAATTCTGAATAATTTTCCAGAATATTGATGTAAATCATGGATCACGATCAGAAACAATCAATAGGGGTACCTCATGAAGTCTCACAACCTCATTAATTTATAGTCTTTCTAGACGTTCAATTGGTAGATCATCTCTTATAGGAGTAAAATGTGCCGAATTGGTAAAACGATCAACAATGACTCAGATTACATCATTCCATCTTGGAGTCTTTGGTAGTCACATGACAAAGTCCATCGTGATATTATCCCATTTCCACTCAGGTATTTGAAGAGGTTTCAATACTCCTCCAGACTATTGCCTTCCATATTTCACTTGTTGACAAACCATACATCTTGACACAAAATCAGAAATATCCCTCTTCATGTTGTCCCACCAAAATTGTTCCTTCAAATCTATATACATATTAGTGCTACCAGGGTTTATAGAAAAATTGGAACTATGATAATCATCTAACAACTCCATTTTTAGATCAGGTATATTGGGAACCCAAAGTCTCTTCCCAAATTTCAAAATCCCATCTTCATATATGAAGTCACTCAATCTCCCATCATTCACAGCTTTAATCTTCTTTTGAAACTTCTCATCATCATCCTGATAACTTTTTATCCATTCTAGTAAAGATGGTTTGGAAACCATTTGAAAAAGCATTAATGTTTCACCTTCCATGGTTATTCCCATATCCATCTTTACTAGATCCATGAAAATAAGATCCCTTTGAACTCTCATCTTGTTCAAAACTCCATGATCCTTTCTGCTCAAAGTCTCTTCCACCATATTTTCCTTCCCCTGGTGGTAG
The DNA here is from genome assembly GCA_963277665.1 of Viscum album. NCBI lineage: Eukaryota > Viridiplantae > Streptophyta > Magnoliopsida > Santalales > Viscaceae > Viscum > Viscum album. The sequence goes on along the minus strand of OY728121.1, from coordinate 1,899,545,226 downwards.
TGTATCATGAAATCATAATCCTTGAGTAGTTCAATCCATCTCTTTTGCCTCATATTGAGTTATTTCTATGAGAAAATATACTTCAAACTCTTGTGATCAGTATAAATATCACATTTTTCACTATAGAGATAATGTCTCCGTATCTTCAAAGCAATGATTACAACAACTAACTCAAGATCACGAGTATGACAGTTTTTCTCTGGAATTCTTAGTTATCGAGATACATAAGAAATAATCCTATCATTTTGCATAAGGACACAACCAAGTCCTTTCTTTTAAGCAGCACTATAAATAACAAACCCTTCATTCCCCGATGGTATAGTCAATATAGGATCATTGACTAATATTCTCTTCAATTCTTCAAAACATTCTTCACAATATTTTGTCCAAAAAAATTTAACCCCTTAACATGTGAGCTTCGTTAGTGGGTTAGCCAGTCGGGGAAAATTCTGAACAAAACACCGATAATAACCTACTAAGCCAATAAAACTGCGTATCTCAGTTTTGTTTGTTGGTGTGGGCCAATCTTGGATTGCCTTTGACTTCGTAGGATCAACTAGGATTCCATCCTTGGAGACAATATGGCTCAGAAAAGAAACTTATTGAAGCGAGAATTCGCACTTTCTAAACTTACCATATAATTTATTTCTTCTAAGAGTTCTCATAGTAACCCACAAGTGATTATCATTGTCATCCTAGATTATTGAATATACGAGGATATCATCGATGAATACCACAAAAAGGTTATCATGCTATTCCTTGAAAACACTATTAATTAAATCCATGAAAGCTGAGGGTGCATTTGTCAGTCCAAAACGCATCACTGTAAACTCATAATGCCCATACCTGGTCCAAAATGTTGTCTTAGGAACATCTTCCTTCCTCACACGCAACTGATGATATCCGGATCGAAGGTGAATCTTTTAAAAGTATTGATCACCATGAATTTGGTCAAATAAATCATCAATTTGGGGAAAAGGATACTTATTCTTTATTGTAATAGCACTGATTTGCATGTAATCAATGAAAAGGCTCATGGATCCATCATTCTTCTTGACAAAGAGGATCAGGGCTCCCCATGGAGAAACACTAGGTGGAATAAATCCTTTTTCACTGAAATCCTATAGTTGTTTCTTTAGCTCTACTAATTACATAGTGTCCATTATATAGGGAGTCTTTAATATAGGTCTTGTATCAGGAATTAAATCAATAGAGAACTCAACATCCCGCTCCAGAGGATGTCCAGGTAAATCCTCTAGAAATACATCAATTTACTCTTTCACTATGTGCACATCCTCAATTGGAAGATTTTCTTCATCACCCATAGATATTGGTTTATCCTCCACTCCAAGTATTTTATTCAATAGAGCTACTAGGGGTGGTTCTACATACGAGTTGGGTAGTGATGTTTTCGCCCAAAAGGCAAGGGATTCTTCACCATTTTCAAAAATTATAACATCCTTTTTCTTATAAAAAATCTTCAAATCATAATTTGATAGACAATCTATATCAATAATTATATCAAATACAACCATTGGTATGGTGATAAGGTTAGAACTAGAGAACATTTTGGTGTTTGGATGGGGACTAATCGACATGCCTTTGTTGGAATGATACACCCACTAAGAGTTTTGACTGATAACTCCTTTATTAAATTAAATTGGACATATCTAATTTTATTGGAAAACTGGGAAGATACAAATGAATGTGACGATCCAGAATCAAATAAAGTATTGGGTAAATTTGATGAAATAATTAATGTACATTCCACCATGTCATTAGGAATTTCAACCTCTGCCGTTGTGATTGCATAAGTTTGTCACTGATCCCTTTCCCTTTTCTGTTGCATATTTCTATGAAGTTTTGAACAATCATTAGCATATTGTCCCATCTACCGATGAATATAGCATTGAACACCATTGTCTTCCTTCATCCCGTTGCAATCACCAGCAATATGGACTTCTTGACCACATTTGTAGAATACTCCTTCTCCTTTTAACCATGCACCAGGGTGTTTCCTTCCACAATTGTCACTTAATGGAAATTCGACTCTTCTCTTCTTCCATATTTCCTTATTTCCTTTCCCAGGGTTTTCAACAGCCCTCTTATTTTCCTTTTTTCCTCTAAATTTAGAAGACTTAGAGAATTATTTTTCTGTCTTGATGGAACATGAAACTATATCCTCATGTGGTGAAAAAATTTTGGAGACCAGTGCCCGCCGAAGGAATGGATTTAGGCCATCAAATAATCTATCAATTTTTCTCCTTCTATTTCCTATGTAGTCTACAACATGTCTTTAAAATCTTGTGAAGTTAGATTCGTATCGTGCAACATTCTCATCTTCCTTCTGCCTCAGATTCAAGATTTGTCTCTCCATATCTGCTCGCTGTTCACGAGGGAAATATTTTTCTAAGAATATTTCCTTAAAATCTCTCCACTCCATCTCTTCTATCTCTTCCTCCTCCTTTTTGTTTTGGATTAATGACCACCACTGATCTGCATCTCTCGATAGACGATATACTGTCATGACAACCTTCTCTCTTTCATTACATCCCAAATTGAGAACTATCTTCTCAAGGGAACATATCCACCGATCTTCTAAAAATGGGTTTGTATTCATGTTGAATGATGGAGGTTGTTGTAGCATAACACAATCTATCATGGCTCCTCTATGTGGTAGATCTGGATGCTCCATATAGGTAAGGTTACTATTCATAACCTGATTAAGTTGTCCCAGTATAGTTATGAGTTGCTCTGCACCAGTCACAGTACTAGAGCCAACATCATTATCTTGTGTCAAAGGAAAATCCCTACAGGGGACACATTCATTCGTGTGATTTTTATTCTATCCACTAGATTCCATATCTAGATAATGGAATACACTATATTATGTTAAGAATCATAATGTATAATCTTAACTAAAAAAATACTTAGAAAAAAATGAGATCCTACGCATGGCTAATAACATATTCACAAAAATGGTTTCTATAAGGAATATTTTACATTTAAATCCTTCATAATGTATAGTAAAGAAAATTTGAATAATCCTAAGCATATCCCTCAGGAGTTTCATAACCAAGAGTGTAGCAAGGCCCATTGTCGTACACCAGTTCCCATTTGATTCTAGCTCAAAGCGATGTTTTCGTGTTTTACCCCAAGATACATCTATGCCAGAGCTGCCTCTAGCTGTTCGTATCCAGATAGGGATATATTGCTTAAAATATCCACATAATCTATTCCTTACCAAAATACCATGACATTATTTTATGTATTTCCTCAAAGAATAACTTAGGGACTCTTCCCTAATTCAATGTTTTCTAAATCTAGTTTCCAATTTTTCAACTAAACATTCTCTAATACCAACTGTATGGACCTGACCACAGTTTCCCAGAGCCTGTGCCTTATTTTATTATGTTGGAATACATACAAGGAAAACAAATCCACAAGGAATGAGTAGTTTAGTATTATGGGAAACAAGTTACATACATAAGTTCAAGTTTATATATGGAATGGAAAAAAACAACACTAAATTATTCCACTAGAAACGTCTTGTCTCCAAGATTATGCTTGCATGTCATTCATAATTTAATTCTTCATGTCCATAGAAAAATGAAACATAAGAAAGAGTGGGCTCAAATGCTCACTAAGAGTAAGAAATATAGAGGAAGATAGCATAAATGTCATACATGGTGAATAATTGAAAACACATGCCTTTAATAGTGAACTTTAACACATTGTGGCAGAAATATGAGTTGAATAAAACATAATCATGGGTATTCCACTAGTCAAATAACCTCATGATATTCAAATACTAGCATCATAATGAGGGAAGTGCATATTCCGGACATTATGAAACATTTTGTAGAGGCCTCTCCCAAGACTACTAATGATTAATGCCTCGACCAAAATCCATATATCACATTGGGAAAGGCTTCGCCCAATTCCACATCCATTTGACTCTTGAGACCTACTGATGCATAAAGGGGATATATCGGGCCCCACCCATCACATAATAAGTCCAATTCATTCCTTATATGAGTGGGGATAAACATAAACAACATATACATTCATATTGAAACTATCATATGAAATGTAACTATCTGTCTCCAATCGTTAAACACTAACCATTCTGAATAATATGGTGAATGGTTTTTGGATAGATCATCCAAAATAGAGTTAGTAATAAACCATTAAATCAAATATGATATATGAATTCATAAATTATTAAACCCAATAATACAATGGAATCAAAAAAAGTGTTGAATTAGATGAAAACACTCTTATAAAATCATTAAGCAATTCTGGAGATAAATACTCATTTATTTTGAAAAGAAGTGTTCTTTTGGAAAAATCTTTGTATAAAACCATAAGTAAAGAGAGATATTATTTTCATATTAAAATGAGTGGTTTCATAAAGATAATGCTTTCCAAAAACAGATTATAGAGTGCCCTTGAAAATAGGTAAGAATTTGAGAAATTCCCTTGAACCGGGCTCGTATTTTTTAAACAATTTTGAATGTTCCTTTTAACACATGTAACTATCCATAAGATAAGGAAGGATTAGGGTTTGTAAACATATATATGATACTCACAAATAATATATTCAGAGTAAATAAAAATAAATAAGAATCTTATTGAGTTATTTAGACAATGAAATTATCCCGAATGAAAATGAATGTTTGGGGTGGAAAAACCCTTACCTTAACTCCAAATGTGTTCCGCTCTTGAACTTAAGCTCCTACAATATGAAATTATACTTGTTAATAACTATTTTCAGAACCTATTATACATGAATTTAGTTTACCATAATTATAGTTAGTTTATTTATGTATTTTTTTATATGTTATTGTATTGAATTATGTCGTTCTGGATTGTTCGTTTCCTTTATTTTTCATATTCAGTTCACTAGTTTTTAAGTAATGATGTTCATGGGGAATGGTTATAAATCTCCAGGATTGGAATTATATATTATTAATTAAAATAAATAATTTATAATGTTCATTTCTATCATTTGGTAACATGGAATGAGGATGAATCATTAGATGACAACCACTTCGATTATTCCGCGGTATTTGGAATATTATAAACTAGTCTGGTCATATAACTTAATTATATGTACATATTCTGGTTCCTGAATATTAATTCGGTTATAACACATATATTATAGTCTTTTTAAACCTTGAATATGGTTTCATGACCAGTAATGAAGTAGAAATTGAACAACTAAACTTCGTCATCCATGAAGGTTATAAATCAGAACCTCATGGACGTCGATTTCATTTTAAAAAATAAAAGGTAGGGAATAAGAATATTTATGATGGTTCATCAATTAACATGATATAAATCCAATATATAGATGTTACTGTAGTTATAATGTCCATTTGGATAGAGGAGGTAAGGAGAGGATAACAAAAGTAGATAAATTGAAATAAAATCATATGAGAAAGAGGGGTGTTTTACCTCTTGAAATAACCTCCTTGAGAAACTCCTTAGGGGAAGGGGTTTTGGTCTTTTGGAAAGAAAAAGAGCTTCCTGGTAATGGTGAGTGACTAGGGATGGGTAATTGGGCCGAAATGTTACGAGCATAAAGGCTTAGAGTAGTGAAGAGAAGAAGTAGTGGTGAGGGTTTTTTATAGGGGAGGAGAGGGGTATAATTTGAATATTTAATTCATTATTTTATTTTTTCTCTCAAGACTACCAAATAGTGTTGTTTCATGTGACCCCTAATAGTAAGAGGCACATGGGAGTTCGGACCAAGTGGCCTTGCATCACTTGTGATTTCATTAATAGTGTATTTAACTGATAAATTGAATATACGGTATTTTAACGTATTTCACTATTCATCAAAAATTCAAGAATTTTAAAAAAATCTCAAAAATTCACCCCTACCATTTTTTGACGTGTAGAATTAAAAAGTGAAATCTATTTTTCAAAAATAATTTTCTAAATATTAGTAATTTAATTTTTAAATAAGGTCATTATTTATTCGAAAAAAAACAATCTTGAAGTGCAGTTAGTTTTATGTGACATTGAAAAATTAATTAAGATTCCATTATTATATTTCCTTAATAATGTCAAATAATATCATTATTTACTATTCAAGGGTCATATTACTATCCATATTACTATTCATAATACTTTTCATATTACTATTCATAATGGTATGATACAATTCACCAAAAATCATGTTTGTTCTATCAGATTCGAAATGACTTACTGAACACAATTCTAGATGATCATTTATTGAAATTCAAAACATATAAGAGAAAATGATGTGCTTAATGGTTAGATTATAAAATTTCATTCTATATTTTTTTCAAAACCTTGGGGTGTTACACGGGGTCTATAGACTTCAAGTCAAATCCAGACAAGAGATTCTTGCATGAAGCACACTTGATATTTGGAGAGTCTACTCCTCAAGACAATAAGCATATTTCAAAATCCATGAATTTCTCCTTAGATCATTCCAAAAGAACTGTCTCATTGTGAGAGTTCCAACACTGCAAATGGATCATCAATTGGATGCCATGTCTGGTTGTTTTTGGCATTTTACTATGCAAGAGCTGGTTGCATCCAGGCCCGGTTAGACCCGATCGGACCACCTGACCAACACGGCTCATGGATCCCGCATGACCCAGCCTAGTTCGACTAACCTAACCCCACTTTGGTTCTAGGCAAGAAAAGGTCATCCTGGAAAATGGGCCAGTCCCATGGGGCATTTATGGACTCGCTTCGGTTCGGATGGGGGTCCGGCCGCTGACCCGGTCCAATCAGGCCCAACCCGCAACCAGTGGGCCGGTTTGTTCCCATCCTGGGCCCTCAGTGGCCCTATTTAATTTTGTCATCCAGGCCTATAAAAGTGCACTATATTTCATTCTGGATCATTCCATATAGATTCCAGGCTTGAGCTCCCCAGTCATTCCTGCAACCGGGGGGGCTAGATTCCCTCATCTCAAACGCCTAATAGCATCCAATTCGGTGTGTCGTTTCTGGACAAAGCTAGATGCCCCTAGTGGTCTTGCACAGAATTGCTGGGCCATGTGACAAAAAGAGACTACAGATCACATAGTCTGGTCCACTCCACTAGATGCGGTCGATTGGCCATGTCTCATCCAACAATTGTTATCCGTTGTTGGTAGCTCGTATTGCACCACAACAGCTCGAGCCAGCTGCATCGTCTCTTGTGTCACACCGTCATCAGTGTCAGACTACCATAAAAGCCTTCCTTGGACCACTATGTCCAATCTGGTGGTCCGTTCTTCACACCGTCTATTCATCCGGCTCCCACCAGATGTCTCATTCCATATTACGGCCTCAAAATCTTAATCCCACCATTTTGAAAATACAGACACAAAGAATGCACAAAAATGCACACGACAGAGGGGCTCAAGCCTTGTTCACATTGGTTATCACCCTCTGCATTATATTTTTAGAAACATGGGGAGAACAGATTGATGTTCTATCACCATTTTACCCCAATGTGGTCACAAGAAAAGAGGACCCACCCCTAAGAATAAGTGATCTATTGATCAACCTATTCATGGGTTAATCTGTGTTCGTTGTTTTAGAAGTAAGATTGGGGAAAATCAAGAACAACGTAAACCCCTACCTAAGTAACTTGTTCATTGTAAAATAATAGTTCTAAATGTGGATGAAGAATGTGTCTGATGTTCACCTCTCCATGATCTGTTGTTTGGCGGTCACTGGTGTCTGTCGTCATCACCCACCAGAGCTTCTGAGTAGAACCAGGATTGTGCCGACCATCCTGCATTGTTTTCTCAGCCATTATAGGGTGAAATGTGAAATAGTGTTTTAGTTATATTCTATTATGAATTCTTTATGCAGATTCATTTATGAAACAACATTTTTGGTTTCACTCCGTTAGAAGTCGTATTTCTGAAATGGTTGGAAAATTTAGAAGAATAAAAATAAAACGAGTTTATTTTATTTTTTTAACATTTTCATTCAAAAGAATGAAAAAAAATAACTGCAACCTATACCAGTCGAGGTTTGTTCCATTCTAGGTAAATCCCACAATTATGAGTTCAATGTTCCCACTCATTTTTGATCCATGAACTAGTTTAAATGTTAGAAAAACCCACTCCTATGTTTATTTAAAAGGACTAAAAAAATTCAGAATTCTATTTTGGGCTCACTAGGCCTCAGAATCAGGTGTCGTTAAATAATCTACTCTCAAAATAAATCCACTTAATTTTTAAAAAATATTACATAGAATTTTCAGGATATTACATTACTCCCACCTTGAGGGATTTACGTCCATGTATGTAAAAACAAATATAAACGTACAATTGGGGTTAATGAGTATGAATTTGAGCCTCCCACTCTCATGTGCTCTCTTAGAGATTATCATGCTTCCACTAAACGTGTACTAAAGTAATCAACCATCCACAAAGGACTCACCCCTATTGATCCTCTATATCCACTGGGATCTCCGAAAACATCGCCTCGTCGTCAATGTCCAGCTCATCCCAGTTGATGACGTACAATGTATCATTCATGTACTTCCTCAGCTACGACATGTGGGAAACATCTTACACCTGATGAATCTATGGGGGATATCTAGGTGGTATTCCACCTCTCTAAATCCACTTGGAATGTGGAAAGGTCTGATTAACAATAGATATATCATGACACCCCGACCAAATCTATGCAATCCCTGTTGGGGTGTGGCATGAAGGAACACATGGTCTCCCACCTTGATCACCAAGGGTCTACATCTTTTATTAGCATAACAGTTTTGATTGCTCAATTTAGTCCTCAGCTATTCCTAGATGATCTACACCTTATTAGTGGTTGCATTTACCAACTTTGGACCCATGAGTGCTGACTCCCCTTGGTATATCCAGCATAGAGGTGATATAGGAGGCTACCCATATAATTCATCAAATGGTGTTATTCTAAGGGTGGAGTGGTAGTTTTTTTTGTCTAAAAACTCCACAAGTGTCAGGTGGACCTCCCAATTGTGAAAAAAATTTAGGGATCATAAACAAAGCTTATCCTCAATGGTCTGTATGGTCTGCTTCATCTAACCATTTGTCTGCGGGTGAACGGTTGTGCTCAAATTCACTTGAGTCCCGAAAGCCTCCTGTAATCCCTTCCATAGCTATGTGTGAAGTGAGCGACAAGGTCTGATATGATCTTCAAAGGAACCTCGTAGAGCCATACTATCTCCTAGATATAGTTATGTCCCTAGACATGTACTAATCACTACTCCCATATGGGTATGATGTGAGCCGACTTAGAGATTATATTATTGATCACCTAGATAGAATCATGACCCTTGGATGTGCATGATAATCTCGTCACGAAGACCATTAAGATACCATACCACTTCCACTCCAGTACCTCAATGGGCTATGCCAGGCCTGAGGAACCTAAGGCTAATACTTCAATTTTTGACTAGTGAGACATCGTGAAATGAAATCTTCCACTACTTTCATCATCCCTAGCCATCAATTTTGATGTCAGAGATCCTGGTACATCTTCACAACCCCTAGATATACCACTGAGGGGGAGGAATTGAAGTACCTAAAATATACTCTTTCAATGCCACTAGTACTATTGTGCACCCACTAAAAATGATGACGTGATCCCCACCTATCTAAAACCCATCAGGAGCATGCCCTGATGATAAATGAGCATTTCGGGTCATGCAGTCATCATCCATAAGTTGTGCCTCCCTAACTCACAGTATGAGTGGGGGAGTACCAGTCATTGACTAAAGGTTAGGTTTTCCATCATCATCCATGAAGGATATCAACATTGTGGCTAGCTTCTCTCTCGCCTAACTTCGGAGTTTGAAAATGTATCTCCTACTGAGGATTTCTACCACCACATTCCCCTTCCTAATAGTATAGACTATCTTGAAGTCATAGGCATGTGGGAACTCCAGCCAACGTTTTTGTCTCATGTACAGGTCCATTTGTGAGAAGATATAACTAATACTCTTGTGGTTAGACTAAACGGTAAACCATTCACCCATCAAGTAGTTTCGCCACATATGTATAGCAATGACCACTCCTAATAACTTCAGGTCATGGTTCATTATGTTATTCTCATCCTTCCTCAACTTCCATGGATAGTAGGCAATCCATGTTCGCTTCTACAACAGGACCAAACCCAGTCTAATCCCAAATGCATCATATAAAACTACATACCAAATACCCTCATATGGTAGTCTCATGATGGGGGCACTCGTCAATCTCCTCCACTGCTCCAGGAAACTCTACTGGCACTTCTCCATCTGCACGAAGGGATTTACCTTTTTTTCAAGTTTGTTAAGGGTGTTGTGACTCTTGAAATGTCCGGAAAAATCCTTCAGTAGTATCCATCCAACCCTAACAAACTCTACACCCTATTCATGCTCCCGGTAGACTCCCAAGAAGGCACTGCCTCTATATTCATTGGATCTACTGTAATTCCATCCACTGAGATGATGTGTCCAAGAAATTTGACCTATTGAATCCAAAATTGGCACTTTGAGAGCTTCCCATAATGTTGGTTCTCTCAAAGTTTGTCAAGGACTATCCACAAGTGTGTAGCATGATCCTCCTCTTACAATGAGTAAACCATGATTTTTTCAATGAATACCACCAGGAAACGAATGAGTTAAGGTTGGAAGATCATGTTCATGAGTACCATGAACATTTTGGGGCATTGGTCACACTGAAAGGAATCACCGAGAACTCATAGTGGCCATACCGATAACTAAAGGCTGTCATCGGAACATCCTCAACACGAACCTAAAGCTGGTGATAGCCTGACCTCAGGTCAGTCTTCTAGAACCACATCAATCCCATAAGCTGGTCAAAGAGGTAGTAAATTATTTATTGAGGGTATTTGTTCTTCACCATCACCTGGTTATGGTACCAGAAGTCCACACATAGCCTCATGATTCTATATTCCTTATTGGAAAACAACAATGTGGATGACCATGGTGAAATGTTGGGCTTCAAGGATTCATTCTCCTGCAAGTACTCTAGTTGTACCCTCTAATCACAAAGCTCCATAGGATCTATTTGATATACCAGTGTGGATATTAGTGTTGTCCTGAGGTACAGGTCGTTGTCGGAGTCTACCTCCCTGTGAGGAGGTAGTCTTGTAACATCATTAGGAAATACATTCTTATACTCATCTACCACTATATGAAATAATGGAATTCTATTGTCCACTACACCTAGGGTGAGTCTTTACAACAGGTGAGTGATCAGCTGCACCCTCCTTCGAGAATGTATGTGATATGCTAAAAGATTTCTCTTCTCATGGGTGAAGGAAAACATTGTTCTATCTTCATGGGCACGCCACACTATACGTCTAAGACAGTCGATCTGAGCATGTACTATGGATATCCATTCCATTCCAAAGATAACATTATAAGGCCATGATACCTCTACTAGGAGATCAAAACCGAATCTATCACCTCCAAAAGTAATCTCACACTAATGTTACTAGTTTTTAATTGCTGAATCATATCCTACAAGAGTCTGTAATCGTATGGATCGAGAGAACAGCTCCACAGAAATATCTGATCCTTGAACATGTTTCATGGAAAGGAAAGATTGATTGGAACCTATGTTTATAAGAACTACATCTAAGGGGAGAAGACATAGATTTTACCTCTAAAAATCTTCAGAGGGTCGAGTTTATAGTCCTCTACTTCCTGAAGAAAATCTCACACTGGTCCACCTACTCCATCAGGTCGTGGTGGACCACCTAGGGGTGGTGCTGGTAGTAGAAACTGAAACTATCGACCACCACCTCCTTCTTGGCCTACTCCCCTACCACATATTCCGTCCTACAGACCACTTCTCTTAAACTATAGCCTCTTCCTTGATAGTTCCTCAACCATTCGCTGATCGTCTCTACAGTGGGTTGGTCAATCAAAGGACGTGTGTCCCAACCCACCACATGAGTAGTACGTCCAAATACATTGTTGACCCCCACCACCTTCTTGTTCTCTCACCACTGATCATCTATCTTGGTGTCACCCTGTAGATGGTATATGCCACACAGACCTATGTGTCATCTGTTGACTACCCACCATGGATGACTCTGCCATCTGTCGCCTGATGGTAGCTCCCACCATCGGTGGCTTCTCTGTGTGGAATACCTCTTCTAGTAGAGCTCACTCAAACACTCAATCCTAAGTGGGGATGTTGAGGAAAAGAATCGACACCCTGATCTCCCGTAGGAGTCCGTTATCAAAGGTTTGGGCCCAAAACAAAGGGTCTCATACCATATATGTAGAGTAGTGATAGAGGTCTGTAAACCTCATAGAGTACATATCCAGGGACATGATGCCTTAATATAGATGAAGCAGCTCTTGAATGTGAACCGAGCATAAGGTCACAGGGAAAAACTTATCTAGAAAAATTTACTCGAAGACAATCCAACAGAGGGTCACCTAACCATGAGTCTCAATCATCAAACTCTACCATCTCCCTATAAATCCCTGAATGAGCCTCGCAAGTAATATTTCCATCTAGTCAAGTGGTTTCCTCACTAAGTGGAATACCCACATCACTACCTCCTGCTAGTCCTCAGCGGCCTAAGGGTTTATCTCTCCCTTGATCTTGGGAGGTCTCTTTCTCTAGAAATCGTGGAAGGCACTGAGCATATATATGTCCTCGAATAGTAACGTTGGTATTAATCACTGATCAATGGGTGGTGGTAACACTAGAGAACCACCTAGCAAGGCCATCTATAGCACTGGTCCCTAAACTAATGCCTCATCGCTAGGTGGGTTGTCCTCATGGTCACTCATCATAATAATAGATAGATATATGTGTCGAGGCATCCTGAAACAAATCATGTTGTTCCTAGGTCAATAGATTATACATGGTGAGCTTAATCAGATTCATGAGGAACATGAGGAAACTCTCAATTCTAATACGATGCAAGCAACTAGTGTTTTCTATGTATAGATACCAAATTCCACTAGTGAAAAAACAAAATTTAACATCGGTTTTTTTATTTTTGATGTCCGTTTTTAACTGAAGTTTATAAAGGCGATGTAAAAAATATTATTTTCAGCATTAGTTACTATAAAACGACACCAAATACTAATTTTATTAGGATTTCGGCGTTGGTTTTATCTCAAATCGATGCGGAAACCCGGTAGAAATTCAGGTTTCTGCATCAGTTTTTACAAAAAACCAATTCCAAAGGTCCATTTCGATGGGTTTTCAGCATTTAATTTATATAAAATCGATTTTTAAACCCCTTTTTATTTTTAAAAAATTTCGGCATCGGTTTTTAAAATAATTGACATCGTAAATTAAAAACAATTAGGAAAATCTGAAAATTACACTTCTAAAAATATCGAAATCCTTTTACAAAAAAACACAATATACAACAACAATCAAAGAGTATTTATCAATCAATAAGAACCTATATCATAAATATACCATGCATAAAAAAGGAGATGTTGATGTTAAAAAAAATTAGAATAGACATTCTTGGAATTTACAGCAGGTTCATTGTTGGTTGTTGTTGAACCTTTCATTTGATTATTGGTATGTTCAAACACATAATATATCAAAAGATTTAGTTTTTTGAACCCATATGTATTATTATTTATAAATATTACAATATACATACCTCAAATCCTAATCAGACCTAACAAATAGTTCGCAAAAGTAGATCAAATATGTGTCATTTTAGATTGGGAATAAGATTGTGAATCATTGAATAACTACAATAATATTGAATGATATGAGGTTAAAAAATAAAATAATATAGAAGAAAATTTAAAACAAATTAATGAAATTAACCTTATGAAAATCAGTAGTTTCCCATGTTGTGATTGTCTTATACTTGAATCCTAAAATATAATAACCAAATTCGACATTTCTATTTTGAAGATGACACTACAGTTATAAAACAGTAAATTTATAATAGAAACAACATATAACACTAAATTCAGAAAAAAATATAAAAACTAATTACCTGTACTTCCACAAATTTGACTTTCATTAGTTTCTCTAACAACATGTATTCCTTGTTATATTGTTTCCATGAACTGCATTTTCATATATATGAACTAATAATACATGTCTAAATAATTATAATTAAACATAATGAGCTTATAAAAAAACATACTTGTTTAATAAGGTGGAAAATGGTTTACAAACTATTCCTAATAAAGGGAAAAACCAATATAAGGTGCATTCAATTAGGAAAAATACACATAACATCCAATGTCCCCAACAATACAAAAAGTTCACAAATAATGAAATTATAATGATTATTAGTTCATAATTATGTTTATGTTCTTACTTATCAATAAATGGAAAAAACCAGCATTTAATCTCTATCTGTGATAATATCTCTGATATATATTGAACTCTATCATCATTCTTCCCATTTACGACTTCCAAGGAAATGTACTCTGGATCTGTAAAATTGTAAATTATTATTCTTTCATTTTGTAAAAGAAGCTTGTGTAGATACCTAAATTAAAATTAAAATATAGTTAGTCAATTTAAAACCATATTTTACTAAATAAATATCAATTTAAATGTCAATTTACTTACATGGAAAACAACTACACCGCACTCAGCCCGTGCTCTTCAAAATCAACTAAATGCATGATATCTTCTTTCATTATTCTCAATTCATAACTTCTTCCACATATATCGGGCATCATCCAAAACAAATAGATATAATTAAACGAAACAGAATCCTGAGATAATCTTTGTAACCAATAATAAATATTAGAATGTTCTAAAGCCAACTGTTCCTTAACATTTTGTTGCATTTGGGCAGTTTCTTTTTCTTTTAGATATTCCTATATAAGTTAAATGTCATAAAACATTACAAGTAATTTTGAATCATTTTTAATTCATATTAAAAAACACATTTCCCAAATGAAATATAATGTATATGATTATTGGACAAACTAAAATATAGCCCAGACATTCTCCAACACAGGTGATCTCCTCAGTAGGAAATGGTAGTAGAGTAGTAGGATCTATAACATCATGTACCGATACTCTAACCAGACCCATCTGCATAGGCTGATGATGTACCGAGTCCCTCAAAAAATTAACCCATCCTAACACAACAATATGTACATAAGGTTCTCCAGCAAACAACTCACAATATAAGGCTTGATCCGAGCGAGGAGGTCAAGGATCAAAGTAAGCATATGGGGCAAGGTAGTCCGGGTGAGCAGGCTGAGAAGTCAGGAAAATGAAAAAGGTGTATTGGTGTTTATAATTTACAAAATATAAAAATTTATGAAAATAAAATAATATACCTCGAAAGGCTATGCAGATGGGGCAGGATAAACAGAAGGGGCAGAGTAGTCCGGGTGAGGTGGGTGAGAAGGCTAAAAAATGAAAAAGGTTTATTAGTGTTTATAAATTATAAAATTGAATAATTGATGAAAATAACATAAAATACCTCGAGAGGCTATACAGACAGGGTAGGATGAGTAGATGGGGCAGGGTAGTCTAGATGAAGAGGCTGAGAAGGCTGAAAAATGAAAAAGGTATATTAGTGTTTATAAATTATAAAATAGAATAATTGATGAAAATAAATTAATATACCTTGAAAGGATGTACAAACAGGGCAGGGTAAGCAGGTGGGGCAGAGTAGTCGAGGTGTGCAGGCTGAGAAGGCAGAAAAATTAAAAAGTTATATTAGTGTTTATAATTTATAAAATAGAAAAATTGATGAAAATAAAATAATATACCTCAAAAGGATACACATACGGGGTAGGATAAACTGGTGGAGCAGAGTAGTCTAGGTGAGCAGGATGAGAAGGAAGAAGAATAAAAAAGTTATATTAGTGTTTATAATTTATAAAATACAATAATTGATGAAAATAAAATAATATACCTCGAAAGGTTTCGCATACGGGGCAGGGTAAGCAGATGGGGCAGGGTAGTATGGGTGAGTAGGCTGAGAAGGCTGAAAAATGAAAAAGTTATATTAGTGTTTATAATTTATAAAATAGAAAAATTTGTGACAAATAAATAATATACATGGGAAGTTTGTGCAGACTATGACTATCTTGCCAAGTGTTCTAATAAAGCCTTCTACACTGTTTCTTGAATTTGATCACCCATAGAATATTTCATATATTTTAGATCTTCTTTTAAGAATTCTATTTTTGGGTCTCTTGATTCCCTACTCTTACCAAAAACCTTTCGAATACTAACACCCGCCTGATATCCGCTAACACAGGCAGGGTACTCCGCCTTTCCCAAAGCAGTGGCTAGGATGTCTATCTTACCCTCGGGGATAAAAGAGCCTTGTGTCTCTTACTCCTGAAGTTCATCCTGAATTGAAAAATAAAAAATTTATATTACTGTTTGTAATTTATAAAATATAAAAATTGTTACCAAATAAATAATATTTACTTACAACTCTATCAGCCACTTGTTGAGATTACTCTATAAGATACTGTTCATTTTTCCTTCATCTTGCTTGTTTACATTTCTCATGGAGAGTGGGAGGAGATGGAGGACTAAACTAGACCTCTTCTGAACCACTACTTGATCGAGCTCTTAATGCTTCAAATTTTTCTTCAATCATTTTCTGCTCCAAATAAGAATACACTACACATGATAAAGTTTGAGGGTATACATTTCTCAATTGGATCTCCTGATGAGATCTCCTGGAGGCCTGTTATATAAATATAAACTACTAAGTAATAAGAAAAATATATCATAAATTTTATAATATAAAATAATTACCATACCTGGAATTTCTCTTCCTGATGACTGTCAACAAATCACTTCCATTTATCTTCATCTATAAACGAATACATAAGACATGGGCTTCCAAACCTTCTCTTTCCAAAAATATAATTTTTTGTTAGTTTGGTTTGAAAATATCTCCATCAAACTGCCTCTAAAGAGAGATTCCTTTTCTTAATTTCATTGGTTTCCACAAAATTGAATGTCATCTTTAATTGAATAAATTTAATATGTCAATTAAAATATATAATATTCAAAAAAATAGATAAAATAAATCAATTAAGATATTTTATCATCACGGCCTCCCAATGTTGTTCCTTTTCCATCATGTCCACTGACTTCCAATCAGGATATAAAATACTAATCCTGTAACGGCTCTACATCACTATATAACGAACAAAATGAACTGCATTTGGGCCAATTGCATTATTATTATCATCAAAACAGATGTGTACTTTTTCATCATCATGAGCAAGTGATAGTTTTGGTAAACATGTAATACTATGTTTACCAAATTGAGAACTTGATTTTATAGTAGTTACAGGAGAAGTGTCCTCTGCCGAGGACACATCAGTAGTCCTGCAAAAAAAATTAAATTAATAGTTTTATTTCATTAAATAAGTATATTACTGAATATTTAATAATATGTCAAAATAGATATACCTTGGTAACTACTCCTCTCTATCTATATCTGGAATTTCTACTAGAGAGTGTAATGAAATTAAGTGTATGCATATCATTAGAAAGATGAATAATTAGAAACAAGGAAGACAAAAATAAGTAAGTGAAAAAAGAGGCATGCATTTTTATGTTTCAAAAAAGGAAACAAAATATAAATATTTACCAGAAAAATTTGGAGACTAATTTATTATTTTACCACATGCCTTCATCATGTTCATTACGTATTGCATGCACTATGTATGTCTTATACTCATTGTAATCATCTAGAAATTGTGTAATGGATGAATAAGGCTCACGTAAATCACTAACATCATTAGCAACATCCTCATCACCCAAATGGTATCTCTTTCCTTGAAAAACAACTGACCACTGATCATTCGACAGATCATAGACATAAAATACTTGTTTTTCATGTGTATCCATGATAAATGGTTCCTCATTGTAATTAAATCTTTTCAAATCAACCATTTTAAACCCATATTCATCATGTTTCATACCATTATTACTATAAACCCAATTACACATCAAAACAGTGACTCGAAATTGAAAATAATCAATTTCCCATATGTCTTCAAGAACTCCAAAATATGACGTTGATACAGAAATTGGTTTTTTATCTTTAGCACTCAAAAAATGCACTAATTCAACGAAAACCATCACACCACTATTCTAAACGGTAATCTTTTCATACAAGTTGTTTTTTGTAAAATGTGTAGCCATTGATATCAAAACCAAACCATGTGATCACATTAAGAGATGGTCCCCCTGCCAACCACTTCAATGATTCTGATGTAGATATATCTGGGGTGACTTTCTCTTTAAACCATGAAACAAATGTCTTCTTATTCTTAATCATCACCCACATTTCGTTTCTTTTCTGATATCATAACATTAATTCAGAAATATGTCAGGATATATATGATTGAACCTCATCTGTGATGTTCAAAATGTAAAAATGTTCCTACATCACTTCATCGCATGGAATGAACTTTACCTTTAAGTATTGAACCCCTCTACCTTCACTATAAACTGTCATAAGTCGAGATACAGGGAGACCAATATGCTCCACCTCATACAAATAATCAGTACATAACTTAATCACATCTTCTGATACATATTTTTGAACGATAGAGGCCTCTGGTTGACAAGGATTTTTAACATATCCTTTCAAAATTTTCATATAACTTTCAAAAGGATACATCCATCTTAAATAAACAGGACCACATATTATTATCTCATACACCAAATTAATCAGCAGATGAACCATTATATCAAAAAATGTGGGTGGGAAATATATTTCATGTTGACAATGAATAATGGTTTCTTCATTATATAACACATATAACAAATTTGGATTAATGACTTTACTACAAATGGATTTGAAGAAATTACATAACCTGATGATAGTCTTTCTAATAGCTGTCGGAAATATACCACGCACTGCTTATTATAGAGGTTGTTGCATCAACACATGGCAATCATGAGATTTCATACCTATTAATTTACAATCCTTAAATGACACCAAGTTATTCACATTTAACGAAAAACCATTGGGTACTTTAATACCATGAAGACACTGAAAAAAATTCATCTTTTCAATCTTGATTAATGTGTGACCAGCCAGAGGTAAATAAGTTTTGTTTCCTTTCATAGTGGGAGCTAGCTCTAAACGTATTATCATTAATATCAAGTCCAATCTATCATGAAATCCTTCTTTTTTATTTCCTTTTATATCAAACAAAGTTCCAATAAAACTCTCACATATGTTTTTCTCAACATGCATAACATAAATGTTATGTTTTATCTCTAAAAATCTCTAATAAAGTAGTTCGAAAAAATAGACTGCTTCTTTCAGATATGTTATTGAAAACTAGAACTTGTTCTCTTTACAAATGTCGAATCAATATCTTTCACCCTGTCATAGTATTCATCAATTAACAATGGTTGAGGGGAAAGGTTTTATTCTTGTAAACTGTTAAATGCTTTTTTAAATCTATGATAAGGATGGTCAATTCACAAAAATCATCGATGTCCCGTGTACACTGTCTTTCTTCCATTCTTTATTTGATAATGTGAAGTTTTTTCTTCACAAATTGGACATGCCTTATGTCCCTTAACACTATATCCAGATAAGTTTCCATATGTAGTAATGTCATTTATAATGAACATTATCATAGCATGCAAAAGAAAATAATATTTCTTGTATGCATCGAAAACTTTAACACCTTCCTCCCATAGTAGTTTCAAATAATCAATAAATGGTGAAAGATACACATAAATATCATTTCCCGGTTGTTTTAGTCCAGAAATCATCATGTTCATCATAACATATTTTTTATTCATACACAGAAGTGTGGAGAAGTTGTAAACTACCAGAAAAATAGGCCTTGAACTATGTTGGCTACTGATGCTCCGTTATGGATTCATTCCATCAGTACACAATCCCATTATGAGATTTCTAACATCACATCCAAAATCAGGAAATATTTTATTAAAACTCTTCCACTATGGTGAATCAGTAGGGTGACATAAGTTACCATCAGAGATGCGCTTATCTAAATTCCATATTAACCTTATTGCATCAATTGAATTTTCAAATTGATGCTTCAAATGAGGAATTACTGGAAGGTACCAAATTACATTATCAGGAGTTTTGATTCTGGTACCTAAAAATGAATCAGAATTAAATTATCATAATTGTATGCAAAAAAGTATTGGATGATATCATTGGAAAGTACAAAATTGATTTTTCATGGCATTAGATGAAATCACCTGAGAATGAATCTAAGTTGACTTTCCCATTTATCTTATAGCTTGATGTCCCACATGTAAGACTACTTAATAAATATCAATTTTCTTTCCTATACATTACATAATCATTGGGGAAAGCTTGTATCTTTTTATACCTCAATCCCATTGAGAATAAAATTTTTTTCGCCTCATAATTGGAATTTGGAAGCTCGTTGCCTTTTGGAAGTAATTCTTCTAAAAGATCAAGTAAACTGGAGAAACTTTTATCACTCCACCCATTTTTTTCTTTTAAGTTAACTAATATCAAAACTTAGAATAACATTGAATATTTACTACAACCTGGGAATAATGGTTTCTCAAAATCTCCGTACAATCATCAACAGTTGGTGTTTTTTCGATGTTTTCATTGCCTAAATCATGAATTAATTCTTCAATACGATCCTTTGCCTCATTATGAATATCGTCATCAACATTGGATGTTGAATTTTTAGTTCTTTCACCATGCCAAATCCAATGTGTATAATTAAGGCTAAAACCATAACAAATGAGATAATCCTTGATTTCTCTGGAGTTTAACTTTCTCATATTTATACACTTCACACATGGAATGAAAATAAAATCAATGTTTTTGAAGATATCGTTTAGCGAATTCCAAAAAATTATCAACTCCTTTTTCATATTCTCTAGTGGTTCTTCATAAATGAATCCAATTACGATCCATTAAATACTTTATATCACAATATAATTGCTGAATATATTAAAAAATATAAACATTTAAATATCTATCAGATAAATTGTAAACAAAAACACATTTAATAAAAACTATTGATAATCAGATTGAAAACATCAGATATGAAGCACATTACAAATAGAAAACATTTTATTTTCATATTATATACATGTTTTCTATATTGACATTATAATTTAATTATAATATCATTATTCTAAAAATAATTAGTTCTTTTTACATTGTTTTTGCATTATTTCGATGTTTCATGTGTCAAAAGTATTGAAGATTTCATTAATTTAAAGGATGTAATAAGTGAATTTGGTGAAATTTGATTGGAGTCAATATAAAAAGATGAAATTTGTTGACAGGATATTTAATATTTTTTGTTAAAAGAATATTTAACCATGTCCTGACATATTTAAAATAAAATATAAACTAATAATTGAAGAAAATCAATATAAAAATTTAATGATAAATAATTTAACTACAAAATTAATGAAAAACATACAAAATTTAGAGTTTAACCCGAATGGAGATCCTCAATCCAAACGGTGTTCTGTATAATGAATTTGAATAAAAAACACTAAAAAATATATACAAAAATGATAATACTAATGAAAAATAATGATAAACCACAACTAAAATCAAACCACCATTAAAAGTCATGTAAAATATGGTTTTCAAAGAATAAATAAATCATGGAAGATAAATCAATAAAGGATAAAGTAGAACGCAAACCGTAAATCGTGAAAATGGAATAAAACTATCAACAATGGTCTTCCAAGATCACAAATAGGACTTCGAATGTCATATAAGTCGAAGGCATCACCGCATGTTTCAATTTCAAAGATCCAATAAAATGAGGGTTTTACAACCCTGATAAATTTTAAAAGACATTCGGCGTAACATTTTGAGAAAACCGACGCCCATAATCCTTTTTTTATTTTCGACATCAGTTTTTGTACAAACTAACGCTGAAAATATCCATGTTTTGTGTTTCCAGCATCGTTCTTTCACAAAAATAATGCCCAAAATATACATGTTTCATATTTTCGGTGTCAGTTTTGGAAAAAATCGATGCGAAGAATATCTGTGTTTCGCATTTTCGGCGTAGGTTTTTTCCAAAACCGATGCTGAAAATATCCATGATTCATACGTTTGGCTTCCATTTTGGACAAAACTAACACTGAAAATATCCATGTTTCATTATTTTGGCATCCGTTTTGTCCAAAACCCACTCCAAAAATAGAACTTATGGCGTCGGTTTTCCACAAAACTGAATCTAAAACATTTTTTTATTTTTGGCATCGGATTTCAGAAAAATGACGTGAAATATCATTGAATAATGGCTTCTGGCCTCGATTTTCATGAAACTGATGCCAATAATTTCCTATAAATACTATTTGCATAAGTTTATAAAAAACCTATGTTTTTACATCGACGTTAACTCCCTTATTTCCACTAGTGAGCAGAATTCAAGGTCACGTTGTATGGATACATTGAACACCGCACCAAAACTGGACTCCCTAAACCTAAAAGTAAAACTCAAAACATTTAACAATGTTTCCCAAAAACAAAACAACATACTACTGGTCTTTCAGGTTGAACTGACCAACTCTGATACCACATTTTTTGGACCCATCCCCCTAGGCCCATTATGTGACTCCCCCAAGCCATCCTCCCGAAGGCCAGGGGTCGGAAACTAGTGTCGAAGGTGTCAACCTACAAGTGGGAGGAATTTTCTTGAGTACCTGTACAAAAGTACATATAACCACTCCCTTATAAAACTAGAAAATAGAACATGCATGCTAATAAACTACCACTTTGTTTAATGGAACAATTGAATGTAAATGGGCCAGAATACAAACCTATCAAAAGACAACTGTAACAAGAGTATGTATACGATCGATGGAATGTCATCTGCAGAAAACACCACCTTATGGGTAAGTATTTAATATCTACTAGAAGCTATAAAATCATGTCCCACCTACCTGATCTCACTAGGAACCACCTGGTCCTAGGCCACCAAGTCCTCCTCCAATTTGATGGTTATCTAAACTAGACATAATATGTGTGGCCCAAAATCGTACATGAGTGAGAATAAAATAATCAGTACGTACCCCAAACCAATAAGTTAAGACCACAAAGAAAATCATGAAGCATGATCATGAAGAAATACATCTCACACCAAGTGTACTCTAAATTACGGAAAGAAGGACTATCACATGTGAAACTGAAAAACATGGAATGATGAGGTACTCATCTCTGATTAGTATTGTGGGTCTACTAGGTAATACAGAACCACTAGTAGCGAATCCACATAGGGTCTCTTGGAGCTAATCTATACAGGGTCACTAGGAGATGATCCACACAGGGGATCTAAGAGCTTATAGACACATGTTCACTTGGAGTTGATCCACATATGGTTTCTAGGAGATGATCCACATAGGGTCGCTAGGAGATCATCCACACAAGTTCGCTAGTCTTTAGGTCTCAGCAAGCTATCGATTTCCCACATGATGCACGCTTGATTCTGGGAGAATCTACTCCTCCAGGCAATCATCATATTTCAACATCAATGAATGTCTATTTAGAGAATTCCAAAAGAACTTCCTCATCACGTGGTTTCCAATTCCTTAAATTGTTCATCAATAGAACACCCATTTTGAAATTTACTAGTGTTTTAGTAAAAAGGCATCGGTTGTGACTGAACCTGTTCTGACCCAGTCGAACAGACCCAACAGACCCAGACCATGGGTCCTGCATGAACCTTCACTATTTTATAGAACTGACCTGACCTGGTCTTTGTCTGGGTCGGGCAGACCCATTGGGCCTTTCTAGACTTGGTCTGCTTCAGTCGAGGGTCTTGCTCGCTGGGTCTTCCTATGACCATGTCCCATCCATCCAAGACCAGAACTGGCTAGTCAGTTTCTTCCCATCCTGGTCCACTCAATGGATAGATGTTAGTCCACAAGACCGACCCGTAGAAGTTGGGCGACATTGATTCTGTCAAGGGTCGCATAAAGTCCGGGATTGCACACCCCATAGTTCTGTGGCCCAAGCCTTCCACAATGTGTCCCTTGACGCACTGTCGTGGCATGCCGCAACCCGCATGGGGCTTCCTCTAGAATCGTCGCCCCATTGGATTCTTCCATGGACTAACAAGTCTACCCCGTTGGTCCTTTATTCACAACATCTATGCCCCCGGCCTCCATGGGAAGTCACCTTCACTGTTATTTCCTCCAAATATCCTTGCTACTATTTTGAAAATGTGTCCAAAATGAATGCACAGAAACTAACATGGAGGATGGGCTTGGGTCTTGTTAATGTCATCATGCACCATCTTTATTAAGGGTTTAGAAAAATGGGGGTTAATTGTTGAAGTTTAATCACAAATTAAGCATAATTCAATCATAATAAATGACTAACCTCCCGAAAGAACAAGAGATCCACATATCAACCTATTAATTTGTTGATCCATGTTCATTGTTTTAGAATGAATGACAGAGAAACTATAGCACAATTTAATCCCCTACCTGGTTAACTCGTTTATTAGAGATGATCCATTCGAAGGGTGGAAGATGAATGCATCTGTCGTTTGTCGCTCCATTATCTATTGTTTGGTGGTCTTTCTTGTCCATAGTCATCACCCACCAGAGCTTCAGAACAGAAACAATATTTTTCCAATAATCTTCTGTTGTTTTATTGACCATTAATGGACAAAACCCAAAACATCATTTCAGTAAAATTCTCTTATAAATCCATTACAATTTTTCATTTATGAAACAAAATTTTTGGTTTCATTCTATTATAATTCATTTAATTGCAACAATTTGAAAATTTAGAAAAATAAAATAAAACATGTTTATTTTGTTTTTTAACCTTTTCTTTAAAAATTCAAAAAATAAAAATTTCCCTCAACCCGTGCTATTCGAGGTTACATCTGTTATAGTGGAATCCCATAGTTCTGATTTCAATGGTGCATTCATTTTTTTTGTTCCTTGCACCTATTTAAAAGATAGAAAACCACTCTCACACATTTATTTAAATGAACTAAAAATATTCAAAATTCTATTTTGGGCTCACTCGGCCCTGGAATCATGTGAAATTATGGAATTTGGTCTTAAAGTAATTATATATAATTTTAAGAAAAATTGCACTGAATTTGGGGATATAACACCTCCAACTATTCATGACCTATTAAAAGGTGAATTCTTTATCAGTTCCTTATAAGTTAATCCCTCAAAATTAAGATCCCTATAATTTCATGCCATATATTGAGTGATGGATGTGATGTGAAAAAATGTGAAAAAAACGAATTCTCCAATATAAATAGGTCCATCAGATGTTCTCATTTACCGACAATTGTATGGTGATCTACTAAAGGTCCTGAAGCTTAACATGACTAAGGTGTCACTCATTTTAGAAATCGAGATCATGTTTCCAAGCTCAATGATCTTTTATTTTAGGATATCATGTATTATAGGTTGTATTATTGAATCTTATTATATTATTTCATGATGAATTTAGTGAAAAGAGCATGACACATAGAGAAAAGTGAAGGAAACTCAACTAAGTATTTATTCTGGATATGAGAAGTTATTGATTATTATTTCATTTTTGTAATATTTTTAGATCACCTATAGTCTTCAAATTATTATAAAAGGTATGAAACATTGTGTTTCCCTCATGAAAATAAGACCCATAATCTAATACAAGGAAAAATCAATTGTTCATTTGTTCCTTTTGTTTATTTATTTCCTGTACTAACATTAAATTTATTTCTAGTACTTTGTAAATTTGTATTATTTAATGTGAGTGTATAATCAAGGATGACTTCATGTGGTTAGTATTGTGCTAAAAATAGCTACATGAGAATCCCATAGTTAGGGAGGAACTTCCATATATAAGTTTTCCACTACACAAATTCTCTTACATGTGGACTTCTAATGGAATAATATGAAAAAATAAAATGGAATAATTCGATGCATGTATTGACATTTCATAGTCATTTGGTCTTGTCCCCAACATGTGGACATAAAAACCTATGGTTTGGATCTCAAGGTTAGAATACCTATTACATATCTTTCATGGAATTAGAAGAAGGGAATTTCCATATTGTTATTTTTGATGGATGAAATTTTATTTCCTAGAGAATGCCTAATAAGGATTATCTCATTTAAAAGTACATGGAAGATCCATTATCCAGTTTTCATCCAGTGTGGATGAGTAAACACAAATGGGATCATCTTGATATAAATATCCCATATCTAGTAAGTATAACCCTTAAAAGAAATATTTCATTATAAATTCCATAGAAGAAGAACAAAATGGATGTTATGAAGTCATTGAATAACAAGTATGACAAAATGACATCCTTAAAAAATATTTTCATAACATTATAATTTTTGATCTAATGGTTATATAATGTAATAACACATACATAGCTTGTGAATAACAAAAAAATGAACTATGGTATGCTTCAATCAGTGAGGGTGACATTTGTTGATGATGTGAGGGTGTTTCTACTGTTATCCTCACACCTA
Source organism: Viscum album (assembly GCA_963277665.1). Classification (NCBI taxonomy): domain Eukaryota; kingdom Viridiplantae; phylum Streptophyta; class Magnoliopsida; order Santalales; family Viscaceae; genus Viscum; species Viscum album. The sequence goes on along the minus strand of OY728121.1, from coordinate 1,899,518,791 downwards.
TAGAGATAAGATTCAATGGATAATATTTGTTTGTAACTATGGTAGAAAAATAAACATGGGGTTTGAGGATATCAAAAATTTGATACTTAATTACAAAACATGGTAGAGGGAAGAAAAATAAAAATTTATTAATGCTCTAAATAGTGATAGTTAATGATGGTTACCCAAAACGAAGTTTCTCTACCCAAATAAGCTGTTATAAAAAATCAACAAGGAAATAGTTGAATTAAGTCGGTTGTTACTGTTCCCACATGATGATAAATGTGGGAAGAAAGGAAACACTTATAAGGATTAAAACAATAACAAGGATAAAACCAAAAAACAATTTAATTTATGTAGTTTATATTCATTAAACACAATATATGATGAAAATGTTTTCATGATGAGTGTGAACACTTCAGAAAATGATTGGGTGATTGGATTTGGAGTATCATTCCATTAAACTAGTGATAAAATATGAATATTCAACTACGTATTATGAGAGTTTATTAAAATTCATTTAGTGGATGATAAATTTTGGAAAATGTTTGGAAAAGAGAAGTTCAACATAATGATAAAAAATGGGGGATTCATGATGTTAACTAAAGTTCACCACTTCTTTGGTCTACATAAAAAACCTTACTTCCATTATACAGTTGGATGATGCAGGCTATTAAACTAACTTTGAAAATTGAATATGGAAAGATACCCATTGTTACATAGTGTTCAAAAAAGATTGAAGGATGTGACTCTTTATTTGACTAGAAATTTAGATAGAATTGAAATGATGAAAAATTAAAATTTTGATGATCTAAAGTAATGAAATTCATGGTTTTCTCATCCCAATTATAATAACATAAATATTTTGAATCCTTAGGAACCACTAATTCATTTTTACATCAATCTTTGAATGTTCGAAAAAAATATCGGAAACATGAAATGTGTGACGTTCATCATAGATCATCAAAATATCAGGGATCAGAAGTTAGATCTTGTGATGTCAAATGTTTGGAGACCTTGAAATTTTCAATCAATATTTTTTCCTTAACCTTATTAATTTCATTGATGATTCTATAAAGTAACTTTTTATTTACTAATTTATATATAAATATATTGTATTTTAAAGGTATTTTCAATGGGAATATTTTTTAAAAAGATAATTCGGTTGGAAGTTGTTGTGAATATAGAGAGAAAAGAGTGGTGAGTATTCTAGAAATAACATCTTAATATTCTCCCAAAAGTGAGGAGTAATTCAAGATAATATGGTTCCCATTAATCCAAAAAAAAATTGAGTGTATAAAAGAATAAAAATTAATCTAATGGATAAATCTATTAGCATGGTGTTTCACTTGCAGATTCCTAGGATCATTTTGGTAGAGTCACTCAAAATGATAAATTATTTCACCAACATAGTTCCTACATCGAGTGTTGGGAATGAATTTTCATAGATTATATAGCATGGAAATGTAAAAGTTGTTTTCCACCATAGATTATGTGTAAGTTTATCATATGTACATATAAGTTATAAGTATGGGTAAAAACATGAATAAAGCTTTAAATGTGGTTTTCCTGTATCTAGGAAGATGAAAATTTTAGATATAGGCTATGGGGTGGTTAAACAAAAAATAATTATATGTGGAGATGTATCCTTTAATGAAATGGTTTTTTAGAAGAAACATAACATGTCTGCAAAATAATTTCAAGGTGAATTTATTGTAGAAGACCAGGTTGATTAGAGTATCGGTATGTTAGTAAAATTTATAAATCATATATGGAAACTAAATAAACTGGAAATTTAAGTGTAGGACCAAATTAAATACTATAATGTTAAAGGATGGACGAAACTTGAGTGGGAGACATGAAATCATGGGAAACAAAATTTTAGGTACAAGTTGGTGAAATACTGATAGTAAGAGAATATCCATGTTGTTTGGATCATATAATTTAGTTAAGGAGACCATCTAGGATCAGTATAATTTTTTAAAGGTATGATACTGATATAAAAATTCTACTCCTACAAGATGTAGAATATCCTGAAAAATCCATATTAATTAGCTTCTATTAGTGACTATAAGTTTTGGGAGTCATCCATGAGTGAGGAAAGGTTTTCATTAAAGTGAAATAGAAGATGGGAGATGGTTGAATGTCTGAAGGATAAAAAAGAAAACAATATTAAGTGGGTTTAATAGGATATGGATGAAAAGGATTATAATAAACGATACTAATCATGATTGGGGAGAGGTGATTTAAATAGAAGGAGTAATGTTTTCCTAAAACATCTCAATGGTAGTTAATCATTCTACCATAAAAATAGTTATATCTATTGTAGCATTGAAATTTTTGTTTCTAGAGAAGATAAATGTTAAAAATGATTTCATTTATAGATATTTTAGTGAATAACCCTAAATAAATCATATGATATGTTTACCATTATATAGGAGTCATAATATGATTTGGAGGCTAAATAAAATAAATTACGAGCTGAAGAAATACTCTTAACAACGTAATAAAAAAATCTATTTGTTTATTTTTGTAGAAGGCTTCAGTCAGAGAAATAAAAAAATATTATTATTATCTAAAGCTATAGAAAGATGGGGAATTAATCATATTACACTAACATGTGGATTGCATCTTGATGGATGAAAAATATTCTTGGAAAATATAAAATATGAATTGTGATTTGTGATTTGTCTAAAATATTTGAGATGAAAGATCTTGGACATGTGAAGATGATTTTCAAGATAATGATCGGAAGAGATAAGAGAGTCAAAACTTTTTTTCTATCTCAGAATCATTATGTTTGGATAATCAATGAAAGGATTGATATGGTCAAATATAATCATGTCACAAACCCTATTATTTTTTACTTTGTGTTATCACAGTCATAAGAAAAAAATGGTTGTTGATTCCAAGAAAATGGAGAATGTACCATATGAATATGTGTTTAAAAGTTTGATGTATGAAATGGTTTACACATGAAAAGATGTTTTCCATAAACTGGGAGTTTTGAATTTTTAAATGGAGAATTCTGGTAAATTTCCCTAAGAGGTTGTGAAGTGGATCCTTCTCTATATAAACATAACATAAAATCAAGCTCTATAATTCAAAAATAATAATCCTCTACAATTATTTTTGGACTCCAAATTTTCTAAAAGCACATATGTTATAAAAATTAAAATATGGGTTATGTATACAATTATCATAATAACTATCATCTAAGAATCAATGTGTCTAAAACATGTTAATATATGTTCATCATAAGATATGTATATAGATTAAGGGAAATATGGGAATGAAAATGTGTGGCTAATGTGATTATTTAAATATCATAGAAGGATTTAGGATGGAAATTGTTTTTGTAACAACCAAAGTTTGATTCAAATATCTCAAAAATCACGTGTTCCAAGTTTGAATGAATAATATCTCTATAAATATCATTTCGTCAAAAATTTCAAAAGATTAAATACATTCAGTTATGGGAGATAGTGGATTCCAAAATCTGAAAAATATATGCACAAAATAAGTAGTTCAGTAATATATGATACAACATCATGTCTCAATTTGACTTGGGAATATGGAAGGTATGATTGGGATCACTATTTCATGCATTGTTTGGAGAGTTTTAAGGTTTCCCGAAAAAAATCATGTGGGATATTATTCATAGGAGAATTAAATTTAAATTTATTTATAGTTCATCCATCAGGAATGTAATAAAATGTTTTTAGTCTTAAAATATACATATATCTTAAAATTGTTTTATGTATTTTTCTCCCTTATATTAAAATTTATTTATTAAATTTTCATAAATTTAATAATATAAATAGTTTTGAATATTTTTTATCATGACATTAAAATTTGTTAATGATTTTTATTTCATTTTTAGACATAAAATTAAGTAACCAAGGTAAATATTAGCAACCTATATAAAATAGTTATTTTACAAAGAATGGTACTCTTCTAAATATTGTGTATTTTTTAATTAAATGGATCTATTTTTAATTTAAACTAAGATATAATATTTATGAATATACAGATATAAATTAAATATCATATAATTTTTAATCAATGTTAAATAAAATTAAGAATACTCAATAAGTAAAATGAAATTTTCCCACAAGACGAGTTGTTAAACACATTATATGATTAAATTTAAATATTAATTTCTAATTTATATGAATTTAAATATATTAAATGGGGTCCAAATTAAGATTTATAATGTCCAAATTTTTTATTAAGGTTACCCTAATAGATTTATTAACAAGATTATTACAATGGTTAAATTTCAATAAAGATTTATAAGTGTTAAAATGGGTAATCTAATGTGGCATGATTTTTACTAAATAAAATCAAATGAATTTTTTATGTAAAATATTTCGTAGGTTACAAGGTTATACCAACATTTCTCAAAGACATTTCCCTACTTAACATAGATATCCCTCAATCAATTCCATTCCTACCCCTTACCTAACAATATTTTCCAATGATTTGTCCATCATTATCACCTATAATGTTTTCTCATTTACACCCACTTAATACCTCAGCTATAGTTTCAAATTCTCACATGGAACATCCCAGTTCACTTAGTCTAGATATCCTTTACAATTGTGTTATCCTCCATCCTCAAAAGTGTTCTTCATATTGGTGAGTCCAGGAATGGTTAATCATTTAGTGAACAGTGTTACCAAGATCGGTGGGTCTAGAATCGGTGATTCAATTTGTGAACTGTGTTTCCTGGATCAGTGAGTCCATGGTCGGTGAGTCATTCTATGAACACTGTTTCTAGGATCAGTGAGACATTTAGTGTACAATGTTTCTAGGATCAGTAGGTGTACAATGTTTCCAGGATCGTGACTAGTGTTTCCAACATCCTATAGTTTCACCCCTTTGACTTTTTCATTTACATAAAATACATTCAAGGCCTTGTTTTATGGGATTTGAGGCCAAATCAAATATCATAAGTCCTATATTAATTTTCCTATGTCCCAGGATGACATTATATGTTCAAACCATTTTGATTAATGTGATCCTCATTTAATGGAAAATCCAGTGTATCTTAAAATGATGGTCCATTAAATCTTAAAAAGGGATGAGATATCTTCCTCCCTTGTTCTACATTCTTGTTCCCTAGTGTGAGATGATAGAACATTTACTTCTTATCATAGGAGTGGTGTGATCGAACCTTAATCATCGGATTGTTTCCCCTTGATGTTTCTTGCTATTGCATGTCCACCCCCGGTTTTAGTACAAGCTGCATGTTTCGATCCTTCATCGATATAAGGTATGTTTTATCGTCTTCAGTTTGGGTTCATCTCCTTCTATTTCTCCTTTCCCTGTTGTGGTATGTGATCTCCATAGTTATAATGTAGTTTTCTTGGGTTTCAGTTGGTGCATTCGTACTGCAACATCCTCGGGTGGATATAGTTGTCATGGGAGGAGGCGATTTTTATCCTTTGTGTGGACCGTTCTCGTATAAAAAATAAAAAAGAGCTGTTTGAGGTAGTTAATTCATTGAATCTCTTTACTATTATGTGAAAATGTATAGTTATCATGTTTTATCCCAATGGATCACAATGGAATTGACAAAATAAATATTTTAACCAGATAAATAAATTGATATTGATCGCATGTTATTACCTCTTTTTTAGCTAGATACTGTGATATCTATGCTTTAATTGTTTTGATATTTTTTCTTGATGGGAATTGGTAAAGAATGTAAAGCCGAAATTAATCGATAATTGTTTGGATAATGATAAAGAGGCATGTAAATGAATCTGGTTCTTCTTGTTGTAAATTGAAATTAATCAAATTGGTGCAGTAAGAATGTTTTATTATTTGAGATAGCTTACAGGTTAGGATTCCCAAATTTGGAACCTACAAATAATAAATTGGTTAATAAGAGATGGATTAAAGAACTAGTTTTTTGATAAAAGATAATTCCTTGTAGGGTTCTAAGTTACACTATTACATGTTTAAGGACTAAGAGCCCAATTGATGTGATGTTTTTTCCAGTTTCTTGTGTTATGATGTTACCCTAGATGGCTATTGTGATATTTGGGGTCATGGATGCCTACTGTTGATGGTAGCAGTTGATGCCTTGAGTTGCGAGATGCTTCAGTTTATCGATGTGGGTGTCGGGGAGAACACTAGTGTGGAAGAATTGGGTTGGATGTGAATGTTTGGATTCTTACTGAATCTTATTGGTTGTTTATGTGTGTTACATTCCCTACTATGCAAGGCAGCTGGTCTTTCTTACCCTTCTTCTGAAAGGGGCGAAGACGCGTGGGGTATGCCACGTGCTTTCTGTGTTTAGCTTCTCAAGGGAGGATGGGTCTATGCTATTACTATAGGAAAAAAAGACTCGAAGTGTAGTTCATCTACTCACCATTTTGGTCCCCCTTGTGTTTAGTAGCATAGAATGTTTTTCTTTAATGCCTAAGAAATATGGTTAAGTAATGTTGTAAATAAATAATTGAATAAATGATGTTAACCCATGGGGTTGGAGCTTGTTAGGACACAATGCTGAGGTTACAATTTTAATGGGATAGTGGACTTTGGGTTTGATCCTAATGAAATTTTATGTGGAATTGTTAATGGATACAAAATGTTTAAAGAATTAATTAACATAAAGTGGAACTAGTAAAAAGGGAATGAAGTAATGTAATAAAACTCTTTAAATGGTTGTGTGATTATAGGATACCTATTCTTAGAAGTGATAACAGGTTGTCTGATAGACGATAGCTATAGTGGATTCTATGACTAGGTTATACACATATTGTGTTTGTGAGATATACTATATTCTGTACTTTTTTTGTTTCTATATGTTACTCCACCCTGTCTGTTAGGGCAACTCACACCCCATGGATTCTGAGCCCCGGGGGGTGTTTTCCCCAACATTCCGGTGGGAGGATGGATAGATGACTACCCCCATTGGCCCTGCTCTATTCTCTTCGTAGTTACTTGTTCTGGTAGGAATATCGGTTCGTTTTCTCCATATATGTGTTTATAGGGCTGTAATGTCTTGTGGTTATTCACACACAAATATTCTTGATATAGTTTCCTATAAACTACTATTGGTTTAACGTGTATAGGTTGTGATGGCTTGAGGATACTTACTCGGTGTATGGGTTGTAATGGCATGAGGTATAATACCTGATGTATGATACATGTTATGAGAGTTTTGGTGGCACCCAGAAACTACCATGTTACTTTTGTGTGTGGATGTGGTGGTTTTGTTGCACGAGGTGCACGTTCTGGTTCTTCACCTAGGTGTCTACAGGAAAGCCTTTTTGGAGAGAGATTCTTAGGACGTGCGACATTGGGGAAAAGCAGAAAACCAGTGGGGAAGTAGTTGTGGGGTACCATAGATATTATATATTATATTACATACTCTTGAATGCGATACATGGTGAGAGTAGCCATGGTGATGTTGGGAACATAGTATTCCTTTTTAGGTGATGAGTTAGTATCACATGTTGTTCACTATGCATTAGCATGATTTCTTTAATGTTTCATGAGAGGCTTTGGGGAGGATCCTACTGAGTATACTGTTATACTCACCCAATTTTTATATAAACTATTTTTAGGTCACTTGGAGGAGGTTAGAGATCAGGATGTTTTATAATAGCTTGGAGTCGTAGGAGTTGTTTGGGATTCATTTTTGTTGTTGTTTTTACATTATTTTGGGTAAATGTAGTTTTCCCCTTTTAGTGGTAGTAGTTTTTCCTAACATTACCTATGTGTACTGGGGATTTCATTTATATTTTATTCGAAGTTAGAGTTGTTTGGTTTCTATCTTATCTATCTATTCTGCATGTGTTCTCTTAGAGGGTAATTCTGCTCATCTGTGTGTTTACTATACCCTCGGTGCTAGTCACCATCCCGTGGCCAACTGGAGGCGGGAATCATCAATATCACATTGCCTTCCTAGAAATGGTACACTTTATGAGAGGGGGTCATGATAGAGTGGTATCAGAGGAATGGTTGAGGTATAGGATGGAGTTTGGAGTTAGGCATGGGTGAGGTTTCATGGGTTGGTAGGGCAACAGTGTCAATCAATTTTATCAAGTGAAGTTAACACTAGAGACCGACAAAGATAAATGTGTTTAGGGACCCCTATGATCTGATGTATGGACCATTAATTTATAATGGCTAATAAATTAAGTGATACTAGTTGCAGGTCAGAGACCTGGGAAAGGATCATGATTTAGTCTTCCTCGTACCTATGTTTTAATGGGTAGACCATGGGATAGGATAACCTAAAATGAATATAAGAAATAAATAAATAAATTAATTTCAAGTCTCCCATATTATAGGTTTAGGAGCTCTAACTATTTAAAAAATTTTAGTTATAGCTCCAGGTCAACATCCTCATCATGATTACATAGAAGATGTCTAGCAGGCTATGCCAGAAGATCGCCGAAGGGTAGTGGTTGACGACAATGAAACATGGAGGAGGACACTCTGAGATTTTTAGTGCCAGATTTTGAAGAAGTATGAGGGCTCCATTTCAGATGCAGTCACAGATGACTAGTTGTATGAGGTTGAGAGAGGCTTCAGTTTGATCTATTCTCAGATAGAGCACTAGGTGTCCTTGGTTGTGACGACACTTCATGGAGAAGTGAGGTAGTGGTGGTTATTTTTCCTCAGGGATCGTGAGGAGTCAGCGATCTCATGAGAGGTGTGTCGAGACTAGTTTTGAGTCGAGTTTCTTTCTTTGACCGTGAAGCTGTCAAGTCACCATGAGCTTCTTACACTTTGAAAGGGGAGATCCAGTGTACAAGAGTTTGGAATCTGTTTTTGGATTATTTTATGATAATCTTTGGACCTGTTTCCATATGATGAGGCCAGGGCGAGGCATTTTAAGGAGTCTTTCATTCATATATCTAGTGTCAGGTCACCCCATTTATGCTGAAGATATATCTTCATGTGTTGGTGAGGGTAGATTTCATTGATAGGACATTGGAAAAATCTAGATCATCATTAGATATGAGTCTTCATGATTTTTCATGAAGTAGAGTTGTGGTCTGGTTTCCTGGTTTTCAAGATAGAAGAGTTTTCCATTAGCCATGGGTAGGTCCCAGCCCTCGGAATATTATTTCTCTAGAGGTAGCGGCTCTCAGGACTATGCCAAGGGATCAGACACCTATTTTTATTATGGTGGTCATGGTCATCAGTATTGATAGTGTCCAACCATTTAGACTCTTCATCGTGTACCAGGTGCTCTACTCCAAGTTCCTACGTTGAGGTAGTTCCAACAGAGGCAGTAGTAGTAGGTTGCACCAGATTTGGATCAGAAGAGGGTAGATGGGGTAGGTAGAGGACTGCCTCGGGAGGATCCTCGTCTTCAGAGTATAGATCTCAGCCGTGGTGGTGGTTTTCATCAGGGTCAGAGAGGTTGTGGAGGAGGTCGTGGCCAACTTCATGCTTTAGCATTGCCAGCTCCAGGAGAGCCAAACATCTTTTGAGGTACCCTTTACTAGGTTTCTACCATGGGTTATACCTTGTTTGATTAAGGAATGAAACAATCCTTCATATCACACACCTTTTCCATGCATTGGTACTTGATCTCGAGAGGCTTCCAGTTCCCTTGCATTGACTACGCCAGTTGGAGGCCAAGATGACTTATTTGAAGTTTATAGAGACTATCAGCTAGTGTTGGGGAAGCACTGCTCTTGGGGGAGATTTTCTATGTTTACAAATACAACTATATGATGTCATCCTAGGAATGTATTGGTTGTATTTGGTGTAGGCTATCCTGGATTTCTTCAAGGGTCAAGTTGTGTTCTTCAATGCATATGGAGAGCTAGTGGTGTTCGTTGGCAAGAGAGACCCTCAGATGGGTTAGAGGCCTATTTCATCCTTATCATCCATGATGGAAGAGATGATTTTGTGTTCTTCAAAGGATCATAAGTTGGTGTTTCCTACTGTCTTAGAAGAGTACCTTGATGTCTTTCCAGAAGAGGTTGTAGCATTACCCCCTCGATGAGAGATCGAGTTTGGGATCAAGCTACAACCAGGAGCGTCTCCTATCTCTATGCCTCCATATTGGATGGATCCTTTTGAGTTACTAGATTTACATACATAGCATGCTGGTCTATTACAATGCATTTTTTTAGTTGAGTGTCTCAGTTGGGTACACTATTTTTGTTTTTGAAGAAGGCTGACGGTGGTTTTCAGTAGTGTGTCGATTATCATCGCTTAAACAAAGTGACAGTGAAGAATCACTATCCTATTCTATTTATTGATTATTTATTCGATCAACTGAAGGGTACATGTTGGTTCATAATGATCGATTTTCAGTAAGGATATCATCAGATGCATGTGAAGGATGAGGATATCCCGAATACTTCCTTATATCATCATTAGGGGAATTATGAGTTCGTTGTAATGTCGTTCGGTGTGACAAATGCTCGGCTGTGTTCATGGGATTAATGAACACTGTGTTCTGTGAGTTTCTAGACATGTTTGTGGTGGTTTTAATCAACAAAATCCTTGTATACCCCACTTCTAAGGAGGATCATTCTGAACATCTACACATCATTTTGGGAGTTCATCGTCAACATCAGTTGTTTGGGAAGTTGTCAAAGTGTTAGTTTTGGGTTCGAGAAGTCCATTAATTGGGGAATGTTTTGTCCCAGCAGGGATTAGTTGTGGATCCATAGAAGATAAAAGCAACTACGTCTTGGGCAGCCCCCCAAACAGTGTCATAGGAGGGAAGTTTCCCTGGTCTCACGGGCTACTACAGGAGGTTTGTAGCTGATTTCTCTTGACTTGTGACTTCTTTGATATCTTTGACCCAGAAATATAAGGCATTAATAAGGAATGAACAGTGTCAGGAAGCTTTCGTGTATCTAAAAGAGAAGTTACAAGTTCTCTAGTTCTTTGTCTTCCATACGAGGGAGTTCTGTTTTATATTTTTTGTGATGCTTCACCTCTGGGGTTAGATTGTGTTCTGATGCAACCAAGATCAGTTTTTTCTTATGGGTCTTGGTAGTTTTGCCCCCATGTATGTAACTATTCCACCCATTATCTTGATTTGGCAGTTGTGGTGTTTAATCTGAAGTGGTGGAGACATACCTCATTGGTGAGCCCTTTGTGGTTTTCATAGACCATAAGATTTTGAGGTATGTTTTCTCCCAAAGTGACTTGACCTTAGGACGAAATCAGTGGATGGAGTTCTTACAGCAATACGACTTTGAAATAGTGAATACTCTTGGAAAGGGGAATGTTGTACCTGATGCGCAGATTTGGATGTCACGTAGTGATGCAGTGTGTGAATTTCATGATTCCTGGATAGTTATGGATGAACTATCAACATTACATCTTGATATAGGAGAAGTTGGGGGAAGAGGTTGTCTTTTCCATATGATGGTGCAGTCATCTCTGGTGCAGCAGGTGGAAGAGTCCCAGTTGTGGGATTTATAAGAGGATGTCTGGAGAGTCTGAGTTATTTTTGGTGAGGCCACAGATGGTTGGTTTGAGGATGAACAACACAGAGTTTTATATCATGTAATAATATTTGTTCCTTTGATGATGTGTGAGATACCTATCATAGAGTTCCATAGTTCCCTATTAGCGATACATATGGGTGTGGAAAAGATGTACCAAGATGTGAGGATCCGGTTTTGGTGTCCTAGGATGAAGCATGTTGTTGTGGAGTTTTTGTCTCGATGTTTGGTGTTCTAAAAGGTGAAGGTTGAACACCGTGTTTCTGGTGGTCTACTCCTTCCGTTAGATGTTCAATAGTGGAAGTGAGAGGACATCACAATGGACTTTTTTTACAAATTTGTCTCATGATCGGGGAGGACATGATGCTATTTGGGTGGTAGTGGATTGTTTAATGAAATCATCCCACTTTATAGTAATCAATCAGTTGAGCTTAGTGGATGTTTTGTCATGGAAGTATCTAGATAAGGTGGTGAGACTTCATGGAGTACCATGGACTATTATTTATGATCGAGATCCTAGTTTTACCTCTTTGGTGTTGAGAGGTCTCCAGCATGCTTTTGGTTCTCAACTAGTCCTTAGGACTGCTTTTCATCATTAGAAGGATGGTCAAACTGAGCGGACCATCCAGAATCTGGAAGACTTGTTACACTCTTGTGTCCTGGATTTGGGAGGTTCGTGGATGAGGCACTTACACTTGGTGTAGTTCTCTTACAAAAATAGTTTTCACTCCACCATCATTATGGCGCTGTTTGAATCCTTGTATGGACGGACATTCCGTTCTCCGTTGTGCTTTACTAGGGCCAGAGAGTCATCAATTCTCAGACCACAGCTTGTGAAGAATACAACAGAGATGGTTCAGGTGATTTGTAAGAGGATAAAGATAACAACTGATCATCAGAAATCATATTCCAATCAAAGGTGGAGGCCCTTAGAGTTGGATGTTGGGGATCATGTATTTATGAAGGTGACTCCCCATCGTAGGCAGTGAAGGTTTGGTCGTGGGAGTAATATTTCTCCTATGATTGTTGGGCCTTTCAATGTTTTGGCTCAATTTGGAGCTATGGAATATCAAGTTTCACTTCCCCCATAGATGAGCTAGATACATGATGTTTTCGGTGTATCACAGCTCTGTCGTTATCTTCATGATGACTCTCACATCATCGAATGGGGAGAGATCGACATTGATGATGATGCGACCTTTGAGGAGAGACCTATTTAGATCCATGTCTGTAAAGATAAGGTGTTGCGTGGGTGCTCTATCCTCTTGTTTCATGTCTTGTGGAAACATGATGTCATGGAGGAGTGTACATAGGAAAGTTTGTCACATATATGTGATTAGTACCTAGAGTTGTTTGATGCTTAACTCTTTTCATGTAACGATGTTCCCTTTTTGGTTATAGATCTTTCGTATTTATGAGATGTCTTTCTTTGTTTTCATCTTTTGGTTTGCTATCTTTTGAGAGGTATCTCGATGGGTAGTTGTTCATACTTCTTTTCAATTCCCTTTTAGTTTGGTTTGAATTCATGAGGAAGATAATGTATTGAGAGGTATCTGATGTAATGGTCATGACCTCTCTAGTCCATTTCTTTGTGAAAATATATTGTTTGAGGTGTTCTAGTGGTTGAGGTGACTTATCTCCAACACTTTTAAAATTTTTCCAATTCTACAATTAGTTCTATCTCTGAGACTGATGTAAACAGTTCCATCGGTGAGACTGATTTGAACGGTTCCATCGGTGAGATCAATGTGAAGTCTTCCATCGCTGAGATAGATGTGAATAGTTCCATTGGTTAGACTGATGTGAAGAGTTCCATTGATGATACCGATGTGAACAGTTCTATCTGTGAGACTGATGAGAAAAGTTCCATCAGTCGAAATGATGTGAACACTTACATCAGTGAGACTGATTTGAATAGTTCCATTTGATCGGTCTGTTATTCTGTGAAGAATTCTATCTGATCAGTATGACACTTGTGAATACTACCATCAGATCAGTGAGTCCGGTATCGGTGATTCTAGGATCAGTTAGTCATTCTGTGAATAGTTTTTCCAGGATCAGTGAGTCCAGGGTTGGTGATTCATTCTGTGAACAGTGTTTCCAGGATCGGTGAGTCCAAACTCAGTGAGTCATTCTGTGAACACTGTTTCCAGGATCAGTGAGTCCAGGATCGATGAGTCATTCTAGAAATAGTGTTTCCAGGATCAGTGACTCTAGGATCGGTGAGTCATTTCATGTACAGAGTTTCCAAAATCAGTAGGTGTATAGTTTTTGCGGGATCGTGAACAGTGTTTTCAGCTTCCTACAGTTTCACCCCTTTGACGTTTTCTTTGACATAAAATGCATTCAAGGAATTTTTTTAAGGGATTTAAGGTCAAATAAAATCTCATAACTCCTTTATTAGTTTTCCTAATTCTAGGGATTCCTTTATTTGGTCAATCCATGTGGTTTAATGCAATTCCCATTTAATGGAAAATCCATCATATCTTAAACTACTACTCTATTAAATCTTCTAAAGGGATGAGATATCATCTTCCCTTGTTATACCTTCTTATTCCCTGGTGTGAGACACTCGAACATTTCCTTCTTCCATAAGAGCGTTGTAATCGATCCTTAATCCTCTGATCATTTCCCCTCGATGTTTCTTAGTAATGCATGTGCACCCCCTCTTTTAGTGCAAGCAGCAAGTGTTGATTCTTCATCAATATAAGGTATGTTTTATCATCATTTTTTTGGGTTCATCTCCATTTTTTTCTCCTTGGCTTGTTACGGTATGTGATCTCCATACTTATAATGGTTTTTTTCATCAGTTTCGGTTGGGGCGGTCATACCACAACGTCCTCGGGTGGATACAGTTGTCACAGGAGGAGGTGATCGTGATCCTTTGTGTGGATCATTCTTATATAAATAATGAAAAGAACCGTTTAAGGTAGGGGATTCATTGATTATCTTTTCTTTTATGTGAAACTTCATAGTTAGGATGTTTTATCCCATTGGATCCCAATGGAATTGAAAAAATATATATTTGATCCGGATAAATAAATTGATATTTATTGCATGTTATTGCCTCTTGTTTTGCTAGATATAGTGATTTCTATGCTTTATTTGTTTATCTTTTCATTCTTGATGGATATTGGTAAATAATGTAAAGATGGAATTAATCGATAATTATTTGGTTAAGATAAAGAGGCATGTGAATGAATCTGGTTCATCTTGTTGTAATTTGATGTTAATAAAATTGGTTCAGTACGAATTTTTTATTTTTTTGATAGAATAATATTTAGGATTCCCAAATTTGGAAGCTATGAATAATAAATCAGTTAATACAAGATGGATTATAGAACTAGTTGTTTGATAAAAGATAATTCCTTGTGGGGTTTTGAGTTACCTTCTATCTTGCTTAAGGGCCAAGAGCCCAATTGATATGATGTTTGTTTTCCAGCTTCTTGTGTTGTGATATGAGCCTGGATGGATGTAGTGATATGTGGGGGCATGGAGGCCTACTAGTTGTGGCATTAGTTGATGCCTAGAGTAGCGAGATGCATCAATTTATACATGTGGGTGCCAGGGAGGGCACTAGGAATGATGAAAAGAGTTGGATGTGAACGTTTAGATTCTTAAATATTCTTATTGGTTTTTTATCTACTTTACTTTCCCAACTGCTCAAGTCAGCTAGTCATTCTTACCCTTCTTCTAAAAGGGTAAAAGACGCATGGGGTATGCCACGTGATTTTCATGTTTAGCTTCTCAGTGGAGGACGGGTCTACACTCTTGTTATAGGCAGAAAAGACTCGACAGGTAGTTCATCTACTCACTATGTTGATCACCCTTTTTTAGTAGCATATAATGTTTTTCTAGAATTTCTTGGAATATGAAAAGTAATTCAGTAAATAAATAATTGAATAAATGATGTTAACCCATGGGGTTGTATCTTGTTGGGATGCAATGCTGATGTTACAATTTTAAAGGGACAGTGGACTTTGGATTTTATGCTAGTGAAATTTAATGTGGAATTGTTAATGGTTAATTATTGTTTAAAGAATTAAATAACATAAAGTGTAACTGATAAAAATGGAATGAATTAATGTAATAAATCTCTTTAAATGGTTGTGTGATTATTGGATACGTAGTCTTAGAAGTGGAAGTCGGGTGTTCGAGAGACGTTAGCTGTAGTTGATTCTAAACCTAGGTTATGCCTATGGTGTGGTTGTGAGATATCGTATATTAGGTACATTTGGTGTTTCTATATGCTACTCCACCCTGTCAGTTAGGGAAATTGATGCCACAGAGATTCTGAGCCCTAGGGGGTGTTTTCCCAAACATCTCGGTGGGGGGATGGGTTGCTGACTACACCCTTTTCCCCCTCTCTCCTCTCTTGGTAGATTCATGTGTTGGTAGGAACAATAGTTATTTTTCCACATATATGTGCACAGAGGGCTGTAATGGATTGTGTTTATTTAAGCACATAAATTCTGGATATAGTTTCATATAGAATACTGTAGGTTTAATGTGTAAAGGTTGTGATGTCTTAAGGATACTTACTCAGTTTATGGGTTGTAATGGATTGAGGTATAATACCCGACATATGATACACATTATGCGAGTGGTGGTTTCTCTTAGAAACTACCTGGTTACATTGTTTACGTGGACATGGTGGTTTTGTAGCATGAGGTTCATTTTGTGGTTCCTCGCCCAGGTGTCTACGGGCAATCCTTTTTGGAGAGAGATTCTTAGGACGTGAGATGTTGGGGTAAAATGGAAAACTAGGGGGGAAGAAGTAGCGGGGTACCCTTGATATTATTTTTTATATTATAAACTCTTGTATGTGTTACTTGATGAGAGTATCCATGGTGAGGCTAGGAACATAGTATTCCTTTCTAGGTGACGATTTTCCTTTACTTGTTGTTCTCTATTCTTTAGCTTGCTCTCTTTACTACTGTATGAGAGGATTTGTGGAGGATCCTTCTGAGTATACTGTTATACTCAACCTATGTTTATATAAACTATTTTTTAGGTTAGTTAGAGTAGGTTGGAGATCAGTCTGGTCTCTACAAGCATTGGGTTGCATGAGCTGTTTGGGCATTGTGGTTGCCTTTGTTTATACATTATTATGGGTACATGCTATTTTCCCCTTTTAATTGTAGTAGTTTTGCATGACATTACGTATGTGTACTTGAGATTTCATTTATATTTCAATATGAGTTGGAGGTGGTTGGTATCTATCATATCTCTCTCTTCTGCATGGGTTCTCTTAGAGGGTAATTCCTCCCATCTAGGTGTTTACTATACCCATGGTGCTAGTGACCAACCTGGGGCCTACTGGTGGTGGGACTCAGGGTTCATTATCTCCCTTCTCACATTGTCGGTCTCAGAGGGGTACACTTTGTGGGGAGGGGGATGTGAGAATTGAGTTTAGTGAATATATATGTCATTAATTTAGTTATTTTTTTTATTTTTAAAATATAAATAATCATACTATATCTAATAACAGTAACAACTGATCATTGTAAAAAAACAACCTAAAATGCTTGTACTAAGAAGAAAAAAGATTTATTTATTAGTTAAAATTCAATTTAATTTACCTTTTTTATATAATCCTTAAAAATTAATATTAATCACCTTAATAAATTCTAAATAATTTCTTTAAAATTTTCTAATAATTATGATATAAATAAAGAATATCCACCACATCCATTCTCATACATATATTGTAACATTTTCTTAGTTTGGTCGGTTTAACCACCAACATGAAAAATTTTATAACTTTATATCAATGATACCTTTTTAAAAATAATATTTCATATTGATAAGTAATTACTATTGTGTTTTTTTTATTTTGAATGGTAATATACATATTTAACTCATTAATTTATAAAACATCATTCATTTGTTATATTGTAAAAAAATAATCTTTTCACCAACTTAATCATCACAAGTAATGACTAAAATAATTATAAAACTAAATTATAACACATTATAAATAATTATAATGAACCAATCTATTATATTTTATAATCTAATTATAATGGATTATAAAACCCATAAATTTTTATCATAGTGAAAGCCTTGTTTAACTTATCATATTAATTGTTTTTGAGTTGAGCTGTGTTTGCATAATGGATTAAGGGACTTAAAAATCCCAAGAATAACCTTATGTGTTTTTTGTAATATTATTTACAAATATAGTTAGCACAATTCAAAGGAAAATGTAGTTATAGCATAGTACCATCATGGAGTTGAGTCCATTCTATAGAGGAAAGGGCTACACCGTAGTGGCATCGATCGATGGATGTTGAGTTGTATCCTTCTCTGTGGAGTGTTATTCATGGATGTTAAACCATGGTGGTTTATACCACAACATAGAAACTATTCCAATTCAGTTTCAAATAGCTGGTATAACAGTTCATCCATCCTTCAATCATTGGGTGTCAACCCTCTTTAAAAAATATTGTGAATTTTATTTAGGGGACCATTATGGAATTGATTTGGGGCCTTCATTTTAAAATTCATGTTATGAATTCCCAAGGAATTAAAATTTATTTTAAAAGCTAATAAAGTCACAAAAAATACTAACCTTCCTTCTTCTATTGGCATCAATATAGTGTTTTTAACATATTTTGAGATAATTCAACACTCTATAACTTTACCTATGCTTTAAATTTTCAAATTTTAGAGTTTTCATAAACTGTAATACCCTCTTATGAAATATGGTGGTCTGTTCCCAAACCACATATATTTTTCCTATGTTTAGTGGTATCTTACATTGAAACCATGAACTGTGATGGCTACATCTACACTATGGTGGTAGTTTTCAAAACACCTCTATTCTATAGCACACTACATGCACTGTAGAGCCCTCCAAACATCCAAGATGCCTTGAAATTGAGCATGAAGTTTTCTTATGATCATCATTAAGAGTCCTTTGTTGGTGATCATGTTCCGATTAGTCTGTGAACACAGATTGGGTGAATACATCATTTATAAACCATGATTTTAACATTGAAAACTATGTGTTGGGATGGTCATTACCTCATGGGGATTTTTTCAATCATGTTTCCATATTATTATTTATGTGTTAGAATAATTGATAACCATTATTAACTTAAGATCATATGTGGGTGTGTGTATAGACCATTAGACACATTAGGATACTGTTTCAATAAGAATAAATATAGTAGATTTTATAGTGTCTGATGTTGATTCACATTTCATTATATGATACTACTATATTTTACATGATATAAGGCTATATTTGTTATCATGATATACCATAATATGTGTCGTCTTTCCTATAGAGGATTGTTTTGTAGAACATGGGAAAAGGGACCATCGTGTTATGATTATCCTGAGGGGGTGTGATTGATTTTTAACAGTGATAAATGTGGGGCATCATAGCCTTGTGGGTCAAATGAAACTGAATCCCTTTAGGATGTTGAGGAAATGTGTTGATACATGATTCCTTTTGGATTCCATGTAGCCTATTGAATCAATGCCTTGTGGATTCCAAGTAGCATGTCAACATGATGACTTTTGGATTCTCAGTTTCATTCCCACTCAATGCCTGGTTGATTTTTAGTGGCACACCAATAGACTTGGAGATATCTTATGATCATTTCGGATGACTCATGATCATCATTATAGTATGGATCCAAAGTAGTTATAAATTTGGGTTTGTGGAGGTTTGGTTAGCATGTACCACATGGATTTCGATTTTATGATGTTATTATTATTATGAATTTATTATATTCCTAGAATACACCTATTATAATTGAACATACTTGGTTTATGACGTATTGGTGGTGTCCTACTAGGTTTTTTAATCACCCAATATTCAAATATTTTGGTGTGCCTATAGATTTAATGACTATAGAATAGGTGAATGGAATAGGGAATATGAGGGATATTTAAGAAGATAGAATAGAGATTAGATATGATTGAGATGAACTCTATACAGATATCTGATTATTCTTTTATTTATATGCACTTATTATTTTCTTTATTCCAATGACTATAGGATCTTTTTATTGATTATATGAAATGAATGCCCCATTTTTATTCTATTTCTATATGATCAGAGTAGTTTATTATTGTATTGTTTATGAAATTTTATTTATATTATGACATGATATTGTGGTCATAGTCTCCCCATCAATATACTAAAACCCTTAATGCTAGGCGATAACACCTTGCATACAGGGATGGGAACATGAGGTCATGTAACCATCCGACATGGGCGTAATGGGTAATCCTAGGATGTAAAAAATTATATAAAAGTACTAGGATTTAATAATTTTTTCATCTCTTTTCCTTTATTTAGGGTTAGGTCGATATGACATAGGATGTTTAGGACTCATGAAGGAGAACTATGATAATTCCTCTACAAAACTGTATAGTGGACCTCTATGTTTCTATAAAGTGTGGAAACTTATTTTTTCTATTAAAATGACTAAATTTTCCTAGGTAACTTCACATGATGTGGATATATGATTTATGATATTTTGGGTGAATTCATGAATCATGGATTGGAATGTGGGTTCACATTCCATATATATATCATTGTTATGAAACACGGTAGTTTATTAATTAAATGCACTGATGAGTGCTATCTGTTTAGGAGAGTTTATATAGTGTTATGTATCTATGTTACCATGTTATTATAATATATCCTTTTTGAATTAGTTAGTTAAAATAATAATGTTTTTTTATTAGTGTATATATAATGACTATGACTAACATATATGGACAAAAATAATGGTTTGTTTTAGAATGGGTATACCTTGGGATATGGGTAGACTCCTCGGAAAAAACCATTGTGTGGTCCCATAGACTGGATATGACATGTTATGTTCCTAATGTTATTCATGTTCATAATATTCCCCCTTGAAAAACATTGATGGGAACACCAGTTGTGATAGCCTATGATGATCTCATGAAATAACCTATGGCATAAGAGGATATACCCAATTACTCTCATATGTGGGAATAAGAGATGCATTTTTCAGAGTCGGTTAAGCCATGACTCTTTTTTATTTTTCTTTTCCATGGAAAAAATCATTCATATGACAATGAATAACCATTCTCGGGATTTATAGAACCATCAACCATCAAATTTCTAGGGTATTGGTGGATCGTATGTTGTAGATGGCTGGATGAACATTATTAATAGATTTTTCAGGATTTTCTAGACTTCTGTGGAGGGTTTGATGATTACAAAAACTTTTATTTTTCAGGGACCCACCAATAGATGGTGGACTACCATGAATCATTCAGTGAGATGATAAAGTCTTACTTAGGATACCATCAATGAGTTTTTTCCCCGATAACACTTTCATGAGATAATGAAATTTTACTATTCCCAATAGTTCATAGAATTAAGATAGGGTTCCATGACCATCTATTCATACTTTTACCATTTTATAGAGTTACATCTCATTACTCTTTCATTATTTGGGCATGATGTGTATAAGGATTGAATGTTCATGATGTGACATTGTTCAGAGGTCAGATGTTAGGTTAGGGGATTTAACCTACTGACATAATCATAAGTTCTTCAAAAAAATATTTGACCATTGATAAGGGGATATAGATAGACATGGAATCATGATTAATCATGGTTCATAGAATTCTAAGGTTTTATTTAAAACTCATTACTAAAAGAATTTTTTTAACTTAGTAGTGAAAGACCAGAGACATGAAGGAGACTAACAACATGTTGGTGGAGTAGAGTGTACCTTCATCATCTACCCTCAGAGGAGTCCATCATTCTTATTCTATGAAAAGGTCAGAAATTTCCATAGGTTATGTTCATCATTTTGTATCATGTGTTGATAGTGCAGAAAGACAAGGAATCTTAAAGGGTTTTGATGCCATGTTTTGGTAGAGGTAGGGTTCATACATGATCTTTGACTCTTGGATCAATCTGGGATAATCATTCATAGCTATAGACTAGTCATACACCTTGATTAAAGGGATGTAAAGATGAGGAAATTTGATTGTACCCTATGGATCAAAATATTGTAAATGATGGAGTTGGGATCTCTACTATTCGAGTTATATTTCTAATCACTTATATTTTACTTAATACCTTGTTTGAAATAGACTCTTTCAATTATTTCATATATACAAAATTAGTTTATTATATTAACTTAATGGTCATGTTATCCTCTATGTTTGTCTCCCTTGATACACCATTGGGCATAATACTGAACTATATTCAGAAATTCCAAGAGTGTCCATTATTCATCACCATCTATGTACATCTATAGAAATTAATTATTCTAGAGATGATAACTTTGGATGTGATTCTTAGGGTCCATTATCTGACCAGAAGTTGAGAACGTTTTTATTACTATCATACACTAGTGTAATTTAAATCTTTCAAGGGAGAATGATATGTGATGAATAGATACAAGGAATTGGGAGTAGGGAGTGTTGTACCAGACATTGGCCAACTGAGAAGGATCAAGGAATAGATAAAGGGCTTGGCTCTATCAACATGATCAATAACACCCCCTGAAACTTCCTCTAATAATAGATCTCCATCAAGATTTCCTTCGAACGACATCACATGACATCATCCAAGTAGAGGTGTTTACTTTTATATTGATCTCACAGTGGTTGGACAGCCCATTTTGAAACCCATATATTTATGTAACCAACCAAGTAGAAGGATATCCTTTTGAATTTGGATGACATAGAGTGGAAGGGATTAATGAGATTGATTACTTCCCCATGGGGTAAACCTATGTTCTTCTTCAAGAAGGTGGATGATATTCCTTGACACTGTGTCGACAAATAGATGATGAACTAGGTGAACATGAATAGTGAATACCAATTTCCCATAATTGTTTATCTTTTCAATCATTTATAGGAGACCAATGGTTCTCTAAGAATGATCATCGACCAAGAAATCACTAATTGTGATTTAGAGAAAAAGAAATTACAAATATGGTCGTTTAGGGTTGGTATGGGATGTACAATTAATTTTTGATGTTCTTCAAGAAAAAAAACATGCCAATAATGATTAGGGATCTCATAAAAAAGATGGTCCACCCATATCTGGACTTATTCATGAAGGTGATCATTGATGACATCATGATCTACTAACTAACCCCAGAGAAACATGCTAGAAACATCAAGATAGTCTTGAGTACACATTGAGTACATTAGCTTTATTCTAAGATAACAATGTTTTAATTCTGACTATAGGAGTTGGTATTCATGGGGTATGTGGTGTCTGTGTAACACTTGGAGATTTTAAAATAACATTATGTTTGATAGGGTATACAACATGCAACACCAAGCATAAACGTACAAAAACATATTATTAAATATGTACAATATAACCTATCCATTAAATTATATGTAATTAGAAGGATAAAACACCTTAGGAAATAGATATAATTACCTGAATAAATAAAAAAAATATTTATTAATTATTACGATATAAGAACAAAATTATTTGTAAATATAGTTTATTCTTTGAAATACATTTTTTTATAAAAAATGTTTTCAAATGTTTTTTGTGAGAGAATATTATAAATTATTTTTATAATTTTGGAAATTTTATATGATTTAATGGAAATTATTTTTTAACTATAAATTCAAAATTATATTCTAGTAATTTTTTTGTATTTTTTGGAAAAGATTGATTTTCCAGTGAATTGTGGAAAATAGTGATTTTTATTTAAAATTGTATTTTTTTAATCATTTAAAATGTTATATTTTTTTGAATGGTTTAAAATTTTCATTAGTTCACATATATTATTAATAATACAAATTAGTTAATTTGGATCAATTGTATGGTTTAATATGTTATAGAAGTATTTTTATACATAAAATGGTATTCTTTCTGAAAAAAAAAATTCATCTTTTTTTGTGTTTTTATCTCAAAATAATATCTAATATTTATAGAAATGTAATATTAATGAATTCATTAAATATTTAGATTGAGGAGGTATATATTTGGTAAATATATCCTATTTATTTTTAAGCATTATGAATTGTAAGTCTGGTAAAAATTGGTATTTATTCAATTAATATATAATAAAATATATAACATTTGACAATCTAAAAAGTAATATTTTTAGAGTGAGTTACTATTCAATATGAATTTTACTAATATATATTATATATTGTGAAAAAATATATTAGTTTTTATATTTATGAAACCATATATTAGGGATTATAACCCTATTATTGGGTTTGAGGATAAGTTTATATTTAGTATAACATAGAAATGTTTTGGTATAGAAGATATTATGTCAGTTTCCTAGAAATAAATCCCTATATGGATACTAAAAGTGGATAGGGTTTTAGCATAGGTTAATATAGGTATAATAACCCAAAATATAGTTTTTCATGTATATAATGGCCATCAATCTGGTCCATGGTTACTGTACTATTATTAAGAACCTTGTTTCACACTACTAGGGTATTAATAGTATGATTATTGTGGTATATAGTTTTATTGTTTCTAAATTTTATGGATTTTGAATCGAGTCATATGTAATTTTAATGGGTTTTCAGGATACATAATTATGGAATGGATTATGTTGATCTTTAGGGTGTTATTAGTGAGTTTTTTTAGACTAATATATTATTTTGATAACATGTGCTTACCATTTTGGATTTGGTTAATATTTATAGATAGAATTAAATAATTTTAATTCTTTAATGGATATTATGATCCATTAATAGTTAACATTTGTATATTAGGCATAAAGAAAATCATCTTAAATATTAAATTCTTAGAGTAAGAGATAAAGTGGATGTTGATGAAATTAGGAATACGTAATAGAAAGTGATAATGTAAGAATATTATTTTGTTTTCTACATTAAGATAGTAAAATAATCCCTCACCATTATCAAGATGGTCTTGAAATAACAAATATTATATTTTACAATCATTTTCGATGAATTAGTGGTCTTTTCACCCACCACATATTTATGGATTTGTGGTTGTTATCATTCTCCATGAAATGTTCTCTATTACTATTTATTAATCCTTGGGAGTTATTTTTCTCCTCCATGTCTATAAATTAACTTCTCACTGATTTTATCTTATTTATAAAACAATTTTTTTAATTCCATACGACCGTTTTATATCACATTTCTTCATTTTAAACCATTTTACAATGTGGGATATCCATAAAAAAATTTCCAAAGATAATATCTTGATTACTGATCACAAGCTAAAATCATGGAAAGAAAATTCACTTAAGAGATATATAATTAAACAATCTTATTTTTTAAAAGAACACTCTGTTTGATGGCATATAAAACACACAACAACAGGCTTAAACAAATCACAAAATTTTTATATAAATATTGCAATTATTACCTAGCAATAAAATTAAAAGGAATGAATTGTATTATAAAAATGATTAAATATATATAAATTAAATAATAAATATAAATGTATTGAGAAAGTCATTGGATATAATTACTCAATTTTAACTAAAGAAATTTTATTTTTCAAAATACATTTTGGTCAAAATGTCTTTTATTGATTTTTTTTGAGAAAATATTATAATTTATTTCGATATAATTTATAAAATTTTTGTGATAAAAATATATCATTTTTGTAACCATCATGTAAAAATAAGCTTATAGTGAATTTTTTAGATATTTCAGAACATATTTATTTTCCAATTGATAGAGAAAAATAATTTTTTTAAAGAAATTTGTATTATTTTTTCAATCATATGAAAATATTTATTTTGATTTAAAATTGTTTAAAATTAAAAATTTTCTCATTTATTATTAATAATATAATGTATTTAATTGGAAAAAATTTTATGGTTGAATTTTTTATTAAGACATTTTAATTATTCAAAATTCATTTTTCTTAAAAACTTTTTATCATTACATGTTGCATTTTTTTTCTTATATTGATATTTTATTATATTAAAAATTGAATCTTAATAAATGGATTCCTTATTTGGAATTATGATTTCCAAAAATTTTCAATATGTGTCTTTTATTTTTACATATTATTAATTGTAACCATGGTAAAATTTATCACATCAGTTATGGGTAAATCGTGTTATTAAGGTTAAAAATAATATAACATGGACTATAAAATGACCCTAACACTTGGATTTATTCTATTTTATGATTTGGGTATAATAAAATCCATCAATGAATCTAATATATAGTCACATGGTTCCATATTTAAAAGCCTCATAAAGTGTGAACATAATGGGGAGGAAAGTGATGGAAGTGAAATTTTCCAAAAGATTGACATATCAAAGGCTTTCAACACCCAAAAATTGATTTTTTATGCTCAATTTTATGATGACATTTAGATTATATAATTCTTTTATAAGATTGATATGTTCTATCCTCTCATCTTCATGGTTTTTCATTCTTATCAATACATCCCCAAGTGGTTTTATTCAATGTACAAGGGGTATTTACCAAGGAGATTCACTCTCAAGATTCCTATTTTCTATCACTGAGGACTACCTATGTAGATTCATTAATGACCATGATTGGGATGGAATTTGTAAAAAAAATAAGATTTTCTAGGGGAGAAACCATTCCACCATTCCTTCTATATACAGATGGCATTCTTCTCTTTGGTTAGTATTCCGAGAGGACCTTCTCTTTTATTTAGGCCCTTTTCACCCATTATGAGGAAGTGGTTGGACGGGAAATCTCTTTGGTTAAATCCTTCATTGTGTTTGGTGATGGTATCACTATGGGAATACATAACTGAATTTCATGAAGACATAGTGTGAGGGAAGGATCCCTTCCCTTTACCCAATTTGGTGTCCCGATCTTCTGGGGAAAAGTTAAAAGCTAATTTCAAATAAGAATAAGGCATTAAATTTTTAACTATCTTTGTATATGGAAGGGGAAATAAATGTCTCAATATAGAATATTGTGTCTTTTCAGTTTTGTTATCACGTAAAATTTTTTACTCTTTCTCCCTCTACAGTTGTCCATGATGCCTCATCAAGGAGTTTCATGGGATGATCATGAACATCATGTAGACTAGATCAGTGCATGAAATAAAATTGGTCATTGTATCATGGAAGGATTGTATTATTCCCATAGAGATAGGGGAATTTTCATCAAATAACTAAAAAAATTATGATCGACTCACTAAAAAAATTTACATGGAATCTCTTGACCACTATTTAACCTTATTGTGACTTTCTTTCAAGTAGGTTAAAGAGGATGTAACAGGATGAATATAACTAATATGTTGGTACTTTGGTCTAGCCTCCAGTGAACCATTCCATCAATGATATAATTAGGAATACCAAATTTATTGTCTCTATAAAATTTTAATTGATCTGTTGGAATACTTATTGAAATTATATAACCCTTAATGACCACATTATCATTCTCTTTGATCAACTTCTGATGAAAATTGACGAGTTCATGGAAACATTTAGCAACCATGATGTTGTACCCATGCAGGTCATGGTGGAAATTTAGCACCATACCATCACATTCATTGACACTCTATTCTTGAATCCAAGAAAAAGTTATTGATTTAATGTGAATTAATATTACAAGATAGAGAGTGGAAGAACAAACAGGATTCCATCATGGATGTAAATGTTCAAGGAACACATCATTCCGACGCCGAGGTACATAATTCTTTGGAGAATCTTTTAAAATTTACTAAAAACGCATGATAAACTGAAGAATCTTGGATAGTAAATTGTTTTAGCTTTCCATCTCTTTCATAGAGAGTAATATAAATTTCAGCACCAATTCATTAATTTTGAATTTTCATAGGAAGTTTGGAAATTTTTAAGTTGGTTTTTTGTTTTGGATTTTGGTAGATGTAGGCAATTGGTTAAAAACATGGATTTCATTAGTCATGATAAATGGAGTGAGAAGATTCATCATCTCATTATTGTAGTGAATTAATCAATAATTTCCTTAATCTGGAAGGCATGAAATGGAATTGTGTTTTAGGGTAATGTTTCATCAACTCATAATGGATTCTTTTCCATGCATAAAGAGGTTCATGCCATTGTATGAGTAAAAATAGGTGAAATTCATAGCACTCTGACTAACATGAAAACTATAGAGATTTTTGGAGTTGTAGATAGACCCAAACATCCCTTGGTCCTTCAATTATTGAGATGGATTCCACTAATTGATTCATCGATTAAAGTCATTGTGGGTGGTGCGGCCTCTAGAAATCCAATACCCTCATGAAGTGTATGTATTTTATGAACCCATTGTGTATTTTTCAAAGGTCCATTCAACCATTATATTAGAATTGGAAATGGATATGAAGCTATCTTATGGGTGATGATTCTTTCCATCAAGCAGTTATAAATTGAACATCCACTACATTGAATCTATCTCTGAAGCTTCAATGATGGTCTTGAAGACATGAATCCATTATATAATATGGTAACTCCTTCCACTTTGTATTGATTATATTAATAATTCAACTTAGATCAATATGGAAGTTTCATGTGTGTATAGATATGAGAACTAGTTGGTATATTAGCTATAGAAATGGGAAATTATGGAAAAAAGCATGATGTGGTCTTTTAGAGTTTTTTACTATTTCACAACAATGGTGGATGATAAATTCATGGGGTAGTTCACTAACATCTTTTTAAGCTCATGTGTAATTCCTGACTCTATTTTTTTATTTTGCATTAATACATTTTTGGGACTTGATTTTTCAAGATCATGTATATTCTTGGTAATTTTACATTAGATTAATTTATTTCTAATTTCTACTGATTAAATAGTTTCATAAAATTCTTACTCAATGACAATTTAGTATTTATTAAATTAATAGAAAAATATAACAAATTATTTTAAATACTATAATGTAATATTTTCTATGTTATTCATAGTGACCAATGTATTCTATAGATATATATGACATATTAGATACTATTTAAAATTATATATTCAAAATCAAATTATTTTTAAAGTCATTAATTTTAAATTAAATTAATAGTTCCAAAATATGTAATTAATGATATTTTATAATAATTAATATTTTACTAAATGATATAGGATTTTAAAAAATATTATCATCAGAAATATTAATGGTATATGGTTTAAAATATCATTCATGGCCCCTTTATGGGATGTTTTTTATTTTAGGATAACATTTTTCACCCTTAAAGGGTATAAAACATTAATATTGTGGTAATTGTCAAAATGGTTAACAGGGGGTTAAAACTAATATATAATAGTAAAAACATAACCAAAACATGTAAAATTTTTATTATATGAGATTATTTATACTCAAACTCATATTATATTCAAATTATATAAATTTGGATCCATTTATGCATAAAAAATAATTTATATTAATTTAATACTCTAAGAAATCCCAATAATTTCCCTCCCCTCACTTATAAATGAACACCACATATCTCTTTCCATTACACCACATTGAGAAACCTATATCAGAAAACCATGAACAATTCCCTTATCAACTTCCTTAACTTTATTTAGATGTTATAAACCACTTCAAATAACAAACATAGTTCCACTAAAGGGAGATCTAAAGGATGTCTACTAAAGAAGAGGTAATTTTCTTTACCAACTCTTCCATGTTTATTTCTTCTTATAAATCTTATTAATGAGCTGTAACCATCCAAAAATAATAAAAAAAATATCATCCATCTATTAATATATTATTATTATTATCATAT
Organism: Viscum album; assembly: GCA_963277665.1. Taxonomy (NCBI): domain Eukaryota; kingdom Viridiplantae; phylum Streptophyta; class Magnoliopsida; order Santalales; family Viscaceae; genus Viscum; species Viscum album. Next base: position 1,899,489,708 of record OY728121.1, on the reverse strand, counting down.
ATCCATTTTCAAACACTTTTTAATCCTATGTAAAGATAATATATCACTCGTGTGTAAGTCTTGTTTACCATCTCCACATCGTAGTGTAATCCATTTTTCATCACTAATTTACTTGTATTTTTATAAATATGGAACTAATTAATATATATAATATTTATTAAGTAAATATTATTCTATAATTATGATATAATATATACCTTATTTCCTTCAAATCCAATAGTAAATGATAATTTCGCTCGGGCATACATGTGGAGTATAACCTCTATAAAGCAATATGATTTGTTTTTCATTTACAATTTTCATAGATGGTAATAAGGATATATTTAATGAATATTTGATATATATATGAAAAGATAATTTTTATATATATGTGAATTATTATTTAATTATCTTCTGTTCCATATTTTGAAAATTTAATACAGCAATGATGCATTCGTATGACCTATTGTCTCAATGAACAGTTTAATTCATTTTTCTATCTGTAATTTTTATGGATTATTATAAATATAAATATATACATATGATAAATATATATTATATTTATATCATTATCAAAATTATATATATTATGGATCCGTGATCAAAGAACAAGGACCAAAACTACAGAACCAAAACATATATGAAAAATGAATTAGTTACCACCCAGAATAATGACTTTAATAAATCATTATTTGTAAACTGATGATAAAAGGTAGTAAGTAAAAAATATATTGTGTGATCTATAATGGTATGTTTTTTTAATATATTTATAACAAATATATATGTATTGTACTATAATTTTTATAACACATGAATGAAATCAAATATGAGGTAACGGTTTTTTATCTCAAGTTTTCTTCTCTAGGAAATATTTTATAATATTCACCTATCTTCATTTATGAGGTCTATCTACTGTGGAGTATAAATTTCATATCAAAAATATAATTATATTAATTTTATTTAATGTTTTATTTAAATTCAATTATTTCATGGTGATTATGATTTCAATGTTCCCAAAGTGTCATGGGATTTCTTAACTCAATTTCCATTCATTGGGTTATACATCAATTCAATGACCATTTAATTCCACGATCATGTATAAAATTACCGCTAATATTATTATGTGGTATATTCACTTTCTTTTTTTATTTAAAATTTTAACACATAATAAATTCACATATTAATCATCACTTAAATTATAGAATAGTTGTAAGGGATTTCATTTCAACTTCCCTGCATTGAGGCATATTTTATTGTTATGAACCTATTGTATATTATATATTGTATATAATACCTATTTGACCTGATATATCATTATTCTACTTAATTTAAATATATGTAATGTTTCATTTGATGGTATTCCTTAAATGGGCTTAAGATTCAAATGTTTCCAAAATGGTAATGGTTTATTTTATAATCTCATCATTATTTAGCAGTGTTTATGTTTAAGTATCCTCTGTGGGGAATATTTTATGTATAAATATTATACCATATATATTTTCTTCTCCACTATTTATTTCTATATATTACAATTTTTCATTTCATTTTCATCTCTTAAAAAACTCATGATACCAAAATTTTGTTTTTAAGGATAACCGACCTTATTTTCCTATTAGGTTGGGAATATTTTTTTTTCATCCCATGTTTTCCTTAAAATGTTTCAAATAATTATTTTAATATTATTAATTTATTTATTAAATAAACTTTTACCCATGATTTAATTTTTTATAGAATTTATAAATGTAATCTCATTTAAGTTTCCAAAGGATGTTTTTTTTATGTTTTACTGAAAAAGTGAAAGGATTATATTTTATGTACTCGATATAAACATAATTTCCAACTGATATGACCAATAAAATCTTTCAATATTTCTTTTAAAAAATAATAATATTTTTATGAAAAACTAACAAAAAATTATGGAAAAAAATTAGTTTTTAAATTAATTTTTCTTGTAAAATGTTATTTTATCAAGAATAATGTTAATGATATTTTTATGGTTTTTCTATTAATCAATGAAAACCCCATTATTTTATTAATGATACACAATGGGTATATTGTAATTATACCATCCTAATTCATTATCTATATGGTTTATGATATGTTTTATTGAGGAATGTAATGTCATTCTATATGGTAGTTCATCCAATATGAATCGTTGTTGATTATAAAGGCATGTTGATTATGTTTTATTGATTATTCATAAGATAAAGTCATTAGACATTTTATGTGATGGTTGGGGGATGAAATTACATTGTACGTCGATGCATTAGTAGGTCTTGTGAGACAAAATAGTTTTGGTATTATGTTGAGGCCTTGCCAATTTATAAAGATGTATTGTAATGAGGCCATGAAGTTATTTTTAGATGTCTTATCATAAGTCCATGATTGTATGGCTCAGATATAAAACACTATTCATTGAATCATTCTAAAATCAGTTATTAATTTCAATGAAAACGTTTTGAACATCCATAGATACATTTCAATCTCATGTGATCATTTATATGACAACATTTTATCTTTAGTTACTCAACAATATTGTTCTTAATGGTCATGGTATTGATTAAATGGAATGTGAAATCATTTATTTACCTTTTCATGATCTATTATTCATTCAATAAAAATTTAATATTCCAATGTATCTAACCTCTACCAAGAATTTATGATTATCATTATTTTGTTTCCTTTCTATAGTTAATTAATAAGAAATCATTGAATGAGTTCAATGATCTATAATATTTACTTTCACTATGTTTTGTATTTTAGGTTTTTAAATTTAATGTGAGATTAAAATATTTATCTAATTTTCCAATAATTCTAAATGATTCGTTTGTTAGGATGTGAATAATTGATTCATTTGTCAAATTAATAAAGTAACGACAAGCTATGTGATACTAGGTTTGGGGTCATTATAGTTTGAAATAGGTGTGTCTATGGACCAATAGAAATTAGGGGAAATTGTGTTCTGGACACATCCTCATAATGTGTTTGAGATTAGAAGCTTTTTGGGCCTGGTAGGATATTATATAATCTTAAGAAAGACTTCTCTAAATTATCAGCACCCCTGAAAGCACTGTCGAAGATAGGAGTAAATATATAATTTACTAATCAATGTGAATAGGAATTTCTTGAGATGAAGAGGATGTTGAATATAACATTTATAATGATATTACTAATGATAGGGATCAAATATTACGTATTCTATATGAATTAGGCATTGTTTTGGGTGAAAATATAATGCATCGAGTGCATGTAATATACTATGGGTCATGTCATCTATAACCCCACGAATGAAACTAACCTATCAATATGTGGATTTTAATTCCAGGGTCCATACATGGATTTTTTTGTGACACTATATCTTCAGGGAGAGGTTTTCTTCTATTCTAACCAAAATATCCTTCCACACATATTTATAATATGGGGCCTATTCCTGAGACAGAGGTACTGTGATGAGTTAATAAAAACGTTTTTTATTGAGTTAAATTAAGTACTAGAAAAAGGTAACATCATTTTGGATTCTCTTAGATGTAATATGTATTTAGAGAAAGATCTCAGTGAGAGTATGTGCATGATTTATACCTACTATTTTTTGTGATGTAAGAATACCCAACTTGAGGTGATCTGATATCTGGGTGGACATTTTGCAACAACAATGCGATCCTTGTCCCTGAGATAGTTTTATTCCCTTCTTTCTTTACATAAGATTTAATGAGACACTTCCATATATTTATATCGTCATTATATCCAGGTGAAAAAATATAACATGACTCTAAGAGACAATTATTATGGCTAGGGATGAAGAGGTACATTGTTGTGTTGTGTCATGTTGACATACCCATCAGAGGGTAAAGCCTAAACACTTATGTCCTACAGGTTTACTAAATACTCTTTCTCATCCCATGATGATGTGTTAGGATTTATAAATGTAATTTTTGATAGGGTTAACCATTAACCCAATGGTATGTCACACTACATGGGATATCGTTGATCGGATGACAAAAGATTGCAACATTTTACTGAAATTATAGGCTATCTTAGTGGATGAGATGGAAAATAATTATGTCCATGAGATCATATGATTACATGGATATCCATTGATATTTTTTTAAATATCTTCATGATTTCCATCTTCTTTTTGGAAAGTATTATAGAATTACCTTGGGACTCAGCTAATATTGATCACAACTTACCATCCATATACAAACGGATAATCTAAGTAGATGATACGCATACTGGAGGATATGATTTGATCTTGTGGTTTATACTTTGGTATATAATGGTATGATCTCATATCCTTGGTTGAGTACATTTAATAAAATAATTACTAGGATTTGATTCATAGGACACCTTATGCGGATTTTTAGTGGAGGTCAAGTGGTCCACCAATTTGTTAGCATGATGTAGGTGAGGTAGCAGTTATGGGATCCACTTTTCATTATCATACCTTAGAGAGATTGAATCTATTTAATAAGAGTTCGATCACTTACAAATAAATAAATGGTTATATGATGATAATAATAGGATACCATTGGAGTATATTATGGGTGATCGGGTTTTATTGAGAGTGACTTCTCATTTATGCCACAAACATTTGAGGAGGAAAGTTAAGCTATCACCATAGTTTATAGGACCCCTTATGATGATAAAATGGGATGAGATAGAGGAATATCATATAGATATTACATCTCACTAACAAGTCTTTTATTATGTGTATCATATGTCACCTCAGTGGAGGTAGAGATCTGATCCTTCTCATGTTATATATTATAATGATATTAAGTAGGGACAAGATGCATCATTTGAGGAGGGTATTTTAAGATTTTAAAATAGAGTGATAAAGTACTTCTTGAGAATATGATAACACTTGTAAGGGTTTGGTTGAAACATAGATGAATCCTAGAGCATAATTTGGAGATCAAGGCTGATGTTTGAGCATAATGGCCTCATCCATTTTAATAGTAACCATAGATATTCTACTTGGAAAATGTTAATTCCATAGAGCGGGAGAATTGTAAAACCATTAAACATTTGTTTCCATAGTGAAATCCTTGTTTCTATTCTTATCATCTTTATTTTTTTAGTTGATATTTGTTTGGGTAAAGTCATTTGGGTCATGGGAATCTTGATGAAGCAATTATGTGTTTTTGGTAATATTCTATACAATGTAGGTATGACCATGTCGTGGTTAGGGTGGGTATGCCATAATTCTACCATGGAGTTGAGGCTATATTGTAGAGGAAATTTCTACACTACGGTGGTCTTTATCGATGGAAGTTTCACTATAGAAATTAATGTGGTGTGATATTGTGGTGGATTATACCATGAAAAAGATACATTCTCGCATCATTTTCATATATCTAGTATATCCATTCATACCACCATTGGTCATTTATTCTATAGACTCTTAATTGGGCCTTATGAAATTAATTTATGGATTTGTTTTTGAATTGATTTTGGTCATTTTTTTCATAACTCAAGAGGTTAATTTATGAGTCATTAATAAGGATTTTACCAATGGATCAAGAACATACAAATATAGATCATTCCACTTTGATTAGCATCGATCTATAGTTATAAAGGGATTCTAAGACACGTTTATTCCATAGTCCTCATCATATGCATCAAAAGTTTTAATTTGATAACTATTCTATGACATTGTGGTTCATGCCCATGCCACAACTATTTTTCAGGAATCATGGTGGTCTCTTCTAGTGTAACATTTCACTATAGTGGTAACCCCAACTCCATAGAATATTTTTATGTATACCTCCACAAAATAGTACTTTGTCATTACCATGGAGCCTTCTAGACTTCCAATAAGTATTCCAACTGAGTTTGAAGTGTTATGATGATCATATTCATGAATCCTTTGTGGGTGATCATGTTCAGGTTGGTGTGAAAATTTGTTTTGGGTGAAGATATATTTAAAAAACCATGATGTTGACATTGAAAATTGTGAGGTCGGATTTTCCTTACTTCATGGGGATTTTATTACACATGATTCACTGTTATTATTATTTTATTGGAAAAATTGATAATTATGTCATAATTTTTATCACTTGTGGGTGTGTGTAAAAATCACTTGAGAATAGTTATGATATTTTTTCCATGATAATAAATATAGTAGCTTATGTGATTTTTTATGTTGATTGAAATACCATTATATGAAGCTACTATATATCTCATGATGTCGTGTTATGTTTTTTATCATGTTTTACCTTATTGTGTATCGTCATTCCTTTGGATGATTTCTTCTTGGAACATGTGATATCTGAAAATCATGGTATAAGTTCCCTTATAGTGGGAGTGTGGTTGATGCATGAAAAGGATGATGGTGTATCATGATATCCTTTTAGGTTGGACATAACTTGATGCCTTGAGAATTCTGAAGAAATGTGCAAATATAGGATTCTATATGGATTTCAATATTCCCATTGTCTCAATTCCTCATGGATTCTAAGTGGTGTGTTAATAAACATGTATATATTTTATGGTCATTAATGATGATTTTTTATCATTATTTCATCATGGATTCAAATCATTAATGGTTGGGATTTTGTGGTGGCTTGGTTAGCACAAAACCATTATGTTATGGATTGTATGATGTTATGATTGTTATGAATATATTCTATTCAATGAATAAACATGTTATAATTGAACACACTTGGTGAAGGATGCATTTGTGGTGTCCTAATGATACTTTTACTCACACCATACACATTAATTTTGGTGTTCTTGTAGATTTCATAACTAGAGACTTAAAAATGGAAAGATCCATATGGTAGATGGATGTCCAGAGGTCATGGAGTAGATAGCGGACTAGGATGGCCTCTAAAGGACTTAATGATTGTTATTTTATTTAATATCACTTATTATTGTGTTTTTATTTCCACTATTGAAAACGTTTATTACTTTTATCACACGTATTCCCCATTTATATTTAATTTCCTCATATTCACTATAGTTATATATTGCATTGTTTATGATTTATTATTAATCCTTTGATATGATATTGAGGATATAGTCTTCCCATGAATGGAATCAGACCCTCTAAGGTTGTTTAAATCCTCTCAAGTTTGGGTTGGCATTCATGCAGTTATGCGACCATCTGTCATGGACCTAATAAATCATGTTAGGATATTACATGCACATTGGGAGAATAATTATGGACAATGCCACCATTAAAAAACTATTTCAAAAAGATCAAGATTACTTGAAACCAACACTAGAAATAGATAATAACTATATAATATACATATATATAATAATTATATATGATTTTAATAAAATTTTATATAGATGAATTATGTTTTGAAATAGATTATTAATATATTTATTTGTTTTTAAAAGAAATTTCAAGAGATTTAGTAGAAGTTTGGATTGATGTTATGAAGTTCTTTTTATCAAATATAATTTCTTGAGACTTATTTTTTATTATGTCTCATGATATTTTTAATATGTTGTGATCAATTAATAGAGAAATATTTTTATCATATTTATTTAATTCATCAGTTTTGAATATCCATAACATGTTATTTCATCAAATTTATTTCAATTCAAAATATACCAAATATGAATGATTTTTTGTTAACTCAACTCCCTTCATTAATTTATAATTCTTCTTCATGAACATCCATCATCCATGATTTGTTAGTTCCAACTTACAATGTTATTTCGTGGATATTTTTTTCAAGTATGTGGATAATTAATTTTTTATCCAAATATTTTATCATGATGAGTATATTACCCAAAAAGTATATCATTGTTAAGAATAATTGCTATCCTCTTTAATAACAGATTCCCCTCCTTGTCCATATTTGATTTTCCATATAGTTTTCACATTTATAATTGGAAATATTATATTGCATTATTTTATGTGACGTATATATTTCCCTTATCCTATATTAAAAAGGTGGTTTTGTTAATCTTTTTTTGAAGTGGCTTTTTAAAAATGATTCAAAACAAGAAGAAGATTCTCCATCCTTTCAAAATATTTTTTTTATTTTCCACCCCATATTACTTTTGATAAAATTTATAATGTTTTCTAGATATATTAATGAATTTTATTTTTCAAAAGTAAATGTTTTAAAAAAATCACTTCACCTTTTTGAAAATATATATTTCAAGTAACCCATAACTTTTTTATTATGATAATGTTAAAAATGTTTTCTAAATTCCATTTTTTTGTTTTTCTTCATTGTGAACACATCTTTTTTGAAATTTTTTAGTTTTTCAATGAAAATTCATATCAACACCAGTAGGTTTTATCAATGAATTCCTACTCTAATAATTTTAATAATATTTATTTTCAAATATCAAAGGATATTAATTATTTCCATGTAATGTTTCAAAATTATCCGATATAGGGTATATTCCATCTACGTGAACACCCTATATTCATTCCTATGTTATTATCATATGATTTTACCAATCTCTTTCATTTGGATGGCCTATTATAATATTTTGGATTATCATGTAACCCATTTTATCCTTCGGTTAAATTATGATTTAATGGAATATTATAGGATTTCCTTATATTCCACACAAGATGTTTGCTATATGAAGGGTGCACCCTGATATATCTCCACTATATTGGGTAATTAATTATCTAGTAAATAGGAAATGTTTAAAATTTTCTAGCACCCCATGGTTAGTTTTATGATACCCTAGGTGAAAATGTTTGGAAATGTTATTTTACAATACCATAGTGATGATATTTTGTGATATTTTCATTAATATATCATGTTTATGTTGTATCCAAATTTATAAGTTATTATTTAGGTTCATATGATCACTTTAAATCTCATGTTTTTATCTTTATGTTATTATGTTCATATGATTATGTTATGAACCAGGTAATTCTCATTATATATTCCAATTTCATTCTTTATCCCTTACATGAATTTGATCTCACCCCTTCCATATGTTTCCATTTTCCGAAGTGATAAATTAATATAATATGTAAGATGTTTCTAAAGTAATATAATGTTTGTAGAATTTTTGGGAGATGATAAAATATTTTAAATGACTAATCAGTTACTTATATAGCAGGAAAAATGTTAGTTGGTGGAAAAAGTCATGTGTTTTATTAGTTAATGGGTTGTACTTTCTCTCAAAAACATAGAAACCAAAAGTTCCTGAGAATGATTTTAAAGAAATATTTTCTTAATTTAATGTAATTAAGATGACCACATCTATGGGGAATCCTACTTATATGAATCATGAATCATTATTTCACAAAATCCCCTGATATACTAGTATTTTCACACACTCTGTATAGAGTTTCAATGTTTTATAATCCCACCATTTTTTTATTTTGAGGAAACATATCACTTGTTATTATTAGAATTTAATTTTGGATTTTATTGTAAAATTCATTGAAAATCAGATTTTTTATCTTTTTTATTTATCTTTGAAATTGTTTTAGAATATAATGCATTGAATATTGGGGTTTTGATGTCCTTTTGAGAAGATCTGATGTTATTTTGATGATTTTGACGAGTATTTTGATCAAAAATGGTGTCCAAAAGTAATTGTGGTATAAAATTTTGAAATGGAGCTATAAATAAGGATTTGAGGAGAAACATAAGGCTTTTCCTAGCTCATTTTAAGGCATTGAGGATGAAATGAATTCATTGGTACTGATTGATATTTTTTTCAATCAAAAAAATGTATTTTCTATAACTAATAAGACATAAAAATGAATCATATTTATTTGAAATATAAACTTTTTTATTCATCATAAATCATTCCCAAGGACAGTGTAGGACTTCTTTTTAACAATTTTGTGGTCTTAAGGATATGAGAAGGCCTAACATATCATTCAAAAACAACACAAAATTTAAAAATTGAATGTTCATATGACATCATGGGACTTCCATGATATCATCAAGATACCATTTCATTACTCATAGGACCGACCTGGGGATTCCACATAGATCATCATATATAGGATATTTAACAGTGAGAAAATAAAGAAATATATAGATTTCCTAGAAGAATAGAACATGAAAAAGAATTCCATGAGGAGAAAAATAAATGAATTAAATTATTCAATAAAGGAGTATAATTCATTAGATTGATGAAGAAACAATAAATAATGAAACCATGTATTAATAAGAAAAGAAAATTCGCAATGGAAAATGTGGAAAAAAAATCATAGGCTGTTCGGGTGATTTGTAGTAATTTTAAAACTACTTTTATTTTGATTTTTTTAATTTCTAATTTAGATTCATAATTCATTATTAATCCCTTTTACTCTATATTATCCTTTTAATTGAGGGGTAATCACTTGAGTGATTGTGGTATGTAATAATATCCCTATTAATTCTTGGGTATTTTCTATTAATTGGATGAAAAACATTTCTCATTGTCCTATTTATATTCTCAATGTCTATCTAAATATTTTATTATGATTGATTTTAGGGTTTTTGAATAGTTTACTTTTACAACATAGATTGTTATACAACACTTTCCTCTACCTCATGAATTTTTTCTCATTTGTCAATGTTTTATTAGGAGACGAGTGTCTAGTAATGGAGTGACATGTTGTCTCTCATATACACAGAAATGGTGGTTAAAAATGTAATAGTAATTTTTATGTAAATCTTTTCTATATCATTCATCTTATGTGATTTAGATAAATTAATTCATTCAACTTTGACAATTTAATTAATTAATTAATTTTTTAAAACCATTTTAGGACATTGAAAACTTTATAAGCGGAATATTTCCCTAACTCTAATTCTTTTTACATCTATAACTTTTTAATCATTATTTAATTTCATTATTTGTTTTTAAAATCACAATCCCAAATGAAAACCCCCATTTTTCTATGTGATAATTGATATTTGCATGAAATCCTATATATAAGAAAACCGAGTTTAATCACTATTACCTCATTAAACATAAGAAATAAATATATCTTTTACATTTTATGAATAGATGAATTCCAAAGATAGTGTAATTTCTTGGGAGGAAGCACCAGAAAAAAAATAATTTTAACATTTCATGAAATATAAATCTACCAAACCGTTATTTTAGTGTGATCAAGATATTTAAATATAATTAACTAAATTAATAATCATTAATTTTAAATCATTGGGAAAATTAATATTTCCAAAAAAATTGAAACATCAATTATTCACATTGAGCATATCATAATGGATGGAAATACAAAATGAACCATTAGAGACCTATGTGTGGCTAAATTTTATAATTAACTTAACCCATTTTATATTCCTAAATGGGAATATTTATTTCAACTTAAAAATTGTCTGATCCAACTATTTTCAAAGTTTCTTGTTCTTGAATTTGAGGAGCCAAATTGACACATATATAAATTTACACACGTCTTCTTATAACAATTTAAAACTTTATGTGGGTGATCCTTTTCTTGTTCATGGGAGCCAAATGTGGTTGGGGAGAGTTAGAGGTGGAAGTGGTCAATATAAATCTGATAATTATACATAATTTTACAAAGGATTGGAACAAAATCTTTTCTGGGTGTGAATGGGAGTATAATGAAGTTAAAAAAATTAGTGTGAATTGATGTTTTTGCAGAATTTTTATAACTTTGGTAGCCAAAATGAATTCATTTTTTAATATTATTTTCCTTCAAACCCTTGGTATCCTAGGTTCATATTTTTGATCTCTTTTAAACCTATTTCCCTAGCCACTAGTCCTATTTGTTTAGATCATGAACTCATCATTCATGGTTGGTACTGCATCCTTGAGCAATGTCGGCAGGACATTCAACTTAAATTTTTTTTGATATTGCACAATGGTAATCATAGATTAATTTTAAGTACGATATTTCTATAATTTTCTTCTATATTATACAATGATATTATTGAATAGTACTATTTTTTCTTTATTTATTTATCCTTCCCCTTTTCTAATGTTTGATATTTTTTGTTAGTGTTTTTGCTTTATGGAGATATAAAATATTACATGAAAAAACTTAATAAAATATAAATCAAAATTGAAAATGAAAATTTTATATTTGAAGAGTATTGTACGAATTTTGAAGAATTAGGTGGTTTTATTATTGTTAACTGATTATTCTTGATGCGTTTTCCTTTATTGTGAACCTTGAATATGGGTGAACTGGTTACAAATTTAAGAATAAAATAGAAGTAAGAGGTGGGGTTAAATTATTATATGTTGATAAAATGTTGATGAATTATTGATTAATGAGATAAATAGTAATGGAATGATTGAATATGATGAATGGTGAATGGATGGAATATTAAATTAAATGAGGATAGAAATTGGGTAACCCTCGGGATATTAATGACGTGGATTTGTGGAATGGGTTGGTGTGAAAGATGGAATTGATATTTGTGGTCATCCTATAATATAGTCATTATCCCCAACATGTAAGTGATTGACATTAGTATTTGGACACATGATACATAAATGCATAGTATCAGACATCATGATCAGTAACATAACATTACCACGGAGGATTTAGATAGATATTGGATAGGAATTAATATGACTATAAGAGGATATGTCATCTAGAATAGGAACACAAGACCCACCATGTAGTAATGGAAAGTTAAGAAGTCAATGTACCTCCATGTATGAGGTAGAATTGTAAACAAGGGACTCCCAAAGGATGTCAGGGTGGTCCTTAGGGAGGAAGAATTTATATTGGAACTATTGGTGAATCGAAAGGAGGAGCTAGTGGTGGATGTTTATATTAACCTATTACACAAACCCCTTATAATATATTCTAGGATAAAATGGTTGGTAGTCAGAGAAACAACGTGTTGCAATAGATGGAGGGTTACAAACCAGCATACCAAAATATAATCCATGGTATAAAATATGTCTTCTCTATATTATCTCATAAACTTATAGACACTCGAATAAGACAATTCTTTAATTATTCATCCTAATTTTGAAAGATATAGATTATGGTGGATCTCATAGCTTGGAAAATGTGGCTAGAAAATCACACTAGGTGCAATATGATGCTCACTCACATCTTCCAATTATGCATGATTTCACTTATTAGAGTTAGGGTTTTATGGGACCTCATAGTTAATGAAATGATGTTATACAACATCAACCATGGTATAGACTAGATAACCACATTACATACCAAAATAGACTACTATTATTAAAGAGTGAGGTGATTTGAAATTAATGTATTGAGATTGTACATAATGGGTGAAATGGTCTTGCATTCAAGATGAATAGGGTCTATATGTATATGTTTTCAACAAATCAGACATCAGTTGGAATGTTTGTATCTTTGGGTGGGGGAAACCATAATAGATTTTTTTCCATTAATCTGAGAGGAGTATTTGGATGTTTTCAAAAATGACTTACTATAATTTTCCCATCATAAAGATATTGACTACATTATTGATCTCTATAATGGGACCACCCTCATACCTTCAGCATCGTAATAAATTCCCTTGTCCAAGCTGTGGGTTCTGAGAATATTTTCAATAGATCTTTTTCTTCCCCTAATACACCTTGAGATTGTTCACAAAGAAGGTAGGGGAAATCATGAGGATTTATGTTGACTATTATCATCTAAATCAGGTGACATTAATGAACATGTACCCTATACCATGGAATAATGACCACTTTGACTAACTGGATAGAGTGAAGTTGTTTTTTCCTCTTGGTTAAATACCTAAAGAAGTATTGAATATGGGTGTGAATTATTAAATTTATCCTCATATGTGATCTTGTTTCATCATTAAACAAACCAATAATCTCACTATTGTATCATAGAAGTATATGAGGATATGGAAAACATGTAGGATACATATAAATTTTTATTTGGTTCATCCAAACTAGGATATTACAAGAGAATACGACTGAAATTCGACAATGTATTGGAATCACTAAAGAATTATATTTTTAAGAATTTTCAAAGCAGATAGATACACTCTCTCAGTTTAGAATCCTCCACACATGAGAACACACTATTATCTCTTATGAAATAAACATAATGCTCCTTTAGAATTATATTCATATGGTCAATGTTATCTCTAAATTTATACACACTAGCATATGTTTGAAACAACACTCATTTTTCCTATTTGAGATGAAATACCCAATAATGTGTATAAACTACTTCATGTGGAATTCCTTTATGATTATTTTTCTTCAAAGAATATACAGTAAAAATTATTTACCATGAATTGACTTTCACAAAAACTACTCGTCACATCGAGTCCCTCCAAAAACTCTCATTGAAGACCTCATTTTGGTACTATGTTACGTAGAATCATTCCACAAAGACACATTGTAGAATGCCGCTGCTATATTATAATCTATGTGAACCTCTTCCATGCTTTTTGATACATTGTAGAATGTCGCTCCAAAAACTCCCCATGTATCCTTGAATTCACCCTAGGTTCTTCCCATGTATTCTCTAGGATGAAAATAATACACATGTTTTGCATGAAAAATTGGAAACCTAAAATATAATCAAGATATGAGTCATGAAGAAATTCCCAAGGTAACTCCACTCATAATAGACATCCAACTAAGAACACCAGAAACCCCGAGGTAAAGGCCTCCTCAAGGAAAAACTACTCTAAAATCAACTAGCACAAATTCAACAAAAAAACTCATCACCCAAATAGGGATGAAACCAAGAACATAAATAATACAGTAAAAAAAAGAAAAATATCCATCAAACCATATATGTATCCAAAAATAACTAAGAAAAAATTCCTCTCAAAAACTCTCACAACCATTTCTAAGAAACTTAATCCTCACTGATCCACTCATCAATACAAAGCATATGGGTATAATCCAATGGACCCAAAAATATCTAGATGAATCACTAATGAAAAAATACCATAGATAAAACCCAATCACTTCACTATGAGAAAGAAAACAAACTTGATATCCCATTTGGATCATAGGAAGTGTTAAAAAGAATGTGTAAGGATACCTAAAAGAAATAATATACTTTAAAACTATGTATTTATTAAGAGGAGGGTCCCCACATAAAATCTTCTAAGATATGGGAAATTGTGCAGTCATATCTCTAAAATCATGCCAAACTATACCAAAACACACAATGTATAAGAAAATGAGCTTTACTATAACCTCTAATGCATTTCTGAAATCTCATTTTAAAAACCATAGTTCCATTAAAATTGAGAATATTTTCATTAATAACAAAACAAAAATAATTTTAAAAAAATCAATCCAAAACCCCTTATATGACTTGGTTAATTTAAAAACATTTGCAAAACTGATTTCAAAATGAAGACCAATTATTTTAAAATCAAAATTCTATTCTGGGATTGAAAATAAATCAAATTTTTTTTGAAGTGGTTTTCAAATCACTAAAACCTTTAAAATAAATTCACCACGAGTAAAATCCCAAACAACCAAAGAAAATAAATTCAATTTTTTTCCTATTTAAATAACTTCCCCACCATTAAAAAACGTTGTTCAGTTGATTAGAAAATTCAGCCGCACATTTATTTTCTAAATTAAAAATTGAATCAACTTTTTAAAAACATTTCATTAGACCAAACTATCTTTGAAAATAATCTAAATGCCTTGTTTTAACCACCAAAACATTTTTATCAAGAAACCCAATTTTCAAACATAGAATATAATTTCCCATAACATGAAAAAAATGAATTAGAAATTAAAAAAAAGCATCACAATAAGTCATTGTATTCATTCATACTATAAGACCAATCATGACCATATCTTGTTTCCCCCACAAAACCAGAAATCCAAAGTTCAAGTAGTGTAAATAACAAAACTAATAGGGATATGTAACCATGATAGACTTGACCAAATGTTTCATGGACACATGAAAATCATGTGTTGGTTCCTAAAGAGTATCCATAATCATTCATTATGTTGTCACACCAATTTTAGAACACTATAAAATAACCTCACATATGGATTTCATTCTTCATTTCTATCCCAAAACATCACATATGACCCCAAGGAAACTCTAGTAAAGTAATTGAGGATAAATAACTACTTAAATTAGTATAAAATAGTCCAACAAATAATCTATCAAATTGAAAACCAATATAAATGGAAAAAATCTCATCAACCAATGGAAAATTGAGGATCAGGGAAAGAAAGATCTCGTGATACTATCCCCACAACAAAATCTCTAGTTCAGACAACCTAATCTCCAAGATACCGACACACCATATAATAAAGAGTGTTATAAATAACTATGACACTCCAGAAAAGGAGGGACTACAACTATTATTCAATTTGTAAAAAACCTTTTTGGGCATTCCTTCTGACGAATTCCAAAACCTTCACACCAGTGGCATAGAGGGTGTTCTTAATCCACACCTTCAAACATATATCATCTAAGAATCACATTATCACACATGGGAAAAATTTCACCAAATAATCCATATAAATAATGTATCAAGAATATAATAAAAATCTTGTATGACCCATCACTATATCATACATCCACACCAAATGAGAATTGAATAAACAACAACCAATTAAAAATCTATGAGAGAAGTAAAAGATAACCATTAACCTCCCTCACCACCCTGGTCTCCCTCTCCAGCAAGGAAAATAAACTCACCCAAAATATTTTCTACACCCACTAGCTGGTATAGATACAAACCATCAATAGGAAAAAATAAAACCGTATTTTTCAAAATAAAAAAATTTAAATGGAAACATACATAATATTCTATGAATGAATATATTGGTCTAAACAAATTAAGGAATTAGGCATAGCTAACCAAATTCCATAAAATAATCACTAACCTAAATAATATCAACTTTCTCCAGATAATCCCAAAAACTAATCCTGGAACCCACAATTGAGATAATAATATAGATGTGAGAAAATAAACGCTCAATAGGCCACCACTGACCACTTAATCTCTATAAATCCTATATAGAAATATTTTATAATTAATTATTTGAGGATAAGGTATAAATATTCATTTTGACATGCTTTATATAACCAAACCACAATGCCAATGAAAAATAACATCCCTTTTTATAAAATAAATTTAGTATAATTATACATTTTAAAATAATCCTTTAATATGAGGTAATGAAAACCAAAACACTTCCCACTTTTTCAACCTCTTATGAAAAAACCCATTTTCAAAAAAAAAATTATTGGATAACCATTATTACAAACTCTCAATGAAATAAAAAACATTTACATTTTATAATAATACCTTAAAACCATTTATAAAATGACATATTTGAACATAAGCTAAAACACACACAAGGGGATTCCATACAAGTCATCAAGAGATATAATTCTATCACATTGAAAACCACATAACATAAAATTTCAAACATATAAGAACCAACACGTCAACACATACATAACATAACATGTAACGAACTCACAATATCAATATAAAATAGATAATGAATAATATAACATACATATCATTATGAGACACCTATAATGCCGATGGGATGAATTCATGATGTATAAATGTGGAAAAACAACTTACATTTTAATGATCAAACATCCCATCAACGAAATCACCATTTCATAGTAACATCAGTGGCCCTCTGACTAGACAGAAATAAATACAACTAGGGATGACTATCAAGTTAATAATCTTAACTATCTTAGAAATGTTCCTAACATCCCATTTTGTAGCCCTTGGTACCTCATTTAATTATAAAAAGGAACTGGTCCATGAAAAAATCAAATTACAACCAATAATAATAATAATAACCAAAGACTAAGATCAAAATAAAATCCTTCCCACAATAATAAGTTCCCTTTATAATAGGAAAAATCCATAAAAACATCGTGAATCAAAATTCAAACATACATAACATAGATATACAAAAAAATATTCGACAAATACGAAGGGGATCAACAATGGTAAAATAAAAAAAATCAACCATCACATCATAAATTTCAATCCATGTATTTAACATATCAAAGATATTATATACATTTTTAAACACCTTTACAACTCTATTTTTAATCAAAACATAATACATGGGATTTCAAAATCAAGCATAAATAACAATAATAACAACATAAGGGAATTTCTATTTTAGTTCATAAAATAATACCACCCCTTTAAAATGGTTTCAAAACATTATGAAGCCCACAACCACAAAACCTTTTAACAAATTGATAGCTACAAAAATTTATTTTACAAAACAATCCATTTGAAACATTACAAACCCATTTAAAAATGGAACCAACATTAAAAGTTATTTTATAATATTTAAATTCCTTTTTGAAAATACAAATGGGAACTAATAACAACTAGACACGTGACCCAAGAAAATTAAATATGGTAAGACATATTTTAAATCCATTTTAAGATCATAAAATCTATATCGTAGAATTATAAATTCAATAAATACATTAAAACCCACATTAACCAATTTTAATAGTCCAAACAGTTATTTTTATAAGATTTTGGTATGCAAGATAAGATAATTCCATTCTCAAAATACAATAAAGTGTCACTATATCATACTTTTACATTAATAAAATACATATAATTTTCTAATAATGAAATCAAACAGAAATATAATTTATAAAATTCAACAAATTGGTGTTCTAAATAAAAACCTACCAAAAAATAATAATAATCGAGACCCGAAGATAGATGAAAAATCCCCAGAAAAATACAAGATAAAAGAATAAATATTAAATTTAGATAGTGTCTAAGAACCCTAAAGATATCATGAGAAAAAATATACAATGAGGGTATTCAATAAATTAGGTGACATGTGATGTAGGGGGATCTTAGCTAGGTTATCATTTTATAAGGAGAGGTTGGGATTAAAAGAACATAAATAACATAAGTGTGTTTTGGGAAAGAAAATAAGACATTGAAAATATGGAAATAACACACGGGTTTACAAACCATATTACAACCATGTTTTCCATACTAGAAAATTATTATGAAGTTCTATTTTTACCACCAGAAATTTTAAAGAGATAAGCTAACCATGTTAAAACTAGTTCAATTTCAAATTTCTAGGATAGACCCATCAGGCACTGTTGACACATGGTAACACCTAACCGTACAAAAACAATTCACAATAATAAAACCCTTATAAATTCTAAAATATCTGTTTAAAATCATTAGTTACACTCAACATATAAAAATTAATTTAATTATGTAATTAATTAATTCTATACGGGCCCAAAGAGATTCACAATTTCAATCGTGTTTATGGATTTCATATAAAAATGAAAATAGGTGGATTTTCATGTAAGTTTAATGTTACTGTGTAGTACTTATATATAAGTATAATACTTATGTGACCAATTAAGAGTCATATTTCATGAAAAGGAATGAAGGGTGGCCATGGATGTTGGCTCCTGAATGTGGAATATGGACGGGATCTCACATATGATTTATGTGAATCCTTGTTATGTATTAGTGAAGAAGATTTAGAAAAGAAAGAGAATTGGAATATAGGGTTTTCAAAAATGTAATTATCTTTAACATTTGAATTATTGTTTATATAATAAATATAGTTATTATATAAAAAATTAAAATAGGAACAGTACATGATGTCATGAAGGAAAGTAATTCCCTTAGATAATTTTGGGATGTATTAAAAATAATTTTTTGATTGTTATAATTTTCAGGGTTCATTCCCTATATTATGATGCACATGTAACATCATTATAAATACAAAAAAATTAAAATAAAAACATAATAAAAAATTGAAAATATTCAGAATGTAGTTTCTGAATCATCATATTCAAAAATACATTACATTTTGTGAAGTGAAGAGAAGTTTGTTTATTAATTTTTGAATCATGAATTGTGAATGAAGTTCATATAGGTAGTATAAAAAAGCATGGAAGAGGTTCACATATATTATAATATAGCAGCGGCATTCTACAATGTGTCTTTGTGGAATGATTCTACGTAACATAGTACCAAAATGAGGTCTTCAATGAGAGTTTTTGGAGGGACTCGATGTGACAAGTAGTTTTTGTGAAAGTCAATTCATGGTAAATAATTCTTACTGTATATTCTTTGATGTAAAATAATCATAAAGGAATTCCACATGAAGTAGTTTGTACACATTATTGGGGATTTCATCTCAAATAGGAAAAATGAGTGTTGTGTCAAACATATGCTAGTGTGTATAAATTTAGAGATAACATTGACCATATGAATATAATTCTAAAGGATCATTATGTTTATTTCATAAGAGATAATAGTGTTTTCTCATGTGTGGAGGATTCTAAACTGAGAGAGTGTATCTATCTACTTTGAAAATTCTTAAAAATATAATTCTTTAGTGATTCCAATACATTGTCGAATTTCAGTCGTATTCTCTTGTAATATCCTAGTTTGGATGAACCAAATAAAAATTTCTATGTATCCTACATGTTTTCCATATCCTCATATACTTCTATGATACAATAGTGAGATTATTGGTTTTTTTAATGATGAAACAAGATCACATATGAGGATAAATTTAATAATTCACACCCATATTCAATACTTCTTTAGGTATTTAACCAAGAGGAAAAAACAACTTCACTCTATCCAGCTAGTCAAAGTGGTCATTATTCCATGGTATAGGGTACATGTTCTTTAATGTCACCTGATTCAGATGATAATAGTCAACATAAATCCTCATGATTTCCCCTACCTTCTTTGTGAACAATCTCAAGGTGTATTAGGGGGAAGCAAAAGATCTATTAAAAATATTCTCAGAACCCACAGCTTGGACAAGAGAATTTATTACGATGCTGAAGGTATGAGGGTGGTCCCATTATAGAGATCAATAATGTAGTCAATATCTTTATGATGGGAAAATTATAGTAAGTCATTTTGGAAAACATCCAAATACTCCTCTGAGATTATTGGAAAAAATATATTATGGTTTCCCCCACCCAAAGATACAAACATTCCAACTGATGTGTGATTTGTTGAAAACATATACATATAGACCCTATTCATATTGAATGCATGACCATTTCACCCATTATGTACAATCTCAATACATTAATTTCAAATCACCTCACTCTTTAATAATATTAGTCTATTTTGGTATGTAATGTGGTTATCTAGTCTATACCATGGTTGATGTTGTATAACTTCATTTCATTAACTATGAGATCCCATAAAACCCTAACACTAATAAGTGAAATCATGCATAATTGGAAGATGTGAGTGAGTATCATATTACACCTAGTGTGATTTTCTAGCCACATTTTCCAAGCTATGAGATCCACCATAATCTATATCTTTCAAAATTGGGATGAATAATTAAAGAATTGTCTTATTCGAGTGTCTATAAGTTTATGAGATAATATAGAGAAGACATATTTTATACCATGGATTATATTTTGGTATGCTGGTTTGTAACCCTCCATCTATTGAAACAAGTTGTTTCTCTGACTACCAACCATTTTATCCTAGAATATATTATAAGGGGTTTGTGTAATAGGTTAATATAAACATCCACCACTAGCTCCTCCTTTCGATTCACCAATAGTTCCTATATAAATTCTTCCTCCCTAAGGACCACCCTGACATCCTTTGGGAGTCCCTTATTTACAATTCTACCTCATACATGGAGGTACATTGACTTCTTATCTTTCCTTTACTACATGGTGGGTCTTGTGTTCCTATTCTAGATGACCTATCCTCTTATAGTCATATTAATTCCTATCCAATATCTATCTAAATCCTCCGTGGTAATGTTATGTAACTGATCATGATGTCTGATACTATGCATTTATGTATCATGTGTCCAAATACTAATGTCAATCACTTACATGTTGGGGATAATGACTATATTATAGGATGACCACAAATATCAATTCCATCTTTCACACCAACCCATTCCACAAATCCATGTCATTAATATCCCGAGGGTTACCCAATTTCTATCCTCATTTAAATTAATATTCCATCCATTCACCATTCATCATATTCAATCATTCCATTAATATTTATCTCATTAATCAATAATTCATCAACATTTTATCAACATATAATAATTTAACCCCACCTCTTACTTCTATTTTATTCTTAAATTTGTAACCAGTTCACCCAATGCTACAGTAAATTCCAAATATCTATCCAAACATATGGTTTAAGAAATTTTGGAGAACATTTTTATGATGGATGAACTTTTGATTAAATAAAATAGACATCATGTCCAAAAATTATCACAATATAATTAAATTTTAATGAAATCATGACAAATCACTACACATAAAAAATAGTAGTGTTCCTCATCCTTTCCTTCCATTCATCAAATCCAAAATGAGGCATTAAGCTACCAACAATATTAATTAATTAATTATTTTAAATATATTAGTAGTATTTTTTCTTCCTTATATCTTTAAAAGATCCATCCACTTATGCTCATATAAATTTATAATTATAAGAAACTTCATGCCGAAAAGCTTAATTATTTCATGGATAATTGAATTTTTTTTCATGTGATTTATACATTGGTTGTCACAGGAATGAGTTTTTCCATCGTAATACCTTCTAAGATAATTCAAAAATATCATTAACCTCATTATTTATTTCCAAACTTCCATTGTATCTATATAATCATCTTATGTTGGGATTTTATTTAAAATATCTTGTAACATTGAAGACCATTTGATAGTCATTTATATAATAGGAAATGCAATCATGGTTATACTTTTCCTAGTGTCAATGCCATCTATAAAGTTAGATTCAACAAACCCTTATAACTAATCATCTATTCCAAAGTATATAGAATGATATTTTGATGTATTAAAATATAAAGGGATCCACTTTATATCCTCTTAGTGTATATTCCCCAGATTACCCATATACCAACTCATAACTCCCACTATAGGAACAATTCACAACCAAGTTTAAACCATTGCATATATCAATATTTTATCCACTGATTCATATGGTACTATGTCCATGTACATGGAATCAACTTTTTTTTATTGTTTATTGTGCAATGGATAACATATAGTGAGAAATAATAGAGGTGGTGAAAGGATTACATCTAACCATATCAAATATTATATTGATCTTCTAGATATAATGCTTCTACAATATTTCCAATGGTACATCTCTTAAATATCTTTCAATGTACATCTCTATAATCATATTTCTATATCCAAGATATTTCATCATCAATATTTTATAAAAATCACACTTCAAAATTATAATTATCAATGAATATATTTTATTCATCAAGATTTAATACAAATATAATAGTAATATGAAAGAATACAACATCTTTATAATACATTTGATAGTTGTAGTGATACACATTTCTCCTTCTAAAGCCTTCAGTAAACATATGTTAATCAAATTTCATATTCCAATGTTGGAGGTATTAATTATCCCATAATGTATTTTCTTCATCTTAAAAAATCTAATTCTAGATCCCTTACACAAGTAAAACTATCAATTATTTCATGTAAATTTCTTTCTCCATATCTCTATGAGTGATACACATATAAAATTCTATTTTATCTAGATAATGATCTTATGATTCAAACATAATCAATACCATTTGATGGTATAATATTTCATTAATGGTTATTATATTTCAAAACAATAACTCCATAATTTCTTAAACCCCTTTACATCAAATCTTGTTTATAAATTTTTTTGTATCTTTATCTTACTTAACCTATCAATCCAATTTTTTTTATTTGACTTTTTTACTCTTTAGATGTTCAAAAATCTCCAATATTTTTTTTGATATTTAATAAATTGATTTATTTTTTCATTCAAGGAATGATCCCACTACATAAATTCACTAAGAGAAGATGTTTCCTCACAATTTTCAATTTCTCTATCATTTTTTATGAATTGAAAGATCATATCATCCTCCCACCATTTAACGTGTTCCCTAATTTTTATTGATCTCCATAACTAGATTAAAAAAAATGAATAATATCTTCATATAAGTACATGAAAATCTAGTATCTGAACATTAAGAGCCCATAATAGAGATACTCCTCACATACTTCATCCTCCATTGTACATTATAGTATTTGTTACGGACTTATTCTATAACTTTTAGTTACTTTTGAGGTCACATATGTGTTCTCTGATATTTGTAAATTACTTAAACTATAATTAAACATGAATTATGTAGTTTATTTTCATTCAATATATTTCATATTCATGTTATATTCAATCCAAAAAACATATTCATCAAATAAAATATCTATACTTATAAGGATTTATTTTCATTCACCATACATCACTCAGTATCAAAAAATTTGATCTCCATGGCTATTAAATGAAAGTACATAATGGATTCTCATTCATGTTTCCATTTGGTTACCATTTACATATACGTATAATAAACTACCAAAGATTGTAATGTGATTAGCTTTTGATCATTTCTTATACCATTGAAACTCAATATTTTCCTACCCAACTATCTATGTTGGACTTCTGGTGGTGAGACATGCTATCATGTGGAGTTCCTATATCTAAATCACTAAAGACATCTCCATAGAAAACTCTAACTCTTATATTCCTTTAATAGAGTCATTTTCATTCATCGAAACACTGTATTTTTATTTTACAATTTTGGGAATGATCATATAATGTTATATTCTTTCTATATGGAAGATGTTCCTAATTTTTTTTATTGTGTTCACCATCATTTTTCATCAGGATGCACTTAAACTTCTAGTTGAATTAAATTTCTACCAAACATTTCCATTGAAAAATAATTTGGAATGAATCAAATTAATTATTTTATATTTTAATATATCTATTCCCTATATATTTTTCAATAAATTTAATATGGTATAGTCAACCACAAGGATTGAATGTGGAATGGTCCCCAAACATCTGAGTGCAGAAACTCTGAATTTTAGTCCCTATGCCTCAAACCATACAAGATAAAAGACACACTTTTCCTCTTTAAAACCTGAAAACATACACACATTGCAATTTACTAGTGATTAAGCTTCAATATTACTTTATACATCCTAAATTTTTTTTCTTCTCATTTATTTGACCGAACCTACTATTCCATAATTATTTATCATTGAAAGTTTAACATTATACCTTTTCAATTTTCTCTGAATACTTGGTCAAGTAATGATTTATGTCTTTTAATCCTTTTTCAACCAAATTGTAACCCTACTATATTTTAATTTTAGTTTCCTAGCATACATCATCAAATTATCTAATATAAATAATATTTTCCCATAGAATGGGGATAAGAAAAACTTCCAATAACGTCTAGAATCCCTTGTTTTCGTATGGATCTTGACCTATCAGTTTTTCAAAAACAATCAGGGATTTGACATCCACCTAGTGGAAATTACCAAACATCTCAGTACAATTCCTAATGTGAATATTTTTTCTTGAGCTGAATGGAATGATACTCTAGTGTTAATAACTCATTCTTTTACAATAGTGTTCACACTCAATAATTTTCTATTGTCATATTCTCTCATGTTAACAAAATATAAAAAAAAATTTGTATGTTTATATGGTGTTCCACTTGTAATTTTTCCTTTAATGATTTATGTTTACATTCTTCCCACATTTCAATCATGTTAAAATATGTCCATATGACTTACTTTTTCTCTTCTATCATTTCTTTTCTTCTCATGGAATCTTTTGATATACCTTCTTCGGTTAGAGTGATTGTGATCATCCATTATCATTGAGATCACTGATGAATGGGTCATGGAATTACCTTAACTCTTGTTATTTAGTAAGTATAAATTTTTTGTTAACCTCATATACCATGCCTATTTTTCCACATGAGATATTAAAAGTAGTAACCATTGTGTCTCAAAACTCTGGAAGTGAGGAAACAGTAGAAACTTCTATACATCATTATAAAATTTTCCCTTTACTAATTGTATCTACCCATTGATAATGATGAAATAATTTACAATATTTATCAATGTCCTTCCTATATATCCTCAAGTCAAACAGATACCTAAATATGAATTTTTTTCAAGGATTGTTGGTTTTTCATATATGTCAGTAAATGACTTCACAACATCCATTATTGTATTCATATATTAAATGATGAAAGTAACATTCCATTCACGATAAATTATTACCCAAGACAGGGTCTTTTACACTAATTCTAAAATTTGTATCTCTCCATAAAAAATTCATTACTTTTAGATACAATAACTTCCATGTCCTTTTAAATGATATGATATTCAATATTAAATCTATAAAATATAAAATTTGACCCATCAAACTTACAAATCCTTATGTTCCATTCCACCAATTTCATGATTGATATGATACTGGTATGTTAGACATGAGAGAAAAATCACAATATATGAAACTGGTTGTTGGTGAAATTACCTTCCGACCATGACAAATAAAATCCATGATTCCATTAAAACTACTAGATTATTTTCATGTTAGTCCACTATAAAATAACAAGCATGAGACTCTGCTTAGTATAATTTTTTTTAAGTTTACCACCAACTATGTTCATAAAAACTAGATATTCTAAGTACCATAGTCACCACACAAACTCATCCATGGTTAGACATGCACAAGAAATATCAAAAAAGTACATAGTACCAAAAATGCATTCAATGGTAGTAAATGAAATGATAAAATAAAAAGTAATAATGATCACAAGATTTATCATGATTCAGAATATATTTCCCATATTCATGGGGAAAATAAATTATTTCATTCCTTTATAATAACGTGATGATTACATGTGGTTCAAAAATATTGAAAAATATAATTATTCATCACCAACTTCTTAGGTCCGCAATAAATGATCAGTTGAATCATCCCTCCCTTTTTCTCTATGAATTTCACTATTTACTATGATTTTCTCATGAAATTATTCATATATATAATATATATGTGTATTTAACTGTGTAAATATAGATTAATACATTCATAAAACAAAATATTTATCATTACATCATAATTACATCCAAATGTAAATTTTCATCACAAAAAATGAAAAAACATGTTTTTGTATAACATATTTAACCATTAGATCATGTATTTTTGTACAAATATGAATGAGATTTATAACATAAAATTAAATTTTTAATAAATATATTCATAATTTCAATATATATTATTAATGAATATTCATGGTGAAAATTTTTAGTTAGCATTCGAATACTATAATTAGAATTTAACATCTAATAGAAACTCAAAAAACAAAAATCATAATTTTCATTGAAAAATAACATTGAGTATTTTCAATTAAGAGTTTAAATTATTCAATGAATAACTAAATATTTTATGAAATTACATTATAAATTTACATTGATAATTTTTAGTGAAAATTGAAACATTAAATTTTCCCTGAAAATTTAATGGATATTTAAATTTTAAATTTATAGTGTATATGTTATATAGGGTGTGAACAATAGAAATTCTCACTAAAAATTACAAATATAAAGACACGCACAAATATATATATATATATATATTGAAATATAAACTTGATAATCTATATCAAAAATTTAAATTGTAAATTTTCATTACATATATACATAAATAGAAAAGAAAAGAACTCAATGGAAATTTGTGGTATAAATTTAAACTTGAAATTTTGTAAAAATGTGTCTAGTATATATTTAAAATTTAAATATACAATGAAATAATTAAATAAAAATTAGCCCTATAACATTTGATTATATTCTAGTATGAGAGTTTTTATGTGCCATTAGATATTTCTTCTTAAACTAGAATATTTAACTAAATTTTTAAAATTAAATTTTAAATTTTCATTTTAAATCCATGGTGGAAAAGTAGTTAAAAAAATACACTAAAAATTTTATTTTGGTATTTTTAAAAAATATTTCATAGTAATTATGTCATTTTATTACCATCATATGTTTTCACTAAAAAATTTAACTGTAAAGAATAAATATCTTAACCATGATTACAAAAAAATAAACTTTTAAAATTTAAAAATAAAATACATAAATAAATTTTTTTAATTCTCACTGAATATTTTTTGTGTAAACATCCACATGATATTCCTATTAAAAAAATATAATTTTAATGTGAATTATCAATATACCATAGAATTTTCATGTGAAATTTTAGGATATATATTTGAATGAATATACATGAACATACTAATATATATCACTATCTCTATCTATGTGTATAAATATATTTATATAATGTGATTATTAAAGGAAATTCTATCCTAGAAATTCTTATTTAAAATAGGCTTGGAATAATATAAAATTTCTCTTGAATTTTGTACTATATATTTCTTTTGGGAAGCATCAATAGTAACATTTAATGAAAATTTTTATCGAAAATTTATATTTTAAATTTATTTTTAAATTTCTATTGAAAATTTACACTTACTTGTAGTTATTTTACTAAACATTCAATTACCAAAATCCATTAATATTTTTACATTTAAATTGAAAATATTCATATACTCACATATAAATAAACAATTTAAATTTTCACTTATGATAAGACTATTGAATTTCCTATGGAAATTTGAATTGAAAATTTCTTGAAATTTTTTTAAGGAAAATATTGGACAAAAATTTCATGTACAAATTTTAAAAAATAAAATTAAGTTCATATTTTCCTTTAAAATCAAAGTCAAACTATATCAATACAAAAATTAATATTTTACTTTTCACCATAAATTTTAATTGAAAATTTACAATATGCACTATTATGGTAAATTTCAATTGGAAACATTTAATTCAAATTTCCAATTAAATTTACAGTGAAAATTATCACATAATTTTTATAATAATTATATTGAAATTTTGATTATAAAAAATAAATGATAATTGAATGTTTCAGATTCTTGTTAAAATATATTGAACTTTAAATAAAAAATTTTATTTTCCACCAAAAATTTGAACAAAAAATTCCCATAACAAATTTTTGGTTCAAATTTTCACATAAAATTAAAATTTAAATATATCAATATATAAATACAAAAATATGCTTTCACCATATACTTTAGTTTGTTTTTTATTTTAAATAATAATTTTATAAAATCTTATTCAAATTGTTTGTTAAAATTTCCACTTAAATCTCAAGGGCATATTTCCTCTTAGTTTTGATTAAAATTATTCTTAGAATTTTATTTCCAAAATTCAAAAATAAATGAATGTTTATATATATAGTTCAAATATATTGACATATAAATAAAAAATTTATTTTTTCATTGAAAATTTGATTTGAATATTTCTTATAATGTTTTTTAGTGAAAACTTGTACTAAAAATTTCTAGTGCAAACTACCATTATAAAATTCCACACTCAACATCCATGGAAGAATTAAAATTTGAATGTACACAAAAACATTGATATTAAAAAATATCAATTCCTAAAACATTTAAAATTTCACAATTAATATACTTTGACGACATAACGTATAAAAATTTAGTGTACATTTCTATTGCGAACATACAATGCAAAATACTATTAAAATATATAACGAAAAATTTTAATATTTATTTACAATGAATAATGTCACTATGTAGATTGTTAAATATGTGTATATAAACCCAAATATAAATATAAAATTTATTTTTTTAGATTTTTTTTTAAAATTTTCTATTTATATATACATGTATACATATTTATATTCATATTTATAGTTATATAATTACATATTTTAATGTAATTTTCAAATATTTCCTAGATTTATACACGCGTGAATACGTATATATATTTTTCACAATATTAATTTATCTTTATTATTTAGGTTGTTTGTTTTTTTAAAGTAATAGTGTGATATTTTTAAAAGAAATTATAATGGATTGTATTTTCTGAAACAATAAATATAAAACTCTATAGTTATAATTGGTTTCATGCTCTTCTAATTTATCCTATATTTATATATCTAAATATTTATATATATGTACTATAATATTAATTATATATAGATATTTGTTTATTTATTATAATTTTTTTCATAAATAATATAATTTTTTTATAAAAATTTAGACTTCAAAATTAATATTTATAAGGTAAATTTACATTTTTATTTATTAATATTTTATTTTTAATATAAATTTTATTTTTAGTATTGTTATTAAATATATAAAAATTATTATTTTTTATCAAATATAATTTTATATTTAATATTTAATATTTATTATATAAATATTTTTTAATTTCTTCACAGTCAGGACTGAGGTAATTTATATCTAAATATTTCAAAATGAATAAATTCATTGTGAAATTTATTAAATGCTGATTGAAACCATGAAATATTTTGAAACCATGATTAAATTATCAATCAAAAGTGGTGTGTATTATTTCAGAAACATGCATTGAATATTTTTTTGATGATGATAATGAAAAATGAAAATATAAATATAAGAGATTAAATAATAAATATATGGTATATTTTCCAAATGTTCACCCGTTATATGGACACATATCGATATATATATATATATATATATTACTTAAGATATGATCAAAAGGTTGAATAATATAGAAGTTTGAACCATGTGAAGTATTAATGAAAGAGTCATCATTGTTATCCACATTTTTTATATATAAATTAAATAAAAAAATCATAATTGTCACTATTCTCACCACTGAGTTATAAAAAGAGTGAGATCTAGTTTAGTGAATTTTCACACCATTCTTATCAATTGTTTTAAGAAACAAGTTCAACTCAACCCTATTAATTATTACATATGTTAATCATCCCATATTTTTCATACATTCTTCCTTACTACAAGCATCCCCTAATTATTCACAATTATACCTTCCCTTCAAAAAAATTCAGCATTAGAGTGTAATCTATATTGTAGCGATAAACCTCATTTCCTACATGTTAGTTGTTTTATAAAAATTTTCCAGTCATCAGTTCCTAAATTTTCACTCAATATTTAAATACCTTAAAGTTCACAAAGTGACTAAATGTATCTTAAATCATGGGATAAATAATTTGGTATAATGTTAAGGATTATTTTGTGATGGATACCCCATGCACTTCAAAGAAATGTAATATAAGAGGAAATTGATATTTTAAATGTAACATGAACAATAATTTATGGTAAATATTTATATTCTTTGAGTTTCCAAATTTATTGCAGGGAACTTGAACGAATTATCATGCTATATTAACACCATATTTTATATCAGTAGTTGTTTGATGCTTTTCCCATCTCAGATAAAATCTATACTTTAATGTGATTATATTGTCATTAACAAATCCACCATTATAAATCATCAAATTGCATTGATTTATTATTAATATCTTATTTAATTTTTGTATTTTAGATCCATTTAACTACATTTATTGAAAACTGATTATAACACTTATCAATGATGACATGGAATTATGTACATTCATTTACAAAATTTCTTATTAAAAAGGTATTTTCATTGACTTTAAATTATAATTCCTTGGGGATTTAGGTACTAATTTTCATGGGTGAGAAGATTGGATTCAAACAGTGGGGTCACATTTTATAACCCAAAGCATATTTCTATATTCTCTTTGTCTATGGAATTTTTTTATTACTTGTTTTCCTTTTTCTAATGTTTTTTTCATATAGATTCGTTTTGTAAAGATGTTAAATATATTCAACACTTTTATGTCTTGGTGATTAAATATAAAACTTAAATTTATAAAAGTTCAATATATAAAAATTTATATTCTTCAAAAGTATTTTAGTTTTATATATCATTATTTTTAAATAATTAATTTTTTTAGGTATGTCTATTTAATGAACATTATTGAGGATTTTAACTTTATTATTTCTTATCAAAATTTGATGAAATAGAATGATTTTTTTAATATTTGTTCTCTCCATACCCTCTTATTAAACATTTGGTATACCAATGGTGTTCTTAATAATCAATATCTTATTGTCTATTAAACTTATCAACATAGTTAATATTTCAAAAATGAATAAGTGATTTATTCTCTATTATATAAAAATGATTAAATCTATATTTATAATGAAATAAAGATGTAACTAAAAAGTTTTAATATGAATATTTTAAGCACTTTAATAAGTAAAATTTTTATGATGATGTGTTTGACATAACATAATGAAACCTATTTATATTACTCCTGATAGAAGTATAATTAAACCATTTTTTTCAATACTTTATTACTAAAAACAACCTAAATATGAATTACTAATCAAATAATATTAAATAAGTGGCATAAAACACATTTAAAATCAAACATCTAGAATCCATTTTATAGAGGTACTTATCAATGGTAATTCTCTAGTATGACTATTAGGATCTGTGATACCATAAGGGGGGTGAATCTGGGAATTGATCAATTTAGGGGGTTTCCACCACATTTTTATTTTTTTGTTCCCTTTTCAGGAAGAACAGTCATTCAATATGTTATATTCTCAATAGAATCCACATCAAAAATCCTGAACATATTCCCAAATTAAATCATACAAGAACATCTGTGTTTTAGTTAGTTCACCCAAATGATTTAATCTGAGGGGAATACACTAATGATATGATTGAGTGAAATTAATAAATACTAATCAAATTAATTTTAAAATGATTCAGAAGGGAAGGCTTCTAATCCAAGGTAACCCATTCTTTATTCAATCCACAAATTTCTTTTGTGAAGGATAATGATAATTTATATACTCTAGGTTCTCTCTATCATAAATATTTTAAAACATGAACACTTTGCATCTCTAGATCTGAATAGATTCACTTTAACCTTAAATATTCTCAAAATCAACTTCTTAATACTGAATGGAATCAGCTTATCATGGCTAAGGGATGGATTTGTTTCTTCCCACTAATTGTAGAAACAAATATATTTAGATAATTATTATATGATTAGAATTATTCATTATTATAATTCATCATTATAGGTATAGAAGTGTAGTAGATGATCTCATTGATCCTTATTCTTATTTCAAAAAACCTTATGTAGTAGTGTTGTCTATTTCGTCTTTCTCATTTCATCATATTTGGAAACAAAATATATCAGTATTCATAAAAATTAATCACCATTTTCCCATGATGATCATATATGACTAAATAATAATATTTGTGTCCCCCAACTCTCCCATATGTATTCTTTTCTTCTTCTAGGTTCATCAAAATTTCATAGTCAACAATCCATACATTAAAATATGGGAACTCCTTTTTTTTCTCGAACCAACTTTAAATATCATGAATGATATTTAAATATTTTTGAAATATGGAAATAAAAAGAATAATAAGAAATATACGCCAAGATTTTTGGTTCAAAATATTTCCATTCATAAAATTTGGAATCCTCAACTTTATGACAAGATTAGAATTTTTTCATATTTGAAAATATGAATTCCCAATAATACAACCCTAAGAATGATCCATAATAAATTTTATTCTTTGAAACACATTACATATTATTATCCCACGTATCCCACACATAAAAATCAGATATAAATGGCTTGATACAATTGGATTTAGATCATATGGCTCAAAACTCCTACAATATAGGCTGAAGATCGTAAACATATATAAATCACATACGCACCCATTATTGAACTAGATCCTTTGAGAATTTCTATTCTCAAACATCCTAATGAAGACCCATATATTTCCTAGAATCACCAATTCGTTTTTCAACCATTACATTATGCTATATAGACATTTTGAATCACAAAATGGTCTTAAAATGGAATGTTCCTTGATATTATAATGTTTTATGTATTGCAACATCTTCTTCAATTGACTATATGATGGTCCTCTAAATCCATAAAAATGTATGTGAATGGATACATCATTTCATATAAAGATCTTCTAGGACCACCATACTATATTAAACGATGTGGTAAAGTTTCCATGAGCTAATCTAGGTTAAAATATGATAGAAATGTTGGTTGAAAAAAATTAGTTTCAAAGATTAGTTTCATTCCAATCACATCTATTAGTTATTTAAATTCACAATTTATATATTTAAAATCCCTAAATTAAAACGGAAAATAAGAGTTTATCCTGAAAAAGACAAGGAGAATAGAGAATATGAATCTCACTCTCTTGTTCATCTATCTTGGATCCTTAATCTACAACCTCTATATCCAGTACAACCAAAATTAAAGACAAGTATGCCTTCCCAGGGATGTTACAAACCATCTTAAAATGTTTGACTGGATGTAAGACTAAATTATCAGGCATTTAATATATATGTATTCCTCCTCCTAGCATAGTTTTTTAAAAAATTAGGTGGACAATCAACCTTCAAATACACAAAAGAACCCTCATAAGCACACCTAATCAATTCCATCTCCCTATATTTCATCCATGTCCCCAAGGTGTATGAAAGGAAATTGAGCCAAAAATAACTAGTCATTCTCCTTAAAACATTCACTAGATGGATTCCCACACCACTGAACAAGCCACTATATTTTACAACCAAGACCATCTGTAGAAAAACTATAACCATGAAAATATTTCTTGGGAATATAATAATGAAAATGATTTGGAAAATGTTCTATAATGAGGTCCCCTACAACTAACATAAATTGAGAAAACTGAAATACATGATTAACAATATTTTGTACCAAAAAAATATAGGTGATAATAAATTTACCCCACCCTTGAAATGATGTGAAAAATTATTTAAAATCAAGTAGACGACTTAGAAAAAACAATAGTAGATGAAACAATAGAATGAATAGAACAAAATGTGAACAAAACCTAATCAGCAAGATAAAATGAAATATCCCACCATGTACTGATGGCCATCTACTACCTGGAATATTGGACTCTCAAAAAACAAATCAATAAGTTGTAAAGAGTGTGAAAATAATTTATTAGAGCAGTGAAATAAGTCTTATGTTATGTTTCACCCTTAATATAGTGGATAAAATATAAGTATTTCCACCTATAAACAACTTCTAAGAGATTTTGTCCAGTTGAAAAATAAAATGAGGTATTGTAACATTTCTCAATACAATGTAACCAGAAATCCCACTACCTATTTTTTCCAAATTAAAGACATCGCAAATAAGATTCATTTCCATAGTTGAAAAAATCAATCCATTCATTTATTTAAGGACAGTATGAAAAGGTCGACATAAGAATAACACCATGAAAGAAAAATTTCTGAAAAATGGACATGTTAAATTTGGATCATGGTTAATAGAAATAACATATGGTATGCAATCTAATAGAATGAAAACCTTCATGAAAATATTAGTTAATTTTTTTAATGAAAATGAGTTTTTAGGAAAACATTGGGTATAGATTGATAGATTGTACACCACAACAAAGCACATCTTATTCACCTATGATTTACGTAACCTATAAATGATTTCAAAATATATTTCTTCCCAAATAAAATCTATAATATGGAGTATTTATAGTGAACCTTTGAGACTTAGTGTTTGGAATTTATACTGTTGAAAAGTATCACATCCCAGAAAATATTTAGAACATGTTAAGTCATACCATGCGAATATAAACTTGGTACCAAATGATTTTCGGTCCTAAAATAGACCTTATTTCGACCAAGTGATGAGGCATGGAAATAATTTACTAATGTGGGAATACGTTGTAATTTATTATACAGAAATTTGTATCATTTAAAATAATGCATTCCATGGTGAAATTAAAATATTTAAGGTACATGATCGAGAGTTTTGAGGGTTGAAATATGTCCCTAGATGAATTCATCATGCCTATTTTCTTCTCAATCCACTAGAACATCAATCCAAATTGGTAGAAAAAGGGAAATTTTAAAAATTCACGGTTCCCTCACCCTTTGGATTCAACGATATAATATATTTTTTTAGATTTATAAAAAATATAAGAAATATAATCCAATAATTTTTCATTCCACCACTATTGGTCCATCGACATAATGTTTTCATTAAAAAAATGCATGGGAATTTTATGGTCAGTAAAAATGAGTTTCTTTCCCAAAAGGTCCTACTGAAAATATTGAACAATATGCATAATGGTAGTAAATTCCTTCACATTTATTGATTTATTGAGTGTGGTTGTAAATAAATCCTTATTATAATAGATTATAGATCACACATCATGCAATATCACCACACATCATCCTATTTTTATTGCATCACACTTGTTGTTAAATTCTCTAAAAAATGACGTAAAATTAGTACATGAGTTGTATCCAGTTTTTGAAATCATAAATTGTATATTGAGCCTGGGACCCATAGTAAAACAAAGTATTTTTTGTAGGAGTGTCCAGACTCATCCCAAAATAATGGACCCGACCCAACCCATTGATTTCATTTTGGTTTGGGTTATGTTTGTACAACTGATTCATGCTTGGGGTCATGTCTCAGGATGGATAAATATTGACCCAAAACGACTTGATATACATGATACCACGTGCAAGCCACCTCATCCCCCTTCCCTCATGCTTGATTCCACTGTTTCCTCTTCCTCCCCTAACCCAAACATTACCTCCTGACTGGAGACGCCTTACTACTTCCCTGATTCACCTCCTCTCAATCTCACATTATCTTCCCATATTTTCTCATCCTTCCTTGAACATCCCTCATGAGAAAACCCTACTCACTTAAATTCCTTCAGTTCTCATTCCCTCATGAAAAAACTATACTGACCAATTCTCCTCTATTCATACATCCCTCATAATTTGGAATCATATTTAATTCTACCCATTAGTAGCTTCCCTCCCCCGTGACCTACAACTTTAACCTTCCCCTATGAGTGATTTTGAGAAAATGTAATTTTCCGATTCACCTCCTCCACTTGATGTCATGCATGCACACTGGTATGTATGCATCTCTTTATTTTGTTTATAATTTCTTTCTTCTAATCTTTCTCCTTCACTTCTTTTGTAATTTAGATTACCTCTATCAATCAAAACCAACTTATTATTCTTCTTCCAGGGTTTTGCCACTACTATAGACTCCCAATTGGGTCATGGGTGGGAGTTTTTTGAAGAATTCATGTATATCTAGCTTATAATTCATTGAAGTTAATACAGTGGTTCTAATCCTCTAACTTCTAAAAGAACTAAATTTTAGATTAGGTATACACTATCTATAGATTAAATTATATTAATATAAAGGGTATTAGTAGAAAAATAGTTAATAATAATGAGGTTCCTCGGTCTCCTCAAAAGGAAATATTCTTAAGTACATACTTCTAGAGGTACTTAATCTAGGGATCATTTTCATAAGAGATGTGGATGGTTTTTTATTTATTATAGTAAATATTGTTCTTATAGTCCATGAAAACATGGAACTTGTAATTTTAATTTGAACTTGATATGGTGGAACAAAAATAATATCAAAAATCATGATAAAATTAAATCCACTATTGGTGTTGGAAAGAAGTGCGAAGATGATAACGAACGGGTGGTTAAATTTTTAGAATCTCATTTTAACCAGGAAGAGTAAAGAATAAATTTTTTAAAATGACTATGATTGATGATTTATCATTTAAATATATATAGAATCAATGATTTGGAGAATTTAATAATGTTATTCAAACTCAATTTCATGTTACATCTAGAAAAATAATGCAAGAGAATTATTGAAATCATAATTCACTTAGAAATAAAAATTAAATTATTTGTTTTATATGTACTCTCATATGAGATGTATTACTACTAAGGGAATGACATAAATTCGAAATATAAATTATATGTGTGTGAATAAAAATTTTAATTTTTACAATTGGATCTTTTATTATAAAATAATTAATTATTTCATATTTTTAGAGCACAAAAGGGGAAAAATTACTAATTATTAGAATAGACAGTGAAACAATGTTAAATTGAAAGGATTAATAGAGTTAATATAAGAAATTTCTAGTTTTTATAATAAATCGATCAATTATTTGATGGGTAGGGTTAATAAAGGGAATTTTTCTATAATTAAATAAGGTTATATTCATATGATATTTTTGGAAAATATTGTTAACCTTATTGTTAGTAAAGACCAAAGAGAAATATATACATCAATTTCTAGGACCCGAGTTTCCTACATCCTTTTGACAAGTTGGATTTCTATATTGGCTCATTTCAATAGAATTTATGAGGAGTTAAAAATTCCTTAAAATCATGCCATAATTCATAATGTTCCCATTAGGTATAATTTTTTATACTGAATGTTGGATGTTTCAAAGATGTGTGAAAATTATTTATTCCCCGTGAGGAGGATTCATGTTTTTGGTGTTCTTTAATCTATATTTTTGGGTCTCTTATGATATATATTTGGATGAGGATTTTGTATTTTTACGGTTTTTAAAAATATTTTGTGATAGAACTATTGAATTTAGTGATTCTATATATGTGTCATGTCAGACGTTGTTTTATATCGTTTCTGACATATATATAAAAATAAATAAATGGATGAACTGTAATAAAAATACTATGATTAGAATTGATACTAAAATGAAGGTGATATTGGAATTATATTGGGGTATTAGTTCCAATTTTAATTCAGTTTACTTGTTGTAGTTGTTTGTGACCCCCATTATAAATAATAATAAGTTCATGATATTTTATAAATGATTTTTTATGATTAAGATAAGAATAAGTAGACTGGTAAATTATTATTGGTTATGAAAAATCCCTTTCATTTTTAAAAATTCAAATATCCCACTCCTGTTGATCAATGTGAATTATTTTTTCATTAAGATTCATATATTCATTATTCTAGTAGTGTTAGTGAGGATGATGATAAATAGAAATATTCATATAGATTAAAGAAAAAAAATATAGACAAACAGAATAAATAAGATATATATATATATATATATGTTGATGGTTGAGAGGATGATTTTCAAGGATTATATATTTTATTATGGTGGAATGGAATGACAAGAAAGTATCTTGTTCTATCATGAATTTTAGAGATATTTTATCCCAATTCTATATATAAGTAGTCGATTGTTAGGATTTTTAGAAAATTAAAAATGTGGTTATATTTCACATAGGTATTGGGTTTCATGGTAGAATCAAAATGGATTTTAGTACTTATATGATACACTTGGATATTTTTAAACTGGTTGGAATAGACACAATACTTTGGATTCTAAAATGTTTGGAGTGGGTAAAACGACATTGTTTCATAAATCGGTTTCATGTAAGAATGATTTGGTTTATGAAAAGGATTTCATTGTTATACTGTCTTAGTTATAAATGTTTTTGGGATAAGAAAAAATAATTTCTTCCTTGGTGGCTAGTTTTTGTATTTTATAATAGACAGGTGTGCGTGATCTGGTAATTGAATATGATTTCATGTATTTTATACCACTGATAAGATTTCATTGTTTACATCAACATATTAATAATTTCATGCCATGGGGGGAGGGGGATATTTCAATGTTTAATGATAAAAACCATTATAAAAACATTTATACATATTATAATTTTTTTATTTTGAGTTCATGGTTTATTATATGGATTGGTTATATTCCTTGGTTCATGTATAATCTATTTGTTCTGGAGACTAGGGAATGTGTGATCAACAAAACCATAGTTCAATTATAGTAGTTTTACAGGTTTAATTATTTTGAAACCATAATATATTATTTATGGGATGGGGTGATCATGATTTATGTTATTAGAATTATAGTTTTTGTAATGGAATTATTGTTTGAGTATGACTCTGTATTTTAATATATGATGAATATTCTCTGTTTTGACTATCATGATACATAATATGGTTGTAATAATTAATATATTTAAAATGTAGAATATATTGAGTGGGGTATTACTGTATAATGACTGAATAAAATATTTCAACAGAAAAAAAATATTAATTGATAGGTTTATACAGTGGGATGGGATCTCGATTCCATGACTCATTTATTACCCTCCCAATTACCAGAATTAGATATTCTTCTTACATTTACTAACTCATTTCCAATTATATATAGGTTTAAACCAGCATTAAAATTTGAGATTCAAATTTTATACAACATAACATTGGTTGAGGTAGAAAATGAAATCATGTTGATTTTTGGATGTGGTAGAAAAGGGAATCAGGAATGATATGTTGGGTAGGGAAACTAGAATTTCAACCTACTCCATTGTTGCATTAGTTTCTTAATAGTTATTTAATTTCATGTTACATTTGATTTTTTTTATTTCCCAATTTAATTCTAATAAATTTTATTTAAATTCAATAACATTTTCTGATATGAATTTTATTGTTCATTAGTTTCTTGATGCTAGAGTTATTCCCTTGAAATTTATTTCCATTTTTATTTCCATGACCCAAATCATGTTACTATTATAGTATTCCTAATTCAAATATTATAATTTATGTTTTTTTCAAGAATATAAAGGTTTTTGGTTATTTATCTCTATGTATCCATCTAATGAGCTGGGAAAAAGAAAATATCTCGTTCAACACACTTGAATATTGCAGGATTCCATGAGATATGTACATGAATATGTATTTTATAAATGATTCATTCAATTGTAGGGTAAAGGTCTATCACTTATATGTTATTCAAATAAACAAGATTCATTTAGATGATTTATATTATAGACTAAATACAAACATGAAGGGTGTGTTTGATTAACCACAAATAACACGTGCAAGGGTTATCCTTGGTCATGTTCTATTTTCTATTCATCGTAGGGACTAAAATAGCCATTATTAATAAAAGGTACTTTGTAGAGTGATGTTCACATTTCCTAGTCACTAGAAGATTATTTTTTGTAGAAATTTTGGGTTTACCATTTTAAAATGCATTGATTACTTTATGTTGATGGGAGAAAGAAAGATTTTTCTTTATAATGTTAATGAAATATTTCTGAGATCACATGGACGCCTTGAAAGTATGGAACATAGAGGTTCATTTTTTAGTATTTTTTCTTATGTTGGCTTCCCTTCCACATATTATAAAACTTTACCTTTTTTCTTAGAATTATTTTTTGTGTTTCTAATTGGATTACACTGTTTCTTTGTTTTTATTTTTGATATGATTATGTTTTTATACTAATATTTTGGGAGTTGTTTCCTTTTTACCATATTTATATTTTACATCATAGACATTTCTATTACTACATTTCCATTACTCTAGATCCATTGATTCTATTTTTCATACATTTACATTTATAACATTACTTCGTGTTTGTGTTTGGAACCATCAGGTTGGGTAGGGTATGATGGATATTACCCACTTTACCTGACCTAAACTAACTTGGCCTATAACAGGATCGTTTGTGATGTGTCATTTTGTCATGTATCACATAACCTTACCACCAAAGGTTTAGGTTAGGTCGAGTCATCCTCTCATGAAGCATGCGACCCGAACCAACCCATGGCCACCAATACTTTTTTGGTATGTTTTATAAGAGTTATTATTAATTTTACAAAATTCATGAAAAACATATCGTAGAGGCCTAAAAATAGAATAACATCCTTAAACGTTAGTGGAATTGGATTGTCCAACACAATGGACAATTTTCAATGCTCCATGTTGAAACCATCATGTGAAAATTGATGACCTATATAACTTACCTCAGATCTCCAAAGAACCATTTTTAAGGTAAACATCTAATTCCTCACTTTATAGGATTACAAACATGCATTACAAAGGACCCAGATGCCCTATCAATATTTTTCTATAAACCAGTATATCATTAAATAAGGATAATACATACTTTTAGAGTAATGATTTAAAGAAAAAATCCAGGGTAGCATTAAACGTGGTTGTGGAATTTATATTTCTATATAGAATAACAAAATATTCATAATTCCCTTTTATGGGTAAGGAAGGTTGTATTATTAGAATCATCCTTTCTAACATGTACTTAGTGGATACCATATTTTTTACCTAATTTTTTAATGTATTGGGCCCCAAAAAACTCACCCAAAAAATCATCCTAAATTGGTGTATGAAATTTTTCAGAAATAGTTTTCTTGTTCAATGCCCTATATTCAACACATGTACATTTCCCCCCATATTTGTTATGTACTAAGATGAAAGTACATGAACACTTATACAAATTACCCCTACTTTAACAAATAATCTATATACCTCTCAATTTAATAATTTATTTTATATTATTTGTTTAGGGTCTTACATTAACTGGAGACACCGTTTCATGAATAGTAAACTTGTGATTTGTATCATACCGATGTGGAAGGCTGCAAGGTACACCAAAAAATTGAGAAATCATGAAAAAAAAATTGTTTTGTGTAATAAAAATCTATTTTAAAGTCAATTTTCCATTCTCTGTCTCTTGTATACTTGGGTTTCTGAATGATCCTTATGCCAAAAAATTTTGATTACCCAAAATTGTTTGAAATTATTGTGGTGTTTCATGGATGGTCTAAATTCCATTCATGGTTATTATATATATGTTGGAAATGACTCTCATTGTTATGAAATTCTAATGGGTAGTCACATATTCCTGTGATTTTAAACAATATATTCCTAAACATTGGTAAGGGATACCTATGTAAAAAAATGAAATCTTCCAATTTGATAACCAAACCACCAAATTGAACTGGGAAGTAACTACATATCCCACTTGAAAATATCCCTTGGTCCTCAGTTAGTCAAAATATAAAAGGCTTAGTCTGGGTCATTGGTATAATTTTTTAACACTTCCCTTGAATCAAAATTATGTCTTCCACCACTATCCAAAATCACCAATATAGGCACACTTAAAAATTGAGACATTGAGAATCATTGAATTATTTCACAAAACCCTATTCTTGTCCAGCATGCCGAGGCATAAGGATTAAAATGCATTTCCCAATTATGATCATTTAAGAGACAATATAGTAGTATGTTTCTATTGCAAATTCCATTTACCATTGTGTATCGACACTATCTGACACTATAAACTAATAGTCGTTTCCTAGGAACATGAGAGATATACAATATTTTACTCCACAATAATAACAGATCCCAAAGGTCATCTATTCTTTAAACTCAGTGTGGAAAATATTATGACCCAAATCCACATAATAATGTCATATTTATATTATGAATTATTCCTCTGTCTGAATTCAGTAGAACAAGTTTTATTTTAAATTTCCTTCCATTGATAATGTGACAATAGGAAAAAAGTAATGATTTCCTTTGATATCATGTCCATGAATAACCCCCAGAACTAATAAATCATGTTCCAAATTATATTTTAGTGATACAAGTCTCCCTTTAGTACTATGTTCTTAACAATACACCCTAATATAAATTTCAAGTCTCAAACTTCATAATAAACTTATAAACTAGGCATTAAAGAAATTTGTAATGTGCATGGATACATTCTCAAATTTATTGATGGAATACCCTTTAGTTCCTTACAGTCTAATTCCATAAAGATACATTTATGGATAATTATATTATGTAGATCCATAACTTCATAAGATATTTTCATTTAACTCCTTACACACCATATGTAGACACATATTTAGCCAAATTATTCCATGATAAACGTTCCCCTCTAGGCATTGTTTCTCTATATATACCTATAAATGAAAATGATTTTTTTAGACTATAAACTATATCTCATAACATGATATACACAAAATAAGATCTTCTTCTAAAATATATGTGATTTAAAACAAATATATAATGCTATAACGACCCAATCATAACAAACATAGATAATAAATCATTTTAGATGAATATATAACACATTAAGGATGTACATTCCTGAATAATGTAATATTATAGTGTCTTTATAGACTTATAACAAAATCCTCTAACATGGTTAATGGTTTTCAATCCTTCCCACAAAGATACTCCCCTTTATTAGTCCTATATAAAACCATTCTTCATAACATGTGTAAATATAACATAAGAAAGGACGAGCTTAAATTTTTAAAAAGGTTAAATAAAGGATATACATAATCATAATAATAAAATAAGGGTATTATAACATGAGAAAATAATTCTTTGATCATCTCATTCATATCAAAGATTATACACATAGTTCATTTGAAAAATATTGGTAAAAAAAGACATGATTAATGATGGAATCAAGAGCATTGTCCAAGAGGTCCAAACATAGGAATAAGAAAAATAATTTTAGGCATGCACATAATAATATATAATCATTCCTTATAACACAAAAATTACTTAAAAAGATGACTGGGGAACTTTATGGGGATAAATCTATAGGATAGAATGCACCACCATCCCTAGTCACAAGCCTTTCCTTGTAGTGGAATGTGAACACTCCCCAAACCAGGTGATTAGTCAAGTTTCACTCCTAAGACCAAATTTTTTGGCATGGTTGAATCCCAAAACTATCTTAGTGGTCATTGTATTTTACTGAACTGAGTTCACTCCTCATTCCATCCATGAATATCTCATGAGATATAAATCATTACACTATATATTTGATGGATATATAGGTCCCACCCATCACATAATGAAATAACACATATATATTCTATAAGATAATAAAATATTTCAATATATAACAATAGATAAAAAGTGTGGGGTTTATTAAACATTGTATCATAACCCATGAAATGAAATGGGCATAATAAAAATGTCATCATATCATTACCTTCGTAAAAGAGATATGTTTTACAATCATTTCATCAATTCATAACCCATGAAAATAAGTGTGTTTCAAAATTATATAACCCATGGAAGATAAAAGAGTTTCATAAATAAATTTTCATACTAACCATAAAGGATTCAAAGAAATAATAGGAATGGTTTCATTGGGTCATATCCCGTGTATAATATAAATTATTTCAATGGATGTCATATTAGATTGAGAATGATTTTTAAAGGACACTTGAAACCATTATTAAGGATAATACCCTTTTATTGAAAATAAATTTCATAAAAAAATTTAAGAATATAAATTTATTATAAAGAAACATTTGAAATTTTATCTAAAACATTTCATGAGGAAAATATTTTCTACTCTTTGAAAAACTATTTTCAAAACATA
The DNA here is from genome assembly GCA_963277665.1 of Viscum album. Lineage (NCBI taxonomy): Eukaryota > Viridiplantae > Streptophyta > Magnoliopsida > Santalales > Viscaceae > Viscum > Viscum album. The sequence goes on along the minus strand of OY728121.1, from coordinate 1,899,444,961 downwards.
AAGCATTTTGAAAAACCTACTCATTGAAAATAGATTTGAAAACATATAATGGAATGTTGAAAATTATTTTAAAAATCTTTTTCATTGAAAATACCTTGAAATAATATAATGAAATAATGAAAATAATTTTAAAACCTATTTTTTTAGACACTTTGAAAAAGTAAAATGAAACATTGAAAAAAGAACATTTTTCATTGAAAATAAATTGATATCTTAAAATAATATAAACACATTGAAATATTTTTAATTGAAAATACCATTTTTAAATTATAAATGATGTTTGAAATCATTTTTTAATTCTTTTTCATGGAAAATCTATTTAATTGATTCATTGAAAAACAATTCGAAACCATCTTCATTGAAAATATGATTGAAAAATTTTAAGGGAATATTGAATGCATTTTTAAATCCATTTTTAAAACAACCCCTAATTTTAATATCATTTTAAATAAAAAAATATCTTAAAATTTCATTTTAAAACAGTTTTTTAAAACATTATTATGAAATTATTCGTTTTTTGAATAAATCATATTTTTGACTGTAGAGTGAAATAATGTTAGATTTTCATTAAATGATTTTTTTAATATTCATTTGAACCAATGAGTGGGGAAATAGTACCATTATGTAGATATAACATGATGATATAGAGTATAATATATTTTATTCTAATTATCAATATATGGGTCAAATTATTTCATCAATGGATGTATAATATTAACAATCCCCATAAATGAAGAGATTGTAGCACTAAAATATAATCTCTTTGGTAACTTTTACTCATAATAACCCTAAAATAAGAAAATTAAATGAAGTTTAAAATATACATAAAATTAGGATACTCATGATATAAAATTTCAACATTATTTAATTATACCTTGTAAAAGAATATAGGTTTATAACAATACAAGTGTCTCAAAGAAGGAAAATTGAGACAAAATTACATTACCAATTTGGTAACATCTTAACCATAAACCCCTTATAAGAAATATTATAAAATTAATTCATAAATACAAATATTATTAGGTTTAATAATCATATATTACATTAATATGAATTATATACACCTGATAAAAGAAATGAGTGTTGAATAAGGCATAAACCTCTCAGAAAGAAATGTGCGACTATAAATCCCCTTACTACGTTAGTAACTTTTAAATCATGAGATCCATGAAATAATAACATAAATTTCTATTTTAATAGCATTAATGAATTTAAATTAATTTTAAAAAATTCTATTGTAATTTATACACATCGTGCAGTAATAATATTTGGTGAATACAACATATATCTCACAGAATCAAAAGTGAGATGAGAAAACCCTTACAATAATTCTGGAATTTCATCGTAAAAATTTAATCCTCTAGTATAAATTGTGTAGTTTTATTATAAATATATAAAATAAATATATTATTATATATCATACCACAAATTATATCATTATGATATTATATTACATGTTTCATTACAATTTCTTGTTAAAGATACGTTTCTGATAATAACTGTTTTTTTGTATATGTTTTATATTGCTGTTCTTGATATTTTTACATAGATAATTATTTACTCATTTAAATAAATTAAATGCATTATATATTTATCATATATATTTTGTAAAAAATATTTATAATTCCCTATAAAATATATAAATATGAAATGAATGAAATTTTTCCTGGATACGGTTGGTCGTACGTATACATGAACACTATTTCAGTTTTCTTATCTTATTCAAATAATTACTGTAAATGAAATATATATTTATATATATTATAATTTCATTAGAATTATTATTTAATATATATCATATAATTTCCCTAAACCCTTTGTTAATACATTCCATGAAAAGTCGGAATGAATCACTTCGCTTTGAGGAGGCGGTATGCCACCCGTTCATAAACAAAGAGATTGTATTCCCAAAAAATAGATACAATGATGTTATGTGTCCTATAATAATTCAATAATATTAAATAAATACTTAATATAATATATATAATTTAAAATATTAATTCCATCATGATTACAAACCTTGAAAGGTGGTAATGGAAGAACAAATGACATCATTTCATGAGGCTAAAGTATACAATACACACGAACAATGATTTCATATCCCCTTTTATGGATGTGTGTGTGAGAGTATGTCATAACCTTAATATAAAAACAACTAAACATATTTAATATACTATGGTTATAATATAGTAATGTAATAAGTAGAATTTATGTTGGTTTAGAAATAAATAAAACAGAAGTTCTTGCTGATGGTTGTTACCACTTCTTTGGGTAATAACTTTTTGTTTTTTCAAAAGGGGTTAATTTCATTGATTTATTCCAATTATGTGGACTATTGTATGAATTTAGGGAATTTGGAAGCTTATTTTTTTAAGGGTTTGGATTATTTAATGTACTTTAGAGGGGTGAATAAGTGAGGGGCGAGTACCCTTTTTCTAGTAATTATGAGTGACATTCTTGTAAATATAAAATGTTAAACACTATTGGGAGGTATCTATTAAATAATGTGTCCCAAATAATAGTATATTTTTTAAAAAATGGTGGAAACTGTCAAAATATTTCCATAAAATCGATTTTATACACATGTCTAGGTTTTTTGTCCCCCTGAGTTAGTGTTTAACAACCAAGTAAACTCATTTTCACATTAATTTCTCTAATAAAATTAAATTAAATTCACTTATTATTTTTTTTAAAAAATAAATTATTCTTAATGTAAAATATATATTATTCTAAATAAAAATTTTTAATCCTTTTTTCAAAATTCAAAACACATATGTGTATGAATTTATTTTAAAATTCATATCAGAGATGCGATGACAAAGTGGGTTTCTAATATGAAATTATTCAAAATTTTCATTTCATTTTATATCAAATTTCAATTTGAAATTAAATATAATGACATAAATTGTATTAAAAAAATGTAAAATGAACTAATTATACTTTAAAACCAAATTGAAATAAAAATTAACTATATAAATAAATTAGAAAAAAATGCAATTTTCAATTAAAGTTCAGTATTTTTCACTATTAATCTAAAAATGAAATATTTTAGGAATATACCAAAAATTATCCAAAAGTAAATTATGATCATCCACATTAAGAAATAAATTTTATTTTTTCAATTTATATTTATAATATTATCCAACTATTTATTTAAAATAACCACACCACTAAAAAGTTGTAAAATTACTATGTTGAAAAATAGACATTTTTATTCATAATATTGGATTTTTTCATATCTCATGCCTATAAAACACATACTATGAACCCTAAATAAATTACTGAATAAAATATTTTTATATTTCATAAAAATAATTTTTCAAAAATTATTAATTAATTTATTTAATTCAAACATTTTTTATTTCAAAAATACTATTTTCCATTAAAAGATTTTCTATATTTTTAAAAGGGTTTTATTTTCATTTTTTGTAAATTGGAAACAAATTTTTTTATATAAATGGGTAAATAATATTTTCATAATTTAATTAATATTATTCATTAATTTTATTCCAACTAATAGTATTTAAGTAAAATTATATTTTAATGACAATATTAATAGTAATGTATAGTTCTGTAAAACTCATTCTTGTGTGCAATACAAGCTATTAAAGGAACTCAGTATTGTGTTTAACAAACACCAAACATAGTTTAGTGTGTACCACAATCTAATATAAGTGTCACTTGTAATGAATGATTAACTATGTGTTCTATGAAATCAATCTTAACTTAGTGATTTTTATATAACAATATTTATATTCAATGTTGCATTAAATGCATAACATTAAATTAAATCAACAAAATTACATTCCACAAAATATTATCATGATACATTCTACCCCAATTAAAATAAAATTCTCCTTCAAAATTATTCTAGATTATCAATGTTCTAATAATTTAATGTTTCTTTCATAGAAACCCACATCATAGAAATGAATTCAAAAAATTCCTTTTAAATGGAAAAGTTGGAACCATTACAGTTACCCAAAGTGACTTACAACATGGTTTCCATGTAGTAGAACATTGGTGGGAAGTGGAAACATGTAAATGGGTGATAAATATAGTAGTCAAGTTCTGATGGAGTGTAATAGGGAATATGGTTAGTTTATATTTAACAATTACAATGCCATAAAACAAAGAGACTAGAAAAGGGTCATTGGAACATAAAAATGATTCTAAATGGACAACACATTATTTTTATACCCTTTTACTTAATATGAATAATTTTCAAAAGTAAATATATATACCTGATTTCATTTTATTTCAAAATCATTGTCTCAAACATTGGTTTCACCTTGATCAATTTCCACATCATATCGCATTCTATAAAATTATGGTGAATTTTTATTCCTGAAGAATTATCAGATATTGATATCCATTAATATAATGATAGGTCATTCCATCTATCATTAGTTTAAATTACAACAAAATGGTTAGAGTAGGTTATCCTATATGCATAAATCCTCACAAGATGATATAATGATTTAATCTCTAAAACCTTATATGAAGATTATTATAAAACATTCTTTAAATTGTTAACCTTATAATCCTTCCAAAAACTAAAGTCCAAAACATTAGAAAGAAGGTCACCAAATTTTTTCACATTTGATTATAAATCATCCCTTGTATGTAATAATGGTTCTCGAAGATTTCACATAAAAACATGTAAATTTCTTCATCATTTATTATCTTGAAACATTGATATAACTTGAATTATCGTAAATAATATTTCAAAACATGAATTATCATTAATTATTTTTGAAAACATGAATGTTTCAATATTACAAATATTATTCCCCCGAATGGCCTTAAGACCTTCATTTTTATAGATTTTTGATAACCCCCATTCAAGGGATGAGGGGAACCCTTATAAGGCCCATAGCCATAGAGATAACATGGATCATAGGATTATGAGACATTACATGACCTTAAGGTCTTAGGGAATTTAAACATAATATAAATACAAGGAAATGCCCCTCCCCCGCATTTGTATCGGGATGGTACCTCTCCACCTTCGCATGTCAATCTGGGTAAGCTTCCTCTGCAAGCACATGATGTTCCTAATAGTGTAGCCACACCCTTTAATTATTCTAAATCCATTGGTTTTGCTCTAGTGAGTACACTTTCTCAGAATCCTCATATGGAGCTGATCCTTTTTTTAGGTTCTGTTGGGTGAATCTTCACTAATCATGTAGCTCGAAGGCATTGAGGTGGCCTGAATGCCTTAATGGCGTCTTGCAAGCATTACTGACCGGATGAAATAGGTGGCCCTAAGTCCTTAAGGACTCCAAGCCCAAACTGGTGGCCTATGGTGAATAGTTTATACAGCTATAATACCGAATAATACCTGCTACAGTACATGCTACAACACCAACAAAATGCTACTACAATACCGTCTTTATAAACTCGGAATTATGAATCTTCTTGGTTTTGAACCTAGGTTTCATGGATATATTATTTAACTCTAAAAATGTTATAAAATTCATCCAGGATATCATAAAAAACCTTTTAAAAAATATTTTATCATTCTAAAGGTAATATTTACCATCCAATTTTTTATTTATTTCAGAAATATCATTATACAAACATCATTATATCAACATTATGAAACTATTAAGGGTTATTTTTTCATTAATATTATGTTTTTTCTGAATATCGCCTTTCCATTAAATCATTATTCATGTCCATCGTAATGTTTCAACATATTATTGTAAATCCATAAGAAATAATATAAACGTATCAATCCTTATATAATTCCCAATTCATAATTCTTGAATCCAAATACACAAACAATTAAATTATTCAACATAATCCCTAATCCATTACCAAGGCTACCTCATCCTATTACTTAATACCTATTTACATTCAAATTTCACATATAGTATCATCATCATCAATAATATATACAATAATTGTACTAGATTTTGTCTTATCTTCCTGAGCATTCCACGCAGGACATCTATTTTCATAATTCCCATTCAATCCCCTTTTAATGAATTCCACAATAGACAATGTATTAGGGAGGCCATTATTCTCAATCATTGTGTTAACAAAAAATTTATATTTCTCATTTTAGTAACTTTCATTGTGACCTTATTTTCCATAGTCAAAACATCTTTCAATTCCTATAAGACATTAACTTGGGTGCTTCTTCCCACACTCTCGATCTGTAGGAAAACAAATCTTGTATCATCATTTGTTACAATTAACCAAAATTTCAAAGAACTATTTCATTCAAATCTTTAGTGTGTCCATGAGTTAGTTAACATACACTTTATCAATCATGTTCTTTAAAATGGATGACACAAGATCACAAAGTACATTACTTTATTCATCTTCCGATTTTACTGCTCATAGGAAAAGTATCTGTGACATTCAACATTAACCTAGAGCCTTCTCGTTCCCACCATTTAACTAAAATAAGAAATCATATCATGAGAAGAAATTATAATATAAAAAATAATACAATAATGAAAAATCACATATATGATGTCTAAAACATGGAACATTTTTTAAAATGTATAAAAACATAGTCTTTTTAGGACATCCCAAGAAATATCCTTATAAATATCCCATGGAATCTTAGATTAGTTTTATCATCAATGTTTCAAAAGTATGAATAAACATTTCTTTTAATACCAATTATTGGGACCCATGATTAACATACATGGATATTATATCATTTTAGAGGAATATTCATCATAATACAAAATGAAATGATGAGGACTGTAATATATTAGTGGTTTTGGAAACATTAAAATTAATCTTCTAAAATTAATAAAGATCTCCACTATCACCCATTAATATCTTACCCATTAATACTCATATTAAAAAAAACTCTTCATAACTTTTTGAATGGAAACATATTAAAGGGAGATCTCAAATTCCCAGTAAGGGAAAATAAAGTAGATACATAAGTATAACATGAAAATAAGGGTAAGAATACATGAGACTAAAATTTTTTGATCATTCCCTTCCTATCAACAATCGTACAAATGGGTCGTGGAATAACCATTAGAAGAACATAATAAATTAATCATAAGGGAAACAGAACCATGACCATGAGAGAATAAGATAAGAATAAGGAATATAATTTCAATCATACACGTAAGAATATAAAATAAATCCCTATAAGTTAATGATTATTTCCAAAACCTTCCATGGAACTTAATGGGGGACACACATACCAGGAAAGAAACACCACCATTCCCAATCATAGGAATTTCCTTATATTAAAATGGGTTCACTCACCAAATCATATTATTAACCATGTTTCACTCTTAATATCATCTTAGTATTGAAGATACACTCACAATAACATCTAAGAAAACATTTTCTTTATTGAACTGAGTTAACTCTACATTCAAATCATGTCCATATCCAGAGATATAAATATTTTACATGGAATTGGACAGAGATATAGGTCCCACCCAACACATAATGATATCATACATACTTTTTCTAGAAGGTAATAAAACATTCATCATATAATGAAACATAAAAATAGATGGGCTTTGTTAACATCATATCATAACCCAAAAAATGAGTTGGGAATCCCCAAAAATAATCATATAATAATGTGGATAAAATAGAGAGGTTTCATTACCATTAAAACAATGAATAACCTATGAAAATAAACAGGTTTCAAAAGAATATAACCTCTGGAAGAGAAATATGTGTCATATACATCATTTAATTCTAAAAAACCAACCCAAATAATGAAAAATAATATTTTCATAGGATGATATACATATTAAATTATAAAATATTTAAAAGTATTTAATCTTAGATGGATATGTATTTTTAAAGATCACTTGGAACATATCTTAAGGAAAATATTATTTTTAGGAAAATTACGTTCATAAAACATTTAAAAAAAATATTATTAATAAATCATTAGAAAATCAACTAAAACATTTCATGATGATAAAATATTTTCCTATTTAAAAAATTATTTTTAATATAAATTATTCTTTAAAAAATTATCTTTAAAAAAAAATATAAAATATTAAAAATAAAAAATGTAAATATTTAAAAGCATTTTCTTTAAAAATAATTTTATATGTTATAAATAAAGATTTATTTTTTTTGAAATTAATTTATTTAAGTAACATTTGAAAAAATATAATGGAATCTTGAAAACATTTTGAAAAACTTTTTATTTTGAAATACTTTTAAAACTTATAGTGGAAGCTTTGAAAATAATTTTTGAAAATCATTTATTTGAAAATATCTTTGAAAACATATAAAGGAATGTTTAAAACAACTATAAAACCATTATTAAATACATACTACACTTTAAAAATCATTTTCCCTAGAATTTATCATAAATTATCATTTAAATCATTTTTTAGGTAACATTTTTTTTGAATAAAATACATTTCTGATCGAAGAGAGAAATTAAGTGGGTTTTTAATAAAAAGATTTTAACAATTATCTTTTGTACCAAAGTGTATTATAATGGTAGAATTACATTTATATAACATTATTAAATATAAGAATAGAAATTTCATTATAGTTATTGAGATATTGAAAATAATATCTAATCAATTGAAGCATAATCCAAAATAATCTCGATAAATGATGAGATTGTAAAAAAAACTCTTATACTAAAGTCTCATTGAATCATAATCCCAATGAAACAATAGAATTATATGATTATTAAAAAATAATTAAAATAAGGATATTAATGATATAACATGTCAAGGAAAACTATATACACCTCTTAAAATAGTGTTGGTTTATAACATAACATTTTTCTCAAAGAAGGAAAATTGATAAAAAATTACGTTACCAATTTGGTATTTTTAGAACTGTAAACCCCATGAAAGAGATATTATGAAATGGATATGTAAATAATCAAAAAGTTAATTATAATAATTATAAAATATTTTAATTGGTAGTATATACACCACAAAAAATAAATGAGTGGTGAATAAGGCATAAGTTTCGCATAAAAAAAAGTGAGACTAGAAATATCCTTACAACTTGGGTAACTTTTTAATCATGAGATATATGAAAGAATAACATAAATTGAAACATTTTATATCATTTAATAAATTAAAATCACGATATAAAGTGTCATATGTATGTATTCAAACCATAAAATAAGAATAAGTGGTTAATATAACATATATGTCATAGAAATCAAAGTGAGACAAGAAAACCTTGACCATAAGTCTCGACATTATTCATAAATATTAAAAACTATTTTATAATGAGTATAATTTTATTATAAGTCTACAAATGAACCATATATGTATATATCACACCATATATGTTTTTTAATGAATTTATATTTCTAATTTTTTAGGATTTTCTGGTTAATGTTACGTTTCGGGTAACAACCGCTTTGTTTTTTGTATATGTTTTGAATTGTTATTCTTGATACAATTAATATAATAAATAATTTAGTTATTTAAATAATGTAAAAAATTATTCTTATAACATATATATTTATTACAAAAATATTTTTAACAATTTATAAATGATATAAATATGAAATAGAATACACCCTTCATGGAGATGGTAAGCCATACGTACATAAGGACGTTGTTTTTTGGTGTCTTATCATATTGGAAGAAAGAAATTAAATAAAATATACATATATTTTCATTATAGTATAAATATTATTTCATATATATTATATACATTTAACAAACACAATCTTTGAGAAAATTTTAATTCTGTTCTAAAATAATGAATATGGATTTGAAAATTAAAACCAAATTGTTTAAAATAATAAATTTAAATTAAAAATACATATTTGGTCTCATAAAAATGTTTCATGAATTTCAAATTCATACTTATATTCTTAAAATGTTATAAAATTCATGTTATATTTAAAAATTGTATTTAACACTATTGACATAGAAATCTTTCTTTTAAAAAAAATTAAATATTTAAAATAAGAATATATTAATATGATGAATCCAAAATCATTTTCCATTTTCTAAATTCAAATTAAATGTTTTATAAATATAAAATTTAAATAAAAAGGTGGTTTATAATGATATATTATTTTATAGTAAAATTACTTTTTATGAATATTAACCATTCCCATTCATATTTCTTTTTATTTACTAATTAAATTAGTGTTAACCAGTTATTCATATGTAATATTTTTGGTCATCATTAAAGACAAGATTCTTGAAATATAAATTCATATCACCTAGAAATTAAATATTTTTAAAAATATATTTCTATCAATAAAATTATTGTATTAGTCATTTTAGTTATACCAATTGAATTACATTTATAATAAAAAGTAGCTTATATTTTATTTTATATAAATAATTCAAGAAGTGAATACTCTTATTCATCCCAAATAATTCATTGTATATTATTTAATGGACTAAACATATAGTGGTTATTTTAGTTATGTGATTCGTGTAGAGCATGCTATCGAACACATTGACTTATTTAAATGTAATCATATATTAGAATTTATGGGTGTTATAGGAAGGGTAATCAATAATATAAGAGTAATCATGAAAAAAATATTATATCCACGATGAAAATGTTGATGTATATTATAAATTAATCCATGTTTCTCACTACAATTTCTACCCGACAATGGTGAATCATACCTTAAAAAATTTCAGTTAGTTATCAATGTCCTTGTAGAAGATCACAAGGGGGTCGAAAATATATGTGCATTAGTTAGTCCTCTTTGCCTAAATCACATTTTAGTATCTAGTTTCAATTAATCCCTACCAATCCCATGAAATCCCCACATGCATTTTACTCCAATATTTACCTTAATCCCCAACCATCACATTTGATACCACTCTGTTACAACGCCCTCCCTCCCAAGGCACCCCTCTAGGGTGAAAAATCAAGAAATAAAGGTAATGTCCCCTAAAACCAAGCTCCAATAGGTTATGGGTTGGAAAATAGAACCAAAGGGTATATAAATCACATGAATGGGAGAAATTTAATTTAATAATATAAGTTTTATTAGAATATATGATAAATATCATCCAAAAAATATCATCACATTGATAAAAAACAATCCAAACTATCCCATGATAAAAATATCACTAACATGTATAATTTAAATCATTATGACAATACGTTCATACAGAAATTACGAACTCAAAGGTAGTAAACCATTATATCTAATAAACTCGAAAAATAGCTCTGAATCATGTTATATATCATACAAACACAAATAATGTTTTGATGGTATGATCACTATGGGAGAACTATGTTAGATCATTCCCCAAAATATATCAACATAAATGTGAAATATATGATTAATGTATACATGAGTGATAATATGGAACAAAAATAATCAAAACCTAATCACCAATAGAAATATGATATGTATGGTAATGAATCATAATCCAAAAATATATGTAGGGAACAACTTACCCGATAACCAAATTGACTCTATAATTACATCATCACATGTAATTACCACATATCCTCTTTCCAAGCATAAGTTGGTATATTAATGTAACCATGATGGAAGTCAACCATGTGACCTTCTCCTTTGTTGTTTGATCCCCACCATGCATATCCATCAACTACCAAATACCACTACAAATTATATATCAGCACCTAGAATTGCAATCTATTTATCTTATGCATCTATGAATCACCACAAACGTTTTTCATATACTACCATATATCATCTCATCAATAATGATTACTGTGTTTCAGTTCATAAAATATTATACCAATACATAATAGGGTATGACTGTACATTATGTACCAATCATTACCCAAAGGGTCTTCCAGTACATCAAGCATCACTCAATACCCAATTGGGTTTAATAGTGCACCAATATCATATGTATATACCTCATAGAGTCTTATGAAAACAATACCCCTATGGTTGGCCAATACTTCATGTACCACACTATAATTAGTATAGAACTGTAATATCCAATACCCCATTTGGTCTTCCTGTACATACGGTACCACTCAACAACATGTATGGTCTTCAAGATCCAATACGTCATAAGGTCTGCTTGTACATAGTATAGCAGTCAATACACTAGAGTATCTTCCAGTATCAATAGTACCACTCAATTCCGCATGGGGTCAGCTAGTACATATAGTACCACTAAATACCCAATAGATCTTGTAATATATAATACCACATATGGTCTTATAGTACATATATTATCACTCAATACCCCGTAGGACCTGCTGGAACCAATACTCTATTGGGTCCTCCAATACATACAGTATCATCTACCAATACCACATCCATAATTAACAATAAAAAAACAATAATTTATCAATAAATAGGCTTTAAAAAAATTATCTCATTGATATAACAACCATTTTTCGTAATGATAATCCATAGATACAATAATCATATATTTCCACATCATTTTATTCTCCCAAAATTACTATTTACCCGACTTGTTATGATCATAGATGTGTTAACATTCCCATAATGTAAACCCCATACACTATTCCAATGATTTATTTAATTCCACCCCAAAATACATTCATTTCATAAAAGTATATTTCATATCCAAAAAATCATTTTAATTATCATAACCGCCTCATTCCTTTATTTCATTTGGCTCTCACAATTTATTTACTATTTCTTTAAAAAAATTTAACAACTTATAGGTTGTCCACAAACCCATTCCAGAAATATACATATTTAATATCCCCATATTTTATAATTTTCTACCTAATTTAATTTTGGTTACAATTAATGCCATGTTAATTATATTTAATCATGACATATTATTTATATCATTCATCAACAATTTAACAGTTGTTTAATAGAATCTAATCATTTAAACCCACTTATCATTCCTCATTCATTATTAAATTCAAAACTGGTTCACCATTATTTCAATGGAATAATAAAGAAAAATAGATCAATAATAATTACTTAATAATATTAAAAACAACTCCAGTTTCTAAATAACAACTATCCACTTCCCCTAACTACTTTTTTGTATTAACTTGTGATTTATTTCTTTATTCTGTAATGTTTTACATATAATTTTTTACTTCCCTATAATTAAATAAACTCAATGATTAATGTAAATCGTTTCAAAATTGGAAGAAAAAATATATAATGGTAGAAAACAAAAATAATTAAATTCAATAGAATGTAGAAAATATGTCTTCAAATCTCATACCTCAAATAATTATTCAATGAACACATCAAAATATCTATGAATAAACAACATGGTTCTCGATCTCGATTCACTCAAGGACGAACGAGAAACCCGGAATGATGGTATATTTATATCAGTAACCCCAAATAACTGGTTTGGAAAAGGGGGTTCAAAAATCTCTAAAATAGACACCCCATGCCGATTGGGGTTAAAGAAAAAACAATTTGAAAAGGGAAATTTTGGTTGGATCCCAAAGATAAAAAAATTCTTGGAAACCACCCATTCACACTGTGAAACTCCCTTTCATATGGTCAAACTACCATTAATGTCATGGAATGGTTGAATTAAACTTCTATTGATAACCCATGGAACTTCAAGGAACCTCAACCTAAAATACATTCACATCATAAACCCTTCTCTCGCATCCGTAACAACACCCATTAGAATATCATCAAATCTTCTAAAAATGTATCCATTATAATATTAAATACAAAAATGACCCATATGGATATAATGAAAATTAATTTTCATCATGAATATACATCCATTATATGAAATACCTCTATAATATACTTTTAGCTTCATCTTGTCCAGTTCCTCCACTAATACACTTCAATCATCTCTAGCTCCTATGAACCTACAATGTAACACCGTTGGAATGTCTGGCCCGTTACAAGAACACATTTTTAAATTATAGTATTTTTCTATTGGGGTCCTCACATGTAAGAACCTGAAATAGTGAAAACACATTTATCAATCCAATTTCTATTTCAATTTCATTTCCCTATCTAGTCACAACAATTTGGTAATGATGAATAAAAAATTGAGGTGGAAACAAACCTCTAATGGTTTAATTATGATTTATAGACATGTAGAAATTCTTTTATTGAACACTAGAGGATGAAAATGAGTCTAGATTATTAATTTCCTCACTGAACAGAAAATCCTATCTCAAAATCAATAGAAATGTCATTTAATTTATATATCTAACTCAATAAATGTTTTATTGTATCTCTAAGTCCAACAATGTTAAAATTAGATTATTTGTGGCGCTACCTCCCTAAAAATTATTCCATTTTTGAACAAATTTTTTAATTGGTTGTGTGAAATATATTTATTTACTATTTTATATTTAATAAGAGTGGTTTACCAAGGATTCTCATAGAGTGAAGTGTATAAAAAAATTATTTTTCACTTTAGAAAAATGGTGTCATTGATTTGTGTGATTTATCTTGAAAAAAAATAAATAAATGAAATAATGATTTTATAATATATTATAATAATAGTGATTATGTTTGGGTTTGATTTTACATTTGAAATGTTTTAATATTACTGAATTATATTTAATTCCATCCTTGGTTAATTTATTTGTTCAAGATACATCAATTAATTTATCTAAACCCCATAAGTTGAAGGATATCAGGGAGATTGGTATAAAAACGATGAATTTTTGGTTAACTTCCCCTACCATGTGTGTGAATGTCAGTAATTAACTTCATAAATTTCATAGGAAAACCCAATCAATCATCTCTGATCCTAGGAAATTCAAGAATTATTCACTGCCCCTATACATGTGCAATACATTTCTAGACACTCATTCCCTAATACAGCCTGCTCAATCAAGGAAATTGCACCATGAAGAGGAAATTTTTTTATTATAAAACTATATATTAATAATAAAATATATCAAACCCCTAAATAAAATAATATTCAAATATTAAAAAATCCCTTTATATTCTAAATCAACCAATAAAAAAAGTGTTTTATTCAAATAAGAGAAAAGACTCAAGAATCATAAGGGAGATTCATCCAATCGTCAATAACTCATAATTTTACCCCTATATTCATGGAGATAAAATGAATAAATTTGATGAAGATGTAATTATGAAACTAAAAAAATGTTAAAATGAAAAAAGAAATGCAGCCGTAAAATTCCAGTTGCTCACCTAAGTAGTCCTTCGAAAAGTATACCTTATTAGAGCAGTGTGGCTTCTTACTATCTTATAGATTCATGGTTCTATCATTTATATTTATTGGTTCAAAATGAAAAGGTATCATCTTTTTTAATATTCAAATTTTATCCTCTTTATCCTCACATAATTAAGCACCATGATCTAGTTTACTTGGAAAACTATATCTTTCTTACTTTTCTCCTTGAGAAATATCTAGCATGTGAATATATATGTGAAAACCTACACATGAGTGATGGAATAGAATCCAAATCACTCTATTACATACTACAAAATCACATGAATTTTCAAAACATTATAAAAATTTGAGTTGTTTTTTAAAGATATCGTAATCTACTAAAAATAACTATGATCAATAAAGAATTATGATTATTTCTTGTAATTCTTTAGATAATGCCTTGTGATAATGAAAATAGTTTAGGGTTTAAATAATTGAGACATACTTTTATGTATTTTGGTCAATAAAAAACATATAATTGAACGAACATATGGCCAATCAAATCCAAAGACCTACCTTCAGCCTCAAAGACATATGGATTTCTAGGAAAAACATTAGGTTCAACCTCAAATCCATATGGTGATCTCCATTACAATTTCTTATAACAGTAGTAAATCAATTACATAGTAGTAATTCAGACTCCTTGGTATTCATTTTAATCCTCTTAAATCACTAGAAATTATATAATTTATCATCCCTAGATAACAAAAAATACCAAAGATTCAATGTACCCATTTCTACATGAATTTCACAGATAAATAAAATAGTTAAAGATATTTTTTTTGATTTCAAAATTATATCCAAAATGAACTGATAAAATAAATATGTGATAAGTTCCCTAAAAATTGAAAAATTTTGTGGATTAAAAATCCAATAAATAGAAGAAAAACAATATAAGAATATTTTAATAGTATTTGTATCATGTGTATTGGTGATTTCATGTTCACATAAAAATGACACCCCATAGATATTACAATCTTAATTACACGAATATGTGAAAATATTTAATTATATACATTACCAAGGCCTTTTATGTTTAGAGTTTTGGGATTTAGGACGTAACATTGACTAATAAATCCTTATCTTTTTCAACTAACATATGTTTTTATCAACATATTACAAACTCATCAATCCATTACAATATTTTAATGTCTCCTTAAATCATCCAGACATGATACTCTTCTAAACTCATCATAAATATTACTTTTTATCATATCGGAATGGCTCTAAGGCCTTTCTTTTTTTATTATTTACAGAATACACATTTCAATGGGTGAGGTGGAACCCTTAAAAAGACCTAATTCTTAGATACAAGAACATGACCCATAGGTCTTAGATGGAATCACACAGAAAATAAAACTTGGAACAACTCCTCCCCTGTATATGTCGTGATATCAGCACTCCACCTTCGTTGGGCTGGTCAGCTAGCTTTCATATTCCCACACATGGTTTAATTATTATTTATGATTTCCTAATAGCATATAGTCTATCACCAGTTTTCTTATAAATCATTTTTTAATTGGAATAGATAATATATATAGATATATATAATTTTTTTCTAGTGAGAAATAATATATATTAACCATTATTTTATTATTTAATATTTTGTTTAATTCTTTGGTTTTCTACATGTGATGAAATAATAATAATATTATTATTATAAACATGGGGTTATGAAATATTAAATAATAATAATAGGGGATCATGTGAAATTATTATTTTCCGACCCTATAGGTATATATACACCATTATATTATTTATTTTCGGTGGAAAATTATTATTTTTTATGTATAAGAACAACGAGATATAATTTTCACGAATCCCTAGAGATATCCCTCTCTAAGAACACTCTAAAAAATAAAAATTGATACTACTCTTACACCCCTCTCAAGTATAGATAGATATATGATTACCCTTCCTGGAATATAATATCAAGATGATTAATGAGGAATGATATAATAACTTGTATTTTCGGTGCTACTAGGAGGAGAGTCTTGTGATGGTGATTCGATCATGGAACATGCGTGGATCATTTTTGGATGAAATATACTCTTGATTCATATAAAATAATGATCGTATGACATAGATTCACTATCATATACATCAATGAAGAGATAATTCATTACAAGGTAATTATTTAATTATTTTGAAAAATTATAAATAATATTCGATGATCTTGCATCTTGGATCCAATGTTCAATCATCAGTTATATTTTGATTCATTTCTAATGATAATGACATTTATTATTGTTTAAATACTAGATTATTCATCGATTATGAAAACTAATGAGTTTTCAAACAATATAATTATTTTCCACTATGCCAAAATATAAAGTTGTATTTGAGATTCTTTTAAATTTATTTATAATTATTTTAATATTGTTGATTGATTTAAGTAGTAGATGTTTTTTTCTTTCTGATTTAATCATTCTTTAATCCGAATCTTGAGATCATCTCTTGTTATTCATTAATATCATAACTATAATCAAATCGATTAATTTTACGAATGAAATAATTTCAAATTACTCATCTAGGGATTCTAAGGTTTTTGGCATGTCAATATTAGAGTACACACTATGTTTCCGTTTGGTAAACATTGTGTACCTATGATAAGTGCACCAAGATTTAATTTAGAATTAATTAAAGTTGTTTTCAATTATTAAATATGGTATGTATTTTATTACTATAGGGAACCTATCCATTAGCACATATTATTATATGATTTTAGGCATAATTAACAAACAATTAAAACCCCAGGATTGTAAATTCTAGTTTCTTTTGAAGATTATATACATAATTAGACAAAATGAAACCAAAATAAAAAAATCTTTTATTTAATATTTATAATGATATTAAAAATACTTTTGAGCCCTTACATATATATAAGATAACCTGGGGAATACATGAACCACTGGGATGAGTTAAATGTCCTAGTAAGGGAATAAATCATTGTAATAAAGAAATCACATGAGTTAGATAGCATAACATGATGACATAAAAAAGGAACAGAACATGAATAAAAAGAAAGAGGAAAAATATTTGGATCATGGGATTATGTAATCATGGAATAATTGTAATATGGAAACAACATACAACATGACACAATCATGAGTGAAGAAAAACTGCTAAGACTATAGTACATGGTGAAAAAAGACGCATAAAAAAGACAAGTTTATTCTCTATCCTAATAAGATATCAAATTAATCAATTCATTGGAGTAATATCTTGGAACATCCTTCAAAACATTTTCATTCATATGTGTTCCATATAAATAAAAAACATATGGAATAATCATATGGGTTACAAACAAAAAGGAATGGGTATCGTATTCATGTCAAAAGGAATTTCAAATGGGAGTATCATTAATTTATAACTAAAATAATTGTTTTAAATCATTAATGGTCATTCTTAATGTAATATAGGCATATATTATGATAAATAATGTCAAAATTAAGTGAATAAATATTAAAATAGTGTTTTAAAAACATTCGAGATGAGCTAATTTAATGCACATTGAGGTAAAACATTAAAGAAACATTAATAACTGAAAAGGTTGAATTTTTAAATAAAACAAAAAATGAACCAAGATTGGATTTCATGAAAAATTAGTGATTTTAGAAAAATATTTGTGTCTTAATAATTATTATGTATGGTACTTGAAAAGTTTTAAGAAATTTGGATGCTCCCATCAATTGGGCTTTCTTGTCAGGAGAAATTTAAAAGGTAACATTTTAAAACATACATTTCCCTATAAAATAAAGAATAAATGAGATAGGTACAAAGGTTTATAAAATAAAAATATATAATAGAGTTATTAATTATGAATAATTAATAATTTCATTAGGGTAAAGAGAGATAGAGTGTAACCCATTGGAAAAATTGAGGTTTGAATAGAATCCCTTACCATATGTACAAAAGTGTTCAAACCAAGTACGTAATCTACTAGATAATAATATTTTATTCATTAATTAATTAATTAGAAACCTATTAAAAAGGTAATTTAATTATTTTTAATTTTATTGGTTTCATTTATAGCCATTTTATTGAGTTATAGTGTTTAATTTTATTGTTTTGTGATTGTTCCTTTCATTGTTTCATGGTCAGTTCACTTGTGTATAATTATGGTAGTTCTTTTCAAATTAAAGTAAACTACATTAATAAAATGAAAAGGTAATAATATATTTAGAGTTCTTTAAATGGTCAGTTAAATATTTTTATCAGATATGACTATGATTCGTAAGATGAAAAAAATTATTAATGTTTATTGGCGATTTTTATGACCCTCATGAACTAATATTACATTATTCAATATTATTATCATATATTGGTTTCACAACATTAAATATGTTTTAATACTCATATTTTAATTTTTTGACCATATAATTGGTTTTATGAATTGTTTTGATGGTGGTTATGGAAAATGAAAACTCATTGTCCATAAAGGCGATGAATCAACACCGCACAGACAATGTTTTCATTTTTAGATCAAAAGGATAGGAGAAGATATTTAATGATAGATATTCCATAAACATAGTAAAATTACTTAATATAATTTATAATGTAGTTATCATGTTACGTTGGATTGGGGTGGTGAAGGAGTAACACGAATATAAAAAAAATTAAAAGAAATGGAGGGAATGTTTTACCTCTTGAGTGCCATCTCCTTGAGAACCTCCTTAAGAAACATAGAAATGGTGTTTTGGTGAAGGAAACTAGAATAGAACGCGGAGAGGATGCCTGGAAGGGTAATTGGTAAGACTATAATCCAGATACACAGCTTTAAATGTGTGCAGATAAGGGGTAGCAATGGGTGGTATTTATTGGGGAGCATAATGGTATTTATGGATTATTTTATTCATTTGTTCAATATTTTATCTCAGGACAAGTAATAGTATTGAATATTGTTTGAAATTATAGTATCGAGTGAATTTGAATTCTAACGAATGGGTTCTCACATCATCCATATAACTTCCATGACTAAAACATTCATATATTTAGCTTATACAATAAATTATTATATTTCAATATTCTCAAAAAATTGACCTATTTTAGAAAAAACAAAAACAGTTACCCAAAAAATATTCTTTTTAGAATTAAATAATGGATTCCATTTTATGAAAATTATTTTCTATATATGAGAAATTTTATTTTTAAATAAAATCCTAATTTTATCAAGAAATATTTTTTTTAATTTTATAATCTATTTTATGATTCAATAAAAAATTAATTAAGGTATCATAAACATATATTATTTTTATATGACTTCAATACACTTTTTTATGAATCTATTTTTTGGAAAATAATTTTCTTTTAAATAATTATATTTTTTTGTAAAATTGTAAATTAAAATTTATGTTTCACAAAAATAATAACACATAATTTATTGATTTTAAAACATTGGTGAAATTAATCCATGATATAAATATATAATATTTTCATTTATAAGATAACAAAATTTTATTCAAACATTGATTCGTGATGTTACTATTATATTTTACAGATTACTATTCCAAATGTTTACATTACTATTCCAATGGACAAGTAACTATTCCATAATTATAGGTTTCTTAATTTCTAGAATTACAAATTATCACATTAATTCATTCTTGATAAAATTTCAATTGTGTTATATTTTCTATTTTATCTTATTTATACAATATAATATATTTTTAAGAATTAAATTACCATTTATCAAAATATGGGTCGTTACATTCTTCCCCCTAATAGAATTTTTCCATCAAAATTTGATTTTATAATCAAATTTGAAAATAGGATAGGGAACTTCTCCGTCATTTCTTACTCAATTTCTCATGTTATTTCTTCATACTAATGGTTCCAACATTGTACACTTTCTTGGTGAGTTTTCTTTTTCTGTTGACCATTATCTCTATGGTCCAAAATCTTTACCAGATGCTCCTCATAAGAGAGTTCATCTTCTAAATATATCACCAATAAATTAAGTACATTTTAGGGATATGGTACGTACTTCCACAAGAGGGATACATGTAATATATCATGTACTTAATACATGTTTGGTAAAAGTGCTAGTCAATAGTCCACAACTTTGACAGGGTTAATAATCTTGAAGGGGGTGATGTACCTAGGACTAAACCTTCATTTCTTCCCAAATATCTTGTCCTCTTCAAAGGATATATTCATAATAATTCCATGTCTCCAAATTCAAATTCTATGTTCTATAGACAATTTTTTCATAGTTCTTTTGTCAACATAGATCTAACATGATGTTCTTCTGAATGGTTTTCACATTTTCTACAATTTCATCAACCTTTTTAGGTTCTAATATCTATCATTAATAGACTTCACCCAAACATTATGGTGTCCTATGTCAAAACAAGTCTTCTAATTTATTAATTGTCTGGTCATATTGGATATTAGGTTGAGGGTGTAAACCCATTGTAATTTTCAACTCAGTGTTTAGAGCGTGTTGGTGTCCCTTCCAAATCATGGAGGTAAATCTTAGATCTTGATTATGTACAATCCAAATTCATACTCCATGACCCCTAAACACTTATTTTATGTAAATCCTTTTATGTTTATCATGTGATATGTCCTCTCAAATTTTAATAAATTTATTTTTTTAGATGATCCATAATTTCAAATATATAATTTATTCATCCAGAGGTATTTTTAATTTCATTGATAAAATCCACGATAAGGTTTTCTGAGTTCTGTAATTTATGGGTAATGGATGCATCATTACCTTAGATTTTCAATTAATCCTTAACATTCTTGTATACCAACAACATTCATGTATATTCAAAGATAACCTTCTTCAAATTGTCCCACCAATAGTTTTTATTGAGATATAGAAACATCTTTTTACTCCCTGGGTGAATAGAGAATGTTGATCTATGTGTGTGAATCAGAATAACATTCCTTAGCTATAGATTTATGGTAAAAATATTCATGAACCAAATCTTATAACTCTTTCCCCAGTAATTTTTAACTATGAGGATTTCCCATTCCGGATAGCTTACACTCTTTTCGGAATTTCCCCATCATTTCTTTGATAACAAATTATTTTCACTAGATGGGAGGGTTGAGAAATAATTTGAAATATGATTGATGATGTTCAATCATTAATGAATCCCATGTATATTCTTTATTGGTATAATGAGATTGGATCCTTCTCAATTAACATAATTGATAATGTTTTAGGAACATTTCTACCTAGAGCATCCGCCACATTATTTTCATTAACATGATGGTAGTGGATTGAGATGTCATAATACTCGTTGATATATAACCTTGTTTTTTGGTGCTTATTAAGATCCTTTTATGTGAATAAATATTTTAGGCTCTTATAATTTGTATATATCTCAATATTCTCTGCATAAATATAATACCAATTGATTTTCAATACAATGATCACATCCGCTAACTACAGATCAAGAATGGGATTTTTTTCCTCATGAATATTCAACTACCTTGATATGTACAGTATTAAATTATCTTTTTTCATTAGTAAACAGCCTAAGACCCTCTTTTAAGAAAAACTATATAGCAAAAAGTGTTCCCCACTTTTCAGAAGTGTTATTATTGGTGGAGTGATAAGATTCTTTTTCAATTCTACCAACCAATCTTCACATCTATTGGTCCAACATTACTTTAATCCCTCCTGAGTGAACTTTGTTAGTATGTTTGAAAATAATGATATATTTGTTACAAATAATTTGTAGTACCTATCTAGACCAAGGAAGCTACCGATCTCCGCTACCAAGGATGCCCTAAGACAATTCTCAATTGTGTTTGTATAAAAAGGGTCCAAAAATATTTTTTTGGTGATAACGTTCCACATGAATGATACTTCTTCCATCTAGAACCCCTGTTTTATATAATTTTTATATAGTTTCTCCCCTATCAAATTATTTATCATAATATAAAATGCATCTCATCCTCCTCCATGCTTTTAGAGCATATCAGAATATCATCAATGAATACAACCCCAAATTTTTCAAGGTAATCTCCAAAGAAACTATTCATTGTGTCAATGAAAATTAGTGGATAATTACTGAGTCTAAATGGAATCACTATGAACTCATAGTGACCATACCTCATTCGAAATGATGTCATGGGAATATATTCCTTATTCACCATGAATGTTTTATATTAGGACCAATGTCGCACCATAGTGAAATAATTGGACCCACAGAGTTTATTAAATAAATAATATATTCTTTTAAATGGATAATTATTCTTTATCATGAATTTATTAGCAAATGATAATAAATTCAGAGGTTCATTGATCTATCCTTCTTCTTGATGAAGAGGACTGACACACCCCAGTGTCAAGCACTCAGGAAAAAGAAACCCTTATCAATATTCTCTTTTATCTTATTCTTCATTTATTCAAAATCATTGTTAGTCATCGTATAATGTGTCTTTGATATAGTAAGGGGCATATGAATATGTTCAATTTAGATATCACTTATCAGTGATATGGAATACCAAAACATTTCTAAGGGGAAAATCAGTATATTCACTCACAATGGGAATGTATTCTAACAAGATTATCTCATTTGACTAATTTATTTGAGGTAGATATTATTTCTCATAAGGAAATAATATTAATAATCAAGATGATGATCTTGAAGGTGATTTATCCTCCTCCTTTCTATTTTAAATAATTAGGTGATTCCTTTGGATGTGAAGAGTGATTTCCCTTTCTAGAAAATTGATGTTGGCTTTGTATAAATATAGATAATACATGCCCAATATAGCATCAAATTACAGAAAATGAAGTAAGACAAGATTTTTTGGGAGGATCATCACATAAAAAGTAATCTAGGAGGAGTTATATAGTTTTTATGGAATAATTTCCCCATTTTATTTCCTTATAGATAACTCAGCCTTCAATTTTTTTGTGGTGTTTGAATAGTTATACTAAACATGAAATATATGAATGAATTCATAACAATCTTTATATTATTTCATGAATAACCAGAATTCCTATCACCACATAGTTTTTGGGATCCACCTCAGAAGTAGAAAAATCATAATCCCTTCCTTGTTTCTATGGAGGTTGTTGTTCTTGATTACCACTGACAACCCTTTGCATGGTAAATATCTCAAATAATTCCCATGTTCCTTGTAGTTGATATATTGAACTACAATATTAGTATTACTATGAACCTAATTTTATTCATCCTCAATAGTTGGATTATTTATATCACTATAGTAGTTATTAGTCATATTCCCATCTCTTCTTGATTTGAAGATTTTTTAGGTTACCCTTAGGACGATTCAAGGATTCTTCTTCTCACACTATTAACATGTGGTGTGTTGGGTTTTATCTCAAAATTGGTAATTATCTACTTATCCTATTATATTACAATACTTTCCCCAAATTCTATATCCAGTCCTGAAGTCACACATAGAGTCTCAAATCTCTGTTTGAACTTTAAGGGACTAATAAGAAATCTTCTCATAAAAGTCAAAATCATAAATCACAAACACTTTCAGTAGACACAGAATTTTTCCACTAAAGAAGTGATACATTTTTCTATAGGTTTTCATGATAAATTGATTGATGTTTCATTAAAAACTAGTAAATATTTCCTCACATACCCAAATAGAATCATCTTCATTTTAATTCTATTTAAGGAATATTCAATCTATATTATGACTCGGAGTTCAAGGAAAACATTTATTGGAAAATATTTTATTCAAATGTTCCCCTTTCCATGGAATCAATTTCATCCACGGACTTCATTATTTTGATCAGCTTTCCCCATATATATGATTCCCTATCAAAATGATAGACCACCAGCAAAATATTCTCTTATTTAGAGCACTGTAGGATAATTAATATCTTCTCAATGTAGTTAATCCATTGATTTGTTATGAGGGGATTAGAAGATCCACTACAAATGGGAGTCCTTTATCACAGGATTAATTCGACAACAACTTTATATTTAATGGTGAAATTATAGAGTTTTACATGATTGAGAATATTTTTCAATATATCATCTAATTTTTCTTGTACTTTTATGATTTTTTGAGTATATTTTCCCATTAGATTTGAAATTTCATTAGATAAATCATTATATTTCCTATAAAATTTATTTTTGGCACAAATTATCATATTTAAATCCATTAAATATGAAAAATAAAATATAAATAGGCGGTTTGAATTACTATCAAATAATAATATATAAGAATTAACCTGAAGGTAAAATTTATATCCAAATTTTTGATTCCCTATGTTCAAATCTTGGTTATCGAGGGTGGATGAATTCCCCCTATGGGTTTTTATAAAGCTTAATGTCACCATATATAAAAATAACTCAACCATGTTTTGATACATAGTATAGAGACCTTATAAATTTATACATATTTTAAATGATTTTAATCATAATTAAACATCAATTACATTCCTAGGATTGTAAATTATAGTGTCATTGGAAGATTATGTACATAATTAGACTACATGAAAAAAAATATCATTAACGTAATCATAATAATGAGATCCAAAATTAAATTGACCCCTAACATATTTATATAATGACATGTCGAATAAAATAACAAAATGGAATAGATAAAAATACTAGTAAATGAAATAAACATAGTAATAAAGAATATTGCATGAGTTGGATGGAATAACATATAGACATAAAAATAAATGGAAAATGGAAAAATATAAGTAATAATGGTATGATTTAATCATGGAATAATAGTAATTAGGTAAAAACAAATGACATGACATTAACATGATTCATGGAAAACTTCCACGGCTATTACACATGCAGAAAAAAGTCCCTTAAAGGAATCAGTTTTACTCCATTTACCAATAATATATATCATGATACTAAACATTATACAAGTGATTAGAGAACTATCTTGGTTTACCCATCATTACATGTTCATTCATATGTGTTCCATATAATTATTCAAACCCAAGGAATAATAAAAATGGATACTAATGGAAATAAATGGGTATCATATTCATGTGATAAGGCCTAAAAAATGGGGGTATAAAAAAGGTATCAATGAAAGAATGGATTTAAATCATAAATAGACATTCATAATTACAACTATATATAGATAATGATAAATTATTTCATAAAATTGTTAAAATATGTAAAAATTGTGTTTAAGAAACATTATAAATGAACCAATTTATTGTCGTTTAAGGGAGAATATTACCGACACATGAAAGAGGATACATGAATAATTATCATATAAAACAAAAAATGAACCAAGTTATTTTTAGATGATAAAATGAGTGATTTTAGTAAAGTCATTTGGGATTAAAATATATTATGGAATGTACATGAAAATGGGTATAAAATTGGGATGTTCCCATTAATCGGGCTTGTTAACATAGTTGAAGAGGGAAGGGAGCCATATAAAACATGTATTTACCCATAAAATAATGAATAATTGATCTGGGTACCTAGGTTTGGAACATAAAAATAGAACATAGGAGGAGTAAATAAAAACAATTCATAATTAAATTGGGGTATAGAGTGATAATGTGTAAACCATATTAAAAATGGTGGTTTGAATAGAATTTATTACAATATGTCTGAAAGTGATGTACACTTTTACGTAATATTCTCGATAATTAAATTAGATATTTTAATTAGTTTAATCAGAATCTATTATATAAATATTTTATATATAATAATTTTTTTTGATTCATTTATGGAAATTTCATTGAGTTATAGTGTTTAAATTCATTGTTTTAGAAGTGTTCATTTCCTGGTTTCATGGTCTGTTTTCTTTTTTATAATTATGAATGTTCATATTAAAGGAATGAAAAACTATACAAATGGAATGATATGGTATTCATATTATTTAATTTTTTTAAATCGTACCATAAATAATTTTCTATTTATATAGGAGGATGTTTTATTAGATGACAATTGATAAATTTATCTTCGTCGTTTTTATTACCTAAACGAACTAATTTTATTATTTAACATTATGTTAATATATTGGTATAAGAATATTAAATATGTTTTAATATACATATTATAATCTATTTTAACCATAGAAATATATTTATGGAAATCCATGAAGGTGTTAATAGAAAATTAAAATTCATCACCCATGAAGGGTCTAAATCGAAACGTCGTAGAGGATGTTATAATTTTTACAACAAAAGGAGAAGGGAAGAGAGTTGATGATGGATATTCCATTAAACTAATAAAATTAAAAAATATATTTGATATATCATATAACATTTTATATATTATAGGGGTGGTGTAGAGATTTATAAGAAATGAAATAAAATTTATTGTGTAAGAGAGGGATGGTTTTACCTTTTGAGTGTTGTCTCTTTAAGAATCTCCTCAAGGGACATAAAAATTGTCATTAGGTGAGACCTGGAATATCATAATGTGTGTAAATGGTGTAGAATAAAATCTAGGAATAATATAAGTAACATACATGTATTTTATGGTTTGAGAATAAGGGGAGGTGAGGGTGGTATTTATAGGGGAGGAGATGAGTGTTTTTGTTTATTTTATTCATTTGTTTATTATTTTGTCTCTATAAAAAATAAAATTGATTTGTTTGTCTAATTATAGTAACTAGTGAATTTTAGTTCTGTATAATGGATAATTAAATCATCCATACATCATATATGGTTCAAAAATTCATGTATTTATATTATACGATAAATTACAGTATTTTACTATTCACGAAAAAATCATCTATTTTAGAAAAATTCCAAAAATTAACCCCAAAAAATTTTCATTTTTTAGAATTAAAATATTACTCCATTTTATGAAAATATTTTTCTTTAAATATGAGAAATTTAATTTAAAAAAACATCATTTCCTCGAAAAAAATTTGATTTTAATATTATAACTTATTTTATAATATATTAAAATATTAATTATGGTCTCATAAAATTATATTATAATAATAAGATCAAAAAATATTATTTTTTGAATCAATTTTATGAAAATAATTTTCTTATGAAACATTACATTTTATAAAATTATAAATAAACATTTATGTTTCACAAAAAATGATAACACTTATTATATATTTTATAACATTTTTTCCTATATTAGAATACATAAATATATCATATTTTTATTTATAAGATATAAAAATTTTATGTATACATTCGTAGGTGATGTTCCAATTCTATTGGCTGGATTAATAATCCTAATGGTAACATTACTATTCCAATGGTCAAGTAACTATTCTATTAGTATATGTTTTTTAATTTCTCCAAATACCCCTTATATCATTGGTTATTTATTTATAATGTTTTTATTTTGTTCTCAATGTAATTTTCAATAATTTATACTATATAAATTAATTACAAGAAGGGAATTTCCATTAATAAAATGTTGGATTGTTACAAATACACTATGTGTTCATCGGGCCAGGTGGGTGCATTATCATCTAAACTATAAGGTATCTAAAAACTATACATGATGTGTATTCTATTAGGAAATATCAGGTTTTGTATAGTATTACATAGATTTCATAACATGTGACCGTGTAAATCATAGATAACACACAATGTAGCCCATGTACATGTGGTGTAGTCCATTATTTTTTTGTGTCTTGATTACACATCACGTCCCTAGGTGTGTGAAATGGATATATGGTGAGAAATACATAAACGGTATAGCTGGCTAGTACATGTAGTATATTTTACCAAATTACACATATGTAAAATTATTTTACTATACTAACTAAATCTTATCAACATGTGTTATGTGTGTTCATTAAGTAAATTGTACATTCCATGTAATGGGATATATATATATATATATATATATATATATTAAACATCTAATTAATTTCTATGTAGTGTTTGAAACTGAATATCTTGTTTAAATCATTATACAGTTATTACTATATACACAATGAAATATAAAAACTATCTAAATAAAATGTGTTTTATATGGTGATTAAGTTGATAGTACACACTATGGAATTACATTTTAATACTGGTATGTGATATTTCACATGAGTAAACATTATAATAAATCTTCATTTGGTAGTTTAGAAGGGTACTCAGCATGTTACCTCCATGATGTTTTTTTTTGTGAATAGTAATTTTTATGTAATTTTTTAATTTTTTTTAAAAATATGATGGATTAGAATCTCAATATAATTCAAGTTATAATTAAGATAAAATTTTTATTAATTAAATAAATCATTTAATTGATTTTTGGGTGATCTTTTAGATAAGAATAATTAAAATTTAATGCTATTTTATTAAATGATTTATTAATTTCGTGTATGTGGATGAAAAATAGTATAGACTATATTTTTTATTATTATTTTCCATTTATTTTATTATTAAATTAAATTTTTTACCTACATCATCCATCTATTAATTATATAAGGGTAGGTGAGCCCATGATTTCTTATATTTAATGTCACAACCCGACCCGTACCAGGGCTCGAACCGCAACTACCCCATGCCCGCTTCTATAGGCCAGGGGCTGGTGACTAGCCCCGATGGAACAAAAAACTCGGGGTGGCCATTGCCTAATAACCTAGACACACACACACACACACACACAGCTAACTCAATGCAAACGTGCAGAGAAAAAAAATAGAAATCAAGGTTGCACACTACTATAAAAAGGGAACCAATGAAAAAATGCATCGACCTGTAACAGAAAAAGCACAAGAAAAGTAAAGCTAAAAGGGAAAGGAAAAAAAATACACACCCAACTAGAAAAGTTCCACAACTTGGCAACATGTGAAAAGGTAAAATAGCTGGTAGAGTCCCACTCCTTAATCCCAAGCTACGACCACCACACGTGGTCCAAGCACCCCGTATCCTAAAGCTCCTCTGATGTCACGATCAACCTGATTGTCGTCTGCAAAGGCACGCCAAACGCTGGAAAATCCCAAGCAGGGGTGAGTACAAAAATACTTAGTAGGATTCCCTGAAGGCTCGAGGGACCAACAATAGAGGTACTAAAGAGGAGAGCAGTAAGAGGGAAAAAGGTAAAACAAGAGTGAATAGAAATAGTAAAGCTCCACCTAGTAATAGATATGATCGCTCAACGAAACCCAAAAAGAGAGTAAGGGGATCTTTATCTCATAGATCACACGTGGTATATGCCCACACATATACCTAGGGCAACCAGATATACTCGTAACTCAGACCTGTTGTCTAGAGACAAGTTACACAACTACAAACTTAGGCTTGGGATCTAGTCCGAAGATTCCACGAAGCACTCGCCTGGGAGAACTCACTCCATGAGTCTAATAGATCTGATAACGTCTGTATGGAAAGTATTGTCTTATGGTAAAATCCAATAGAGGTAGATACACTCGTTACAGGAGAACACATTCCTAATTGGGAAAGATTATGATAGATAGATACACTCATTACGGGAGACAAACTCATGAGTGGGAAAGATCACGATACACAGATGAGGATCACTGCCAGGGACATGGCGGATACTGGGACTCATCCAGATTCACCAGCTACATGGATTCAACATATAGGTAGATGGTCAACGCCCAGTATAGTTGGTCACATCGATTCCTGACTCTACCTAGGGTCAGGAAGGTATAAAGGTTCTCTCTCTCGGCCTCTCGGTGGTATGCCGATTCTATCACAGAAAGTCCTACTGAAGGGATTATACTCCTGTAGAAGGAAACGATGTCTGACCTTCAGGTGAATGAAAAAGAAGGGGAACTAACCCAAATGAAAAAGTTCCAAGATACGGTGGACAAGAAGACC
The DNA here is from genome assembly GCA_963277665.1 of Viscum album. Lineage (NCBI taxonomy): Eukaryota > Viridiplantae > Streptophyta > Magnoliopsida > Santalales > Viscaceae > Viscum > Viscum album. The sequence continues at coordinate 1,899,414,199 of OY728121.1, read as the reverse complement.
AAGCCATGTACTAAAAGGTACACAGTGTGTAGAAAGGTTGCACACTATGTCCTCTGACCCCAGGTACTACTCGTATACAACAGCCCGTGTCGCAAGGATGGTTATTTAAAATGAAACTACACAACATGTAGAAGGGATCACCCTTCGCGTCAATGTATCTGGGTTCTGCTTTATTTACACTATCCATGTGCCCATACACGACCTCAACCCATGTATATCAAGTAGTGTAATTGGAACATAGGGTGACCCATGCAACGAGCCTGGTTTGGCCGTGTGGTGGAGTATCAACTCCAAAGATAGTAAAATCACCTCATTGTAAAACAAACCTGCACTCATGAGGTGTGGATTTCTTTCTCTACCGGAGTAGAGGAGTAAGGAATAATCGCACCATGAGTCATCAAGGGAGTAACCATCCTAGCTCTTACTAAAATAAACACAATGGTTATGCTCCTCAGGTTATCAGCCATACCTCAACTGCCATGAAGTTCCAAAAGGGAGAAACCCGAAGGACTTCTATGTCATAATGGTTCCATCATGACAGAAAGTGTACCAATCGGACGCATAGTTTGTATGTTATAGGCATTTTACTGCCGAGGGCTTGGTTGGAATCATGTTTGATCCAAATTTGTCGTACTTCAAAAGACACAAGATAACGGAACGGGTCACACCATTGATATCCACAGAGAAAAACACATGGGATGGAATACACATTTGTCCAAGATGAATAGTATGTGAAAAAGATATATTTCACCACAACACATGTGAACCGGGCCTCTTGGGGCCCACACTTCGACCTCGACTTAAATATCCAAAATTGGCCTTGAAACATTCGTCTTAATTTTAGGGTTACAAAATCGTAGACGATTCATCATTCTGAGACCGTATATGGGAGATATGTTACGTACAAGATCCCATAATAATAATAACATTAATATTATTGGTTTTTTCATGGAGCGGAGCCACGAACAAGAATTTAGTATCCAACATTAAACTTTAATCAACCGTTTTAAAGATAGGGTCACATCACCACTTATGGCCAGTCAGTCGGACGTCTCACACATGAGTTATTGGGGGCCGATGATTTAATAATGATATTAAATCTATTAATTCATGAGATTTTTGGGTACCCAATATGAAAACACGAAAAAGACATCCAATATTAGACTCATAAATTTTTTCTCAAAGTCAGAGTTGCAATGCCGCTGACGGTTCGTGAAACCGAGGTTGCACAGAGAAGTTGCAGACAAAAAATTATTTTATCATCAAAATTAATAATAATAGTATTTTATTATTATTATTATTATTAATTAATTACTTATTTACTTTTCTAACTCCAAAAATCAATCACGATTTGGAATCCTTTCCCACTGGAATTAATCACAAAATCCCCCTTTTGTCATTTATTTCTATGTTAATTTTATTCCCACTATTATCTTATAATTCCTCCCTCTATGCAATCTCATTTATTCTTCCACGATTTCATCATGCACTAAAAAAAGTGGCACATCCCCTGCCAATATTCCTTGCCCAACATGCCCCATCTCTTCTTTGATTTTATTAATTTTTTTCAATCCTTTTAATTTTTATCCTTTCAAATTCATTCTCTATCCAATCTCCTCATCCACTGATTTTATTACTGAAACCATAATTGCATGGTGTCCAATACGGCTAGACTGCAGCCACCACCCCCGGCTACCCATGCCAGCGTGCATCAAGCCAGCTTCATTGGCTGCCCCCCATCAACTAGCCGCACCCAAACCGCACCTTGAAGACATGCTGAAATCGGACTATTACATTGTCCCTTCCATAGTCTGCTGTATCTTCATTTTAACCCCAAAAATTTTGACGAGCATAGATTCAGAATCCCTATGTCGATATCTCCACGGTCTCATGTCACGCTTAACAAAACATTGATGTTCTTACATGCTTAATTATTTGGCACAAAAGAATGCACACAGAATGTGAAAATAATGAAATAAAAAAAAGGTCTTGGACTATGTTCGGATTGATGGACATGATTTTTTAGCCATCATCTTTTAGAATCAAGAACACAAGTAATTTATAAATAAATATTTATCACAGTTCATGATTTTCAATCTCATGATAAATGAGAAGAAATAATTTATTCCAGCCATTGTTTTTCAATCCATTAATTAATTCATTTAATTCACGTTCATCATGAAAATTCAACCAGGTAATCAATTTACAACGATAAATCCAACCTTAGTTTGGATTGATTGTTGGTGATGATTGCATTCATCAAGATCTATTCAGTGTTGATGAGGACCGCACTTGCACAATAATGAGGGGAAAATATTGCATTCTTCACTCTTCGATTCACTTGGATCCGAGGCTTCATTGTTCTTCGTTCTTCATTCATAAAAAGGTAGAGGAGGATAGGATAGGATGGGAGGGATTACCGTCGTTGGCCAAAATGAATTATGAGGCCAACCCTCTCCAAAAAAATTTATAACCTCTTCCTAGGTTAAAATAAATTAATCAAATAATTAAATAAACAATTAATTAATTATTTAATTAATCATCCACATTGGCACACAGGCCATCATCCCATCGGGTTAAAGGAAATTAATTAAATAAATAAATAAACAATTCTTTAATTATTTAATTATTCTCCCATGATGGTGCATAAGCCGAAAACCTGACACTAACAATGCTTATACCATTCTTAGGTAAAACCTACATTCTGAATTCATCAGTGGTCTCAGTTTTTTTATCTAAGTCTATGTTTGAGAGATAATCAGGTTTGAGATATTAATTAAATAAATTAATAATTTAATTTATCCATTTTATACATCACCCACAAGTGAGGGTCTGAACATCCTGCGCCGACTTATTTTATGTCGCATCTAGGGGAAACACCACATTTCGGACCCAACCGTGGTATCGGATTTCCGATCTGATCAACCATTTAATATAGATCTTGTCTTCTTTAGTTAACCATGCATGCGTAATATAAAAAACACTTAACATTTTTATAAAATTAATTCCGGGCACACTGAGCTTTGGATTTTCATGCAATCATAGCGCCCAGCTTTGGAAATTTTCTTAGAAATATTTCAAAGACTTATTTGGTCAAAACCCGTGTCTCTACATTATTCCCTCCTTCAAGATTTTCATTCTCGAAAAGTAAAACTAGGGAAATCACTCAGGATTCCGAGCCCACAATTATCTCTCCCGCTCCTAGGGAAGCCTGTTCATTACTGTGATGCCAAAGAATGTGGACCAAAGGGGTGGTCCATCCTCGTATAGCTATCTTGCGATGATGATGTGTATAGGAACACACATGTATCTCCCCAGTTGCAATACATTTAAGGTGTCATATAACCACTACAACTATTTGGGATAAGGCAGGGCAATATGCAACCAATCTATCTCATTGCACAGTCTCAAACGACCTGATAGAACTCGGAGGAAATTCTACCTCCTCAAACTAAACACTACATCACATGTCACAAATGTAATCAATGATTGTCACTAGGATAGTGTATTGTGATTCCCTCCTTAATAATATCCATATGGTGAAACACCTAAGGAAATATGGTCACACAATATTTCACAGATGATGAAACATAATTGTGACTCTTTTACACGCTCGAGAGACGAAGGAGTCAACACCGTTGACTGAAGAAAAGTTGTACCCTCCTATGCCACCAGGGTTAGATACAAGGAAGTTAACTTCTCTATAACATCACAGGCCAGGTGAGTTCGGGACTTCTCACACTTATCTGTAAGGAAATCTTCTATACAACCACAACTTGAGCGCACAAGTCTGAGAGATTATACCACCATGCTACTGCTATGCTGTCTGGGCCACATATGAACACATGCCTTTGATTTATCATGATAAGATCTCCTACATTGAGATCTCATCGTCTGGCATCTGCTAGTTGTAGTAGACGTCTCAGCTCTATTGTCCTTATTAACACAACCAGCTATATAGAGTGAAATGAAGCTTTCTACCACTAGTGCCTACTCTGGCACCTTGAAATAGTTGGGGATGCACAGGGGAGCTATAATAACATAGATCTCTCTTCAGAGTCCTCGCACGAACATGTGTTCTCAGAAACTACCATTACAGACCAACGGACCACCGACTCTTACCAATCCTCTAATGTCTGAGGGCATGGATTACTGTAGAACCTTATCCTTCTCCGATGATAGAACTCATGAAGTGAACCAAACATGGGAACGTCCTCATCCCAATCTGTTGGGGCAATATTCTTCTCAACAAGTATGGGTACTACTACCTACCCCCTGGAGAAAGGGGCTCGCATGATGGGTCCTGATATGATCTCTCATCACTCATGGAATCGTCACCATGAACCGTAGCTAAAATCCTAGATGGCAGTCGTCGCAGAGACATCCTGAATGTTATCAAGGAGTTCTGTAGTTAGATGAGAATATCTATATATATCAATAACGATGGGGAGCTGTCTTGAGAAGGACAATCAATGACTCAATCCTATATGATGCGTTTAACATTATTCCCTGTAACAGGTGTCTCAGGGTGCCGAGTCGACAAGCGGGTAATCAGGGTCCTAGTTAATGGATACGTCTGCTGCCCGTACCATAACTAGACTCTGTATCCTGAGAGCCAATCTCGAGAAACATCGACATTATTGACCTAAATCCAACCAAGACCATTTTAGGGAAACATTCGAACAACATCCCAAGGGTGTAACCACCTCTGATACCACTCTTTCACGACCCGACAGGTGCCAAGGCTCGAACCTCAACGACCCCATGCCCACATCCATAGGCTAGGGGATGACGACTAGTACTAAAGGCACAAAAATCTCTAGGATGCCTTTTCCTAAGAACCTGTACACACTCACACAGCTAACACAATGAAAAATTGTGGAGACAAAGAAGAATGCATGGTTTCACTCTACTATAAAAATGGAACAAAAAAAATGCTTCGACCTCTAATAATACAAGTACAAGAAAAGTAAAGCTGAAAGGGAAAGTGGAAAAAAATACACACCCACCTAGAAATGTTCCACAACCCAGCAACAGGTGAAAAAATAAAACAGCTGGAAGAGTCCCACACCGGAATATCAAGCTATGACCACCGCACGCAGTCCAAGATCCTCGTATCCCAAATCTCCTCTGATGTCACAATCAACTTGTTCGTCGTCGGGAAGGGCACGCAAAACGCTGGAAAATTCCATGCTGGGGTGAGAATAAAAATACTCAGTAGGATACCCCAAAGGCTCTAGGGAGAAGCAATAAAGATACTGAAGATGATGTGCATTAATATAGAACAAGGTAAAACAAGAGAGAAGAAAAATAGTACAGCTCCACCCTAAAATAGATATGATCGCTCAAAGAAACCCAAACGAGGGAGTAAGGGGATCTTCATCTCACAGCTCACACTAGGTATATGCTCTCACATATTCCGAGGGTAACCAGATATACATGTAATTCAGACCTATAGTCTAGATACATGTTAAACAACTACATACTCACTCTAGGGATCCATTCCAAAGATTCCATGAAGCACTCGTCCGGTAGAACTCACTCCCCGAGTCTAATAGCTCTGATAACGTCCATACGGAAATTACTATGTGACGGGAAAATCCACTCGAGGTAGATACACTCATTACAGGGGAACACACTCCAGAGTGGGATAGATGATGACAGATATATACACTAATTACGGGAGACACACTCTTGAGTTGGAAAGATCACGATACACAGATGAGGATCACTACAAGGGCCATGGTGGATACCACGACTCATCTGAATTCAAGATCTTGTTGGATTCGCCATCTAGGTAGAGGATAGATGCCCAGTAGAGTTGTTCATGTTGATGCCTGACACTACCTTGGGTTAGTAATGGATAGAGGATCTCACTCCGGGCCTCTTGGAGTGATGGAGACTCTATCACAGAAAGTCTTGCTGAAGGAATCATACTCCTGTAAAAGGAAACGATGCGTGAACTTCAGAGGAATGAGAATAGTGGGCACTAACCCAAACAAAACATGTCCAAGATATGGTGGACAAGAAGACCAAGACATGTACTGAAATGTACATGGCGTTTAGAAAGGTTACACACCATGTCCCTTGACCCTGGGTACTACCTATGTACAATGGCCCATGTCATAAGACTCGTCGTGTAAATCGCAACTACAAACAATGTAGAATGGATCACCCGTTGTTTCAAAGTATCTAGGGTCTGCTCCGTGTACACGATCCATGTGCACGTACATGGACTCATCCCATGTATGTCAACCAGTGTAATCGGAACCTAGGGTGAACCATGCAACATGCCTGGTTTGGCTGTGTGGTGGAGTATCAACTCCAATGATAGGAAAACCACCTCACAGAAAAATGAACCCGCACTCAGGAGGTGGGGATTCCAATCTCTACCTGAGGTGAGGAGTAAGGAATACCCATGCCTTGATTCATCAAGGGAGTAACAATCCTAGCTCTTACTAAAAGAAACGCCCTGGTTTTTCTCCTCAGGTTATCGGTCATACCTCAACTTCCATGAAGTTCCACAAGGGGGAATCTTGAAGGACCACTATGTCATAACGGGTCCAACATATAAGACAGTGTGCCAATCGGATTCCCAGTCTGTAAGTTATTGGCATTTTAATGTGGAGGGTCGGGTTGGATTAGTGTTTGATCTAACCCGATCATACTTCAAACGACACCAGATAATCGAATGGGTCACACCATTGTGATCCAAATGAAAAAACACACGAGATGTAGTACACATTTTTCAATGATGAACAGCCGGTGAAAAATTTTGATTTCATCACAACATGCACGAACCAGGCCTCGTGGGGCTCGTTCTTCGACCTCGACCTAAAAATCATAAATTGGTCTTGAAACATTCCTCCTAATTTCTAGGTCACAACATATTAGACAATTCGTCATTATGACACCGTATGAGGGAGATATGTTGGGTACAAGATACCGTAATAAAAATAACATAATTACTATTGGGTGTTTCATGGACCAATGCCAGGAACCAGAATTTAGTATCCAACATTAGACTTGAATTGACCGTTTTAAAGCCAGGGACACATCACTGCTGACTTCCAGGTAATCGAATGTCAGACACATGAGTTATAGTAGGTTGAAGATTTAATAATGATATTAAATATATTAATTCACGATCATTTCGGGTTCCCGATCCAAAAACCTGAAAATGACATCCCATTTTGGACTCATAAATTCTGTCTCGAATTCAGGGTCGCAATGCCGCTGATGGTTCGGGAAACTGAGGCCGTACAGAGATGTTGCAGACAAAAAATAGTTTTATCATCAAAATTAATACAAACAATATTTTATTATTATTATTAATTTCTTACTTATTTACTTTTCTAACTCCAAAAATAAATCATGATTTGGAATCTATGCCCACTGGAATTCATCACCAAGTCCCCCATTTATCAGTTATTTCAATGTTAATTTTAATCCCACATTATCTTATAATTCCTCCCTCTCTCCAATCTCATTTATTCTTTCAGGATTTCCTCACGCACCAACAAAAGTGGTGCCTCACCTTTCCAATACTCCATGCCCAACACGCCCCATCTCTTCTTTGATTTTATTAATTTATTTCAATATTTTTAATTTTTATCCTTTCAAATTATTTCCCTATGCAATCTCCTCATCCACGGTTTTTATTGCTGGAACCCAAATTGCATGGTTTCTCACATAACTAGGCCACCACCACCACCCCCGGCTACTCGTACCGGCGTGCCTCAAGCCACCCGCATCACCTGGCCCCCTTCGGCTTGCTACAACAAAAACACACCCTGAAGACATGCTGAAATCACACCATTACATTTTCCCTTCCATGGTCTGCTGCATCATTTTTTTAACCTTGAAAATTTTGACGAGCGTAGATTTAGGATCCTCGGGTTGAGATCTCCACGTTTACATGTCACGCTAAATAAAACATTGATGGTTTGATGCACTTAATTATTTGGCACGAAAGAATTCACAGAGAACGTGCGAAGAACGAAATAAAAAAAGGTCATGAACTATGTGCGGATTGATGACCATGTTTGTTTGGCCATAATCTTTGAGAATGAAGAACACAAGTAATTGGTAAATAAATATTTATCACACTTCAGGATTTTCAATATCAAGATAAACGACAAGAAATAATTTATTCAAGCCATTGTTTTTCGATCCGTGAATTAATTCATTTAATTCGCATTCGTTATGAAAATTCAACCAGGTAAGGAATTTAGAAAGTTAAATCCAACATTAGTTTGGATCGATCGTTGGTGAATATCGCATTCATCTAGATCTCTTCGTTGTTGATGAGGACCGCACTTTCACAACAATGAGAAGAAGATGTTTTGTTCGTCGCTCTTCAATTTGCTTGTATCTGAGGCTTCATTGTCCTTCATTTGTCGTTCATCAATAGGGAGAGGAGGAGAAGAGAGCAAGGGAGGGTTTATCATCATTGGACAAAATGAATTATGAGGCTAACCTCATCTAAACAATGAATTTACAACCTCTTTCTAGGTTAAACGAAATCAATCAAATAATTAAATAAACAATTAATTAATTATTTCATTAATCATCCATGCAGGAACACAGGCCATCCACCCATATGGCTAAATGAAATTAATTAAATAATTAAATAAAAAAGTATTTAATTATTTAATTATTCTCCCATGATGGCGCGTAAGCCTAACACCCGACACTGAAAAAGGTTATACATTGATTAGGGTAAATCCTAAGTTCTGAATTCATTAGTGGTCTCAGTTGTTTTCTTCTGAGTCCCTGTTCGAGAGATATTCAAGTTTGAGATATTAATTGAATAAATTAATAATTAAATTTATCCATTTAATACATCGCCAACGAGCGAGGGGTCTGAACATCCTGTGCCGAATTATTTTATGTGGCATATAGGGGAAACACTGCATTATGGACCCAACTGTGGCCTTGGATTTCCGATCTAATAAACCGTTTAAAAGATATCATTTCTTCTTTAGTTAACCACGCATGCGTAATATAAAAAAACACTTACCATTTTTATAAAATTAATTCCGTGCACACCGAGCCTTAGAATTTCATGTCGTCTCAGTTCCCAACATTGGAAATATTCTATGAAATATTTCAAGGTCTTATTAGGCCAAAAATGGGTCTCTACATATAAACCCTTTATCCAATCCTTTGGTTCCCATAACATGTATGTTATTTAAAGAAAATATAATGGATGAATCACCCATGAAGGTACAGGTGATTCATGTTTGGATCTGAGGAGAAACCAATCCAAGAGGCACATGGGTGGATAGAAGAAAAGATGCAACATGACCATAAAATGGTCTAAGGAGTTTTGGTATTACTCTCCACAACTTATGTTAAAATTGAACCGTGGTTCAAAGTACACGACTGACCAATTTTAGGGTACAAAAAATTATCATGAAATTTTATCTTTAAGATTTTTGTTGAAATAAATGAGTTCACATCAAGGGATGACTACCAAATTATGAATTTTTTAAATAATAGGTGAAGGTTGAAGAAATCCAATTTCAATATTTCAGGATTGGGTGTCTAGTAAACAGATCTAGGAATTTTGAGTTATTATAGTTGACATATGGAATGCAAACAAAAAACACTACAAATTGAATAACCGACCAATATTGGGTTTATAAGAAGAGAAATATGTATCCATGACACAAAAATGTCCAAGAAATAGAATACTTTGAATCCAATGGTAAGGGTATTGGGTTTTAGTAAATGAGTGTGATGTTAATAAATATAAAATTTATATATTTATATAATTTTTGCAAATAATGTCATAAAATGATGTTTTTAAAAAATTTAAAAATGTAAATAAATATTAATAAACACGTATCACTAGAGTCCATACTTGATTAGGATAACCCTCTCACCAGTAAAAAATTCCATGAGTGGAAAATGAACAAACACGATATCTACTCCATAAAATGAAAATTTTATATGATGGAAGAACTTATTGATGGTATTCCTAGTAAACATGCAATTGAGAAAGAGTTATCTATATATGAGATACATTTGAAATATTCCATATATCTTCACTATATCATGCTTTCATCCATGACCGATGAGTTTTTAATATAATATGAGGACATGTAATCAAATAGAGTGATGTCTCGGCTTCAGGGTATCTATCATTATATAAGGATAAAATAGATATATGATATCTAAAATGCTCTATTTATTACCGGTATTGGAGGTTCAAGGCCATATCATCCTCATGTAGTCAAGATTATTGGATACATTTAGCTCTTAAACATATTAGGGATAAAATTATTAATTATTTGTTCATATATCCCACACTATCCTCATTACCAAAGAACTTATCTAGTTTTTTTAAAATTATAATGTGAGAAATAATGAGAAGAGTATTTCGAAGGTAATTAATCTGATTCACTAAATGGTCAATTACATAGGGTATGAAAAACCAGAAATCCTTATAATGTATAAGAAAGGAAAGAACAAAGAAAAGCGGTCCCATACTCATAATAGTTCTAATCCTTCTGGGCATCATCATTCATATAAGTATAAGTTCCAATGATAAGGAAAAAAAGGATGTGTTTTGTTTTACATGCGTTATCCAAGGATATTAGAAGAGTAACTACACCCACAAGAAAGGGAAATCTAAATACATATTTATTATCGAGTGTAATCATTCACTATCTACACATTAGCTATTATATATAACTTTTGTGCTCATATATCAATCCAAATGCAGGGAAAAAGTATATTCTAATAGGTTTAATGAGTGATGATGAATTTTCAATCTTCTAATTGTGAAATACTCAAAGATCAATCCTTTGGATATTAACAACGTTCACTACCAATAGAAATGATACTTGTTTTATGATATTGGTTTTATATACCTACTATTAATAATAACATTATTCTCTATCCATCGTAGATATAGATTTTTTTTAATTTTGAAATAATAGTCGTTTCTTTTATACAAATAACATGCATTATGGTATTCCACATTTATATAATGGTATATAATTATTAAATTATAAGAAAATTATTCTAAATTGATAAACAATCATGTTTTCAGGACTTATATAATACCCATCTTTGGTATCGCCTTCCTGGTCATGAAATAGAAAATCATTTTCAATCAATATTGTTATTTAGAGTATTATGATGTAAGAAAACATAATTATGTTATGAATATTTAAAAGTACAAATAAACAAACAATTATTATTTTGATAGGGTGGAAATGATTCATATCTTATAAGATTGGTATGCACTGATTTGTGTCCACTACTTCTAATAGAATCAAGTGGGTGGTATTATTAAATTATAACACTTAATGTTTATTTGAATAGATATGGAAATGTATACATTAATAGTGGTAAGTTTGAGTCCATTTAGAAAATAAATGATTTCCTGAATTAATTATGGAATCAACTTGAAACGATGATAAAGAATCTATGATCAGAATTAGGTGGTAAAAATATTTACAAAGAGATTCTCAATATTATATGGGAATATGAAATTCTATCTCAATACACTCAACCTTACCCACAAATGTGGAATGGTGTTATCAAATTGATGAATCATACCTTTTTGTAAATTGTATGTTTGGTGATGAGTCATGCATATCTTCCATTATCAATTTGGGGATATGAATTACAAACTAAAGAACACGAAGCACCCATCCTGGAGAACTCACTCCACGAGCCTAATAGATCTGATAACGTCTGTACGGAAAATACTGTCTGATGGGAAAATCCAAGAGAGGTAGATAGACTCATTATGGGAGAACACACTCATAAGTGGGATGGATTACGATAGATAGACACAATCATTACGGGAGACACACTCTTGAGTGGGAAAGATCACAATACACAGATGAGGATCACTTCTAGGGCCATGGAGGATACTGGGACACATCCAGATTAACTAGCTATGTGGATTCACCATCTAGGTAGAGGATCGACGCCCTGTAGAGTTGGTCACATCGATTCCTGACTCTACCTAGGGTCAGAAAGGTGTAGAGGTTCTCACTCTTGGCCTCTCGGACGGATGCCGACTCTATCACAGAAAGTCCTGCTGAAGGGATTATACTCATATAGAAGGAAACGGTGCCTGAACTTTAGGTGAATGAGAAGAAGGGGCACTAACCCAAATGAAAAATTTCAAAGATACGGTGGACAAGAAGACCAAGCCATGTATTGACAGGTACACAGTGTGTAGAATGGTTACACGCTATGTCCTCTGACCCCAGGTATTACCCATATAAAACAACATGTGTCGCAAGGATGGTCATTTAAAATGCAACTACACATCATGTAGAAGGGATCACCCTTCACGTCAATGTTTCTGGGGTTTTCTTCATGTAAACTAGCCATGTTCCCATACATGACCTCAACCCATGAATGTCAACCCGTGTAATCGGAACACAGGGTGACCCATGCAACCAGCTTGGTTTGGCCGTGTGGTGGAGTATCAACTCAAAAGATAGGAAAACAACCTTATAGGAAAATGATTCCGCACTCATAAGGTGGGGAGTTCTATCTCTACTGGAGTAGAGGAGTAAGGAATACTCTCACCGTGAGTCATCAAGGGAGTAACCATCCTAAATCTTACTAAAAAACACAATGGTTATGCTCCTCAGGTTATCAGTCATACCTCAACCGCCATGATGTTCCACAAGGGAGAAACCTGATGGACTTCTATGTCATAATGGTTCCAACACGACAGAAGGTGTGCCAATCGGACGCCCAGTCTGTATGTTATAGGAATTTTAATGCCGAGGGCCCGGTTGGAATCATGTTTGATCCAAACTGGTCGTACTTCAAACGACACCAGATAACCGAACAGGTCACACCATTGCGATCCACAGAGAAAAACACAAGGGATAGAATACACATTTTTCCAATATAAATAGCAGGTGAAAAAGATACATTTCACTACAACACGCATGAACTGGGCCTCTTAGGGCCCAAGCTTCGACCTCGACATAAATATCCAAAATTGGCCTTGAAACATTCGTCTTAATTTTAGGGTTATAACATCGTAGATGATTCATCATTCCAACAACTTATGTGGGAGTTATGCCAGGTACAATATCCCATAATAATAATAACATTATTATTATTGGTTTTTTCATGGACAAGAGCCACGAACCTGAATTTTTTATCCACCATTAATCTTGAATCGACCATTTTAAAGACAGGGTCACGTCGCCGCTTATGGGCAGTCAATCAGACGTCTCACACATGAGTTATAGTGGGTCGATGATTTAATAATGATATTAAATCTATTAATTCATGAGTGTTTTGGGTACCCGATCCGAAAACCCAAAAAAGACATCCAATATTAGACTCATATATTCTGTCTCAAAGTCAGGGTTGCAATGCCGCTGACGATTCATGAAACTGAGGTCACACAGAGAAGTTGCGAACAAAAAATTATTTTATCATCAAAATTAATAATAACAATATTTTTTTATTATTATTAATTACTTACTTATTTACTTTTCTAACTCCAAAAATCAATCATGATTTGGTATCCTTTCCCGCTAGAATTCATCACCAAATCCCTCATTTATAATTTATTTCTATGATAATTTTATTCCCACTATTATCTTATAATTCCTCCCTCTCTCCAATCTAATTTATTCTTCCACGATTTCCTCAGGCACCAAAAAAATTGGTGCATCCCCTTACCAATACTCCATGCTCAACATGCCCCATATCTTCATTGATTTTATTAATTTTTTTCAATATTTTTAGTTTATATCCTTTCAAATTCATTCTCTATCCAATCTCCTCATCCACTGATTTTATTTTTTGAACCATAATTGCATGGTGTCCCATACAACCAGACTGCTGCCACCACCCCCAGCTACCCACACCAGCGCGCCTCAAGCCAGCTGCATTGGCTGGCCCCCATCCAATAGCCGCACCAAAACCACACCCTAAAGACACGCTGAAATCACACCATTAAGTTGTCCCTCCCATTGTATTTTTCATCTTCATTTTAACCCCAAAAATTTTGACGAGCATAGATTCATGATCCCCAGGTCGAGATCTCCATGGTCGCATGTCACGCTCAACAAAATCTTGATGTTTTGACAGGTTTAATTATTTGGCATGGAAGAACGTGCAAAGAATGTGCAAAGAACGAAATAAAAAAAGGTCATGGACTATGTTCGGATTGATGGCCATGTTTTTTTATCCATCATATTTTATATTCAAGAACACAAGTAATTTCTAAATAAATATTTATCACACTACAAGATTTTCAATCTCAAGATAAATGAGAAGAAATAATTTATTCAAACCATTGTTTTTAAATCCACAAATTAATTCATTTAATTTGCGTTCATCATGAAAATTCAACCAGTTAATAAATTTACAACGATAAATTCTACCTTAGTTTGGATTGATTTTTGGTGATGATCACATTCATCAAGTCATGTTCAGTGTTGACGTGGACCGCACTTGCACAACAATGAGAAGAGGATGTTGCGTTCTTCACTATTCGTTTCGATTGGATCCGAGTCTTCATTTTTCTTTGTTCTTCATTCATCAACAGGTAGAGTACGAGAGGAGAGGAAGGGAGGTATTACCGTCGTTGGCCAAAATGAATTATTAGGCCAACCCTCTCTAAAAAAAATTATAACCACTTGCTAGGTTAAAATAAATTAATCAAATAACTATATAAACAATTATTTAGTTATTTAATTAATCAACCACGTTGGCACACAGGCCATCCTCCCATCAGGTTAATGGAAATTAATTAAATAAATAAATAAATAATTCATTAACTATTTAATTATTCTCCCATGATGGCGGATAAGCCGAACACCTGACATAGACAAAGGTTATACCTTGCATAGGTAAAACCTACATTCTGAATTCATCGGTGGTCTCAGTTTTTTTCATCTAAGTCCCTGTTCGAGAGTTAATCAGGTTTGAGATATTAATTGAATAAATTAATAATTTAATTTATCCATTTAAAACATCACCAAAGAGCGAGGGTCTGAACATCTTGTGATGACTTATTTTATGTCGTGTCTAGGGGAAACACCGCATTCCAGACCCAACTGTTGTCTCAGATTTCCGATCTGATCAACCATTTAAGAGATATCCAGTCTTCTTTAGTTAACTGTGCATGCATAATATAAAAAACACTTAATATTTTTATAAATTAATTTCGAGCACACCGAACTTTGGAATTGCATTCCATCTCAGCGCCCAGCTTTGGAAAAATATTTAGAAATATTTCAAAGTCTTATTTGGTCAAAACCTGGTTCTCTACCTTATTCCCTCCTTCAATATTTTCATTCTGTAAAAGAATAACTAGGGAACGTACTTGGGATTTCGAACCCACAATTAGCTCTCCCACTCCTAGGGAAGCCTGTTCGTTTCTATGTTGCCAAAGAATTTGGACCAAATGGGTGGTTCAACCTCATAAAGCTATCTTGAGATGATGATGTGTGTAGGAACACACATGTATCTCCTCAGTTGTGACACGTTTAAGGTGTCGTATACCCACTCTAACTATTTGGGATATGGCAGGGCGATATGCAACCAAACCATCTCATTGCACAGTCTCCAACGACCTGATAGAACTCGGGGGAAAGTTTGCCTCCCCGAACTAAACTCTACATCACATGTCACAACTTTAATCAATGTTTATTACTAGTATAGAGTATTGTGATTCCATCCTTAATAATATCCATATTGTGAAACACCAAAGGAAATCTGGTCACACAATATTTCACAGTCAAAGAGACATAACTGAGACTCTTTTACATGCTCGAGAGGCGAAGGAGTCAACACAGTTGACTGAAGAAAAGTTGTACCCTCTTGTTCCACTAGGGTCAGATACAAGGAAGTTAACTTCTCTGAAAATTCATGCGCCAGGTGAGTTCGGGACTTCTCGCACTTCTCAGAAAGGGAATCTGATACACAACCACAACTTGAGTGAACAAGCCTGAGAGATTATACCACCATGCTACTACTATGCTGTCTGGGCCACATATGAACATGTTACTGTGATTGATCATGATAAGATATCCTACATTGAGATCTCATCGTCTGGCATCTGCTAGTTGTAGTAGAAGTCTCAGATCTGTTGCGCTTACTATCACAACCAGCATTATGGAGTGACATAAAGCTTTCTACCACTAGTGCATACTCTCGCACCATGAAATAGTTGCGGATGCACAAGGGCACTATAATAACATAGATTTCTCTATAGAGTCCCCGCTCGAACATTTGTTCTTAGAAACTACCATTACAGACCAATGGACCACCGACTCTAGCCAATCCTCTACTGTCCTAGGGCATGGCTTATTGTAGAACCTCAGCCGTCACCGATGCTAGAACTCCTGAAGTGAACCAAACATGCGCACATCCCCATCCCAATCCGTTGAGGAAATATTCTTCTCAACAAGTAGGGGTACTACTACCTACCCCCTGGAGAAAGGGGCTCGCATGATAGGTCATGAACTGAGCTCTCATCACCCACGGAATCGTCACCATGAACCGTAGCTAATATCCTGGATGTAAGTCATCGCAGAGAAATCCTAAATGTTATCAAGGAGTTCTGAAGTCAAATGAGAATATCTATATATATCAATAAGTATGAGGAGCTGACATGAGAGGGACAGTCAAAGACTCAATCATATATGATGCATTTACCATTATTCCCTACAACATGTGTCTTAGGGTGCTGAGTTGACAAGACGGTAATCAGGGTCTTGGTGAATGGATACATCGGACGCTCGTACCATAACTAGACTCCCTATCCAGTGAGACGCTCTCGAAACACATCGACACTGTTGACTTAAATCCATCCAGGACCATTTTAGGGAAACATTCGAACAACGTCCCAAGGGTGGAACCACCTATGATACCACTCTTTCACGACCCGACACATTCCAAGGCTCGAACCTCAACTACCCCATGCCCACCTCCATAGGCTAGGGGCTGACGACTAGTACTGAAGGCACAAAAATCACTAAGATGTCTTTGGCTAAGAACCTGTACACACTCACACAGCTAACTAAATGCAAAAGTGTGGATAAAAAGAAAAATGCATGGTTTTACACTACTATAAAAAGGGAACCAAACAAAAAATGCATCGACCTCTAACAGTACAAGTACAAGAAAGGTAAAGCTGAAAGGGAAAGGGTAAAAAATATACACCCTCCTAGAAAAGGGCCAAAACCCAGCAACATGTGAAAAAGTAAAATAGCTGGAAGAGTCCCACTCCTGAACCCCAAGCTATGACCACCACATGTTGTCCAAGATCCTCATATCCCAAAGCTCCTCTGATGTCATAATAAACTTGTTCGTCGTCGGCAAGGGCATGCAAATCACTGGCAAAGCCCATGCTGGGGTGAGTATAAAAATACTCAGTAGGATGCCTCCAAGGCTCTAGGGAGAAGAAATAAAGATACAGAAGATGATGTGAATTAATATAGAAAAAGGTACAACAGGAGAGAAAAAAAATAGTACAACTCAACCGAGAAATAGATATTATCGCTCAAAGAAACCCAAATGAGGGAGTAAGGGGATCTTCATCTCGCAACTCACACCAGGTATGTGCCCACACATATTACTAGGGAAACCAGATATACCTGTAACTCAGACCTATAGTCTAGAGACAAGTTACAAAACTACATACTCACTCTAGGGATCCAGTCCGAAGATTCCACGAAGCACTTGTCTGGGAGAAGTCACTCCATGAGTTTAATAGCTCTGATAACGTCCGTACAGAAAGTACAATCTGACGGGAAAATCCACTTGAGGTAGATACACTAATTAAAGGGGGGAACACACTCCTGAGTGGTATAGGTTATGACAGATTGATACACTCATTACGGGTGACACACTCTTGAGTGGGTAAGATCATGATACATAGATGAGGATCACTGCAAGGTCCATGGTGGATACCGCGACTCATCTGGATTCACCCTCTTGGTAGAGTATCAACGCCCAGTAGAGTTGTCCACGTTGATGCCTGACTCTACCTTGGGTCAGTAATGGATAGAGGATCTCACTCCGGGACTCTTGGAGTGATGGCGACTCTATCACAGAAAGTCCTGCTGAAGGGATCATACTCCTGTACAAGGAAATGATGCGTGAACTTCAGGGGAACAAGAAGAATGGGCACTAAACCAAAAAAACATGTCCAAGATATGGTGGACAAGAAGACCAAGACATGTAATGAAATGTACATGGTGTGTAGAAAGGTTACACTCCATGTCCTCTGACCCCGAGTACTTACTATGTACAACGGCTCGTGTCATAAGGTTGGTCATGTAAATCGCAACTACAAAGCATGTAGAAGGGATCACCTGTTGTTTCAAAGTATCTAGGGTCTGCTCCGTGTACACTATCCATGTTCTTGTACACGGCCTCATCCCATGTATGTCAACCTGTGTAATCGGAACATAGGGTGATCCATGAAACCGGTCTGGTTTGGCTGTGTGGTGGAGTATCAACTCCAAAGATAGAAAAACCACCTTAGTGGAAAACGAACCCACACTCATGAGGTGTGGATTCCAGTATCTACCTGAGGTGAGGAGTAAGGAATACTTGTGCCTTGAGTCATCATGGGAGTAACAATCCAAGATCTTACTAAAACAAACGCCCTGGTTTTGCTCCTCAGGTTATCAGTCATACCTCAACTTCCATGAAGTTCCACAAGGGGGAAACATGAAGGACCACTATGTCATAAAGGTTCCAACACTTCAGACAGTGTGCCAATCAGATTCCCAGTTTGTAAGTTATTGTCATTTTAATGTGGGGGGCTCGGTTGGATTAGTGTTTGATCCAACACGGTCATACTTCAAATGACACCAGATAATCGAATGGGTCACACCGTTGCGATCCAAATGAAAAAACACATGAGATGTACAACACATATTCCAATGACGAACAGTAGGTGAAAAATTTTCATTTCATCAGAACACGCGCGAACCAGGCCTCGTGGGGCTTGCACTTTGACCTCGACCTAAAAATCCAAAATTGGTCTTTAAACATTCCTCTTAATTTATAGGTCACAACACCTTAGACTATTCATAATTCTGACACCTTATTATGGAGATATGTTGGGTACAAGATCCCATAATAATAATAACATAATTATTATTAGGTGTTTCATGGACCCATGCCAAGAACCAGAATTTAGTATCCAACATTAGACTTGAATTGACCATTTTAAATCCAGGGTCATGTCACCGCTGACTGCCTTGTAATCGAACGTCGCACACATGAGTTATACCAGGTCGAAGATTTAATAATGATATTAAATATATTAATTCATGATCATTTCAAGTTCCCGATTTAAAAACCAGAAAAAGACATCCAATTTTGGACTCATAAATTATGTCTTGAAGTCAGGGTCGCAATGCCACTAATGGTTCAGGAAACTGAGGCCGTACAGAGATGTTGCAGACAAAAAAGTGTTTTATCATCAAAATTAATAAAAACAATTTATTATTATTATTATTATTAGTTTCTTACTTATTTAATTTACTAACTCCAAAAATCAATCATGATTTGGAATCTGTGGCCACTGGAATTCATCACCTTGTCCCCCATTTATCATTTATTTCTATGTTAAATTTATTCCCAAATTATCTGATAATTCAACCCTATCTCCAATCTCATTTATTCTTCCACAATTTCCCCATGCACCAACAAAAGTGGTGCCTCCCCATGCCAATAATCCATGCCCAAAACGCCCCATCTCTTCTTTGATTTTATTAATTTCTTTCAATATTTTTAATTTCTATCCTTTGAAATTATTTCTCTATCCAATCTCCTAATCCATGGTTTTTATTACTGGAGTCGAAATCGCATGGTGTCTCGCATGACTAGTCCACCGCCACCACCCCCGGCTACTCATACAGGCACGCCTCAAGCCACCCGCATCACCTGGCCCCCGTCCGCTCGCTGCACCAAAAACGCACCCTGAAGACATGCTGAAATCACACCATTACATTGTCCCTTCCACGGTCTCCAGCATCTTTGTTTTATCCCTGAAAATTTTGACAATCTTAGATTTATTATCCTCAGGTTGAGATCTCCACGTTCACTTGTCACGCTAAATAAAACATTGATGTTTTGAGGCGCTTAATTATTTGGCACGAAAGAACACATGGAGAACGTACGAAGAACGAAATAAAAAAAAGGTCATGGACTATGTGTGGATTGATGACCATGTTTGTTTGGAAATAATCTTTGAGAATTTAGAACACAAGTAATTGGTAAATAAATATTTATCACACTTCAAGATTTTCAATCTCAATATAAACGATAAGAAATAATTTATTCAAACCATTGTTTTTTGATCCACAAATTAATCCATTTAATTCGTGTTCGTCATGAAAATTCAACTAGGTAAGGAATTTACAAAGATGAATCCTACATTAGTTTGGATCAATCGTTGGTGAAGTTCGCATTCATCTAGATCTGTTTGCTATTAACAAGGATCTCAATTTCACAACAATGAGAAGAAGATGTTGTGTTCATCACTATTCAATTCTCTTGTATCTGATGCTTCATTGTTCTTCATTTGTCGTTCATCAATAGGGAGAGGAGGAGAAGAGAGGAAGGGATGGTTTAACTTCGTTGGCCAAAATGAATTATGAGGCCAACCGCCTCTAAACAAAGAATTAATAACCTCTTTCTAGGTTAAATGAAATCAATCAAATAATTAAATAAACAATTCATTAATTATTTCATTAATCATCCATGTTGGAACATAATCCATCCACCCATCAGGGTAAAGTAAATTAATTAAATAATTAAATAAACAATTATTTTATTATTTAATTATTCTCCCATGATGGCGCATAAGACGAACACCTCACACTGACAAAGGTTATACATTGATTCGGAAAAAACCTACGTTCTGAATTCATCGTTGGTCTCGGTTTTTTTATCGGAGTCCATGTTCGAGAGATATTCAGGTTTGAGATATTAATTAGATAATTTAAAATTGTAATTTATCCACTTAATACATCACCAAAGAGCGAGGGGTCTTAACATCCCGTGCTGAATTATTTTATGTCGCGTCTTGGGGAATACCATATTTTAGACCAAACTGTGTCCTTGGATTTACGATAAAATCAAGAATTTAAAATATATCATGTCTTCTTTAGTTAACCACACATGCATAATATAAAAACCACATACCATTTTTATAAAATTAATTCCGAGCACACCGAGCCTTATAATTTCATGTTGTCTTAGCACCTAGCTTTGGAAATATTCTTAGAAATATTTCAAGGTCTTATTAGGCCCAAAATGGGTCCCTACATATAAACCCCTTATCCAATCCTTTGGCTCCCATATCATGTATGTTAGTTAAAGAATATTTAATGGATGAAGCACCCATGAAGGTGCAGGTGATTCATGTTTGGATCTGAGGAGAAACCAATCCAAGAGGTACATGGGTAGATAGACCGAAATATGCAACCTGACCATAAAATGGTTTAAGGAGTTTTGGTATTACTCTCTACAACTTATGTTAAAATTGAATCGTGGTTCAAAGTACACCACTGACCAATTTTAGGGTACAAAAAATTATCAAGAAATTTTAACTTTAAGCTTTTTGTTGAAATAAAACTACTTCACATCAATGTATGACTACCAAATTTTGAATTTTTTAACTAATAGGTGAAGGTTGAAGAAATACAATTTCAATATTTCAGGATTAGGTGTCCCGTAAACAGATCTAGGAATTGTGAGTTATTACAGTTGACATATGGAATGCTAACAAAAAACACTTCAAATTGAATAACCGACCAATATTGGGTTTATGAGATGATAAATATGTATCCTTGACACAGAAATGTAAAATAAATAGAATAATTTGAATCCAATGGTAAGGGTAATGGGTTTCAGTAAATGAGTGCGAAGTTAATAAAAATAATATTTATATATTTAACTAATTTTTTCAAATAATGTCATAAAATGATGTTTTTAATTTTTTTTAAAATGTATATAAATATGACTAAACACATACCACTAGAATCCATACTTGATAAGGATAACCATCTCACCAGTAAAAAATTACATGAGTGGAAAATGAACACACATGATATCTTACTCCATAAAAGGAAATTTTATGTGATGGAAGAATGTATTGAAGGTATTCCTAGTGAACATGTTATTGAGAGAGAGTTATCTATCTATGAGATACATTTGAAATATTCCATATATATTCACTATTTCATGCTTTCATCCATGACCAATGAGTTTCTAATGTAACATGAGGACATGTAATCAAATATAATGATGTCTCGCCTTCAGGGTATCTATCAATATATAATGATAAAATAGATATATGATATCTACAATGCTCTATTTATTACAGGTATTGGAAGTTCAAGGCCATATCATCCTTATGTCGTCAAGATTATTGGATACATTTAGCTCTTAAGCATATTAGGGATAAAATTCAAAATGATTTGTTCATATATCACACACTATCCTCATTACCCGAGACCTTATCTAGTTTTTTTAATTAAAATGTGAGAAATAATGAGAAGAGTATTTCGAAACTAATTAATCTGATTCACTACATGGTCAATTACATAGGGTATGAAAAACCAAAAATCCTTATAATGTATATGAAAATAAAGAAAAAAGATAAGGGGACCCATACTCATAATAGTTTTAATCCTTCTGGGCATCATCTTTCATAGAAGTATAAGGTCCAAAGATAAGGAAAAAAGGAAGTTTTTTGTTTTACATGCGTTATCCAAGGACATTAATAGAGTATATACACCCACAAGAAAGGGAAATCTAAATACATATTTATTATCGAGGGTAATCAATAACTATATACACATTATCTATTAAATATAACTTTTTGTGCTCATATAGCAATCCAAATGCAGTGAAAAATTATATTCTAATAGATTTAATGAGAGATGATGTATTTTCAAGCTTCAAATAGTGAAATACTCGAAGCTCAATCCTTTTGATATTAAAAACATTCACTACCAATAGAAATGATACTAGTTTTTTGATATTTTTTTATATACATACTATTAATAAGAACATTATTCTCTATCCATTGTAGATATAGATGTTTTTTTCCAAATTTTGAAATAAATGTTGTTTATTTTATAAAAATAACACGCCTTATGGTATTCCACATTTATATAATGGTATATAATTATTAAAATATAAAAATGGTATTGGAAATTTATAAATAATCATGTTTTCATGACTTATATAATACCCAGCTTTGGTATCGCCTTCATGGTCATGAAATAGAAAATCATTTTGAAAATTTCAATCAATATTGTTATTTAGAGTATTATGATGTAAGAAAACGTAATTATGTTATGAATATTTAAAAGTAAAAATTAACAAACAGTCATTATTATGATAGGGTGGAAAATATTCATATCTTATAAGATTGGTATGCACTGATTTGTGTCCACTATTTCTAATAGAATCAAGTGGTTGGTACTATTACTTTATAACACTTAATGTTTATTTTAATAGATATAGAAATGTATACTTTAATAGTGGTAAGTTTGATTCCATTTAGAAAATAAATGATTTCCTGAATTAGTTATGGAATCAACTTGAAAATAAGATAAAGAATCTATGATCAGAATTAGGTGGTAAAAATATTTACTAAGAGATTCTCAATATTATATGGGAATATGAAATTCTATCTCAAAACACTCTACCTTACACACAAATTTGGAATGGTGTTATAAAATTGATGAATCCTACCTTTCTAGAAATGGTTTGTTTGGTGATGAGTCATGCAGATCTTCCATTATCATTTTGGGGATATAAATTACAAACTAGAGAACACACACTAATGGAGTAAAAAATAATGTAGAAAATTGTATTCCCCTTGAGCTATGGATTTGAACGAAACCCTTTTATCGTATACACATATATTGGGTTGTGAGACATGTCTTAATGCCATTTTAGGACTAAACTACCACCCCTAGGAATAACATGTATAATTATAGTTCATCCTCTGGAAAAAAGTGATACTACAAATAAAAATACACTGATAAGAATTATATTGTCACCAAACAAGACATATTTTTAGAGTGTTAAAACACACATATAAAGGATAGTGGAATAATATTGATTTTTGAGGGATTTTAAGCTCAGGATACACAATAGTTTGTCCAATAACATATTCCAAAGGATTCCAAGAAAAATATTTTTTAAAAAACATAAATACTACAATGTTACACCAAGAGGTAAGAGAACCAAAGATATATCGTTTTCTTAACACTGAAGAAGGTGACTCGTTATTAGTGTACAATAATATAACTATATCCTATAAAAATGTAGTATAGATATTAGAAGAATTAAGATGTAATGATTATTTATATTTAGAAATTTATTCCTTGTGACAGAACCAAGTTTAGGTTTTGGTCAATATACTGGTTGATACAAATCCATTTGAACAAAAAATAGGTATTTAGGATAAGATAGTATATTGATGTTAATGTAAGCACCTATAAAGAAATAAAAGTGGATAAATGCTTTAAAAATATTCATGGAATTGATTACAAAGAATCATTTTCCCTAGTTTACATGATTAAATATATCATAATTATACTTGACATAGAAGGTTACCAAGACTATGGAATTTGGATGATGGATTCCAAAACAAATTTCTAGGAACCTTTTGAAAGATGTATACATGACCCAACAAGAAGGGTTTATGAATCCATGTTATGGTTAAAAGATATGATAATTTTATAGATCCATATATGGATTGAAGATAGAATACTTTTCATGGAAAATTCAGTCCAATGGATCTATAAATGATTTTTGGTATCATTAATATTGAATGTGGGCCATGTATTTAATAGAATTTCAGTGGGAATGCAGTCATTAACCTAGTAGTATATTTTTATGACGTGTTATATATTTTAAATTATGTACTGGTCTTACAATATGTTAATGGTTGGTTCAACAATTCTTTCTCTAGGATAAACATAGTTTAAGAAGCATATATTCTAGGGATATAGATCATTCTTGATAGATATTGGAGGATTCTTAAACTAAGTCAAGGTATGTAAATCTACCATATACTAAATATACACATTATGGAACAATACGATAGGATATTGATTCCATTATCACATGGTATACATCATTCTAATAAACTGTTATCTATGCCATAATAGAAAAAATAGAGAATGAGTAATACCACCTATTCTAAAACGATAGGATCAATCTTGTATGCTATGTCATGTGCTAAAAATAATGTTTCCTATGAATTAAGCATGGTAGGAAGATATAAAACTAATCTAGGAGAAAAAAATTGGTCTAATGTTAATGATATGCTTATGGATTGGAGAATAAAAAAGTATATGTTTCTTGTGTATGAGGGAGATAAGGTTCTAGTCATCCTAGGATATACTAATTATAGTTTTGAAATAGATAAGAATGATCTAAAATTGCAGTCAGGGTATATTGTTTTGTCTCAATAGTGGAGCTACGATTTGGTAGAGTTCAATGTAGCCAATTGTGATGATTTTATAGAGGATTACAAATATATAATGGCTTTTGATAAATCCAATTAATCTTTTTTACATCCAAAAAATGATCAAGGATCTTGATTTAGTAACTACAAGAAACAACCTTATGACACTATAATGTCATAATACTATAGTGTTGGCTATATTAAAAGAGACAAGGTCCCACCAATTGATAAAGAATATAAATTGAATGTATCACCTCTAGAGGGATTTATCTAAGAGGGTGATATGTAGAGATTTGATGAGATAAAAAGTGGCATGCACCTTTACTAAAGGCGTATCTTAGCAGAACCATGAGAATCGTGTGATATCTAGAGGATATAAGGTTGTTGGTACTTGTATCTATTGTAAGTGGGAGTTTGTTCGAGTTGGTTGCCTATATTTAACATCTCTGTAGTTTATGATAAACAATTTTTATTGTTAATAGTATAAAAAAACTCTCTATCACAGCATGATTGTTTTTTTGTGTGACATATTATTTGATAATGTTATAAGAATAGTCATCACATTGAATTTTCATAGAGGATCCCCGTTATGATGAGAAACTAAAAGTGTCATGAAAATATTTTTAAATATAAATTCTATATAGATTGATGGAATAATTTTAAGGACACTATTTATATAAGTTATTTGGGTGAATACTCATAGGAATTTGGGGCACATTCTCATGGTGTGAGACATTGGAAATTTCTAGTATATAAAATTATTAGAACAAGACCTCAATGTAAAAAATCAATATTTATATGTGTAATTGGATGTACCTATGCGTGGATGTGTTAATTGTTACATATAATTTAATATTATTAATAAGTATGTTACGAGTTGTGTACTTTTATTTATTGATGAAAATCATGAAATCATATGTTAGTGAAGAATTAGGATAAGTTGGGTGCATCACGAGGAATATTTCATTAATTAATAATATGATAATGGATTTTCCCAGCCTGTTCTTTAACGAATGATGGAATCATAGAACATTTTTTTAAATTATATATCATAAATAAATCCATGTCCATAGTGTTATTTTGTCATGTAAAATTATCAAAATTTCAAGGAAGGAGACATCGAGAAAATAGGTTGGTGGCATTGGAATGAATCTTTCTTGATTAGAAATATCACGATAAAGATATTTTATTACAGAGTAAGCATATGTATATGGTTTTATGTCATTGTGACATGAAATTGTTCCTCTATGGGATCCTTGTAATTTTTAGAGATGCTGATGATGGACGTTGAGTGGATTCCTCAATGGCACTGAGAATGATTAATAAAGGGTCACACAGTAAGTGTATCTAGAACATCAGTAAAATAATAATATTATTCATTATTTATCATATTGAATAAATGATATTCCATCTTTTAGTTTAATAAAATTTTCATGTTTCCTTGATCACATATAGTCCATCACCAGTTACTCGATAGAATATTTTTAGAGTTGTATACATTAAAAAAATTATTTTGTATTTTTTTAATATAATATTTATTTATTGGAATATAAGATAATGAAATTTATTTATTAAAAAAATAGTGATTATTAATGTTTTGATAAGCATGTTTGAGTAATTATTGATTAATTTTATTCATCCAATGAAAAATAATATATATTAAATATCATATTAATAAATAATATTTCAATTAATTAACTTGAATCTCACATGTCAATAAATATTTTTATAATCAATATAAACATGGGGATCCATGAAAATAAACAAAAATAATAAGGGAGCATGTGAAATTATTATTTTCTAACCCTAGTGGTATATGAACCTAATACTATTATATCAATTGTGTATAAAAATAATTTTGGTGTGTATTATGGATTTTAGTGTGAAATATCATGAAGACCTAGAGAGATAACACTCTATTAACGGTCTCAATAATGGATAGAGATCCTCCTATAATAGAACACTCAATTATAAAGATATAAAAAATAAACCTTCCTTGAGTAGATTCTTAGAAAGATCAATGGCGGACAATAAAAGAATATGGATCAACATCTCTATCACCTATAGATTCCAATGATGCCATTAAGAAGATCTTTAAAAACATGTGGATCACTGCTAGAGTTAATATACACTTGATTATTACAATGTAATATTTTGTAAAATGTTTAGATATTGTCAGATCCATAAAAAATATTAATTTCTTGTTAATTATTTATTTTCGTAAAATAATTTCAAAAAATATGTGATGATCTTGTAAATTTGTTTTATCATTCGATATTCTATTATTCTATGACACATTTCCTTTATCATATTGTTTATCATCGTGTAAATCTATGATTAATCATTGATTATTATAAAAACCCAATTTTTAAGAAATCATCTGGTTCTTACACTGTGCCAAAAATGTATCGTGTATGTGTTTTATCGTATCCTTACCATAATTATATAGTATATTTATGATTACTATAGATTTAATTTCAAAAGGTATTTGGAGAGGGGTCTATTATGGAATAGAACATTATCTTGTGACATGGATTGGGGATTAACCTTATTCACTAAAACATA
The DNA here is from genome assembly GCA_963277665.1 of Viscum album. Lineage (NCBI taxonomy): Eukaryota > Viridiplantae > Streptophyta > Magnoliopsida > Santalales > Viscaceae > Viscum > Viscum album. The sequence goes on along the minus strand of OY728121.1, from coordinate 1,899,386,169 downwards.
GTTACTAATGTTATGACAAAGTATTTTAATTTATCTATTTGTGTATAAATTATAAAACTAATTTGATACTCATCACAATATTATCTTTTCTCGAGACTGTTGGGTGACCTATATTCATCCTTCAGTGGTCTTTCATCCCCTTTTGGTTGATTTACTTCTCAACTTCAAGACATTTTTTATTGGTGATCTCATGTGACTTTCCTTACTTTCCCTTTTATATTTTATTATCATTATTAATTATAAGAGGTTTTTTGTAATAATTGATGTTTGGTGATGTTATGGATGAATATTGATGGCTATTGTTGTTTTATAGGTATATTATACTTCTTTGGTGTTATTCTTGTTTTGTAGGATTTTTCTCCACATTGTCTTTTAACAAAGATGCCAGAATTTTCTAATTGAGTTAGGGGATCCCAAATCACTCTTTATATTTTGAATGTATTGTATTATTATTATTATTTTTCTTTTGGGTAGATAGTATGGATTTAAATAATAATATAATGAAATATATTTATATAAAATTTAAGGGAAATGGGTGAATTCACATGTGATTTCTTGTTCTCATGTAATTATCCCATGATATTTCCTAGAAACATAAATGATATTTTGATAATTCTGTTCTGAATTATATGAAATATGAAACCCTAATATGAATTGTGGTTTACATTAACTAGTCATAAAATTTTAATTATATAAATATTGGAATTACCCATTTGTGTGTGAATCTTGAATTTTTGTGAAAATGTTCATTCTACAGATGATGAGATTTTATGAAAGCCCTATTTAAATATGAATTATGGAAGGTAATGAAGAGGAAATACATTGATATTATGATTTTTTTTATGTTATCCATGTGTTTATATGGATCTTTTGGGATAGTGTACTGAATGTGATGATCAGTTTGGGTGCAGATGCATTGAGGAAGCATGGTTGTAGTTGGATATGTATGGGATATATTGTGGGATGTATTTTGGTGATTGGTTTATGCTCCATGGAATATAATTTTCGCATTATTGTATGGATTTTTCATGGGATATAGAATTTTTTATTTCAAGTTGTTCGAGCTATTGTGTGGATGCATTACCGTAGTTTCCTGAACAATATGGATTGTGATTTGTAATGCTGGAATTAAATAATTATGGGATATAACTAAAAATGTGGTAATTAATTAATAAATTGAACACTGACATATGGGAATAAATATGGTTGGGGATATGGTGGCTTTTCATTATATTTAAATTTAAATTGAATAAAAAAAATATTGGTTGGAATTTGGGAATCCAGAAAATGGTTGACACTATAAATGAAGAAGATAATTATGGGTTGTGTCTCAATAATTTATGTTGTGCGTTTCATTTAGAGGTTGTGAAAGTTAGTGGTAGATGTTTTTGGGAGATGTTGTAGTAATATGGTCTATACCAGAGTTTTTGATGTAGACCCTTAGATAGGGTATTGTATGTTACTACATTCCTATTATTTTCATGTTAATTATATATGGACCTGACCTAAGTTGAGAATTTGATACTGATGCCCAATAGTTTTGGGTTTCATGTTTTTCCCCAAAATCTAGGTATGTAAGTGTGTATAGATAACCTCTCCTTCTCCTCCTCTCTCCCTTTATCTAAGGTCCCTATTGATTATGGATCAGATGGTTGTGATGCATTGTGTTAAAGAATTTTTTTGGGATTATGCCCAAGGATGATGGAATTTCAAATGGTTGTGGTGCTTTTTGGTGATGTATAATGGGAGTCATGTTGGTAAAATTTATGAAATCCCATGAAAAACATATTGATGATTTGAATAATACCATTTAATTCATACATATCAGTCCATTGTTAGACCACACACATGGGACTCCACACATTAGAAAAATGATCTCCAAAAGCTCCCCTCTAACTAAGTGTTGTTAAATTATTTATACTTATCACCCTCCTCACAACACAAAGTAATCCTTGATAAAACACATAAAATCATGAAATATAATGTAAAAAGTACCAAAAAAATACATTCCACAGTAATATATGTAATGTAAAAATTGATAGAAATAATGAACACATATCATTATGATGCTTCAGACTATGTTTCTTACATTCATAGGGGACAGACAATTATTCCTTCCTTTTATTATAAATATAATATTATATGGGATATAAACAGACTACAAAAGGCAAGTAATAATCATTATCTTCTACAAACGAAAAAAACATTATCAGTTGAATAACCATTATATTTTTTACTCTGTGTCATTCTTATTTATATGATATCACCCACATACTTATATACTAAGTGTCAGCTGATCAAAATATAATATGTCCCCCCCCTGAAATCATGGATTACTAAGCATGATTTCTTAAGCATGATTAAAATCCAAGTGAACATTTTATATTTATGAAATTCTAACACTTTAATTATTCTCTTAAAATCATTGGTAGATAGGATACTTATATTGCTATAAACCAATGGTTGATGTCCTAATGCAACTGTAAATTCCACACATCTATCCAAACATATGGTTCATGAAATTTTGTAGAACATATTTATGATGGATGTACTTTTGATTAACTAAAATATACATCATGTCCAAAAATTATCCCACTAGAAGTTAATTTCAAAGAAAGCACGACAAATCACCAAACATAGAATTTAGTAGTGTTCCTCATCCTTTCGTTCCATTCATTAAATCCCAAATGAGGCGTGAAGCTACCTCAAACATTAATTAATTAACTCATTTTTTTAATATATCAATAGGATTTTACTTCCTTCTGTCATTCAAATCTCCATCCACTTCTCCTCCTATAAATTTATAATTATAAGAAACTTTATGCCGATAAGCTTCATTTTTTCAAGGATAATTGGATATTTTTCATGTGATTTACACATTGGTTGTTAAAGTAATGAGTATTTCCTTCCTAACACCTTCTGAGATCATTCAACAATATAATTAAAGTCATAATTTATTTCCCAACTTTAATTGTATCTATATAATCATCTTATATTGGAATTGTATTTAAAATATTTTGTAACATTGAAGACCTGTTGATTTTCATTTATATAATAGTAACTACAAACCCATATATACTTTTCCTTGTGTCAATTCCATCTATAATGATAGATTATACAAACCCTTATAACTAATCATCTATTCCAAAGAATATGGAATGATATTTTGATGCATTAAATAATAAAGGGATCCACTTTATATCCTCTTAGTGTATGTTCCCCAGATTACCCATGTACCAACTCATAACTGCCACTATAGGAACAATTCACGACCATGTGTAAACCATTGTATATATCAATATTCTATTCACTAATTCATATGGTACTATGTCCATGCACTTGGAATCGACTTTTTTATTAATAATTGTGACATGGAAAATATATAGTGACCAGTAAGAGGGGTGGTGAAAGGATTACTTCTGACCATATAAAATCTTGAATTGATCTTCTAGATATAATGCTTTTATGATATTTCCAAAGTTACATATCATCAATATGTTTCGGCGTATGTCTCTATAATCATATTTCTGAATCCAAGATATTTCATCTTTAATATTTTATAAAAATCACACTTCAAAATTCTAATTATCATAGGATATAATTTCTTCATCAATATATCATACAAATATAAAAGTAATATGAAGAATACCCCATCTTTATATTAATTTTGATAGTTTTAGTGATAAGCATTGCTCATGCTAAATCCTTCAGTAAACATAAGTGAATCAAATTTAACATTCCATTATTGGAGGTATTTCATAATCCCATAAATTATTTTTTCATCTTAAAAAAATATAATTCTAGATCCTTTACACAAGTAAAACTATCTATTATTTCATGTAAATTTCATTCTCCAACTCTTCATGAAGGAAACTCATAACAAATCCTATTTTATCTACATAATGATCTTATGATTTCAACATAATCAATACTGTTTGATTGTATTATATTTTATTAATGGTGAGGATATTTCAAAAAAATTACTGTATAATTTTTTTGTAAATCCCTTTACATCTTATCTTGTTTATAACATTTTTTTTGTATAATCATCTTACTTAACCTATATATCCAATTTATTTTCATTTGTATTTTTACTCTTCAGAAGTTCAAAATTCTTCATTGTTTTTTTATCTTTAATAAGTTGATTTATTTATTCATTCATGGAATGATCCTACTTCATATAGTCACTAAGAGAAGATGTTTCCTCAAGATTCTAAAGTTCTCCATCATTTTTTAGTAATTGAAAGATCATATCATCCTCCCACAATTTAACTTATTACAAAATTTTTATTGATCTCCATAACTATATTAAAACAACTTGAATAATCTCTTCATATAAGTACATGAACATCCAGTATCTGTACATTAAGAGACCATAATAGATATAATCCCTACATAGTTCATCCTCCATTGAACTTTACTGTATTTTTTATGGTCTTATTCTCTAAATTTTAGTTCCATTAGAGGCCACATATGGGTTCTCTGATATTTGTAAATTACTAAAACTGTAATTAAATATGAATTATATAGTTTATTTTCATTCAACATATTATATATTCGTATTATATTCAATCCACAAAACATATTCATCAAATAACCTATATATACTTATAAGGATTTATTTTCTTTCACAATACTGCACTCAGTATAAAAAATTTTCAACTCCATGGCTTAGAAAAGAAAGTATGTATTGGATTCTCATTCATGTTTCCATTTATTTACCATTTAAATATACAGATCATAAACTTCCAAATATTGTATGGTGATTTACTTTTGATCATTTTTGTAGACCATTGAACCTAAATATTTCCCTACCCAACTATCTATGTAGGACTTCTGGTGGGGAGACAAACTATCATGTGGAGATCCTATATTTAAATCACTAAAGACAACCCCACTGAAAACTCTAACTCTTATATTTATTCATTAAAGTCATGTTCATTCTTCCAAACACTGTATTGTTATTGTACTATTTTGGGAATGATCATCTAATGTTATATTCCTTCTATATGGAAGATTTTCTGAAGGTTTTTCTCTGTTGTGTTCACCATCATTTTTCATCATGATGCACTTTAACTTACAGTCGCATTAACATTCTACCAAGAAATTACATTGAAAAATATTTTGGAATGAATAGAATTTATTATTTATGATTTTAATATATTTATTCCATATAGAATTTTCAATAAATGTAATAATGTATAGTCAAACAAAAATATTGAATGTGGAATGGTCCCCAAACATCTGAGTGCAGAAGCTCCAACTTCTAGTCCCTCAGCCTCGAATCATAAAAGATAAAAGACACACTTTCCTCTTTACCACCAGAAAACATTCACACATTCAAATTTAATCGTGATAATGCTTAAATATTTCTTTATACATCATAACTTTTATTTTCTTGTCATTTATATTACTGAACCTACTAAGCCATAATTATTTATCATTGAATGTTAAACATTATACCTTTTCAATTTTCTATGAATACTCGGTCATGTAAAGATTCTCGTCTTTTACTTCTTTGTTCAACCAACATGCAACCCAAGGTAAATTTCCATACCCCATTTTAATTTTAGTTTCCTATCATACATCATCCAATTATTTAATATAAATAATGTTTTCCCATAGACCAGGGATAAGGAAATCTTCTAATAACATCTAGAATCACTTTCTTCATATGGATGTTGAACTATGATTTTTCCAAAAACAATAAGGGATTTCCCATCCACCTAATGGAAATTACCAAACTTCTCAATAAAATTACAAATATGAATATTTGATCTTGACCTGAATGGAAAGATACTCCAGTGTTAATAACTCATGCTTTTACGATAGTGTTCACACTCATTAATTTTCCATTGTCATCTTCTCTCATGTTAACAGAATATACAATAATTTTTTATGTCAATATAGTGTTCCCCTTATTAGTTTTCCATTAATGATATTTGTTTGCATTATTCCCACATTTCTATCAAGATAAAATAAGTCCATCCGAATTAATTTTTCTCTTCTATAGTTTCTTTTCTTCTAATGGATTCTTCTGATATACCTTCTTCTATTAGAGTTAATATGATCATCCGTTAACATTGAGATCATTGATGGATGGGACATGGAATTTCCTTAACTATTTTTCTTTATTATGTATCAAATTATTGTTATCCTTAAATGACATGCCTATTTTTCTACTAGAGATATTACTAGTAGTAACCATTGTGTCTCAACACTCTGGAAGTGACAATAAAAGTAACAAATTCCATACATCATTATCAAATTTTAGCTTTAATTATTTGATCTACCCACTAATAATGTTGAAATAATTTACATGATTTATCAATTTCTTCCATAATACATCATGATGACAAAAAGATACCTAAATATGAAAATTTTATCAAGGATTGCCGATTTTTCATATATGTCAGTAAATGCCTTCATAAAATCCATTATGTTATTCATATATTGGATGTTGAAAGTAGAATTACATTCGAGATACATTATTACCAAAGATATGGTCTTTTACCCTAATTCCCAAATTTGTATCTCTCCATAAAAAAATCATTACTTCAGATACAGTAAATTCCTTGTCCTTTTAAATGATATAGTATTCAATATTAAATCTCTAAAATATAAAATTTGACCCATCAAACATACAAATACATATCTTACATTCATCTAATTTCATGATTGATATGATACTAGTATGATAACCATGAGAAAAAAATCACAATATATGAAACTTCTTGTTGGTGAAATTACTATCAGACCATGAAAAATACAATCCATGATTCTAATAAAACCACTAGATTTTTTTGAAGTTAGTCCACTATAAAATCACAAGCATGAGACTCTGTTTAGAGGAAAAAATTATTTTAATGTTCCTCTCAAACTAAGTTCATAAAACTAGATATTCATAGTACCATAGTCACCACAAAAAATCAACCTTGGTCGCACATGAACAAGAAATATCACAAAAGTACAACGTACCAAAAATGCATTCAATGGTTGTAAATGAAATGATAAAATAGAATGTAAGAATAGTGGAAAGATTTATCATGATTCAGAATATATTTCATATATTCATGGGGGAAATAAATTATTTCATTACTTTTATAATAAGGGAATGATTACATGTGTTGCAAACATATTGAAAAATATAAGTATTCATCACCAACTTCTTAGGTCTCCAATAAATGCTAAGTTGAATCATACCTCCCTTTTTCTCTATTAATTTCACAATTTTGAATGATTTTCTCATGAAAATATTCATATATATAATATATATGTGTATTTAATTATTAATAAATAGATTAATACATACCTCAAACAAAATTTTTTATCATTACATCAAAATTACATCCAAATGTAAATTTTCATCACAAAAATCAAAAAAAAACTTGTATTTGTATAAACATATTTAACCATTAGATCATGTATTTTTGTACGAATATGAGTGAAATTTATTACATGAAATTAAATTTAATAAAATAAATTCATAATTTCAATATAAATTATTAATTAATATACATGGTGAATATTTTTAGTTATCTTTTGAATATTATAATTAGAATTTAAAATATAATGAAAACTCAAAAAAAACAAATCATATTTTTCATTGAAAAATCCTAATGAATATTTTCAATTAAGAGTGTGAATTATTGCATGAATACCTAATTATTTTAGGAAATTACATTATAAATTTTCATTGATGATTTGTAGTGAAAATTGAAACATAAATTTTTCCTTGAAAATTTAATAGATATTTAGATTTTTAATTTATAGTGTATATGTTATATAGGTTGTGAAAAATGTAAATTTTCACTAAAAATTACAAATACAACGACACACACTAATATAAATATATATTTAAATATAAACTTGAAAATGTATATCAAAAATTTAAATTGTAAATTTTCATTACATATATATATAAAGAGAAAAGGAAAAAACTCAATGGAAATTTTTGGTATAAATTTAATCTTGAAATTTTATGAAAATATTTCTAGTATATATTTTAAATTTAAATATACAATGGAATCCCTAAATACACATTCAACCTATATATTTGAGTATTTTTCAATATTTTTGTTTTTCTGTACAATTAGATATTTCATCTCAAACTAGAATCTTTAATTAAATTTTCGAAATTAAATTATAAATATTCATTTTAAATCCATGGTGGAAAATTAGTGTAAAAAAATACACTAAAAATTTCCAGTGGTATTTTTAATAAATATTTCAAAGTAATTATGTCATTTTATTTCCATCATATGTTTTCACTAAAAAAATTCAATTTACAGAATTAATATTATTACCATGATTATAAAACAAATAAATTTTTTTATATAAAAATAAAATATTTTAAGTCTCACTGAAAATTTTGGGTGTAAACATCCAATTGATATTATTATTGAAATTTTATAATTTTAATGTGAATTATGAATATACAATGAAATTTTCATGTGAAATTTTAGGATATATATTTGAATGAATATACATGAACATACTAATATATATCTTTTTGTGTGTGTGTGGGTATAAGTATTATTATATAATGAGAGTACTAAAGGAAATTATACCCTAGAAATTATTAGTGAAAAAATACTTGGATAAATATAAAATTTCTCTAGAATTTTTTACTATATATTTATTTTGGGAAACATAATTAGTAACATTTACTGAAAATTTTGATTGGAAAATGTTTTTTTTAATTTGTTTTTAAATTTCCATTTCAAATTTAAAATTAATTTTATTTATTTTACTAAAAATTATATTTCGAACATCCATTAATATATTTACATTTAAATTGAAAAATTTAATATACTCACACGTAAATAAACACATTAAATTTTCACGTATAATTATATTATTAAATTTCTTATGGAAATTTGTAGTGAAACGTTCTTGAAATTTTTTGTAAGGAATATTTGACTAAAAATTTCGTGTACAAATTTCCAATGAAAATTTTCAGTTCATATTTTCCTTTAAAATCAAAGTCAAAATATATCAATACAAATATAAAAATGTTACTTTTCACCATAAATTTTCATTATGAATTTTCAATACGCACTATTATGGTAAATTTCAATTGGAAAATTTTACATCAAATTTCCAATTAAATTTACAGTGAAAATTATAACATAATTTTTATTTTAATTATATTAAAATTTTGATTATCAAATTTCAATGATAAATGCCTATTTAAGATTCTTGTTAAAATATATTGGAATGTAAATAAAAAAATTTATTTTCCACCAAAACTTTGTACTAAAAATTTCCACATGAATTTTTTGGTTCATATTTTCACATAAAATTAAAATTAAAATATATCAACATATAAATAAAAAATGATTTTTCACCATATAATTTCATTTTAATTTTATAGTAAATAATATTTTCATAAATTCCCATTCAAATTGTTTTTTAATATTTCCACTTAAATCTCAAGTGAATATTTTTTCTTAGTTTTTATTAAAATTATTCTGAGAATTTTATTTCCAAAATTAAAAACTAAATAAATTTTTATATTTATGGTTCAAATATATTGATATATAAATAAAAATTTTATTTTTTCATTGAAAATATGATTTGAATGTTTCTTATAAAATATTTTAATGGAAACCTGAACTGAATATTTCTAGTGCAAACTACCATAAAAAATTTCCACTCCAAACATCCATTGAAGAATTCAAATTTAAATTTACACAAAAACATTGATATTAAAAAAATATCAATTCCTAAAAAATTTAAAATTTCACAATTAATATTATTCAAGGATATTAAGTATACAAATTTAGTGTAAATTTATATTCGAAACATACAATGCAAGATACTATTGAAATTTATGAAGAAAAATTTTAATGTTTATTTACTATTAATAATGTCACAATTTAGATTTATAAATATGTGTATATACGCCCTAATATAAATATTAAATTTATTTTTTTATATTTTTTTTGTAAATTTTTAGTTTATATATACCTGTATACATATTTATATTCATATTTATAATAATATAAATACATATTTTAATGTAAATTTCAAATATTTTTTGGATTTATACACGTATGCATAAATATATATAGTTTTTTTAGTCATAATTAATCATTATTATTTAGGTTGTTTGTTTTTTTATAGGTATATTGTGATATGTTTTGAAGAAAATATTATGGATTATATTTTTTGAAACCTTATATATGAAAATCTATAGTAATAATTTGTTTCACGCTCCTCTCATTTATCCTATATTTATATATCTATATATCTATATCTATATATATATACTATAATATTAATTATATATATATATATTTATTTATTTATTATTATAAATTTTTAATAAATAATTTAATTTTTTTTTAATTTTCAATTTGAAATTAATATTTATATGGTAAATTTTCATTTTTATTTATTAATGTTTTATATTTAATATAAATTTTATGTTTTCAATTGTTATTTAATATATACTAATTATTATATTTTATTATATATACAATTTCATATTTAATATGTTGACCTCACCTATTTTGATAATCCCAATTATGCTTTCACATTCTTTGATAATCCCAAATAATGTTTATCTATATATTAATTCTTTCAATCTATGACATTCTATTATCAGTTTGATAAAAATATCAAAATAATATTTGGAATAAGTTAATCACGGTTTATCTATGTTTATACACACATTGAAATAATTCTAACTCAATGTGGATATGTGTTGCATAGAACAGATAAGTGTTAAGTCCACTGGTATGCACATAACTACTAATATAGAAAAACACATACCTACTGGTACTTATTCTACCGATAGACAATGGTTACCGATAGAATTAATAGACAGTCACTGAAATAGAGTAGAGAAGTCGGTATGTATAAGTCAACCAGTATGCAATTCTACCGTTATAAAAAGGTCACCGACACACAGAGCTACTGGTATGTAATGTCTACCGATACAGACAGCTACCAATACAAGAAAATATACCTATAGAAGAAGATCTACCAATAGAACAAGTCTACTGGTATGCACAAGTCAAAAGACGAAGCCACCGATATAAGTAGTCATTGTTATAAGAAGTTACCAATAGACCAAAGCTATCGATAGAAGGAGTCCCTGATTCATAGAGCTACCGATACATGGAGTAACTACTACCAATATAAGGAGCTATCGGTACAAGAATAAAGAGCTTCCAATAGGAGCTCACCGCTATACAAAGTCCACCGTTAGAAGTCTACCGACAGAGAGCTACTGATACCAGTCACTTCTACTTAACCTTTATTTGTATTTATTTATTATGAAACAGTCATATTTAAAGATTTTAATGAAATTAATGATATTTAATGATAGGTGTTGGCATGTTAGGGAACAGTACCTCATACCTGTAAAAAGGTAATCATTCCCCATGCCGGAGCAGAAAGCTATAAAAGGAAAGACAAAAGATGGGCATAAAAAATGGCTGAAAAGAAGTGAAAAAGCTACTGGGTGTGGAGATACACGAAGATACTCATTTGATAAAAAATGATCACATGAACCAGAGCTTAAAGTGGTGAAGAAATTTTGATGGAATCTGAAGAACATTGTTGTGATGAAAATTCTATTGGAACATCATACAATACTTAAATACACTGATAATCAAGGAAGCAAACAACACTCTGTTTTCAAGACAAACACCAGAGAAGGACTCAAAAGCATTCCTGATTAATCAAAGGAGTCTAGAGATGCACTTAAAATAACGAGATCATTCTAAAATCATATCTACTCTCGTAGTGATTCTTTTATTTACATTTTGAACAGTGTCTGTACCTTGTATATTCTATATGCACACTGTCTCCTGTGCTGAACTGGAGGATCTGTAAATACTCACACAAACCTTCTATAAATCTCTTGTATCCCATTGTGGATAGTGGTAGAGGTCAAGTAGGACCTGGATAGCCAATGCGTTGTTGTTTTTTATTCCCACGTAGAACTTTAATAGAGGTCTTAGTACCTGGACAGTCTGTGTACTATTGTTTACCCCGATCCAGGGTGTAGATCAAAATTTATATAAATTGTTTGAGAGGAATAAGTCTCGGCTTGAGACTGAACCTATAGGTTATATCTACTGTGCATCTTATATTAAGTCTAAAGTATATTATATATTTTATATTCCCTAATAATTACTTTGAAATACAAATTGTTTTAAAGTTACACAGATAGTTAAACTAGCAAGTGTTTATAACTTTTGTTAGATAGTAAGTTAATTTCAAAAGTAAATCAATCATCATATTGAATTAACTGAGAAATAATCAATCCCTTGATAAAGTAATTGAAAACATACTCTATTTATAAATTCACTACAGTTTAACTTGTTTTGTAATGTGGTTGATTTTAATATAAAAAGTTTTAATAGAAATTTTAATTAGAACTCAATTAAACCCTCCTCTTGAGTATCCACTCTGACCAAAATTTGGTAACAAAGGTTGTTTGTTATTTATAAAGGATATCCAAATACTCTTTTTCTCATCTGTGATTATAGTTGTATCTTAAAAATCATAATTTTCTTAGGTCAAAATTTTATCTCTTTTAATATATTTTCTAAAATCTTATTATGGATAATAGACATGAAGATGCTTCTACCAACTAGCCACCGTTCTATAATGGTACAAATTATGTCCAATGGAAACATAAAATGAAAATTCATTTGGAATGTATGGGATTTGACATCTAGACTGCTATAGAGACTCAATATAAGATTCTAGAAACTGAAAGGACTACTTTGGATGAACCTACTATGACTGCTTACAATAATAATTGTACAGAAAAAAATGCGTTATACTTTGCTTTAGGTGATGAATAATTTAATTGAATATATGCTTGTAAAACTGCTGATGAAATCTGGGACACTTTGGCTATTTCCCATGAAGGAATAACCAATGTTAAAGAAATGATACTGAATACCTACACTATTAAGTATGATAATTTTAAAATGAAGTCTGATGAACATATTTATGACATGTGTCTCATGTTCAATGAGATTTTCAACACTATGAGCTCAATTGGAAATGTTGTTCCAATAAAGGGGCATGTTATGAGAATACTATGATGTCTTCCAGAAAGATGGAGGGGCACATCTGTTTCAATAAAAGAATCATGTGATATAAGTTCACATCCTATTAAAGAATTAATTGGTAAGTTGATGATGTATGAAGAAGAGACGAAAGTAAACAAGGAATAAGATGATGAAACAAAGAGGAACTCGGTAGAATTTATATATAATTCCTCAAAGATAAAGGAAAAGGAGAAAGTTCACATACCTAATGAAAGCTCAACAAGTGAAGGTTCAAATTCTGATAGTCATGAAGAGATGGCTCAAATAGCCAGATGGTTCAAGAAGTTCTACAGGAAGAAGAAATTCTTTAGAAAAAAAATTATAAAGGAAAATATGACAACAAAAGGTCATTAGAAGAAGGATTCGAAGAAAGCTGACAAGGATGTTGAGATAGTATGTTATGAATGAAAAAGGAAAAGAAACATTAAGGCATACTTCTTGAAGTTAATGTTCAAGAAGAAATATGACTACAAGGATAGAAAATATAAGAAAGACATGAAGGAAACCTAGAGTTCTTCAGAAGACATCACAAGTGAGTCTGAAGTTTCTGATTCTGAAAAGAATCATGCCAACATGTGTTTCATGACTAATACTTATGAGGTACCAGTTTCCCCTATGCTGAATGATTATTTTTCAAGGAATGAAAGTAGTGAGGATAATATGTCTAAAGATGAATTGTTTGAATAATGTAATATTATGGAAGAAACCTGTAATGAATTGAAGGACAAGTATAATACCTTGAAGAAACAACACACTTTGACCAGCTCTATTAAATCATCACTTGATATAGAAAAGGAAAAGAATGCTCAATTACATAAGGAAAATACTGAAATAAAATTTTCCAATGATAAATTAAGGAAGGACTTAGAGAAATTAACAAATGGAAATAATACACTTACACAAATGTAAGGAAAACAAGTGGCACCAAAATATACCGCATGAATATGCTATCATCCTGGAAAGAGACAAATTACTAAAAATAGATTTATTCAAAAATATGGACAGAATACTGCTAGTTCTAGTTCTATAAGTTCATGTGCTTCAACCAGTTAGTCACATGGTTATAGATCAAATAAAATATATCTTTCAAAATCTATCGATTCTATAAATTATATAAGACCCATAAGAAAAATTTGGGTACCAAATGTTTTGCTTGCTAACCTGTCTAGACCTAAGAGAATCTAGGTATCAAACTCATTTTCTGTTTAAACCTTTTTTTAGGAAACTTTCTTGAAAAGTTCCCATAAGAAGGTATGGTACTTTTATAGTGGATGTTCAAGGCATATGACTGGATATTACTCATGCTTCAAGAGTTTAAACAAAGTTTATGGAGGCCATGTCACCTTTGGTTATAATTCAAAAGGAAAAATCATAGGCTTAGGCCAGATTGGTAACACTGATTCAGTTTTAATTTTTTATTTTTTATTTTTTGATGGACAAAAGTATAATTTTCTAAGTATTTCTCAGTTGTGTGATGACAGTTTGAATGTTAAATTTGAAAATGATTCTTGTAATGTTTTTAATTCTAAAAATATTTTAGTATTTTCTGCTTTGAGAAATGAAAATTTTATGCTGTTGATTTAAATTACTTGTCTAAACAAAACATTATTTCCATGAATGATTTTCATAAAGAGTCTTGGCTATGGAAGAGAAGATTAGGACACTCCAATATTCCGTTACCTAGAAAACTGACTAGGAAAAACATAGCTAGAGACCTACCTAAACTTGAATTCCCAGATAATATAATTTGTAATGCATGTCAAAAGGAAAAGAAACATAAAGTTTCTTTTAAATCAAAGAAAGAAATTTCAACTTCTCAACCTCTTCAGTTGGTTTGCATGGAATTTTTTATACCCTCTAGAGTTTCTATTTTAAATGGAAAGCACTATGTCTATGTCTTAGTAGATGACTATTCTAGGTACACTAGGTTATACTTCTTAGCTCACAAAAGTGAAGCTTGTTCTTACTTTATTATATACTCCAAGTATATAGAAACCGTAGCAGACTTATGATTAAGTATCTGAGAAGTGATCATGGTCATGAGTCTGAAAATAATGATTTTGAATCTTACTTCCCACATAATGGCTATAGTCACATCTTTTCTACCCCTAGGACACCTCAATAGAATGGTTTAATAGAAAGAAGAAACCAAACTCTTCAAGAGATTGCAAGAACTATTCTTAATGAGTATGACCTACCAATTTGCTTTTGTGCTGAAGTTGTAAATACACCTTGTTATATTATTAATAGAGTCCTTATTATACCTGTTCTTAAAAAGACCCCTTATGATTTTTGGAACCATAGTAAACCTAAGGTTAATTACATTAGAGTTTTTTGATGCAATGTTTTTATTCTCAATAATAAGGATAATCTTGACAAGTTTGATTCTAAAAGAGATGAATGAATTTTTATTGGTTATAATTTAACTATCAAATCTTATAGAGTTTTTAATTAAATAACTAAATGTGTGGAATAATCTGTTCACATCTAGTTTGATGAAATTGATCCACATGAACCCACGTCTTCTCTTGAAAATCTTGAAGAAGATTTTTCTATTTTGAACCTTAATGATAAAATAAATGAACCTGTTGTAAAGGAATCAAGTTCTAGAAAAATTCCAGAACCTATTTCTGTAGAGCCTGAATCTAGAGTAGAACATGAAAGTTCTATTCCAACCTTTACTAGATCAACTTGGTTATTAAACAATCATCTTTTAGATGTTGTTATTGGTAATCATGATAGAGGGAAACAAAATAGAGCATCTATAAGAAACCAGGTAGAACATAATGCTTTTCTTTCACAGTTAGAACCTAAAAATATAAATGATGTAATAATGATGAATTTTGGGTAATGACTATGCATCAAAAAATAAATCTATTTGAAAGAAACAACGTCTGGGAATTAGTTGACAGACCTATGGACACCATGGAAATAGGAAGTAAATGGGTTTTTAGAAACAAAGATGATGAGTATGGAAATATAGTTAGAAACAAATCAAGGATAGTTTCATAAGGGTATAGTGAATAGGAAGGAATAGACAATGAGGAAAACTTTGCACATGTAGCTTGATTAGAAGCTATTAGGATTCTACTTGCCTATGCTGGTCATTTTAATTTCAAGTAATATCAAATGGTTGTTAAAAGTGATTTTCTAAATGGTTTTATAATTGAAGATGTTTTTGTTGAACAACCGCCTGGATATACTAATCCCCATTTTCCAAATCGAGTTTTTAAGCTATCTAATGCTTTATATGGTTTGAAACAAGCTCCACGTTCTTAGTATGATAGAATTAGGAATTTTCTTATTTCAAAAGGTTCTACAAAAGGGATTGCTGATCTAACTCTCTTTATCAAAAAAATTTATAAAGATGTTTTGATTGTACAAATCTATGTTGACGATATTATTTTTGGATCTTCTAAAAATACCATGTGTATTGGTTTTTCAAAGAGTATGCAAAAAAAATTTGTAATGAGTTTAATGGGAGAACTCAAATATTTTCTTGGGTTTAATGTTTTTCAAAATGAAAATGGTATTATTTTAAATCAAAGTAAATATACAGAGGATCTTTTAAAACGTTTTGGATTAGATAGTATTAAGGAAAGTGATACACCCATGAGTACCACCTGTAAGTTGGACATTGATGAATCAGAGAAACCAGTTGATCAATCAAATTACAGAGGTTTGATTGGAATTCTACTTTACCTTACTGCTAGATGACCAGATATTATCTTTAGTGTGTGATTGTGTGCAAGATTTCCGGCTAATCCTAAAGAATCCCTTTTTATTGCAGTTAAAATAATGTTCAGATATCTTAAACATACTGCAAATTTAGGTTTGTTTTATCCAAAAGGTCAATATTTTGAATTAATAATTTATTCAGATGATGTGTTTTCTGGTTGCATGTTGGATAGAAAATGAACATCTGGAACATGTCATTTATTGGGTAAATCCTTAGTATCGTGGTGTTGTAAAAAATAGAATTCTATTGCATTATCTATTGCTGAAGCAGATTATATAACTACTGGTAGTTTCTGGGCACAAATTCTATGGATGAAACAAACTCTTTTGTAATATAGATATAAATTTAGACATTTGTCTATTAACTGTGATAACACTAGTGCAATTAACATTTCAAAGAACCATGTATCTCACTCTAGGACCAAACACATTGATGTAAGGCACCACTTTTTAAAGTATAATTACCAAAAAGGTCATATTACTCTTGAATTTATAGGCACTGAACATCAATTATCTGACATTTTCACCAATCCTTTATGTTAGGATAGGTTAAGTTACATTAGACATGAATTAGGAATGATAGACTCTATGCGTTAGTAAACCTAACTGTTATACCTCCCCGTTAGTAAACCTCACTATTATACCTCACCGTTAGTAAACCTCACTGTTATACCTCACTATTAGTAAACCTCACTTTTATACCTCACCTTTAATAAAACTCAATGTTATACATCACTGTTAGTAAACCTCACTGTTATACCTCACCATTAGTAAACCTCACTGTTATACCTCACCCTTAGTAAAACTCATGGTTATACCCCACCAGTATGAAATCTCATTGTTTTCCTCACTGGTATGAAACCTCACTATTATACCTCACTGGTATGAACCTCACTGATATACCTCATTGTTAGTTGACCTCACCATTAGGAATTCTCACCTGTATACCCTATCGTTAGTATGTGTTGTTTTAAACTTCTGTCTAGGTGAAAGAATCTGTATCGATTATATTCTACTTATTATATTTTAATTATTTATTTTATGATTCCTACATGATAAAACTAAGTCTTAGTTAATTCTCAATCCACTGAACTCACCTTTCTCAAACCCTTTACCCTCAAGCCTTGGCTCCTGAATCTCATGAAAACCCTAAGTTCCTCGATCCAAAGATAGAAAAAACCAAACTCCCTACTGTCAGAGATGACATTGATGAGACCAATCTGAAGAAGAAGAAGACAGGATCTGAAGCAAGTAGCACTATTATTATAACAAGGTCAGGGAGGTGTCTAGTGAACCTGCATTTACAAAATAGAGATATTGTAATCGAGAAACTGTTATGCACGGAATGGATGATGTCTAGTAAATCGTTAGTTCTTGAGGTGCTAGAAGATTAGAAAGGGGTTGAATGCTTCTTGAATAACAATGTCCCCTACTATCTGAGGCTAGTAAAATAGTTCTACGTGTTTGTGAGTTTTGAGAACTCCGATGAGGAAAATATAATGGTTTCAAGGGTAAATGGCAAGGAAATAACCTTTTCATCTGTTGAGTGGGAAGAGTACCTGACAGTACAACATGAAGGAGTTTTTGGATATTCATCAAATACAGTACCACCTATAAGTGACATATTTTATTATGAGACTGCCTTAGTGGAGATCACTGGTAGTGGAAATCATAGAAAGTTGGTGGCTACTAAAATGGATGGATAAAACTGATTGTTTTTCAAATTTGTTCAACATGTGCTAAGTCCAAGAAAAGGGGACTTTTCAATTTCGAGATATCAAGATATCTATCTGTTACATCTCTTGAGACATGGTTTAAAGGTAAATATATTAAGGTTGCTAATGATTCAAATGGAGGATATGACCAGACCCAAATCAAAGATCAATGATTTATTCTTTGCCAAGTTGATTTCGTTTATGATTAAATTAAAAGTAGTAGCTGAGTCTCAATGTGAGACAGTGGTGGGAAGAAACAAATTTTGTATTACAAGCACATTGTGTAAGTACATGAAGATAAGCTAGAACCCATGGAGAGGGAAGTGGGTTACTGTTGACAAGAAGTTATATGAAAAGTTTAATCCTGTGGATTATCCTTTAGGCATAAGGATGTGAGGGATCCAGCTCTAGGACCTGATGAGGAGGAGACACAGTATAGTGATGATTCAGAAGATGAGGATTTGTGTCCATCAGATGTAGGAGATCCAGACATGCCTCCTAGCCTAACTTCTGAAATTGTATCACATGAAAAATGAAGTGCTTCTTTAAACCAACCTAGTACAAAAACTGTTTTGGGTGTAAGAAATGTGGATGTGGAAGACCAGTAGAAATCAAATCAAGAAGAGGTTGTCCCAAAGAATGAGGAATAAAAAAGATAATCTAAAACTGAATCATTTTCTTCTGCCACCATAAGTTTGAGTCTTCTGATTGGAAGTTATGTTGTGACTTTAGAGGTTGTTCTTGTTGAAGTTGATAGACCTGCTCCTATTCATGAAGATCCTCCTACTTTTGAAGAAGTAGAGATGGTTGTGTAAGATTCATCTGGGGAAGATCATGTTGTTGAGGGTGATATTGCGGTACAGGAGACTGCACCAGTTGAGGGGGAGAATCCAACCAGATTTGGCAGTGTTTTAGTGGCTGTTGATATTGAAGACTAGGTAGAGGACATATGATTGTAGTTTGTGGATTGGATTACCCAGATTCTGATAATGAGACATCCCTCAGTCGACCCGAAGTAAATTATGATATTTTGTCTAAGATTTTACCTGAGAATGTGGTAAGAAAAGATAATTTTGATCAATTGAAGTCTGATCTTAAGACATATTTTGAGTAAGATAAAATAAAAATGGAAGCATCCTTAGTTTCATCCATTCAATCGGTTATAAATGACTCAGTGTCCAGTATTGTTTCTGAAAGAGAACCTATTGTTTTTCCTACTAATATAGTCTCCAGGGATGACATAGAATATTTGAAGGATGAGATGAATGTTTTTTTAGTGCTTCTGTTGTTGAGTTAAAGAGTTTGTTTGTTGAAGAGATGATAAATATGGACAAGTCTTTTGAAATCTCACTTGGTTGTAATGTGTTAACCTTTATGGAAGAGATAGTGGATGAAATAAAATCTTGCCAAAATCAGGTTTCTATCTTAGCAGAGGATGTTGATGTTCTAAAAATATCAATTGTCTCTCTGGAATCTTATATGAGTTCTAAATATCAACCAAACAAAGATTTGGTTTATGTGAATAATGTAGTCAGCCAAATTGTCTCAGTTCATATGAGTTTAAGCATTCCATAACAAGCATATTATCACTCAAGATTCTTTATTAAAAAATATTATTAGTGGGTTAACTAAGAGTTTCATGGAAACTGTGAATTTTTCTATTGGTTCTCTTGCTTCGAGACCTTCAATATAATTAGACCAGATTATAGCTTTGATGAAGGAGGATCTTGGTTCAGCTTCAACCAGTAGCTATGTGGACTCATCTTCCATGACCCAAGTGGTGTCTACCACCAGAGATATCCTGAAAATCGTTCAAGATTATATGAGAGAAGCTTCTGCTACTCAAAAAGAAGTAAAAGACAGAGTAGATTACTATTTTCAAAGGTTCAACACCAAGAATCAGCTCAACAACCATTTCAAGATTATGTTAGAAAATATAAAGTTACCTCATGTCAATCAATCCTTTAGAGAACAAGTCAGCAAGCTTAGATATTTGACAACTGCACTAGATAGATTCGTGGAGAACAAAGACGGTTTCATTTCTACTATGGAAATAGGAGGAGGGATCATTATAGATTTTAGAAATCATTTCTTGACTTTCTTTCATGTGGGCAGTACTCTCATAATTTCCCCTCCAGCTCTGCCTATCTCTGCTCAGTCTACCCCCATTCCCCAGATGAATCCAGTCCAAGCCATTTAGAGCCTCACTCCTATGATCACTTAGAGAGATACATATTATAGGCCAGGCATTGTCTTAGTAGCTCAGCCTCCTCTGATCATTTTTGGTATTCCTTATCCTCCACCTGCATCCAACATTCTTGAATCCTCTTCTAATCCCAAGGGAAAATCTCATGCTGAAGATGTGGATTGATTAGTGGCTAGGATATTTTGATATAAATAACTTGTATTACTTTTTGTTTCATTCAATTATTTCTTTTTAACTTTTGCACAAAGAAGTATATATGATTTCACTTTCTTGTCCCCTCTGATACTTTTATTTCCCTATATTTCCTTTTTATTCCACTTTTTTCTTAATCAAAAATGGGGAGAAATAATATCTACGGGAAACATATCTTGGGGAGAAATAATATCTAAGGTAGGATAGGGAAACATCGTATGAAAAATCATTATATTTTATGAGCATAATACATTTTTCTCTCATACATTTGTTTTACCTTTTACCTCTAATATATGTGTTTTATAATATATTTCGTTCTCTGATACAATTATTTGTAAACACTATATCCTATGATAGTTTTTCTCACATTTGAAAATGTCATTACTCACATTGAGAACTCAGAACCATTTTGTTTTCTACTGATACATTAAGGATTATTTTGGATTACAATATCATAAGTTGTGATTATCAAAAAGGGGGAGATTGTTGACCTCACCTGTTTTGATATTCCCAATTATGATTTCACATGCTTTGATAATCCAAAATAATGTTTATCTATATATTAATTCATTAAATCTATGACATTCTATTATAAAGATGATAAAAATATCAAAATAATCTTTCGAATAAGTTAATCACTATTTATATATGTTTATACAAACATTGAAATAATTCTAACTCAATCTGGATATGTGCTGCATAGAACAGATAAGTGTTAATTCCACTGGTATGCACATTGCTACTGATAAAGACAAACGGAGACCATCTGTAACTTAGTCTACCGATAGACAAAGGTCACTGATAGAATGAATATACAGACAATGAAACAGAACAGAGCTACCAATATGTATAAGTCTACTGGTATTCAAGTATACCGTTACAAAAAGGTCACTAATACATAGAGCTACCATTATGTAAAGTATACTGATACAGACAACTATTGATACAAGAAAAGATACCGATATAAGGAGAGCTACCGATAGAATAAGTCTACCAGTATGCACAATTCAAAAGACAAATCCACCGATATAAGTAGTCACCATTATAAGAAGTTACCAATAGAACAAAGCTACTGATAGAAGGAGTAACCTATAAATAGAGCTACTGATACATGAAGTAACTGCTACCGATACAAGTAGATACTGGTACAAGAACAAAGAGAAACCGATTGGAGCTCACCGCTATAAAAAGTCCACAGTTACAAGTCTACTGACAGAGAGATACTGATACCAGTCACTACTAATTAAACTTTATTTGTATTTATTTATTATGAAACGGTCATATTTGATGATTATAATGAAATTAATGTTATTTAATGATAGTTGTTGGCATGTCAGGGAACAGTACCTCGTACCTATAAAAAGGTAATCATTCCCCTTGCTGGAGCTGGAAGCTATAAAAGGAAAGACAAAAGCCAGGCATAAAAAAGGGATAAAAAAAGTGCAACAGCTTCTGGGTGTGGAGATACACAAAGACACTCATTCGATAAAAAGGGAGAATATGCACCAGAGCGTAAAGTCGGGAAGAACTTTTTCTAAAATCTTAGGAACATTGTTGTGCTGCAAAGTCTATTGGAACCACGATCAAGACATAAATACACTAAAAATGAAGGAAGCAAATGACACTCTGTTTTCAATAAAAAATCCAGAGGACTTAGAAGTATTCGTGATTTGTCAAAGGAGTCCCAAGATACACTGAAAATCACTAGATCTTTCTAAACTCATATATACTCTCTCAGTTATTCTTTTATTTACATTTTGAGGAGTGTGTGTAATCTATATATTCTATATGCACACTGTCTCATGTGCTGAACTCGAGGATCTCTAAATCATCACGCAAACCTTCTATAACACTCTTGTATCCCACTATGGATAGTGGTAGATGTTATGTAGGACCTGGATAGCCGGCGTGCTATTGTTTTGTTTTCCCACGTAGAACTATGATAGAGGTCTTAGTACCTAGAAAGTATGTGTACTGTTGTTTACCCTGATCCAGGGTATGGATCAAAATTTATATAAATTGTTCGAGAGAACTAAGTCTCAGCTTGAGACTAAACCTATTGGTTATATCTAATGTGCATCTTAGATTAGGTCTAAAGTATATTATATATTTTATATTCTGTTACTAATTACTTTTAAATAAAAATTGTTTTAAAGTTACTCTGATAGTTAAACTAGAAAGTGTTTATAACTTTTGTTAGCCAGTAAGTTAATTTCAAAAGTTAATCAATATTCAAATTGAATTAACTGAGAAATAACCAATCTCTTGAGAATGTAATTGAAAACATTCAATCATTATAAATTCACTACAGTTTAACTTGTTTTGTAATTTGGGGGATTTTAATAGAAATATTTTTAACAGAAATTTTAATTGGAACTCAACTCACCCCCCTTCTTGATTATCCACTACGACCAAAATAATATTTATTATTTAATTATTTTTTAATGTCTTCACAGTTAAGAATGAGGGAATTTATAATTAAATATTTTAAATGAATAAATGTGTTGTGAAATTGATTAAATGTTGATTGAAACCATGAGTTTTTTGAAACCATGATTAAATGATCAGTCAAAAGTTGTGTGTATGATTTAGGAAACATTCATTGAATATATTTATGATGATTATAATGATTATAATGAGAAATGAAAATATAAATATAAGATATTAAACAAAAAATAGATGGTAGATTTCCCAAATGTTCACCAATTCTATAGACAGATATCCATATATATATATAGTACTTAAGATATGATCCAAAGGATGAATAATATGGAAGGTTGAACCATGTGAAGTATGAAAGAAAAAGTCATAATTTTTATCCCCATTTATTTTTATATATTAATTAAATACAAAAAAAACCCAAATTGTCACGATTTCCACCAAAGAGATAATAAATCAGTGAGATCTTGTTTAGTGTGTTTTCTTTCCATTTTTATTAATTGTTTTAAGAAAAAAGTTCAAATCTACCCTATTAATTATTACCTAGGTTAATAATCCCATATTTTTCATTTATTATTCTTTACTACAAGTATCCCCTACTTATTCACAATTATACACTCCCTTCAAAAAATTTCATCTTTAGAGTGTAATCTATATTGTAGCGATTAACTTCCTATGCTACTTGTTAGTTGTTTTATAAAAATTTTCCAGACATCAGTTCCTAATGTTTCACTCAATATTTAAAAACCTTAAAGTTCAAAAAGTGACTAGATGTCTCTTAAATCAAAGGATAAATAATTTGGTACAATGTTAAGGATTCTTTAGTGAGAGAAACAACTTGTACATCCAAAAAATGTAAAATAAGAGGAAATTGATATTTTAAATGTTACATGGACCATAATTTTTGGTAAATATTTATATTCTCTATGTTTCCAAATTTATTTAAAGGCACTTGAATGTATTTTCATGCTATGTTAATACCATATTTGATATCAGCAGTTGTTTGATGTTTTTACCAGATCACATGAAATCTATACTTTAAGGTGTTTACATTTTCATTAACATATGCACCATTATAAATCATCAACTTAAATTGATTGATTATTAATATCTTATTTATTTTTTTTATTTAGGATCCATTTAACAACATTTTTTAAAAACTTATTTTAACACTTATCGATGTTCACATGGAATTATGTACATTCATTTACAAAATTTCTTATTAAAAAGTGATTTTCAATGATTTTAAATTATAATTCATTGGAGATATTGGTACTACATTCCATGGGTGATAAGATGGGATTCAAACATTAGGGTCACGTTTTATAACCCTAATAATATTTCTATATTCTCTTTTTCTATGTAATTTTTATTATTACTTTTCTTCCTTTTTCTAATGTTTTTTCTTATAGATGGGTTTTGTAGAGAAGTTAAATATATTCAACACTTTTATATCTTTGTGATTAAATATTAAATTATATTTTATACAAGTTCAAAATATAATAATTTATATTCTTCTAAAGTATTTTAGTATTTTATATCATTATTCTTAAATAATTAATTTTTTAGGTATGTCTATTTAATGAACATTATAGTGGATTTTAAAATTTTTATTTCTTATCATAATTTGATGAAATATAATGATTTTTTTATTAATTTCCCTCTCCATAACCTCTTCATAAACTTTTGGTAGACCAATGGTGTTCTTAATAATGAATAACTAATTGTCTATTAAACTTATCATATTAGTTAATATTTCAAAAAAGAATAAGTGATTTATTTTTCATTATATAAAAATGATTAAATCTATATCTATAATGAAAAAAACATGTCACTAAAAGGTTTTAATATGAATATATTAATAACTTTTATAAATAAAATTTTTATGATGATGTGTTTGATAATAAATAATGAAACCTATTTATAGTACTCCTGATAGAAGTATACTAAATCTTCTTTTTCAATAGTTTTTTCCTAAAAAACAACAAAAACATGAAATATTTATGAAATAAACTTCAATAAGTGGCATAAAACACATTTTCAATCAAAAATATAGAATCTGTTAAATAAAAGTTCTTACCAATGGTAATTATCTAGTATGACTATTAGGATCAATGATATCCTAAGTGGGGGGGGGGTGAATCTGGGAATTGATCAATTTAGAGGTTTTCAACCACTTTTTATTATTTTGTTCCCCTGTCAGAATGAATAATAATTCAATATGTTATATTCTCAATAGAATAAACATCACAAAACATTAACATATTCCCAAATTAAAGAATACAATAACATCGGTGTTTTACTTAGTTCACCCAAATGATTTATTCCTAGGGAATGCACCAATGATATATTGTAGTGAAATGAATCAATACTAATCAAATTAATATTAAAATGATTCAGAATGGTAGGCTTCCAATCCAAGGCAAACCATTCTTATTCAATCAAAAAAATTATTTTCTAAATGATAATGTAAATTTATAGACTCTGGGGTCTCTCTATCTTAAATATTTTACAACATGAACTCTTTGCATCTCTAGATCTGAATATATTCACTTCAACCTCAAATATACTCCACATAAATTTCTTAAAGCTGAATGGAATCAACTTATCATGACTAAGGGATGGGTTTGTGTCTTCCCACTAACTATAGAAACAAATCTATTGAGATAATTATTATATGATTAGAATTATTCATTTATATTCTTCATAATTATAGGTATATAAGTGTGGTAGATGATCTCCTTGATCCTTCTTCTTATTTAAAAAAACCTTATGTAGTAGGGTTGCCAATTTTTTCTTTCTCATTTCATCATATTTGTGAAAAAAAAATATTAGTGTGCACCAAAATAAATCTCCATTTGTTCTAGATGAACATATATGAATAAATAATAATATTAGTGTCCCCCAACTCTCCCATATGTTTTCTTTTCTTCTTCTAGGTTCATCAACATGTCATTATCAACCTTCCATACATTAAAATATTGAAACTCCTTTTTTTCATGAACTATATTTAAATTTCATGAATGATATGTATATATTTTTCAAATCTGAAAATAAAATGAATACCATGAAATATACCCCATGATTTCTTGTTTGGAAATTTTTTCATTCATAAAATTTGTAATCCTCATGTTTATGACAAGATTAGAATATTATAAAATTTAAAAATATGAATTCACAATAATATAACCCTATGAATGATAAATAATTCATTTCATTCATTTAAACACTTTCCAAATTATTATCCCACATATCCCACACCTAAACATTTAGATATAAATGGCTTGATAAAATTGGATTTAACCCACATGGATCAAAACTCAAGCAATGCAGGCTAAAGATCGTAATCATATATAATTCACATATGCACCCATATTAAAACTAAATCATTTGAGAATTTATATTATGAATCATCCTAATGAAGACCCATATATTTCATGGAATCACCCATTCATTTTTCAACCTTTACATTATACTATATAGACATTTTGAATCACAAAATGGCCTTAAAAATTGAATTTTTCTTGATATCATGATGTTGTCGGTATTGCAAAATCTTCTTCAATTGACCATATTATGGTACTCCAAATCCATTAAAATGTATGTTAAGGGATACATCATTTCATATGGATATCCTCTAGGACCTCCATACTATATTCAATGATGTGGTAAAATTTCAATGAGCAATTCTAGGTTCAAATCTGATTTAAACGTTGGTCGAAAAAAATAGTTCCCAAGATTATTTTTATTTCAATCACATCAATTTGTTATTTCAATTCACAATTTATATGTACATCCCCTAAATTAAAACATAAAATAATATTTTATCATGAAAAATACAAGGATAATAGAGAATATGAATCTCACTCTCTTGGTCAACTCTCTTGGAGCCTTAATATACATCCTCTATATCTAATACAACCAAAATTAAAGACAATTATGCCATCCCAAGGAAGTCCCAAACCATGAAAAATGTCTGACTGGACGTAAGACTAAATTATAAAGAATTTAATATATATTTATTCCTCATCCTAACATTTTTTTTATCAAATTAGGTGTAAAATAAACCTCCAAAGACACAATATAAACCTCATGAGCACCCCCTAATCAATTACATATCCCTGACTTTCCTCCTTGTCCCCAAGGTTTAAGAAAGGAAATTGAGCCAGAAATAACTTGTCATTCTCATTAAAACATTCACTAGATGGATGAACACACCACGGAACAAGCCACTAAATTTTACAAACAATATCATTTGTAGAAAAACTATTACCATGAAAATAATTTTTGTGAATATAATCATAAAAATAATTTGGAAAATGTTCTATAATGAGGTCCCCTATAACTAACTTAAACTGAGAGAAATGAAATACACGATTAAAAATATTTTGTACCAAAAAATATACGTGATAAGAAATTAACCCCACCCTTGAAATGATTTGAAAAATTATATAAAATCAAGTATATTGATTAGGAAAAACATTAGTTGATGAAACAATAGAATGAATGGAACAAAACTTGAACAAAACTATATCAGCCAGATTAAATGAAATATCCCACCATTTATTGATTTCCATATAATACATGGAATATTGGACTCTCAAAGAACAAATCTATAAGTGGTAATGTGTGTCAAAATAATTTATCAGTTCTATGAAATAAGTATTAAGGTATGTTTCACCCCTAATATAGTGGGTAAAATATAATTATTTCCTCCCATAAACAACTTCTAACGGAATTTTTCAAGTGGAAAAATTAAATGAGGTATTATAACACTACTCAACAAAATGTAACAAGAAATATCACTACCTATGTTTTTCAAATTAAAAATATCACAAATAAGATTCATTTTCATAGTTGACAATCTCGATCCATTCATCTATTTGATGACAGTTTGCAAAGGTCAGCTTAAGAATAACACTATAAAAGACAAATTTCTGAAAAAATGGAAATGTTAAAATAAGATCACGGTCAATAGAAATAACAGATGGTATGAAATGTAATTGAATTAAAACATTCATGAAAATATTAGAAATATATTTTTATGAAAATGGGTGTTTTTCGGTAAATATTGGGTATATATTGATAGATAGCACACCACAACCAAGAACACATCATTCACCTACGATTTGTTTAAACTATAAATGATTTCAAAATATATTTCCTCCCAATTAAAATCTATAATATGGAGTGTTTATAGTGAACCTGTGAGACTTAGTGTTTGGAATTTATATCATTGATAAGTATCACATCCCAGAAAATATTTACCACATGTTGAGTCATACCATGCAAATATAATCACGGTACCAAATGATTTTAGGTCATAAAATAGACCTTATTTTCACCAAGTGTTGTGGCATGGAAGTAATTTACTAATGTGGGAATAATTTGTAATTTTTGATAGAGACATTTGTGTCCTTTAAAATAATGCATTACATTGTGAAATGAAAATATTGAAGGTACATGATCAAGAGTGTTGAGGGTTGAAATTTCTCCCTATATGAATTCATCATTCCAATTTTATTCTCATTCCACTAGAACATCAATACAAAATGGTAGAAAATGGAAATTTGATAAATTCATGGTTCACTCACCCTTGTGATTCCACAATATAATATATTTTCCTAGATTGATAAAAAATATAAAAATTGTAATCCAATAATTTATCATTCATCCACTATTGGTCCATCGACATAATTTTTTCACTCAAAAAATGCATGAGAATTTTATGGTTAGTAAAAAAGAGTTTCTTTCTCAAATGGTACTACAGGAAAGGTTGAACGATATGCATAGTGGTAATAAATTCCTTATCATTTATTTATTTATTAAGTGTGGTTGTAAATAAATCCTTATTGTAATAGTCTATAGGTCATACTTATTGTAAGATCACCACAAATCGTCCTCCTTTTATAGGATCACACATGTAGGTAAATTATCAATAAAATGATGTAAATTTAGCAAATGATTTATATCTAGTTTTTGAAATCATAAATATTATATTGAGGCTGTGGCCCATTTTAAAACATATTATTTTTGGTAGGAGTGTCCAGACTCATCCCAAGCTAATGGACCTGACCCAACCCAATGATTTAATTTTGGTTTGGGATATGTTTGTTCAACTGATTCATGATTTGGGTCAGGTATTAGGATGGATAAATATTGACCTAAAACGACCTGATATACATGATACCCAATTAAATCCACCTCATCTCCCATCCCTCATGACTCCCTCCTCTATATCCTCATCCTCCCCCAACCCAAACATTAACTCATGACTGGAGAAAATTTTCTGCATCCCTGATTCACTTTCTCTCTATCTAACATTATTTTCCCATATTTTCTTGTCATTCCTCAAACATACCTCACAAGAAAACCCTACTCACTAAAAGTCCTTTAGTTCTCATTCCCTCGTGAAAAAACTATACTGACCAATTCTCCTCCTTTATTCTATCCCAAATCCTTTGGCATCATGTTTCATTCCACCCATTCATAGATTCCCTCCTTAGTGAAATACTCCTTCAACCTTCCCCTGTAGGTGATTAATAGAAACTCTAATCTTCTGATTCTCCTCCTCTACTTGATGTCATGCTTTCACACTGGTATATATGCATCTCTTTAAATTTTTTTATCATTTTATTTCTTATAATATCCCCCCTTCACTTTTGTGGTAATTTGGATTAACCCTATCAATCAAAAAATACTAATTATTCTTCTTCTCATGTTGTGACACTACTAGAGACTCTCAAGTGGGTCATGGGTGGCAGTTTTTTGAAGAATTTCAGTATATCCAGTTAGTAATTCATTGAAGGTAATACAGTGCTTCTAATCCTATAAATTCTAAATGAACTCAACATAAAATGAGGTATACTATATCTATCCATTAAATTATAGAAATATTAAGGGCATTACTAGAAAAAAAATTAATAATAAGGAGGTTCCTCGGTCTCCTAAAAAGGAAATATTCATAAATTACATACTTCTAGTGTTCCTAAATCTAGGGATCATTTTGATAAAATAAGTGTCTGTTTTTTATTTATTATGGTTAATATTATTCTTATAGACCAATAAAACATTTAACATTTAATTTTAATTGGCATTTGATAGGGTGGAACAAAAATACTATAAAAAATCATGATAAAATTAAATCCACTATTGGTATTAGAAAGAAGTGTGAAGATGATGACGAAGGGATGGTTAAATTTTTATAATCTCATTTTAACCAAGAAGAGTGAAGAATAACTCTTTTTTAAATGATTATCATTGATGAGTTATCATTTAAATATAAATAAAATCACCTATTTTGAGAATTTACTAGACATTCAACCTCAATTTCATGTTACGTCTGGAAAAAAATTACAAGAGAATTCCTGAAATCATAATTCACTGTGAAAGAAAAATTAAATTCTTTGTTTTATATGTACTCTCATATGAGATGTCTTGCTACTGAGGGAAGGAAATCAATTCAAAATCTAAATTATATGTGTGTGAATTCAAATTTTATTTATGACAATTGGATCATTAATTATAAAATAATCAGTTATTTCATATTGATAGATCATAAAAGGGGAAAAATTATTGATTATTAGAATAGATAGTGAAGCAATGTTATATTGAAATGATTAATATAGTTAATATGGAAAATGATAGTTTTATAATAAATTGATCAATTATTTGATGAGTAGGGTTAATGAAGGGAATGTGTCTATAATTAATGAATATTATATTATTATGATATTTTTGGAAAATATTTTAAGTCTTATTGTTAGTGAACACCAAATAGAAATATATACATCAATTTCAAGAACCAGAGTTTCCTACAACATTTTGACAAGTTGGACTTCTATGTTGGATCATTTCAATATAATTTATGATGTGTTAAAAATTACTTGGAATCATTACATAATTCTTTATGTGCCCATTAGGTATACTTTTTGATAATTAATGTTGGTTGTTTCAATGATTTTAGAAAATTATTTACTCTCCTTGAGGAGGATTCGTGTTTTTGGTGTTCTATAATCTGTGTTGGTGGGACTCCTATGATATATTATTTGGATCAGGAGTATGTGTTTTTATAGTTTTTAAAAATATTTTATGACATAACTATTGAATTTTTTGATTCTATATATGTGTCATGTCGTACATTGTTTTATATCCTTTGTGACATTTAAATAAAAATCAACAAATGGATGAATTGTAATGATTCTACTACGAGTAGATTGGATATTACAATGAAGGTGATATTGGAAATATATTGGAGTATTAGTTCCAATTATAACTCAGTCTTTCTTATGGTAGTTGTTTATGATCCCCATTATAAATAACAATTGGTTCATGATATTTTAGAAATGATGTTTTAAGATTAAGACAAGAATAAGTTGACCAGTAAATTATTAGAGGTTATGAAAAATCCCTTTTAGTTTTTAAAATTCAAATATCCCACTAATGTTGATCAATGTGAACAAATTTTTCATTAATATTCAAATATTCATGATTCTAGTAGTGTTATTGAGGATGATAATAAATAGAAATATGCATATAGATCAAAGAAAGGGAAAATAATATTGGAAAAAAATGAATAAGAAATATATATATATATGTTGATGGTTGAGAGGATCATTTTTAAGGATTAGATATTTTATTGTGGTGGAAAGGAAAGGAATGAATGTATCTTGTTCAATAATTAATTTTAGAGATATTCTATCCCCATTCTATATATGAGTAGATGATTGTTAGGTTTTGTAGAAAATTAAAAATTCAAGGCCGTGCGGTTATATTTCACATATGTGTTGGGTTTCATGGTAGAATCAAAATGTATTTTCGTACTTATATGTTACACATGGATATCTTGAAAATGGTTGGAATAGACACAATATTTTGGATTCTAAAATGTTTGGAGTGTGTAAAACAACATTGTTTCATAAATTGGTTTCATGATATAATAATTTGGTTTTGAAAAGGATTTCAATGGTATAATTTCTTAGTTATAAATGTGTTTGGGATAAGAAAAAAAATTTCTTCAATGATGGATAGTTTTAGTATCTTATATTAGACAGGTGTGTGTGAACTAGAAATTGAAAATGAGTTCATGTATTTTATACCACTAATAATATTTCATTGTATACATCAACATATTAATAATTTCCTATAATGAGGGGGGGGGATATTACTATATCTAATGATCAAAATATTTATAAAAACATTTATATATATGATAATTATGTTTATTTTGAGTTCATGGTTTATTATATGGATTGGTTATGTGCCTTGGTTCACATATAATCCATTGTTGTTAGAGACTAGGGAATGTGTTATCAACAAAACCATAGTTCATTTATACTAGTTTTACATGTTTAACTATTTTTAAACCATAATATATTATTTATGGGAAGGGGGTCATAATTTATGTTATTAGAATTATAGTTTTATAATGGAATTATTATTTGAGTATGACTATGAATTTTAATATATGATGAATATTCTCTATTTTGAGTATCATGCTACATTATATGGTTATAAGAATTAATATATTTAAAATTTAGAATATATTGAGTGGGGTATCACTTGATAATGTGTGAATAAAATATTTCAACATAAACCATTATTATTCAATAGGTTTATACAATGGGATGGGATCTCAAATCCATGACTCATTTATTCCCCTCCCCATTCACAGAATTAGATATTCATCTTACATGTAATAACTCATTTACAATTATATATATGTTGAAACCTACATTAAAATTTGAGAATCACATTTTCTACAACATAACATTTGATGATGTAGAAAAGGAAATCATGTTTATTTTTGAAGAGGTAGAAAACGGGAATCAGGAAAAGAGATTTTGGGTAGGGTAACTAGAATTTAATCCTACTCCATTTTTGTTTTAGTTGCATACTATTTATTTAATTTCATGTTTCATTTGATTTTTTTATTTTCCAATTTTATTCAAATATATTTTATTTAAATTCAATTATATTTTCTTATAGGATTTTTATTGTTAGTTGGTTTCTTGCTGATATGGTTATTCCCTTGAAATTTATTTCAATTTTAATTTCCATAACCAAACTTATGTTACTATCATAGTATTCTTAATTCTAATATCATAATTTATGGTTTTTCATGAAGATAAAGGTTTTTGGTTATTTTCCTCTATGTATCCATCTAATGCACTGGGAAAAAGAAAATATCTCGTTTGACACACTTGAAGATGGTAGGATTTCATGCAAGATGTACATGACTAAGTATTTTATAAATGATTAATTCCATTGGAAGGTAAGGGTTCATCACTTCTATGTTATTCATATAAACAAATTTTATTTAAATGATTTAGATGAAAGACTGAATTCCAATATGAAGGGTGTGTTTGATTAACCACAAATAACACATGCAAACGTTATTATTGGTAATGTTTTATTTTCTATTCATTATAGGGATGAAAATAGCCACTATGAAAAGGAGGTACTTCGTAGAGTGATGGTCACATTTACAATAAACTATATGATCATTGTTTGTAGAAATTTTGGGTTTATCATGTAATAATGCACTTATTACATTATATTGATGGGATAGAACAAGATTTTTAATGATTGTGTTAATGAAATGTTTCTGGGATCACATGGACCCCTTGAATGTAATGAACATAAAGGTTCAATTTTTTTATTTCTTCTTATGTTGGCTTCCATTCCATACATTATACAAATTTACCTTTTTTCTTCCCATTATTTGTTGTGTTTTTAATTGGATTACACTATTTCTTTTTTTATTTTGGATATGTTTGTATTTTTATACTAATATTTTTGTATTTGTGTCATTTTTAACAATTTTATATTTTACATCATTGCCATTTCTATTACTACATTTCTATTACTCTAGACCATTGATTCTATTTTTTATACATTTCCATTTACAACATTATTTTTTCTTTGTGTTTGGAACCATTAGGTATGGTTGGGTTTGATATATATTACCCACTTTACATGAGTTAAACTGACTTGGCCTATAATAGGTTTGGTTGTGATGTGTTATTTGGTCATGTATCACATAACCTATCCACCAAAGGTTTAGGTTTGGTCGTGTCATCATCTAATGAAGCATGTGAACCGACGCAACGTATGGACACCACTACTTTTTGGGAAAGATTTATAAGAGGTATAATTAATTTTACATAATTCATGAAAAACATTTGGTAGAGGCCTATAAATAAAATAATCTCCTTAAACATTAGTGGAATTGGATAGTACAACACAATTTAAAATTTGCAATGTTCCATGTTGAAACCATCATGAGAAAATTGATGACCTAGATACTTACCCTCTGATCTCCAAAGAACCATTTTTATGTTTAACATCTAATTTCTCACTTTACAGGATTACAAAAATGCATTCCAAAGGTCCCAGATGCTCCATCCATATTTTTCTATAAATTAGTATATCATTAAAGAAGGATAAAAAATACTTTTATAGGAATGGATTGAAGAGAAAATTTAGGGTATCATTAAACATGGTTGTGGAATTTATATGTCTACATAGAATAAAAAAATATTCACATTCCCTTTAGGAGTAAGGAAGGTATTCTTTTTAGCATCCTCATTCCTAACATGTACTTAGTGGAAAACATATTTTTTTCATAATTTTGTAAAGTATTGGGTCCCAAAAAACTAATCCAAAAAATCATCTATAATTGGTATAATAAAATTTTCAGAAATATTTTTCTTGTTCAATGCCTGATAGTCAACACATATACATTTCCCTCCATATTTGTTATGTACTAAGATGACTGGGCAATAACACTTCTACAAATTACCCCTACTGTAACAAATACCGCATATACCTATAAACTTAATCCATTATTTTATATTTTTTTGTAATGTCTTACATTAGCTGGAGACACTGTTTCAGGAAAACTAATTTTGTGATTTGTTTCATGCCGATGTGGAAGGCCCCTGGGCACCCCTAAAATTAGAGAAATCATGAAAACAATTTGGTGTTGTGTAATAAAAAACTATTTTAAAGTCATGTCATAATTATCGATCTCTTTTATAATTGGGTTTTAGAATGATCCCCTATGCGAGAAAATTTTAATTACACAAAATTGTTTGCAGTGCCTATGGAGTTTCCAGGATGGTCTAAATTCCTTACAGTTTTACGAGATATATGTGGGAAATTAATCTCATGGTTATGAAATTCTAATGGGAATTCACATATGCCTGTGATTCTAAAAAATATATTCCTAAACAATAGTATGGGATGCATAGGTAAAAAAGGAAATCATTCAATTTGGTAACCAAACCACCAAATTTAACTAGGAAGTAACTACATATCCCACATGAAAATATCCATTGTTAATTAGTTAATCAAAATCTAAAAGACTTACTCTGGGTCACTAGCATATTTTTTTAACACTTCCCTTGAATCAAAATTATGTCTTGCACCACTATCCGAAATCACCTATATAGGAAAACTTTAATTTGAGACATTGAGAATAATTGAATTATTTCACCAAACCCTATTCTTATCCAGCATGCCGAGGCATAAGTCTTAACATGTCATATCCCAATTAAAATCATATAAGACACAATATAGTAGTTCGTTTTCTATTGGGTCTTCCATTTACCATTGTGTATTGACAAACTCCCACACTATAATATAATAGTCATTTCCTGGAAACATGTGAGATAGACCATAATTTACTCCACAATAATAATAGAGCCCAAAGTTCGTCTGTTCATTAAACATGGTGTGGAAAATGTTATGACCCCCATCCACATTATAATTTCATATTTATGTTATGAATTATTCACCTATCAAAATTCAGTAGAACATGGTTTATTTTAAATTTCCTTCCATTGATTATGTGACCACAAGAAAAAGGTAACAATTTCCTTCAAATTTCTTGTCCATGAATAACACCCCAAAACTAATAAATCATGTTCCAAAACCTATGTTAGTGATATAAGTCTCCCTATAACACTATGTTCTTAACAATCCACCATGATATAAATTTCAAGTCTTAATCCTTCTAAAAAACATAAACACTATGCATAAAAGAAACTTGGAATGTGCATGGTTACATTCTCAATTTTATTGATGAAATACTCTTTAGATCCTTACAATATAATTCCTTAAAGATACATCTATGGATTATTATATTTTTTATATCCATACCTTAATAAGATATTTTCATTAAACTCCTTACACACAAGATGTAGACACATATTTAACCAAACTATACCATGATGAACTTTCCCTTCCAGACCCCGTTGCGCAACAGGTACTCGTAAATGAAAATGAGTATCTTTGATTATAAACTATATCTCATACCATGATATACATACAATAAGATATTCCCCTAAAATATAGGTGATTCAAAACACATGTATAATGTTATAGTGACCCAATCATAATTAACATAGAAAATAAATCATTTTAGATGAATATATAACACATTATGGAAGTACATTCCAAAATAATGTAATAGTTTTGTGTCATT
Source organism: Viscum album (assembly GCA_963277665.1). NCBI lineage: Eukaryota > Viridiplantae > Streptophyta > Magnoliopsida > Santalales > Viscaceae > Viscum > Viscum album. Next base: position 1,899,349,311 of record OY728121.1, on the reverse strand, counting down.
GGAGACTTGTAACACAATCCTATGACATGGTTAATGATATTAAATGTTTCACAAAAAGATCCACCCTTTTAGTAGTCCTGTAAAAAACCATTCTTCATAACACGTGGAAATATATTAAGAGAATGGATGGGCTTAGATGCCTAGTAATGTCAAATAAAGGAGATACATAACCAAAACAAGAACATAAGGGTATGAGATCATGAGAAATTTTTTCTGATCATATCATTCATATCAGAGATTATACACATATTTAATTTAATAAATATTTGTAAAAAAATACATGAATAATGATGGAATAAATAGCATTGTCTAAGAGGGACAAACATAGTAATAAGACATATAATTTTAGGCATACACACAATAATATAGAATCGTTTACTATAACTCAGACTTACTTAAAAATATTACAGGGGATCTTAATGGGGAAAAATCTACTAGAAGGAATGAACCCCCACCCCTAGTCACAAGCCTTTCCTTGTAGTGGAATGTGTACACTCCCCAGACCAGTTGAGTTGTCAAGGTTCACTCCTAAGACCATATTAGTAGTAAAGGTTCACTCCAAAATAAATCATAGTGGATATTGTATTTTATTGAACTGATTTCACTCCTCATTCCATCCATGTATATCTTAAGAGATATAAATCATTTCCCTATGAATTGGAGGGATATATAAGTCCCACCAATCACATTATAAAATAACACATATATGTTCTATAAGATAATAAAAAATTCCAACATTCAACAACACATAAAAAGAGAGGGGTTTTTAAACATCATATCATAACGCATGAAATTAAATGGGTATAATAAAAATGTCATTATATCATTACATTTGGAAATCATATATGTTTCACAATCATTTCATCAATGCATAACCAATGAAAATAAGCGTGTTTAAAAATCATATAACCAATAGATGAGAAACGTGTTTCATAAATAACTTTTCATACTAAACATAAAACATTCAAATAAATAACAAGAATGGCGTCCTTGGGTCATATCCCAAGTATTGTATAAACTATTTCAATGGATTTCATCTAATATAGAGAATTATTTTCAAATATCATAAGAAACAATTCTTAAGGATAATATCCTTTTATTGAAAATAAATTTCATAAAACATTTTTAAAAAATAAATTTCTTACAGTGAAACATTTTAAATTTTATCTAAAACTTTTCTTGAGGAAAATATCTTCTCCTCTTGGGAAAACTATTTTCAAAATGTAAAGCATTTTGAAAACCTAGTCATTGACAATAGATTTGAAAAAATATAATGGAATGTTGAAAATAATTTTGAAAATAATTTTCATTGAAAATACCTTGAAATAATATAATGAAATAATGAAAATAATTTGAAAACCTATTTTTTAAACACTTTGAAAACATATAATGAATTATGAAATAAAAAAATTAGATCATTTTTCCATGAAAATAAATTGATAACTTAAAAAAATTATAAACACATTGAAATATTTTTCATTGAAAATATAATTTTAAATTTATAAATGAAGCTTGAAATCATTTTTTAATTCTTTTTCTTGGAAAATACATTTTATGGATTCATTGAAAAACTTTCGAAAACATCTTCTTTGAAAATATGATTGAAAACATATAATGGAATATTGAATTAATTTTTAAATCAACTTTTTTATTCTTCCCAAAATTTTAATATCATTTTAATTAAAAATGAGCTTAAAATATCATTTGAAAAAAAAAATTTAAACCATTATTATGAATGTAGATTTTTTTTGAATAAATCATATTTCAGACTATAGAGTAAAATAATGTCATATTTTCATAAAAATTGTTTTTTAATATTCATGTGAACCAATGAGTGGGAAACTTTTACCATTATGTGGATATAACATGAAGATATAGAGTATAATATATTTTATTCTAATTATTAATATTTGGATCATATTATTTCATCAATTGATGTATAATCCCAAACAATCCCTATAAATGAAGAGATTGTAGCACTAAAATATTAGCTCTTTGGTAACTTTTACTCCTAATACCCATGAAATAATAACATTAAATGAAGTTTAAAATATCATTAAAATAAGGATATCCATGATATAAAATTTCTAAGGTATTTATTTATAACTTGTATAATAATATAGGTTCATAACATAACAAGTTTCTCAATGAAGGAAAATTGAGACAAAATTACATTACTAGTTTGGTAACATCTGAACCATAAACCCCATGTAAGAGAGATTATCAAATTAACTCATAAAGAAAAATATTATTATGTTTAATAATAATATATTATGTTAATTTTAATTATTTACACCAGACAAACGAAACAAGTGGTGAATAAGACATAAATCTCTCAGAAAAAAATGTGCGACTATAAATCCCCTTACTACTTGAGTAAATTTTAAATCATGAGATCTGTGAAATAATAACAAAAATTTCTATTTTAATAGTATTAATTAAATTAAATTAATTTGAAAATATTCAACTGTAATTTATGCACATCATGTAGTAAGATGTTTTAGTGAATACAACATATATCTCACAAAAATAAATGTGAGATGAGAAAACCCTTACAATAATTATTGAATTTCATCGTACAAATTAAATCCTCTAGTATACTATGTGTAATTTTATTATAAATATATAAAATAAAAATTTTATTATATATCATACCACATAATATATCATTATGATAATATATTACCCGTTTCATTACAATTTCATGTTAAAGATATGTTTCTGGTAATAACTGCTTGTTTGTATATGTTTTCTGTTGTTGTTCATGATATTATTACATTGATAATTGTTTACTGATTTAAATAATTTAAATTCATTATTTATTTATCAATTATATTTTATAAAAATATTTATAATTACTTATTAAATAAAGAAATATGAAATGAATGAAATAATTCTTGGAGACGGTTGTTCATACGTATACGTGAACACTATTAAAGTTTTCTTATCTTATTGAATGAATGATTGTAAATGAAATATATATTTGTGTATATTATAATTTCATTATAATTATTATTTATTATATATCATATAATTTTACTAAAACCATCCTTAATACATTCCATGAAAAGATGGAATGAATCACTTTTCTTTAATGAGGCGATAGTCCACCCATTCATAATCAAAGACACCTTTTTTCCAAAATAGAGATAGAATAAAGATACTTGTTATATAATAATTCAATAAGAATAAATAAATACAAAATATAATACATATAATTTATAATATTAATTATATCATGATTAAAAACCTTGAAAGGTGGTAATGGAAGAAAAAACGACATCATTTCATGATGTTGTAGTATATAGTACACACGAACAATGATTTCATATCCCATTTTATGGATGTGTGCATGAGAGTATGTCATAACCTTAATATAAAAACAAAAAAAAACATATTTAATATACTGTGGCTATAATATAATAATGTATTAATTATTATTTAAGTTGTTTTAGAAATAAATAAAACAAAAGTTGTTGTTGAAGGTTGTTACCTCATCTTTGAGTAACTACTTTTGGTTTTTACAAAAGTGATTAATTTCATGGATTTATTCCAATTTTCTGGACTGTTGGATGAATTTATGGAATTAGGAAGACAATTTTTTAAGGGTTTTTATTGTTTAATGTTCTTTAGAGGGGTTAATAAGTTAAGGGTGAGTTCCCTTTTCTGGTAAAGGAGAGTGACATTCTTGTAAATATAAAAAGTTAAACACTCTTGAGAGGTATCAATTAAATCATGTGTCTCAAATAATGGTATCTTCTTTATAAAATGATGTATATGGTCTAAATATTTCATTAAAATTGTTTTTAGACATGTTTCTAGGTTTTTGTCCCCTTGAGTTAATGTTTAACCACTAAGTAATCTCATTTTCACCTTAATTACTATAATAAATTTCAATTACATTCACTAATATTTTTTTGATAAAAAATAAATTGACCATAATGTACAATATATATTATTCTAAATAAAAATATTTAATCCTTTTTTCAAAATTCAAAACACATATGTCTATGAAATTAATTTAAAATTCATCTCACAGATGGGATGACAAAGTGGGTTTCTAATGTGAAATTGTTCAAAAGTTTCATAAGATTTTATATGAAATTAAAATTTGAAATTGATTATAATGAAATCAATTGTCTTAACAGAATATTAAATTAACTAATTATACATTAAAACCAAATTGAAATATTATTTAACTATATAAATAAGTTGGACAAAAAATGCATTTTTCAATTAAAATTCAGTATTTTTAACTATTCATCCGAAAAATGACATATTTCAGGAAAATACCAAAAAATATCCCCAAGTAAATTATGATCATCAAAATTAAGAAATTAATTTTTTTTTTAATTTATATTTATAATATTTCCCAAATATTTATTTAAAATAACCATGCCATTAAAAAGATGTAAAATTACCTTATAGAAAAATAAGCATTTTTTATTCATAAAATTGTATTTATTCATATCTCATGTCTATAAAACACATACAATGAACCCTAATTAAATAACTAAATAAAATATATTTATATTTCATTAAAATAATTTATCAAAAATTTTATTTAATTTATTGATGTAAAACATTTTTTATTTCAAAAATACAGTTTTATGTTATAATATTTTCAATATTATTAAAAGGGTTTTATTTTCAATTTTTGGTAAATTGGAAACAAAATAATTTTTTTATATATATGTTTAAATCATATTTTCATAATTTAATTAAAATTATTCATTAATTTTATTCCAAATATTATTTTTTCAGTACAATAATATTTTAATAACAATATTAATAGTAAAGTTTTGTTCTATAAAACTCATTATTGTGTGCCACACAAGCTATTGAACGAACTCGATATTTTGTTTAACAAAAGCCCAATATAGTTTAGTGTGTACCACAATATAATATAAGTGTTACTTGTTATGAATGAATAACTAGGTGTTCTATGAAATCAATCTAAACATTGTGATTTCATATATCAAAATCAATATCCAATGTTGCATGAAATGCATAATATTAAATTAAATCAAAAAAATTACATTCCACAAAATCTTATAATGTTACATTCTACACCAATTAAAATTAATTTATCCTCTAAATTTATTATGGTTTATCAAGGTTATAATAATTTAATGTTCCTTTCATAGAAACCCACATCATAAAAATGAATACAAAAAATTCCTTTTAAATGGAAAATTTGGAACCATTATCGTTGCCCAAAGTGATTCATAACACGATTTCCATGTAGGAGGACATTGGTGGGAAGTGGAAACATGGATATGGGTGATAATATAATAGTCATCTTCTGATGGAGAGTAATAGGGAATATGGTTAGCTTAAATTTAACAATTATAATCCCATAATCCAAAGAGACTTGAAAGGGGTAATTGATATCATAAAAATGATGCTAACAGGACAAAACATTATTTTTATACCCTATTAATAAATTTGAATAATTTTCAAAAGTAAATATATATACATGATTTCATTTTATTTCAAAATCATAGTCTAAAACTTTGGTTTCACCTTGATCAATTTCCACATCATATTTTATTCTATGAAGTGATGGTGAATTTTTCTTCCTGAAGCATTATCAGATATTGATATCCATTAATATAATGATATGCCATTCCATCTATCTTTAGGTTACATTACAAAAAAATGGTTAGCATAGGTTATCCTATATGCATAAATCCTCATATTATGAGATAATGGTTTAATATCTAAAACCTCATATGAAGTTTAATATAAAACATTCTTTAAATTGATAACATTATAATCCTTCCTAAAATTAAATTCCAAATCTTTAGAAAGAAGGTCACCGAATTTTTTAAATTTTTCTTATAAATCATCCCATGTATATAAAAATGTTCCTTGTAGTTTTCACATACAAAACATGTAAATTCTATCATCATTTATTCTCTTGAAATATGGTTATAACATGAATTATGACAAGTCATTTTTAAAAAGATTAATGTTTCATTATTACAAATATTATTCCCCCAAATGGCCTAAAGTCCATCATTTTTATAGATTTTTGATAACCCCCATTCAAGGAATGTCTGGAACCCTAATAAGGCCCATAGGCTTAGAGATAACATGGATCATTGGCTTAAGAGACATTACATGACCTTAAGGTCTTAGGGAATTCAACAAAACAATAACTACAAATAAATTCCCCTCCACAACATCTGTATCTAGACGGTAGCTCTCCACCTTCGCATGTCCTTATGGTTAAGATTCTTGTGAAAGCACATACTGGTCTTGATGGAATAGCCATACCCTCTAATTATTCTAAATCCATTTGTTCTGCTTTAGTGAATGCACTTTTTCAGAATCCTCCTCTGGGGAAGGTCATTTTTTTATGTTCTGTTAGGGGAAACTGCACTAATCATGTTGGCCAAAGGCCTTGAGGTGGCCTCAATGCCTTAATGGTGGCCTCCAAGCCTTACTGACTGGATGGCATAAGTGGCACAAATCCCTTAAGGACTCCACGCCTAAACAGGTGGCCTAAGGTGAATAGTTCCTACTACTACAGTACTAAATAATACCGGCTACAGTACATGCTAGAGCACCCGCACAATGCTACTACAGTACCTTCATTAGTAACTCAGAATTATGAATCATCTTGGTTTTGAAAATAGGTTTCATGGATATATTATTTAACTCTAAAAATGTTGTAAACTCAATCTAGGATAACATAAGACACCTTTTAAAAAAATATGTTATCATTATGAAGGTAATATTTATCATCCAATTCTCTTATTTATTTAAAAATATAATTATACAAACATCATTATCTCAACCTTAAGAAACTATTAAGGGTTATTTTTTCATTAATCTTATTTTTTTTCTAAATATCACCTTTCCATTAAATCAATATTCAAGTCCATCCTAAATTTTCACCATATTATTTTAAATCAATAAGGAATAATATAAATGTAACAATCCTTATATGATTACCAATTCATAATTCCTGAATCCAAATAAACAAACTATTAGATTATTCCACTTCATCCCTAATCCATTAACAAGGCCGCCTCATTGTATTACTTAAAACCTACTTCCATTCACATCTCACCTATAGTATCATCATCATCAACATTATAAACAATAATTGTACTACCTTTTGTTTTCTCTTTTGAGCATTCCACGTAGAACAGCTATTTTCATAATTCCCATTAAATCCCCTTCTAGTAAATGCAATAATTGACGATGTAGCTCATTATTCTCATTCATTGTGTTAACCAAAAATATGTTTTTCCCATTTTATTTTTTTTGTTGTGACCTTATTTTCCATAGTGAAAAAATATTTACATTCCTATAAGACATTAACTTGGGTGCTTTTTCCAACATTCTCAACATGTAGGAAAATGAATTGTGTTTCATAATTGGTAACAATTATCCAAATTCTCAAAGAACTCTTTCATTCAATTCTTTCGTGATTCCATGAGTTAGTTAACATAGACATTATTAATAATGTTATTTAAAATGGATGACACATGATCACAAATTCCTTTACATTAGCCATCTTCTGATTTTACTACTCATTAGAAATTATCTGTGACATTCAACATTAACCTAGAACCTTCTCGTTCCCTCCATTTGACTAAAATAAGAAATCATAGCGTGAGGAGAAATTATAATATAAAAATAATATAATAATGAAAAATCACATATATGATGTCTAAATCATGGAAGATTTTTTAAAATTTATAAAAACATAGTCTTATCCTGTAAGGCATCCCAAGATAGATCCTTATAATTATCCCATGGAATCTCAGAAATTTTTTATCATAAATGTTTCAAAAGGTTGAATAAACATTTCTTTTGATACCAACTATTGAGACCCATGATAAATAAACATAGATATTACATTATTTTGGATGAATATTCAGCACATTACAAAATTAAATGATGAGTACTATAATATATTAGTGGTTTTGGAAACATTGAACATAATCTTCTAACATTGATAAAGATCTCCACTATCACCCATTAATAACATACCCATTAATACTTCTTCTAAAAAACTTTCTTCATAACATGTTGAATGGAAACATATTAAAGGGTGATCTCAAATTCCCTGTAAAGGAAAATAAATTAGATACATAAGTATAACATGAAAATAAGGGTAAGAGAACATGATCCTAAAAATGCTTGATCATACCCTTCATATCAACGATCGTACAAATGGGTTGTAGAATAACTATTATAAGAACATAATAAATGAATCATAAGGGAAACATAACCATGAACATGAGAGAATAAGATCAGAATGAGGCATAGAATTTCTCTCATACATGTAAGAATAAAAAATATGTCCCTATAAGTTAATGATGATTTCCAAAACCAGCCAAGGAACATGATGGGGGAAACACATACTAGGAAGGACACACCACCATTCCAAATCATAGGAATTTCATTATACTGGAATGTGTTAACTCACAAAACCATATTATTAGCCATGTTTCACTCTTAATATCATCCTAGTAGTGAAGGTACACTACAAATCCCATCTTAGAAAAAATGTTCTTTACTGAACTGAGTTAACTATCCATTCCATTCATGTCCATATCATGAGATATAAATATTTTACAGGGCATTGGATAGAGATATAGGTCCCACCCAACACATAACGAAATCATACATACTTTTTCCACAAGGTAATAAAACATTCATCATATAATGACACATAAAAAAAGATGGGATTTGTAAACATCATATCATAACCCATAAAATGAGATGGGTACCACAAAAAATCATTATATAATAACTTGGGTAAAATAGAGAGGTTTCATTACCATTGAATCGAAGATTTAACAGTGAAAATAAGCAGGTTTCGAAAGAATATAACCCCTGGAAAAGAAATTGGTGTCAAATACAACATGTCATTATAAAAAACCCATTCAAATAAAGAAAAATAATATTTTCATAGGATGATATCCTTAGTAAATTATAAAATACTTAATAGGATTTCATCTTATATGGATAAGTATTTTGAAATATCACTTGGATCATTTCTTAAAGAAAATAGTATTTTTATGAAAATTTATTTCTTAAAATTTTAAAAAAAACAGTTATTATAAATAAATCATTAGAAAATAATCTAAAAAATTTCATGAGGTTAAAATATTTTACTTTTAAAAAATTTATTTTCAATATGAAGTATTTTTTAAAAATTATCAATTAAAAAATATTTGAAAAAATTAAAAAGAAAAATTAAAATATTTTGAAGCATTTTATTTAAAAATAATTTGAAACATTATGAATAAACATTGATTTTTTTTGAAATTAATTTAGTTGAGTCACACTGGAAAACTTATAATGGAATCATGAAGACATTTTGAAAAACCTTTTATTTGGAAATACTTCGAAAACATATAGTGGAAGCATTGAAAATAATTTTGAGAACCATTTATTTGAAAATATCATTGAAAACATATAAAGGAATGTTGAAATAAATTTTAAAAACATTATTAAATACATAATACAATTTAAAAATAATTTTACCTAGAATTTAGCATATTATATCATTTAAATCAATTTTTAGGAAACATGGATTTTTGAATAAAATAGATTTCTGACCGAAGATAGAAATAAAGTGGGTTTTTAATTAAAATATTTTCAGTATTATATAATTTAAAAAAGAGTGTAATAATATTACCATTACATTTATATGACATTACTAAATATAATAATATAAATTTCGTAATTTTTATTGAGATATGGAAAATAATATTTCATCCATTGAAGTATAATCCTAAACAATCTTGATAAATGATTAGATTGTAGAAATAAACTCTTACACTATAGTAACATCAAATCATAATCCACATGAAATAATAATATTAAATGAATTTTAGAATATAATTAAAATAAGGATATTAATTATATAACATGTCAATGAAAACTATATACACCTTTTTAGATAATTTAGGTTTATAATGTTACATTTGTCTCAAAAAAAGGAAAATTTATACAAAATTACCTTACTAATTTGGTATTTTCTGAACTGTAAAACCCATGAAAGATATATTATCAAATGGATATGTAAATAATCATATACTTAATTATAATAATTATACAATATTTTAATGGGTAGTATATACACCAAAAATATAAATTAGTGGTTAATAAGGCATATGCTTCGCATAAATAAAAGTGAGACTAGAAATTTCCTTACAACTTGAGTAACTTTTGAATCGTGAGATATGTGAAGGAATAAAATAAATTTAAACTTTTTATATAATTAAATAAACTATGTTTATGATATAATGTTTCCTATTTATGTATACACAGCACAAAATAATAATAAGTGGTTAATATAACATATATGTCCTAGAAATTAATGTGAGACAAGAAAACCTTGACCATAGGTCTCGACATTCTTCAGACACATTAAAAACTCTAGTATAATTAGTATAAGTTTATTATATGCCTAAAACTGAACCATATACGTATATATCACACCATATATTATTTTTAATGAATGTATAGTATCAATTTTGTATGATTTTGTTGTTAATTTTACGTTTCGGGTAACAACCACTTTATTTTTTGTATATGTATGGAATTTTTCATCGTGATCCTATTACTAAAATAATGATTTAGTTATTTAGATAATGTAAAAAAATATTTTTATATCATATATATTTATTACTAAAATATTTATAACAATTTATAAATGATATAAATATGAAATAGAATACCCCATTCACGGAGAAGGTAAGCCGTACATACATAAGGATGTTGTTTCTGGTGTCTTATCATATTAGAAGAAAAAAAGTAAACTAAATATACATATATTTTCATTATAGTATAAATATTATTTCAAATATATCATATAAATTTATTAAACCCTTACTTAATACATTCCATGTAATGTGTGACTTAATCAAATCACTTTGAGGACGTGGTAGTCCACATGTCCATAAAAAAAGTAATCATATTAACAAAAAATAAAAATCATGAAGTTATTTGTCATATAATAACCCCATAGAATAAATATTTCAAAAATATCATTTATATAATATAAAAATAGTAATTAGATCATGATTTATAACCATTAAAGTTGGTAATGGAAAAGAACAATATCGATTCTTGAGGCTGCAATTCACTTTACCCATGAATGATGATTTTGTATCCAATTTCTTGGAAGTGTTTGCGAATTTAGATTTTAAACATAACATGAAAAAATATCATAACATTAATGATATATATTTTATTATATAATCATGTAATAAGAATAATTTATGTGGTTGTTGAAAGAAATAAAATAGTAGTTCATTCTTAAGGGTGTAACCCCTTCTCTGGGTAACTCCATTTGGTTTTCCCCAAAGGGATTCCTTGGATGGATTTTATACAAAGTGATTCCTCTAGGATTATGGGATGAAATTTTTACCATATATGGATAGGTTTTTTATGATATGATAATTTTTATTTCTGTGAATAAGTGAGGGGGTGACTGCCCTTTTTAAAGGGAATGAATTTTCATATTCTTATAAATGTTAAAAGATATAATTTATTAAGTGGTATCCCTTGAATAATTTGTCTCAAATTATGGTAAAATTTCATTAAATAGGAATATATGGTTGTAATATTTCCATAAAATTTATTCTGGTCATGTGTATAAGTTATATGTCCCCTTATGATAAGGATTAACCAATAAGTAAAATCATTTTTAGCTATATTTTTGTAATTAATTATAATTACTTTCACTAATATTTTTGGTAAAAACTATTTATAAAATTATATTCCTTATAAATTATTATTATTTAAAATATTTAATTAATTTTTCAAAAATTATAAACCTATAAGTGGCATAAATGAATTTAATACTATTACCAGCGAGAGGATGACAAAAACAATTTTTGAAGTAAAAATATTCAAATGTTTTTCTTTGTTTTATACCAAATTTTGATATGAAATTCCATAAAATGAACTAAATTGGAATAATATATATAAACTTTATCTAATTATATTTTAAAACAATATCATTATATATTTTATATCTATATATAAATTAAATGAAAATGCATTTTTCACATAAAATTCATTAATTTTCAAAATTCGTCCAAAAAAGAAATATTTCAGAAAAATATAAAAAAAGCCATGGTAAATTTTTATATTCCTTATTAACAAATTTATTTTATTATTCCAAATAAAAATTATAAATTTTTCAAAAATTATATTTATAATATCTATTTTATTAAAAGGTGTTAAAATTACTTTATAGAAAAATACATATTCTTATTCATAGAATTGAATCTATTCTTATCTATTATATATAAAACAAATATTATGTACCTCAACTAGTTGATGAAATATATTATATATATAGAATTATATTTCATTAAAATAATTTATCCAATTTTCATTAATTTATTTATTGAGGTAAAACTTATTTTATTTCATAAATAGAGTTTTCTTGTAGTAGATTTCTTATATTTTCAAAAGGGGTTTATTTTCATTTCTAGTTCATTGGTCAAAAAATTATTCTTCTTATAAATATATATAAATACTATTTTAATTCTTTTATTAATATTATTCCTACCTTCCATTCCAATGTCTATCTGGTTACTATAATAATTTTTTAACAAGAATATTAATATAATATTTTAGGTTGGTAAAACTCAGCCTTGTGTGTAAAACAAACTATCGAAGGAACATCATGTTGTGTAGAAAAAATATATATGTATTTTTGTGTGAAACACTATCTAAACATAGTGATTCATGTATTTAATTCTCAAAATGAGGTTTCAGGAAATTAATTCCAATCATAGTGATTTCGTGTAATAGAATCTATATTCAGTGTTATATAAAATGCATAATATTGAATTTTGTATAAATAAATTATTTCAAACAATCTGAGGGTGTTATGAATGTGTTAAACTATGAAAGAATAGATCTTCCAAATCCACTCTTCTCACAAAAATTCCAGTACATTGTTCATAGAACATATCATCTAACTTTTCATTATTTATAGAAATTTCATGATGAAAAACACATATGCACCTATATAAATGGATAAATATGAAAATCCTCCCCTCTATATGTCTGTGTTGTTGGAAAACATTTGAAATTTTTTTCTACTCAGCAAATAAAAAAACATTTATAGAAATTATTTTTTTATAGAAAATTTCTCAATAACTTCTTTTTGATATTTTTTTGTCCATAAGGGAATGTCCATTGACACAGATAATTGGACTTTAGGTTTTTGTGAAAGGCCTTCAAATGCCGTTTGAAACTCTCTGAAAACACCTTAATTTTTTTATACATTTTTTTTGTAACATCTCTGCAGTCTATACATACCTCATACATTCAATCCATATCTCTATTTATTCTACTCTCTTCCATTTTCATCAAAATCCACCAATACATTTGGTCTTATCCTACTTCGATTTGACATTGCTTATCTCTCAATGAAAGAACCAAAGTTGATAGAACAATAGGTATGATAAATATATTCCAATAAGATTTTAATTTAAATCCTTATAATCATGAACATAATTTCCATATTTATGTATGAGAAATATATACAACAAAACTAAAAAATACTTATTCATCAAACAACATTCAAGGAGAGTAGTGAAGTGGAAGATAACTCTCATGATTGTCTCTCCATGAGACTCTTCTAAATCCATCTATAGATGATGTAGTCTGAATGTAAATACAATATACATTACTATGGAGGTCCCAAACCATTATAAACATAATTTCATAGAAAATTAAAAAAAATCACTTTATTTAAAATAATGGGATGCCTCAACCTAATATAGTTCACTAACGACTAAGTTGAAGACCCCTTTTCCCATGACATAACACCATCAGGAGCCCCTATCAAAAATAGGTTATATAGTTTGATGTTCTCATTATAAATATAGTTGAGATAAACTAAATATGTTGTAAGATAATGAAAAATGTGTTGATGTTTTAGGTGAGGTTCAAATTTTTACTGAATCCCCACCACACATTTTCCTTTAGTGATGAATAATACCACTTATTTGACTCATCTGACAATAAAACATCACCTATCATCCTAGAAAATATATTAAACAAGATATATCTCAAATAGATATTCATGTTTGACTAGGGTAAGTGCTCTATCATGGAATTACAAACCCTTATATATGGTTGGAGTAAAATAACACTTTTCCTACCTTGAAATGAATAGCATAACTACCCGCACACACACACACACACACCTACACTAATAATCTTTCTTCCCAATCAACCTAGTGCTTCTACGATCAGCCCATTTCATGCCTTGTCTAGATAATTTGGGTGACAACTCTGAGAGGGTTAACCTCCTTTCTTTGATAAGATATGGCCAAACACTTCCCAAAAAATAGACTCCTATTGGTATATACAATAAAACCCAACAAATTTTTTATTCAATGAATACCACCATATCAAATATAATCCTCATATACAGTCAATAAACCTGCAACATTAACACTTATTGTCAAATAAATCCAACACAAAAACTTTGGGTGCAAAAATAACCCCATTTTATTTATATTCATAATAATACTACAAAATATTTTTTCTTTCCCTTCCATTAATTATCAATGAAATTAAAATTGAATTCCTACTTATTCCCTTGAGGTCATCACCCACATTTTTGCTCCCCACTCTCAAAAAAAATTACAAAAAATCAAAAAACAGAACTCACCATCATGTCACAACATTAATAATTCTATATTTCAAAGAAATGTTAATTTTACCATTAATACTACAAAAAAACATATAACATCAAATATAATTGACATTTATTTAATTTCAGACCTTTCCTTCTTTATCCAATTAATTTCCATAATAAAACTTAATTCCAACATCAAAACACTAATGAGTGAGTCACCATGTGTTAAAGACATGTGAATAACTACTCTAGTCCTACTTATCTAGATATCAATGAAAGAAACATGAGTCAATGTTAACAATTTCAATAATTTAAATAAATTTTACTACTGATCCAATAGACACATTTCTTTTTGAGTAATAAAATATCCTTTTAATCTCAAACAACTTCCCTCCAAATTTTTTGGTCAAAACATCAAGACACACAAGTGGGGGACATACCTCACTTACAATAAATGGATGTCCCATTTCAATTCCAAAAAAGTGACATAACATTATTCCATAATATCCATGTTTTTAAATAGTATCTCCCTTAATTAATGTAAGGTTGAAAACCCTTTATTCACATGAATACAACTCTCTATAATATTAATTACTTCTTTACACCACTTTATGTGATTATTTTTGCATGATATGATTTTCATGATGTCATTATTTTTCCATAAATCTGTTCGGTATCCTCAAAAAACCACTCCAAAGATACCATAAAAATAGAGTAAAAAATAAACTGGAAATATTTAAAAAATTATAGCTTCATTATCATGTTTTCCATTCAATCCATCCTGAGATCCCAACATTAAATTTCTCCTTAAGTCACTATTGAAGACCTCTAAAAATAGTCCCAACATCCTCAAGAACTTTGAAATATTTCTATTGATAACTTAATCACATTAAACAATGCTTGACATCCAATATATAATCATTATTTATGAAAAATAACACTTATTCTATAATGAATTATAAAATTTCAACACAGATTCAACTTTTTTCAACATATAAAAATTTAATAATAACAACAAATATTTGAACAGATTTAGCCTAGGAATGGTTTCTCCATCACATAACACTCGTTGGATATATTTTAACATTCATACATAGGTTATATATTGTGTTTTGGAAGTACATGTATTCTCCTTAAGAATTTTCTGGATAGTTCATGTCTTTTAAGCATGTAAATTTGGATTTATAAAACATTCAACAGAGTGAAAATCCATATTAGGTATGAGGATCCATTTTGATATGAATATTTATCAGATTAAGTCATATTTTCCTTAAACATATTACCATGTTCTATTTTTTCACCACTACCCCATGGATTGTGATTCCCCCAATATGATAAAAGAATATGAGAGTAGGTTGATGATGTATGAAATAAGATGAATCATTTATGATACATGGATCCAAGAGGTTTATACCTAACCCTCTGATCTCTAGAAACTACTGAACATGGATAAAAATCAACCATATATCCCTTACTCTCATCAACTCCCCTTATTTAATGAAATAATGGTATCCCCATCCAACTCTCATATCATAGTCCAACAACATTATAAAAACATTTACAATACAACTTTGGCCATTATTGGATACTCACCTACTCCCTCCCACAACACCACCCCACATGATTCTCTAAAGATTCAACCCAACCCCATGTTCCTATCATCACCACTCACTTGAAATTCCACCTTTTCCTCAAGGTGGAAAAACTAAATAATTAAGATATTACTATCACATAGTAACATGTTGTAATTTTTTTTATAGTTCTATCTCTCTCTTTATAATTTCATAAAACATGACCTCCTATATGGAAGATTTCTAAATATATTACCAAAAAATCTATTTTTATTCCAATCCTAATTTATTTCATAGACTAATGGAATGATTACCCAATGAGATTCTAAATTCAATGAAATGTTCTCATATTCCACACTCCCATATCCTAATGAAGGAGGTGTTATTCATAATCAATTATTTTGGAGGATTTCTCACCATCAAAGACATTAATTCTACCTCTAACATCATAAAAAAATAAACTAATTTCCCTATCATCCCCTAGGGGGATGTTATTTCCATTTTATCATCAATATCTAAACTAATCCCGTAGAAAAATATATAACTCCAGTTGTATTCTATAGAAAAATATAAAGTAAATAAATAATTCAATCAACATTTCTATCTTACTTAGAAAAAATTACTCTATAAAATCGAGAGGTATGAGCTCAATAATTCATAGGAAAACATGAACATCCATAATTACATTGGATATTTTCCTCATTTAGTCCTTCATAGTCATTCCAAAATTTATCATATTCTAGGAATCTAAAGAGTTCCTTTGAATAATCATATTCTTATTTTTTTTAGTGAGTGTTCTCTCTTAAAATATTTGATATTTTCGCAATTTATGCACCAAGTTACTTTTCCAAATGAATTCCCAATGAGTTATATTCTATGGGGTGTTTCCTAGACTTCATTCTAATATTATGGTTATGATCATTAATTTCACAATGCTATGAAACTCGACTTGACTATTATTAATCACTTCCCCAAATAGTCTTATGTTTTGAAAAGGATATTCACTACTGTTTATTTATTGATGAAATTTCCACCATCGTAAAACAACATTATATATAGGTTCTAATTGTAGTTCCAAACACACTACATAAACTCTACAATTGTCATATATATTAAATAAACTTACAATTGCGATCAAAATTATAACATAACCAAGAGTTTAAGGATTTTCAAATATTTTCATAGATATTGAAATGATTTTGGAACCTCTTGAAATTATATATAATAATTATCATCAAATTATACCATAGAGAAAAATTAAGGATTATGATGAAAATAATTTTGGTGCTTCGGTCTTCATAGTTTGTACCTACCTTTCAGTCTCAATCCTTTTCATTCTCGATTCCCAACCATCAAAATAATCATATTATACCCTTATTTTATAATCATCCCTCAATTAATCCTTCCACAACATTTATATATCTATATCCATATTTATATTCTCAACGATTTTTCTTCAAACACATTAGGTTTAAGAAATTCAACAGTACATCATTGGGATGACTCCACTATTGAAGCTTATCGATACATCTGATCAGGACGGAATTCCTTTGTAACCTCCCCAAATCATAGCAACTATTTAATTTATTCTTGTTTACAAGGAAAATAGTGTAATCCAACATTGATGTAGTTTTTTATATTATCTTACTCTACAGTCTTAATTTGGGAGTATAGATTCAATGAAATAGATAGATGTGGTTGATGATTCAGTTAAACATAAGCCTATGCTAATATCAAAACCTCACACAACACTTATTTATAAATCTTTATAGGCCCATCATTCCCCATAACATATGTAGTTTATGGTTCCTCATAATTATTCAGTTATTTTTCTATTTTAGTGTTCATAACCTATGTTCCACCCTCCATAACACCTTCAAATAACTCAATCAATTCATCCTTGAAGTGCATCAAATGAGGCCTATTATCATTAAGTTCAAAAAATATCCAAACCCAATCCATTTCATGAATAGATAATGTTTTCATCTATTCCTTAAACCTTTATAGTTTTTTAGTTTAAGAAATATGCATCTATTCATCCAATCATGTACCATTATTCACTTGACTCCACTACTGAATGGATTGTTATTGCATAAATTTCATCTATTGTGCGAGAAATAAACTATTCCAACCTCTATGGTTACTACTCCACTATTATGTCTCCATAGAAACTGTATAAAATATATCCTAAAGTTGTTAATTCTACCATAAGATTATCCTTGTCTTTTGTTATCTAAATTTAATAAATATTATAACTCTCTCTAAAACCTCTCATTAGCGGAATAAAATGATAGATAGCTGAAAGGGATATTGTATGAAATAATATTATTATTTATTATTAGAAATGATTGTTTAATGTATTTATAGATCTTGATATTTTAATATGAAAAAATGTAGAAGGAAGTAGGAAGAAGAAGACTCCACAAAAATACACCACTATAATAGGCCCTTCCCAAATCATAAGAGTTCCATCATCCACTTAAAATAATCCCCATATCCACTTATTACTAACACCCCATATATAATTTCATGGATGTATATCCAACCTACCCCACTCTAATATCCCATCAACATTCTATTACCTTTTAAAATAAACCCCCTTATATTTATTAAATGATCACCCATTCCATTAAAAAACACAATCCCCACAGTACTCTCTAATGCTATTGCCTAGCCCCATGTTCCTACAACTGCATCACTCCATTCATTTGATTTAAGATAAGATAAAAAGGGGAGATGATCACATCAAAACTCCTTGAAGTGAGGATTATGGTCGGTCATTATGGACAGACCCTTTATTCTAAATCATATTATTGGTGTATTTTTTCACAATACCACTTTTAAAAACATCATTTGAATGATTTTTTTGAAATCAATCATAATTTTTTAGTTGGATTTATCTCCAACAGTGACACTTATCCAACTAGTTCAATATGCTTCTATCAATACAAATTTTGTTCCATTTTATCTAGGATTCATTCTCCCTGAATGGGATACTCCACCAAATTTATGCAGTTTAATTTTTTTCATATAAGAAATCCCACTCATGAATACATGTTTTGTTCATGTTTGATTACCACAAGAACAATTTCATTCTTCTAATTTTATATTAAAGAATGATTCGTTTCATTATATTATGGGTTTTTAGTACACATTCCTTTTGAAGCCTAAATAAGATCTTGTTTCATCATTAAATCCATTTTCTATGATATTTAACAGGTTATTTTTTAGAACATACTTCCTGATATTCAATTTTTCATTCCACAATATATTTTTAGAATAATCCATTACATTTTCTTGTGGAATCGCCATCTACTATCTTCTTTGATTATTATTCATCTTACATGATCTGTTTCTATTTTAATTAAATTTATCAACCTTCTTTTCATGTTCTCTAATTAATTGAATATTAATTTGGTCTTTTTTATTCTTTTCATTGGTTTATATATTATTTTGTAATAGATATAGTATTATAATATATAAAATATTCATCATTAAAACCATACCATGTATACAACTAACATGACTAATATATTAATTTTTTATGTATTCTTTATTTCAAATTATTTCTTCCATACACACACTAATTGTGTGTATAGTACACCCACAAAAATATAAATACACTCTCATTCTACATTTTTTATCATTTACACCCAATGAAATAAATTTAGGAAACATTGTTATTGTATACTTTATGGAGTACTATTTCTTTCCATGTAGAGTGTCTACATGAGGCTTTCCAGTTCTAGCCTTTCTCTTTAGAATAAGTAGGTCATCATCAACATCTATAAATTTAAAAATCAACACCTTTAGTCACTCTTTTATGTTCTCAATCATTGAGTTTTTTTGTATGAACCGTATTTAATTCATCTTCAAACTATTCAATAAGATAAGTTGTTGATTATTTATAGATATTCTCCTATTTCCATTTTTTATTTCACCTTTTAAACATGTTCCTAAATTACATCACTTTTATTGTTCATATTATTTTTCATTTTTGCGAGTTTTTTCATGGATGACATGCCTTCAATAAATTTATATTTGTTTCCTCTAATTCAGTTCAGATATAACTATACTTCTCATATTCAACCATAAATAACTGAACACAATTTTTCATTTCTAGAATTTTCTTTTGTTAGTCTCACAAATATTTATCTAATTTAACATATGAAATAGTTTCTTCATTATAACTATAATAAAATGATATAAAATCTATATATACAAATTTACATTGAATATCTTCAACAATGTTAGAATTAGATATGTCAAGGGACTAAAATTTCTTTACATAGATTGCACATAATGTCATGGTTGATTCGTTATTTATGTTATTCCTTCAGCATTTAGATAAATAAAATTCTTCTTTAATTTAATTCACATCCTGAATAACATATATATTCATTTGACATGAACTAACTGGACTTTTTTCCTTTATCATAGATGTATTTTAATACATATCTTCCAGTTTCATCCACATTTAATTAGAATATTTATAATCAGATATATCATTGAATATTCCTTCTCCTAGAGATTCCATTAATGTTTTCTTAGCACATGTATTGATCTATGAGTTTATTAGATCTATCTCATACACTTATCCTAGTTGACTTAAATAATATTACATCATTCAATAAATGATAAGGTATTCCAATATGTATTTAAAAGTGAGACACAAATTCCTTCTTCCATTAAAAGTATTTATTTTCATCGAATACAGAATAATTGACATTAAATTTGGTATCTTGAATAATCACAAATTACTCTAAAAACCAGATATATTATATTGAATAATATCATAATAAATAGGTTCTCATACATCTTTTTAGGACATGGGACACCTAGAGGGGTGGTGGGGGTGAATATAGATGTTAAAAATTTTAGGCTTCCCCCCCCCCTCAATTATTCAAGATCTTCTTCCATTATTAGAAGGAACAGAAATTAGATAGATTATATTCTTAAAAGTATCCCAATAAAACACCATGTATATATAAAGAGTAAAGAACATAAGAACACTACTAATATACTTATTTCTATGAAATGAGCTAGTCCACGGATCACACACCAATGATGTGTTAGGGTCATATGTTGTATTAATTCTCATGTTTGTGTTACAATGTTTCAAAAGGTAACTCTATCGATCCACAGAAAAAAATATCTTTTACAATAAATAAATTAATCATATTAGGGGTATAATTAGTTTATTTAAATGGATTTCCGTTGATTATATATATGGTAAAAAAATATTATCTCTATCATTGAATGAATTGACATTGATCATCAATTTGATACACTACATATTCTTCAAAATGAAATGACTCAAATTTTCATGGCTAGGGGTTGGGTCATTTTTTACAATGGACTATTGTTGAAAATCAATATAGATAATAATTATAACACTAGAAATATTCCATGATGAACGCTTTCAAATTTCATTGTATATTAGTGTAGAGAAAGATATTTTAATTATTTCGTATTTCCATGAATGTGGTATTGCAGCGTTACTCTCTTTTTATTTCTTCTTTAACATTTAGGACAGATATTGAAATATGCACTAAACTCTAACACCCCATTTTCTCTAGAAGACAAATTATGATCAAGATATAATAGAATTGTCCCCCAACTCTCTCTTCCAACCTTTTTATTATTATTGGTTCATTAAAATATCACAATCAACTTTAGATATTTCAAAAATAATGAAGCACATTTATCACGGCTGAACCAACTCAAAGCTAAATGTATTGTATTTCAATATTTTTAAAATATTGAAACACATAGAATAACATGAAACACAATCCATTATTTTTGGTTTGGAATATTTTTAGATCTGTAATTTGGAAACCTCAGGTTTACACTTTCATAAAAAATCATTCATATATGAAAATATGAATGCATGGGAATATAGACCTAAAGAAGAACCAAAATTCTTATATTTCATTAATTATTTTTCAATATTATAAAAAATGTTCCACACATAAAAATTTGAGTATGGATAGCATGATGAAATCAAATATATCTCACATGAATCAAATATAGTTCATGCATGTCATATATCTCACCCTTATGAAAATCACTTGATCACCCTAATGTAGACTGAATACTATGAGAATTACGTCTAAACAAATCCTGATGAAAACCCTTATTTATCTTAGAATCATTGTTACATTGTTCCACCTTACCATTATTCATCTCTAAAAATTCAGACTTCTAAAATGGCCATCTCTAGGATACTATGATGTGGTGTGTTTTTCATCATTTTCGTCACCTCACTATAAACATGTATACCGTGTCCATAAAGATTCCCAGATAGGGAGTCATCATTTATTATAGATATCCTTCTAGAGTACCACACCAAGTGAAACATTGTGGTGAGATTTTGATGAGCGATTCTAGTTTCGAACAACCTTCTACAGCATAGTGTGGTGAGATTGGGATAGAAGAAGATGACAACTCATGTGTCATCATTTTAGGTGAGGCATTAATTTTATTTGAATCACTCATTTTCATTTTCCTTTATCGATGAACTGCGATGATATTTTCTTTGTCCAATATCAGAATTATACTCATAGTCATGTTTCATATATTAACTAAGCAATGCCTCAACCAGTCACCAATTTTCTACTAGAGTTAGTGATCTACCATGGATTACTATAGTAACCATTATGGGTGCAGACAAAGCACACATTTCCAACATCATATTGAACGAAGCACCAACCTTCCCTAAGCACATGCACCTGCACTCCTTCTCTCACCACTCACATAGCAAGGTTCCTTTATGCTCAGCTAGTATCTTGTTTGGTTAGGATTCTCGAGTGCTATATTTGAGATTGGTTCCCTTATCAAAGACATATCCATATACAAATTCCTCTATGTATAACACATAATAACTACCACATTATTTTTAATGATGTCATAAGATGTGAGTCAGACATCAAATATCAAGTATTATATAATATTTATCAATCATTATAAATTATCATCCAACCCTCCCAAATAGAGGTATCTATGTGCCCACTCTCCTCCAATATGAATTGTGTCAATGGAATAAACAAAAACTCATTGTTGGGTATTTCTCTCTCTCTCGCCCTAAGATTTTACAAGGTATTTTCTTTTGCTATGGGGGAGGAATACCTTGACCACAATCAAAGTTGACCACCCGTTGTTCGATGACCCTCCCTTTGTTATTGGCAACCATCATGTGCCTGATCTTCGTTGGTTAAATTTCCTCCTTCCATCATCTTCCTAATAATCAAAATAAGCACATTAGGATGTAGATAACCTCTAGTGTGATAACCCTCTATGGTGCATGACTCCTCCAACCAGATCAATGGCACCCCTTTATCTCTTAACCCCTATACCACCCATCCCTATGTGTATGCATCCCTACATGACATCCCCCACCTTGCACATTATCCTTATATGAATGACAACATACCTGGTGCATCATACCTTCTCCCAACATAAAAAAAAATACATTCCATTAACATATCCCCTTCCTGATCCATAGATGCACAACCCAAGATTCACCACTTCGAAATCTAAATTTCCGAATTGTCTCTTAAATCATGAATAACCTACAAAAAATGGATTCATTTCCTCTATCAGGTTCTCCGCTACTCTTTACTCTTCCTTATCCATTGGTTCTCAGGTAAAATCAATTTAGGATCCATAGAGTATGATTTAGTTTGAACTCAAAAATTTGGGTCTGATATTTGGGATACATTTCTCCCTTACAAATTGGGTATATAAATAATACACCATATCAACCATAAATTTGGATCAGTATTTAGGAAACCATTACACAAGACCATTTGGTTCTTTTAGTCAGATGTCGTATCATTGAGTATTTTTCATGATCTAGTGGGATGTCGTGTCACCATGTCTTTTGGGTCATCTAGTGTGATGTCGCATCACCCAACCTTTTGGGTATGCAAGTAAGATGTTTCTCCCAATTGAATTTTAATAAATATTTTCTAACATCATATCACCCAGCCTTTTGGGTTTTCTAGTTGGATGATGTGTCACCGAGGTTTTTTTATGATAGTCGGGTTCAATTTCTACAAGATATTTTTATATCACCATTTCTCTCTACATATTCAAGAAAGGGTCTCCCTAATCATGGGATCATGGGAGTTATAGAAAGGTAATATATTCTTCAGTATCCATGGGTGGGTGAACAATAAGTGGATTCAAACTAGTTGGTAGTGTATAGGGATTTTATTTTTTTAGTTTCTTTTTATATATATTCATTATTAGAATGTACAACATGAGGGGGAGTATTAAGAGTGTGATAATGTTAATTTTTTTATTTATGTATCCAATATAGGTACAACTAGCTTGAGGGAGAGTGTTAGAGGATTTCAATCCTACATAAAACTTAAGGTATTATGTCATCTTTAATATTCATTAATATTAAATACCTGTGCTTCCCTTATAAGGTTATTTTTTGTTTTGGGTACACTTTCTTCCATTATAATAGAAAAATTAATAATAAAAATATGATCATTATGTATTTTCAATAAACCTCCACAATCAACCCTTACTATTAACCAATGAAACACACAACCTATGTCTGCAACAAGACTGGAGGTGAACTATCAGGATGATTTTTTACACACATCATTAAAAAAAATCCCAAATTATGTTATCTATCTCCCGATTATATTATTAAATTTTCATCATATATTATATATATATTTTTTGTATTTTTCTTGATTAGATGCCAAATTATTACATGAATTTAATTCATATTTAATTTTGAATCTTGAAAAACCTTTAAATTAGTTATCTTTCACGTAATTTTTAATTTTTTTCTTGTATTTAAATAATTTGAAATTATGTTAACTATTCATATATCTAAATAAATGAAAAAATTAAAATAGTATGATATCTGACTAGTTTTGTTTTCTTTTGGAATAATTATATTTTTTTAAATATGTTAAGAAATATAAATCGAGTAATTTTTTATATATCTACTCTTTTATAATATTATTTAGAAGAATCAATGATTAATTTTATTCTATAACTAGTAAGTCATGTGGTTTTTGTTTATTATTAAAATTATTATTTTCAATTTGATTGTAATTGATTATAATTTTCCCAATAACACTAATTGGGAAATGTACATACCACTTATTATGTATTCTAATTGATATTCTATATGAATTTACAAATATATTTTTTTAAACACCACTAATAGAGAAATTATTATAACACATAATATATATGATAATTGATTT
The DNA here is from genome assembly GCA_963277665.1 of Viscum album. Lineage (NCBI taxonomy): Eukaryota > Viridiplantae > Streptophyta > Magnoliopsida > Santalales > Viscaceae > Viscum > Viscum album. The sequence goes on along the minus strand of OY728121.1, from coordinate 1,899,323,860 downwards.
GTGTATACTTTTGAAGATATTGTTTTCATTCATATCTTTATTATAGTTTCCAAAACTGTTTTTTCATATAGTGAAATAATATAATTTGTTTCCCTTGGCTCTTAAAATAAGTGTTTCCTTGCACCTATAATTGATAAATTATCAAAACAATTATTACTTATGATAAGTGAAATTTTATATGAATTTATATATAAGTGGTTTTAATATGTGTTTTCCACAATAAATTTTTTATCCCTTGGTTAAAAAATAAGTTACTTTAAAACCCACTAATTGAGAAATAATCATAACACATATTACTTATCATTAGTGATTTTTTATATTCATTTTCAAATAATTCTGTTCCATAAAAATTAATTTAGAAATTATCATATAAATTATTACATATGATAAGTGAATTTGTATATGTGTTTTCTGATTTTTTATTTAAAAGGATTATTTTTCCACTTATTTTAGTGGATTTCTTTTGAAAAATAAGTTCAAAGGGTTTCATTCAAAAATAGAATGATATGTGAATAATTTTATCAGCTTCTTATAAAAAGTGATATGTGCTCTAAGTAGTTCCCAAAAAAGGCTTTTTAAATATAATCGTAATATAGTTTATTTTCCCTCATTCTAAAAATATCACTATCAAGCTTAAAATCATTTGTGTTTTTTCACATAAAGATATAATGGATAATGTTTTGAAAATTTCTCTTTGTTTTGGGATTTATTAGAGTACCTATACAATTATTGGGTGTAATATATGGTTTCTCCTTACTCATATTTTTCCTCCACTTTCTTAGTAACTATTAAACTTAGTAATTGGAAATATATTTATAATTAGTGTTTTGGTGATATAAAATCTTTTATTTTTATCATTTTATTTTTTAAATTTTATTTATCTATATATATATAATCCAATATTTTTTTAAATAATCATAAAAATTAAAATATAAAATGTTTTCTAAAACCAAATTTACATCTAACACCTGTTTTATGTGTATAGATATCCATGAAACTATCAGTATCCTTTTTGTGTTTCAAATTTTGTTCCCAAATCATGATTTATAATGGTCAATGTGTTATAATAAAATTAAATTAAATGATATTAATTTTTTAGAAAAAACCCATATTTTTGGTCTCCATTTTTTGCATTTTTATTCTAATTTCATGATCTATTATTTTTAAACAAATATTTTTAAATTTACAATAAATAATATCACTATACATCATGGAAATTTAGTAATTAGTTATCACACTATGGTTTAAAAATTGATATTTTAAATCCCATTCCCAATTGATTGTTGGAACATTATGGTGTACATGCCAATTTAATCGATTAAACAAAATTACACTAATATTAACAAAATATAAATTAATTAAAATCCAATTTCGAATAAAATTAATGAGAAGGATTAGGTGTTTGATGGTCTCTTTGTTTCCTTTCCTTATATGGTAAAAATTATATGGAGTAAAAAGAATATGATAACCATTGAAAAGGTAAAATAAATACAAACGTATACCCAAAAATATACCATTTACATACAAGATGTTTCTTCATATTGAAAAGAACATTTTTTTAACACTAAAAGAATAAAAAAATAGTGAAAATAATTGAAATTAGAGCATTATCCATTTGTATTTTACATCCGAATATATTTGGCTCTCTGATATTGTGTAATTCAATCCCTCAATTTTTGTTGTACTAAAATATATTCAAGTTTTCACCCCTTATATACTTCCTCTAATTTGATTTCATCCCTTATTATTTATCAAGGCATCAGGTAATACGAATAAAAATACACAAAAATTTTGTGGAAGACTTGTTTGGATGTTTACTTGTAAATTTCCTTGTTCCTTCTACCATCATCATTCAGGGATTCACTATTTTGGAGAATTATACTTCAATTCCAGACAACAATCATGCTCTAATAACATATATTTTTATTAACTGATCAATCTTCCACTATTTTCCATATTCATTAGTGATACAGGTTAAAGCTATGTTTGTTATATATATGGAAAGTGTAATTAATTCCCATCCTTTTTTTCATCACATCTAATATTTTCAAACAATTTCACAATAACACATTTAATAACATATCGTAATTAAAAATTATTTGTATATGAATATGGTTGGATTAATTTTCTATTGGTATTTTAATGAGTATCTTATATGTTGTTTAATTTTTTAGTGGAAAAACATTATTTATCGTATTCCTTGGTTTTATATTATCTATATGTATTTTTTAATAAAAGACTTGGATTGTTTCTAGGTGTAGTTGGATATTTTGTTCTAGGTGTAGATGGGAATTTCATAACCTAATATTTTTCCTATTTGAGAATTTTTTCCATATGGATTATGTCATCAGATCAATCTCGTCATTTAATTATAAATTTAATTTTTCATGAAAACAAAACTTGTTGGAATTTTTTAATTTTTATTTAAATTAGTTATGGTGAGAATTTGTAATCTTTATTTATTTTATTTTTAACAACATTTTTCTATTTATGTACAATTTTTTCTTAAGAATAAGTTTCATCTATATAATATAATTTTATTATTATTTCATATTTTCAATTATAATATTTAACTCTACCATTTTTGTGGGAGATATATCTTCTCTAGATAAAGAACATATGACATATAGGATTTACTATTGTTTTTAAATCATATATGGAAACTTATCAATTCTTTTTAGTAAATTTCTATGTGAAAGAAGACATGTAAATAAAGGATGAATGATAACTCTTATTGATATTTTTGTTTTAGTCATAAAAAACATCATCACCACTATTAAATTCTTTCAAACACCTACCATTATTTTATTATGACGTTTAATGATAGTGTATAATTTCCAAACTAGTCTCTTAATGTTTTGATATTCGTTATAGTTAAGATAGATATTTTATGAAATTTTTAGATAACTTTTTTATTTGGATGATGATTATTATAAAATTCTTGAGTTTGAATTCATTTATGAAATTAAATTTTAATAATATTTTTTAAATTTTAAATTCATTATCTATAAAAACAAATTACAAATTAGATGGTAGATACATTGAAAATATCATGTTATATTGAATGGTGTTACGTTGAATTATTGTTACTAATTATTTTATACAATTGGATTGTGGATTTTCTTAAATATTGTTTCAAATTTTTAGGGTTAATGATATTCAAATCTATGGCCTTACTGTGAGTCTATCCTGATGGTGGATTTAATGTTAAGTTTATAGTAGGTAACATCTTATTATTATTATGTGTCCATGGATATTATGTATGTTATGTTCATCCTAAATTCTAATATTTTATCATTCCTCTACACATTTTTTTCATTCTGACTTTTAAGATATTTTATTCCCATTTTGGGATTTTATGTTTACAAAAATTGTTTTTTTATTAGAGTAATCCATCATCTTTAACCAACCTCTTGTATTGTTTGGTGACATCCCCTGACAGATTGGATTACTACCATCTAATATGGAGAAGGTGAATCTATGTGTAGTATTGTGGCTTTTCACTCATTACTTATCCAGCCTCAAGTTTCAATGTTTTAGGTAGTCTAGTTAGAGGGTGGAAAAGTTTGGTTAATGTTCCAGCTATCGTTAACCAAAATTTTAATCACAAGTGTTGGTATCTATATTGGATGAAAAATAAATTCTCAGTTGAACAAATATTTAATTTAATTTTTGGTATAATTATCTATTACACGAGCCCAAGCAGTCATCATTTAGCTCTTTTTCTAGTCTTTCTCTCATAGTTTAGAAACAACTACAACTTATAAGTGAGCATTCGGTCATTTTATTGTTATTCCAATAAAATTCCATTTGAATGAACCCAGGATACAATTTTTCATTAATAATTTGATATCTAATTTTGATATTATTAGTTTGACAATCGTGTTTAATATTCATGGTATGATCAATTTCACAGCTGTTATCACATAAAATAATCATAGGCTACTAAACATTTTTTATAAGGTCTTTTTATTTTTTCCCAAAACATTGTAACCGCACACATGCCTTTATTACTGTTATATATACCTCTTCATCAATTAATAATTGATTACTCCCCTCATTCATTCTTATCCATTATAGTCTCTTGGTACCAATAAAGATAGTACATCCACTAGTTGATTTTTTATTTACCGCATCACCTTCCAAATAATAACAGAAAAAACTAAACGTTCATGCTATTTATCTTCTTTTAAAGATAAAACATATTTTATTGTTTCCAAAATATATCTGATTATTATTTTCACTTATTATATATCATTATCTTTGGGATTCCTAAATTTATATTTCAAGATAGTGAAAAATCTATATCAGCTCATGTTTTTGTATGGAATAAATAACATTGACTAATTTATCTACAAATAGAAATACATTTCCCTTCCATCTTCAATCATAACAAGCATGGTTTGACTATCTATAGTGGTTTAAATCATCATTGAATCATGAATTATGAACCTATTGTATAGATTACATGAATATTTGGACTAAGATAAATGTATGATATTTTCATTGACTCGCCAACAAGCCAATATAATTTATCATTTTTCACATAATGAAAATCTGATATTCACATTTAGTCATATTATATATGTTATCCACTAACATTAGTCTACATCCTAAAATCATGATTTCATCCACATATAAAAAAATATAAAATGTTCTTCCTCAGATGTATTTCCACAAAAAATGTGATCAAGTCTAACTCCTTTAAACATTAAATACTTCATGAATGAATCATGTCAAGAATACTAATCATGTGGAGCTATTTTCAAGAAATACAATTCCTTTTTCATTCGTTACACTTTTGTTTCATCTTCTCCACACATGAATATCATGGGTTTACAATATACACCATATCATCAAGAACCACATTCATTAACTTTTATTTAACATCATTTTAGATATTTTATAACCCTTTTTAATATCTAATTCCAAAAATAATTGGACATATTTAAGTCATTTCATTAAAGAAACAATATCCTCAACATCAAATACTTCATCTCAAGAACACCCTTTACATACCAACAGAATTGTTTTAATAAAACCTTTCCATTCACATCTATATTATTTTGAAATAACAATTTGATTCTAATGAAAATTGAATGCTTATAACTATCTATATGCTCTGAAGTGTAATTATTATCTATCTAATCCAAATATTCTTTAATAGATTTTACTCTTGCCTCATACTTTTGGATTCTTTAAATGTTATGGGATCTACTATAGATAAAAAGGTGCATGTTAAATATAATTTATAACATGTTTTATAGTGTGTGAAGATTTGTCTACAATAATATTTAATGGTTAAACATCCATTCTTGTTTTTTGAATGTGTAATGATTTTTTTCAATAACACGTTCATCCTTAGATTCTTAATTTGAATCATCACCTTTTCTACATTTTCTCCTCAAAATTTTTGACATATTTTATTTAATTTTTTTATATTATTTTATTTAATTTAATGTATAATATTATTTTCATATAATATCCTAGGAGGAAACTGTCATATGTAACATTGCTATAATTTCCTTTATTACATTTCATATTCAAAATGTAAAACTTATTTTTGAACAAAAAAATTGTTTTAGAGTTGGATTCCTCTCATGCCAGAAATCATATGAATTTTTTTCCCTCTAATACTGAGATTATTATTATATAAAATTTATATGAAAACCTTCACTACTTATTTCGTATAGTATAATTCAAAAACACATTCTATAATCATTTTATAACCATATTTTTCGTCCTCATATTCCAAAATTCAAAAACCTAACTTTTTTGTGGAGTTCTTACTGATGATACATCATGTTATATACCATATTTTTTAAAATAGCTCCCAAATATGATATTTGTGTACTCTGTTTCATTATCAAATATCAAAATCATCATGGAGAATTAAGTCTTATTTTCAATTTGATGACTAAAAATCATCATGAACTCGAATACTTTTTATACTTTTCATAGACATAACACATTCTATATGAATGAATTCATCGAAAAATATATTAAATTATCTCAGCATAAGTTGCCATAATGATCATAACATTTTAGAGACCCATTTTTACTAGGTGAATATTTTTTATTATTTTTTATTCACCTGGTTACATGCATGAAAACCCAATTTTACATTCATTATTTCATCACATATTAGATCTCTATCACACTTTATGTTGGGAATGTCTTTCTCTCTCTTCCTATAAGCGATATTTTCCATGATTCGGTGATATATATGTACAATTATTTGATTTCAGACATGGTTTTCTTTATAAACTAAATTGAAGAATTTATTCTCTCAAATATACAATTATAGAGATTTCCACCTATCCTCGTACCATTCACCATTAAATATCCAAAAATATTCTTGATAATATATACATTATGATCAAATTTAATTTCTTGTCCGGATTCACACAATTTAATCATGTTCATGAGATTATTCATTAGTCTATTTAGTAAAAAAACTAATATTCTTTTATATTCACCACTCGTAAGACTAGTAACTCCATTTCCATCAATTTGTAATGTATCCTGAATACCATAACCTACCACTCCATCAAAAATTTATTTTATACGCACTAATATATTTTATTTTCCAAATATTTTGGACAAAAAACCAATGTCTTGGACAAATGTACTATCCTTTTTGAAGGACTTATATTAAACATTGTCAAGATAATATTTTTCCCTCATCCTCATATTTTTATAAGAAAGGACAAAATGATTTTATGAGTTGGGTGTAACCTTAAACATTTTTTAATGAATAAACAATCACAATCATATTTTTCTTCCAAGAATGATTACTTTTTATTTATATGTATCAGATGAGTTTGTTTAATATTTATTTTCCTTTTCTGGTTATATTCCACATTCCTATTATATATTTTCTTGAAAACACTAGATTTGTTCTCGTAGTTAGAGTAGATTATGAAAAAACAATAAATATAATTACCCTATTGACGTAGAAGACAAAAATTTATTCCCATTTTACTTCTATCCAATTGTTACCCTTCCAAATAAATTTTTCCTTTAAAGACATAAGTAATTGTATGAATATGAAATACAAAAAAGTGACATTTCCGTAGTGGAAATATTTTTCCACTTATATATATCCCCAAAAAACCTTCCCATGAATAAATTGTTTTTTGGATGAAAAAAATTTGAGAACATTATGTTTCTCTACACTTTATATTTTTTCATGAATGAAACAATTAGGGAATTAGATATCGAGGATTCAAATTCAAAGCCAATATGATTCTTACCCATTAATACATGTCTATGGTGTTCTAAAATTTCTCTAACATGGTTCATGCCTTGATGGATTCTTTTTTAAAATATCCATATCTTATAATCCCCTAAACTGTAACTTCTTATTTCTCTCCCTTGTATTTATTTACTTTTCATGATTTCATTTTAATGTATCCACCTCTTCCACCAAATCATTAATCCTTCATTCTCTTTACTATAGAGATATATTTATATCATTATTCAATTTGACTTTATCCTCAATGTACATTTTATCATTGACAAATTCTATAGAACTTGTATTCCATAGTATTTTTCTTTTCATTACTTCTTGAAGATGATATATTTCAAACTCATGTTGATCAAAATATACTAATGAGTATTTCAATATATAAACCATTTTTATGTTCTTATATTCATTTAATATCATTCTAATTAATATCTTCTTACAACTCCACCATTATGTCTATGACCCCCTTAGGATCTTCATCATTATTCACCATAATATTACCTTTTTAAACTTTTTATATTATGTAATATTTTTCCACTAATATAAATTATGTTCCAAACCCATAAAAGTGATCCACATTGGCCACTTCCCCTTAACATATATAACTCATAATTTGAAACATATTTATGGAATATGTTCCTTTATATAAATCTTATTAGGTAGGAAATATCATTCGTATCCTTGGCACAATTTCAGTTTCTTGAATCTATACATCAACTCATTTAGACAACCTAAAATCCATGTTTCCTACCATTCAACATAAAAAGACAATATTCAATTTACAATTAAATATTTCTATTCATATCTTGAATCTTCTAGAAATCGAAGAGACTAATTTATTATCATAATAATATTCTTCTTTATTCTTCTTTATTATTATTTTTTAAAATCAATTTAAATTCCATTTATTTGTTGACTTATTTGTTAGTTCCCTCATAATCGATTCACATCTCATAATCCAAAACACTAATACGTATATCATCATTATAATTCATATATATATTTATTTCTTCAAAAGGAATTTTTTTTTGATTTTAATGAGGTGTGGGTATTCTTAAAATATTATAACAATTATAATATATTTCATAACATCAGAAAAGAAAATAATGGATCGAAAAACATTAGTGATGTGATTAAAGAAACCATCCACACTCTTATCTAGATACTTTTTCATGTTACCAAAATTATAATTAAAAATCATCTTTTTTTTCTTCATTTACATTTATATATATTTCATAAAAAAATTATAGTTTATCCGATATAGATTTTGAATTGTGAAACCCCCTTATATTCATATAAACCTGATCATTTAGATAACTATATAGAAATGTATTATCCCTTTCATCTACATCATGAATATTTCAATCTCCGTCAATCATAGAAAATTCTAATGCAACACTATCCTATACCACAACAATTATTTTAGTGAACACTTTTAAATGGAGTTATCTAATATTTATCGCAATACCATTCATCCATATCATAAAATTCATGTCATTAAATAAATAAATTCATTAATAATTAATGGACTTTTCCATGATGATTGATCAATGGGGATTTATTCAACTTCCAAACCCATGACTCGGATACCACTTGTTGCAGCCATAGTCCAACACAACCTAAGAGGGTAGGGGTGAATTATGGTGTTTTATTATTTTCACATTCTTATATAATTCTCCCAGGTTAATAGGAATAGAAAAAACCAATCAATATATCATCCCAATATATTCCATATGATGTACAAATATATAAATTGGGGATATAGATTATTATTGGTTCACTCAAATGGTTTGTCTAAGGAGTGCACACCAACATTGTGTTTGTGTCCCAGGGATGTAACACTCTATACTAGTGATGTTTTAGGTCTTCAATAATGGAACAATAATGAACAAAGGAACAATACATATTCATATAATCTAAAAAATTGTCCAGTATATATAATTGAACATATCATTCAACAAGAATGTTTCTCCTAGAAAAATAAATGAAATAAAACCAATATAAAATGGTTGTATTCATTTTACTCCTTACATATTCTTATCCACAAATCATATGGTAATAAAAAATAATAGTTTTTCTATGATTTTTCTTATTTCTTGTTCTCAATTTCTAGATTCTTAGGATTTTCAATATTTTCTTTTATTACACCATTTTTCTCTATTAATAAAAATTCTACACAACTTCTTTGAAAAAATATTTTTATAAGAACCATAAATAAATAATATGAAAACTAAGGGATTTATAATATCGAATCACCATAAAATTCTAATCTAGACTATCCATTCATTTATTTCAAACACTATTTATGGGTCCCTCTTAATAAAAGTTACCCCATTTTAGTACATATCTTCTAAAAAATTAAATATCACTCCATGATCTTCATTGACCATTAGTTTATAAATATTCACATATATTTTTTAATAGAATTCTAGAAATATAATAGAATTTATTTATAGTAATATTAAAACTAATATCCCTTAACATTTCACTATTATCCATTTTAACAATATTTTTTTTATTCCAAAAAGAAAAATATCTTAATATTGGTCCGAATGTACCTAATTTGGTGATCCTAAAATATACATTTCCATAAAAAAACTCTATGTTGACCTAAGTGTGTTATATATTGGGATAAATAATTATATATAACCAACCAACTATATCATACTTATTTAACACTATAATAATTTCATGGACTCTAAATTTCTAGTTAACTGTACTGTCACGACCCGCCTTCACCAAAAGGAGGGAAGGGTCAGCAGGTTGCCAGGCCCTTCCTTCTTTGAGTTGAAGGAGAGATAATGACCCCCGAAACCCGCCTTCAATAGGTCCCGGAGTGGCGACTAGCACCAAGGGTATAGGAAGTTCTCGCAAATGGAAGGCATTACCCTTTTTTTAATTTATAGGATCGAATGATAAGGAGGAGAAAACCCAACAACACCAAGATAGAAAGAAAAGTAAAGCCAAAAGTAAACCATTCCCACATGCATGTTTAAACAGTTTACAACAAAGTACAAGTACAAAAGAAAAGAAGCTCTCAAGTACAATACCAAAAGAAAACAAAGGTACGACAACAGCGACAACTCCAACTGTCCGACTAATAGGGTCCCGCGCAGCCCTGGTAGTCCTCCTGGAAACCTGAAAGTAAACGTAGGGTGAGCATACAAGTACACTCAGTAGGGAAAACCAAGACTCTCGTGCACAAGTGGGGGAACGTACTAAAGTCCCGTGAGAAAGGGTAAACCAAACACCTAACAAGGCAACTATCCATCCCAAGCCTCACCAAGGTTCGCTCCCCAAATAACGCAAGTCAAGTAATATATATATAAGAGCACATCGATGTTTGGGTACCCCGCGCCACTTTCCCACTGGTTATTGAGACATCCTACGCATCGGACCAATCCCGCCATTCTCACCGCAGTCCCACTGCCACACCCGCCCGCACACACCTGGGCCACTACCACACGCAGTCCCACTGCCAAATCCCGCCCGCACACACCTGGGCCTCAACTGTCACAAGTAACCATGCCTGCAAACACCTAGGCCAGAACAACCACCGCTACGCCCGAAGACACCTGGGCTAAAGAATCCACTGCCACGCCCGAAAACACCTGGGCCTCATCCCGAAGACACTTGGGAAACCACCTGCCACACACACCTGGCCAACCACCACAACACCCTGCCCGATGGTTCTTGGGCTAATAATGGACTTCAGGCCATCACAGCCTGCCCGAAGGTACTTGGGCTATCCGGGAAAGGGAGCAGAAAAGGAGCTAATAACCAGCCACTAAGTATAGTGTTGGGAAAAACACCCTTCCCCCATAAATGGGGGTGTTCGGCACTAAGTGCTCAACTGGGGTGGGGCGCGAATAAGAAACACAAAGCTACAAGTATAGATATAGGTAACAAACACTCACCCAAAAACTTAGGTTTTCCTAGCCAACCTACAGAACACAATACCCCAACGCCCGAGTCACAATTCGCGACCCTTTCCCACAAGACCATTTGTCCCATTCTTGTTTCACGTTCAGTCAAATGTTCAATTAATTTTAAGCACTACTGGGCAACTACCATAAGCATAACCAAGGAAAACGTCAAGCATAGATCAACCAAAACACCCACACCCGGTTCTACCAACAGAGGATCTCTCCCCAGTTTGTGATAAAAACCCACAACCACTGAAACCATGCCAACAGGAGATCCCATCCCCCAAATTCACACAGCCGCCGAGAGTATAAAAAGAACGGGGGATCCCATCCCCTCCCTCATTTCCAGCAAACGGCCCGAAGGGAAAAACAACCAACAACCACTACCAACACGAGTCAGGGATTTTCAGATTTAAACGACTTAACACACTCCATGATTTCAAAATTCCATGTGTTCTATCCGTTAGTTATCACAGAAGGGTTGATCCTGGTGCTTTCAAATTATTCAGCCGGGTATACGTGATTAACCAATTTCACAGCAGGAGTTCACAATTTCAGCAACCCATTTAAAACATCACGAGGGGATTCAAGTGCACACACACGACCACCAACGGCCTCAATTTTCAGAAAACATAGACCAGTACAAAAAAAAGGGATGATCACAAGGTAAAGCATAAACAACGATCACAACCCCTTCCCCTTCTTTCTTTAGAACTTCTCTTAGTATCTTCATTAGGGTTTGGTTCAACCAATTCCATAGGAACAAAAGTAACGCCCACCCCGCATGATACACAAAAGTGAGAGACGAGAGAAATTCCCTACTTGTTGATGGATGATCGACGTTTAGGCCGGGGGCGCGGAACTTTACGGATAACGACGCGGCGGTCCCGATGCACCAGAAGAGTCACGATCGAAGAAGGGGAAAAACCACGGCCTAACCCTTAATTATAAGGGCTGGGGACGGTTGAGATGAAAACACAAAACCACGGAAGACGAGGGAGTCGTGGGTTGACCACGTGGCTTGACTCATCATTAATGGCGCTGGGTGGTTTTAACTGACCCATGAATTAATGAAGCATTTAATTAAGACCTTTGCGCGCGTTTCGGATTTCCAAGATATTTTTTAGCAAGGAAGAATAGGGTTTAAAACCCTATTTGCGAAAAAGGAACATTACTGGAACAACTTGGCAGGGCCGGTCTCACCGATCAGTCTCACCGATCGGTGTCACCGATCGGTGTCACCGGTCGGTGTCACCGATCGGTCTCACCGATCGGTCTCACCGATCGGTCTCGCCGATCGGTCTCACCGATCGGTCTCACCGATCGGTCTCGCCGATCGGTCTCACCGATCGGTACCCCGCAAGGAAACCGGATCTTTGGTAAAGGAAGGGACCAAGGGGGGTCTGGGTCTTCACATCAGATACCTCTTAAACGATTCTCTTCCTCGAGAATCAAAACAAACTAGAAGGAAAGAGAGGATCCGAACAACCATCTTCGAAGATACCTCTTAGGAGTGGACCCCCGCTAATTGGAAATACCCCCTGTCAAGATCCAAGCATCACACCACGCCAAACCGCCCGGTCATGTGGGTTTGGGGAGTTCCCCTCCCCCATGTCAAGATATTATCCGCTTTGGGCGGCACTGACTCGCCCGCACGGGTTTAATCGCATCCACCTTAATGCGTCCTGATTAGGGGTCGGGTTTCCCCTTCCCTTCAACCGGGGCTTCCCACACAAAATCAGAGGAAGGGAACCTAGCACATTTCATAGCCAAAAAGGTCAAACGTTCTGTCACAACAGGCACCAAGGGTTCAAAGCTCAGAAAAACTCGGGGTATTGGGCACGCATCTGTACTTCCCTCTCCCACGTACTCTCTTCGAGGCCGTCATGCCTCCACAACACACGAACCAGGCCGACGGTTCGTCCACGGAGCACTTTCTCCTTGCGATCCTCGATTCTGACTGGCCGTTCCTCGAAGGTCGCGTCTCCTCCCACGTCTAGCTCTCCCCAGTTGATGACATGAGAGTCATCATGTAAGTACTGACGAAGCTGGGAGACATGGAAGACGTCATGGACCCTCTCCAACTGAGGTGGTAGGGCCAGCTGATATGCCACCTCGCCAACTCGCCTCAGCACCTCGAAAGGTCCGATGAACCTAGGGGAGAGCTTACTCCCCTTTCCGAACCTCCGCTGCCCCCGTCGAGGGGAAACCTTCAAAAACACATGATCTCCTACCTCGAACTTCAGGGGCCTCCTCCGACGATCAGCATAAGATTTCTGCCGATCCTGAGCTGCTTTCATCCTCTCCCGCACTAGCTGGACTTTCTCCGTGGTGCTCTGCACTACTTCTGGTCCAAGAGTACCAGTCTCACCAACCTCTGCCCAGCATAAGGGTGAACGACATGGTCTTCCATACAAAGCCTCAAAAGGAGCCATGCCGATAGTAGAGTGAAAACTGTTGTTGTAGGCAAACTCTACTAAAGGCAAGTGTCGTACCCATGATCCTCCGAAATCCAGAACACATGCTCGCAGCATGTCCTCCAAAGTCTGGATAGTCCGCTCTGTCTGCCCATCAGTCTGAGGGTGAAAAGCAGTGCTAAGGCGTAGTTGGGTGCCAAAAGCATGCTGTAACCCCTTCCAGACTCGTGAGGTGAATCGAGTGTCCCGATCCGAGACGATCGTTTTCGGAACTCCATGCAAACGCACCACCTCATCCACGTACCTCTGTGCTAAGGTACTCACGGGTCCCGACTCCTTGATAGCCAAGAAGTGAGCAGATTTTGTCAATCGATCCACCACTACCCAGATAGCATCATGCCCGCCCTGAGCTCTGGGTAGTCCCGTGACGAAGTCCATTGAGACGTCGTCCCACTTCCACTCGGGAACATCTAGAGGATGCAACAGACCACCAGGAACACGGTGTTCAGCCTTCACCTGCTGACACACCAGGCATTTAGCCACGAACTCTGCCACTGCCCGTTTCACCCCGGGCCACCAAAACTGTCCCCTCAGGCCTTGGTACATTTTCGAAACACCCGGATGTACCGCCAAGGCTGAGCTATGGAACTCATGAAGGACTTCATCACGCATCACCTCCGGAACAAACAACCTCCGATGAAAGAGCATCCGATGTCGGCTGTCCTCCGACCATCCTTCCGGGGCGTTCCCCTGATCGACACGATCCCGCAACACTTCCACCTCAGGATCTCCCCACTGAGACTCTTCCACTTGCTGCAACAAGGAGGACTGTACCGTCATCTGAAACAAACAACCTCTAGTACCTTCCACCCTTGCATCCAAGTGCAAGGCAGCCAACTCCCCCATTGCCTTCCAAGCATCAGCAGATTCCCGAACCACCTCCTGATGCGGCTTCCTGCTCAGGGCATCAGCCACAACGTTTCCCTTACCTTCAGTGTATGAGATCTCAAAGTCGTAGTCCTGGAGGAACTCGACCCACCTCCGCTGTCGCAAGTTCAAGTCACGCTGGGAGAAGATATAGCGCAAGCTTTTGTGGTCGGTGAAGACCACAAAGCGCTCCCCAAAGAGGTAATGTCGCCACAGCTTTAATGCGAACACCACCGCTGCAAGCTCCAGGTCATGGGTGGCATAGTTCCGCTCATGGGGGCGTAGCTGCCTGGACCCGTAAGAGATCACCCCTTGTCGCTGCATCAATACGCACCCCAGGCCCTGTCCTGAAGCATCACAGAATACCTCATAGGCCATCCCTTCTTCTGGCAACCTCAACACTGGGGCACTAACCAGTTTTTCTTTTAGGTAGCTTAAGGACGACTCACATTGCTCGCTCCACATGAAAACTTGGTCCTTCTTGGTCAAAGCCGTCAAAGGGGCTGCTACCTGGGAGAAGTTGGGTACGAATCTCCGGTAGTAGCCTGCCAGTCCAAGGAAACTCCGAACTTCCGCCACATTCTTGGGTGCTGCCCAAGAAACAATTGCCTCAACCTTTGATGGGTCGACTGCTACTCCCTGCTCAGACACTACATGTCCAAGGAAGTGCACTTCTCGCGCCCAGAACTTGCACTTTGACAACTTCCCATAGAGCTGGTGCTGTCGTAGGACCTCCAAAACTGTCCTCAGGTGCTCTGCATGGTCCTCTTCTGACTTTGAATAGATCAGGATATCGTCGATGAACACCACCACAAACCGATCCAGGTACTCCCGAAAGATGGAGTTCATAAGCCCCATGAACACGGCCGGGGCGTTCGTAACACCAAAGGGCATGACCACGAACTCGAAGTGCCCATACCTGCACCTGAACGCCGTCTTCGGGACGTCGCTATCCTTCACCCTCAGCTGGTGGTAACCGGATCGCAGGTCGATCTTCGAGAACCATCCTGCCCCCTTCAGCTGGTCGAAAAGATCATCTATCCTCGGAAGAGGGTAGCGGTTCTTGATTGTTACCTGATTCAGCCTCCTGTAATCAATGCATAACCTGAGGCCACCATCTGCCTTCTTCGCAAACAAGACTGGGGCACCCCACGGTGATGCACTTGGACGAACATAACCCCTCTTCATCAGATCGTCAATCTGTATCCGCAACTCCCGTAGCTCCGAAGGTGCCATCCGGTAAGGAGCCATCGAGATTGGTCGAGAGCCGGGCTGCAGGTCTATCCCGAACTCGATATCACGTCGAGGGGGTAGAGTCGTCACCTCCTCAGGAAAGACGTCCATAAATTCACGAACGATCTCTGGTACTTCCACCATCTCCGCATCTGTTGATTCTATCGTCAGTTCGGTCAACAAGGAGAGGAGAGGTTCCTCCCTCCTGTTTCCCTTCGGACAGCTCCGCTCGCCGGTGAAAGTAACACGCTGGCCGTCCAAACCGGAGAACACCACCCTCCTTTGGAAACAGTCGATGACGGCGCACACAGAAAATAGCCAGTCGATGCCTAGGATGACATCGTACGGCCGAATCTGTAGCAGAAGGAGGTCCTTAACCGACTGATGTGGCCCCAACATCAGTCTACACCCCCGACAAACGAACAGCAAGTCGGTCTGACCTCCAACTGGTGTGCTCAACACCAGGGGCACTGGAAGTCTCTCGGCATCTAGACCCAAGGCGCGGGCTAGACTGGGTGCAACAAAGGAGTGCGAAGCTCCGGTATCGAACAAAGCATAAGCAAGAGTGCTAAACACACTGATCGTACCTCGAACAACCTCTGGCCCTGCTGGAACTGTTGCTTCTGCGGCGTGTAACTGTCCACGCCCAGCTCTCCTACCCCTCGGCTGTCGGCCACCTCCCCGACGACGCCCTGGTCGAGGTCCCTGGGGAGCGCCCTGAGGTCGGCCTCCCCCTCCTATGTCTGTCTGCGGAGGAGCGGGAGCTCGCTGTCCCTGCTGCTGCTGCTGGAAGGGTCTGGCTGGGAACTGCTGCTGTGGCGGATGCTGGGGATGACTGCCACTGCCGTACTGCACCCGATCGGGGCACTGACTCCGAAGATGTCCAGGGCTCCCGCAGATGAAGCACCGTGGTCCCGAGCCCGAAGGAAAAGAACGTGGGCCAGGGGATCGAAACTGAAACTGCTGCGGCCTGCTCCCTGCGGGTCGGAACCTGGAGGGTCCCGATGCTGGGGGCCTGGTGCTGACGGCCTTCCCCTTCGATGGTCCCAGCTGGATCCCTTCTCGTGACAGTCCGCCTAGAGTGTGCATCCTTTCCACCACTTCGGCCTTCTTCTGAACCTCTATGTATGTCGGAAGGGTAAAGGGAGTAACAGCATACTGGAGGGAGGGTCGGAGCGCCTCCTCCAAACGTCTTGCCCGAGACTCCTCATCGGGAAAGAGGTCTGGAGCAAAACGCAGGAGGTCCTTGAACTTGATTCCAAGTTCCCTCACGGACATGCTCCCCTGCTGGAGGGAGAGTAGCTCCTGTCTCTTCTCCGCCTTCATTGTCGAGGAGAGAAACTCCGCCCGGAACTCCTTCTCGAATTCCGCCCAAGCAACCTCAGACTCTTTCCTACTCCCCAGGTGAAGCATCCACCACTGACGTGACGCTCCTCGCATCTGGCTAACAGCCAGAGGAACCCAGTACTCTGTCGGGGCCCGAATCAGGCCGAAGGCTATGACTAGCTCCTCCAGCCAGCCTTCCGTCTTCATGTCGGAGGTGCTGCCCTCATATTTCTCGAGGGCCTGTCGCTGAAAGGCTCGAAGAGTCTTCTGCCACCGGTCGTCCTCTTCCTCCCGATCAGCTCTCTGCTGATTGGCCAAGGTAGTCTCAGGAGTCTCGATCGCCTGTACCACACGTGGTCGCCTTCCAGGTGCCATAGCTGCAAGGTAAACAAGGAATACCTAAGCCCAGTAGTGCAAAGAAAACCGTTCTCAAAACTTATTAAGATTTAATTTATTCTTAATTTCCCAAGACATCCCAGAAACACAAGAACACAAGTCATTTATGATGCATGTACCTTTCCTAGGGTCTCTACCCTGCAATCAGTGTGGCTTCACTTGGTCATTCGGTAGGTCCAGAGTCCTTGCATCGGATCACAGGGGGCCCTAAAATCCCGTGTCCTAGCCGGTCCTCCCTGGCCTATTTCACGCACCAAGGTCACCCAACGCTGTTGCCTTACCATCCCATGAAATCCTTACTGTGCCTAACTCCAGACTCCGTCCTATCTCTCAACCTCCTCTGATACCATTCTGTCACGACCCGCCTTCACCAAAAGGAGGGAAGGGTCAGCAGGTTGCCAGGCCCTTCCTTCTTTGAGTTGAAGGAGAGATAATGACCCCCGAAACCCGCCTTCAATAGGTCCCGGAGTGGCGACTAGCACCAAGGGTATAGGAAGTTCTCGCAAATGGAAGGCATTACCCTTTTTTTAATTTATAGGATCGAAAGATAAGGAGGAGAAAACCCAACAACACCAAGATAGAAAGAAAAGTAAAGCCAAAAGTAAACCATTCCCACATGCATGTTTAAACAGTTTACAACAAAGTACAAGTACAAAAGAAAAGAAGCTCTCAAGTACAATACCAAAAGAAAACAAAGGTACGACAACAGCGACAACTCCAACTGTCCGACTAATAGGGTCCCGCGCAGCCCTGGTAGTCCTCCTGGAAACCTGAAAGTAAACGTAGGGTGAGCATACAAGTACACTCAGTAGGGAAAACCAAGACTCTCGTGCACAAGTGGGGGAACGTACTAAAGTCCCGTGAGAAAGGGTAAACCAAACACCTAACAAGGCAACTATCCATCCCAAGCCTCACCAAGGTTCGCTCCCCAAATAACGCAAGTCAAGTAATATATATATAAGAGCACATCGATGTTTGGGTACCCCGCGCCACTTTCCCACTGGTTATTGAGACATCCTACGCATCGGACCAATCCCGCCATTCTCACCGCAGTCCCACTGCCACACCCGCCCGCACACACCTGGGCCACAACCACACGCAGTCCCACTGCCAAATCCCGCCCGCACACACCTGGGCCTCAACTGTCACAAGTAACCATGCCTGCAAACACCTAGGCCAGAACAACCACCGCTACGCCCGAAGACACCTGGGCTAAAGAATCCACTGCCACGCCCGAAAACACCTGGGCCTCATCCCGAAGACACTTGGGAAACCACCTGCCACACACACCTGGCCAACCACCACAACACCCTGCCCGATGGTTCTTGGGCTAATAATGGACTTCAGGCCATCACAGCCTGCCCGAAGGTACTTGGGCTATCCGGGAAAGGGAGCAGAAAAGGAGCTAATAACCAGCCACTAAGTATAGTGTTGGGAAAAACACCCTTCCCCCATAAATGGGGGTGTTCGGCACTAAGTGCTCAACTGGGGTGGGGCGCGAATAAGAAACACAAAGCTACAAGTATAGATATAGGTAACAAACACTCACCCAAAAACTTAGGTTTTCCTAGCCAACCTACAGAACACAATACCACAACGCCCGAGTCACAATTCGCGACCCTTGACCACAAGACCATTTGTCCCATTCTTGTTTCACGTTCAGTCAAATGTTCAATTAATTTTAAGCACTACTGGGCAACTACCATAAGCATAACCAAGGAAAACGTCAAGCATAGATCAACCAAAACACCCACACCCGGTTCTGCCAACAGAGGATCTCTCCCCAGTTTGTGATAAAAACCCACAACCACTGAAACCATGCCAACAGGAGATCCCATCCCCCAAATTCACACAGCCGCCGAGAGTATAAAAAGAACGGGGGATCCCATCCCCTCCCACATTTCCAGCAAACGGCCCGAAGGGAAAAACAACCAACAACCACTACCAACACGAGTCAGGGATTTTCAGATTTAAACGACTTAACACACTCCATGATTTCAAAATTCCATGTGTTCTATCCGTTAGTTATCACAGAAGGGTTGATCCTGGTGCTTTCAAATTATTCAGCCGGGTATACGTGATTAACCAATTTCACAGCAGGAGTTCACAATTTCAGCAACCCATTTAAAACATCACGAGGGGATTCAAGTGCACACACACGACCACCAACGGCCTCAATTTTCAGAAAACATAGACCAGTACAACAAAAAGGGATGATCACAAGGTAAAGCATAAACAACGATCACAACCCCTTCCCCTTCTTTCTTTAGAACTTCGCTTAGTATCTTCATTAGGGTTTGGTTCAACCAATTCCATAGGAACAAAAGTAACGCCCGCCCCGCATGATACACAAAAGTGAGAGACGAGAGAAATTCCCTACTTGTTGATGGATGATCGACGTTTAGGCCGGGGGCGCGGAACTTTACGGATAACGACGCGGCGGTCCCGATGCACCAGAAGAGTCACGATCGAAGAAGGGGAAAAACCACGGCCTAACCCTTAATTATAAGGGCTGGGGACGGTTGAGATGAAAACACAAAACCACGGAAGACGAGGGAGTCGTGGGTTGACCACGTGGCTTGACTCATCATTAATGGCGCTGGGTGGTTTTAACTGACCCATGAATTAATGAAGCATTTAATTAAGACCTTTGCGCGCGTTTCGGATTTCCAAGATATTTTTTAGCAAGGAAGAATAGGGTTTAAAACCCTATTTGCGAAAAAGGAACATTACTGGAACAACTTGGCAGGGCCGGTCTCACCGATCGGTCTCACCGATCGGTCTCACCGATCGGTACCCCGCAAGGAAACCGGATCTTTGGCAAAGGAAGGGACCAAGGGGGGTCTGGGTCTTCACATGTACTTTGAATTCCATCATCTTATTTGGAAAATCTAAATAATCTTATATCAGCTCTCTGAAAAACTCTACAATGGATTACATAAACTCTATATGAAACTATATGTGGATTCTATCTAATATATATATAACTCTTATAGGATTTCATCAAATAGAATCTCTCCACATCTTTTCAAATTCTTTATCCATTCTGAAATAAAACATTATGCATGTCTTTAATGAACTCTATAGTTCCCCAGAAATTTTCCACATAATTATCTGCATCTTCCCAAAAACATGTATAATAATAATTCCTTCAAATATCATCCAAAATTAATTTCACCACACACAAAATATTATTCTATAAAAAATTATCACGATAACTAAATTGAAAAAAAAATCCATCATTCTTAAGATATGCTTCTAATAGTACTTGACACTAAAGTTTTAAAAAATTCATCCATTATTCTCTCAAAGATATGTGAAAACAATCTCACCATTTTATAAAAAACTCATACAACACCTTTATTATCTATAATTTATCATTCATTATGATTAAAATTTAAAATAAAAATACCCAATAATCAATACTATCATATTATATTTCAATACTCAATAGTCATAATCTCCAATGACATCAACTTCATTATCACTATGTAAATGTTTTTTTTTCATATTATCATTTATTTCCATAACAACCCTAATATTTAATAAAAATTAATTAATGATTAATTACAAAAAATTACACATAAATACAACCAAGATTATTGATATGTGTAGTTTATTTCATAATTAGGTACATTACTTAACAACATAAAAACTGGGATACCAAAAAAATTACAGATTCCTTTACATGATCAACCTATTATAAGGTACTTAAACCTATGTGGAATAACTATGGGGCATACATTAGAAAGGGTTGATCTATAAGACCCAGTATGGTAATAAAAAAATAATAACATGAAATAAGTTATAAATTTCATAAAATGGTAATATCAATTGGGTATAAAAGGAAAATGAATAATAATGAATAATATAGAATTATAATAAGCACATGGGTAATGTTAAAATAACCTAAAAAACTACATCATAAACAAAAGTCAAGGATAACTTCTCAGACATTATAATGGATAGATTCCCAAAATGTTCTCAAAATCACTCCCTATACCAATATGAATTATCATGATACTAAACACTCACCAATTCATTAGAGCGCTATATAATTCTAGTTTTACCTATCTCTTTCTTTTCTTTCTCTTACATATCTGTGCCATATAGATCATACAACATGTATTCATTAATAATCTTGTTTTATTTCAATAAAATGTATTGTAGAATAAATAAATGAATTTCAATAATAAAATCAGAATTAGTTTAGAAAGGTGAAAACCCTTGTTGGGAATTGGGTATGGGTATTTACTATACATTTTTTTAGCATGGATTCATACAGTGAAATTTCACCAGCATAATGAGGGAATGTAATTTTCATAGGTGGGATATATGAGAGTGAATGGGGTATCTCATCATTTAGAAATAATATGGGAAATAATGGTATTTTGAAAATTCACACCCCAGTATTAGTAATTGAAAATTAAATCTCATAAAATAAAGAAGATTCTTGAATAAAAAGGGAGAAAGAGAGGAACCCTTACTTGAGTGTGTGACTCCAAATGCTAGGGAGGATCTTATTATGAACTTGGGGAAACCATGGGAGGAAAATAGAGAGTTTTGGGATGATTAAAAACGGTCTTTAAAGAGTTTTAGTGATGATTAATGAGATATTGGGATTCTTTATATAAGATATATGGGGGATTTCTTTATTATTTGGGTTTTGGAGTCTACATAATAAAAAAACATGAACCCCAAACCCTAAAATGCTTTTCCAATAGTTTATACCAAAGTGGAGTGTTTCTCATTATTTCATAAGTCCAAGGGACTAACACAGTAAAATAATACCCTTTTTTATGTGGAGGTGAGTCACACTCTTAAATAAATGATTTAAAAAAACATAATATATTAATTTTTTTGTAGGATTCTTATCGGTTGTATAAAATTAATCAAATAAAAATAAAATCATATTATGTTAAAATTTTAAACATATATTTGGTCATAGATACCCTTTTTAATATTTATTACATTCATTTTGTATCATTATTATGTCATAAAACACAACAAGTATTTATATGGTATTTAATTTTTACCTGAAAATTTGACTATCTTAGAAAATTATGAAAATTTAAGAATTGGGTAATTTCTATGTTCTAATTCAAAATATAATTCTCATTGTATATAAATAATTATCAAAATATTTTAATTTTCACATTTAAAATAATATTTGACATTTATTGAGAAATTGTGGGTATTTTATAATAACAAATTGTTTACCCCTAAAATCTTAAAAATTATATGATCATATTATATTTAAATTTTTTTTCGTAATAATAATATTTTATTATAATCTTAATAAATTAAAAATCAATTAATTCATCAAAATAAATTCCTTAATTTAGCTTCATTATTACCCAAAAATACAAATATGGTTTTATAGTATCAATGTAGACTATTATTTATAAAGTTATAATAATATGATAAAAATATATTCATTTTATATAAAAAAAATATTTTATATAAACAGTTTTCGAGGGAATTTATAAAAATCCCTTTAATACAATATATAACTCCACAAGATTATGGTGTAGAAAAATGATATTTTTATGGGGTGTTCGGTGTACATGGTTTGGGTCAGGATATCAATGAGCATGAACATTGTCCCTAAACGGTTTTGATCATGCTTATGTTTTCAGACATTATATTGGGATTGGTCAAGATAAAATCCTATAGGTTATATATTCCATTGAATCTACAATAAATGGGCTTCATAGGGTATGATCCTACGGGTTGAGGCTATCAATTCTTTAATTTGAGTCCATCGGATTGGTTAAAACCCCATATTTGTACTAATAATGTGATCACTATTCAATGGTTATACTTTCAACAATAATGATTTGTAATCGTCTTTGAAATCCAATAATATATAACCAGGTAGTTTAATGTTTTTCTTATATACAAATCACATGATAAAAAATTTAATTAAATCACAAGAGTAATTTTATTTATAAAATTTTGTGTCATTACAATCTTCCCCCTTAAGAAAATTTCACCCTTAGAATTTTCATTTCCCACACAAAAACAGATGAGGGTAACTCTGTTTCATCACATCCTCCAGTTCACATATCTCTTCTTCCAACATTTGGATTCTCTACAGTACTATTAAATGGTGTGTTTTCTTATTTTGTTGAATTATATCTCCGCGATCTAATATTTTCACTGACTGCTCCTCATTTGAGAGATAATTCACCAATGGTACCACCTATAGATTTAGTACACATTAGGTGTCTGGTAGGTACTTCCTTTAGGGGATACGTGGAATAAATCATGTACCTTAGATATGTTAGGTTGGTCTGTTAGTCAATAGGTCGTTACTCCAATGTGATCAAGGATCTCAAAGGGATCAATGTAACTTTGACGAAACATTCATTTCTTCCCAAATATCATAGCCTTATTTCATGGAGATATGCAGAGGAATACCTTATCTCCAACATCAAACTATAGGTCTCATTGATTACAATCACCATAGATCATCCATCAAATCTGAGAAACCATGATGTGATTGTAAATTATCATAATATTTTACACCATTTCCTTGACCATTTCAAGACCTAGTAGTTTTTCTTCCCCAACATCAACCCAATATGTTGGTTTTCTATACATCTTCCCCTAATGGGATTCATATAGATCTATTTGCATTCTTCAGTGGAAACTGTTATTGAAAGTAAACTCATCCATAAAAAGATATTTATCCCATCCTACTATGAATTCAATTGAGTATGCTCTCATCGTTTCATTATGTGCTTAGATAGTGTGCTCTGATTGGACATAAGTTTGAGGGTGATGAGACATGTTGAAGATCAGATCAATGTTTAGAGCTAGTTGAAGAATTTTCCCAAACCTATAGTTTAATCTCAGATCTCAATTGGATATAATAGATAGTGACACTCTATGATGCCTCACCACTTCTGTGATGTATATTCATGCAATTTGATCAAGTGACATATCCTCTAAAATTGTAATTAATTATGAAGAATTAATATTAAGATCCACCGAATACTATTCAACATTATCCCCTATTGATGTATATGGAATACCAGTGACAATGTCCATAGTGATTTCTTCCCATTTCCATGTAGGTATGGGTAATGGTTCATTCATCCCCTGGATTGTTTCCTTTCCTATTTCACTTACAGACATACAATACATCTTTATGTATATTTCATGATCTTCTTATTCTTATTGTCCAACAAATAGTTTTCTCAGAGATCTCTATATATATTTGTTTTTCATGGATGGATGGAGAAAGTCAAACTATATCAATAATCCTTCAACTCCATTGAATTAGGATTTGATAGTACACATAGTGTTCAACCAAATCTCCCAATTGCTTCTTCATTAAAATTGAACACCAAGTATTATATTTCTATTTATCGTCCACATTCTTATGAATTCCTATATCGTCTCTTTGATCAACCATTAAACAATCTAGAATCTATGGTTGATTAATAAATTTTTAAAGGATTGATCAAGTTTTTTCCACTAAGATTCCCATCTCCATCCTTTCCAAATCAAATAAGTTCTTATCCCTCTAAATTATTGTCAATGGATGAATTACTTGATAGATTCCACATATAGAATCTACCACTTTATTCTATTTCTTAGAATGATAGTGAATTGATAAGTTGTAGTATTTTCTCATCTCTAAACATATTTTTTTGGTTCATATTCATCTATTTTTGTGTATATATATATCTAAGGATTTTTTTGATCCATATGTATTTAACATTTCCACCCAAAGAGATAATGCCTCTATATTTTAATAGAAAATTTCACAATAGAAAACATCATATCATTCATTGGTTTGTACTATTCATGATCATTTATCTTCCTTGAATAATATGCTATGAATTTTTTACTTTTCATTAACATGAAACCCAATCCATTCTTCGAAGCATATCTAAATACCACAAAAATGTCTCTAGTTATGGGTAGACTGAGTATATGTGTAGTGATAATCCTCCTTTTATAAATCATTAATCTCTCTTTTCTAGTCCTCATTCCATGAAAATTTGACATGGTTCTATGTTGGCTAGTAAAAATGGTTTAATAATGGTGGAAAATTTATCAACAATAGATGATAATACCCACATAATCTAGTGAAACTATAAACATATGTCATAGATTTGGGACTTGGACATTCTTAAATTTAATATTTCAATAAAGGGTCCACATATATCCCATTTCATATAATTATATTCTCAAAAAATTAGAATTCATTCAACTAGAACTCATATTTGATGTGCTTTGTATGAAGATTCTACTCTCATAATGTCTTTGTTATAACACCCAAATGCTCATTCTTCACCTCCTACATTTGGAGTTTATTATAATATTATATATAAATACCACCAAAAATGTGTCTACATAATCCCTAAATACTATATTCATTTAGTTTATGAAGATTTATAGAGAACTAGTGAGTCTGAATGGCATTACTATGAACTCATAGTTTGCATACCTTATACAAAAATAAGCCTTTGGGATATCCTCCTTCACTATAACATGTTAATATACTAACTATAGATCCCCCTTGAATATGTATTGTTCTTTCACTAGATGAGTGAATAAGTAATCAATCTATGTTAGAGGATAATTTTTATTTTTAATGATCTTGTGGAACTCATGGTAACATTGAAAATGTTTATTGACCAATCCTTTTTCTTAACAAAGAGGACTGTAGAACCCCTTGGTGAAACATGTTGAAATGTTAATCCTTTATTTACATTATCCTATATTTGATTCTTTAGATCCAAATGTTTCAAAACAACCATTATATATATACGTGGATATTGGGAACACTTCATGTATACGCTTGATTAAAATCTCAACCACCTATATAGTAGGAAGGCTAGAAAATTCCTCAGGTAACACATCAGTGTATTCCCTCACAATGGGAATGTCTTCATGGACTATTCTCTCCTTAGACTCATTTATTTGAGTTATATATGCTTTTTCATAGTTCAATAATATCCATTATTGATATTTTAGTGCTGAAAAATATTCATCCATCCGTTTATATTTTATATAATCTGAGGATGATTCTAAATATAAAAAGTGACTTCCTTCTTATGGAAATTTATTTTAGCTCCATATAGGTAATACCAATTTATGTCTAAAATTGCATCAAATTCCACTAACATATGTATAAAAATTTTCTCTAAGAAATCTAGGGAAAAAGTATTGAAATGGGGGGAGTTATATACTTGGGATACAATAATTTTGACCTTTACCATTTTCAATGATAGCTCTACATCCATGATTTTGGGTTGTGTTTTAATATTCCATCTAAAAATTATGATATAAAGGAATGAATATAATCAGAACAAAAATATGTTATGTATTATTTAGTGAATAATCTACGTTCCTATCACCACTTCATTTTAAGGATCCACCTATATAGTTTTTAGGAAAAAATATCACCCTTTATCCATTGAGGATGCTAGTGGTATCTGGAAACCCCTCGCCATGTGCATTCGTTTTCACATTTCCCTAGTTCCTTGTAGTCAAAAAAATGAACAATTAACTGAGGTTTATCTAGATCATTACTTTCCTCCATAATAGTAGAATGTTTCTCATGTCGGCAATCACTGGATAGGTTCACCTCACTCCCACACCTAAATCATTTCCTCATCCCCATTAGGCAATATTCAGGGTGCTTCTAACAGCACATTTCACAAGTGACATGTTAAAGTTTCATGGAATAGTTATATTTCCCCATCAAATATCCATAATTAAACTCAACATTAAACTTATTATCCATGTGATATCCTTTAAATTCACCGACCTCCCTTTCTACTTTTAGGGCACAACATAAAATATCGTCATAGCTATCAAAGTCACCAATTTTTAAGTATTTTCATAGAAAAGGTTTTATCCCACTAAAGAATAAATCAACCATAGATTCATGGGTAACAAAAAATCTGAATGTGTTTCATGAATGTCTTGTGAATCTTTCATCATATAGCCTAATAGATTCAATATCTTCTTATTTGAGGGAAAAGCAATCCCATTAAATTTTATATTAGCGTGTGTGAGGGAAATATTAATCACAATTTTTTTTAGAGAAATACTTCCCGCACATCACGTAGATATCTTCCTCATGATTCCTATTATTTGATCAATGAAAAACACTTGTAATATTCACCCTCAATATGAAAAATAGCCAGGAGAACATTCTCCTACTCAGAAAATTTAAGGATGGAAAATTTCTTCTCAATTGAGTTGATGCATTGTCTTGCGATTATGGGATCGAATGATCCATTTAAATAGAGAGGCCATTTTCAAATAAAGGAATCAATATAAGATTTATCCCTATTATGGTCATTTTGACTCTCCTCTTTATCCATTTTTATATTCAGAACCAATGTTACCTGGGAGATTATCATCATGATGTTTGTGATTACTGATACCACCAGGATGGGAATCTCGTTGGGGTTGTCATTACATTTCCCATCACATTGATTGTTTTCTCGAGTCCTCATGTTTTTGACCATTTTCTAGAATAAAGGGAAAAGTATGTTTGTGTTTCTTTAATATTTTAAACCAAAAAAGAAAATTTAATGACATTAAAGGTATAACTTATAAATTACATTTATTTCCTTAACATGTGAATTTAGAGGCTTCAATCATTGTTATCCATGGTCTATTTCCAAGTACATACTCTTATTAGAATTTTTTGTTCTCTTAATAATGGTTTGTAATTTGATTATGAATTTAAAAAATCATATCTGGTTGGAGTTTCAATCCATGAGCACAGTCAAGACTATGTTTAGGTACCGGGTTACACCGAGTCAGGTCCAGCACACCTTGTCTGATTTGATACTCCCAGTTATATATTTCTGCTAGAACCACATCCACCTATAGTTTCTAGATAAGGATATATTTTCTGGATGAACTACATACTCTATAATTATAAAAATTTATATATTTTTCATATACTTAGTCTTATACATATTTTTTCCATATTTTTCTAATCCTAATCCAAAAAATATCTAAACTAATCCATTGATACAAACTATAACATCCTTACTCCTCATTACAAATCAATTCATGATATATTACATAAAATCAAACTAAAATAAAACCTAAAAGATCTAGATGTATCCTTTATTTTGGAATTAGGAACATTACATAAAATCATATATCATGGGATACTTTATTGAAAACTACCTCGAAAAGATCAAACAATTCCAATGTATTTAAAACATTATGGGATAAGTCGAGGACATACATAATAAAGGGATGAGATGTAAAACATAGTAAGGGAATAAAAAAACATAATATGAAGAATATAATTAATTTTATACAGTAGAAACATCAATTCTCCATAAAAATAATATGAATATTAAGGAATGATATTTCATGATAATCAGAACATGGATGATGTGGCAACAACTTAAAAAATTGAATCATAAGAATATGTTAAGAATAATTTCCAATACATCATAATTAATAGAGTACCATAATGGAATCAGGTTCAATACCTATCCCAAAATGAAAAATCATGATTCTAAACATTTCCCAATTTATTAGAGCAGTATATAATTTTGGTGCACCAGTTACATTCACTTCATTCTCATGCTTAAGTATACCACATAGATCATGAAACATTGATTAATTCATCATTATATTTTATTACATGAACATGTGTTATGGAAAAAATACATGAATTTAACAAATATAATGAGTTAATTTTCATTAATATGATCACCCTTGATAGGAACTGGTATGGGTATTCACAAAACATTCTTTTGGGCATGGATTCCCACGGTGAATTTTTTGTAGCATAATGGGGGCACACAAATGTTCATGGAGGATAAATTAGAGTTTAAGTTGTCTCTCACCATTTATAAATCATATTTGAAGTATAAGGAATGTTTTAAAACACAATCCAAAATTACCAATTTAAAATAAAATGGCATACAATGATGAAGATTCATGAATAAATGGGGAGAAAGAGATGATCCCTTACATGAGTGTGTGGCTCCAAATACATAGGAGGTACTTATTGAGAACCTGGGGGAACCATTGGAGGACTCTAGAGAGTAGATGTAAGATTATGGACATTATCTATGGACAATTAGTTAATTGAAATTGGATCATGGGACAATTTATATTGGAAATGAGGGGGATTTCTTTATTATTTAGGTTTTAGACTTTATATAATTAAGTAACTGAAACCAAAAACCATCCCATCATTTTTACAATGATTTATTTAAAATGTGAGTGATTCTACTTATTTTATAATTCATATAAAAAAACTTAATATTATAATTCCCTTGCTTATGTGGAGGTGAATCACACTCTTAAAGAAATTATTTTAAAACCATAAAATATATTATTGCTTTTAAAGGATTCATAAAGGATTTATAAAATTAATAAAATATAAATAATATAACATTATTTTAAATTTCCAATATAAATTAGGTTGTATAAACCATTTTTCATTTTATAATATCCACATTGAGTCATTCTTATGTCATAAAACACATTTTATATTTATAGGATATTTAATTTTTCCCTAAAAATCCAGCTATCTCAGAAAATTATAAAAAAATTCCATTCGATAATTTCAACATTATAATTTTAAAAACAATATTAATATTATCTAAACAATTTTATAAATATGTGAACTTTTAGTTTTAAATAATAATCAGCATTTATTGTGAATTATTGGTTTTTTTAGAATAATAGTTTTTTAAACCATAAAAAAATTAAAAATTATATGATCATTTATATTTAATAAAAAAATTAATATTAAAAAATTACATAAATATTATTTATTTAAGAAAAAAATTTATTCAAAAAAATAAATTCTTTAATTGAATTTTAATATCACACAAAAATAATATCCATGTTTTATAGTATCAAATTAAAAAATTAGTTATAAACTAACAGTAATATGATAAAAATATATCCATTATTTAATATAAAATAAATTAATTAATCATATTATATGTTCTTGATACAATTCCATTTAATAAACCATAAAACAACCTAAGAATGTGGTTCACAATGGTGAGTTTTTCAAGGGGTGGATTGACAAATATGGTTTGAGTCGTGGTCTCAATGAGCATGAACATACCTCATAAACAGTTTCACTCATGACTGTGTTACTGGATATCAACATTGTATTGGACAATACAGAATCCTAGATATGATATCTCCCTTAGAAGCACTGATAAATGGGATTCATATGGTACGATCCTACTAGTTGAGTCCATCAATTCCTTTTTCTGAGTCTGTTGTATTTGTTAAGACCGTATATTTATAATAATCATGTACTAATTGTTCAACTTCTACATTATCATGGAAAATGATTATTAATACTATTTTAAATTTAAAAATATATAATCAATGGTGTTAATGTTTTTTATATATCCATATTACATAATAATACATTTATTTAAAATTCTAGAGGAATAATATTTATTAAAATCCAGGTCATTACAATTTCATTTCCATGAAATATACATCTATATCAATTCGTCCATTTTGATACCTAAATGAATCATCACAGCCATCATATATTTTATCTGTAGAAATCTATATGAAACACCATGATTTTAACCCATCACTCCATCTTGATCATCTCACACTAAAATTATGATGCTCTATTACAATTTTTTTTGTTGTCGAGGATGAAATTTGAATAAAATGTGGTTGTAAATCACTAGATATAATTTGGTACTACAAAATCCCTATCTACTAGAGAAATATGTGATTTATTTCTAACATACAATATTAGACAGCTATTATTGAGATTAAATCTTAATAAATATTGATGGTTTTATTTCCTCAAACCTAAAGGATTTCTCTTGAGTAAATATTTCCTGAAACCTAAAAGACTTATTTTACCTAAAGAAAATAACTCTAAATCATGCGAATTTTTCTCACACCAAGTATTTGTCACATGGATAAATTTCATATCACCAAAAATAATTTTGTTATCAACAATATACGATAAGGTATTCTCCAAGTAAAACAACTTTTTTCCTTCAAAAAGCATCATTATATCTTAATATGTTTTCATTATATCTTTGTTCTTCATTTTTGGAACTTCATTCACCACACTATAAGAATATAGATAAATAGATATGATTTATTAGTGATTATTTATGAAAAATATAATAAAAATTAAATTATTTAGATTTTATATGTTTTATAAATGATATATATAAAATTAAAAACATAATATTTAGATGATGTTTCTAAAAAATCACCACAAAGTGTATTTTTAAATTGAAATGCATTCCCTTTTCCCATTACACATTTTGTAAACCCCCTATTTTCTATGCCTTATCCATGTTCTTTTATCTCCTCCTCCATCATCACCCTTTATGGCCTATTACTACATCCCTCCTCTTTTCAACTCTGACATCCCCATATTATTGCAAGTCCCCCCTTACTATAACATCCTCCATCATTCATCGTCCACCTTGAAATTAGTCTATAATTTTTTGTTTATTCAACTATGTATATATTTTTTCATTTCAATCAGTATCTCCCAAAGTAATTAATGGATAATGTAAAATTTTCACTGTGTTTAATGAAATGTTTTCTATTATTGTATACCTATATGATGACCATTATAAAATAATATTAAATCAATTTTTCACTTTTTATGATTGATATTAATATTTAATTAATCATTACATATAGGTATTTACATCGTTTTGTTCTCTCATATTAAGTAAAAATGATTATTGATTGATTAAATATTAATTGATAAATAAATATGGGTCATTTCATTAGTTTAATATTATATAATGGGTATGAGTATATTATTGAAACCATGTTGGTTGATGTTTTAATTTTTGAAGGATATAATTATCTTTGTTTTATGTTTGGTATTTTGTTTATTATTATTAATAATGAAATAATGGTGATTTATTCAAATGAAATATATTTTAGTGAATGGTATTTTATCATATTTCAGGACAAAAATTATTTTAAAAAATGTTATCATAATTTTTTCGAGTTTCGTAATGTTTTGGTTTAACATTTTTTGCAATTTAGAGAGATTTTATTTAAAAAATATTATTATATATGTGTTAATTTTGAAAAACATGTTATATATGTTATTTCAAATAGAAAAATTTATTAATTTTGATATGGTTTTTTTAATTTTTATAGATTTTTGTAAATAAATTTATCATTTTTTAATGTGTTGAATTTGAAAAACGTATTCTGTTGGTTATTTAAATTTTTTAACTATAGTGATGATTTTATGTGTTTTTTAGTTTTAAAAATTTTATGAGTGAAATAATTATATCTTTTTATTCCATATCATATAGTAGAGTTGTTTTGTCAAGATAAAATATTATAAAACGTTAAATAAAGAGTTAATTTTTGAGTAATGGGGATTATTACCCTGTTTGAAAATTCCTGAGTGAGTGACTGAGTGATTGAGTGAGTGAGAGATAACATATATGGATAAATAAAAGTGAATGTTTTGGAAATTTATTATGTATATATAATATTTATATTATGTTACTATAATAAATTTTAATTAAAATGTTCTATTTTATTCGTATATTTCGATATTAAATTATATTTTATTTGAATGTAAAAATAATCAATTATATATAAATAATCATTAGATTACATAACCTTGGATGAAACATCACTATGCTATGTAGTTGGAAATATTTTTTTATTTTTTAATAGAAAAATGATTCATCGATGGATGAATAAAACTTCAATATCATAAATGTAAAATTAGTTAATGGTTGAAGAGATATAAATTATTTGAGCAGATGATATTAGAGTAATTTTTCATTTTATATGAGGGATGAATTTGGAATGGGGAATCAAATGTTACAAAAAGTTCAACCATTTATATCTCTTAAAAAAATAAATATGAATTCCATAATAGTGTATAATGAAATTAAAAACTAGTTAAATTATACATTTAGGAATGTAGAGAAAAACCCTTAATATTGTAACAGAATAGTTGATACTCATATTGATGTTTTAGGTATTAACGACATGTTTAGATCTCTAAGGGAGCATGGTCAAGATGATAACATATTAATGGAAAATTTTATGAATTACTCAATTAAAAAATTAAATATTCAATGAGTAAAGAAATAAAAATGTTAGTTTAAATCAACATAAAATCATAATGATATAAGAGAATAAAAATTCCATGAATGGTTTTTTTAATAACCCTTTAAAACCACAATATCATATAGTTGTTACATAATATAAAATGGATTAGAATTTAATGCTTCATGCTTTAGGTAATAATAATAATAATGATTTTATGACACATTAATGGGATTTAAAATAATGAATAAATTTAATTAATCAAATCTATATTTCACAAATTATCATAAAAATAATAACTTGGGACTTTCAAGTAAAGGATTCAACTCTTTGGGAGCAATAAATATAAATTATATCATATATCTAGTTGTTTTTATCCATTAAAATATATATCTATAGATTTCAATGTAACAATCTTCATTCATCATAATGATTATAATTTATAGAAAAAAATTTCATAGAAATTACATTGATATCTACCTCTATCATCTTTTTTTAATGAAATGTAAATTTTATAAAAAACATTTTAGAAACATATGATAAATATATCTTGAAAATGTTGAAAAATATTTCTTAAATGTTTTTTATCATTAGTTAATTTCCTAGAATGTATAATATATCTAGTTACAAGACACTAAGTCAATTATATTTTCCAAATTATAACATTTATTTTTACCCCAATGAATACTATATATCATAAATTTGTGAATAATTTATCATAACCAATTACATGATACATCTCATCTATTTTGGTTTAAAATTTATTTATGTAATAGAGATAAAATTTTAGGATTCGAGTAAAAATATATTCTAATCACATATTATTGAATAATTATTGAATGTTGGAATAGATTTTGGGAATTATTTTCAATTGAATGATATTGGTAATATAGTTTGAACATAATCATATAAAACTAGAGAACAACAATGGAGTAATAATATAATAATATTCAAAATTATATATTACAAATTTAATTTTTTAGATCATTGTCTTGTAATTCTTTATGTTAATAAGAATGTGTGTGCCAATGTGATTTTTTACAAAAATAACATGCTAAGGAAACTGAATAATCATTTATATATTCATAAAAACTCAGAATCCCTAAATATCAAATATGACATATAAGAAAATGAGAATGAAAAGAATCCAATAACTATTTTTTCACTGAAATAAAATCAAATATATTTTTTCCTTCAATGATTTATAAAAATGTAAAAGTACTAGATGAGTAATTTGGAAACATTTAAAGATGAGATAGTTTAAACAATTTCAAATAACATAGATTAATAATTAGTGAATCTCTTATATTTTTTGAGTATTTACTAAAATTGGTTATTTATAATTTCATAACTAATAAAATTACTATAATTATAATCATTTTATGAATATTCATAAGAAAAAATTATTATATGACCTTAAAAATATCATCGTTTTTCACCATGATAATTTATTTAACTATTCAAGTGGCCATGGAAGATAAATTTATTGGGTATTTACATTATTTATGGATACATACTATAAATATATAATACATTATAATTTATTTTTAATTAATGAACTATAATTTTCAAATTCAACAAATATATGGTTAATTTATCAATTTCTAGTAATTATTCATTAGAAATATAGGTCATTTAATGTCCTTTCAATAAAACACAGAAATATGGTTTTATTGATAATGGTTACTTAACATGAAAGTGACTAATCATCTATTCATGGAATTTTAAATTGATAGAGATATGATTCAATCCCATGGTACGTGTTGATGATAATACAATCCATTATCATAAAAACAATAAATCACACACAATTCTTAATTTAGGTTGAGAAATTGGAAATGTAACCTCATTGTTATTGATATATTTTTTAAGGGGAGAAAATATTCATGGGTATTAAATAAACATGATGATGTTAATGATATTACATCATTCAAAAATGTAATGAAATGATACCCATTGGGTTTATGATGCAAGTGATTTTTGCTGAGAGTTGAACATGGTTCATAAAGTGGTGTCAATAATGGTTTGAATTAAAAAATTATCATTGATTATCATTTCATGCTACTTAGGTTTTTTATAATGAATTTTTCGCAAATTGTTTTAGAATACATGTTGATTAAGACTTTGATTGCTATTAGGAGTTACCGAGTGATAATGGGGTGTGAATAAGAAAGATCCTGAGAATTATTATGAGGATGGTTAATGATTATTTAATTATTTTCAATAAAACCCAAAGATAGGTATTTCTAGGAAAAAAGTACATAATATATTATATTAAGGTTTCTTATTTGTGGTGTTTGTTGAGAAATTAGGTTGCAAAAATTCAAAAGTGACTGTTGACATAATGGGTGGAAAAGTGGTTTTAAAAGATTTTCTATATTGAATTTTTCTGATTCATCCATCTGAATGATGCATGTACCAACCTTTCAATGGCCTGAATCACATTCCCAATCGCAATGGGTTGGAATATATTTCCTAGACACTATAGGAAGACATTTAGTAATGGTTTTTCCCGGCTATCAGAGTAAATGTGATTGTAGAAATACAATAATATATTATAATGAACAATTTGTATATTATATTTCCAAATTTAATTAAAAATGACACAAAAAACCTAATAAAAACAATGAAAGTATTAAACAACAATAAGAACCCAAAACATCACCCACCACCCACGTCTCCCACTAATGAAAGGAAAAGATACCCACCCAATGGATTTTCTTCTCCCACCAAGATCTATAGTTATCCTTTGTCCATAAAATGAATTTAAATCATAGTTATACAAATGAAATAAAATTATTACTATCCTTAAATGGATTAAATATCTGAATATCATCTCTGAAACTATTCTAGAAACCTCTAACTAAGATAATAATATAAGTGTGAGCATATGATCAATCAGTAGGCCAACAAAACCCATATAATAAATGGAAATACCTTAGGAAAATAATTAATATATTTTTAGTTTAAACATATTTTATAATATTAGTTCATAAAATTCTTAATTAAAAACAACAAGACCACTTTTAACCAACTGCCATTTTTATAAAAAAAAATTCTAGTTATACATTTTAAGTGAAACCCTTAAAATAAGGAAAATTAAATCAAAACACATTCCCCCTTTATCATCCTCTTATGAAAAATCAAATTTTCAAATATAATTTTAGGGTAAGTAAATTTTTTATACTCTT
The DNA here is from genome assembly GCA_963277665.1 of Viscum album. Classification (NCBI taxonomy): domain Eukaryota; kingdom Viridiplantae; phylum Streptophyta; class Magnoliopsida; order Santalales; family Viscaceae; genus Viscum; species Viscum album. The sequence continues at coordinate 1,899,287,139 of OY728121.1, read as the reverse complement.
TATGAAAACCAAACCATTTACCCTTTTCATATATTACATTTAAAATGTTTCTAAAATTCCATATTTGAATGTAATAAAAAACACACACACATAATGGGATTATGTACAAGTCACAGGGAGAAACAATAACATTAGAAGGAAAACCACAAATTGTATGAGATAAAATATAAAACCAACAACATGTTAACACATGACTAATATCACATGTAATATACTCACATGATCAAAATAGAATAGAGAAGTCATAACATTTCAAACATATCATGAGGGGACGCCTGCAAGACCAGTATGATAAATAATGTAATCACATCAACGGAACAACTACTGATATGTTAAGGGTCGCACATCCCGTCAACTGAATAACTATTACCTAGTCTAATTAGTGACCCTCCCACAAGACATAAATATTTACAATTGCAGTCAACTACACATTTCATAATCTTTGCTATCCATGTGACATTCCCAAACTCCAACATAATATCCTAGGGACCCTAATGGAATTATAATAGGAGTTTGGCCATGATCAAAACAAATTTCATCCCTGGAAAATAATAAATCCCATAGGATAACATCATAATCACATAATTTCCAAAAAAAATCACATCCCTTAACAAGATCGATGACCCATAATAACTTCATGAATCAAATTTTAATCATCCATCACATGGATACACATAAAAATCATCAACAAATACAAAGGGTCATAAAAATTGAACTATTAACAACAAATCAATAATCACATAAGAGTTTGCGAACAATAATTTCACTTGTCACGTATTGTATAAAATTTATGTATCCCATATACAATAAAAATTGTAATCCAAACACAATCCATGGTAAATCACAATCAATGCCAAGTTTCACCCATAATAATTGAATGAAATATCTATTTCGTTTGAAAAAAAACCATGGATTTAAGAATGTTTAAAACCACTATGAATCCCAATACCTCAAAAACATTCAAATAATTTAAAATAAATTCCATTAATTTTATAAAACAATATCTATAAAACATTACACACCCATTTGAAAATGTAATCGAAATTAATCATTATTTCAAAATATCTAAATTTTATTTTTAGAAATCCAAATGGGAGAGTATTTAAAAATATTTAAAATAAATTATAAAACCAATGAATCTATTAAAGAGAAAAAAAATACTTCAATAGAATTAAAAAACACATTAGAAAATTTTTTAAGGTCCAGAATGGTATTTTTTCCAGTTCATGGAATGAAAATGAGATGGGTACCAGGGAGAAGAAGAATTGCTAGAAAAATTATAGAGTATGGAAGACAAGATATTACCTTGATGTATCAATAAACAACACCAGAAAAATCAAGAAACAAATATAATGAGGATGGTCAATGGAGGAGGGTGTGTGCGACATAGGGGGTTCTTGGTTGGGGTGTCACATGATAAGTGATAGGGGGAGAAAGTTACCAAAATATCGATAATTAGTTTAGGGTATTTAGGGATATAATTTTTTAAAAACATATGAACATGATGAACAATGTAAGTAACCAATTTTACAAACTTTTCACTTACTGTGTTTTCCATACTAGTCAAACACGATGAACTCACATGGTTTCCCATAGAAAATTCACACATTTTAGCAGACTATGCTCAAATAGTGTGAATCCTCTCTATCATGGTCTAACCCATAATGCACGATTGGCACATAATAAGTTCTAACCACTCACAATCTATGCACAGTACCAAAACAATCATACATTTTAAAATTTCATCATAAACACCATGGGAACACCCCATGTCTAAAGTTTAATAACTTAATAGCATAGTGGCATGATTGCATCCAAATAATACCCACCATACTAATTTATACCTCTAGAAAGTCTCATATCCAAGTAGAGGAAAAACAAGAATGAATTATATGGAAACTATCAACAATAAATAAAATCCTCAAGTGACCAAGATTCCTAAAAAACAGATCAATAAATGCTTTGAATAATTGGAGACCAAACATATGTCTCACCACCATTTATAATTAATCTAAAATGGTGGAAAAACTAACAACCACTTTCCATAAAATAAGAGGATGATAGTGACAAACCATGTTCCAGATATAATCATAGGGTATTTATGAAGATCCACCATCCAATCCCAAAAAATCCAAAACAAAAAAGAGATAACTAGTTTGAGAAACACTCTAAAGAATACCACAACCAGATCACTAAAACATATCATCCACACAATGATATCACAATGAAAAAAATTACTTAAAAATAAATGATGTGACTTTAACATAAGGGCTGCAACTAGTATAAGAGGGTATTTAGATCTATCTACTCTGAACACCATCCCATGTTAGTTAAAATGTAAAACACTTTCTAGGGACATCCAAGATGGACTAGGCACAAAAATACACCACAAGTATCTAATCATGCACCCTAGGTTCCTCCCATGTCTGACCTAGAAAAAAACCTACCCCAGGACTACACCACACATTGGAAAAACCAAATATCATCAAGTGATGAGGGATAATAAAATTCCAAAGGAAACACCACCCGTAACATCCAACCCATGCCGAACCAAATAAAATAAAAATATAAGGCCTCCTCAAGCAGAAATGGCTCAAAACGCAGTGATTATAAATTCAAAAATAAATCATCTCACAAAATGGATACAAGTAAGCACTGAAAAGATTCACTAAAAATGGACACTAATCCATCAAACCATAGACATCACAAAAATTAACTAACGAATCATTCAAACCCCAATCTTCCACATGAGTTTTCATTAAAATTTATTCTTAACAATAAAATCATCTAGACCACGATTATGGGACTAAACCCCTAGTCCCTAAAATCTCCAAAAGAATCACTAAAGAAAAAATACCTTAGATAAAACCCATGCACATCCCTCTGAGATGAAAATCACACCAGGAACTCCATTTATAGATTGGAAATTGTAAAATAGAAGAAAGAAGGACCCCTAAAGAATTTTTTTGACTAGACCATTATTGGTGTTAGGGGCCAACATCAAATAATCTAAGATATGGACCCTTGTATAGTCATATCACTAAAATGAAACCAAACTGTCCCAAAACAAAAAGTGGAAAAAAATTCATCTATTAAACATGAAATGTATTACCAAAATATCATTTTTAAATCCAGTATACCATTAAAATTTGCCATTATTACAAAAATAACTGAAATAATTTTTAAAAAATATTACAATAATAACCTACTATAATTTGTTAATTTCAAAATTATTCTACGACTTATTTCAAAACACACAAAACATTTTTTAAAAGCAAAACATTATTCTAGGTTTAAAAATAATCAAGCACATCTATTTTTGAAATACATTTTATATCACATTAATCATTCAAAATACAAAAACAATAATGAAAATAACAAAAAACCACAAAAATCAATTGGGAAATTTCTAGTTTACCATAAAATAGGAATTCTACATTTAAAACACAAGGTGAACATTATTAGAAAATTATGTCACATAGAAATTTTTTTCCATATTCTAAATTAAATTAACTTCTTCAAAAAAATTCCATAAATGAATCCTAATATGAAAACAATCTAAAGGCCTTGTTTTAAATGAACCCCCATTTTTTATCCTGAATCCCATCTTTCACACATAGAATATAATTTCCCATCGCATGAAAAAACTTCATAATAAATCTATAAAAAAATCCACCAAATAAACCCAAATAAGAAATCTTATCAATGGAAAAAATATGAACTCTATCCCATTAACCTTAAAATAAACTCAAAAATCCATTTGTTAAGAGGAATAAGTACAAAAATAAATTAGGATGTAAAAGCAAGAATGACATGGGCACATGGTTGAAGGTCACATTAAAATTATGTGTCAATTCCTATATAGTGTCCAAAATTATGAATTTGACTGCCACAGGGTTTGTTAGGCCCTACTAATTAATCTTATGTATTAATTTCCTTCTTTGTTGTTATCCCATGACATCAAATACGACCCCAAGGAAAGTCATGTTCTTCCATTGCAGATCAATCACCACTTCTATATCCATCAAACCCTAATCCAAAATTTCATAAAAAACGAAAATAAAATTAAATATCTTAACTTCCAATGGAATCATGAGTCTGAGGGAGAGAAAGTTATCATGAAACTCTCACAACACAGACCTCCCAATTCCCGAAATTAAAATTTCAAATCTACCAACACGTCAAATATAAGAGTTAACTCCATATTCTTAGGCTCCTATATAAAAAGAGAACCTAAATTTCTCATGCTATATAGAAAAAACTAGTCTGGTTCACCCAACCCACCGATGACTGAATAGGCTTGATACATGACCAAAGTGAATTCGTTGACCCCCATGGGATGACAAATTATGTTTGGGCATCACATGAATAATCATGATAATGGATTTTACAAATAATAATTGTAAATTGGATATAAGGAATATAAGAAAATAAGGTGAGACTCGTCGGTATATCAAACATCCAAGCTGAATGAGAAAGGAAGAAACTACGGCCTTACAATAAACAATAAATGAATTTAAAAAAAGTGCACCAAAAACATCCCTCACCATCCCAGTCTCCCTCTCTTTCATGGAAAACATTCCCACCTAATGGATTTTCTTTTCCCAGAAGTATTTTTTGTTACTGTCTATCCGTAGTATGTTGTAAAAGATTAATTTGAAAAATAATACCACATAAAGAAAAACATACCTGGCATTCTAGGAATTTAAAGACAAGTCCTACCAAAATCATGTAATTCGCAAAACTAGCCTTATGAAATATAATAAACACAAATAAAAAAAGGAAAAAACACTGTAAATAGTAGGAATGAAATAGATCCATGATCTAGAAACTGAGATAATAATATAGTATTGAGTACAAAATCACTTAGTAGGCCATGAATACCTTCCAAAACTATGACAATCCCTTATTAAAGTATTTTAAAATTTATATTACTAATATATCTTATAAAAAAGGTATTTATTTTATTTATAAAACCAAACCGTAAGGATACTTATCAAATTCAACATTTTTTCTAAAAACAAATCGAGATATATATATATATTAAATGATACCTTTAAAATTAGGAAAAAAACATTTTCCCATTTTTAACCTCTCATGATAATCCCCTTTCCAAAAACAATTTAACGGTAAAAAAATTATTTTTAACTCTAAATGAAATCCAAATCATTTTCACTTTTTAGTGCATAAATTCTAACTATTAAGACAAGATCATTCCATGATTATAAGAAATTCATAACAATAATATCATCATACTAGCCAAATATGAGAGTTAATTCACTAACCAAGTTTCCACAAACCCATGACCATACCATATCAATGTACGAATAATATTCATCAGTTATCAGAAAAGATCATAAACTAGCCAAAAAGGTATCAACACACAACATGAAATTCAGAAGAAATCATGTCAATGGGATACTTAAAATCGACAAGTAATTGGGTATTCTCACATCACCTAGTAATCCTCGAGGAATCGACTAAAATTCCACCCCCAAGAATATCTTGCTCCACAATCAACATCCTAACACATCTTGAATAACCCCTCTAAGTGATAATCATACAACAATGGTCACCTATAATTTTTACAATGAACAAATACTAAAAATACAAGATGATACACAACAACGTATTACATGATAAAAAACATAGATTGGTATAATGAGAAATTATATAGAAACCTATAATTTCATGTGAATCAATATCAAACATGGTAAAATCAACTCTAGAAACTATCATGTAAAAAATATCATAATAGGTCTCATAGGATATGAACAAAAACCAATGTGTGATGAAAGTTCAATAACGGACATCAATTATTCCAACAAAAAATATAATAAGGAATCACATGTAACAAAATCCCCAAGATTTATGAATCTTCCTACTTCACTGTTTTCACTATAAATGTAATGGTTTGTTGAATATATCATAATCCAATCCAAATTTTCAAACCAATCAGAACATTATCAACTTCCAAAAACACTAGGGGATGAACATTATAAGAAATTTAGATCAGTTGGACGGCTTCCTGGACATCTAGAAGGCCCCATGCCACATACAGGGTACCACATAGTTGGGGAATACATAAAACTTCCACCACAAATTATAGGTTAACACAATAGTTAATTGTTGAACTAGAAGAGAAAACTATGATGAAATACAAATATATTTTGAATGGGCACCACCCATCATGGAAAACTACAACTATGAAATTTGAACATTTGGGATATTGGTTCTGGACTATGGAAGGGATTTTTCCTATAATCTATTAAGTACTCTAGATAAATACATATTGATGAGGAAATATTAATATTTTTATGGTATTAATCAAATTAGGAAATCCTCATCAACTCCTCATGAATTACCATCTTAAATTCTATACTGAAGTACCCAAATCAATTTAATAAAGGATCCCTAAAATAATTTTATAATAGGATATTAAAATTCTTAACTCCATAAGATCAATGTTAGGGTGAATGGATGTTCAATATATCTTGAACCGGCCTGGGAAATTTTTTCACATGGTGTAACCCACCAAGGTTTAGCTTCTTGAAAATAAACAGCCAAAATAAAGGCTATAGTGAAACATACATCTATTAGAACCACTATAGTTCAAAAATTTCCATTGTAGTGTAGCCTATCCTACATGGTAGTATTATGTCTCATCCACCATGAACATGGTGTAGTGAAAACTATTTTCACTAGAGTATTACTGAAACAAATAAATATTTCACACGATTCTCATGGCCCAAAATCTATTACCCAAACCTTTATCTACAAAACAAATGAGGATACATAGAGAAAAAATGATTTTTATGGGGGAAGAATTTCTAGGATTTAAAATTCTCACTCTATAAGGACTTATCTTCCCAAATATGTGTATCTATTGTTCTTGTTTCAATAATTATCGCCATTGATATCAAACATCATCCTTCCTCTACAAAGTCTCCTCCTAGATTCATCTATGTGTTCAATGAACCAATACAAGTGGTACCATAATTTCTCAGAGGACTATAAAATTTAGGTATATAAGCCACATCATATTATCTGCAAATGATATATCTTGTCCCAAATCAATGTACTCGTAGTCTATAAAATGCATAAGAATGGGCATGTACCTCTAAGGTTGTGACATATAAAACACATCATGCATACCTCAGTAGATACATGAAAAATCATGATTATATTAAATTGTACCATTCTATTAGTTAATCATTAAGGGTCCTAAATACCATAGTGTTATCTTTCCTTTCCTCATAATGCATCGGGGGCCTACCTACATAGTCACTCTCGAGAAAACCTGATCAGAGATAAACAACTCCAACGGTATCCTCCTATGGTCATAATATGTTCTCTTCATACTCTGAGTGGTGATTATCTTCTTCTAAATTATATGTACTCCCTTAGTGGTCTCCAAAATCAAATTGGATCCCACAACATCTACCTCACCAACCTCATTCTAAAAAATAAATGAACGATATGAACTTATATTAAAGCCTCATAAGGTGTCATCTAATTTAAATCCTTGAAACTATTTTTATATGATAGCTAAACCACATATTTAATATTATCTGATGATCCACCAATTTTCCAAATTTAAGCTCAAATAATTTCCCTGAAGATGTGTATCAACTGCTCAGATTTTTCGTATGTTTGAGGATGTTACAATAAGAACAATAACAGATGAGTCCCTAGGTACTTATAGAAGAATTTCCAAAACAATGTTGTAAAATGTGTCTCTCTTTATAAAATATCACAATATAAAATAAATATTATCTCATATATATAATGCTTTTCCATCTCATCCATAGAGCGAGTATCTCATATAAGTAAAAATTATTTATTTTATTCAGCTAATGAACGATCACCTAGAAAGAATAAAAATTATTTGGATCCTAATTAACCCTATAAAAAGTACTGTCATAATATATTACAACTCATGCATGGAAACTAAATGTGGCTTGAGTGAACCACAAAAAAACTTGTGCATGGCCTTTACCTTATGGCTAGTAAGGCATCCAAACACAAACCATGTGATTTCACTCAAAATTTCTAACCATTATAATCAACTCAGTAATTTGTGCTACATATTCATCAAACTTGGATATACCTCCCACCTTTAGGTATGGAAGTATTTCCATACCTCTCTTTTATGAAATAACGGACAACAAATCTCTCAAGCATAATGATCACACAATCATTTATTAAAGTCCACTCAGGTATCAGATCACCTCCAGCTAGTTGTTTCTGCATCACAACACACTTGAGGTTGGAATCATGCCCTTCCCTTATCTTGTATACCAATGAATATATGAAAACTAATGGAATACAAATCATTAATCCCTAGTCCTCATAATAATCTATTCTTTAGTCTTCCAACAACCTCATCAAGCTCTAGTACTCTTTTAAATTCATCACATGGAGATCTTACTTTACCTATATCTTATGGATAAGAGAATCCATAATGATGTTATCTTTACCTAGTGAATAATTCATCTCATAATAAAAATTATTTAGGTAATCTACCCTGTTCCTATTTCATAGAATCAGGTCCCACTTCATAATGATATTGGGAAGGATATTGCGGTCAGTTTAGACAATAAACATCTGACTGAAAAGATATTTTCACGAACACTTCGGATCATGGACCATGGATTCTAGATCCAACTATTTAAGATGGTATTTTCATTTGTGGTTTCATAGATGACATGACCCATAATCTAATACATACTACCAAAACATTATTTTTTCTCCCATACAAATTTATGATGAATCAAACCTATGGAGTACTCAATCCCATGTTTGGTAATATCATCACCTAATTTGTATTCAACCTGCTCTTCATCTCAAGAAATTCATCCTCACACCAGTCCATCTATTATATTATTACTACTTTCATTGATAGAAATATCATGAGTGATGATAATCATGATAATTTATAGATAAATAATTGATAATATATTTCTAGGCTTAGAAATCTAATAATCTCAAATATGTTTATGTGATTTTTCTAGGACATCATTGCATATAATTTATCTATGTCCAAGGATATACCTATCTAGGACTATAATGACCTTTACATAAGTAGCCAAATCCAGTGGAAAATTTATTACATTAATACTTGATATATGTGAACACATCCTAAAGCACTAAATACTATAACACTCTTGGTAAAATGGATTAATACTTTAATCTAAAATTCTATTTAAAAACACAAAATAAATAACATTTAGAGTGTAAATATTTTGATTCCTTAATCTCATTCAATGATTCCCTATTTATATCCAGGGGAATAAAGAAAAATAAGTTTGAGCTAATATTCATAGTAAGGTTTACATAGAGTGGAAGTAATCCTAATTTAATATGGAATAATAAATAAGGAAAGGAAAATAATAGAAAACACATTACATTTATTCAACAACATGGGAATGAATAATAATATATGAGTAAATAAATATAAAATGTTAAAATATAAATAATCATATCAGCTTGTATCATTTCCATTGATATTCAAAATAATTGTATAAACATTAATAAATGATTTTATAATTATGTAATTCATAATATATGAAATCTGAAACATATCATTTGTTTCTTTTTCCAAGACATCTAAAAACATTATCAAGTCCACATTCCATGACAACAAAATAAATAGGTATGTTTATAGCCAAATACCCAACCTATATTTTCTCATGATACCTTCCAATTCATCAATTAGATATATAATTTCTTTCCCCACCATCTCTAAGAAATTATTATCTATTCATCATATGAATAAATTGTAAAACTTAATCAGCATTCATTAATAATAAATAACAATATATATTGAAAGAAATTGTATATAAAATGCCAATAAATTCCCCAATAAAACTAACAATAAACCATCTAGAAAAATAATATAGATTGTATCATTAAAAAATATCCCTAGTGTATTATAAGTAAAATAGATGGTTATTTTCATTTAAGAATAGAAATACTCTAAAAATATCATCAAAAAAATCTTTATAAAAATACCCTTTCAACATTAAAAATAACCTTAATAATAAATTTTTTTCCAAAATATAAGGGAAATTATTTATTTTAAATTAATCATGGAAACTTTTAAAGGTATATTCAAATCATTTTGTGGTCATGATTTTGATAAATTATGTTCATTTCTAGTATATAAAAATAATGATTCATTTCACTTTCGGAATAAATTTCCAAAGAGGTCTTCATTTGTAAAATGAATATAGGGTTATTTTTAAACAATATTTTTTAAAAATTAAAAAATTAGTTAAAAATATATTTAATAAATATTTTTGTAATATTAAAATATTCATTAAATTATTTATGAAAAATAATAAAATGGAATAGAAAATTTTTAAACCAAATAGAAAAATAATGCTGTCGATTTTCAAAAACATTATTTTAGTATCATGAGTATGTAAAGAGTAAACAAATAAAGTAAAACATGTAATTTATTTAAATAAATAGAAGTTGTGAAAATATATTCTGTAAAATATATAATTATAATATAATTCCTATTTGGAGAAATAAATGTAAATAATCCTCCATAATGATGAGATCATCAAATATTCACTTACCACTTTAGTTACATTTGAATCATAAGCCCCATGATAGAATAAAACCAAATTAAAAAATAAATATCATTATAATAAATAGAAACATTATATAACAACTCCAAGTGGTAATATATTCATAATATAATAAACTATAGGTGCATAATAACAAAATATGTCACATGGAAGGGAAATTGAGATGAAATCCATTAGAATGATTGTATCATTTAAGTGATAGTCCATCAATGAAGTGATTATGGGTAAAAAAATATAAATAAAAAAAATAAATATGAAATATATTTATTAACATTGTTAGAGTAAATTTTACACATAAACATGGAAAAACATAGTCAATAAAATTAATGTACAACCCAGTGAATGGAAATTGAGTTAAAACCCCCTTACAACATTGTCAAATTTCAAATCATCACCTTCATGAAAGATATAAATTCAAATGAAACATTAAATAAAATAAGTATAAATTAATTAATGATATAAAATTTCAGAGAAGTTTTAGAGAAACCATATATTATATTCATGGTTTTTAAAAAAACATATGCCGTAAAGAAGAAAATTTTATTTAAAAAACCCTTTACATTCTATCTGACATTATTCATTTGTGGTCAAAAATTATTTATAGTAAATATATATTTATTTTAACTATATTACATAAACATAATCATGTGTATCATACAATATTTTTTTTAAGTATATACTTTTATCACAGATTTATAAATAATTATTTTTTAAAATCTAAGTTCGGGGTGATAACTGCTTCATTATTCACATCTATTTTGGTTCAGTAGTTTTGATCCTAGATATATTATAATTATTCTATAATATATATAATTTTAATAATGATTTAAATATCATATAAATATTTATTATATATATAATGATCCATAAATATTAGAAATATAAAAATTAATAACAATGTTCATTAAGATGGAAGGCCATATATATGCATGAATGCTATTTTCACTTTTCTATGGATGGAATGAAAAAAGGTAAATAATAATTAACCATTATAAAATATATTTTTTTGTAATAAATTAAATATATATTCATTAAATATATCCTTACCACCACCCATGTAAATTGTAAAAAAATTATGAATCAGATCACTATGTGGATGTTGTAGTCCATACATGCGCATAAGAAAAAAAATTATTTTTTAATAGACTGGAATGTAATATTATATATATATATATATTTTTAGTTATAGAAAAATATTTTTGTAATAAATACCATATATATTTATTATTTTTATATTAATAGTCATCCATGTAAATTATTTCTTAAAAAGAATTACACCATTACATGGATATGGTTAGTGAGACATATGCACAAGTGACATTTTTTTCATTTCATATGATGGAAGAGAGATAGAAAATGGATTTACCATAATCAAAATAATATTTATATATTTGTATTATATTTTAATTATTTCCATTTTATAATTACAACACATTAATAATAAGTATAAAAAAATTACATAAATGAGTTGGTAGAGTCAATTACCTTTTATTTAGTAGTCTTCCTTTAGTTCTCTCCTAAGGGACATAGGATTTTTATTTCTGAATGGTACGAACCTCTAGAAATTATAAAAGTATATTTGGAAGTAAATTTTTCATGGTTTTTTATTTGGGATGACAGTATTTGTGTAATAAAAGGTAATAAATGGTGCCCTTTTATAAGTGATGGGTGGGGAATTCCTAATATTTATTAAAGTATTAAATTAATATAAATAATTTTATTAAGCACCAATGGATTAATATTGATATAATTAAAATAAAATATTTTTATTATTATAAATCCTCTCATATAGTAAAATAATGGCAAATAGTGGTTATGTTTTCAATATTATCAGTTATTTTTAACCCGTAGTTAACCATTTTGACATTTACTGCAATATGATAGTTTTATGCCTTTTAAGGGTCATGAATGTCATCATTAAAGGATAGGAGACACATAAATGGGAAATGGTATATATTTTAAACCATGTACCATTCATATATTTCAATAAATTTTTTAGGAATTTAAAATCATTAAATTAAATATTATTTATTATAAAACATCATTAATGTCATTTATAAACCTATTCATTTAATCTGATATAAAGACTTCAAGAAAAGTATTTAATTTGAATATTGACTCATAAAATGACTATAATATTTTATATATATCTATAAAATTTATGGTTCAATGTAACTTAATTTTTTTTTCTTTTAGTTTTTTTAGAAATATTAATTTTATTTTTCTATTAATTGAATAAATACTAAATTAACATTACGTAAGAATTTATGTTAATTATTTATTCACTATAAATTTGAAATAAATTATGATAATAAAAAATTATTTTATACGTAAAATAAATATTGAAAATAAAAAATTTTCAATTTTTATCCATGTAATAAAAAATTGGAGTGATTATACTCAAAAGAGTGGAAGTTTGTATTTATTCTTTTCTTAAATTTATATAAAGGTCCCAATCAAAGAAATAAATAACCATATGATTATATATTTCAGAATTATATGGGAATTGACATAATGAACTCATGTAATAAGATAAATTCAAGTGTTATAGTAATTTTTAGTGCATATCATATTATTTTTAACATTAATCACCCAATTAACCCATTACCGATGTGATAAATCTTACCACAATTATTATTCATAAATCATATAAATAAAAGGGAAATATTTTCCAAATTTATACCTCGTCATTATAAATATAAAATAAAATTTTCAATTTTCAATTTTTAGACGTTGAATAAAATAATTTAATACAAAAATAAAAATAAAATGAAAATCATTTTCCCCAAAAAATACTTTTTTAGAAATAAAAATATTCTAATACCAAGAAAACAATAAAATTGATTAAAATAAAATAAACTGAATTATTAATTATATGATAGAAATAATTTTATATGGAAACAATTTTTAAAGAAATCATACTTTTGAAATTAATAAAATTGACGTCGAATTGTCAATGAAAATTCATCTTTTTCACTATCCACGGGAAAATCAATATTTTTAGAAAAATAACAAAAAAACACTCTAATATATATTTCGAATAGATATTTAAAAAGAAGTTTCATTTTTAAAATATAAAATTTCTAAATTTTAATGAAAATTATTTTAATATTTTCCCATAATAATAAGTAAAAACCATTTTTGATGAAAATGTATTTTTAAGAATAAAATGTCTATACTAAAATTTGAGTACTTGTATATTAATAATTATTTAATAAATTTATATTTATTAAGTATGTAATATATATTTCATTATGTGTATAACCCTAATCATTCCTATAAATTTACTATCTCGGTTATAAAAATATTATTTAAAAAAATATTTCATAGATTATTTAAGCCTACTATTACATATTGTATATGATATTGAACATTGTTCCCCTTTATAATCTAGGGGTATTGCATTACCTCCCACTTTAATAATTTTGACATATAAATTTTATCTTTTTCTATGTAAATTTGGGTCTAACATTTGAAAAATCATTTATTGAAAACAGACATATTAAAAATGGTTAATAAAAATTACTCGCAAAAAGGAAAGTGATATACAAAGGACATCTAGAATAACAATAAATCAAGGTTTCCAAATATGTGAACATTATTGGGATGTTAAAATATGGACATAGAGGAGAAATTTAACACTGAATAACAGAAGGAGAGTAATATTGAATATGAATTTTAGTATTATAATGACCAAAAAACAATAAACTTGTGATGAGTTAATGGAAATTGATTCTACAAAAATTAGGGTAAATGTATAAAATATTTATTTCATGAACCTTTTTATAATTTCTGAGGTATTATTTTACTATCATCTAAGAGAATACATAAAAATATACTTGATTTCTTTCTATTTCATAATAAAAATTTCATCAAACTCATCTTCACATCTTACTCTAGGAAAGGAATATTCAAGATAAAATATTTTATTCTTGAAGAACTAAAACTAACTTTTAATGGATCCTAATATCCATAAAAGAGTGATAAGTCTTTCGGTCTATCTATAAATATTTACAAAAACCAAAAAATTTGGCACATGATTTCCAATATAATACACTAATCCCTAAAACCAAAAAAATCACTCCCAATAATATAATTAATCCATTTAATATGTATTTATTATTTAAATCCTTTGAAAATGTGTCTGTAATAATTCAAATTATAAAAACATAAAAATAAGGTCACTAAATTTAAATATAAGCTTAACATTAATCCCATGGGAGGGTCAAACTAGGGTATAATATGTTAACACTCACCATTCACCAGAATGGTGGCCATGATATAATAAAACAACTCTTTTGGGGGTTATTTAAAGAAATTAATCTCATTAAAACGATTTCCAATTATTTTATCTTGATAGGATTGTATTTCTAGGAAACTTACTTAATCTCAACTGTAGAAAAACATTATTATGTTATACTAAACATAAAATCATCCTTAGATTCATTCATATGGTTTGGTATTCTAATGTATGTTCTCTGAAATATATTTACTAATATATTATTTCCTTAATATGTTAATAGATACAAATAAGTTCAATTTACACTATAATTTACACAAAAATTATTAATTTTTGAGTTTTTAAAATATTTTTTCATTATTTTTTTAATTGAACAAATACTAAATCAGTGTATCATATGTATTTAAGGTAATTATTTTGTCACTATAAATTTGAAATAAATTTATCTCATAAAAAATTATATGTTCTTTCAAATAATGAATTATAACCGAACATATCCAATTTTTATCCTTATAATAAAAATTTAGTGTTATGAATGATAACAGAGTGATATTTTGATTTTGTTATTTTATAAAATTAATATAAAAGTACTAATCAAATAATTATGACACCATGTTTTGATATATTATATAATTTGATGTTAGCTTATAAGATACACTCATTGAATAGTGTAAATTAATATGTTATGGTAATTTTTTATTCCTTGTGATATTATTTTTAAACATAATTTTCCAATTTTCTATTTATCGATGTGATAATTTCTACCATGATTACAATTCAAAATTCCTAAAAGTAAAAGGTACTTATATTCTGAATTTGGTCATCATGATTCCAATATTGTAATACATTCTTTAATATATAATTTATAGAACTATCAAAAATTAATTTAAGATAAAAAATGAAAAACTCAATGAAAAATTGTTTTTTCTGAAAAAATACGTTTTTATGTATGAAAATGTTTTAACTAAAAAATTAAACAAAAAAATTTATTCCAGTAAAATAAATTTTATTAATAATAACATAATAGGCCTAATTTTACTTTTAAACATATTTAAAAAAAATGATCTTTGGTAAAAAAATGAATCAAAAATCCAATATTCAATAAATATCCATATTTTTTACTCTTTACATGAAAATATATCTTTCCAAAAAACTATAAAAAGTCATTATAAAATAACTTTTACATGATTATTATAGAAAATAATATCCATATTATAAAATAAAATTTCTAAACTTTCCATAAATTATTCATAATATTCACTCACAAGAAGTAATAAATTCCATTTCTTAAGAAAACAGATCTTTAAGAAGAAAATGTCTTTACTAAAAACTATATGCTTATTTAATTTGAATTAATCAATAAATTTGAATTTATTCATTCCTTTATATAAATTTCATAGTTTTGATAATCATATTAATTCCCAAAAATTTAATATCAAGGTTATAATGGTCATAATAAAATATTTTCTCAGTTCTTTTATGCAGGATGTTGTCTGTTGTATATTCTATCAAACATAATGTTATTTTAAAATCTAAATCTGTAACACAAAAAACAAAATACCCAAAAAAATATTTACTCTCATATCCATAAGACACATTTCTTCATCTTCCGATAAGATCAAATAAAACTCAAAACTATCTTGGGGTTTTTGATATGATCTACTGGAGTAAGGAATTAGATGTGGATGTCATTCATGAGAACAAAGATGAATGTGTCTATATATGGTTGGAAGATATTTTTCATGATAATCATGAACATTATTTGTGTGTTTTCACCCAAAATGACATTATCACATACTCATACGTCCCATACATTCTATGAAACTCCATTTTTAGATTTTCATCCTCTCTAACTCACAGATGTTGGTAGCCCAATCTATGATAAATCTTGGAGAACCACTCAAATCCCTTTAACATATATAAAAGATAATTTATTTTGGGAAATGGGTATTTTTTTCTTTACATTGACCTAGTCTAGCATTGAATAATCAATACAAAGATGAGGAATACCATCCACCATCATCGAAAACAATATAGGTGTAGCACCATGTTATGAACTTTGGATGATAAATCCCTTCCTTTCTAAGTCATCTAGCTATAACTCTTACTCTTTAAAATTGGTTATCTCTATACAAAAAATGGTATCAAAATGAGTTTTCTATCTATCATGAAAGTAATCGCAATTACAGCTCCTCTATTAGGATGAATTAATTTTAATTTGTCTCAAAGGATGTATTGATAGAGATATATGATTGGAGGAAGAGACAAATGGGATGTTATTGATATTGATGAAAGAGAAAATCCCCTCATTTGTTCCTTAAATTGAACTGGGATGGCTTAATTCATGTCAAAACCATCCTTCTCCCAGGTTACACTCTCAAGTTATTACATATATCTCTCCCTTTGAAGATGTAAATAACACCCATCTATGATATGAATCAATTTGAGATTTGAAGCAAGTTAGTATGTCCTTACTGAGAATCAAATCAAATGTTTTGATCTCTATAATCATGAATTCCCATAGATAATCATATCCATTAATTATTAAGGGACACACTAGATATCACTGAAGGCATCACACTCTCATTCAAAATTGTGTATCAAGGGATATTAACTCAGATTATATCTTTAATAGTATGTCAAGTTCAGAAACTACATTAGTAGATATGAAATAATGGGAAGAACAAGTATCAAACAAGGAAATAGATAACATAGAAGTGATCAGAAATATACATAGAATAGTAGATATCACATCTACTCCATTTTGTAGTGACGGTTCTATAACATACACATGAACTTCCTCAACTCTATATCCCTTTACATGAGTTGTATGAGTAGTGTGTGTCTGATACTGAGAACCCTAGCCATATTTCGAAGTCAAAGATAATAGGATAAACTTTACTCAATGGAAAATCATCCTCAAAACCCTATATAAAATCATCCATATCTTCCATATCTTATATAATATCAACACATTATATGCAGTTTTGAGTAGAACCAAATATAATGTCTAAATAGTCTATATTTTTTTAACCATTGAAATTTCAAGGAGGAAGATTTAGCTATACTCTTCTCCACCAGCATATCAGTGTTCTAGTGCGTGTGTTTGGTTCTCCTCATCCCACTTCTAGAATAATCTCTCATAATAATTATAGGAAACTTGTTCAATAGCTCTCTATGGACAATGAGTAATATTCTAAACCTATCCATCACCAAAACCTTCTCAAAGGTTAGGTCCTTGGGAAGCACCTATGTTTACATTTCTAGTTACTATCCCATAACATGATGTCCAATATCCAATCAAAGTAATATCATAAAAAATCAATCCTTCTATACCTTGTTCTTAGTTAATAGAGGAATTACATGATGTAACATTGTAAACTGGAAAAAATATACAGATTCAGTCATTTAAGACTATTTAAATTCTATGGACTCCACATCCTGGACCAAATTGATTATGTCAGAAAAATACACCTCCTGAAAAAATACCTTGATGGTATCCTATGTAAGACCCTATCATGTTCTATTCTAACTCATAGTTATCCATGATCTCTTAGTGTCTCCCATATACATAAATGTGTGTTCAATCAACTTATAATACTGAGGAGTCTAGAAAAACGTTAAAGTAATCTCTATAATGTCTATCCAATCATTTTCATCCAAAAACCCACCAGTACCATGGGAATTGAGGGGATGTTGGAGCTAGAAATCCCAAAGAAGCTCATTCATGGTTCTCTGCATAATCTGACCTTGGACATGAACAATCCAAAAGAATAATTGATAAATATCCTCTACATCACGAATCACCAATGTCATTATCAAAGCATTCTGGGGTTTATCCACATGTACCACATGTGGTTTCATGGGAGAATCCTATGATAGAAAAAGTTGTGGTCCTCTCAAATGTATTTGAGGAGGTATATTTTATACTTGAAGAACATTAACAACATAACAATTCCTAGATAGTCAATGAGATAACCTAATCATAGTTACTATATATCCATAACCCAAGGTATTCACCTCCTTGAACAAACCTTGATTTCAACCCCCGCACATTAATCATAGTTACTATATATACACAAACACAACAACATGATTTTTTAAATAATTAATTCCAATATTTATATACTATAGTAGAATTATAATATAGATAAATCCCACAATATAAATTACCCCAAACATATAGCACATATAGATGAATAAATTAAAGAACTTTCATGTGTTTAAAAAATGGTATATATACGTCATGTGAACCTATGTTCCTAGATGTAATGCATAAACACACCCAAAATCTATTAAATCTTATATCAACATAATCTAGATTAACATTTTTTCTTTAAATAAATGGAAATAGAAAATAATACTTTTTTAATAAATATAGTAAATCAAACATCTATTATACAGTGACGTCCAAGAACTGTCATAGTTCCCATTCTCGAGTCAAGATTTTACGGTATCCAATCTTCCCCATCCTAAATAATGGTAAAAAATAAATAAAATTTATTAAATCTTAGTCATCTGATTCCATTTTGTAAAATCCCAATCAGATTGATTGGGCTCGAGCTAGATGTTTACAATAACTCTTGTACGCCTCCTTTACATGAGAGGCTTCCATCTAAAAGTAAGGGTCTATAATTTTAAGTAGGGTGTTTATACCCCCATTATCATTACATATGATAAATAATAAATCATATACAATATAAAAAATAACTAAAGTGAACATATGGAAATTGAATAAAAAAATTGGTATACATGTCACACCAGAAACAAACGTCTCCCACAGTGGTAATCCAAACATTATAACAAGTTCATATAAATATAATAATCATCAATATGCCCTTTAGATTCTATCCCCATCCACTAGGATCACTATTACAACTTCTATTCTATCACCTATAGGTCCCTTTCCCTTCACCAAGCCTTTAGTCGTGAATTCTATAAAAACACTAAATTTCTCGTGTAGCGTGTGAGTACAAGACTCGGTAGGAGATCACCAACGAATCCTTATACAAATATGCTAATGTATTGAAATTTAATATCATGAATATAACAAATTCATAATCTTAAACTATTATACAATCCAAAACCATGCAGTTGTTCACTAAAAACCCGCTAAAACCCTCGACCATACCTATATTGGCTCCATTCTAGAATGATGATCATGAGTCATAATAAAAGATCATAATCTGTCCCAAAGGCTATTGGCATACCACTGAAAATCCATATGGTATAGATTGGTCATTATTATCATAATCCGCAATGCATAAATATTACATATAAACATGGAATCAAATTAATAAGCTCCTCAGAATGCACAAGGCATCAAGTATTGAAATGTTTCCTCAGAATCCTAAATACATGAAGTTACATCCAACCCACATGGCTATCATGCACCACCACCATCATCATTTCACATAAAAAACACACCCCCTATAAGGTTTAATCATACCATGATGGTCACTAGTAATGTGTACCAAGAACAAATCATCAAAATGTAAGATGATAGAAAATCATATATAACATGATAACAAGCATAGCATGAAATCATTAGAAATATAGTAGCATCATATAACGATGTGTGAACCAACATAAATAATTGTAGAATGTAAACTATAAATTATAATGTAAAAAATAACCTAATGTGTCTCATATGTTATACACACTCCTAAATGCGATTATAATTCATGCACATTTATCAATTATGTCATCACATAAATTATAATTACAAAAGCCATCAGAAAAAATCCGCATGAAGTAAGGACCATCATAACTCAGTGTTTTTAATGTAAAGGTCATGATTCATTGAATATTTCTTCACCCTAAATATGTTCATACACTATCCAAAACAAGATCAGTTTATAAGGACTTCAGTGTCCAATATTTGGATGACTTCAAACTCATTTGGAAGGATTTTAGGAAGTATAGATGAATCCCTAGTGAAAGAAGGTTATAATAGTATATTGGTGTACTGAAAAATAATTTCAAAGTATAGAGGTAACCTCAAAATTTTATGGTTGAAATGGAAGAGACCGCATAAATGTAGGAAGAATGGATTTGGTGTGTGAATGAACCACCACATTGTAGAATAAGGTATTACACTTTAGAAAAAATATGAAATTTGAATTGTTGTGTTTTAGGTTATAGACTATGGTGTGGATATTCTCATCTGCTCCTTGATAATCTTGATTGAGTCCAATAGAATAGGAAATATTATCGTTTTGAGGGTATTTATCTTCTTGTAAAATCATCATTCAATTCTCATGAATTAATCAGTTTAATTCTGAATCAAATGCCTTATATCGATTCTAAAACTGATCCCATAATCAATTTTATAATTGGTCATTAAAAAGATGAACTCTTGAAAACCAAAGGCAGGATGAATGGTCATACCATATTTCTAAAACTATTGAGAAATTGGTTATGTGACCTGATTTAAGTCACAAGAGGCGATCTTCCATAGATAACACACCACAATAAAGGTTACAATGGATCCTTCATTGATCGATACAACCACATTGTAGCTTGTTCATACGTGAAATGGCCTAAACTCTATGGTAACTCAACATTATAGTCACATTGACCACATCATCTAGATACCTATTTTGGAAATAATACTTCAAAAAACATGTAAAATATTCCTCAATCATCTCAAGGCCATATAGACATTAACAAAACATGTATGAACTAAAAAAATATAGAATGAGAGAAGAGAAACATGGAGTTCACCAAAGAATATGTTTTTCATGGTTTTACAGTCCATCATCCTTAGATTATAAAATAAACTATATTTAATCTTTATAATTATTTATAATGTGTTTTAAATTTTTTCATAATAATTTTTGTTATTATTTGTGATGATGAAGTAAATGACAAGCTTTTTTTGGTAATTTTCTATGAACAAACTTCGTTGTATTAATTAATGAATTAAATATTTTTAATACAATTTTGAAATAAATAACAAATAATTATATAATTATTAATATATAATATTAATTTTACAATGCAATTATTGATATATATTTAATTAACTATTCATGTAGGAGGTTAAACTGACCCAACAAAAACATTTTATAATATATGTGTGAGTATGCTTATAAAAGGTATTATTTTTTATATTATAATTATTACAAATGTTTAATAAAAATATTTTTTTATTAATATGATTAATCAGAATCTTGGACTGTTATAAGAACAAGGTAAATGAAAAAGAAGGTGTAACTTATATATAATTTTTTCCCTCTTAGTATGTTTATTTTAGGAGGTTAGATTTACATTGATCACATCATTCTAATATTACATATAGAATGACTTTATATATTTGAAAAATATAAATAATGTCTTAAATAAAATATATAATCAATTAAAATATTCAATAACCAATCCTTAATGCTTGGGATGAAAAATTAATGTTCTTATTCCTGGAGGTGGTAGTTCGCACAGATGAATGAGAAACATTTTCTTTATTAAATTGAATGGGAGGGGAAAAGATTATAGTTATACATTAATTATAATATTATTATAGTATACTATTTATATATATTACATTATAATAATTTTTATGAATTATTTTTAATCAGTGTGGATGTGAAGGAAAAATAAATGAAGTAAAGGTTAAGTAATACTTTTGATAAGAATTTTATCTTATCTTAAAGTATTATTAGGAATTTAAGGTCTTTAGGAAAATTTGATCATGTTGGAGGATACCAATAATGTATAGGGTCTCTATAAGATATAAAATGGGTAGTTTCTAATGGTAATTCCAACTGTAGGGGTATCTTTTTGTTGGTAGAAATTGGAGAATTTTATAGTTGGAAACTAAGAACAAATATTTGGAAAATATCATGAGATAAGGTTAAGAATGGAATTGAATTAGATATATGAGAGTTAAGTGGGAAATTATTTCTGATAAAATGAGGTATAAATTTACAACCTTAAAAAATTATTCTATAAGATATATTTGTAAATTTTATTTAGTACAAAATTCATGCCATAATAGATTACCTATTTTAACAATTATTCATCACGATTTTACGTTTACAGTAGTTATTATTTTATTTATAAAAAATATTTGGACACTTCATACCAAATATCAATATAATAAAATTGTATTTTGACAATATTTAATCTAATTATATTTCAAAACATGAGAAAAATAATATTTAAATTTAAACATATAATTTTTTTTAAAAACCATTCTTATATTAATATGGAATATTAATTATTATGTATTATGAATCATATTTAATATCTATTACATATTAAATAAGTATTAACTAATTTTTATTTATTCAAATAAATCATATTATAGTATTCATTTAAAATAGGTTCAGTGAGTTTATAAATACACAATATTTTGAAAAGTACAATTCTTTCAAAATTATATATTTTAACAAGGTAACTATTCTTTTCATTGGTAAGTTAATTTTATGCCAAAAAATTAAATTGACCACATTATCTATCTTGAAAATTATCATTAAAAATATTCAAGTCATTTTATATGATCCAATTTATTAAAATGATAAAAATAAATTTTAATATAAGCATTCATAATGCATTAATTTTTTTAGGAAATATATATCCATGAATTATAAATATAAATTATTACTTTCTCAGAAATAACTATTTTATAGATGATAACTTATTTTAATATATATTACAATTCATTAAATTTGAACTATTATATATCCATAATAAAATTAATTTCAAAGTTTATTATTTGGGAATTCTGAAAAACAATTATGAATAAAATTACTTTAATCATTATTTAACTATACTAATTGAATTTAATAAATGAATTCATAAATAATTATTTTTATTTAAACATAAATTTCATATTTTTCTTACCTATATTAACCCACAAATTCAATAGATACATTTTAATAGTTACAAAACATTTCGTGATTCATTTTGTTTTCGTGTTGTGGGTGAAGAAAGATATTGAACACATCATATTTTAAAGGAATATATATAATTTAATATATCATGGTGTTGCATTATGTTTAAAATAGTTTGTCACAGTTTGTATACAAGTATATTTTTGGTGTGGAGATATATTTTACGCAACATGGTGGAATCCCGAGAAAGGGAAACTGGTTCAGATCAATAGAAGTGTGGAGTAAATAATGGTGAATCTTATCTCGCAATAATGTAAATACTAGTTTTTATGATTTATTCAATGTATAAAAGAATATTGATTGGTTATAGGATATTAAAACAATTCATGAGGAAGAGCTGCATCATAAAGGATCAACATGGCTATCTGGTTTGATGTTGTGGTTAGTTGTTGCAGCGTAGGCACCACATAGATCATATTTCAATAACACTATCAACTTGGAGGAAGAAATGATATGCATTGTGGGTTGAGTTATATACTTATATTGGTTATATATGACCATGACATGGAAAATGAAATGAATTTAAGAATGGATTTATATAGGGGTCCATTTAGGTATAATTACTTGTCTTGTGATGCCAATTGGGGAGAAATGAATTTCCCTACAGTGTGGTTAGAAGTGTGTTAAATGGTCATATACATTATATATTAGGTATAAATTATAAAACTAGTTTATAAATTATCAATATTTGGTGTTTTCACTCAATTATCAAGTGACCTAGGTGATTCCTTATTAGGTATTTTATTCATATTGGTGTATTTGATTCTCAGCATTATGATATTTTATATTAGTGATATCATGTGACTTCTCATCCATTCCCTTTAATGTTTTAGTTTAGATCCTAATTTGATGAATGTTTTATTTGAATTAATTTATGGTTTTTTTATTCTATGGATATTGATTAATGGGTAATGTTGCATTTAAGGTTGAATAGAACTCTTTGGTGTTGTCCCAACCTCGTGGGTGATTCTTCTTTACCTTATCATTACTCAGTGATTTAGAAAGGTTATGATTAAGGTAGGGGATCCTATATTCCTCCTTATTTTAGGAATATTTGGGGATAGGAAGAATTTTTTTACATTGTGTATATATTATGACTCAACTTTACATGATAATGAAAAGAATTTAAATTAAATTAAACGGAACGGGGTAAATTAGCTTTTGTTATCTTGTTCTATTATTATAATCACCCATCCTTTTTTGAAAATTTAATGTTTGAGTGATTTGTGTGTAATAGAAATTTTAAACTATGAAACCCTTATAATATTTATTTCTCATACTAACCATTCATAAATGGTTAATTATTTAAACATGGCAATAATGTGGTTGTGTATGAATATTGAAATTCAGTGAAAAAAATCATGTGTGAGATGATGAAATGTTAATAAATAAATCATTAAATTGGAATTTTTTATGTTAATGGAGGAAAAAATGATGATATTATGATTTTACAGCATCCTAAATGTCATTCAATTAATTGAATGGAACATGTGCGATTGTATGGTGATGGTGGCGATTAGTTCAAGTCCAAAATGTGCAGAGACCGCAGGGGTGTATTTGGATTAGGATTAAATATGTTGAGGTCTAGTTTGTGGTGATTTATTTATTAATGATGAAATTTTTTAGTTTATTTGTGTTGGATTTTATATGGTATGTGTAAATTTGTACTGAAAATTAATTTGGTTACTTTTTGGTAGAGTTGTTGTAGTTTTTTCGTAGCTATGGTATATGTTGGTTAATACTGGAATGAAATAAACATGTGATGGAATTCAAAATGTAGTAGTTGATCAAAAAATTTAATGTAGTTAAATATGAATTATATTTTGTGGGGGATATGTTGTAATTCCTTAAATATGGAATAAATAGATTAAAAAAATTCATATAAATTGGGAATCAAGAATATGGATGAATTTATAAATAAAAAATGAATTTTGGGTTTTGTGTGGGTTTTTTTGTGTGGTGATTTGTAGTTAATGGTTGATGAAGTTTGTTATAGATGTCATACAGTTATTTTCAAGTACTGTGGGCTATAGTATATTTCGTGATGTGTACCCTTATATATGGTATTAAATATAACTATTTTCTTTTATATTCAGGTTATGTCTATACACACCCTTCTTGAGTTGAGGATATGATATATATTCCTAAAGGTTTTGGGTTTTAGGTTTTTTCCCTTATATAAATGTTAGAGAGTGCGAATGAGTGACTAATCACACTTCTCTACTATCCATTTATCTAAGGCTTATAAATATGGTGAATTAGTAGGTGTGTATTTCTAGTGTTGGTGTATTATTTGGTGAATATTGCATGGGATGAAGGATTATTATATGTTGATTATAAATTGAGGGGATGTTTGGTGTGGGTTGTGTTTAAGAAAATACATACCGACCATGAAAATGGGTCATGTTGGGGAAAATAAGGACCAACCATGAAATAAAGTTCTAAGAAGCCTATAAAATCACTATATTCTCACACATAAGTAGACTAGAAGATAATATGTAAGAGAATTTGTGCAATTGAAAATGGTATATGGATGTTTCCCTCCAAAAAATTTATCTAGATGTAGGAATATATAGCACCATACTCATAACAAAATGTGATATTTGATCACACACACACGTAACCAAGTTCACAAATGTACCTAGTACCACAAATACATTCAATGGTAGTATGTGCATTAAAAAAGATATAAATAATGAACTACAATGAAATTATATCATGCTATAGACTGTGTTTAATATGTACATCAAAAAAACACACTAATTTATGCTTTTTATTATATACATATGATTATATGTGATATAAAAATATTAGAAAAGAAAATTAATCACCACCAAGTTTTTGGATCCACAATAAATTCTCAGTTGAATCAACATTCACTATGTCTCTATGTGTCATGACCATTTCTCTAAATGTACCACACACTTATAAACTACGTTTCAAATGGTCAACCTATAATACATTCCCCCATAAAATCATTAATCACTAGGTATGATAGCCATGGATTCCTTACCAAACATATGTCCCTTCCATCATGATGAACTTTCAGACCTTTGACACTTCATCATATAATCATTAGTATATATGAAATTATAATGGTTCAATTATCATTGAATAATTCCTATTTCAGTAGTATATGCTTCAAATTTATCCCACCAATTGGTACGTGAAATTACATTGAACATAATTCTAATGGATATACATTCGATAAATAAAAATAAAATACATCTACTAACACTCTCCCACGTTTTGTTTGTTTATGGGAAACATCAAAAACTCTACAAACTTGTCATGAAACAGTGACCTCTATAATTACATTCCTCTTACCCATGTCCAAATGAGATTTGATGTTTCCTTATATATTCATGATCTACCACCTATAGGAATATATTTGTTTAATTTTGGATTCCCACTATCATCAAAAGATATTACTATATACCCTCTAAGAAATATCTAATAAAATTATACATTAAGTTGATATGATTTGTTTGATCATGGAACACAATATTTGAAGACATTTTTATCACACTTTTGTAGTTAGGGAAATTCATTTCACCTTCACAGTCCCTTTTAGTGTCTTTCAACTATCTCTTTAACAACAAAATTTATTTTCCACATTTTGTTGCAAAAATATACTTATCTTATTTTGAACATTGAGTAAAAATATTATGGAACATTGATGATCAACTAATATACATTCCTTTATTAGTAAACACAAACCATTTTTTTCTTTTTCAAAGAATATGTGTCTCCAATAATGGCTGAGTCCACAAACCATTGTAATAGATCATCTGTTTTAATGTATAGATCTTGATTTTATTATCCCCTCAAATACTGAAGGATCCAAATTGTATCCTCATAGTGTAATTCACCTTAATTATCTACTACTGACTCATAACTTCCTCATCATGGTTAATGTTTATTCAAGTGGACATTATTACGTACATTAATCTTCAAAACACAGATTTATATGTTAATTTCTCTATGTACATGGAATCAACATCCATTTTTGGTTCCTATAACATTGATAACAAATAGTGTATAGTAATAAGGGATTTTATTGGATTGTATTCAACCATGTAAAACCTTTCCATGATATTGTATATATAATGATTCTAAGAAATAAAAATAGTTTATACTATCCTATATCATTTGATATTTATCCAAAAAGCATCTTTACATTTCCATGGTCATTGATATTGAATCTTTTAGAATAATTACACTTTGGAATTTGGATCTAACAAGCATCTGGACTATCTATCAAGATGCAATCCTCATATAAGATCAATATTATTAATGCCCCATCTTACTATAGCATTTGGTAGAAGAAATTTTTTAATTTCTCTTCAATAACCCAAATTCAGAAATAAATGAATTGAATTTTTGATTCCATTATCAAGGAGATTTATTTACCTCAAAAACACTTTTATATATTCTATAAATAGAAATATGGATCCCTTATACCAAAACCCCAATTAATTGTTCCATATAGGTTTATTACTAAAACACTCCGAAAATGAATGATTTCATGATATCTCTTTGTACTAGATATAGATTTTCTAATTTTACCGTACACAACACTATTTAGATTGTAAAATGTTAAACTAAAAATGAAAATATTTGTGAAATATTTTCTCCCCGATTATATTGAAACTCCATCACCACTCGTCATGAATTTAATCTTTTCATTTCATCTCCCTATTCCTTATTTTGTGGAACACACTTATTTTCATGTGCAAATTTACCTTCTATAAATTCAGCCATATCCAAATTTCCACAGATCATCAATATAGAAATTTTCTAATTAATGGTTCAATCCATTTTATTAGAGTCACTAAGAGAAGCTGATTACTATTGACCTTTCATGTTCTCTAGAATCTTTCAAGAGTATAATTATCATATTGTCAAAATATCGATAAACAAGTCTCGTGGTTGTTTTGGTCTCTTTCACTGAATTGTTGTATGTCAAAAATATGGATCGAGTCTTCTTGTCACTACTTAAACATCTAGTACCAAAAATTTAGTGTCTCATAATGTTAGTTCTACCTCTCGAGTTGTAGTTTGCATTGAAATGTTTTTAATTTTTTTTGTCTTACATTTGACATTCATGTGCTGTTAGGCATAACAAATGAGTTCTTTATTTTTTTAATTACCTATACTATAATAAGTTTATACTTATAAAGTTGATTCTCCTTAAAATTCTTTCTCAACAAAATTTTTCCTTCCACATATCCTTTTAATTAATGATAAAATCTCTACATATAATGATTTATTATCTTTCACAATCACAAGGTCTGTATCTAAAATTTTCATCTCCTTGGTAATGGAAAATAAAACATATTTGGTTTTTTATTCAAGTATGTCCCCATCCTTAGAATTTATATGTAAATATGATAAAATATAAAATTCTATAAGGTGGGGAACATATAGTTGTTTTACAGACCAAAGAAGATCTTGTATTTTCTTTCCAATAATATGTGTTGGACATTAATAGGGAAATATGATATCCTACTTATTTCATTTTCCCATATTACCATTGGCATCGCTAGGTGAAACTTCATACTCCTGGAATTAAAAATTATATTATTTTTCATTCATAAATAAACATCATTTTCTTAGAGTTATTTGAATCATATTATTATTTATTATTCCTTTAATTGGGTAGTTGTTCAAGAAGTTGTGTCTAGTATACTCACCACTATTTTAAATCTAGATGAACATCATTTTCCAGCAATATTCCCTTTATTCCAAATATTTACATTGATCAAGAATCAAAAATTCAATATGTTTATGCTTCAAAATATAATCCATACATTCCTTATATAATAATCAATGTAAATTATATTTTAAATGAAACCACGTGGATTGAACATGGAAATGTCCCCAAACATTTGAGTGAACAAGATCGAATATACAATCCCTAGCCTTCTGACCACCTAATTTTGAAATTCACACATTTCTTGTTTTCAATAAAATAATGTAAAAACATTATTATTTTGATGTGATCATGATTTAATATTCTCATAGGCTTCATAACATTTATGTTAATATCACTGAGGTGAATAAACCTACAATACCATAATTTCAGATCATCTAACATTAAACATATGTTCATTTTAATTATGTCTAAATTTCTAGTCAAGAAAAGAGTCACATCCTTAATTCCATTTGATAATACCATTGATATATGGTTAAATTTCAATACCCCATTTTCTATATCACTTTCATATCTTAAATTGTAAAATTTTATAATGGAAATAAGGTGAATTTATAAACTAGGGAAGTGGAAAAATTCATTTAACTTCCAGACTCCCCCATATTTCATCTAGATATTGACATCTCTATTTCCTCAAACATTCAATGATCTAATATCCACCAGATGGAAATTAAAAAACACCCCAAATAAAAATTTGACTATACATATTTTATCACTATTTTAATATAAATATGTTTGAGAGTCAATAATCTATTATTTTACTAGAGTGTTCACACAAATAAAGTAATATCTGTCATCTTTGATTTTGTTAAAAGAACATGAAATTCATAAATTTGATGGTTTTAATGTGTTATAATTATTAATTTTTCAATCCTTTTTTATTTTTTCTTTTCACCCATCCTTTCATGTAGGTTCCACTAGAACCATCCAATTTTCATCAACTCTTCTCTCACTCCCTTTCTTATAATGGCTTCTTTTGATAGAACCACTATTGATTGGGCGACCATCCTCATCCTTCAACATTCAGAACATTACTAGATAGTGAATGTAATTTCATATAAAATATTTTTTAATTATGTATCAAAGCTTTTTAAACTCAAAATAGAAATTTTTATTCCATTAGAGTTACTAATAGAAGTAACTAATGTGTCTCATCTATATATAAGTGAGGATAATAGTATAAATTCTAATAGATTATCAAAAAATGTAACCTTTAATGATTAATGATACCCATAGATAATGTTTATTTAATTAACAAGATTTTTTCTCTACCTTTCTATAAACATGAGTCAAACAACTATCACAATATGATTTTTTTGGGTTGCCAGTTTTTTCATTCATGTTAGTCAATTACTTCATAAAATATGTTGTGTTTTTTTTCTCTAGAATGATGTGATGAGAATTAATTTCAAGGGATATTAATACTAGATATAGGGTATTTCTATTGAAATTCTACAATTTTATTCCTTCATCAAAATAGGAATTAATTTAGACAATAGAACATCCATGTACTTTTATATCTGATAATATTCAATCTACATCCTCCAAAACCCAAAATTTGATATAGCAAACTTACTGACCTAGATCAACCATTCCTATGATTCCATAACTATGTTGTTACCAACATCTTAAAATTAAGATAAGATCCTTAAGATTTGATGCCACTTTCTGTGGACAAGCCCGACAGATTGTTGAAAGATAATTAAAATTTTTGATAATACCACTACTTGTTTTCACATTAATCCACTGAAAGATAACATGCAGAAGACTCTGCATAGTAGAAAACTTATCACTGTTATTTTATCTCTTTTTAAGTGATTCTAAATTTTGTAGTCTTAAAACAATAATAACCACACAAAGCGATTCTTGATCACATACGTACATGAAATATAAAAAATGTTCTATATACCGTAAATACATTCAATAATGGTTCATGAAAAAGGAAAATAGAAAGAAGTAAAGAATAGATGAATTTATCAGGATTCATATAATGTTTTCAGCATTTCTAGGGAAATACAGTGTTTCATTCCTTTTATCATAATTTAATTATTACAGGTGATGCAAGATAATTAGAAAAGATAAGTAATCATCACCAAAATCTCATCTCCATAATAAGTTAAATTACCCCCTTCTGATTTGGGTGTCATAATATTTACTATAAAAGTATAATGCACATATATACTAAGGGTAAAACTAGTAACTGTATAAGTCCTAATCCAATGTATTCATGGATCCGTAGTCATGGATTCTTGTTTAATATTACTTACAAGGAGACCCTTCAATCTTGTTCAAATTCTGGACCTCTTGCTGACAATCATAAAACTGCTGGTCAAAGGGAACATCTATTGAACCTACAACTATTGGAGATATATTTTTTCAATGTTCTTACCTCTTGTCTATTCCAAAATTTGATTCAAGAAATTTTATTGAATTAAATTTATATGGATGATCTTGTTATGAACTGATATAGACACCACCTTCAAATAAAATTTATATAGTGGGAGGAGGGAACAAGGTTGATGTCAATCATGATCATGATATCTTACCTCTCTAGATTGTTGCTTGATATGAATGGAATGGATGGGGACACATGATGTTTGATGTTGGGGTCTGAGAGATTCAAAATAGTAGGGAAGTGATTGGGGGTGCCTTATTAGTATTCTTCTTAAATTACAAGTCTATCATCGTTGTGTGGTCTAGTGAGGGAGCCTTTGTGTGGTTTTGAAATTATAAATTTACCTGTTTAGGTTCTTACTTTTTCGTTTATTACTCATCAGGGTATTATTATTCTCTTTCTAAATTTTGATAATAGTCTTAGGGAACTATCCAACTCTGTACACATGGTATGTTCACCCCCAATTATACATAATTTAGTATAGGTTTCTAATAGTGTATAGAAGATCAAATAGATCATTAACATCTCAATGGTTGGAATTACATTGGTGTTAGTACCATTGTATTTTTATTAGTATTTCATTTTAGTCGGTTTTATTTGAGTTGATTGGCATGAATTTTATTATAATGGTTATTTTACATTTATTATATGGTTTTGACTGGAGGTTTTATATTATTTTTTTGGGGTTATTGAGGGTATTCCATGTCATTTTTGGTTTTATACACCCAGCTCTAGTATCCACCCTCAGGAAAATTGGAAGTGGTTTTGGGGGGAAACACTCTAGCAATTCATTTTCATCCTCGGAGGGGTACCAGTGGTGGGGGGATCATAATAGAGTATCACTTTACTATTGCATTATATATTTTATATATGAAAAAAATTTATTTCTATTAGATACTTTTTAAAATTTAAATTCTATAATTGTGTTATTATTAGTTTAATAAAACTCATTATTCAAATTTTGATTTTTTCTGTTGTATTTTTTGTCTTTTGGGAGAGAGTGGTGTGGTTTTTTTTCTATTGGACAAGATTTGTACAATTTATTTTTTTTAAATATTATCAATATATGAAATTTATTCAAAAATAAAAATCATATATTATTTCATACATGCTTATTATTTTTTACAAATTTTATATCTATCATATATGAAAAATGTAAACAATATATGTGTTGGTCATATTAGATAATTGCATCAAAAAAATAATTTTATGAAATATATATATACTGTTTATTTAAAATAATTATCATATATAGTGGAAAAAATAAAAAAAATATATGATCATTAAATATTTACATATACATATATTTTGTTAATATATATAAGAAATTAAAATCAATAAATAACTTTTCAATTAAAAAAATAAAGAGTAAATTTAGGAATCATTCCTCAAAATTTTACCATTCTTGAATCATTGCCATATTAAGGGAGATATGAGGGTTAAATATTATTTTTCTATTGTTATTTTAATTTCTTCTTCTTTTTGGGATTTTATGATTCATTCATTAAATTTTGGGAAACTGCATGACCTATGTTAATTGGTGCCAACATGATATTGTAAACAAGAGGAAAAATGAAGTATTAAGAGGTAGTTTTGTTATTGATTCTTTATTGTATTTGTATCTATATATATATATATGTCAATATATCTTATTAATACTAAGGATTGTTTTACTAGAAAATGAATCCACTTTTATTATCCAATATTAATAAACAATATGTTATGATTATCAAATTTCATTTTAATAAATTATTTTGAAATGGTATGTATATTATATATAATTTTATATTTATAAATATATCCATTATTTTGAATTGATAAATCATTTTAAAATATTATATATGATAATATGAGGAAATAAAAAATCATTCATATAACAAGGTCCAATGAAATAATATATAACTATATAGAAAATACAATAATTTATTTTAATAAATGGTTTTATTTTTTCGAAATTTGAACATAATTAGGGTTACAATTGTAACATTAGAAAAATGGTTTTGTTCTAACATGTAAACTAAATGAAATTTACATTTTTATTAATGTTAAATATTATTTATATAAATATTTATTATATTTCTGAATGTTATAGTAAAATATATTATTACAAATAAAAGGGATAAACCCACTGTCCCTAAATTATACCTTCCACATGAATACCCACATTCCCATTTGGTGGATTAACATCATCTCTCGGTTAGACTCCCATCATGAGCGTCAAAATATTTTAAATATAAAATTTTATCTATAATTTTAGAAAATAATTTTTATAATCAAAATATCAAAACAAATACATGTTTTCATTTCATATGAAAGTACTTAAATAATAAATTTAAATTCCCATTGAAATATTTTAGTGCAAACATCCACATAAAATTTTCATTGGAAATTTCTAATGTAAATTTTCGTTGGAAATTTTCAATGTAAATTTACCATGAAAATTTCATGTTAATGTTTGTAATATATATTTTAAGAAATAAACACACACAAAAAGCATGTATATAGATATATATATATATATGTGTGTGTGTGTGTGTAACTATAATTATATAATGAAATTTTCCAAGTAAAATATAAAGTAAAAAATTTCAATGAATACATACATCAAAAAATATTAAAGTGTACAATATTTTTTTTCTATAATTTTTTATTCAGATACTTCATTGAAAAATTTTAATGAAATTTTCCATTTAATATTTTTATTTTTAATTTACATATAAACTTATATTTCAAATTTACCATTATTTTTCCTTATGATCATACTAAAAATTCAATTAACAAAATTTTATAATAAATGCATGTTTACATTTCAAATTCAAATATATGGATATATGAATAAAAAAATTTAATTTTTCACTAGAAATTTAATTTTAAATTTCATATGGAAATGACTAGTGTAATGTTTTATTAATAATTTTCAATGAAGATTACCACCTAGAATTTTCAGTGTAAATTTCTATAGGATGTATTCGATAAATTTATTTCGTAAAATTACACATAAAATATATTAATAGAAAAATAATAATGTGAATTTTTACAATTAATTTTTATTGAAAATTTATAATAAAAACTAATATTTGATATTTTCATTGGAAAATTTTAGTACACATTTCTTGTAAAATTAAAAGTAAAAAATTTTATGTTATTCATTATTATATTAATAATTAAAATTTTATTACCAAATGTTTTTTTGAATTATTTTTAAATTTAAATATCAAATATATTGACATGAAAATAAAAAATTTAATTTTACACTGAATATTTCAATGGAACATTTAATATTAAAAATTCTTATTCAAAATTTAATCAAAACAATTCCATGTAAATTCCTTTAAGAAATTTTTAGTTCAAATTTTCAAATAAAATTACAATGAAAATATATCAATAAATGAATAATAAATTTCAATTTTACTATAAATATTCATCCAAAAATTAGACAAAAAACTATTCATTTCTATTAGGTTGTTTTTTTTAAATTTATTCTTAAATTTATAGTAAAAATTTCAACTGAAGTTTTTAAGGCATCATCACCTCTGAATGGGAGCCCCTCGAAGCCCCAAATACCTACAATGTTCTTTAATAAAACATTGGAACACCAAAGTTTCCTATAATAGAGATGGTGGTGAGAGGTGGGGATTTGCGGAAAAAATTGAATTTTAAAATCCTACATTGGATTTCCATCAGATTAGATTTCAAATGATGGAGTTGTTGGATCGATGTCGTCTCAATGGATCGATAAATAGTGTTTTTATTTTTATTTTTCATTATTTTCATTTTTTTATGTTTTTCTGATTTATTCATTAAAATTTTGGAAACTTTATGACATATGATAATTGGTTGAAATTTCAAATTTTGAACAAGCTAATAAAATTAAGTATTAATATTTTATTTAGTTTTAGATTATTTTTTTATATTTTATCATTGATTATTTTTTCCACCGTACACTATGTATAATATGTTTTGTAGTTATTAATTATAGATAATAGTAATTTTTTACAAGGAAATATTTATGTATAAATTAAAAGCTCAATATAAACAAATTTATTATCACTGTACTATAAAACCCATGATAAACAAAAATATACATTATATACACAAAATTAAAATTTCTAAAATAGGTACCCTTTATCGGAACATTTATTAGTGTGAAAGAATGAAAGAATTTTACAGTGTTGATAAAGACACCTTTTTATTAGTTCTTGTTATTCTCTCATAAAGGATTCCAATTATAATTGTTAGAAAACATAGAAAAATGTATATTTATAAAAAAATATCATTAATAATCATATATTAATATATATATATATATATACTGATTAAATTATAATATATTTTTTCAAATATGATTTATATATGTCTAAATATTCATTTACACATGATATATAAGATATTTCATTAATAATTTAAAAAAAATTAAAAAATATAAATTATTAAAGATATTAGTTCATATAGAATTATTTGTGTGTGTGTGTGCATGAGAGCATACCTAATTTTATTATATATAATTTTTATAATAATAATTAATGGATTATAGATCATATTACGTTCATATATTCAGAAAAAATGGTAAATAATTTGATTAAAAATTTAAATTATTTAAAAATATTGGCTAATTCAAATAAATAGACATTTAATAACATTTTGTTTTTAAATTTTCATTATTTTTATTAATATTAAAAATATATAAAATAATAAATATTATTTAATTAAAAAAATTAATTTACTAAATATGGTACACATAATATGTAATAAAATAATATCACACATACATATATGAAGTTATTTTAATTTTATATAGAAAATCATATGTTCAAACAATATATTTTTAATATTATCATTTTGAATTTTTATCTATTAATATTTAATATATAACATATTATGTTATAAATTATTAAATCATAATATTTTTTAATATTTATTTTTAATATATAATATTTCTTAGGTTTTAATATATATATATATATATATATATATTTATATTTATATTATTTATTCTTATAAATTTTTATTTGTTAAATAAATTTATAAATTTATTCATTTTAAATATTGATATTTATTTATTGATTGAAATTTAATATGATTTCAATACATTGGTAATTTATATAATTAATATGTGTAATCATTTTAATTTAAATATATATTATTTTTTATATTTTAAGACTTTATCTAAATAATAACTCTAATTTTTTTTGAATTTATTTTTAAAATGTATACATATTTTTGTTAAATTTAACTCATTTTTAACATTCCTTGATTTAATATTATTTAATCATTAATAATTTTTTGTATTTTTTTAATATATTCATCTTAAATAATTTTTGTAATATTTTATTAAATGATTCTTTTTAGTGTTTTTAATGAGAAATATTTATTAATATATTTGATGTTTTCAATAGAGAATTATATTCAAATATATATATATAAATATATATAATTATGATTTATATAATACAAAATATTTATTGAAATTAATGAAGTCATGTATTTAGTGAAAATGTTTTATATTTAAAAATTAAAATTAATTAGAAATATTGCCTAATTCCCGCTGCCAAAACAAAAAATATTTTTTTAAGAAATAAAAACTATTAAAAGATTGACTGTTTCTTATGTCCAATTTCAAAGTGAAATTACATTCAATGACCAACATTGGATTAAATTATAAAAATATAATCTAATTAAACATTATAACAAATTAAAAAGATAATCTATCCATATAAATAAATTAGATTAAATGGCGGTTTTGGATTAAAATACAGTATTTTTCACTTTTCATTAAAAAATTAATTTTATGAGAAAAATACCAAAAATTTACCAAAAGAAAATTTTTATGTCCAAATTCTAAAAAAGAATTTTATTTGGTCATATAGAACATATAAAAGTGAAAAAAACTATATTTAAAGAGGGTTCTCCATTAAAAGTCGATAAATCGACCTTTTAAGGTAAATTATTCTTAAAATTAGATTCATTCACATTTTAAGCCTCTAACTTTTATTGGATAAATGTAAAAACATTTAACAAAAATATATAATCATATTTTATTTAGTTCTATTCATTACCACTAATACAACAGCTAGGAATTAACTACCATCTAAAATAATAGTATTATATGATTTGTGTGCAATGTATGATTTCAAAGAAACCCGTTTTTGCATATCGAGTACGACATTATACGTAGAAAACCATTTAAAGTAAAATTAATACTTAATTCAGAAATGTGAATAATTATGGAAAATGCCTTTTTATTTATTTACCTAGGATTTTACATCCTTCCCCCTTTTTGGAATTGCGTCCTCTCCATTTTTACTCACATATTAAATAAGTGGGGGTATCTATATCTCATAGAATTTTCTAATTCCCACATTGCCTCATCAGCCATATGGTTTTTCCACAAAACCTTTACCTGGTAAATTACCTTATTCTACAACACTTTCTCTCTCCAGTCAAGAATATTGACTGGTTTTTCCTCATAAGAGAGATCCTCTACCAACTAAACTACCTCTGGACATAAAACATGATATGAATGCGACATATACTTTATCAACATCCAAACATGAAAAAAATTGTGTACTTGGGGAAAACATGGAGGTAAAGACACATTGTATGAAACAGATCCAACTTTTTCCAAGATTTCATAAGGTCCAATGATCCTCGGAAGCAATATTCCATCCTTACCAAAACACTTCACACTTTTCCAGAGAGAAACTTTTAGAAAGACAAGATCTCCTACCAAAAAAGAGAGATCCTTCCTCCGGTTATCCGCATAACTTTTTTTCCTACTATGAGCTGTTCTCAGGTTTTTTTGAATCACCTGAACTCTTTTTGCCATCTCTTCTACCAATTATGGTCTCATCAACATCCTTTCACCTATTTCATCCCAACAATCTGGCATTCGACACCACTTCCCATATAATTCCTCAAATAGAGCCATCTATATAATGGAATGAAAACTCTTATTATATGAAAACTCAACCACAGAACGATGTTGGTCCCAACATCCCTGGTAATTCATTGAGCAAGAACCTAGCATATCCTCCAAGGTCTGAATTTTTCGTTCTGATTTCCCATCTGATTGAGGGAGAAAAGTTGTACTAAAATTTAATTCAGTACCCAATGAGTTTTTATGGCCCTTCCAAAAGTTAGAAGTAAACCTGGGATCACGATCAGATACAATGGAGAGGGGAACACCAGGTAACCTGATTATCGATTTAACATACATCTGAGAATGTTGATCTGGAGACAAAGTATCTTGAATAGGAATGAAATGAGATGATTTAGTCAATCGATTCACAATAACCCAGATGTCATTATTACCTCGAGATGTCTTCGGTAATCCAACTATGATGTCTGGGGATATATTTTCCCATTTCAACTATGGCACCAGTAAATATTGAAGCATTCCTTTCAATAACTGTTGCTCTGCTTTAACCTGCTGACAATTCAAACACATCACAGTAATGTCAACAATATCTCTTTTAATTCCATCCCACCAATAATACTCTTGAAGATCTATGTACATCTTAGTACTGCCAGGATGAACTAAAAATTGGGAATTATGAGCTTTACATAACAACTCAATCTTCAACTATGAGTCACAAGGCACAAATAATCTCTTCCCAAACCTCAAAACACAATCATTTTCAACACTAAAATCAGGCAACTTACCCTTCTAAACCAACACTACCTTTTTCTATAACTCACTGTTTTCCTTCTTCACTTGCTTAATTCTTTCTGAGAGAGTTGATTTCACTGACACCTGAAACAAATAATAAGAATTTCATGCACCAAAAACATTTATCCCAAAGTTTATCGAATCAAAAACCAAAGGATCTCATTCCATATGTATCATGGTTAATGAAGCATTATTTTTTTACTCAAAGCATCAACCACTTTATTTGCCTTTCCCATAACGTAATGGATCTTGAAATCATAATAATTGATTAATTCCAACTATCTCCTCTGTCTCATGTTCAATTCTTTTTGATTGAATACATATATTTAACTTTTGTGATCAGTATATATTTTACACTTTACACCATACAAATGATTCCTCTAAGTTTTTAAAGAAAAAACAATAGCAGCTACTTCCAAATCATGTGTAGGGTGATTAAACTCACAAGGTTTCACCTGACGTGAACCATAAGAAATTACCTGATCATTCTGGATAAGTACACAACCATGTCCTTTCAACGAAGCATCACTGTAGATAAAAATTTCACCATCTATGGAAGGCCATGCCAAAACTGAAACATTCACCAATCTTCCTTCCAATTCCTGAAAACAATCATCACATTCTTTTATCCAATCAAACTTAACACCATTTCGACTTAACATAGTTAGTGGACTATATAACCATGAAAAATCTTCAACAGCCCTCTGGTAATAACCTTCCAAATCATGAAAACTACGGATCTCAGTTAATTTTGTTGGTCAAGTCAATTCTTTAACAACTTTTGTTTTAGCAGGATCAACAGTTATGCCATATTTTGAAAAAATGTGACCAAGGATTGAAATTTTTTGAAACCAAAACACACACTTGATAAATTTTCCATACATTTTCATTTATTTTAAGGTTTGAAATTCAACCGTTAAGTTACTTTCAGGATCCTCTTTACATTTTGAATAAACCGAAATATCATCTATGAACACAACCACAAACTTATCCAAGAACTCACAGAAAATTCTATTCATAAGATCCATGAATATAGTAGGGGCATTGGTTAACCCAAAAGGCATAACAAAAAATTCATAATGGCCATATCTAGTATAAAACACGGTCTTTGAAATGACTGCTTCCTTTACATTCAACTGATGGTACCCCGACCTCAAGTCAATATTCGAAAAATAATGAGCACCCTGGAGCTGATCAAACAAATCATCGATGAGGGGAAATGATGCATGTTCTTAACAGTGATGTTATTCAATACTCTATAATCAATCATATCATAATAAACAAATATCCAATCCATGACCAAAATAATATCAAAATCTATTAGAGGAAAAAAATAAGGTTTTCATATAGATTCTTTCCACATACAAGGACAAGAAGGTTCTTATAATTTATTTTTTCCTCAATGTTTCTTCCATGTTTTTTACCAAAAGTTCAGTATTAATATCATGAGATGGAATTCCCAATTTACTAGAAAACATCTCAAAAATGAATGAGTGTGTAGACCCTAACTCAAACAACACATTGGCATAATCAGAAGAAAATAAACAGTGTACCTGATACTACTTAATTCAATAGCCCTACATCTGCTGAAGTAGATTCAAAGGATTTCACCACCCATTTCTGCTTGTATTTTGGTTGCTTTCCCTTAGTAGAGTTCTTCTCTGGACACTCATTTTCATAATTACCCATTAAATTTCACATAAAACACCTTATCGCTGGCTTTTCATTGCCTACTTGATCATCTTCCATATAGTTACAGGCAATATGACCAGACTTACCACACCTAAAGCACTTCCAAAACAGTGATAAACACCCTCCATCATTTTTTTACCACACTTATAACAAGAAGGATATTTAGTTTTCTTACCATCAGGCTTCTTAGAATAATTCTTTACATTTTTCTATCAACTAGACCTCTTATTCTGTTGTTTGTCCAAGAACAATTGATCATTGGAAAACTCCATTTACACCTTCTCCACACATCAAACAATTATTTCATTACTTTTGAACCCACAAGAGGCTAATACTCTTCGATATCGCAGATTTAGTCCTAATTAAAAATGATATATCTTACTATCAAGATCTCGGATGAAATTTTGTGCATACCTTGCCAGTATAGTGAAATTTATTTCATAAACAGCAACTGAGTCATCCTCCTACCTCAATTCGAAGATATTTTTTCCATCCTATGTCGAACCACTTTAAGAAGATATTACTCAAGTAAAATACCTTTGAATTCATCCCAAACTAGAGAATAAATCTCCTCACTATCCCTGATATTTTTCACCATCGACCACCACTGATCAGCATCACCATCAAAACGGTAAACTTCGAGGCTAACATTTTGATGTTTTGAACAACCCATGACATTGAAATTTTCCTTCAGTGCTTTAATCCACTATTCATCTAGAACAGTTTCAGATGATCCTCTGAATGATGGGGGATGATACTTCATGAAATGATCCACTTCTGACATGTTCCTCTCTAGTTGATCTGGATGATCTCATTCATGGACACCACCACCATTTATAGCCTAAGTAAACTGTTCCATCAATACAACAAACTATTAGGTTCCAATTCTGACCATCTCTAGGTGCTGATTTGGAAGTTTTTCTTCCTCCTGATGTCGTCCCAACATAGTTTCCTTGTTTCCTCTATGGAAAACCATTCTGAACACAGAAATATCTTAGGTGAAGAAACATTGTAATCCGTAAATGCTATATCATTTCAATATTACCATAAATTAATTTAAGGACATTAATTTAACAATATTCTAACTCCTAAAGTTATCAAAACCGACCTCTGATACAAACTATAAGGACTCAACCTTAAACATTACATAATCTTGAATTAAATGAATAATTCACATAGATGATCTTTTGAGGTATAGAGTTTTAGAGAATTAGGACATAAAATTTACAAAACAACATGAATATTTCATGTTGACAATTCTTCTCAATATCCATTTCATTCATAAAATAAAAACTCTTGAAAAGAAGAGTCATGTCTAATTCCATGTTACAGACTGCATGACTTTTTCCATGATACCATCCTTGACCCTATTCATCTTTAAGTCCTGGGAAAAACATTTAAAAACAAGGGATGGGCATAAAAATCTCAGTAAAGGGATACACAAAGAAGGAATACTATTAGTTTTTTCAAACACCAAGTAAACCATAAATACATTATCATTAGTAATGATTTTCACCTTAATGAAGTAGTAAATACTTTTCACTAAATAAAAGATCATTTCATACCCTTTTGTAACTAAAATATAACTATAACACCCCTAAACACACATAACATATAAAAGTAACTTGTGACATAAACATACATAAATGGAATAACCATATGGTCGACTTCCACACATATCACTAAATGGAATAGCTATACGAATGATTCCATACCCAATGCATTGGAGGTTATAATGTATCCACCCGTCCTTGTTTATCACGGCACCACCCGTCATTTGGTTTATCACGAAACCACCCATCAAATTTCCAAGTACCATTATAAAATCATAACACATAAAATATTTAAAATATAAACATTTCAATAATAACGTTTAATTTGCAATGACAATAAATAATGTCAAGGTATTGAAATAATAGATCCATTTCAAAGACCATTTTCAATAACAAAACACCCAAAAACAGTATTTGGTATTTCTTTATCATTTTAGAAAACATTAAGGCTTATATAGGAATCCAAATAATGATTACGGCGGTGGAGAGGTCATTGTCGCTGGAAACGTTAAAAAACTTCTGTTTGTCATTTAGTAAAACGCTTCATAGAAAAGTGATTCCCTTTTAAGGTAAATAAATGTCAAAGGGTTTTATTATAACCCATGTAAAATAATAAGGTATATATTATCGAAATTTTCCTCAATGAAAGGATATTGAGATGAAGTCCCTTACCTGGTGTCCGACTTCACCCGTTTGTTCTTTAATCTCTTGAATTATACACTAAAGTTAATTTCTAATTTCTTAAGAACCTTTTTCAAGTTTAATAATTCTTTTATACCCATTATTACCATGTTATAAACATTATGTAATCATTTATGTTAATAATGGTAGTTTTGTTGATATTTGATATTTTAGTCAAAAATGAACACCTTATATTTACAAGTTATCTATGTGGTCAATAGTCCATTATGTCTAGAATGATATTTATTATTTAGATATCTTATATATCACATATATCCATTATATATATATATATATAACATTACATATCATTTGGAGGTATGAAATGAAATGCACCATTCACGGAGATGGTAATCCGTACGTACGCATGAACTCTACATTCATTTCTATTTCTTATTTTAGTGGAATTAAAACATAATGATACAATTGTATATTATAATTCCAGTATAATATCGTATATAATATCATTAACTCTATCCTTTATATGACACATGTATGGCATTAACGAGTCATTTCACTTTGTGGGGGCGGTAGTCCACACTTTCTAAAATGAAATTATCACGTTTACCCATAATTGAAACCAAAAAAATTTCTTTAAAAAAAATACAGA
Organism: Viscum album; assembly: GCA_963277665.1. Taxonomy (NCBI): domain Eukaryota; kingdom Viridiplantae; phylum Streptophyta; class Magnoliopsida; order Santalales; family Viscaceae; genus Viscum; species Viscum album. The sequence continues at coordinate 1,899,243,091 of OY728121.1, read as the reverse complement.
ATAATAAATAAAAAAAGAAACATAATATATATCATATATAAATATATTTCCATCTTAATTTCCATCAGGATATGCGGTAGAAGATAATCGAACAGTCATCATTTTGTGAGGCGTTAGTTTTTCATCCATAAAAACAGTATGTTCATCACCTATTAGATGGAGGTGTGTGTATGTGTAGTTCGAATACTTATCATAAAATAATCCTAGTATATTTCGGATACTAGTTTTTTTATAAAAGAAATTAATAAAAAGAGTTTAGGGGTTGGATAATTAAAATAAAAGAAAATAATTTTAGGGAAACTGTTACCTTTAATTTGGGTAACTTCCATTAGTTTGAGTCAAAAGAACTTCTTGAAGGGCCTTATGCCTAAGGTAAGGCCTCTAGGAGGAGGATAGGTTAATTGAGAGATTATTTTTACAGGATTTGGATGATACAAGGAGCTTGAGAGGTTCGATAAATTGGTTATAAGTGAGGGATTTTTATATGTTAGAGGAGGGTCACTATAGGAAAGTATGAAAATATTATTTTATTATAAAATTATCTTCGGTTTCTAAAGATCCGAAACTCATTAACGTTGAAGATAAGATCCCTCATGGTCTAAATAAAATCATCTAATAAGAATTTGACAGGTTTTGGATATTATTTTAGTCTTTATAATCACATTTATTTAAATCAATTATTAATGAGGTAAACAATGCATCATTGTTGTGCCGTATATAATTTAATTTATTTGATGTCTAAAAATTATAAAAAAAACTTCAATGAGTTAGGAAATCTTTTTATCATTCCAATTTAAATTTATATTTGAAAAGATGACTTATAAAACCTCTTGTAATAATTAATTTACTAAAAGATATTTGTTTATTCCATTTTTTCCTTTACATTAAGTTAATTAAAATAAAGTGTCATTATCACTTCCATGAGGCTCTATTGGGTCCCAAAAAATACACAAAGATTCCCATGGTCGTAAATGACTCAACAAATAAATTTAGTACATTTTTTAATGTAATTTTGTATTATTATAATATTCTTTTAACCTTGAATTACCATATTTACCTTTAACTGTGGTAAAACAATCAAAAATTACTATTCATCAAAAATTATTTTCATCTTATTCAACAACATCTTACATACTAATAATAACCATGTATGTCAGATTTTGGAAATTCAATTCACAAAAGCGGTAAAATTTCTTTTAAATGAAAAAGCCAGTTTTTAACTACTACTTAGTGCTTTCACGATTCTACAAAAATTGAAGTATTTCAAAAAACATCCAAAAAATCAGCCTAAGCTATATATGATATTCCAAATTAAAAAATGATATCTATTTTACCAAATTCATATCATAGAATTTGTATTAATTAATTTAAAATTAATTCCAATTGTCAAAATAAAAAGCATGTTTTTAAGAAATAATAACAATCAAAAGATTGATAGTTGATTATGTCCAATTTCAATGTGAAATTACATTTAATGACCAACATTATATAAATGATAAAAATATAATACAATTACACTTTATAGCCAATTACAAATATAATCTTACCATATTAATAAATTAGATTAAAAGTTAGTTTTGAATTAAAATATAGTATTCTTCACTTTTCATAAAAAATTGAATTTAATGAGAGAAATAACAAAATTTTACCCAAAGTAAATTTTGATGTCCCAATTTTAATGAAAAATTTTATTTGGTCAAATCGAACATATAAAAGTGAAAAAAACTATTTTTAAAGAGGGTTTGCCATTAAAATGCGGTAAATCGACCTTTTAATTTAAATTATGCTTAAAATTAGATTCATTCCCATTTTAAGCCTCTAAATTTTATTGGATAAATGTAAAAACATTTAACAAACATATATAATCATATTTAAATTAGTTTTATTCATTATTGCTAATAAAAAGTCTAGGCGTTAACTACCATTTAAAATAATTTTATTATATTATTAGTGTGCAACGTAAGGTTTCAAAGAAACCCGTTGTTGAATATTGGGTACGCGATCAAACATAGAAACCCATTTAAATTAAAATTAATATTTAATACAAAAATATGAATAATTATGGAAAATGTCTTGTTCTTTATTTACCTGGGTTGTTACAGAAATAATCCAAGAGGGTCACATGATAAGTGTATTATGAAACTTAGTAAAATAATATTACTATTTATCATGTAACATGTTGAATTAATATTGTTCCCACATGTGGTTAAATAATTATTAATATTTTATTGATCTCATATATTATATAACAAGTTATTCAAGAGAATAATTTTTTAGAAAAATATTTAATAAATATATATTTTCAATTTAGTGAATCTATTATTTATTTTTTATTTTTTTATAACGTAGTGATTTTTATTTGTTAAATAAATATCTATTATTCAATGTTTGAGAAATATTTTGGAGGAATGGAAAACCTAGTTTAAAAGTATAGAATGAAATAATATATATTTAATATTTTTTAATAAATAATAATTATTTTAATTATTGTCCCTTCCACAAGTTAAAATATTATAATATTATTATTATTATTATAGACTTGGGGTTCCACAGTGATTACACAAATAAAAAAGGGTTACCTTTTCAATTATTATTTTCTTACCCTATGATATATAATCCTAATTGTATTACATTCTCAGGGGTTTCCATTTCATTCTACTGTGCATAATGAAATCCTAAGATAATTCAATCAGAGCCCTAGAGATATCCCTAACCATGAATGCTATCAAAAATAGAGAGAAATCATCTCCCTCCACCACTCTTAATTCTTGACAGAATGAATAGAACGCTTACAAGAAGTTATTCTCAAGGCAATCAAAGGAAAACAACATCGGGAAAATGATCTACCCTTCTTGCATATGTAGATTCTTATAGTTTAAATTAGAGTTTTTTGGTACAAGTGTGGATCACTCCTATAGGGTATCTACTCATGATTCCAATAATTCTACGAAAGAATGTCATAGAGATGTTTTCAAATCCCTAAATAAAGAAATTATTCATTTAATGGTAATTATTTTACTAGTTAAATTCATTATAAATAATATGTGATAATCCTACATCTTGGTTTTGGGATTAACTAAATATGTAATATTTGATTCAATTTTATTTATCACAAAATTTGTTATCATTTAAATCAATGATTAGTCATTGATTCTAAAAAAACCAAGTTGTTCATGCCCTGTCTGATGCTTCTATTGTCCCTGAGACATTTATTTGGAATCAAGGAGGTATTATAATTAATTATGATTATTTAAAGATGGGTGATTTATTTATTCCCTTATTATTAGATTTAAATTTGGTTTTAATCATTATTTAATCCAAATCAAGGTAATTAATATTTTTCCACTTCATTCTCTCAAATATAATCAAATTTATTAATTTATTGAATGAAATACATTCTAGAAACACATCCTAAGGTACAAAGGATTATTGATGGTTAACACATGAGTACATGTAGTTTATACCATCATGACATGTTGTGAACTCATGTTCAATGAACAATGAATTTATTTTTAATTGATTAGATATATTTTCATTTATTATATATGGTGTGTATTTAAATAAACCATATTTTAAACCAGATATGTTGGTGAATAGATATCCTGACTATAAGACATGTAACATCTCTACACAAATTGTATTCTATTAGTCATATATGGTTTCTGTATTCTATTAAAAGAAATACATGACTGGTGACAATGTAACATAGATTCCACTTGATATTTATCCCCATACACACCATTTACACCATTATTTACATGGCATGACAAAGCACGGTGTCCCATGGTGTGTGTTGTCAAAAGATTGTGATAAATATACACATCATGTAGCTAGATTGTATACATTTTTTATGTTACCAAATTACACAAAATTAAAATTAAAATTATTATATTAATTAATCCTTATCAATATATGTTTTGTGTGATCATTATGTTCATAGTACATTCCATGAATGGGGTTATATATATATATATACACACTATATTTTTAATTAATTTATACATCATGTTTGAAACTGTATATCATGTCTAAATCCTAATACAAGATTTAATCTACATGCATTCAACCATAACACCCTACTTAAATAACATTTGTTTCTTTTTTCATAATATTTATAATACATGACATTATATGATTTGTAAATTCATGTATACCACATGTCAGCTGAGTAAAAAATATATGTATATAATATACATTGGGTTGTTTAGGATGATATTCACCATGATTCCACCAAGGTAAATTTTATACATAGTTAATTTTAAATATATTTATATAATTTTTTAAAAAAAATGATCGATGAAAATATAATTAAAATTTTTTAATTATGAAAAATGAATTCATTAATTGAAGAAGATAATTAATTGATTCAAAAGTAACATCTCTAAAATAATAATCATTATAATTGAATTCCATTTGTATTAAGTGCGTAATTAGTTCAATGTATGTGGATGATCATGAGCATAGGTCAGAACATCATATGTCATTTGTTTATTTTAATTTATTTATTAATTAAATTGATTTTTTGTGTGCCATACCTCCTCTCATTTTGTATGTGCTTACATGCCCATGTATTCCTTTATGTAAACCCATTAACTATTTATTTGGTTCCTCATAGAATATTGGGAAAAAAGGATAATATAATGGATGGATCTCCAAATATAGTTGAGGATTTCAATGTTTGGATTCGAGGGAAAACCAATCCAACATATACATGGATGGATGAGATGAATGATATAACACAATCAATTTCATGAATTAATGTGTTTCCCATAGGATGATGGTTTGTTTATCATCAACTAGATAAAATAATCACTATAAAAACCTCATGATCATACAAATTTATCTCTTTATTTTGAAATTGAATGTTTAATTTCATTTTTTATATATTTTTCATAATTACATAAATTAATGAATTAACAAGAACGCAAGGTATATATAAAATAAATTGAATTACTTCTATGTTCTATCTAAGACATTTTTAGTCACATTATAGATCCACTTAATATTAATAAGAAATTAAGAATGATATAATTGGATAATTAAACATAGAGATAAAATCCCTCAATAATATATACATATTTTTTATATCATTCCACTATATATGTAAAAATTAAACCACAGTTGCAGGTGCATAGCTGACCGAAGATGGGGTTTGTTTAATTGTTGGTGAATTATTACATGACGTTTTAAATTGATGTAGAGATGCTTACATCATGGGTTGTCTGCTAATATATGACATGGTGGAACTAAGTGCAATTATTAATAATATCCAATTTTATTATTTTTCGGATTTTGGAATCCACTCAATAGGTCAATGATCATTGAGTTAATGTAGTTGGAATATAGAATGCCTACCTAAAACCATTCAATTTTCGTGACTGGTCAATTTAGAGAAGATTAGAATTGGAATATTGGTCCTTCTCACTAAAATGTCCAAGAAATAGAATTTATGAATTTAATGGTGATGTATATTGTGTTTTAATAAAATATTGTGAGATTAATAAATATAAAAAATATTTATTTATCAACCTTTTATCAAAATAATTACTTAAATTATGATCCTCCTATTTTTATGAAATGGAAATTAACCTAACTTCTGACATATCACTATAATCCAAAGTTGAGAAGGATACCATTCTCACCTATATAAATTTCCAAAGAGAGGAACAAGATTATTACATATTATCTCACACCATGAAAAGATATTGTATATGTTAGAAGAACCTATTCCTGAATCACCTGGTAGATAGGCTAATGATGTAGGGTTTTATCTCTAAGGGAAACATTTGATTGATTCCAAAAATGTTCAATGTTTCATGTTATGATCAATGAAAAAGGATATTTTAATAATTATTTATACTAAAATTTATACATTACTAAAACATATATATCAATTATATTATATTTTATTATAACATATCGATACTAAAATGCATTTCACAAATAAATTAATATAATTTTATTAGTTAACATTAATAAAAAATCTATTATGAATAAAAATTTTCTTTTCAAAAAATTATTTAATAATAATAAATATTTTATCAACAAAACAATATATATATATATACTTCCATCATTTAGTGAAAAGAAATATACAGGCTTATATGTTGAATTAAAATATTTATATAGATTAACAAGGTTTTATGAAATAATATATATCAATTAATAACATAATGTATAAAATTATTGACAAATGATTTTAATTTTCAGTGACCCAAACTAATTCCTTGTTATACCTATAATGAGAAAAAATTAACTTATGTTATAACACTACAATGAGATGACTTGTACATTTTTTTATTAAAATTAACTTTCTATTATCTATATATATATACTATTTATAAATGATATAGTATCATATATTATTCCATATAAAAGGGAAACAACCAAATCCCCTTAAACTAATACTTCCATGTGAATACCTACCCTCTCATTCAATGGATTAATATAATCTTTGGTTGGTACCCCCCAACCTAAGCATCCAAACCTTTTTGTGGAAAATAATACCCCTCCAACTCTTCTTTTTAATTTTTTTTCATTTGTTTTTTGATGTTGTGACCAATTTTACAACATATATATAAAAATAAATATAATAATTATACATATATATATATATATATATTCACTCTTAGATTTATTATATATATTTATTACATATATAATCATGGGGAACATTTTTAGTCAGAAATACAAATATCAAATTGGAATTTGATTTCTATTTAAAACATGGAAAACACCTACAATAAATTTCCATGAAAATGAAACATGATTATTTAAAATTAATAGTGGGAAATGTCAATATTCATACATAATTATTTTAAAAAATTACATTGAAAATTTACAACTAATATTTTCAATGTAGATTGACACTGAACATTTTTCATAAATTTTTTTGAGATTTATATTGAAATTTATATTGTATATTTGATGTAGAGTGAGAAAAATAAAAATTTTCATTGATAATTACACATACACACTAATATAAATATACATTAAAATATTAAATTGAAAATATATATATAAAATTTACATTGTAAATTTTCATTACAAATATACATACATATAATATTTTAAAAATGAATTATATGAAAATTTGTGGTGAAAATTTAATGTTTAAATTTCTTGTAAATGTTTATAGTTTATATTTTTAATATAAACAAATAATTTAATCTTTTGATATAGATTGGCCTTATAATGTTTTATTAAATATCAAATTGTAAATTTCTTTATATCCTTATAAATTACTAATCACAATTTTTATTTTAATAAAAAAAATTAAATTATAATATATATATATATATATATATATATATATATATATTTGTTTCATATTAAATCCATAGTGCACATTTAGAGTTAAAATTTTCACTAAAAAATTCCATTATGGATTTGAAAAAAGTATTTCATATAAAAAATTGTATTTCATTTCCAGAATAACTTTTCACATGAATTTTTCCCTAATATTTTAGTCTATAAATTTTATTATCAAGTTCCAAAATAAATACTCATTTAAATTTCCTATGAAAATAAAAAAAATTAAATTATCACTAAAATATTTCTATGAAAAATTCCGCATGAAATTGGAATTGAAAATTTTAATTGTTTATGTGCATTGGATATTTGATGAGAAAATTTATATTAATAATTACATGTGGATTTTTAGGATATATGTTAGAGTGAATAAACTTATACATACATATTGATGTGTAAAAATAAAATTATATAATGCTATTACCCCCAGAAAATCTGCACTAGATATTTTTGGTTCATAAATAAATTTATAAATATAAAATTGATCTATAATTTTATATATGAAAATTATATTGGGAAACTACATTATATACATATAGTGAAAATTTAAGTTAGGAAATTTTTGTTTACTTTTCTACTTAAATTTCCACTCCAAATTCATAATTAATTATAATTATAGTTATACTGAAAATTTTATTTAAAAATTATATAACAAGTTTATGTTTAAATTTATAAATAAAATATATTAAAAAATAAATAATTATATTTTTCACTTGGAATTTGAATTATAAATTTCTATTAGATATTTCTTGTGAAAACATCTACAAGTCACTTCTAGTGGAAATTTTCACCTCAACTTTTCTGTGTAAAATTACATAGAATATTTTCACTTATAATATTCACTTAAAATTACATTGAAAATATATCAATACAAAAATAAAAAATGTGACATTTTACCACAAATAGATATGAAGAATTTACACTATAATATATTAATGTAATTTTAAATTTGATAATTTTATATTAAACATCCACTCAAATTTGTAGTGGAAATTTTCACATAATTTTTATAATAATTCTTTTGAAAATTTTGATACCAAAATTTAAACATAAATGCATGTTTAAAATTATAATTAAAATAGATTAACCCAAATTTAATCAATTTAATTTTACTAGGGAAATATTAAAAGACACATTTCCATTTGAAATTTGTGGTAAAACATTCCCTAGATGCGGATCGGTGTCGGCTTCGGGATCTCAAATCAGTAGCGGTGTGACACAGCTTGGGCTCTGGAAGTTCCTTTCTGGTGTGTTTGATGTCATATTTGGGCGGACCAGAGGGGAAGAGATCTTTTCTGGTTCGGTTTTTTGAAGGTGGTTTTGCTGATTTGGGTTTTTGTGTTTCTGTTTGCTGGATTTGTTCTGGAGGCTCGGTTGATGCAATGGAGCGTCGCGGCACCGACCGTAAGGGGCATATCACTGCTAGGGTTTCTCTCGCGCCTCCTTCTCCATCCCGGATCGGCTCTGCTACTCTTCCATTGCTCAGCAGTTTGTGGCGGAGGTCTTTTTGGTGCGGAGGCTCTATTTTGGCTCGCCTTGTGCGCACTAGTGTCAGTCTGGCGGTACAGTGTTGAATCAGTGCCTGATGCCCTTACCTCGGAGGTTCAAGAACGACGCCTCATTCCCAGATCTAGGAATTTAGAGGATTGAGTGTGTCTTCGTGGATATTTTGGATGGAGTCTATGGGATGTGTACCTGTGCGTTTTGGTTCTGGTTTCTCTCTGGTGGGGAGGATCTGACAGAGACGGTGAAGGTGTTGTTTCTTGGAGTTCCGAGGTGATAAATTTTTGTAGCCCATGGTTGCGGATGTGGTCCTTATTTGGTTTTTTGTGTGTTGATTCATCTGTTGGTGTTTGATTTTGTATTTGTGAGTTGATTTCTTGCTGTTAACCGATTTGAACGGGGATGATGGTGTGTTGGACTTTGGTTACCAGCGTGTGATGACGATGACGGGTGCTCATGAAGCTCCTTGGTGTTCCGGTTGCTGCGGTTCTGTCACTCTTCTCTGGTGTGTCTCTTGAGGCTATTGATTCGTGATGCTACAAGTTTCATGTGATCCCGTGCTTTTAGGGTGATGCGTGGGTTCACGGCTCGAGGTTTTCCATGGTTTCCACCTGTTTTGAATTATTCTTTTGAATTTTGAATTTTATGCTATGTTGTGTTTGTCGTTTTGATGGTTGTACTCTCTGGGTCCCGGATACCCTTAAACCAGATTTTTGAAAATGGAAAAAATGATTTTCAGATAGTATCTAACTGTGATTTGTATACCCTCAGTGCCAGTAGACAACCTGAGGCCAATCAGTGGTGGGTTTTGGGGGATTCTGCTGTTAGGACCTGACCATACCTGGGAACGAGCCGCAACAACCCCATGCCCTCCTCCATAGGCTAGGGGCTGGCGACCAGCACCGAAGACACAACAACTCGGGGAGGCCTTTTCCTAAGTACCTGTACACACACATGCATCCCACTCAATGCATAAGTGCAGAGTAAAATGACAAGTAAAGTACCAACTACTATAAATAAACCACAAAGTGCATCATCCTCTAAACAATACAAAGTAAAAGCTGAAGGTAAACTGAAAAGAAAAAGGGAAAGACATGTGCCCAACCAGAAAAGTACCATAACCCGGCAACATGTAAACGAAAGTAAAATATTTGGGAGAGTCCCACACTGGGAACCTAACTACGACCACCGTACGCGGTCTAAGATCCCAAACTCCGAATCTCCTCTAATGTCACGACCAACCTGTCAGTCTTCTGCAAGGGCACACCAAGAACGGGAAAAGCCCAAGCAGCGGTGAGTATAAAAATACTCCGTATGATACCCTGAAGGCTTGAGGGAGAAATAAAGTAGGTATTGAAGAAGTGAGAAGTAGATCAAACAGGGGAAAGTAGAGGAGTAAAACCAATAGTGCAGTAAATAGTATAGTAGAGTATCAGCTCAACCCAACAAGACAAAGGAAGTAGACTCGTCCAAACACAAGGAGCTAGAAATGGTGAGAAGATGAACTTCTCATCGAGTCTTCACTACCTAAAGCAGGAGAGTAGACTCGTCCAACCCTAAGAATCTAGAGACATAAATCAGGTGGCATACCCCGCACGTCTTCGCCTCCCTTTGAAGGAGAGTAGCCAAAACCCAAGGAGTGGGTACTGGAACAAGGTATACATATATATATATATGCTCTGCCAAGAAACCAGAACAAGATCGCAAGGGGATCTCCATCCCATAGCTTAGCCCAAGAATGTGAGTATCCAACAGTCCTAGATGTAAACACCATCAATGCAAAGCATCCCGCACGACTACTCCAAACTGCAAGTCAAGGGGCTCAAATCACCTCACCTCGACAGTATCCGCATTGGGCAGCACTGACTCACCCGCACAGTTTAAGGTCACATCACAAGGACGCGTCTCGGTGGGGAAAGCTCCCCTTGTACATGAGAGTTCTGGGGAATGTCAAACCACACCTCGTCACTGCCCCGTAGTCAAGAGGTCTTCTCAAAGTCATGGTCATCCAATCACTGAACCGTACAACCAAGGGTCTCGCTCTGGTAATCATGGAGAAAAGCTACATACCAGCCTAGTAGAAAGGACTGTGTCTGAAAGAAGTCATCGGGTGACCCACTACCTAGTCTCTACTAGAGGTTAGACCATATGAGGTCGTCGAGAGACCCACTGCCCAGTCTCTACTGGAGGTAAACCCTAATAGGTCAACATGTGACCCACTGCCCAGCCCTACTGGAGGGTAGACCTGGAATACGTTGACATGAAACCCACCGCCCAGTATCTACTAGAGGGTAGACCAAGAAGAAGTCGACATGCGTCCCACCGCCCAGTCTCTGCTGGAGGGTAGACCTAGAATACGTTGACAGAAGACCTACTACCCAGTCTCTACTGGAGGGTAGACCTGGAATACGTCGATAGGTGACCCACTGGCCAGTTTATGTTGGATGGTAGACCTAGAAGAAGTCAAAAGGTGACCCATGGCCCAGTCTCTTCTAGAGGGTAGACATGGAAGAAGTTAATAGGGAACCCACTGCCTAGTCTTTTCTGGAGGGTAGACCTAGAAGACGTCGACTGGCGACCCATTGCTCAACCCTACTGGAGGGTAAACCCGTAGAAGAAAATGAGCAACCCACTGCCCAGTCTGTGTTGGAGGGAAAACATGGAACTGCTTTGGCCATCCCTACTGGAAACAACCTCCTGAGTGGAGGATTGGTGCCCGCGTAAAGTATTGGTCACACTAGAATCCACAATAACCCTAGTGGTCTAAACCATCCTTAATAGAAGGATCATCTATGCCACGAGAGTCCAAAGGTACATAAAGAATAACATGGCACATACAAGGGGAATACACAACGTGTGTCCCTATTCCATCTCTAAATGAAGCACACAAGTGTCCTTGGGTACAAACCACAACATGTACCTCTATACATTCTCGTATACTCCTAGAATATACCACATTTTCAGCACAAATCTATCGTTCTCACGACACCGAACATCAACGCAAAGGGAGAAAACGTAAATTTGCAAGCCTGCATCCTCCATGGCCCTAACACGGCCAACCACATCATTTTAGACATCTACTTCACTCAAACGGGAGTGACTGCAATCTCATGCCAAGGGTTCGCTTCCAAACCCAGCAAGAAGAACTACCACTAGAGCACCTTTCAGGCTTCCTCATTTCAATGAGATCTAGAAGGAGTCTTTGTACATTCAAACGGATTGTACCATTGTAATCCGTGCGGAAAAACATACGAGATGGACTATTTAATCGCCTCCAATGGATATCCGACTGAAAAGTCGTCCAACACTGCTTTACACCCAAACAGCGTCTTGTGATCCCGAGCCTCAGCCCTGAAAATCCTCGGGTGCATCGCACCATTTCAATCCCCTTGGGAAAACATATCAAATTGACAGCTCATTAGAGTGGAACAGATATCCAGAGAAAAAGATGCATCTCGCCATGCTGCACACGAGTGGTGCTACGTGGGACCCACACCCTGGTCCCAAAGTGTTAAGAACGGATCACACCATTGCGATCCTCTCGAAAAAGTACACGAGATTGACTAACCACTTCTCTGAAACAGACACCCGATGATAAATTTAGAAATCACCGTCAACCCCCCAAATGGCCCTCATGGGGCCTGCACCATCGTACAAAATTAAATTGGGCGGATTTGTGCCATTGCAATGTACTCGGAAAAACACACAGAATCGGCTGCTTTCACGCCTCGAACATACATTCGATGAATAAGTTACAAAAAGCTTCTCATAGCTTAAAAGACGGGTCATGGTGCACACACCTCAACTCCAGATTCAACACCTGAAAACCACTTGAAATCTTCATCTTGTCTCTAGGAACACAACTCCAATGAAGGCGCTTTATTCAGACATCGGAAGTGTCTGTACCGCTCAAAACATGAACCCCCTGAAAAAATGGCATTGTGCTTAAAGTACGCGTCGCTCCACCGAGGCCCCCCATCTCGGGATTTAAAACCCCCAAAATCATCTCATATTCTCTGCCTCGAGCCTAAGTTTGCACTTCCTCAGACGTCATGAAAAATGGACACCCGTAGTGGGAGATTCGGGTGTCTTAAATCAGATGGGATGAACCCCTTGGGCCGGACCGGCCTGGTCCGGCCCGGTTCGCATCTCCGGACCGCGGCTCAGTCGCATGGGCCAGCCATGGACCCACGGTCCACCCTCAAACCGGCCGAGGGCTAGTCATCTTGACGCGTGAAGACCAACAAAGGGCCGATCTTTGTTCCCCCGCGGGGTCGCGCACTGTGACCCCGGTCCTCCGCGTCAACCGTCTGGCGCAGTCGGCATGTCCTCATGATCTACGCCCGCTCGCCATCGCCCCCAGCTCGCTCGCGGCCGCATTGCCTCAGCCTACCTCCGAATGCCTGCACCACCCTATTTCTGTGTCGGCACCTCCGGCTGGACCCCCGCTGCACCACCGCGCCTGCTCGCCAGACCGCCGTGCTGGACCGCCGGAAAACCAAGGAAAAGGCTGGAAAACTTTCCGGGGCCACCACGGACGCTCCGAGACTCAGAGTTTTGATCCGAAAGGGGTGATGGAAACCTCTAATAGAGCTCTAATTGAAAATTTCCATCACCTGAACATTTTACATCAATTTGATGCGTGAAATTCATTTCAAAGGTAAATGCATAATCAAAAATGCAAAACGTAACCTCCTACCTCGTTGGGCGTAGCCCGACGCTTCAATGATGATCTTCCAGAGCCGTCGTGACTTTCTATAGAGATGGAGGAGAGGAGAGGAGTTCCTCCTTCCTTGTTGGGAGGGTTTTTTCCAGGGAAGTATAACCAAGGAGAGGATAAGTGAGTGTATGGTGTGTTAAAATAGAAAAACACACTTAATCACCCACCCGTCGGCCCATACCTGAACATTCGTCGGGGCCGGGATTAAGTCGCCCCTAGGGTAAACACCACATCCCAAGAACAATGGCGGTCTTGAAATTTTAATCTCAAGCCTCATTCAAAAGTTATAAAATTTAACAACTGAGGCCGGTAAATTATGAAAACACCCCTGGTGGCATTTTCCACAGAAGGTCTGCACCCGTGAAACTTACACACCTTCAAGGGTAAATGGAATGCTCTAGACTCAACGGTGCCATCAATTTTCCAATCCAAGCTACCGTTTAAGATACACCTGTGTTTAACCATTAAACGAATAAATTAATTTTTTTAATTATCCATTTAACATTCCGTTAACGGGAGAGGGGTCCCAACGTACCACGCCGACATGTTATATGTCGTTCCTAGGATAAAAACCCAATTTCGGAACCATCTGTACTCTCAGATTTAGGATCCAAATTACCATTTATGAGTAATCCCATTTTTTGGTGTTCCTAGTGTGAACACACTAAAAATTTAATTCTGGCCACACCGGGGCTTGGAATCGAACGCCGTCTGAAGGCACTACTCTGGAATAACATCAAGAAAATTCAAAAGTATTTTATAGAAAAAACCGGGTTCATACATCATTCCCTCCATAATGATTATTTTCCCTTAAAAGAAAAACCATGGAACAACTCAGGGTACTAAGCCCGCACCTGGCTCTCCCGTACCTAGAAGAACTCCTACATAGTCCTGCGTCACCGCACACAGAACAAAGGATTTGATATATTCAATTGAAGTCTACCCTTGTCGATGATGTGAATATGATCATGCACACTTCTTCTTGGGTGATTCACATGGGAGACGATATGCACCAAAAATAGCCTTTGGGGTTAGGGCAAGGTGGTAGGGAACCTTTCCATCCCTTCACACGGTCTCAAACGGCCTGAAGGATCTCGGGGGTAGCCCACCTCCCCGGTCAAACCTCTACGCCGCACGTCACGACTGAAATCACCATTTGGAATTTGGAGAAAGCTCGATGATTCCCTCCTTAAGAATATCAATATGGTGAAACACCTAAGGATATCTGGTCACGCAAGGTTTCACAGTCGATATACCATGACCAAGACTCTCTTACACGCTCTGTAAGAGATGGACTCGACACCATCAACTAACAGAAAAGGTCCAATGCCTTCTACCTTACCAGCACAGGGTTACATCGATGCCCCGTGCCACACTAGTAAGAACTAAAGCAAGAAGCAGGGAGAAAATCATTTTACACACAGTGTCTAACAACTCTACTGCAAAATGTTGAAGAGCCATAGGGCGTACCTCCTTCCACCTCATGCTTCATAGGATCGTAGACATCCAAAGATCACCGCTATCTGCAGTCCCAACTGTCATCTCTTGGAGCCTGATGTGGACCGCCTGATGGTGATGGGAAGAACTCATAAGGTCAACCTCCACTTCCATATCCCCTCGCTCCTCTGCTAGCACCATCTCTCTGGACACTACTATGATCATGGTGCTGCCTTCGACATGGTGGTGCACCTACTGCCTGCCTGAAGTTCTCAGCATGCCTGGTTGGGCAGTATCATGCCAAGTGGCCTCGTTCATCACAAGAATAAAACTGACTCTCTCTGGGTTGTACTGGTTCCCTCCGGTTCCACTGTGGTGTATGACCACGCCCTTGAGTCCAGTTATCGGAAAGCCACATTCGTCAAGGTTCTGTCGGTGGACGCCCGCTAGCTGCGGCAGAGGTCTTGGCTCTGTTGAGCCTGCTGCCACCACCAACTTTAGAGCATGACAGGAAGCTCTCTCTCACCAACGGCTGTTCTAGAACCCCGAGATAAATGGGAATACCCAAGGGTACTATGACAGCACGAATCTCTCTACTGAGACCCTGCTCGAACTTCTGTGCTCGGAAGTTGTCGTCGTGGACCAAGTCTGGGTAAAAGCGTGCACGGTCCGCGAACCTAGTTGCGTACTCAGTCACCATTATCTCTCCCTGCTGAAACTGCAGGAGCTCCTAGATACTAATGGAGCGTAAGAAAGAAGGGAAAAAACTCCTCATGAAACAACAGCTGGTAGTTGCCCCTTGAATGTGACGACTCATTGAGTAACTGAGTCACCAGACTCCACCAAAGCCCAACTGCTCTATGGAAAAAGGGTGGCGGACCAAGCCACCATCAGATTTGCCAGTGTTCGTGCCAGACTGAAGAGGTGAACCACTGTCTCTAGAGAAACCTCTACTTCCTGAGTGTCTCGCTCACCGCTGAACCTTTGTGGTCTCCACCGCTAGAACTCACAGAGTGTGCTCAATGTGCGCTCAAGCTCTGTCTACTCTACTGAACCTGTCTTCTTCTCACCAGGTGGTAGTTCTTCTACCAGCCCACGAGGAGAAAGGGACTCACATGATGGGTCCTAGACTAAGGACTCATAGCTCAGAGGTTCGTCGTCATGATCCAAACCTGGTATCCTGGATGGTTGTCTTCACGGAGACATCCTAAATGATATCAAGGAGTATCGAGGTCAGATGAGAATATATGTATATAACTGTCACCACAATGGGGAGCTGACTCAAGATGGATAGTCAAAGACTCAATCCTATGTGATGCACAAACCAATTTCCTTGTAATGAGTGTCTTAACATGCCGAGTCGTCAAGAGAGTTATCAGGGTCTTGGTGAATGGATACGTCGGCTGACGCACTGTCACTGGACTCCCTAGTCTGAGAGCCTCTCCCGATACACGTTAACATGGTTGCTCTAAATCCCAACAAATTCTATTTTAGGGACATCCAAACAAAGTCCCAAGGAACGAACCACCTTTGATACCACTTTGTCATGACCCGACCCTACCCAGGCTCGAGCCGCAACTACCCCAAGTCCGCCTCCATAGGCCAGGGGTTGGAAACCAGGGATGAAGGCACAACAAATCGGGGAGGCCTTTGCTTAAGTACCTATACACACACATGTAGTCCACTCAATGCAGAAGTACAGAGTAAAAGGAAAAGTAATTTTCCAACTTCTATTAATAAACTACAAAGTGCATCGACCTCTAAACAGTACAAAGTAAAATCTAAAGGTAAACTAAAAAGAAAAAAGAAAAAACACGCACCCAACCAGAAAAGTGCCACAACCCGGCAACAAGTAAATAAAAGTAAAACAGCTAGGAGAGTCCCACACCTGGAACCCGACTACGACCACTGTACGTGGTCCAATCTCGCAAACTCCTAAGCTCCTATGAGGTCACAAGAAACCTATTTGTCATCTGCAAGGGCACACCAAGTGCAGACAATACCCAATTAGGGGTGAGTATAAAAATACTCAGTAGGATGCCTCGATGACTTGAGGGAGCAACAATGGAGGTAATGAAGAGGGTAGTAGTAGATAGAATAGGGAAAAGTAGAAGAGTAAAACCGAGAGTGCAGTAAAGAGTATTGTCGAGTATCGGCTCAACCCAACAAGAGAAAGGAAGTAGACTCGTCCAAACACAAGGTGCTAGAAACCGTGGGAAGATGAACTTCCCATCGAGTCTTCACTACCTATTGTAGGAGAGTAGACTTGTCCAACCACGATAAGCTAGACAAGTAATGCACGTGGCATACCACGTGTGTCTTTTCCTCCCCTGGAAGGATAGTAACCAAAACCCCAGGAGTCGGTACTAGAACAATACATATATATATGCTCTGTCAAGAAACCCGAACAACATCACAAGAGGATCTCCATTCCATATCTCAGCCCAAGAATGTGAGTAGCCAACAGTCCCAAAAGTAAACACCATCGATGCCCAGCATCCTTCCCGTCTGCCCCGAACTGCAAGTCAAAGGGCTCAAATCGCCGCACATCGACACTATCTGCTTTGGGCGGCACTGACTCACCCACACGGTTTTAGGTTGCATCATAAGGACGTGTCTCTGTTGGGAATGTGACCCTCGTACATGAGAGTTCTTGGGAATGTCAAACCACACCTCGTCACTGGCCCGCTGTTGAGAGGTCTTCTCAAAGTCAAGGTCGTCCCATCACTGACCCATACAACCAAGGGTCCTGCTTCGGTAATCAAGGAGAAAATACATAGACTAGCCTAGTAGAAAGGACTTAGTATGAAAGAAGTAGATGGGCGACCCACTGCCCAGTCTCTGCTGAAGGGTTGAACCTAAGAGGCCATCGGCTGACCCACTACTCAGTCTCTTCTGGAGGGTAGACCCTAAGAGGTCGACAGGTGACCCACTGCACAGCCCTGCTAGTGGGTAGACCTGGAATACATCGACAGATGACCCACTGCACAGTCTCTACTGAAGGGTAGACCATGAAGAAGTCGACAAGCGACCCACCACCCAATCTTTGGTGGAGGGTATACCTGGAATACGTCGACAGGTGACACACTTCCCATTCTCTACTAGAGGGTAGACCTGGAATATGTCGATAGGTGACCCACTGCCCAATCTTTGCTAAAGGGTAGACCTAGAAGAAGTCGATAGGCGACCCACTGCCCAGTCTCTGATGGAGGGTAGACCTGGAAAAAGTCAACAGGAGACCCACTACCCAGTCTCTGAAGGAGGGAAGACCTAGAAGATGCCGACTAGTGACCCACTACCTTCCCCTACTAGAGGGTAAACCTGAAGAAGATAATGAGCAACCCACTGCCCAGTCTCTGCTGGAGGGTAAACTCGAAACTGCTCTTTCTATCCCTACTGGAAACAACATCCTGAGTAGAGGATCGGTGCCCGCATAAATTATTGGTCACACCAGAATCCACAATAACCCTACTGGTCTGAACCATCGTTAACAGAAGGACCATCTGCGCCACGAGAGGCCAAAGGTACATAATGCAGAACATGACACATACAAGGTTCCCACACGAAGTGTGTCCCTATTTCATATCTGAAACAATCTCACAAACATACTTTGGTACAAACCACAACATGTACCTCCAGACATTCCCGTATACTCCCAGAGTATACCACATTTCTAGCTCAAATGCTATCATCCTCACTTCACACAACATCAACGCGAAGGCTGAAAACATAATTTTTCCAACCTGCTTCCTCCATGGCCCTATCACGGCCAAGAACATCTCTTTAGAACTCAACATCACTAACACGGGAGTGAACGTGATCTCATGCCAAGGGTTCACTTCTGAACATAGTAAGAAGAACTGCCACCAGAGCACCTTTCATGCTTCCTCATTTAAATGAGATCTCGAAGGAGTATCCATACATCCAAACGAATCATACCATTGTAATCCCCTTGAAAAAACATGCGATATGGACTATTTACTCACCTCTGATGGATATTCAATGAAAAAGTCATCCAACAACGCTTTACGCCCAAACGGCGTCCCGTGATCCTAAGTCGCGGCCCCGAAAATTATTGGGTGCATCGCACCATTTCGATCCCCTCGGTAAAACATGTCAAATTGACTGCTCACATGAGTGGAATGAATATCCAGAGAAAAAGATTCATCCCTCTATGTCGCACCCAAGCGGTGCTACATGGGACCCGCACCCCAGTCCCGAAGTGCTACGAACAGATCGCACTATTGTGATCCTCCCAAAAAGTACACGAGATTGACTAACCAATTGTCTAAAAAGGACACCCGGTGATAAAGATATAAATCACTACCAACCCCCGAAACAGACCTCAGGGGGCCTGCACCATCATGCAAAATTAAAGTGGGTGGATTGTGCCATTGCAATGTCCTCGGAAAAACACCCAGAATCGACTACTTGCATGCCCCAAACGGACGTCCGATGAAAAAGCTACAAAGCACAACTCACAGCTTAAAAGCTGGTTCATGGGGCCCACACCTCAACTCCAGATTCAATGCCCGAAAACCTGTTTGAAATCTTCATCTTCATGTCAGGGACACAACTCCACTGACAGCGCTTATGTCGGATGTCGGATGTGTCTGCACCGCTCAAAACACGAACCCCAGGAAAAATGTGAATCTTCTTCAAGTATGTGTCGCTCAACCGAGGCCCCCATCTCGGGAGTTAAAACCCAAAAAACCATCTCATATTCTCTGTCTCGATCAGAGGTCCACACTGCCGCAGACGGCATGCAAAACAGACACTCGTAGCAGGAGATATAGAAATTCGAAATCAGAGGGGATGAACCCCTTGGGCTGGACAGGGCTAGTCCGCCCGGTCCGCCTGGTCTGGGCCGGCCCACGCAGGCTGGCACGGTTCACAGCGTCGGCCCACGGCTCAGCCGCACGGTCCGAACACGGACCCGCGGACCACCCTTAGACTGGCTGAGGGCCGGTCGTCTTGCCGCGTGAAGACCCACTGAGGGCGGGTCTTTGTCCCCCCGTGGGGTCACACGTCGCGACCCCCATCCTCTGCGTCAACTAGCCGGCGCAGCCGGCCTGTCCTCCCGCTCTGCGCCCGCTCATTGTCGCCCGTAGCTCGCCCGTGGCCGCTCCGCCTCAGCCAACTGCCAACCACCCGCGCCGCCCTTCTGCCGAGCCGCCGCCTCTGCCTGGACCCCCGCTGCGCCGCCGCGCCTGCTCGTCGGACCGCCGCGCTAGACCGCCGGAAAACCTTGAAAAGGGCCGGAAAACTATCTGGGGCCACCACGGACGCCCCGGGACTCAGATTTTTGATCCAAAAGGGGAAATGGAAACCTCAAATTGAGATATAATACAAAAAGTCTTCGAATTTCCATTAGAAAAAAATTTGACACAAGAAATTGAGTTCAAAGGTAAATGTAGATTCAAAAATGCAAAACGTAACCTCCTACCTCGTTGAGCGTAGCCCGACGCTTCAACGATGATCTGCCAGAGTCGCCACGTCTTTCTAGAGAGATGGAGGAGAGTAGAGGAGTTCCTCTATCTTATTTTGGAAGTTTTGTGCTAGGGAAGTATAACTAAGGGGAGGAGAAGAGAGTGTATGGTGTGCTTAAATAGAAAAACACACATAATCAGCCACCCGTCGGCCCATACTCGAACTTTCGTCGGGGCAGCATTAAGCCGCCCCTAGGGTAAACACCACCTCCCATACACAATAGTTGTCTCAGAATTTTAATCAGTGGCATTATTCGAATGTTATAAAATTTAATGACTGAGGTCACTAAATTACGAAAATGCCCCTTGTGGGATTTTCCACAGAAGGCCCACGCATGTGAAACATAAACCCCTATTAGGGTAAAGGACACACTCCGGACTCAACGGTGCCCTTGGTTTTCTAATTCGAGCTACCATTTAAGAGAAACCTGGGTTTAACCATAAAATAAATTAATTAATTATTTTAATTATCCATTTAACATTCTGTTAATGGGTGAGGGGTCCCAACGTCCCGCGCCGACATGTTCTATGTCATTCCTTGGATAAAAACCCCATTTCGGACCCATACATACTCTCAGATTTAGGATCAGAATTATCCTTTAGGAGTAACCCCATTTATTTGGCATTCCCATTGTGGACACACTGAAAATTTAATACCGGCCACACCGGGGCTTGGAATCGAACGCCGTCGGAAGACGCTACTCTGGAATGACATCAAAAAAATTCCAAAGACATTTATAGGAAAATGGGTTTTTAAAACTTCGTATCAACACTATAAACCCAGGGTTAGTACCATTGATGGATGGATCATGATAGTGTATGAGTATATTTTTTCAATGTATATTTGGTGTAAAATTTTATATTATATTTTCTAGAAAAAAATTCATTTTATTTATATAATTCATAGGTTATTAGACTAATGAAACTTTTTTTTGAAATTAGGTTTTTGTATTTTTTATTTTTTTTGATGTTGGTGATAGAGGTTGTTTTTTTTCTGTTGGTAAAGAATTTCAGAACTCAAAAAAATATAAACATAGGATAGTAATTAAAATAATGTAATCATATATTTTATTATATTTTATTATCATTTCTTAAAAATGTCTTATATATCATAGAATTAAAATGTAATGAGTCATATATAAAAATTCATTTCATTAAATAATTTTATAAACTATATATATATATATTATTCAAAATAATTTTCATATATAATGTAAAAAATAAAAACACATATAACCGTTATAAAATAACCATAAAAATATATAGAAGATATGAATTAAAAAATTATCACCTAAGAATATATAAAACACCTTTGATACGAGCATTGTTCTTCAAACGAACTGGGCCACACCACTGTTACCGAAAGTGAGATGGTGGTTAGAGGTGGGGCTCTGCTACAAAAGTTGAATTTGGGAATCCTAGAATTCAAGTCATGACACTCAACTTATAGTGTTCTTGGATTAATTCCATCTCAATGGAGATATCTAGTGAGTGTTTTATTTTCCGGAAATTCAATCATTTTTAACATTTTTTCTTCTTTTTTTATATCTCATATTTTAAATTTATGAAAATTATATGATCGCTATCAATTTTTTCCAATTATATACTATCAAAAACTAGAATAAGTATGTAATTATGAGTAATTTTTTAATTATTTATTATATCAGATCCTTGGTAATTTATCATCATTTTAAATATGTTTCCAACCACAATTTTTATTGTTCTTCAACACTCAAACCAGAGTATTTCAAATTAAAAGGAATAAAATATATATATTAAATTTATTAGATCGAAATATTTATTCATAGATTTTCTATGTTTTACATGCATCTATTGATCATCCCTTTTAATCAAGTGGTTTCATTTTTCATTGCATAAATTTATAATTTTTAATTTTGAGGTAAAAATATTATTAATATTCAGTATAGATTCTTTATCAAGTTCCAAATTTTTTAAAATGTGTATATATTAGATCCTAAAATGATAATATTTGTATCAAAATCGAAAAAATATAAATTCCATAAACATTCTATATGAAAATCATTATCATGATGATATGTATCATATACAATTATCAAATTCAATATATAAATTTTAATACTTCTAGAATTATTGGAAATGAAAAATATCACATCTATATTTTGATTTAATCTTTCAATTAATTGTATACATTATTATACATCAATTCTATTTCCAATAGTCCAATCCAATAATTTTTTGGAATACACACTAATAATGATGGGATTGGATAACAAAAAAACATCTTGATGCCTCAAGAAGGGGTGCACTACCTCAAGGATTTCATGTAAATTCAAGTATTTTTAGCAAGTAAATGATTAATATTAAATACAAGTATTAAATATTAAAAAAATAGAATTAATTAATGTTTATATTTATAATTTCATTAATTTGATCATCTATGGTAGTTATATTGGGAATGAACGACCCATGATATTAAATGGATGGGCGTATAGATTTCGGGCGCTCAGATGAATAAATTAAGAGTGACTGTTTAGTTGTAATAAAGGGTATACATGCTTTTTAATGTGTATATTTTTTTCATTTCTCTAAAATAGTAAACATGAATTATATTCAAATATGTATTTAGTTTGATTTTTTAGGATAAATAAATGAGAATCCACCCCTATATTAAAAAAATTTAGGGGAGAGACCCCCATCGCAATAAGTCTGTATTTTTTATTCCATTATGCATTTATGTAGTTAATATCCATTGAATATCGATAAAAAATTGTATGGATGAGGGAAAAATTATTATGTTTAATTATACGTTTTCTATTATGGAATATCTCTATCACAATCATTTTAAAATCATATTGAAGATATTTTTTCAGTTTTTAAGAATTATATCTACCAATTATTTAACTAATTGGACAAGTAAATATTTTATATCAAATTTTATCTCAGTTTAATGTCCCCCATACTTCCATTTCCTTATTTTGAGAAGGAATTTTTATTTTCTATATAGTGAGAGGTTTTTATAATGAACTAAGACTCATAATATGAATCTGGGGGCTTTAATGCCTATAAAAGAAAAATTTATTGAAGGTTTGATTATTAAGAGAAGTTAGAAGAGGTTAGGTGGATTAAAATTTGAGGGGGGCTCAGTCAGTAGCTAGGAAGTTGTAGCAGAATAGGTTAATGGAATGAACTCTTGTGTCACATAATGAACCTAGTAGGTAGAACCATGAAATGTTCCCTCTTCAATACTATCCGGGCACAAACTAGCGGTTCATTCCATGAACTTCCCATTTTCAATGAATTGGGTATTTTGTAATAGGTGGATCTTCCAGGAAACAAGTATTACATCCCCTTTAACCCTCCTCCAATGATTTTTTGTGATTTTTAGAGTCTAATAGTCCCTATATCCTTCTTTCTTATCAGATAATAAATGTTTCTATTGAAAATTCTAATACCATGTGTTCCATATATCCCTTATACCACCCTTTTGATGGTTTTTTTCTAATATAATGTAAACCTAATTAGATTTTGGTATTGAATCCACCCAACCATAGTGTAATTGACATAAGATGATGGGGCTTATGTGAATAGTGGAAAATGGTGGATCCATTTGGACTTCTTAATTCCATTGGAAGTAGTCTCAATGGAGTTAATATTATCCCATATTTTATTTAGGGTTTTTAATAACATAGTACAAAAGTTATAGTTTTTCGGTAAAAGAGGGAATGGATTTTTCATTGGATGGTTCTCAGGGTATAAAATATACCTTATATAATTGGTTGGTAGAGGGTTCAGTGTCACAATGATGCTAAGTGATTTTTCTATCTTCTATTACATATTGTCCTAAGATAAATAGTTAATTATAAATCATTAACATTATTTATTTATGTCATGTGGATTTAGTCATGATATCATGTGGAGGGTAATGTTTGTCTGAGGAAAATATGGTCCTCACTAAGGTGTTTCAATGCTTGGATGGGGTGGTAACTCCTTGAAAGATGTAGGTGGTCAATTTAATAAAATTTATTATGTGTGGCAGTTCATGAATGATTTCCATCATGAATTTGCACATGTAGGGGTATATGGTTAGGGTATAAGAGTTCCTTGGAAAGTATGAATAGAATATTCTTTGGTATCCCATGATATTTGTATTTGATGTTTTCCACTTTGGTCAATTGGTATTTCTTGGGTACTTTGTCTCCAAATGGAAAGAGTGATGGGTGGGATAACTAGATAACTTGGGTGGCCTCAAGATCTCATATGAAAAGTGGGTAGCTGAGGATGTTATCCTTAGGGATTGTTGGGAAGGTATGTGGGGATTAAACCGAGTGGTGATATTTTGGATGATATTACATCATAAAATTTTTGAGTAGCACCCTCAAGAGTGTGTTCTGAGAATCAATGAGTTCAAGAAGCATAAATACTCCCTGGGATTAGATGAGTTGAGTTAGATAGTAGTTCCCTATGAGTATCAGGTTAGAGGTCTCTTATAAGAGATGTTATAAAAGTCCCATGTGTCGGTAATTGCAATTTTTTGATCCAAATTTTGGATTCTAGCGTTTATTAGCATGGTGTCACTATAAAGTCCTCAGGTGATAAGAATTAGAGTTTTTAGAGTCTTGGGGGAGATTTGTAAATGATATTGGGGTCTAGGTCAGGATGAGAATTCAGGTAGTGTGATCACCAAGTGGTGATGGGTACGAGATGGAAACAAGTAGATGGTACCATTTAGGGTCTAGAGGACCCAATGGATAACCTATAAGGAGATATGTGATATTTTTTGATAAGGGTATGATTATTGAGTGTCTACTTCCATGCGATCAGCACGAAATATTAGTTATAGGATGTGCCACTATTTTCTTGATGTGTCCTCCTTAGAGACTAAAGGGATGTGTATATGTTCTTATGACCTCCCATGAGTATGTGGGGACGGTTCAATGAACATGGCCCTCACCAGAGTCTATGTGTATTGGTTGGTGTTAATAATTGGACCTCCGTAAAGACTATGGGGATGGGTCAATGTGCCTTTGAGACCTCCCTATGTGGTTAGGGATGGGTTGTTGTGCGTGAACTGACCATTTAATAGTATTTAGTGATGCGATAGTGTGTATATTTTAGACCATTCTTAAGAGGCATGGATCATGTAATATGATCTATTATGATAGTATTGAATCATTATTTGACATGAGGTGTGGTCGATGGACCCTACATTGGTTGATAAGGTAGTGGGTCAAGATATGGATGCATGAATGTTCACACTCTATTTGAGAAGTGGGTTGAGGTTTAGACTCCACCCTATCATAATTCATTTGTTGTAGGATGGAAATTAAAATAGTGGTTTGAGATTGACATTGAAATGAGGTGTATTCTTATATGGATAAAAAATAAAAATGATCCAGTGTCATAGTGGTCTAGTTAGCACAAGGTGACATGTTTCATAGGGTGTCATGGTGGCCTGGTTAGTACATGACTTCTAAGATTATTGGGTGACATGTTTATTTTCTATCATGCATACATGTGTATGATGGAATATACTAGGTTCTCCTAGAGAGACCATACTAAAACATATTTCTCTCACATAGCATCAGAAACATGGTGTGCGTGCATACCCATTTTTTTCATTCAGGTTTATCATTGGATATATAGTAGATCAGGTAGTGGAACCTTGATATGTACTTGTAGACAGGGTGTGGGAGGCATATGTATTATAGTAAGTCTAGTGTCATTGTGGTATATTTTTTTTAATTTTATATATATGATTATCCATGTGGGTGGTCATTATAATATTTGTATGACCATGGACCAGTATTAGGCATTCACTACTTGTTGGTTTTCTGTATAATATTGAGAGGTGTTCTTGAGGCCGAGTGGAGTCCTCAGCCTGTGAAATGATGAGTGTCTTGGGGTAGGGAACCAAAAATAGGTGTAATAAATCTTTGATTTATTTATTATTTTGGAAAATGGGGTACACATTTTCAATTAATGTGCCAGAGCATATGGTGGACCTTTGACCTGTAATTCCTGAATACCATTTTGGTCGGATGTCCTGGATTCTTGGAGCATGGAATTTTGATTCTTTCTTTGCATTTTTATGATTATGTTATTTTATAGAATAATATGGTTGTATTAGAGATTTTATTTAATGATATGGGTCATAGCCTCAGGGAACGTGTTTGTGTTCCTTCATCATGATAGGTATGATGGATTCACATGACATACATGTTCTTGCATGGAATTAATTACTGATATGATTATTGGGGGTATAAATTGTAAATAATGAATTATTTTGGGTTTCCCAGAAAAATATTATATTTCAATTCTACTAAAATAGGCTGTGATGTTTTCTTTGATTAATGTTCATGTGGATCCTGGTTTATGAGGGTCTCTGGTGATGGAAAATTAGTCTCTACATCAAGGGATGCATAGAGACCCCTGATTGGGTAGTTTTAGGAAATTAATGCCTCAGTGATGGAACCTCTATGGGTTAGGTATAAGAATATGATACCTAAGTAATGATCTAATTATTGGAATAGTTATTCATGAGAATGTGGATTCAATCACATAATTTTTCAACACCACTCTCTATTTTGCTTTCTAATATATATTCATGGTGGAATTATGCTTCAATGAACTTGGTAGTTGTTGGTATATCCCATGTGGGTTAAGGAAAGGAATAAATTGGGATTATACTTGGTATTTAGTTTGGTTTCCAGAGTGAGGGTTCAATTGGATTTCTGATGTAGTAGTTCACATGATAAACTTTTTATAGTGTGGTCAAAGAAGGTTATATTCTCATGGTTTTAAAATGACTCCCATGTATCATGTGATCATATGGAAAGCATTAACATGAGTGAGATCTATTAGTTTATTGGATACGACTATCATGCATGTGGTTCATATTCCGTGGGGTACACATGTGAGACAATTTTTAATGGGGCATGACTCATTAGAGAATGAGTTTGGTATTGTGATCGGGATGTATGAGAGAATGAAATTATTATAATAGGGTAGATTATGTAGGAAAATAGTTGAGGACAAGTAATTTTTTTATGGGGGAATCACACTTCTCAAGGGGGAATGTGAGAATCAATGAGGTTTTTTGGGAAATTACATGGTGTGCACATGAAGGTTCCCACGTATGAACACTACCTATTTGAGATTTGGATCAATGAATGGGACATGTGGGTGTTCATTTAGATTTTTTTTATATTCTTTATAAACTGAAGAGATGTGGTGGTCATAGTATAATGGTGGAAATTGTGTGGGAATGTTTACATGTGGAGTTTTATGTAATGGAATATGTCCCTTGGAGATTGGAGGTGACATTAGTGAAGGATTAAGGAACCATGGTGAAAAAGACAATAGTTTTATTTTATATGTATTTTTAGGGAGGTGTAGTTATATAGGATGATGGGAGGTGAGTGTAGCTTGGGAGGAGAGACACTTATGTTGTGTTGAGACACATTGGGTCTACTTCCATGGAGTGTTATAAGGGAATCCATATAGTGGAGAGTAAATCATTGGATATTGGGTATATAGTTCCTAGTGAACTAGGAATGGAAATAAGATTGTGTTTTATGTTTGTGACCATGAGTGAGGGTTTCTTCCATATCGAGTTAGAATATATAGTAATTGATGGATCATGGGTCGTGGATTTCATTTTTTTTGTTTGGTGGGTGGTGATAATAATAATCCTATGGTGGGGAGAATTGTATCAATAATAGGTGAACAAATCTTCATCCAGAAGCGTCTTCAGTGTGGGGATACCAATTGAGTGGATGGTCAATGTGACAGTGGGGGGGTGCTACAAAATAATATCTGTTGTTATATGAATATTTTTGTAATATAATATTTGAAATTCTGATCCAATACTCGGTGGATTCAGTGTTTTGAAATTGGTATTGTGGTGGGTTTAAAAATATTTTAGGGTTATTGTTATTGGTGTATCATGATTCTTTATGTGATTTATGGAACAATAATGCTGAATGAAATAGATTGGGAGTAAAAAAATATTGTATCATGATTTAATGTTAAATCATGTGATGAACTTAATAATGGTTTCATTTTGTAGAATTAACGCATGAGAACGTATGGTATGTTGTTGTTGTGTTTCCAGTTATGGGTGGGACCCTATGTTTGGGGGACATTAGTGGTGACACTGAGATGGAAGCAATATTTCTTTTGAGGATGCATTAATGGTCATGATAAATCATTATGGTTAATGTTTCCTAGAGGAATACTGATTGGTGATCTAGCATGGATTTTAGATATGATGATATGTGAAACACATCAAGGTTATCCATCATTATGCATTTGAGGTGATATGAGGATCAAACTATGTGTTTTGGATAAATATTGGCAATACTAGACTTGGTGTTTAGAGTTACACATTATAAGTGTGATTGCAGTTTGAAGATAGAATGCCATTGATATATGGTTAGTTGAGTAATGGATCATAATGGGATATATGGTATATGATCTACCACATCTTCTCAAATATGAGAAGAATTACAGTGGGGAATTTCTAATTACTCTTAGATTTTTATATAGTTATTTTTTATTGGAATTTGAATTTTCCATGTGCTGATGCATTTTTTAATATCCAAGAGTAGAAATGTGAATTAAATTGTTTGAGGAACAAAAAAAGATGTTTTTATAATATTTTTGAATCTGTGGAGGGTTTCTAATATATTTTTTATTCCAAAAATTAAATGGAGACCTAGGGTAGTAGCCAAGAGTTTGAAGCATAGTAGGTTTTTGGCGTGAACCTATGTGTCACATTGTGAACCTATTGAGAAGAATCCCATAATATTACTACCTAAAAACATTAATGTAATTAAATTATATTGGGATTTTTTTAGATATTATAAAATATGGGGATTTCATGAGAAACCATTATTTTTCTACTCCCTCAAACTCTCATGTTTTTGCTGTTTTATAGCTTCGGAGAGATCCTTCTTCATTGTTTCATACCAGATAAAAGAGTCGTTCAATCTTATGTACTCCATTTTTTTAACATTAATAATTCAATATATACTTTATTAACTTTTTTCTAGTTTTATTTTATTTGGTGTTAACTATGATACATTTTCTTGTTGATTCAACCAAATCATGGTGAAATCAACTAATGATTACAAGGGTTTTGTTTGTGGTGAATAAAGGGTGTTTTGAATGGATTCTTTCATGTTGTTAGATGTTTTTCTAGATTTGTTATGTCATTTAACTATTTTATTTATTGTTTTTGGTGAAATAAAATAAAATTTATGGTTGTTCATGTGTTAGGTGACAAGTATTTCTCATGGGATGGTTTATGTGGTGTACCATGGACATTCTGTAGGTGGTTGGTCAAGGTGTCTATTAAAAAATGACACTTGGTGACTTTTCCGTTTCTATTAATTTTCTATTTAGGTTTATTAATTAATTATAAATTTTTACAATTGATTTTTTATATCATTTGGTGGGAGGTAGGATCTTGGGTGGAGGTACGAGCATAGATGAGGAATGTACAAGCTTTGTTGAGGTGTTGTGATGCTTGGATTGGCTGGTAAGTCCTAAATGAATGTAGGTGACATCATTAATAAAAAATTCATGTCTGTATTTATACCTAACTTCATTCATATATGAATGTTCTTGGGAATAGGTAGATGTATAGTGACTAAGAGTCCATTGAGAAGAGGAGATATTATGGAGTTTGACCTCTTATGCTCGAGGTAAGTGATGTTTATCAATTTGGAGTGTTAGAATAACCTGGGGATTGTACGTACAGGGGGTGAGAATGATTTTTTGGATAATAATACTTATTTTGTGTTATAGATACACGATATGGGATGTGGGTATACTAATATTTTTTCCCTATGGTTAGTCAGGAAGTGTGGGAGGCAAAGGCATAATTATATTAGGTGGGATTTTCATAATTCCCCTCTATGCTATGTGACACCCTCTTGAGGGTTTTCTGAGATAGAATGTGTGCTATGAGTAAGATGCGTCTTCTATGACTGGATGTGGTGAGTCGAATATGGTTTTACACCAATTTTTGTTCTTTGAAATATCCCTTTGGACATATGAGATGTGACCCCAGGTGTAGGACATCTGTTTTGTTTGGGACTTGGTATTTAGATTCCAATGTCCTAAAAAATGGTGGATTGGAATTTCCTATATCAATGGGAGGAGGATTTTTTAGAGACAAATGAAATTTTATACATAACTATGGGGGCTCAGCAAGGATGATTTTTTGGGTAATTTTGACATCGAGTGGTAATGGGTATGAGCTGGTAACAATGATCTGAGACTACGGTCGATATAGGGTCCCATTATATCCCCTGAGGTGTGAGATGAGACATATTGTGATTAGGGTACATGTATCATGTGGCTATAACCCCAATATCAACTAGAGAGTTGTGTGGTAGTTTCTGGACATTTTTTCTTGATGTGGACTCCTCCGAGACTGTGATGATGGTTTGGGGTGCTTGGACCTGAAAAAGATATGCATGGAAGGAGTTTTGTGATTGATTATACCTCAGTGGAGTCTTTTGTAAGGGGTAATTTTTTAAAAAAATCCTTGAGGGTAGAGGGTTGGTTCGGTGTGCATACCTTTACCTCATTGAATTCAATAGGGATGGGCTGGTGTGAATGTTTTGGACTATTCCTAATAGACATATTTATTGAATAGGATTTTTAATGATTGGTTTCTGATTTGATTTGATGCAAGGCATGACCTATGCAACCTGGCTTGAGAGATAAGGATGTGGGTTTTCATAATAATTTATGAAATTTCCATATCCCTTTAGATAGGGTGTTTACTTTTATATTTTTACCTTCCATGAGTGTTTGAGAATGGGATGGGCATAGACATAGTGTCACTAGACAGACACTTTGAGGAGGTGGATTTTTCTCTAGTGTTAATGTAGGTATGATCGGATATTGTGTTATCTGGGTTATCACATGGTGACATGATGGGAAAAGAGTCATGGTTACATGGTAATAACATGGTACATGAGGATCTTGTGTGACATGTTTCTTTTTTTAGTGTATAAATGAATATGATAGAATATAGAAAGTATCTTGGTTCGACAATTTTGATATGTATTTCTCACACTCTACATATGAACCCTAGTAAATTGTAGACCATTTTTTTGGTTTTCTATAGGACGTGCACTAGATCTTGTTTTGGTAGCTTGATGGGTATTTGAAGATGGGGTGTGTGAGGACTATGGAAGATAGTAGGGATATTGATCATATGTTGTATTTTTATTTATTTTTTATATGAGATCAACAATGTTGGTCATCATTGTACTATTTTTATTACCATGGTTTGGTATACTGAATTTAATTTATTACTTCATTATGTTTATTGATATATGTGTACTCGGATTATGTGATGGGTATTTTGGTTATTTTCTATAGTCTTCTTACTTTTATTTGAGGGAATATTCTACCCATTTATTGGACTCGACATTCACTTCTTGTCAATAGCCTATGGATTTTGGGGATATGCACCTGAGACCATGTGGATTCCTTGGACTAGGCACTATCGTGTAGCACAAGGTGGGGTGTCACACGTAGCTTCCCTCAATATGTTTGGTGATTGATTATATATTAATTAATTAATTAATATGAGATATATATTTAATTATTTATAATATAATTGGTATGAATATATTATTAAAATCACGATGCTTGATGTTTTTATTTTTGGTGTATGTTTTTTTAGTATTGTGTTAGATATATTGTTTATTATTGTGAATGCTAAAATAATCGTGATTTATTAAAAATAAATATATTTGATGGCTCATTCTGTGTTATTGTATAATTTTTATGGATTAGATGTTAGTGATTCCTTCTGATGGTGGATTATTAGAAGTGGATGTTACTTTGTGGGGACTCTGTTTAGTGGACACTCATTGTAAGTAGAGGGAACAATGTTAATATCTTTCTGGTCCATGATACCTTACTACCCTAGACTGATATCGAGAATATATGAAAGGGATAGGGATGCAATACATTTTTCATTAGGGTGTGAGAGAAGATAATATTTAGGGTGATTTTTCTTGTGTGGGAACCACAGTTAAGTTTGAATTTAGAAAAATGAGCTATTGAAGTGATTTTTTTCTAATTAAGTATTCACTAGAGAATTAGTATTCTATTTAATAATTATTATGTGTGATATAAGGTAAAATTATACTTGGTATACGTGTTTCGATCACCCATATTATATAATTTATAAATCAGTTTTTAGGAGGGTTTCATAGATTGAGATGGACATTACTAACATGAAGGTAAGAATTTATGGGGATTTGTTATCTTAGTATTTTACGTAGTATTTCTTTTTAGTGTTTTTTATTTGTATTACATAACCTGCGTTGTGGGATAACAACTACATAACATTAATTTTATGTTATTTACTGGAAATTTTTGTATTATGTTCTATGGGTTATTAAGGGTGATGCCTCTCATTCTATGTTTTATACCCTTAATCATGGTCCCCAACAAGGGGCCTATTGGAGGTGGGATTTGAAGGTTACTCCCTTTCTTTATTAATGGCCGAAGAGGGGTACTAGTGGAAGGGGGATTATAACATAGGGGAATCAAATATTTTTTTAATATATAATATTGATCTTTGAATGTATGTATCTGGATCACTATGAAAAGTAGTTGTACCAATGGTGTTATTGGACCTTAGGCACACCACATCATTCTTAAGAGGCCTACAACTAGTAGTGGGGGTTTATCATAGTAATATTAGTAAACCATAACCCATGTATTATATTATTAAAAATATATTGATATAACCATGTATAATACACAGTATATAACAATCAGTGTATTTATATATAATAAAAAACATAAAATTCTAAAAAAATGAAATGTAGCCATACCAACATGAAATGTCATTCACCCATGGGGATGATCACAAAGATAGTATGATTATAGAATAAATAAATTACATGAGGTATTAATATAACCTCTTGAATCAAATCATCCTGACCAACAATCGATTTTGAGATACTCTATATTGATCAAGAAATAATGGGCCTCAACCTATGTTATACCCTTAAAAAGTGTATGATGATCGGGTATGCATGTGGAATGGGTGAACAAGGTGGGATTGTGTACAAAACTTGGTAGATAATAACCAACAAGGTATCATACATGATAAATTAATGTGGTGAAATATTCATTGTACATACTCTAAATATAATAATAAAACATAAATATTTAAATAAATAGACCTTTTGATCCTCATGTACAAGACCCAAATTGACTATACCTACTTAAAATAGTGTTTAAGCCACTGTAAGAACTTCTTGATTACCATACCAACCCATTACCCAAGATACAAATCCATGTAAGACCCAAATATGAATCCTCATTACTCTAGGTAAAAAAACATGATATCCCAGATATTATAAACATTGATCCAAATTCTAAAAACACCAAAACATTTTTCTTTTGACTTCTGGGAAATAACCCATAACATCCCAAATTGTGTAACTGAGCTCCAAAATCATCTAGTTCCCAAGGTCCACCAAGGAATTGAATGTTTTTGAATATAAAAATGGGAATTTAATTTAATCAAAAAATCCATTTAATTTGAAATTAACCAATTTTGTTAATTTTTTATAGGGAATGTCTCTAGTGGTGTATATTTTTTACGAGTCACAATCCATAGTACATGTGAATAATTCAAATACAACATGGATAGTTAAATTGACCACCTACTTATTTTAGGATTCAATAACATTAAATTCCTAAAAATATAACTTTTGTCAAGGCTTATATAAAATAATACAAGATTGAACATAACCATTGGCTTATCTTATGTACCTATATGAGTCTAGGAATCTAAAATAATTCCATTGGAAACAAGATTATAGTTAATTAAATGGATTAAAACTCAAATACAATTTAACTCAATTCATCACAATTACTGAAGGACATACCAAGAAACATTGACACACGAGAACCATTTCCAAACATCAATGGAAGCTCCACACCAGACCCCCATTACCAAACTGGGTCAAATCCCTCATATATAAAATACATTCATAATAAATTTAACTTAATTTCATGATAAATATTATTAAGAGTATGAACTACAATTTACCTTTGTGTAATAATTGAGAAACCGTGTGAATACATCATCTCAAGAAATACTCTAGAAAGTTTTATCCATAGCCTCTTCACCCATAGTTGATTACACCATTTTCTGGTGTAATTGAAACCAAAACCTTGAATAATATCGATCCAAACCCTATGGATTGGATAAAAACCCAAAATAGAATGATAGGAGGGGAGGAACACTCCTGAAATATCCTATGTGAATCCCAAAAAAATCATCCTCCTTCATGGATGGTCATAGTGGAGTATTGGATGGGGATAACAGCCTAAGAATGGCCTTTCCCAAGTCATCATCTCCTTAATGTATCAAATCCACTAGAGGTAAATGAAAATTTTTACACCTTTATTATATAACCAATATAATCCCCGCCTAGTCATGGGGTCAGATAGTATGGCTAACATTCAATAAAGGATATTGGCTAGCTGGTGTTTATATGATATAACTATGTCCATATGGTCTTCTATCGGTGCTTTCATACTGTCCCTAGTAACTGTCTGATCCCTTATTCTTTTTAAAATTCCTCTTTGAAGATACTAATAATATTAGAAAACAATCACAAGACTTAGGATCCATGATTACCCATCTACTAAATTAAGTGTTTAAATTACCCTGGATTTTACACCCTATAATGGGTATCAGGGTTTTACATCCTCCAAAAAATAACACATATCATCCTTGAGATGCCAGGGTAATTTTCATACCATAGATTCCAACCAATTCTGAATGTTTTTATGCCATAAACTCATCACAACTTTCTTGAACCACCATATGAGGTCATATAGGAGAGCTTTAGGCACTCTGAACCAATTTCATGAAGAGTTGATCTACTATCATTCACTATCACAAATTTAGTATTGTGGTTCCAAATAATACATGCACATCCTAAGAATATATCTTATCATGATCAAATTATCATCAAATATTTATAACTTACTACCAAATGAGTCATTTCATAACGTTTATGTCATATTCATGGGGATCCCTACCATCAGGATCGCTTAACAAAATATGTTCTTCAAAGTCCAGAATCCCGATCGATACAATTTCCTTCTAACCACACCCAAAAAACTCATTTAATGTCGATTAGTTCTGGTATTACTAATCATTTGTGATTAAAAATCCAAATGGACATGTACTCATCATAGTTTCAAGAATCATAGAAATGATGGGTTTTTCTCCAAAAGACATGGCAGATTCTTAAACACAACATAGAAATATGAAAATTAAACATCAATTCACCATTAATCCCCAACTCATAAAAATTAAAAACCTATAATAAACTATAATTGCACATAAATTTAGTGTTTCACCCCCCCCCCCCCCAAAAAAATTGATTATTCACTCCCCACTGTCTAGATCCTCTAATACCACTCCTCAATTGAAACCTCGTCTAGTTCAATAAAGAAAACACATATTCCACTCATCCAAATCCAATAAAATAAATCATAAATTTTTTTGATTACCCTACTAGCATATAGAGATCCTAAATTCTTATGTAGAGCCTCGACCCACACTTAATTATTATAATCATCAACATTGTATCAGCCCTCATCCTTTACGTCGCCACTCGTCAATCCAAAATTCAATAGTAACTACGTGCCTCCAACACACACTACCTCATTATAATTTTGACATAGAATGTGTAAAATCTTATACAACCCAATAACATAATCCATTTCACACTAAAATGTGTCACACAATATCAAAATAGGATCATATATCTCACTAATTAACCCTTCTACATGGAATGTCTCAATTTTCAAGTTAGGATCTTCTATGGTGCTCTGCTTTGAAATTTGTTACATTACTTTTTCTAACATCCAAACATGTGATCACCTAACAACCATGACATTGTTCATAATTCATAATAATTAATCCATGATCTACCACTATACCAATTAGAAATATATCGTAAATCAATAGGTCCAGATATCATAACTAATCATACCCTCAATTTCCTATTTCTACACTTAAATAATTATACAATGTGTGATAAACATTTCATAACACCTGGGAATCACCATGACAATTCTGCATACCTGGTAGAACCTCATGTGTAATACATCAGAACCCAATGCATTTAATTTCACTTATAACTTATATAGAACTCCAATTTTTAGGCTAACCCCTAATCAAGGTTACCCTCACATATTACGTCCTACCAACTCACCAAAATCTCGAGTCACGTCTCAAGGATCAACATTGTCTCTAAACAATTGAATAAATTAGGTTTCATCAAGGTTAAAACCCATAGACTGTCATCAGTGTACCTATCTTAAAATCACTGGAACCATCATGACAATACACCCATCCTTGATATCATGTCCACATAATTTAATTTACAAGTGAAAACCACTTCCCACTCCTATGAAACCCATTCACTATGAGAATTTTCATATCAGACTACTACTAGTAAGATAATATCACATCTACAATCATGTACATATGCATCGATAGTCACCCTATAATAATTTTTTCCAATATAATTCAACTCACATTGTTACATTAATTGAAATATATTTTTATGAATTATGGGAAAACCACATATAGGTTGTTAATTTAACATTAAATTATTGAACCTAAATAGTAACAACCCCCAATAGATATATCACTATGGAATTCAATTTATGTATTGAACTACTAGGGTCACAACAAATCACTTTTACGAAGGGTCTATGTCATTATAATCACAAAAAAGCATCATGTTGGAGATCCACATGACCATCCATCAAAATGAAATATATATTCATCATCATATAGTTCAGTAAAATTATACTAAGAACATATATGGGGGACAAAAGTTGATTTTTTTTATTATAAAAATAGATTAACTCTCATAATTAGTTAATCCCCACACAAGAAGAAACATTTACTATGAATCCCAACATGCTAAGAATGTGTACTGAGTAGATGCCTCTTAACACTAGGCTGAGAGCTAAATCCAATATTTATCCTCTAGTAAATAGTCCAAGAGACGTATCTTTAATAAATCACAAATCATAATTCCAAACATCATGTGTGTCACCTGAGGTGAAGTCATTCAAACATAACACTAAAAATATAAAACATCCCTCCTATAACCCTGAATACATAAGCTTCCAACGGTGTTGGTGTTTGTAATGCATCATTTCGTGTTCCATCATAATCCCCTATAAATTATCATATATTTGATCTTCCCAATCCACAAAGAGTAGGGTAAAATATAAATGCAATTGAAAGAACATTGTAATATCCATCAAAATATCACTATTAGCATTATTAAGATAGGGGGATCAATGTGTCATTAGGCATGTCTCATTGTACTCTAGAGAATTCCACATACCAGATGGGCCCTAATGTGGTTCTATGAGTATACTATTCCCATTATATCTAAGAATCAGTAATATATGGAAATAGCCAAGTATAATTCAAAATACATAGAAAATAGAGGAAAATGATATAACAATAAAACTAATCATGCTATATAAAAAGAAAATAGAGTCACACAAACAGGAAACACTGATATCCCACCATTCTAGTAACATATAAAACATGAATTCAAATTAATTAAATTATATGAGTCTATACTACAGCCATAAGCCTAAAATACTCCAACTATCCAATCACATATAATCTGATCCATCTTTATCATGAAATATTGGGCCTTAACCCAGCCAGAACCTATAATAAGTGAGGGAATATCAGGTACAAAAGTTCAATGGAAGCCTGAGCATAGCGTGATTACAAAGCATAGAGGGAAACACCAACGTGTTCCTATACATAGCCATTAATTGTGAAAATATATTCAAGGTACATTCTCTAAATAAAATAGTAAAACCTATGGTAATAAAAAACGTAAATCCACAAATCCTCAAGTACATGACCTTAACTAACCATACCTTCATCATCTAGTTCCTGGGTTTCTCAAATCATGTTGCAATGACCATTATGTCCAATCATTTGATCTCTAAATCCATGGTAACCAAAAATAGAAACTCTCACAACTATAATGAAAAATCATAAGATATCTAAAATAGTATAAAACAAGCTCCAAATCCATGGAAGACTCAAATAAGTTCCTGCATGACTATGAGGACATAACCCATGGTATCCTAAAGAGAATAAACATGCTCTAAATCTATGTAAGTCTAAAAAAAATCCCCTCATAAATCTAGGTAAAAAACCCATTGTAGACCTAATATTATAAATCTAAATCTAAATAAATTGAATCCCCAAAAAAATCATATCTCTTGGAAAAAACCCCATGGTAGCCAAAAAAAATAAACTGAGCTCCAAATTCAAGGAATATAAAAACAGTATCCTAATGACTCCAGGAACATTACCAAAGAAAAAACAAACAATAAAAATAATATCCAAATCCATGTCATCCCTAATCAATATCCTCACAACTCTAGAATCATAACCCATTGTGACCCAAATAGAACGACCGAGATCAAAAATCATGATACCCCTAAAAAATATATTAATATATATATAGTGACCAAACATCATTATTTTTGCTCATGTATATATATATACATCTATCAATTCCTATACAAAACCTCTCACTAGGGCCAATATGTCTTTTTGTGGCCCACATGGGTCCCCTATGTCTATCTATATCTATGACACTCCTCACGGGTCCACTAATCTGAATCAATTCTTTTGGGTCAACACCCATCTCTATAAGGGAATAACTTCCCTTGGAATATCCATATAACATGATACCACACTAAACTCCTAAAAAGTGTCACAATTTTGATGGCCTCAAGTTTAACCCCATTCTAAAACACTCTAGGTTTGACCGAACACCCAACCAATCCATCTACCTCATTAGGGACTAATTTCATTGGTCATCATGTCTCAATAGGGAAACCCCCCATGGTCATCTCACTTTACCTAATGATTAAGGGAGTACTATAGGCCCCAAATGGAATACTAATAATCTATTAATATTATATCATCAATAACCTAAACCTAAAGGTCTCTAAGGGATTCTACTATAAGGGTAGTTGTGTCACTATTAGAAAATAACATCTATTGTACACTACTCATGTTCTGTATATATAAAGGTATGTCATAATAGAAAATTCCTCAACCATGGTCTGATGATACAAATCCACCAGTTTCTATGGTCCATCAGTACATTGGCACTTTTTTCATCGACACATTGGCATTTAATTCCATTAGACAAGACATTTAATTTTAAATTTTCAAATTTTATTAATTCTCAACTCGGTTGGTCACCCATGTTATAGATTCCATACATTTGACATGTAATACCATAAGTAAACAATAATATTATTATATTTCCATTAAAGTGGACTAAATATCACTTTTAAAAATACCAATAATTTAATTTTTTATGTTGGTGGATTTTTCAAGGCTTGTCCAAACATTCCAAGCTTGGTCATACCAACTAGGTCCCCCTAAGTTCTTATATGGACAATAATCCCAAAAACATCAATTAAAACAAGTTCACAATTAATTAAATAATTTATAGATAAATTACCATTTAAATAAATCATCATAATCACTAAAATAATAACCATGCTTTGAAATCACACTGAAACCGTACCCAATTATCAAAGGGAACATCACAAAAAAACCATGTTACTAACCATGTCCAAATACCAAACACAAAGAAAACATTGCATAAAAAATTTAATTCAATTTTAGATCAAAACCTATGAAAACCCAGAATGATAATGTATATTTTTAAATTAATTGAGAAATAGTGGAATAAATTATCACGATATGTCCTCAAGCTTTGTTTGAAATAAATCCCATTCATCATTAGTAAATTCCCCTAATATCTTGTGAAATTGACATTTAAACCTAGTATAAAATTGATCAAAATAAGAGTTATGTGGGAAAACACAAAATCAAAGGATATAAATGTAACACCCGAGATTTTTATGAGTAATATTTTGTTTTTATATATCATCAAAGGAATCTTTCACTACACAATTTCTTGTCTTACTTTACACGCAATCACGACCTTCCTCGATAGCTTACGTCGTACGCAATACCGAGTTTCACTAAACAACGATATGCTATTAAAATATTATTAAAACTAGCCGTTATGAATAGTAATAACCACTTTTTGAAATTTTATAAATTTATTTTTTAAAATGGACTTCATTTTTGGATTCAGAATACCGAAATTAGCCTTGGGTGAAATTTTGGAATTTTTCTGAAAACTTTCAATTTTTGATGAATAGTGAAACCACTAAGTGGTAGGTTAAAAACTGAATATTGCATAAAACTTAATTTTACCCCTTCTGTGAATGGAATTTCAAAAATCTGACAGACACAGTTGATATCAGTAAGTAAAATTTGGGTCAATGAGATAGAAATAATTTTTTGGTGAATAATAACTTTTTACTTTTTTACCGCGGTTAATAGTAAATAGGGTAACTAAGGGTAAATATGATTTTAATATTACCCTAACACATGTCCTAATTCTATTGGATAAGTGTAATTAGACAAAAAACAACCTTATAAAGAAAATATGACCATTTAGGTCCACTTGGATTAGATTATGACATTTAATATTATTTTATTTAATGAATAGTTAAAATAGTTAAAATCAAAGTTTAATAACTAACACATTTTTAATATGGGGTTATACATAAGATAAATTCGACTATAAATATTCCTTATAAATATAAAAATATTTCCTACATAATGGTATTTTATTTATAATTTTTAGACATTAAATAATTTAATTTATTTATGACACAATGATGATGCAGTAATTATCTTATTTATGAAATATTGACATAATTGATGTTATAAACACCAAATTAAATGTAATTTGAGACTTTTTATGCATTCCACTAATTTTCTAGGTTACTATGATATATTATTGTTGATTTAATCAACTTGTTTTGAACATATAATTCTGTTATGACTTTCATAAAAATCATATATCAAATAGTGTCAAAATTGACACAAAATAGTTTTTAAATCAAATATTATATTATTAATTGTTATTATATTCCTAAAAATATAATTTTCGGCCAAATGACTTATATAAGGATATATATATTAATAATAAACAATTTGGGGTTCGTTTGGCATGTTATAGTAAGTGTATTAACCATATAGTGAAAGAAAACAAAAAGACACGGTAAAAGTTAAATTATTTAACTTATAGTTAAATCTAATTGATAAGGTTAAAATAATACCCTAAACTTGTCTAAATCCTATTGGTTGATAGTATTTCGACCCATCCCCACTTTAGCTTCGAAATAAGACCCTTTGGAACCATTATAAACCGATTTTGACTTTAATATAAAATAATATTTTGAGATATTCCTAAGGTGCCCCTCTCCTCCCTTATAAAAGGGCACCTCCTCCCCCTCCTCCTCACACCAATTTGAGCACTCAAGCTCGGCCAAACCCTGCCATTTTCTCCTCTCCACTTCCGTATAATAATCCTAGAGGTCCTGGTCTTCTTCAAAGACCAATCTTAGTTCCCTAAGTGGAGGATTCAAAGAGGCGTTCCAAAGAAGAGGTAATATCCATTACCGATCTTTTCAATTTCTTTATTCTTCAACTTCTTCTTCTTTAGTTGTTTCATGATAAAGTAATAACATCAGTATTACATACATACTGATATGTTATTATAAATATGAAACAACCCTAATTCACCTTCTATCCATCCTATGGAAAAATGAAATCACCGCGCGTGCGTACGTACGGAATACCGTCTCCACGCCGTGGTGTAATCTATTTTCCACCACCACCTTACAAGGATGGGTATAATGGTGTAATGAGTAACTTTTTATGATTATTATAAAGTAATATTGATACTGAAATAATATATATATATATACTCCAATACAATTCCATGATCATAGGAACAATATCATCACTCGTGCGTACGTACGGAATACCGTCTCCACGATGTGATGCGACTCGTTCTACATGATCATCATGACATAGTAATTATATAAATGAATTGTATGAATAAATATTATATATTTTACACCAATACTATTCTGGATATAAGGTATATGTAACCTTAAAAGAAGAATAAGAATTTATTCGGCAAAAAACGCAAAAGAACAAAAGGCAATAAAGACCCGAGTAACAAGTAACAATGAAATATTACTAAC